>OZ022564.1:4891981-7674896 GCA_963991005.1 Barypeithes pellucidus | reverse complement strand
TATTTTAGCTGTCATTTCGTTAAAGATGAAAATTTTGAATCGAAATTCAAAAGGGTCAGACAGTACTCGATAAGATCTTCAAAATGATGTATCGCAATACCCCTCATCCCTATACAAAATCAGGGGGTTGTGTTCACCCCCGTTAGGGGGTTGAAGTTACGGAGATGAAAAAAGCGGAAAAGTTATTCCCCCTCGAATCAGAAATCGACGGGTCCGAGCGATTTTCTACATTTTCATTTTAAAGCAGGAAAATCGAGGTGTTAAATTTTCGCTGGACCACCCTGTATGTGGGCAAAGATAAAAGACAAACGTTAAAGAGTTTGGGATTTTACAGAATGGAAAAAAATTATATAAGTGGTTTCTGGAGCAAAGAACTAAACATATTATTTTAAGTGGGGATATGATCAAGGAAAAAAAAGCAAATCTATTTACAAATTAAAGAAAATGATAAGCAATTTACAGCCAGTGAGGGATCATACAACGCTTTAAAACGAGATTTGGAATCCGCTTTTTGAAAATTTCTGGAGGGAAATTGACCTCACAGCCAGAACTTGTGGATTCATTTAAAATGCAATTAAAAAACAAAGTAAAAGAACTTGGTATCACATTAGACCAACTTTACAACGAAACAGGACTTTACTGGAAATTATTACCAGACAAAACATTTGTCTCGGTGGCGGAAGAAACTGCAGCTGGTAAGAAAAGTGAAAAGCAGCGAATATCTTTTTTAGTTTGCAACTTGAAGTTGAAGATACTGAAGACTGTCACAGCGATTAGATTGAGATAGCCGAAGAAAATCCTGAATAATCAACTCCATTGGTTACACTAGAATTATAGAGTCTTTAAATGTAGTAAACCCGTGGGAGGAGAACAGTGACATTGATATTAATGCTCTGCTTGTAGTTATAAAATGGCCAAGAGACAAAGCCGCCATTATGCAGAAAATTAAAAATCCCCGAAAACAAACAAAAATTTCCGATTTTTTATCAAAAAATAATTTCTTTATCCCTTTTTTTTAATTTGTTACTGTTTGAGTATTATTAATTTAGATGTTTATTATGTTGGTTATAAAAAGTTCTAACATATTAAATATAACCTCCGTTAACATGAATAAATCGATAGTGTGAACGGACGTTGTTTTTTCGGTTCACACTATCGAGTGTCTGCTGTATCTCTTTTAAAAGTATTAAGTGCTGGCTTTAATAGTCAAATTTTATTTGTATTAATAAAATAAATTACTTTTTATGCCGAAAATTCCGGGATTGGAACAAAGCTTCGAGACTGGCACCCCTACTCTAGATGTAATGATGTTGTAAAACTACCTTTTTCCAATTAAAGAAAATTATTAAGGAGTTCCCGGTCAACAACCTTGAGTGGGAGTTGGTAGAGGAGTCAGTCGGTTTTCTGGTATTCACAGAAGCCGCACTCGCCAGCGATTCAATTTTTTCAATACGGGGGTCCGCAAATGTTGGGTACAGGTTTCAGAGTGTCTTTATGCCAAGTAATTCCGAGAATACCAGCTGCGGATTTCCCCTGAGAAATTTTGATCTTCGAAGACTCGTTCCTGGCGCGAGTATAAATACATTTTCACAGGAAAGTTATGTGACATTCTGAGTCCGGAATCAGCAGTAAGTGTGAAATAAAATATTTTAAGTTAGTATTAGTATTCACTACCGCGTTTTCTAAATATTTTGGAAATGCCAGGATAGTTAAGATCCCTTTAGTTGGGAAAATACTAGCTTTGGATAATTTTCTAATGTATATAAATAAATACCAGAATTTAAGTTGCAAGTTCGTGATAGGATGAATGTTAGGATGGTTGGATTCTCTATGAGAGAAAACATGTTAGTATAGGTTAAATTATTCTTGTACATAAAAATAATTAACCCGATGTTTCCGGTTCGCGAGACTAGACTAACGAAAGGACTAACCCCTTCATTGCCCTCAATGACAACAGACATTAAAATTAAATAAAGAAAAGCCCTCCGTGTTCAATATAATAACTTGCATTGTTATTGTATTCAATTGGACATGCCCGAGCCAATATCAAAATACAAAGTATAGTTTAAACAAAAAGTTAGGCCTCGTCGTACGTTCAAACAACTACACTTCAAATTAAAATCATCATTTTACATTCTTAGACAAAATTCTTGCCGTCATCTTCTTCAATTGCGCTGGTGGACTGCTGACAGCTTCCAGTTAGCGGGGAAAGGTGGTGAGCCCACCCAAGACCGACTGACACGTGCGTGTCAAGTCGGCAATAGCATTATGCTTGTCATCCCTGACCAATAAACAACGAGAAATCGTAATCGACCAAGACAAGGGTCCATAAAACTAATTAAGTAGGAACGTCTTCGGTTGCGATGACTTTTTCATTAATTATCAAGACTGGCGACATAACTGATAGTGTCGACCAGCAATCATACATTTTCAAAATTTTAAAAGATTAAGAAAGTAGATTGGCTCTAAATACATAATTACTGGGTAGGGAATTCACTTCTGGATAGAAGTCAAAAATGGGGACAAAATTAAATTTCCAAAAATATCCGTCTACTTAATAATCTGATTAAATTAAATACAAATAAAACTTAAGGGGAAACTTGGTTATATGGGGGTTATCAAAAAACGTCTTACGTGAAACGCGCAGATAATGAGAACGTTTAGAGTTACCTATAATTTATTAAGCGCACAACGGACGGACGTTTCGGGCTACGTACTCCACTTATATCATGGTATAAAGTACGTACGCTCCGCTTGAAAAAAATTCCTTCATGTTTTTTTTCTCAATTCGGCGACAATGAATTTATTACAAATACAAATGCCCTCGTTTCTTACATTCATCTAATTGCCATCCTAACGTTTTTCTACAATAGGGGTGGGGTTGCTTGGGAGGGGTAGGGGGAGGGGGGTAAGATGCAGTCATATTATGTTCGACACCTGATAATCCGCACCCTGTATAATGAATTGGCAGCCTACCTGCCGCGCCATCGTCTCCGTCCGGCGTCCGCCCAATCTTTACAGATGAAAATTTATATTCAACAGGGCTGTAATCAAGATATTTGGATACTTCTAAAATTATAGTACTAGAACTTAGATTGCAGGCTTCTGCCTATACCGGCTGGGGCACGGAAGAACCACTAGATATACAGGGTGTTTCTTAATAACATACTAGGGAGGTTATTCTTGGCTCCATTTTCAGAAGAAAAAAAACTTCATATGAACCTATGTCCTAAACGTCTTAACTTTTGAGATATAGGGTGTTAAATATTTTCAAAAAATCTCCTTTTTTATTAATATCTGCTCTGCTGCTCTAGATATTTTTGTGAAATTTGGTACACACATCAAGAATAGCATGTTTTTTATTTCGACCAGTGGCGTTCGTACGGGAATTGCCCTCGGCATTTTTGAAGGAAAGAATGGTACGCCACTTCTTTTTTTTTTAAAGGAAAAGTGCGAACATGGTCTTTCAGGTCTTGCGAGTTTTAGGAGGTTGTTCAGAATTAACTGGTAGTTCGCTTAGAGTTGAAATAAGTTTGTGATCGGAAGATCCTAACGGAGCATGTACGGTGACTGTATATAGATCTGGATTTGATGTCAACAAAAGATCCAAAAGACTAGCAAAATCTCCAGCTCGGTCTGGAATCCGCGTTGGTTCTTCTACGAGTTAGACCAGAACTGATCGCGAACGATTCGGCTTCGCGGCCTTGCTCATCGTCTGTATTTGAATATTTAAGCCAGTTGACATTGTGGACGTTAAAGTCGCCAAAGATAGCAATCTCGGCATTTGGATGGTTGGTTTGCAAGAAGTCGATTGTATTGGCTAGTGATGAGAAAATGGCTCTGTAATGGGCATCGCTTGGAGGACGGTAAAAGCAGCAGATAAAATTGATGATTATCTGCGTTGATATTTTAAACCACATTACATCAAAGTCTTTCGGTTCCAGTGTAGGTTCTCGTTGGCAGCAGAGATCATGTCGGATAAAAAGACATACGCCGAAGTTGCGTCGCAATCGGAAATGAAAATCGTATCCAGGGTATAAATAGCTGACGGTGTTGGTTGACGATCTGACCTTTGTCTCGGTCAGTGCGAGTACGTGAGGCTTGGAAGATTGTAAGTGCTGGTGGACTGAATTGATGTTCGTGTTAAGCCCTCTAATATTGCAGAAATCAATTTTGAAGTTGCTAGTTCTGGGTTGGTTAGCAACTGCAGGTGCCACACCATTTCTTCGTTGAGTGTTTTTAGATCCCAGTAAATTGTCGGAAATGGTTGTTGTTTGATGAACTTCGATTGATGGGGCCCCAAGTCCAGCCCCCGCCCGGAGATCCGAATGGGGGGCGATTTTGCCTCCGGAGTATTTTGGGCCTGGAGCTTCCATCGTGCCATTTTTGGGGGAGTCCCACCCTGGTAACCGGAAACATCGGCACAGCAACGATAGAGCCATACATTCTAGTTGTTAGTTTTAGTATATTTATAGTAAATTTAACTAAGTTTTTCTTTCTGTGTACAGGTTGTTAAATTTTTTTTATATTATTATTATTATCAAAATCCCGAAACCAGCTTGAGGAGATACTATAACTAAATTTTCATATAGCCCAGTGGCGGATCTAGGATTGAAATTACTAGGGGGCCAAGAAAAGTCAGCTAGAGGCGTAATCGATGAAGGCGAAAAAAATTTCGGACCACGCCCGAATATCTCTAAATTTGATAAATAATTTATAGTAAATAGTACTAGAAAAACGGATACAGTAAGGTGTGAATTTTGATAAATTACAAAAATGTTGATGAATTTTACATTATGTCAAGTAACTTAAGACTTAATTACAGTGGCGGCTCGTTACGAAAATATAGAGGTAGAGCCAAGGAAAAATATTCTTAAACACACAGACTATCGTTACGCGTCAATATAATTCACGCCAAAGGCGAGGAAGTGGCACTTTCCCTACTTCTTTTGCCGCCACTGCTTAATTAATAACTTTTAGAAAATTGTCCATATTTTAAAGAGATAAACTATAAAAAATCGGAAACAAATGGACCGTTAACGTACGAAATTTCCCGCCTACGATAAACGTTAACCAATTATTATACATGTTACTTACATTAGCGAGCCATTCAACCTTACTTTACCCATTTTAAATGTTAGTCGTTTGGGGGAGGGGGGCTATATACACTCTAACCCTTCCCCCCGTAGATCCGTCAATGCTACAGCCTGACATAAAAGTTTAACCGTACCTAAAAGCAGTCAGTTCGGTCCTGTACAAACAGACATCTGCACATACGGCCCGAGTCTGGGGAAGGCTCTTTCAGTGGCGAAAGAATAAGCTCAAACTTCAGACTAACAGAATCTTGGGTTACCATTATTGTCTACAGCACGATACTTACAAATAGGTGAGCACTGTGCGACGATGCCAGCTCCTTATCACCCTGGAGGGTCGACTAGCTTATAACTAGTATTGGAAAAAACCGATGATTTTATAGTAATTGATACTCGATCGATTTTAATAATCGAGTGAATCGCTCGAGTGAATCGCTGGAAATTCCAATTCACCAAGCGATGGCGTCACCGACTGCTCGACCGGCAGCCTAGCCGTTTACATGTGATCAGGTACGGTATTTAGCAGGCACGTAACTACGGGTGGGCACAGGTTTAGCTAAAAAATTGTAGTAGCCACCAAAAAAATTCCAGAAATTTATTTATTTATGAATAATGAATTTTTACCACGTGTCTCGATACCAAACAAAAAAACTGCAAAAAATCACCCAAATATGTATTTATTGTTCGGGTTTATTCTTGTGCTTTTTTAAAACAAAAAGTATTACCGAGAGTTATTTTTCGTCACATCTTTCTCAATCTACGAGCATAAAATAAGTAGATATTTAAAATGGCTTGTCAAATTCTTCCACTTTAAATTATCAGGTGCCCACTGCGTGCCCTTCAAAAATGTAGGCTTAGTTATGCGACTGGCAAAATAAGAAACTAGGTGATTATGAGAATGTTTACTTTTGGTTACCAAAAAATTTGTCGATACCTATGTTTTGTTAACTATTTTGCTCGTTTTCTTATTTTCCATTAACATTTCTATAATGTATGCTATTTTTAAGAAGTCTTCTTGAGTTTAATAATAAAAAGTTCCTGTTTAGATTTAAAAATGTTTACTATAAGATTACCAACGAATTTTTCTATATATTGTGTTCGTTTTGTTATTTTTATTACAATTTCTATTATTATGATATTTTTGAGAAGTTTTCTTGAGTTTATAGTAAATAAAAATTTAAAAATTATATCCTTTAATTTTTTAATATTTACAATCGGAGACCTAAACTACGCCGCTGGCTAGCAAGTTAAAACAAAAGTTTACAAAACCTATGTCGCGATGACTCCGCTTAGGGATTTGGCATATTTTTTTAGATGCACCTTCTCGTTTATGTGCCTTTAAGAAAGACGTATGCCGCGTACCTGCTCAGCGCCAAACTCGAATGTCGCCAATCGGATGGCGCGGCGCGTAGACCGAAGGAAAGGATCAAGTGACTGGCGATATTTTTCGCTTTTTCGCCTGAATTTATAACTAGAGTATTTCCTATCGAGCGAAAAACTGTTCGAATATACGAGCAGTTTTTTAACTCGATCACACTACAGCGGTACATTTCCGCCGGCGTCAAGCGAAGCTCGGGTATCGAGTGGAAGATAATAAGTGACGAGCGATGGTTTTCGCCTGATTAGATAACTCGAGCGGTTTTTTTAATAATCGAGCGATGTCGGTTATTTCAATAATCGAGTGATCAAGCGGTTTTTCGTACGAGCGATCACAGCACTATGTACACACAGTAATAGTGAAACAGAACCGATAGTTAGCTTTTGAAAATCCAATAATACAGATTATTAGATTTTATTACACGCGACGAAGTTTGACGTCCAGAAGAAACGCGTCAATAAAAACAATATTCAAAGATTATTTATGGACGGGAAAAATACACGCGTAAAACGAAAAAACAGAGCGGATTGCTGAGGTGTTGGTGATCGAAGAGACACAACGTGTCCGACCGCTGATTGGTCTTCAATTAACAGCCGCAAGCGTGCGGCGCTATATGAAACCACTTCGCTCAGCCGATGTAAGGCGTCAAGAGGTCATTGGCATATGACCTAGTGACGTACGTTGCTAATACTATTCCACATGTTTTTTCGGTTTGTTTAAAACATAGTCCGTCGTAAATGTTCTTCAATTAATTGTACAAAAAGGTATTACAGAATGGAAAAGGCTTTAAATTATTTTATTTTGTCTAAGGAGTTTAAGATGTAAATATGACAACACCGGCCAGAATTCCTTGATTACTTACATGTATCACAGTGCCACGCAGGTGTTCCTCTGGTTTGACGTCAGATCACTTTTACCGCTGAATGAATTGAAAGCGCCGAAATTTGTCTTTATCTCAAGAATTGCAGGTGCGTGCGCAAATGCGTTTTATGTTTTGTAACTTGTTAACCTCCCCCCCCCCCCCCCCACCGAGGTTCTGGATCTGATTGTTTACCATGTTGAGTTAAGAAGTACTGTTTGTTACATAAACAATACTTAAATTTAACACAGAAATACTGAAAAACAACAAAGGATTATATTTAGCAATAACGACAAATATGACAATATGACAGTTGTTAATAATCTGTTAGTGTCAAACGTGAAAGCAGGTATGAAAGACGGCCGTTCCAATAAGGGCTTTATAAAAAGTACGTTCCGAACGCTCGAAGGCGACTTAATGTCTTTGTCTAATTAACGGAAAAAGACAGAGAAAAATTATACGACTTTGAAGAGTTCCCCGATTGTTTTTCCGGGAAGTTGTTTACAAGCTACCTAAGAATGTGACTTGTTTATTCTTTAAAAACTGTGAACCTAAGCCGTATCCTCCATGATTTACAATCCTTGGTGTCATCAACTCATTGTTTTTACAGATACAGGTTCAGTGGCGTACCGTAGATCTAGTGAAGCGGAAGAATGGTCAATATTTATAAAAATACAAAAAATGGGAATATTTTCGAACGATTTGTATTCTTGTCTCTAGCTACTCCGGGATATTGTTTAAATTTTTAGTTATTGGGATGCGAACAAGTTTCTCCTCTTCTATTTCTATCTCACCTGCCAACTCTGATCAGTTCCAACATTGAAAAGCCTATTTTGCTTCGTAGATGTACAATTAAGGCTATAGAGGGATTTTTAATACAACTTGGCAATGCGCAAAATAGTGTGACCGCCTCGACGCAGACACTGGTTACTATATCTCGGGTATTTATAGGAAGAGAATACAAAACAAACGGCAATCATGTGTGTTTACATTCGTATTTTCGGTTTTATTTGTTTGGTTTTGTGTCTTTTCCCCTATTTCGTAGATTTTATAGAACGCGGGCCTTATAAAATTATAAAGCCATTCGTTTATTTTCATAAATATTTATTTTATTACATTTATTTGTTGTATATAGACAGACTTATTTCTACTAACTATACTCTAGCGACTGTACTGTGAGATGAACTACTTCATTTAGTAGCATATAATTTATTAGAAATTTCATTTTCGCGTTGGAAAGATGAGGATAAAAAAACTTTTTTATTACGGGCCGACCAACATGTGTGCTGGCCCTTAGTTTTTAGCAGTAAAATATTATTTTGACATTTACATGGCTCTTCCTTCCTATATATTTTTGCCCACGGGCCGCTACTCCCAAAAACACTAATGATCTTATTGCGATCTCCAAGGTCGCTTTAAAACTATACAATAAAATTTCGAATGAAACCAAATGAGCTTCAAGACAGCCCGATGACTACCATAAAGCAGCTTCTAGCCAAAAAGAGCGCATCCTAAGAGGTCCTGAATAAAAAAAATCAAAAAAAAACAATCCAGAACTATTTTTTAACCTCGGCATTGAGTGAAATTTATGGCAAGAGGTCTAGAGATACTATGAATGTAATTGTGTTTATTTATTTTATACATGGTGTTCATAATAAGTTTTCAAAAACCTCACATTTTAAAATAATTTTTCTCAAGTTTTTCAAATGGAACACCCTGTATATTATTTGGCTATTTGACGTAGAATTCATAGACAATTCTTTTTGTAATACAAGCTTATAAGTTATATCCAGCCGTTTTCGAAATAATTATAAATATCATAAATTATGTTGTTTAAATAGAATTTTTATTGGGAAATTTTGTTATAGGCGACTAGACTAATAATTGTAAACTAAAGTAAATGTTCAATTACTCTTAGAGTTTACCGTATTTTAGTTATTTCGATATAAATTTTAAAAGCCTACATTTTTGCTACTTTTATTTATTTAATTTTATTTTTTATTCTTAATCGAGTTGCCATGATTTTTTTTTGTTTAGATTGTCACTATGACAGACAAATAAAATTATTTACATTTGTTCAGGCTTCGAAATTAAGTACTAACTTACACAAGATGACGAATTTTACAACTTTAGAAATGGTAAATATGATTTTTATACTGGGTGAATGTGCAAGGAATTCCTCGCGAGCCGAGTGTGTGCTGAAAGATATCCAGATATTGAGAGAAAGCCGAGAAACCTTCGAGAAGTTGTTGCAAAGATTTGTAGCAACTGCAAGCGATGCATACACAAAAAGGATGATAATCAATAAACCCGTTATTAATGAAGAAAATGAATTAAGAGTTCTGTTGGCAGTAGAGGAAAATCATTAAATTAAGTAAAAGGAAGCTATTTTGAACCAATTTTACAATTATTAGTCTAGTCGCTTATAACAAAATTTCCCAATAAAAACTCTATTTAAACAACATAATTTATGATATTTATAATTATTTCGAAAACGGCTGGATATAACTTATAAGCTTGTATTACAAAAAGAATTGTCTATGAATTCTACGTCAAATAGCCAAATAATATACAGGGTGTTCCATTTGAAAAACTTGAGAAAAATTATTTTAAAATGTGGGGTTTTTGAAAGCTTATTATGAACACCCTGTATAAAATAAATAAACGCAATTACATTCATAGTATCTCTAGAACTCTTGTCATAAATTTCACCCAATGCCGAAGTTAAAAAAAAAATTCTAGATTGTTTTTCTTGATTTTTTTATTCAGGACTGCAAAAATTATTTTTTTAGTTTTTAATTTATTTCTCCGAAACTACAAAACCAAATTAAATAAAATTTGAGGCACTTATAAACGATAGTAATACGAACCTAAATATGCAATAAAATACTGGGTGTCCCATTTAAAAAAATATAACTTTATGTTGTCAGACTTTTTGGGCCACCCTGTATAATGTAAAATATTTTTAGAACATGCCGCTTTTAATCCAATATCTTAAGCTGTTTTAATATTGTTGATAAGTTCTTCGATAACGATTTAATCTTCCGTCCACGCTTCGTTTGCGGACCCTGTATGTTTCAATAATCATATTTTTTCTCGGCTATGGAAAAATGTCCATCATGGCTGATCTCTGTATTTTATATAAAACATGGCGCGATCTAGATTAAAACGGATTACAAGTTTTATAGAACATTTTAAATCTTACAAGACTTAATATGCATTTTATTTACCACTATTTACACACTTACTCTTCATTTTAAAACCGAAGTTTCGTTAATATGTGTCGCCGAATTGAGAAAAAGACACGAAGGAATTTTTTCAAGTGGAACGTACGTACATTATACCATGATATGAGTGGAGTACGTAGCCCGAAGCGTCCGTCCGTTTTGCGCTTAATAAATGATAGGTAACTCTAAACGTTCTCCTTATCTGCGCGTTTCACGTAAGACGTTTTTAATAACCCCCGTATAACCAATTCACCCCTTAAATTTATTTTAGAATTTAATTTAAATTGATTATAAGTTAGATGGCCATTTTGGAATTTTAGTTTTGTCCCCTTTTCGGTTTCTTCCAGAAGGTGTATTCCCCTACCCAGGAATTATTTTGTACAGCCAATTCAACTTTTAAATCATGAAGATGAGGGAACTGGTCGACACTATTTTTTAATGTCGCCAAGTCTTAGTGAATAATAAAAAATTCATCATAATCTTAAAGCACCTACTTAATTATTTTTTCGAATTATCAATTTTCGATTATTTTTGTAATGTCGGGGATGCCAGGCGTAATGCCATTGTCTTGGGTGGGCCGGGCCCACCATCCTTTCCCCGCTAACTGGAAGCTGTCAACAGTCCACCAGAGCGCATGAAGAAATGAGGGCAAGAATTTTGTCTAAGAAAGAATGAATGATTTTAATTTGAAGTAAGTATAGTTGTTTGAACGTAGGACGAGGCCTAACTTTTGTTCAAGCTATAGTTATTATTGTATTGGCTCGGGCTTGTCCAAATAATACAATAACAATGCAAGTTATTATATTGAACACGGAGGGCTTTTGCATATTTAATTTTACTGTCTGTTGTCATTGAGGTTTATTTTACGGGGTTAGTCCTTTCGTCCGTTGAGTAACGCGGCCCGAAGTACTCGTAGTTAATTATTTACAATTTATATACAATCAGAATTAACTATAATTCAATTGTTTCAACCAACCTATCATTCATCTGTCACGTACTCTGTTTTTAAATTTAGATTTATTTTCATTATTTACAATATAAAATAAACCTAAGCTAGCATTTTGTTCCCAACTAAAGGGATCTCAACTACCCTAATAATTTCCAAAAAAAATTATTACTCGCGGTAGTGACTATTAATACTAACTTAAGATATTTTAACACTTACTTTTGATGTCACAATCGGGTAATTTTTGATTTCGAAAATTATTCTAAGCTTTTGGCACAAAGTCTTTATAAAATAATTTTCCTCTCACTTAAGATTTATTTTTACTCGCACCAAAAACGAGTGTTCGAAGATATCGCTATACTCGCATGGACAGCTACGAGTTTTCGTAAATCAATTTTAGTTGTTGTTTAGACTCGCACTAAAATTCACGAGTGTTCGAAAATATTTCAGAGTTCTTTATACTTGCACTGAAACATACGAGAGTTTGAAGAGATTCCAGCGTTATTTATACTCGCACGGAAACTATGAGTGTTTAATGACAGTAAAATTAAATTTTACTGGGGGAAAGAGCCGCAGGTGACTATTCTCGGAATTATCTGTGACGAACACTCGTAGCCGAAAACCTGTAGCCGAAATACGGACTCCCCTTCTTACGTAAAAAAAGTATAAAACGAAATCGCGTTTGATTACGGCTCTGAGAACCTCAAATCAGCTGGCGCCGCGTGCCTGAAGAACCCAAAACATCGATTAACTTCTCCGCTGCCTCATGCCGGGGTTGTTCGGGTATGTTATGGATTCGACAAAAAATTTTTATAGCAAACTTTAAAATACTAACCTTGCAAATACTTTACTAGATATTTATCTGAAATACCTATACTCGGAAATATATAACATGCTGACGGTGTCCGTCAACTAATTTCTAGTCACAACTATAAAACAACATATCCTAAAAATAATAGAAATATCTTCCAATTTATGCTCTATTTCTAAAGTTTTATTCAATAAAGTACTATTTTTATTTTTAATTCAATATAGTATTATACATATTACTTTATATATACATATTTATAGTTACTGTAGACATTTCCTGGGAATTAATTGTTATTCCTATCAGATTCTGTGTCGACACAATATTTTGTTCAATAGTATTATTTATTTTTTTTTTTTCGATATTTTGAACTTTGTTCTGCTCGCACGATAACTCAAAGTTTTGCATATTCTTTTTAAAAGTTTCTCTAGATTATTATCTGCAATTTCTCGTATTCCTGACTGAGTACAACTTTGTCCTGACTTATTTTTACTAACTTTAATAACATATTTAGTTTTAATTATGACGGATGGGAAGAAGCTTTGTTGTGTTCAATTGTTTCTATCATGGTATATTTTATGAAATTGTAAAAGTATTGCCAACCCAAAAAGAAAATATTAATTCAAATGGAAAAAATCTTTTTCAGAGATTAAAGACCCAAATAGAAAAAGTATTATAAAATACACGGTTCATAATACAATTAGAGCACTTGTACTTGAAAACTCGTTCGGTCATTTTCTAAATTACATGCATGCTCTAAGATAATGTCTTATGAAACTTGTATCTTAATATACTATTAAACCATAAGTAAATCAAAAGTGTCTTACAATTTTTACTTGGGCTGTAATACGCTCCTAGCGTTTGGCCCGTTTCTCCCGACTCATCCTGTATAAATATAATATTTTGTTTATTTAAGGTTGTCGGCAAGGTAATTAAAATACCCAGAAGCAGTCATAAAGTCATTTTAAATGGATACTTATCTAAACAAAATGACATTTAACGCTTCTAAACTACCTTTCAATTAGGTTAGTTCGGGTTTCTATTTGATTTTATGCGTCTGTCTTGTAAATAGTAATAACACCGACAAGCAATTGTTTACTTGAACAGGCGCCCGTTTGTCCAGTCTCGACTACCGAATGTCGCACGAGACTTTATCAAAATCTCGCTTAAAAATCATGTGTAGCGCTGGCAAGAGCTGGAAAAAGGCAAAACTGTAAAAAGCCAAAATCGGCGAACCAGTTTTGTAAAACGAAACCGGATAAAATCGGTTAGCCGGAGAGTTGTTAAAACCGGTTATTCGATTAACCGGTTGTCCGAATGACTTGTTTTCCGAACAATGGTCAAAGACTTGTGGCAGTGGTCTCTAACCCTCATTGCGACGGACCGGTATATAATTAATGCTTTCTTGCGAACCGCTTACACTAAGGCCTTCTGCACACGGAGCTTATCGTCATACATGCGTAAAAGATTCGTCTTGCTGCGACGATTCTTCTACATCTTAACTTCTGCCCATGGAGCTTATCGTCATAGACGCGTCAAAGATTCGTCTTGCTGCGACGATTCGTCTAAGCCTTAACTTCTGCGCACGGAGCTTATCGTCATAGACGCGTCAAAGATTCGTCTTGCTGTGACGATTCGTCTACGCTCTTAACTTCTGCGCACTGAGCTTATCGTCATAGACGCGTAAAAGATTCATCTTGCTGCGACGATTCGTCTACGCCTTAACTTCTGCGCACGGAGCTTATCGTCATAGACGCGTCAAAGATTCGTCTTGCTGTGACGATTCGTCTACGCTCTTAACTTCTGCGCACTGAGCTTATCATCATAGACGCGTAAAAGATTAATCTTGCTGCGACGATTCGTCTACGCCTTAACTTCTGCGCATGGAGCTTATCGTCATAGACGCGTAAAAGATTCATCTTGCTGCGACGATAAAACTTTATTTTACACACATACGAAGCGACACTAATTTTAAATGCTTTCTGTGACAACATATCCTGATCCTCTTAATAGATTTTGATAAACTTTTCACTGATAGTAGCTCCACTATTGAGCTACACACTGTCGTAGCAAATTGTCGTAATTTGTTTTTTTAAATAATAACCTAAAAACCATAAATCTCAATGCTTTTAAGTTCTCATTACCCAGGTAAGTCTATTTTTGGAACGCGATTGAAAAGTATTATTAAATTCAATTTATTTAAAAATAGAGAAAAAAATTAATTATTTTATATAATATAGCTAAGACAACGATGTATAGGGAATTAAAAACCCATTTTAATGAGGTATTACTTGACACCATTCCCATTTGAAAAAATTTGGGTTAATACGCCCTTAGGGAGTTGAAGATTTTGCTACGCTTTTTGCATCAACAGTTATCCCCCTGACAAACAAACTTGTCGTGTTTTCGGATTTTGTCGAAAATTTCTTTCCTAGCCTGTAATGCCTTGTGGTACGTTTATCAATATTATTAAGAATTTTTTGGAGAATAGGAAACTAAAAATTAACAACCACATGTCGGAATAATTTACTCCAGAGCAGGGAGTCCCCCAAGGTTCGCCGCTGTCACCAATACTCTACAACATTTACTGCTATGACTTATCAGAAAACATCATCAACTTGGATCAAAAGAATTACGCCCTTCATGCCCAATCACGCATGCAGAAACAAGTCTCAAGGCTGCGGCCAATTTACAAAGACTGATAAGAGTGCCCGCTCGTGACCTATGATAGAGGAGGTTCACAAGTATGGTGAAATTATTTTTAAAATTTTACTTTTGTGTAACGACCAAACAATTACTTTCTAGGCGTTTTAAATAGAAAGAAAAGAAATAATAAGAAAATGCGTTAGGTAAAACATATTTTTATTTATTTTTAAATTTTACACAAGGAAATACAACTTTTGGAAAATGAGAAAGGCTTCCTTAGTGTGTATAGTGCTTAAACGTAAAGTCCGTTCTTCGGTTCTTAATTGTAGAAAATTGATCAATAACAGCCTCATTAGAGTTTGGAATACCGTCTATAAATTTTTTTTTTCATATATTTAATTTTTAAACTTTCTAATAAAGTCCCTAGATTTACCCTTTGTGGCCTGCGTTAAATTAATTTCAGGTGTAGGTCTTCCCGCATTCTTCACTTAAATTTTTTGCTCCAAACTCAAAGAGCTAAAGTTATTTCTTAAATAGTCAACTATTCATTTTAACTTAATAATATTAAAATAAAACATACACGCTCGAATTTCTAACTAGACACAAAAACTGTGCGCCTTTCCCATGTTAAATTGCCATAGCCGGGTCATTTCAGTGTCTAACTATTTTCGGGTTTGTTTAACCCGATTCGGGTTTGATTAACCCGTTTCGGGTTTGTTTAACCCCAACTGAACTGAGCAATTGTCGTGGAAATGAGTTATTATGGTTACTAATACAAATTAATTATAACGATTTATAGACAGATACCTTATTATTTTCCTACGATTGATACATAAAAAAATTAATTTACTAAACTAATCGTAAGATTGATTAGTTATAGGTCGTGTGGGGTAAAAATCGAATACTCCCATTTTTTCCAGCTTTCTCACTTATTATGGTCCCCATTAATGTAATATCATGTTATCCATTTGTCCTGGCTTGTTACAATTTTCTAATTTTTCCTGATTTCTTAGCTATTTTTCGACATTTTGGAGATTTCTTCGAGATTTCGACAATTTTTTTTCTAAAAAATGATTTTTAAAATTTTTTTTTTTTTAAATATTTTTTTTTAATTTAAAAACAAAATTATTTAAAATTTTTTTTTAAATTGTCGAAAAAAATGTTTTTTATTCGATAAGAGCATACTGCAGCACACAAAGATCTTACAAACTCCAGATAGAATTGTTTACATGTGTAGTCGACGTAAGCATTGTAAACGTGCACTCCCCACCTTGCTGTTATGCTTGCAGCATAGCCAGATTGTCCTGTTTATCGCTAAGGTATCTGCAAAATCCCAATTAAAAATTTGTTAATTTGACAATTGCAACTGGTTTAAGGTTAATCCGCCATTGCTTTTAAAATAAATTTATTTCCCAATAATTTTAATATAAATTGTGAATAGGCCTTGAGAGATTTAGAAAAAAAATATTATTATTATATATAAAAGTTTGAAATAAACCGACTGCACTCTGACAACATCAAGTTAAAAGATACTACGCTCGACGGCAAACGATCAAACTTTATCAATGAATCGGATTATAGTAAAGAATACACAGTTGCTACTCGCTGCTAACCGCTTTTAAGGGAGTGTTTATATACTTGGTTGTTTTTATTTTTTTTTGTGAGTATTGGTGAAAAATCGTCTTTATTATAAACAATGATGGTGCATTCATGTATAGTTTGTAAAAGCGTGGATCATTTAAGCAAGGATTTATCTTTTCTTCGGTAAGTATGGTTATGTTTTAATATGATTTTATTGATATGATTTCTGACTAACCATTGACGTTTAAAAGATTATGGACCGGTCCGTGGTGCTAGTCCGGGCAAAAAGCAGTCGAGTTGGTTTATTTCTTAATATAAATCTTGCATTTACAAGATGGTTGAGTCTTGTGCGGCCATAAAATACTTCACTAGAAGATGCAATGGTGTTAAATTAAAATTTCACAGGTTAGTAAATATATTTAGAAATTTGATTTTGAGTTTGCATCACCCATTCCGTTTCTCCCTCCTTGCTAATTGGCCACACCCAATGCATGTGAGCAGGTAATAAACTAAAGATAGATGACCAGAGTGCAGTTGGATTATTTCACGATTTATTTGATACCTTTAAGTATAATAATATTATTTTAAAGAATCATCCTTTTCACAGTTTATAGTAAAATTATTAGAAATAAACTTATTTTAAGAGCAATTGCGGATTAACCTTAAACCAGTTGTAATTGTCAAATAATTTTTAATTGGGATTTTGCAAGATGTCTTAGTGATAAATATGACAATCTGGCTAGAAATATACACTTTTATATCTGGAGAATTATCCTCCAGTAATGAATACACCAAAAATATTGATGCTAAGCATAAATTAGGCAATCCAAACCACGTGACTTTTCATCTGTCAAAATTTCCTTGGTGGGCAAACAAACCCATTGTTTGCATTGATTTAGATAGGTTTATTACCTTTCTTGAGAGTTTTAAACCATCTAAATTCTAAATATTTGCTGGTTCTGGCTAGTTCTGTTAAGACCATTTAATTGTGAAAACGTACCAGTGTGTTTTATCATGCAGAGTTCATATTTGAAGAAATTATTGCAATAATGCTCAGACGTAGACCAGAGGTATGTTTGTTTACATTTTGATTATACTTTCAATTTAAGATTCATGAGCATTTTTCTCATTTAAATAGTAAAATTCTATTCTTGAATATCATATTCAAATGATATAAAAATATAATTTGTTTTAGATTTCTAATGAAGCTGAAATTAATAAAGGATTTGAATCTTTTTACCATGGCAGTTGTTGATTTGGACTACACCATTAGTGGGATTCTATCAGTGGCCTATCATCTCGTATTTCGATTTTTGTAGCCTTAACACATAGTTTTTATTCACATGAGCAGATGAAAGCCTACAAAACCCTTGAAGCTCATTAATATTTTTCAGCCAGTTCTGTTATAAATCTTGGAACGAAGGTTGTAGATGAGTTCTATGTCATGGTTGGAAAGGTAATTATTTTTGTTTACTTCAAGTGTTTGATACCTAGTGCAGGAGTGACCAACTTTTTTATAAGATCTTTCACTTTTGAACTAAAAAAATTTAAGGCGTGTCACTCAATTTTCGAAATGCAATACTTTATGTTACTTAATGTATATAATATTCTTTTTCAGATGAAGCATTCACAAAAAGCCAGTGCTAAACCAATTTTTGGTGTGGAATATATCAACAGAAATAAAGGTATGATTTTTTGTACCGCTGTACCTGCCGCTATTGTCCACGGAACTGCCCATTATCCCAATTGCAAATATGAACTTCGGCACAGTTTCTGGTTCGTTAAGACAGAGGTAGCTTTACCTTCAGTGTTCAAAGAAGGGATAAATGTATTCAAATATGAACTCACAACCTTGTTTACTTATTTTTATTTAATAATAATTCGTTTCCATTTGGTAAATATATTATTTATATTAAATGTATTGTTTTATTTATATATATAATTCAGTGCGTATCAAACATTTAAATATAAGTACTTATACTAAATATCCTTATTTAACATGAATTGTTTTTAAAAATACGTATTATCTAAATGGGTTTATTTACAAATTGTATGTACTATATGTTCTACAAGATTCAAAATATATGTTTTAAAACTATGTAAGTATATTTTTAATTATTATAAAACTTAAGTAGATAAAGTGATAGGAAAAAATATTTTAAAGTTCTCTTCGAGTAGGGCCATTTGAATAGCTAACTACACACTCTCTGGTTTCTTAAAATTGATTTTGTAAGATCTTCCCTCTTGATAGCTGCTCTATTAATCATATATCCCGCCTTTTCTTTGATAAATCGTTTATTTGTGGGTAATGAATAGTCTTTTTTATTGCGAATCAAATGAAACTAGAAATGGTCGCGATCACGACGGCTTCCACAATTTGACCACAATACACGTTGTCGGCATTTTTCTTCCACAAATACTTATTATATACACTTAAATAAATCTATTCTAATAATAAATTTGTTAACAAAAACCACACAATCACAGTAAAACGCTCCAAAACCGCTACGAGCTTAACAGTAAACATATGGACACGACCTTTGTTTGCCCACCAGATAACCTCAAAATTTAATTTGACAGGTCGTTGGATTGGTCAATAGTTAAATCCATCCTTGGATACACTGTATATAAAAACTGGATCAATATATATACACTTTTTGAATAGATAATATAGTTAAACGTAAAGAATCTCAAAGTAAATTATACGCCCTTGTTGGGCTTTTTGCCCAGACTAGCTCCGCTCCGAAACTATGAAGACCGCTCCATAACCTTTTAAACGTTATTGGATTTAACCTTGTAAGATCTTTGATTTAACCAGACTTCAACATTGTTGTCATTAGCGAGACCAACATGTTTTGTCACTCTTCCACCCATTACTGATTTTCAATAACATTTCAAACAATCACAAACTCACTTTCCAACAGATTTATGAATGGAGTGTTGGCCCTGTGGCAGTACAGCAGTAAACAGTTTTGGAGATATTGTGTCGCCATGACCTAATAGAATAATAAAAAACGATGTCAGAGTAAGAAGAGTACGGAAAAAAAGGTCGTTACTTTCCTATGATATGGGGGCCATCTCCAGATTGATCATACATTTTATATATTTTATATATTTTATGTAGGGAACCCCACAACAAGAATGAACATCTCAAAAATTATTGAAATAGTAATGGATATATTGCAGTTGTAAAAGACTGACGACGTTGGTGGCAATTAAAATAGAATCAAAAACACCGTATAAATCTCCATAAGAAATTTAAAAATCACTCTCTATGTGACGTCACTGGGCGCGGCAGACGAAGTTGGAACGGTTAGATATCTCACCTTTAGTTATTTGTATCATGGTTATGTATGACAATGGACAGCCTAAGTGATGACGTCAGAAACGTCAAATTTTTGAAAACCTTTCCAAACAAAAAAAGATTGCATTGAATTTCCCATAAGAGATTTTTTATAGCATCGGTGTACGTTTATTAGTGATAAATAAGCAACTTCTTGATATTATTTATATTTTAGATGTTATTATTGATCTATTTTCAACCGCAGATTGAGGTAAGTGTTTTAGGTAGTTTTAATCACCATCTGAACAAGTTTGAGGTTATGTTATTGTTGTTTACTTTAATGTTTAGAGAGATTTAAATTGTTATTTTTCTGTAAAAAAGCTTATTGTACTGTATTTATCAACATAAGGTATGCCGACCACCATATAGCTTGAAATATTTTTTATTATAGATTCGAAATCTGCAAAAATGGTTGTGTTTTATAATGAGAAGTACCTACATTTGCAAAGGAAGAAAAGAAAGCCTGAATATCACTTATAAGGTACCTTCTACTACATATATGAACACAATGATTGGGTAAATCAATTATTATGTTAATGTTTGCCTTTTTTTTAGAAAAGATAGGAAACCTTTACGGTTTGTGACGAAGACAGCTAGCCAGGCAGCATGAAAACTTATACTAGTTAACGAGGGTTTTTTAATAGAAGAGTTGCTACCTGAATGAGTCCATTTAAATATACCATCATTTTTGAGCACTCATCAATTTACAGAAGCTCGGGGTTTATGAAATCCAGACAATTATGAAGGCAAGAGTCCATGTCGAGAGAGCAAAACCGAACAAAATGCATTATTTTGCAACAAATACCACAACATTATATGTTCCAAATTTCAGTTATGTGTAGCACTTACTAACTTTCAGTATCCACTAATTAAAGAAATAGAATAATATATTCATAAATATTGTATTTATTTTTTAAATTTTCAGTTGTTAATATTTAAACGTTATACTTTATTGCCAAGTAGTGTTTTATTTCTTTATAGGTATGAACATTTCCGTCCTCGCGAACAAAACTATATAGCGTTATAGTGTTTACATGAGCTAATAGGTCAGACTCTAATTTTCCATGCTGCCGGACGTAGCTGTCTTGGTTCACAAAACGGCACCCACAAATCAAAATGTTGGGAGGGTTCCCTACCTTGTCTAAAAAAAATAAACTAATTTGTAAAGCAGACATTAACATAAATAATTGGGTTACCCAATAATTGTTTCAATATATTTATGGCGATATCCAGACTTTCTTTTCTTCCTACTTTGTAGGCAGTGTAAAAAACTTTCAAATTTTCTTTTCATTATAATGTTTACAATCTGGTACGAAACACAATAATTTTTGCATATTTTCAATCTATAATAAAAAAAATATTCCAAGCTTTAGGGTGGGTATACTCTATGTTGATACATACAATGCAATAAGCTGTTTTTAACAGAAAAATAACAATTTAAATCTCCCTAAACGATAATGCAAACAATAATAACATAACCTCAAACTAGTAAGATGGTGATTAAAAATCTTCAAAGAACACTTACGTTAATCTGTTCCTGAAAATGAATCAATAATAACATCTAATATACAAATAATATCAGGAAATTGTTTATTTATCCCTTATAAACGTGAACCGATGCTTTAAAAAATTTCTTATGGGATTTTCAGTGTAATTTTAGTTTGTTTGGAAAGGTTTTTGAAACCACGCCTCTCGTGACGTCAGACTTAGGCTGTCCATATCGAGTCATCTGAAAATCTGAACAACTTTCACAGAATCAGTCGTTTACGGCTTGCAGTCGTAAACATGTGGGTTAGGGAACAGTTCAGTTCCTTTTTATAAATGGATGTATAGGTCAGTGGCGGCTCGTGACCAATGATAGAGGGGGTTCACAAGTATTGTGAAATTTTTCTAGGCGTTTTAAATGTAGAAAGAAAAAAGTAATAAGAAATTTTTTTTTTTTATGATCAAACACAAGCACTATAGGAAAAATCCTTTAGGGCACTCTGGGAGTGGTGCGTGTGCGCAAACAGCGATTCACGTTGGTTTTGAATCGTTGGAGGTTATATTCGTTGGGAAAAACGACCTCGGGAAGATCGTTCCACAATGATGAAGTCCTCCAGATGAAAGAGTTCTTAAATAATGAAGTACGAGGAGTACTAAGCTTAACCACATATGGATGGGCGGCAGTGGTTCGTCGTGTATTTCTGATATTCGCCGCTCTGGGCGGAATTAAGAGGGCAAGGTCAGCCGAGCACTTTCCATGAAAATATCTGTAAAAGAGAGTCAAATCACCAACTTGCCTTCGATGTTCTAGGCTGTCGAGGTTCTTCGTCAGCTCGTGGTCACCAATCAGACGAATGGCCCTCCTTTCGATGGAATCCAGTAGCCGAAGAGTATGTTTGGGTGCAGAGCTCCAGACATGAGAGCAGTACTCTAGTGATGGTCGAATCTGGGCTTTGTATAGTGTCAAAAGTTGTTGAGGTGTGTACAACTTTCTGGTTCGGAAGAGTACACCAAGCTTCTGAGAGGCTATCTTGGCGATTGCCACAACGTGGTTATGCCAAGACATATTTCCTCCCAGATTGACGCCCAGCAAACTAATAGATGAAGCCAGTGGGATTGCGTGTCCGTCCATGACTATATCCGGTTCTGTAATGTTAACCTTTTTAGAGAAAACTGCTGCCTGGGTTTTTTTAGCTTTAAATTCGACTTGGTTACTGTCACCCCAAGCCAAAATTTCTTCCAGGTCTTTGTTGAGGCGTGATACTTCATGCTGTCTGCGAAGATGTGCGTCGGCAGCCGATGTTTGTGCATTCAAAGAGAAAGATGATAAAAGCAGAACTAACTATCGGGTTTTTCGTTTTCACTAGAAGGTCGTTAATGTAGAGTAGAGTAGAGAGTAAGAAAATGCGTTAGATAAAACATATTTTTATTTATTGTTTAATTTTACACAAGGAAATACAACTTTTGGGAAAATAATAAAGATTTTCTTAGTGTGTATAGCTGTCGGATCTTAACGTCATCGCATGCAACCCTCGTAACAATTTATACAGTCCACTAATAATACTACTAAAGCCATCTACGAGCTATCAAGAAAACCGAATGATGTCCAACACTACTACCGCCATCTACCATTTATCAAGGAAACCGAATGATGTCTAATACCACTACGCCATCTACGGGCTACGTCATTAGACGCAACCAAGACGAGAACAATAGTTAACTGTTTTATGACGAGAACGAATCGAGCCACGAGACTGACAAGTTGGCGTTCTTCATATTTTCAGTGTTTTTTAGTTTAAATCCTTAAATAAAATGGTCTAAAATCATATCGAGTATCATTTATCGCAATACACAACATTTATCAACCCTACACAATAGTGCTTAAACGTAAAGTCCATTCTTCGGTTCTTAATTGTAGAAAATTGATCAATAACAGCCTCATTAAGTTTGGAATACCCTCTATAAATTGTTTTTCATATATTTCATTTTTAAACTTTCTAATAAAGTCCCTAGATTTACCCTTTGTGGTCTGCGTTAAATTAATTTCGGGTTTAGGTGTTCCCGCATTCTTCACTTCAATTTTTTGCTCCAAACTCAAAGCTAAAGTTATTTCTTAAATAATCCACCGTCAACTATTCATTTTAACTTAATAAATATATAATATTAAAATATTAAAACATACACGCTCGAATTTCTAACTAGATGCAGGAACAGACACTGAACTGTGCGCCTTTTCCATGTTAAATCGCCATAGCCCCGCTATCCCCCGCTGCCACCCGCCACATGTTACTACAGAGAAACTGCACTACTTAATCGCACGTGCGAGCAAGTCTCGTCATAATCGTCATTTACCTCGACCGAGGCACGGTTGCCGGATCTATACAGTTTGGTTTGACGGTATGATAAAATATTAGGGAGGGCCGGACTTTTTTAGTTTGACGGTACGATAAAATATTAGGGAGGGTCGGACTTTATACGATAAATAATATTCAATGCATATAAATTAATATTTTTATTCGTCTTGTTTTGGTGGTGCACGTGCGCATATGCTCCTGTGGAAGAACCGCCACTGGTATAGGTACGGTGTAAGTACGCCATCGCCGTCGGGCAAGCCCACCTGTATGGTTTACACGGAACCTGTTCATTGCAATAGGAAAGGGGAATCTTCTTGGTAGAGTATAGGACTTGCGATATGTTGAAGACTCTGAAACAAAGTTTTAAGAATTAGTTCAACTAGTGAGTGACAGAGACGATTTATCCTTTTTTAAAGAGAAATTACTGAAGTATTTAAAAAATCAGTTTTGAGCTTTGATGACACAGCGCAAAATATTGGCCCAACGAGCATGGTTCCGTTCCTGACTTCCCTGACGATGTAAAACATCTACGGTACTAGGGTTCAGTGACTATGTATGGCCTCTTTAAACTATTAAAATTTCATTAAATTATACCAGTCGGTTCAAAAGTTACAGCAAAAAGTAAACCCAGCAAGCAAACGAGAAAAAATATCGGAAGATTTTTTCTATGACAAATTAGGTTTATTTCGACCTCCTCTGTATGCTCCAAAAACACTTCAATTCTTCAGGTTGAATTTTCGATGATTGTAATATTTAAAGGAATAAACTCTACTTATGGTTTAATCTAAAGGTAGGCAGGCACTTATTTAAACAGTGGACAGGTAATCTGATCTCAATATATGTTTTGTGCTCTCCGCTTGCCTTACACGGCGTGCCTTGATAAAAGATACATACGTCTCGCGTGCTTCAACATCCTACTTCCTTTTTTACGGCGGATGACATCAATTTATTTTAATTGCCTTTTAATTATGAATTAATTTCCACCAATGCAATAAATATGCTCTTAATACATTTAACTTTCTCTGATTTGGAATAATTCTGTGAAATAGATTGTTCTTACGCCTCCTACACATATCTACGAAATCCCACGCAAACGAATTTCTCATACATACAGGGTGTTATAATAAATGCAGACTTTTTTATGATCAAACATAAAATCCTTTAAGGCACTCTGGGAGTGGTGCGTGTGCGCAAAAAGCGATTCATGTTGGTTTTGAATCGTTGGAGGTTATACTGCCGTTGCAGGCCCGTTCCTGGGGTTTCTTTGGTGCGCCCTAGTTTAAAAAAAATTGTCCTATTTTTAAAAATATATTTCGGGAAAAACTGGTAATGTTTTGAATTGTAAGAAAACTGATAAAAAATAATTAGAAAAATTTTTATTAATTAAATTACCAAAACAAACAAAATCACAAAAAATATTTGGTAAGTATATTCACAAGAAAATTAAAAGAGAATAAAATTAACGTAAATAAAATAAACAACAAAAACATAAACAATATTATACCTAATACTTATATAGGAGGTACCTAACAGCAATATTTTAATGATAAAAAAATAAACGTTTCAAAAATTAAAAAATACTATTTTTGTAATAAACAAAACAAAAAAGGAACGATATACCTAAAATAATACACGTTTGGCTTTCACGGATGCAAGCTCGTTGATCATCTGATTATGATCAAGAGCCTGAGAAATATCATTTTCGATCGAAATAATGGCCAAATCTGATAGGCGTTCTTGACTCATAGATGTCCTTAAATAATTCTTTATTAGTTTTAACTTAGAAAAACTTCTTTCACCTGAAGCTACTGAAATGGGTAATGTAAGGTATATCCGTAAGACTATAAATAAATTTGGAAAAAGAGACTGTAGATTTTTTTTAGTTATATAATTTAAAATGTCAATGGGAAAGGATGAATCAGTAGTATTTTTAGGATTAAGAATCTTATATGTTAAAATTTCATTATGTAAATCTAAGCCGTCAATGTCTTTAGATATTACTCTATCAATCTCAACTTGTAATTCGGTATCTAAATTTACACATGATTCTTTAATTAAGTCAGATTCTAAATTTTCAAAATTACATAAGAACCCAAATAAATTTTGAAATTTGTTTATACCCTCGAACCGCTTTTGTAAAGACTGAATGGTTGTATCTAAAATTAGAAAATAAAAATCGATTTTAAATTTTTGCTTTGGATCTGCTACAGATTCATCCTATGAAAATTGTTGCTTAAATTTTCGTTGCCGTACTATTGGGAATACCTGCTCTACATCGTTTTTTGCTGCTTCTTCTTTAGCTTTATTGATGAGCAAATCAAAATTTTTGTCTGAACGTTTTTCGTTAAAATAAAGATTAAGATTTTCAATTTCTTTATGGCAGTCAACAAACGAACAAACCCGAAAACAATCAAATAATGCACTGTGCGGAGATGTCCTTTAACTTGCTTTAACTGTAACTGCCAAAGGCAAACGTTTGGTAACATTTTTAGACATATTAAAATGATAAAATATATGATTTGTAATAAAGAATACTGAATGACCGTCGATTTTGCGCCCCTAAAAATTTTGCGCCTGCGTGCATGCACGCCCTGCACGCTCGCCAGGAACGGCCCTGTGCCGTTGTAATAAAGAACCCTAAATCGAATTTTTTATGTTAAAATGCCGTATCTACATTCTAAGTCTACTGAAATCCACATACGTTTTTTACGAAATGACGTATTATATCAAGTTTTTAAGTTAAAAACCTTAACTAACAAATGTTTCTTATTATTACCTCTACATCTTCCCGAAATTACTCTACATTTTATTGAATTTTTTCTAAAGCAATTCATAGCAAAACACGTATCGCGACTTACAAGCTTTAAAAGCCGTAACTTCTTTAGTGCTAAGTAGTTACGGTTTTTTAACCTACAACTATATTTTCGATCTAGCATTTTTTACAATTATTTGGTTAGTTACGATTTAACCACCGAGAGAATAACATCTTATACAGGGTGTTCATTTGAAAACTTCTCACCGCGGATTTATCGAAAACCACTGATAAAAAGAATAAACGCCGAGACACGTCAAAATATTTGCCAAAGGGGACAACTTTTTAACCAAAAAAAATTTATGAAAGAGGTCTAGAGATACTATGAATGTAATTGCGCTTATTTATTTTATACAGGGTGTTCATAATAAGCTTCCAAAAACCCCACATTTTAAAATAATTTTTCTCAACTTTTTCAAATGGAACACCCTGTATATTATTTGGCAATTTGACGTAGAATTCATAGACAATTTTCTTTGTAATACAAGCATATAAGTTATATCCAGCCGTTTTCGAAATAATTATAAATATCATAAATTATGTTGTTTAAATAGAGTTTTTATTGTGAAATTTTGTTATAGGCGACTAGACTAATAATTGTAAACTAAAGTAAATGTTCAAAATAGCTTCCTTTTACTCTTAGAGTTTACCGTATTTTAGTTTTTTTCGATATAAATTTTAAAAGCCTACATTTTTGTTACTTTTATTTATGTATTTATTTTTTATTCTTAATCGAGTGGCAATGATTTTTTTTTGTTTAGATTGTCACTATGACAGTCAAATAAAATTATTTACATTTGTTCAGTCGTCGAAATTAAGTACTAACTTACACAAAATGTCAAATTTTACAACTTAGTAAATATGATTTTTATACTGGGTAAATGTGCAAGAAATTGCCTACTCGCGAGCCGAGTGTATGCTGAAAGATATCCAGATATGGAGAGAAAGCCGAGACCAGAAACCTTCGAGAAGTTGTTGCAAAGATTTGTAGCAACAGGAAGCACTGCATACACAAAAAGGATGATAATCAATAAACCCGTTATTAATGAAGAAAATGAATTAAGAGTTCTGTTGGCAGTAGAGGAAAATCATTAAATTAAGTAAAAGGAAGCTATTTTGAACATTTACTTTAGTTTACAATTATTAGTCTAAACAAGATTTCCCAATAAAAACTCTATTTAAACAACATAATTGATGATATTTACAATTATTTCGAAAACGGCTGGATATAACTTATATGCTTGTATTACAAAAAAAATTGTCTATGAATTCTACGTCAAATAGCCGAATAATATACAGAGTGTTCCATTTGAAAAACTTGAGAAAAATTATTTTAAAATGTGGGGTTTTTGAAAGCTTATGATGAATATAAAATAAATAAACGCAATTACATTCATAGTATCTCTAAACCTCTTGTCATAAATTTCACTCAATGCCGAGGTTAAAAAAATAGTTCTGGATTATTTTTTTTGATTTTTTTATTCAGGACTGCAAAACTTTTTTTTTTAGTTTTTAATTTATTTCTCCGAAACTACAAAACCAAATTAAATAAAATTTGAGGCACTTATAAACGATAGTAATACGAACCTAAATATGCAATAAAATACTGGGTGTCCCATGTAAAAAATATAACTTTATGCTGTCACACTTTTCTGGGCCACCCTGTATAATGTAAAATATTTTTAAAACATGCCGCTTTTAATCCAATATCTCAAGCTGTTTCAGTATTGTTGATAAGTTCTTCGATATCGATTTAATCTTCCGTCCACGCTTCCTTTGCGGACCCTGCATAAAACAACAGAAATTAATACACGTTTGTTTCGTTTTCTCAAAATTACACTTTTGCAGATACGGCACTCTTTGTTACGACGGCAGTATACTCGTTGGTAAAAACGACCTCGGGAAGGTCGTTCCATAAGGATGACGTCCTCCAGATGAAAGAATTCTGGTTTGTTCGGGCCTTATTGCTTTTTGGTGGGTTTTCTCAAATCACATCTCATATAGACCTATTATTTAAAATGTGATTCCGTGAAGTTGTCAGGTTGTTACTTGGTACTTGACTGTGACTTCTGAATCTTGAACTTGAAACCGTGAAATGAAAAAGAGGAGTAATATTTAAAAATTAAAATATTGTTTATTTAAGTACTGAAGCAGACTATCAGTTTCTTTACCTCTTCATAATTTCACTCCACTGAGAGATGGACTATTTTTTAAAAATTATTTAATTTGTTTGTAACTACTTAGGTCGTATTTTAGCTTTAATCCTTGTTATATGTTCATGAAATAAATTTACCTAACTACCATGATATTATTCTTTCATTTCACATACTTTTAAATGCGTAAAACCTTTAATACCTTTTAAATAGAGTTAGAAACGTCGACAGCAATATAAATCTCCATAAGCGATTTAAAAATTTATCACCCGTTGACGTCAGAAGCCACGCCTCCATCGGCGTAGAATCTTACCTGTTTAGTTATTTATACCAAGATACACAACATTGGTATTCCCGCCAATATACGTATATTTGTAATTATTTGATTTTACTAAATTTATTAGAAACTATACCTACTTTTTACAAATTAAGAATTTAATAATGAAAACTGTAACTAATACAATATCTTATAGGAAATCGTACAATAATAAATATTAGAATAAAAAATAATAAATATTACAATCAAAAATTATAAATATGAGAGTAAAAAATAATAAATATTAGAATATAAATAGTGAATATCAAAATAAAAAATAATAAATATTAAGGAGGTAAAGAAACTCACAGGAAATATTAGAAAAAAAATATATATACAGTGAGTCCAATCAACTTCATTTTTTCAAATGAAAACATATATTTTTTATTTCATTTTTGAATTTTGGCTTGAATTCTAAGCATGTTTCATGTACCATGTCCTATACATAAACTCAACAGTTATTGAAAAAAATTAGGATTGAACATATAATTTAGGGAATCCAACGATCTATCAAATCTTCTGACAATATGGCATTTTGGGCTCCATAATAAGTAAGAGTGTACTGTCTCACTGTCACCGTTTATTTCCATAGAAACTGTATGACAATTTTATTTCAACTAAGTATAATTATTGTCAAGCGTAGTTTCAAAGTTGCGGTTTTCACAATAATGGTGAAGTTAACGGAACGGGAAAAAATTGAAATTCTATGCATGGTTGGGTTTGGTGATAAAACACGTACTCAAATAGAAACAGCCCAATTATTTAATGAAATCCATCCTGATCGTCCTCCCATATGTCAAAAGATGGTGAGTAGAATAGAGGCTAAGTTTAGAGAATTCGGTCATGTTAGAGATTTGCCTAAATCTGGTTGTCCTACTCGAGATGAAAATGAACAACTTGACGTTTTGCTTTCCTTGGAAGAAAATCCATGTACACCCCTGTCGCACATTGGGGCCGATTTACACATGCCGAAATCTGTTGTTCACCGCAAAAGCACAAATATCACCCATACAAAGTTATTCCAGTGCATGAGTGAGTGCACTGTGCGCACATTTTTGCATGAAACCTTTCCCAATCGGTGGATTGGAAGGAGAGGACCTATCGAATGGCCTGCTAGGTCGCCAGACCTAACTCCGCTGGACTTTTTTTTGTAGGGTTACCTCAAATCAAAAGTATTTGTTAACAGACCAAACAATATGCATTAGTTGAAAGAAAGGATCCGAAGAGAATTGCGTGTCATAACTCCGGAAATGGTTGGAAACGTGCAAAGAGAGTTTATTGATCGTCTTGGATATTGTCAAGCCGTAAATGGCGCACATTTTCAACATTTAATTTGATTTTGTTGTGTTTTTTTTTAATAAACAGGTCTTACTTATAGATATGTTCAATCCTAATTTTTTCAATAACTGTTGAGTTTATGTATAGGACATGGTACATGAAACATGCTTAGAATTCAATGCAAAATTCAAAAATTAAATAAAAAATATATGTTTTCATTTGAAAAAATAAAGTTGATGGTCGTAACTTATTTTTGAGCTACCCTGTATACATGAAATTACCACAAAAAAAAAATTAAAAAATCAAAATCGACGGGTACGAGCGTTTTTTGAAAAAACTTACCGCTGAATTTTAAATGAATTTAGACATTTCTTCTGGGACTCACTGTATATTAAAATAAAAAATAATAAAATTAGAATAAAAAATAGTAAATATTATATTAAAAAATAATAAATATTAGAATAAAAAATAATAAATATAACAATAAAAAATATTAAATATTAGAATAAAAAATAATGAATATTAGAATAAGAAATAGTAAATATTAAAATAATAAATATTGAATAACATAGTAAATATTAAAATAAAAAATTGTAAATATTAAAATAATAAATATAAAAATAAAGAATAATAAATATTAGAATAAAAAATAGTAAATATTAAAATAAAAAATAATAAATATTAGAATAATGATAAAGATAAAAGGAAGAGTAAGGAATAAATAGGGGGGGTCACTCACCGCCATACATGTTCATCTTCTCCGAAATCATTCGCAATCACACGCAAATATCGGAATTCTTCTCGCAATCGCACGCACAATCTCGCAACAAATCCGGCAAACGTCACAATCCCGCAATCCTATCCCCAATCGCTCAAATTCGCGTGTAGTGGGAGTACATTTTTTTGATGAGTGGTCAGCCCTCCAGGTACACCCTGTACATTACTATACACTTCTGGAGTTTGATCCGTTCCTTCCAACATACCCTGTATTCCCGCAATCCTATCCCCAATCGCTCAAATTCGCGTGTAGTGGGAGTACATTTTTTTGATGAGTGGTCAGCCCTCCAGGTACACCCTGCACATTACTATACACTTCTGGAGTTTGATCCGTTCCTTCCAGCATACCCTGTATTCCCGCAATCCTATCCCCAATCGCTCAAATTCGCGTGTAGTGGGAGTACATTTTTTTAATGAGTGGTCAGCCCTCCAGGTACACCCTGTACATTACTATACACTTCTGGAGTTTGATCCGTTCCTTCCAGCATACCCTGTATTCCCGCAATCCTATCCCCAATCGCTCAAATTCGCGTGTAGTGGGAGTACATTTTTTTAATGAGTGGTCAGCCCTCCAGGTACACCCTGTACATTACTATACACTTCTGGAGTTTGATCCGTTCCTTCCAGCATACCCTGTATTCCCGCAATCCTATCCCCAATCGCTCAAATTCGCGTGTAGTGGGAGTACATTTTTTTAATGAGTGGTCAGCCCTCCAGGTACACTCTGTACATTACTATACACTTCTGGAGTTTGATCCGTTCCTTCCAGCATACCCTGTATTGTTTTAAAAAGTTTTTACCTTAAAATTTAATAAACAAAAACCTTATTTTACCTATGAACAAAATTTATAACATCGATAAAATTAATATTGTTTACAATTATTACTGTGCAGATTGAACCCACGGGCGATGGCCGATCATTTTGCTGATAACGCAAGAAAGTAATTTTCTATACCTGCCGGTTGTGTAAAAATTGTAGACCTGGTTGCCTACATATTGCCTAGGTATTTTTTTCTCGTTTCTCATGTGAAATCGAGTGTGCAAAGCCTCGGGTTCTCGAAGCGTTTTATAAAATTCTTCAGATTACTAACTAAATATCTATTCAATATATAAACATAAGTGAGCTATGGCAGTTCAGAGTTAACGTCACACTAGATATGACATTCAATTTTGGTATTTTGTAATAATATACAGGGTGATTCACGGTGAGTGACTATTAAAGGATCTCGGGAAATAAAAAAAATATATTTGTTTGAAATATGGTACTATAAAAGATGCCGCTCTTTGAAGATATATTGACGTACATATCTATTCTTCATAACTTCCAGTTATACCGGGAGTTAAGTTAAGCAATATTATTTTAAATAGAATTCCCTGTATACAGGGTGTTATGGAAATGATTTGAATATATTATATTTAAATGGGTGACTCCTTGGACCTAGAGAAATTCTACATACATACATATATATTTTTTTAATCGACCGTTTTAAAAATAGGGTAACAAACCCTCTCATTTACAGGCCAGTCCGCGCCACTGTAAACATATTACCCAGACCCAATGTCAATGTTGCCAAACTTAATGTAAAACTTAATGTAAAATTAAAATGAATTACTTAACTACTTGTATTTATCTTATAACTAAAGAGCGAGGAAATCCGGGCATATAGAACAACACATAGTGAAAGAAAATTACTAATTAGTTATTATTTGTAGATAGACACTGAACAGATTACACTGGTCAACACATAATTTGTGCCGTCAATTTTCTTACTGTTTCTAGGTAATTTGGGTCTGCTAAACCTAAAAATAACCTCAGATTTGCTCAATCAGATCGTTTTCAAAAACTAGTGCCATAATTTCGAGATTAAGGGTATTTTATATCGCATAATTATATATGTATTACTGCTTTCACCAAAAAACAACAAGTCAGGAATGAAAGAAAAACATTTATTGTACACCACACCACAACAAATACAAAAATCATCTGTCAATAACATTAACAATATTAACTTAAGTTATTGATTTAAATTAACCTAAACTAATAAATAATTTTGGAACTTGGATAAAGAAGATTCTTTTCATTTGGTCTGGAGGCAAGTAAAGAGGTTTAAATGTCTGACAATTTCACTTAGCTCCTCCTGAGTAAAGCGTTCGGGACTTGTTAAATCTTCAGCAAAATCGCTGTCCTCTTTTTCAAATCGGTCACTCTGCAGCTCGTCAGATGACGTTTTGACTGTATCCTCTGGTAACGTAGGCAGGCTGCAATATGGTATTTCTTCAGAATGCTGAACAGGTCTTCTTGCTGACTCCAGGTTAGGATAGTTCCACTTATGCCGATTGTTACGATTAATGCCATTTATCTAATCAAAATAACAATCGTCAAAGTGGCTTGTTTGTTCCCTCCATACCATCGGAACCTTAAAAACTGTCATTGTCCTTTTGTTCCATTATCGCTGGTGATCGACGCAAGTTTTGCATACAACATGCGGAGCCCAGGGTTTATCTTGGTCTCCTAAGTGAACACCAAAATAGGCCAAATAAGTTTTTCACAAAGTCACAAATCACTCTTGTACATTCTTTTAAATTATGCTCGCCATAATATGTAGAAAAAAACTGTCGTACTTATAGAAGCCATGATTAAATACGATTTTTCAAAAAAAAATATCTTGCAATGAAGCACACGTTTCTATTAAATTTTGCAATATTCTGCATATGGGGATTATACAGGGTGATTCACGACGAGCGTGCCTTAGAACTTTATGGAGAACTACTGAATATATGTTCCTGAAACTTTTGGGATTTGGGTTTATCGATATGCTCTCTTTAACTAAAATATTCACATGTTTCTGTCATTTCCGGTTATACCGGAAGTAGTTGCCAACTTCCGTTTTTTAAATACAACATGGCAATTTTTATTACATTTTTCGATTAAGCATTAAATACTAAGCACATTTTATAGAAATTGTTTTTGTCAGACTCTATTAGTTTTTGAGATATCTGGACTTTTTGTAATTATTTGGCAAATGACGATGAAATAATCCATATAATTTTTTTCCCTTAGCGCTTGGACTAAAAATTTCTTTTTCTCACCGAATAGCTAGAAGATCATCAAGTCTCAAAAACATTTCAAATTCGGCATAAAATGTACAGGGTGGTCACAATTCAAGCCTCATTGTGAAATAATTCAACCATTAAAAACTTTCTTATTTTAAATGGAACACCCTGTATATTTTTATTTAATTTGATGGCAAATTAGTTGTTCTTTATAAATAGTATTTACTGTCCTATACCTATATTAAAGCGTTTTCTCAAAAAATCCAATTTTATTCCGAAAATACTATTTGTTCAAGTGTGCTATGAAAACAATAATTATTGTACTTAGGGGCTGTATACTGATGTCTATGCGGAGGAAAAGTGATTGATTGCTTGAAAATACAACATTCTAAAGTGTTTCTTAATAATTTATAAATAAAATGCAGTTGATTGTTTTAAATTTAATGGTTTAAATATTATTTTTTTAAAAATAGCAAGGATATAAACTTTAAATTCTTTAATTGAAAATGTGTTTGAAAATTATACCTAATATATTTCGATTATATTTTTAAAATATGTTCGAAATGATTGTCATTTACTTCCAAGCATTTATGTATTCTTTTCATCATGCTATTTCTTGTAGCATTCCTAATTTATTGTGCAGTGAGAGATTGAAATGCTGCCTTCACCCTTTCAATTAGATTTTCCTTCGTGGTGATGGGACGCGCGTAAACTTTATCTTTAATTGTTCCCCAGATGAAAAAGTCCAGTGGAGTTAAATCTGGCGAACGAGCTGGCCAGTGGAAGGGACCTTGGTTTGCGATCCACTGGTCATGAAAAAGTATGTTTAGGGCAGTCTTAACAACTTTGACGTTGTGTGCTGGAGCCCCATCGTTTTAGTACCATGCATTTATTCGCTCTCGGAGTGGCAAATCATCCAGACGTTCTTCTAACTGATCCTCAAGAATTGTCAAATAATTCTGACCATTTAAATTTTCGTCGTAAATGTGTAAGCAAAATATACGGTCATGAATAGCACAATAAACATTAAATTGAAATGATTCCTGGTAATGTCCTATCCTGACAACATGGGGGTTTTCGTGAGCCCAATAATGGCTCTTGTATCTGTTATGAAAACCATTACGAGTAAATTTGGCTTCATCACTCCATATTACAGAATTAGTAAATTGCTCATTTTCTTGGATTTTCATCAGAAAAACTCGCAAAGTTCGACTCGAGCTGGCAAATCTTGTGGTTTTAGATGCTGAACTTGGGCATATGAATATGGCCTCCAGCCATATTTTTTTAAAATTCTTTGTATACTCGAATACGAAACTCTTAATTGCTTAGTAACTTCACGAATTGAGTTTGTTGGAAAAGCGTAAAAATAGGCTAAAATGGTAACTTCAAATACCTCATTGTCCAGTATTGGTTTAACTCTTCGTACTTTGGCTTCAAATGATCCAAATTTTAAACAATTATTATTTAGCTTTCTAATAATACCAGGTGTGGGAATTGGCCTATTCGGATATGTATCCCGATATATTCGACAAGTACAATTGTTTTCATAGCACACTTGAACAAATAGTATTTTTGGAATAAAATTGGATTTCTTGAGAAAACGCTTTGATATAGGTATAGGACAGTAAATACTATTTATAAAGAACAACTAATTTGCCATCAAATTAAATAAAAATATACAGGGTGTTCCATTTAAAATAAGAAAGTTTTTAATGGTTGAATTCTTTCACAATGAGGCTTGAATTGTGATCACCCTGTACATTTTATGCCGAATTTGAAATGTCTTTGAGACTTGATGATCTTCTAGCTATTCGGTGAAAAAAAATTTTTAGTCCAAGCGCTAAGGTAAAAAAATTATATGGATTATTTCATCGTCATGCATTTGCCAAATAATTACAAAAAGTCCAGATATCTCAAAAACTAATAGAGTCTGACAAAAACATTTTCTATAAAATGTGCTTAGTATTTAATGCTTAATCGAAAAGTTCTAATGCACGCTCGTCGTGAATTACCCTGTATAGGTACTAATACCCTAGGACACAAGCCAAATTAAAGAATTAATTTATGAGGCTTACAATTTCATTCACTTTTATTGCCTTCTAATGTGTATTTTGTGCTAATTGCAAATACGAAAATATAAAATCTGCAGGTGCAAAAAAAATCAAGGAAAGAATATTTCTTATCTGTAATAATTTTTGGGCCTTTTGCCAATATAAGATTAGATATTTCCAATGATTTATGAATAAATAGGTATAATTAAATAAATTAAAAACATTCGATGTCGAGTAGAGTTACTAAACTGTGATTTTAAAATCACGATGTGAAATGATCGATTCAGTTTTTTAAGCTTCTCGAATGGAAAAGAGCAGCAGGGCAGCGATTAACAAATTTTGTAATCTTTATTGGTACCTACAGGAGTGAAACAAGCTCGTTGTGAATCTCCCTGTATATTGATGTATAACCAACTTACTGTCACAAGTGTCTTTCGATTTTTTCAGGCAATAAATTTTGTGTTGCTTCATTGGCTTTATTGGTTATTTGGTCTGGAGCGCATTGAAATCAGTTTTCTTCTTCGGAATCGGAATTATTTATCTTCACTTTCAAATATTATTGGCATTTGTAAGGTAATAATAAAAATTATTGCAAAATTACCAATTTTATGCATTAATTTGCGAAGAAAGAATATAGTTTTTATAACGATCGTGGAAAAATTAGTATGGAGAATGTAGGACAATCAATGTTCCTTTTTTGCATATCGACTTATATTTTTTATCATAAAATAAGTGTAATCAGAAATAAAAACAATATATGATGCATTTAAGTAATAAATTACTTTACATTTATTGATGTTAATGGAATAAACACCGAAAAAGCGTAATAAATTTAATTTTTTATTATTTAGAAAGTGAGCATGTGAAAACTGTAACGTACGAAATTAAAGCCATCAAATTGAACAAATAGCGCTTGTTTGTATTTGCAATATGTTATCCACTTTTACCAATAAACAATAAATAAGTATTATGGTTTTCCTTTTCCGCTTCTGACATCGTGTGGGAATTAGAACTGATTTTAAACGAAAATTATCAACTAAATTTTAAAACTTAGACAGGGCCGTATACAGGTCGACAACTTTATCTGTAGCTACAAAAGAAATGCGGGCAAGAAAATTTCTTGGGTTAACAATGTTGTCACATACAGGGTGGCCAATTAGTGCGACAAAGCTCAATATCTCTTTTACCGCTTTTCCCAAAAGTTATTAAGCGTTAAGAGGTGCAGCTTTTAAAATTATTTTCGATCATACAGGGTGCTCCAAAAGGGCGGTGTGATAAAAATTTCATATTTTTTAAATGGGACACTATGTATATTTTTACATATTTGAATTCACCGTAAAATTCTGTACATAGTACCGTAATTATTTGTTCACATTTTTGCAACGTTGGCAAATAGATTGGAAAATTCCTAAAATTTGTGCAAAAACATGGTTCAATGAAATGTGTAATATTCTTAACTTATAACAATTTGAAATAAAATATTTTTATGTCGGAAAGAGGAATGTGGACAGAAGTCCCCTATGATAACACATATCAACATTTTTATACAGGGTATTTTCTATGGATATGCCAACATTACGAACTTGAAACCTGAGTTTCGTAAGTTTTTTAAATGAAACACACTGTATATAATTACTTTATCTTGTAGATATTCTAATCCTCTCTAATTTTTATTAAGGTCTTTTTATGCCTATCTCTACCAATCTTGGTGGTATTTCAATTTTTATTTAAACTCGAGCAAAAAAAAGTGGATGCATTTTACCATTGTCCTTTTTCTAGTCACCTATGACAAAATAAAAACAAAATGTTGTAATTTAAAAAAAAATTATTTATTCATACGGGAGGATACGACACAAAAATATTTTAGCGATTCAAGCTTGTGGACAATTTCTACAGTAAATTATTACCTAATTATTTGTTCATATAGTGACCCCCACTAACTTGAACACATAATTCAATACGTTTTTTAAAAGAATGAGTCATGTCTCTACACTTTCAAGTTCGTAATGTTGGCATATCCATAGAAAATACCCTGTATAAAAATATTGATATGATCATAGGGGACTTATGTCAACATTCCTCTTTCCGACATAAAAATATTTTATTTCAAATTATTATAAGTTAAGAAATATTACACATTTCATTGAACCATGTTTTTGCACAAATTTTAGGAATTTTCCAATCTATTTGGCAACGTTGCAAAAATATGTATAAATAATTACGGTACTATGTACAGAATTTTACGGTGAATTCAAATATGTAAAAATATACATAGTGTCCCATTTAAAAAATATGAAATTTTTATCAAACCGCCCTTTTGGAGCACCCTGTATGGTCGAAAATAATTTTAAAAGCTGCACCTCTTAACGCTTAATAACTTTCGTGGAAAAAGTTTTCCGCTATCCCTAGCGGTAAAAGAGATATTGAGCTTTGTCGCACTAATTGGCCACCCTGTATATAAAATTTTGATTTAATAACAAGTAAACGCTAAAATTAAATTTATCCATTTAAAGTAAATTGTCATAAGTAGATATTATGTAAGAAACTTATATTCTGTTATAGTTTCAATGTTCTTAAAACTTTCTTTCCATACTAATTATTTTAATATTTAAATGAAAAATAAAATATTTTTTTGTTAAAGTTCTCCTAATCTAAAAATAGGGCAACATGGTGAGAACCACCAGTAGGCATTGGGTTTGTTCGGGTTTGTGATTCGGGAAGTGATTGCCAATGTGTACAGGGTGTGTAAAGAGGAATCCCAAATTAATACATTTAAATTGCCACTTAAGCGAAAGCTAGAAAGGGTCGCAATGTATACGGGAGTAAGCGTGGGTGCCGTAAAAAACATTCACAAAGAAGATACTGAAAGGAAAGAAAGTCTCTCTGCTGTCGAAAAAAATCGAAGGTTTCGACTTTGGCATTGTTAGGAGAGCAATAGAAAAGTTTTATTTGGAACTAAAAGTGGCTCCAACCTTAAAACAACAGCTGAGAAGTGACATAAACTCTCCGTTTTTCCGTGAAACTTTGAAGTGCATGTTGAAATCAAATGGATTTTATTGGCGAAAATGCCAAAATAACCGAAAAATATTAATGGAAGGGCCTAATATATTGCACTGGCGATACAAATATATTCATGTCATGAAAAGATATATATTATTACATTATTAAGATAATAATAGCACGCCCATGACTCGCTTGCCGAGCTATACATGAGCACAGTTAGTAATTTGAGAGTGACGGATCCATCCTCGTAAAAAGCCCCCGCAGGCAAAAATTGTTGAAGTTATCAAATTCCAGGGGGGGACAACTGCCAATATTTTGATGACAAAAACAGAAAAGGGCCTCACGTTTCCAAAGAAGTCTCAGTTATAGACATAGGGGGGGGGGGGGGGACTAATAAAACAATAATAATAAGTGGACAAATGTTGAACAACGCCCCCCCCGCCCTATAAAACCTAACGACCCCTTCAATATTCATATTTTATCTTTCATCACAGTTGTACATTCATGTGACAAAGAATGTGTTTATAACAGGGGCGTAACTACCAGAGGGCAGAAGAACAAGATTTAGGGGCCCGTAAAGGTTCTTGTGCGGGGGCCCAAAAATTATTTTACTTGATCAGCTTCCAAGGAGGAATCTGCTTTCTACAGGTGACGCATGTTGTTACGAAAATAAACATAACAAAAAAGAGACTGGGATTCTATCCCTAGAATTCCAATCTCCTTTTATCTTCTACCTGTTTCTGTTTTCATTCTAACAGGTAACCGGTTCGATATGTCTTTATTAGGATAAGCAAACAGTCGACGGACGTAACTCAAAAGTCTATATTTTTATTCAGTTTACGGCACACTTGACAAAGTCTTACCATATTGAGTTAAGAATTGCTATTTTTTCCACAAGCAATACTTAAATTTCACATACAAACACTGAAAAACAACAAAGAATTCTATTTAACAATAACGACATATATGACGATTGGTTAATCTGGTAGTGTCAAACATGAAAGCAGATATGAAAGATGGCAGTTCCAAGCAAATCCATTTACAAATTCAAGAAAATGATAAGCAATTTACAGCCAGTGAGGCGTGGCTACAATGCTTTGAAAAGAGATTTTTCTGAGTGCCTTGAAGGTACAATAATCACATGTTAATATTTTATGTTTTTAATCCTTTATTATTCACTGATAAAACAAGGAAATTAAAAATATAAGGCCTTTGACGTTACTGTAAATTTATAACACATATTCAATGCTTCCCCGGTTCAACTACATTTAATATCATCCCAGCAGCCCATGGATATTTTATCACTGTATATTTTGCAATAAAACATTGTGAATCCCCAATTGAATGGACCTCGCGGAGCGTGTTGAATATTTCCTTCCTTCCTTTTCAATTTTGCCGGAAGTGTTGTATTTAGGTGTTGTGTTTTGAATGGCTATAAATGTTATGCATAAGTGGTCAGATTTTTTAATGTATGTGTAGTAATTGAGTACGTAGATATGCGTCCTTGATTCTCAATAAAATATAGTGTGGTCCGTTAAGCGTATAAAAAAAATGGGAATTCTTTATTTGTTATCTATACAGGATGGTCCTTAAGTAATAGGGCACAGAGAAGCAGTATATTTTCGGTCCAAAATATAATGATTTAGCTCAATTCTTATCAACCAACCAACAAACTTCTAAAGCAACTGGAGGGTTTTGTAAAACTGGCTTTTTCCAATTCCAGAAAATTAATGAATGTTGTTTCCGTCAAATTATTATAAATAATTTAATAAGGAAATTGGATCGAAGGTTGACGTATTCTTTCAAGATGCTTCATCAGCAAAAATCATGAGAACGGCTTTACGGGCGTCGACGGCAAGAGATTAAATGGTTTTGGAATGACGCGATGTAGCGTTGGGAAGGATGAAATAAAAAATTGCTTTAGAAGTCAGTCGGGTTTTTGGTATCCCCAGAACCGCGCTCACTCGCGATTTTTTTTTTAAAACGGGAGCCGCAATGGTGACTACAGGTTTCACAGTGTTTTTACATTAAGAAGAATTCCGAAAACAGTTCCGAGTTTAAAAAATACTGGACTGTTATTAAACATTCGTAGTTTCCGTGCGAGTATAAATAACTCTGGAATCTCTCCAAACACTCGTATGTTTCAGTGCGAGTATAAATAACTCTCAAATATCTTCGAACACTCGTGAATTTTAGTGCGAGTCTAAATAACAACTAAAATTAATTTACGAAAACTCGTAGCTATCCGTGCGAGTATAAATAATGCTGCGATATCTTATTAAACGATTGTGACATTAAAAGTAAGTGTTAAAATATCTTAAGTTAGTATTAGTGGTCACTACCGCGAGTTAATTTTTTTTGGGAATTATTAGGGTAGTTGAGATCCCTTTAGTTGGGAACAAAATGCTAGCTTAGGCTTATTTTATATTGTAAATAATGGAAATAAATCTAAATTTAAACAGAGTACGTGACAGATGAATGTTAGGTTGGTTGAAACAATTGAATGAGAGTTCAGATTAATTCTGATTGTATATAAATTGTAAATAATTAACTACGAGTACTTCGGGTCGCGTTACTCAACGTACGAAAGGACAACCCCCGTAAAATAACTCTCAATGACAACAGACCGTAAAATTAAATAAAACTAGCACCCGTGTTCCAATATAATAATGTGCATTGTTATTATATTCATTGGACGCCCCGAGCCAATACAATCAAAGTATAGTCTGAACATCAGTTAGGCCTCGTCCTACGTTCAACTAACTATACTTTTAAATTAAAATCATTCATTCTTTCTTATGACAAATTTGCCCTCATCTCTTCAATTGCTCTGGTGGACTGCTGACAGCTAGCGGAGAAAGGATGGTGGGCTCACCCAAGACAGCCTGACACATGCGTGTCAAGTCAGCAATGGCATTACGCCTGGCATCCCTGACATTATAAAAATAATCGAAATCGTAATCGTAAAGAACATCGTTCATAAAAACTAATTAAGTAAGCACGCCTTCAGATTGCGGTGGGTTTTTTCATTACTTGCTAAGACTGGCCACTTTACTCATAGTGTCGACCAGTTCTTATATTTACAAAATTTAAATTAAAAAGGCTTAGAAGTTAGATAGGCTTTAAATAATCAATTCCTGGATGGGGGAATACACCTTCGGATGGAAGCCAATAATGAGACAACATTAAAATTTTCAAATTGCCATCTAACAAAATTCTGGTAAAATAAGATTCAACACTAAAATTCTATAAGGGGGAAATTGGTTATACAGGGGTAATCAAAAAGCGTCCCACGTAAAAACGCGCAGATAAGGAAAATGTTAGAGTTACTTATCAATTACTAAGCGCAAAACGGACGGACGTTTCGGGCTACGTACTCCACTCATATCATGGTATAATGTACGTACGTTCCGCTTGACAAAGGCATCATCAGCGATCATCAATATGGTTCTCGGACGTCCACGTCAATGGGACACCTTCTAGCCTATGTCACCCATCTTTGGAACAACGCAATCGAACATCATGGGAAGTCTCGGGCTGTTGCACTGGATATTTCTAAAGCCTTTGATCGTGTTTGGCATGAGGCGCTTCTAAGTAAACTGCCATCCAATGGCATGCCCAGTCGATACTGTGCATGGTAGTCTAACTTTCTTAAGGACCGCTCTCTGCAAGTAGAGATAGACGGATTTCTCTCAGACATCTTCTCCATCAATGCCGGTGTTCCCAAAGGGCCCATATTGTCTCCCATCCTGTTCTTACTCTACATTAACCACCTTCTAGTGAAAACTAAAAATCCGATATTTAGCTTTACTGGCGATAGCACACTTGTCTCATCTCTCTGTTTGAATGCACAGACACATCTTCGCAGACAGCATGAAGTATATCACGCCTCAACAAAGACCTGGAAGAAAATCTGGCTTGGGGTGATAGTAACCATTCTAAAAAAGTTGATATTACATAACCGGATATATTCATGGCAAATCAACTGACTTAATCTATTAATTTGTTGGGAGTTAATCTGGGAGGTAATATGTCTGGGCATTACCACATTGTGGCAATCGCCAAGATGGCTTCTCAGAAACTTCTAAAGAGTTGTACACACCTCAACAACTTTTGACGCTATACAAAGCCCAGATACGACCATCACTAGAGTACTGCTCTCATGTCTGGAGCGCTGCACCCAAACATACTCTTCGGCTACTGGATTCCATCAAAAGGAGAGCCGTTCGTCTGATCGGAGATCACGAGCTGACGAATAACCTCGACAGCCTAGAACATCGAAGACAAGTTGGGTTTTGACTCTCTTTTACAGATATGTACATGGAAAATGCTCAGCAGACCTTGTCCTCTTAATTCCGCCCAGATTGGCGGAACTGGATTTGTAAAGTTACAGCTAGGCGCGGAACTATTATGCAGCAAGACCAGGCAACTCGGGGGGGGGGGCAGGCGTCCAGGGGGCCCACGGCCCAAAGTGGGCTCCCGTTACGGAATGCGAGGCCCTTCGCCACTTCAAAAAGTGTCTTTTTCTTACGCAACACTAATTTAGTATGATTTTATACTATCTTCAAGAAAAGGAGTTCCTACACATCTGTTGATCGCTTTAGATTTTAAGAACCTTTACAATTTTTGTTGTAATAAAAAAGCATAGGTACCTAGTCGTCTTGCACATAAGTTAAGTTTTAGTCTTGTTTGTGAGTTAGTGTCGAGCAAGCCAAATGCTGAGCTCCTCTGAAAGCGGCGCCCCAGGCCCAGACCCACCGGGTCTAGCAAGAAAACAGGTCCTGGATAATGTTTATAGTAACAAGGAATTAACAACTACAACGTTTTAAAGTTTTTAAGTCACCGTAGGTATTTTTTATTGAATGCAAACTTCCTATTCCTAAATAAATAATTTAAGGAAATTGAATTTAAAATGTAAAATATCCCTATCGCAACGAAATAGATGCTCCGGAGCGACAGCAAACCGGTCTATGTGGTCTAAGTACAGCACTTATTTATAAATAATATTTCTTGTCTTGTGAGTCTAAATTATTTGAGGAAAGAAAAAACTTTTTTTTGCGACTTTGCGAATATTTTTTCTTTTTTTATGATCAAACACTATAGGAAAAATCCTTTAGGGCACTCTGGGAGTGTTGCGTGTGCGCAATAAGCGATTCACGTTAGTTTTGAAGCGTTGGAGGTTATATTCGTTGGGAAAAACGACCTTGGGAAGGTCGTTCCATAAGGATGAAGTCCTCCAGATGAAAGAATTCTTAAATACTGAAGTTCGAGGAGTACTAAGCTTAACCACATATGGATGGGCGGCAGTGGTTCGTCGTGTATTTCTGTTAGTCGCCGCTCTCAGCGGAATTTAGAGGACAAGGTCAGTTTAAAGTAACTTCTAATTTTAACCTGGCCTGTATAATATTCTGACTATTTGATGTTATTATGTATTTTTAAATTAATTTTGCGAGAACTTATACTTTTGTAAATATCTCCTGGAAATTTAGTTTAAAAGTAATTTTAAACAATAAAGTTATTCAGAAAAGAATAGTGTGCTCACTTTTTAAATCATTTTATAGGGGCCCAAATAAATAATTTTGCAAGGGGGGGGGGGGGGGGTAACTTTTGAAGTTCCCCCACTGGTTAAAGGATTGGAACACGGTATGAAAAAATTGCGTTAAAAAATATAATGTTATAAGAATACTAATAACAATTTCAAATATGAACAATTTTCAAATTTTCGTCACAGATATTCCCAAAACTTGCTTAATACCCCAATCGACATGTCAGACAATCTAAATATCAATAAATTAACTAAAAAACGTTATTATTAACGCCTAAAGCTTCACGAAAATGAATATTGATCAGCTGATGACTCTCGTCTCTTTCTAATCTGCTAAAAAGCGGCATATTTTTTAATTAACGATTGTAAATTACTACATATTGAAAATAAAATCGTTTGCTTTGGAATCTATTTAAATTATTTATTGTTATACCTACTGTTAATAGATATATCATCACCATAAGGTCGTATGTCAAATTTTTAATGTTTTCAGATATTAACATCATCGTATGTAAAATTTGTCTATTTTACAATACAACACAAGATTCTAAATGATTTTTATCAGAAATATTTAAGAATTGCAAATATTCAAAATCTGTGGGAGCGTGCTGTCAGATCAAAAAATCTGGCTTACCGACAGTGGCGTAAAAACCCTACCACTGAGAATCGTACAATCTTTGTTACCGCTCGAAACCAATGTAAGCTAACAATAGATCAAAGGAAAGAAGCCCATAACGTGAGGACCAAAAACAAACTTCTTGACAGTCCAAACGGATCAAGGTCCTTTTGGTCAGTCGCTAAGGCCGTCAGCCAAAATTCTACCAAATCAACCATTCCACCTCTAACACTGAGACAAAGCAAACTTACTTGCTGAACTATTTTCTTCCCAATCCACTGAATATTTCCAGGGAAGAGCACCACCCCGAATTGACAGAAATCGTGTTCCGTCAGCGTCCCGTCAAACGAATCCTGAAAGGGCTCGACGTCAAGAAAGCTTCTGGTCCAGACGAAATTCCTGTTATAGTTATCAAGAGATGCGCCGATGAACTAACACCAGTGTTTTGTAGACTTTTCAACTTATCCTACAAACAAGGAACATTTCCATCGTACTGAAAGACGGCGCGAGTCCAGCCTATACCAAAGAAATGTAAGGGAACCCTGCCTAACAACTATCGACCAATTGCATTCCTTTCAGTTATATCAAAAGTAATGGAGAAAGCTATTAATCAACATCTTCTAAAGTACCTGGAAGGCTTCAACATTGTCAACGATCATCAATATGGTTTTCAGAAGTCCAGATCAACTGGAGATCTTCTAGCCTATGTCACCCATATTTGGAACAACGCAATCGAACATCATGGGGAGTCTCGGGCTGTTGTACTGGATATTTCTAAAGCATTTGATCGTGTTTGGCATGAGGAACTTCTAAGCTTTAAGCTCTTTGAATGCACAAATATCGGCTGCCGACGCACGAAGTATCACGCCTCAACAAAGACCTGGAAGAAATTTTGGCTTGGGGTGATAGTAACCAAGTCGAATTTAACGCTCAAAAAACCCTAAGAACGCAATCCCACTGGAAATATGTCTTGGCATAACCACGCTGTGGCAATCACCAAGATAGCTTCTCAGAAACTTGGTGTACTCTTCAGAACCAAAAAGGTTGTACACACCTCAACAACTTTTGACACTATACAAAGCCCAGATTCGACTATCACTGGAGTACTGCTCTCATGTCTGGAGCTCTGCACCCAAACATACTCTTCGGCTACTGGATTCCATCGATTGGAGACCACGAGCTGACGAAGAGCCTCGACAGCCTAGAACATCGAAGACGGGTTGGGAATTTGACCCTCTTTTACAGATATTTTCATGGAAAGTGCTCGGCTGACCTTGCCCTCTTAATTCCACCCAGAGCGGCGAATAGCAGAAATACACGACGAACCACTGCCGCCCATCCATATGTGGTTAAGCTTAGTACTCCTCGAACTTCATTATTTAAGAATTCTTTCATCTGGAGGACTTCATCATTATGAAACGACCGTCCCGAGGTCGTTTTCCCAACGAATATAACCTCCAACGAATCAAAACCAACCTGAATCGCTTTTTGCGCCGCACACGCCCCACTCCCAGAGTGCCCTAAAGGATTTTTCCTAAAGTGCTTGTGTTTGATCAAAAAAAAAAAAAAACGACGTATGTGTCAAAATGGTTTTTACCAAACACATTTATAAATAGACAGAATTGTTTTTATTCTGTCAGAATCATACAAAGTTTTAAACAGTCAATGATGCCAAATCTGTCCAAGTCCATGAGGTTATGTTTTTTTAGGTAAATCATAATATGAACTGTCACATAAAGTCGCATGTGCATTCATATTACACTTACGCCTACATATTTTGAATAAATTATTGACAGTCATATGTATCCACTTAAAACCTTGTGTCAAAATAATACTTAAAGCTTATCATTATAGGTATATTCCGTTGTTCTTTAAGGTTATCTTGTGTTTTTATTTACAACTATGTAAATGAACAAATCTAAAATACACACCTTAATTTGGTCAATAATTTATACTAAATACTAGAAAACCCCAAATAAGGCGGACAAAAAAATGTGTCAAAAATGTTTTTTATTGGTTGTATTTTAATTTTAAGCTTTGCAGACATGAATATGGAGTGGGAATCATACTACACAAATCAGTTGCACAAAATGTCTCAAACTTTGTGCCCGTTAACGAAAGAATAATGCTAATCCAATTAAAAGCAACCCCAACAAAAGTCAACATCATACAGGTGTATGCGCCCGCAACAGAAAATGATGAAGAAGATATAAACAAATTTTACACGGAATTAACCACTCTAATCAAAAAAATTCGGAAAATAGAACTGCTTATAGTAATGGATGATTATAATGTAAAGGTGGGAAAAGGAAGATCGTGAAATCATATTGGACCCCATGAACTTTAAGTGAGGAACGCGAGCGGAGAAAAACCCTGCACTTTTGCAGGGGAGAATGATCTAGTGGTAATGAACACATTTTTCGAACTGCCTCCACGAAGATTGTATACCTGGAAAGCCCCAAAAGATGGAAAAGATGGTACAATCATACGAAACCAAATAGACTATATGATGATAAACCAAAGATATAGAAACAGCTGTAAAATGACCAAAACATATCCGGGAGCGGACATAGAGTACAATGGAACAAACTAAAAATAAAACAAAACACAACTACATATGATAGAAGAAGAATCAAGGAACCAGAAATAAGAACGCAAGTAATGGACATGATGGGTAGAGCCTTAATTGATGTAAAAACCAGCTCATATGTCGAAAAAAAAATATGTAAAATAGTCAAGGTCATGAAAATAGTAAAGCAAAAAAATACTAACACCAAATACCCTGGATGACTGAAGAGATTCTGAAATTAATGGAAGAAAGAAGAAAAGAAAAAATAAATAATGACAGAGACAGATCCATCAACAACCAGATTAGGAGAAAAATTAGAGAAGCAAAAGAATAAGAACTTAGGTAAGGTAAATGCATAGAGATTGAAATATCACAATCAAAACACGACACATTTGGTGTATATAAAAAGATCAAAGAAATAACAGGAAAATTCAAATAGTAGAAAACGAGAAAGGAGAAGTAATTGTAGACATAGAACAGATAAGATTAACATGGAAGAAGGACGTGAAAGAATTGTTCTCAGACCTAAGAACAGAACAACATTAGCAAACGACATAACAGGAATAGACATCCTTCTGGACGAAGTTGAGGCCGCGATACGGACCCTCAAGGATGGGAAAGCAGCTGGTCCAGATGAGGTACAGTCAGAGATCATCAAAATCTTCGATGAAGACTTCAAGAGGGAGCTGACTATCATTTTCAATAAAAGATACAACAGCGGAAAAATACCCAAAGAATGGTTGAGATCGGAGTTAATAGTTCTACCAAATAAACAGGGTGTCAAAAAGTGCAGTGACTACAGAACAATAAGCCTCATGAGTCACTTGTTGAAAGTGTTTTTAAAAATCATACATCGAAGAGTGTACAAATTCTGTGAAGAACAGGTATCAGAAGGCATTTGATAGGGTTCAACATAACCGGATGATGGATGTTTTGCAGGATAGTGGAATTGACGGCAAAGACTTACGAATAATCAAAAACCTATACTGGAATCAATCGGCTTCGGTTAGAATCGACCATGAAAAAACAGAGGAAATAGAAATCTTGCGGGGTGTACGCCAGGGATGTATATTGTCGCCTCTCATATTTAACATATATTCGGAGGCAATTTTCCAAGAAGCCCTAGAATACACACGGAAGAAGGAGTACTATTGAATGGAGAACGAATAAACAATTTTAGATATGCAGATGACACCGTCATATTTACCCACACGGAATAAGGGCTACAACTTTTGCTGGACAGGGTGGTTGAAAGTAGCAATATTTATGGCCTAGAAGTTAACACTAATAAAACAAAAATAATGGTAATCAGCAAAGAAAGAATTGGAGAAGTACAGTTTACCATCAATGAAAAAACGATAGAACAAATGTCAACAGAGCACAACACTAAATGAACAATGGGACCATTCTAGAGAAATAAACGCAAGAATCGAAAAAGCAAGAGCAGCATTCAACCAAATGTCCAACTTATTCAGAACACATAATGTGAATTTAAAATTAAAACTCAGACTACTCCGGATGCTACATATTCTCCATCTTGTTATACGGTGTGGAGTCCTGGACTTTGACGGAAGCAACAACAAAAAAACTCGAGGCTTTCGAGATGTGGACATATAGAAGAATCCTCAATATATCATGGATGGACAAAGTATCAAACACCAGAGTACTCCAAAAACTTAATAAAGAAAAAGATATAATGTACACAGTAAAACGTAGGAAATTGGAATATCTGGGGCATATTATGAGAAACGAGACCAAATATAAATTATTGAAATGCATTGTCCAGGGAAAAGTTCAGGTCAAGAGAAAGAAGTATTGGCAGAAGAAGAATATGCTGGCTAAAGAATTAAAGATCCTGGTTTGAAACATCCACCACAGGACTATTCAGAGCAGCAACACATAAAATTATCATTGCTAGAATGATTGCCAACATTCGGTAACGGATAGGCACTTGAAGAAGAAGAAGAAGAAGAAGAAGAAGATAGCTAGAAGAATATTGAAAAAAATCAGGTACCCGTATTTTTTTGGTAATGACAGGTCATTTAAAAAGTACTTTAGCTCGATGACCAACGATTACCATTAAAATAAAAAACAAGTATGAAATATAAAAACTGTTTATTTATAAGAATATTGGTAACTAAACTAAATTTAAAAACTAAGACTGTACCATCGTGCCGGTAAAAAACTAGGACAGCAAAATTTCTTATTTTCTCCTTGACTATTAGGAATTTTTTACTTTCGAGTCTGGTATCAGTAAAATGTCATTTACAAATTTTACATGTCAACATAGATTGTCACTTTATCATTAACTTGTCAAGCAAATTTTTCTTTAAAAAATATGCCACAATTAACACCCCAGCAAAAGGCTATAATCTACAGTCGGTTGCGAAATGGTTCTTTTATTAGGGATATTACAGACGAACTGGGAGTAAACAAAAATACCGTGTTGGTGACAAAACAAAAAATAGCAAGGCATGGGACTATTATTAGGAAAGCAGGTTCAGGACCCCCTAGAATTTCTACTGAAGATGAAGATAGAAGACTAGTTAATTATCTAAGGGATCATCCATTCGCAACTGCAATAAAGGCGAAAGAAGAGACGAACTTTCCAGGTTCTGTAAATACTGCTAGAGACAGGGTTCGAATTTGAGATATACGAAGTAGTTGTGCTACTAATAAAATATTTTTAATGGCAAGAAATAAACAAGTCAGGTTAGAATTTGCACATGAATATTTAAATCGGAATATTTTCTGGTAAACAGTTATATTTTCTGACGAGAAAACTTTTCAATTGTGTAACAATGGAAGAATTCGAGTGTATAGGCCCTCCGGCATGCGGTATGATGATATACTCACAAAACAAACCAAAGCGGGCGTTTCTCTATAAATGTCTGCGGTTGGATTAGCGCTAGAGGTCTAGGAATTTGCCAAATCGTGGAAGGTAGACTAACTGCATCTGAATACGTTAATATCCTAAATGCAGTGATGATACCATCGATAAACGCTGTATATTGTCAAAATTTTACATTTCAGCATGATAATGCTCCAATACACACAGCACGCATTGTGCAAAATTTTCTCCTAGAAAATAATATAGCAGTTCTTCCCTGGCCTTCGAAGAGTCCCGATTTGAACCCGATCGAAAACATTTGGGGTAAAATGGTGAATTCAATGTATAAACATGATTTTCAGCCACGAAACAGAGATGAATTACGCTACAGGATAAATGAAGCATGGTATGAAGTAACAAACGAATTATGCAGAAACCTAGTTTTAAGTATGCCGCAAAGGCTTCAAGAAGTAATAAACAGGAATGGTTCTATGACTAAATATTAAAAATGTTTTGTTGCTTCGACAAATTTTGCGTTTGTATTTTTGTAACCTTCTATTAAATTTCCTTTATTATTTAGTTTCGTTTTCATTTTTAGGCGACGTTATATATACCTACTTTAAATAAGGTATTAGACTTTTTCTTAATAAAAATGCCCAATATATTTACTGCTGCTCAAGTTTATAAAAGAAATAAGATATTTTGATGACACCTCGTATCGAAAAATATAAAACGTTAAATTATGTAACCTAGGTTACTTCCTAAAAGTTATGTGTTTTTACCTTTACAGCTGTCGAACACCTTTTATAGTCTATGAGATATGTATATCCGTTCCCAGTTTTGTGATTTTGTTGTCCTAGTTTTTTATCGGCACGATAGTATGTGGTAGAGGTAAAAACATTGTTTTGGATGAAGTCCTACATTGCATTTACTACAAATAAATTTACTTGTTTTGTGCTCATCGGGAAACTTCAACACGACACTAGAACCTAACCCCAAGTTTTTAGATTTATCTGGGATCATGAAGGAGGATCCCTGGTAGGGATCGAACCATTCAATATAATCAAGTCGCGTGGTAGCCATCCAAAATTTATATCACCACCGTATCGGCTTTCCCCTAATAAATTGTTCGGTGCCATGTCGGCCGTAATATGGAATCATAGATTCATCTGAGCTTCTTCAATGGGAGCAAATTCCAAAAAGTTTTTATTTAGTATCTCTATAAACAGCCTAATCCTGGCGAATTTATCATCTGCATTCCAATTGTTATTGTCGCAACAAGCAGTCTCTGGATATTGCGTTCCGTACAAGATCGTTTTTAGTGCCAGTTGAGTTTTCCCAATAGATAGGTTTTCGAGGTAAGGGAATGTATCCACTTAGAATAAGACCGCACAAAAAAGACTATATCTCAGATGTAGATATATCACTTGCACGGTTATTTTGGGACGCATAACTAATCAGTAATTGAGTCATAAGCATTTTCTGGTGGAAATATTGTTATATAAGTTGGTACTTCTTGAGAATCATCATCCTCAAAATTCTGGAGTTCTTTCATGAGTTCATATAATTTTAGCGGGCGTCGATCTCTAAAAAACAATTTTATCATTCTAGTCGTCCACACAGCTAAAGCCCTTTTAAATGGCTGATGCCATGTTCGAAAAAAACATAATGTAGTATATAAAATTTGTCATGAATTATGTAAATAATGATACAAAAGCCCATAAATAATAGAATATTACTAGGTATCTTACAAATATTTATTAAACTGTTTTATTTTACTTACCGCCAATCAGCCATCTTAGTTATTTCGATTATATTAATCCAACAAACAATCACAAAATTTTACTCAAGCATGAATATTGATTGAAAAGCAATACAATTCGTTAGAAATGTCATTCCAACTCTGAAATCCCTGGCGCCATCTATATACAGTGTGACCGTTTAAGTGTGCAACATATTGGAAAGTTTTTTATTACCGATTTCTCAGAAAATTTTATTCTTGATAAAAGTTGGTGCATGTTCGATAATCGTATTTGGTGCACTTGGAATGGTTGCAAGTCAAATGACGTACAGGGTACGACAAAAAATATAGAACTTGTACAAGAATAAAGTACCCCTATTTCAGAAAATTCAGCGAAATGTTATTAAGAAAAGGTGTTTAGAATTAAAAGTTATGCATAAGTTCGAAAACGTGGCCTCATAAAATAAAAAACAAAATTTTTTTAAAAATAATAATTATTTCCCAAAAAATTCTTTTTTTTATTATCACCCTAAAAACCTTGATAAATTAAATAAAATCAAATCAATTTCACACATCTTTGTTCAAATTCAAGCATACTTGTAAAATTAACTTAGCTTTTTAATTTATTAAGGAATCACAAACTTCATGTTTGTTGCAAGGACATTAAACACAACTTTAAAATATCGTAAAAATTATTTTTAAAAAGATAAAACATTAGTAATGATAATTTTCAAATTAAAAACTCCCATTTAAAGTGCAAAAATTTGTATTTTAAATGTTTATTAAAAAATTGTACAAAATAATCGACAAACATGAAATTCTACTAAAATAGTCGCAGATACCTATGGAAAAAAACAAATAAGGGTTAAAAAGTAAACATTATGACAGTGACAGTGGCATTATTCCTTCTTAAATAATTATTGTTATTAGCTGATCTCAAATGCCTCGTCCAGTACAGTTAACGTTAACCGAAAAGGCAGAATGAGTGCTAATATGTGGAGATAACTATAAAACAGTGCGTGAAGCAGGAGTTATATTCAATGAACGACATCCAGATAAACAAGTCCATTATTCAACCATAAGCAGAATTTTAAATAATTTTAAACAGACAGGGTCTTTAGAGTATAAATATAAAAATGAACGTACCAAAACTGTATGTACTGAAGAAAATCAATTAGAAGTACTTCAAGCAGTTGTTGAAAACCCTAGAAGATCCACCCAAGAAGTACATGCTTATACGGGTATAAAAAAAACCTCTATTAAGGAGATTCTTAAAAAACATAAATATCACGCCTATAAGCCAATGTTTATTTGCACGTTTCAAAGACGAGACTATGACTTGCGGTATGATTTCTGCATGTGGATTCAAGGAGAAATAGAAAATCAACGTGATTTCCATAGACATATACTTTTTGGGGATGAATCCACGTTCACTACAAATGGCGTTGTTTCTTCCCAAAATTGTAGGTGGTGGTCGGACGAAAATTCAAATTTTGTCATTGACAACAAAAACCAGTATTACCAAAAAACAAACGTTTGGTGCGGTATTATTAACGACAAATTAATAGGGCCCTTCTTTTTTCGACAAAACCTAACTGGTGCTACCTATTTACATTTTTTGGAAAACGAACTAACAGATTTTTTGGATAATATGAGTATACAAGAACGACGTAAATTATGGTTTGTACATGATGGTTGTCCGGCTCATTCTGCTAGAATTGTTTCTGAATGGTTAAATGGAGAATTTGGTGATAAATGGTTAGGACGAAATACCGATCCACGGTGGCCTCCTCGTTCGCCAGATCTCACTCCACTAGATTTTTTTTATGGGGATATTTAAAGCAAAAAGTGTACAAGGATCGACCCTTTAATAATGTTGGGGGCTTGAAATTTCGATACAATTTCATTGCAGAAATATTCCAGCAAGTGTTTTACGATCCACGCTTAGTGAATTTTATGATCGGACAATTAAATGCATTGAACGTGAAGGTGGACATACGGAGACGCGTTGATAATTTGTTAATAATGCCACACAACGCCATTTTTTTAGTAGAATTTCATGTTTGTCGATTATTTTGTACAATTTTCTAATAAACATTTAAAATAAAAATGTTTGCACTTTAAATGGGAGTTTTTAATTTGAAAATTATCATTACTAATGTTTTATCTTGTTAAAAATAATTTTTACGGTATTTTAAAGTTGTGTTTAATGTCCTTGCAACAAACATGAAGTTTGTGATTCCTTAATAAATTAAAAAGCTAAGTTAATTTTACAAATATGCTTGAATTTGAACAAAGATGTGTGACATTGATTTGATTTTGTTTAATTTATCAAGGTTTTTAGGGTGATAATAAAAAAAAATTTTTTTTTGGGAAATAATTAATATTTTTAAAAAATTTTGTTTTTCATTTTATGAGGCCACGTTTTCAAACCTATGCATAACTTTTAATTCTAAACACCTTTTCTTAATAACATTTCGCTGAATTTTCTGAAATAGGGGTACTTTATTCTTGTACAAGTTTTATATTTTTTGTCGTACCCTGTACGTCATTTGACTTGCAACCATTCCAAGTGCACCAAATACGATTGTCGAACATGCACCAACTTTTATCAAGAATAAAATTTTCTGAGAAATCGGTAATAAAAACTTTCCCATATGTTGCACACTTAAACGGCCACACTGTATAAGAAGTAGAAACAAAGCTGCTATAAGAATAATAAGATATCTACAGAAGTATTTTTAAAAGGCCTGTAGCCTTATTTGTGTATATTTAAAAACCGCGACATTTTTACTTAAGTCACAGATGAACAAAAGTAATTGTTTTTTCGAGGAGAGTTTTCCATTTTCTGAAGATTAGTTCGGGACTTTTAAAACGATCCCGGTTTTACGGCCTATATACAAAAAAGAGACAGCCGAAAACAAACCAAAAAGTAACTCCATATTTATTTTAATAAACATTGATGAGTATGCTTATTTGTATTTTAATGGTATTCTACGGTTTTAATGCCAACTATGCAATAATTTCATCTTAAAAAAGTTCATTGTTTGTTAATACTACAACGAGATCTCCCGAGTGTCCTTGCCAGTTGTAATTCGTATTTCCGGCCCAGGGGGTTAAGTGCCCCATCTTGCCGCTACCAAACGACGCCCATTATTCAAACTTGACATTTATTAAAACACATTCTCCAGTACTATTGTGGACCAATCAGACAGTTTTACCACTTGTAAGGAAGATGCAAATTTTATCAATATAATCACGTGTGAATGGTCTAAGTGAAACAAATTGATTGGTCGAAACAGTATATTTGACAGTTGATGGAATTAATCAAAAATATTTTAAATCCTTTTCGGGTTGTTGCTATAACACTCTATAGGGTGATTCACGACGAGCGTGCATTAGAACTTTATGGAGAAGTACTGAATATATGTTCCTGAAACTTTGGGGATTTGGGTTTATCGATATGCTCTCTTTAACTAAAATATTGACATATTCCTGTCATTTCCGGTTATACCGGAAGTAGCTGCCAACTTTCGTTTTTTAAATACAACATGGTAATTTTTATTACATTTTTCGATTAAGCATTAAATACTAAGCACATTTTATAGAAAATGTTTTTGTCAGACTCTATTAGTTTTTGAGATATCTGGACTTTTTGTAATTATTTGGCAAATGCATGACGATGAAATAATCCATATAATTTTTTTACCTGAGCGCTTGGACTAAAAATTTTTTCTCACCGAATAGCTAGAAGATCATCAAGTCTCAAAAACATTTCAAATTCGGCATAAAATCTACAGGGTGGTCACAATTCAAGCCTCATTGTGAAATAATTCAACCATTAAAAACTTTCTTATTTTAAATGGAACATCCTGTATATTTTTATTTAATTTGATAGCAAATTAGTTGTTCTTTATAAATAGTATTTACTGTCCTATACCTATATCAAAGCGTTTTCTCAAAAAATCCAATTTTATTCCGAAAATACTATTTGTTCAAGTGTGCTATGAAAACAATTGTACTTAGGGGCTGTATACTGATGTCCATACGGAGGAAAAGTGATTGATTGCTTGAAAATACAATATTCTAAAGCGTTTCTTAATAATTTATAAATAAAATGCAGTTGATTGTTTTAAATTTAATGGTTTAAATATTATTTTTTTAAAAATAGCAAGGAAACAAGTTTATAAACTTTAAATTCTTTAATTAAAAATGTGTTTGAAAATTATACCTAATATCTTTTGATCATATTTTTAAAATATGTTCGAAATGATTGCCATTTACTTCCAAGCATTTATGTATTCTTTTCATCATGTTATTTCTTGTAGCATTCCTAATTTCTTGTGAGAGATTGAAATGCTGCCTTCACCCTTTCAATTAGATTTTCCTTCGTGGTGATGGGACGCTCGTAAACTTTATCTTTAATGGTTCCCCAGATGAAAAAGTCCAGTGGAGTTAAGTCTGGCGAACGAGCTGGCCAGTGGAAGGGACCTTGGTTTGCGATCCACTGATCATGAAAAAGTCTGTTTAGGGCAGTCTTAACAACTTTGACGTTGTGTGCTGGAGCCCCATCGTTTTGATACCAATCACTTTTCCTCCGTATAGACATCAGTATACAATGTACAATTGTTTTCATAGCACACTTGAACAAATAGTATTTTCGGAATAAAATTGGATTCTTTGAGAAAACGCTTTGATATAGGTATAGGACAGTAAATACTATTTATAAAGAACAACTAATTTGCCATCAAATTAAATAAAAATATACAGGGTGTTCCATTTAAAATACGAAAGTTTTTAATGGTTGAATTCTTTCACAATGAGGCTTGAATTGTGACCACCCTGTGGATTTTATACCGAATTTGAAATGTGTTTGAGACTTGATGATCTTCTAGCTATTCGGTGAGAAATTTTTAGTCCAAGCGCTAAGGTAAAAAAATTATATGGATTATTTCATCGTCATGCATTTGCCAAATAATTACAAAAAGTCCAGATATCTCAAAAACTAATAGAGTCTGACAAAAACATTTTCTATAAAATGTGCTTAGTATTTAATGCTTAATCGAAAAATGTAATAAAAATTACCATGTTGTATTTAAAAAACGAAAGTTGGCAGCTACTTCCGGTATAACCGGAAATGACAGGAACATGTCAATATTTTAGTTAAAGAGAGCATATCGATAAACCCAAATCCCCAAAGTTTCAGGAACATATATTCAGTAGTTCTCCACAAAGTTCTAATGCACGCTCGTCGTGAATCACCCTGTACTATAACAGTTAAAAATAGCAATTAATTCCCCTTGAAAAAATGTTGCTAGACAACTATCAAATTCATACTTGTATGGTAAAATGATAAGCTGTTTTGCCTGTGACGTTCGCTTAAAAGATACGGGGGAAAATCAAAAAATTGACAATTTCAAAGTTACCCTATAATTTCTTAGTTAAAAGAGATACAGAAAAATGTTCTATACAGAAGCTTCTTTATAATCACTTTTGAATAATCTACCGTTTTCAGAATAAGTATTCGGGGTCAGGTGAGAAAGTTATCGGACCTAACCTCATTTTTTAAAATGGAACACCCTGTATATTTTAATCTAAAAAAATAGCATTTTAAACTCTCTTTTCAAATTTATAACATACCATGGATGATAGATATCATCAAATCACTGTTACATCTCTAACCGCATGCAAAATACTTTCCCCTAATGTCTTTAATTATTATGATAATTGCCAAAATTTGAATATATTTTTTTGTTTTCTTGTGTTCATTCTCACGTCATTACGTTTATTTATATTCTATTATTAAAATTATTTTATCATCTTCAAACAGATAACCCTTGGTCCATTATAATCCTTATCATTTTATTTGCTATCTTATTATATAATAAACATTTGAAGTATACCTATAGTGCGGTCTCCAGACGTACTAATTCTAAATTGAGAAAGTCTGGTTATAATGTGCAGGTCGACGAGTTTATCTGTAGCTACGAATGGAATGCGGGTAAGAACATTTCTGGGGTTAACTATGTTGTCACATATATTAAATTTTAATTTAATAACATGTTACCAAGTAAACCCTAAAATTACATTTATACTCATTTAAAATAAATGGTATATAAGAAACCAATATTCTATAATAATAATAATAATACCTCACTCTCACCCCTAAATAAAATAGAACCTAGGTATCTTGTTCCGCACACGAACCGATACCTTAGCTTTACCGTAAAGACGTGACGTGAAAATAATAATAATAATAATAATAATAACAATAATGTCTTCATTTCTGAATATTAAAAACAAACATATTTAGTACAGTACCTGTAAAAAAAAGCTTTTATATTCAGAAAAAGGCGAAGGCCAGATGAGGCATCTGTCGCCGAATTGAGAAACAAAAAAAAAACATGAAGGAATTTTTTTCAAGCGGAACGTACGTTCATTATACCATAATATGAGTGGAGTACGTAGCCCGAAACGTCCGTCCGTTGTGCGCTTAATAAATGATAGGTAACTCTAAACGTTCTCCTTATCTGCGCGTTTCACGTCAGACGTTTTTTGATAACCCCCGTATAACCAAGTTTCCCCTTAAGTTTTATTTGAATTTAATTTAATCAGATTATTAAGTAGACGGCTATTTTTGGAAATTTAATTTTGTCCCCATTTTTGAATTCTATCCACAGGTGAATTCCCCACCCAGGAATTATGTATTTAGAGCCAATCTACTTTCTTAATCTTTTTAAATTTTGAAAATGTATGATTGCTGGTCGACACTATCAGTTATGTCGCCAGTCTTGATAATTAATGAAAAAGTCGAAACCGAAGACGTTCGTTCCTACTTAATTAGTTTTACGGACGCTTATCTTGGTCGATTACGATTTCTCGTTATTTATTAGTCAGGGATGCCAGGCATAATGCCATGGCCGACTTGACACGCACGTGTCTGTCGGTCTTGGGTGGGCCCACCATCCTTTCCCCGCCAACTGGAAGCTGTCAGCAGTCCACCAGAGCGCATGAATAAATGAGGACAAATTTGTCATAAGAAAGAATGAATGATTTTAATTTAAAAGTATAGTTTGTTGAACATAGGACGAGGCCTAACTGATGTCCAGACTATACTTTTGATTGTATTGGCTCGGGCGCGTCCAATTAAATATCACAACAATGCAAGTTTGTTATATTGGAACCCGGAGGGCTATTTTATTTAATTTTAATGTCCTTGTCTTTGAGGGTGAATTTAAGGGGCTCTCCTTGCGTATGTCGAGTAACGCGACCCGAAGTACTTGTAGTTAATTATGTACAATTTATATACAATCAGAATTAACCTGAACTATCATTCAATTGTTTCAGCCAACCTATCATTCATCTGTCACGTACTCTGTTTAAATTTAGATTTATTTTCATTATTTACAATATAAAATAAACCTAAGCTAGCATTTTGCTCCCAACTAAAGGGATCTCAACCACCCTAATAATTTCCAAAAGAAAATTATAACTCGCGGTAGTGACTGCTAATAGGTACTAACTTAAGATATTTTTGCACTTACTTTTGATGTCACGATCGGGTAATTTTTTTTATTTCGAAAATTATTCTAGGCTTTTGGCACAAGGTCTTTATAGAATATTTTTCATCGCACTTAAGATTTTATACTCGTACCAAGAACGAGTGTTTGAAGACGAGTCAGCGTTATTTATACTCGCACTGAAACATACGAGTGTTTGAAAATAAAATTTACTGAGGGAAGATCCGCGGTTTGACTTTTCTCGGAATTTTCGGTGATAAACACTCTAAAACCTGTAGTCGAAAATACGGACCCCCTTCTTACGTAAAAATTAATAAAAAAAAAATCGCGTTTGAGTTCGACTCTGGAATCCCCCAATCGACGGTATACCGCGTAGTTGAGAATCCAAAGCCGACTAAAATTACTGCCTCCTGCAGAATTTCTTTATCCGTCTGTTTTAACGTTACATTGCGTCATCCTGACCGATTTAATCTCTTGCCGTCGACGCCCGTAAAGCCGTTCTCATGATTTTTGCTGATGAAGCATATTGAAAGATTAGGTCAACCTTCGATCCAACTTCCTTATTAAATTGTTTAGAATAATAATTTGACGGAAAATAAAATTCATTAATTTTCTGGAACTGGAAAAGCCGGTTTTACAACACATCCTAGAATAGTTTCAATATTATTAAAACTGTTTATTTTGATACCTAAATGCAAAATAATATATTATTTTGATTAAAGTACTTTTAGTCTAAAAATATGGCAACATTGTGCGTTGTCAATGGTTACAGGTAGCTAGAGCTAATATGGTTATATCCCAGGCACTTGGATAGCGCATGCGTCTCGTGAGACACCCGATGGGCCATCGGGCTTATTCGGCGATGTCCGATATTTGATCGATGTACCCATCCAGATGCGTAGTGATAGCAAGGGCAATAGTTATTGGTATTTTATAAATAAGTGTTCAGTGTGTCGCGTTTTAGGGTGTTAATTTAAAATTTTGAACTTTGTGATAATGAATGAGTACACTACTGGTAAAAACTTTTTCGGTCATACCAGTGAAGTGATTGCAAATGTTCCTAGGGTGTGTGAAGAGGAATCAGAAATCAATATATTTACATTATCACTTAAGCGAAAGCTTGAAAGATACATTAATACGACCAAAATTGAAAAATCATCATTAATTAATTAATCATTAGCTGTTTTTTTTTCTGTTGAAAAATCTTGTAAAAAGTAATTTTTGTAACCTTGATAAAAATAGTTACCTACCTTCAAACATAACATGCAATTACTGAACAATTTCCTATTTTTATTACAGTATTTATTTATTTCTTATTTACAAAATAGGGATACAACAGGCACTGAACCCAATATAGCATCCGTTGTGGTATTGGCTAGTGGGAGTTATTAATGCTTAAATTAAGTTTACATTAAATTATATTAACCTAAAATTTATGAACCTTCATAGCATTGAGTTTTTTCCAGAATTTGTGTTTCTGAGTGGAATATTAAAAGTATTTTGAAGCCTTAAGTCCCTAACCGGAACATTAAAGCTTAACTTTGACCTCAGCGTTGGCGAATCAACAAGACCGTTCACCAACTTGTAGATCGATAACTACATCGGAAACCACTCGTCTCTCGGTAAGTGGCATTACAGAAAATTTTTCCATTATAGGCTTATAGTTGCTATTGACTATAGCTATGTCCGTTTTTCGTGATAAGAACCGTAAAAATTTGTTTTGAATACTTTCCAGCCTTCGCTGGTAAACCGGGTACTGAGGGTTCCAAACAACCGATGCAAAACTAAGTTTACTAAATATAAACGCATAATATAATTTTAGAACTGTGTGAGGACTATTAAAATTTAAACTATTTCTTATAATAAATCCTAAAAATCGATTACACTTATTGATAACCTGTTCAATGTGAGAACTATAAATTAGCTTAGTGTCGAGATCACTATTATTAATAGTATAACGAAAATTGTGTACATTCTTGTTTCTGGTAAACGTAATCGATACACACTTCCCTAGATTAAGAAATAAATTCTGACTTTCACAGAATCTTACCAAGGCATTAAGATCATCTTGCAGCAAATGGCAATCCCCTGGCACCTTGATTATACGAAAAAATTTTAGGTCATCTGCGTACATCAAAAATGTAGAAAATTTAAAACATTGTTGTATGTTATTAATGTATATGATAAATAACAGGGGACCAAGGTGACTGCCCTGAGGCACACCAGACGGCACGTTAATAGGTTTAGAATAGAAACCACCAACGGAGACCATCTGTCGTCTATCACTAAGATAGGACCAAATCCATCTCAATAAGCTGCTATGCACACCGACCTCAGCAAGACGCTCCATCAGTATGGAATGATTAATTTTGTCAAATGCCTTACTGACGTCCATATACACAACATCAATCTGCTTCCGATCATCCATACTTCCCAAAATAAAGTCTGTAAATACCACCAGATTGCTCTCAATGGACCTACGTAGAAAAAATCCGTGTTGTTGTTTTATAATAATATCTTTAACTTGCTCCAATATAATGTTGTGAATAATTTTTTCAAATATTTTCCCAAAAATGCATAATTTACTTATGGGTCTATAGTTTTTGTTATGTTTATCACCTCCCTTGGGTAAAGGAGTTATATGAGATGTTTTCCACATTGTAGGAAAAATACCCTGTATTAATGAGAGGTTATACAGGGTGATTCACGACGAGCGTGCATTAGAACTTTATGGAGAACTACTGAATATATGTTCCTGAAACTTTGGGAATTTGAGTTTATCGATATGTTCTCTTTAACTAAAATATTGACATGTTCCTGTCATTTCCGGCTATACCGGAAGTTGCTCCCAACTTTCGTTTTTTAAATACAACATGGTAATTTTTATTACATTTTTCGATTAAGCATTAAATACTAAGCACATTTTATAGAAAATGTTTTTATCAAACTCTATTAATTTTTGAAATATCTGGACTTTTTGTAATTATTTGGCAAATGCATGACGATGAAATAATCCATATAATTTTTTTACCTTAGCGCTTGGACTAAAAATTTTTTTCTCACCGAATAGCTAGAAGATCATCAAGTCTCAAAAACATTTCAAATTCGGCATAAAATGTACAGGGTGGTCACAATTCAAGCCTCATTGTGAAAAAATTCAACCATTAAAAACTTTCTTATTTTAAATGGAACACCCTGTATATTTTTATTTAATTTGATGGAAAATTAGCTGTTCTTTATAAATAGTATTTACTGTCCTATACCTATATCAAAGCGTTTTCTCAAAAAATCCAATTTTATTCCGAAAATACTATTTGTCCAAGTGTGCTATGAAAACAACTGTACTTAGGGGCTGTATACTGATGTCTATACGGAGGAAAAGTGATTGGTATCAAAACGATGGGGCTCCAGCACACAACGTCCAAGTTGTTAAGACTGCCCTAAACAGACTTTTTCATGACCAGTGGATCGCAAACCAAGGTCCCTTCCACTGGCCAGCTCGTTCGCCAGACTTAACTCCACTGGACTCTTCATCTGGGGAACCATTAAAGATAAAGTTTACGCGCGTCCCATCACCACGAAGGGAAGGAAAATCTAATTGAAAGGGTGAAGGCAGCATTTCAATCTCTCACAAGAAATTAGGAATGCTACAAAAAATAACATGATGAAAAGAATACATAAATGCTTGGAAGTAAATGGCAATCATTTCGAACATATTTTAAAAATATAATCAAAAGATATTAGGTATAATTTTCAAACACATTTTTAATTATAGAATTTAAAGTTTATAAACTTGTTTCCTTGCTATTTTTAAAAAAATAATATTTAAACCATTAAATTTAAAACAATCAACTGCATTTTATTTATAAATTATTAAGAAACACTTTAGAATATTGTATTTTCAAGCAATCAATCACTTTTCCTCCGTATAGACATCAGTATACAGCCCCTAAGTACAATTGTTTTCATAACACACTTGAACAAATAGTATTTTCGGAATAAAATTGGATTTTTTGAGAAAACGCTTTGATATAGGTATAGGACAGTAAATACTATTTATAAAGAACAACAATTGCTATTAAATTAAATAAAAATATACAGGGTGTTCCATTTAAAATAAGAAAGTTTTTAATGGTTGAATTCTTTCACAATGAGGCTTGAATTGTGACCACCCTGTACATTTTATGCCGAATTTGAAATATTTTTGAGACTTGATGATCCTCTAGCTATTCGGTGAGAAAAAAATTTTTAGTCCAAGCGCTAAGGTAAAAAAATTATATGGATTATTTCATCGTCATGCATTTGCCAAATAATTACAAAAAGTCTAGATATCTCAAAAACTAATAGAGTCTGACAAAAACATTTTCTATAAAATGTGCTTAGTATTTAATGCTTAATCGAAAAATGTAATAAAAATTACCATGTTGTATTTAAAAAACGAAAGTTGGCAGCTACTTCCGGTATAACCGGACATGACAGAAACATGTCAATATTTTAGTTAAAGAGAGCATATCGATAAACCCAAATCCCCAAAGTTTCAGGAACATATATTCAGTAGTTCTCCATAAAGTTCTAATGCACGCTCGTCGTGAATCACCCTGTATATGTGCAAAAGAGGCTTAACAAGATAAGCACTACATTGTTTAATAAATATGCCAGGAATATTATCTGGACCGGGACATTTTTTGTGATCCAGAGCAGCGATGGTATCACATATTTGTTTTTCTGTAATTAAAAGTTGATTATTACCAATAGTATCAGAAAATATTGGTTGATTACCATGCTGCCCAGGAACATATACCTCCTGAAAATAATCTGCAAATAAGTCACAAATTTCCTTACCCTCGCTTGCAAAGCGATTCAGATAAAATACAGAATTAGGAAAATTTAAAATATTTTAAAATAATAATAGCACGGCAATGACTTGACCATGTCCTAAACGATATTGCTTTCCCCTTACCGATAAGTCGGAGCAATAGACCCTGATACTATTTTGGCAGTTATTCCCAAATTTTAGTCAATTGTTTTACCTCCAGTCCTGTTTTAAGCTAATTTAATAATGGATTCCTAATTCGATAGCAGTTATTTTTAACTAATATTTGGCACACGGAAAATAGACTATAGTAAAATTATTATAGTAAAGATTTTATTGTTAAATTTCCTATAAAATATAGTATTAATTACATATTTTATTAGTACTCTGTAAATGAATTGTTGTAAAACTAGCTTTTCCAATTCCCCAATGTTAATGAATTTTATTTTCCGTTAAATTATTTTAAATAACCCCACATGAAAAATTAGACGGGATTTTATAGTTTTGCGGTGTCGGCAGTATTTGGTTCCTTATATCTGTTGCCGCAACGGGCATGGCGTCACTGGTAGATTAAATTCGTCGGGATGACGCAATGTAACGTTGAAGTGGACGGATAAAGAAATTCTGCAGGAGGCAGTAATTTTTTAGTCGATTTTTGGGGCTCCAGGTGCGCGCTCGGCCGCGGCGCCGTCCAATGTCGCGCTCAATCGCTTTTTTTGTTTGTTTGTTTTATTAATTTTTACCTAAGAATGGGGGTCCGTATTTTCGGCTACAGGTTTTACAGTGTTTATCACCGAAAATTCCGAGAAAAGCCAAACCGCGGATCTTTCCCCTCAGTAAATTTTATTTTCAAAAACTCGCATGTTTCAGTGCGAATATAAATAACGCTGTCTCGTCTTCAAACACTCGTATGTTTCAGTGCGAGTATAAATAACACTGGCTCATCTTCAAACACTCGTTTTTGGTACGAGTATAAAATCTTAAGTGCGATGAAAATTATTCTATAAAGACTTTGTGCCAAAAGTCTAGAATAATTTTCGAAATGAAAAGAAAATTACCCGATCGTGACACATTAAACGTAAGTGCTGAAGTATCTTAAGTTAGTATTAGCATTCACTACCGCGAGTTATAATTTTCTTTTGGAAATTATTAGGGTAGTTGAGATCCCTTTAGTTGGGAACAAAATGCTAGCTTAGGTTTATTTTATATTGTAAACAATGAAAATAAATCTAAATTTAAACAGAGTACGTGACAGATGAATGATAGGTTGGTTCAAACAATTGAATGATAGTTCAGGTTAATTCTGATTGTATATAAATTGTACATAATTAACTACGAGTACTTCAGGTCGCGTTACTCGACATACGCAAGGACAGCCCCTTAAATTCACCCTCAAAGACAAGGACATAAAATTAAATAAATAAAGCCCTCCGTGTTCTAATATAACAACTTGCATTGTGTTATATTACATTAGACGCGCCCGAGCCAATACAGTCAAAAGTATAGTCTGAACATCAGTTAGGCCTCGTCCTACGTTCAACTAACTATACTTTTAAATTAAAATCATTCATTCTTTCTTACGACAAATTTGCCCTCATCTCTTCAATTGCGCTGGTGGACCGCTGACAGCTTCCAGGTAGCGGGGAAAGGTGGTGGGCCCACCCAAGACCGACCGACACGTGCGTGTCAAGTCGGCAATGGCATTATGCCTGGCATCCCTGACCAATAAATAATGAGAAATCGTAATCGACCAAGATAAGAGTCCGTAAAATTAATTAAGTAGGAACGTATTCGGTTCCGATGACTTTTTCATTAATTATCAAGACTGGTAACATAACTGATAGTGTCGACCAGCAATCATACATTTTCAAAATTTAAAAAGATTAAGAAAGTAGATTGGCTCTAAATACATAATTCCTGGGTGGGGAATTCCCCTCTGGATAGAATTCAACAATGGGCACAAAATTAAATTTCCAAAAATAGCCGTCTACTTAATAATCTGATTAAATTAAATTCAAATAAAATCTTAAGGGGAAACTTGGTCATACGGGGGTTATCAAAAAACGTCTTACGTGAAACGCGCAGATAAGGAGAACGTTTAGAGTTACCTATCATTTATTAAGCGCACAACGGACGGACGTTTCGGGCTACGTACTCCACTCATATCATGGTATAATGTACGTACGTTCCGCTTGAAAAAAAATTCCTTCGTGTTTTTTTTTGTCTCAATTCGGCGACATAATGACCCGTATAAGAAACCATAAGACAGTCCATTTCGTTAATGTTTTACCTCTGGAGCCCGGCTTATAAAGAAATCTCGAGTAAATACAATTAAGATTATTTTGTTGCCCCCTAGTCAATATAAGAACTAATCGCGAAGTGATTTTTTCCCCTTTCGATGTTTATAGTGCGTGGACGACAAAACTACCGCATATCTACGTGGGTACTAGGAAAGTATACGATAAAATTACACTCTATTTGCACTTTTACTATAAGTAATGGATTTTATTATGAATCATTAGAGGTCGTTTTCTAAACATTTCACCAAGCAATCGCTGACTAAAAGTTTATAGGACAGTCGCGAATATTGTGAGGTTTAATGTTAAATATCTTGCCCATCGTTGGTGCTACAATAAAAATAGTGATAACTATTTTTATAGCGATTAACTCTTTTTATAGGAATTAAAATTCTCTATATCTTTTTATCTGAGAAAAAACGTTTCCTGTCAGTTATTTTACCAATTCCAATAAATGTACTATCTCAGTATCAGCGGAGGCCGAATATATGCAGTGTGTGTGTGTCCCATTTAAAAAAAGAAGATTTTTACTATAATTCATCTGCCTCAGAAATAATGTTTTGGAGACGTCCTGTATAAAACTAATTAAAAGCACTTCTCGAAATTATAATATCTCTTTTGTCTTGTGAAACTATTGTCAAAATTTCAACTTTCTAGCTGTAACCGCTAAAATTTTCTTTCCAGGTCCCGATACTGCATTAAAAAAAGGTCACAAGATTATTTATAATTTGAAGGCTATAGAAGATAGATATATGACATACATATGTACAGAAAACTGTTCTAAATTTTTATCTAGAGTCCAAAAACATATAAAACTTATAGTAATCCATTTAAAATTCCAAAGTTGCTGCCACTTTCGGTATGATCCGGCAACACCGCATTATCCAAAATATTTTATAAACGTAGAAAACCATCTCCTTGGCCATAGCCAAACTTACAAAATTTTAGTTCTCGAGATACTTCTAATAGGCCACTTTACTTGTTGTACGCTGTACAGGGTGGTCCAGCGAAAACTTAACACCTCGATTTTCCTGCTTTAAAATGAACTTGTAGAAAATCGCTCGGACCCGTCGAATTCTGATTCGAGGGGGAATAACTTTTCCGCTTTTTTTATCTCCGTAACTTCAACCCCCTAACGGGGGTGAACACAACCCCCTGATTTTGAATAGGGATGAGGGGTGTTGCGTACCTCATTTTGAAGATCTTATCGAGTACTATCTGACCCTAAAATTTCGCTTCAAAATTTTCATCTTTAACGAAATGACAGCTAAAATAGTGGAAGACAACTTGCTTTTGTGATTAGTTTATTAAATTCTGAAAATGGCCACCATTCACTTCCATGTAGTAAAATAAATTTTGCTTAAAACGTTAACGGACATTACTCAACATTTGGGTGTAATTTCATTAATGATCCACATTCGCAAATCCTCCAGTGACTCAGGCTGGGTAGCGTAAATCTTAGATTTCAGGTGACCCCATAGAAAAAAGTCCAGTGGAGCCAGATCAGGTGATCTGGGTGGCCACTCAATATGTCCCCTTCTTCCAATCCAGGCCTGAGGAAAATTTTCATCTAAGAACTGACGCACAGGTTGAGCGAAATGAGGTGGTGCGCAATCTTGTTGAAAAATGATCGTTACATGGTCTTCTTCATTCTCCAATACTTGAACGAGGGCTGGATAAATAGCGTTCTCTAATAGTTCTAAATACATTTGGCCAGGAAGATTACCGGGTATAAAAAAAGGGCCGATTATGTGATTTACATAAATACCCGCCCAAACATTTAACTTTTGGGGATGCTGAGTATGCACTTCACGAAATAATCTTGGATTTTCATCTGACCAATACCTACAGTTATGCCTGTTTACAATGCCATTAAGGTAAAATGAACACTCGTCTGAGAAACAGATATTGAAGATGTAGTTAGGATTATTGTTAATAATTCCACAGACCACTTCACAGAACTGGAGTCGGCGATCGAAATCATCCTCATTCAGTTCTTGAACCAGTCGTATCTTAAAAGGATGGAACTTATGTTGTTTAAGGATTCTCATGATTGTTGTGCGTGAAACACCAGATACATCGGACAATTTTCTAGTACTAATGGTCGGATCAATTGCTACTTGACCCAAGATAGCCACTTCCCTCACTTCGTCTCTGTCATACACCCTCTTTTTGTTTCCGACTGAACCAGTAGCGTCAAATTTGGCAACCAGTTGCACAACGTAAGTAGCGGATACATTTTTTTCAGGATGCCGTTCGTTAAATAAAGTCGCTGCTACTCGCGCAGAGTCGTTATTTCTAAAAAATAATTTTATAATTTCCACCCTTTCTTCTACGGATTACACCATTTTAATTCTACTACAAAGGTACAATCGAACTGACACAGTTTTAACGTTCTTAAAAATTCACGATAGACTAAGGTAAATCAAAAACATGGTCCGTCTACTTTTTTGGACAAAAAATTAACAAATAAATAAATAAATTCAACTGCCTCTGATAAGAGTACTATCCTCGAGGTAAATTCCACATTCTCTAATCATACACCAGCGTTCTTTACTGCATAGAAGTGAATGGTGGCCATTTTCAGCATTTAATAAACTAATCACAAAAGTAAGTAGTCTTCCACTATTCTAGCTATCATTTCGTTAAAGATGAAAATTTTGAAGCGAAATTTTAGGGTCAGATAGTACTCGATTAGATCTTCAAAATGAGGTATCGCAACACCCCTCATCCCTATTGAAAATCAGGGGGTTGTGTTCACCCTCGTTAGGGGGTTGAAGTTACGGAGATGAAAAAAGCTGAAAAGTTATTCCCCATCGAATCAGAAATCGACTAGTTCGAGCGATTTTCTATATTTTATTTTACAGCAGGAAAATCGAGGTGTTAAGTTTTCGCTGGACCACCCTGTATATTTACCACGATATACGAGAAAATTGATTGTGATTGTTTGATTAAAAATCAGTGATGTCCAAACGAATAATATTATCTCGGTTTAAAAAACTCACAGGCTCGATCATCAGACGCAACTTTACATCAAACCGTCAAACAAACACAGTAGGCGGTCTTGGTGATTTTCTTCTGTTTCCACGGACAAAGCTAAACGAAGTAGGGCAAATAAAAATGTCATCAGTAGCTCAGCCCACTCTGTCTTTAGATAATCTTAATCCGAACATAAAAGTATTGGAGTATGCAGTCAGGGGACCAATAGATATTCGTGCTGAAGAGATTACAAAGGAGTTGAAGAAGGTAGGTATTACCATAAATATATAATATAAAAGGGGGAGACAAATAAAACATTTAATTCATAAAACACCATTTATTAACAATCATACAAAGTTCTACAGTTTCAAATAACTTAGAAGAAGATGACTTTAAAAAATTGCAACGCTGTAATAAGGTACACGTTTAGATAATTTCGATCTAACATTAGTGATAAATAGGTAAATCCTTGTAGGTATTTTTTTACAGAAATTCAGATAATATAAAGAAATAATCCATATTTTTGCAATATCTACTTAAAATATACAGGGTGAGTCGGGACGGGAACGGACCAAATTTCAGGAGTGTATTATACACGCGAAAACAATGTAAAAAAACCCATATGTTCTTATCGGATATTCATTTGTTTTCAAGTTATAGCGCAATATCCAATATTTTTTCTACGTTCCACTTTTATCAAAATTTTCACATAATTAGAGTATGCCATGCTCAGGATTCTAAACTATTTGACACCGATGTTGTCTTGACAATGTATCAGTCTATTGTGGCAGTAATTAAACGTTTATTTTCAAGTTTGAGTGATTAAAGTGATACAAAATGCCAAATATTTATTCAAATTTAGAATATGCAAATATGATGTTTATTTATGGTTTCTGTAATGGCAGTGCTACAGCTGCTGTTGAAGAATATCGTCAACGGTATCCACATCACAGACATCCGACTAGAAACGTGTTTATCAGAGTTTAGTAATTTGTGCGAGAATGGTAATCTTCCCAGTGCCAACATTACATCTGAACGAGCTACTCGACAAGGTTTAGGAGAAGTAGAAAATATTCTGTATTTAGTAGAAGAAGATGCAACGACCAGCTCAAGAAGAATTGGTACTCAATTGGGCATTTCACAAAAAAGAGTATTAAACACACTCCACGAGCAAGGCTTTGATCCATACCATGTACAGAGAGTACAGCACCTAGAACCGGAAGATTATGCTAATCGTATTGAATTTAGTCGGTGGATAAATAATAATCATCGTGTTGTATCGCATATACTTTGTACAGATGAAGCAACATTCACCTTTGACGGTATTAATAATATTCGTAACTCAACATGAGTTACAAGGACTACTAGAGGATGTTCCTGTAAATATCAGAAGGCGAATGTATTACCAGCACGATGGAGCTCCTGCACATTTTGCTCGTCAGGTCAAGCAACATTTAGACGAAACATTTCCAGGGCGTTGGATTGGTCGCGGTGGTCCTATTAATTGGCCTCCAAGATCTCCAGATCTCACAGCACTAGACTATTGTTTATGGGTTTGGTTTAAAAATGAAGTGTACAAAGAAAAAGTGGACACTCGGGATGCACTAATTCGACGTATTAGAAATACTGCAGCCAATTTTAAAGAAGAAAGAAATGAAGCAATTAGAAGAGCAACGGGCCACCTTCGTAGACGAAGCAAAAAATGTTTAGAAGTCAATGGCGGTATTTTTGAACATTTATTAAAAGAACGCTATGATTAGGAAACCGTTAATATATGAACTTTTCTTTATTTGGTATTGCGCTATAACTTGAAAACAAATGAATATCCGATAAGAACATATGGGTTTTTTTACATTATTTTCGCGTGTATAATACACTCCTGAAATTTGGTCCGTTCCTCCCGACTCACCCTGTAGAATTAGCTACACCCACTGATTTACCTAAAAAAAACATTATTCTCACTTATCGACGAAATATTAATCCGGGGTTAGAATAGTCGAATTTCTTACACACAAAGCACTGACGAACCATTGTAGATGGCTAATAGTTTTAGTTCGAAAAAAACACTAAAAATTAATCGAAAACATAAACAAATACAAAATCAGCAGCGATAAACCGGTAACAACACCCCCGGCAAAAATAAATGAAATTAGTAAACTTCAGGGTCATTATTAAACCTTGATAAATGCCGAATGCTTATAATATCAAGCTGCCATGAAAACAACATCCCCGTGCTTCGTTGCCGGAGCGCCGCATTGTTATTACGATTCTGAAGAAGAAAATTCACTTCAATGCGCTCCAGATACAATAATTATTAAAGCCAATGTAGCAACACAATTTAGTACATGTTATGGCGTTTTCACACTACACCGACACGACCTCGACAACGATGCCTTGGGGGTGACAAATAGATGTCAGCCCTATTCTTTACGTGTCGGTAAGTGTTAAAACGCCCTTAGATGTTCATATAAGTTTTACAAATTTAAATTTGTTCCCTTTATTTGACAGGGTGTAAAAAAACCTTTTACGGAAGTTATCAAGGCCAATTCCGGGGACTGCCATGCCCTGGGCCAGATTCCAATTACATTCATTAGACAAGTCTTGGCAATGGTTACTTATCCAGAATTTTTGGACGATCCAAGGTAATGTTATATCAGTCTCTCAGGTATGTACCATCGTGCTGTTAGAAAACTAGGACAACAATATTTCTTATTTTCTCCTTGACTATTAGGAATTATTTACTGTCGACTCTGGTACCAGTAAAATGTCATACAAATTTACCATGTCAACATAGATTGTCACTTTTTCATTCAACTTGTTAACCCTGCCTAACAACTATCGACCAGTCGCATTGCTTTCAGTTATATCAAAAGTAATGGAGAAAGCTATTAATCAACATCTTCTAAAGTACCTGGAAGGCTTCAACATTATCAGCGATCATCAATATGGTTTTCGGAAGTCCAGATCAACTGGAGATCTTCTAGCCTATGTGACCCATATTTGGAACAACGCAATCGAACATCATGGGGAGTCTCGGGTTGTTGCACTCATAGTTGCACTGGATATTCCTAAAGCTTTTGATCATGTTTGGCATGAGGGGCTTCTAAGTAAACTGCGATCCTATGGTATGCCCAGTCGATTCTGTGCATGGTTGTCTAGCTTTCTTAAGGACCGCTCTCTGCAAGTGGCGATTGACGGATTTCTCTCAGACACCTTCACCATCATTGTAAGTGTTCTTCAAGGGTCTATATTGTCTCCCACCCTATTTTTACTCTACATTAACGACCTTCTAGTGAAAACTAAAAATCCGATATTTAGCTTTGTTGGCGATAGCACACTTGTCTTTTCTTCTTTGAATGTACAAACATCGGCTTACGACGCACGTCCTCGCAAACGCCATGAAGTATCACAACTCAACAAAGACCTGGAAGAAATTTTGGCTTGGGGTGAGAGTAACCAAGTCGAATTTAACGCTAAGCAAATTGAGGCAGCAGTTTTCTCTGAAAAGGTTAACATTACAGAACCGGATATAGTCATGGACGGACACGCAATCCCACTTGCTTCATCTATTAATTTGCTGGGCGTTAATCTGGGAGAAAATATGTCTTGGCATAACCATGTTCTGGCAATTGCCAAGATAGCTTCTCAGAAACTTGGTGTACTCTTCCGTACCAAAAAGTTGCACACACCTCAACAACTTTTAACACTATACAAATCCCACACTCGAGCATCACTAGAGTACCGCTCTCATGTCTGGAGCTCTGCACCCAAACATACTCTTCGGCTACGGGATGACATCGAAAGGAGGGTCATTTGTCTGAACGAAGAGCACGAGCTGACGAAGAGCCTCGACTCGAACATCGAAGGCAAGTTGGGGATTTGACTCTGTTTTACATCAGATATTTCCATGGAAAGCTGACCTTGCCCTCTTAATTCCGCCCAGAGCGGCGAATAGCAGATATACAAGATAAATACAAAAATAATGTGTCAATAACATTAACAATATTAACTTAAGTTATTAATTTAAATTAACTTAAACTAATAAATAAAAATGAGCTAATCTGCAGCAGACAAAAACTTCCTTTTATAAGATTTTCTCGCATGAGATTGAAAAGGACAGTCCCGTTGAAGACTCCAGCAGTAATCGGCCATAATGTCAATGCTCCATCTATCCTGATATCTCTCTTCAATAGATTTTATATCCTGGTAGAATCGTTCCCCCTATTTTTCACTAAGGTCGTCAAGATTTTCTGGGTTCACTTGGAAGGCTGTGGACATAATTAATATTAATGCTCATATTACACCCATGTTGGTTAAAGTTGTTGAGCATATCTTCCACTATCTCTCGCTAATTTTCCAATTTATTGTTTCCTAGGAAATTTTGCACAACTTTAACAAAAGAGCACCAAATTCACTCTATTTTTCAAATGCATGCAGACAATGTTCCGCATATAGGTACTAATACCCTAGGACACAAGCCAAGTTAACGAATTAATATATGAGGCTTACGGTATACAATTTCATTCTCTTTTATTGCCTTTTAACGTATATTTTGTGCTAATTGCAAATACGAAAATAAGAAATCTGCAGGTGCAAAAAAACTCGAGGAAAAATTATTTGTTATCTGTAATACTTATATGGCCTTTGGCCAATATAAGATTAGGCATTTCCAGTGATTTATGAATAAATAGGTATAATTAAAAAGACATTAGTCTTGGAATTAGTTAAATTTTTGATAAAATTTATGACCGTTATAATTGTCAAATGTAATAATATTACAATTTATTATGAGTATGCTCTATCTCGAAAACTAGAGCTGATAGGAAGAAAAGTTAAGTGTTTTTGGAATCACCGCATTCAAAATAACTAAAATCAGTTGTTTTTCTTCGGCACCAAGACAAACAATTTTTTTTGTTGGGCTGTGTTATTGTTAAGAAAGCCCATGGTAACACGCCCTCAAACATTTTCTCCCCTCGCTCCTCATACGTAAACAGCATAATTACAATATAATTATTGTTCCAAATACCATATAATAATAATAATAATAATGTTTATTCCTAACGAGCTATTGTAGTCCATTACAGGGAATTTTATAACATAGAACATAAATAAGTAATTAATCAATATAAAAATTCAAAATAAAAATTATTATAAATGGTTTTTTTTTAAAGTAATTTGTATGTTTTCCAGAAAAAATTTCTTTGCATTTTTTTTAAACAATTTTAAATTAAAATTTTTTGTTAATACTTTAGGTAATGTATTATAAATATTTATTCCATCAAATAAAATAGATTTCATCCCTATTCTACTTTTAATTTGATTTTTTTTTAAATGGTCAATATTTCTGGTATTATGATTGTGTATATCAGTTAATTTTACAAATTTTATACAAGTTTTTAATTTTTATTATTAATTGCATGAATTAGTAGGTATACTGATTTTTAATTTATATAAACTATTCATGAATTATATCTTCCACGCATGTCGTCGTATCGTCTTCTCCTTTAAACGTGCAGGGAGAAAACGAAATTCCCGAGCTTGATATTGCTGATTTTCGATTAATTCTCATCATTTATAGATTCGCTAAGGATGCTAAGGAGAGAGCAAGAACCATCTTAGAAGGTTGCAGAGGTGGTTCCGTTGGCTCCTATTCAGACGCAGCTGGAATTGAAATAATTAAAAGACACGTCGCTGAGTATATTGAGAAAAGAGATGGAGCGCCGGCAGATTGGAAAAACGTCATAATCAGTGCAGGTATTTGGGTAGTCATTTAACTATACTGAAAAAAGAGCTACGTTTGGAAAGGAACTGATTCATTTGCCGTTTTTTTCATTCAGGGCAAAATAACATTCAATTGACTTAAAATATTCTTTCTTTCTTCTTGGGATTAAGTCATCGTTCTTTTGGCCTCCTTAACGCAACAGAAATGCATTCTTCCCTAACGCTTCTGAGTCACTTGCCCCAAAAGTAACTTCATTTCTCAACAGATTACAATCGTACGAATTCGTCTCCCTTCGAGTGTATATGTTGTAGTCAATTGCCGAAAATGGCCACCGCCCGAAATTTATACCCACAACGCGATGTGGATTTCACTAATTTTCCGCATCGCGTAGCGGGTATATTCATTCCATATATCCAAAACGCGTTGTGGGTAAATTAGAAAAATCCATGACGCAAAATCACGAATTTAATTGAAGGCACACGACGGGTTACGTGTTAAGGATAATAATAAATACCCATAAAGCGAAAAATACATAAGGTGAAAGAATCAATCAAAAAATATGTAAAATAAAAATACTGATACGTTTTAAAGATCTATTTATGAATAATTAAACATTTTCTATATTAACTAATATATTTATTATTTATTCCTGCATGTTAGTGAACCATGACATTTTGAGTTACACTTTTTGTTCCGTTGTTTACAGGAACATTTATTATCGCCACAAAATCTTTTACAGTTGCATCTGTGAAATCTTTGACCGAAACCTTTAGTTGACATATTTGCTGCAGTTTGCAGGATATTTTTTTTTTTGATATTATTATCAATTGATTGCGACAAGAACTGCGAATTTGCTTGAAGAAGTACATTTCTTGAAAATAATCTGTCCAGTGGCCCATTCTCAGTACTCAGTTTATACAAGCCATCAACTTTTCGTCCTCTCCAATATTTAGCAATTCATATCGATTCAGTCTTCGATAAAGTTTTGATGAAAGTGGTTTTCCCAAACTGCGTAATTTTTGTGCTTCTTTAACTTCACTAATAATATTTTTATAGTCATCTTCTAAAAGGAGTATAGACTTTAAGTTGATTATATACAGTGAGTCCCAGAAGAAATGTCTAAATTCATTTAAAATTCAGCGGTAAGTTTTTTCAAAAAACGCTCGTACCCGTCGATTTTGATTTTTTAATTTTTTTTTTGTGGTAATTTCATATATACAGGGTAGCTCAAAAATAAGTTACGACCATCAACTTTATTTTTTCAAATGAAAACATATATTTTTTATTTCATTTTTCAATTTTGCATTGAATTCTAAGCATGTTTCATGTACCATGTCCTATACATAAACTCAACAGTTATTGAAAAAATTAGGATTGAACATATCTATAAGTAAGACTTGTTTATTAAAAAAAAACACAACAAAATCAAATTAAATGTTGAAAATGTGCGCCATTTACGGCTTGACAATATCCAAGACGATCAATAAACTCTCTTTGCACGTTTCCAACCATTTCCGGAGTTATGACACGCACTTCTCTTCGGATCCTTTCTTTCAACTCCTGCATATTGTTTGGCCTGTTAACAAATACTTTTGATTTGAGGTAACCCCACAAAAAAAAGTCCAGCGGAGTTAGGTTTGGCGACCTAGCAGGCCATTCGATAGGTCCTCTCCTTCCAATCCACCGATTGGGAAAGGTTTCATCCAAAAATGTGCGCACAGTGGCCGCATAGTGCGGAGGAGCACCATCTTGTTGGAATATCAGTTCTTCGTCAGGGGAGTCTGGATCCAATGGATTCGGAAATAAAGCCACTAATGCTGGAATTAATTCTAGTTGGAGAAATTCGAGATATACTTGTCCAGTTAAAGACTGTTCAAAGAAAAATGGACCAATTACTCTCTCGCGTACGATTCCACACCAAACATTTATTTTCTTAGGGTACTGGCTGTGAACCTCTATCATCCAATGCGGATTTTCTGTTGCCCAATATCGACAATTTTGTCTGTTCACATTACCATTCAAATAGAACGTAGCTTCATCCGAAAAAATAATATTTTTTACTAAATTATTATCTAGATTGCACATATTTTGCATGCGTCCGCAAAACTCACTTCGCCTATCGAAATCATCTTCAAATAACTCATGCACTGGAATAACTTTGTATGGGTGATATTTGTGCTTTTGAACTACTCGGTGAACAACAGATTTCGGCATGTGTAAATCGGCCCCAATGTGCGACAGGGGAGTACATGGATTTTCTTCCAAGGAAAGCAAAACGTCAAGTTGTTCATTTTTATCTCGAGTAGGACGACCAGATTTAGGCAAATCTCTAACATGACCGAATTCTCTAAACTTAGCCTCTATTCTACTCACCACGATCAGGACGGATTTCATTAAATAATTGGGCTGCATAGCATTTCAATTTTTTCCCGTTCCGTTAACTTCACCATTATTGTGAAAAGCGCAACTTTGAAACTACGCTTGACAATAATTATACTTATTTGAAATAAAATTGTCATACAGTTTCTATGGAAATAAACGGTGACAGTGAGACAGTACACTCTTACTTATTATGGAGCCCAAAATGCCATATTGCCAGAAGATTTGATAGATCGTTGGATTCCCTAAATGATATGTTCAATCCTAATTTTTGAGCTACCCTGTATACATGAAATTACCACAAAAAAAAAATAAAAAATAAAAAATCGACGGGTACGAGCGTTTTTTGAAAAAACTTACCGCTGAATTTTAAATGAATTTAGACATTTCTTCTGGGACTCACTGTATAAAGTATATTTAAACCATCTTTTTTTAAGGTTTTCGATTGATTCACCCATTTTTAATGCAATTTCACTTAAAAATTAGAACGCGAACAAACTAAACAAAACAATTAAGTAAGGTTATGTATTTTCGCGTTGTGGGTATTTATTATTATTATCCATAACACGAAAACCGTCGTGTGCTTTCGATTAAAATCGTGATTTGGCGTCAAGGATTTTTCTAATTTACCCACAACGCGTTTTGGGTATATGGAAGATACCCGCAACGAGATGTTGAAAATTAGTGAAATCCCCATCGCGTTGTGGGTATACATTTCGGCCAGTGGCCATTTTTGGCAATTGAGTACAACATATACAACGTGTCCAAGATAAGGAGGGCCAGTACAGGGATCTCGGAAACCGTAAGAGATACGAAGTCGGTTAAATGGAGGTAAATTCTGAAAAATCGTTTTATTGTTTTCCTGAGTTTTTTTCAGATCCAAATCCCGACGTTTCGAGGGTTTTTTGAACAACATCAGGAAACTTTGGAATACGGTCCTGCATTTCTCCTAATTTTATCAATAATATCTCATAAGTAAGCTTTAAATTTTTACTTATGTTGGACTTGTTCATTAAATAACAAATAATTTAATAATAAACCGCAAATAAGTGAACAAAATACAGAAACATTATTTCAAACTTCTGTTGATTCGGGATTTAAAAGAAAAGTAAGCGTTTGATACAAAAACATTAAGATGGTGAAGCGTGATTTGTTTCACTTGACATTTCCATTGTGATCGTTTGAAAGCGTTTTAAGAGGTTCTCTATTTTCCAGAAAATATGGAACATAATTTTACAAATGCTGAAAAGTTTGATATTCTATTGTGTTTTATTTTAAATTTAAAATTAAATAATCCATTTCATTTTCATAAGAAAGCTTGAATTTTTTATAATTTTTAAAAGGCTTTCCTTTCTCCTCCTTTGCTTAGTTTAAACAATGGCATGAGTGCCTTCTTATGTTCTCGTTTTTTTTCACTGAAGATGAAGGTTTGAACCTTCGAATCATGTATGGTTTTTAATTTTAATTTTTCATTAAACTAGTGGAGCAGATTATGAGTTTCTTACCTCTCTATAACTTCACTCCACTTCGAGATGGACTACTAAAAAATTAATAAATTTTGTGTTGCTTCATTGAATTTATTAATTATTTGATATTTCCAATATTATTGACATTTGAAAGTTAGCAAGAACAATGCGGCACAGTAATGCTAAATAACTTTTTTTACAGAAAAATTACCAATGTTATTCATCGTATAAAACGGTAGCCCGAACATTTCCATAGAAATATTTGTATTAGATATGTAGATAAAGATTTTGTTTTTGTCTATGATAAGAAATTGTATGGTTATAACAGGTGCAAGTAACGCCATACGAAACGTCTTAAAACTGTTCATCTCCAACGTAGACGGCCGGTCACCTGGTGTGATGATTCCCATTCCACAATATCCACTCTATTCTGCCGCGCTTGCGGAATTTGGCATGAACCAAGTGGGATATTACCTGGACGAATCGAAGAATTGGGGATTGGATGTGGCAGAGTTAGAGGTGGGGTAGAGTTATTTAGTCTGATTTTTTTAAACTTTAACTGCAGAAGAGATAGTGATAGTGATAATAGGCTTGCTCCGTTAACGTACCTACATCACTAAACTATACCGGGAGATACGTCGTTGGGTTGCACATAGGAAATCAAATGTAATTTTTGAGGCGGTTGAATATTGGCTTCCCTGTATATTTTATAGAACAACTGCACTATAACTTCTAGAAGAGGCCGAGACAATAAATCCATGTGTCGAGTTTGAATCCATTTTGGGGAGCCAATCCTAAGCTGTTCAATTAAACGTAATGGCAAAACCACGAAACTCTCATAGTTCAGGTAAATGTTTTTATGATATTTCCAATCATTGACGTTAAGCTGAACATAACGAATAATTAAAATATTGTCACAGACACTAATTTTCGTTACGCCATTGTTGGCTGGTGTTTCTTGTATTGCCTGAACTTATGAGAGGTTTATGCTTTTTCCATCACGTTTAGTTGAATAACTTAGGATTGGCTGACCACAATGTATTCAAACTCGGCTCATGGCGTTACCATGTCGGCCTCTTCAAGACGTTATAATGCAGTTTTTCCAAAAAATATATAGGGGAGCCAATATTCAGCCACCTAAAAAATTACATCGGATTTCGTATGTTCAACTTAACGAATTAATTGAATTTTAGGTAATTTTGCTTTCATTTTATAGAGATCAATATCGGAAGCCAAGAAAATCTGTAAGCCCAGAGCCATTGTGGTAATTAACCCTGGGAATCCCACGGGCCAAGTATTGACCAGAGAAAATATCGAGCAAATCGTCAAATTCGCCTACAAAGAAACACTGTTTCTATTGGCAGATGAAGTGTATCAAGATAACGTATATGCACCGGGTTCCAAATTTCACTCATTTAAAAAGGTTTGTAAGTTAATTGATATACGGCTCGCGACCATTAGATGCGGTGAGGAGATATCTCGTATGCTAAGATATTAACAGGTTATTTCGCTAGTACAGCGTGTATCAGCCAAATGGAATAAATTCTATAATACATAAATGGGGGCGTGTATGAAAAACGCTCGGACACGTCGATTGGTATTTCTAGTTGCGCATTTTTTCCAATATGAACTTTTCATACAGGGTGTGTCATGTAACAGTGGCCAATACTAACTTTCTTATTTTAAATGCAACACCCTATATATTGTTAAATTTTTGGATCTCTCACAAAATTTTAGACATATTTAATGTACAATATCCTATACCTATCTTCAACTGTTTCGGAAATATTAAGTGTTTTCAGATTTATTGCAAGCACACTCAAAAACTAATAAAATAATACTGTTTATTCAGTGGCGTAACTATATAAACGGGGGCCCCAGAACATTTCTCAGATGTATTCCGTATAGCACCAATTCCCGTTATATTCCCGCGGAAACTTGACGAGAATGTCACGGGAATCCAACGGGTTCCCGTTTTCTTCCCATGAGGTTCCTAATGTCTCAAGACGGGGAATTCCATTCAATATTACGGGAACCGAACAAGAATCGAACGGGAATTTCGGGGACATTGATTTTTTCGTTATTCAAGTTCACGGTAATTTGGTGCTGTACAAGATTCGAGGTATGGGTATAGAGACGTTCGAAAAAAAATTGATCTATGTTAAACTTTTTAGTCTGATGATACAATACGAAAATGAAAAACAGTCCATAACACAATAAGTTTTCGAAATTTTCATATTCAACTTTAGAACATTAGAACATAGAAATTGAGAACATAAAGGACGTAAAAATATAAAAGGTAGATAACGAATATGAAAAACTGAAAAATCAGCTTTTTCACTAAAAACTCTTATTGACCGTTTCAATTCGACAAAAAGTCAACACAGCAATTTAAAAAAAAAATATTTTTTTTCGTTCACCACTTTTGGGGGCCCCCTGATGCTCGGGGCCGCGGACAATCTAACTGGCCAGGCCGACGGTAGTTACGCCACTGTGTTTATTTCTTGATAAACAAACCCACAATATACTTCTAGTCGAGACGCAGCTGCAATATTCGATGTTAGCCATTCATCGATTATTCGAACATTACAAGAAAATAAAATGTATCTCTATAAAATGATACCTACTCATGAGCTCATTGAAGAAGATTTTGATAGGAGAATCGATTTTTGGGAACAAATGATGTCAATGTTATCCAATTAGAACATGTTTTGTTTCCTGATTAATGCACCTTTAGACTTTACGGCCATGCTAATCGTCAGAATTGCCGCTATTGGTCTTGGGAAAATCCTCACTGGATTAGAGATTAACACACGCAATATCCTGAAAAGGTTAATGTTTGAGCAGGAATTGTTGGAGATCATTTCCTTGGTACCTTTTTCATTGATGGCAATCTAAATGGAATAATTATTTAGCACTGATCTAAAATAATGTCTTGCTAACTTTAACAAACTTATATCCTGATCCAGCAAACCCACAACTTACAACGAATATGATATGGTTTCAGCAAGATGGAGCACAGCCCCATTACTAAATCAATGTCCGGCACTGCCTCAGCCGAGTATTTCCAAAACGGTGGATAGAGGGGGGGGGGGGGGGTGTGTGGATCGATGGAATGGCCAGCACGATCCCCTGATCTGACGTTATTAGACGTTTTCTTATGGGGTTATGTCAAAAATATTTTATACATAACTAAACTCCTGGATTTAGCTGACTTAAGTACACGACAATGATATCGCCGACGTGTGTCATTGCAGTTACGACGTTAATTACACAAATATCATTTTAATAACCATAACAAACTATTGAATGTGCAATAATTTTCTGATTAATCTAATGTTAATGTTCTTTTTTTCGTAAAGAAGATAATATATTATAACTAATTATTTTATAGAGATATGAATAAAAACTTTTTCATTATTTAAATATGTCATTTTATAAAATACATAGTGAGGCGCTGACCAACTTGCCTCACCAGACGGGCCGCCATAATTATTTTATATATTGTATTCGGATAATGCTTGAGAATATTTGGGAGGGGTAATTCTACATGTTAAATTAAAGGTAAAGTCCGTTTCATCAGGGTTTGTACTTACGTTATCGATGATATAACTTTGAAAAAACGGTTTGTCGTAGTTAATTCATATAAATTCAATAGCGTTCAAATTTTACATTATGTTCCAAATCGCCTTCTAGAGGTCTTTCGGAATTATTTTCTAATAAAATTTGCGGTAATGTTAAAAATGGTGGTAATTCCAACTCCCTCGGCATCGATAATCTCTCTACAAAAGTAAAAAAAAAATTATGGACCACGCCCCACGAACAAACCCGAACAAACCCAATTTATAGTAAATACTAGAAAACCCGATGCTGTAAGGTGTGAATTATTAAATGATTTCATTTCATAACCCCCATTTTAGTTAATTTTAGCTGTTAAACGGCCGCCATTCTGGATTTACGAAACGACCCAGCTAAGCCATTAATTTGTTTAAATCCATTTTCATTTGTCAAAAAAGGCATGGCAATTGTTGACGCAAGTACAAACCCTCGTGAAATCAACGATAATAAGTACAAAGTACAAAAATTGTCAAAAACAGTTGAAAACAGGAATTTTAGTTTATGATTTGCAACACTTCTTTTAGGTTCTGATGGAAATGGGCGCACCCTACAGCTCCATGGAGCTGGCAAGTTTTATGTCTTGTTCGAAGGGGTATATGGGCGAATGTGGATTGCGAGGAGGTTATGCTGAGGTAAATATTTTAATACGGTTTGTTCGGATTTGAAAATACATTGAAAATAACAGGTTTGTACAATTTCATTGGGATTTATCTCTACTTAATTATTAATTTATCCGATTGACTTGCTACAATTATTGTATTTAGTTTTAAAAAAGTATTTAATAAATTTGAATTTACTTGAATCGAAATAACAACGCGAATTAGTTGTCGAATATTGAAAAATTTACGTCCCAATCTTATTTGTTTCCTCGACTAAACTAGATTGTCGCTTATTTCAAGAGTATATTATGTACCGAGGTGGAAAGTGTTTCATTCCTGTCGAAATTTTTCACCGAGGTTTGTATACTATTTTATTTACAATCACATCTAACACTCACTTCTAATGATTTTATTATTAATAAAAGATAAATGTCATTTTGACTTTTCCATTGAAAATTTAGGCAGAAATTTCAAATAATCGCAGGTGGTAAAATAACGTAGGTAATAATACACATCAAGATGGCAAATATCATTTTTTGAATATGGTTTCCATGTCACTAAACAATATATTATTTTAACAACAGAAAAATGCTATCAGATGAAGAATTTGATTTTGCTGCTATTCCACCAGAAATTCGAGAAATAGCAAAAATATTAGAAGAAGATCTTTTGCAAAATCTGCAATTCATTGCCGTTAAAGGACCCCGCAAATGGAAAATGGCTCCCGGTCAAATTGGCCCAAATTTTCCATACTGATGGGATTCGGTGAGTAGATAAAAAGTGTCCATGGGCGTCCAGTTTAAACAAATCCCTGTCGAGAGATATCTTCGTCCGAAACTAGGTTCTTTTTCGCTGCCTAGTGTCCTGCAATACTCTGTCAGGCTTCCATAGCTCCTATACGAATTAACTTATAAAGGTATTTCATTTATAAGCCGATTTATACTATATTATAGGGTGAATTTCAGGAAAATATTTTTAAATATACAGGGTGGCCCAAAAATATATGGTAACATAATGCTGTCTTTTTTAAATGGGGCACCCAGTATTTTATTACATGATTAGGTTCGTATTTAGTGTCCTTTATAATTGCCTAAAGTTTTATTAGGTTGGTTATGTAGTTTAAGAGTAATAAATTAAAAACTAAAAAAAGAGTTTTGGAATTTTAGGAAAAAATTCAAAAAAAACTACCTAAAATAACTTTTTTAACCAATGCATTGTGAGTGGAATTTAAGACAAGAGGTCTAGAGATACTGTGAATATAATAGCGTTTATCTATTTTATACAGGGTGTTTATAATTAGGTTTCAAACACGACACATTTCAAAATAATTTTTCTCCATATTTTCGAATGGAACACCCTGCATATTATTTAACTATTGGATGTAGAATTATAATTATTTTTTTACAATGGATGCATATAAGTTATTTCCAGCCGTTCTCGAAATAATTGCCATAAATTATGTTGGTTATGATTTATTATGATAATTACGCATAGGCGACTAGATTAATAATTATAAACTACAGTAAATGTTCAAAATGCCTACCATGTTGATCTGAACACAAGTTAATACGCTCTTCAAATGATCTATTTGCATTCCTCAACATTTCAGATCAAATACTGGTGGCTTAAGGCAAGAAAATAAGTATTTTTAAAAAATAAAAAAGGCCGTGACGTATATAACTTTTAATTCTAAACAACCTCTACAAATGAAAATTGTATCTAAAATGAAAAATAAACGTACTACAGTTTCCTTATTTCTAAGACTCCTACTTCCCTTTTTCTAATACTGCAACCTTTTTTTTTTAGTTCTTAATTTATTACTCTTAAACTACATATCCAATTGAAATAAAACTTTAGGCAATTATAAAGGACACTAATACGAACCTAATCATGTAATAAAATACTGGGTGTCCCATTTAAAAAAAGACAGCATTATCTTACCACACATTTTTGGGCCACCCTGTATATTTAAAAATATTTTCCTGAAATGCACCCTATAATACATATAAATTGGCACATGAATGAAATTCCTAAGTTAATTCTTATAGGAGCTATGGAAGCCTGACACACTATTGCAGGACACTAGGCAGCTAAAATGAACTTAGTTTCGGACGAAGATATCTCTCGACAGGGAGTTTTTTACGCTGGGCGCCCATGGACACTTTTTATCTACTCACCGAACCGAAGTGACGAAAGTTTGGGCCAATTTGATCGGGAGCCATTTTTCATAAGCATTCTGCGGGGTCATTTTTATAATGAGTTGTATATTGGTGTGTTCGTATATTATTTTGAGATTTCAATTTTTTTTTAAATTACAAAAAATAATTTCTTTTTCCACCCGGGTGGAAAGTAAGAGTAAAAAAACGTCAACTTTCCACCTTTCAAAGATAGATGAAATGTCATTATTACATGGTTGTAAATAAAACCTTTTTCAACTACAGGTGATCAACATGTGTCCACAAGTTAAAACAATGTATCTCAAAGCTATCAGTTCTATGCTGTGTCCCACTGTGATTGGTCAAGCCTGCTTGGATATAGTAGTTCATCCCCCTCAAAAAGGTGAACCCAGCTACGAAACTTTTACGAAAGAAAAAAACAACGTCCTAGACTCCCTTAAGGTAAGACAATAGTATAGAGTTTGTCCACAAATGTACAGGGTGTCCCATTTTTCGACACTTTTATAGGGTATCTCCGTAATTGTTAGTGCTATCAAAAAAGTAATGTAGGTGTCATGTGCTCTTTTTGGGTCAAACTTAAAATGGTAAAATCAAAATTTGAAAATTTTCGCTCGCTTAAGAGATACGGGGGAAAATCAAAAAATTGACAATTTCAAAAATACCCTATATCCTCCTTAAACCCTATATCCTAGTTAAAAGATATACAGAAAAATGTTTTATACGTAAGTTTCTTTATATTGATTGAGGAATAATCTTCCGTTTTCAGAATAAGTATACGGGGTCAGGTAAAAAAGTTATCGGACCTAACCTAATTTTTTTAAATGGAACACCCTGTATATTTTAACCAAAAAATATACTATTTTAAATTCTCCTTTCAAATATATAACACACCATGGATGATATTGGTTTCCTAGGCGATTTATTTAAACTTTATTATTTTGAAACGAAATAACGGGATCCTCTGAAATGTTCGGAATATATCCTTAAATGGTTACCGTCTTTCCGGATGGCAAATAAAATATAAATCTTGCGCCATTTCTTTGTTTTTTCCACTTTCAATATAAACTGATATCATATGAAATTTTTCAAAATGTTGATAGGTTATTTTCGCAAATGAACATGTAAAAATGAAATTGAGGATAAATGTTAATAGTCTACATAATTGTTTCTAGGATGTTAGCTTTTGTATCAATGTCTACTATGGGTTAAAGTAATAAACTTTAATAAATCCCCTAGAATACCAATATGATCTATGGTGTGTTATACAGGGTCCGCAAACGAAGCGTGGACGGAAGATTAAATCGTTATCGAAGAACTTATCAACAATACTAAAACAGCTTGAGATATTGGATTAAAAGCGGCATGTTTTAAAAATATTTTACATTATACAGGGTGGCCCAAAAAAGTGTGACAGCATAAAGTTATATTTTTTTAAATGGGACACCCAGTATTTTATTGCATATTTAGGTTCGTATTACTATCGTTTGTAAGTGCCTCAAATTTTATTTAATTTGGTTTTGTAGTTTCAGAGAAATAAATTAAAAGTTAAAAAAAAAGTTTTGCAGTCCTGAATAAAAAAATCAAAAAAAACAATCCAGAACTATTTTTTTAACCTCGGCATTGAGTGAAATTTATGACAAGAGGTCTAGAGATACTATGAATGTAATTGCGTTTATTTATTTTATACAGGGTGTTCATAATAAGCTTTCAAAAACCCCACATTTTAAAATAATTTTTCTCAAGTTTTTTAAATGGAACACCCTGTATATTATTTGGCTATTTGACGTAGAATTCATAGACAATTTTTTTTTGTAATACAAGCATATAAGTTACATCTAGCCGTTTTCGAAATAATTATTAATATCATAAATTATGTTGTTTAAATAGAGTTTTTATTGGGAAATTTTGTTCTAGGCGACTAGACTAATAATTGTAAACTAAAGTAAATGTTCAAAATAGCTTCCTTTTACTCTTAGAGTTCACCGTATTTTAGTTATTTCGATATAAATTTTAAAAGCCTACATTTTTGCTACCTACTTTTATTTATTTAATTTTATTTTTTATTCTTAATCGAGTTGCCATGATTATTTTTTTGTTTAGATTGTCACTATGACAGCCAAATAAAATTATTTACATTTGTTCAGTGGTCGAAATTAAGTACTAACTTACACAAAATGTCGAAATTTACAACTCTAGAAATGGTAAATATGATTTTTATACTGGGCGAATGTGCAAGAAATTGCCTACTCGCGAGCCGAGTGATACCCAGATATTGAGAGAAAGCTGAGACCAGAAACCTTCGAGAAGTTGTTGCAAAGATTTGTAGCAACAGGAAGCACTTCATACACAAAAAGGATGATAATCAATAAACCCGTTATTAATGAAGAAAATGAATTAAGAGTTCTGTTGGCAGTGGAGGAAAATCAATAAATTAAGTAAAAGGAAGCTATTTAGAACGTTTACTTTAATTTACAATTATTAGTCTAGTCGCCTATAACAAAATTTGCCAATAAAAACTCTATTTAAACAATATAATTTATGATATTTACAATTATTTCGAAAATGGCTGGATATAACTTATATGCTTGTATTACAAAAAAAAATTGTCTATGAATTCTACATCAAATAGCCAAATAATATACAGGGTGTTCCATTTGAAAAACTTGAGAAAAATTATTTTAAAATGTGGGGTTTTTGATAGCTTATTATGAACACCCTGTATAAAATAAATGAACGCAATTACATTCATAGTATCTCTAGACCTCTTGTCATATATTTCACTCAATGCCGAGGTTAAAAAAATAGTTCTGGATTGCTTTTTTTGATTTTTTTACTCATGACTGCAAGACTTTTTTTTTTAGTTTTTAATTTATTTCTCCGAAACTACGAAACCAAATCAAATAAAATTTGAGGCACTTATAAGCGATAGTAATACGAACCTAAATATGCAATAAAATACTGGGTGTCCCATTTAAAAAAATATAACTTTATGCTGTCACACTTTTTTGGGCCACCCTGTATAATGTAAAATATTTTTAAAACATGCCGTTTTTAATCCAATATCTCAAGCTGTTATAGTATTGTTGATAAGTTCTTCGATAACGATTTAATCTTCCGTCCACGCTTCGGTTGCGGACCCTGTATACTTGAAAAGAGAATTTAAAATAGTATATTTTTAGATTAAAATATACAGAACAAACCCGTTTAAAAAAATGAGGTTAGGTCCGATAACTTTTTTACCTGACCCCGTATACTTATTCTAAAAACGGCAGATAATTGAACAATCAATATAAAGAAACTTCTATACACAGTGTGTAAAAAGTCCCGGAACAGTCAATTATTTCAAAAATGGTGCATAATATAAAAAAACTTTCTGTATAAAAGTTGTTGGTCTTAAAGAAATTTAATAAACTTAGATCCCTGTAATTATACAGGGTTGCCCAAAAAGTCGTGGTAACCGAAACTTCATTTTTTTTAAATGGAATGACCCTTTTTTGATCACATTTTATCATTCCTCTAAACATTTTAAACAATAATTATAGAACATGTCATATGGCTAAACCTATTAGTTTTAGAAATAATTTGAGTTGAAGGACATAAATGCGATAGGTACGATATTACCTTTTGAATTTTTATAAGCTGGTACTAGAATTTTTGCGTCACTATCAAAGTAAATTCTCAAAATGTCGCTCAGCGAAAGGGAACGTATAACTTTAGTAATAATAAGAGGTTTTGGAGACCGACAAAGATCAGTTATCGAGACAAAGGAATTATTTAATACAACTTTTCCAAACCGAGAGCCTATATCAAAATCTACAGTTGTGAGAACAGTTCAAAGGTTCGAGGTAACCGGTTGTTGCAGAGATAAACTTCGTTCCGGAAGACCAAAGTCGGCAAGTAGTGATGAAAAAAAATTAGAGACATTACTTCATTTTGTTCAGAATCCACATTTGTCACTCAGAAAAGCTGCTACCCAAGTTGATGTTTGTTTTAAATCAATTGACAATATTTTAAAAACCAGTAATTTTCATCCCAATAAAATAACTCTTGTCCAGGAATTATCAGAAGACGATTTTGATCGTAGATTGGAATTTTGCGAAGTAATGATGCAAAAACATGAAGAAAATAACAATTTTTTTAATCAAATAGTTTTTACGGATGAGGCAACATTCATGTTGAACGGGTCTCTCAATCGCCATAATTGTCATTACTGGGCTGATCAGAATCCACATTGGATGAGAGAAACACATACTCAACACCCCCAGAAAGTAAATGTGTGGGCTGGAATTATTGGCAACAGATTAGTGGGGCTTTTCTTTATAGAGGGGAATTTGAATGCCGAAATGTATCTCCACATGCTGCAAAATGAAATTGTGCCAGCAATAAACAATGAAGTAGGACCACTATTACGCAATACGTGGTTTCAGCAGGATGGAGCTCCTCCTCATTTTGGGCTAGCTGTTAGAAATTATTTAAACAACACTTTTCCTAACCGCTGAATAGGACGAAGAGGCCCCATAGAATGGCCTGCTAGGTCGCCAGACTTAACGCCCCTTGATTATTTTCTTTGGGGACACCTAAAAAATAAAGTATTTGTGACAATACCTGCAGATCTGAATGAATTAAGAGGAAGAATTATTGAAGAATGTGCATCTATTAACCAAGAAATGTTACAAAACGTCATCGACAAATTTTATTATAACCTAGCCCATTGTCAAACTGTGGGAGGAGGACATTTTCAGCATTTAATTAAATAACGACTTACACTTAATTTTATTTTTGTTCTTTTCAAGTTATTGTTAATTTTACTGCTTGTATTTAATAATTTAGTTGTTATTAAAATTTTGACACAACTTGAGTGAGGTTCATTTTACACGAGTTTAATGTTTTTCTTTTAATTTTAACGTAAAACATTTGAGCCGACTCGAAACAATGCAAAAGGTAATATCGTACCTATCGCATTTATGTCCTTCAACTCAAATTATTTCTAAAACTAATAGGTTTAGCCATATGACATATTCTATAATTGTTGTTTAGAATGTTTAGAGGAATCAGAAAATGTGATCAAAAAAGGGTCATTCCATTTAAAAAAAATGAAGTTTCGGTTACCACGACTTTTTGGGCAACCCTGTATAATTACAGGGATCTAAGTTTAATAAATTTATTTAAGACCAACAACTTTTATACAGAAAGTTTTTTTATATTGTTCACCATTTTTGAAATAATTGACTGTTCCGGGACTTTTTACACACTGTGTATAAAACTTTCTTCTGTATCTCTTTTAACTAAGAAAATATAGGGTAATCAATTGTAAATTTTTTGATTTTCCCCCGTATCACTTAAGTGGGCGAAAATTTTCAAATTTTTAATTTGACCTTTTTGGGTTTGAACCAAAAGGAGCACATGACACCTACATTACTTTTTTGATAGCACTAACAATTACGAAGATACCCTATAAAAGTGCCGAAAATGGGACACCCTGTACTTTAATTCTGATGTTTTATTTTTTTTATCAAATCTTATGCCCTCTACAGGGACTTAAATCTGGAGTTTTTGAAACATATTTCAAATACAAACTATAAAAAACTAAACTTTATTTTTTAAATTCAGTATAATTCGAAAATGTAAACTCGATGCCTCTTTTAAAAGTTTTAAGAAAGTGCTGGCTTTAAAAGTCAAATCTTGTTGTTTGTATTAATAAAATAAATTACTTGTATAATAGAAGAGTTTTGGACTTGCAATGCCTATATTTGTTATAAATCACAACGTTTCAACTGGCAAGTATCTCCAGTCGTCTTCAGGTGAATACTAAAAAGTTGGTCAATTTAAGGAACAAAACGTCGGAAAACCAGTAAGTGTTGTATATTACTGAACGTAGATTTCGGTCCTCTTTCATAATTTCACCAAAAAGATCCAGGCCCGTATTTAAAAAAATTAAGTTGATGATGGTGACACAAAAACGAAACGTCGCATAAAAGATCTGATGATGCCATATTGTGTAGTATAAAAAGTAGCAATGAGGAAGTGAAATTTATTTTCGGACATCTCTTCGAACAAAGTAAAGAAATACTAAAAACCGAAACGCAAAATTTTATATTTTTCCAAATATTTTGAAAGCCCCTGTATTTATTTTTGATTTTTTTACGGCATTTTATTTGACCTATAATTATGCAACTTTGCCCCAATTTAACCGAATTCGTATCTCTTACCGAATTTGTAACACCTTGCATTAACGGTAGAAAATTTGCAATTTAAAACAATTTATATCGAGAAATCTTGAAATTAAAATTAGGAAACATGTTCTCCTCTTGTCTCCGAGATAACGACGTCAATTAATAACTAAAACTAAATTTCTTAATAGTTAAGAGCAAAGATGGTAGCCGACACATTCAATTCCATGGAAGGATTCAGCTGTAACATCGTCCAAGGTGCCATGTATGCATTTCCAAGTATAACACTACCAAAGAAAGCAATAGAAGCAGCTGAAAAGCAAGGAAAACATCCAGACGCTTTCTACACCTTCGAATTGCTGGAGAACACGGGAATCTGCGTAGTTCCTGGCTCTGGATTCGGTCAGCGACCCGGGACTTTCCATTTCAGAACCACCATTTTAGTGCAGACAGATAAGCTGAAGGAAATGTTGGCAAAATTCGCGGATTTCCACTCTCAGTTTATTAAGAAATATTCGTAAATTTAATAAGATTAATTTTGATATAAATTTCTTAAATATATATTATGTCATACCAGTGCATTATTGTGTTTTTATGCCGTATATACATAATGTGTACTTTATGCCCCCACGGGCATAAAGTACACATTATGGCCCGCGCTGGCATTAAGACGCAGAAAACAGTTTTCGATTAACTTATTCTTTATTAATAAAATAACAAAATATAAATTTACGTTTATATATTATTTGGTTGTATTTACATAGAACTGGCAATTCTGGAAGGTTGCGCTGATAGCTAAATTTCCTGCAGCCAAGGTTGACTCACGATTCATTGTCTGGGTCTCTAGTTTCTGTAAGGAAATGCGAGATCCAGATGGTACGCCTGCCAACATCCTTGAAACCTAATTTTTTGAGGATAGGATAAATATGTGGTACTCTTCCATCCCCCATGGCGCTTCAGCGTAGTCATACTTGCTGCAGCTTCTGTTAAAAGAGTTGCCGACGTTCGACGTAAACAATGACCAGTGTACTTTTCGGGGTTGTTCAAACCCAAATATTTTGGAATAATAATTTTCCCAAATGTATTTTTTCTAACAGGTAGTACAGTACAGCGGCCTTGTCTGTAGCTTAAAAATAGTATTTTTTTCTGAGCAGCCATGTGACCGCAAAGACCTAATCTCTAATAAGTTTCAACCTATTCATTTTGTCTTCATCTTATTGATGGTGAAAACTCGTTTTTTGTCAGTTTTGGTTACTGGCATCGTTACAACAAATACTGATTTTCTATCTTCTACATATGTGACTAACATATTTACAAGTTCTTGCCGCCGACATCCACCAAATACACCAAATAATAATGCGACCATGTTCATTAAAAATATTTCATTTGGTGAATCATGAGTAAATTTTAGGACTGGATTTTTTTGGACTTTTGACCTTTGCTTTAAATACTCGCATAATTTGTGAAAATTGCATATATTAATATTCACATTTACCATTAAAGTCTTCTTAATTTTTCAGATAAATCATTAAAATACCCCAACAGCACAGTTTCGTTAATGTTTTCTACAGCGTTTTCTGACATCCACTTCAAAAATTGGTCATTCTTTGTCGTATGAGTCTGTGGATTTTCTCGGTAACAGGTTTTGCGTTGCCTTTTCAGCCATTTTTTCAATTTCGTCGGAAATTTCGAAACATTGTTAAATTTTTGATTCTTGACTTTGACACATTACACATTTGAATACTTGAGGAGTAACTGTGCAAAACGCATTAAATCCATAATATGTTGTTTTGAATAAAACTTAAAAAACTAGCAAAGTAAGTTAGAAGAAAAATTAAGATTTTTATGTGGCGCAGAATGATTTATGTAATAGGATTAAAAAGGAATATTTCCTATTTCAATCTAAATTTTCGATTTTCACGACAATATGGTATATTTTTTAGTGGATTTACTGCATTTTGTTTAACCAAAATGTGGATTTATGTCCTTTTGCCCGGTTAGTATGGATTTATTCCTCTTTGCTTACTTCTTATTTGGATTTATTGTGTTTTGCTTGAAGTAATTAAGTTTACATTACTTTTTAAGGCCAATAAAATTTAAAACTTCAGTGAAATAATTTATTAATAAAATTAGAAAAAAAAACAATTAAATATGTAAACATGCTTATTAATCTGAAAAATGTAAAACACAGTGCGACATCTGATTGCGAAAGTTTAACTAAGATAATTGAAATAAAAAATGCTTTAAACAGAAATATTATTTTTTGGATTTAATGCACTTTGCTTAAACGTGCATTGGAATCAATCCGTTTTGCTTAGCTGAGTGTTTTTGATATGGCTATTTCTAATGGATTTAATGCGCTTTGATCGAACTGGATTGTTCTAATGATAGATTGATTAAAAAGGACTACATTTTTATATTTAACTTGAAAATTATAAAAAATGGATTTAATGCGTTTTGCACAGTTGCTCCTCACTTATCTCCCTAGCAACAAAAACGCAGGCTATAATAATGTCGCAGGTAAAAATAAAAAAAATTGGTAAATCAAATTAAATTTAAAAAAAATATTTATTAGCAGTTTTCTCTAAAAAGGTTAACATTACAGAACCGGAAATAGTCATGGCCGGACACGCAATCCCACTGGCTTCATCTATTAATTTGCTGGGCGTCAATCTGGGAGGAAATATGTCTTGGCATAACCATGTTGTGGCAATCGCCAAGATAGCTTCTCAGAAGCTTGGGGTACTCTTCCGAACCAGAAAGTTGTACCACACCTCAACAACTTTAGACACTATATAAAGCCCAGATTCGACCATCACTAGAGTACTGCTCTCATGTCTGGAGCTCTGCACCCAAACATACTCTTCGGCTACTGGATTCGCCCCATCCATATGTGGTTAAGCTTAGTGCTCCTCGAACTTCATTAATTAAGAATTCTTTCATCTGGAGGACTTCATCCTTATGGAACAACCTTCCCGAGGTCGTTTTTCCCAACGAATATAACCTCCAACGATTGAAAACCAACGTGAATCGCTTGTTTTTCAATCGCGAAGTTTTGCTTATATTTGAATATAACGACATAAGTTTGTTGATGGGGCTTCAGAACCCAAAGATGAAAAGGGGCTAGCTACGGCTATGCTAAGCGAATTCATCTTTACAGATAGTACGTATGTATATTAAATACACTCTACTACGGGACTTAACATAATATTTCGTTTTAGAAACATTTTACATTTACTACAAGATATATATTATTATCTATAAGAATGAATAGGTAATTTACCAGCTCCTGATAATGAGAAAGTGTTAAATACAGGGTATTTCCTAAATATAGTCCGTAACTTTAGGATGTAATTTCTTACTATATACAGGATGTCCTTGAACTGTTCATATGGGTGTTGAATTTTTATTTTTTAAATGGTTATTTTTTAATAATATCTCCGAAAGTAGGTACTTTAGATATTATTTTCAATTTTGGTATGTGCTAATAGGATATAGAACCACACATTATAGTAGGAAAAGTTATTCAATTGTTCCACCAGTGGCGTCCCTGCAAACATGTCCTCTGATATTTCTTACAAGAAAGATGGTACGCCACTGACAGTGTTCCATTTTTTTCTGATTAACCTGGTCAATTCTACATGAAAACGCTCTCTTGAGTTTTTCTCGGGCAATTCGATGCGATTACGGGCGGAAGCATGCCTTGTAAGTGAAGGTGGCCATTTGCAACAATTTTTATGGAACAAAATTTATCAATAATTATTTTATCAATGTTTATAATAATGAGTTTCTATATGAATTTAGTGGTTTTAATCAAGATCTGACGAGAAAAGCTCAAGAGAGCGTTTTCATGTAGAATTGACCAGGTTAATCAGAAAAAATATCCACATGGAAAAATGTCAGTGGCGTACCATCTTTTTTGTAAAAAATATCAGAGGACATGTTTGCAGGGACGCCACTGGTGGAACAATTGAACAACTTTTCTAACTAAAATTTGTGGTTCTATATCCTATTAACACATACCAAAATCGAACATAATATCTAATGTATTTTCGGAGATATTAAAAAATAACTATTTAAAAAATAAAAATTTAACACCCTGTAGCAAAAAATTTAAGCTGTTGCGGACATATGAACTTTTCTTTATAAAATGACCTAAGGAATCACACCCTAAAATATTAGCATGTCATTAAGGAATACTTCGGGTTTGTTTTATCTATTATTGTATGAATATGAAATTCCTGTTATAGTTCTCAAGAGATACGCTTATGAACTAACACCAGTATTTTGTAGACTTTTTAACTTATCCTACGAACAAGGCATATTTCCATCCTGCTGGAAGACGGCGCGAGCCCAGCCTATACCAAAAGAAGGTAAGAGAACCCTGCCTAACAACTATCGACCAGTCGCATTGCTTTCACTTATATCAAAGGTAATGGAGAAAGCTATTAACCAACATCTTCTAAAGTACCTGGAAGGCTTCAACATTATCAGCGATCATCAATATGGTTCCAGATCAACTGGAGATCTTCTAGCCTATGTCACCCATCTTTGGAACAACACAATCGAATATCATGGGGAGTCTTGGGCTGTTGCACAGAATATTTCTAAAACCTTTGATCTTGTTTGGCATGAGGGACTTCTAAGTAAACTGCGATCATATGGTATGCCCAGTCGATTCTGTGCATGGTTTCTTAAGGACCGCTCTCCGCAAGTGGCGATTGACGGATTTCTCTCAGACACCTTCACAATCAATGCAGGTGTTCCTCAAGGGTCAATATTGTCTCCCATTCTCTTCTTACTCTACATTAACGACCTTCTAGTGAAAACGAAAAATCCGATATTTAGTTTTGCTGACGATAGCACACTTATCTCATCTTTCTCTTTGAATGCACAAACATCAGCTGCAGACGCACATCTTCGCAGACAGCATGAAGTATCACACGTCAACAAAGACCTGGAAGAAATTTTGGCTTGGGGTGATAGTAACCAAGTCGAATTTAACGCTAAAAACCCAGAAAGCAGTTTTCTCTAAAAAGGTTAACATCACAGAACCGGAGATAGTCATGGACGGACACGCAATCCCACTGGCTTCATCTATTAATTTGCTGGGCGTCAATCTGGGAGGAAATATGTCTTGGCATAACCACGTTGTGGTAATCGCCAAGATAGCTTCTCAGAAACTTGGTGTACTCTTTCGAACCAGAAAGTTGTACACACCTCAATAACTTTTGACACTATACAAAGCCCAGATTCGACCATCACTAGAGTACTGCTTTCATGTCTGAAGATCCGCACCCAAACATACTCTTCGGCTACTGGATTCTATCGAAAGCAGGGTCATTCGTCTGATTGGAGACCACAAGCTGACGAAGAACATACAGTGTAGCACAAAAAAGTTAGGACCATTCAAATTAAAGTATAGGTTCGTATGTGGCGCCCTCTACAAAATGCCAAAAAACCGTGAGCAAATTTGTATTCCTCATCACGAAAAAGCCTCATATACGAGATTTCGTCGAGATATTATGAGCGTGGCAAAAGTTATTCCAAAAAAACTGCAAATAAAGTTTAACTTTAACACCCTGTAACTCAGCTAATAATCAATTTTCGAAAAAATGATATAGGAATAGGTAGCCTTTATTTTCGGTCTACAATTATGCCATCATTTCCGGACACCCTGTATTTTGTTTCGATCGCAAACTGATTCCATTTTTTTTTCTTTATGCCTGTTTGATTCTTTTCTACTCCACATTGCAAAAAACCCGAACAAATCCATTAGTAGATTTTAGTAACTTATACAAGTTACTGGCGTCGTGTAACCCCGTCTTAACGGTTTTCGAGATATTTCCATTTTTACTTTGATTTTTTGATGCATTGTGGTTTAAAAGGGAATGTCTCGAAAACCGTTAGAGATATTAAATTTTTTACTTCAGAAATTGTCCTTCTTTGAGAAACTCGCATTAAAAATAATTAATAGCAGGTAAAAAAAATCATAGATTTATTAAGCCCAGTGTATGTAACTGGCGCCCTCCAATGTGAAACCTAAAAATTATTACAAATTCTTCTTTCTTACTCATAAAAACATCATACCCCCAGCTTTCAATCCGATACATTCAACCGTTTTTAAATTATGGCTTACTTTCGAAAATAAACTTCAATTTTCAACACTTCGTATTTCGAGAACAAGAAACATTTCCAAAACACTTATATAACTTAATCAGTGTAGTTTGATGTTTAGTGTCTCCAGTCACTCTATGGCTCATAACTTATGGGACACTCTGTATAGGTTATAGTACTGTTATCACAACTAGGTATAATTATTTCAGCCTTGTTTTAAATATACTTAACACTACCTTATAATATAAACATATTTTGACACATATGGTGTATCATTACTACAACCATAGGTGGACTAAATATACCTACAGATGGCAAATTACTATACAATAATGAATAACTTAATATTAACTATTTCTATTGTTCAGATGACTTCCATTTTTGGTAAGTATGTAATTTTGTTGTTCTTACTTTTAGGAGAAACGCTATTAATACGTATTATGCTTACTGTCATGGATTTTAACTTTTTTTAGCTTATTTTATTTTTTGAGACAAAAATCAAAATTTCAAGAAATTCAGACAGAAGGTTTTTGGCACTATCGATGGTTCTTTGACATGAATATATTTCGGATTTACAAATAATATGTTTAGGACCGATATTTGAATGTTACCTTAAGTTGGGCCTCAGCTAAGGGTGCCTTAACGTTATGGAAAATCTTTGTTTTAAATTAATTAGAGCGTCAATTGACGCGTTAAGTAGAAAATTACCACGTCCTTAAAGATATATTCCTTTAGATGAGAATTAAAAATAACTTTAATATACTGACAAACTTGTGTTAAGGATGACCCATGTCATTCTGTACCTTAAGGTGATTTTGAAATATGGCCCCTAATAGTTCCGGATTTATAAAGGGGAACTTGGTTCCCGGCGGCGGGAAAACCGCATCTTGTGTCTCCGATATTGTCCACTATGTTGCCAATTTATTCATCTGTGAGTAACTTTAGGTGGTCTATTTCAGTGATCTTCCATGCTAAAAATTTTTAAACTGATATAGAGACAATTTTTTTTTTAACAAAAAATGTAACGTTGAAAATTTTAAATTGCATTTTAAATTTTTGTAAATAGATGATATTATATATGGTGTCCGGGAAAATGTGGGAAATCTCCCGGATATGAAAAAAAACAAGTGAAAAGGGTAGGTACTACAAGTTCATATAAACATCCAATGCCCTGTGAACAGCGTTTTTTACATACCTTCAACTATTGACTAAAAATTAAATACTCTTCATGCATGTCGCTAATCCTAATCGTTTTCGGTTGTATGGTTGTATGCTGATTTGATCATATAAACAAAACATCTAACTTATATTCAGCGTAATTATAATGCTACCAACGCCTAGCGCTTTCGGTCTCTAAAAGGCCATCATCAGGGCTAAGGTTCTACAAGAAGTAAAACTAACCAAATAAAAAACTTAGACATGTATACAACGTGTCCAAGATAAGGAGAGCCAGTACAGGGATCTCGGAAACCGTAAGAGATACGAAGTGGGTTAAATGGAGTTAAAGTTGCGCATTTACGTGCCTAAGAATATGCCGTTTAGAAAGTTTTAAAATTCCGAGTAGTTCCGGAGATATCCGGAAAAAAACGAAATTCTGGAAAATCGTTTTATTGTTCTCCTGGGTTTTCTTGAGATCGAATTCTAAAGTAAATTGCACTTTTGCATTGCCACTTTTTCCGCTCTATCTAACAGCGTTAATTATTTTGTAATCCGACCAGTCGTCTTTGAAGGGCCATTATCAACTTTATTTTTTTAAATACGGTCCTGCTTTCCTGATATTGGAGTTTGAGAGCTTTTTTCTTCCGAATGCAACGATGTATGAAACATTGTGGTTTAATGACGTGTCGAGGGTTTTTTGAACAACATCAGGAAATTTTGGGATACGGCCCTGTATTTCTCCTAATTTTATAAAAAATATCTCATATGTAAGCTCTAAATTTGTTACTTATGTTGGACTAGTTCAGTAAATAACAAATAATTTAATAATAAACCACAAATAAGTGAACAAAATACAGAAACATTATTTCAAACTTCTGTTGATTCGGGATTTAAAAGAAAAGTAGGCGCTTGAAACACAAAAATTAATATGGTGACGCGTGATTTGTTTCACTTGACATTCCCATTGTGAACGTTTGAGAGCGTTTTAACCCTTTGCCCCCGAAATTATTTTTTTCTTTTAATACTTTTTTTTTCTAAATATTATGGTGGCAGAGAGTTAAATATATAATATATTTAAGATAATTTTTTCCATCTGGAATATGCTTTTGATTCCAGGATATGGTTTCGGAACGTAACCACTAGGGAATAAAATGGGTGGTAAATACAAAAATCTTTATTTATAAAACTTACACAAATCTTATTTTTATGTCTAGTAGGTACTAAATTTGGTGGTACGTTTGGAAACAATTGTTTCTATCATTTAGGCATAATCCTACATCGCAAGTGCTACATGTCCATCTTGTCCTATGGGGTTCCTGGGTACTGCTGCAAAAAGCGCATCGTCTTGATTTTGAATAAACTGGCATATGAGAACATTGGTTATATCTTATCTCAAAAGGTACTGTACGTTTAAAATGGTTTATAACTTTGGGTGGTGCTCTAGAACGTAGTGTTTGCCCTACTCCAATCAAGCCCGTCGCTACAGACAGTCTAAATATTTTTAGACTTGGTATATTGGAGTTTGTTCGTTGTTTGAAAATTATAAACGAATTTACAACACAGACATCGACAAAGTACCATAGTATTCGATGCCACCATTTTTTTGATTTGCGATCAATTTCGTAAATAGATTTAAGCATGTCCATTTTATCAACATAGCCCATATGGGCGTTATAATCTTTTACCATGATTGGACAATTAATAGCTTTTGAAGTACCATCTTTTTCTTTTCTTGGAACGGTGCTGCCTTCTAAAGGGTTCTGATGGTTACCAAGAAAATATACCACTTTTCTATCCTTCCACTTGAGGAAAATCAGACCATCTCTGCTGACACGCCAGTCTAAATCTCCTCTTTGAATTAGTTCCTTATCTGGTTTTATATCATCGGGAAGGCCTTTTCTGTTATTTCTGACTGTACCACATGCATAAATAAGGACAGCCTGCAGATCTTTTTGTAGGTTTACAGAATTAAAAAAATTATCAAAATAAACATTGTGTCCTTTTCCCGCCAAGTCTCTGGTTAAATCTTTGACCACGCGAGCTCCTAATTCCTTTTCAGCAACATCATTAACTTTTCCGCTATATATCTGAAACTGGCAAACGTAGCCTGATTCATCTGCCCTTATCCAGACTTTGTAGCCACGCTTTATTGGTTTGAGTGGCATAAATTGTTTCAAAGTACTGCGCCCCTTGAAACGGATCATGGATTCGTCTATGCTTTGGTTCTTAGAAGGTTTATATGATGCTCCGAACGTTTCAGTTAGTGTGTTCAACAATAATCGAACTTTGTAAAGTTTGTCAAAATTATCGGATCCTCTGGGCGGCATAACAGAATTATCAGCTAAGTGAATATGGCCCAAAAGCCACGCAAATCTGTCTCTTGTCATAGCTGCGCTAATAAAATGATCCCTTAGTTCTGGCCTTGACGACCAGTAATCACTGTAACTTGGCAGCTTCTTTACACCCATTAGAATATTTATCCCAACAAATATTTTTATCTCATTTGAGTTGGTGGGCATAAAAGTATTCGGGTCTCCGCCACTCTGTTGTAATGCATAAAGGTTGGTCTGAAATGCAATTTTTTCAATTAGGTTCGGGGGAAATATATGAAAGAATACATCTGTAGGTGATTCCAAGTTATCTGGAATACTCGGGCCACTTGTTTCGGAAAATGTTTTTTTGTTTTGTACGCAATTTTCTATCGAATTTGTCCAAATAGTATGCTTAGCCAGCTCTCTACGTCTTATTACGGCCAGGGTTTCATTCATCTCTATGTCACTATCATCGTCGGCGTCGTCGACGTTGATGATGTTTTGATCCATATCATCGGCGAAAATAATGGGAATGTCATTTAGGTCCAATAAATCAGAATTGTCATCAATAGTCATATTTTCCAGCTGCTCCTGATCATCATTACTGACAATTGATTCATTATCTGAAGGAAGATCTTCCAGCAAGGTGAAAACATCCTCAGATCCCATTTTTTCTAGATCTTTGAAAAGATACATCTTTTTTTCTGAAAACAAAAATAATATTTTTTTATAAAGATCAAATTTTTATATCCACAAATATTAACACCGCTTACAATTAATATTTAAAAGGCTAGCTAAACACAAAATTCGCATGTACTAATAAAATATGTCAATATCCTCAAAATAACAGCTTGATAAAATGATATACCACAGATTCCTACTGGTTTTGGCATGAAACCGACGTTTGTTTACGCCAATAATAATTATTAAATTATAAAAAACTGTAATGAAACCATATTAACAAGTTCAAGTAACATTATACTATACTAAAAAATACAAAAACTTACCTGTCATGACTGTAAAAACGCCAAAAAACTGAACAAATATGTAAGCACGTGCACTTACTGCCGGATCAATTAATAATATATTACTAACTGTCAAAAATATCCAAATGTGCTGAATAGCGATGCACTATTTGAAGAAAGGGAAAAGTAGGCGGAGCTTTCCTACGTATGGTTTCGCGAGAATGCCACCAGGAAAGTAGAAATAAATATTTTAGTAAGTGGTTTCATAGAGAAACCACTAGGGCGCAAAGGGTTAAGAGGTTTTCTGTTTTCCAGAAATTATGGAACATAAATTTACAAATGCTGAAAGTTTGATATTCTATCGCATGTTTTATTTTATCTCAAAAACACTGTTATGTGGTAATTAGAAGATGTTATTTGCGCTTAGAGAATAACGGAAATCATTTTGAACACCTGATTATTTAGTTCCTTACTTTTTTTGTTGTTCGTTTTATTACTATTTTGGAATGATTTGTGTTCAATTATTTGTGGTTTTTTATTAAATTATTTGTTATTTATTGAACTAATCCAACATAAGTAAAAAATTTAGAGCTTACTTATGAGATATTATTTATAAAATTAGGAGAAATACAGGACCGTATCCCAAAATTTCCTGATGTTGTTCGAAAAACCCTCGAAACTTAATTAAACCACAATGTGTCATACATCGTTGTATTCGGAAGAATAAAAGCTCTTAAATTCCAATATCAGGAAATCAGGACCGTATTTAAAAAAAGAAAGTTGATAATGGCCCTTGGAAGACGACTCGTCGGATTACAAAACAATTAACGCTGTTGGATAGAGCGGATAAAGTGGCAAAAAGTGCAATTTACTTTAGAATCCGATCTCAAAAATCCAGGAAAACAATACAACGATTTTACAGAATTTCGATATTATCTCTGGAACTACTCGGAATTTTAAAACGTTCTAAACGGCATACTATTAGGCACGTAAATGCGCAACTTTACCTCCATTTAACCGACTTCGTATCTCTTTCCGAGATCCCTGTACTGGCCCTCCTTATCTTGGACACGTTATATAAAAAAAAATTAATTACATGAATAAATCCATTTTTGGAACGCGATTTAATGGAAACTCTACTAAAAAATAATAAATTCGGTTATTATTGGAAAGAGATTTCATTCATTCATTTGAATTTAATCCATAATTTTTTTTAGCTCAGAAAAATTGCGATAAACTGGGTATCCGCGTATACGAAGACATGGACTGCAAACCTAAATATGACCGTTATTCCCGAGAATGCCCAGATGCATTTTCCTGTCCCAATTTACGCGAAAATTCAAAGGAATGTTATTACAAAAATCTGACGCTGAAACCTGGTGATTCGGTGAGACATCCGGACCAATTTTGCGATCTTGGGTGTATTTGCAACGAAATGTAAGTAAAGGGAATATGAGAAGGATTCTTTGTCATTAGTTTCATCTGTGCACAAGAACAAGAATTTGCCAATTGTGATTATTAACTCAACAAATGAGTTAATCAATATCTGGAACAGATATTCCAGCCAATCCTCTCGTTCTTCGACAGTTGACACCAGCAAGAAGTCATCGATAAACTGCTTATTAAAATAAATAAAATTTCCGAGATTAGTGGTGAGCTGTAATAAGCCCATGTGTTGTGGTTTTAAAATTTCATTGGTGCTAATACGTTTTAAAAGTGTATTTCCATTTTTACAGTTTGATTAACTAAATATTGAATTGTCTGCGTATCTAGTAAATCGCAATAATTGACGAAAAATTTATAGGTTAATATTTTATTAAATCCGAGAAAAACAATAAATATATATATTTTTTTTTTATGATCAAACACAAGCACTATAGGAAAAATCCTTTAGGGCACTCTGGGAGTAGTGCGTGTGCGCAAAAAGCGATTCACGTTGGTTTTGAAAATATCTGTAAAAGAGAGTCAAATCCCCAACCTGTCTTCGATGTTCTAGGCTGTCGAGGTTCTTAGTCAGCTCGTGGTCTCCGATCAGACGAATAGCCCTCCTTTCGATGGAATCCAGTAGCCGAAGAGTATGTTTGGGTGCAGAGCTCCAGACATGAGAGCCAGTACTCTCGTGATGGTCGAATCTGGGATTTGTATAATGTCAAAAGTTGTTGAGGTGTATACAACTTTCTGGTTCGGAAGAGTAACCCAAGCTTCTGAGAAGCTATCTTGGCGATTGCCACAACGTGGTTAGGCCAAGACATATTTCCTCCCAGATTGACGCCCAGCAAATTAATAGATGAAGCCAGTGGGATTACTTATCCGGCCATGACTATATCTGGTTCTGTAATGTTAACATTTTTAGAGAAAACTGCTGCCTGGGTTTTTTAGCGTTAAACTTGACTTGGTTACTGTCACCCCAAGCCAAAATTTCTTCCAGGTCTTTGTTGAGGCGTGATACTTCATGCTGTCTGCGAGGATGTGCGTCCGCAGCCGATGTTTGCGCATTCAAAGAGAAAGATGAGATAAGTGTGCTATCGTTAGCAAAACTAAATATCGGATTTTTAGTTTTCACTAGAAGGTCGTTTATGTAGATTAAGAAGAGAGTGGGAGACAATATGGACCCTTGAATAACACCGGCATTGATGTTGAAAATGTCTGAGAGAAATCCGTCAATCGCCACTTGCAGAGAGCGGTGCTTAAGAAAGCTAGACAACCATGCACAGAATCGACTGAGGATACCATATAATCGCAGTTTACTTAGAAGTCCCTCATGCCAAACACGATCAAAGGCTTTAGAAATATCCAGTGCAACAGCCCGAGACTCCCCATGATGTTCGATTGTGATGAACCGTATTGATGATCGTTGATAATGTTGAAGCCTTTCAGGTACTTTAGAAGATGTTGGTTAATAGCTTTCTTCATTAATTTTGATATAACTGAAAGCAATGCGACTGGTCGATAGTTGTTAGGCAGGGTTCTCTTACCTTTCTTTGGAATAACGTGTTTGGGTTTCTCTCTCCTCTATAACTCGCGGATTAAATATTCCATCTCGGGTAAAGCCAAGTTCCATGTATAGGCCATTTTCCTGTGCTGCTCCATAGCACAAGACCATGTCCGTTAGTTCGATTGAAGTTCTTGGCATTTTGAGTTTGAATAGCAAATTTATAAAATTCGAAAATAATTTATATCTCTCTATCGCATTTCGCTCATGCACATGCTCTCTTACCTTTACATATTTAAAAACAATTTAGTTCCATAATTTACAAAGTACAAAAACACACAGAATCTAAGTTTTAAGAAAAAATCTCTCACATAACCTCACAAATAGCAGCTATTCACATGGAAAGAATACACAATATACATAATTTTGATCCTTTTTTTCTCGCTTACATTTATTTGTTTCACTAATTAAAACCACATATTTTAAATACGATTCCTTCAATTTAAAAATTACGTTTTATCTACAAACGATCAAAATGGAAACGTTCAAAACTCGGAATAGAGATGGGCAATATTTCACAGTTTGATATTTAACGGTCACGATATTTGAATCCTAATAATAGGCGCTACGGGACGGACGAAGGTCGATTAAATGCGTGATTTTCTTATGGTGATAAACGAGATTCTCCCCTATTACTTGGCTATTTATTGCGAGATCTCTTGCAAGGCGTGTAATTTATATGGCGTTAATGGAATTTCTACCAAATTTCAAAAAGCTTAAAAAATTAAATCATTTCTCAGCTCTACTCAAAATGCCAAGCCCGAATGAAGACTGATGTTGCGATTTCGCTCGGCTATCGCTCCATCTCTTTCACATAATTCACTGACAGCGCCGGGCAACGTTGGTCTAGGCGTACAAGCGCGCGACTTGCAATTCAGTATAAGAAGATGAGCGCTAAAATAGGGTCGATTTTGTTGATAACCATTTACACTCTTGGCCATCCGCTTTGTTTTCAGAAGGTACTCGTATAGGAGTTGTTTTGTAATCATTTTCGGGTCATGCATCCAAACTTTGTATATTATTTGACATTGTTTTTATTGACGAACCTAAGTTGCTCAGTTAAAACGAGTAGTTTGTTCTGGACGTTTGACTTGGCAGAAAATATGGAATGTCGCCGACGAACAAGTCAAATTTCGTCTCGTCGCGTGTAGTAATAAAATCTAATGATCTGATCTGAGTGTATTTTGAAAAAACTAACTATTCGTTGTGTGTCAATATTACTGTGTTCCGTGTTGCTGTTAAGATCTAACATGTTTCGAGCATAAAGTTTTTTCAGGAGTGTTCCCATGAAAAAGAAAAAAAAACTATTTTCTCTGAATTTCCTCGCTTTAGGTATAAAGATAAATACAAGTAGGCAGATAAATAATTTATTTGTATAATTTTATATGGAATTTCAGTTTCGCATTAAGTTTTTCGCATTAAGTTTGGCAACATTGAACGTAACATGTGTTTTCTGACATACCACCACAGGATGACATGTTACAGTGACGCGGGATGAGCTGTGAGTTTATGGGGCTGGATCCCACTTTTTACGGTCGCAAAAATATATATACAGGGTGTTATGGAAATGACGTATTATAATTAAATGGGTGACTCCTTTTTGTGTCCTAAAGAAGCGCTACATATATTTTTTTTAAATCGACTGTTTTAAAAGTGGGGTACTGTACAACATTTCATCCAGACCCAATGGCAATGTTGCCAAACTTAATGTAAAACTGAAATTGCATATACATTATAAAAATTAATTACTTACTTGTATTTTCTTATAACTAAAGAGCGAGACATCCAGGCACATACATAATCAGTTGTTTATTCTTTTTCATAAGAATACTTTATGCACACAGATTTTCACGGCAATACTGAACAACACATAGTAGGTTTTTTGTAAAGACACTATCAGATTATTATATTTTATTACATGCGACGCGACGAAATTTGACTTGCTGACGTTGTGACGTCGGCGCCATTCCATATTTTCTGTCAAATGGCCTTTCGTCCAGAAGAAACCACTGATTTTAAACTGAACAATTTAGTTTCGTCAATAAAAATAATATTCATAGTTTATTTATGGACTGGCAAGATACACGCGTAAACCTAAAAATTATTAGATTAGTACCACCTGCAAAACTGGGCGGATTGCAGCATTTGTATTGGGTTATCAACAAGATCAAGCGTATTTCGACACGGTCGGGTTTGTTCGTATTTTCATCTAATTTTATATTTTATTCTGGGCAAAATGGAGAGTTTTATTTTTAATGCTCCTCTTCACTAACGGAGATCGTGTATAATAAGTTTTTATAATTTTAATTCACTTCTTTCGTAATTTTTTATAAATTTTACTCCTCAACCTGACAAACAAAACTGACATAAATCGCAAATCGGTTTTTAAATCTCCCCGTCCGATTTCCCATCGATTTGTGAAATCTAATTTTTTTTAGTGCATTCAGCAGATGATTACTAATCGCTTACAAATCGATGGGTTCTGCTGAATGCGCCCAATGGCACGTTGGTACCTCTTTCGAGTTTTTGGTATACTTTCCATCCAAGGATTTGTTTTGTTATGCAGGGCTGTTGTAGAATTCTAAGTTTTCTTAAGTGTTCAGTGAAGTAGGGTCCATTTATTTAAGGCGCCGTGCTGTTACATTTCTATAAAATTCGATACAATTTTGCCGATCCAGTCGGTACAATAATTTAAAGCTTGGAACAACGCTGCAGAGTTTGAAGGTTTCCTTCAGTTCGTTCGTCGTGTGTGTCATTTTTAAATTGAAGGAATCGTATTTATTTTTAATTAGTTAAACAAAACTTAAATCTAAGCGAGAAAAAAAGACCAAAATTTATTAAAACAGCGTTCCCGTATAATCTTCCATGTGAATAGCTGCTATAGCTTGTCGTTTGGATCTGCGGCTACGCGGTATCCGTAAGGGGAAGGGAAGGTAACAGGCCGCAAGGACAATCCATGGTCGTGCTTATATTGTAAAATTAAATATAAAAATATTAAAATGTTAATTTTTTTGTGAATATAAAGGAGTAAGTAGATACTAAATGTTAAAATAATAAGAACAAAAAGTATTGGGAGAAACAGGAATGCAATAATTTATTTCTGAGAAACTCCCAAATTTCAACGTCATAAAGTAGGTATAAAATAACAAAAAAAAAAAACGATATAATCATTGATCTCTACTCTATGTCGTTATCGTCTTCACTATCAGACTCACTATCTTCAGAGTCGGACTCAATGTCATAATTGCCGAGTGTAATTATGATGGGTTCTATTTCTTCCATCATGTAATCTGTCTCCCAAAATTTATTTTCAATACTAAAAACATGCTGGCAAAATTTCTCCCAGTCAGATGGTGTAACTGACCTTATGGCCTCATCTAAGACCTCTTTCAGCTTGGTTAAACTGAAATCCCCTGATGTGTTTAGGTTCCGTATGTACCTTTTGACTTGAGCCCATGCCAACTCAATTGGGTTTAGCTCACACATGTAGGGGGGAGTTATAAGGGGAATATGGCCAGCCTGTTTTATGATATTGTCAATGACATAGCTTTTTTTTATCACCTCGAGGCTTGTGCAATTTTAAAAGTTCAAAAAGGTGAAATTTCCTAATACCACATACCTATATCTCATATGTAAAATATTTGGTTTTTCAACAAACAATTTTCGTTTATTTTGGCATTTGCGAAAATAAAACCCATTTGCTTTTAAAAGTTTATGCAAAGCGTCTTTTCCATATGGAAAATCATTTTTTTACTATTTGCCCTATTAATTATACTGTACGTGTAACATCCACAACGCGCTGTCGCTGGTCAAAAATCAAAGCGTGTCTGGAGCATGGCAGTGCCATGTGTCTGGCGAATGTCTGCGGAGGCGTGTCCAAATCAGTGATCATATTAATCGACTAAATGTTTGGAGTAAATGGATATTCACATGTTGTCAGATTTGCTAGGAAATAGATAATTCAATTAATATTTTAATTTTGTCCGGCAATTAAAATTAAGCAGGTGTGAACATATTACTTAAAACTCAAAATACCTCTCAGTTTTTCAGTCTGAATACTAATATTTTCTAACTTTTTAACGATTAGGATAAATTGTGTATTCAAAGGAGGTATAAATAATAAATTTCATAAAACCTACTAGATTTTTGGTAAGTAATTTGACAACATCGATAATATTTCATCTGCATTCTTTAAATAGTTTTGGTAGCCGCAGAACGAAACGACAAGCTGTATGTGAGAGGATTTTTCCTAAAACTAATTTTTTTATGGAACTAATAATTGTTTTTAAATAAGTCAAGGGAAGGGAGCATGTGTCTCAAATAAAATTGAATGTTTTTTAAAGACTGAAAGATAACCATTCAAAAGGTCATGACGTTTGATCTGTTTACTTTCCTGTGCTTATGACGAATTTGAAATTTGTGTGTGACATTATTATTTGTTTTGCAAAACGTTTTTCGCCGTCGGTTTTCTGGAATCATATTTGTTTGTACATAAACGTTGTTATTACAATTTTTTTTCTAAAGAGTTTGCCGTGTAGATATGACAACACCGCCCGAAATTCCCTGAGGTATTTTCACACTGCAGACCTTTTAGTTTATTGATTGCGACCGTCGTCGGTAGCGGCCACGTAAATTTTCAGATTGCATATAAAGTGTATATTTCGCTTAATAATTCAAAACGAAAATTATGGGTATTTTTCTTCAATTTATTTTCATCTCAGGAATTGCCGGTTTAAATATAATATGTAAATTCCATAATACCCTGTATATGGGTCAAGTAGTAATTATGCTTCACGGATTATTTTCTGTGTGATTTTTTAGGGGAACATTTTTTTGTGCCATCGTAGATTGTGCAGAATATTTTGGAATAACACCACCACCTGGCTGTTACGCGACTTACAATCTTAAAGGCTGTTGCTCTTCGGGAACAAAATGCGGTAAGTAACTTAAGAGTCCACCAGCAATATTAATAATAATAATAATAATAATAATAATAATAATAATAATAATAATAATAAAGACTTTTATTAGTATAGTTACAGCGTTACAAATATGAAACAAGATTAATTAACAAAAACTGTAGAAAATAGTTTAACTGAGTACGAGATGATCAAATCTGCTTTCTCATTGAACTCCTTTTGCAGGCGTTGAACGGTAAGCTTCAGATCAGCAGTGCTATCCTTCAACAGTTTACGAAACTGTTTTAACTGCTCATTATTGGAAATGTCACTTTCGGCCATAATATAATCCGTATAAAGTGTTCTTAAAATTGTAAGCGAGATCTGTCCGGAAGTAGCGGCAACACTGCCCACAGTTTTTTGCTAGATAACGAACTAAATATTAGTGCTATAGGTGTGTTGATGTATCAAATTTTCTGTAGTAAATGATTTACCTTCAATCAATTAATGCTCTACACCTTAAAAAGTTCACAAAAACACTATTTACTTATTTTAAAAGTCTAAAAAGACACTGAAAATTCAAACAGTAGACTATTAAAGTATGAACACTCGATATGCCATGTTGCCTATTCCGCGTATATTAAGCGCGGGAATTCTCTTCTCTCTCTAGAAGTTCGAAGCAGGAAAGAAGACAACCCTCGCTACTTTGGAATACGACGGCATGCATTGAAGGTACAATTGCCATTGTAATAGAAACAGTAAATATATTTCAATTATGTTGTGTAATGAACCAGTTATGGGGAAAGGGATGCTATATTTTACAGAAATTAGGAAAAAGTGTATTTACTTACTGCGGGCGTACAAAATCCGGAAATTAAATTTAATCTGTTTGACTAGGGACACAGAAAACTAAGATTTGTAAGAACTCGATGTACAATATAAAAAAAGAGTACAAAATTTTTGATAAGACACTAAAAAGTAAAAAAAAATAAGTACTCCTCTCCCACAACATAAAGGAATTTTAATCTCTGACTCCTGTAGTATTCTTACTACCTTCTCAGTCGAATTAGCAGCTTGACCCAGAACTGCTACTCTCATCAGCAGTGCTTATTTTATGTTCATTAAATTTGTATCATAGTCTGCATCAGCTGTTGAGCTGTCGCTGGAAAATGGCCCACAAACTTCATCTTCATGATCATTGTTCATGTAATCGTTTGCCATTCGTTCAAGTTCCGATTGAGTCAAGGGATTACGCAGTGTTCCAATGCGGAAGGTGCTACTAAGAGATGGCGCTGCGCGCTGTATTTTGTCGACTACCGTCGATAGTACGGCGTTAAGTTAAAGTCTTCTCTGATGATTGGTATGTACGCCTACTTTGTACTGACGAGAACAAATAAGTTCGAAATTGGTCTACAAGTAGTTGCATCCTATCAATGGAGAGGGCTTTGTAGTACCATTCAATGTGAAATAGTATTTTAAAGTGCTACTGTGTAGACAAAAAATACGCCCTTATTGTATAAGGATCATCGGGTGGTCTGGAAATAATAATTTCCCATATTGGTATTTGGCACACGTTTATTGGAATAACTAATAATAAATATCAAGAAAAATAAAGTTACATAACCTCAAAAAATTTATTCGAAAACTTATAACTTACCTTGTACTAGGGGTAGAATCCATTTCCTTACATCAATATATAAAAAAAAGCCTTTCACAATTCACCCACAGTCAATATTTGTATAAAACTAGATATAATTGAGACTATAAGCAATGCCCAATGATCTTATCTGTATACGTTTAATGACTAACCTAAATCAAGTACCGATGACCATTATAGTGGCAACGGACCGACGACAGATCGCATAAAGGTACACAACCACCGCGCGTGAACCAAATCCAATTTACATGCATAAAAATGAGTGTGAATTCTTGGCCACTATAGCGCCATGGTTCATCACGGAGGATCGCTAGCGAACGTGTTAAGTAAGTTAATATTTATATTACTTTCGTAGGTAAAACAAATGTATCGTGCAAATATGGAGGTGAAACCTACAAGGAAGGTATTCGTTTCTTCCCAAAAGACAGCTGCGCCATGTGCGTTTGTCAGAAAGGGTTCAGAGGAAAAATTGAGGCTCCCTTTTGTACACGCAGGAAATGCAACGTCCAGCTCCACAGTGGGGAATATCCCAAGAAAAGGTGTGCACCAGTGTACACGACCAATTCGGATATTTTGTGTTGTCCCTCCCAGTGGATCTGTCGTAAGTAATTTGCTTTAGTCGGATATTGTATGCCCAGCCATTTCTGAACGTTGGAAGGAATTCCAGCAAAAAAATTAAGCTATATTGCCGTTAGTTGCGTTAAAAATATCTTTAACAGGAAATAATCATGCAATTTCCAACTAGAACACCTAACTTACCAGTAATATAGAAATTTTATTGTAATGGTATGCATAGTGTTATCAAATCCAACTAGACAAACGGGAAGATGTGAAAAAATGATCATTTTCCACGATATTTAAATGCATAAAATAAATCTCTATTCATTGTCTTTAGATATACAATGTGTCCACACATACAGGGTTAGTCAGAAATAACATTTTCAGTTTTTTCGATTTCGATTTTTTTCTCAAATTTTATGAAAATATTTTCAAAACCGCGATTTATTTCACCAATTGTGCAAGAAACCTAATAAACATTTTTTCAAAGTGGTTAATTTCACCGCTAATACTAAAATAATAAAATATCAAGTAGCCTGTTCTAAATAAATGAAATGTTTAGTTTCTTTGTATGTTTCAAATTATTGACAGTTGTGTCATACTTTTCTCATAAATCTGCATAATAGTGCAAACAGAAAATGCTTACGTGAGAACAAAGAATTTATATTGTCCGAAGTTATGGTTTAGGATATGAAAGAGCTATATGGCAGTTCTCCGACAATTCCATGAGATATGGCCTGATGTTCCTCTCACGGACGTGGGATTAAAAAAAATTGTCATGAAATTCATGAGAATTGGTAGTGTTTTGAATAAAAAAAAGGGAGAAGAAAAAGTATGATGAAGATGATGCTGTAACTGTAATGATAATGGATTCGGTTAGAAATTTTCCCAAACTGTCTTTAAGAAAAAGATCTTCTTAAATTGGTAATGGTAGTAAATCTCTAGTTGAAGAGATATTAAAATTCAATTATATTCGTCCGTACAAACCTAAATTTATTCATTTTCTGGAAGAAAATGACGACATGAAACGTTTGGATTTTTGTTTGTGGATATGGGAAAATATCCTTTGACAAAGAAGTTTTGTTAATAATATTATTTTCTCGGACGAGGACACTTTTAACGCAAACGGGTTTGTGTGCTATATCTTACAATGGAATAATTGGACCATATTTTATTTAAAACAATGTAAATCAACACACTTATTTGCATCTTCTGAACAATTTTTTTATGATCATTTGCAAGATATACCTTTAGCTGATCGAATAAAATTACACTTTCAACAAGACGGCTGTCCCGCTCATTCCACGATAATTGTTCGCGATTGGCTAAATCCAATAAAATACAGTAAATTAGGAACTGTTATCGTTGTTATCGGGAATTCAGATATCGAGTTTGTTTGAACTATGCGCTGAACTCGGTGGTACCTCGTTTGAATAGAACTTTATTTATTTTAATATTTTATAATTTATAATTGAATGAATTAAAGAAATATGACATGTAATAATAAAAATATAAATAAAAAATAGTTTTCTTACAACAAAATCGACATTCGGCCAGATATAAAATTTTATTTTAATAAGACAGCAACAATAGTTGTTTGTTTTTACGTAAATCTGTTTTAAACAAATTCCAAAAAATTAAAACTGTTATTTCTAACTGACCCTGTATATTAATCGTAAATTTGGTATTAGAAATTGTAGTTCCGACACAAGCAGACATTTTTATAAAGAATGACCTTTTCTTCTAAATCTACAAATAAAAAAGTTTGTCCTCTTCCGAAGTCTATCCGTGGACACATTGTATACGGAACCACTGTAGCCGCGCGGCATGTTTCTTGCTAAGGGGCGAAACCATGCAAGATTTTTCCATATCCTTTCATTAATAATTAGGTCGAAATTGATTCAAATTTCAATATCAAAATTCAATAAAATATATCATTAAATGTGTTTTATCAAATTTGACATCCTACGCTAAAACAGAGACTTCATTGCTCTAATTTTATTTCTTATGTAGTTCCGCTCTTCGTAGCGTCGTTAAAACGCATAAAAAATTGTCTCTATAGTGGCGTAAAACACGGGGAGGAAATTTTGTGTTTGTTTATTACGTTGCGTTGGTGTTATGCTAATTTATTTTTTTTCTATAAATGACGTGATTGATCAGACAATAATTAATAAGGCGCTTATAAATATGGCGCGAGGAGTCCGAGAGGCGCCTGAGTCGCGCTTTTGTCTTTTGAGCTTTTGTTCGACGAACCTGCCGCGAGCCTCTTTCGAATATTTTTCTTTCCGCACGGCAAGTCGAGCCCTCCGCGAGTTTCCCACATATCTAATTTATTTTTCGTTGTACACGGTGAGCCAAAGGAGATAGATTATGTAAGAACAGACCGCAGTTTTATGTGTTATGTGCAGTGGTACTTTATTACTATCAAGTTTAGTGAATAAAGAACGAAAATCTCTTCGTCTCTTTGTCGCTTGTACAGATTTCTCGGCGACGGACGCAACCTCATTCAACGTACCTACCTATCTTTGTTTCCCTTAATTTTTCACTTTGGGATCCCACCGAGGGTTAAACCACCACCTAAAATTTGTACAATAAAATACCCCCTTCTTAAACAAAATATCTCTAAATACCTACAAAAATATGCATTCAATACCTCAAAATACTCATAAATACCCCAAAACACTACAGATTTTAGATAAATACCCTTGACTGGTACAATAAAATACCCCAGTGGTTCACCCCTCGGATCCCACACATTAGAAAATAATTTGTAGGTCTCCACTAAATAATAATAAAGAACGTCAAGGAAAAAGAAGTTCGTTCCTGTTGCCAGTACAACAGTTGTTGCAATTAAACACAATTCCTGGACGTTCATGTTTAAACAACTGAACCAACCTACGCGCTTACCTCAATAGTGTGTTGTCAAAATTCGCTTAACGCTTGCTCGCGCTCGCACACTTACCTGGACGCACTTGCTCGTGGATTTGCCTGCATGTGTGTAGGCCGCTTTTGAGATCGAGGTAAAAACCGACAGAAAAAGGATCGCTGCGAGCCTCTGACGAGCCTTTCTCGAGAGGCTCGTGGTAGGCGCGTTCGAGGCTGGCAGCCCGTAGCGATATGACGAACCAGGCTCGTTGTTGGCGTGGCTCAGGCGCGTCTCGGGCTCGTCTCGCCTTATTTATACGCAGCCTTAGCAACAAGCATTCGAAGAGTCAATATTTTTTTTATTAAAATATATATAAAATAGAAAAAATAACATAAATTATAGGTTTTATAAAGCTATTATCTCCCCAATACAGACGCAGGCTTAAATATAACGCTTTAAAAACTTGTACTTTAATATACTATTATCGTTCCAAATTATGAAAATTTGACGCGGGAAAATATTATAAAGAAACTTATCGAGTATGGTATGACGTATAAACGTATAATCCCAAAAGAATACACGGTGCCACGTAAAGATTGTTTCACGAAAAATTGATACGACTTAATGATTTCCTGGGTCGGTCCCATTGTGTCGACAAGAGCTTGGCACTATACAAGTGAAGTATGAAGGGACGGACTAAGGAAAACAAGTAATTTTATGATTATATTAATGTAATCAAATGAAATAACATTTTTTAAAAATATTACTAGTCATATTTATTTACATTTATAATGTCATTCTATAGATAACATAATTATAATTGGATTAATTATACGATCCAGACTAATATACGAATTTTCTACAGTTATTACGTGACGGACTGAATTTTTCCAACTACCTGGGGGAATATCATTAAAGCATTTTCGTATTAATTCTACAACACTAGAACTTAAAGTCGGAGAAATATTTTCAGACCTAACCAGTGATTTTAACTGGTGCCACATATGCTCTATGGGGTTAAAAATGCAATAATAGGGTGGGAGCCGTAGCACTGTATGTCCAATTTCTTCTGCCAATGTGTCACAAACATATACTTTTTTTATACAAAATGTCTTTAAAACTTCTAAAAGATCACTTTTTTTATAACTTTCTTCAAAATATATATCATTCGCCGCCATGTAGTTCTGAATCTCCAATTTTGTATTATTTGAGCTTGGAGCTTTATGTAATTGACGACTGTGATAGCTCGCATTGTCCATTACTATCACGCTATTCTGAGGAATGTTTGGTAAAAGACAATTCTTGAACCATTCCCCAAATACTAACAAATTTTACCACAAAAAGATATTTAAACATAAATATAAAAAGCAACCTAACCTACCTGATGTGCCTATATTTAATTATAATTATTACAATCCGGTCCTTTCCAAATAATAATAACAAACGGTCATAAATAATGGGATGGCCACACTTTTACTGCAGTCATTAAGTTATATCCATTTTTCGTGAAACAATCTTTACATCACCCTTCAAGACTATTTCAAAATAAATTAAAAATTTTTTTCTTTTAAATATTTTTGATTTTTGAATTCTTCAAACTTCCTCCGCCCGAAATTAAATTTCTTCAATTTCAAACAATGATTTCACTGATATTCAATGTTTATGTGTTTTTAGCTGATGGGAACGAAATAATCCTTGGTAATAGTACATCAAGTAAGTACATTTGCACATTTTATATACAGGGTTATGGCAAAGAAACGGATGAGGCTTTTCTATACAGGGTGTTATGGAAATGACTTATTATATTTAAATGGGTGACTCCTTGGATGTCCTAGAGAAGCGCTACGTATATTTTTTTTAATCTACCGTTTTAAAAATGGGATCCAGCCCCATAAACTCCCAGCTCATCCCGCGACACTGTACATGTCACCCTGTGGTGGCGTGTTACAAAACACGTGTTACGTGCAATGTTGCCAAACTTAACGTAAAAAATGAAGGAATATCTCGGCGCTATCAATATCTGGGACATCCTGGGCATACGTTCTGCTATCTGGGCCCTGGTGTGCCACATCAGGTAACCTATTAATTACAGGATGTTATGGAAATGACGTATTATATTTAAATCGGCAATTCCTGAGATGAAAACAAATTGAAGAAAAATATCCAAAAATGGCGATTTAATTTAATATGCCCTGTACAGTGTACATGACCTTATGTCAAATTATGTCCAACCAAAAATGACCACGTGCTGCCCCTGTCCGGAAGGTAAACAAAGCAACATATTATGTCAACAGTGTTGTCATATCTTCAGGGTAAACTCTTTAGAAAGTCAATAGCCGTTTGACAGATTGCAAGTTGTTTATTTTTCAGGGTACATTATCATAAACTTTTAGGTTCAGTTCAGTTCGCTAGGAAACGATTTCTGATTTATAATCTTGAACTGACTCGAACGAACCGCCGCGGAGTTTTTAAATGGTCAGGTATGTTCTCATTTGTTCAATTCGAACGACACCCGTCAGATCTGGACAACTTAAAAGTTTATAAATGCCACTTACCCTTTAGAAAAAAAATGAAATTTTATTTAGCTTTTCGAACTTATTTAACACCAACTTAATTTATAAAAAAACACCAAGTACCTAGGTAACTTAAACAAAAACAAACCGGCACAATAAAATCACATAACACATCTAAGTACCATTCAATCTGAATTAGTATTTTAAAGTGCTACTGTGTAGACAAAAATACGCCCTTATTGTCTGAGCGGTCTGGGAAATAATGTATTTAACATCTAAAAATTTTAAAAATAAATAACACGCTGTTTCTCTCATCGATATCGGCCTACTTCTTTAAACAGCTGATTGTGGACATCGGGCTAATATTTAAAAATACAGCGTTGCCGCTTTCGATGTTTTATAGGCGACTATCATAAATTGACGAATTTCCTTATAATATTACTTTCCTGTATAATTCTAGTCTCGGAAATGGCAACTGCTCTAGCTCTAGAGAGAAAGTTTGAGACGACTGGTCGGAAGACAGACTAGACCATTATTTCAGAGGGTAGTTCCTGTCAATTGTTAACATAATTGTTTCATTTTATCTTTAGTAAGTGGTTAATGGCCCATAGAAATTAGCGGTTTTATTATTTCCATTGCGAGATGATTAAGTGCTCTTGTTCTATGTAAAGTGTAATTATGCGTTAGTGTTGGGGCTTAGTAATAAGCTTATTATGCACTCCCACACTATCATCAGGACACGTGATGAGCATAAAGTTTTTCCTATAGAAAAAAGAACTAAAAGTGTCTGTGCCCTGGATTCCTTAATCGCGTCCTGAATTTACTTTCTAAGTAAGCTAAATATTTATTTTTATAAGGAACTAAAGTTTTACATTTTTAAACATTTTGGCAACATTCTGCTTGAACATTTGTTGATTAATCAGCTTGGTAATGTAATATCTTCATATATGAATGTGCCGAGGAGTTGTATGTGGGTTTAGGGGTGAATTACCCCACTTTTTAAACGTTCGATTTAAAAAAAAATATGTAGCGCTTCTCTAGGACACCCCAGGAGTCTCCCATTTAAATATAATACGTCATTTCCATAACACCCGTATACTAATTTCTAGATAAGACATGCTACTTTGGTGACAAAACTTTAAAAGTTGGACAAATGGTGGAAAAATATGTCACTGAAGTTCCAGTTACTTGCGAGTGTAAGATTCCGCCCCTACTCACTTGTATTCGAAAACTATAGTTTTTAAGGTTATTTTGTTATTTAAAGATTTATATAATATAGAGGGTGTTTCTGGATGGGTTTACCTCATGATTCGATAACTAAAGGTAAGATATCTAACAGTTGTATTTTCGTCTGCCGCGCGCAGTGACGTCACAGGGAGAGTTATTTTTAAATTTATTATGGAGATTTATATGGTGTTAGCGTTCTTAATTCTATTTTAAATATATTAATGTAATGTAAATGGTATATGAAAAGAAAGAATAATATATGACAGGTATTTACGTATATTAATTTTTTAGATATTCATTCTTGTCCCCATATAAAATTTATGTTCAAAGGGTCCCCCAATCATAGGAAAGTAATGGCCTTCTTTTTTCGTACTAGTCTTACTCTAACACTATTTTTTATTATTCTATTAGGTTTCGAACCGTCAACCTATTATTTTGATCAAAGATTTGTGGCAACACTGGTCGCCATGTAGTGCCGTTTGCCGTAGTTTTCCATGGAAATTTTGAAAGTTCACCAGAATTTTTTCTTATTTAGTCGTGGGTGTTTATTAAGATAAATATCTGAATTTTCATAAAATGAGGTGCGTTGTATTCGGTTGTGATATGGATAACCAGGCATTCTAGAAATATAAGGTGTTTCCGCTTTCCTAAGGATAAAAAGAAAAAAATTGGAATGGATACGGTTTTATTTGTTTTGTTAAAATTTACTTCTTAAGTAGTTTCAGCCGATGAGGGTATATGCCTTCGAAACATGTATGGAAATTAAAATATTGTTTATTTAACTACTGAAGCAGACTATGAGTTTCTTTACCTCTTCATAATTTCACTCCACTGATGGTGGATTATTTAATAAAAAATAGTTTAATTTGTTTATAACTACTTTGGTAGTAATTTATTAAAACCTTTTAATACCTTTAAGAGGGATTTAAAAACGCTCACAGTAAGTAATATAAATCTCCATAAGACATGTAAAACTCACTCTCCTGGTGACGTCACAAGCCACACCTCCATGGGCGTGGAATCTTACCTGTTTAGTTATTTATACCATGGGGTTAAGTTCAATAAAAAATTAAATCTTTATAAATAAAAATTTGCTTTTTTAAAAAAATTAGGATTGTTGTCGTTAGAATAGTTTTTGTATACATGGAGGTCGAAATCTAAAAAAAATATTGATTTTGTGACTAAACAATCTTAGTTTTTCTTTTTCAAGAAAAGTTGTTTTCCGGATATAAAAAATCCAATAAAAATACCTGTGGTCTTTACGTTGAATAAAAACTTTTTAAATCAAATGTTAGTTTAATTATGACTATTCTCGACTTAGGAGAACGGAGATATTGTGACAACTGTTTATTCCTTTCTCTCTCTTTCTTTGCGTTCCGTACAGAGTTAAGGAATCGCTTCTCTCGATATGATCGTTCTCCAAAGTCAAGACTAGACACACTGGATTCCGTCGAAAGGAGATGAGCAGACGCCGAACAGAGAATTATCGTTTCGACCTTTGAAAATTATCGTATAGTTTTTGCAGAATTATATCGTTGATCTTTTGACTGCAATAAAACCTCATTATCCATTCGACCATAAAATAAATAAGGAAATCCCAAATTTTAAAACCTTTTCGAGCAGAGGTATACAAATTCAATTTATACCTATGCCTGATGCATATATAAATACAAAGTGATTTTTAATAATTTTAATCTTTAGTGGTTTTCAGGCGAGTAATTTTTAGTTAGGCTTATTAGTGGTAGAATGTGGCGTCCTTGGAATTGTGCTGATAGGGGGGCATCTTCAAGTGTCGGGAATGGAGACTTAAATATTTAACAGATGTTAAACGATTTAGAGAAGAAAATCGTCCAATTATTTACCATGCCGAAACATGGTTCGATACCCATGACACTCCAAGAAAAGGTTGGGATGATTCTTCCAAAAAATGTCAAACCAAGGTACCATCAAATAAAGGCAAAAGAATCACAATATTACATGCTGGTTCAGAGAACGGGTTTGTTCCAAATTGTCTGATGCTTTCAGCTAAAAACATAGCAGATTCTTCTTTGGATTACCATCAAGATACCGACGCACAACTTTTTGAAGATTGGTTTAAACATAAACTCCTTAAAAATATACCTGAAATTAGCGTCATTGTAATGGACAATGCTAGTTATCATAGTCGGCAAGCAAAAATCATTCCTAATTCTAATAATACAAAAGCAGAAATTCAAAATTTTATGATTGAAAATGATTTATATTTTGAAGAAACTTACAAAAATCGAGAACTGCTAGAAGTATTAAAAGCTTTTAAAATAAATAAGGAATACGAGTGTGACAAACTTGCAGCAGAAATTGGACATACAGTGTTGCGTCTTCCTCCGTAATATTGTATATTCAATCCTATTGAGCTAATATGGCACCAATTAAAATCCAATATTAGGAGAAATAATATTTCTCCTACATTAAATGCATCTGTAGTAGAATTAATTAAAAACAAAGTAAGAAAAATTTCTGCAGACAGCTGGAAAAACTGTGTACAGCATGTCGTTAAGATGGAAAATTCTTACAATTGTATGAATACAAATGTTCAACCCTTAATTATAAGTTTAGGCTTAGATGAAGATAGTTTTAGTGATACAGAGTTAAATTTTGAATAAATTATCAATAGTTTCTTAGAATTTAATTAATTTTTATTGTACTTGTTATCCTAATAGTTATACTTTTAAATTATATTCTTTTCAATTATCATTAATTGTTATCATTATTTTACATTTATTATAGGTACCTAAAACTAAAAATACCTATCTATTTATTTTAAATTATAAATATAAATCATGTGGTGTGGTATACATTTTCAAGCCCGCCTTGATCCCATTTATTGAGCTTTGAAGAGGTTGAGGCGTATACAATAGGGTTTAATCATGTAGTCTATTTATGGCAGTAAGAATCAACGGTATAATTCTGCAACAACTATACCTGCATTATCGTAGAACCAGCTCTGCCATTGAAATCTATACAAAAAAGGTAATAAATATAATCATCTGAAATCCATTAAAATCACTATATCCAACATTATCGTACAAAACGGGCAACATTATCGTACCGTCAACCACACTGTATATTATAGGAAATCCGGCAACCGTGCCTCGGTCGAGGTTAATGACGATTATGACGAGACTTGCTCGCATGTGCGATTAAGTAGGCGGGGCACAATGCAGTTTCTCTGTAGTAACAGGTGGCGGGAGACAGCGGGGGATAGCGGGACTATGGCGATTTAACATGGGAAAGGTGCACAATTTTAGTGTGCGCCGCGCCGTTGTCTGTTCGTGCATCTAGTTAGAAATTCGATCGTGTATGTTTTAATATTTTAATATTATATATTTATTAAGTTAAAATGAATAGTTGGCGGTGGACTATTTAAAAAATAACTTTAGCTCTTTGAGTTTGGAGCAAAAAATCATCAAATCTGACATGTCTTAGAAGAAATTTCAATCTTAAGATTAATATAAAAATTTCTACGCTAGTTCTATTCGTTTTTTATAACTCTTCTAAATTCGTGCGAGCACATTTCTTAACTCCGGCAAGATAAGTTGCCTCTAACTAACTGAATCCTCTTGTTGGTGTCGACAATAACATCTAACATGTCATCAGGAAAGAATTAGCTCCATATTTCAATTGGATTTATCAAACCTCTTGTGGCTGCTTTTGGACCAGGCAAATGGGTTACAAAATTGTCTGACTGGGTTCTAATATTTTTGGGTGTTACATGTTTTTTCCATTTAGTAATGTTGTCTTTTCCCAAAAAAATGTAATGATGGCTCATCTGATTCATACTTGACGTCAGAAGTTTCTTGCTCCGTATCTGTATCCAAATCTTCTTTATTTTCTTTGTCATCTTCATTTTCTTCTCGCTCATCATCAAAATTAACAGTTTTAGCGTTTTGGTAAGATTTTAAACATTCTTCCATTAAACGCCGAAGGCGCTCCTGCTGTTTCTCATAGTCTTCCGTAGAAACTAAAAAAATTTAAAGTCATTTAATAAGTCAAAATTACTAAAAAGCTTACAGTAACTTACCTCTCTTTATAATCAAATCAAGTTTAACATAAGACGATCTTATAAACGCCGGTGGTCGCTGCGGACTCTCACTCCGCAATTAATATTCACAGATATGCACCCACTAACTTGTTATTTGGTAGGGCAATAAGTTACTGTTCCCCGAGAAGTACTGAGAGCGGCAAAACATAAAGTGGGTTGGTTACAGGGTTGCCAATCTGTGGGTAATTCCCCAAAATGTGGGGAATTTTGTTGAATGTGGGGTTTCTGTGAGGAATTGTTATTTGTGGGGAATTTTAGTGAACCTGAGATTTCCCGATTTAATTTAAATTATCTAGGTAACTAAATATCATATTTGACGGTCACCGCTGATATGCAGTTTTAGTTATTGGGGGAGGCTTTCATTTCTTTGTTTCGTTTTTTCCAAATTTAAAAATAATTATCTCTTTGTTACTTATATTGCCATTTTCGAACGCATCAGTAGAAAGGCTTTTTAGCAACTTAAATGATATAAAAACCGAAGCTCGTACAAATTTAGATAATTCGTCAATAAAAGCTCTTTTACACACTAAAGAAGGGATTAAACTAAATGGAGGCGTCGTGTTTTTTGAACCGGATAAAGAAATGTTGAAAACAAATATTTCGGGAAAAAATGATAGATTAATCAGAATCCGGTTAATTATTATTTATTAATTTAATAATATTAAAATAACCATTTGTTTAATAATATGTTTATTGGTAATACAATATTTATATTGAAGTATTAAGTTTGTAATTACGTTACAAAGATGAATAAATAAACATAAAATAAATAATCGTTTCGTTTATAATAAATTCGTATTCCCCAAAATTCACAATACTATATAAAGCCCAATAAACTGTAGTGTGGGGTATTGTGGGTAATTGCGAATCTTTTGAGGGTATTTCTTCCGAGTATCATTGGCAACCCTGGTTGGTTACTAAATAATAGGCTGATACTCCTGCATGCGGGGTGACAGTCCGCGCGCGACCCCTGAAAGGTTAAGCACTATACACACTAAACAAACTTCTTTTCTTATTTTCCAAAAGTTGTATTTCCTTGTGTAAAATTAAAAAATAAATAAAAATATGTTTTACCTAACGCATTTTCTTATTCCTTCCTTTCTGTCTATATTTAAACCGCCTAGAAAGTAATTGTTTGGTCGTTACACAATAATAAAATTTTAAAAATAATTTCACCATACTTGTGAACCCTCTTTATCATAGGTTACGAGCCGCCACTGGTACTAAAGCAATTCCATCGCACCCTGTAGATATTTCTGTGAACAATACAAAACCCAAACAACAGTCTCGTTGCCATAGCCTGCGTATATCGTCTGTCTGTCCGCGCGCTTTCCAGTGAAGAACAATAAATCTGTTAATTAAAAATAATCTCCTTTCGATCACAAAACTGCAAGAACCACAGTGACTGGGACACATGACCAGCAGCATTACTCGGGCTTCTTTAAAATGACAACATTCCAGCGAAGATGAAGGTAAAAATAATCAGGTTTCAGGACCGAATTAGGAAGTTTCTGGGAAATCTATAACAAGTCACGTGCGCGATGGTTTCCATGTCGCTATTTTGTGGACTGCATGTGTTTGGTCCATTTTAATGAACGATTTTTTAATAATATTATTGTTCAGCATTGTGATACTCTCAAACTCTCAATCAGCTGCCTGGTTTCAATTAACCGGAACATTGTTTTAAGTCGCAGCAAGCAGCCATGAGGGCCATTATCTCTCGGCCAGAAATTCAGAAGGATATAACAGCGTTAAGCGGACGAGTATCTGGTTGATACCGCTTCATAGCTGGCCTGTTCTGTGTTGCCGATAGGCAGGTTTCCCTTGAATTCTTTACAAATACAATTCTTTGAGTTGCATGAAGGTGCGTATAAATATGGCGAGACGACCACGAGACGCGCCTGTGCCGCGCCAACAACGAGCCTAATAATTTACAATTTCTCCAAGGTATTCATTTATGCTATATGGTTCTATATCAAGAAGCACCCGATATAGAATTTGTTTAATTTTTTGAGTATTATTTAACAAACGAATATGGGTAGGCAAACTGTTATAAAATCGAATACAACTGTAGTATGCTCCTTTCTCATACATTGTTGGCCTATGTCGAGGAGGAAAAGTGTAATTTAATATTCTTGTAGGATAAGCAACCTGTGATTCACTACCCCTAAATAACCTTCTATTCTTACAAAAAAAAAATTTTCAAATTTTTGGAATATTTATGAGTATTTTGATGTATTGATGGGGGTTATTTCATGTATACATTTAGGTGGTGGTTTACCCCCTCGTTGGGATCCCAAAGTAAAAGATTATTTTAAAAAATAAATCAAAGATAAGTAGGTACGTGGAATGAGGTTGCGCCAGTCGTCGGGAAATCTGTAGAGGCGACAAAGGAAAAAATGTCGAGTTTATTGGCGACCCACAATCGCCAAATTTTCGTTCTTTATTCACTAAACTTGATAGTAATAAAGCAACACTGCATATAAGAAATAAAACTGCGGTCTGTTCTTACATAATCCACCTCCTTTGGCCCACCGTATACAATTAAAAATGAATAAGGTTCGTGGGAAACTCGTAGCAGGCTGGTCTTACCATGTAGGAAGGAAAAAATTCGAAAGAGGCTCGCATCAGGCTCGTGGTTTGTTGAAAAAAGCGCGTCTCGGGCTCGTCTTGCCAGATTTATACACACCTTAACATTTCTCGCCGCCATTTTTAGAATTGTTCAAAAGAATGAAAGTGTGTTAAAATTAAAGTATATTAATCTGTTTTAATGAGGTGTAAATATGACAGCACTGACCAACATTCACTGGCGTATTTTAAGGCTTGACCTACCACAATTTATTGTGACGGACTAGTGGTTTTTCGGTTTAAAATATATGAGAAGAAAAACATTTGAATTAAAATTTTCAAGAAGTTTTTTTGTCGTATTATCATGCCCCTTAGGGCCGATATTTGAACGTTACCTTAAGTTAGACCTTAGCTAAGGTAACCTTAACGTTAAGCTAAACCTTAAAAAACTATGTTTTAAAAATTAATTTGTGGGTCAATTGACTCATTAAGTGGAAGATTACCACATTCTTACATATCTCTTCCTTTAGATGAGAGTTAAAAAGAACTTTAATATAATGTAAAACTTGGGTTAAGGATGACTTATCTCATTATATACCTTAAGGTGACTTTGACATATCGGCCCATAATTTAAAAATGTAATACGCAAATAGAATAAATCTTACGCAAAGAAATATGTCATACTGGAAACTACTTGTTTTGAAAATATATTTTTTTGTGCCCCGAAAGTGCCTCTTTTCATGCATGTTCTCTTCACCGAAAGTGGCGTTTTCCAAGAGAGCGGGCGGGAAAGTATCGAAGCGGGCGGGAAAGATTTTTCCAGCCCGCTTCGAGTCACCATGTGCTCATAAATAAATAAAACCAGAATTGTCGGTGCGGGATTTGAACCCGCTACCCTCAGATCACCAGGCGGACACTCTACCCACCGAGCCATACTACAAGCGATAATAAATAGCGGATTATAAATAAATTAAATTGGCAGTTAATTTTTCAAAGATGTTTTAGAAAAATGTCTGAAGAACTTCTTTATTTATATGGCCTCAAAGAGTCGGACACTTGTAAAAAAAATAAATAAAACCAGAGATACCGAGTGCGGGATTTGAACCCGCGACTGCCAGTGTCGCCGAAATAAGGATATCTTTCCGCTTTTGTTATCTTTGGAAGCGCGGTTGTCTCGCCTGCGGCGCATTGTTCATCAATCGTTATCGTGGGTCCCTCGTATACCCATTTTTTCCCTTGCTTATTTATCGCCAGGTCGCTGCTTTTTTCGCTACTTTTGTCCCATTGGAAGTTCAAGCCCGAAGGCGGCGATTCCCCACCAAGATGTTTATTTAGAGCCAACGTTAAGCGTTGGCGTGCAGCGGACCTAGTAATAGAGTCAGTGTAATGCGCCTCCAGGTAGTGGTCGATACTACCGGTTAGGTCGACAGTCCTGCAGAGGTCATGAGAGTCAATGCTAGAATTCGAACTTATATCATCGTTTTCCGCCATTTTTCGATATTTCGACGTTTCGATTTTCGTTAATAGTCAGGGATGCCAGCCGACGACAGGTGTCTGTCGGTCTTAGTGGGGCCCACCACCTTTCCCCGCTAACAGGAAGTCGTCAGCAGTCCACCAATTAAGATGAAGATGAGGGCAAGAATTTTGTCTTAGAATTAAAAGGATTGATTTTACTGTTATAAGTATAGTTGTTGGAACGTAGGACGAAGCCTAACTATTGTCCGAACTATACTTTTGAGTTTATTGGCACGGGCACGTCCAATTGAATATAACAAGGCAAGTTTGTTATATTGAACACGGAGGGCTTTTTGCTTATTTAATTTTAAGTCTTTTGTCTTGAGGGTTATTTATGGGTTAGTCTTACGTATGTCGAGTCTCACGACCGGGGCGATTTTCGATTAATTAATTTTATTTTCTTTACAATAAAAAAAATTAATCTGAGCTAGCAATGGTCCTCCACTAAGAGGGAATTAACCAACCTACCTGTCTTCTAAGACCCTACACGCGAATCCTAGCTTTGCCTTAAATATATCAACTTAAGATTTTTTAAGAACCCTTACTTCGCGCCGGACTTAGAAAAAATCCCAATAACCGTTACTTATTATTCCTGGCGCAAGGCGTCTATAAAGCAATAAATCGGTAAAACGAATATTTTTTAATTAAGTTATTTCGGACGCAAATATCTATAACGAAATACTTATTGATTAACGCAATATTTCTCTCAACCTGCGGTTTTTTGAGAAACTTATGCGTGTCGCATCTTTAAGAAGTTTTTTCGATTTTTTTTAACGCCACGCTAGCCGACGCCGCCCTCAGTGCAGGGACAACGATGCCTTAATGACCGAACAGAAATGACTATTCCGTTTGTCTCTCTACCTTAGCTTCCACCTTATAAAAAGGACGCTATTTTAACGAACGCTTAAGAGACAAACTAGTCCTACTTCGACCGAATTTATTTACTTCTTCTTTGCTTCAAAGATGTCTTCTTTTTTGGCCTTCTCACTTGACAAATATTAGCGATATTAGCCAAGGCGGCCGACTCAATACACTTCGTTAGGAGGGATCGACTTATTAGGAGGTATTCTCCCGATCGAAATAATATTGAGCCTGTGCAACACCGTCTAGATTAATCCGCCGGTATATAGATGATACCTTGCGAGGAAGAATCTATAAAGCTCACACTGAAATCGCGGGGGACCGAGCCAGGTTACGCACTGGCCTGCTGTTCCAACGGTGGACGCTGAACTGAGGAGTAATAGAGTTTATACTCCGCGTTAAAAAACACAGAGTGTTAGATCCCTCGTTTTACGGGTTTCTTCAAAGTTTAAACTCTGTATTCAAAAATACGAGTGTTCGTGAAGACTGTACTGGACTTTTTCCCAGCGAACGATCTCGCGGAGATTGGCCTCTCAAAGCAACCAGAATTCAACTGCCGTATTCAATTTTTTACATATAGTTTTCGTCATTCCATCTAATCTCGTGCCGACGAAGCGTTTCGATAACCGACAGCAGGAACCACCGCTGTTGACGTTGCAGAAATATAAAAAGCCTCTGATTTTGCATGTTGAAAGATTATATTATAACCTTGTTAAATAAATCGTGCTATAAAAATAATCCTTTTTTGGTAACATATAGGAAAATATGTTAAATTATTAAAAAATAATCCAACGTAAAAATCCTCCTTATTTTCTTAATTTGAAAAAAGCCATTTTTACAACAATCACAAGGCGTACGCTATACCACTAGGCCACCGAGCATATTTGTCAAAAATAATAAATAGATATTTACATTCTCCATGCGCGAGTGTTTTCATGTCATGCAGACAGGAAAACTGTCTGAAGAATTTCTTTACTTATTTGGCATCAAAGCTTCGGAGCACTTGTAAAAAAAATACGGTACATACATATCTCGGGCCGTCGGAGGCTTTTCCGAACTCGTGCCGAGCCGAAGGTGAGGGAGGCCATCTCCGCATTGCGTCCGTAAAAGTCTCTTTTCGGCCCTTGATACGTAATGTACTATTCTTTGCGTAAGATTTATTCGTATGTGCGCATTATATTTTTAAACTAAGTATTTCTTTTGTTGTGTGCTCTGCTTTGTTCGCATGCGCGAATACTTTTTGTTTCCATTTGCAAAATTGATTTTATTGCTCAAACACACCGCTAGGGCCGCATCGGTCCAAATAGTTCAGGAGGCGCCATCGGCTTCGATATATCTGCTCGCAAAAAATAATATTTATTAAATAAATAATTCAATAGAGAATTTTTAATTTCATGGGAATTCAATCACAGAATTGAATATCACCTATATACGCACCACACCTGCAGTGTTGCCGGAAATAGGAACAAAACAGAAACCCTTTGATGTTTACCGCTCCGCGATGGGAAGACAATGAGTAGCTAAAAACCGAAACAAAACATAAAAGTTTGTGAAATGTTGCCGATTTGTTTCTAAATTGTTGAAAAACATTGTGTTCCTGTTTTGTTTTTGTTTCGTTGCTTCGGTGCGGACGCGGCGGCATAAGGCTCAAGCTGTACACCACCTGTTTTATCGTTATTCTTATTAAGGTCACATCCTTTATCATCAGAAATTCTTCAACAATCACCTAATCCGACTCTTACCGCGGAATGTGAAACTGAAAAAGAATCTCGCCAGTCACCGATTCGAGTTCTTCAACGCCTTGTTCAATGACCCCGACAATGTTTACGCCGAGCGCGGTTTTATATCCGCCAGACGCACCTCATTGCGCTTATCCGAACGTATAACGCAGATAAATAACGGAAGTCACGTCGGTTATTTTTAACCGGCCGTTTAGTGAACATACTTTTCTTCGGTGCAATGCAAAATTCCAACTCGAAGTCATGAAGTCAGTTTAGTACTTAAGTTTGCGGTTGTTATATAAGTAATGGTTGTGCGCGTATGTGAGTGCGGTAGCAAAAATATAATAATTTTGTGCTTGCGATAGTAAATTACGCCCATACGGTATGACGGAAGCAATAAATAAATGTACTTAGTTAGTGTCTTGATATGCGCCCCCCCGGATAAGTGATTCCAAGCCACTATATTTTTTGCTAAATGGTTCTTTTGGGGTATGTATTTTAGGCATTTCAGTTGAACCACATACACTGAGAAAAGGTTTTTACTACCGCGCGATCAATATTTTAACTACGATAGCAAAAAATTCCTACATAGAGGGCATTAAAATAAATAGTCAGGGCCGGCCCTAGAGTTTGGCGCCCGGGGTAACGGGGTAAAACTTAAATTTGGCGCCCTCCTCCTATCTGACAGACTACAATAGTATAAATAAATTTAAACTGTTTTAAATCATCGATCAATCGATCAGGTTATCGATTTGTTGATTCCCATAAATGCTTACTATCGTGAATTTTACCAATTTGCTTTCCTAACGGGTATCGCTCACATGGGCGTCGTTTCGGGGGACAAGACCGGGGCACTTGCACCCCCCCCTGGAAATTTGGTACGTATTTTTAAAGTCGTAAAGTAAATGGCACATTCGGCGAGGTGCATGGTGTCTTCGAAAATATTTCTTTTAATTGATACGATGCCAAACCATTGACCAAAAATAATTTTTAATCATATTTCCGCAAGAACTATTTGATAGTTTATTGAAGCAAGTTTGATTCTGTTTAACTGAGAAATGAACTTAAAAGCCCAGAAATTATTGGATATTTGGCATTACAACCGTAAAATACCATTAAAATACAAAAAAGCGTACTAATCAGTGTTACTTAGAATGAATATGGAGTTATTTTTTGGTTTGTTTTCGGCTGTCTCTTTTTATACAGTGAGAGAAGAAATGTCTAAATTCATTTAAAATTCAGCGATAAGTTTTTTCAAAAAACGCTCGTACCCGGCGATTTTTATTTTTTTTATTTTTTTTTGTGGTAATTTCATGTATACAGGATAGCTCAAAAATAAGTTACGACCATCAACTTCATTTTTTCAAATGAAAACATATATTTTTTATTTCATTTTTGAATTTTGCATTGAATTCTAAGCATGTTTCATGTACCATGTCCTATACATAAACTCAACAGTTATTGAAAAAATTAGGATTGAACATATCAATAAGTAAGACCTGTTTATTATAAAAAAAAAACACAACAAAATCAAATTAAATGTTGAAAATGTGCGCCATTTACGGCTTGACAATATCCAAGACGATCAATAAACTCTCTTTGCACGTTTCCAACCATTTCCGGAGTTATGACACGCACTTCTCTTCGGATCCTTTCTTTCAACTCCTGCATATTGTTTGGCCTGTTAACAAATACTTTTGATTTGAGGTAACCCCACAAAAAAAAAGTCCAGCTGAGTTAGGTCTGGCGACCTAGCAGGCCATTCGATAGGTCCTCTCCTTCCAATCCACCGATTGGGAAAGGTTTCATCCAAAAATGTGCGCACAGTGGCCGCATAGTGCGGAGGAGCACCATCTTGTTGGAATATCAGTTTTTAGTCAGGGGAGTCTGGATCCAATGGATTCGGAAATAAAGCCACTAATGCTGGAATTAATTCTAGTTGGAGAAATTCGAGATATACTTGTCCAGTTAAAGACTGTTCAAATAAAAATGGACCAATTACTCTTTCGCGTACGATTCCACACCAAACATTTATTTTCTTATGGTACTGGCTGTGAACCTCTATCATCCAATGCGGATTCTCTGTTGTCCAATATCGACAATTTTGTCTGTTCACATTACCATTCAAATAGAACGTAGCTTCATCCGAAAAATTAATATTTGTGCTTTTGAACTACTCGGTGAACAACAGATTTCGGCATGTGTAAATCGGGCCCAATGTGCGACAGGGGAGTACATGGATTTTCTTCCAAGGAAAGCAAAACGTCAAGTTGTTCATTTTCATCTCGAGTAGGACGACCAGATTTAGGCAAATCTCTAACATGACCGAATTCTCTAAACTTAGCCTCTATTCTACTTACCATCTTTTGACATATGGGAGGACGATCAGGATGGATTTCATTAAATAATTGGGCTGTTTCTATTTGAGTACGTGTTTTATCACCAAACCCAACCATGCATGCATGCATAGAATTTAAATTTTTCCCGTTCCGTTAACTTCACCATTATTGTGAAAACCGCAACTTTGAAACTACGCTTGACATTAATTATACTTATTTGAAATAAAATTATCATACAGTTTCTATGGAAATAAACGGTGACAGTGAGACAGTACACTCTTACTTATTATGGAGCCCAAAATGCCATATTGCCAGAAGATTTGATAGATCGTTGGATTCCCTAAATGATATGTTCAATCCTAATTTTTTTCAATAACTATTGAGTTTATGTATAGGACATGGTACATGAAACATGCAAAATTCAAAAATGAAATAAAAAATATATGTTTTCATTTGAAAAAATGAAGTTGATGGTCGTAACTTATTTTTGAGCTACCCTGTATACATGAAGTTACCACAAAAAAAAATTAAAAAATCAACGAGTACGAGCGTTTTTTGAAAAAACTTACCGCTGAATTTTAAATGAATTTAGACATTTCTTCTGGGACTCACTGTATAATACTTAGGTCGTTAAACCGGGATTCTTTTAAAATTTCTGAAAAATCTTCAGAAAATGGAAAATTGTCCTCGAGAAAAAAAATTATTTTTGTTCGTCTGTTGTGACTTAAGTAAAAATGTCGCGCCTTTGAAATTAAGTAGAACGAGAATTCGTCAAAATTTCTGTCAAGTTATCTGAATTCACAAGTTAACGCATCGGTTTTTCTAGTATTTATTATAAATTATTGACCAAATTTAGGTGTGTATTTTGGGAGTGGTTTATAAAAAATCTGCATCGGGCTTTTTACCCATTTTTCTACCACTAGCCTTCTGGTTTTAAGTTTATAAAATTACTCATTTTATCATTGCCACCCCCATACAAAACTTACAACTAAACAATAACTATCACCATATTTGAGTAATATTGCCCAACAAAAAGTTGAGAAAGAAAATATACCTACCTTTTGAACCACATTAAGAAAGTTGTTTGTTCTAACGATGTTTTGGCCATTTATTTAAAGCATGACTACAAGGTAAAATGAAATGCTCTGGAATTTCATTTTCTATTCTTGTCTGTACTTTTTCTCCTCTCATATTCGCCATTGTGGTATGGTTGACCCCGCATGTCGTCTAGCTTTTGCCCATTATTGTCTAAGCTCTTGTAGTAAGCCCTCAGATAATTCCTTTGCAGTTGATCTCTCAATGGGTAGAAAACCGAAAAAATGTTTATTAATTTTCACTTGAACCCCGGATTCTGATTCGTCTATGAAAATGCATTTTATCACAAAAATCATTTGTTCCACTCAACATTGTCCAAAATGAGTACTTCGGCTTCCGAACAAGCCACTCAACAGAACACCAACCTGCCAGACTTATCGCTGGCGCCGCAGATGGACTACAGCACAAGCAATCCACGGGGATCGCTGCTCTGGACATTGAGAAGGCCTACGACAAAGTTTAGCATACAAACTCCATTATGTCTTCAACATGAACATCCACTACACAAAGTTCCTAATCTCATATCTAAAGGACAGAAAATTCAAAACACGCGCACACGGCGTATATTCTACAATCAGAAATATACGATCAGGAGTTCCCCAAGGTTCCCCTCTCGCACCACCCCTGTACATAGTATCTGTGGCGAACACGCCAAAGTTACCATTCGTCGCAGACGATATGGCAATGATATGCACAAATAAAAACATCCCACACATCCAAAGATCTCTTCAGCATCGACTTGACGATCTGGCCAAATATTACCAGAAATGGAAAATAACGTCATCAAAACACAGGCAATTCTAATCTCACTCAAAAGAAGACCTGTCATTCAAAATCTAACACTTGATGACATGCCAATCAACTGGTCTGACACTATCAAGTACTTGGGCATCACCATCGACAAAAGTTGAGGTGGAAGACACACATTCAAAACAAAATCACTGAAGGTAATGGTGCATTCGGCGCCATGTACCCCCTCCTAGGTCGTAAAAGCAAACTATCCGTAAGGAACAAGGATCTGCTATACAAACAGGTAATACGGCCTAAAATGCTGTATGGAAATAAATATAGCATGGTGTCAAGCGGCAAAATACCATAAAAATCGCCTTCAAACTGTCCATAACAAGATTCTCAGGTCTATCACACCTGCTCCATGATACGTCAGGGGAGCGGCCATCCACCGCGACCTTGACGTATAGCCCATGCGCGAATTCCTCAATGAAAAACACGCTGAGTTTCTCAGAAAATTGCGATTCCATTCCAATTCAATAATTCGTGAAACTTCCAAAAAACCCGAACCCTGACCCCAATAAAAAATTACACCACCGGAGCCTAAACGCTCCGCCAACATTACACTGATCCCTTAAACCCATTACAAAACTAAAAACACAACACAAAGCAACTCCTACAAACCCACTGGTCTCCAAAAGCCAGAAATGGTTTTTTGGAAATCTCAACACTCAACCTTAAGCGTGAAAGAGTGTCTAACGGCGCTATCACAATATCGGTCGACATCATTCATGCAGAATGATTGGTCTCCATTAGAGACACGTTTTCTCCTTGAGAGAAATAGAGCCAGCCCGACACGACTTTGCACTCCGGGTGCATCCTGTCTGTTTGCAGATTCTCCTCGCATGTCCAAAAAAAATAAATTAAAAAAATTTGTTCCATCTCCAACGGAATAGACCAAACCTGTTGAACATTGTGGAAAATATGTGTATTCGTGCTCATAGATCTTTGATTTAAACTCAATATGTAATAATATCAATCATTTTGTCATTTCTTTATAAGTGAATAAATAAATAACTTAAAATGGCTATATCTATCGATTTTGTCGATCCCAGTGGGGCCGGGTTATAAATATTATCCTGCATTTACCACAAAGGATACTTTGCTGGAAATACAAATATAGTTTCTTACGTCGAGAAAAAAACCAGGTTATGTTTGGTAACTTTTTAAGCTTGTTATTTAAAATATGTTCGACAATATACCTCTAGAAAATACAGCACAATATACCGTTTCCCTGTTTAAGGCATAAACGTATAATATAAAAGGCGAGACAAAACATTCCATTCATAAAACACCATTTGTTTACAATCATGCACAGTTCTACAGTCTCAATTAAGTTAGAAGAAGATGGACTTAAAAAATGGCAAAGCAGTAATAAGATACACGTTTAGATGATGCTTTCGATCTTACATTAGTCATTAATAGGTAATCGTTGTAGGTATTTTTACAATTCAGAAGAAATAATCCATATTTTTGCAATATTTAGTTCAAATATAGCATTTACACCACTGCTTTACCTAAAAAAAGAAAACATAACCTCATTATTCTCACTTACCGACGAAATATTACTCAGGGGTTAGAATAGTCGAATTTCGTACACACACCGCACTGTCGAACCATTGTATATCGCTAATAAATAGCTTTAAATAGTTTTAGTTCGAAAAATCACTAATAATTAATCCAAAATAATAATAATAATAATAATGTTTATTCCCAACGAGCTATTGTAGTCCATTACAGGGAATATTATAACATAGGACATAAATAAGTAATTAATCAATATAAAAATTCAAAATAAAAATTATTATAAATGGTTTTTTTTTAAGTAATTTGTATGTTTTCCAGAAAAAATTTATTTGCATTTTTTTTAAACAATTTTAAATTAAAATTTTTTGTTAATACTTTAGGTAATGTATTATAAATATTTATTCCATCAAATAAAATAGATTTCATCCCTATTCTACTTTTAATTTGATTTTTTTTTAAATGGTCAATATTTCTGGTATTATGATTGTGTATATCAGTTAATTTTACAAATTTTATACAAGATTTTTTATTTTTATTATTAATTGCATGAATTAGTCTACTGATTTTTAATTTATATAAACTATTCAGATCTAGATATCCTCTTGGTTTATATAAATTTGCTGTTGGTTCCAAAAAATTCAGTTTATGAATACATTTTATAATTTTGTTCTGTAGTCTTTTTAAAGGGTTTAATATTGTGGCATATGCAGATCCCCAAACTGATATTAAATATTGAAATTTTGAATAAACTAATGAATAATAAATATTTTTTAAATGTATTAAAGGTATATAATCTCTAATTTTAAATAATATTCCAATTAGTGGTGATACGCTTTTTCGAAGATTTTCAACATGTTTTCTCCAATTTAAATTTTCGTCTATATATAAGCCTTAAAAACTTTACGGATTTTACATACTTAATTTCGTTTCCATTGAAAATTATTGGTAAAATATTATTCCCAATTGCACATTTAGAAATAAACGTGAAAGATGATTTTTCAAAGTTTAAAGAAAGTTTATAGGATTGCAGCCATGAAAGTATAATTTTCAAATCATTAGTGATATCAGTTTGAATATTGGCAAAAGACTCGCCAAAATATAAAATTGTAGTATCATCCGCAAACAATTTGATTTTACCTTTTAGATTTAACTTAGAAATGGAATTTATATATATAAGGAATAAAGTTGGTCCTAAAATTGATCCTTGAGGAACACCGCAAGTAATATTTTGTTGAGAACTTGAGCAATCGTCAATATAAACGTTTTCGTAACTGTTTTCTGTTATATAAATAATTTTTAAACCAATTATAAATATTTCCTCTAATACCAATATTGAAAAGACTTTGTAATAAAATTTCGTGATTCACAGTATCAAATGCCTTTCGCAAGTCTAAAGATAATAAGCAACATTTTTTGTTATTGTCTAAACTTAATTGAATGTCAGTAACAATATCAATAGCAGATATTTCTGTATACTTAGACTTACGAAATCCATATTGACCACTAAATAGCATGTTTTGATTTTCTAAAAAATTTGTAAATTAATTATTCATTATTTTTTCCAAAATTTTAGAAAAACAGGTAAAACAGAAATTGGCCTATAATTATTAGGATCACTTTTTTGACCATTTTTAAACATTATTGCCAATTTCATTTTTCTGGAAAAATACTTGTAATAAATGATAATTTAATGAGAGCTTGCAAGATTGGAACGATTTCTTTTTTGACCATTTTAATAGTTTTTATCGATATATCATCAAAACCGCTGGCCTTTCTTGGGTTAAGATTTGTAAAAATGTCATCAATATCTTCTTTAAAAACTTCCTCTGGATCTAGAAACATTGATTTTTGACTAAAATTTTCTTCAAATCTTTTTACAAATGGAATCTTCCTTGATAAATTTCCTCCTCCTACATCGATAAAATGTTTATTAATTTTTTCACATATCTCCTTCTTTTCCTCAATTTTGTTATTGTCCCATAAAAGATAGTCAATGGTTGACTTATTGGTTCTTGATTTATTGGTTAATAATAAATTTATATTGTCCCATATTGTTTTCTGATTAGTATTATGAAATTTTTCTTTGAAAAAATGTTGTTTTGCATTTCTCAATTCTTTTTTAAATCTTTTATTATAACTGTTGTACAGTTCAGTATTTTTTTTGTCATTTGGATACTTTTTCACAATGGATCACAACCAATCACAATAGCAGCAGCGATAAACCCGTAACAATACCGTCCGCGATAATGAATGAAATTAATAAACTTCATGATTATTTTTACATTAGCAGGTAAAAATAAATGAATAATAGAGGAAGAGAAAAAATAAGTTGTAAAAAAAATTTCGGACGATTCTAAAATGTCAAAGTTAAAAAGTGTGCGGTTTCTAAAAGAATGACCTATATTGATTGAATTAAAAATTAACGAAACATTAAATACAGTTTCGCCTAGTCAAATGTGTTAATTTTCATTTGTGATCTAATCTCGCATAAGTTTATTTAATTTCTCCGTATTTCTATAATAACCCTATAATTTCCCCAATTTCATCTTAATTTCGCCTAAAGATATTGTAAACTACAGACCCCATAGTCCATTCATAAAACTCTTGGAAAGTGAAGCAGTGATTGTGTGAAATGTTATTGAAAATCAGTAATGGGTGGAAGAGAGAACTACATGTTTGTTGGTTGAATGGCAACAATGTTGAAGTCTGGTTATATCAGATGGTTAAACATTAAAACATAACTGTACAGAGTTATCAATTTAGTTTGTCACCCACTTTTAAGAGCCTGTAACTTTATTGTATTTTGAGTTAGCGCGTTCATTCAAAAAACAAGATGTAGAATTTTTAGCCAAGTTTTTATGAGTGTTGTCAAAAATTACAGTAGGTGTCATATGTCGCACCGAAAAGCAATTATTTTTTTTTTAATGGACACTCTATACAGTATGTCCACGGATGGGATTTACAATGGGACAAATGGACTAAAAATTGAAAAAATCCGAAAAAAAAGTCACTCTTAATAAACGTTTCTGCTTGTCTAGAAAATACGATTCATCATAAGAAACTTCAATTTTTTTCTACAGGGTGGGTAAAAACTGCAAAAATGTTATTTTGCTTAAGAGTGAACGTACATACATACAACATATTTTGAAAGATACGAAAAAAAGTCACTCTTAATAAACGTTTTTACTTGAATAAAGTATGTTTACTCTTAAGCAAAATAACATTTGCAGTTTTTACCCACCCTGTATAAAAAGTTTCTTATGATGAATCGTATTTTCTAGACAAGCAAAAACGTTTATTAAGAGTGACTTTTTTTCGTATCTTTCAATCTTTAGTCCATTTGTCCTCTTGTAAACCCCATCCGTGGACATACTGTATATTAGAAGCGCATTAGATGGCGCCTTTTCTTCCGATCTCAAAAATACAACACACATATGCATTCTTTTCTTCAAGTGATTAGTAGCAAAACAATTTTATTAATATTGGCAATTCTAATATACAGTTCATTCAACGAATAACACAGTGTATTATAGAGGGTGATTCACGACGAGCGTGCATTAGAACTTTATGGAGAACTACTGAATATATGTTCCTGAAACTTTGGGGATTTGGGTTTATCGATATGCTCTCTTTAACTAAAATATTGACATGTTTCTGTCATTTCCGGTTATACCGGAAGTATCTGCCAACTTTAGTTTTTTAAATACAACATGGTAATTTTTATTACATTTTTCGATTAAGCATTAAATACTAAGCACATTTTATAGAAAATGTTTTTGTCAGTCTCTATTAGTTTTTGAGATATCTGGACTTTTTGTAATTATTTGGCAAATGCATGACGATGAAATAATCCATATAATTTTTTTACCTTAGCTCTTGGACTGAAAAAATTTTCTCACCGAATAGCTAGAAGATCATCAAGTCTCAAAAACATTTCAAATGCGACATAAAATGTACAGGGTGGTCACAATTCAAGCATCATTGTGAAAGAATTCAACCATTAAAAACTTTCTTATTTTAAATGGAACACCCTGTATATTTTTATGTAATTTGATGGCAAATTAGTTGTTCTTTATAATTAGTATTTACTGTCCTATACCTATATCAAAGCGTTTTCTCAAAAAATCCAATTTTATTCCGAAAATACTATTTGTTCAAGTGTGCTATGAAAACAATTGTACTTAGGGTACTGATATCATATTATATATTTTTTAAATTCTTTGTATACTCGAATAAGAAACTCTTAATTGCATTGCAGCTCACGAATCGAGTCTGTTGGAAAAGCGTAAAAATAGGCTAAAATGGTAACTTCAAATACCTCATTGTCCAGTATTGGTTTAATTCTTCGTACTTTGGCTTCAAATGATTCAAATTTTAAACAATTATTATTTAGTCTAATAATACCAGGTGTGGGAATTGGCCTATTCGGATATTTATCCCGATATATTCGACAAGCTCTTAGCTTAATTTTGCCACATTCAATGTAAACCGTAAATAAAATTAAAAATGCTTCACTTGAAAATACGGAGCGTGACATTTTTTAGTAACAGAATAATTGCCAGTTTGAAAATACGCCAAGAAATATCAGACAATTGTTTTTCTTGTCAAAGCACACTAGAAAATATTGCCGTCATTATTAATTTTCCTCCGTATAGACATCAGTACCCTAAGTACAAATTGTTTTCATAGCACACTTGAACAAATAGTATGTTCGGAATAAAATTGGATTTTTTGAGAAAACGCTTTGATATAGGTATAGGAGAGTAAATACTATTTATAAAGAACAACTAATTTGCCATCAAATTACAGAAAAATATACAGGGTGTTCCATTTAAAATAAGAAAGTTTTTAATGGTTGAATTCTTTCACAATTAGGCCTGAATTGTGACCACCCTGTACATTTTATGTCGAATTTGAAATGTTTTTGAGACTTGATGATCTTCTAGCTATTCGGTGAGAAAAATTTTTTAGTCCAAGAGCTAAGGTAAAAAAATTATATGGATTATTTAATCGTCATGCATTTGCCAAATAATTACAAAAAGTCCAGATATCTAAAAAACTAATAGAGTCTGACAAAAAAATGTTATATAAAATATGCTTAGTATTTAATGCTTAATCGAAAAATGTAATAAAAATTACCATGTTGTATTTAAAAAACGAAAGTTGGCAGCTACTTCCGGTATAACCGGAAATGACAGAAACATGTCAATATTTTAGTTAAAGAGAACATATCGATAAAGCAAAATTCCCAAAGTTTCAGGAACATATGTTCAGTAGTTCTCCATAAAGTTCTAATGCACGCTCGTCGTGAATCACCCTGTATAGTTTTAATATAATCCCAAAAGAAAAAATCACAAGGTGTTAGGTCTGGGCTGTTCAGCGGCCATTTTATAGTACCGGATTTTCCAATCCATTGGACATATATACATTATCAAACATAAAACATCTTTCCCCCACTGAATAATAATATCTCATATTGGTTGGATTTTACACACAAAATAATATATTTTTACATATTTTTGTCAATGTTTGATGGAATCAAGAAAATAATGCATATTTGTGGTATATTTTTGAGATCGGAAGAAAAGTCGCCATCTCATGTGCTTCTGATATACAGTGTGGCCGTTTAAGTGTGCAACATATGGGAAAGTTTTTTATTACCGATTTCTCAGAAAATTTTATTCTTGATAAAAGTTGGTGCATGTTCGATAATCGTATTTGGTGCACTTGGAATGGTTGCAAGTCAAATGACGTACAGGGTACGACAAAAAATATAAAACTTTTACAAGAATAAAGTACCCCTATTTCAGAAAATTCAGCGAAATATTATTAAGAAAAGGTGTTTAGAATTAAAAGTTATGCATAAGTTTGAAAACGTGGCGTCATAAAATAAAAAAACAAAAGTTTTTTAAAAAAATTAATTATTTCCCAAAAAAAATTTTTTTTTATTATCACCCTAAAAACCTTGATAAATTAAACACAATTAAATGCATTGAACGTGAAGGTGGACATACGGAGACGCGTTGATAATTTGTTAATAATGCCACACAACGCCATTTTTTTAGTAGAATTTCATGTTTGTCGATTATTTTGTACAATTTTCTAATAAACATTTAAAATAAAATTTTTGCACTTTAAATGGGAGTTTTTATTTTGAAAATTATCATTACTAATGTTTTATCTTGTTAAAAATAATTTGTACGGTATTTTAAAGTTGTGTTTAATGTCCTTGCAACAAACATGAAGTTTGTGATTCCTTAATAAATTAAAAAGCTAAGTTAATTTTACAAATATGCTTGAATTTGAACAAAGATGTGTGAAATTGATTTGATTTTGTTTAATTTATCAAGGTTTTTAGGGTGATAATAAAAAAAAAAATTTTTTTGGGAAATAATTAATATTTTTAAAAATTTTTTGTTTTTTATTTTATGAGGCCACGTTTTCAAACCTATGCATAACTTTTAATTCTAAACACCTTTTCTTAATAACATTTCGCTGAATTTTCTGAAATAGGGGTACTTTATTCTTGTACAAGTTTTATATTTTTTGTCGTACCCTGTACGTCATTTAACTTGCAACCATTCCAAGTGCACCAAATACGATTATCGAACATGCACCAACTTTTATCAAGAATAAAATTTTCTGAGAAATCGGTAATAAAAAACTTTCCCATATGTTGCACACTTAAACGGCCACACTGTATAGAGTGTCCCATTTAAAAACAAAATAATATTTGCTTTTCGGTGTGACATATGACACCTACTGTCATTTTTGACAACACTCATAAAAACTTGGCTAAAAATGCTACATCTTATTGTTTGAATGAACGAACTAACTCAAAATACAAAGAAGTTACAGGCTCTTAAAAGTGGGACAAACCAAATTGATAATCCTGTACTTACCCATGAAAAGATAAACCCTTATTTAAATGATCCACTCTGTTTATAACAAAAACGATGTTTCATCAATAATCACAGAACTAACACAAATCAACCAAAATATATATCAATCAGTTAGATTAAAGGACAAACATAGCAAAGAGCAATTGCGGATTAATCTTAAACCAGTTGTATTTGCCTAATTGGGATTTTGCAAGATACCTTTGCGATAAATATGTCTGGCTATGCTCACCGAAAGAGTGGAAAGACTGTTTGCAGTCGTTGCGTAGGCTAGAAATGTATATTTCCCCATCTGTAGTTTGTAATATCTTTGCCTATAACAGAAGTAATGCTACTTAAATATACATAGTGACTCAATAACCAAATATCCATTCCAAATGTATCGGTGTGAAAATAACAAATTGAAAAAAAACAACGCGAAGGCGGCCGCGCGTAACTGTGTCATAAAATGGGCAGATTAAATGAGACCAAGGCGAGTGCGAGTGCGAGTGCGAAAGTGCAATACAACAAACTGACTGATGGACAGTCTTCTGGGAGCTGTGAGAGTTTAAAAGTTATGCCATCGTTGTCGGAGTTCCTGTCATTTAGTTGTAGACATTGTGGACATACGCAGATATTTCAAGTAAGTATATATGTACTTTGGTGTCAGTGTTTATACAGGGTGTCCATTTTGTCGATGGTTTTACGGAGTATTTCTGTTATTAGTAAATATAGAAGCATGCGGTTTTCGCAGCCCAAGTAGCATTTTTAGACACAAATTGGACACACGTTCTTTGCTGAGAAACGTTTCGACACATTTTCGATTCGAATTAGAAACTTGTATCGAGACATATGTGATACGAAACTTTTGCGACACATTTTCGAATCCAGTTACTAGAAACACTTAAAGACGTGCTTGTTTCGAAATATTTTACAAATCGTGGTGTCGATATATTAACGACACGCGAAGATAACTATTTTTCGAAAAAATTTTTAGTTAAAATTATAAAGTTTTGGTAAGACACAAAGATTGCATTGAATTTCCCATAATAGATTTTTTATAGCATCGGTGTACATTTATTAGCGATAAATTAGCAACTTCTTGATATTATTTATATTTTAGATGTTATTATTGATCCATTTTCAACCACAGATTGAAGTAAGTGTTTTAGGTACATTTTTAATCACCATCTGAACAAGTTTGAGGTTATGTTATTGTCTAGCGAGATTTAAATTCTTATTTTTCTGTAATAAAAAGCTTACTGTACTGGATTCATCAACATAAAGTATGGCTATAGGGTGGGTATACTCTATGTTGATAAATACAGTGCAATAAGCTGTTTTTAACAGAAAAATAACAATTTAAATCTCCCTATGCAAACAATAATAACATAACCTCAAACAAGATGTTGATCTTCAAAAAACACTTACGTCAATCTGTTTCTGAAAATGAATCAATAATAACATCTAATATACAAATAATACCAGGAAATTGCTTATTTATCCCTTATAATTTTAGTTTGGAAAGGTTTTTGCAACCACGCCTCTCGTGACGTCACACCGCGGCTGTCCATACCCAACCTTTCTTTTCTGTGCATGCAAGTAAACCTTTTTTTTTTGTGGTATTCACCTTACAAACCTTCTGTGCATCATGGAAACATTATAGAAGCCAAAGAGTAGAAATTGTGTGTCGAGTCCATTGTGGACCAGAATAATTTCTTGCTTTCTAGCGGCCATTTTAGGAAATGAATTTTTATTTTGTTAAAATGAGTTTTAATGAAATTCCTGCATCTCTTGCAAACCCAAAATTTGTTAGATAAGTTCCATTTTCCTTGCTAAGTCGATTTATAAAAGAAATAAATAAAATATTGATAATATTTTAATTTTTATTTTTTTGACAATTTATATTTTTTTCTGTAAATGAAAATAAATCGAGGGCACGTTAAAAATATAAAGTCAAATTACTAAACTGCACGATAAAATTTACTGCGACAATGATTTTTTGGTTCTAATGTGCAATAACTAGGTATATAAAATAAAATAACATATATTAAATATACTTATAACGAATTCATCATGGCAAAATTATTGTTTTTCTTTTATTTTACAACAGTGAAGGTATCCTAATTGTTTTGCGCATGGTTTAACATAGCCCCGCCCCTTTAACTGTCATTTTTAAATAAAAATAAGTAACATTTTCGATAAAAGTTTCGATTGTGCATCGAAACAGCGAAAGGCACAGCTAGTACCAACCACTTGGAAACACGTGTAAATGTCCCATTTAAAATGTATACGTTTCGAAAATATTTCCATTCTTGTTGCCAACAGTTTCCAATTTTGATCGGAAACAGAAAGGATAGTTACGATACATGTATCACAATGTGTCTAAAAATGCTGCTTGGGAGCACTGTGCTACTTTTTTGTGAAACTGCTCTTCCTTGATTATCCTCTATGTCGGTTACCCTGTAACTTATCTAATAGAAGTAAAATGTACTCTTTATAGTTTTTTTACGTAAACAGTGACGTAATCAGATTTTTTCTGCTTTCAATAGTTTTCAAGAATAAAAATAATTTTCTTGTTTTAAAATGGGCCAACATATATTTTTTTAGTAATGTAATTTCGTTTGTAACAAGCTTCTCAGACATAATATAATAGGGGAGACCGAGGAGGATTGTGACCATTTTTTCTTAAAAGAACATATCTCAACAAAGAAACATACCGCCATTATGAATCGTATACCACAATGTAGCTCAATCCTAACTCTTTTAAAGCCAGTCATCAAAGTCAATAAAGGTTATAGGGTTTCTGAGAAAATCCACGAAAACTGAAACTACTCCCTTTGTCACAACTCTCCTAATACTGAGGTAAATTGTGACAGGTACCAAGGTAAGTTGTGACAGCTGTGTATCTAGACTATATTTAATAGATAAAATTACTTTCATATGAATTATAAACAAAACACACGTTTCTTTGCATAAAATTGCTTTAATTATCAATTGGCATAGTTATAGGAACTACAATGATATGAAACATTAACATAACAGTATTAAATCTTTTATAAGTAACTATGGCATCATTGTATCAGCCTTAGGTTGTAAGAATTGACCAAAGCAAAACAGGAACAAAAATAAACAGAAAAAAATATTTCAAAAAACGTGTAAAATAATCTAACAAGAAAATAACCATAAATAGAAGAGTTGTGAAGGTGTCAAAAATCGCGATCTGGTCAGAATAATAATTCGTAATTTCGAAACAAGATGCAAGCACAGCAAGACAATGCCACGTTTTGAAACTCCAAACCCACACAATATAAGAATATTTTTTCTTATATAACCACGTGAATGTTATATATAAATACAAACAAAAATTTTATAAAAAATTTGCTTTTCGGTTGTTTTTTTATGCAGATGTAATCACGCAACCGCTTGTCATGGGCCATTGGAGCGTACTGCGTCAAGTAGCGCGTCTATAAACAAACAATCGTGCGCTGTTGCCAGCTCGCTAACGGCCATAGATTCCGAGAAATCGTCTACGTCACAACTCTACTCTGTCACAATTCTCCTCGCTCTCCCCTACTCTATTTTTAGTCTTAACATTATACCCGTAAAACGCTTACCATTAGTTTCGGCACAAATAATACATCATCAGGAAAATTTTTAAAAATTGCCCACGACGGTCCTGATTTCTTAAAATTATATATAAAGTACGTTTCACGAAATTTGGATACGACTTAATGATTTCCTGGGTCGGTCCCATTGTGTCGACAAGAGCTTGGCAATAAACAAGTGACCGACTAAGGAAAACAAGTAATGATATGATTATATTAATGTAATCAAATGAAATAACATTTCTTTTTAAATATTACTAGTCATCTATATTTACATTTATAATGTCATTCTATAGACAGTTCTGTTTCGCTATCGCTATCCTCATCAAAGTTAATTATAACTGGATTAATTATACGATCCAGAGTAATATACCAATTTTCTACAGTTATTACGAAACTACCTGGGGGAATATCATTAAAGCATTTTCGTATTAATTCTACAACACTAGAACTTAAAGTCGGAGAAATATTTTCAGACCTAACCAGTGATTTTAACTGTTGCCACATATGCTCTATGGGGTTAAAAATGTAATAATAGGGTGGGAGCCGTAGCACTGTATGTCCAATTTCTTCTGCCAATGTGTCACAAACATATACTTTTTTTATACAAAATGTCTTTAAAACTTCCAAAAGATTACTTTATTTATAACCGTCTTCAAAATATATATCATTCGCCGCCATGTAGTTCTGAATCTCCAATTTTGTATTATTTGAGCTTGGAGCTTTATGTAATTGGCGACTGTGATAGCTCGCATTGTCCATTACTATCACGCTATTCTGAGGAATGTTTGGTAAAAGACAATTCTTGAACCATTCCTCAAAAACTAACAAATTTTACCACAAAAAGATATTTAAATATAAATTAAGCAACCTAACCTACATGATGTGCCTATATTTAATTATAAATATTACAATCCGGTCCTTTCCACATAATAATAACAAACGGTCATAAATAATGGGATCGCCCAGGTACTTTTACTGCAGTCATTAAGTTATATCCAGTTTTCTTTCAATCAATCTTTACATGATATTTTCGTTTGATTTAGCAGTAATTGAGCTAAAATTTAAACTAGCAAAAATCTTTCAATTTCAGTTCAAATAACATTGATCATATTTCGCCTAAGAATGCAACGATACAAATAAGTACAAATTCAAACATTCAACCGCGTATAAAAAATGATGATAGAAGTGGCCCACCGACTTATAACTATGGTTACGTACAACTTATGGGGTGCGCAGTAAAAAGTTAAATTTTATGAGTGAAGAAATGGGTTGGTGCGCTCGGTTCATCGCTCATATTTTTAAAGGTTGCTCGTCGGACAATGTTGTCGCCGTCGTATAGGCTACCCCGCCTTATTGGTACCGGTTTGGACGTGAACCAAATTCGACCGTTCAGAACCGATGATATGGGGGCCACCTCCAGCTTGAACATAAATTTCATATGGAGAGCCCACAACAAGAATGAACATCTCAAAAATTGTTAAAATAGTAATGGATATATTACAATTGTAAAATACTGACAAAGCTGGTGGCAACGAGCAGGGGTCGCCGAGCAGCTTCGGCTATCGTCGACCGGTTCCGATCGCGCCACGGCTGTTTAAAAGTTTGTCGGAATCCTTTTTTATTTTAGCGGTATATACAGTGAGTCCCAGAAGAAATGTCTAAATTCGTTTAAAATTCAGCGGTAAGTTTTTTCAAAAACGCTCGTACCCGTCGATTTTGATTTTTTAATTTTTTTTTGTGGTAATTTCATGTATACAGGGTAGCTCAAAAATAAGTTACGACCATCAACTTCATTTTTTCAAATGAAAACATATATTTTTTATTTCATTTTTGAATTTTGCATTGAATTCTAAGCATGTTTCATGTACCATATCCTATACATACACTCAACAGTTATTGAAAAAATTAGGATTGAACATATCTATAAGTAAGACCTGTTTATTAAAAAAAAAAACACAACAAAATCAAATTAAATCAAATACCAATATGGAAAATTATTATTTCCCAGACCACCCGATGATCCTTATACAATAAGGGCGTATTTTTGTCTACACAGTAGCACTTTAAAATACTATTTCAGATTGAATGGTACTACCAAGAAAAGAAGCCCTCTCCATTGATAGGATGCAACCACCTGTAGACCGGTTTCGAACTTATTTGTTCTCATCAGTACAGGGTAGGTGTACATACCTATCATCAGAGAGGACTGTAACATAACGCCGTACTATCGACGGTAGTCGACAAAATACAGCGCGCAGTGCCATCTCTTAGTAGTCCCACACAATCTGAACAGACATTATTTGATTAAATCAAATTTTATAAAAATCTATTTAAGAAATGAAAAGTCTATACTTGTCAGGTGGTATTAATATCAAATACCAATATGGAAAATTATTATTTCCCAGACCACCCGATGATCCTTATACAATAAGGGCGTATTTTTGTCTACACAGTAGCACTTTAAAATACTATTTCAGATTGAATGGTACTACCAAGAATAGATATAGATATAGATATAGAATAGATAGAAAATAGATTTTTATAAAATTTGATTTAATCAAATAATGTCTGTTCAGATTGTGTGGGACTACTAAGAGATGGCACTGCGCGCTGTATTTTGTCGACTACCGTCGATAGTACGGCGTTATGTTACAGTCCTCTCTGATGATAGGTATGTACACCTACCCTGTACTGATGAGAACAAATAAGTTCGAAACCGGTCTACAGGTGGTTGCATCCTATCAATGGAGAGGGCTTCTTTTCTTGGTAGTACCATTCAATCTGAAATAGTATTTTAAAGTGCTACTGTGTAGACAAAAATACGCCCTTATTGTATAAGGATCATCGGGTGGTCTGGGAAATAATAATTTTCCATATTGGTATTTGATATTAATACCACCTGACAAGTATAGACTTTTCATTTCTTAAATAGATTTTTATCAAATTAAATGTTGAAAATGTGCGCCATTTACGGCTTAACAATATCCAAGACGATCAATAAACTCTCTTTGCACGTTTCCAACCATTTCCGAAGTTATGACACTCACTTCTCTTCGGATCCTTTCTTTCAACTCCTGGATCTGGCCTGTTAACAAATACTTTTGATTTGAGGTAACCCCACAAAAAAAAGTCCAGCGGAGTTAGGTCTGGCGACCTAGCAGGCCATTCGATAGGTCCTCTCCTTCCAATCCACCGATTGGGAAAGGTTTCATCCAAAAATGTGCGCACAGTGGCCGCATAGTGCGGAGGAGCACCATCTTGTTGGAATATCAGTTCTTCGTCAGGGGAGTCTGGATCCAATGGATTCGGAAATAAAGCCACTAATGCTGGAATTAATTCTAGTTGGAGAAATTCGAGATATACTTGTCCAGTTAAAGACTGTTCAAAGAAAAATGGACCAATTACTCTTTCGCGTACGATTCCATACCAAACATTTATTTTCTTAGGGTACTGGCTATGAACCTCTATCATCCAATGCGGATTTTCTGTTGCCCAATATCGACAATTTTGTCTGTTCACATTACCATTCAAATAGAACGTAGCTTCATCCGAAAAAATAATATTTTTTACTAAATTATTATCTAGATTGCACATATTTTGCATGCGTCCGCAAAACTCACTTCGCCTATCGAAATCATCGTCAAATAACTCATGCACTGGAATAACTTTGTATGGGTGATATTTGTGCTTTTGGGCTGTTTCTATTTGAGTACGTGTTTTATCACCAAACCCAACCATGCATAGAATTTCAATTTTTTCCCGTTCCGTTAACTTCACCATTATTGTGAAAACGCAGCTTTGAAACTACGCTTGACAATAATTATACTTATTTGAAATAAAATTGTCATACAGTTTCTACGGAAATAAACGGTGACAGTGAGACAGTACACTCTTACTTATTATGGAGCCCAAAATGCCATATTGCCAGAAGATTTGATAGATCGTTGGATTCCCTAAATGATATGTTCAATCCTAATTTTTTCAATAACTGTTGAGTTTATGTATAGGACATGGTACATGAAACATGCTTAGAATTCAATGCAAAATTCAAAAATGAAATAAAAAATATATGTTTTCATTTGAAAAAATGAAGTTGATGGTCGTAACTTATTTTTGAGCTACCCTGTATACATGAAATTACCACAAAAAAAAATTAAAAAATCAAAATCGACGGGTACGTGCGTTTTTTGAAAAACTTACCGCTGAATTTTAAATGAATTTAGACATTTCTTCCTGGGACTCACTGTATATATTTCTATGTAATTAGTATACGCAAATACTTGTCATATATAATTCTTTCATTTCACATACCATTAAATTCGTAAAACCCTTTAATATCTTTAAAATAGAATCAGAAACACCGTGTAAATCTCCATAAGAAATTTAGAAATCACTCTCCCTGTGACGTCACTGCGCGTTATTGTATCATGAGGAAGCTGTCACTTACCATTTGAAAATTATTAATGATCATGCCGGGGCGATTAAATTATACAAACGTATTTAAACTTTATTTATTATTTATGGAGAATGTGTGAAAGTAATAGCAAGAACATGTGACATAGTGCCGAATTAATATGACATAATAAAATTTTTACAGGCCGCGGAACTCGAGATGATTCTTGGAAAATCCTTTAAAATGGCCTTCAGATCTCACAGGAAGGGCGAATCTTCCCATGTTACATCGTCATCGTTCGATCAGGAACACAAGGATGTTAAGGTAGATGCAGTGTTAATAATTGACAATTCTTGCAAATAGGTTATTATTAGTTAGGACAAGCTATAGTGGAGATTAACATGGACAATCAAATTATCAGGAAATGATTCTATTATTAAGAAAAAAAATAATTCAATTGAATTTAATTCCTAATTTGTTCTTAGAATATGTTCAAAGTACTACCCCATAATTTAAATATTCTGGTTTACCGGGTGTCCCATTTTCGACACTTTCTGGATGTATTAGGTTGTATTATCAAAGATAGAATGTTGCGGTTTTCTGTTTTACGACGCCCCCTCGTATTTTCGTTACGTGATAACATATCACGAAGGTAAAAACTGTTTTTGTTAAAGACATTCAAGCAAACTTCAGTCGCGTAGCGAGTTTTTACTTAAAAAATGTAATTATTGAGATATTAACAAAAATATAAAATTTTATATCCTATATATTATTTTTTTAATTAATTAAGCATACTTTGGGCTTTACAAAAATATATAGGCGTTTATACAGGGTGTTCATTTGAAAACTTCTCACCACGGATTTATCGAAAACCACTGATTAAAAGAAAAAACGCCGAGACACGTCAAAAGATTTGCCAAAGGGGACAACTTTTTGACCAAAAACTACTTCACCCCCTTTTACCTTCTGGTCCCCGGGGTCATCCCCTTAAAAATGTTAAATAACAAGGGGTAGCAAGTAATAGCTTGTTTGAAAGGTCTTTCAAAGTGCTTTATTTTGACGTTTGATTTTTTTTAAATCGGTCGATTCGTTTTCGAGAAAATTAGAAGAAATTTTACCGCCTTCTTTTTATCAACACAGATAACATTGGCGAACTGTTTTTATTCTTATACCTGTTTAGTTTTTTATAGTTGCTAAGGGAAAGAAACAATTTAATTTGCTGTCAGTTACCTTTGTGACGATCTTAGGATAGTGAAAATTAATTTATTGATTCAGATTTTACTTCCAAAATGACAGACACACTAGCGGAAAGAGTGGAAATGATTCTAATTTATGGTGCCCAAAATCAATGTGCTCGGCAAACTGCCGTTACATTTAACGCCAGACATCCGGAAAAGATAACTTCGCATAGGTATGTTTTGGACCTTGTTACTAAATTTACTAAAACTGGATCTGTTGCAAATAAAAAACGTAATCATCGTATAGTTTTTGGATGAAGCCGCTCAAGTTGAAGTTTTGGGTCATTTTGCCATAAATCCTAATACTTCATTACGCAAAATTGTTGATGCGACTGGGTATTTCATTAGGCTCTGTACACACAGTTACTAAATTACATAAATTTCATCCATTCAAAATGAAAATATTGCAATAGTTAACCGAAGATGATTTCGATAGGCGATTCGAGTTTTGTGAACAAATGACTGCAGCGATTAATGATAATACCATGCACATTTTATCTAAATTGATTTGTTAATAAGCATAACTGCAGGTATTGGTGCAATGAAAATCCTCATGCTTTTGTAGAACGGCATACTCAGTACCCCCAAAAATTTAATGTATGGGCAGGCATTTTAGGAAACAAAGTGATTGGGCCATTGTTTATTAATGGGAATTTAAATGGAGGCATTTATTTAGATATGTTGGAAAATACCATCAATCCGCTTATCACTGAAACCATTGAAAACCAAATCGAAGACGATGGAAACCCTATACTTGATGAAGCTGATAGGGCGAAGAGGGCCTATAGAATGGCCTACTAGATCTCCTAACTTGACGACATTAGACTTTTTCTATGGGGCCATTTGAAAAATATTGTGTTCACTCCCCAACCTAACAGTTTGGATGAACTTCGTCAACGCATCACCGAAAGCTGCCATGATCTCCCACAACATGTTTTTGAAAATGTCCGTCAGGAATTTGAAAGCCGCCTATATCATTGTATGGCCAATAACGGGCAACATTTTGAACACTTATTGAAATAAAAAGTGATATTTTCGTGTGCTTTTTTTTTTATCTGAACAAATTTTCTAATTTTCTCGAAAACGAATCGACCGATTTAAAAAAATCAAACGTCAAAATAAAGCACTTTGAAAGACCTTTCACACAAGCTATTACTTGCTACCCCTTGTCATTTAAAATTTTTAAGGGGATGACCCCGGGGGCCAGAGGGTAAAAGGGAGTGAAGTAGTTTTTGGTTAAAAAGTTGTCCCCTTTGGCAAATCTTTTGACGTGTCTCGGCGTTTTTTCTTTTAATCAGTGGTTTTCGATAAATCCGTGGTGGGAAGTTTTTAAATGAACACCCTGTATTTATATTCAAGAAGAACGTAAAAATGCGATATTTTTAATAATTTACGTTTACATACTTAGGTCAATTTATTAGAAACAAATGCAAATGGTCAAAATTTGACAGATCTCTCATATTTTGATTATTAATGGAATGCCTATCACGTAAGAGTTTTTAAAATAAATGCTTCTTATTTAATTATTCTTAACGATGGTCGCTTAAGAATTATCAAAAGTATGATATGTTAACTTCATTTATATAATCCAATTTAATATTTAGAAGAGCTGTCGAAATTTTTACTTCCTTTCTAATAAATAGACAATGTCCTTCTGTTATAATTAACGTAAATTGTAAAAATATCCCATTGTTAGGTTCCTCATAAATACAGTGAGTCCCAGAAGAAATGTCTAAATTCATTTAAAATTCAGCGGTAAGTTTTTTCAAAAAACGCTCGTACCGTCGATTTTGATTTTTTAATTTTTTTTTTGGTGGTAATTTCATGTATACAGGGTAGCTCAAAAATAAGTTACGACCATCAACTTCATTTTTTCAAATGAAAACATATATTTTTTATTTCATTTTTGAATTTTGCATTGAATTCTAAGCATGTTTCATGTACCATGTCCTATACATAAACTCAACAGTTATTGAAAAAATTAGGATTGAACATATCATTTAGGGAATCCATTTTTGGATGAAACCTTTCCCAATCGGTGGATTGGAAGGAGAGGACCTATCGAATGGCCTGCTAGGTCGCCAGACCTAACTCCGCTGGACTTTTTTTTGTGGGGTTACCTCAAATCAAAAGTATTTGTTAACAGGCCAAACAATATGCAGGAGTTGAAAGAAAGGATCCGAAGAGAAGTGCGTGTCATAACTCCGGAAATGGTTGGAAACGTGCAAAGAGAGTTTATTGATCGTCTTGGATATTGTCAATCCGTAAATGACGCACATTTTCAACATTTAATTTGATTTTGTTGTGTTTTTTTTTAATAAACAGGTCTTACTTATAGATATGTTCAATCCAATTTTTTTCAATAACTGTTGAGTTTATGTATAGGACATGGTACATGAAACATGCTTAGAATTCAATGCAAAATTCAAAAATGAAATAAAAAATATATGTTTTCATTTGAAAAAATGAAGTTGATGGTCGTAACTTATTTTTGAGCTACCCTGTATACATGAAATTACCACAAAAAAAAAATTAAAAAATCAAAATCGACGGGTACGAGCGTTTCTTGAAAAAACTTACCGCTGAATTTTAAATGAATTTAGACATTTCTTCTGGGACTCACTGTATAAATATAAACAATAATATATTTTTGTGAAACCCAACGTATGCTCAATTAATAAAAAATAATATACAGGATGTTTCCTAACCTCTCTGAAAGAATGAAGCAGATAAATCTTCGCCTTATTTCAAGACGAAAATGTCGTATAAAAGTTTTTCGCATGTCGCTTCGCGGATCGTTTTCTAAATTGAACGCGTGCTTTAAGATAATGTCATATGCAACTTGTATCTTAATATACTATTAAGACACCCTAGGAGTGGTGCGTGTGCGAATAAAGCGATTCACATTGGTTTTGAATCGCTGGAGATATGACTGGGGAAACACGACCTCAGAAACTTTCCACAAGGATAACGTCCTCCAGATGAAGGAATTCTTAAACAACGATACACATATGGATGGGCAGCAGTGGTCCGTCATGTGTTCCTGCTATTCGTCGCCCTACGTGGAGTTAATCAGTCGAATATATGCCATGGAGTAATCTGTAAAAGAGAGTCAAATCACCAACCTGTCTACAATGTTCTAGCCTGTCGAGGCTCTTCGCCAGCTCGTGGTCTCCGATTAGACGAATGACTCTCATTTCGATGGAATCCAGTAGCCGAAGAGTATATTTGGGTGCAGAGCTCCAGACATGAGAGCAGTATACTAGTGATGATCGAATCTGGGCTTTATACAGTGACAAGAGTTGTTGAGGTGTGTTCAACTTCTTGGCCCGGAAAAGTACAGCAAGTCTCTGCGAAGCTGCCTTTTCGAACCCGAACAAACCCGAAACGGAATCAATTATCGCCAATTTCTTGAATACACTTTACCAAATTTGCTAGACGATGTCCCTATTTTTACCCGACATCGTATGTGGTTTATGCACGATGGTGCACCTGCCCATTTCAGTCTCTTAGCACGAGAGTTTTTAGATCAACATTATCGTAATCGATGGATAGGGCGCAGAAGAACACAATCGTGGCCACCTAGATCCCCTGATCTAAACAGTCTAGATTTTTTCCTGTGGGGACATCTGAAAACGTTGGTTTACAGCATCCCAATAAATACTGAAGAGAAGTTGAGAAACCGCATAATAGTTTGTTTCGACACTATCAGGAATACTCCAGGAATTTTTCAAACGGTACGAGGCTCAATGAGGAGAAGAGCTGAAGCATGCATTCTTACAGGTGGTGGCCACTTTACAGCTAATCTAAATTATTTTCGTTTTTGTTCACACGTTATTTAATGTAGTTGTTTTAATTAAATTTTTAAAAATAAACCAAAGGCACATAGCGAATGTGCATTTAATGCTTCTTTTTTTTTTTGTCGGAAACTGTTTGTCAGACGATAAAAAGGCAAGATATTAAATGTGGCCTAAAATGAATTAGTATTTTAAAAATAATTTTTATCTTGAGAAAAAGCAGTGGCGTACATAATATTTTTCCAAAATGTCTAGTCCGAACCCTTTCAGGACGCCACTGGTGAAATTTTTTTTAAAATTTTCTACACCAAAAAAGGCTATTGAAGCTTAGAGGGCATGTGTGAAAAATTCATAAAAATAGCTAGAAAGTTGTTAACGTTATGATAGAAAAACGATTTTATTCTTACAACTTTAACGCCCTGTAGTTCGAAAGTTGATAGGTTAAGGATATATGTTAATTTGAACTTTTCTTCTTAAAATCACCTAAGGATTCACAACGTTAAGGATCAGCATCTTATTCGGAAACACCCTGTATAATACAAGTTCACTTGATGTTCTTGCAGCTATATACAATTTGGTTGTCGGAACATTCGTACAGCGCAATGTTTAACCCTAAAATAATGAATGTGTTACAGGTGACCTTTATAGTACAAATTTGCTAATCGAGAGCTTTTACATAACTGTACTTCTACAAAATCGTAAAGCTCTCATAACCGAATCTTAATAAGGGAAGTACTCCCTAAACACATGCTAGCTATAGTCGTAATGAGAATTTATATTGTTTTAGCACATTGTATCCGGAACATCAGAAATATCAAGGCCATATGGTCATATTCAGGATAAATTGGATGGCAGTTCCCTGGGAATTCCTCTTCTCCCGATGATATCGGAAGCCAAACAAACCCACAGTTATAATGTTTTAAAATCTTCTCCAAGGTAAGATTTTATATTTTATTCTACTGGATCTGCGCGCTTAAATTCATTTCGACTCACCCTTGCCCATCAAATACTATCAGCAAAATATAACAACAATAAAAGGGTTTCTCTCCGCCACTGGTGATTAATACCAGTTGTGTCCGGAATCCCTTAACTTCTCATGGGTTAAATATGAAAAAGCGAAATTTTGAGGTTCAACATACAAAGATGTATCTCTTACCGAGATACGCCAAATACACGATGTAATTAAAATGACGTTTTCTCGAAAACGGTTAGGATTAGCGACATGAGTAAAGAGCACTTAATTTTTAGTCAATAGTTAAAGGTATGTAAAAAAACGTAATTCAAAGTTCTTATCATACAGGGCGTTCAAAAAAAGGGCCATGAGTGTCGCAGCTAGACCGCCCCTGCCGCTGTGAGTAATTTACAACAATTTCTTGGATACTAATTTGAAGGCTCTTACCTGGTACACTTACACCATATTAAGAAATTTAAATACAACTTGTCCAAGATAAGGAAGACCAGTACAGGGATCTCGGAAACCGTAAGAGATACGAAGTCGGTTAAATGGAGGTAATGTTGCGCATTCACTTGCCTAATAATATGCCGTTTAGAAAGTTTTTAAATTCCGGAGATATCCGGAAAAAAACGAAATTCTGAAAAATCGTTTTATTGTTTTCCTGAGTTTTGTTGAGATCGAATTCTAAAGTAAATTGCACTTTTGCATTGCCACTTTTTCCGCTCTGTCTAACAGCGTTAATTGTTTTGTAATCCGACCAGTCGTCTTCGAAGGGCCATTATCAACTTTCTTTTTTTAAATACGGTCCTGTTTTTCTGATATTGAAATTTGATAGCTTTATTTCTTCCGCATGCAACGATGTATGACACATTGTGGTTTAATGACGTTTCGAGGGTTTTTTGAACAACATCAGGAAATTTTGGGATATGGTCCCGTATTTCCCCTAATTTTATAAATAATATCTCATAAGTAAGCTCTAAATTTTTTACTTATGTTGAACTAGTTCAATAAATAACAAATAATTTAATAATAAACCACAAATAAGTGAACAAAAATCATACCAAAACAGTAATAAAACGAACAACGAAAAAAGTAAGGAACTTCATTATCAGGTGTTCAAAATGAGTTCCGTTATTTTCTAAGCACAAATAATTCTAATTGCCACATAACAGTTTTTTTTGAGATAAAATAAAACGATAGAATATCAAACTTTTCAGCATTTGTAAAATTATGTTCCATATTTTCTGGAAAATAGAAAACCTCTTAAAACGCTTTCAAACAATCACAATGGAAATGTCAAGTGAAACAAATCACGCGTCACCATCTTAACTTTTTTGTTTGAAACGCCTACTTTTCTTTTAAATCCCGAAACAACAGAAGTTTGAAATACTGTTTCTGTATTTTGTTCACTTATTTGTGGTTTATTATTAAATTATTTGTTATTTATTGAACTAATCCAACATAAGTAAAATATTTAGAGCTTACTTATGAGATATTATTTATAAAATTAGAAGAAATACAGCACCGTATCCCAAAATTTCCTAATGTTGTTCAAAAAACCCTCGAAACGTCATTAAACCACAATGTGTCATACATCATTGCATTCAGAAGAAAAAAGCTTTCAAATTAGAATATCAGGAAAATAGGACCGTATTTAAAAAATAAAGTTGATAATGGCCCTTCGAAGAAGACTCATCGGATTACAAAACAATTAACGCTGTTAGATAGAGCGGAAAAAGTGGCAATGTAAAAGTGCAATTTACTTTAGAATTCGATCTAAAAAAAAAACCAGGAAAACAAAAAACGATTTTTCAGAATTTCGGTTTTTACCGATATCTCCGGAATTACTCGGAATTTTAAAACTTTCTAAACGGCATATTATTAGGCGCACGTAAATGCGCAACTTTACCTCCATTTCACCGACTTCGTATCTCTTACGATTTCCGAGATCCCTGTACTGGCCCTCCTTATCTTGGACACGTTCTATTTGATCTACTAAAGTTGGTAGAAAAAGCTTTTTTACCATATAAAGTTGTTTAGAATTGAGTGAAATTAAAACGCACCATCGGAATTTAAAGTTTCTAACGTATTTAGTAGAAGAATGTGGCTCAGACCTCTATTCGTCTAAATTGTTTAATATTAATTAATTAAATATCGTCTCCTATTGGTTTCTACCAAATACAGACTTCTTCGTGGACGGCAGCAAAGCAAAATTGTTTCGAAGTACTACATTTATTTCATCAAACATATAAAATTTATAAATTTTGATGACTGTGTGTTCCCTTATTTCCCATTAAAAAAAGAAGAAGTGGCCAAAGAATTTCAAGAACATTTAGACGTTGTAATCGAAAATAATTAGGTACTTGTAAACTATAACAAATAACAATAATTTGCTGCTTTTATTTGTTTTTAATTTATACAGGGTCCGCAAACGAAGCGTGGACGGAAGATTAAATCGTTATCGAAGAACTTATCAACAATACTAAAACAGCTTGATATATTGGATTAAAAGCGGCATGTTTTAAAAATATTTTACATTATACAGGGTGGTCCAAAAAAGTGTGACAGCATAAAGTTATATTTTTTTAAATGGGACACCCGTATTTTATTGCATATTTAGGTTCGTATCACTATCGTTTATAAGTCACTCAAATTTTATTTAATTTGGTTTTGTAGTTTCGGAGAAATAAATTAAATACTAAAAAAAAAAGTTTTGCAGTCCTGAATAAAAAAATCAAAAAAAAACAATCCAGAACTATTTTTTTAACCTCAATATTGAGTGAAATATATGACAAGAGGTCTAGAGATACTATGAATGTAATTGCGTTTATTCATTTTATACAGGGTGTTCATAATAAGCCTTCAAAAAGCCCACATTTTAAAATAATTTTTCTCAAGTTTTTCAAATGGAACACCCTGTATATTATTTAGCTATTTGACGTAACTAAAGTAAATGTTCAAAATAGCTTCCTTTTACTCTTAGAGTTTACCGTATTTTAGTTATTTCGATATAAATTTTAAAAGCCTACATATTTGCTACTTTTTCTTAAAATCTAGCGGTAACTTTTTAATGGTTTACATTTGTTATGCATAAGTTCATTTGCAACAACTTCTCGAAGGTTTCTGGTCTCGCCTTGCCTCAATATCTGGATATCTTTCAGCATATACTCGGCTCGAGAGGAGGCAATTTCATGCACATTCACCCAGTATGAAAATCATATTTACCATTTCTAAAGTTGTAAAATTCGACATTTTGTGTAAGTTAGTACTTAATTTCGACGACTGAACAAATGAAATAATTTTATTTGGCTGTCATAGTGACAATCTAAACAAAAAAAATCATGGCAACTCGATTAAGAATAAAAAATAAAATTAAATAAATAAAAGTAGCAAAAATGTAGGCTTTAAAATTTATATCGAAATAACTAAAATACGACAAACTCTAATAGTAAAAGGAAGCTATTTTGAACATTTACTTTAGTTTACAATTATTAGTCTAGTCGCCTATAACAAACTTTCCCAGTAAAAACTCTATTTAAACAACATAATTTATGATATTATAATTATTTCGAAAACGGCTGGTTATAACTTATATGCTTGTATTACAAAAAAAATGTCTATGAATTCTACGTCAAATAGCTAAATAATATACAGGGTGTTCCATTTGAAAAACTTGAGAAAAATTATTTTAAAATGTGTGGTTTTTGAAAGCTTATTACGAACACCCTGTATAAAATAAATAAACGCAATTACATTCATAGTATCTCTAGACCTCTTGTCATAAATTTCACTAAATGCCGAGGTTAAAAAAATAGTTCTGGATTGTTTTTTTTTGATTTTTTTATTCAGGACTGCAAAACTTTTTTTTTTTTAGTTTTTAATTTATTTCTCCGAAACTACAAAACCAAATTAAATTAAATTTGAGGCCCTTATAAACGACAGTAATATGAACCTAAATATGCAATAAAAAACTGAGTGTCCCAATTAAAAAAATATAACCTTATGCTGTCACACTTTTTTGGGCCACCCTGTATAATGTAAAATATTTTTAAAACATGACGCTTTTAATCCACTATCTCAAGCTGTTTTAGTATTGTTGATAAGTTCTTCGATAACGAGGAGGAGGAGAAAAATTTCCGGAAATTTTCTTAGTTGCCGTGGTAACGGAACAAAAAGCAAGCCCCTGATTGGCTGAAGAATGTTAGTGCGAAATTTTCAATAAATTCTTTACTATAATAATTTTTATATAGCCTTTTTTTCGTGTACCAGTACGCGGATTTTTCTGGCGGTTGCAAATCAATTGGTAATCGATACATTTTGATCTATGAACACCGGATTCTTGATCAGCGGATCACAGACTTTGTTTCTGTGATTACTTGAAACCAACTGCGCATGCCTCGCGCAGTTTGTAACTGTTACTGACTGTTCCAATTTATGTTCCTTTCAGCCACCTCACCAGAGGCATACTGCACCAATCGAACGTGAGTAGTGACGAGAGCAACTCTCCAACTCAACTGAACTCATTCAAACGGATAACCGACAAGCCGTCGCTTATGAAGCGAATAGGCAAAGGATTGGTAGTGAGTGTGAGTGACGAAGAAGGATATCCTCTAGTCAGTGATGGGAGCTCCAGTATCCCAGGTAGGTGTAATTTTTGATTCATTAATTAATTAGTATTTAATAATACCCACTACAGAACATCAATTTCCGTTAATATTTATTGATATTTATTAATATTTATTACTATTTATTAATAATTATTAATATTTATTAATGTTTATTAATATTTGTTAATATTTATTAATATTCATTAATATTTATTAATATTTGTTAATATTTATTAATATTCATTAATAATTATTAATATTTGTTAATATTTATTAATATTTATTAATATTCATTAATATTTATTAATATTTACTAATATTCATTAATATTTATTAATATTTATTAATATTGGTCATTCCTTTACAATCGTACAGGGTGTCCATTTTTGGGCACTTTTGTAGGGTATCTCGCTTATACTTAAAGATAGAGGGTTGCTGTTTTCGCGGCACTGTGCTACTTTTTTGTAAAACTAAACATGCCGTTAACAGAAATTTCATAGCCCTCTTGGTTTTTGAGATACAGGGTGAATATGAAAATTATCACTTTTGGGACACCCCCTATATCTCAGTTGTCTTTTAACTTATTAGATAGTTGAACAGGTATTCTTATAGAATTTTTCCCGTAGAATCCAGTGGAGTAGTTTGTTTTCTAATTGCGTCATCCATTTTTTAGGTATGAACCAAACATATATGTTTTTAAATGGGACACACATTTTTAAGTAATTAATTTAGGCATTTTCTGGGCTTTTTAAAAATAGGAAATAGTATATATTTATTTTTAAAAATAGCTGAATAAACTACACTTTTCTCTAAATTAATACGTTATTTAACAGTAGGCCATAGAACGAATAACCAAACTGTGCGAATTGTGTATTAGAGAAAATGGTAATCATTTTCAGCAATTTCTGTAGTTACCCATTAAAAATGTATTTATGTTGTTGGAGTTAATGTTTGTTATATAAAAACCTATAATTATTATTTATACTATTAAATATTTAGGTAAGTTGTTTAACAATAAAAATTATTTAAAAAAATTACTTTAAAACATTTTCAGAATAAATATTATGCATATATTTTTCTTTTGTTTCATTTGCGCCATGGCCTACTGTTAAATAAGATATTAATATTAGAGAAAAGTTTAGTTTATTCAGCTATTTTTAAAAATAAATATATACTATTTCCTATTTTTGAGAAGCCCAGAAAATGCCTAAGTTAATTACTTAAAAATATATAGGGTGTCCGATTTAAAAACATATATGTTTGGTTCATAACTAAAAACCGGAGGACGCAATAAGAAAACAAACTACTCCACTGGATTCTACGGAAAAAGTTGTATAAGAATACCTTTTCAACTATCTAATAAGTTAAAAGACAACTGAGATATGGGGGTGTCGCAAAAGTGATAATTTTCATTTTCACCCTGTATCTCAAAAACCAAGAGGGCTATGAAATTTCTGTTAACGGCATGTTTAGTTTTACAAAAAAGTAGCACAGTGCCGCGAAAACCGCAACCCTCTAGCTTTAAGTATAAGCCAGATAGGTACCCTACAAAAGTGCCCAAAAATGGACACCCTGTACACTTTTTAACCTTGACATTTTAGAATCGTTCGAAATTTTTTTTACAACTTATAGACATAAAATTAGTTGACATTTATTTCAGGATTTTGCAAAAAAAATTTATTTTCCTTAATATCCACAAGCTGCAAGTGACGATTGACGGATTTCTCTGTCCACCATCATTGCCGGTGTTCATGAAAGGTTCATTGTCTCCCACCCTCTTCTTACCCTACATTAACGACTTTCTAGTGAAAACGAAAAAATCCTATATTTAGCTTTGTTGACGAAAACACACTAGTCTCATATTTCTCTTTGAATGCACCAACAGCGGCTGCCGACGGACATCTTCGCAGACACCATGAACTATCACTCCTCAACAAAGACCTGGAAGAAATGTTGGCGTGGGGTGACAGTAACCAAGTCGAATCTAACGCTAAGAAACCCCAGGCAGCAGTTTTCTCCATAAAGGTTAACATTACAGAACATGATATAGTCATGACAGGACACACAATCCCACTGGCTTCATCTATTAATTTGCTGGGCGTTAATCTGGGAGGAAATATGTCTTGGCATAATCACGTTGTGGCAATCGCCAAGATAGCTTCGCAGAAACTTGGTGTACTCTTCCGAACAAGAAGGTTGTATACACTTCAACAACTTTTGAAACTATACAAATCCCACATTCGACTGTCACTATAGAGTACTGCTCTCATGTATGGAGCTCTGCACCCAAACATACTCTTCGGCTACTGGATTCCATCGAAAGAAGGGCCATTCGTCTGATCGGAGACAAAGAGCTGACGAAGAACCTCGACAGCTTAGAACATCGAAGACAGGTTGATGATTTGACTCTTTTAAGTATATTTCCATGGAAAATGCTCGCCTGACCTTGCTCTCTTAACCCACCCAGAGCGGCGAATAGCAGAAATACAAGACGAACCACTGCCGCTCATCTATATGTGGCTATATTCTTTCATCTGAAGGACTTCATTCTTATGGAACGACCTTCCCGAGGTCGTGTTTCCCAACGGATGTAACGTCCAACGACTCAAAATCAACGTGAATCGCTTTACTCGCCTACGCACCACTCTCAGAGTGTCTTACAGGATTTTTCTTATAGTGCTTGTATTTGACCATAAAAAAAAGTTGGTCTCCTATGTCCATTAATGAATACTTACGAGATTATGACATAATCTCGTAAGTATTGCGGAAGTGTCATTCCTTCATTTGTAATTTTAAGTTGGCGGTACAATGGGATATATTAATAGTTACTCAAATGCAATTATAATGAATTTATTTATTATACATGGACAGTGTGATAAGATTATCGGCAGAACGTGTAGAAAATTTAACGAAATATATCCAGATTTATCAAAAATGAATATCAAGAAATTTAATCGAATCCAGAATAATTTCAGAGATTTTGGTTCAATATTAAAAGCACCAAGAAAGTTGCCCACACCAGCTAAAAATATAGTTGTCATGGAGACTAACAACTGTTTCCATGGCCTCCTACTACTAAAGTCGTTGAAATTGACTTGTTTTGCAAAATTTCGCAACGAAATGCTTATAAATCAAAAACTTGAAGAGTTAAATATGTATAGGTATATATTTTTAGAAAGCTACGTTTATCATCTTTCCAAATCAGTATTGATATACAGGATGTCCCATTGAAAAAAATCAAGTTTCGGGCATTTTTTCAAGTAACCTACAAACAATTATTTTTGGACCACTCTGTATGCTTGAACTCAGATATGACCAAAAAAGCAAATACCCAAAGGCATTTTTAAACCGTACGCACCATTTCAACTTAGGAATGTTTTAGAGTTTGGAGAAAAACATATTTATTAGAAGTCATGTTTTCGTTAAAAAAATGAAAATTAATTAATAACTAAAGAACGGCAATAGATATATATAGGAAAGTATTAATACAAGTTTCTCAGAAATAGATGTAGAACCTGAAAATGTATAAATATATAGTGAGTTCCATTTAAAATAACGATGTTGCCACCGGTTTTAGGTAGAAGCGGCAACGCCGCATTGTTGAAAATATTTTAGAACTGTAGACCATGGTCGGTTATCTGGAAAACCATATTTTCAAAACAAACTGATCTCCCGTTCTCCAGAAACGTCTAACGTTCCATCCACCGTGAATCACCGTGTATATTTAAAAATGTTCTAAAAACGTTCAACAAAACGTGTATAAAACGTTGTTTTTGGCGACATAAGGCTATCGCAAGACGTTTAGAAAACGTTCAGGACGTTTCTGGTACGTACCCGAAGACCGAAATGAACGTTTTAAAACCGTTTATAGTACGTACCTGTGTTAGTAGGGTTGTAGCGCTTGATTTGAATTTCACCCTGGATCCAATATGTTCATCCGATTAACTTCATTTTAGGTAGTCAAACTAATTTATCAATTACCGGCGACCCAACACGAATCGACGTAGCGAGAAACCACTTGGGAGGACCCACCGTCGCATACCCAAAAGCAACAATTTCAAATTTACCAAAGAATTTAGGCAGTGACAGTTTCGAATATGGCGATAGTATAACTTCCGAAGAATTTGCAAATGCTCCTACTATTCAAAGGATATCAGGTGTAGATTCATCAGTTTTCAATCGGACTAGGGATGGCGAACTTAGGTAAGTAAGTATACAGCATCGTATAAATAACTAAAAGGTAAGATACCATGCCGATGGAGGCGTGGCTTGTGACTTCATCGGGTGAGATTTTTAAATCTCTTTTTAGATTTATATTGCTGTCAGCGTTTTTAACTTTTAAAGGTGTTGAAAGGTTTTATGCATTTAATAGTATGTGAAATGAAATAATAATATCATGGTATTTAGGTATATTTATTTCATGGACATACAACAAAGCTTAAAGCTAAAATACTACCTAGTTATAAACAAATTAAACTATAATAGTCCATATCCCAGTGGAATTATGAAGAGGTAAAGAAACTCATAGTCTGCTTCGGTAGTTAAATAAATAATATTTTAATTTGCGTAATGTTTCGAAGGCATATACCCTCATCAGCTTCAGTGGAAAATACTTAAGATGTAAAACAAAATAAATAAAACCGTATCCATTCTAATTTTTATGTATTTATCCTTAGGAAGGCGAAAACACCTTATATTTCTATCAAATTTCTTTGCTTGGTTAGCCACATCACAAACGAACACAGCGCATCTCATTTTATGAAAACTAAGATATTTATTTTAATAAACACACACGACTAAATAAGGAAAAATTCTGTTGAACTTTCAAATTTTCCATGGAAAACTCCGGTAAACGGGAGTACCTAACGGCCAGTGTTGCTAGAAAATTGTTAAAATAGTAATGGATATATTACAATTGTAAAAGACTGATAACGCTGGTGACAACGATCAGGGGTCGCCGAGCAGCTTCGGCTATCGTCGACCGGTTCGAATGGCGCGATCCGGATTCCATTCCCCATTAATCATGCATCCCAAGTTTTTAAACTGTGTGACCTGTTCTGGCCTGTCTCTGGCTCACCTCGTTGACCCGATCCAGTAAACTTTGGAGATCCTGTGCACCCTCTGCAATTATCACAGCCTCATCTGCATATCGAATATTATTAATTGGGATTCCATTAACCTTAATACCAAGGGGGCTTCCAGGTACCAATTGAACAACATTGGAGACAGGACACATCCCTGGCGAACCCCTTTCTTAATTTCAAAATCTTCAGCTGTTCCAGTGTTGCTTATTCGAACTTCCGCTTTCTGATGCGAATACAGATTACCAATCAGTCTTATATCATTCCCATTCAGTCTCAAATCTTTGAGGTATGTTATCAGAAGGTTCTGTTTAACGTTGTCAAATGCTTTCTCATAGTCAATGAAGCACATGAATACATCCTTTCTTTAATCTTGGCAGTTTTGGACCAATGTCTGGAGACTGAATATGGCCTCTGTGGTTCCGAATCCGCCTTTCAATCCGAATTGGCTGGCTCCGCTTACTTCCTCGCATTTCTGGTAGAGCCTGATATGTAAAACTCGAAGGAATAGTTTTAGATAGTGGCTCATTAAACTGATGAGTCGGTGGTCTTTACATAAGGTGGCGTTGCTCACTTTTGGTATTGTGATGAACGTGGAGCGGAGCCAATCCTCAGGAAAATGTCCGGTATTATAGATGTTATTGAAGAGTCTTACGATCGTTTCAAGATTCTGTTCATTAATCAAGTGAAACGTTTCTGAGTACATATCATCTGGACCTGCAGCTCTTTTATGTTTCATTAGTACGATTTCACGTTTTAATATGCTTTTAATGCCTTTAAAATAGAATTAAGAACGCGAACACCATATAAATCTCCATAATAAATCTTAAAATCACTCTCCCTGTGACGTCACTGCGCGCGGCAGACGAAATTGGAACGGTTAGATATCTTACCTTCAGTTATTGTATCATGAGTATACAGGGTGACAATTTAAAAACTTGAAATTGCCATATATTAGAAACGAAAAACTGAAGAAAAAAACGCAAAAAACAGTTTCTACAAAAAGGAAGGGGGAACAAAAACAAGCGTATTAGCCCACCCCTATCTGCAACCCCTTGGACAGGGTGAGATAAACCCTTAAAATCTTAAATAGAAAGGGGGTCGAGTGATACATCATTTTGAAGCTCTTGAAAAATGCTTTCCAATGGTACCATAGAAAGGTACATTTCAGGAAATTCTTCTCTGTTTATTAAGGAAAACAATAAATGAAAAGACAATTTTGAAATTTTTTATTATTAGTTAATTAAATGTTCAAAATGATTGCTACCAATATCCTGGCATATTAAGAGATATCTCTTAAGAATTCTAAACAGTTTAAGCCTCGGTATTTCGTATTGGTTTATTTGCTATTTTTTTTTTGTCGAAAAAAAAAATTTCTTTATAAATATTCGCATTTTATTATCACAGAATTTACCTTAAAGGTAACTTCTACTAGCATTATTATTTTAAGAACAGTTAACTTTCGGTTCAGTTTAAACGAAAAGCAGCACTTCTTATCTTTAACAATGGTGTACAGCACAGCTGAACGGGTAGAAATTATTTTCATTTATGGTTCCCAGGATCAATGTTTTTTAAGAACAGCTCAACGTTTTAACGAAAGGCATCCAGGTCAAAATGTAAGCCCGGAGTATGTTCGCCAACTAGTAGCCAAATTTAAAGAAACTGGTTCTGTCGCGAATATAAAGAGAAATCAACCGAGACTAGCCGACGAAGCAGCGCAAATTGAAATTCTGTGGCAGTTTGCAATGAATTCAACTTTATCAACTCGTCAAGCAGCTGTAGCAACTGGATTATCTCGTGAATCAATAAGGAAGGTACTTAAAATTCATAAGTTTTATCCCTATAAACTGCACATACTGCAAGAACTTGGTGACGACGACCCTGACAGAAGAATACAGTTTTGTGAAATAATGACAGATAGTATTACGGCAGAACCTCGACTAGTTAAAAATATTTGCTTCAGTGATGAGTGTACCTTTTATTTAAATGGGCATATTAATAAGCAAAACTGTCGTTACTGGAATGACGAGAACCCCCACGTATTTAGAGAAGGGCATACCCAGTACCCCCAGAAATTTAATGTTTGGGCTGGTATATTGGGAGATGGTATTATCGGCCCAATATTTATACAAGGAAATTTAAATGGCGACAGGTATGCTGAAATGCTACAGAGGTTTATCGAACCACTAATAGTGCGAGAATTAGAAAATCAGAGGGACATACTCGGAAATTTATCTTTAGAAGAACGCTTACTACATTTCCAACAGGATGGAGCACCTCCGCATTATGTAGTTTCCGTTAGGCAGTGGTTAGATGATAATTATCCCAACCAGTGGATTGGAAGAAGAGGTCCTGTTGAATGGCCACCTAGATCCCCGGACCTAACACCTCTTGACTTCTTTTTGTGGGGTCACCTAAAATCTGTGGTTTTTAAAACGCAACCTGGGTCACTAGAGCAACTTCAGCATAGAATAGTTCAGGAATGCCGTGCTATATCCAGAGAAACCTTTGCAAATGTACGTGAAGAATTTTAAAGTATTCTTTATTATTGTCTTCAAAACAACGGAAATCATTTTGAACATTTAATTAACTAATAATAAAAAATTTCAAAATTGTCTTTTCATTTATTGTTTTCCTTAATAAACAGAGAAGAATTTCCTGAAATGGTATCATTGGAAAGCATTTTTCAAGAGCTTCAAAATGATGTATCACTCGACCCCCTTTCTATTTAAGATTTTAAGGGTTTATCTCACCCTATCCAAGGGGTTGCAGATAGGGGTGGGCTAATACGCTTGTTTTTGTTCCCCCTTCGTTTTATAGAAACTGTTTTTTGCGTTTTTTTCTTCAGTTTTTCGTTTCTAATATATAGCCATTTCAAGTTTTTAAATTGTCACCGTATAGAGGGTGTCCAATCGGTGTGTAATTCTCCGATATCTCGTATAATATAATCGACAGAGGCAAACTTTAAATATAAATGTTAGTGGAATGTTGAAGATGTCTATTTTAAAAATATTTTTAAATATACAGTATGTTTCACAAAAACGGGATCATTAAAATTTAAATACTTTCATTTCAATGGCTGCATTCAGCAGAGTCCATCGATTTAAAAGCGATTTTTAATAGGTGACTTCACGATGCGCATCGAAATATTTCATTTTTATCTTTACGTAATGGATGACTTTATTTTTAATGCTCCTCTTCACTAGCGGAACTCGTGTATAATATGTCTTTATAATAATTATAGTTCACTTCTTTCGTCATTTTTTATAAATTTTACTCATTAACATGAGAAAGAAAGCTGACATAATTCGCTGTCAAATCCCAAATCGCCTTTTAAATTCGATGAGAAAAATGGCCTCCGATTTCCCATCGATTTGTGAAATCGAATTTTTCCTGGTGCATTCAGCAGATGATTACTAATCGCTTATTGGTTGGTTGATATGATTTATGCACTTAGTTGGCGATGATTACGAAACATAACCTAAAATATTTTTGCGCTCGTCAATTTGCAATTGTAAATTAAATCCTGTTTTCTTAAAGAATGGCTCCATGGTACCAAGAAGGAATTCCCAGAGAAATAGCACTAGAAATTCTCTCCCAGGAACCCATTGGCTCATTCATGGTGAGAAGAAGTACCACCAAGATGGGTTGCTTCGCTCTAAGTGTCCGAGTACCGCGCAGCTTCCAACCCAGCGGAATTGCCCATTATTTAATTATGAACACAAATAAGGGTTACAGAATAAAGGTAAGCATATTTTAAGGATGCCTTACCGCTCTTCCCAAAGTTAATTATTACTCTTTTATTAGTTTTTATAGTTTATATTATGAAAGAAAATTAACTACTACTCCCCTGCAAGGAAAAACGCTATAGTAAAATTATGATAGTCTAGATTTTATGGGTTAAAGTTGAATTTTATTTGCAGTTCTTTTTGACGAAATCTCGTATATGGGGCTTTTACGGGATGAAGAATTCAAATTTGCCCACCGTTTTTTTCGCTTCTTGTAGAGGGCGCCCACATACGATCCTATGCTTTAATTTGACTGGTCCCAACTTTTTTGTGCTACACTGTATGCGCATTTTGACTGAATATTTTTATTTTCCTAACGTTTTAACATAAAACAGGTACACTACTTTTGTTTCGATAAATCAAACCGTTTTCGAGAAAAACGCTAAAAGAACATTGATGAATACGAAATTATTTTAATTTATTTATTTTTAGTTCATATAACAAAATCATAAGGTTGAAATACATAAGTTACTAGAACAATAAATTAAACATTCAAATCAAAGGTTCAAAGTGACGTCCCTCCTCTTCCATGCACAAATCAATTCTTGTCAAAAAATTTCGACGAAGTGTATTCAGGGTACATCAAGTAAAGTGGCCTATTAGAAGTATCTCGAGAACTAAATGAGATTCTATTTTGAAATTTTGGCTGTGGCTATAAGAGATGGTTTTCTACGTTTATAAAATATTTTGGATGGTGCGGTGTTGCCGGATCATACCGAAACTGGTAGGAACTTCGAAATTTTAAATGAATAACCCTATATATTATATTTTTTTGGAATTTAGGTAAAAATCTAGAATAATTTTGTGTATAATATCATAGACCTATCTTTAAGAGTTTCTGAATTATAAATAATCTTGTGATTTTTTAACGAATGCTGATATTTTGACAATAGTTCCATAAAACCATCGAAATTTTATAATTTTGAACAGTATTTAATTAATTTTATACAGGGCGTCTCCATAACAATATTTCTGAGAGAGATGAATTATTGCAAAAATCAATTTTTCTATCTAATGATATTGAGTGTTCCTATACCTATCTTCAATATTTTCGGACTTATAGCGAAATTTAAATATTGTCTTATAAAAATATATTTTTTGGTAGTTGGCTGTGGAATGGATTCATAGAAACAAAATAATGAAAAATTGACCTTATGGCTGTGTTATTGTAATAAAACTGGCTAATTCACATTATTCAAGCTTATCAAGTTTATTTCATATTCATGGGGAGTGTGGTAGAGTTTTATCTAGAAGTTGCAGAAAATGTAATGAACTTCATCCTGATGCAGCTGCTATTAGTCCCAAAAAGTTTAAATGGACGAGCACCCAGAATGGCGAATAAATACGTTACAGGTAATGAAATAAATGAGATAAATGTGTTGGCGTACTTTCATGCATTTCCACATGCTTCAATTTATTGCGCAGAAGATGATTTGGATCTATCATGCATGTCAATTAATAGAGTTTTACATAAACATAATATGCATAATTACAAATTGATTTACGTTTCAAGCTCTTCAGCCTGATGATTCTCCGAAACGTTTTGCATGTTGTGAGATGATTTTGATTCGTACACAAGAAAACCCAAACTTTTAAAAAAATATTATTGGACAGACGAATGCAAGTTTTCAAAAGAATGAATATTTATTAGTTATATTATTGGTGTTGTTGCTTAATTTTCATTTTGTTTATATATTTATTAAAAAAATATATGTATTTTGTAATGAGATAATATTTAAATTTCGCTATAAGTTCGAAAATTTGAATATAGGTATAGGAACACATAATATCATTAGATAGAAAATTCGATCCTCCATTAGCAAAACATATCAAATACAAGGTGCCCCATTTAAAAAAATGAAGATTTTTGCAATAATTCATCTCCCTCCGAAATATTGTTATGGAGACGCAATGTATAAAACTAATTAAATACTGTTCAAAATTATAAAATTTCGATGTTCTTGTGAAACTATTGTCAATATTTCAGCTTTCGAGCTGTAGCCGCTAAATTGATATGATTTTCTTTTCAGGTCCCGATACGACGTTAAAAAATCACAAGATTATTTATAATTCAAAAACTCTTAAAGATAGGTACATGATATTATACAGAAAACCGTTCTAGATTTTTACCTAGATTTCAAAAAATATATAATATATAGGGTAATTCATTTAAAATTCCGAAGTTGCTACCACTTTCGGTATGATCCGGCAACAATTTATAAACGTAGAAAACCCATGTCTTATAGCCACAGCCAAATTTTCAAAATAAAATCTCATTTAGTTCTCGAGATACGTCTAATAGGCCACTTTACTTGGTGTACCCTGTACTGTACAGGGTGTCCCATTTTCGATACTTTTATAGGGTATCTCTGTAACTGTTAGTGCTATCAAAAAATTAATGTAGGTGTCATGTACTCTTTTTGGGCCAAACTTAAAATGATAAAATCAAAATTTGAAAATTTTCGCTCGTTTAAGAGATAGGTGGGAAAATCAAAAAATTGACATATTTAAAATGACCCTTTTTTAGTTAAAAAAGTTACGGAAAAATGTTCAATACAGAAGTTTCTTTATATTGATTGTTAAATAATGTGCCATTTTCAGAATAAGTATACGGGGTCAGGTAAAAAAGTTATCGGACCTATCCTAATTTTTTTAAATGGAACACCCTATGTATATTTTAATCTAAAAATATACTATTTTAAATTCTCCTTTCAAATATATAACACGCCATGGATGATATTTGCTTCCTAGGCGATTTATTTAAACTTTATACCTTAAAACCAAAGTAAGCCATTCTAGTTGTTATTAACATTTAACGTCAATTTCATTTTTTACATATTCATTTGTGAGAACATTTAAAAAAATTTGATGATATCTATCATCCATGGTGTGTTATAAATTTGAGAAGAAAGTTTAAAATGTTATCATTTCAATCAATCAATCTAAAGAAACATTTTTCTGTATCTCTTTTAACTAAGAAAATATAGGGTAATTTAGAGATTGTCAATATTTTGATTTTCCCCATTATCTCTTAAGCGAGCGAAAATTCTCAAATTTTGATTTTACCATTTTAAGTTTGATCCAAAAAGAGCACATGACACCTACATTACTTTTTTGATAGCACTAACAATAACGGAACTAAAAAGTGTCGAAAGTGGGACACCCTGTACTTAGGTGATGTATGTAGGTAACATTTATTCGAGTAAATATTTTTAATAATCCAAAAAAATTTCATAAGGACCTAATTTTTTTTGGAATTATTGTTATAGGGTTTTACCAAAGAATTTTCAACATTGGCGTCCCTTATTGCTCACCACTCCGTTATGCCCGAACTACTTCCATGTCCTCTCTCGCTTAGCCGATACCATCCCGTTTGCATTATATCGGATTCTAGAAGAGATTTCGCCGATATAGAGCCCGAAGTAGAAGTGTGAGGGACTGAAAAAATCATTTCACAAATATATCTATAGGTTTATTCGGGTTCAATTATTTGAACCGTTTTAGAACAGTTATTGAGCAATCTGCTGACTGCGCAGAACTATATGTGCCTGGTTTTGATATCACATACAGTTCTAGGACTGTCAACGGAGTTGTAAAACCCGAACGCATAGAGATGAAAAATTGACAAATAACATGACCTAATTTGTCAGATTTTGGATCTCGTTGTTTCCTTTGATTTGAAGGTTATATTTCCAACAACCCATCTTTGTTCTCAGAAGCTGACGAGGATGAACTAGAAAATTCTATGATATGTATCAAATCCATACTAATTATTTGAAAATACAACAACTATGAACATACATAGATACCCCTCCAAGATTGCACGACGTGCACACGTCACAATTCCAAAATCGGTGGAAGATGACAAGCGTATGCGAATGTAGAACAAATAATCCGAAAACGGTACTTGCTCCAAAGCAGGGATCGATTCTGACTGTTCTAGGACTGTTCCCAGACAGTTCTGATGTTAACCCGAACGCCAAACTTCTCGTTCTAGGACCGTCCTAAATTAGAACTGTAACACCCATACAGGTATATTTAAACTGCGCATATTCCCGACAGTCTTAGAACAGTTATTGCGTGAATCCGAATGAAGCTTATAATGCAGCCCTCTGCCAAATTAAATTGAGCCCTTCTTCCTGTTAATTTTTCGAAAGTAATGTAACTAGAGCTCGTTTTTTTTTATCGATAAAATTTTTCATATTCACGAAAAGTTTTGTTTTGGAAATTTTACACGAACGATAATTGAGTAAAACTTCCAAAAAATCAAAACTTCTAGTATTAGGCCTTCTGCATACGGAGCTTTATTGTCATAGACTCATATTAGATGGGACATGCGGAAGGTGTACGCTTTCGTGCTGCTCCTTTGGGTTTCAACAGAGAACTGCATACGAGGCGTAAGTGACGCGGGTTCGTCAAAGCAGCCAAGCTGCATGGTATAAATAACTAAGAGGTATAATTCCACGCCGAAGGAAGCGTGGCTTGTGACGTCAACGGGCGAGTGATTTTTAAATCTCGTATGGAGATTTATATTGCTATAAGCGTTTCAAACTCTTTTTTAAACGTATTAAAAGGATTTGAAGAAAATTTACAGCGCCTATATTTTATACATGGTGGTTCTTAATAATATGCTAATATTTAAGGACCTTATTCTTGGATCCTTTTCCAAAAAAAAAACTTAATATTAATATATGTCTAAACGTCTTAACTTTTGAGACAAAGAGTGTTAAAAATTTTCATGTTTTTTAATAATTTGTTAAGGTTAATGACTTAAATATGTGATAACTAACACTAGGTAGACAACTGTCAAAACTGTTTATGTTCAAGAAACAAAATCTGCTTTACCTACTAGATCATTTTTAATCATTGTTAAAATTTCATAACAGAGTGCAAATGAACGAATTTAATTTTTTCATACGAAAACTGTACGTCAAACGACAAAAAATCAAGAGACAACATTTGCTCAGCAAGGAACGACAATTTCAGAGATAATTTTTATTTAAAGAAAAGAAGTGACGTACCATTATTTTCTTCGAAAATACCGAGGGCAATTCCCGCACGAACGCCACTGGTCGGAATAAAAAACATGTTATACATCATAAAATGCCTCTTAATGAATATAAAGTGTGTACTAAATTTCACAAAAATATCTAGAGCAATATCATAGATATTAATAAAAAAGGAGATTTTTATCTCAAAAGTTAAGACGTTTATGACATATATTCCATATGAAATTTTTCTGAAATGGACCCAAAAAGAACCTCCTTAAATATTAGCATGTTATTAAGCAACATCCTGTATAGCATAGGCAGTGTTACCAAATTAAGACAAAATATTTATTTTACTTCAACTGTTACAACTTTACAACACTTGGCATGTAAAAATCCAATAATTATAAAAATAATAGAAGTTTTAATTGAATGAGTAACTGAAAAATAAAAGATAATCTGTAATTACAAGTATAGCCCCAATATCTGTCATTTGTCAGTTTGATAGCTGTCTGATAAACGGTTTTGTTCGACTATCACAAAATTCAAACTGGGGGATAATGGAAATCAGCTTAAATTCCACAAAACTTTCCTAATTTAATTATCACTCTAGTTTTAATAAAAATCGAGATCCCAATTGTGAGAATCGAATTTGCGGCAATTATATATTGAACTGGAATCGTAAGTTTTATAAATATGTGTTAAAGGAAGTAAGATTATTAAAATTGTAACGCATAATTTACCACCAATAAAATCCCAACTAGCAGAGGCACGTGAAAATGAAGTCAACAAATGGTCACATAATGACGAGAGATGACCGTCAGGATGATGTAAATATCACGTAACAATTACTTCCTAATATTTCAACAAATGACGTCATATTGGCGACATCATTTAGACGTATTATTTGGCGTCATATTGGCGACGTCGTTTAGACGTGTTATTTTACAGAATACGGTCTAAAATCTGTAAATCCATAAAAATAACGAAGTATATTAATGAAAATAAAAATAACTGAAAAATGGTAGTACATGTTTAAAGGTTCTCCTGTAGTTGTACCTTTCCCCAATTACTAAAATTTTTAAATTTCAATAATTAAAAATAACTCACTTACAAACAAATCCAAAACGTAAATCACATTTGAATAGTTAACTTGTGGATATCACCCGAGTAGAAATACCTCCTATTTTAAAATGGGAGATGAATAAACAATGCGAATGAATTGGTTCATGGTATTTTTCTCTTGTTTACTTACGTATGATCTATTTTATCACTAGAAAAATACGTCAATATTACGTTATATATAATATCCTGACATAATATCGTCATTATGTCGTTATTTGTTGGGAATTTTAGACCGCTGACGAGTTTTCACCATGACCTCAATATGACGTACCTCTGCTACCTGGTATCAGCCTTTCCAGCGATTTGTGGAAGTTAATAAGGGATTTGGACAAAAAAAAAGTGGAAGGAAGAACTGAATAGCAATAAGTTATTATTTATATACTGAGTGTATCAAGGCAATAAGCTATAATAATATGTTCTAAAACAAATTAATTTTTCATGTCAATATCGCTTTAATATTTTCTTCTAACCATCTAACTTTGATGGAGATTTAATATGTATGCACCATTTTACTACTTTCCATAGTTATTAGTGGTATATTCTTCACCAGTATATTCTAGTATTAGTTATAATTATACAGGGCGTCCCAATATTTCAACAAAGTAAAATAGTTGCTGTTTGTTTGGAGCATAAATATGTTTTATTAACTTGGAACCGTAAGTAATAAAACTATTCCGATCTGAATGTGATTGAACGCAGCCCGTGAGTAATTTTGTATTACTCACGTTGACAAACCAATAAATAATGATTGAAAAAACATATTTTATATTTGTCGCACTATTGAATCGCCCTGTATACGTAAAAATATATATGTTTACTTATTTATATGGCTGTGGTAAACGCTTTTCTTGTTAATGTATTAAAAATTAGAAAACAAAGCCTAAATCATCTAGTCCAATTGACTAATTCCTGTGTGTTTGAGATGGTAATTTTTTTTTAAATAACTTTTCTTATAGTAAATGTAAGCTATTTTTATTTTACTGACATTTATACGACTTTATTACTAGCACTTACCTATTTGTTATATTTATAACACATAATATACATAATATGCCAAATTAATTCCCCATTTTCGATTGTACAGGGGGTTAAGTATCTCTCCACAACGGTGCACCGCCCCTCGCCCTTAGCCTGGTACCATAGCACCGCCCAGCCTCGCTTGAGCTTCGCACAGTAGTCCCTCGACATCGAGATATAAACATGGATTGTGCGTTGTTATCTTCTTCCGATGAAGAAGATATTGTTTTTGACTCTAATATAACAAATTGGTTCTTATATGCTTCAACAAAAATCTAATATTTATATGCATTCTCATATATTCACAAAAGCGTTGGGAATCTTTCCTTAGATCTTTATAAAGGTGATAAAATTCTACATAGAATCTTCGCTTTGCGTTAATAGGATGCAATCTTGATTTCTGTTTAAACATATACCACTTGGTTTAGCGTTTAGAATAATATCTTCTTCATCGGAAAAAGATGATAACGCACAGTCCATGTTTATATCTCGATGTCGAGAGACAAACTGATCGACAGTAAAGGCAATGAGCGGGTTTCGGTGCGCCGTTCTGGATACTACTTAAGAGAGGTATGCGGTTGAATCTACTTTCACATCAGTACATCTTTCGGAAAAAAATATTTATAGGAAAAGTTGCCAAGACAAATCGCTGGAAATTATTAGATAGTATGTAGGACGATCGCTATGGGGCGTAACACTAATAATAATTTGTTAACAGTATTTTTCTCTACAATTTGCTATAATGTTGCTCTACAATAAGGTATATTGAAATTTCTTACAACCAACTTCATTCTTTAAGAATTCTTTCATCTGTAGCACTTCATCCTTGTGGAACGGCCTTCCCGAGGTCTATTTTCCCAACGGATATGACCTCCAACTCCCAGAGTGTCCTAAAGGATTTTTCCTATAGTGCTTGTATTTGATCATAAAATAAAAATCATACATACAGGGTGGCCAATTAATGCGACAAAGCTCAATATCTCTTTTACCGCTAGGGATAGCGGAAAACTTTTTTACGAAAGTTATTAAGCGTTAAGAGGTGCAGCTTTTAAAATTATTTTCAAACATACAGGGTGCTCCAAAAGGGCGGTGTGATAAAAATTTCATATTTTTTAAATGGGACACTATGTATATTTTTACATATTTGAATTCACCGTAAAATTCTGTACATAGCACCGTAATTATTTGTACACATTTTTGCAACGTTGCCAAATAGATTGGAAAATTCCTAAAATTTGTGCAAAAACATGGTTCAATGAAATGTGTAATATTTCTTAACTTATAATTATTTGAAATAAAATATTTTTATGTCGGAAAGAGGAATGTTGACAGAAGTCCCCTATGATAACACATATCAATATTATTATACAGGGTATTTTCTATGGATATGCCAACATTACGAACTTGAAACCTGAATTTCGTAAGTTTTTTAAATGAAACACCCTGTATATGATTACTTTCTCTTGTAGATATTTTAATCCTCTCTAATTTTTATTAAGGTCTTTCTATGCTTATCTCTACCAATCGTGGTGGTATTTCAATTTTTATTTAAACTCGAACAAAAAAAGTGGATGTATTTTACCATTGTCCTTTTTCTAGTCACCTATGACAAAATAAAACCAAAATGTTGTAATTTTAAAAAAAATTATTTATTCATACGTGAGGATACGACACAAAAATATTTTAGCGATTCAAGCTTGTGGACAATTTCTAAAGTAAATTATTACCTAATTATTTGTTTATATAGTAACCCCTAATACCTTGAACACATAATTCAATACGTTTTTTAAAATAATGAGTCATGTCTCTACACATTTTCAACTGTTTTCAAAGTATTACTCGGCAAATGTCTAGAAACAGTCTTTTGAAAAACGTATTGAATATGTGTTACAGTTAATGGGGGTCACTATGAACAAATAATTAGGCAATATTTTGAAAACAGTTCCAAATGTGTAGAAACATGACTCATTCTTTTGAAAAACGTATTGAATTATGTGTTCAAGTTAGTGGGGGTCACTATATGAACAAATAATTAGGTAATAATTTACTTTAGAAATTGTCCACAAGCTTGAATCGTTAAAATATTTTTGTGTCGTATCCTCCCGTATGAATAAATATATTTGTTTTAAATTACAACATTTTGTTTTTATTTTGTCATAGGTGACTAGAAAAAGGACAATGGTAAAATGCATCCACTTTTTTTTGCTCGAGTTTAAATAAAAATTGAAATACCACCAAGATTGGTAGAGATAGGCATAGAAAGACCTTAATAAAAATTAGAGAGGATTAAAATATCTACAAGATAAAGTAATCATATACAGGGTGTTCCATTTAAAAAACTTACGAAACTCAGGTTTCAAGTTCGTAATGTTGGCATATCCATAGAAAATACCCTGTATAAAAATATTGATATGTGTTATCATAGGGGACTTCTGTCAACATTCCTCTTTCCGACATAAAAATATTTTATTTCAAATTATTATAAGTTAAGAAATATTACACATTTCATTGAACCATGTTTTTGCACAAATTTTAAGAATTTTCCAATCTATTTGGCAACGTTGCAAAAATGTGTACAAATAATTACGGTGCTATGTACAGAATTTAACGGTGAATTCAAGTATGTCAAAATATACATGGTGTCCCATTTAAAAAATATGAAATTTTTATCACACCGCCCTTTTGGAGCACCTCTTAACGCTTAATAACTTTCGTGAAAAAGTTTTCCGCTATCCCTAGCGGTAAAAGAGATATTGAGCTTTGTCGCACTAATTGGCCACCCTGTATGTCATGAATAACTTTGCTTTCCTCTAACCCTTAGTTCCGATATGTGAATGTTACGTTAAGTTAGACCTCAGCTAAGGTAGCCATAACATTATGGTCATGGGCGTCGTTAGAAAATTTTGTAGGGGGTGGCAATGATAAAATGACCAATTTTATAAACTTAAAAACCAGGACGCCAGTGGTAGCAAAACGGGGAAAAAGCTCGCTGCTGCAGGCGAAATTATTTATGGACCACGCCCCACGAACAAACCCAAAATACACACCTGAATTTGGTCAATAATTTATAGTAAATACTAGAAAAACCGTTGCGGTAAGGCGTGAATTCAGATAACTTGACAGAAATTTTGCCGAATTCTCGTTAATCTTATATTTTCAGCCTTAACTTGATGAAAATCCATAATAAAATTTATTAAAGAAAACACTATGTGATATTTTTGATTTTCACTATATTTTGTCAACATGACACGTGTTTCACCGTCACAGCGACTTCATCAGATGTAAGGTATGAACAATGATAACTTAATTTATATGTCTCGTAAAAATAAGACCTACAATAATGTTATGGGATAATTATTTAATAATATAAGAGTTTATTATTGGAAGGAAGGTAGAAAAAATAAACAAATTAACTAACACCTTAAATTTAACAAAGGCGAAGAACATATATCAAGCTTGTCATTAAGTAAATTAGGGAAATTTTTCATTTTGTTAATCTCCATAGGCTCTAGTAAATTTAACTTCAAACCCTTTTGTTCTATATGCAAAATCTTGTTATACTTAATATAAAAAGCGTGACATTTTTATTTAAGTCACAACAGACGAACGAAAGTAATTTCGAAGTAATTTTTTTTATCCAAAAAGTAACTCCATATTTATTTTAAGAAACATTAATTAGTTTGATTTTAATGGTATTCTACGGTTGTAATGCCAAATATGCAATAATTTCATCGTAAGAAAGTTCATTGTCTGTTAAAACTACAACGATATCTCTTGAGTATCCTGGCGAGTTGCATTTCGTATTTCCCGTATAAGTTTTAATTCATTTTAAACCAAAAAAGCCTTCTCTCCACTGAGACGGAAGTAATGGTTAGTTTAAGTTAATTTTCCAGTTGAACAGCGAGAGAAACTCTTTTAAATGACGCCTAATTTTAATATTTTCCGATATGGCGTTCCAGAGATATTGCATTTTTTCCAAACCAATGTTGGCTGTACCCGCACCACTTTATTTGAAGTGTTAGGGAAAAAAGTATGTAAGCAAAGTTGTTCATGATACATGTGCCACTTATTTGTAAGTATTTTCAAAATTCGAAAAGCTTATCTAAGCAAATTGTTGAGAAACCAACTGTTAACAAATCAAATTATTATTAGTGTTACGTCCTCTAGCTGCCGTCCTAAAAATTTCCAGCTTTCCATACTTTCCAGTCTTTCCTGTTTGCAACTTTTCCTATATTCTATATTCTCCGAAAGCTGTACGGTGAACGGTGTCAGATATACAGCCCCGTAACTCGCATATGTGGCCAGTGGCGTATGTAAGAGGGGGCTACCCCCCCCCCCCCCCCCCCCCGAAATTTTATGTTTTAACCAATTTATTCAATGAATTCGCTAAGAAACATATAAATCTTGATTTTACTAGATGTTTGTTTTGTTCGTTGTTGTTTAAACCCTCAGTATATTTTTGTTCAGTTAATAATTAAGTCAGATCTAGTGACGCATTCACCATTTTGTTTTTTGATCAATATTTCGTTGCTTTTTAGTTTAATCTGAAAATACCCATTTTATGGGATCAATTACAATAAGTTTTAAAATTTTCGATTAAAAAATTAATTTGTGCAAATTGACTTGCTTCCATTAATTTATTAATTAAAAAACATTTCAAACCCAAAACTTTAGATAATTGGTCCTTACAACAACAAACAACAAATTCCTATGTACGCCACATAATGTGGCCACCCTGACAATTGAAAATGGGGAATTTACTGTTTTTGAAGATGATTATAAACAAGTATACTTAATTAATTAAAAATAGAATATACAGGTTGTCTCATTTAAAATTTTTTACTTTTGTTAATATCTCAAAAATTAAACTTCTTAGAGGAAAACTGGCTATGCCCTTTACGCAAAAATCTCATCGTGTCGTTAAAAAGTGAGACACTAAAGTGAAAACCACTACAGCCTATCTTGGATAATAGCTCTAATACCCTTAGAAAGTGTCGAAAATAGGACACCCTGTATAGTCATGGCCGGATTTATAACGGGGCACTTAGGGCCCGGCCCTCACATCATCAGGGGCCCCCACCTAAAGAACAATACTTGAAAATTCGTTACTATTTCTTAGACGTTTTGTTCCCTAATCTTCAATATTGAAAAAAAAAAATAGTTTGCTTCACTGCCCTTGCATGGGCCCCCGCATTAGCAGTGCCCCAGGGCCCCGTCAACTTTAAATCCGGCCTGTAACTGTACTGTAACAGTACAGTTCCGAATATGCCCAGTAGAGTAGATTGTGGCTATTAATTTTCCTTCAAGCTTTACTTGTTGTCTTGTTTGTAAAACGTTATTTAACAGATATACCGGGTGTTTCAGGAGGAAAGCCCACTCCTATTTTATTGTTTCCATTACAGAAATAAAATTTGGTGGGTTTGTATGTGATATTATTTTGCATTTTGTGATATGACGGACTGCATTTTCTCACTTCCGGTTTAACCGGAAATTACCTCACCTTTGGACTTTTAAATGGAACTTATAGTATATTATAGGTTATGTCGATTCAGAATATCGTTTCAAAATCAACGACGCTCCATACGTAATTTTTTGACACTCTAATTTTTTTTTATTTTCATCTAGATTGCTATGAACTTCCTAAAATTGTTTTTTTCAAAGCCAAATTCTTCATAAAAATGCAATTTTAAAGTTTTTAAGAAAACTCAATTTTTTTAAGCGCAAAGGGCTTCGCATTTATCTAGGTACCTATGACGCCATAATGCTAACAAACAAATGAACATAATTACAAATTTAAAATCGGAAATCATTTGGCTAAGAAGTAAACCATTTTAGGAAGTTCATAGCAATCTAGATGGAAAAATAAAACAAAAGTTTTAAAGTGACATATGGGGTGTCGTAGAATTTGAAACGGTATTCTGAATCGACATAGCCATAAATAAAATGGGCAGTGGCGGCTCGTGACCTATGATAGAGGGTGTTCAAAATTATCATGAAATTATTTTAATAATTTAATTTTTCTGTAGCGACCAAATAATTATATTCTTCGGCATTTTAAACGTAGGAAGAAAAAAAGCAATAAGAAAATGCGTTAGGTAAAACATATTTTTATTAATTTTTTTAATTTTACTCAACGAAATACAATTTTTGGAAAATAAGGAAGGTTTTTTTTAGTGTATAGTGTTTAAAAGTAAAGTCCATTCTTCGGTTCTTAATTGTAAAAAGTTTATCGATAACGGCCTCATTAAAGTTTGGAATACCCTCTATACATTTTTTTAATAGATAACATTGTTAGTGCTGTTAGCCTTTCTTCATTCATATAACTTCGCAAAAATGTTTTTATTCGTTTTAATGTTGAAAGACATCGTTTACCTTCGGCCGTCATCGCTGGTATGGTAACAATTATTTGTAAAAGTGTAAAGGTGGCAGAAAATATGCTCAACCACCCCACCCCCTCAAACACCGGGCGCGGGTGGGGTAAGTTAAAATTTTAAAATGAAACCCCATATTTTTTATTGTCGTATCGTGTTCTCCGACCAAAAATAAACATCTTTTGTCCGAAAAATGTTTTTATTCGAGCCCATCCTTCACCAATAATCACCATGAGAAAGACAAAATCAGAACCGTGCGAAAATCAAGTTTTATGCCGGAAATACTCTTTTTCTCTGTCTTGTACAGTACGTTTCACGAAAATTGAATACGACTTAATGATTTCCTGGGTCGGTCCCATTGTGTCGACAAGAGCTTGGGAATAAACAAGTGAAGTATGAAGGGACGGACTAAGGAAAACAAGTAATGATATGATTATATTAATGTAATCAAATGAAATAACATTTTTTTTTAAATATTACTAGTCATATTTATTTACATTTATAATGTCATTCTATAGATAGTTCTGTTTCGCTATCGCTATCCTCATCAGAATTAATTATAATTGGATTAATTATACGATCCAGACTAATATACGAATTTTCTACAGTTATTACGTGACGGACTGAATTTTTCCAACTACCTGGGGGGATATCATTAAAGCATTTTCGTATTAATTCTACAACACTAGAACTTAAAGTCGGAGAAATATTTTCAGACCTAACCAGTGGTTTTAACTGGTGCCACATATGCTCTATGGGGTTAAAAATGCAATAATAGGGTGGGAGCCGTAGCACTGTATGTCCAATTTCTTCTGCCAATGTGTCACAAACATATACTTTTTACTTTTCTAAAACATCACTTTTTTATAACTTTCTTCAAAATATATATCATTCGCCGCCATGTAGTTCTGAATCTCCAATTTTGTATTATTTGAGCTTGGAGCTTTGTGTAATTGGCGACTGTGATAGCTCGAATGGAGGAATATTTGGTAAAAAACAATTCTTGAACCATTCCTCAAAATCTAACAAATTTTACCACAAAAAGATATTTAAATATAAATTAAGCAACCTAACCTACCTGATGTGCCTATATTTAATTATAATTATTACAATCCGGTCCTTTCCAGATAATAATAACAAACGGTCATAAATAATGGGATGGCCCAGGTACTTTTACGGCAGTCATTAAGTTATATCCATTTTTCTTGAAATAATCTTTACTAAAAAATGCCCGTGGAAAAAGTTGTTTGTATTCCATTCCCAAAAATATGGGGTTCCATTTCAAAATCTTAACTTACCCCCACCCGCGCCCGGGGGTTGAGGGGGTGGGGGTGGTTTCAATTGCAAACTATTCCTCCTTCAAAAGCAAACAACTTTTTCCCCCAGACATTTTCCGCTGCAATGCGAAGCACAGGAGTTATTCCGGGGTACCGACCTTTTTTCAACACCGTGTATACAGTTTGGTTTGAGGTACGATAAAATATTAGGGAGGGTCGGACTTTATACGATAAATAATATTAAATGCATATAAATTAATATTTTTTATTCGTTTTGGGGGTGCAAGTGATCATGTGCTCCTGTGGAAGAACCGCCACTTAACCTGGAACATTTAAAAATCCAAAGTTTAGGTCATTAGTGGGGAAGTGGTGTCGGTCATGTCATAAAATGCAAAATAATATCACACAAACTCACCATATTTCTGTAATTTAAACAATAAAAATTCATAGGAGTGAGCAGCGCGCCTTCCTCCTGAAACACCCGGTACTTGTTGATTTCACATTGTCGCCTTACCTGTGCATAGTTTTAGTTATTTATAGTTATTACGGGAACTACATGCTTTATTTCACCATAACATGACAAATATAAAAATATTTTTGTTTATATTATGAGGTTTTCTTCATTAAATTACGAACAAACCCGAACAAACCCGTCGAATAGCTCTTACGATGCATGTAAGTCCCCCATTATTTAGGAAATCTATATAAAGTTACATCGCGCAGTTGAATACGAAATGGGGGGTAAATTTGTTGGGTCATCTTGTAGCCGATGCCAAAATAAAATGACGCACTTATGAAAAAGGATTATTTAAAACCAAGGCCTAATTGTAGACCGAAAATAAATGCTACCTCTTCCTATAACATTTTTTCGAAAATTTATTATTAACGGAGTTCCAGGGTGTTAAAGTAAAATTTCATTTGCAATACCTTTTGCCACGCTCATACTATTTTGATGAAATCTTGATGAATATCGCATATGGGGCTTTTTCGGGATGAGGAATACAAATTTGTCCACTGTTTTTTCGCATTTCGTAGAGGGCGCCACATACGAACCTATACTTTAATTTGAATGGTCCTAACTTTTTTGTGCTACACTGTATGCGAATTTTGACTGAATATTATTTTATTCTCCTAACCTATCAACATAAAAAAGGTGTACCCCCCCCCCCCCCCCCCCTCCCTTACATCTACAGTCGGTTGCGAGAATGCTCTTATTGGGGATATTGCAGGCAAACTGGGAGTAAACAGAAATACGGTGTTGTTGGCAAAACCAAAAATGGCAAGGGCATCGAACTATTATTAGGAGCAGTTTCAGGTTCCCCTAGAATGTTTGCTAAAGATGAAAATAGAAGAATACTAATTATCAAGAAGTAATAAATAGGAATGTTCTATGACTTCAAATGTAAGCTAACAAAAAACTTCTTGACTGTCCAAACGGATCAAGGTCCTTTTGGTCAGTCGCTAAGGCCGTCAGCCAAAATTTTACCAAATCAACTATTCCACCTCTAACCCGTCCCGATGGTACAATATCATCCACAGCCGGAGACAAAGCAAACTTACTTGCTGAACTATTTTCTTCGCATTCCACTGGAGATTTCCAGGGAAGAATACCACCCGACATTCCTGCAGTTGAATCCGAAATGACCGAAATCGTATTCCGTCAGCGTCCTGTCAAACGAATCCTGAAAGGACTCGACGTCAAAAAAGCTACTGGTCCAGACGAAATTCCTATTATAGTTCTCAAGAGATGCGCCGATGAACTAACACCAGTATTTTGTAGACTTTTCAACTTATCCTACAAAAAATGAATATTTCCATCTTGCTGGAAGACGGCGCGAGTCCAGCTTATTCCCAAGAAAGGTAGAGAACCCTGCCTAACAACTATCGACCAGTCGCATTGCTTTCAGTTATATCAAAAGTAATGGAGAAAGCTATTAACAAACATCTTCTAAAGCACCTGGAAGGCTTCTACATTATCAGCGATCATCAATATGGATTTCGGAAGTCCAGATCAACTGGAGATCTTCTAGCCTATGTCACCCATATTTGGAACAACGCAATGGAACATGGGGAGCCTCGGGTTGTTGCACTGGATATTTCTAAAGCTTTTGATCGTGTTTGGCATGAGGGGCTTCTAAGTAAACTGCGATCATATGGTATGCCTAGCCGATTCTGTGCATGGTTGTCTAGCGTTCTTAAGGACCGCTCTCTGCAAGTGGCGATTGACCAATTTCTTTCAGACACCTTCACCATCAATGCCGGTGTTCCTCAAGGGTCCATATTGTCTCCCACTCTCTTCTTACTCTACATTAACGACCTTCTAGTTAAAACTAAAAATCCGATATTTAGTTTTGCTGACGATAGCACACTTATCTCATCTTTCTCTTTGAATGCGCAAACATCGGCTGCCGACGCACATCTTCGCAGACAGCATGAAGTATCACGCCTCAACAAAGACCTGGAAGAAATTTTGGCTTGGGGTGACAGTAACCAAGTCGAATTTAACGCTAAAAAAACCCAGGCAGCAGTTTTCTCTAAAAAGGTTAACATTACAGAACCGGAAATAGTCATTGCCGGACACGCAATCCCACTGGCTTAATCTATTAATTTGCTGGGCGTCAATCTAGGAGGAAATATGTCTTGGCATAACCACGTTGTGGCAGTCGCCAAGATAGCTTCTCAGAAGCTTGGGGTACTCTTCCGAACCAGAAAGTTGTACACACCTCAACAACTTTTGACACTATACAAAGCCCAGATTGGACCATCATTAGAATACTGCTCTCATGTCTGAAGCTCTGCACCCAAACATACTCTTCGGCTACTGGATTCCATCGAAAGAAGGGCTATTCGTCTGATCGGAGACCACGAGCTGACGAAGAACCTCGACAGCCTAGAACATCGAAGGGATTTGACTCTCTTTTACAGATATTTTCATGGAAGGTGCTCGGCTGACCTTTCCCTCTTAATTCCGCCCAGAGCGACGAATAGCAGAAATACACGACGAAAATCTGCCGCCCATCCATATGTGGTTAAGCTTAGTACTCCTCAAACTTCATTATTTAAGAACTCTTTCATCTGTAGGACTACATCCTTGTGGAACGACCTTCCCGAGGTCGTTTTTCCCAACCTCCAACGATTCAAAACCAACGTGAATCGCTTCTTGCGCACTTGCACCACTCCCAGAGTGCCCTAAAGAATTTTTCCTATAGTGCTTGTGTTTGATCATAAAAAAAATTACCTCTAGAATGCCGTGTTAAAATATTTCCTTTTCTTCCAAAACACCCTGTATTACCTATATTTCTTCGATAACTATGTTGAAAATCTATTTTAAACCGGAATAGGGGACGCCAATAACTTTAAGTACGGACAGGAAAACTCGTATAGGGTTGAATGGGTTTATCAGTGACATTAACAAATGAAACGTGTGTAAAGCAGATGCTCCCCTTTTCGGTGTGATTTATTGAATCTAAAATAAGATAAATTCGGAAGTCAGTGGTGTGGATAAAACATTTTTTTACACAGTCCGCAGTGCAGTGACCTGTGGATAAAAAGGTAAACAGTGACTATTGATCTGAAGGTGCTTCTAAACGAGGAACTCTACTCAACCTGGACAGTTTTGACGTAACTTATATGCTACTTTGGCAGCAGAGCTTCTACTTTCTAGCAACGAAAGAATAGTATCACTGTTACTGCATGAGAAGTATGGTTTTCAATTTAAGAATTATGTGGCGAAATAAAAAAAACTGCAAAATAAGAATAAATGATCGCAATCTATATTTATTAAGAATAAGCAATAAAATATATACAGGGTGTCCGGGAACATGTGGGAAATCTCCCGGATATGAAGAAAGCACGTGAAAAGAATACTATAGGTTCATATAAACTTCTTTCGTATCGGCCTCCTCTTCGGAGATATGGGCTCCCAAAGATCACCAATGGAATCAAGTTTTTTACACATAATTATTGAACCACCTGGTATATTTCAATTATTTTTTAATATGATGTATACCAGGTAAGATCCGTCAAATTACTACCCAAGAAACTGTTGTGAATTACTCACAGCTGCAGGGACGGACTAGCTGTAACACTCATGGGTCCATTTTTTTTTACGCCCTGTATGATGAGAACTTTGGACAATGTTTTTTACATACCTTTAACTATTGGCTAAAAATTAAGTACTCTTCATTCATGTCGCTAATCCTAACCGTTTTCGAGAAAACGTCATTTTATTTACACTGAGTCCCCTAACTGCTCATGGGCTAAATATGAAAAAGCGGAATCTTGAAGGTTGAACATTGGATCGGAACAAAGATGTATCTTTTATTGAAATACCCGAAGCACATGCTGTATAATGAAATGCCGTTTTTTCGAAAACGGTTAGGCTTAGCGACATGAATGAAGAGTACTTAATTTTTAGCCAATAGTTAAAGGTATGTAAAAAACATTGTCCAAAGTTCTAATCATACAGGGCGTAAAAAAAAATGGGCACATGAGTGTTACAGCTAGTCCGTTCCTGCAGATGTGAGTAATTCACAACAGTTTCTTGGGTAGTAATTTGACGGGTCTTACCTGGTATACATCATATTAAACAATAATTGAGATATACCAGGTGGTTCAATAATTATGTGTAAAAAACTTGATTCCATTGGTGCTCTTTGGGAGCCCATATCTCCGAAGAGGAGGCCGATACGAAAGAAGTTTATATGAACCAATAGTATTCTTTTCACGTGTTTTCTTCATATCCGGGAGATTTCCCACATGTTCCCGGACACCCTGTATATTGTGTATAGTTAATTGGCTTCACGGAAATAGAAGGCGTTCTCCTGTTAAGAGGTACATCTTCTAAAATTATTTTCGACTCTAAAGGGTGCACCAAAAAGGCGGCGCATTGAAAATTTATTTTATTTTAAATGGGACACCCTTTATATTTTTACATAATTATATGAATACATTTTTGCAATGTTGCCAAATAGATTGGAAAATTCCTTAAAATTGTGATAAAACATGGTTCAGTGTGTAATATTTTATAAGTTATAATATATTTTGAAAGAAACTATATTTATAACGGAAAATTATTATAACTTTAATAAAATATTATAAATTTCACTGAACCATGTTTCATTACAAATTTTACGAATTTTCCAACCTATTGAGCAACGTTGTAAAAATGTATACAAATAGTCATTTAGAATTTCACTCTGAATTCAAATATGTAAAAATATACAGGGTCCCCATTTAAAAAAAATTTGGGTGGACCCTGTATAGTTAAATATAATTTTAGAAGATGTACCTCTTAACACTTAATAACTTTCTTGACGAAAGTTTTCCCCTATCTCAAATGGTACAGCAGATATTGGCATTTGTCGGACAAATTGGCCATTCTGTATACAGGGTTCTGGGAAAATGTGGGAAATCTCCCGGATATGAAAAGAACAAGTGAAAAGAGTACTACAAGTTCATATAAACATGGCGTATAAGCCTCCTCTTCGGAGATATGGCCTCCCAAAGATCTCCAATGGAATCAAGTTTTTTTACACATTGTAATAACCTCCTTCTTTGGTATTACTAATCGTCTAGTATCTTCATTTAATAAAAGGACGGTTCCAGTTCAAACTCTTACTTTAATCTAAATCATTTTTAATTTTACAATTACAGCCAAATCCAAAAGTGTTACGAGCAATCACCTTTTGATGTCACAATAAGTCTACTAAGCATAACACTGACGAAATCGTTAATTGACAAAATTAACTATTTCATCCTCACCTAGTATCCGTTCGGAATCAGACTACTAGTGGTTATACTTATATTACAACATAATTATTGAAGCAGCAGGTAGGTATATTTCAATTTTTTTTTAATATGATGTATACCAGGCAAAACCCCTTCAAATTAGTATCTAAGAAGTGTTGTGAATTACTCACTGGTCCCTTTCTTATCTCCCTGTATGATAAGAACTTTGGACAACGTTTTTTACATACCTTTAACTATTCACTTCATTTATGTCGAAAATCATTTATTTTCGAAAAAACGACATTTTAATTACTTCTTGTATCTGGCGTATCTCGGTAAGAGATATATCTTTGTTCCTATCAAATGTTGAACCTGAAAAGACCGCTTTATCATATTTAACCCGTAAGAAGTTAGTGTAAATAAAATGACGTTTTCTCGAAAACGGTTAGGATTAGCGTCATGAATGAAGAATACTTAATTTCTAGTCAATAGTTAAAGGTTTGTAAAAAATGTTGTCCAAAGTTCTCATATTGGGCATCATATTGAGCGTTAAAAAAATGAGACCATGAGTGTCACATCTAGTCCATCCCTGCAGCTGTGAGTAATTAACAATACTTTCTTGTATACTAATTTGGTAGGTCTATTTTAAAAAAATTGAAATATACCTGGTGGTTCAATAATTATTTGTAAAAACTTGACTCCAATGGAAGAGTTCTTTGGGAGTCCGTATCTCCGAAGAGGAGGCCTATACAAAAAAAGCTTATATGAACCTGTAGTACTCTTTTCGTTTGTTTTCTTCATATCCGGGAGGTTTCCCACATTTTTCCGGACACCCTGTATAATATAGAGGTCCGCAGCAATTTAAATTGTATAAAAATGTTAGGTCGGCTTCTCCTGTTTCGCCTCTTTCGAAGGCGATTCGTCCATTGTATCAATGCCGTAATCTTTCGGGTTATCGGTGTACGGGCAGAAATCTGTGAAGAAAAGCAAATACTCCGCCTCACTTGACGTCAGAGCTCTGGCCGGAGCTGCTTCTTTTTGTTTTGCTTCGTGCGGAGGGGAACGTTTTTTCAGTTCTGAAAAATACGGTATTATTCAAGATTTGTAATTTCGGTTGTTATTTACGGATATAATTTGGGACATGAGCTGCTAAAAACGTAATGCAGGTGCTTATAGTATTTAAATGGGTGACCCCTTAGGTGTCCTCGACCATCTATACAGGGTGTCCCATAACTAATGGTACACAGGAAAACTGCAGATTCCTTGGGTAAAAATACTGCGATTTGGTCATACTTAGTTTAGTGCAATAGCTGGTAATAACCGAGATACAGGGTGTCCAATTAAAAATTGGAAAATTTTCCTAAATAACTAAACTTATTTCTGAATCAATATTTTTGCACAACATTTTGTGACTAGTGTTTTTTTTGGGAAGGAATTTGAATTTGTTAATAATTTTGATGTAGATTGTAGGGGGCACTTTTTGCGATAGTCTGGACACATAAAAAGAAGTGTAACTTTCTTGGGCCTTAGCATAATTATGTTTTTATTAAAAATATCAGTTTTTCCGTCATTTTTAAGCAATAAAGGTATACTTTATAAATGTCGCTCCGACTAACCGTTTTCGAGATATTTTCAATTACAATTTCTAATGCGCCCGTTTAAATTTTGATTTGTAAATGTGAAATTTGTCACAGTACTTGGACACCCTGTATCTCGGTTATTACCATCTATTAAACTAAACTAAGCATGTCCAAATCACAGTATTTTTACCCAAGGAATCTGCAGTTTTCCTGTGTACCATTAGTTATGGGACACCCTGTATAATGAGATAACAATTCCTTAAATCAGACTACATGCCATCGGTACCGGGTGTTCATATTTCGATGGTTTTACGGTGTATCTCCGTTTTTAGTAGAAATAGAAGGATACGGATTCCGCAGCTCTGTGCTACTTTTTTGTGAAACAAACGGTGCCTCGATTAGACTTTTCTAGGCCTTCTCGTTTTTGATATACGGGATGTTTTTGAGAATTTTACAATTTGGAACACCCCCCGTCATAGGTGTAACTAGGGGGGGGGGGGAGGTGGGCTATGCCCACCCTAGATTGCTCTGGTGCCCACCCCAGTATTCCCAAAGTTCGAAGCCATACATACGTCATAATGACATTTGCCATTAAAATCCTGCTGGACTAGGGGCCAGGCCCCCCTACAAAATCATTCTAGTTACGCCAATGCCCCCCGTATTTTGTAAACTACCAAAAAGAAATGAAGTGTTTCCTTTTTAGTTTTTTTACGTAGAATCCAGTGACCGTCAGTATTTAACAAGCTTCTTAGAATATGCTTTATATTTAGTTTTAATATTATGCCCGCAATTTTTTTAATAGGCCATGACGGATCTTTAAAAAAAAATAATTACTGATGCTATTAAATATAAGAAACAAAAATTGAACCTTTATGGAACTTCCTCATAAATATTTCTCAAATTGTTCTCCATTATGCCTTAGACATGTTTCACCCATACTTATTTAGTATTTATTGTTATAAAAGAATTTATTTCAATTGAAGCAGAATCCTCAGTCTCGCGAATTTCCTTTTTGTTTCATCTAGCTAATTGCAGAAAATTGCTTCTTATTTTTTTTCTCAATAACGGTTAGAGATGCGAAAAAACTACAGAAGGACAAAAAGTTTCTAAATAAGATGGACCAATGATTTTGTATTTTAAAATCTAACAGCGGCGTACCGCAAAAGAGTTCATAGGGGGAAAAGAGGGCACGCACGAGAGCAAAATCACCCGGTATATTCTGACAACCGTTTGACAAGTACAATCATGTAACCCCCCCTATTGCGTAACCTATGGCAAATTTTAGATACCTTAGAAATTGCAGGAGCTATGAAGAAAAAACTAAAAAAATACTAAAATTACAACACCCTTGTAGATGTTTATTTGAAATTTATGTTAATCATGAAATAATCCAAATAATCAAGCACTTCCATTTGTACATTATATTTAGGAACACCCTGTGTTCCTCAAGGGTCCATATTCTCTCCCACTCTCTTCGTACTCTACATTAACGACCTTTTAGTGAAAACTAAAAATCCGATATTTAGTTTTGCTGACGATAGCACACTTATCTCATCTTTCTCTTTGAATGCGCAAACATCGGCTGCCGACGCACATTGTCGAAGACAGCATGAAGTATCACGCCTCAACAAAGACCTGGAAGAATTTTGGCTTGGGGTCACAGTAACCAAGTCGAATTTAATGCTAAAAAAACCCAGGCAGCAGTTTTCTCTAAAAAGGTTAACATTACAGAACCGGAAATAATCATGGCCGGACACGCAATCCCACTGGCTTCATCTGTTAATTTGCTGGGCGTCAATCTGGGAGGAAATATGTCTTGGCATAACCACGTTGTGGCAATCGCCAAGATAGCTTCTCAGAAACTTGGTGTACTACTCTTCCGAACCAGAAAGTTGTACACACCTCAACAACTTTTGACACTATACAAAGCCCAGATTCGACCATCACTAGAGTACTGCTCTCATATCTGGAGCTCTGCACCCAAACATACTCTTCGGCTACTGGATTCCATCGAAAGGAGGGCTATTCGTCTGATCGGAGACCACGAGCTGACGAAGAACCTCGACAGCCTAGAACATCGAAGGCAGGTTGGGGATTTGACTCTCTTTTACTGATATTTCATGGAAGGTGCTCGGATGACCTTGCCCTCTTAATTCCGCCCAGAGCGACGAATAGCAGAAATACACGACGAACCCGCCCATCCATATGTGGTTAAGCTTAGTACTCCTCGAACTTCATTATTTAAGAATTCTTTCATCTGGAGGACTGCATCCTTGTGGAACGACCTTCCCGAGGTCGTTTTTCCCAACACTACAAAGATAATTTTTTATCGCTTTCTGTAATCGACAAATGGGGGGGGGGGGGGGGGGGGGTTGTCCCAAATTGTAAATTTGAAAATATTTCGTATTACAGAAACGAGGAGGCCTAGAAAAATCTAATTGGGGCAGCCTTTGTTTAACAAAAAAGTAGCACAGTGCTGAGAAAATAACGAATTTAAGGCACACTGCATTGGTTTCAAAAAACTATAAAAGAAAAGATAAGTCACAATTATTTTAAAAGGAAATAACTTATCGTTGCGACTTGCTTAAAATAGGGATGGTTGGAACAGGGTATTTAAGTAACAGGTGCAACCTATTTCGCTGTTTCAAGAAACCTGTTCCAGTTCCAAACTGTTTCAAAAGGTTCGCTTGCTCTAGATCGCAGATAAGTTAATCGAACCAAAATGCTCCAGCGAAGAGAGGAAGAGCAAAAGCTATCGACCAAACCTGTTCCGTCCTGTTCCACATATATACCTGTCTCGAAAGGAACAGGTCCTGTTCAAAAGCGTCATCCCTAGTTTAAAATTACTTTTTGTTTTAACCTGCCCTGTATGATATGCTAATTCGGCTTCATTACTTTTAAATGAATTTTACCAGGACTTATTATTTTGTAAATATTTCCTGCAAATTTGGTTTAAAAATTATAACAATGCATGTTTCATACGGTGGGCCAAAAAAGGTGACCTCATTCTTAGTCCCGAATAGGGGGGCAATAAAATTTCGTAAATTAGTCCGTAACAAATATACTTCTTGTTTATTGGTTGCGTAAATCGCAAATTTTGTTGTTTGTTGAGTTGGGCCTCAGTGTACCTTTTCCATTCGCTTTAATAAAGGGCGGCGCAAATGCCCTGTTCAACTTGTAAGTCAGCTGTTCCAGTTCGGCGTACTGCTTGGCCGCCTTTTCCGCCAATCGCATTACCATCATTTGCTCGGCGTAGCAGCCGCTTTCCAGAAGGGCTACCTGTTCCGCTGGTATCTGAAAAATAGTTATTTAAGTAACAAAATGCATAAAGTAATTTTGGAAAATAGCGGGAACTCACGTATGTGAAAAAAAGTAACTGTTTTTCAAAATAAAAAAAATATATACAGAGTGCTATGGAAATTACTTATTATATTTAAACCGGCAAATCTTGAGATGAAAATAAATTGAAGAAAAATAACCATAAATGGCGCTTTGAATTAATTATTAATTAATTTATATGAAATCTCAAAATTTATGTGGCCGCTACTGAGGATGTTCGCAATCAATAGTTTATTGGGTAGTCTTGAGTCTCAAAAGAGGTCAGCGCATTATAGGCGGTGTTATCATATTGAAACACAGAATTGTAAACTCATGTGTACAGTTTTTGACAACAAGATGTCTTTAACGCTCGTTATCACTTCTTCTTCAAACTTAAAAAAAATACAATTTTAAGATAAATACCTCTTACCTTCGGGTTTGTTTTGTTATAAAAAATAAAAAAATAAAATACAAAAATATGTTTTGCAACAGAACCAACAGTAGATAGCATCACACAAATTTTAAATCTATTATTATGAATTATTTCACAACAGAAAAAGAATCAAGTAATGCTACAACTAACAAAACGTTTAAAATTCGTATACGTCAAGCACGTGGAACCCTCGATAGCGTCATTCCATCCCCGAGTCTCGAAACATACTGAAGCAACAAATAGTGGCGCGCGGCGGGCATCCAAGCAAGGGCGAGACACGCGGTGTGATCTGACATCACTGTTAGTATACTCTAGTGACCCGCAGTGTTGCTAAGTGAATCCAGATGGAACGGCACGTCAGTATGTGGGTAAAAAGGGTTTTTACCTTAGTATTTAGATATTCGATTTAAAAAAAAAAGTATGTAGACTTTCTCTAGGACACCCTAGGAGTCTATCTATTTAAATATAATAAGTCATTCATCCATAACACCCTGTATTCTATATATTTGGATAGCCGAACTCTAAAAGCAAAAGTGGTAAATGTATGGCCTCGCGCGTGTAAACAAAGCTTATCGTCAGATGTCATGCGCAATGCCGACTGATAAACTATTGACTTTCACCGACAAACAGAACCGCACTTCGCCCATAATGAAAATGATTACACGGCAATTACTAATTCTTTACTGGGCAATAAACAATCTATTTTCTCGCATAGAAGAAAATCTTGTGGCCATCACTGAGGAGGCACTTTTAGAATTAATTTTGATATTTATTGGCCACGTATCAGTAGATTTTTAATATCGTTACATCCCTACGACTTATTTCGGTTCTGGACGGTCGTCGTTAGTCCACGTCGTTGGTTGGCAACCAAATCGGCACCAATACCCGCGTGGTTGCCTATATGACAGCGACAACATTGTGCGCACGACAAACGACGAGGAACCTTAAAGCCCTGGTTTTTATTACATTTCGTTACGATATATTTCGGTGGATTGGAACGGAAAAGTTCGGCGTTGGTCATTTGGTCACATGTGTGGTTTTTACTGCAGTACAAGTGCGTAGTTAAAAATGGACGGCATTAGTAGATTCATTCGTACAGGGCGATCACGTATTATGTCCCCCCATCTTTACCTTTTTATTTTACGTACTTGAGAAAAATTAAAGCGATTGGTATACAAGGTTTTTAAAGTAGTATTGGAAATGGGAACAAACATCATTTAGATGTGTTGATTTACAAGTAGGGTTGGTTTTACTCAACATGATGTTGAGGCCCTTTGTCAGACATCTATATTATAATATGCAACCAAGTAATTTACGAAATAACCGACGAATTATGTACAGGATATATGTATAAGACGACACTAACTTGTGATCGTATGGTATTAGTAAATTGTAATAAATTACTGTTGCATAACTTATTAAGGAAATAGCACTTTTTGAAGTTACCCCGAATTGCGTAACGGGCTTAGAATAGGCACATTGTATATTCCGATTTATTAATAATAATAAAGTCGGTAAAAATAATGAGCGCGTTTAGTTTTTACCCCACTTGCCGTTATAAAGAACTAGAAACAGGAGATAATATTATTTTTGCTGCCTGTCTTTTGCACAATATGTTAAGAAAAAGTAAAATTCCATATCCACAGGAATGCCTGAATTCTACTCCAACACTTCCAGTAGATAATTTTATAGCACTGTCAGCCACCAACAATAGACGAGCAACTTTTGCTGCCAGATCAGTTCGCGACACTTTTAAACAATTTTTTAACCGCCAAGCAGGAAGTGTAAATCGTACCAATTAAACTGTTAAATATATATTCAGGTGGGGGGTCATGTGTGTGTTCGACCCAACCAAAACAAACCATGTTTAACATGAGCTCCAGTATGTTGCTAGCTTTTTGAAGTAAAATAAAAAGTAAGTTTTTATATCGTCGTATGCGGAAAGTTGTCTAGTGTTTGTTGAACAAACCCGAACAAACCCGAACAAACCCAGGCTGTTCTCTACTAATATGCTATACTCGTCAGTTCTTTGCAATATTAAAACATTGTATGACCTATCGGTTTCTAGTTACGTGTATTCAAAATATTATAACTTAATCTTAATATTATTATCCTTATTTAAGGTCGTATGTATGTATAATATAACTGAATGAATAAATAAATAATAAATAAATAAAATATTTATATAATTAGAACATACCTGTTTTATTTGATCCAGATTCTACCGCTATTTTTTTCAAAATATTCTGCTTGTATGTCTTTAAAAGTTTTTAATTTTTTAGCATATATGGGTGGACTTTCTTTTACCCTTTCTATCAACAATTCATCTTCTAAGGCACTAAACTCTAGTTTATGGTATTTTACACTAATAGTTAATAAAATAAAAGTTCATAAAAATAATAATCTGCCGCCGAAAAACTCCGTTCAAATACAAAAGGTTGGATACCGATGACATTAGGTCAACGAAAAGTATTCCGCTTGACGTGTGTCATTGTTAAGTGACACGGGTTATCGGTTCCTTGTTTTCGGATTTATCACTATAGGCATACTAGGCTCTAGCCTACGGCCTCGTATTTAAAGGGGCCTCGACAAGAACCAAAAAATAGAAGAGTTTAAATTAAAAAATACGATTTTAAATTGACAAATTAAATTAGGCCTCAAACTGTCAATAGCGCAAGAAAATCTACGACAGAATAAAGAATCGGCGTAACTAAACGCGCTCATTATTTTTACCGACTTTATTATTATTAATAAATCGGAATATACAATGTGCCTAGTCTAGGCCCGTTACGCAATTCGGGGTCACTTCAAAAAGTGCTTTTTCCTTAGTAAGTTATGCAACAGTAATTTATTACAATTTACTAATATCATACGATCACAAGTTGTCGTCTTATACATATATCTTGTACATAATTCGTCGGTTATTTCGTCAATTACTTTGTTGCATATTATAACATAGGTGTCTAACAGAGGGCATCAACATCATATTGAGTAAAACCAACCCTACTTGTATGATATTTCTTCCCATTTCAAATACTACTTTAAAAACCTTGTATACCAATCGTTTTAATTTTTCTCAAGTACGTAAAATAAGGAGGTTTAGATGGGGGGACATAATACGTGATCGCCCTGTACAAATGAATCTACTAATATCGTCCCTTTTTAACCACGCACTTGTACTGCAGTAAAAACCACACATGTGACCAAATGACCAACGACGAACTTTTCCGTTCCAATCTACCGAAATATATCGTAACGAAATGTAATAAAAACCAGGGCTTAGACATTTGACCGGAAAACCGTACACACCAACCCATTTTTTTCACTCATAGAATTTAACTTTTCACTGCGCACTCCATAAGTTGTACGTATCCATAGTTATAGGTAGGTGGCTCCATCCCTTTAAGCTCGAGGTAAAAACAGGAAGAAAATGGATCGTTGCGAGCCTCGGACGAGCCTCGAGCGTCTCAAGGTAGGTTCTTCGGAGGCTCGCAGCGCGGCATAAATATGACGAACCAGGCTCGTTGCTGATGCGGCTCAAGCACGAATGAATCTTACCTTGTCCAATGCCAAAAGCTCGTGTCTATATTTCGCCTCTATCCACTTCATCATTTCCGCCATGCTTAAATTCGCATCGTTCGGGCCGATTCGCGTCTCGTACACGTCCTCCACGAATACGTGGAGATTTAAAACTTCATCGTCCATGATGAGTTTTTTAAATTCGTCCTGGATCAATTTTAGGGCAAGTTCCTCTAAATATTTGGCTCGTTCCTCTTCCCAACTAAAAATTTACAAAAGTTAATTTCGGCTGTAACTGAAAGCGACATTGGAACAGGCTATTGCGAAAGTCTGCAGAAATACAAGGTGAGCTAAAAAAAGTTACCAAATTATTCTTTTCTGAATAACTTTAATGTTTAACATCGTTTTTAAGCCAAATTTCCAGGAAACTATTAGGGGTGAGTCCTGTTCCTTGCACCACTATTTCTATGTTACTTATTAAGAGCACTTATCTTCCATTAAGGTAAAGAGTTGTGACAAGAAAATGTTTCGAAATCTAAAATTATACATATTGAAACTGATCGACCCCGGGTGTGTTATTCACCTGATGGAATCCATCACTCTGGCTGTAATTGTCTAATTTTGTAGTACGACCCTGTATACGTTGTGTTTACTTTGCAGGTTCTTTTAAAGTTTGGGACAACGGTAAGGTGGTCAAGTTTTACGATTTATTAGCTTTATTCTTAGTATGACGTTTTTCCCTAAGTACTGATGGGATTCAGCTGCCAGGAATTTAAATCAAAGAGAGTTTAACCATTCACTTATTTATTACAAATTAATAAATTATCAAAATACAAAGGTTTTACATTATTATAATAGTAATTATACCTATAATCAGTTTCGAGTGTTTGTCTCCAATAATTTGGCCCGTCATTACTCACCAATGTCTGTCTGCGACAGACTGGTGATGATTTCCCCCCTTTACCACAATACTATTTATTATATGTCTGCGACAATAATAGCATTGTTACCTGTTATCTATCTATTATGTCTGCGACAATAATAGTAGATACCTGATATTTCTATCTCGCTTCTTACATGAAGCTTTGGTCTGCGACCATTTTATTTACATCACTCCCCTGATAATCTGCGATTTAGTTTGTTACATATGACCCCATTTTCGTGTACGTATTTTTTATTTACATTTACTTGTCGTTTTGTTATGTAATATCACCTCAGTTTACGTACACGTTTGGTATAATGGTACTACGTAGTATAGTGAAAAGCCGAAAGACAACTGTCCAGTGGTGGTGTCCTACTGTCGAACATTTCAAACATATAACTCATAAAAGTGTAATAAAAATTAGTAGCCTGCTCGCTTTCCGCATGTGTCACTTTTCTTCTCAAGCGCGCATTGTTTTTCATGTACTGGAAAGTCGAAAGACACTGTCCGGTAGTGGTGTCCTACCGTCGAACATTCATTCCTAAGAAAAACCCATCACGCCTTTTTATTTACACTTTAAAATAAATTTAGTTCCCAATACTTTTACTGTGAACTGTGAAAATGCCATGAGAGATTTTAAAGAAAAATATTATTAAGTATACAGGGTGTCCCAAGTAAAGTGGCCTATTAGAAGTATCTCGAGAACTAAATGAGATTTTATTTTGAAAATTTGGCTGTGACTATAAAAGATGGTTTTCTACGTTTCTAAAATATTTTGGATGATGCGGTGTTGCCGGATCATACCGAAAGTGGTAGCAACTTCGGAATTTTAAATGAATTACCCTATATATTATATTTTTTTTGGAATCTAGGTAAAAATCTAGAACAGTTTTCTGTATAATATCATATACCTATCTTTAAGAGTTTTTGAAATATAAATAATTTTGTGATTTTTTAACGCCGTATCGGGACCTGAAAAGAAAATCGTATCTTTTTAGCAGTTACAGCTAGAAAGCTGAAATTTTGACAATAGTTTCACAAGACCGTCGCAATTTTATAATTTTGAACAGTATTGAATTCGTTTTATACAGGGCGTCTCCATAACAATATTTCTGAGGCAGATGAATTATTGCAAAAATCTTATTTTTTTAAATGGGGCACCCTGTATTGATATTATGTGTTCCTATACCTATCTTCACTATTTTCGGACTTATAGCGAAATTTAAAAATTATCTTATAAAAATATATTTTTTAATAGTGTGGTTGGCTATGGAATGGATTCATAGAAACAAAATAATGAAAAATCTATTTGACGTTATGTCTGAGTTATTGTAATAAAAATGGCTAATTAACATTATTCGAGCTTAGATATTTTAAGTTTATTTTATATTCATGGGGAGTGTGGTAGAGTTTTATCTAGAAATTGCAGAAAATTTAATGAACTGCATCCTGATGCAGCTCCTATGACTCCCTAAAAGTTGATTGGCCGAGGCGGTCCATGGAAATGGCCTCAAGGTTTCCGGATCTTACCCCCTAGAATTATATCTATGAGATAGGATTAAAGAAATAGTATACAAGACACCCGTCACAACAAGGGAAGATGTAGAAAATCGAGTACGAACAGCTTTGGGATCTCTAGAAGAGAAAGAAATGAAAGAGGTGACAAATGAACATGTTATAACCACAATTTATGAATGTTTAAGAGCGAACGGAGGGCATTTTAAACAATTTAGTTCTTAGTTATTTTATTGATGTAATTTTCATTTTGTTTATTTATTTATTAATAAATTCCTTATTGGTTAACTATTTTTTTTTACAACAATACAGACATAACATCACATACATTTTTCATTATTCTGTTTCTATGAATCCACAGCCAACCACACTATCAAAAAATATATTTTTATAAGATAATTTTTAAATTTCGCTATAAGTCCGAAAATAGTGAAGATAGGTATAGGAATACATAATATCATTAGATAGAAAATTTGATCCTCTATTAGTAAAACATATCAAATACAGGGTGTCCCATTTAAAAAAAATAAGATTTTTGCAATAATTCATCTGCCTCAGAAATATTGTTATGGAGACGCCCTGTATAAAACGAATTCAATACTGTTCAAAATTATAAAATTGCGATGGTCTTATGAAACTATTGTCAAAATTTCAGCTCTCTAGCTGTAACTGCTAAAAAGATACGATTTTCTTTTCAGGTCCCGATACGGCGTTAAAAAGTCACAAAATTATTTATATTTCAAAAACTCTTTAAGATAGGTATATGATATTATACAGAAAACTGTTCTAGATTTTTACGTTCTAGATTTTTACCTAGATTCCAAAAAAATATAATATATAGGGTAATTCATTTAAAATTCCGACGTTGTTACCACTTTCGGTATGATCCGGCAACACCGCATCATCCAAAATATTTTAGAAACGTAGAAAACCATCTCTTATAGCCACAGCCAAAATTTCAAAATAAAATCTCATTTAGTTCTCGAGATACTTCTAATAGGCCACTTTACTTGGGACACCCTGTATTTAAAAGTATCAAACGAATCTTGAACTAATCCAACGGCACTCTGGCAACATCTGTTTCTATTTTACAAATGCGCTACGATTTGGACCAAAAAGAAAAGCAAAGTATGAATGAATACTAATCTCGTAACATTGCGACGTTTACGCTTTGATCTAACGGATTGTTATATTTTGGTTGATTTTCTTTTCTCCCCCGCTCTTCATACGGAAACGTTCAAATTAAACTGGGCAAACAATATCATCTTGTGTTATTTTACCATGCGTACCCTACCACTTACCTTATTCCACCCTCTAACTTATCGATCATTTCTTGTAAACTAGTTATCTCAGCGTCAAACATCTCTTCAGCTACTCTCATCCCCTCTCTCACTTGCTCCAATGGGACAGCGAGTTCCTCGGAGTGCAATAAGGAATTTAAATTTTGCATCTCCATGAATCTAAAATAATTTACAGGTTTGTTCGGGTTTGTTCGTGGTTCGTTCTATCTTTACACTTGCGTCACAAATACAGGATCGAGATCCATCGTGACTTACTTGGGTTAGCAATGTTGTCACATATATTAAATTTTTATTTAATAATATTATAAAAGGTATACACCGTGTCCAAGATAAGGAGGGCCAGTACAGGGATCTCGGAAACCGTAAGGGATACGAAGTCGGTTAAATGGAGGTAAAGTTGCGCATTTACGTGCCTACTAATATGCCGTTTAGAAAGTTTTAAAATTCCGAGTAGTTCCGGAGATATCCGGAAAAGAAGGAAATTCTGAAAAATCGTTTTATTTTTTCCTGGGTTTTTTTGAGATCGAATTCTAAAGTAAATTGCACTTTTGCATTGCCCCATTTTCTGCTCTATCTAACAGCGTTAATTGTTTTGTAATCCGACGAGCCGTCATTGAAGGGCCATTATCAACTTTCTTTTTTAAATACGGTCCTGTTTTCCTAATATTGGAATTTGTGAGCTTTTTTCTTCCGAATGCAATGATGTATGACACATTGTGGTTTAATGACGTTTCGAGGGTTTTTTGAACAACATCGGGAAATTGTGGTATACGGTCCTGTATTTTTCCTAATTTTATAAATAATATGTCATAAGTAAGCTCTAAATTTTTACTTCTGTTGGACTAGTTCAATAAATAATAAATAATTTAATAATAAACTACAAATAAATGAAAAAAAATAATTCAATAATGAACACACACACATAAACACACAATAAACAAAAACATACCAAAACAGTAATAAAACTAACAACAAAAAAGTAAGGAAGTACATAAAATCAGGTGTTCAAAATGATTTCCGTTATTTTCTAAGCACAAATAACATCTTTTAACTCTCGATTCTAAAACATTTGATAACATTTCAGGCGTAATACTCTGAAAGGCTTCAAGCACTAACCTCCTAAATTCGTCTTCTGTTTCGAAGTTGTGTTTATAAACATAATTTTCGACATACACCCCAGAGGAACAAATCTAACGGTATCATATCAGACGAACGTGCTGGCCATGGTGTTTCAGAACACCTGATTATGTAGTTCCTTACTTTTTTCATTGTTCGTTTTATTACTGTTTTGGTTTGTTCGGGTTTGTTCACTTATTGAATTACTTTTTGTTCACTTATTTGTGGTTTATTATTAAATTATTTGTTATTTATTGAACTAGTCCAACATAAGAAAAAATTTAGGGCTTCCTTATGAGATATTATTTATAAAATTAGGAAAAATACAGGACCGTATCCCAAAATTTCGTGATGTTGTTCAAAAATACCTCGAATTCGGAAGAAAAAAAGCTCTCAAATTCCAATATCAGTCAAACAGGACTGTATTTAAATAAAGAAAGTTGAGAATGGCCCTTCGAAGACGACTAGTCCGATTACAAAACAATTAACGCTGTTAGGTAGAGCGGAAAAAGTGGAAATGTAAAAGTGCAATTTACTTTAGAATTCGATCTCAAAAAACCCAGGAAAAAAATAAATCGATTTTTCAGAATTTCATTTTTTTTCGAATATCTCCGGAGCTACTCGGAATTTTAAAACTTTCTAAACGCCATATTATTGGGCACGTAAATATGCAATTTTACCTCCATTTAACCGACTTCGTACGGTTTCCGAGATCCCTGTACTGGCCCTCCTTATTTTGGACACAGTGTGTAAGAAACCAATATTCTATTATAAACTGCTGCCCATTTGCTTTCGAGCAAGAGAAATTTCGCCTAAATTTAAAAGTTAATATTTTCTGAACCAGATATGACCTCGATCTCTGGTTTTTAATGGTTGATAGATTTGTCCCTTAGGAAACAATTACCAAAGTTGGATTGTCTTAAACTGTCAGAAAATTTTATATACAGGGTGTTAAAGAGGACGATGATTTTTGCTCCAATTTCAATAGCATGTAACTTTCACAATAATATTTTTAAATTTTATCACTGTACGTCAATTGAATCACTGGTTCATAGCAAAGAAAGCAATCTGTCAAATATTTGATATCTGCTATATTTTAAGAGATACCGATTTTTTTGGAAACTGCTTTTTTTCAACTTTTTGTTAGCTAGATCCCACTGTGCATTGTATCGTGCAAACTTTGAAAGTGATTATTATACCTTCTGAAAAGCTTGTTTATGTTCAGTAACAACAATTGTACCTAAATGTTGTGTTGTGCAGTGGCGTACTTATAATTACTTATATGTCTATGCTTTATTTTTTTGTATTCGAAAGTACTCGCCCCTAGATTAGGCAAGTTTTTCCGTATTTTTTAGTTTTTCATATCGCGCTACAGGTATATTATACAGTGTTTACAAAATTTTAAGAAGATAATTTTTTTATTTAATTGTTTGAAAAAATTTATTTAGTTTAATTTTAGGAATAGTGTCGTGTTAGAAAGTTAGAAATTAATAAATACATTTTTTCAAACAATTAAATAAAAAAAATTATCTTTTTTAAAATTTTGTAGACACTGTATAATATACCTGTAGCGCGATATGAAAAACTAAAAAATAAGGAAAAACTTGAATAATCTAGGGGCAAGTACTTTCCAATACAAAAAAATTGTGAGATACTCATAAAGCATAGACATATAAGTGATTATAAGTACGCCACTGCACAACACAACATTTAGGTACAATTTTTGTTACTGAACATAAACAAGCTTTTCATAAGGTATAATAATCACTTGCAAAGTTTGCACGATACAACGCACAGTGGGATCTAGCTAACAAAAAGTTAAAAAAAAGCAAAGTTCTTCAAAAAAATCGGTATCTCTTAAAATATAGCAGATATAAAAAATTTGACAGATTACTTTCTTTGCTATGAATCAGTGATTCAATTGACGTACAGTGATAAAATTTAAAAATATTATTGTGAAAGTTACATGCTATTGAAATTGCAGCAAAAATCATCGTCCTCTTTAACACCCTGTATATAAAATTTTCTGACAGTTTAAGACAATCCAACTTTGGTAATTGTTTCCTAAGGGATAAATCTATCAACATTAAAAACCGGAGATCGAGGTCATATCTGGTTCAGAAAATATTAACCTTTAAATTTAGGCGAAATTTCTCTTGCTCGAAAGCAAATGGCCAGCAGTTTAGTTTCAATATTATTAAACTTTCTCTTCATACTGTTTATTTTGATATTTAAATGCAAAATAATATTATTTTTTTCTGATTAATGTACTAAAATATGGCAACATCGTACGTTGTCAATAGTTACAGGTAGCTAGATCTGGTTTGCTACATTATATCCCAGACAGTTGATAGCGCACGCGCCTCGTGAGACACCCGATGAGCCATCGGGCTTATTCGACGATGTTCGATATTTGATCGATGTACTCACCAGTTGCGTAGTAATAGAAGGGGCAATAGTTATTGTATTGTGTGTTAATAAATAAGTGTACATTGTGTCGTGATTTAGGGTGTTATTTTAAAATTTAAACTTTGTGATAATGAATGAGGATACTCCTGGTAGCTATGTAGTTTTTTACGCAGAATCCAGTGACGTACTAAGATTTCTTCTACGTTCAACAGTTTTCAAGAAAAAAACAATTTTGCTTCTTTAAATGGGTCACCGTATACAATTTTCAATAATGTAATTCAGTTTTCAACAAGCTTCTCAGAAATATATAATACTTTATTTTTAGTCTTATTATGCCTGAAATTAAGAATAAAAATAAAGTATTATACAGGGTGTTATGGAAATGACGTATTATAATTGAATTGGTGACTCCTTGGGTGTCTTAGAGAAGCGCTACATATTTTATTTTTTTTAAATCGACCGTTTTAAAAGTGGGGTAATAAACACTCTTACTCACAGGTCAGTCCACGCTACTGTACAACATTTCACCCAGAGCCAATGGCAATGTTGCCAAACTGAAATTCCATATAAAATTATAAAAATAAATTATTTTCTACCTACTTGTATTTATCCTTATACCTAAAGAGAGAGGAAATCCAGGCACAAACACAATCAGTTTTTTTTCCATGGGAACACTCCTGGAAACACTTTATGTACCGGGTGTCCCACTAAGAATGGCTCTCGGCCGTATCTCTGAAAGTGTTAGTCGTATGGCTTGCGGAAAAATTTTTTAATAGGAAAAGTGATCATAAGAAATTGCTGGAAATTATTTTCAAGTTTCTCAGTCGAGCGCTAGAGGGCGCAACCGTAACGGTAAATCCGTAAAGCTCAGTTTTTTCAAAAGTTACCGCGTTAAGGTATATTGAAAATAGCATTTTCGTATACTTCAAGGTTTTATGAAGAAAATTTACTTATGACATATTTTTGTCACTTTTAAATTAAAGTGGTGGGGGAAGGTTGAACATTATTTTAAATAAATGCCTACAACTCCGGGTTGGCTCAACAGAAATTAGTGAACTTTGTTTTGTTAAAAAGAGGTTCCCCTACCCTATACTTTACTGTATAAACTATGACAATATGACTTTTAAACTAGGCGCTAGAGGGAGCTATTTTACAACTTAACAAACATTGCGCATTTTTTCAAAAATTTTAAATACAACAGTATATTTAATTTTACTTCACAACTTGATATCTTTTTTCAAACCGGAGATATTAACAAGAACAAAAATAAACACGGAAAAATATGATTATATTTAAGTTTCAACCGTACAGGTTTTTTCAAAAGTCAAATAGGCCTTGGAAAAACAAAATATAATTTAAAATTAGGTGCTTTCAAGTCAAGGTTTTTATTACGTCAAAATTTTCATCGTGTCCAAAGTATTGTGCCGTATTAATTTTTGAAAATGCCTATTTTACTTGAAGAAGCGGTTGATATCATCGCGGTTTATTTTGAATGTTTAAGCAATTCAAGTATTGCTGCAAGGGTTTATGCAATGCGATACCCCCAAAGGCGACGATATGACAGTAGAATGTTTAATCGTTTAGCCCAACGTTTTCGTACTACGGGAAGTATTCTTCGCCCTATATATCGCAGACGAAGTCGAGGTCGAACCGAAGAGAACATAATTAACGTTTTGGCATATGTGGAACTTAATCCACAAATTAGTATTAGGGGAATTGTCCGAGAATTGGGAGTTACTCGCACTACTGTGAATAGGATTTTACTAGAAGAAAAGTAAGTAATAACTAGGTATTAACTTTCAAATAATTTAGAAAAATGCCAATATAGCTTATACTAGTAGCTCTCAAGTCAAAATAATGGGTATTTTGTTTTTCTTTAGGCTACATCCCTACCATGTTGTGCTCCATCAGGCTTTGACCGTACCGTTGAAACTTAAATATAATCATATTTTTCCGTGTTTATTTTTGTTCTTGTTAATATCTCCGGTTTGAAAAAAGATATCAAGTTGTGGTTTCCGCCCGTTTTTTAGGCTTTTATTAATCTTTGTGATGAAGTAAAATTAAACTTATTGCTGTATTTAAAATTTTTGAAAAAATGCGCAATGTTTTTTAAGTTGTAAAATAGCTCCCTCTAGCGCCTACTTTAAAAGTCATATTGTCATAGTTTATAGAGTAAAGTATAGAGTAAGGGAACCTCTTTTTAACAAAACAAAGTTCACTAAATTCTGTTGAGCCAACCCGGAGTTGCAGGCATTTATTTAAAATAATGTTGAACCTTCCCCCACCACTTTATTTTAAAAGTGACAAAAATATGTCATAAGTAAATATTCTTCATAAAACCTTAAAGTAGTTGAACTTTTGAAAAAACTGAGCTTTAAGGATTTACCGTCACGGTTGCGCCCTCTAGCGCTCGACTGAGAAACTTGAAAATAATTTCCAGCAATTTCTTATGATCACTTTTCCTATTAAAAAATTTTCCGCAAGCCATACGACTAACACTTCCAGAGATATGGCCGAGAGCCATTCTTAGTGGTACACACAGTAATAGTGAAACAGAACCGATAGTTAGCTTTTGAAAATACAATAATACAGATTATACTACAGATTATTAGATTTTATTACACGCGAGAAATTTGACGTCCAGAAGAAACGCGTTAATAAAAACAATATCCAAAGATTATTTATGTACGCGCAAGATACACGCGTAAACTGAAAAAACAGAGCGGATCGCTGAGAGTGTGTTGGTGATCGATGAGACACAACGTATCCGGCCGCTGGTTGGCCTTGAACTAACAGACGCAAGCAAGCGGCGCTATATGAAACTACATTGCTCAGCCGATGTATGGCGTCAAGAGGTCATTGGCATTTGACCTGGTGACGTACGTGGCTATTACTATTCCATATGTTTTTTCGGGTTGTTTAAAACATAGTCCGTCGTAAATGTTCTTCAATTAATTGTACAAAAAGGTATTACAGAATGGAAAAGTGTTTAAATTATTTTATTTTGTATAAAGGTGTACATATGAAAACACCGGCCAGAATTCCTTGATTGCTTACATGTATCGCAGTGTCGCACAGGTGTTTTTCTGGTTTGACGTCATGTCACTTTTACCGCTGAATGAATTGAAAGCGCCATTTAAGGGCATTTTCTTCAATTTGCCTTTATCTCAGGAACTGAGAAGCTTGTTAAAAACTGAATTACATTATTGAAAAAGTATCCCAAAACGTAAAAACCTCAAAATCCAAAATTACTAGAAAAATTCTATTTGGTGCATTTTTTGTTTCGCAAAAAGGTAGCATCGTGTGCTGCGAAAACCGCATCCTTCTATCTTTACTAATAACGACGGAGATACCCCGTAAAATCACCCCAAAAGTGTACACCCTGTACCCTGTACAGAATTTATATTTTTATCTTTCATCGAGATGCATCGTGCAATAATATACATTCTAACCAGTAAAAACTTGCGCTTTTGTGACAGTTGTTTTACCTAAATACGTCAATTAGTTGTTCAGGGTCGGTGAAGTATAATTCCGGCGGAACATCTGCAGATGAGTCTTCGTGAAAACGTGTCATAAGGTCGGCAAGCGACAATTCTTGTTGATTCAACGAGAGCCGATATTTTCCGAATAAATTTTCATCCACTTCCTCGTCGCCTTCATATGATATTCCGCCTCTAGAATAGAGATGATATAATTTTTAAAAATTAATTAAATTAATCGATAACACTGGACAACAACTAAAATGTATCTAAAATAAACTTTACTAAATCTTACTATTTTAGGTGCGCTTAAACCGAAAATAAACTTTTTTTAAAATATTAGTTCACGTTTATGAGATACGTGACGTCATGTGCCCCTAATATATTAACACTGTAACCGCATGATACAATAAACAAAAGGTAGGATATCTAACCGTCCCAATTTCGTCTGCCGTGCGCATGGAGAGTAAGTTTTAAATCTCTTATGGAAGTTTACATTGCTGTCATCTTTTTTAACTCTTTTTTGAATGTATTAAAACGTTTTAAGCATGTAATGATATATGAAATGAAAGAATAATATATGACGAGTATTTACGTATATTAATTTCATAGAAATATAACCCACAAATACCACTAAAAAAAGAAAAGATATTAGACAAATTCTTCGCGCCATTTAAGCCGGCGACGATAGCGGAAAGCTGCTCGCCGACCACTGCAGGTTTTGAAACAGTGTTGCCAGACTTTTACAATTGTAATAGATCCATACTATTTTAACAGTCTTGTTGTGGGGCTCCCCATATGAAATTTATGTTCAATCTGGAGGTGGTCCCCCATCTAATAGGAAAGTAACGACCTTTTTTTCGTACTATTATTACTCTGACGCCGTTTTAATTAAAAGTTTTTACGTTTAGTGGTATGTGAAATGAAAGAATAATATCATGGTATTTAGGAATATTTATTTCATGAACATACAACAAAGATTAAAGCTAAAATACGACCTAATTATAAACAAATTTAAATATTTTTTTTAACTAGTCCATCTCTCAGTGGAGTGAAATTATAAAGAAGGTAAACAAAATCATAGTCTGCTTCAGTAGTTACATAAACAATATTTTAATTTCCATACATGTTTCGAAGGCATATACCCTCATCAGCTTCAGTGGAAAATAATTAAGAAGTAAATGTTAACAAAATAAATAAAACAACGTATGTTTTAGATTTTAACTTTTTAAATAGGATGAAACCACAACAGTTGTTTCGGTACCTACATAGTAGTTTTGTCTGATTTTAAGAATTGTGGTAAATAATTTGAAATAAAAATATTATCTCTCTAGCAAAATAGTCTCAACATAAATTTTATGTTTCAAAAATATTATGAAGTCTCAATATAAATTGTATTTTTCAAAAATATTTTGAAGTTTCAACACAAAGAGTTTTAGTTTCCAAAAATATTTTGAAAAGTTTCTAAATAAATTAAATTTGTTGTATCATAAATAAAAATAAAATATTTTATTCAAAGCATCAAAATAAAATACTTTTCTCACGTACGCACTTGGTATTTTATTTACTTATTCCTATGTACAGAATCTGGAAAAAAATACATTATACATTTAAGAACTGGGAAATATATAAAAATAAGTACCCGTGTTGCGTTTGTTCGAAAGAGATAAATATAGAGATAGGGCAAGCCACTACAGAACACTTAAAATCAAAAATTTATAAAGGATAATTGTTCAGATCTATCTTCGTTTAACTGTACATTGGAGCATTTAAGTTTTTTGGGTTCTAACAAATTTAATTGACGACATTTATTTTATACATGTATCGTGTCAAAATTTTCAAGGAAACTATGATTTTCGATAATAAAAAAAATTGAAAAAATGCTTGAAAGGTAAAACTTTACTTAATAATTTTTCTCATCTTTATTTTCCTAGAATTACTTAAATTCTGCATATTTCGGTTCAGTGATTTTATCCTAAAATACATTCGTGATCTAAAAAATAATCTTTTAATTTCTTCTGAACAAGAAATAGAAGAACTGGCATTAATTAACTTTTTTAAATAATTTTTTGTGATTAGTAAAGTTTCACAATTAATTGACCGAAATATGTTTTCTAGTGCTTGCGTTTGAGTCATAAATTCTGCAGATGGTTTCCATAATCCTCCTTCACTAAGGTGAGAAGTCCAAGAATAATCTTGTGTTTGCAATCTGGAGGCATCATTTTGCTTTATTTTGTGGCAAATATAACCTGCTAGATGTTCTAAACCATCGTACTCAATATCACACAACTCAGATTCAACGTCATTCATAGGAACATCAAGTTCTTCATCCACACTAACTGATGAAAAAACTGATGCACATAAATTAACTTCGCTTATTTCTATACTGGGTATATCGTGATCTTCAACATTTCCAAAGCTTGAATATGACCCTTCGTTACGGCCCAAAATGTAAGATCTAAGCCTATATTTGAACTGTAAGGGATCTGGATGATCGTGGAGTCCACCTATTGCCCGAATAGCACCAAAGAAATTTTCCAATGCATCTTGGTTTAATCTATATGTTAAGAGATATTTTGTAGAAAATCTTCTTTGGACATCTTCAAGCAATAATTTTATTGAATTATTTGTCATGATAATACCTAAAAAATGATATTTATATGTACCTATCTATTTAAATAGTGTAACTTTATGGGATACCTTTCTGGAATGGAAATAAATATGTTTTGCCTTTTATTCTAAGGTTTTCGATCGTCCTAGTCATTGCATCAATGATATCATTTTGAAGTTCAAGAGCTAATCCATAAGCTTTTTTCCTATCTCTGCTATCAGTTATAGCTACTCTCACATTCATGATATCAAACCAATCATTTACCTAAAAATGAATAAAGAGTATTTCAAAACTACTCATAATTTTATATTAGAGAATACAAGATGCGCTTACTTGCTTAAAAAAATCTGCACACTCAATCCAGTTTTCTTGCTTTAAATATCCCATTGTGCCACACCTAGTTATAGCCTTAGAAATCGTGTGAGAGAATAATTTAGCCGCCAATTTCACTTTTTGTCGAGCAGCTCCCTTAACGTTTAGATCTTCTTTTGTAATTTTGTAAGTTATTTTCAAATCAGATGAGCTTGTTACATCTAGAACTTCTTCAACTATAGATTTATTTATTTCCTTGTTATCAATTATAAATCCATAATCAACAAAATTATTTCTGATTAATTTGAGTAAATGAGGGACATCAGCGAAGACAAAAATTTTTTCATTATTAAAAGGATTGTTAAAAAACGTGTTAATATGATCAATATGTAGTTCTTTGTACAACGCCCTATTTCCTCCACCCAGATCACTGACCATAGCCACAATTTGAAAACCTACAATAGAATAATTAAATTTTAAAAATTTGTGTACCTAAGTAATACAAATGTAATTATTTTTGTATATTTAATGTCCAATAAATTTTACCTGTAGATTCCGCAAACTGTATAATCTCAAATAATTTTTCTTTGGTCATCTTGCAATCAAAATTATAAAACACTGGTTGTTTCCAGCTTTTAAATAATCCCCTAAGCATAACCACTTGAACGTAATCATAGGGTTTCATGGTTTGATCATTAGTTTTATCATATGCATAGGTTCTTTTCACTTTCATTTCATCAAATGATATTACACATACTTTATCTATGGGACTCATTTCAGACAGCTTCATAATATTGAAAACATTTTTTAAAATTCCAGGTGCAATTCTAAATTTTTTTAACCAAGCTCTTAGGGTAGATACTGCAGGGAATGGGTATCCTTTTTTTAAGAGTATCCGATAGCTCCTTGGTCCAGCTGAATAAATAACCATTGCCTTAGATATGTCATCGACAGACCATCGTACACGACATTTTACACCCTCTAGCTTTTTCAACTGTTCAGGGCTGAATAGTTTATCAACAAGGTTTTGCTTCTTTATCAACAAGGACTGGCTTTTTTCCAAAAATTGTATTCTCTTGTTTTGTTCGGCTATAATTTTATATGGATCAAGGTTTGGATCTGTATTGATGCTATAAAAAAGGAACTTTTAGTTAGGTATACCTATTATGGAATAGTAGCTAAACTCAAAATTTGGACATTTTAACACCCATAATTATTCACATATCAAGTAGGTCCCTTGGCCTGGCGCCCCTTTACTACTTACATACCTAATAAAGCATGCACATACTTCCAAAATACCAAATCACAAAGCCTGCTAATTGCAGGTTTTCAAATAAAACAGTTCTTTCAAAGTTTATTTTTTTGACTGAGCAATATGACAAAATGTGTATTTACAAATATATAAACGCCCCTCCCGTCTCCAAACCCTGGCTACAACATTATACCTGTTAATAATAAAAACTATTTACCCAATACTTCGGCTGCACACACTAATTTTTGTCACATTCGCATAATCGTTACACTCTTCAAGACCATCACCTGATAATCCACCTACATCTTTATTACTACTGTAGCCGACATCAGAATAAATACCAGTTCTACAAAAGTTTCAGAAACAATGTTGTAAAGTTTTAATATTTATTTATTACAAATTGAAGATTATTTATTCATTAATTACATACCCTTTACTTTTTCTTCTTTGCTCCTGGCGAGATTTTCTATGAAGGGGCTGTTTCCTTGCCAAAGGCAAATTCTTAGAAGGGATACTTTCTTCTTTCAGTGCTCGCGTACTTTTAGTTGAATGTCCAAGTAAATTCCGCACATAATCATCTTCATTGAAATGGGTTGAGCATATTCGTGCGGAAGTTAGGTATATTGAACTTATCTTTCCGCTTACACAACTGTATCCATTTTAATTGTTTGTTTTTATCTTTAGGAAAGCGGAAAAACCTTATATTTCTATTAAATGTCTTTGCCTGGTTATCCATATCACAACCGAACATAGCGCACCTCATTTTATGAAAATTCAGATATTTTTTTTAATAAACACAAGACTATGAGAAAACGTTCTGGTAAACTTACAAAATGTCCACCAAAAACTACGGCAACCATGCAGCAGTGTTGCCAGAAATCCGTGATCGAAAGAAATAGAGTGCCGGTTCGAAACCTAGGAATAGTAAAAAACGGTGTCAGAGTAAAAAGAGTACGAAAAAAAAGGGTCGTTACTTTCCTATTAGATGAAATTTATGTTCAATCTGGAGGTGGTCCCTCCAGATTGAACATAAATTTCATGCCCCACAACAAGAATCTTAAATAGTAGTGGATCTATTACAATTGTAAAAGTCTGGCAACACTGTTTCAAAACCAGCAGGGTCGGCGAGCAGCTTTCGGCATGCTTCGGCTATCGTCGCCGGTACCATGGCCGGCTTAAATGGCGCGAAGAATTTGTCTAATATCTTTTCTTTTTTTAGTGGTATTTGTGGGTTATATTTCTATGAAATTAATATACGTAAATACTCGTCATATATTATTCTTTCATTTCATATATCATTACATGCTTAAAACGTTTTAATACATTCAAAAAAGAGTTAAAAAAGATGACAGCAATGTAAACTTCCATAAGAGATTTAAAACTTACTCGCCAAGCCACGTGATCATCTGCGTGCAATCATACCTATTGTTACTTATACCATGCTGTAACCGCAAGAACGCACGTGGTATACAGTGAGTCCCAGAAGAAATGTCTAAATTCATTCGGTAATTCAGCGGTAAGTTTTTTCAAAAAACGCTCGTACCCGTCGATTTTGATTTTTTAATTTTTTTTTTGTGGTAATTTCATGTATACAGGGTAGCTCAAAAATAAGTTACGACCATCAACTTCATTTTTTCAAATGAAAACATATATTTTTTATTTCATTTTTGAATTTTGCATTGAATTCTAAGCATGTTTCATGTGCCATGTCCTATACATAAACTCAACAGTTATTGAAAAAATTAGAATTGAACATATCATTTAGGGAATCCAACGATCTATCAAATCTTCTGGCAATATGGCATTTTGGGCTCCATAATAAGTAAGAGTGTACTGTCTCACTGTCACCGTTTATTTCCATAGAAACTGTATGACAATTTTATTTCAAATAAGTATAATTATTGTCAAGCGTAGTTTCAAAGTTGCGGTTTTCACAATAATGGTGAAGTTAACGGATCGGGAAAAAATTGAAATTCTATGCATGGTTGGGTTTGGTGATAAAACACGTACTCAAATAGAAACAGCCCAATTATTTAATGAAATCCATCCTGATCGTCCTCCCATATGTCAAAAGATGGTGAGTAGAATAGAGGCTAAGTTTAGAGTATTCGGTCATGTTAGAGATTTGCCTAAATCTGGTCGTCCTACTCGAGATGAATGAACAACTTGACGTTTTGCTTTCCTTGAAAGAAAATCCATGTACTCCCCTGTCGCACATGTGGGCCGATTTACACATGCCGAAATCTGTTGTTCACCGAGTAGTTCAAAAGCACAAATATCACCCATACAAAGTTATTCCAGTGCATGAGTTATTTGAAGATGATTTCGATAGGCGAAGTGAGTTTTGCGGACGCATGCAAAATATGTGCAATCTAGATAATAATTTAGTAAAAAATATTATTTTTTCGGATGAAACTACGTTCTATTTGAATGGTAATGTGAACAGACAAAATTGTCGATATTGGGCAACAGAAAATCCGCATTGGATGATAGAGGTTCACAGCCAGTACCCTAAGAAAATAAATGTTTGGTGTGGAATCGTACGCGAACAGTCTTTAACTGGACAAGTATATCTCGAATTTCTCCAACTAGAATTAATTCCAGCATTAGTGGCTTTATTTCCGAATCCATTGGATCCAGACTCCCCTGACGAAGAACTGATATTCCAACAAGATGGTGCTCCTCCGCACTATGCGGCCACTGTGCGCACATTTTTGGATGAAACCTTTCCCAATCGGTGGATTGGAAGGAGAGGACCTATCGAATGGTCTGCTAGGTCGCCAGACCTAACTCCCCTGGACTTTTTTGTGGGGTTACCTCAAATCAAAAGTATTTGTTAACAGGCCAGGTCCAGGAGTTGAAAGAAAGGATCCGAAGAGAAATGCGTGTCATAACTCCGGAAATGGTTGGAAACCTGCAAAGAGAGTTTATTGATCGTCTTGGATATTGTCAAGCCGTAAATGGCGCACATTTTCAACATTTAATTTGATTTTGTTGTGTTTTTTTTAATAAACAGGTCTTACTTATAGATATGTTCAATTCTAATTTTTTCAATAACTGTTGAGTTTATGTATAGGACATGGTACATGAAACATTCTTAGAATTCAATGCAAAATTCAAAAATGAAATAAAAAATATATGTTTTCATTTGAAAAAATGAAGTTGAAGGTCGTAACTTATTTTTGAGCTACCCTGTATACATGAAATTACTACAAGAAAAAAATTAAAAAATCAAAATCGACGGGTACGAGCGTTTTTTGAAAAAACTTACCGCTGAATTTTAAATGAATTTAGACATTTCTTCTGGGACTCACTGTATGTGTATTGTAATAACAATATGTGAATCTTACATTGCCAAATCTACTTTTTCACCAAGTTAAGGAAATTTACCACGGACAACACCGCATGGTGGGTCCCCAGGGATGATCCCCCATATGCGATGTCCTAACCACATATTGCTTAAAATAAGAGCGATAGACATTTAAACCCATGTAAATTCACTTTCATGTCTGCCTTGTACTGAACAGTCTATGTATAATAAAAATCTGTTCACAAATATAAAAGAGCGACGTAATGAGTATTAATTAAATTTATAGGAATATTGTCTACTAGGATCAAGACTGCAGTAGTGGAACCTATTAGAAGACGATGTATCTGTAAGTGTTTTTCGTAAACGCCATAAAGGCCTACCACCATTTTTTGACATGGAAAGTAACTTAGTTTTCTGCAATAACATTGGCGGTTTATTGGCGGCTTTAAATATAAACTACAAACCAGTGGAATGGAGTTGTTTATAGACAATTCAACATTGAGTTTAAAGGCAGTACTTTTGCATATTGTCAATATTCTTCCGTCGATTCCTGTCGGATATGCAGTTCACATGAAAGAATCATATGACAATATGAAGTTCCTATTGATCATTTTCGAATGACGTCACAACGCGGCAGCCATTTTGCCTGAGGGACAAACAAATCCAAACTAGGTTAGGTGATGTGTTTTGTTTCTGTATTTTCGGGATCGTTTAAGTGACTTATGAACTTTTATAAACTCAAATAGACTGAAACGCTTTACTAATGCCCTCATTTTGTACAGTAGTGCTTTGTGGGATGAGACGAAATAGAGACAATGTAAGGTTTTTTAGAAGAACTGCTGCTCTGAAAAATGCTGGTGATGGAGCAAATGCCTTATCTAAACACAGGCAAGAGATGTGGATAAAGGCCATTAAATGGGGACCATTAAGTGAATCCCAAATGAAGCATGGACATATTTGCTTTAGACATTTCAAAACTGGTAATAAAATTAAAGATGACTGAAATTCTAAAAAACTCTTTTTTTACGTGCGCTTGCTGCATTACTTGAGAAGGACCATCCTGATTGGATTCCAAATAAGAATATGGGATATGTTAGCTCTCATTCTGTGGGTGATACACAGATTGATAGGTTTCAACGAGCCACAAAAAGGAAAAAGCGATTGGATGAGGTAGGACAAGTAGATACGGATGAAAACAATACCTACATTATTCAAATTCACAATTCAATGATTTGATTATGATAGAGTTATTGATTTGGATAACAAATTAACAAGCAAAATTTTAAATTAAGTATTTCAAGTACACAGCATGTAAAATGATATAAGAATATTTGACTTATTTTTTTTTGGAATATACTTAGCAAACTCTGAAATTTTTTAGCAAGAACAGCAAACGCTTGAGGACGAAGAGATTCCTGGTACGAGCAGAAATTTAGATGAAGAACCTATGATGGAAAATCATTTAAATGAAGCCACACAGACCGACATAACAGTTGAAAATTTGTTGCAAAACTTTACTGCTTTAAACAGCAGAGTATATAGTTTTTTTTATCAAAAGTTAAAAAACTTGGAAATAACAGAAGAATCTTTTATTATACTGGGTTTCCAAAAAACGAAATGCTGTTTATTTTATTATATGTATATAAGTATGATATTATTATACAATACATACCAACTTAAATAACTTAGGATAATAATATGCATCATTATATTGTAAATACAATGCACCTAGGTGTTGCCACCTGTATGTGCATATTAAAATAAACTGTATATTTAGTTCGTAAATATTAGTTTAAAGCTGAAATTATATATTAAAATTAAAAAGCTAATCTGTGAAGTAAAACAATTTTTTATTTAATATTCCTCGAAGGATATATAATTTATGGATTATGGAGGCATAGGATTTTTTACACAAATAAACCACGTGTTGATGACTTCAGGCAGGGAATGTAAATTTAAAGTCTTTCATGGATCTTTACCATCCATGATTTTTAATTTATCATTGTATCTGTCTTTCACACTTTGAGAAAACTATTCATAATAATCACTCCTCTCCACTGTCTCAAAAACGTTAAAACACTTATAGGTATACACAGATTAAGAATAGAATTAGTTTATACAATAAATTAGCTGAAAATCGAATACGTATTGTTGTTGTGAACTCGTGAAAGTCGAAAACTCCAATAATTTGCATTTAATTACATTAACTTTGTGCTGGTGTTTGTCCCTCAGGCAAAATGGCCGACATGTCAAAATTAGCTGTTTGAAAATGATCTATAGACAACCATAAAATATGATGAGCACCAATGGCTGATATGTGGCGATTTAAAGGTTGTTGCCCTTTTACTTGGGTTGCACACAGACTACAATAGACAATACTGGCCCGTTCGATAATCATTAGAGCCAGAGTAAAAGAATGCACAGCATATGCCATTGGTAGACTCCAAAAAGATTTTGTTACCACCTCTGCATATCAAATTGGGCCTAATGAAGAACTTTGTTAAAGAACTGAATAGAGATCGGTCAGCATTTCAGTGCCTACGCCAGAAATTCCGAGGCTAAGTGAAACAAAAATTAAAGAAGGTATTTTTATTGGGCCACAGATTCGAAATATTATGAACGACGAACACTTTGACAGCACTCTAACAGATATTAAAAAAAAAACGATTGGAATGACTTTCGCCTCGTGGTTCTTGGGAAATAAAAAGCTGACAATTACGTTACTCTTGTTGAAAATATGCTGTCGTCGTATCAAAAAATGGGTTGCAATATGTCTCTAAAGATCCATTTGTAGGAAATGGACCTGGACTTTTTTCCCGACAACTGAGGAGCTGTAAGTGATGAGCACGATCAATGCTTCCATCAGGATATATCAACACTGGAGAACAGGTACCAGGGAAACAGGATTGCTTCCAAGCTTGCCGACTACTGTTGGACTCTTGTTAGATATGCTCCGGAATTAATTGACAAAAGAATAGCCAAGCATTTAGTGACTCTAAAAGTGTAAAAGTATCTAGTTTTTCTTATTTTGTTAAAAATAAAATAAAAAAGCTTTTTTTTGAAAACTGCAACTAAGTTTTTAATTTCATTATCATTTTTGTATTCAGCATTCCAAAATTAACAAGAAAAACGCACTTTGATTCAAGATACAACCAATAACCTAAAATTTGTTGTCCAGTGTAATTTACTCGCTTATAATAACACCACTCACCAAGAAGAATATTTGTTACGAGTTTATTTTAAAATAACGTTTATTGATAGTTACAATTAAGATTTTAATGATAAATTCATCATTAATCAGATATAAATAATGGTGTTGGGAAAAACCGATATTTTTAATAATCAAGTAACTTGATACTCAAGCGATTTCAATAATCGAGTGAATCGCTCGAGCGATCTTACTCGAAATTCATATTCTTCAAGCGATAGCGTTTACAGGAATTATAGCCGGCATGTTCCCGCAATTTTTCCAGGATTGCTGTATATAATCCCGGAATTTTGTACCAATTAACCTTTTTATTTTTTTTTACTTTTCTTTTGGAAAATTGTAATAAGTATTGAGAAAGATAATAGAAATGGAGAAAGCTATTGACCAACAACTTCTAAAGTACCTGGAAGGCTTCAACGTAATCAGCGATCATCAATATGGTTTTCTGAAGTCCAGATTAACGCGAGACCTGCTAGTCTATGTCACCCATCTTTGGAACAATGCAATCGAACATCATTGGGAGTCTCGGGCTGTTGCAGTGGATATTTCTAAAGCCTCTGATCGTATTTGGCCTGGGAGGCTTCTAAGTAAACTTCGATCCTATGGTATGCCCAGTCATTCATGGTTATCTAGCTTTCTTAAAGACCGCTCTCTGCAAGTGGCGATTGATGGATTTATCTCAGATACCTTCAACATCAATGCCGGTGTTCCTAAAGGTCCCTATTGTCCCCCACCCTCTCCTTATGCTACATTAACGACTTTCTAGTGAAAACTAAAAATCCGATATTTAGCTTTGTTGACGATAGCACACTTGTTTTATCTTTCTCAATGACTGTACAAACATCGGCTGTCGACGCACATCGTCGCAGACAGCATGAAGTATCACGCCTCAACAAACACCTGGAAGAAATTTTGGCTTGGGGTGACAGTAACCAAGTCGAATTTAACGCTAAGAATACCCAGTCAGTAGTTTTCTCTAAAAAGAACATTACAGAACCGGATGGCAGGACACGCAATCCAACTGGCTTCATCTATTAATTTGCTGGGCGTCAATCTGGGAGGAAATATGTCTCGGCATAACCACGTTGTGGCAATCGCCAAGATAGCTTCTCAGAAACTCGGTGTACTCTTCCGAACAAAAAAGTTGTACACACCTCAACAACTTTTGACACTATACAAAGCCCAGATTCGACCATCACTAGAGTACTGCTCTCATGTCTGGAGCTCTGCACCCAAACATACTCTTCGGCTACTGGATTCTATCGAAAGGAGGGCCATTCGTCTGATCGGAGACCAGGAGCTGACGAAGAGCATCGACAGCCTAGAACATCGGAGAAAGGTTGGTGATTTGACTCTCTTTTACAGATATTTTCATGGAAAGTGCTCGGCTGACCTTTCCCTCTTAATTCCGCCCATAGCTGCGAATAGCAGAAACACACGACGAATCACTGCCGCCCATCCTTATGTGGTTAAGCTTAGTACTCCTCGAACTTCATTATTTAAGAATTCTTTCCTCTGGAGGACTTCGTCCTTGTGGAACGACCTTCCCGAGGTCGTTTTTTTCAACGAATATAACCTCCAATGGTTCAAAAAGCAAGTTGTAATTAATACTTACTTCAGATTTCTCTGATTTCTCCAACTGAACGGACTGACCAGAAAGAGAAATTTTTCGTACATTTGACAGTTCCTCCATTTTTCTTCCGAATTATATAGAGACGATCTGACAGCGCCGAATTTTTTCGCAACCAATTTATATTCCTCGTATTTTTCGTACGCTTCTCGAGCGGCAGCTTCCGACTCCTAAATTAAATAATTGTGGGTTAGTTTTCAAAACATTGTGATGCAACTGCAAAAGTGTCAAATTTAGGGCCTCGCGCATGTCAGGGGTCATGCGCAATGCCGACAGATAAACTATCTACCTTAACCGGCGAGCAGGACCGTGCTTGGTCCTTAATGAAAGTGATTACCCGGAAATATTTTGGCATATCAAGGACCTTCTTTACTGGGAAACAAACAATCTATTAGCGGTGATCGCTCGAGCGAAAAACCGCTTGATTACTCGATTATTGAAATAACCGACATCGCTCGATTATTAAAAAAACCGCTCGAGTTATCTAATCAGGCGAAAACCGTCGCTCGTCACTTATTATCTTTCACTCGATACCCGCGCTTCGCTTGACGCTGACGGAAATGTACCGCTGTAGTGTGATCGAGTTAAAAAACTGCTCGTATATTCGAACCGTTTTTCGCTCAATAGGAAATATTCTAGTTATAAATTCAGGCGAGAAACCGAAAAATATCACTTGATAACCGACCTTCGTTATACGCGCCGCGCCATCCGATTGGCGACGTTCGAGTTTAACGTTGTGCAGGTAATACGACATACGTCTTTCTTAAAGGCACGTAAACGAGAAGGTGCATATAAAAAAGTATGCCAAATCCCTTAGCGGAGTCATCGCGACATGAGTTTGGTAAAGTTTTGTTTTAACTGGCTAGCCAGCGGAGTAGTATAGTTCTCCGATTGTAAATATTAAAAAATTAAAGGATATAATTTAAAAAATTTTATTTACTATAAACTCGAGAAAACTTCTCAAAAATAACATAATAATAGAAATTGTTAATGAAAAATAGCAAAACGAACAAAATGGTTAACAAAATATATAGAGAAATTCGTTGAGTAAACATTTTTAAATCTAAACAGGAACTTTTTATTATTAAACTCAAGAAGACTTCATAAAAATATCATACATTATAGAAAATGTTAACGGAAAAGAAGAAAACGAGCAAAATAGTTAACAAAACACAGGTATCGACAAATTTTTTGGTAACCAAAAGTAAACATTCTTAAATTTAACAGGAACTTTTAGGTAACTATAAACATGAATTTAAAAAAATAATAACTAATTTTCTTATTTTGCCAGTCGCGTAACTAAGCCTAAATTTTTGAAAGGCACACAGTGGGCACCTGATAATTTAAAGAAGAAAGAATTTGACAAGCTATTTTAAATATCTACTTATTTTATGCTCGTAGATTGAGAAAGATGTGAAGAAAAATAACTCTTGGTAATACTTTTTGTTTCAAAAAAGCACAATAATAAACCCGAACAATAAATACATATTTGGGTGATTTTTTGCAGTTTCTTTTTGTTTGGTATCGAGACACGTGGTAAAAATTCATTATTCACAAATAAATAAATTTCTGGAATTTTTTTGGTGGCTTCTACAATTTTTTAGCTAAACCTGTGCCCACCCGTAGTTACGTGCCTGCTAAATACCCTACCTGATCACATATAAACGGCTAAGCTGCCGGTGGAGCAGTCGGTAACGTCATCGCTTGGTGAATAGAAATTTCAAGCGATTCACTCGATTATTAAAATCGCTCGAGTATCAAGTACTCGATTATTAAAATCATCTGTTTTTCCCATCAATGTTCTCGCATAAAAGAAGGCCTTGTGTCCATTATTGAAACGCCACTTATAGAATTAATATTGATATCAATTGTCCACGTATCGATAGATTTTTAATATCGTTACATCCCTACGACTGATGTCGGTTCTGGACGATCCTCGTTAGTTCACGTCGTTGGTTGGCAACCAAAGCCGTACGAATACGGCGGGGTTCCCTATATGACGGCGACAACATTGTGCGCAAGACAACCACCGAGCAACTTTTAAAAATATGACCGGTAAATCGTGCGCACCAACCCATTTTTGTCGGAAAAAAGCCTGAAGAAAAATTGCCTCTTTACTTTGACGTATATTTATTCTAAAATACATACTTTACCTTCAATATATTCATCGAAGATGTGTGATCCCTATATAAAAACTCCTCAAATAGATTGACGTATTTATTATAGTTTTCTCTGATCGAGTCGATCACCTTCTGCTCTAAAAGCAAGTTTTCCTCAATCAACATAATGTCGTCTTCCCTGTAACCATTCATAATTTTAGTCCTTAAGGAATCTCTGACAGTGTCAATATATTCCCTGATACTTAATCGATCTGGTATGGGTCGTCCTAAAAACAAATATTTTTTTCTACGGATGCTATGGAATGTTCCACTTCTCTCATCGCTTTCATAGGTAAATATTGTTTCACGAAAAATGGATATAACTTAATGATTGCAGTAAAAGTACCTGGGGCCATCCCATTATTTAAGACCGTTTGTTATTATTATGTGGAAAGGACCGGATTGTAATAATTATAATTAAATATAGGCACATCAGGTAAGTTAGGTTGCTTGATTTATATTTAAATATCTTTTTGTGGCAAAATTTGTTAGTTTTTGAGGAATGGTTCAAGAATTGTCTTTTACCAAACATTCCTCAGAATAGCGTGATAGTAATGGACAATGCGAGCTATCACAGTTGCCAATTACATAAAGCTCCAAGCTCAAATAATACAAAATTGGAGATTCAGAACTACATGGCGGCGAATGATATATATTTTGAAGAAAGTTATAAAAAAAGTGATCTTTTAGAAGTGTTAAAGACATTTTGTATAAAAAAGTATATGTTTGTGACACATTGGCAGAAGAAATTGGACATACAGTGCTATGTGGCACCAGTTAAAATCACTGGTTAGGTCTGAAAATATTTCTCCGACTTTAAGTTCTAGTGTCTTAGAATTAATACGAAAATGCTTTAATGATATTCCCCCAGGTAGTTGGAAAAATTCAGTCCGTCACGTAATAACTGTAGAAAATTCGTATATTAGTCTGGATCGTATAATTAATCCAATTATAATTAATTTTGATGAGGATAGCGATAGCGAAACAGAACTATCTATAGAATGACATTATAAATGTAAATAAATATGACTAGTAATATTTAAAAAAATTTTTCATTTGATTACATTAATATAATCATATCATTACTTGTTTTCCTTAGTCCGTCCCTTCATACTTCACTTGTTTATTGCCAAGCTCTTGTCGACACAATGGGACCGACCCAGGAAATCATTAAGTCGTATACAAATTTCGTGAAATGTACTGTACGTTCAAAACTGCGTGAGAAATATCCGCCATTATAGTGCCGCACGAGTCCGGAAAAGCGTCCGACGGCCCGAGATATGTACCGTATTTTTTTTTACAAGTGCTCCGAAGCTTTGATGCCAAATAAATAAAGAACTTCTTCAGACAGTTTTCCTGTCTACATGACATGAAAACACTCGTATATGGAGAATGTAAATATCTATTTATTATTTTTGACAAATAGGCTCGGTGGCCTAGTGGTATAGCGTACGCCTTGTGATCTGAGAGTCGTGGGTTCAAATCCCGCACTCGGCATCTGTCGTTTTATTTAGTTTTTTACAAGTGCCCGAGTGAAAAGAAATTCTTCAGACATTTTTCTAGAAGATCTTTGAAATATTAACTGCCAATTTAATTTATATATAATCCGCTATTTATTATCGCTTGTAGTATGGCTCGGTGGGTAGAGTGTCCGCCTGGCGATCTGAGGGTCGCAGGTTCAAATCCAGCACCGACAATTCTGGTTTTATTTATTTATGAGCACATGGTGACTCAATACTTTCCCGCCCGCTCCTTTGGAAAACACCACTTTCGGTGAAGAGAACATGCATGATGAACTTTCTGGGCACATGTAAAAAAAATATTCCTTCCTAAAAATTTCTTAAAACTTTTAATAAGCACCAGATTTGTTTACCTCGTCTATACAGGGTGTTTCTTAATAGTATGCTAATATTTAAGGAGGTTATTCTTGGGTCTATTTTGAGAGAAAAAACTTCATATGAACATATTGTCTGAAACGTCTTAACTTTTAAGATACAGGGTGTTGAAGATTTTAATATCCCTTTTTATTAATATGTGTGATACTGCTTTAGATATTTTTGTGAAATTTGGTACACACTATCTATTCATCAAGAGATATTTTTATAACATGCTTTTTATTTCGACCAGTGGCTCTCGTGCGGGAATTGCCCTCGATATTTTTGTAGAAAAGAATGGTACTCCACTTATTATATTTTTGAAATTCTCACGCCTTGCTGAGCAAATGTCTCTGGATTTTTTGTCGATTGACGTACAGAAAAAAATGGAATTCATTTTCATGTTATGAAATTAGGTATTAACAAAGATTAAAAAGGATCTAGTAGGTAAATAGCAAATTTTGTTTGGTAAACATAAACAGTTTTGACAGTTGTTTACCTAGACTGTTGCATTTAAGTCATAAACTTTAACGAATGATTAAAAAAACATGAATATCTTTAACACCCTGTATCTCAAAAGTTAACACTTTTAGGACATATTATGTTCATATTGTGAAGTCTCTTTCTGAAAATGGTCCCAAGAATAACCTCCTTAAATAGTAGCATTATATTAAGAAACACTGTATAATTTTGTAGAAAAAAAATTTATGGAAATCTTTACATATAAATGTATAGGGTATCCTACCTCTTAAAATACTACTTAATTCAGATTGAATAGTACTACCAAGAGAGGGAAGCCCTCTCCATTGATAGGATATCACAACCTGCAGACCGGTCTCGAACTTTCGTCAGTACAGGTTAGGTGTTCACATCTATCATCAGACAATAATCTACTACTTCAAGCTGTATTATCAATCTTAGTTGGGAAAATATAACAAGTAGCGTCATCTCTTAGTAGTCACCTATAATCTGAGCAAACATTAGTCGGGGCCTTTATAATCATTCAAAAGAACAAACCCGTTTGCTTTTCATGGAGAGGGCTTCTCTTTTTTGGTAGTACCCTCCAGGTATTATATTGTGAGACAAAAATACGCCCTTATAATTAAGCTTCTTCGGGTGGTTAGAAATGATTTTTCCACACCATAAGTATTTATGATATTAATAATACTATTTGAAAAGTAAGCCAATTTTCTTTTGGTTGAATCTGTATATCTATTTTTACATATTGGAAATTTCGTCGAAATTGCAATGCTTTTTCATATTGACCACGACATGACTGGAAATGGAATCGTTATTGATAGATTAAAAATTGAAAAATCGACTTTTTTAACATTGGCGCAATGTAAAATCGAAATGGTTGCACTAGTAGTAGTAGAAAATACTATACAGGGTGTAGAAAATTCGTCCTTCACCATTGGGATGTCGGGAACGGTAGGAGATACGAAGTCAGTTAAATTGGGGCAAAGTTGTGTAATTATGTGACCAAATCAAAATGGTGAATGACGAATTTGTCACAGAGATCCAAATTTAGTACCTTCAATAACTTTAAAATATTCAGGTGCGACGTCCAGAATGGTCTTCATCGTATCAATTGTCGGTTCTTCCACGTATAGTCTGTTCAGCATATCTTTTTTATGCCGGTCCTTAAAGCTAGGCTTCTTCGAGCATTGCACTTTGAGTTCCTTTATTCTGACGTCATTTCTCCACGCTTTTGTCATTACTTTGTGAGCGAATTCCTCAAAGTCCTTCGGGTATTGGAATGGAGAGGGTTCCTAAATGGGAGGTTTGCTCATGATTATTATTCTTAACAAGCAAATAAACAAATCGCTAAATTTTACACCATATTTTCACGGAAAAATACTATAGAGAAATTTTTATAGTAGACTTTGTTGTAAAAATTTCATATAAAAATCCCGTACCAAACATGGGCGCCGTTAGAACGACTTGTAGGGGGTGGCAATGATAAATGAGCAATTTTATGAACTTAAAAACTAGGACGGCCGTAGTAGCAAAAAGGGGACGAAACCCGCTGCAGGCGAAAGCGCCGCATGCGAAAGTTGCCATGGACCACGCCCCACGAACAAACCCAAAATGCACACATAAATTTAGTCAATAATTTATAGTAAATACTAGAAACACCGATCCGGTAAGATGTGAATTTAGACAACTTGACAGAAATTTTGACGAATTCTCGTTATACTCAATTTAAAAAGCGCGACATTTTTACTTAAGTCACAACAGACGAACAAAAGTAATTTTTGTTCGAGGAGAGTTTTCCATTTTTTTAAGACGTTTCAGGACTTTTAAAACGATCCCGGTTTTACGATCTATACCGGGTGTTAATTTGAAAACTTCCCACCCTTAATATCTTTCTTGCAGTTAAAAATATGAAAAATCGGAAAGACACGTCGATTTTATTTGTAAGGGGGACACTTGAAATGAATATTTTTAGCCGTGTTTCAAGCCCCTAGGAGGGTTAGATGTCATCCTTAGAATCTAAAATGGGAATGGGGGTCAAGTGGCACATCGTTTGAAAGGGCGTTCAATTCTCGTTTCAGCGGTATCCTACTTTGTTGCGTTTTGTCCACAGGTTTCCGAATAATCGCATTTCAAAGTTGCAGAAACAATTAAACTTGCCTGCATTGAGATTTTGGTTTTCAGGTTAGTGTTTACAAAAAAATTACTGCATTGGGTCTCCTTGTAGTACAAATGATTAGAAGATTGGGTGGCACCATGGGCGAAGCCAGACATTTTCCTAGGGGAGGGCGAAATACTAATATATCAAATTCCAATAAGTGGCAACTTCCAGAGGGAGCATGACCCTCCCCTGCCTCCCCCACGCTACGCCCCTGGGTGGCACGGTTTTAAACTTTATGTGGGGATTGGCAAAGTAACTTCAACAAATTTACATCAAAAGCAATGTAATAAAATTTCGATGGCACTATGAGTACCTGCCTAGTTAATTTGGGTTCATTCGATTCCTTATCACTGAAATGCCACAAAAGGCCTTGCTATTCCATCAACACATTCTTAAAATACGTTGTTTTTTAACCCAAAAAAAATGGTCAACAAATTTAATGGATGTAGACGCTTTTGCTTGTTGGGCTGTACACTGATAGCTTTTATTAAGTGCATAGAGTGTGAGAATGGTTTATTCTCTTCAAGAAAGAACTGCAATTATTTTTATTTATGGAGAGGTTGGAAAGTGCGCACGAAGGACGGCATTGGTTTTCAATGAAAGAAATCGAAATCGTGATGTAAGTCACAGATATGTGCTTGATTTGGTGGCAAAGTTCTCCGAAACAGGTTCGGTGAGTAATAGAAAAAGGAATAACCTACGAGTGATAAATGAGGGAGCTCAAATTGAGGTTTTGGGATTATTTGCTGCAGCCCACCAGGACCTTGCGGACAGTAGCAGAAGAGACAGGAATATCACACGAGACTGTAAGAAAAGCACTGAAAATGCATAAACTCCATCCATACAAAATGCCGATACTTCAAGAACTGTATGACGATGATTTTGATAGAAGAATAGAGTTTTGTGAATTCATGAGTCGTCAAGTCAACGCCATCCCTAATATTCTGCCGAATATCTGTTTCAGCGATGAATGTTCATTTTTTCTAAATGGAAATGTTAACAAACAAAATTGTCGATATTGGAGTGACCAAAACCCGCATATTTTTCGAGAAGGACATACACACTATCCCCAAAAAGTTAATGTTTGGGCTGGTATTCTTGGAAATGCCATTATTGGTCCTTTATTTATTGATGGAAACTTGACAGGTGATCTGTACCTTAATATGCTTGAAGAGACTATTGATCGTCTTATCACCCATGAGCTAGAAACTGAAATTGATGCAGAGGGTAATTCAGTTTTACAGGAGGATTTGTTAACATTCCAGCAGGACGGTGCTCCACCTCAATATTTTCTTCCGGTCCGACAGTGGTTAAACGAGAGATTCCCGGATAGATGGATTGGCAGAAGGGGACCAATTGAATGGCCTCCAAGATCACAGGATTTAACACCCTTAGACTTCTTTCTTTGGGGACATCTCAAATCCATTGTTTATAAAACACAACCTGCTGATATTGATGATCTTAAAAGGCGAATTGAAGCAGAATGCCGGTCAATTCCCGGTGAAGCTTTCCGAAATGTTAGGGAGGAGTTCGAGAATAGACTTTATTATTGTTTACAAGAAAATGGAAAACATTTTGAACAACTTATAAGATAGTGCGTAAGTAGATCCCATGTTTTATTGTTGAAATTTCTCTTCCGCCAATAAAAAGTTATTTATGTCGAAGTAAAATAATCAATAAATAAGAAATCAATTATTGTGGAAACTACATTTTCTTCCGGTCATTCAACGATTTTAACGGTGCCACCTAATCTTCTAATCATTTGTACTACAAGGAGACCCAATGCAGTAATTTTTTTGTAAACACTAAATCTCAATGCAGGCAAGTTTAATTGTTTCTGCAACTTTGAAACGCGATTATTCGGAAACCTATGGACAAAACGCAAGAAAGTAGGATACCACTGAAACGAGAATTGAACGCCCTTTCAAACGATGTGCCACTTGACCCCCATTCCCATTTCAGATTCTAAGGGTGACATCTACCCCTCCTAGGGGCTTGAAACAACAAGGCTAAAAATATTCATTTCAAGTGTCCCCTTACAAACAAAATTGACGTATCTTTCCGATTTTTCATATTTTTAACTGCAAGAAAGATATTAAGGGTGGGAAGTTTTCAAATTGACACCCGGTATACAAAAAGAGACAGCCGAAAACAAACCAAAAAATAACTGCATAATTATTTTAAGAAATATATGGATTAGTATGCTTATATAACCAATTTTAAAACATTACGGAAACTGTACTGTTGGGGTACTATCTGAGAAATTTTCTCCGAGCTCTCTGTGGGTAAATATTCGATGATAAAGAAGACTTTAATGGTACACAAGAATATTAATATATGTAATTTTCACAAATTATTCGAGTATTTAAAGAAAAGGCCAAAAGGACACCAACCAAAAAATCCAGTGTGTTATCTAAAGAAAATGTCCTAAATTTATTCATGCGCCACCAAATGAAACGTTTTTAATGAAAAAGGTCGCATTATTATTTGGTGTGTTTGGTGGATGTCGGCGACAACAACTTGTAAATATGTTAGTCACACATGTAGAAGATAGAAAATCAGTCTTTGCTGTAACGGTGCCAGGAACCAAAACTGACAAAAAACGAGTTCTCACCATTATTGATGAAGACGAAATGAATAGTTTGAAACTTATAAGAGATTATATGTCTTTGCGGCCACATGGCTGGTGAGAAAAAATACTATCTTTAAGCTACAGACAAGGCCGTTGTACTGTACAACCTGTTGGAAAAAACACATTTGAGAAAATTCCCTGTAGTATTGCAAAATATTTTGGTTTGAGCAATCGTGAAAAGTACACTGGTCATTATTTAAGTCGATCGTCGGCAACTCTTTTCTCAGAAGTTGGAGCAAGTATGACTATGGTGAAGCGCCATGGTGGATGGAAGAGCACCACAGTTGCTGATGTATATTTATAGGATAGCATATCCTCAAAAAATTAGGTTTTAAGGATGTTGGCAGGCGCACCATCTGGATCTCGCATTTCCTTACGGAAACTAGAGACCCAGACAATGAATCATGAGTCAACCTTTGCTGCAGGAAATTTAGCGGAACCTTCCAAAATTTTTTATGGTAAATTTAACTAAGTTCTTCTTTCCGTGTATCGAGAAAATATTTAACATTCGCGATCACGGTTCAGCGGTATGCTACCCCTAATTGTTTTCCGGCGTTTTGTTCCTTAAATTGACCCTAATACGTTCCTGTAATTTACTTTTTTTAAATTCGGTATATTCGAAAATGTAAAACTGTACTTACTGGGAGTATTTAAGTGAAGATGATCAATTTAAGAATCAAAACGTCGGAAAACCAGTAATTATCGTCTACTGCTGAACGCAGATTTAGGTCCGCTTTCATAATTTAAGCAAAAATATCCAGGCCCGTATTTGAAAAAATTAAGTTGATGATGGTGACCCAAAGACGAAACGTCGTGTTAGAGATCTGATGATGCCAACTTGTTGAGAATAAAAAGTAGCAATGAGGAAATGAAATGTATTTATTGACGTCTCTTCGAACAGAGTCAGGAAAAAATAAAAACCGAACGGCAATATTTTAGATTTTTCCCAAATATCTTGAATGTCCCTGTATTTATTTTCGATTTTCTTGCAGCATCTTATTGGGCCCATAATTACCAACTTTGTCCCAATTTATCGGACTTCATATCTCTTACCGTTCCCCAAATTCCAATGGTGCAAGACGAATTTATTACACCCTGTATAAGGTTAAAACGTGACAAAGGCTTACCTGATCCAGATCTTTCTTATTAGATTCATCTACACCATAACCTGCTGTAAAATACCGCTTCTTGATAATCGCTCTTGGTTTAAGTTTTTCTTTAAACCGTGATTTTTTGAAAAACTGGATATTAGTCCTAAAAGTATACAATTTTTAAGCTACTCAACTTCTGTTGTTTCTTTATTATACACTCACCGGCACAAAATTCCCCCACCCTGATATTTTGGTCAAGTTTGATATTTTATAACTTTCTTATTTTTTATGCGATTTTCATAATTTTGTCATCAGTTTGTAGATCCGTTTATTGTGTTTTTCCTTAATTATTTTATAAAGTAACATTTTGCGATTAGGCTATATTATACAGGAGTAAATCAAACTGTTGTATTTTTATCGTAATTTCAAAATACCCTGTAGGAAAATTGACAAGGATACCCCGTATAACTTAAAATTCTATCATACTTTATACTTATTATAACCAAAAAATCCCTTAATATTTTTTTTAAAGTCAGCTTCGTTTTTTTTTGTTCCCCGAACCAAATTATCTTACCTGGAAAGCTGCACCTTGGGCAAGGAACTCTTGGAGGAACCTGAAGATGATCTGATCAGTAGCTGATCCGGAAGCGAAACTTGTGATTCTTGTTTCTTGGGAGTCTCCATATTTGTGTTGCTTTATTTTATTTATTTTATAAAAACGATATTATTATTTATCGTCAAGATTATCTTACTTTGACTATATGCACATCGCTTATTCAATTAGATCTGCAATAGTAAAATATTGGTATAAAGTTACACCATTGGCTGTCAAAATGACACGACTTTATATTAAAAGTTAAAAGGTAGACACAGTCACATCAATATCTGACTGTAGTATGAAGTGAGGTATTTTTATTATTTCACTGCAGTCGCTATGGCTCCGCTATTGATTTAACGAAGCAAAATAAACTTAAACACGGCCTGATCTAGGCACCGGCATTTAATACCTGTACACGAAGTAGAAAGTTTTAGGGCCGATATTTGAATGTTAGCTCAAGGAAGGGCCTATATATCAAAGTCACCTTAAGGTACAGAATGGCATAAGTCATCATTAGCACAAGTTTGACGATATATTAAAGTTCTATTTAACTCTCATCTAAAGGAATATATCTTTAAGGACGTAAAGTTAACGCATCAATTTACCCTGAAATTAATTTAAAATACAGTTTTTTTAAGTTTACCATAATATTAAGGCTACCTTAGCTAAGGTATAACTTGAGGCAATATTAAAATGTCGGCCCTTTGGGTCACATCTAAAGGAATATATCTTAATGGACGTTGTAATCTTCCACTTAACGCGTCAATTGACCCTCAAATTAATTTAAAACGTAGTTTTTTAAAGTTTTATCATAAAGTTAAGGCTAACTTAAGGTAACATTAAAATATATGACCTTAGACCTTAGCTAAGATAACCTTAACGTTAAGATAAACCTTAAAAATACTATGTTTTAAATTAATTTGTGGGGCAATTGACGCGTAAAGGGCGTATATTCGTGATCTTTTATTTTTTTTATATGATCAAACACAAGCACTATAGGAAAAATCCTTTAGGGCACTCTAGGAGTGGTGCGTGTGCGCAAGAAGCGATTCACGTTGGTTTTGAATCGTTGGAGGTTATATTCGTTGGGAAAAACGACCTCGGGAAGGTCGTTCCATAAGGATGAAGTCCTCCAGATGAAAGAATTCTTAAATAATGAAGTTCGAGGAGTACTAAGCTTAACCACATATGGATGGGCGGCAGTGGTTCGTCGTGTATTTCTGATATTCGCCGCTCTGGGCGGAATTAAGAGGGCAAGGTCAGCCGAGTAATTTCCATGAAAATATATATGTAAAAGACTGTCAAATCCTCTTAAGTTAGACGTTAGCTAAGGTAGCATTAACGTTAAGATAAACCTTAAAAATACTATGTTCTAAATTAATTTGAGGATCAAGTTAAGTCTGAGATTACCACGTCCATAGAGATCTATTCCTTTAGATAAGAGTTAAAAAGAACTTTAATATACTGGCAAAATTGTGTTAAGGATGACTTACTTCACTCTGTACTTTAAGGTGACTTTGAAATATCGGTTCTAGGAACCGATGTTTGAATATTGCCTTAAGTTAGACCGTAGCTAGGGTGACCTTAGCGTTATGGTAAACCTTAAAAAACTATGTTTTAAGTTACCACGTTCTTAAACATCTATTTCTTTAGATGCGAGTTAAAAAGAACTTTAATATGCTGTCAAACTTGTCTTAAGGATGACTTATGTCATTCTGTACCTTAAAGTGACTCTCAAATCTCCGCCCTAACGGCAACAATTACCTATACATTTTTTAAAGCCCAAAATATACTCAACCAATTAAATTAAATTCTAAAAATCAATTAATTAAAAAAATAATATACAGGGTATCACATTTCAAAAATTTTACTTTTGTATCAACAACTAAACTTTTTTGGAGACAAACTGGCTACACCACTGAACTTTACACAAAAATCTCTGTCTTTTCGATAAGGTAACGCCTCAAAAGCGAAGATTAAACACTAAGAGAGCCATGACAAATTTGACACAGAATCTTCCGTTTCGCTAAAAAGTGAAAACCCCAACATTCTATGTTTGATAATACCTCTAATACCCTCAGGAATTGGCGAAAATTGGACACCCTGTATAACGCTAGATGTAGCGACAAGGTTTATACTCCCGTAGACTGAAATTGTATTAAATAGAATTTGTTTCGTTTTTCCCTTTGTCAAACTGAGACGCGTTTCGCCGTTGTTACGGCTCATCAGTAAGGCGCGAACGGTATGCTCGAAGAAGGAAGGAAATTCTATTTATTCATTAAACCATTGAGAGATTCATTTGCTATTTTTCTGTTTTTACAGAATATACCCTCTACACTGGTCTTCTATAAGATGCTACGTTAGATAGGCATATGCACCACGAGATGTCGCGACGAGCTGTATACTTCTTTCGAAGTTCGTTTAGTGCACTTGATAGCGCTGAGAGTTTTTTTCCCTTTGTTGAAGGCAGGGTCACTGTAGGAAACAAACCAATCGATTGGAGCAGAAGCGTAAAATTGGGACTTCACTTCCACAAACGCCTTAATTGGAAAGTAAATACAGCCTACAGGAGAAAGATGGTTCACGCCCAACTGAGCACTCTATACCCGCTGCTCAACAGTAGGAGCAAGCTAACAACCAGGACAAAAGTCATGATGTACAAAGTGCTCATCAGGCCGATGCTCACATACGGAGCACCGACATGGTGCACACTGGGTAAGCAGGCAAGACTACAGGTAATACAGAACAAGGCACTTAAAATAATACTGAATACACCTAGATCCTAGATATACCAGAACTCACGTCATACATCGAGACCTCCAAATTGACACAATTTCGGAGTTTCTCGATAAAATAATCGCGAAATATCACACCAAGGCTAATTTGGCCAACAACGACAAGATAGCCTCATCACACATACACAGACTGCCGCATCAGAAACACAGAATGCCCAAAGACTGGATCACTCGCTAAATCCACACTCCAAATTATTTAAGAACTTGTTCTGTATAAAATAAGGGTACACGCACACTACGCGCACACTATACGCCTCCCCAAGTAGCATTTTAGACACATTGTGGTACATGTATCGTAACTATCGTTTCTGTTTCCGATCAAAATTGGAAACACTGTTGGCAACAAGAATGGAAATATTTTCGAAACGTATACATTTTAAATGGGACATTTACACGTGTTTCCAAGTGGTTGGTACTAGCTGTGACTTTCGCTGTTTTGATGCACAATCGAAACTTTTATCGAAAATGTTAAACCATGCGCAAAACAATTAGGATACCTTCACTGTTGTAAAATGAAAGAAAAACAATATGAAACAATAATTTCACCATGATGAATTCGTTATAAGTATATTTCGTACAAGTTATTTTATTTTATATACCTAGTTATTGCACATTAGAACCAAAAAATCATTGTCGCAATAAATTTTATCGTGCAGTTTAGTAATTTTTCTTTATATTTTTAACGTGCCCTATATATTTTCATTTACAGAAAAAAATATACTGTGTCAAAAAATAAAAATTAAAATATTATCAATATTTTATTTATTTCTTTTGTAAATCGACTTAGCTAGGAAAATGGAACTTATCTAACAAATTTTGGCTTTGCAAGAGATGCAGGAATTTCATTAAAACTCATTTTAACAAAATAAAAATTCATTTCGTAAAATGGCCGAAAGCAAAAAATTATTCTGGTCCAAAATGGACTCGATACACAATTTCTACCCTTTGGCTTCTATAATGTTTCCATGATGCACAGAAGAATAAAAGGTTTGTAAGGTGAATGCCACAATGCACAGAAAAGAAAGGTTTGGTATGGACAGCCGCGGCGTGACGTCACGAGAGGCGTGGTTGCAAAAACCTTTCCAAACTAAAATTATAAGGGATAAATAAGCAATTTTCTGGTATTATTTGTATATTAGATGTTATTATTGATTCATTTTCAGAAACAGATTGACGTAAGTGTTTTTTGAAGATTTTTAATCAACATCTTATTTTGTTTGTATAGGGAGATTTAAATTGTTATTTTTCTGTTAAAAACAGCTTATTGCACTGTATTTATCAACATAGAGTATACCCACCCTATAGCCATACTTTATGTTGATAAATCCAGTACAGTAAGATTTTTATTACAGAAAAATAACAATTTAAATCTCGCTAAACAATAACATAACCTCAAACTTGTTCAGATGGTGATTAAAAATGTACCTAAAACACTTACTTCAATCTCTGGTTGAAAATGGATCAATAATAACACCTAAAATATAAATAATATCAAGACGTTGCTAATTTATCGCTAATAAACGTACACCGATGCTATAAAAAATCTCTTATGGGAAATTCAATGCAATCGTGTCTTACCAAAACTTTATAATTTTAACAAAAATTTTTTCGAAAAATATTTATCTTCGCAGGTTGTTAATATATCGACACCACGATTTGTAAAATATTTCGAAACAAGCACGTCTTTAAGTATTTCTAGTAACTGGATTCGAAAATGTGTCGCAAAAGTTTCGTAACACATATGTCTCGATACAAGTTTCTAATTCGAATCGAAAATGTGTCGAAACGTTTCTCAGCAAAGAATGTGTGTCCAATTTGTGTCTAAAAATGCTACTTGGGTCTGTAAACAATTACAATAACTACCCCTCTACCTCTACAACCAGTATGTTAACGGAGCTCTTAAAACTTGCTTATTTGATTAAATTCAAATAAGAAAGGGTTAAGAGCTGTAACCGAAACACGCCAAGCAACGCTTCAAGGCTTAACCTAAAAAATCATACTGATGATAAACAAAAATAACACGTCTAAGTGAAAAGGAGTTACAGGTATCATGTTTGACTCAGACTGACTTCTGAGGCGGATCCCCTCCTTCAGAGCGGATGATATTGATGGTCTTTCCCCACAATGTTGCTAGCTCGACACTACCTTGCCAGCCGCGCCTGTAAGGTGTCTGTGCGCAGATTGAGAGATGCATTTGCTATGTTTTTCTATGTTTACAGAATAGACCCTCTGCATTGGTCTTCTATAAGATGCTGTGTTGGATGGGACGAGATCTTACTCCTTTCAAAAATGATAGTAGTGCGGATAAAGTAATTTCTTTCTTAAGTTAAAATAAAATGTATGTAATTATGTAGTAATTTTTATTGAAAAATGTACAAAAAAACACTTTCCCTTAAAATCTTAAATTAATTTTTCAATAAAGTCGTAAACGTCGTTGGCCAAAATAGCCGGAAGTTCGAAAGCTGCAAAGTGACCGCCATCTTGGTACAGCGTGATCTGAGTCAGATTCAGGTACGAGTCTTTGAGAGAAGCTGCTGGAAGTACGCTTAGCTCGTTTTTGAATCTCGCGCATGCTGATGGAACTGTAGAGGGTATTCTAAAGAAAAAGTAGAGAATTGGTATTAGATACACGGAAAGAAATACTTAGTTAAACATACTATAAAAATAGTAAAACCCATAATTTATGGCTCTACAGGGTGTAATCATTTCTGCCTTCATAATTCGGGATTTGTTAGAGTTTGTTCGGTAAGAGATACGGAGTCGGTTAAATTGGGGCAAACTTGCGTAATTATGGGCCTAATAATATGTCGTACAAGTATGAAAATAAATACAGGGGCTTTCGAAATATTTGGAAAAATTTAAAATTTTGCGTTACGGGTTTATTTTTTCCTAACTTTGTTCAATGAGATGTCGAAAAATACATTTCACTTCCTCATTGTTACTTTTTATTCTACACAAGATAGCATGATTAGATCTTTAATGCGACGTGGCAGACGAAATTGGAACCATTAGATATCTTTCCTTTAGTTATTGTAACATGTTGTGAAATATACTTACTCGTCCAGGTTCAATCCCATGTTATCTTTATTAAACATCTCAGAGTACAAGCGCATCGACGTGGTAATGGACCTCGTTACCCAATATATCATTACGTTATCCAACAGTTGGTCCATTGTGAATTTCTTAGTTAAACCGCCATCCTCGAGGTCTTTCCATGCCGGGTTGGTCCAGGTAGTGAATTTCTCCAGGATATAGGCTGCAAGGCCAACAGGACTGTCTCGAAGAGCAGTACCTAAATGAAATATTTTATATTTTTTATACAGGGTGTTCTTTAAAGAAGTGCTAATATTTCAAAGTGTGATTCTTTAGGTCATTTTATGAAAGAAAGTGAACATACAGGGTTATAACAAAGAAACGGGTCAGGCTTTTAATTAGAATACCATCCACTTAATCAAGAATCGCTGGAACCCTTCAAATTAATTTTTTTTTAAATGTACTTTTTTAGAAAACTATATTATACAGGGTGGATTATAAAAATTATCAATTTTGCTCAACATATTGCATATTTTTTAATGGAACATATTATATATTTCTATCTACAATCAATTATACAGGGTATTATGAAAATGACGTGTTATATTTATACCGGCAATTCCTGAGATGAAGACAAATTGAAGAAAAATACCCATAAATGGTGCTCTCAATTCATTCAGCGGTAAAGTGACCTGACGTCAAACCAGAAAAACATCTGTGCGGCACTGCGACACATACGATTTCTCGCCGGTGTTGTCATACCTTTTTCTACAATTAATTTAAGAAAGATTAGTACAGAGATGTTTTTTGGAACATCGAACAAACCCAACTCAAATAAGTTACGTGACTAGGTCAAATGTCAATGACCTTTTGTCGTTTGAATGACTGGTCCTTGTTTATTTTTTAATGCAATTTTATTATTATTATTTTAAGCCACACACATACACTTACCTTGTCGGTCTTATTTAAAAATTACTTTCAATTTCTATAAAAACTTATAAATACTAGTAAAAAAAAGCGGCACATCACATAACCATAATAATCGCAAAACTTCACATGGCCGCCATAAAACACTTAAATGCCTAAATTCACTTGTAGACATCGTTTTTATTAACATTGGCTGGTCTCGCCTAGATTTGTATGAACTTTTGTTTTTAATTTACTCAAAATCACATTGCAATAACATTTCTTTGAATAACAAATTTCATGAGACCTGACCTTCATTCAAAACACGAGCTGTCAAAAGTAGAGATGACACTTTTCTTAGCATCGATTAAAAGGGTCGGTAGATTCCAACGAATTCACCAAAAAAGGCTGAAATAAATAATAATCTACAGTTGTTGTTATTGTTTCTTTTACTGCTGTAGGTACCAATAAAGATTAAAAAATCGCTGCTCTGGTGCTCTTTTTTATTCGAGAATCCTAAAAAAATTAAATCGATCGTTTCACAGCGAGATTTTAAAAACAAAGATTAAGCGGATTTCTACTAAAAATTGACAAAAGAAAGAAGGTTATAAGTTAAGTTGACATTTGCTTTGGAATTTGAAAGCCGTTTTTTCGTGATATTTAATCAATTTAATAGAAAATAATGTGCGTGTATTAGAAAATGTTCCTTTAGTAAGAGACAATGGGCATCGCAAGGTCACCGGATTTTACACCCTGCATTCTATGGGGTACGATGAATAAATAAATAATAGTTTACAAAGAGTCAATCGAAGATATGGATCAGTTGCGAAATAAGATAGTGGATGCAGCAGTAATAAATAATTGCTGAATAATATTATTTGAGCGCTCACTTCACTACCAGTGAAGCAATCGGTTATTTTCAATATCTCCCATTCTAAATGAAAAGCGAAGAAGGAATAATAGTTTTGAATCTACAAATTTGCAGTGATGCCTATTGTACATAAATCAGCATTTTTATTATATGTAAATTTTGTGTATCTACTAAGTATTGCCAAATATCGTGTTGAAATGTGCTTTTGTTCAAGAAACCTGTGACCTGTGTAATAAAATCTAATAATCTGATAGTGTCTCTCAAACAACTGATATGTGTGTGTTTCTTTAAGTGATTTATAGTAATTTGTTCAGTGTTTCACTATGTGTTCTGTGTCTCTGACGATATACAGGGTCATGTTCTGAGATTGGAAGAAAAATGCCGAAGGGGTTTTAGTGGGGTATAAGCTTTACCCACTAAAACCAAAAGAATTGAAGATGTCTGTGCCCTGGATTACTTGCTAGTGTACTGGCACCTGGGTTCACTTCTATTTCGATACTAGGTAAACTAAATATTATTTTTATAAGAATCTAAAGTTTTACATTTTTACACCCTTTGGCAACATTGTGCCTAAACATCTGTTGATTACACAGCTGGGCGATGTAATACGATCATACAGGGTGACAATTTAAAAACTTGAAATGGCCATATATTAGAAACGAAAAACTGAAGAAAAAAACGCAAAAAAAAGTTTCTATAAAACGAAGGGGGAACAAAAACAAGCGTATTAGCCCACCCCTATCTGCAACCCCTTGGACAGGGTGAGATAAACCCTTAAAATCTTAAATAGAAAGGGGGTCGAGTGATACATCATTTTGAAGCTCTTGAAAAATGCTTTCCAATGGTATCATAGAAAGGTATATTTCAAGAAATTCTTCTCTGTTTATTAAGGAAAACAATAAAAGAAAAGACAATTTTGAAATTTTTTAAAGGTAACTTCTACTAGTATTATTATTTTAAGAACAGTTAACTTTCGGTTCAGTTTAAACGAAAAGCAGCACCACAGCTGAACGGGTAGAAATTATTTTCATTTATGGTTCCCAGGATCAATGTTTTTTAAGAACAGCTCAACGTTTTAACGAAAGGCATCCAGGTCAAAATGTAAGCCCGGAGTATGTTCGCCAACTAGTAGCCAAATTTAAAGAAACTGGTTCTGTCGCGAATATAAAGAGAAATCAACCGAGACTAGCCGACGAAGCAGCGCAAATTGAAATGCTGGGGCAGTTTGCAATGAATTCAACTTTATCAACTCGTCAAGCAGCTGTAGCAACTGGATTATCTCGTGAATCAATAAGAAAGGTACTTAAAATTCATAAGTTTTATCCCTATAAACTGCACATACTGCAAGAACTTGGTGACGACGACCCTGACAGAAGAATACAGTTTTGTGAAATAATGACAGATAGAATTACGGCAGAACCTCGACTAGTTAAAAATATTTGCTTCAGTGATGAGTGTACCTTTTATTTAAATGGGCATATTAATAAGCAAAACTGTCGTTACTGGAATGACGAGAACCCCACGTATTTAGAGAAGGGCATACCCAGTACCCCCAGAAAATTAATGTTTGGGCTGGTATATTGGGAGATGGTATTATCGGCCCAATATTTATACAAGGAAATTTAAATGGCGACAGGTATGCTGAAATGCTACAGAGGTCTATCGAACCACTAATAGTTCAGGAATTAGAAAATCAGACGGACATACTCGGAAATTTATCTTTAGAAGAACGCTTACTACATTTTCAACAGGATGGAGCACCTCCGCATTATGTAGTTCCCGTTAGGCAGTGGTTGGATGATAATTATCCCAATGAGTGGATTGGAAGAAGAGGTCCTGTTGAATGGCCACCTAGATCCCCAGACCTAACACCTCTTGACTTCTTTTTGTGGGGTCACCTAAAATCTGTGGTTTTTAAAACGCAACCTGAGTCACTTCAGCATAGAATAGTTCAGGAATGCCGTGCTATATCCAGAGAAACCTTTGCAAATGTACGTGAAGGATTTGAAAGTAGGCTTTATTATTGTCTTCAAAACAACGGAAATCATTTTGAACATTTAATTAACTAATAATAAAAAATTTAAAAATTGTCTTTTCATTTATTGTTTTCCTTAATAAACAGAGAAGAATTTCCTGAAATGTACCTTTCTATGGTACCATTGGAAAGCATTTTTCAAGAGCTTCAAAATGATGTATCACTCGACCCCCTTTCTATTTAAGATTTTAAGGGTTTATCTCACCCTGTCCAAGGGGTTGCAGATAGGGGTGGGCTAATACGCTTGTTTTTGTTCCCCCTTCGTTTCATAGAAACTGTTTTTTGCGTGTTTTTCTTCAGTTTTTCGTTTCTAATATATGGCCATTTCAAGTTTTTAAATTGTCACCCTGTTTACTGTCATTTGCATGCATTTCAAGAAACTAAGTTAGACGGGCCCGAGCGCTTCTTAATTAAGTGGGCGGTAGTCTATATAGAAGCCTGATCCGTTTCCTTATCACAACCTTCTATACTAACCTATGGTATCTGGTTTTGTGGATTGAAGATGCATGTAACCAGTTTCTAAGAACATCACTTTACCTATTTTCTCGCTCAAAGGGAACACCATTGGTATTTCTTCTTCGGTTGCAATCAACGACGGGCAAATTGATCCTAAAACAAACAATTTAAAAAGAGTATCATTCAATTGGTTAGCAAAATATTCTTATTTTTGCGAACAGAAAAATGTAATCGGTCAGCCAAAATGGCTAGTTGGTCAGCAACTTATGGACAGCAAACATTTCTGAATCGTGACAGTGCCCTGGGGAAACAAGTTAAAACCCGCTCCCGCTACACCTTTTGTCGCCGATTTTCTTCTGTATTCGGCGAAAGAAAACACAAAAAAGTTACATAAATTGACAGTGCCCTGGGACCTCTAAAGTAAACTGCTTCTAGACATGTTTTCTTCTACTGACCACTTTTACTGTAAAATCTTGCTGACCAAGTAATCATTTCGCAACTCGACTGTTAATAATGGCAAACCATTTAATTATAGTTGTTGCAGAATTATACCGTTGATTCTTACTGCCATAAATAAACTACCTGATTAAACCCTATTGTATACGCCTGAAACTCTTCAAAGCTCAATAAATGGGTCAGGGCCGGCTTGAAAGTTTTTCTAGCTGTCTGCAGAAATTTTCTTACTTCGTTTTTAATTAATTCTACTACAGATGCATTTAATGTAGGAGACATATTATTTCTCCTAATATTGGATTTTAATTGGTGCCATATTAGCTCAATAGGATCGAATATACAATAGTACGGAGGAAGACGCAACACTGTATGTCCATTTTCTGCTGCAAGTTTGTCACACTCGTGTTCCTTGTTTATTTTAAAAGCTTTTAATACTTCTAGCAGTTCTTGTTTTTTGTAAGTTTCTTCAAAATATAATTCATTTTCAATCATAAAATTTTGAATTTCTGCTTTTGTATTATTAGAATTGGGAATGATTTTTGCTTGCCGACTATGATAACTAGCATTGTCCATTACAATGACGCTATTTTCAGGTATATTTTTAAGGAGTTTATGTTTAAACCAATCTTCATTCGCTCGAGCGATCACAATACTACTTATTCGCAGTTCAGGCAAAACAAACCCCCAACTTACCGTCTACACTAAATGTTTTGTTGGACAAATCTGACGGCAAAACACTGTAGGCCAGGCTTATAGAGGGATTTGAGGACTATATAGTAGAATTGAGATATAAATAAGTTTAATAAATAATATTTTGTGTTTTTATATCTCATTCCTGTATTTGTTGTATTTTTGATTTTCAGAAAAATGGTAAATATCTTGTTTGGCGCTTTTAGAGATTATGTGTCTTGTATCTTGAGTAAGTTTGTGATCTGATAAATTCGAATCTATAATATTTTATAATTTACCTAATAGCCACAATTTCAGGTTCGAAGACATCTTGATAGTAGCGCACATATTTGAGTGAGCGCCCAGTATATTTTGCGGGTAAAGCACTGCCATATATTTCGTTATTATTGCTCCCCAATCACCACCCTGCAACAAACAGTATTTTTTCTATATTTATACAAATTTGTTAAGTGAATGTTACGTGTGCTATACAGTAGCGTATCCAGGCATGGGGGGAGTTAATTCGTGGAGGGTTTCGATCCCCAAATCTCCCCCTCTTGGGTTTGTTTCCTGTAAGTGTAAGTTATAGAAATATTCTTTTTAAACATCAAAATATGTTAAATTTCATTATCTAATAAAGCACACCAACATACATACAGATCGACAAGTGGATCTGTGTTTCCGACGTATCGGTAAGACGAAAGCAATATCGTTAAAACATGGTCTATTCATGGGCGTGCTATTATTATTTTAAATAATGTAAAAAAAATAGGAAATTCTTCAGTAATTGCATTTTATGTTTAAGGTATTTTTATCAAGGTGTAAAAAATTACTTTTTACAAGATGTACATTTTTCAACATGAAAAAAAAAACAGCTACATGATTAATTGATTAATGATGATTTTTCAGTTTCGGTCTTAATGTTCTTTTCTAGCTTCCGCTTTAGTGTCAATTTAAATATATTCATTTGTGATTCCTCTTCACATACCCTATAAACATTTGCAATCACTTTCCGGGTCGGACTGTGTAGGTTTTTACCAGGAATATACTCATTCATTATCACAAAGTTCAAAAGTTTAAAATAACATCCTAAAACACGACACAATGACCACTTACTTATAAAACACAATTTAACACAGTACAATAACTATTGCCCGATGGCCCATCGGGTGTCTCACGAGACGCATGCTCAGCTGTCTGGGATATAACCTATCTCAAATTAGCACTAGCTACCTGTAGCCATTGACAACGCACTCTGTTGCCATGTTTTTAGATTAAAAGTACTTTAATCAAAAAAATTTATTATTTTGCATTTAAATATCAAAATAAATAGTATGGAAGGAAAGTTTTAATAATATTCAAACTATAATAGAATATTCGTTTCTTATGTACCTCCACAATTTATTTTAATTGCGTAAATGTAATTTTAGGTTTTTCTCGGTAAGAAATTATTAAATTAAAATCTAATATATGTGACAACATTGTTAACCGCAGAATTTTTTTTTGATCGCATTCCTTTCGTAGCTACAGATAAACTTGTCGACCTGTACATAGATCCCAAATTGTCAAATTTCAATTCGAAATTTTTTTGTCATTTACACGTATAAGTTCGTCTCATCCTGGGACACACTGTGTATTGTCTATTTAAAAATAAAGTATGTGGTTATATGGTTTCTATGGGACATCCAGCAGTCACCCTGTTAAATAAAATAAATCGTTTCCATAAGAATTCCGCCCGGTATATCTCCAACTTTCAATAATTTACCTGAACGTAGAATTTCTCAAAATCGAGCCTTTTCATTAAGTTTTTAAATATTTGGCCCATTCTAGCTGGAGTTAGTCCTGGTTTGTTGGTGGCTTCGGAGAACCCGTATCCTGGTAAACTTGGAATTATTACTTCAAAAACCACCTTCCTACCTAAAACAGTATACTACAGGTGGTGCAAAAAAAGGTTCAATCCAGTGGCGGATATTCAGAGGACGTAAGGGAAGTGCTACAAGTTGATATTTACGAGTGCTAAGCCATTCAACCTTACCTCACCCATTTTAAAATTTGAAATGGTAGCGGGGGGGGGGGGGGGGGCTAGAGCCCCTCGACCCCCCCCTTACCCCGTTGAGCCGCCACTGATTTTAATGACGTGCAAAGATATAACGTACTTTATATCCTAATTATTGCCAGAGAGTTGGAGCCAGAAACATTTAATTAATAAATGGACAGAGTTGTTTCCATGCTGTCAGAATCATACAAAGTTTCAATGTAAGCAATGATGCCAAGTCTGTACTGAGAGTCCTAAATCTACCGCCTGCGTTTGAAACCGAAAAGTATGATATTAATTATATTGAATGCATTTCTCATGTGTACCTATTAAGTAAAAAAGTTGTATTAATCATGTGTGTATTTTTAAATTTTCTACTCGTAATGGTATTTATACAGGGTGTTCCTTAATGACGTGCTAATATTTCAGAGTGTGATTCCTTAGGTCATTTTATAAAGAAAAGTTGATATGAACATAATATGTCCGCAGCGGCTTAAATTTTTTGCTACAGGGTGTTGAATTTTTATTTTTTAAATGGTTATTTTTTTAATATCTCCGAAAGTACTTAGGATATTATTTTCAATTTTGGTATGTGTTAATAGGATATAGAACCAGAAAATTTAGTTAGAAAAGTTATTCAATTCTTCCACCAGTGGCGTCCCTGCAAATATGTCCTGTGATATTTTTTACAAGAAAGATGGTACTGCACTGACATTTTTCTATGTGGATATTTTTTCTGATTAGCCCGGTCAATTCTACATGAAAACGACATCTTCAGTTTTTCTCGTCAGACGCGACTAAAACAATTAAATTCAACTTGCTTCATTTAGCAGTATTGACGAATAAATTTTTTCTATTTTGGTTTCATATGAAAGCTGTTTCGATATCGTTTTCAGTATCATAATAAGCTTGTGCCGATACCGTTTTTTTTTCATTTTAAACGGTTGGTGGTACTGCTGTGTACGTTGGGTTGCATAAGAAACAATTCGTAAACTAACCTCACAATCAGAAGTTTAGATGAACAAGTAATATATTCTCTTACCAAGATATCAATTTAAAGCTAATAAATACACTAAGTATACTTATTTATGATTAAAAGTGCAGTTGTTATAAACATTTATTGGGACCGTACTTGTGTCTGCAGCGTTAATTTGAAAATCGGGCATAGTTTATGTGTTTGAAACGTTTTGTTCATGATTAATCCTTTGTTGCGGATCCAATAATCCACTTTTATTAAGAACTGGTTGTAAAAAATTAATGTATAGGTAGGTACTGTACAATTTTCTTACCTTTAAACCTAAGTAAATGCTATTTTCAGCCTCAGTTGTAAACTTATTGATATCCTCTAAATCTAAAATGGAAGATTTTTTGGACTTGTAGCTCTCAGATTGCCTTTTTAAAAATGCTTGAAGTCTTGCATAATTTCTTATATCTGTATGGTAGGTACTGTAATATTTTCTTACCTTTAAACCTAAGTAAATGCTATTTTCAGCCTCAGTTATAAACTTATTGATATCCTCTAAATCTAAAATGGAAGATTTTTTGGACTTGTAGCTCTCAGATTGCCTTTTTAAAAATGCTTGAAGTCTTGCATAATTTCTTATATCTGTATGGTAGGTACTGTAATATTTTCTTACCTTTAAACCTAAGTAAATGCTATTTTCAGCCTCAGTTATAAACTTATTGATATCCTCTAAATCTAAAATGGAAGATTTTTTGGACTTGTAGCTCTCAGATTGCCTTTTTAAAAATGCTTGAAGTCTTGCATAATTTCTTATATCTGTGTTTTCATAAAATGTTAATGCAAGCTCTTAATTTTGAGTATAAGCACCACAGAGTAGACGACTTCTTAGTTTTACTTTCCTTCTCAAAATAAGCGATTAGGACATTTTCACTACTTCTAGAAACACCCTTCGCAGTACACCAGGTTGTGAAGGTCTTGTAGTCTTTTTCGTATACTTTCTTGGACTTTTTTGGTAAAAGTTGATCCAATGTATTATTTGCAATTTCCCTTAACTCAGGAGGAGTTAAATTAATAATATCTTCTTGATCCATTATTGATTAATTTTAAGAAAGCTTTCAAGCCTATTCCAAAGAAAGGTAATAGAACCCTGCCTAACAACTATCGACCAGTCGCATTGCTTTCAGTTATATCAAAAGTAATGGAGAAAGCTATAAACCAACATCTTCTAAAGTACCTGGAAGGCTTCAACATTATCAGCGATCATCAATATGGTTTTCGGAAGTCCAGATCAACTGGAGATCTTCTAGCCTATGTCATCCATATTTGGAACAACGCAATCGAACATCATGGGGAGTCTCGGGCTGTTGCACTGGATATTTCTAAAGCTTTTGATCGTGTTTGGCATGAGGGGCTTCTAATTAAACTGCGATCATATGGTATGCCCAGTCGATTCTGTGCATGGTTGTCTAGCTTTCTTAAGGACCGCTCTCTGCAAGTGGCGATTGACGGATTTCTCTCAGACACCTTCACCATCAATGCCGGTGTTCCTCAAGGGTCCATATTGTCTTCCACTCTCTTCTTACTCTACATTAACGACCTTCTAGTGAAAACGAAAAACCCGATAGTTAGTTTTGCTGATGATAGCACACTTTTATCATCTTTCTCTTTGAATGCACGAACATCGGCTGCCGACGCACATCTTCGCAGACAGCATGAAGTATCACGCCTCAACAAAGACCTGGAAGAAATTTTGGCTTGGGGTGATAGTAACCAAGTCGAATTTAACGCTAAAAAAACCCAAGCAGCAGTTTTCTCTAAAAAGGTTAACATTACAGAACCGGATATAGTCATGGACGGACACGCAATCCCACTGGCTTCATCTATTAGTTTGCTGGGCGTCAATCTGGGAGGAAATCGCCAAGATAGCCCCAGATTCGACCATCACTAGAGTACTGCTCTCATGTCTGGAGCTCTGCACCCAAACATACTCTTCGTCTACTGGATTCCATCGAAAGGAGGGCCATTCGTCTGATTGGAGACCACGAGCTGACGAAGAACCTCGACAGCCTAGAACATCGAAGGCAAGTTGGTGATTTGACTCTCTTTTACAGATATTTCAATGGAAAGTGCTCGGCTGACCTTGCCCTCTTAATTCCGCCCAGAGCGGCGAATATCAGAAATACACGACGAACCACTGCCGCCCATCCATATGTGGTTAAGCTTAGTACTCCTCGAACTTCATTATTTAAGAACTCTTTCATCTGGAGGACTTCATCATTGTGGAACGATCTTCCCGAGGTCGTTTTTCCCAACGAATATAACCTCCAACGATTCAAAACCAACGTGAATCGTTTTTAACGCACACGCACCACTCCCAGGGTGCCCTAAAGGATTTTTCCTACAGTGCGCGACAAATGGCGGACACGTATAATTTATCAACGCTTACTTGATAAATAATTTGACCATTGCCAACAAAAAATTTAAACATACAAATTAACAAAATTTTTGTGGCATTTATTGGTTTTAATTATATGTTTTTTTATTAAAAAATACACATAATAGAAAAAGTAGTATAAAGTACATTTTTCATAAAGCTATTATAGCACTTGTCCATTTAGAAAACTCGCCGCAAGCGGCTCATTTCCTAACATGGACGCGTGCTAAAATATCATGCTTTATAAAACTTGTACTTTAATATACTATTATCTTATCGGCCCATTTTTTTCTGCCAGGACGTCTTGCTGTCCATCGAGGACTACATTTCCTCCAAGAGGAACTACCTGTGATGTACCAATTGTGTTAAGGAATCAAATGTGGTACATGCACGACGGAGCTCTTGCTCATTTCAGTGTAATTGTTCGCGACTATTTACATCCGGTTTATCCTAATCGTTGGATAGGTCGCGGAGGACTGCAGCAATGGCCAGCAAGATCACCCGATCTCAATAGTTTATATTTCTTTTTGTGGGGTCATCTTAAAACTCTGGTAAATAAAGCTCCCATTGACACTTTAGAGGATTTAAGAGAGCGAATAGTTTCGTGTGAAACAATAAGAAATACGCTATGAATATTTGAACCAGTGGGCAATTCGATGCGAAGACAGGCGGAAGCATGGCTTTTAAGTGAAGGTGGCCATTTCCCACAATTTTTATGAAACAAAATTTATCATTAATTATTTTATCAAAGTTAATAATGATGAGCTTCAATATGAATTTAGTGGTTTTAATCAAGAACGGTGGGCCTGACGAGAAAAACTCAAGAGACCGAGAGAAGACAACAGTCAACTACCTTTCCTAGATGTCAATGTAAAGAAAAATGGCAACATCATCCAAACTCCAGTGTACAGGAAACCTACTCATACAGGTGGATATCTGAATTACACATCAAATCACTCAAACAACACAAAATATGGGATCGTAAGAACGCTTGTGGATAGAGCAATTACCATTTGTAACTCAAATGAAGCCCTCAAAGAAGAAACTGACCACATCAAGACCGACCCCAAGAAAAATGGCTATCCCACGAAATTAGTTGAAAAAATTTTGACAAATCGTAAGACTCGGCCAAATACACAAAAAGGAGAGACAAAAGAGGCTCAACCAACACTCAACATTCCATATGTCAAAGGAATATCGGAGAGAATTAGAAGACTAGAACAACGATACAACATCAGAACGGTATTCAGCTCGAGAGACACCTTAAGAAGCATCTAACGAAGACGAAACCAACTAGCCAGAAAGATAGGAAAAACTGTGTCTACCAGATCCCCTGCGAATGTGGCCGATCGTATATTGGGGAAACACTACGGCCACTGGAAACAAGGATTAAAGAACACAGGAACAACACTTAAAAAGGAGAGACTGAAAAATCAGGTGCAGCCGACCATGCATGGACGCACGGCCATCACATCAGGTGGACAGAAGCCGAAATCCTGCTCCAAGAACCACACTGGAGGAAGAGGAAGTTCAAGGAAGCTGCTACCATACACCAGAACCCAGGTTGTTTTAGTAAACCTTCATTAGATTTAAGAAATATCTGGAAACCCTTGTTACGTAGATGTAAGCTTAGAATTACTAATATCGCGCAAAACTGAGCGCACGACTGCACCCATCTCAGTTATGCTTCAGTGCACATAGCTATTTAGTATTCACCTGAAGACGACTGGAGATATTTACAAGTTGAAACGTTGTGATTTATAACAGATAAAGACAATGCAAGTCCAAAACTCTTCTATCATTCAAGAAACACCATTGTCTACAACCTTCAAACAGACAGACCGTTTTCATGTAGGATTGACCAGGTTAATCAGAAAAAATGTCAGTGCGTACCATCTTTTTTTCAAAAAATATCAGAAGACATGTTTGCAGGGACGCCACAAATACCAAAATTGAAAATAATATCTAAAGTACTTTCGGAAATATTAAAAAATAACCATTTAAAAAATAAAAATTCAACACCCTGTAGCAGCAAATTTAAGCCGTTGCGGACATATATGAACTTTTCTTTATAAAATGACCTAAGGAATCACACCCTGAAATATTAGCACGTCATTAAGGAACACCCTGTATATATCCCAAGAACATCAAATTGCAATATTTTAAGGAAATCACAGTGGCAACGCTGTATACTCATTTTTACCTGCTATTGTAAAAATTACCTTGAAGTTTATAAATTTCATTCATTATCACCGGCGGTGTTGTTACCGGTTTATTGCTGCTGATATTGTGATTGTTATCTGTTTTTTTAAATTTCGTCAGTGAGGAAATTTTAAGTAATATTTTAAGTAAATATTGCAAAAATATGGATTATTTCTTTATATTATCTGCATTTTTTCTGTAAATACCTACAACGATTACCTATTTATCACTAATGTTAGTTCGAAATTATCTAAACGCGTACCTTATTACTGCGTTGCCATTTTTAAAGCCAACTTATTTGAAACTGTAGAACTCTGCATGATTTTAAAAAAATTTTATGAATGGAATGTTTTGTCTCCTATTTTATATTATATGTTTATGGTTGAAACAAACCTTTTTGTGGTTGCGTAAGAAATGGAATAATCTCATAGAACTCTCTAATTGATCCAGGCCAACCATGAAGTAGCAACAGCGGTACAACTTTGATTCCAGAGTTTTTATCTACTTTGGGTTTTACATGGATATAATGAATCTTTAACCCTTGAATGCTTGTGGTGTATTGTGGATGCTGGTTAAGAAACTTCTGCCTTGCGGACCTAGAATATAAAAGAATTAGTAAACTCGTGTGATAAACGTTTTGTTCTACAGACGTCTTAAAAATTGTAGTTATTTATGTACCAAGGGCGTTACGTAGACTATAATGCACGGAAGGCGAAAGGCGAAAGCAACTAGCCCGAGATATAGTTTTCCGCTGATGGGCATAATAGTCTGTGTGGTGTATAGAATACATTATTTTCAATCTATATTAAATAGTTAAATTCCTGCATTTTTTAAAACTATCTTTGCCAATTTCTAGTATTTAGTGAACTTTGATCGGTTGTCTTGGAATAGGTTTGACGGTTGCTAAGGGTTGTTTATTTTAAGAGTCTTTTACGTTTTTTGATCGAAAATATGGAAACTCCACAAAATACAGGGTGTTACGGAAATGACGTATTATATTTAAACTGGCAATTCCTTAGATGAAAACAAGTACATGACCTGACGTCAAACCAAAATTAAGCACGTGGTGACACTGGGAGAAAGATAAACAAAACAACATATGGCGGAAAACGTCAGCGAATTTTGAGCAGTGTTGTCACTTTTTAGAAAATCAATAACCGTTTGACAGATTGGAATTTGTTTATTTTTCAAGGTACATTATTATAAACTTTTACGTTCAGTTCAGTTCGCTGGGAAACAATCTCTGATTTATAAACTTGAACTGACTCGAACCAACCGCCGCGGCATTTATAGCTGATCAGGTATGTTCTCATTTGTTCAATTCGAACGACACCCGTCGGAACTGAACAACTTAAATGCCATTTTACCTTTTAAAAAAAAACTGCAAATTTTATTTACCTTTTCGGCCTTATTTAAAACCAACTTAATTTATAAAAAAACACCAAATAGGTAATCCAAACAAAAACCGGCACAATAACCTCACAAAACACAAGAACAAATGAACAAATTCACATTAGTTTTCGCGTAAATTTGTATGCATCTCGTGAACACATCTAAGTACCATTCAATCTGAATTAGTATTTTAAAGTGCTGCTGTGTAGACAAAAATACGCCCTTATTGTATTGTTTTATCCGGTGATGTATTTAACATCTAAAAATTTCTAGTAACTACACGTTTCAGTTTGTTTAGGGTTTATTCGGTCGATCGATATTGTCTTATATGGAAATATCTAAAAATACAGCGTTGCCACTTTCGATGTTTTATAAGATTATATTCATAAATTGCGGAATTTCCTTCTCTAATATTGCTTTCCTGTATAATTATTGTCTCGGAAATGGCAACCGCGCTATTTTTCCGAATATGTACGAAGCACTCGACCCTTGGTTGGACTCGTCTATATTAAGGCTTAAGGGGAGGTCCTGTTGTTGTCAACATAATTATTTCATCATTCTTCATTAAAGGATTAAAAATTGGTTTAGGCCCATTAGAAATTAGCGTTTGTATTATTTCTGACTTTCTATTGCGAAATAATTTGCATCCTATCTTCTGTGTGTGCTGTTGTTCTATGTGTACGATAGTGTAATTATGCGTTAGTGTTTAGTGCTTTTGTGTAATCTGATAATAGGTGCATATCTTCAAGGAAACTAATTTGAAACTCGTGGGTGTCTGTGTGTTTCTTTAAGTGATTTAGTGTAATTTGTTCTGTTTCACTATGTATTTTTTTCTCTCGACGATATGCCGGTTATGTTCCGAGATTGGAAATAAGAGGCCGACTGGGGTTTAGTGGTTATAAGCTTATTATGCAGTCCCACACTATCATCAGGGCACGTGATGAGCATAAACCTCTTCCCATAGAAAAAAGAACTGAAGGTGTCTGTGCCCTGGATTCCTCACTCGTGTCGGCGGCCTGGATTTAATTTCTAAGTAAGCAAAATATTTATTTTTATAAGAATCTAAAGTTTTACACTTTTCCACAGTTTGGCAACATTGCGCCAGAACATGTGTTTATCACACAGCTGGGCAGTGTAATATGATTGTGCCGCGGAGTGACCTGTGGGTTTATTGGTGAATTACCCCACTTTTTAAACGATCGATTTAAAAAAAATTAAATATGTAGCGCTTCTCTAGGACACCCCAGGAGTCACCAATTTAAATATAATACGTCATTTCCATAACACCATGTATTTTAGAAAATGCTAAAAAAGCTAAGGAAAACTTATTACCGGCAAAGTCTAAAGTCTTGGACGACAAGGAGTATGAAAGCTTTTTACAATGGAAAGTAGAGAACCAAATTACGGTGATTATTGAAACAGTAATGATGGCTTACTTTCAGGAACTGGTATGGAACCCTTCTGCTCATAGGTAATAACGACTTTTAATTATTTTTACTTTATTTTAGTCGGAAAGAAATATCCCAAATCGCCTTTGGACAAAATATTCAAGTCTGAACTTATAGTATAGGAAAATATTAGTATTTCAAGATATTGTCAATTAATAGCATTTTTAAAAGTTAAATCAAAGGGACATCTTCCTAAAAAGTAAAAACTTTAGGAAGGTGAACAAGTTTTAACTTTTATCAAAAAATGTGCCGAATGATACCTTCCTGCTGCATAAAGTGGTACTCGTAATGGGAGTTTTTGCCGGCCTAAGACGGGATGAGATGGTAAAAATGACCATTGATGATATCGAGGATGATATAGGTACTTGTCAAGGTACCAGAAAATAAAACTGCTACGCCAAAAAATTTTACTATAAGCGAAGGAGAGCAAACAGATGCCTTAAAATTGGTAAGACAGTACCTTGCATTAAGGTCAAAAGGAACGCAGAATTTTTCCTTACATATCTAAATTGAAAATGCATAGCTATGCCTGTGAGTTCAATCGTAGCAAAATTTCGTAATTTAGAAAACGCCAATGAATATACAGGACATTGCCTACGTCGGACCTCGTCCACACTTCTTATCGAGGGTGGTGCTTCCCTGGCAACCCTTAAGCTACACGGAAAGTAGAAGAGTACTAGCGTAGCTGAGGGTTCTACGGAGGAAAGCATCACGTCGAAAAAGCGAATAGCAAAAATGATACCTAGATCTGTTACCTACCGAAAAAGAAAATATGTTAATTAATGTTGAAATGGAGCAGGAATTCGTATGCACATCAACTCAACAATATAGTCGCAAAATTTCATTAGTTGGTCCAGTTTCTTTATCAGGAAAATTCAAAGATTGTGCATTTAACATAGGAAAAGCAGAATAATATTATGTAAAAATAACTATAAAAATAAATACAAATTTTGTTCAATATTTTCTTTAATAATAATTACCGGGCATTATGAACTTTTCGCCCGCTAATATTTCCTATGATATTATAATGATGTTTATAGGAATCGTTACTAAGGTACTATAAGTAACTAATTGATAGATGAAAAGTAAAATTTTTAACAGCCCCCCAGTAGAATTAAAATGTTACTTTAAGGCACTAGTGCCTTAAAATAGTACCACCAATATTAAAAGTGAAATGTGAAATTTTGAAAACAAACCTCAAAAATACATTTGTACAATTTAAACATCTTGAAAAATAAATTCCTTCCACAGTTCTACCATAGTTGAGGAGGACTGAATAGAAATCACCGCATTTATAGTTGAAGTTGAGGCAACATCTGGTGATCTTTTTCACTGTAAGGGATTTTCTGACAATAGAGTTATAATTTCCATCGGAGTTTTCGATGTACCCCTCAGCAACAGTAGAGAATTTCCAACCCCCACGCTACTTAATTGCCGTTAAAGTAATCTCACTGAACAACTGCGAAAACAATGCCGCGTACATAGAGAATCGTATTTTGAAGTTTTCCTATAAGAGCAGGAATTTTTCCAAGCGAATTAATTCCGACCGCATTTCTGGTACACTTGCCTTTCACGTATTTTAGGAAAAGCGGTCGATATCTGAAAATTGTTATTTTAGATTATTTCTATCACCAGTCAAATAAACTGTTTCGACCAATTGAATTGTTTCATTTAAATCATTCACACAAATTTGCATCTTCCTTACAAGTGGTAAAACTGTCTCATTGGTCCACAACATTTTTATTATAGAATGAGTCTTGTTCAGCCCTTTCAAAGACTCCGGTGTAAACCTGTTCCACCGAAATAAACCAAGTCAAGAACTGTCAAACCGTGCTCGACGTCTGGGCCGGCCGACCGAAGGAGTCGCTGAACGAAGCGCGACGAAGAACGTTGAATAGTTAACCTTTTGTCTGAAGTTTTTGTATGAATAAACATCGTATTTATACAATTAATTAAATCGTTTTAATATCGCAATATCGACCAATCTTCTCTTCTTTTCATGGTCCTTCGGCCGCATGGTTAAATAACCTGTGGATTATCAGTAAAATAACGTAAAATAACGAAAATAAGTATATCGAGATAGCACGTGAAACGCGCCATTTTGTGAATCATCTGTTCTGCCGGGCGCTGACGCAAGTGAATGTGAATGGTAGTTCAATTGGTACACCACATCGAAAAATTGTAAGTCTGTTCCGTTTTACCTGTTCCTAGCTATTGTTTAAATAAATGCTTAAGCTTGTGTAACGTATAGGGATAGATTAAGAATCGTATTACCTACCGTATTCAAACATTTTGAAAGGTTTGTTCATTTTTAATTATGTCAAACGACAACGAAAATTCCGCTATTCCTCAGGATGGGGAGAAAAAACGGGAGGAACGAATTGAAATGTTGCTACTAGAGAGAAATCAAATTAGTGCTGCTTTAAAAAGGTTTCAAACTTTTATTAACAATTTTAGCGAGGATAAAATTGCAAATCTAGAATTACGCCTAAGAAATATCGAAAGTAATATGTTAAAAGACTTTAGCGAGGTTCAATCGCAACTGGAATTTATAGAGAAGGGGGAGCTAATATCAGATAATCGAGACAGCTTTGAAAATTTATATTTTGAGGTGACAGGTAAAGCTGTGAGTATAATTAGGCAGTTTTATGATCAAAAACCGCTTGGTCAAGGTCATTCACAAAATATAAATGTCACCCCTACATCCAACCTTGCTACAAGTAATCATAAAAATTTTCCGCCAATTGAATTGATAAAATTTTACGGGGAATATGATAAATGGTCTCAATTTCGTGATCTTTTTCAAACTTTAATTCACAACGATCGAAACATTGATAAAGTTCGTAAATTTTATTATTTGTTAGGCTCCCTTAAGGGTGAGGCTTCAAAAGTCTTGGAATCAATACAAATAACGAGTGATAACTACGACATAGCATGGGATATGCTTAAAGAACGGTATGAAAACCCAAACTTAACAATAAAAAATCACGTTAAAGCATTATTTGATCTGCCAACGGTTTCTAGGGGCAAATGTAGCCTTAGAAATGTGGTGGATGAATTCCAAAAACGGTTTAGGGCCCTTAAATTGCTTAATGAACCTGTGGAGGCATGGTCAACTATATTAATTCATCTTTTAACTTCAAAATTAGACTTCAAAACAGGTACTCAGTGGGAAGAGTATATAATATCAAAAAAGTTAACCAAGCCTGATATCAGAACTTTATTAGATTTTTTATCTGATAGATGCAAACTTTTGGAAACAACAGATCTTAGTTTTAAAAGCGATTACAAGAGTCCAAGCCAAGGTAGCGGAAGTTCTCAAAGTTTCAGGGGTAAAAACGAAAAAGTGCAGTACGGAAAGTATCAGGCCTATGCTTCTCAAGTTGGTAGGTCTATCGAATGCCTATTTTGTAAGGAAAAACATTTTATTTACCGCTGTCCAAAATTTAGCGAAATACCAGTGGCGGAGAGAATCGAATACATAAAAAAGTTAAAGCTCTGTTTAAATTGTTTTAGATCGAATCATTCCTTCAATGACTGTATTGCGCAAGGTTGTAAGGTATGCTCTAAAAAGCATAATACTTTATTTCATGAAGATTTCAATATTAATAACGAGACAAGATCAATCGAAACCAACTCTAGTAAGCCTCAAACTACCGGTTTGGTAGTAAATCATAGTTTGAACGAACAAACAGAAATCTTGCTATCAACAGCAATCGTGTCGATACAGGATAATTGCAAAAACTGGCATAAATGTAGAGCTTTGCTTGACAGCGGTTCGCAGTCAAATTTTATTTCTAAAAATCTAGCTGAAAAGCTTAAAATATCGGTTTCTAAAATCAAAATTCCAGTGGTAGGCATCGGAAGTGCAACAACCACAATATCGCAACAAATATTTACGAAAATAAAATCATATAACGAACAGTACAGTAACGAATCACATTTTTTAATAGTGGATCAAATAACCGAAAACTTGCCTTCTAGGTCATTTAAAAAATCATTCTTAAATTTGCCAACTAACATAATTTTGGCAGATAATAATTTTTCTACGTCGGCACCTGTAGATATTTTACTCGGTGTAAATATCTTTTATGACATTTTGCGACCGCAACAAAAACGTTTAGGAGATAATTTACCGATTTTACAGGAAACTGCCTTTGGATGGGTAATATCTGGATCATTACCTTTCGCACAAGATCGTAGCAATAATCGTATACATTGTAACTTTTCCAGAAACGGTATCGAGCAACAATTAGAAAAATTTTGGAATATCGAAGAATATTCGCCAAAAAAGTTTTATACACCGGAAGAAATAGAATGTGAAAAAATATTTGTTGAAACCGTAGATCGTGATAAAACGGGACGCTTTACCGTTAGTATGCCTATTCGGGAAACCTCGATACAAATCGGTGGGTCAGTAAATTCTGCAATAACGCGATTAAAATCGATTGAACGTAAATTTCAAAAAAATCTTGATTTCAAAAAACAATATCAAGAGTTTATGAGCCAATATGAAAATTTAGGGCACATGAGGAAAATTGATCCGAAAAACATAAACATCGGCAACAATGGCAAAAACTTATTTTATCTACCACATCACGGAGTAATAAATGAATCTAGTACTACAACGGGTTTACGAGTGGTGTTTGATGGATCTTGTCCTTCTAGTACTGGTGTGTCTTTAAATGACATTCTTTTGACTGGCCCTACGATTCAGGACGAGTTATTCTCAATTTTACTTAGATTTCGGCAGCATAACGTGGTAATAACGGCCGACGTTGCTAAAATGTATCGACAAGTAAATATTTCGGAAAATCAAAGAGATCTACAACGGATAGTTTGGCGCACGAATCCAAATGACGAGATATCACATTATCAATTATTAACGGTAACTTACGGGACTGCATCAGCCTCCTTTTTAGCAACCAGGGCCTTGCAGCAAACTGCCCTAGCAAATAAGAAAAAATATCCGGAAACTAGCGAGGTTATTCTCCGAGATTTTTATGTTGACGATCTTATAACAGGAAAAAATACAGTACAAGAGGCTATAACGTTAAAACGAGAGATTAGCGACTTACTTGGATCATATGGTTTTGACCTACGAAAATGGGTGTCAAATAAGAACGAAGTAATCAACGAGTGCCAGGGTGCAAATAACGATAAATATTATGTACACGAAAACGAAATTAGCAAGACTTTAGGCTTAGTATGGCATTCTAAGCAAGATATCTTAACATACACTGTAAAAAATATTCAATCAGAAAAAATCATAACGAAACGGAGTATGTTATCGTGCATATCTAGCATTTTTGATCCTTTAGGTTTAGTTTCGCCGATCGTTATACGCTCTAAAATGTTAATTCAAAAATTATGGCAACTAAAACAAGGTTGGGATGACCCCCTTCCTGATTATATTTTAACGGAATGGTTCAATTTGGTAAGTGAGTTACCAACCTTAGATACTATACATATAAAACGTCATGCATTTAGCGAGAACGTGAAGCACATAGAAATTCACTGTTTCTGTGATGCATCGCAGGTTGCCTATGGCGCTTGTATTTATGCAAGGTCAATCGACAATTTAGATTCGTGTTCTACGCATCTATTGTGCGCTAAATCGCGCGTAGCGCCATTAAAAACTGTTACTATACCTAGACTCGAGCTTTGTAGTGCTGTTTTGGCAGTGAAACTCTGCGAAAAACTGCAGCAATCATTAACTTTACAAATAACGAGAATTTATTTTTGGACTGACAGTACCATTGTGTTAAGTTGGCTCTCTTTATCCCCGAGCAAGCTAAAAATCTTCGTAGCTAACCGAGTAGCTGATATTCAATCCTTATCAGATAAAACACAGTGGAGTCACGTGCCAACTAACGAAAATCCTGCGGACTTAGTTTCTCGCGGTACAAAGGTTGCAGACCTAAAAAATTCGGACTTATGGTGGTCTGGGCCTAAATGGCTTAAAAATATAAATAATTCTTCATGGCCCAAATGGCATGAAACTACAACGGACATTCCTGAAATTAAAAACAATCAGACAGCATTGATGGCTGTCGTTGAAAACAAGCTACAGCTGTTCACCAAATTCTCGACTCTATTCCGCTTATTACGCGTAACTTCGTATTGTTTGAGATTTATTCATAACTGCAAGCCAAATAAGGTTAGGATAAGCGGGAACTTAACTGTTAGTGAAATCCATACAGCTCGCACCGTTCTTCTAAAAATTGCCCAATCGGAAATGTTTAATATAAACCAAGATATAAATACTTCAAAAGCAAATTTAAAATCATTAAATCCAATATTTGGTCCTGAGGGTTTATTAAGAGTGGGCGGGCGTATAGGTAAATCAAATCTATCATACGACAATAAGCATCAAATCATTCTAGCGCCGAAACATCCTTTTACCAGACTAATTATTTTAAACGAACATCATCAGAATTTACATGCGGGAATTTTATCATTGTTAGGTTCTTTGCGTGAAAAATTCTGGATCATTAACGGCCGCCGGGTAATACGCAGTGTCCTGAGAACCTGCATAACTTGTATAAAGGTAAAACCTAGGTTATTAATGCGCCAAATGGGTAACTTACCTGTTGAACGTGTAACACAAAACAGGCCTTTTTATATATCGGGAGTTGACTTTGCTGGGCCTTTTTATATTAAAGACGGAAAGTTACGCAATCGTGCAAATATAAAAGCATACCTTTGTATTTTTATTTGTTTCACAACAAAGGCTGTGCACCTAGAAGCAGTTGGTGATCTTGGAACTGATGCGTTCCTTAATGCTTTGAAAAGATTTGTGTCCCGCCGCGGACTTTGTAAAACTATTTTTAGTGATAACGGTACTAACTTTACAGGCGCTAATAATGAGTTAAAATCCATTTGCAATGGTATTCCTGAAATTGTTAACGATATTAAGGTATCAGATTATTTACTGAAAAACGCAATAACATGGAAGTTCATTCCTCCTCGTTCTCCACATCATGGTGGTTTATGGGAAGCAGCGGTTAAGCGGGCTAAATATCATATCCACCGAATTATCGGAAAATCTCTCGTCACATTTGAGGAACTATCCACATTCTTTGCTCAGGTTGAAGCTGCTATTAATTCCTCTCCGATAACCCCCTTATCAAACGATCCATCTGACCTATCCTGCCTAACCCCCGGTCATTTTTTGATTGGTCAGCCTCTTTTATCCATACCTCAACATGACTTAATGAAGCTTCCTGAAAACCGATTAAACCAATATCAAGCCCTTCAACAGATGTTCCAAGTGTTCTGGAAAAGGTGGTCGCGTGACTATCTTACAAATCTTCAACAACGTTCGAAATGGCAAACAGCTACAACTGATGCCATAAAAATAGATTCCATGGTTCTACTAATGGATGACAACCTGCCCCCAATGTACTGGCGTATGGGGCGAATCATCAAACTCCATCCAGGAGACGACAACATTACACGTGTAGTGACTATTAAAACTGCAAGTGGTGAATTCAAACGTGCAGTTCAAAAACTGTGTCTTCTCCCCATTGACAATTAAGACTTGAAAGCACTACTTTCAAGGCCGCCGGCATGTTCAGCCCTTTCAAAGACTCCGGTGTAAACCTGTTCCACCGAAATAAACCAAGTCAAGAACTGTCAAACCGTGCTCGACGTCTGGGCCGGCCGACCGAAGGAGTCGCTGAACGAAGCGCGACGAAGAACGTTGAATAGTTAACCTTTTGTCTGAAGTTTTTGTATGAATAAACATCGTATTTATACAATTAATTAAATCGTTTTAATATCGCAATATCGACCAATCTTCTCTTCTTTTCAAGTCTTGATAAATGTCAAGTGTGAATGGCTTTTCCTTTTAATATAATAATATGCATATTTTTCTTAGATTTTCATTATTATTTACCCATGACATTCGGAAAACTACTTCCAGGGCAGGATTTAAGTAAAAAATATGTACAGGGTGTCTCCGTTATTGTTAGTGCTATCAAAAAAGTAATGTAGGAGTCATGTGCTCTTTTTGGGTCAAACTTAAAATGGTAAAATCAAAATTCGAAAATTTCTGCTCGCTTAAGAGATACGGGGGAAAATCAAAAAAATGCCCATTTCGAAATTGACCTATATTTTCTTAGTTAAAAGAGATATAGAAAAATGTTTTATACAGAAGTTTCTTTATAATGATTGATGAATAATCTGCCGTTTTCAGAATAAGTATACGGGGTCAGGTAAAAAAAGTTATCGTATCTAACCTCATTTTTTTAAATGAAACACCCTGTATATTTTAATTTAAAAAGATAGCATTTTAAACTCTCTTTTCAAATTTATAACACACCATGGATGATAGATATCAACAAATTTTTCAAAATGTTGATAAGTCTTTTTCACAAATGAATATGTAAAAAATGAAATTGATGTTAAATGTTAATAACGACTAGAATGTCAACATAGTTGTCTCTAGGATATTAGTTTTTGTTTCATGGCCTACTTTGGTTTAAAGTAATAAAGTAAATCGCCTAGGAAACCAATATTATCCATGGTGTGTTATATATTTGAGAAGAGAGTTTAAAATGATATTTTTTTAGATTAAAATATATAGGGTGTTCTACTTAAAAAAATGAGGTTAGGTCCGATAACTTTTTTACCTAACCCCGTATACTTATTCTGAAAACGGCAGATTATTCAACAATCATTATAAAGAAACTTCTGTATTAAAAATTTGTCTATATTATCTCTTTTAACTAAGAAAATATATGGTAAATTCGAAATGGGCATTTTTTTGATTTTCCAGCGTATCCCTTAAGCGAGCGAAAATTTTCGAATTTTGATTTTACCATTTTGGCCCAAAAAGAGCACATGACACCTACATTACTCTTTTAATAGCACTACCAATAACGGAGATACCCTATAAAAGTGTCGAAAATGGGACACCTTGTACTTACGGTTTATTTGCAATGTATTTTCCAATCTGTATTGCTGACTTATTTTTTTTTAAATTTGAGTCACATAACCCTAAACTTACGAGACGTCAAGAGGCTTGAAGTCTAGAGTAGAGAGTATAAGCTAGTATCGATATCGACAACTATCGATATTGTATACAGGGTGTCCCGAAATTAAGGGGCAATACTTTAGCACCATATTCTCCAGATTAAAATAATAGAATTTTGTCATATGGGCATAAGTGCAGAAATGCATGCTAAGGGGGCTACGGCCCTTAGAATGTGGAACCCTGAAGACGTTTTTTTCTAAATATTTTTGGAACCGTTCATAATTAAATTTTGAAATTAGGTATGGTACATAAACTTTTGACGCTAAAGCAGTTTATGTATTCAGAATTTCAAAATTTTAACCATATACGTCACATACTGGGTGGTTAGGGTTAAAATAATCCTACTTTTTAATTAGTCATTATTTTTTATTTTTTTTCAAAAATTATGAAATATCAAAGTATTTTACGTAATAATTGCTCTCTTAGTTTATATGGATATGGCGGCCATGAATTAAAATTGATATTTGTTTATTTGACACTTCTGTATCAGATATTGTCTGCTGCTATTATTGTTATAAAATTAGACTTAATAGATAAGGAAATGTAAAACTTTTCAAACCACGAGCTTGCTGATATACATTTTATATATGGATATTGTAATGGACGTGCGTTAAAGGAATATCGCAGACGTTTTCCGCAACGGAGACTTCCTGGGCGAGAAGTATTTGAGAGAATTCATAGGAAGGTGGAGAATGCTTCGTTTCAACATCTTCGTGGACAAGGACGACCTTGAGATAATTTGGAAAATGCACTTCAGCAAATAAAAGATAATCCTCAAATCGGAATCAGACCATTGGGCTAGAGACGTCAATATTCCAAAATCAATTGTAATACCTTTTTAATGTACCATAGTGCTATCCATAATTATAGCGAATATTTATTTTAGATAGGAAGAATGACTCAGATGCAGGGCCTTCATCCATATCATTCCCAGAGGGTTCAATAGCTATTGCCTAGAGATTTCCCACCCGAGTTATGTCGATGGATTTTAGAACATCAAAATTTGTTAAATAAAAATTTTGTGGTCCGAAAAGGCAACATCCGTTAATTTATGGGCGGGGATAAATGGAAATCAGTTGATTGGTCCAGTTGAAATGACAAATAATTTGAACAGCGTCCAGGTTAGGGATGTATTTTCAATACGACGGTGCTCCTGCTCATTTTGGATGGCCAGTTCGTAACTGGTTAGATGAGAATTATCCTGAAAGGTGGATAGGCAGAGGTGGACCAGTATCCTGGCCAGCGAGATCGCCGGACTTAAATCCACTCGATTATTATTTTTGGGGCCAGATGTGTAACATAGTTTATGCAACGGGGGTGGATACCCGTGAGGATCTGCTTCAGCTCGAAATAAAATAAGCTGGAAATAAAATAAGAAGAATTCGTTTCCAAATTCTTCAGACATCTCACAATATTTGCCGTAGAGCTAGACTCTATCAAAGAGAATGGAGGTCTTTTGAGCACGTTCTCAATGAGTAGTTCTTGTTTTAAATTTCTCTTTTATGGTGAGACTTGGCTAGAATAATTTAATAAAAATAAAATTAATAACTTCGTTACAATTTTTTAATATTATTAATGAACTCTTTTATGAACGTAATTTTTTTTTAAAATCGATTTTACTCAGAAGCTGTCCTATCAATATGAACTAAAAGAGCCATTTTTACGTAAAATACTTTGATATTTTTGAGAAAATTTAAAAAAATGGCTAATTAAAAAAGTGGGATTATTTTAACCCGTAACCACTCAGTATGACGCCTATGGTTAAAATTTTGAAATTCTGAATACATGAACTGATTTAACGTCAAAAGTTTATACACCACACCTAATTTCAAAATGTTATTATGAACGGTTTCGAGAATATTTAGAAAAAAACGTCTTCAGGGTTAGCATGCATTTCTGCACTTATGCCCATATGACAAAATTCTATTATTTTTAGCCGCAGAATATGGTGGTAAAGTATTGACCCTTAATTTCGGGACACCCTGTATATGAAAAATATTTCTCGAATTATTATAATACTTAATTTAGGTCCTGTGAATAATCTTATCAAATATGTGTTAATTATCGATTACATTTTTCATATTTTACACACTCAAAGTTTTGTTTTTATGGAAATTTTACTCAATGATCGTTTGGGCATGTTTATTCATAGATTAGCGTACTCGAGTTTCGCTCTTCGGATTTAATCAGAATTAATGATATCGCTACGCTGCGGTCGGTCCGCATCACCACGTTCAATCTTTACAAACCTTTACTGTCTTTTTGTTACAAAATCGAAAATCTGGCAACATCGCTAACATTTTTCTTTTCAAATTAAAATCATAAAATTGCTATTTTTATTAATTCATTTCTTAAAAACTACTATGTGTATCTAGCAAATATCTTTACTGAAAATTACTCTAAAAATGAATACTTTTCGAAGTAAAAATTTAAAATACGATTCTGTTTAAAACTATCTGCTTCCAATTTATTAAACTTTCCAAGAATTTAATTTGTAACACAGTTATCGCTTTTTATTGCAGTTTTTTGAAAAAATATTGTATGATGTTTGTGCTAAAAATGCATTTATAAGGCACGCATGTGCTTAGAATGAGCGAAGCCAAAAGCAAAATATTTTATACTATTCATTTTATCAATTCAGGAACATAAACAAACATCAGCGCGTGCCAGTCATGTATTCGATGCATAAACTTGTTGCTGTTGGTCAATCGCCGATAAAACTTCTGATGCGCGCCGCGCCGCGCTGCCTTTCAACAGGATCGTAGTTAAGTGTTGGCTAGTAAAGATTGTTTCACGAAAAATAGATACGACTTAATGATTTTTTGGGTTGGGTAGGTCCCATTGTGTCCACAAGAGCTTGGCAATAAACAAGTGAAGTATGAAGGGACGGACTAAGGAACAGGTAATGATATGTAATCAAATGAAATAACATTTTTTTTAAATATTACTAGTCATATTTATTTACATTTATAATGTCATTCTATAGATAGTTCTGTTTCGCTATCGCTATCCTCATCAAAATTAATTATAATTGGATTAATTATGCGATATTCCAGACTAATATACGAATTTTCTACAGTTATTACGTGACGGACTGAATTTTTTCAACTACCTGGGGGAATATCATTAAAGCATTTTCGTATTAATTCTACAACACTAGAAAAGTCGGAGAAATATTTTCAGACCTAACCAGTGATTTTAACTGGTGCCACATATGCTCTATGGGGTTAAAAATGCAATAATAGGGTTGGAGCCGTAGCACTGTATGTCCAATTTCTTCTGCCAATATGTCACAAACATATACTTTTTTATACAAAATGTCTTTAAAACTTCTAAAAGATCACCTTTTTTATAACTTTCTTCAAAATGTATATCATTCGCCGCCATGTAGTTCTGAATCTCCAATTTTGTATTATTTGAGCTTGGAGCTTTATGTAATTGTCGCCTGTGATAGCTCGCATTGTCCATTACTATCCCGCTATTCTGAGGGATGTTTGGTAAAAGACAATTCTTGAACCATTCCTCAAAAACTAACAAATTTTAACACAAAAAGATATTTAAATAAAAATTAAGCAACCTAACCTACCTGATTTAATTATAATTATTACAATCCGGTCCTTTCCACATAATAATAACAAACGGTCATAAATAATGGGATGCCACAGATACTTTTACGGTAGTCATTAAGTTATATCCATTTTTCGTGAAACAATCTTTACCTATTTCAGGTCTATTCATGCGTGGTTCGAAATTGTATTGTTATATTGTTCTTAATGCGACCCTGTATGCTGTTCACGTGCTCGTCGCGTGTAATTGCTTTGGTCAACTTAATTTGGAAAATGAATAGACTCTAGGTATACGTAGTTTTTCTTACCAATTATAATCGTTCTTCCAGTAGGTGACAATTTTTTCTAATAACTTTGTATTGATCCCATAATTTTGATTAACTCCTTCCAGTGGAGGATGGAAAGGTAGGGCGCTGTCTAAGCGCTGCTTCAGATCATCGAGAATCTATAAATGCATAGAAAGTTCTTAAAATTGAAAGAGTTTTATGGCTCCGCTCCGGGTATCGAACCCAAAACCATCCCGGTGAGACTGCTTATGATTGGGATCGAAACACGTAAGAAGGCATTGGAAGTGATGCTAAGCGTACTCTGCTCCATACGCTCACAAGTAACCTACTTTTATCTATCTGTTTCACTCAGCGTCAAGCGTCAATATCAGAATTACGTAGAGTTAGTATGAAATACCAAAAAGTGATACTGAATTAGGGAAGGTTGCTGCAGACAGAGACAGGCATAGAATGCGAACAGCACGAATTGTTAAACAAGCTAACTTCCTTCGTCTGGCGGGAATGAAAATCCAGCAACATCGGATGCTATTTAAAATGGTGGAGAAGACGCAGCATCTTTAAATTATAAAACAATTTTTAATTTTCTAATCTTTTCACGAAAAACGTCGTTTCCTTTTTGGTGCAAGTGAGTGATTTGTAATTGAAATATTCATTTAGTAATCTTTATTGAGAGTAAGCATCAATAATAATTTCTTTTCCTAAATCATATAGGGCCCAAAAATATGCTCAGACTTGAAGCCTGAAATATTTGCTAGGACTTAGAGCCCAGTTGAAGATGATAAAATATTTTATGTAAATTATTATTTACTTCCTATTTTTTAATAAAACTACTTACAACCTTATTTCTGAAGTTTAATTTTTCAGTTGTAGTTACGTTACTGCTTAGTAAATCAAGTGAAAGGGTTTTGAATGTTTTTGTTGGTTAAATGTCACCATATGTCACTTTAAAATATTGACAGTAATAAAATTTTGGACAAAAGTGACATTTGAAAAGCACATGCGTTTGTCAGCTGATTCCAGACGTAATGGATGCCGGGTTTGTTCATACTTGCTTCGATTTGTTAACACGGCTATTTGTCTTCTTCCTGCTTATAAGTATTCGTTGTCCAAAACCGTCAAATTGACCTTGGGTTTGTTCGAGTTTGTTCGATCTCTGCGTTAAAATTGCATTGAATTTTGGATTCACATTTATGCATGTTAACGCGACTGAAAGTTGCAGCATATTCACCCCCAAAGTCACTCATTTGACAACAGAATAAACAGAAATCCATCAGTTTTCCTGCTGCTTTTGTGATTATTAATTTGAATATGGATGCAAAAAGGCTCCGTCACAGCACTTATAGTGGCGTGTGTGAGTCGGAAAAAACCCCAAAATATCGAAATATTTTCAGCCGGAACAAGAGTCGGTGTCACCCGTTGATTCGCGAAAAATTGATGCCCCAACTCCGCCCCTTCTCGAGATATAATTAATTGAATTTTATTGTTTTTGTAGTTAAAAATCGCGATAATTCGCGAACTATTTGAGATATCGGGATCAGGTTTGTTCGAGCTTCAAGCTCTTCGATTTTGTCCTTCACATTTTTTTTTGTAGCATCAGAACCGGCTGAGTTATTTCGGAAAATCCGTTGTCGGTTAGATTTTCGGGGCGTGCCCCCCCATGCGGCGCCCCCTAATCAATGCAGAATGTCGAGAGGACTCTACTGTATCGATTGGGAAAAAAAGGGATTTTCGAGCCGTTTATTTCGTCAGAACGACTCAACTATAAAATGTACAGCGGAGCCAATATTCAGCCACTTCAAATATATGTTTTTGTTCCCGAGATCTTTTCAATCCGTACGTTTTAAAATCAATATTTACTTACTTTCGAAAAAATATCAACTTTAAATGGGTTGATACTTGTATCCTCTTTACCGGCGTCGACTTGGCCCCACCATGTGTCGTCAAATACCGGCGTTTCTGGGACTTGAGTTAATTTCAAATATCCATAAAACACACCACCCAAAACCACACCGAACACTGCTTTAAGGAGCAAACCCATAGTTTGTTTTTGTTATTGTACCGATTCAGAATATTTAAATACACTAATATGTGTTATCACATAAAAAATAGCGTACTGATGTGTGGTTTATCTGTTTCAAAAAATAACTACAGTGATTATGTAATATTAATAAAATTAAATAACTTATCAACAAGATAATGACAATCTATAAGCAATTGTACACCTCACGCTACGCTATCAAGAATAAGAAGCAACATTGTTTCACTGCAATAACTTAAATGATACTCCTGATATAATTATAAACGATCAAAGGTTAAAAAAATGGTTAAGTTAATATTAATCATATAAGGTCACTTATTTTAAGTTCGTGTTAGGGATCGATAGCGCACCTAGGCGGTCACAGAAATATGCTACGATTATTTTTTTATAATCATTGTACAGGGTGTTCCATTTTCGACACTTTTATAGGGTATCTGCGTTATTGTGCTATCAAAAAATTTATGTAGATGTCATGTGCTCTGTTTGGGTCAAACTTAAAATGGTAAAATCAAAATTCGAATATATTTCGCTTGCTTAAGAGATACGGGGGATAATCAAACAATTTACAATTTCTAAATTACCCTGTATTTTCTTAGTTAAAAGAGATAGGTACAGAAAAATGTTTTATACAGAAGTTTATTTATAATGATTGTTGAATAATCTGCCGTTTTCAGAATAAGTATACGGGGTCAGGTAAGAAAGTTATCGGACCTAATCTCACTTTTTTAAATGGAACACCATGTATATTTTAATCTAAAAAGATATCATTTTAAACTCTCTTTTCAAATGTATAACACATCATGATATGATATCATGATGAATTTTTCAAAATGTCGATAAGTCATTTTCACAAATTATGTAAAAATTGACATTAAATTTACAACTAGAATGCCAACATAGTCGTCTCTAGGATATTAGCTTCTGTTTCATGGCCTACTGTGGTTTAAAGTAATAAAGTTTAAATAAATCGCCTAGGAAACCAATATTATGCATAGTGTGTATATATTTGTAACGAGAATTTAAAATGCTATCTTTTTATACTAAAATAAACAGGGTGTTCCATTTAAAAAAATTAGGTCCAATAACTTTCTTACTTGACCCCGTATACTTATTCTGAAAACGGCAGATTACTCAACAATCATTATAAATAAACTTCTGTATAAAACATTTTTCTGTATCTCTTTTAACTAAGAAAATATAGGGTAATTTAGAAATTGTCAATTTTTGATTTTCCCCCGTATCTCTTAAGCGAGCGAAAATTTTCAAATTTTGATTTTATCATTTTAAGTTTGATCCAAAAAGAATACATGACACATACATTACTTTTTTGATAGCACTAACAGTTACGGAGATACCATATAAAAGTGTCGAAAATGGGACACCCTGTACAGGGTGTCCATTTTTCGGTGGGTTTGTTCACTTTGCTACTTTTTTGTGAACCAAAAGATGGCCGAATTTGATTTTTCTAGGCCTCCTGTTCTTAAAGAATTTTATATTTTGGGACACCCCCAATATTTCGGTTACCCTGTAACTTATCAGAAAAAATGTAAATGTTCTTTTTGTGGTTTTTTATGTAGATTCCAGTGATGTACTCAGATTTTTCATACGATCAGTTTTTTTCAAGAAAATAAACAAATTTTCTTTTTTTAACCCGAAACAAATCCAGAAATCTTATATTTTCAGCCTTAACTTGATGAAAATCTATAATAAAATTATTAAAGGGAACACTATTTGATGTTTTTGATTTTCAGGTCATGTCATCCTGACACACAAAACTTACTTTGAGAAATTTAAAAGGTTCCGTATTAACGGCTCAATTGGAATGTAGTTCCTAAAACCCTTCCTGAGCTCTTGCCTCCTGAAAATGTTTCATCACCACCCAATCTTCATGAGCCACAGAGACTGGCAATATCAACATTTTTACTAGCACCCGTGAAGTATCGGGCTTTGCAGCTTTATGTCCCACGGAGCCTGTTAATTTCAGTATTTTTGCCAGTGCAACGAAAGTGTCAGATCAGTTTGTAAAAAATTCTGATGTAGATACACCATCGATCTTTATTAAATTGACGAGGAACCTAATTTAATTGATTCTTGTTCAGTTACTTCACATTTGGATATCACAATACCAACTTTGTTATTCAAGTACTGAGGAGATACATACTTCGGGTAGTAGATAAATTGAATAAAGCTTTGGCAAAATAGACACATCAACTTTAAGCTCCTATCTTGTCCCGATCATGACCTTGATAATTAATTGAATTTTTATATACATAAGAGATAATATGTCAAAGGAAGATTATACCAAAAGACATGATAATGAAATAAAAGAAATTAATTCCAGTACATTAAATTAAAGTCGGTATGGTGTATGAAGTCCGCTAAGCAAAAAAACCTCTCGAGCCGGGTAGTCGGTGGCTCTCAAACAATAAATTATATTTTAGGTATTTTCTAATTAAAATAATTTAAAGTAAATAAAAAATTAGTTTAGGTAAAGAAAAATAATTATTTTTTAGCTTTTATAGTATTTAGTCAAATTAGTTTTACGAATTTTTGTTGATGAAAATATGGCACTGGCACTTGAAACAAACCCTTCTTCATTGCCAGCATGTATTATTATATACCCTTTTCCATTACTGGCACGGGTACTGGAACAGCAATGTTTCGAATCATCCTGCCAAGACGATTTTGTTGAAGTTCCGTTTGCATATATCCTTGTTTCGTCAAGAAAAACAACTTGCCTCGACAATTCCGATTTTTTGTTTCTTAAATATTCCCTTAAAAATTGCCATCTTTTTGAAACATTATTGGATAGCTCGCAAAGCACTTTTCTGTTGTTCGTTTTTTTTTTGTATTTGAAGCCCAGATCTTTTAAAATGATGGACAAACTGATAGTTCCAATATCGCAAAGTTCTTTCTTCTTTATCTTTCAACAATAGATTTGAGGGTAACATATTCCTTGGCTTTATACATATCATAAACAATATTCCTAATCGATAGTTTTATCCCTTATGATAAATCAACGGTTTTAGAATGGAGTCGAACCCTTTTATATGGTCTGTCCAATTCCTTTTCACTCTATTTCGAAGTCTTCTTAAAGTCTTATCTGAAATGCCGCAACCATCAGACGTTCGTTTTTCCACTGCCAAAACAGACACTAACGGGCCCGAGTTAATTTTTTCTAAAGTAAAATAACGTTCCACTTGAAATACCTAAGGGCATTCACCTGGATATAAACACCTTCTAGGCGTTGTGTCACCTTGCTGAACATTTTCCATAACTTTGCTTTATAACTGCTTTTAATTCACACACAATGAGAAACAAACTAAAAGCAAAAAGCATAACTACTTATTTAAAATAGAACATACCATCCTGAACTTGAGCAAATTTTAATTATTTCTTGGAAAATAATGATTATTATATAGATTTAACTATAATGATCCCAAAATAACTAAATTCTAGAAAACAGTACCTGAGAAAATCTTTAACTTATTGACGCAAAATGTTTTTTATTCGATAAATAAAAAAAAACTATGAGTGAAAAATAAACAAGATGAAAATATTTATCGCGTTACATAATTCTAAGATAATTTTGTTTTGGAACCGCTGATTTTGCCCCGCCCACTACAGTGAACCAGTGAAATGTTCAGTATACGATCAAGTATAGCGAAGGTATTGTTAACTTAACCGTCTTACTGATTTACAACCGTTAATGATTTAATCCGATATCGGACTTCATAAAACGAACCGACTTTAGCTTTTCAATAGGAAATCATTCTCTTAATTTATGTTAATCCTCAAATAATAACTACATATATTTTCAGACTGTTAGCACTGGCCATTTTTCTTTTCCATGATTTCCATTGAACTAAAATATGTATGCTGTGAGGAATATGTGATAAATTTCAAACTGTGACATGAACCTGAAAATGACACTGTGTTTCTGATAACAAAGTGATGTGATAAGTGAAAGTTCCTAAGACCTGTTAAAGCTATGTAATAATTTTAGTGTTTTTCTTGTTAGTTACTTTATTATGTTTATTAGCTGTTATTGTTGAAAGTTATTATTTATTGTTGATTTGTTTTCCGTTTAATGGGTATTTAGTGTTTTTAATAAAATATTTATTTGTATTAATATGCCTAGTTTATTAGTTACCTATCTACAGTATGTCCACAGATGGGGTTTACAAGAGGACAAATGGACTAAAAATTGAAAGATACGAAAAAAAGTCATTCTTAATAAACGTTTTTGCTTGTCTAGAAAATACGATTCATCATAAGAAACTTCAATTTTTTATACAGGGTGGGTAAAAACTGCAAAAATGTCATTTTGCTTAAGAGTAAGCATACTTTATTTTGAAAGATTCGAAAAAAGTCACTCTTAATAAACGTTTTTACTTGAATAATGAATAGGTGATATTTGTTGTCAATGTCTTTATTTAATGAAGTAATTATAATAATAATACGAACATTTTTATTAATATGAAAAGAATACGATAACGATTTCATAATTCAAAAACCCTACCCCCATACTCGACATATTTTTCTAATTGCTTTCTCAAATAAGTGAAAGAATTTCTGATTTCTTCCTGAGATATCGATTGGATAGCCCGGATAATTCTGCCCTTCAGCACTTCAATATCATTTGGTATTGCGGTTGCAAAAACAATTTGTTTTAAACGGCTCCATAAAAACATATCGGCCAAAGTTAAGTCGGGACTTCTTGGGGGCCACAAAACTGGGCCATTCCTGCCAATCCACCTTGGACCAAATCTGCGGTCAAGCCATTCTCTAACCTCACGGGCGAAGTAGGCTGGACAACCATATTGCTGAAAATACATATTTTGTCGAAAATTTAATGGTAGATTTTCAAGTTCATCATTGAAAAATGTATCCAGCATTTCTAAATATGATAATCTATTGCACGTGTTATCAAAAAAAGAAGCCCTATAATGCCATGGATGGATATCGCACACCACACGTTCCCTTTTGTGAAATATTGCCATAATTCTGAATTCGGGATTTTCTAAAGACCAGTACCTAACGTGCTGGGTTGCAATGGTTCCATTTGTTGAAAATGTACTTTCATCAGAAAAGATGATACATTTATAAAAATCAACATTTCCACTTAAAATTTTGTTTCCTATCCACAGGCAAAAATCAAGTCGTATCGCGTCGTCTCCCTCTTCCAATCTTTGATTAAAGTGCGGTTTATACGAATACAATTTATTTGCTTTAAGGATCTTCTGAATTTGACTTTTTTTCACAACTTCTAACTGAGTAACACGATTTCTAAGGGACGTCATAGGATTTTCTTCAACAGAATGAAGAACTAAGACTGTAGCAGCATCATCATGGTCGTATTTCTTCTTTTTTTTGAGGTCCAAAACCGAACCAGTTCTCTTGAACTTTTTTATTAACTTACAGATTGCCATCCTAGTTATTGGGATTCCTACAAATTATTATTTTAACTAGGTTTACCAGTTATAGGTGTGCCAGAGAATACTTTTTGCGAAATAATGTTTAAATAGGTAAACCTTTTAATGAATTGGTTTGTTGTGTAGAAAACACATTCATTAAGAGGGACTTTTTTTCGTATCTTTCAAAATAAAGTATGTTTACTCTTAAGCAAAATAACATTTTTGCAGTTTGTTATGATGAATCGTATTTTCTAGACAAACAAAAACGTTTATTAAGAGTGACTTTTTTTCGTATCTTTCAATTTTTACTCCATTTGTCCTCTTGTAAACCCCATCCGTGGACTGTAACTGTAGATTATTAATTATTTAAGTTTTATAAGAAATAATGTCTAAAAATTTTAAATACTATTAAAAATCCAAAAAGTAAAAATACTGAATTTTGAAAAGCCCGCCACGAAAAATTTGCTATGTGGCGCCATCAAGTGGTAGGATGCGAACTAATATAAACAAAATCTTGTTTCGCTGGTTTTCAACGAACTTTTCATTTCTAATAGTTAACTGTTTTATGGTGTACAGGTTTGACATTTATTGATTTATTAGTACTGTCAAAATAAATAGTATGAAGTTCGAAAACATGGGTGAAAACCAGGATACATCATGTAATGGTAGTAATGAAATTCCTGCGATGGAAATAGCATCGACTAACGCGTTACCGAACCGAGAACTCTCGAAGCTGAGATTATATAAAACCTTTATCCAGAAAAAATGGGCCCACTTTTCGGAAGAACACTCTTGTCATCTGATCCCCTCATTGACGAGATCCATCATTTTAAATGAAATAATAGGTAAAAGTCTACTTCTGATAAGTATCACAGGAAATAAATTAGGTTTTAATTTGCCAGACGGTGACTGTGCCAAAATTGATATGGTTTTTAAGGAATGATGATCTTGAGGCGTAAACAACGAACGTCATTCTTCGCAAATACGGCTTAGTTTCGATAGGATTCGATAGGAGTTTGTGCAATAGTTAAATTTATTATTAAAAAATATCTACAAGGAAAAAAATATTAGCCACTGAAATCAGGGTTGCCCATAGAGAACGTACGTAAATAAAGTCCACTAATACAGTGGCCATCATCAATAGCTATTCTGTAATTGAAAACACTAAATTTTGCGTTCGCAAATAAGGACGTTACAGGGCCTCAGAGTTCAGCATACCATCATAGCAGATTATCTCCTGCTAAACAAGGCTACACGATGGAAATTTACATAATTCCGAGTTAGAACTCGGAAGTCTGAGTTACAACTCAATCAATATGGTTTTCGGAAGTCCAGATCAACTGGAGATCTTCTAGCCTACGTCACCCATCTTTGGAATAACGCAATTGAGCATCATGGAGAGTCTTGGGCTCTTCCACTGGATATTTTTAAAGCCTTTGATGGCATGAGGGGCTTCTAAGTAAACTGCGATCATATGGTATGCCCAGTCAATTCTGTGCATGGTTGTCTAGCTTTCTTAAGGACCCCTCTCTGGAAGTGGCGATTGACGAATTTCTCTCAGATACCTTCACCACCCACCCTTTTCTTACTCTACATTAACGAAATTCTAGTCAAAACTAAAAATCCGATATTTAGCTTTGCTGATGGTAGAACAATTCTCGTTGAATGCACAAACATCGGCTGTCCACGAACATCTTCGGAGCCTGAAATATCACGCTTCAACAATGACATTGAAGAAATTTTCTCTTGGGGTGACAGTCACGAAGTCGAATTTAACTCTAAGAAACCCAGTCAGCAGTTTTCTCTAAAAAGGTTTATATTACCGAATTCGATATAGTGATTGCAGGACACGCAATTCCACTGGCTTCATCTATTAGTTTGTTGGTCGTCAATCTGGGAGGAAATTAGCATAACTTTGTTGTTGCAATCGCCAAGTGCCAAGATAGCTTCTCAGAAACTTGATGTGCTCTTCCGAACCAAAAAGTTGTACACACCTTTGATACTATACAAAACCCAGATTCGACCATCACTAGAATACTGCTCTCATGAGCTCTGCACTCAAACATAATATTCGGCTAATGCTGGATTACATCGAAAGGAGGGCTAGCTCGTGGTCTCCGTCTGAACGGAGACCACGAGCTAGCCCTGACAAAGAGCCTCGACAGCTTAGAAAATCGAAGACAGGTTGGGGTTTGACTCTCTTTTACAGATATTTCCGTGATCTTGCCCTCTTAATTCCTCCCAGAGCGGCGAATAATAGAAATACACGACGAACCACTGGGAATTAGTGTAAATTTCTTTTAAATTATGGCCTTCTTCTCCTTGGTACTTGCATTATAGAAAAATCCGTTAAGGCTCTTTGGGAGTGGTATGTGTGCGAAGAGATTCACGTTGGTTTTGAATCATTTGAGATTATACTCATTGGGGAACACGGCCTCCGGAAGGTCCTTAACCCTTCGGCGGGCGCGTGGCGGCATGCAGTGCCGCAGCAGAAAAACGTTTGGAATAATTTAAAACAGCAAAATTACGATTATATTTCGATAATAAAATGCAAATAAAACGTAGTTCTAACAAAATAATTCTAACAAAATTTAAGAAACCTAATATTTCTTCCTAATCTTCTTCCTCTTCATCCACTTGAGCAGGTAAACAACTTTGGCAGGTAACAGTCTTAGTGCTATGTCCCTTGCAAACGAAATGTTGGCATAAACTACCAGTAACTGTGGTTCTATTATTCTTCTTAGAACTGCACACATGGAAATATGGCACCGTCCTTTAAAATTTCGGGTAATTGCTGCCTCAGGTGCTGGACGATATTTTGAAAGAAAATCTGTTATATCCTTGGGAAGCGTTGGTATTTTAGCTCGCTCTTTCAGATGGCCTTCAAACAGTTCAAAAGCTAATTCATTTAGGAAAATACGTCTTCTGGGAGGATCAACTAAGGGCTTAGTGTTATTGTATATAATTTCAGAATTGATTCGGGCAATGTCAAGCATCGCAAAAATCCATCGCCTGGTAATTCTTTGCGTTGTGTATGATGCACATTTCTGATCCACGGTATCAACGCCCGATTTTGTTCTATTATAATACAATAGCTATTTGTGTATTAAGAGCGCAAAGTGATACATTGCCGCTCTGAGCGAGAAATTTGACTATCTTGAGAGAGCGGCAATGTTACTTTGCGCTCGAATTACACACATGATTTTTTCCACAACCAGTGTTTTTATAAAAATGTTTGGTAAAAATTAATAATAAAAAGCTTTGTAATAAATTTAAATAATACAATTAACATTAATTAAGGTTATAGGTTTTTTTAATAACACTATATCTATAAACAATCATTTTTCCTATTATTTACAATATTAAAGTTAAATGTACAATTTTCGCAATTTTTAATTATGATTTCAAAGGAAGTTTCTGATGGTAAATGTATCGGGATGTTTTCAGAATTTCTCGCTTCCGCAAATATGGGTGATTTATTTATCGTTGGTGCCGGTCCCAAAATTTTTTCAGACGTAGCAATTTTCTGAGCAAGACATTCATCTATATAGCCTTCTGCTACGTTACTCTTCCATCCTCCATGTTTTTTTAATTGAGTGATGTTGCCTCCTCCATTAACTAAAAGAGTGGCAGAAGTTCTCCTAAAGCAATGACCGGTATACTTGCATGGTTCTAGAAGTCCAAGGTACTGTGCTATGTCTTTTGGCACTTTTGCAATATAATTCATTCCTACTATTTGATTATGGCATGTACCATTCGAATATTTTAAAAATAATCTACGGTTCGTACAATTTTTGGGCCTGAGGCTAATATATTTTCGATAGATTGATAAATAGTCGAGTGTTGCGTTATTTGTCACAGTGAATGTTCTGCTATTGTAAGTCTTAGAATTAGGTATGTTTTCAATAAGGATTGACTCTTTATCCTCAATGTCGTCCACTACCATTTTGACAAGTTCGTCCCTCCTACATGCCCCGGCGATATCCACAATTAAGATCATTTTTTCAGTAAATATATCTTATCAGGAGCTTCTTCTAAAAAGGTTTTCACTTCATCCAAATTTAAGGTTTTTCATTTTATAGGTTTTTGGCCAACAGCTTGACGTTTTAAAAAAGTTTCTTGTATTCGCTGATGTTTATATCATATTTTGCTGATATCGTAGCTCTTAGCATTGAGTACATTGACCAAAGTGTAGAGGATTTCATTACCTTCGCTTTTTCTGCAAAATATGCAAGTAAAATATTTTCTGATATCTTGTTGGTTTCTTTTGATTCGCAACATTTACTAAAAACTTCATACTGCTTTTCATATTTGCTTCTCGACTTCTCTGGCAGTAAATTAAGAGTAACTGATTTTGCAGCTTGCGCAATTTCCGGCGGTGTGCACGAAACTTTACTAATTTCATCGATTTCCATTGAATTTTCACGGAAAGACATTTTAATTTTACGAGAATGAATTACGCGTTGGTCACAAAATTGTCGACATCTGCCAAATACCATCAACGCCTACTTTTGTGTTAGAAGTTCCAGGCACACTAGACGTTTTCTTTGTTATGGTTTCCTTGGAAACCAAGCGAGCGTTTTGGCTACTTTGTCGCTCGAACGAGCGACAAAGTATAATTACGCTCGCTCCTCGAAAAAGTGCAACTTTGCGCTTTCTATTGAAAGCACAAATTTGTACTTTGCGATCGGTTGTAGGAAAAATAATTTGTGGCTTGTTAGTGCTCTCATCAATTTCACCCTAATCGTGCATAGTTGACAATAAAATTACAGCCTTATTCTTTTTGCTCACATATGAGACTAGCGTCATATTATTTTGAAACCCGAAGATAGTGGATCCAACTTGGCGTGAATTATTTGGTAGAACTTCAGGTGGAATTTCTTTTTTATTTATTTTTTCATTGTTCCAATTAACGTTAGGCCGTTCTGAAGGAGATATTCGGCTAACGGATAGCTGGTATAATAATTATCTGTGGTCAGGTTTCTATGGGATTTTTTCGATAGGATCTACCAATCTCTGTACAATATCAAAGGACTTATTAAGGCCGTCAAATTGTGCTCCACACAAAGTGCATATATTTTGATACCGTATTTAGCTGGTTTTAGTGGCATATACTGCACAAAACTGCATCTACCCCGAAACGGATGGAGCATTTCATCTGTAGTGACAAATCTCCCAAAGTATAATGATCCCTACAATTAGTGACAAAAAGCGTGTAAATGCATCTGATGGCAGCTAATGTGTCAGTCTTCTCACGATCTTTTCTGGTTAGAATACTGTTAAAGCGAAGAGCACGAAGAAGAAAAAGGAACTTGTAACTCTTGTAACTAAAAAGCACTATCAATATTAGCATTCCAGTACCATCATTGGACCACAATTCCAAAATATTGACATGGTTCCCTTTTTTTAATGCAATTAAGAGAAGGGCTCCAAATAAAAATTGAATTTCACTAAGGGATGTTAATTTACAGTCTTTTTCTCTTTTATATTGGAATTTAGCTTTTTGTTTTCAAGATAGATATTGGTACAGGAAACTATACGGTCAATCATATCCGTGGTTATAACGGTATGAAATGATTCCAATTTAGTCGTGATATTTTTTGCTGATCCTTTGGATCCAGGAAGCACTTTTATTATATTTTTGGCATTGATTTTACTTGATGTTGCTGGAGTACCATTCCAAATATTTTCTTCATCTTTGGCCAAGAAAACTGACAATCATACTATTATTACTATTTCCATATAGTCTTCATTCTGGTAATCTTCGTCTCCAGATTGTTCTGATGCGGAGTCATGGTCATCTAGTTCAACCTTTTCAGCATCGCCTTCCTCCTCATCGCTAAAGTCTGCTATGTCCTCGATATCTGACAAATTATCAGCATATTTTTGTAATTCCGCGTCCGTCAAATATTTCCTTGACTTTTTCTTATTCCTAAAATAAAAAATTGTATTTCAAATTCGTTGTGCTATATAAAAATGTATGCAACTCGATAGCAACTAGAAGTAACTTCACATGAAGGAATTCTTAAATAATGATTGATGATTCTTTCCCACTTATTATAGATACTGGTATATTCATCGAGTTTAGAAGACGTTTTCGAAGATTCGTAATGATTTCTGAGAAACATCCGTACTCGCAAAGAGTTTTCAAGTCTAAGAAAGATTTAGAGAAGGAAAAAACTAAACATCTGGTCCGGTATTATTGGATGATCCATCCTTTCAGTAAGGCTGCGTAAGTTTTTTTTGGTTAATTTAGAATATAAACATATAAATATACAGGAGGGTGTTATGGAATTTGGTTTATTTAAATGGTTGACTTTAGAGTAACGTTAAGTTTTTTTTAAAAATCTCCTAAAAACTTAGGTAAAGACCTCTAAAATCAGACTCGGTATGGCGTACGTACATGTTTGCTTGACAAGTGTGTTATGGTAGATATAGATTAACCAATATGGTTACTCAGCCTGAATACATTTTAGCTTTGTATACAGGGTGTTACAAATTCGACCATCACCATTGGGAATTCGGAACCGGCAAGAGATACGAAGTCGGTTAAATTAGGGCAAAGTTGTGTAATTATGGGCTCAATAATATGCCGCAAAAAAATCTAAAATAAATACAGTTACTTTCAAAATATTTGAAAAAATCTAAAATTGTGCGTTTCGGTTTTTATTTGTTCTTTGAGATGTTCCAGGAGATATCTACTGCACTACTTCACTTTCTCATTGCTACTTTTTATTCTCCACAAGATGGCATCAGCAGATTTTTCATGTGACGTTTCGCCTTTGGCTCACCATCATCAAGTTAGTTTTTTTAAATACGGGCCTGAATTTTTTTTGTTTAAATTATGAAAGAGGACCGAAATCTACATTAATATACAGTATGTCCACGGATGGGGTTTACAAGAGGACAAATGGACTAAAAATTGAAAGATACGAAAAAAAGTCACTCTCAATAAACGTTTTTGCTTGTCTAGAAAATACGATTCATCATAAGAAACTTCAATTTTTTTATACAGGGTGGGTAAAAACTGCAAAAATGTTATTTTGCTTAAGAGTAAACATACTTTATTTTGAAAGATACGAAAAAAGTCACTCTTAATAAATTCACTATACTTGATGGTAATAAAGCACCACTGACGCACATAACAAATAAAGCGGCCATCTTTTGTTAGTCGTCAGACGTGGTCTAGCTCCCTTGGCTCACCTTGTACAACTAAAAATAAAATAATTTCGTGGGAAATTCCATGCCATGCGGAAAGGGAAAAAATTCGAAAGAGGCTCGCGGCAGGCTCGTCGAAAAAAGTTCGACCATAGCGCGCCATATTTGTACGCACCTTAATATGCCAATTTCGTAACAACCCCTATAGTAAATAACAATTTATTGTTATTAACCCATATAATTTTCAGGTTGTACTTCGATTTCTTTATGTTGCTTCTGTATTTATATACTTTTGTGTATATTATTCCTGTACACTTGATTTATGTGCGATTCTATCGGCCGTTCAAATGGCACACATTCTATGTGGATATGGTGATCACCGCGTGCATGATAACTACCTTTTTCATTGGCTATTTCAATCAGGAACTTATGTACGTCGAAATGAGACCATGGAGAGTGGCAAAGTAAGTTCCGCCATATTTGAATCGTATACCTACTTAAATGCCGTATAAGAATTATAATTATAATTGAACGTATTCATTCGCAGTAACCCGTTCTCGATCAGCTTGCGCAATACTTCTAGCATTGCGAGCGCAATACGAGAATGGAATCAGTATTATAGTCGGCAATTCTACAGGGTGATTCATGGTGGATGGAACGTTAGACGTTTCTGGAGAACGGGAGATCAGTTTGTTTTGAAAATTTTTTTTTCCAGATAACCGACCATGGTCTACAGTTCTATTTTCAACACCTAAAACCGGTGGCAACATCGTTATTTTAAATGGAACTCCCTATATATTTATACATTATCAGGTTCTACATCTATTTCTGAGCAACTTTTATTAATACTTTTCTATACCAATCTGTTGCCGTTTTTTAGTTATTAATTAATTTTCATTTTTTTTTAACGAAAACATGACTTCTAATAAATATGGTTTTCTCGAAACTCTAAAACATTCCTAAGTTGAAATGTTGCGAACGGTTTAAAAATGCCTTTTGGTATTTGCTTTTTGGCCATATCTGAGTTCAAGCATACAGAGTGCTCCAAAAATAATTGTTTGTAGGTTACTTGAAAAAATGCCCTAAACATGATTTTTTCAAATGGGACATCCTGTATATCAATACTGATTTGGAAAGATGATAAAGTAGCTTGCTAAAAATATATACCTATACATATTTAACTCTTCAAGTTTTTGATTTATAAGCATTTCTTTGCGAAATTTTGCAAAACATATAAATTTCAACGACTTTAGTAGTAGGAGGCAATGAAAACAATTTGTTAGTCTCCATGACAACTATATTTTTAGCGGAAGTGTCATTCCTTCATTTGTAATTTTAAGTTGGCGGTACAATGGGAGATATTAATAGTTACTCAAATGCAATAATTATAATAAATTTATTTATTATACATGGACAGTGTGATAAGATTATAGGCAGAACGTGTAGAAAATTTAATGAAATATATCCAGATTTATCAAAAATGAATATCAAGAAATTTAATCGAATCCAGAACAATTTCAGAGATTTTGGTTCAACATTAAAAGCACTAAGAAAAATACACTTAAAATAATTAAAGGTTTTAAGAATGTCATTATAAAGATTTCTTAAGCAAATATTCAGAATGTTGGCCATTAACGTCTAAACACTTTAATAAACGAGTCTTGCAAACCTTTTCTTTTAGTGTACCCCATAAATAAAGATCTAAAGGAGTAATACCTGTCGATCTTGGGGGCCAATTCCACGGTCCTAAACGTCTAAACTACTCTAAACCATCGGTATTCGAAAATTCGATCAAGCTCTGCAGTCACGCAATGAGCTGGAGCCCCATCCAGTTGATACCAACAGCTACGGTACTCTTCAAGTGAAAGACTGTCTGTAAAATCTTCGACCACTGTTGTTAAAATATCCAAGTAGTTCCTGGAATTGAGATTTTCCTCGTATATCAGATACCTAGTTTGATTGTCCATTAGCAAACCAAAACCATTAAAACTAATTTTTTTCTTGAAATCCTCTCTCTTTTGTAGCATGCGAATTTTTACTGGTGATTATTACGTCGATTAAAAATACCTTCTCTCGCAAACTTTGACTCGTCTGTCCATATAATTTTACTTAAAAAATTTGGATCCTCCTGTGTCTGTGTTAGTAACATTTCGCAAAACTCGACTCTTTGCATAAAATCTTGACATTTAAGAGCTTGAACGGTAGTAAACTTATAGTCTTGCATATTATATTTTTTTTAAATTCTTAGCACAGATGAAAATGTAATGCCCAAATCTTCTTCGGCCCCACGAATGGAAGAGTGGGGATATGCATGAAAGTATGCCAAAACGGTAATTTCGTTGTCTTCATTAGAAGTCACTGGTCTGGGCAAATTTCTTAATGCTTTTAATGTTGAACCAAAATCTCTGAAATTGTTCTGGATTCGATTAAATTTCTTGATATTCATTTTTGATAAATCTGGATATATTTCATTAAATTTTCTACACGTTCTGCCTATAATCTTATCACACTGCCCATGTATAATAAATAAATTCATTATAATTGCATTTGAGTAACTATTAATATCTCCCATTGTACCGCCAACTTAAAATTACAAATGAAGGAATGACACTTCCGCTAAAAATATAGTTGTCATGGAGACTAACAATTGTTTTCATGGCCTCCTACTACTAAAGTCGTTGAAATTTACATGTTTCGCAAAATTTCTCAAAGAAATGCTTATAAATCAAAAACTTGAAGAGTTAAATATGTATAGGTATATATTTTTAGGAAGCTACTTTTATCATCTCTCCAAATCAGTATTGATATAAAGGATGTCCCATTTGAAAAAATCAAGTTTCGGGCATTTTTTCAAGTAACCTACAAACAATTATTTTTGGAGCACTCTGTATGCTTGAACTCAGATATGACCAAAAAAGGCATTTTTAAACCGTACGCAACATTTCAACTTAGGAATGTTTTAGAGTTTGGAGAAAACCATATTTATTAGAAGTCTTATTTTCGTTAAAAAAAATTAAAATTAATTAATAACTAAAAATCGGCAACAGAGAGGTATAGAAATGTATTAATAAAAGTTGCTCAGAAATAGATGCACAACCTGATAATGTATAAATAAATAGGGAGTTCCATTTAAAATAACGATGTTGCCACCGGTTTTAGGTAGAAGCGGCAACGCCGCATTATTGAAAATATTTTAGAACTGTAGACCATGGTCGGTTATCTGGAAAACCAAACTTTCAAAACAACTGATCTCCCGTTCTCCAGAAACGTCTAACGTTCCATCCACCGTGAATCACCCTGTATATAGTGGTCACGGAAAACTATACGGAAAAAACGCGACATAAAAAATATTTAAAATTCAAAAAACTTTTTATAAAAATTGTGTGTTATTTTGGAATATTTAGCAATTATAAAAAAATATTATCTGAGTCAAAATAATATTAAAAAAAAATCCTCAATCAGAACAAAAATAATAAAAATTAATATTCAAAAATTTTAGAAAATTAAAGCAATGACCAATAATCTTGGAAAAATTATTTAAAATCACTCGAAGGAAATTAAATTTTTTTTTACCTATTTAAAAATTCCGTAAAGTCAAAATAAATTCCGTAAGCCAAAATAAAATAAAATAAAATAAATTAAAATAAATTGTAGAATATTATTAAAAACCTACGCTTTTTATAGATAATCCAAAAAGTAAGTTTCACAGAAGAAAATAAAATTACTATAATTTTATTTTTATTTCACAAAATTCACTTTACAAGTATAATTCCCTTCTTTCTCAACTCGGGATACAATTGGAATTCGGACCGGACGCGACGGAAAATTTGAAATCACTAAACGCGCGAGAAACAGTAGAGCTATCAGGAAACCCCACCCTTACTATCTCCGAGAAACATGTCTATACAAATACAAGGGGTGCCCTTAAGGAAAAGATTTATGATATGGGACCTGGGTGATAGAGTTTATCCAAGGACAAATGCGCGATTTTGAACCTTATACGCCGATAAATCGGGAATTCTGTCACAATTCCAAGAAAAAGCAATAAAACGGTCAAAGGGGAGCCCTTTTTAGGCCGCCCAGGGGGCGGACAATGCGTATTTAAGCGGAAAAACTCGCAAGGTTTAGTTAGTTCATCCAACTAGCTGTACGCGAAGTCTACAATATCTCCAAGAAAATAAGTGAAAAGTATTTGTCAGAACGAATCTCTGCCCAAAGAAAAGTAAAACGCGAATGTGTGTCACCGGGTCTTCCTAAATCGATTAGGACGTGGAAGGTTAGCGCTCAAGAAACTGATTATTTTTACGCTCTGGAACAAAGTTAGTAATTGTGACTGAAAGATATTACCTCGGAAAAGTACGTGAGTTTTAAGGCCTTTTGAGAGATTTGTAGATTCAGTTCTTAACAACTTGGGTTACTCCACAATTATAATAAATTGTGTAATAACAGTTAGAATTCTGTCAAAATAGCTATTTGTGTATTAAGAGCGCAAAGTGATACATTGCCGCTCTGAGCGAGAAGTTTGACGCTCTAAGCTAGGTTCCCTTGCAACACACCACACGTTCTTTTTGCCGGATGAATCTTATTTATTAAGTAGTGTCGCATAATATATTGACAGAGAACCGTTCACAGCAAGTCACCTTGAACGACCTTGTATACCCATCCAAGATACACGCCATTATGCCCAGAGCTGGGCGTACGAACGTGATATTTTGATGCGTCCTATTATTTATAATATTTTATACCCTTTTTTTTGTTTTAGGAAATATCTAACGACTTACTTCTTTTTTGATGTTATATCCTGTTTAACATCTTATTTGTTGTATTTCTTCATCACTGTCCGCGGTCCAACTAAACTCACCGCAGTGAAATATACCATGATGGGACGACTGACGCGATTTAGAACAATGGACGAGACCCTGAATATATTTAGATTGGTGAGTGAGGAGTGTTGGAAAACTAGTTCCAGCACGAGAATTATATTTTTATATATATTTTTTTTGATTTAATTACCTATTGTTAAAAACCCCTACCTTTATACATAAATTCTCCCATAAAAATAATATACCGGGTGTTATGGAAATGACGTATTATATTTAAATCAGCAATTCCTGAGATGAAAACAAATTGAAGAAAAATATCCAAAAATGGCGCTTTAATTTAATATGCCCTGTACATGACCTTATGTCAAACCAAAAATTACCACGTGGTGCCCCTGTCAGGAAGGTAAACAAAGCAACATATGTCAACATTGTTGTCATATCTTCAGGGTAAACGGGTAAACTCTTTAGAAAGTCAATAACCAGGGTACATTATTATAAACTTTTACGTTCAGTTCAGTTCGCTAGGAAACAATCTCTGATTTATAAACTTAAACTGACTCGAAAGAAACGCCGCGGAGTTTTTAAATGGTCAGGTATGTTCTCATTTGTTCAATTCGAACGACACCCGTCAGATCTGGACAACTTAAAAGTTTATAAATGCCACTTACCCTTTAGAAAAAAAAATGCAATTTTATTTACCTTTTCGGACTTATTTAAAACCAACTTAATTTATAAAAAACACCTCACATCACAAAATCACATAGTTTTCGCGTCACAACATATCTAAGTACCGTTCAATCTGAATTAGTATTTTAAAGTGCTACTGTGTAGACAAAAGTACGCCCTTATTGTCTAAATAACACGTTGGTTCCGTCGGTCAATATTGAACTGCTGGACTGGGCACTGCCGTCGCGAAAAGAACAAATAACTTAATAATTTAAACTCGGGTTTAAGTATTAACATACAATTTAACACACAAATCTGCTTGAAACAGTATGAAAACGGCCTGTTTATTTTGGAGAAACAGCTGATAACTGATCAGCAGCAACGGTTGAATATTCGACTGGGTTTCATACTTCAAAAATACAGCGTTGCCATACTTTCTATGTTTTATAAGGTTATATTCATAAAAGGAAGAATTTCCTTCTGAAATGCTTTTATTTATAATGATAGTCTCGGAAATGGCAACCGCGCTGCTTGGACGAGACTATTTATTTTAAAGGGCTGGAAGCTTAGACTAGAAAGGAAAGGATGGAAGGGTCTATCAACATAATTATTTCATCATTAATAATTTTAATTAGGCCATTAGAAATTAGCGTTTTTATTATTTCTGAATTTCTATGCGAAATAATTTGTATCCTATAGTGCTATTGTTTTGTGTGTACGGTAGGTTATTGTAAAGTGTAATTATGCGTTAGTATTTATTGCTTTTGTGTAATCTAATAAGTGCATATCTTCAAAAAAAAAAATAATTGGAAACTCGTGGGTGTCTTTAAGTGATTTAGTGCAAATGTTCCGAGAGATTGGAAATAAGAGGCCGAATGGGGTTTAGTGGGTATAAGCTTATTATGCAGTTCCACATTATCATCAGGGTACGTGATGAGCATAAAGCTTTTCTCATAGAAAAAGAAAGAAAAACCTGAAGATGTCTCTGTGCCCTGGATTACTTGCTAGTGTACTGGCACCTGGATTCACTTCTATTTGGATACTAGGTAAACTAAATATTATTTTTATAAGAATCTATAGTTATTTTCTATACAGTTGGCAACATTGGGCTTGAACATCTGTTGATTACACAGCTTGGCAATGTAATATGATCATATATGAATGTGCTGAGGAGTAACCGGGTGGGTTTAGGGGTGAATTACCCCAATTTTTAAACGTTCGATTTAAAAAAAAAAATATGTAGCGCTTCTCTAGGACACCCCAGGAGTCACCCATTTAAATATAATACGTCATTTCCATAACACCCTGTATTGTGAGAAAAATGACATATTTCTCCCGAGCGTAGAATCAAGCGAGGGACAAATATGTCATATTTTCACGTGTCGTACACTGTACTTTTTCTACGGATGCGTTCTTTTTACGTGTTTAAAACGAGGTTCAGAATTAAAATACATAATACATATTAAGCCGCGTTTCCACCGAAGGAGCAAGCAAAAGCGTGCAAGAGCAAGCGCGCATTCTTTATATTTGCTTGATTGGTTTGAACGACTTAACGTGCTCGCTCGTGCACGAATGTGATCGGGACGATGTCGGTACTTCAAAGAGAAGTTTTGCTCATAGGGATTTTACGTAGGTACGTTTGTGCGCTCGTTGAGGTGCGTTTCCACCGAAGGAGCAAGCAAAAGCAAATATTTGCTTGTCCTTTTATTAGTCTGCTCGCGAGCATGCAGGCTCGCGGCTAAATAAATTAATCAAACGCGAAAACGTGTGCTCAGGTTCGTGAATGATCCGATGCGGGATGAGTTAAACATGAAGCGATTCCCGATCCAGATGGTTTGAGTACTATCTTCTGTTTTCGCGTCTGAATGAAGCCAAAAAACAATTAATTTCCTTTTAATTTCGACCGTGTCTGTTTTAAATAGTTTTGCCAAGTCCTTCCAAGCATCTTCCTTTTTATTGCGATTTTTAAATCAGTTATTTGTAGGATTTCATAGCACAGGTCTTATGGGGTATTCGTCAATTAATTGCAGCATTTCTTCATTACTCTACTTCATAACTTCAAAATTAAGTATTTTAGCGCGCCCATTGGTTTACTGCAAACTCGTTTCAACCAAAATACCTACGAGCAAAATTTCTCTTTGAAGTACCGACACCGTCCCGATCACATTCGTGCACGACCAAGCACATGTTTGCATGCTCGTACGGTCGACAACTTTAACTGTAGCTACAAAAGGAATGCGGGCAAAAAAATTTCTTGGGATAGCAATGTTGTCACATATATTAAATTTTAATTTAATAACATGTTACCAAGTAAACCCTAAAATTAAATTTACCCATTTAAAGTAAATTGTCATAAGTATATAAGAAACTAATATTCTATTATAGTTTCAATGTTCTTAAACCCTTCTTTTCATACTATTTATTTTAATATTTAAATGCAAATTAAAATAATTTTTCATTAAAAGTACTTCTAATCTAAAAATAGGGCAACATGGTACAATATCAACGGTAACCATGGGTAACTGGTGGCTAGAGCTAATTTGATAGGTTATATCCCAGACAGAGGATGACGTCACGCGCCTGGTGACACGCCTATAGTGCCAGCGTGCGTGTTCGGCGATGTCCAATATGCTTCATCCAGTTGCGTAGTGATAGGGTTTGTTTTAAAACTGTGATAATGAATGAATACCCTGGTAAAACCCTTCATAGTCAAACCCGCGAAGTTATTGCCAATGTGTACAGGGTGTGTGAAGAGGAATGACAAATTAATACATTTAAATTGCCACTTAAGCGAAAGCTAGAATGTATACGGGAGTAAGGGTGGGTGCAGTAAAAAACATGCACAAAGAAGATACTGAAAGGAAGAAAATAACCCGAGTTAATTGTTGTCATCTCCTGTCCAATTGGCGGAAATGCCAAAATAAGAGAGGAATATTAATGAAAAGGCCTAATATATTGCACTGGTGATACAAATATATTGATGCTATGAAAAAATATATATTATTACATTATTAAGATAATAATAGCACGCCCATGACTCGGCCATGTTTTAAAAGATATTGCGTCCCCCTTACCGATACCGCGTAGCTATAGACTTGCTTGTCGAACTGTAAGTCGGTTTCGACCACGAGCAAATATAAAGAATGCGTGCTTGCTCTTGCACGCTCTTGCTCGCTCCTTCGGTGGAAACGCGGTTTTTGCTTCGCAAGCCTGGATGCTCGCGAGCAAATTAATAGAAGGGCAAGCAAACATTTGCTCTTGCTTGCTCCTTCGGTGGAAACGCACCTTCACATTAACTCATCTCTATATTTTACTTAAAATTGTAATTAACAGTTATATTTGAACGATTTTGGAAAATAATTCCTGGTAGGTCGTTTCGTTCCAATACATTTTCGGTAATTGAAATATTAGCTGAGGTCGAAGTTGATGGGGAAACGTGCTGAGCTTTCACAGCATGGGCTTGTTACCGATATTTTTTTTCTTAATTTTTTTTATGGTATTCAATAGAATTCGATCATCTAAATGAGCTGTTAAAATTTCAGCTCGATAGGTTTATCCAATCCTTAGATATTCAATGTTAAAAATTGGATTTCGGTAAAAGGCGCTTCGCCGATTCATGACGTCATACCCTGTATACGCGCGGGCCGCCGTCCGCGAAGGTGTAAGTATAGTCTACAGTGTGTACATAAAGTAAGGAACAAATTCATTATCTAGGAATCTAAAAATATTTCGGAAAAATCCTCGGACACGTGTATAATAATTTTTAATGGCGCATTTTTTCCCATACAACCTTAATATACAAGGTGGCTCATGTAGTAGATATGACATTATCGACGATTTTTTTAAATGGGAATCCCTATATTTTAGTTCAGATCTGTAATCTCCAAGAATAGCTGATTTCAAAAACATAACACACTTAGGGCCTAAAATTCATAGTTTCGTTACTACAGGGTAAAACAAATCATTTTATTTAAGATATTTTTAATTTAAAAAAATACAAAAAAATTAAATAAGCTATTTAATTAAGTGATGAAATTGTCCTCCTTCTACTGCCTGACAGTACCTCAAGCGATCAATAAATTCTTGTTGGACTTTTCTTATGGTTTCTTCTGAAATGTTCCTGCATTCTGTTGTTATTCGATTTTTTAAATCTTCAATATTGGCAAGTCTGACTTTATAAACAACATTTTTCAGGTGACCCCACAAGAAAAAGTCCAGTGGTGTAAGGTCTGGGGACCTAGGCGGCCATTCAACAGGCCCACGTCTTACAATCCACTTGTTCGGAAAAACTTGGTTTATGTAATGGCGCACTACTGCTGCATAATGTGGAGGTGCGCCGTCTTGTTGGTACCACAAATTTTCATCTAGAATTCCTGGATTATTTCTACTAGGGTATAAGTTAACTAGCGTAGGGATAAGAAAGTTCTGAAGAAAATGAAGATAATTTAGCCCGTTTACATTGTTGTCAAAAAAATATGGCCCAATAATTTTGTTTTTCACAATACCAGCCCAAACATTAATTTTTTGAGGATATTGAGTATGGTGCTCAAGCATCCACCTGGGATTTTCTTTTGCCCAGTATCTACAGCTTTGCCAGTTCACTTCTTCATTTAATTTAAAGGTAGATTCATCCGAAAATAGGATATTTTCAACAAACAAAGGATCTAAGTTACATCTTTCCATTAATATTTGACAAAACTCCATCCTACGATCTGGATCATCTTCATTCAACCCATGAACCAATCGGATTTTAAACGGGTGCCATTTTTCTACCGTCAATAGGTTATGAACGGTCATAGCAGCCGCCCCATGATCAATGCTAATCTGGCGGACGCTGTTATGGGGATCTTCTTCCATAGCCAATAAAATATCTAATTTCTTATCATCCGGAATAGTTGGACGGCCTTTTCTGGGAATATCTTCCACTGAACCCGTTTCCCGAAATTTTATTTCAAGTTTACTCACAGTTGATCTAGTAATTGGTCTTGCTGGATACTTAATGTTAAACAAAATGCAAACTTCTTCTTGAGAACGGATCCTATCACCATATCCAATCATCATAAGAATTTCTATTCTTTGTGTTAAAGATAAACGCATAGTAACTCAATATGTTTTAAAATAACATTTATTACTTCTAATAAACTTACTAGAAAAATACAATGTAATGACAATGACATTATCTAAATACCATAGTTACATAACAGCAAATAAGCCTACTTAAGAAAAAACATAAGTAACAGCAAATGATGGTGCGTCCATTAATTACGTAAGGCTTTCAGGTAAAATTGGGTGATGGCGGAAGGGATTGAGCAAAATGTCACGAAATCTTTTATTGGGGGAAGGCGGGTTGAAAAATCGCTAAAAACGCCTCACGTAATCTCCCAAGCCAAAAAAAAATATCTTAAATAAAATTATTTGTTTTACCCTGCAGTAACGAAACTATGAATTTTAGGCCCTAAGTATGTTATGTTTTTGAAATCAGCTGTTCTTGGAGATTACAGATCTGAACTAAAATATAGGGGTTCCCATTTAAAAAAATCGTCGATACTGTCATATCTACTACATGAGCCACCTTGTATATTAAGTTTGTATGGGAAAAAATGCGCCATTAAAAATTATTATACACGTGTCCGAGGATTTTTCCGAAATATTTTTAGATTCCTAGATAATGAATTTGTTCCTTACTTTATGTACACATTGTATAGTCAGTTCATTACAACCCGTTTGAGAAATTTGGTTTCCAATTTACATTATTATTACTTGGACTATTTATCTTTTATTACTTGAAATGTTTTCGATGGATAGTGGTTTTATTAAAACTGATTCTGGAAATTTACCAGAAGTATATATGTTTATGGTGTTTAACTATTTTACTAAAAATAAAGACTAGACGAGGAATAAAATTGCTTAGGGAAGTAAAATGTTTTTAGAGGAATAGTACAGTTCGGCAACCAAGTCTGTAGCTACGCGGTATCGGAAAGGGGGAAGCAATATCTTTTAAAACATGGCCGAGTCATGGGCGTGCTATTATTATCTTAATAATGTAATAATATATATATTTTCATAGTATGAATATATTTGTATCACCAGTGCAATATATTAGGCGTTTTCATTAATATTCCTCGCTTATTTTGGCATTTTCGCAAATAAAATCCATTTGATTTCAACATGCACCTCAAAGTTTCAAGGGAAAATGGAAAGTTGATGTCACTTCTCAGCTGTTGTAGCAACTTTTTTAAGGTTGGAAATACTTTTAGTTCCAAATAAAACTTTTGTATTGTTCTACTAACAATGCCAAAGTCGAAGCCTTCGATTTTTTCGACAGCAGAGAGACGGTCCCTTTTTTGACAGGAGATTGCAACAATTGCTTCGGGTTATTTTCTTCCTTTCAGTATCTTCTTCGTTCATGTTTTTTACTGCACCCACGCTTACTCCCGTATACATTGCGAGCCTTTCTAGCTTTCGCTTACGTGGCAATTTAAACGTATTAATTTGTGATTCCTCTTCACACATCCTATACACATTGGCAATCACTTCGCGGGTTTGACTATGAAGGATTCTACCAGGGTATATTCATTCATTATCACAGTTTTAAAACAAAACCTATCACTACGCAACTGGATGAAGCATATTGGACATCGCCGAACAAGCACGCTGGCACTGTAGGCGTGTCACCAGGCGCGTGACGTCATCCTCTGTCTGGGATATAACCTATCAAATTAGCTCTAGCCACCAGTTACCCATGGTTACCGTTGATATTGTACCATGTTGACCTATTTTTAGATTAGAAGTACTTTTATGAAAAAATATTTTATTTTGCATTTAAATATTAAAATAAATAGTATGAAAAGAAGGGTTTAAGAACATTGAAACTATAATATAATATTAGTTTCTTATATACTTATGACAATTTACTTTAAATGGGTAAATTTAATTTTAGGGTTTACTTGGTAACATGTTATTAAATTAAAATTTAATATATGTGACAACATTGTTATCCCAAGAAATTTTTTTGCCCGCATTCCTTTTGTAGCTACAGTTAAAGTTGTCGACCTGTAAATAGATGATACATACAAAAATTTAATTTATATTAAAAAAAGAGTATAGCTAATCAGGTGATTTTTTAATATAAATTAAATTTTTGCAGGTACCATCTATTTACGATTCCTCTAAAAACATTTTACTTACCTAAGCAATTTTATTCCTCGCATTTGGTCCAACAAGTTGATTATTATTGGCTGTAAGTTGGTCTTTGAGATGCTTAAAGCCTCTGTCGGCCATTACTTGGGATCCTGGGCCTCTGGATCTAATTTATTTAAAAATGTGGATTCCTCAACTATCATTTTGTCAGTACTTCTACCACCAAAGCCAGAGGAAATGTAAGAAATAAATCCATTTACAATTTACATTAAATACACTTATTAAGTATTTCATGGTGTTAGAATCTTTATATTCTGACCATTAAAGGGACTGCAGTAACGGATCACTCGGTTTTTGTATTGAGATTTCAAAACAGTCAATAATATATTGAACATTCTGTATCTAAAGGGAATAGGAAATTTTTCTTGGACTTCAGATAATAATTTAAACTGAACAAATGGATAAAGATAACCCGCTAGTAAAGGTACTATTTTATGAATAATGCTACATACTTTGATAACTGGATAAATTTAGGTTAATCTTTTTTAGGGTTAAAAAAATATACAATCTATCCAATTTACATTTTTGGGCTAACATATTTACAATAAATAATGAATGGCTTGGTAACCTAAATAATGTTTTGGATTTTTTTCTATCAATAAAAATGTTCTTCTTTGTATTTCTTCTGGAATATCTACAGGGTGAGTCAGGAGGAACGGACCAAATTTCAGGAGTGTATTATACACGCGAAAACAATGTAAAAAAACCCATATGTTCTTATCGGATATTAATTTGTTTTCAAGTTATAGTGCAATACCAAATAAAGAAAAGTTCATATATTAACGGTTTCCTAATCATAGCGTTCTTTTAATAAATGTTCAAAAATACCGCCATTGACTTCTAAACATTTTCTGCTCTTCTAATTGCTTAATTTCTTTCTTATTTAAAATTGGCTGCAGTATTTCTAATACGTCGAATTAGTGCATCCCGAGTGTCCACTTTTACATCCTCTAGTAGTCCTTGTAACTCATGTTGTAAAAAATGTAGGTAGTTGCCTCCTGTTAGGCGATTCTCCAAAATGAAAGGGCCAATTAAATAGCAACGGCGTATCCAGCTCATGCGTCTGGGGGGGGGTAATTCATCGGCTAGAATACTAGATCATAGCAACTTTAAGGAGTCAGGACAAAAATTAAACAACGCTTAAGTAATTACTAAAATTAAATTACTTGCTAGTATTCAATATTTATTGGTTTACAAAACAAACAAAAAGTAAACAAATCAATCCTAAAATCTAAGTTTTTATTTAAAAAAAAGACGTTTTTTACAAGACAAAATCTAATTTTCTGTTTTTCGAAAATACAAAACGGTTTATTATGGACTCCGTCTTTACTGTAATATTTTGATGGATATGTAGCAAGGCTAAACCGACAAGTCGGTCTTGCCCCATAGTACTTCTTAACCATGTGAGTAGGCGTCGTAATGCCGAGAATGTTCTTTCAGGAGTAGCGTTACTGCTAGGTAGTGTTAAACCTATTTGTAACAGGGATTTTATTCGGGGAAATATATTTTTATCGCAGTTTTGATATGCTAGTAAAATGGTTTGATCCAAATTATTTTTTTCCCTTAGACTTGCTAGTAACAGATCAATTTCCCCAGATAACTCGTTTTCAATAAAGCTTTTACTAGAACCTTCAATAGTACTTAAATAGTTTGATAATTCTGTAATATCTCTACTAATCTCAGTTTTAGATTTATTAACCAATATTGAAGGTACTAAAAGACTAAAGTCAAACATTATCATGTTTTCATCTGAAAACCGAAAAATTAGGTCATCAATTATGTTATCCAATAAAGGAATATACACCGAAATTCGATAATATTCTTCAGGATTAGCCACAGAAGGATTTGCCCTATTTCTCTGCCTTTGGGTGAGCCTTGGAATGTTTACATCAAATTCCAAGTCATTGCACAATTTTGAAATTTGTTTGAATAGTGATTCAAAATTTAAAGTTGCATTTTCTCGTCTCAATTTTAATGTATTTATTATATTAGTGATCAAGTTCTTAGCATATGCCCTATCTAGTAACATTTTTTGTAACTGCCTACTTAGATTAATTGTTACACTTAAAATATTTGACAAACAAACTAAACTTACAATAAAGTGGCTAGTACTTATTGCACTTATTAAACACTGTGCTTTTGACGAAGATTCTGGATCTTTAAAACTAGAAATAGTACTTAAAGCATCTACGATGTTTGGCAAACTGTCAAGAAAAATCAAAACTGATTCGTGGCGTTCGACCCATCGCGTTTCGCAAAGCGATTTAAGGTTATGGTTATTCTTCTGCTTTAAAATAAAGTTCCTTTTTGATGAGTTATTAAAAAATGCAACAACCTCTTTGATAATACCGACTGCATTTCTAACATCTTGTACATTATTGCACTTTGAAATAGATAAATTTAAGGAATGACTCATGCAGTGGCATTTAATAGCATTTGGAAGATTTTGTTTTAACCAAGCCACCGCACCTTTTTGTTCACCTATCATAACATTACACGTATCAGTCCCAATTGCCACACAGAAATTTAAGTCAAACTTATATTTCTCTAGAAACCGCATAACCGTTTTTGCTAGAATTTCTCCTGTAAGGCAAGGTTCCACGACAGAAGAAGAAGATCCTGATTCTTCGCCTTCGTAGTTAGAGCGGTAACAATCAATGAACGCAAGAAAACTTTCTTGAGCTTCACCATCTTGAACGTATCTTACGTTCATTGACATTTGAGACGTGTGGTTAATATCGGTCGTCTCATCAAACATGATGCCATAATATTTACTTTTTTTTACGTCTGTTACAATTGTTTCAATTATTTCATCCCCTATACAATTGATAAGTTCATTTTGGATTACGCCACTTATATATGTAGCTTTAGCTGAGGTCGTTTCTAAATGTTTTTTTAAAATCTCATCCCCGCAAGAAATTCGAAGTTTTAACAATTCCCGAAAATTGCCCTCATTTACTGGGGACTGAGAGCACAGACTCAAATGTTAAAAAACCACTGTCTCTATGACCCCTTAAAGGTATGTTTTGCCTCCCTAAAAAGATTATAGATTCAATTATTGGCACTAACCGCTGTCTATTTTCTAATACTTTTTTGTTGCGCTCTTTGTCTAAAATATTACAGATATTTTGTTCGGGGCTTTCAAAACTTTTCAAAAAATTCAAAGCATATAATTTTGCTTCTTGATGATACTTATGGTTAGAATGGCTTAAAAGGTCTCCGTCTTTTCCCCAAAGCTTAGAAAACTTATTTACGGGAGTATTTACAAATTTATTTAAGGGAGTACTTTTGTGTATCCCTCAAATTTTGCAAAAATCGAGCAGAATTTACATAATAATCCGTTTTGTTGTTTCGAGTACGTAAGCCACTCATGCGTAGTGAAATGTTTCTTAGATAAATAAAATCTTACATCCTTATTATTTTTTTTATGAATAGAAAAGGGATACTCAAAACTTTCATCTGGCACAAAGCATTTCTTAAGCAAATCAAATTTTTCTTGATCAGTTAATTTTTTACCCAAAAAGTTACCTAAATCTAAATCAAATCCAGTTGTTGATTGATAATCTTCTAAAAATATTGGTGCATCCAAATCTGTCGATGTCGATGTAGACGGCTTCGGTGGGGTTTGCGGCTCTGGCAGGAGTGGTTGGGGGGTCTCTGTCATACCAGACTCTGGCATGACGTTTTCATTTTCTGAACTGGAACGTAACAATAACGGGTCTGGGGTGCCCTCAGAAATTGACTGTTCGTTAGTTTTTTTGGCCTTAAAAAAGCCAAAATTTTCCAATGTTCCCTTTCTTTTTGACATTTTGATTGGCGTAATAAAACTAAAATCAATAAGATAAGAATTTTTTTAAACTAATATTTACTTTTTTTCTACCTATAGACTAGAAAATAAAATTCAAATATTCGATAGGTACTTTTTAAATGCACAGCCAGACATAAATAAACCAATACCAAACCAACTACAAATTTGCAATGATTTTCTTGTGTCTATTTACACCGTGCCACACAGGTGACAGGACAGACCAGGCAAATATTGTATCAAAACAAATTTTGCCTGGTACTTAAATCCGCCCCTCAGCCCCCAAAAAAATACTGTAGTTCTGCAATATATTTATGTAGCTAATTATATATAATTTTCTTACCTTTATATCCACCTCGCCACTTGACTGTCGGCACTGTCGTGATTATGGTATTTATAATTAGGTATTTAAGTTAGAATAAGCAGTAAGCACAATCAGAAGCTGTCTGACGTCGATCGCCTCATCTAAAAGTGAATAACAAAACGACGAAACCGTGAAACCGAATTCTGGGATTCCCCAAAAACTTTTAAATGGCATGCGCATGCGGGCACTGTGCACACTATAGAAAATAAGTTCAGTAATAAGAGAGACAAGAATGGGATCAAGCGTCAGCCGCAGCCTGTTAAGATCGCAGCCACGTCGCAGCAGTACATGGCACGTGGCAGACAGGCCGATCTCTTTTTAATAATATTAGGCTCTGACAATAACCGCGTCCTAATATTTCGTTATTATTTATCTAAATCATAAAGTAAAAAGTAACCCTCTCCATGTGATTTTTTTTCGTCAATTCCATCGAATCATCTTGGGGGGGGTAATTACCCCCATTACCCCCCCCTTGTATACGCCGGTGTTAAATAGCTATCGAGCATACCACACCACACATTAACCGAAAACTTATGTTGAAAATTACTTTCAACTGTTGCGTGGGGATTTTCGATTGACCATACATGAGAGTTACGAGTATTATTAATACCGTCACGGGTGAATGTTGCTTCATCTGTAAAATGTATATGCGATACAACACGATGATTATTATTTATCCACCGACAAAATTCAATCTTCCGGTTCTAGGTGCTGTACTCTCTGTACATGGTATGGATATAAGCCTTGCCCGTGGAGTGTGTTTAATACTCTTTTTTGTGAAATGCCCAATTGAGTACCAATTCTTCTTGAGCTGGTCGTTGCATCTTCTTCTACTAAATCCAGAATATTTTCTACTTCTCCTAAACCTTGTCGAGTAGCTCGTTCAGATGTAATGTTGGCACTGGGAAGATTACCATTCTCGCACAAATTACTAAACACTCTGATAAACACGATTCTAGTCGGATGTCTGTGATATGGATACCGTTGACGATATTCTTCAACAGCAGCTGTAGCACTGCCATTACAGAAACCATAAATAAACACCATATTTGCATATTCTAAATTTGAATAAATATTTGGCATTTTGTACCACTTTAATCACTCAAACTTGAAAATAAACGTTTAATTACTGCCACAATAGACTGATACATTGTCAAGACAACATCGGTATCAAATAGTTTAGAATCCTGAGCATGGCATACTCTAATTATGTGAAAATTTTGATAAAAGTGGAACGTAGAAAAATATTGGATATTGCGCTATAACTTGAAAACAAATGAATATCCGATAAGAACATTGTATTGCCCGTATGGTATTGAAACATGCCTCGTCACATGGTAGAAGTAATAAGAACATGAGATGGTAATTCGCGTTATTAATTTTTGTATATTTGTTTATGCTACTCCATAAGATAATGTAATGTTTCGAATTGTGAATAAAATTGAAAAACTGCAATACCTACTTTCATTAAAAATCTGTATATTCTTTTACAAAGCAGCTAATGACGTGAACCTCATAACATTGTGTTAAGAAAAGATAACACTTCAAAACAAAACATAATTCAGCTAAATTCTACCGCTGAATTTTTCCGAAGGGCGTTAAGAATTTAAGGATGAAAAAGTAACTTTTGTTTCTGCCTGTATAGTATAAAAGACATTTTTTAAGAACTCAAATTCAGGATATCATCCTAATAAGACACAGTTATGCGCAACCTGAATTATAATAAACATATTATTGATGCATCAGAGTGGCCTTAATAAGAAAAGTTTTATATTATATTTTTTGTGATTAAATCGTGCTTATACAGGGTGTTATGGAAATGACGTAGTATATTTAAACCGGCAATTGCTGAGATAAAGACAAATTGAACAAAAATAGCCCAAAATGGCGCGCTTTCAATAATACTTTCAAAAATGCCCCAGAAAAACTGTTTATAAGCGTGCCAGGTGCAACTGTATAATGAAGCTAAATTCTACCGCTCAATTTTTCCACAGGGTGCTAAGAAATTATCTTCCTTGATAAACGCGGAAGGCTTAAATAGATTTAAAAATAACTTAGGTGGCTCAATGCTTCCTGTGACCGAATGCTCCCCGATCTCTAGGCTAATTTGCTTCTGTTTTTTTTCAGTACTATGGATTTTCAGCTATATTTGCTGTATCAATGGAAATTGCGTTGACAACCATTTGGGCAATTCTGTTTTGTGTGGGAGTGTCCTCCTTCGTCTTGCAATATCACTACATTACTAAGTTTATAAGTGTAAGAACATTTCAATATCCTGAAGAAATTAATTAAACTTTCCTTAATAACATGACTTAAGGAATCATATTCTGAAATATTATCACCTAATTAAGAAACACCCTGTACATTTTCCCATGGTTTACGAGATTTCTCCGTTCTTAGTAAAGATTGAAGGATACAGTTTTCGCGGTACTGTGCTACGTGAATCAAAAAATACCTCAATCAGAATTATCCATTTCCATGCGCAATGCCGACTGATGAACTATTTACCTTAACCGGAGAAGAGGACCGTACAGGGTGTCCCATTTGAAAATTTTCGCTCGCTTAAGAGATACGGGGGAAAATCAAAAAATTGACAGTTTCAAAATTAGCCTATATTGTCTTAGTTAAAAGATATACAGAAAAATGTTTTATAGAAAAGTTTCCTTATAATGATTGTTGAATAATCTCGCGTTTTCAGAATAAGTATACGGGGTCAAGTAAGAAAGTTATCGGACCTAACATCATTTTTTAAAATGGAACACCCTGTATATTTTAATTTGGAGCAATAACATTTTAAATTCTTTTCTCAAATATATAACACACCATGGATAATATTGGTTTCGTAGGCGATTTATCGAGCTAATATCGCAGAAATAACTATGTTGGTATTCTAGTTAATAACACTTAACGTCAATTTAATTTTTACATATTCATTTGTGAAAATGACTTATCAACATTTTGAAAAATGTGATATGATAGCCATTTATACTGAAAGTCGAAAAAACGAAGAAATGGTCAAAATTCTTATTTTGTTCGCTATCCGGAAAGACGGTAACCATTCCGACGACTGGAACATAATATAAATATATTACTATGCCGAGATTAACAACTTATTATAAAGAAAACAAGGAAAGTGAAGAAAAGTTTAAATAAATCGCCTAGGAAACCAATATCATCCATGGTGTGTTATATATTCGAAAAGAGAATTTAAAATGCTATCTTTTTAGATTAAAATATATAGGGTGATCCATTTGAAAAAATGAGGTTAGGTCCGATAACTTTTTTACCTGACCCCGTATACTTATTCTCAAAACGGCAGATTATTCAACAATCATTATAGAGAAACTTCTGTATGAAACATTTTTCTGTATCTCTTTTAACTAAGAAAATATAGGGTAATTTAGAAATTGTCAATTTTTTGATTTTCCCCCGTTTCTTTTAAGTGAGCGAAAATTTTTCAAATTTTGATTTTACCATTTTAAGTTTGGCCCAAAAAGAGCACATGGCACCTACATTACTTTTTTGATAGCACTAACAATTACGGGGATACCCTATAAAAGTAGCGAAAATGGGACACCCTGTACGGTCCTGTTCGTCGGTTAAGGTAAAGATTGTTCCACGAAAAATGGATATAACTTAATGAATGCAGTAAAAGTACCTGGGGCGATCCCATTATTTATGACCGTTTGTTATTATTATGTGGAAAGGACCGGATTGTAATAATTATAATTAAATATAGGCACATCAGGTAGGTTAGGTTGCTTAATTTATATTTAAATATCATTTTGTGGTAAAATTTTACCAAACGTATAAAGAACAGTATGTGGCGTCCATGGAAAAACATTGATGGTGCTTCTTCTAGTGTTGCAGTGAAGAAAATGCATTTGTCTCTCGATGCTAGGGAAATTGTAAAAAGAGTATATACTTCTTTACTCAACAGAGGACTTTATGCTAGTGCTGCTGCAACTGAGACATCTGATTTGACTAAGATACCTCTGATTACAGTGAAAAGAATCGCGTCAAATCCCATTAAATCTAGAAAGAAGCGTAAAGATGCCGGTTTCACCAAATGTTTCGACGACAAGGACTTGATAAGGCGAAAAATCTACACCATGTACGAAGAGCAACGCGTACCTACATTAGATTCTCTGAAGCAACGGCTCACCAATGATGAAACCCAAATATGTTGTAGCCGCACTAGCCTTTGGAGAGTTTTGTCGGAAATGGGATTCAGATACCGCAAAATTGACAAAAAGCAAGTACTCATGGAATCCCACCGTTTACAAAAATGGCGTCATGAGTATATAACTTCTGTAAGGAAATCCCGTTCTGAAAACCGTCCTATAATTTACCTCGACGAGACTTGGTTTGACACGCATGAAACACCATCCAAAGGCTGGTCTGATTCTTCCGATAAGTGTAAAGCAAAAGCTCCGTCAAATAAAGGAAAAAGAATAAGCATTTTACATGCTGGGTCAGAAAACGGTTGGGTTCCAAATGCCTTGTGGCTTTCTGCAAAAAACATTAAAGACTCTTGTGTGGACTACCATGAAGATACAACGGCCGAACTTTTTGAGGAATGGTTAAAGAATTGTCTTTTACCAAACATTCCTCAGAATAGCGTGATAGTAATGGACAATGCGAGCTATCACAGTCGCCAATTACATAAAGCTCCAAGCTCACATAATACAAAATTGGAGATTCAGAACTATATGGCGGCGAATGATATATATTTTGAAGAAAGTGATCTTTTAGAAGTTTTAAAGACATTTTGTATAAAAAAAAGTATATGTTTGTCGACTTGGATATACAGTGTTACGGCTCCCACCCTATTATTGCATTTTTAACCCCATACAGCATATGTGGCACCAGTTAAAATCACTGGTTAGGTCTGAAAATATTTCTTCGACTCGTTCTAGTGTTGTAGAATTAATACGAAAATGCTTTAATGATATTCCCCCAGGTAGTTGGAAAAATTCAGTCCATCACGTAATAACTGTAGAAAATTCGTATATTACTCTGGATCGTATAATTAATCCAATTATAATTAATTTTGATGAGGATAGCGATAGCGAAACAGAGCTATCTATAGAATGACATTATAAATGTAAGTAAATAAGTATGACTAGTAATATTTAAAAAAAAAGTTATTTCATTTGATTACATTAATATAATAATATCATTACTTGTTTTCCTTAGTCCGTCCCTTTATACTTCACTTGTTTATTGCCAAGCTCTTGTCGACACAATGGGACCGACCCAGGAAATCATTAAGTCGTATCCAAATTTCGTGAAACGTACTTTAACTAGTTTATCAGCCGGCATTGCGCATGACATCTGCCCGCTTGCGATCGGAAATGGATAATTTCATTGATTCAAAATATTTCCGTTATTATGAATTTTAGCATATAGTAATGAACAAATGTTGTTTAGAATTTCACTTCCTATCAAACGGTTATAGCAGATAACGGTCATTACATTTAAAAAAATACAGTTTTTGTTAATATCACGTGATTCTGACGTTCAATTGTCTTTTGACATCGTCATAATAATCACCGTAAGAAACTACACTACTTTACCCATATGACTTTACCAGTGCCGACTTCATTTTGAGCAGGCTGTATAATTTTAAATAATGTCTGTAATCTAGTTTTAAACAAGTTTCTCAGAAATTTGATTTTTAATAAAAGTGAATGCTCGTATTATACTGTATCGTTTTTAAAACGGAAACCAATAGCAGTCAACATGTTTCTTCACCAATTAGGGAAATTTTCCCATATGATACTGTACAGGGTGTTTCATTACAGCCGGCCATATCCCGGCAACTGCTGGGCATAGAAATTCAGTGGAAAAAAAAGTTCCGCATTTTGCCGCAAGGGGGCACAATTGAAAAGTAAATATTAATATTCTAAAGGCCGATATTTCAGTTACTTTAAGGTACATAATGACATAAGTCACTTAACACGAGTTTGACATTATACACTAGCCGACACAAAATTCCGCCACCCTGATATTTTGATCAAGTTTGATATTTTATAACTTATTTATTTTTTATGCGATTTTCATGATTTTATTATTAGTATGTAGATCCGTTTATTGTATTTTTCCTTAATTATTTTATAAAGTAACATTTTTCGATTGGATTATATTATACAGGAGTAAATCAAACTGTTGTTTCTTGTCGTAATTTCAAAACACCCTGTAGGAAAATTGCGTCGAATAATTTTATTTACATACTGTTTCTTGTTATCTTTGATGTATTCTAAACATTTAGATTTTTGATTCATTCCACTATCTCATTTCTGCTGCGAGCTGCAAAATTTTAAATGAAACGCTAATATGAAGCCTATTTTCATTAAGAAAAACAAACACTAGGTATATGATAAAGCTAATTAACAAAAACAATTTTAATATGTATTTCCTCCTCTCGCAGATTGAGCTTGCAGTCTTCGTGACATCAAACGAATAAAGTTACTTATCCTTTCTTGGGGGATAGCCTGATATTCTTCGGTCAGTGCAAGTGGTAAGTCTTGCGAGGTTTATGGTTGTACACTACAACGACAACCGGACTGGGTTGAGACCCGGGCTACATGCGGACAATTCCAAGCTTGGAAGTCCAACTTCATCAAGATATTCGCTCACACATGTGCAATGTGAGGTCTAGCATTATCAATCATTATTGTAAATTGGTTCCCAATGAAAGGAGCAAATTGAATAACAACTGCTTGGAAGATTTCTTCAATGTAACGATTGGTAGAGCTCAACTAATACAAGATTGGAGCGTGCTTCGGTAGAAATAGACATGACGTACATTTTCTAAAAATTACATCGTTTCATTTAAAATTTTGTAGCTCGCAGCAGAAATGAGATAATGGAATGAATCAAGAAACGAAATATTTAGAATACATCAAAGATGACAAGAAACAGTATGTAAATAAAATTATCCGCATCAATTTTCCTACAGGGTGTTTTGAAGTTACGACGAGAAACAACAGTTTGGTTTACTCCTGTACAATATAGCTTAATCAAAAAATGTTACTGTATAAAATAATTAAGGAAAAACACAATAAATGGATCTACAAACTGATAACAAAATCATGAAAGTTGCATAAAAAATAAAAAAGTTATTAAATATCAAAAATGTTAATTCAATCAAATATTAAGTTGTCAGTTTTTGTGTCAAATAATTCTCATTGGAGTTTCTCAATGATGATCTGGGTGTTTTCGATATCATTGAACAACCAAAAGAACTTCTGTTCCTTTTGCTGCATAATTTCGAGCTTTTTTCCTGATTTTTTTTTGTTCCACTACAAAAGTCCCAACCAGATTATTTTTTAAGGCAAACTTAAATGATGCGATTTCCTTAGTAATTCCATACTTAAGTGAGTTGTGAAAACGGGCATAAATCTCTCCGAATATTCCCTCATTGAAGTCATGATACGAAGCTAAAGGTAAGATATCTAACCGTTCCAATTTCGTCTGCCAAGCGCAGTGGCGTCACAGGGAGAGTGATGTTTAAATTTTTTATGGGGATTTATACGGTGTCGGCGTTTTTAATTTTATTTTAAAGGTATTAAAAGGTTTTGCGAATTTAATGGTATGTAAAATGAAAGAATAATACAGGGTTCTCCAATAAGAGGTGTTATTTTGATATTGAAAGGAAAATGCCATTTTTTGAGATAAATGATCGGATGTTTATTTCATTATACAGAGGAAGGTATGCCGCTAATAATGGAAAATAACATCCGCTAAATGACCACCACGACCACGCCTACAGGACCATATCCTTTTCATGAAATTTTCCATAACCAAGTCGCAAAGTGGCTGCCGTATGTCCTCCATAGCCTCACGAATTCCATCTTTGAGGTCTTGAATCGACGCTGGGCTGTTGGCGTAGACCTTCTCTTTCACGTGGCCCCAAAGGAAGAAGTCGCAAGGTGTTAAGTCACAAGATCTCGGTGGCCAATTGTGATCACCTCTTCGAGAGATAACACGGTCCGGAAACTTTTCCCGTAAAAGATCAATGGTTTCGTTGCTTGTGCGGCACGTAGCGCCGTCTTGTTGAAAGTAAACGTTGTCCAGATCAATACCATCCAATTCCGGCCATAAAAAAATCATTAATCATCTCTCGATAGCGCAATCCATTCACCGTAACTGGTGCTCCAGCCTCATTTTCGAATAAGTAAGGTCCAATGACCCCGCCGGACCATAAACCGTACCAAACAGTCACACGTTGAGGATAGAGAGGCTTTTCAACAATAACTCTTGGGTTTTCCGAGCCCCAGATGCGACAATTTTGTTTGTTGACGAAGCCACCGAGGTGGAAATGGGCCTCATCAGTCCAGATGATTTTTCGATGGAATTCCGGATCATTTTCATGCATTTCAAGGACCCAATCGGCCGTTGTTGATGATCGGCCGGCTTGAGTTCTTGTGCTAACTGAACTTTATAAGCCTTAAGACCCAAATCTTTATGCAAAATACGGTGTAATGATGTTTGTGGAATGTTTAATTAATTCCAAAGAACGACGAGGAATGGACAAACCTGGGTTTTCTTCAACATTTTCGGCTACAGCAGCGATATTCTCGGCTGTTCTTGAGCGACGTGCACGGGTTTTATTCTTCACATCACTAACTTGTCCCAACAGCTCGAATTTTCCCACCAACTTCTGTATTGCGGTCCGACAAGGTGCTTCACGACGACCCAAAATTGTTCGAGTTTTACGAACCGTCTCTGCCAAATTTTCACCATTTTTATAGTGAATTTTAATAATTTCAATGCGTTGTTGAAGCGTGTATCCTTCCATTTTTATTAATAGCGGAGTTTCTACTTGTCAAATGACAAAAAAATCACAGCTCCAAAAGTGACATCTACCGAAATACCGGGCTATTCAAAATAACACCTCTTATTGGAAAACCCTTTATATGAGTATTTACGTATATTAATTTCATAGAAATATAACACACATTACAGCTAAAATACCAGTAAAATAAGAGAAGATTCCGACAAACTTTTAAAATAATCGCCTCGTCATTGAAATTGGCCGATGAGAGCCGAAGCTGCTCGGCGACCCCTGCTCGTCACCACCAGCGATCAGTATATTATAATAGTAACTTTAGTAAAATGCCGTGAAGTATAAAAGGATGAAGTAATAAATTATGGACTGGGGACACGTGACCGGCGATACATTTTTAAATGTTAAAATTGCTTTCTAATGCAGGAAGTAACATATATTTCGCAAATTATAATCGTTTCTACAGGCAAATAGGTTATTTTAGTAAGTAATTGCTAAGGACTGAAAGTTGCCTGTAAAGAAATGTTGACCCAGTTACACCTTCAATAGCTTCCCCTACTCTTACCAAGGTCGGTACGCCAATGAGCCTAACAGCAAAATAATACAGATCTGTCCAAACTTTCTAAGGATGTTACCAAAGGTATACCTTAATGTGGGAATATTCGGAAAAATTTAGAAATGCGGAATAATTTCCAAGATTTTCTCATAGTTATATTTTTCCTTGAATATCTAAGCCCAGTTGTTACCGAGATATAGCCGGTGGCCGGCCTTAATGAAACACACCGTAGATTACAAATTTTTAGAGAGATGACGATAATAATTTAGCCCTGATCATAATGTTTAACACAGTGACTGAAATTTTCGGCGTGGGACTTGTTCCAAATTTTGACAAATTTGGAGAGACCGGCCAGATAGTGGTGTTTCCCACATTGGCGATGTTCTTCCATTACTGGATATTTGGTGAGTTACCACTATTAAGCGTAGTTGGGTAATACAAAAAGCAAGAGAAAGAGAGAGATATGCATCTCAACATAGATGGTTTTGTGCAGTTATCACGTTCGATGTGAGCAGAGGTTAAAGATGAGTTGGTTAATCTATGCAGATTACTCTAGACCAGAGATCGGCAACCTGCGGCTCGCGAGCAACATACGGCTCTTTGGATGTGAAGCTGCGGCTCTTTAGTTCCATACGCAAATATTATTTATTTTATCGAAAAAAAATCATTAAAAATTCGTTCTGAATCGATTAGGCACCGATTCTATCTCTCAGCCACTTATACTCGCTTTTCACCGCACCCCTCCCCCGTGACACGTGTCGTTACCGTCGCGTCAGTCCGTCGAAAGCTCTCTAATGACGCCGTCGTCGGATGTTTCTATGTAGGTTTTAATTCGTTTTCGACGCAAGACAATTTGGCGTCTTCACCAGTGCTTTAGCTGTGACCAGGGGTCGGGAACCTACGGCTCGCGAGCCGCATGCGGCTCGTTCGATGTCAAGTTGTGTCTCTTTCGATATCAAATTGTGGCCGTTAGTGGCTCTTAAAAAATTGAGAAATTGTGTAAATTATAACTTTTGGCTCTTCCTTCTTCTGTAAAGGAGAGGGATAGGATTGAGTCTGTTTAACATAATATGCGCTTATTGGTGAGAAAGAGCAATAATAATGGAAGCTGAAGGACAAACCAAGACTATCGAGGTAAACAGCGGAGTTCCACAGGGGTCGATTCTCCGGACCACACTCTGGAACGTTTGGTACGATGACCTTCTAAGAATGCCTAAAGAAGTTCGGTTTAGTGGTTTTGCAGACGATATAGCTCTAATAATTGTCGCTAAAATAGAACAGCTGCTGATGAATATTGCAGACACTGCCCAACACAAAGTTGCTGGATACGAGCCGCAAAAAAGAACTGGCCCCTGAAGACCGTGCTATTGACCTCTAAGAGAAAAATTGGACAAATTAGATTTAATATTCAGAGAGTAAATGCCTCGGTGTCTGGTTGGATTCCAAACTCACTTTCGCTGAGCACAAAATACAATAAAGAAAGCAGAACCGACTATAACAGGTCCAGAGCATCAAAAAGAAGGATGATAGCAAGTGTATGGCATTCTCAATTATTATACTCCGCCAATGTTTGGCACTCCATAACAGGAAATAAAAAACGGTTAAGCAGAATATCCCGATAACAGAGGTTTCTATCAGCAGGAGTCCATAGTAGGAGTTCCGCCTATAGAACTTTGAAGTCTGTGGGTTTAATTTCCCATTGAGTAGTGCGGCCAGGGTATGATACAAATAACTAAAAGTAAGATATCTAACGGTTTCAATTTCATCTGCCTGTCTTTTTTATTCTATTTTAAAGGTATTAAAATCGTTTTACGCATTAATGGTATGTGAAATGAAAGAATAATATATGACAGGTATTTACGTATATTAATTTCATAGAAATATATCACACATTACAGCTAAGATACCACTAAAATAAGAAAATATTCAGACAAACTTTTAAAACATCCCCCGCGACATTGGAATCGATCGACGATACCCGAAGCTGCTCGGCGACCCCTCCTCGTAGCCATCAGCGTTGTCAGTCTTTAACAATTGTAATATATCCATTACTATTTTAACAATGTTTGCGATGTTCATTCTTGCTGTGGGGCTTCCCATGTTCAATCTGGAGGTGGCCCCCATATCATAGAAAATTAACGACCTTTTTTTTCGTACTATTCTTACTCTGACACCGTTTTTTATTATTCTATTAGGTTTCGAACCATCAACCTATTGCTTTTTGATCAAACATTTCTGGCAACACTGGTCTCCACGTAGTGCCGTTTGCCGTAGTTTTCCGTGGAAAATTTGAAAGTTCACCAAAATTTTTTCTTTTTTAGTCGAGTGTATTTATTAAAATAAATATTTGAATCTTCATAAAATGGATAACCGGGCAAATATCTTTGATTGAAATATAACGTGTTCCCGCTTTTCTAAGGATAAAAATAAAAAAATAGAATGGATAAGGTTTTATTTATTTTGTTATAATTTACTTCTTAAATATTTTCCACTGAAGCTGATAAGGGTATATGCTACTGAAGCAGACTAGGTGTTTCTGTACCTCTTCATAATTTCACTCCACTAAGAGATGGACTATTTAAAAAGAATAGTTAAATTTGTTATCGACTTTCTAAAGAGTGACAACACTGCTGAAAATTCACTGACGTTTTCCGCCATATGTTGTTTTGTTTATCTTTCTCCCAGTGTCACCACGTGCTTAATTTTGGTTTGACGTCAGGTCATGTAAAGGCCATATTAAATTAAAGCGCCATTTTTGGACATTTTTCTTCAATTTGTTTTCATCCCAGGAATTGCCGGTTTAAATATAATACGTCATTTCCATAACACCCTGTACTATAAAATATATTTGACAAAGATCTTTTATAAAATATTTTGTCGCTATTTCTATGATAATATTATTGGTAGTATTACCATGTCAAAGAACTTTGTCAATTTTTGAAATAACTTGCCACGTGTTTACAATTCAAAATGAATGAAAGACGTGAATTAGCTTGCGCATCGATGAGTGCTGCGGTCCTTTGAATGTGTTTAATGTAAAAAAAATAACCTGGCGACTTTGGGTAAGGCCCACACTAAAGCTTTTCGGAGTTAGAGAAACTATTTACGAACGCCGTTATAACTTTTTTCTATATACAGGGTGTTTCAGAATAAGATGCTGATCTTTAACGTTGTGAATCCTTAGGTGATTTTAAGAAGAAAAGTTCAAATTAACATATATCCTTAACCTATCAACTTTCGAACTACAGGGCGTTAAAGTTTTAAGAAAAAAATCGTTTTTCTATCATAACTTTAACAACCTTCTAGCTATTTTTATGAATTTTTCACACATGCCCTCTAAGCATCAATAGCCCTTTTTGGTGTAGAAAATTAAAAAAAAAATTAACCAGTGGCGTCCTGAAAGGGTTTGGACTAGACATTTTGGAAAAATATTATGTACGTCACTGCTTTTTCTCAAGATAAAAATTATTTTTAAAATACTCATTCATTTTAGGCCACATTTAATATCTTGCCTTTTTATCGTCCGACAAACAGTTTCCGACAAAAAAAATAAAAAGCATTAAATGCACATTCGCTATGTGCCTATGGTTTATTTTTAAAAATTAAATTAAAACAACTAACATTAAATAACGTGTGAACAAAAACGAAAATAATTTAGATTAGCTGTTGAAAGTAGCCACCACCTGAAAGAGTGCATGCTTCAGCTCTTTTCCTCATTGAGTCTCGTACCATTTGAAAAATTCCTGGAGTATTCCTGATAGTGTCGAAACAAACTATTATGCGGGTTCTCAACTCCTCTTCAGTATTTATTGGGATGCTGTAAACCAACGTTTTCAGATGTCCCCACGGGAAAAAATCTAGACTGTTTAGATCAGGGGATCTAGGTGGCCATGATTGTATTACTCTGCGCCCAATCCATCGATTACGATAATGTTGATTTAAAAACTCTCGTGCTAAGAGACTGAAATGGGCAGGTGCACCATCGTGCATAAACCACATACGATGTCGGGTAAAAATAGGGACGTCGTCTAGCAAATTTGGTAAAGTGTGTTCAAGAAATTGGCGATAATTGATTCCGTTCAATCGGGCTGGTAAAAAATAAGGCCCAATTAAATAATCACCAATAATTCCAGCCCAAACATTTACAGAAAATTGCTCTTGGTGGTTAGATTCCGTAATGGCATGTGGGTTTTCTTCTGCCCAGAAGTGATTGTTATGAAAATTTTGTATGGCGTTCCTGGAAAAATTAGCTTCGTCCGTGAACAAAATTTTTTCATCAAATTGTTGATTTTCGGTAACCATTTGAATAAACCATTGGCAGAAATTGATGCGTAATGGAAAATCCCTAGGATGCAGGGCCTGGACCAGTTTAATATGGTACGGATATAACAAATAACTTTGAAGAATTCTCCAGACTAGGACATGAGTAATATTTAAAATATTCCCAATTTTTCTTGTACTTATATTAGGGTTTTGTTCCACTAAATTTAAAACAGCTTCTTCAGTTTCCGGTGTTCGTGCAGTTTGGTGTGCCCCTTTTAAGTAGTTTTTAGTTTCAAAAGATCCCGTTTCACATAACTTTCTGTGAGTTCCTGAAATCGTTCGTGCATCCGGAACTATTCTATTTGGATAATGCTGTTGGTATAATCGTCTGGCTTCGAATGCATTGCCGTCAGCAAGCCCGTACAGGTAATGCACATCCGCAAACTCGACATTTATAAAATTTACCATGATTCTTATACGTTTAAAAAGTATTACGTTTTTAAAATTTAAGTTAAGTGGAAAGCCGTTTACATAAATAAATAGCTGTCAAACTATTATTAAATATTTCGTTATTGTCATTGTTTCCTTAACAAAGTTCATAGCCTACTAGTCAGAAACCATGGGCACATAGCGAATGTGCATTTAATGCTTTTTATTTTTTTTGTCGGAAACTGTTTGTCGGACGATAAAAAGGCAAGATATTAAATGTGGCCTAAAATGAATGAGTATTTTAAAAATAATTTTTATCTTGAGAAAAAGCAGTGGCGTACATAATATTTTTCCAAAATGTCTAGTACACCCTTTCAGGACGCCACAGGTTAAAAATTTTAAAAAAATTTCTTCACCAATATTGATGCTTAGAGGGCATGTGTGAAAAATTCATAAAAATAGCTAGAAAGTTGTTAAAGTTATGATAGAAAAACGATTTTTTTCTTAAAACTTTAACGCCCTGTAGTTCGAAAGTTGATAGGTTAAGGATATATGTTAATTTGAACTTTTCTTCTTAAAATCACCTAAGGATTCACAACGTTAAGGATCAGCATCTTATTCTGAAACACCCTATATATCTAGTCTTTTATTTCGATTTTATAATAATGTACAGCATTTCGAAACAATAGAGACAATAACTTCAATAGTCTAGTCAAGCATGCTGTGTTGCCGCACTTCCTATTTCATGGCCTGTCTAGAGAAGGCCGTGGCCACGCCTATTACACACGATTACGAAAACACGAACTTTCTACTCTTAATATGTAATGTGCTATTCTACAGTACACATTACGTAATAACTATAATGTGTATTTTTAATGTTAATATGTTATGTGTATGTGATCCGATTTTTAGGTTATTTACCCATTTTTAAACCGGTCTGTGAAACAAAATTATGAATTGTTTCTCTAATACGCCCAATGAGTCAGCCATTTCAATAACACCCTGTATAATTAATTTATTACTAAAAATTATTTTTTAGGAAAAGTGTATACGCTGTGGCAACGAGTAATGGTTTCGTCACAAGTAGGGGAAATTAATTTACAACAGATTGGAACTTTTGTGGATTACAAAGGTCTTTCCATGGAAACCAGGAATGACATTTATTGCTATTTCGATTTTACTTATCAAAGGAGATTTTTTGACGAGTCGAGTGTTCTAAATATTATGTCGGAAAATTTACGGAAGGTATCTTACTCCAATCGAATTGCGTTTTTACCAGGAAAGTTTTGGGGTAGTTTTGATTTCCGCCGTTCTGCATATTCTTTGGGGTTGTGAATCCTGTTTGAGGTTTGCTAACAAAATTTCATAACAGAAAAACATCATTCCATGATGATCCCTTAACAAGCTGAACTGTATCGTCAACAAATCAAACGGAATGGACTAAAAATTGAAAGATACGAAAAAAGTCACTCTTAATAACCGTTTTTGCTTGTCTAGAAAATACGATTCATCATAAGAAACTTCAATTTTATTATACAGGGTGGGTAAAAACTGCAAAAATGTTATTTTGCTTAAGAGTAAACATACTTTATTTTGAAAGGTACGAAAAAAAGTCACTCGTAATGAATGTGTTTTCTACACAACAAACCGAAGTAGAACAATCCATTAAAACATTTACATATGTCAAAATTATTTCCCAAAAAGTATTCTCTGGCACACCTCTGACTGGTGAACCTAGTTAAAATAATAATGACACTTAAGGTGATAGGTATGTGTTTTCAATGTCTTTATTTAATGAAGTTATTATTTAAGTAGAAATGTTATCTACTGAACAAAGAGTTTTTATAATACAATGTTATGGGGATTGTCAAGTTTCGTACCGCTACGTCATGGAACAATTTACCGAGAAATTTGTAGGAATCCCAATAACTAGGATGGCAATCTGAAAATTAATAAAAAAGTTCAAGAGAACTGGTTCGGTTTTGGACCTCAAAAAAAAAAAAGAAGAAATACCACCATGATGATGCTGCTACAGTCTTAGTTCTTCATTCTGTTGAAGAAAATCCTATGACGTCCCTTAGAAATCGTGTTACTCAGTTGGAAGTTGTGAAAAAAAGTAAAATTCAGAAGATCCTTAAAGCAAATAAATTATATCCGTATAAACCGCACTTTAATCAAAGATTGGAAGAGGGAGACGACGCGAAACGACTTGATTTTTGCCTGTGGATAGGAGACAAAATTTTAAGTGGAAATGTTGATTTTTATAAATGTATCATGTTTTCTGATGAAAGTACATTTTCAACAAATGGAACCGTTACAACCCAGCACGTTAGGTACTGGTCTATAGAAAATTGATAACACATGCAATAGATTATCATATTTAGAAATGCTGGATACATCTTTCAATGATGAACTCGATAATCTACTAAATTTTCGACAAAATATGTATTTTCCTCAAGATGGATGTCCGGTCCATTTCACTCGTGAGGTTAGAGAATGGCTTGACCGCAGATTTGATCCAAGGTGGATTGGCAGGAATGGCCCAGTTTGTGGCCCCCAAGAAGACCCGACTTAACCTTGACCGATATGTTTTTATGGGGCCGTTTAAAACAATACCAAATGATATTGAAGTGTTGAAGTGCAGAATTATCCAGGCTGTCCAATCGATATCTCAGGAAGAAATCAGAAATTCTTTCACTTATTTGAGAAAGCAATTAGAAAAATGTGTCGAGTATGGGGGTGGAGTTTTTGAATTATGAAATCGTTATCGTATTTTTTTCATGTTAATAAAAATTTTCGTATTATTATTATAATTTATTGAATAAAGACATTGACAACAAGTATCACCTATTCATTATTCAAGTAAAAACGTTCATTGAGAGTGACTTTTTTTCGTATCTTTCAAAATCAAGTATGTTTACTCTTAAGCAAAATAACATTTTTGCAGTTTTTACCTACCCTGTATAAAAAAATTGAAGTTTCTTATGATGAATCGTCTTTTCTAGAGAAGCAAAAACGTTTATTACGAGTGACTTTTTTTCGTATCTTTCAATTTTTAGTCCATTTGTCCTCTTGTAGCCCCATCCGTGGACATACTGTATACAGGGTGCCCAAGATAAGGGGGCCTCTATGGGGATCCCGTTATGGTAACGGCTGACCTTGCCCTCTAATTTCCGACAAGAGCGGTGCATAGCAGAAATATACGACGAACCACTGCCGCCCATCCATATGTGGTTACGCTTAGTACTCCTCATTATTTAAGAATTCTTTCATCTGGAGGACGTCATCCTAAGGAACGACTGTTCCCGAGGTCATGTTTCCCAACGAGTATAACCTCCAATGATTCAAAACCAACGTGAATCGCTTTATGCGTACAGTCACCACTCCCAGGGTGCCTTAAAGGATTTTTCCTATAGTGCTTGTGTTTGATCATAAAAAAAAGATACAACTTCGATTAAATGGGGAAAAAGTTTCGCAATAAAGAGACGACCAATATGCCAAGAAACGTTAATGTTAGAGCAAAACTGACAAAACATTCTAACAGCAACTTTTAATGAACTCTAAGAATAGATAAATTTCATTAAACGACGTTCTGTTTTCAAGCAATCATCATCAACTTCATTTTTTCTAATACGGCCCTGATTTGTCACATTTTAAGACTTTCTTATTATAAATATAAGTAGGTACTACACATTATCGTTTAAATACGTTTCGAGTCTTTTAATCATCTTCTTGAAATTTTGAGAATACGGTCCTATATTTTCCATAATGCAATTGCAAAACAACATTTTTTCAAAGAAAAATTTCATGATAGTACTAATCAGAAAACAATATGGGAAATAAATTTATTATTAACTAATAAATCAAGAACCAATAAGTTGACTATTAAGTGCCTGTTCTCACCAAAGCAACTGGCAACCGCAACGTAAACGCAACATCAACGCGACTCAGCACTAATGTTTAAATACGCGTGTTCCCACTGACTTAAGGCAACTCAGCTGCAACGCAACTAGTTGCTTATGAGTTGTCCGGCATACCGATTCGCCGTTGTCAGTTGCTTCTAATCGCGGTGTCATGGCGGACGAGACAGCAACATATTTAACTTTTATGGCTCATTCGGTAAAACCCATGAAATTTAATCGCATCATTATTTAATTCCTGTGCAACTATATACGAACTATTCTCAAATTTATGGTATAAAAAGGGTTAACCCAAAATTATCGCTCAGAGTTTTTAAAGTTTTTTAACGAACAAGTATGTTGCGGCTATATCTTTATCTGATGTAGATGACATTTTGCTCATGTCAAAAGAGACTTCAAACCAGTTGATTCTAGTGGGAATGCAAGAGCAACTCATCTGAAGTTGCGGTCACATTGCAGTTGCGTTGCTTGCCAGTTGCTTTGGTGAGAACAAGCGAGCAACTCAACTGAAGTTGCGGTCGCGTTGCGGTTGCCAGTTGCTTTGGTGAGAACAGGCACTTATGGGACAATAACAAAATTGAGGAAAAGAAGGAGATATGTGAAAAAATTAAGAAACATTTTATCGATGTAGGACGGATTCTTCCGTTTGTAAAAAGATTCGAAGAAAATTTCAGTCAAAATTCAATGTTTCTAGATCCAAAGGAAGTTTTTAAAGAAGATATTGATGAAATTATTACAAATCTTAACCCAAGAACGGCCAGCGGTTTTGATGATATATCGATAAAAACTATTAAAATGGTCCAAAAAGAAATCGTTCCAATCTTACCAATCTCTCATTAAATTATAATTTATTACGAGTATTTTCCCAGAAAAAATTAAATTGGCAAAAATATCTAAAATTTTTAAAAATGGTGAAAATATTTATCCTAATAATTATAGAGCAATTTCTGGTTTTACCTGTTTTATCCAAAAATTTTGGAAAAAAATAATGAATAAGAAATTGACAAATTTTTTAGAAAATCAAAATATGCTATTTATGGATTTCGTAAGTCTACAGATGCAGAAATATCTGCTATTGATATTATTACTACATTCAATTAACTTTAGACAATAATAAAAAATGTTGCTTATTATCTTCAGGCCAGGGTTCTGGTGTATAGTAGCAGCTTCCTTGAACTTCCTCTTCCTCCAGTGTGGTTCTTTTAGCAGGATTTCGGCTTCTGTCCACCTGATGTGATGGCCGTGTGTCCAGGCATGGTCAGCTGCACCAGATTTTTCCGTTTCTCCTTTTTGAGTGTTGTTTATGTGTTCTTTAATCCTTGTTTCCAGTGGCCGTAGTGTTTCCCCAATATACGATCGGCCACATTCGCAGGGAATCTGGTAGACACAGTTTTTCCTATCTTTCTGGCTAGTTGGTTTCGTCTTCGTTAGATGGCTTCTTAAGGTGTCTCTTGAGCTGAATACCGTTCTGATGTTGTATGGTTGTCCTAGTCTTCTAATTCTCTCGGATATTCCTTTGACATATGGAATGTTGAGTATTGGTTGAGCCTCTTTCGTCTCTCCTTTTGGTGTAACGTTGATGAACTCAAGGAATTCATACAGCACATAAACAGCTTCGCACCGACAATCAAATTCACCATGGAGAAAGAAGACAACAATCAACTACCTTTCCTAGATGTCAATGTAAAGAAAAATGGCAACACAATCGAAACTTTAGTGTACAGGAAACCTACTCATACAGGTCAATATCTGAATTACACATCAAATCACTCAAACAACACAAAACATGGGATAGTAAGAACGCTTGTGGATAGAGCAATCACCATTTGCAACTCAAATGAAGCACTCAAAACAGAAACTGACCACATCAAGACCGACCTCAACAAAAATGGATATCCCACGAAATTAGTTGATAAAATTTTGGAAAATCGTAAAACTCGGCCAAATACACCAAAAGGAGAGACGAAAGAGGCTCAACCAATACTCAACATTCCATATGTCAAAGGAATATCCGAGAGAATTAGAAGACTAGGACAACCATACAACATCAGAACGGTATTCAGCTCAAGAGACACCTTAAGAAGCCATCTAACGAAGACGAAACCAACTAGCCAGAAAGATAGGAAAAACTGTGTCTACCAGATTCCCTGCGAATGTGGCCGATCGTATATTGGGGAAACACTACGGCCACTGGAAACAAGGATTAAAGAACACATAAACAACACTCAAAAAGGAGAAACGGAAAAATCTGGTGCAGCTGACCATGCCTGGACACACGGCCATCACATCAGGTGGACAGAAGCCGAAATCCTGCTCAAAGAACCACACTGGAGGAAGAGGAAGTTCAAGGAAGCTGCTACTATACACCAGAACCCTGGCTGTTTTAGTAAACCTTCATTAGATTTAAGAAATATCTGGAAGCCCTTGTTAAGTAGATGTAAGCTTAGAATTACTAATATCGCGCAAAACTGAACGCACGACTGCACCCATCTCAATTATGCTTCAGACCTGTAGTTACTTTTCTTATTTAGTATTCACCTGAAGACGACTGGAGATACTTACCAGTTGAAACGTTGTGATATATAACAAATAAAGACAATGCAAGTCCAAAACCTTTCTATTATTCAAGAAACACCATTGTCTACAACCTTCAAACAGACAGAAAACAGTACGTTTATATTGGCGATTGCTCAAGTTCTCAACAAAATATTACTTGCGGTATTCCTCAAGGATCAATTTTAGGACCTACTTTATTCCTTTTATGAATTCAATTTCTCAGTTAAATCTAAAAGGTAATGTTAAATTGTTTGCGGATGATACTCCAAAATTATATTTTTTGGCGAGTTTTTTTCCAACATTCAAACTGATATTACTAATGATTTGAAAATTATACTTTCATGGCTGCAATCCTATAAACTTTCTTTAAACTTTCAAAAGTCATCCTTCACGTTTATTTCTAAATGTGCAATTGGGAGCAATGTTTCACCAATAATTTTTGATGGAAACGAAATTAAGTATGTAAAATCAGTAAAGTTTTTAGGCTTATACAGGGTGCTGATAAAGTCTGGAATAATCGATTTTTCTTGAAAACGCAAAACTTTTTCGAAAAACGCTCGTACCCGTCGATTTTATTTTATTCTTTGAAATTTTTTGGCGTTCTTCAATATTATACCGGATGCGCCAAAAACGCTAGGCAAGTGTCAACTTCACTTTTTCAAATAGAACACCCCTTTTTTTCTCTCCAATATTCAGATTCCTCTCTAAACTCTAGACAAGTTTCATATAACATATTGTATGGCTAAAGTCAACAGTAATGGAAATACCGGGCCCACAATAAAAATCAAGGTATAATTTTAAAGCTTGTTTTCCATGACAAATACTTAGGCTAGAAAAAAAATTCTAACAGGAAATTGGTAATACAGTGAACAATCTAAAAAATTATTTGAGTAAGTATTGAAAATGGTGTCCATTTACGGCTCTACAATGTCCCAATCTCTCAACAAATTCTAACTGTACATTATGTACAATTTCTGGGGTAATTTGTCTTATGGTTGTTGTTATACGCGTTTTGAGAACATCAATATCTTCTGGTTTATTTCACCCCGTCGACCTATCCAATGATGATGAAATAACTCATTCAGGTATCTACGGACTTCGACCGAATAGTGGGCTGGTGCACCATCCTGCTGAAACCACATAGTTATAGTTGTATCATGTGAGTCAGGAATGTTCCGATCGGGCAATCAACGCTGGAACGAGGTATTCTTCAAGAAACTGCAAATATCTTTGGCCAGTCAAATTTTCCTCAAAAAAATAGGGTCCTATAACAGTATCCCGAATTATTCCTGCCCATACATTAATTTTTCTCGGCCGCTGGGTATGAATTTCTCGGAACCAATGGGGATTTTCGCTGGACCAATACCGGCAATTTTGACGATTTACCATGCCATCCAAGAAAAAAGTAGCCTCATCGGAAAAAATTATGTTACTCGGAAATAATGCATCGTTAATCAAGTCATTATCCATGAGAATTTCGCAGAACTCATTCCTTCTGTCAGGGTCGCCTTCCAAAAGTTCCTGTACTCCTTGACATTTATATGCATGCCATTTTTCCTTTTTCAGGAACTTTGCCACCGTTGAATCGTGGATATTTTGAACATTTTGAGAAATGCTTCTTGTGCTCGAATGTGGTCTCTCTTCCAACGAAACTAGAATATCAAGTTTGACATCGTCGGACATTTTAGGTCGTCCACTTCTAGGTTTATCCTTAACGTGACCAACTTCATTATACTTCTTAACAATTTTGGAAACAGTTGCCTGATTTATGTGTTCTCTATTTGGATATTTATCATTAAAATACTCACAAACTTCTATTTGTGTTCTCTTTCGATCTCCACATCCTACTATTATTAATATTTCGATTCTCTCAGCTTCCGTTAGAAACATTTTTATGGGTAAAAGTGACAACTTTGGAGTAAATATTAAATGTTTTGACATTTACGTAACTAAGTTATTATGTAGAAACCGGTAAGAAGGTAAATACCTAGACCTTAAAATTATACCTTGATTTTTATTGTGGGCCCTGTATTTCAATTACTGTTGACTTTAGCCATACAATATGTTATATGAAACTTGTCTAGAGTTTAGAGAGGAATCTGAATATTGGAGAAAAAAAGGGGTGTTCTATTTGAAAAAGTGAAGTTGACACTTGCCTAGCGTTTTTGGCGCATCCGGTAAAATATTGAAGAACGCCAAAAAATTTCAAAGAATAAAATAAAATCGACGGGTACGAGCGTTTTTCGAAAAAGTTTTGCGTTTTCAAGAAAAATCGATTATTCCAGACTTTATCAGCACCCTGTATATGACGAAAATTTAAATTGGAGAAAACATGTTGAAAACCTTCGAAAAAGCGCATCACCATTCATTGGAATATTATATAAAATTCGAGATTATATATTTTTAATACATTCAAAAAACATTTATTATTCATCTGAATAGTTTATACAAATTAAAATTAGTATACTAATTCATGCAATTAATAATCAAAATAAAAAATCTTGTATAAAATTTGTACAATCAACTTGATATATACAATCATAATAGCAGAAATATTGACCATTTACAAAAAAAATCAAACTAAAGTAGCATAGGGATGAAATCAATTTTATTTGATGGAATAAATATTTATAATACGTTGCCTAAAGTTTTAAAAAAAATTTTAAATTTAAAATTATTATTTAAAAAAATGCACAGAATTTTTTTCTGGAAAATATACAAATTACTTAACCATTTAATTTATAATGATTAAATACTTATTTATGTTCTATGTTATAATATTCCCTGTAATGGACTAAAATAGCTCGTTGGGAATTAAATAAACATTATTATTATTATTATTATTATAATTTTGTAAAATGATTTCAATGCAGTAGGTCCTAAAATGAATATTTTTAAAATAATTGTACCTATAATAAGGCACTACATAACAATCAAAAAACAAGATAATTCATTAACAATAACAAAACAGTAAGTATGAAGAAATAAGCAACAATTAGGTTACTACATCGGCAAAAAAAACGTTAATTAAAAGTAAAAGTAACCGTTGTAATGCCCCACCCCTATTCCTATATTTTTATTATAACGGCAGAAGCACTGCAGAACTTTGAAGGGGAACTGGGTCGGTCCTAGAGCACAGGTCTATCAGAAAAAAACCTCTTTGGAATGATTTTCAAACATATATTGTAAAATAATTAAATTTCCACATTACAATAAATGGGCAAAGTGCATCATTTCTAATAATTCAAAAATTGTCAACATTCCAGAACAATTGTTATAAACCGCACAAGTTTCACTGAGTTCAGAATTGTTTCCATGGATTTTCCGCAAACATCAACATACAACAATTTACAAGTTTTCTGAAAATGTTTGAACTTACTCAAATGTTTGAACTTACTCAAATATTACAACTTATTACTACTACGAGCCACCCACTTAACACTCTTTTCATCTTTTGCTTGTAAGGTAAAACACTCACTTTTTACTACTGACAAGTAAAACTCCCTCGTATTTCAGCATCACGACGAGGCAGACTCAATTGAACCGGCAACTCTTCAGGTAAATATTTTGTCTTTTAAAGAAACTTTCTACATAACTTTGCTAAAACTGACAGACAATTACTGAGCAACGTCTGATTACTGCTTTTTAAGACTCTTCTAAAGACCGTGTTTAGACTGTTCTAAGATCGCTTGTCAACTAAAAACTGCAGACCGCAGACTGTTGTAGACTAACTTTACCACAGACGTGTGACGGTATTTATAGGTGGTTTTCCACGAAAAACTCATGGTCAACGCTGACTTCTCTAAAAAAATTTGCTGTTAGAAACAAGACGGAATTTATTCCGCGAAGAAACCCGAAAAACAATCTCAGGGTCAAAAGTGGCGTGATCGTTCCTAAGTTTAAGAATTTTATCTTCGAAGAGGCCCCTAGTCTAGTTAAGCTACCTCTTATAAAGAATTTCGTATGTTAATTTGGTTGGCTGCACCTTTTTAGATCCTCTAATTTTGAACCGAAAGAATTTGCGGTATGCGCGACTCGAGCAGGCTACCACGAATTTTGTCATTGTAAACAAGTTGGAATTTTTCTTAAGAAAATCTCAAGGTGATGACAAAATAATATTGTACAACTTGTTCCCACTCCTTGAACCTTCGGTCGGGTTTGACTTTTGGAATCTTTTCAGTTTATAGTTGTTGGTGGAAGTGATCGCTCGCGACGGTCTTTGAATTTTATTTTTATTTTAAAGTAAGTTTATTTTATTCTCAAACTTTAAGATTATTTTTCAAGAAAAGAATTATTTTCTAAAACTTAATCCTGATTTTAATTTATTTTAATTAAGAACTTTTATGAAGAATTTTATTTTTAAATAAAATAAAATCTTTGTTTTATTTTAAGAAGTTTAGTAAATCCTTATTTCCCGGGGTATCACACCGTAGATTATTAGAAATTAATTTTCCAAAAGGTGTTCGAAATGATTTACGTCATTTTCCTGAGACCTTCGACGACTAGTATAATTATCGAAGACTTTCAAAGCGTAAGGCCACAAATGCTAATGAATGTTTTAAATTCTGCAGTTTAAGATGCTATTTGGTTGGAGACTGACAGAAATCATTTCGACCACCATTTGGAAGATTAATCTCTGATCATGTAACTACTGTACCTATTTGTTGTTTATTTAGTCATGCTTACTGTTTTGTTATTGATAATTATTGTTATTGTTAGTTATCTCGTTTTACGATTATTATTTAGTTAATTATTATAAAAGTATTTAAAAAATATTTATTTTATTACCTACTGCATTGAACTGCTTTTACAAAATTATGGAATCTACAGGTCCGTATCCTGAAAATTTGAAGAAGGTAATTGAAAGACTCGAAACGTATTTAAACGATAATGTGTAGTATTTAAATTTATAATAAAAATAAGTCTTAAAATTAGACAAATCAGAGCCGTATTAGAAAAAATGAAGTTGATGATGATTGCTTGAAACAGAACGTCGTATAAAAAAATTCATCTTTTCTTAGAGTTCACTTAAAGTTGCTGTGAGAATGTTTTGTCAGTTTTGCTCTAACATTAACATTTTTCGGCATATTGGTCGTCCTTTGATTGCGATAGTGTTTCCCCATTTAATCGAAGTTGTATCTTTTTATTTGTTAGGATCAAGCACAAGCACTATAGGAAAAATCTTTTAAGGCACCCTGGGAGTGGTGACTGTACGCATAAAGCGTTGGTTCTGAATCGTTGGAGGTTATACTTGTTGGGAAACACGAAGTCGGGAAAGTCTTTCCATAAGGATGACGTCCTCCAGATGAAAGAATTCATATTAAATAATGAGTACTTAAGCGTAACCACATATGGATGGGCGGAAGTGGTTCGTCGTGTATTTCCGCTATTGACCGCTCTGGGCGGAATTAAGAGGGCAAGGTCAGCCGTTACCATTAACGAGATCTCCATAGAGGCCCTCCTTATCTCGGGCATCCTGTCTAGAGAATAAAATCGGCCCAAGTACTGTGCCCTGAGGAACACCAAACTATATCCCACTTAAAGAGCTAAAGATTGTTTCACGAAAAATGAATACGACTTAATGATTTCCTGGGTCGGTCCCCATTGTGTCGACAAGAGCTTGGCAATAAACAAGTGAAGTATGAAGGGACGGACTAAGGAAAACAAGTAATGATATAATTATATTAATGTAATCAAATGAAATAACTTTTTTTTTAAATATTACTAGTCATATTTATTTACATTTATAATTTCATTCTATAGATGCTATCGCTATCCTCATCAAAATTAATTATAATTGGATTAATTATACGATCTAGACTAATATACGAATTTTCTACAGTTATTACGTGACGGACTGAATTTTTCCAACTACCTGGGGGAATATCATTAAAGCATTTTCGTATTAATTCTAGAACACTAGAACTTAAAGTCGAAGAAATATTTTCAGACCTAACCAGTGATTTTAACTGGTGGTATACTTTTTTTTATACAAAATGTCTTTAAAACTTCTAAAAGATCACTTTTTTTTATAACTTTCTTCAAAATATATATCATTCGCCGCAATGTAGTTCTGAATCTCCAATTTTGAATTATTTGAGCTTGGAGCTTTATGTAGGTAATTGGCGACTGTGATAGCTCGCATTGTCCATTACTATCACGCTATTCTGAGGAATGTTTGGTAAAAGACAATTCTTGAACCATTCCTCAAAAACTAACAAATTTTACCACAAAAAGATATTTAAATATAAATTAAGCAACCTAACCTACCTGATGTGCCTATATTTAATTATAATTATTACAATCCGGTCCTTTCCACATAATAATAACAAACGGTCATAAATAATGGGATGGCCCAGGTACTTTTACGGCAGTCATTAAGTTATATCCACTTTTCGTGAAACAATCTATACATGTTGAATTAAGTTTAACTTTTTGAGTTCTATTATTCAAATATGAAAAAACAATCAGTCCAATTTATGTTAATAGAATCTGGTGATCCACAGTATCAAATGCCTTGGTGAGGTCCATGTAATCTTGTTCTAATTCTAGGAAATACCCAATTACAAACTGGGCCGCTTAGTGGCAAAAGTAAAGTTTATGAAACCCTTGCCGTACCACGTGCTTATGACAATCATATCCAATATGGGCGTATTTTATTATTGCCCAGGTGACGTCATATTTAAGGCAGGAACCACGGGAAAATCCTTTTATTTAATAAAAGTTGGAACAGTCGCCTTGTTCGATGAAGAAGACAATGAGGTAATTAATAAATAAAATACTTAACTTATGCCAGAATATGCTTATACAGTGAGTCCCAGAAGAAATGTCTAAATTCGTTTAAAATTCAGCGGTAAGTTTTTCAAAAAACGCTCGTACCCGTCGATTTTGATTTTTGAATTTTTTTTTTGTGGTAATTTCATGTATACAGGGTAGCTCAAAAATAAGTTACGACCATCAACTTCATTTTTTCAAATGAAAACATATATTTTTTATTTCATTTTTGAATTTTGCATTGAATTCTAAGCATGTTTCATGTACCATGTCCTATACATAAACTCAACAGTTATTGAAAAAGTTAGGATTGAACATATCATTTAGGGAATCCAACGATCTATCAAATCTTCTGGCAATATGGCATTTTGGGCTCCATAATAAGTAAGAGTGTACTGTCTCACTGTCACCGTTTATTTCCATAGAAACTGTATGACAATTTTATTTCAAATAAGTATAATTATTGTTAAGCGTAGTTTCAAAGTTGCGGTTTTCACAATAATGGGGAAGTTAACGGAACGGGAAAAAATTGAAATTCTATGCATGGTTGGGTTTGGTGATAAAACACGTACTCAAATAGATACAGCCCAATTATTTAATGAAATTCATCCTGATCGTCCTCCCATATGTCAAAAGATGGTGAGTAGAATAGAGGCTAAGTTTAGAGAATTTGGTCATGTTAGAGATTTGCCTAAATCTGGTCGTCCTACTCGAGACGAAAATGAACAACTTGACGTTTTGCTTTCCTTGGAAGAAAATCCATGTACTCCCCTGTCGCACATTGGGGCCGATTTACACATGCCGAAATCTGTTGTTCACCGAGTAGTTCAAAAGCACAAATATCACCCATACAAAGTTATTCCAGTGCATGAGTTATTTGAAGATGATTTCGATAGGCGAAGTGAGTTTTGCGGACGCATGCAAAATATGTGCAATCTAGATAATAATTTAGTAAAAAATATTATTTTTTCGGATGAAGCTACGTTCTATTTGAATGGTAATGTGAACAGACAAAATTATCGATATTGGGCAACAGAAAATCCGCATTGGATGATAGAGGTTCACAGCCAGTACCCTAAGAAAATAAATGTTTGGTGTGAAATCGTACGCGAAAGAGTAATTGGTCCATTTTTCTTTGAGCAGTCTTTAATTGGACAAGTATATCTCCAAATTCTCCAACTAGAATTAATTCCAGCATTAGTGGCTTTATTTCCGAATCCATTGGATCCAGACTCCCCTGACGAAGAACTGATATTCCAACAAGATGGTGCTCCTCCGCACTATGCGGCCACTGTGCGCACATTTTTGGATGAAACCTTTCCCAATCGGTAGATTGGAAGGAGAGGACCTATCGAATGGCCTGCTAGGTCGCCAGACCTAACTCCACTGGACTTTTTTTTGTGGGGTTACCTCAAATCAAAAGTATTTGTTAACAGGCCAAACAATATGCAGGGGTTGAAAGAAAGGATCCGAAGAGAAGTGCGTGTCATAACTCCGGAAATGGTTGGAAACGTGCAAAGAGAGTTTATTGATCGTCTTGGATATTGTCAAGCCGTAAATGGCGCACATTTTCAACATTTAATTTGATTTAGTTGTGTTTTTTTTAATAAACAGGTCTTACTTATAGATATGTTCAATCCAATTTTTTCAATAACTGTTGAGTTTATGTATAGGACATGGTACATGAAACATGCTTAGAATTCAATGCAAAATTCAAAAATGAAATAAAAAATATATGTCACATGTCATTTGAAAAAATGAAGTTGATGGTCGTAACTTATTTTTGAGCTACCCTGTATACATGAAATTACCACAAAAAAAAAATTTAAAAATCAAAATCGTCGGGTACGAGCGTTTTTTGAAAAAACTTACCGCTGAATTTTAAATGAATTTAGACATTTCTTCTGGGACTCACTGTATACTCTTTATATCAAAGATGTACAGGGTGTCCCACTAAGGCCGGCGAGGTACGATACTATAGTTAGAGAGACGGTGACAATAGAGGGTCCGTGAAGTGGAATATCAGTAGGTAATTTGGTTTTTCGTGAAGTATAGATCCCCCTCTACAACTTTTTTATCTGATGAAATGCCGTAGAGCGTTGCTAAGAGGCGCTGTACCGCTTTAGATAGGAAATTCACAATAATTTCAAAATTATATCGAGCCATGTCTGAAAATGAATTCGAGACGAGAGGAGAGTAAGTACGCGAATCGAATTGGTTTTTGGGATACAAGTTACAATCCCGAAGCTAAAACCGGATTTCTTCGTGACAAACGAGAAATCCAAATAGGATTCCTACTTCGTCGCAAAAATGAAATATAATTTTTATTTATTATTAACTTATGCGATTGTAATAAATGGGTTATTTTAGATTTGTCACTTAGAAGACAATTCCTACTACGGAGACATATCGGTAGTGTTCAAGCAAATGCGTCAGGAAAAAATGGTGGCCATATCACCTTGTGAAATTTGTAAACTGGAACACCACGTCTTGAAGAACATTCTGGAAGCTTTTCCGGTACTGCAGGAAAAGGTTCACGAAATCACGCGACATCTGGTCGTTACCAGGAGGCAAGATTGGTTTGTGGATATACCGAAGCGTTCAGTGTCGATTGGGTCGTCTGTCACTAAAACTAATATAATTTAATTCGAACGAGTTAACGCCAAAGGTATTGTAAACTACCAAAGATCTTACAAACTCCAGATAGAATTGTTTATATTTGTAGTTGACCTAAGGAATGGATACGTGCACTCCCCATCTTGCTGTTATGTTTGCAGCATAGCCAGATTGTCCTATTTATCGCTAAGGTATCTGCAAAATCCCAATTAAAAATTTGTTAATTTGACAATTACAACTGGTTTAAGGTTAATCCGCAATTGCTTTTAAAATAAATTTATTTCCCAATAATTTTACTATAAATTGTGCATAGGCGTTGAGAGATTTAGAAAAAAAAAATTATTATACATAAAAGTTTGAAATAAGCCGACTGCACTCTGGCAACATCAACGCTACAGCTGCTACGCTCTACGGCACAAAGTCAAACTTTATCAATGGATCGGATTATAGTAAACAATAACTGGTTTTAAGGGAGTGTTTATATATTTTGGTTGTTTTTATTTTTTTTTGTGAGTATTGGTGAAAAATCGTCTTTATTATAAACAATGATGGTGCATTCACGTATAGCTTGTAAAAGAGTGGATCATTTAAACAAGGATTTATCTTTTCTTCGGTAAGTATGGTTATGTTTTAATATGATTGTATTGATATGATTTCTGAGATAACCATTGACGTTTAAAAGGTTATGGACCGGTCCGTGGAGCTAGTCCGGGCAAAAAGCAGTCGAGTTGGTTTATTTCTTAATATAAATCTTGCATTTACAAGATGGTTGAGTCTTGTGCGGCCATAAAACGCTTCACTAAAAATACAATGGTTTTAAATTAAAATTTCGCAGGTTAGTAAATACATTTAGAAATTTGATTTTGAGTTTGCATCACTATGAAAATTCGCTTTGTTTAAGAATGTACCAAATGTTTATCCACTTCGTTAGGATACTAAAAGGTCGTAGCCTACGGCAAATTTGGATACATGCCCTTAGAAGGAATAATTATAGTCCAGGTGATACAACAATTATTTGTGAGAAACACTTCACAAAGGAAGATTATGGAGGTAATGTACATGGGGATAAAATGCTGAAGAAAGGAACAGTCCCGTCAAAATATTTTACATCTTTATTTTTCTATATTTAAACAACGTTTGCAGTGTAACTAGTACGTGAAGACAGGTTTTATATAATTTATTTATTTATTTTTGTTTATTTGATCTAACTTTCCGTTTCTCCCTCCTTGCTAATTGGCCACACCCAATGCACGTGAGCCGATAATAAACTAAAGATAGATGACCAGAGTGCAGTTGGATTATTTCACGATTTATTTGATACTTATAAGTATAATAATATTCTGGATATAAATTTATTTTAAGAGCAATTGCGGATTAACCTTAAACCAGTTATAATTGTCAAATTTACAAATTTTTAATTGGGATGTTGCAAGATACCTTAGTTATAAATATGACAATCTGGCTAGAAATATACACTTTTAATTATCTGGAGAATTATCATCCAATAATGAATACACCAAGAACATAAATAAATAGTTAAATCCATCTTTGGACACACTGTATATAAAAACTGGATCAATATTTCTATCTTTTTTATAAATATCTAATATTCGAAACTACATTTTTTGAATAGGTAATATAGTTAAACGTAAAGAATTTCAAAGTAAATTATACGCCCTTGTCGGGCTTTTTGCCCAGACTAGCTCCGCTGCAAGAAAACGCGACAGGCCGCTCCATAAAATTTTAAACGTTATTGGATTTAACCAGACTTCAACATTGTTCCCATTATCGAGACAAACATGTTTTGTCTCTCTTCCACCCATTACTGATTTTCAATAAGATTTCACACAATCACTGTGTAAACTACAGATCCCGTAATCCATTCGTAAAACTCTTGGAAAGTGAAGCTGTGATTGTGTGAAATGTTATTGAAAATCAGTAATGGGTGGAAGAGAGAACTACATGTGTGTTGGCTGAATGGCAGCAATGTTGAAGTTTGGACATTAGAGATGGGGTTAGTCGCGGATATTCATTCGCAGCTATAACTGCGATTGCGACTTTTTGTTCACTGTGAATATGAACTGCGAATGACGTCATGATTGTCCTGCTATAATAAACGACCTCATCATATCGCGATTGTGTAGTTGTATTAAGGTTGCGTCGTGTTACGAGTAGGCTTACACAGCACCAAACTCTAGCATCTGTTTTTGTTCCGTTAAAAATTATTAAAATTGGTGCATTATTAACTAAATAGTTCATTAATTTGGACTTGCATTTTTGAATATTCGATAATTAATTGGGGTGGTGTAGTTATAGGGAGTTCGATTCAATAATATTAAAAAATATACGTAATAAAACACGGATTTATTCTTGCAAAAAAATTAAATTATTATTCTTAAAATGTTATTCACAATCACATTAGCAGTTTGCCGTTCGCATTTCGCAGCTCGCAGTACTGTATACAGGGTGTTATGGAAATGACGTATTATATTTAAATGGGTGACTCCTTGGGTGTCCTAGAGAAACGATACATATTTTATTTTCAGGAGGTAAAGAAACTCACAGTCTGCTCCACTAGTTTAATAACAGTTAATAAAAACATACATGTTTCGAAGGCTTAAGCCTTCATCCTCAGTGAAAAATACAACATCAGAGGGAACCTATGACATTGTTAACTAACAAAGCAGGAAAAGAAAAACTTTTATATGATTATGCAAAATAAAGAATAAAAGTAAAACAAGTAAAAACTAAAGGTTCCTTCTTAAAACTAATCCATCGAATGCATGATTAAAATTTTTTAATTTTGAATTTTATATAAAATTTATCCATTTTGTAAAGGTTGTTCATCTCGACACGAGGTTCAAAGATGCAAGCACCTTCTTATAACTTCGCTCCACTTTGAGATGGACTACTTCAAGAAAATATTTTATTTTCTTTAAATCGACCGTTTCAAAAGTGGGATAACAAACACTCTTACTCACAGGTCACTGTACAACATTTCACCCAGGGCCAATGCCAATGTTGCCAAACTTAATGTAAAACTGAAATTCCATATAAAATTATAAAAATAAATTATTTTCTACTTACTTGTATTTATCTTTATACCTAAAGAGCGAGGAAATCCAGGCACAAGCACAATCAGTTTTTTTTCTTGTTCATGGGAACACTCCTGGAAACACTTTATGTACACACAGTAATAGTGAACCGATAGTTAGCTTTTGAAACTACAATAATACAGATTATACTACAGATTATTAGATTTTATTACACGCGACGAAACTTGACGTCCAGAAGAAACGCGTCAATAAAAACAATATTCAAAGATTATTTATGGACGGGCAAGATACACACGTGCGGCGCTATATGAAACTACTTTGCTCAGCCGATGTAAGGCCTCAAGAGGTCATTGGCATTTGACCTAGTGACGTACGTGGCTATGGCTATTCCATATGTTTTTTCGGGTTGTTTAAAACATAGTGCGTCGTAAATGTTCTGCAATTAATTGTACGAAAAGGTATTACGGAATGGAAAAGTGTTTAAATTATTTTATTTTGTCTAAAGAGTTTAAGGTGTACATATGACAACACCGGCCAGAATCCCTTGATTGCTTACATGTATCGCAGTGCCACACAGGTGTTTTTCTGGTTTGACGTCAGGTCACTTTTACTGCTGAATGAATTGAAGGAAGAATATGGCTATTTTTCTTCAATTTGTCTTTATCTCAGGAATTGCCGGTTTAAATATAATACGTCATTTCCATAACACCCTGTATAAATATGAAGATGAAGCCATGGCGATGTGCTAGATGCAGCAACGAGCAAGACGCCGGCAGCGGTCGCGGTCCCTATTGATTTGCTTTGTTTGATCGTTCACTGTCTGGTAAATTCACAAGTCGCAGTTTATTTTATAATAGTTCGCAGATTGTGAATGCGATTTTTCTTCGCAGAGATTATCTGTTCAATACTACTGGTTGAATATTAAAACATCACTATGCTTACCGATGAAACGATAAATCCTATTTAAATGATCCACTGTTCTACAAACTACACATGAATGCACCATGATTATTTATAATAAAGACAATTTTTCACTAATAATCAAAAAAAAATCAGAAATCAACCAAAATATACACCGTGTCCAAGATAAGGATGGCCAGTACAGGAATATCGGAAACCGTAAGAGATACGAAGTCGGTTAAATGGAGGTAAAGTTGCGCATTTACGTGCCTAATAATATGCCGTTTAGAAAGTTTTACAATTCCGAGTAGTTCCGGATATATCCGGAAAAAAACGAAATTCTGAAAAATCATTTTATTTTTTCCTGGGTTTTTTTGGGATCGAATTCTAAAGTAAATTGTACTTTTACATTGCCACTTTTTCCGCTTTATCTAACAGAGTTAATTGTTTTGTAATCCGACGAGTCGTCTTCGAAGAGCCATTATCAACTTTCTTTTTTTAAATACGGTCCTGTTTCCTGATATTGGAATTAGAGAGCTTTTTTCTTCCGAATGCAACGATATATGACACATTGTGGTTTAATGACGTTTCGAGGGTTTTTTGAATACATCAGGAGATTTTGGGATACGGTCCTGTATTTCTCCTCATTTTATAAATAATATCTCATAAGTAAGCTCTATATTTTTACTTATGTTGGATTAGTTCAATAATTAAGAAATAATTTAATAATAAACCAACAATAAGTGAACAAAAATCATACCAAAACAGTAATAAATCGAACAACGAAAAAAGTAAGTAACTACATAATCAGTTCATAAGAAGTTCGTCTTCTGTTTCGAAGTTGTGTTTATAAACATAATTTTCGACATAGCCCCAGAGGAAAAATCTAATGGTGTCATATCAGACGAACGTGCTAGCCATGGTGTTTCAGAATACGTGCCAATCAGTTTTCCAGTAAATCCCGAATCAACTGAAGTTTGAAATAATGTTTCTGTATTTTGTTCACTTATTTGTGGTTTATTATTAAATTATTTGTTATTTATTGAAGTAGTCCAACATAAGTAAAAATTTAGATCTTACTTATGAGATATTATTTATAAAATTAGGAGAAATACAGGACCGTATCCCAAAATCTCCTGATGTTGTTCAAAAACCTCGAAACGCCATTAAACCCCAATGTGTCATATATCCTTGAATTCGAAAGAAAAAAGCTCTCAAATTCCAACATCAGGAAAACAGGACCGTATTTAAAAAAAGAAAATTGATAATGGCCCTTCGAAGACGACTCGTTGGATTACAAAACAATTAACGTTGTTAAATAAAGCGGAAAAGGTAAAAGTGCCTTAGAATTCGATCTCAAAAAACCCAGGAAAAAAATAAAACGATTTTTCAGAATTTCGTTTTTGTCCGGATATCTCCGGAACTACTCGGAATTTTAAAACTTTTTAAAAGGCATATTATTAGGCACGTAAATGCGCAACTTTACCTCCATTTAACCGACTTCGTATCTCTTAAAGTTTCCGAGATCCCTGTACTGGCATTCCTATCCTATGTCCTATCTTGGACACGGTGTATAAACAATCCTTTAGATCATAGCGCCAACGTTGTAATATCTACGAGATTAGTATTCATTCATATTTTTGCTCCTGGATCGTAGCGTAGTAGTAAAATAGAAATGTTGCTCTGGCACTCTGGTGCAGTTGGATTAGTTCGTTTGATACTTTCAAGTATAACAATATTTTTTTAAAGAATCTCTCCTCGCCTTTTCACAGTTCATAGTAAAATTATTGGGAAATAAATTTATTTTAAGAGCAATTACGGATTAACCTTAAACCAGTTGTCATTGCCAAATTAACAAGTTTTTAATTCGGATTTTACAAGATATCATTGCGAGAAATATGTCAATCTGGCTATGCTGCAGTAATTACCGAAATAGGTGGGAAATACTGTTTGTATTCGTTGTGTAGACTAGAAATGTACATTTTTTCTATCTGTAGTTTGTAATATCTTTGCTTCATGATTAATGCACTTCATGAAACAACATGCCACGTCGACACCGAGTAGAGCCATCTACCGGGTGTCCCTGATACTCACAGGGATAGATATCGTTAACCATAGGACATACAGACACGATTAAATTAGACAAATGATGCGCATGCGTGAATTTTTGTAACGTCATATGTTCAAATTCAAAAATTTTCGAACATATTCTATTTGAAGAGATATGAGAAAATAAAGCTTCCATTATTATTCCTCTATAGAGATAATTTGATCGCATTTTTATACCCACGTCTCGCCTTATCGCAACCATCATCAACTTTGTTTGTTAAATTAATAGTAGTAACATTTTATTTTATGCTTTATGAACATTATATTCTGAATCCAACTATACAATGTGTACAAGATAAGGAGGGCCAGTACAGAGATCTCGGAAACCGTAAGAGATACGAAGTCGGTTAAATTGAGGTAAAGTTGCGCATTTACGTGCCTAATAATATGCCGTTTAGAAAATTTTAAAATTCCGAGTAGTTCCGGAGATATCCGGAAAAACCCGAAATTGTGAAAAATCGTTTTATTGTTTTCCTGGGTTTTTTGAGATCGAATTCTAAAGTAAATTGCACTTTTGCATTGCCACTTTTTCCGCTCTATCTGACAGCGTTAATTGTTTTGTAATCCGACGAGTCGTCTTCAAAGGGACATTATCAATTTTCGTTTTTTAAATACGATCCTGTTTTTCTGATACTGGAATTTCAGAGCTATTTTTTCTCCCGAATGCAACGATGTATTACACATTGTGGTTTAATGACGTTTCGAGGGTTTTTTGAACAACATCAGGAAATTTTGGGATACGGTCCTGTATTTCTCCTAATTTTATAAATACTTTCTCATAAGTAAGCTCTAAATTTTTTACTTATGTTGGACTAGTTCAATAAATAACAAATAATTTAATAATAAACCACAAATAAGCGAACAAAAATCATTCCGAAACAGTAATGAAACGAACAACGAAAAAAGTAAGGAACTACATAATCAGGTGTTCAAAATGATTTCCGTTATTCTCTAAGCACAAATAACATCTTCTATCTGCCACATAACACTTTTTTTGAGATAAAAAAATATATATAAATATCAAACTTTTCAGCACTTGTAAATTTATGTTCCATATTTTCTTTAAAATAGAACACCTCTTAAAACGCTCTCAAATGATCACAATGGGAATGTCAAGGGAAACAAATCACGCGCAATTATTAATTTTTTTGTTTCAAGCGCCTACTTTTCTTCTAAATCCCGAATCAACAGAAGTTTGAAATAATGTTTCTGTATTGTTATACAGGTGTGATAGTAAGCTTATTAGTCGATAGTTTTCTAGCTCGTTTCTTTCGTGAATAGCATGATATCCTCTGCATTCTGTCTTGACTCTGTTATTTCACCTACTAGTTATTATTATTATTATTATTTTGTGTTCGAAAATGATTTATCGTTGGGTTTATAATATAGGTAAAGCGGATTTAATAAAGCATAGAATAAAATATTTTTAGTATTGGAAAACACAAGGTTGATGATGGTTGCGAAAAAAACGAAAGTAGGATTGAAAATTTAATTAAATTACCTTATAGAGAAGAAAAAATAGCAATGAAAATTTTATTTTGACAAATAGAAAAGAAAAAAAATTTAATAGTAAACATTCAGTTTTACCCAAATCTCTTGGAAAATGTTCGGAATTTTCGGTCAATGTGACACTGAATATTGCCACACACACCAACAACTTTTTCCTGTGACAATTCAAAATTTTGATAAACAATATCATATCTTATTTTTTTATATACAAATTTCAAATATGACAGTCAAAAAAGTCTCGTCACAGCTCATGTGCATGTCTTCATGTGTTTTTATTTGTATTAATTTGTATTTATTTGTCTTTATTTGTATTTATTTGTGTTTATTTGTATTTATTTATTTTTATTTGTATTTATTTATTGCAATTAGTTATATTTATTATATTTATTGTATCTATTAATATTTATTTGTATTTATTGTAATTATTTGTATTTATTTTTATTTACTTGTATTTATTTGTATTTAATTATATTTATTTAAATTTATTTATATTTGTATTTACATATTTAGATATACGAATCTTTTGGATATTAATACGAGTGTGATATATAAATTGGTAGAAAGTGTCTAACAGAAATCTAAAATTGTGTTTTTTCAATCAATCCATTTCTTGCACAAATATTGGAATACCGCACTCATCCAAATTAGATTTTCATGTTAGGTTACATAATTATTATAACTTTGTACAAAATTTCACCAATTTAGTTTTTTCCAATACCTGCTAGTTACAGAGTTATTATTTATAGTTTTTTTGACAAGGAAACTATCAAATATCCCACTTGTAAGTTATAAATCATAACCATGTGTGCAGATTTCACAGTTTATCGTGATATCTCACGATTATGTATCGAATCTCACGATACATGTATAGGAGCTCACGATTTTTGATACTATAGAAATACGCCCCAGGCTTCGCCTTCTGATAAAGCATAAATAAGATTAGTTCCATTACCTGTCAAATTTACTGTTTCGACCAATCAATTTTTTTCATTTTAGTTAGAAAAGTTATTCAATTGTTCCACCAGTGGCGTCCCTGCAAACATGTCCTCTGATATTTTTTACAAGAAAGATGATACGCCACTGACATTTTTCCATGAGGATATTTTTTCTGATTAGCCCGGTCAATTCTACATGAAAACGCTCTCTTATAAAAATTTCAATATTTGAACGAGTGGGCCTTTCGATGCTTTTTAAGTAAAGGTGGACATTTCCAACAACTTTTATTGAACAAAATTTATTATTAATTATTTTATCAATGTTAATAATGAGTTTCAATATGAATTTAGTGGTTTTATTCAACGACTGACGAGAATAACTCAAGAGACTGTTTTCATGTAGAATTGACCAGGCTAGTCAGGAAAAGTATCCACATGCAAAAATGTTAGTGGCGTACCATCTTTTGTGTAAAAAATATCAGAGGAACAATTGAATAACTTTTCTAACTAAAATATGTGGTGCTATATTCTATTGACACATACCAAAATTGAAAATAATATCTAAAATACTTTCGAAGATATTAAAAAATAACCATTTAAAAAATAAACATTCAACACCCTGTAGCAAAGAATTGAAGCCGTTGCGGACATATGTTCATATGAATACGTTCATATAACTTTTCTTTATAAAATGACCTGAGGAATCACCCTGAAATATTAGCACGTCATTAAAGAACACCCTGTAATTCAAAGTTTAGAAAAGTGATTTTTTTAAATGAAACTTGAGTAATTTCGAATGACAAGAATACTCGGTTAAATTAAAAAAAATTCTGGCTTATCTGATTTCATAGAAGGAGAATTTAATTTTTTCCTCTAAATCAAAGGGCTCTGACCACCACGATAACATGGATTGGGTGCTTGTTGAAAAGTATGCCATAGAAAAACGTATACCAAATTTGAATGAACCGTCCCTGATTGTGCTAGACCAGCGGTCGGCAACCTTTTGAGACGGAAGAGCTAAATGTTATAATTTACACAATTTCTCAGTTGTTAAAGAGCCACTAACGGCCGCAATTTGATATCGAAAGAGACACAACTTGACATCGAAAGAGCCGCATACGCACTGGTGAAGACGCCAAATTGTCTTGCGTCGAAAACGAATTAAAATCTACATAGGAACATCCGACGACGGCGTCATTCGCGGGCTTTCGACGGACTGACGACAGTAACAACGCGTGTCACGGGGGAGGGCTGCGGTGAAAAGCGAGTACAAGTGGCTGAGAGATAGAATCGGTGTCTAATCCTCGTAAATCGATTCAGAACGAATGTTTTTTTTTCGATAAAATAAATAATATTTGAGTATGGAACTAAAGAGCCGCAGCTTCACATCCAAAGAGCCGCATGTGGCTCGCGAGCCGCTGGTTGCCGACCCCTGGGCTAGACAAATCAGAATCCATCACCCATTTTATTAAAATCTGAATTCTAATGAAAACAAAAAAAATATATTTAATATACCTATCGGAAACATATTAAAATGTGTTTTATTTATTTAATTTTCTATTTCCGTTGTTTCGTCAAATTATAAATAATAATAAAATATTTAAAATTTATTCAACCTTTACCCAACAATACGAATGCACCTTCGAGACTAATTTCGGAACATACATTTCATCGTCCCGTGCCCGTCATTATGCCCGTCACTTTCAAATAAATTGTTAACCTAATATAATTAAATTTTATGGAACATCAGCTATTCATGTTTCGCCATATTGTTTTTTACTTTTGAAGATATTTTTGGGTTTGTTCGGGTTTGTTCTCTCATTGACTTGAAACAAACATGGACCCGGTAATTAGAAGGTCATTGGAATTTCGAACAGAACAGAACAGACCCGGTGTTCCTATATGCTTTGTACACGTCAAAGTGACGCCTGTCAATACAATAAACGCAGCAAAAAAGAGATGGGAATTTTATTTGTACAATCCCCATCTCTTTTTATCTTCACCTTCTGTCTGTTTTGGTTGTCATTATGACAGCTGATGGGTTTGATATGTCTTGGTTAGAAAAAAACACACAAATCGACGGACGTGACTCACAAGTCTAAATTTATATCCAGTTTATGGCAAACTTGGGACAATCTTACTATATTGGGTTAAGAATTACTATTTTTTTCCACAAAAAGTACTTACATTTAACACTCAAGCACTGAAAAATCACAAAGGATTTTATTTAACAATAATGACAAATATGACAGTTGTTAATCCCGTAGTATCAAACGTGAACGTAGGTATGTCAATAGTGCACCCCCGTCGTTTGAGAAGGGTCTAGTTTGGTACACCGATGGATCAAGAACCACCAACGGTGTGGGCGCGGGTATATTTGGGAAAAGACCCAGGATGGACATAAGAATCCCACTAGGGAACTACGCCACATTATTCCAAGCGGAAATTCATGCTATACAAGCATAAGTACTACAGACTCTGGAAAAGGGCTACGACAACCAAAAGAATATAGATCCTGTCAGAGAGCCAAGCTGCTCTTAAGGCTCTGAACTGCAATCGGTTTACTTCAAAACTCACACTGGAGTGCCATACCAACCGAAAAGAACTGGCGGCCAGGGGAACAAGGTGGAGCTCTTGTGGGTCCCTGGTCACTCTGGGCTATTAGATAATGAGAAAACGGATGAACTAGCGAGAACCGGATCCGCTCAGTCTCAGGGGCCCCGAACCGGCCTTTGGTATATCAAAACAGGCCACAGAAACAACATTAGATAGATGGTCGAAGAAACAATACCTTTCTCGATGGCAAGGGTTACCTGGTCACATGCACGCACGCGGCAATTGGAAAACCATTCAAGATATTATCGAATTAGATGATAACCCTGACGCGGCCCCAGTTGAAACAGGTGATGCATCTGCTAATAGGCCACTGCCACTTACTAAAATACCTTCAACGCATATGTATAAACAACGGTTCCATTGACTGCAGACTCTGAGGCGAAGAGCATGTAACTGCCTCCCACACAATATATCGCTTCGAAGCGCTGTCTCGCAGAAATCATAAGATCTTCGGAAACATACAACATGGAGACAACCTCCCACATGACAGACTTGGTAGAAGGTTACTGGACCTCATAGAAGGAACAAATATTTTCTAACAAGATTGGTGTACACAATAAGCCAGACGGCTGCACTGATAGAAGTTCGGGCCTCACACACGACACTGGCCTGTAACCAACTAACCAGGAATGTAAAATGGCCCTTCCAATAAGTTGTGTACAATCTACCTAAAAATGTGAATTATTTATTCTTCAAGGACTGTGAGCCAAAGCAGTATCCTACTTGATTTAAGATTCTTTGGATATCTGGTTCTGTTGATAGATTCATAGACCATAACGCGCCTAGTTAACTATATCTGAAGAATAGTTAAAAAAACGTTTCTGAAGTAACAAAATGAACTAGAAAATGAATATGAATATGGGGACATGAACTTTACTTCCAAAATTAGCGTATAAGCAAAATAGAATCCCAATATTTGAACTTTACTACAAATACAATGATTTCGAATGTTTTTTTTTCGCTGAAATGCCAATAATAAAATTAATTAAAATTCTGGGAAAGACAGAGATATTTGAATAGCCCGCGTTCTGGCCAGAAGTTCTCGCCTGGCACGATGGCACCGCCACTATTTTTGACATTTCCGTTGTCATGTATGCTCCGATCAATTAACACACATGTTTATCTTCTTCCCGTTCTTCGTTGGTTGGTTGTGTAGAAGTTTGACATTAATTGATTTATTAGTACTGTCAAAATAAATCGTAAGAAATTTTAGAATATTTTAAAAAAACATGTCTGAAAGTAAGGACTATACATCAGTTAATGAGAGTAATGATATTCCTGCAATGGAATTAGATTCGACTAACGCGTTACCCAACCGAGAACTCTCGAAGCTGAGATTATATAATACCTTCATCCAGAGAAAATGGGCCCACTTTTCGCAGAAACACTCTTGTCATCTGATCCCCTCATTGAGGAAATCCATCATTCTAAATGAAATAATAGGTAAAGTAAAAGTGTACTTGTTATTTGGATAACCGATTATTTGGACAACCGATTATTTGAATAACCGATTATTCAAACAACCGACTAGCCGATTACTTGGACATCGGAAACTATAAAAGATATGGTTAGATTGTGGCAAAGCTTAAGAGTATTTATCAGTAGACCGCGTGATCCGGTTTGAGATTTCGCCGCGGCACAGCATAAGTCATTGTTATTGAACAATGAGACAACATCGCCATTCCAAGACACGACAATACAGCGCGCTGGCCACCTGTGCCGAGGAAGTAGGAGACGTTTTTCTTATTCTTCTGCCTTTGATCACCCGAAGCGTTGCCAAATCACTTTAGATAGTTGCGATTTTAGATACTTTTCCTGAAAACCTTGTGTGACATTTTTTGCTTTAAAATTAAGCTATGAAATTAATAGAGATTATTGATAGTGTATGCAATACTTTCAAAAAGACTGCATAACCATATTTTTTCAATTTAAACGTTTTATCTATAACATCTTTTGATCTACGTAATGGATTTTGATAAACTTTTCCCTGGCACGTAACCCTACTATTTAGCTACACATTGGCGTAGCAATGTGTTATTTTTTCAGATATATTGAAACGGCCCGGACCCGGGTCTATTTTTCGCTAAAAAAATGTCGATGTTGAAAATAAAATAGCCAATATATTTAGGTCCAGTAATACATGCATAGCCTACATGTATTTTAAAAGAGCTTATAACAGCAAAAAGTCTAACATGTTAGCGATTTACCAACCCAGGGATGTCAAGAGGTCACATTCCTTATGCTAAAAATAAAATAGGGGTGTATAAAGTGAGGCAAGACAGCAAAGGCAGGGGTGCGCCTATATAAGCGAGAGACGCGACGCTTAAAGAGGAATTCAATTTTTGACTGTTGCAAATACAAGACGTTACGTTGTCCGATTCAGAGTCAAAAATTTCCCGTTCTCAAATCAAGTCATTTCGCTGCCAGTGCTCTATCAGTGCATCATTAATCTCGTTAATTTCAACATACAAGTTTTTCCCATTCACAAGTTAAAGTATTTACCGCGGCCATTTAGTGTTCAGTGGATTATTCTTTGTTTAGACGCATTAAATGAATTTGCTCTACTTGTTAACATTTTTCTAGCTGCACACGTCGGCCCTTGTCGATGGACGGTGTGCCAGGAATCTTTAACAACGGAGTTAAATTCAGTGTCGCATAATTTAATTCTTTATTCTTTGTTTAGCCGCATTTAATGAATTTTCTCTACTTGTTAATATTTTTCTAGCTGCACACGTCGACCCTTGTCGATGGACGGTGTGCCAGGAATCTTTAACAACGGAGTTAAATTCAGTATGGTATGCTAGTCTAAGTATATCACTCTTTTTCTATAGTCACATATAAAAATTTACGGAAGTAAATCCAGCATCCCAAAATCAAATTAATTTATACACAAAATGGCCGCTGTCTCTTTCTTATCTTCTGTTTTGATTTATTAACACAAATAATCTCCACCTGCCAAATAAATTGTCTGCAGGACAAAAATGGCATGTTTCTAGTAAAACAAAACTACAAAGGGTAATTCGGGATTAACGGTTCTGTTTAATCTAAAATGTCTGGAAGACAAAAATAACTTAAACATTATTTTAAAGTGAAAAGCGAATAACGGTACCACTGTTGGTGTAAATCGATACACTTTTGCTTTCGTTTAAAGGGTCGTTATTTAGTAGGTCATTTTTAGAAACAGATGTTTGTCTTTCCAGGGTGAATTTTACAGTGGGTTCTTGAAAACAAAGGTAGGTGTCTATTACGCAGTAATAAAGCCTTCCTCGAATAATATCTGCAATCCGCGGTAAAGAAATGGGGGAGGGTTCTAAAAAGGGTTATCTATGATGTATAACAGGGTAACCGCAGGTTATCACTGTTATAAAAAAGGGTTAAAATCATTTGGTATGATGTTGCCAGTAGAACGTTAATTTATAACAGGTGTAAATAAAAAGGCGTGATGGGTTTTTCTTAGGAATGAATGTTCGACGGTAGGACACCACTACCGGACAGTGTCTTTCGACTTCCAGTACATGAAAAACAATGCTCGCTTGAGAAGAAAAGTGACACATGCGTAAAGCGAGCAGGCTCCTAATTTTTATTACACTTTTATGAGTTATATGTTAAAATGTTCAACAGTAGGACACCACTACTGTACAGTTGTCTTTTCACTATACTACGTAGTAGCATTATACCAAACGTGTACGTAAACTGAGGGATGGTACATAAACAAAACGGCAAGTAAATTAAATAAAAATACGTACACGAAAATGGGGTCATATGTAACAAAATAAATTGCAGATTATCAGGGGATCAATGTAAATAAAATGGTCGCAGACCAAAGGTTCATGTAAGAAGCGAGATAGAAATATCGGATATCTACTATTATTGTCGCAGACATAATAGATAGAGAACAGGTAACAATGCTATTATTGTCGCAGACATATAATACTTAGTATTGTGGTAAAGGGGGTAAATCATCACCGTTCTGTCGCAGACAGATATTGGTGAATAATAACGGGCCAACTTATGGGAGACAAACATTCTGAAACAGGTTATATAATTATTATTATAATAATGTAAAACTTTTGTATCTGGTAAATTATTAATTTGTAATAAATAAGTAAATGGTTAAACTCTCTTTGATTTAAATTCCTGGCAGCGGAATCCTATCAGTACTTAGGGAAAAACGTCATACTAAGAGTAAAGCTAATAAATCGTAAAACCTGACAACCTTACCGTTGTCCCAAACTTTAAAAGAACCTGCAAAGTAAACACAACGTATACAGGGTCGTACCACAAAAATTAGACGATTACAGCCAGAGTGATTGATTCCATCAGGTGAATAACACACCCGGGGTCGATTAGTTTCAATATCTAAGTACTCACATACTCACGAGAGTAAAGGTTAGTCTTTTCTCTACATTTTCTTTTTATTTGTCTTTTTATCTTTAACCGTTTTAAAGTTATATCCCTTTTCCCAGAATATTACATTTTATGTACAGTATGTCCACGGATGGGGTTTACAAGAGGACAAATGGACTAAAAATTGAAAGATACGAAAAAAAGTCACTCTTAATGAATACGTTTTCTACACAACAAACCGAAGTAGAACAACTCATTAAAATGTTTACCTATGTAAAAGTTATTTCCCAAAAAGTATTCTCTGGTACACCTCTGACGGGTGAACCTAGTTAAAATAATAATGACAGTTAAGGTGATAGGTATTTGTTGTCAATGTCTTTATTTAATGACGTTATTATTTAAGTAGAAATGCTATCTACTGAACAAAGAGTTTTTATAATACAGTGTTATGGGGATGGTCAAGTTTCATACCGCTACGTCATGGAACAAATTACCGAGAAATTTGTAGGAATCCCAATAACTAGGATGGCAATCTGCAAGTTAATAAAAAAGTTCAAGAGAATTGGTTCGGTTTTGGACCTCAAAAAAAAAAAGAAGAAATACGACCATGATGATGCTGCTGCAGTCTTTTCTTCATTCTGTTGAAGAAAATCCTATGGCGTTCCTTAGAAATCGTGTTACTCAGTTGGAAGTTGTCAAATTCAGAAGATCCTTAAAGCAAATAAATTTTATCCGTATAAACCGCACTTTAATCAAAAATTGGAAGAGGGAGACGACGCGAAACGACTTGATTTTTGCCTGTGGATAGGAGACAAAATTTTAAGTGGAATTGTTGATTTTTATAAAGGTATCGTGTTTTCTGATGAAAGTACATTTTCAACAAATATAACCATTGCAACCCAGAACGTTAGGTACAGGTCTTTAGAAAATGCCGAATTCAGAATTATGACGAGAAGACAATATTTCACAAAAGTGAACGTGTGGTGTGCGATATCCATCCATGGCATTATAGGGCATTATTTTTTTGATAACACGTGCAATTGATTATTATATTTAGAAATGCTGGATACATTTTTCAATGATGAACTCAAAAATCTACCATTAAATTTTCGACAAAATATGTATTTTCAGCAAGATGGTTGTCCAGCCCATTTCGCTTGTGAGGTTAGAGAATGGCTTGATCGCAGATTTGGTCCAAGGTGGATTGGCAGGAATGGCCCAGTTTTGTGGCCCCCAAGAAGTCCCGACTTAACCTTGGCCGATATGTTTTTATGGGGCCGTTTAAAACAAATTGTTTTTGCAACCGCAATACCAGATGATATTGAAGTGCTGAAGGGCAGAATTATCCAGGCTGTCCAATCGATATCTCAGGAAGAAATCAGAAATTTTTTCACTTATTTGAGATAGCAATTAGAAAAATCTAGCTATCGTTTTCTTTTCATGTTAATAAAAATGTTGGTATTATTATTATTATTATAATTACTTCATTAAATAAAAACATTGACAATAAGTATCACCTATTTATTATTGAAGTAAAAACGTTTATTAACAGTGACTTTTTTCGTATCTTTCAAAATAAGGTATGTTTACTCTTAAGCAAAATAACATTTTTGCAGTTTTTATCCACCCTGTATAAAAAAATTGAAGTTCCTTATGACAAATCGTATTTTCTAGACAAGCAAAAATGTTTATTAAGAGTTACTTTTTTTCGTATCTTTCAAAATAAAGTATGTTTACTCTTAAGCAAAATAACATTTTTACAGTTTTTACCCATCCTGTATAAAAAAAATTGAAGTTTTTTATGATGAATCGTATTTTCTAGACAAGCCAAAACGTTTATTAAGAGTAACTTTTTTTCGTATCTTTCAATTTTTAGTCCATTTGTCCGCTTGTAAACCCCATCCGTGGACATACTGTATACTCATACGTAGGTATACATGATGCGACAACGTACATTTTTGAAAAACCATTAAATTGTTAACCCTCGAGTTATGTAGAAGTTATTTTATTATATTTTGTCAGAAAAGTGCCATCCGTTGGTTAATTCTACAACGTCTTCAAGATAAGGAGAGCCAGTACAGGGATCTCGGAAACCGTAAGAGACACGAAGGCGGTTAAATAGAGGTAAAGTTGCGCATTTACGTGCCTAATATTATGCCTTTTAGAAAGTTTTAAAATTCCGAGTAGTTCCGGAGATTTCCGGAAAAAAACGAAATTCTGAAAAATCGTTTTATTGCTTTCCTGGGTTTTTTTGATATCGAATTCTAAAGTAAATTGCACTTTCGCATTGCCACTTTTTCCGCTCTATCTAACAGCGTTAATTGTTTTGTAATCCGACGATTCGTCTTCGAAGGGCCATTATCAACTTTCTTTTTTTAAATACGGTCCAGTTTTCTTGACATTGGAATTTGAGAGCTTTTTTTTCTTCCAAATGCAACGATGTATGACACATTGTGGTTTAATGACGTTTCCAGGGTTTTTTTAACAACATCAGGAAATTTTGGGATACGGTCTTGTATTTCTCCTAATTTTATAAATAATATCTCATAAGTAAGCTCTAAATTTTTTACTTATATTGGACTAGTTCAATAAATAACAAATAATTTAATAATAAACCGCCAATAAGTGAACAAAAATAATACCAAAACAGTAATAAAACGAACAACGAAAAAAGTAAGGAACTACATAACCAGGTGTTCAAAATGATTTCCGTTATTCTCTAAGCACAAATAACATCTTCTAACTGCCACATAACAGTTTTTTTTCAGATAAAATAAAACATGTGATAGATTATCAAACTTTTCAGCATTTGTAAATTTATGTACCATATTTTCTAGAAAATAGAAAACCTCTTAAAACGCTCTCAAACGATCATAATGGGAATGTCAAGTGAAACAAATCACGCGTCATTATATTAATTTTTTTGTTTCAAGCGCCTACTTTCCTTTTAAATCCCGAATCAACAGAAGTTTGAAATAATGTTACTGTATTTTGTTCACTTATTTGTGGTATATTATTAAATTATTTGCTATTTATTGAACTAGTCCAACATAAGAAAAAATTCAGAGCTTACTTATGAGATATTATTTATAAAATTAGGAGAACTACAGAACCGTATCCTAAATTTCCCTGATGTTGTTCAAAAAACTCTCGAAACGTCATTAAACCACAACATGTCATACATCGTTGCATTCGGAAGAAAAAAAGCTATCAAATTCCAATATCAGAAAAACAGGACCGTATTTAAAAAAAGAAAGTTGATAATGGCCCTTTTAAGACGACTCGTCGGCTTACAAAACAATTAACGCTGTTAGGTAGAGCGGAAAAAGTGGCAATGCAAAGGTGCAATTTACTTTAGAATTTGATCTCAAATAAACCCAGGAAAACAATAAAACGATTTTTCAGAATTTCGGGTTTTTCCGGATATCTCCGGAACTACTCGGAATTTTAAAACTTTCTAAACGGCATATTATTAGGCACGTAAATGTGCAACTTTACCTCCATTTAACCGACTTCGTATCTCTTACGGTTTACGAGATCCCTGTACTGGCCCTCGTTATCTTGGACACGTTGTATAAGAGAACAGCTTGCTTTTGAACATTATTTATGAAACATTCATAGTTATTTCTATTTCACACCAAAGGTGTCCGGCTATAGTAAATACAATGAAACTCTTTCAGGAAAGAGTTTCAATACATAAATTAAAAGTTGCCTTGAAGAATTGTTTAAGAATATAAAATTTAAAATACACTGTTTTAATGTAGTCTTGAAGACACTTTTAGGATGGGCTCTTTTTAGCTAAAAGCTGCTTTAGGGTGAGTTTTTTAAAGTGTTACAAGGCGATATCTCGCAAACGGTTTAAAATATTTTGTTGAAATTTTAATGAGGTAATAGTGAGATGGGGGGACATATTTTTGTTATCTGCCCCCTTTCCCCATTTTGAGGGGTGGGTGGGGGGGTTAGGGGTAACTTTGAAAAATAGTGAGATGGGGGGACATATTTAAACATATTTTTGTTATCTACCCCCTTTCCCCATTTTGAGGGGTGGGGGGTAACTTTGAAATTTTAAATGGGAATATGTACTTTTGTTTATTAAATTCGGATCTACGTAAAAAACTACGTATTTGTACAAAAAAAAAATTTTGGTTAGCTCCACTGGTTACCGAATTATAATTAATTTATTATTAAATTTCTATTGGATTTCAAAAATAACTAAATTTAAAATAAATCAAGTTCACTTATTTCAAAACTATTATTCGTTTACATGGAAATGCGTTGTTTTGACTTCAGTCAGTTGAGAATTTTTACATATCAACGATTATTTCTCAGCTTGGTCAATTGAACATGGAAGCGAATTTTAGTGTGCAAGTTGATATGTTGTTAATGTTGGGGGAGTGCAGAAGAAACTACAGACAAGCTTCACTAAGGTGGGCGGAAAGGTTTCCTAACAACCTGAAATCTCACATGGCATTTAAAAGGCTGGAAACTAGATGTCGCACTACTGGCAGCCTGAAGTCAAAACCACGATTTCGGAAGCGAACTAAAACAGATGCAGATAGGGCAGTTGGAGTTTTAGGTATGGTAGCTATTAACCCGCATGTAGGTTCCAGACGGCTTGCTGCAGATGCTGGAATAAGCCAAAAATCGGTTGTGACCATATTGCATATGTACAAATTTCATCCATACCGCATTACACTCCACCAAGAGCTTTATGGGCAAGACTTTGAAAATCGCGTTACATTTTGCAATTGGGTAACAGGGCAAATGCAAGGAAATAACAGGTTTCTAAAGAATGTTGTTTTTTCTGATGAAGCTAGTTTCCAGAATTGTGGCCAGGTAGGATTTTAAGTTATCCCTTGTCGGTAGAAATTAATTTTTTTTATTGTTTGTTTTCTTAAAGGTAAATAGGCACAATATGCACTACTGGGCATCGGAAAATCCCCACTGGATGAGAACTGTGCCAAATCAACATCCTTGGTCAGTTAATGTCTGGTGTGGTATAATTGGAGATAGGGTTATTGGTCCGCATTTCTTTGAACGCCATTTAAATGGAGAAATGGATATAGATTTTTTAAGGAACTAATTACCACTATTATTAAACCAAAACATAAATCCTGACATGTGGTTTCAACAGAATGGAGCTCCACCGCATTATGCAATACAGGCCCGTAATCATTTAAACGAATTGTTTGAAAACAGGTGGATTGGTCGAGATGGTCCGGTCAATTGGCCTGCTAGGTCTCCGGATTTGACCCCTCTTGACTTTTTCTTCTGGGGATTTATAAAACACAAAGTGATGGCGACTGCACCTACAACTATAGACAATATGAAAGACCGAATCCACTTTGCCTGCTTATTAGTGACACCTGAAATGTTAGAGCGGGTACGAAATTCGTTTAAAAAAAGAGTGAGAAAGTGTTTGGAAGTTGAAGGGAGACATTTCGAACATCTTCTGAAACATGACAGGCGATAAAGGGTAAATAATATTTTTTAAATTTTTATAACCTAATTAATTATAATTCGGTAACCAGTGGAGCTAACCAAAAATTTCTTTGTACAAATACGTCGTTTTTTACGTAGATCCGAATTTAATAAACAAAAGTACATATTCCTATTTAAAATTTCAAAGTTACCCCCCACCCCTCAAAATGGGGAAAGGGGGTAGATAACAAAAATATGTTTAAATATGTCCCCCCATCTCACTATTACCTCATTAAAATTTCAAGAAAATATTTTAAACCGTTTGTGAGATATCGCCTGTAACACTTTAAAAAACTCACCCTGGCTAGTCCTCAGGCTGTCTTGAAGTTCATTTGGTTTTATTCCAGATGAATGATTCTTTCGCCCTTATTATAGATACTGGTATATTCATCGAGTTTAGAAGAAGTTTTCGAAAATTCGTGATGATTTCTGACGAACATCCGTACTCGCAAAGAGTTTTCAATTCTAAGAAGGATTTAGAAAAAGAAAAAACTAAACATCTGATCAAGTATTACTGGATGATCCATCCTTTCAGTAAGGCTGCGTAAGTTGCTATTTTTATTTTTAGTTGAGGTGCATACTTGATGAAATATACAGGGTACACCAAGTAAAGTGGGCTATTAGAAGTATCTCGAGAACTAAATGAGATCTTATTTTGAAAATTTGTCGGTGGCTATAAGGTATGGTTTTCTATGTTTGGGGTGTTGCCGGATCATACCGAAAGTGGCAACAACTTGGGAACTTTAAATGGATTACTATACATATTTAATATTTTTTTTGGAATCTACGTAAAAATCTAGGATAGTTTTCACTTATAATCTCCCTAGTATTTTAATTATTATCAGAAGACGAAGATAATCTTCTCAAAAAAATCGTATAGAAGAAAAATTTCTGTAGATTAATTCAAGAACGAGGGAGATTCGGTAAGAAAATTTCGCACTAAATTATTAATTTGAAGGTGAGGAGGTGAAAATGAGGATTGCGTTAGTTGTTAGTTCGAAGAGCAATAATATCCTATTTTTTTTTTATGATCTAACACTAGCCCTATAGGAAAAATCCTTTAGGGCACTCTGGGAGTGGTGCGTGTGCTCAATAAGCGATTCACGTTGGTTTTGAATCGTTGGAGGTTATATTCGTTGGGAAAAACGACCTCGCGAAGGTCTTTCCACAAGGATGTAGTCCTCCAGATGAAAGAATTCTTAAATAATGAAGTTCGAGGAGTACTAAGCTTAACCACATATAGATGGGCGGCAGTGGTTCGTCGTGTATTTATACTATTCGTCGCTCTGGGCGGAATTAAGAGGGCAAGTTCAGCCGAGCACCTTCCATGAAAATATCTGTAAAAGACAGTCAAATCCCCAATCGATGTTCTAGGCTGTCGAGGTAATTCGTCAGCTCGTGGTCTCCGATCAGACGAATAGCCCTCCTTTCGATGGAATCCAGTAGCCGAAGTGGTTTGTAGAACTTTCTGGTTCGGAAGAGTAGACCAAGTTTCTGAGAAGCTATCTTGGAGATTGCCACAACGTGGTTATGCCAAGACCTATTTCCTCCCACATTGACGGCCAGCAAATTAATAGATGAAGCCAGTGGGATTGCGTGTCTGTCCATGACTATATCCGGTTCTGTAATATTAACCTTTTGAGAGAAAACTGCTGCCTGGGCTTTTTGCGTTAAAGTCGACTTGGTTACTGTCACCCAAGCCAACATTTCTTCCAGGTCTTTGTTGAGGCGTGATACTTCATGCTGTCTGCGAATATGTGCATCGGCAGCGGATGTCTGTGCATTCGAAGAGAAAGATGAGATAAGTGTGCTATCGTCAGCAAAACTAAATATCGGATTTTTCGTTTTCACTAGAAGGCCGTTAATGTAGAGTAAGAAGAGAGTGGGAGACAATATGGACCCTTGAGGAACACCGGCATTGGTGGTCAAGGTGTCCGAGAGAAATCCGTCAATCGCCACTTGCAGAGAGCGGTCCCTAAGAAAGCTAGACAACCATGCACAGAATCGACTGGGCATACCATAGGATCGTAGTTTATTTAGAAGTCCCTCATGCCAAGCACGATCAAAGGCTTTAGAAATATCCAGTGCAACAGTCCGAGACTCCCCATGATGTTCGATTACGTTGTTCCAAAGATGGGTGACATAGGCTAGAAGATCTCCAGTTGATCTGGACTTCCGAAAACCATATTGATGATTGCGGATAATGTTGACGCCTTCCAGGTACTTTAGAAGATGTTGGTTAATAGCTTCCTCCATTACTTTTGATATAACTGAAAGCAATGCGACTTTTCGATAGTTGCTAGACAGGGTTATCTTACCTTTCTTTGTTATAGGCTGGAATCGCGCCGTCTTCCAGCACGATGAAAATATTCCTTGTTTGTAGGATAAGTTAAAAAGTCTACAAAATACTGGTGTTAGTTCATCGGCGCATCTCTGGAGAACTATAACAGGAATTTCGTCTGACCCAGAAGCTTTCTTGACGTCGAGCCCTTTCAGGATTCGTCTGACGGGACGCTGACGGAACACGATTTCGGTCATTTCGGATTGAACTGCAGGAATGTTGGGTGGTGTTCTTCCCTGGAAATCTACAGTGGAAAATAGTTCAGCAAATTATTTTGCTTTGTCTCTTGCTGTGGATGCTATTGTACCATCGGTGTTAGCGGTGGAATAGTTGATTTGGTAAAATTTTGGCTGACGGCCTTAGCGACTGACCAAAAGGACCTTGATCCTGAGTTTGTTTTGATCCTCATGTTATGGAATTCTTTGGTTTGATCTATTGTTAGCGCTTACATTGGTTTCGAGGGATAATAAAGATGGTACGATTCTCAGTGGTAGGGTTTGTTCGGGTTTGTCGGCAAGCTCACAATCCTTGCTAAACCAGGGCTTGCCATTGGAAGGGCGTTTTTGGGATGAGGGGATAAATGCTTCCATGCTAGTTAGAATGACGTCGGAGACCTCCCCATCCCAGATGGATGGATCATCAGATGAGAAGCATACGCTCATCCAAGGAAAAGTGCGGGGATCTTCCTACTTGGCGCATATCTTGCGAGGTTTAGGAAGTTGTTGTTTCATGCGACGTTCCGTCTTTTGGTCACTATCATCAAATTATTTTTTTTAAATATGGACCTGAATCTTTTTGTTTAAATTATGAAAGAGGACCGAAATCTATCTTAAGTGATATAAACACTTACTGGTTTTCCGACGTTTTGTTCTTCATTAAAATACTCCTAGTACGTTCCTGTAATTTACTTTTAATAACAATTAAAGACAGAAATAACAATAATAATTTTAGAATGATCAGTTTCGTCGAAACAAAAGTAAATTACAGGAATATACTAGGGGTATTTTAATGAAGATGGTCAATTTAAGAAAAAAACCATCGAAAAACCAGCAGGTGTGGTATACCAATGAATGTGGATTTCGGTCCTCTTTGTTCCTATTTAACCGTCTTCCTATCTCTTCCATTTCCGAAATACCAGCGGTGAAGGCGAAACTTGTAATAAGTTGTAAAAAAATTTCATACGATTCTAAAATGTCCAGTTTAAAAAGTATGCGGTTTGTAAAAGAATGGCCCATAATAAGACAATTCGATAAGACTGCTTCTCGCATTATAATTGTAAATAATAATTATTGTTATCCAATATAATTTTCAGGTTATACTTCGATTTCTTCATGCTGGGTTTATATTTATACAATTTCATATATATTCTTCCCGTAAACTGGGTTTATGTTAAGAACTACAAATCGCTTAAATGGCACACATTCCAAGTGGATATGGTGATCACCGCGTGCATGATAGCCACCTTTTTCATTGGCTATTTTGATCAGGAACTGATGTACGTCGAACTGAGACCATGGAAAGTTGCGAAGTAAGTACCGCCATATTTGAATTCTATACTTATTTCTTTTTAAACAATTTTTTAACAGCAGAAATTTAAATAAAAATTAAATAAGAAAAATCGTTTCAAGGAGCTGGATCGGTAATAATGACAACATATGGGGTGTTCCACCGGGAAACAGTTCGATCTACAGGGTGTTATGAAAATGACTTATTATATTTAAACCGGCATATCCTGAGAAGAAAATAAATTGAAGAAAAATAACCATAAATGGCGCTTTGAATTATTAAGCGAAATATACACTTTATATGAAATCTCAAAATTTACGTTGCCGCTCCTGAAGACCTTCGCAATCAATAGTTTATTGAGGCAGTCTCGAGGTTCAAAAGAGGTTAGCGCATTATAGGCAGTGTTGTATTATTGCAACACAGAACACGCTTTCAGTTTTTGACAACAAGGCGTCTTTGACCCGCGTTATTACTTCTTTTTCAAACCTTTTAGAAAAAAGTACAATTTTAAGGTACAAGCTCTCTTACCTTCGATCTTATTTTTAAAATAATCCGTTTTATAATTAAATTCCATAAAAAAATAAAACACAAAACGTATGTTTTGTTCAGCTGAACAGTAGATAATATCGCTCAAATTTAAAATCACATCACAACGTTTATTATTATGAATTATTTCACAACAGGCAAAAAATCGGGTAATGCTACAAATAACAAAACGTTTAAAATTCGCAAAAGTCAAGCACGTGGAACCCTTGACAGCGTTATTCCACCCCCGAGTCTCAAAACATACTGAAGCAACGATAGTTGCTCGCGGCCGGTATCCAAGCAAGGGCGAGACACGCGGTGTAATCTGACAACACGGTTAGTATACTCTAGTGACCCACATTGTTGCTAAGTGAATCCAGATGGAACGGCGCGACAGTATGTGGGTAAAATGAGGTTTTACCTTAGTATTTACGATTATAAAAAAAATTATGTAGACTTTCTCTAGGACACCCTAGGAGTCACCCATTTAAATATAATAAGTCATTTCCATAACACCCTGTATAGCGAGTGATGCATCGTTGAGTTGAACATTGGAAATTCATTTGCCATCACGTTTAATTGAATAGCGTATGATTGGCTCACCGAAATGTATTCAAACTCGGTACATGGGTTTAAGATGTTGGCCTCTTCAAGAAGTTCTAATGTAGTTTTCCTATACAATATACAGGGGAGCCAATATTCAGCCACCCTCAAAAATTAGATGGGATTTCCTATTTTCAACGTGTAGTTGGATACGGTTAAATGCCAAAGAAATAAATATGTCACATGTTCTTGATATCGCTTTATCACATTCCCCATAAATATGTTTAAATAATCTTTATTTGTTCGGGTTTGCGCAATATACACTTAGCAGCAAAAATAACGCACAACCAAAAATTGTACTCAATTTCAAATCGATTTCGCTAATTTTTCTTTTAAACTGTAGCTTTTTTCTTTGGTAATTGCACTTGCAATTTTAGACACCCTGTAGGGAGCATTAGCAGCAAAAATGAGTGTATGATGAAATCATACTGTAGCCTCATGTTTTCTAAACATTTTGTTTGTTTAATTTCTCTAATATCTGCAATGTCAAAGAAAATATACAGATTTATACCAGAACACAGGCCCGTTCCTGGGGTGTTTGGCGCCTACGTGCAGGTTTCTTTGGTGCGCCCTAGTTTAAAAAAAATTGTCCTATTTTTAAAAATATATTTCGGGAAAAACTGGTAATGTTTTGAATTGTAAGAAAACTGATAAAAAATAATTAGAAAATTTTTTATTAATTAAATTACCAAAACAAACAAAATCACAAAAAATATTTGGTAAGTATATTCACAAGAAAATTAAAAGAGAATAAAATTAACGTAAATAAAATAAACAACAAAAACATAAACAATATTATACCTAATACTTATATAGGAGGTACCTAACACCAATATTTTAATGATAAAAAAATAAACGTTTCAAAAATGAAAAAATACTATTTTTGTAATAAACAAAACAAAAAAGGAACGATATACCTAAAATAATACACGTCTGGCTTTCACGGATGCAAGCTCGTTGATCATCTGATTATGATCAAGAGCCTGAGAAATATCATTTTCGATCGAAATAATGGCCAAATCTGATAGGCGTTCTTGACTCATAGATGTCCTTAAATAATTCTTTATTAGTTTTAACTTAGAAAAACTTCTTTCACCTGAAGCTACTGAAATGGGTAATGTAAGGTATATCCGTAAGACTATAAATAAATTTAGAAAAAGAGACTATAGATTTTTTTTAGTTATATAATTTAAAATGTCAATGGGAAAGGATTAATCAGTAGTATTTTTAGGATTAAGAATCTTATATGTTAAAATTTCATTATGTAAATCTAAGCCGTCAATGTCTTTAGATATTACTCTATCAATCTCAACTTGCAATTCAGTATCTAAATTTACACATGATTCTTTAATTAAGTCAGATTCTAAATTTTTAAAATTACATAAGAACCCAAATAAATTTTGAAATTTGTTTATACCCTCGAACCGCTTTTGTAAAGACTGAATGGTTGTATCTAAAATTAGAAAATAAAAATCGATTTTAAATTTTTGCTTTGGATCTGCTACAGATTCATCCTTACTTTCATATGAAAATTGTTGCTTAAATTTTCGTTGCCGTACTATTGGGAATACCTGCTCTACACCTTTTTTTGCTGCTTCTTCTTTAGCTTTATTGAAAATTTTTGTCTGAACGTTTTTCGTTAAAATAAAGATTAAGATTTTCAATTTCTTTATGGCAGTCATTTAAGTTTCTATTCGGATCTTGTAGTATTTTACTTACTATATTAATTTTTTCTAAAATATCATGCCATATTAAAATCGAACAAACAAATTTAAAAGTCTTAATTTTATCCAATAAAGATTGTGCACTATGTTTTGTCTTTATGTCTCGTGATGTATCTTTTGTCAAAAATTCTAGGCTATTACAAATTTCTTCTAACTGATATCTAAGAGGACGAATTGCTTTAATTCTACTTTCCCACCTAGTTTCACTTACTGAGCAAGCGTTTGGTAACATTTTTAGACATATTAAAATGATAAAATATATGATTTATTTTTTTAATTTGTAATAAAGAATACTGAATGACCGTCGATTGTGCGCCCCTAAAAATTTTGCGCCTGCGTGCATGCACGCCCTGCACGCTCGCTAGGAACGGCCCTGCCAGAATATGTTATGCACAGTGCAACATACGTGAAACAACTTTATTTAATGGAGACTCTGTGTTGTTTTGAGCTGGAATTTCCTTAACAGCACGGACGGACATCGTACCTTAGCGAGAGGTATATCAGTGACACTTTGTCTGAGCACGTTGTCCCTTTCGCTCCGTACATTGGGAATAATTGTTTACTAATGCACGACAACGCAAGACCTCATGTTGTGCGCATCGTCAATGAATATTTAAATGAAGTAAATATTCGAACTCTAAATTGGCCACGGCGCAATCCCGATTTGAATCCTATAGAGCACTTTTTTGATATTATTGGTAAGGCACTGATACAGCATCAACCCCCTCCTATCAACCTGCAAGATGTCCAAATAATGGTGACCGATATTTGGAATGGACTTGACCGAAATAAAATATCCAATTTAATATCGAATATGCCGAAGCGATGTGAAGCAGTCATTAGAAGTAGAGGTGGGAACACGCGCTATTAATGTAATTTTTTTGATATTTATTGTTAATTAGTGTTAGTGTTATTCCCAACGAATATAACCTCCAACGATTCAAAACCAACGTGAATCGCTTTTTGCGCACACGCACCACTCCCAGAGTGCGCTAAAGGATTTTTCCTATAGTGCTTGTGTTTGATCTTGAAAAAATTCTATTTTAATTAAAAAAAAACATTTGAACAGAAACAAAAAGTTATAAAATTTCCACAATTTTTATTTAGAAAAAACCGTAACATGTTTCGGCACACGGTGCCTTCTTCTGACGGAATAAATATAAATGTGGTAAAATTTGATTTAAATATCTTAGTAGGTACAAGATGGAACGAACGATTTTATGGTATGGGGTTTACACTAATCGTAATAATTATACCCAACAGAAGGGTAATATTTATGCTAATGTTACAAATAGGTGTAAATTCCTAATCTTATTGTGTAGATTTATATAAATTCAGTAAAGGTGAATAATTAGTGTCTAATTGTTCATTCAATAATAAACCTGACCTTATCTTTTTGTTAATCTCCATACTTTCCAAATAGTTTAATTTCTTTGATTTTTTCTCAGTATGTAAAATTTTTAAAATCTTTGGAAAAATTGTGCTTCTCTGAATTTAAATGTAAGGCGTAATGTGAAAGATTATTGTTTTTAGGAAACTAGATTCGTTTTCTTTGATTCTTGTTTTGAAAGATCTGCCTGTTTGTCCAATGTACATTTTAGGACACGAACCCCATTCTAGCAAATATACTCCTGATTTAGTTAGTTTATTTGGTTTCGATTTGTTGTTTTTAATTAGTTTACCTAGATTATTATTGGTTCTAAAAGCGGTTTTTATTTTGTTTTTGTAGAGAGTTTTGGAAATCTTTTTCGTAATATTGCCTGTGTATATGATAGATTTAAATTTCTGGTCGAGTGTATTATTTGTTGTTGGATATACTAAGTTTATTGCTTTCTTATATTCTTTTTTCTTAACTAAATCATCCACCATACCCGCATTATTTTTTTATTTATTTATTATTGAATGAACAATTAGACACTAATTATTCACCTTTACTGAATTTATATAAATCTACACAATAAGATTAGGAATTTACACCTATTTGTAACATTAGCATAAATATTACCTTTCTGTTGGGTATAATTATTAAGATTAGTGTAAACCCCATACCTTTAAAATCGTTCGTTCCATCTTGTACCTACTAAGATATTTAAATCAAGTTTCACCACATTTATATTTATTCCCTCAGAAGAAGGCACCGTGTGCCGAAACATGTTACGGTTTTTTCTAAATAAAAATTGTGGAATTTTTAAACTTTTTGTTTCTGTTCAAATTTATAATGGATTTCCATCAAGTATCGGCTAAATCAATCAATTTAAAAAAAAAACATGTTTCTTTGATATTACAGATATCAGAGAAATTAAAGGAACAAAATGTTTAGAAAACATGAGGCTGCAGTATGATTTCGTCATACGCCCGTTGTTGTTGCTAATGCTCCCTACAGGGCGTCTCAAATTTAACGTAAAAAACCATTCTCATTTTTTCACCCTGTGTAAGCCTAAAACTGATATCTGAGTGAAAAATTCTATAACAGTGCAATTGCCAAAGAAAAAAGCTACAGTTCGAAGGGAAAATTAGCGAAATCGAGTTTGAAATTGAGTATAGTTTTTGGTTGTGCGTTATTTTTGCTGCTAAGTGTATTTCAATCACAAAATAGATTATCGCTAAACGTTTAGGGAGGAACTGTAAAAGACTACGTGGCTAGTCTAAATTGTTTTTGAGAGGACTCTAAATTGACAGATATAATATACAAGGTGTCCGAAAAAAGGAGGTCAATCCATTAACCATATATTCCTTGAGCAAAAATAATATTACTTTTATAATGCCATTTTTAATTTTTGACCCTCATGTGCGATATACAGGGTGTTAAAGTTTGAAATTAAAAACTGATTTTTTTGAATAATTCGACTATTTAATGAGATATTAATTTAAAATTTGGTACATTACGTCAGCACAAAATGCTACATCTTTTGAGCGGAACAAAACAAGAAATGTTTGTCAAATACTCAAAATAGGGGGGTCTATTTCCCGCTGACCAACCCTATTTTTAAGTGGGTGCGCTAGTGACTTCCAAACTATATTTTTTTAGGTAATCATTTATTTTTGATTATTTTTCTCCCTTATAAAATTTCGATCAAATCATGTGTTTTGGAGATAATTTGAAAAGAATGGATCCTTACCAGATACCAGCGCGGCTGACTGTAATCCAATAATTTTCAAATGCTAAATCAAGTCAGCCGTTGTCGCATTACCATGGATACAAGATATAATTAAGTAAAACTTTGCAATAAGTGACAATACGAAAACAAAAGACTAGCCAAAAATAAGGACAGTGGCGCACATATAAAAACCTGTAGTACTAATTCAGTTAAATGAAATTAGTTTATTGACCTACTAAGAACTTACTATTGCTAATCTTCATATAACAGTAAACACCATTATTAGCATTCGTTCTTAAGACAATAATTTACTATTACTTATTAAATAAAATATAATATAAAATAATTTGGACTATTCGGTCTGGGGGTGTATGAAAGATTTTGTGTATATGGTTCCGATGAGCGAGAATCATTTAATAGAAAGAATACTTCAAGCTGGGCAGCAGTTCAGGTTAAAACCACATACTTTTCAAAGGTTAAGATTTTCTTTAACAAAGAGAGCTCGCATGTGTATTAAAAAAAATGGAGGTCATATCGAGCAATTCCTTTGACTATTTTTTTTGTTTGTTTTTTGATACTAACGTTAATTTAAAAAAATAATATTTGAATATAGAAATTTGTTTCCATTTTCTTTCATCAGACTAATATCCAGACGCGTTTCGCCGTTTCTGTAGTTCTTAGTAGGTCAATAAACTAATTTCATTTAACTGAATTAGTGCTACAGGTTTTTATCTGTACGCCACTGTCCTTATTTTTGGTTAGTCTTTTGTTTTCGGTATTGTCACTTATTGCAAAGTTTTACTTAATTATATCTTGTATCCATGGTAATGCCACAACGGCTGACTTGATTTAGCATTTTAAAATTATTGGATTACCGTCAGCCGCGCTGGCATCTTGTAAGGATCCATGCTTTTCAAATTATCTCCAAAACACATGATTTGATCGAAATTTTATAAGGGAGAAAAAATAATCAAAAATAAATGATTACCTAAAAAAATATAGTTTAGAAGTCACTGGCGCACACACTAAAAAATATGGGTGGTCAGCGGGAACTGGACCCCCCCTATTTTGAGTATTTGACAAAAGTTTCTTGTTTTGTTCCTCTCAAAAGATGTAGCTTTTTAGGCTGACGCAATGTACCAAATTTGAAATTAATATCTCATTAAATACCCGAACTATTCAAAAACATCAGTTTTTAATTTCAAACTTTAACACCCTGTATATCGCACATGAGGGTCAAGAATGAAAAATGGCATTATAAAAGTAATATTATTTTTGGTCAAGGAATATATGGTTAATGGACCTCCTTTTCCCGGACACCCTGTATAATTGCGTTAGAGAAACTAAACTGTTGATCTTTGAACATTATTTTTTCAATACAAACTGTAGTAGGAGTGTAAATTATTTCTATATAAAAGTCACTTTAGTAAAATGAAATGAAATATAAAAGGGTAAAGTAAGAAATTATTGACTTGTGACACGTGACCGGCGATACATTTTTAAATTCAGCTGTAATCTAAAAAAAAAACTTTTAAAATTGCTTTTTAATGCAGGAAGTAACATATATTTCGCAAATTATAATCGTTTCTACAGGCAAACAGTTGATTTTAGTAATTTATATGCTGGACAGGACTATCGCTAGCTGCAGAAAATGTTCTTAGTATGCTGGATGGTACTGTTTCGACACAGCATCAATTTAGGGGCGCCGAACAAACCCGAACAAACCGTGAATGTGGAAAAAGTGATGTAATCTTCGAATTTGTTGAGGTTTAGTAGACCGAGTACTCGACAACACCCAAGTCAACAATTCATCCAACAAATCTATCTAATTTTTATATTTTATGCGTTTTCGTTTTAGGAGATATCTAACGACTTATTTCTTTTTTGATGTTTTATCCTGTATAACATCTTATTTGTTATATTTCTTCCTCACGGCCGAAGGTCCTTCTAATTTCAACCCAGTGAAGTATACCATGGTGGGACGACTAATGCGATTTAGAACAATGGACGAAACCTTGAATATATTGAGATTGGTAAGTGAGAAGTAAAAAGTAAAAGAAATAAAATTCTACGAAAGACAACAATATACAGGGTGATGTCCAACCGGTAAGCAATTCGATCTATACCGGGTGTAACAAATTCGTCTTTCACCATTTTGAATTTCGGGAATGGTAAGAGATACGAAGTCGGTTAAATTGTAGCAAAGTTGCATAATTATGCCGCCCAATAATTTTTTATTTTTTTTTATGATCAAACACAAGCACTATAGGAAAAATCCTTTAGGGCACTCTGGGAGTGGTGCGTGTGCGCAAAAAGCGATTCACGTAGGTTTTGAATCGTTGGAGGTTATATTCGTTGGGAAAAACGACCTCGGGAAGGTCGATCCACAAGGATGAAGTGCTCCAGATGAAAGAGTTCTTTAATAATGAACTTCAAGGAGTACTAAGCTTAACCACATATGGATGGGCGGCAGTGGTTCGTCGTATATTTCTGCTATTCGTCGCTCTGGGCGGAATTAAGAGGGCGAGGTCAGCCGAGCACCTTCCATGAAAATATCTGTAAAAGAGAGTCAAATCCCCAATCTGTCTTCGATGTTCTTGGCTGTCGAGGTTCTTCGTCAGCTCGTGGTCTCCGATCAGACGAATAGCCCTCCTTTCGATGGAATCCAGTAGCCGAAGAGTATGTTTGGGTGCAGAGCTCCAGACATGAGAGCAGTACTCTAGTGATGGTCGAATCTGGGCTTTGTATAGTATGCCAAGGCATATTTCCTCCCAGATTGACGCCCAGCAAATTAATAGATGAAGCCAGTGGGATTGCATGTCCGGCCATGACTACTTCTGTAATGTTAACCTTTTTAGAGAAAACTGTTGCCTGGGTTTTTTAGCGTTAAATTCGACTTGGTTACTGTCACCCCAAGCCAAAATTTCTTCCAGGTCTTTGTTGAGGCGTGATACTTGCTGTCTGCGAAGATGTGCGTCGGCAGCCGATGTTTGCGCATTCAAAGAGATAAGTGTGCTATCGTCAGCAAAACTAAATATCGGATTTTTAGTTTTCACTAGAAGGTCGTTAATGTAGAGTAAGAGGAGAGTGGGAGACAATATGGACCCTTGAGGAACACCTCAAAAGCTTTAGAAATATCCAGTGCAACAGCCCGAGACTCCACATGATGTTCGATTGCGTTGTTCCAAAGATGGGTGACATAGGCTAGAAGATCTCCAGTTGATCTGGACTTCCGGAAACCATATTGATGATCTTCCAGGTACTTTAGAAGATGTTGGTTAATAGCTTTCTCCATTACTTTTGATATAACTGAAAGCAATGCGGCAACAAAATCAAAAATAAATACAGGGGGCGTTCGTATTGGGAAAAATCTAAAATTTTGCGTGTCGATTCCTATTTTTTCCTTATTTTGTTCGAAGAGATGTCCAAAAATAAACACAACACACACCACAAGATGGTATTATCACATCTTTCATGCGACGTCTCGTCTTTAGGTCACCATCATCATAATTTTTTTAAATACAGGCCTGGATCTTTTGTATAAATTATGAAAGGGGATCGAAATCTCCGTTCAGCGGTATATAACTTACTGATTTGTAAATGTTTTGTTCTTTAAATTGACCATCTTCATTAAAATGCCTCTAATACGTTCCTGTAATTTACTTTTTTTGTTTTAATTGGGTATGACTCGAAAATGTGAAAGTCAATGCCTTTCTTAAAAAGTTTTTAAGAAAGCGCTGGCTGTCTTTTAGGGACAGCCGGCCCTTAAACAATCCTGAACTTAGGTCCAACATAACGCCGATCAACCTGTGAACTGGGTTCATTCAATATTACGTTGTTCAATATAAATTGAACTTTAGTTCAACTAAACAAAGATCAGTTTATGTTGGCATTAATATTATTTCGTTACTTTTATTTTTTTAACATTTTTGACATGAAATATAGGTAACCTTTATTTGATTTGATTTGGCGATTGGTGGGCTGGCTTTCCAGGTTTTTGTACTCGATGTACTTATAAAATATTGTTAAAAATAAGAACTAAAATATTTCAATTTTATTTGCAGATTGGTGATTTATTGGTCCCATAAAAAAATATATACATTATTAAATACGTTACTAGTCTATTAAGCAGTAGCGACGCGTGACTTTTTTTAAAGTGTTACCAAAACCAGATGATGACTAACCCAAGCCTGTAGAATTAAATAAAACCAATCACTAGTCCCAAACAATATATTATAATAATATATAAAACAACAAACAAACAACAAAAAAAAACTAAACATACCATTCTACTACAAAAATAACACAAACGAACAAAGTAGAAAAAAACATAAACTCCTGGACAAAATTAACGCAACATCATAAATTTGCCATATTTTTGATGCTTTTTTTCCTGAATTTATGATCCGATTTGAATGATTTTTTTTTGCATTGTAAGTTGGTTCCTTGGCAATGTCATAGTTTTCGCTGCTTACGATAAAAATTTAATTTTCGATTTATACTGGGTATACTAAAAATGCTATGTTTTTTTCCGAAAATTCGCATTACCCTGTGGAGTATATTAGCAACCGAAACATATTGCAGTTAACATTAAGCGGTAGGTCCATCTCTCCCCAACATTTTCTTTTTTGGTTTACTTCATTATCTCTGTTATTAAAGAAGATACACTGTTTTATAGCGTAACATGTTTTATAGACTTTAATATGCAACACATTCAGTGTTAAATGTTTTAATTAATGACACAACGACTTCTAGTTACCAAGACAAAAAATGGTAACATTGTTAAATATCGCGGCGGCCGACCGCGGTCCCTCGCTGTTCAGCCCACGCTTTAGCACTATAGAATTCAAGCACGCGAAAAGACACGAGCCGGCTCCGACCAGAGCCGACGGACCATCACGTGTATCCATAAATAAAAGTGGTAACATGTAATAATCGAGGCGGTTTGATTCACGTTATAAACGCATAACCCGGACAGTATAGAGCGTATTATTTTCGTGTGGTTAATAATTGGCTATTTAAAAAATAAATAAAATTATTTCACAGTAGTATTTTCAAGATTTTTAATTTTTAACTGTTACCAATGGTAACTGTGGTTACATAGACGCTTCGCCACAAGATACAAGTTTCATAAGACATTATCTAAGAGTACGTGTTTAACTCAGAAAACGACCCGCGAAGCCTGGAGTTTTCCAAAGTACAAGTGCTATTATTGTCTTATAAACCGTGTATTTTATAATACATTTTCTATTTGGGTCTTTAAAGTCGTTAAAAAATATAGTAGATTTTTTCCATTTGAATTAATATTTTCTTTTTGGATTGGCAATACTTTTACAATTTAATAAAATGTTACAAGTATCAAATATGCCAAAATAGAAACAATTGAATACAACAAAGCTTTTTCCCATCCGTCATAATTACAAATAAATATACAGGGTCCGCAAACGAAGCGTGGACGGAAGATTAAATCGTTATCGAAGAACTTATCAACAATACTAAAACAGCTTGAGATATTGGATTAGAAGCGGCATGTTTTAAAAATATTTTACATTATACAGGGTGGCCCAAAAAAGTGTGACAGCATAAAGTTATATTGTTTTAAATGGGATACCCAGTATTTTATTGCATATTTAGGTTCGTATTACTATCGTTTATAAGTGCCTCAAGTTTTATTTAATTTGGTTTTGTAGTTTCGCAGAAATAAATTAAAAACTAAAAAAAAAAGTTTTGCAGTCCTGAATAAAAAAATCAAAAAAAACAATCCAGAACTATTTTTTTAACCTCGGCATTGAGTGAAATTTATGACAAGAGGTCTAGGGATACTATGAATGTAATTGTGTTTATTTATTTTATACAGGGTGTTCATAATAAGCTTTCAAAAACCCCACATTTTAAAATAATTTTTCTCAAGTTTTTCAAATGGAACACCCTGTATATTATTTGGCTATTTGACGTAGAATTCATACACAATTTTTTTTTGTAATACAAGCATATAAGTTATATCCAGCCGTTCTCGAGATAACTATAAATATCATAAATTATGTTGTTTAAATAGACTTTTATTGGGAAATTTTGTTATAGGCGACTAGACTAATAATTGTAAACTAAAGTAAATGTTCAAAATAGCTTCCTTTTACTCTTAGAGTTTACCGTATTTTAGTTATTTCGATATAAATTTTAAAAGCCTACATTTTTGCTACTTTCATTTATTTAATTTTATTTTTTATTATTAATCGAGTTGCCATGATTTTTTTTGTTTAGATTGTCACTATGACAGCCAAATAAAATTATTTTATTTGTTCAGTCGTCGAAATTAAGTACTAACTTACACAAAATGTCGAATTTTACAACTTTAGAAATGGTAAATATGATGGGTGAATGTGCAAGAAATTGCCTCCTCGCGAGCCGAGTGTATGTAAAGATATCCAGATATTGAGAGAAAGCCGAGACCAGAAACCTTCGAGAAATTGTTGCAAAGATTTGTAGCAACAGGAAGCACTGCGTACACAAAAAGGATGATAAAATCAATAAACCCGTTATTAATGAAGCAAATTAAGAGTTCTGTTGGCAGTAGAGGAAAATCATTAATAATAAAGTAAAAGGAAGCTATTTTGAACATTTACTTTAGTTTACAATTATTAGTCTAGTTGCCTATAACAAAATTTCCCAATAAACACAAAACAACAACAAATTTATGATATTTACAATTATTTCGAAAACGGCTGGATATAACTTATATGCATGTATTACAAAAAAAAATTGTCTATGAATTCTAAGTCAAATAGCCAAATTATATACAGGGTGTTCCATTTGAAAAACTTGAGAAAAATTATTTTAAAATGTGGGGTTTTTGAAAGCTTATTATGAACACCCTGTATAAAATAAATAAACGCAATTACATTCATAGTATCTCTAGACCTCTTGTCATAAATTCCACTCAATGTCGAGGTTAAAAAAATAGTTCTGGATTGTTTTTTTTGATTTTTTTATTCAGGACTGCAAAACTTTTTTTTTTAGTTTTTAATTTATTTCTCCGAAACTACAAAACCAAATTAAATAAAAATTGAGGCACTTATAAACGATAGGAATACGAACCTAAATATGCAATAAAATACTGGGTGTCCCATTTAAAAAAATATAACTTTATGCTGTCACACTTTTTTGGGCTACCCTGTATAATGTAAAATATTTTTAAAACATGCCGCTTCTAATCCAATAACTCAAGCTGTTTTAGTATTGTTGATAAGTTCTTCGATAACGATTTAATCTTCCGTCCACGCTTCGTTTGCGGACCCTGTATTATTAAAGTTAATAAAAATGAGTCAGGAAGAAAGTTGTACTCCGTCAGAAAAAAAAACTTTTAAGAAGCATATGTAAAACTTTGAGTTATGGTGCGAGCAGAATAAAGTTCAAAGTATTGAACAAAGTATTGTGTCGACACAGAATCTGACAGGAATAATAATTAATGCCCAGGAAATATCTACTACATGTCAACAATGAAAAAAAATAAATTTCAGTTTCAAAAAGTGCCAGGTTATTCAATTGTGTTGCATTTGATAATGTAGCCATTATGAAACCCAAATAGAAAAATATCGTTTTATGGTTTTAGTTTAATGAAATTGAAGTCGTAGAAAATATTTTTACAACTCGTGTGCGAAATTCTTTGATGATCTCGAACGTTTTTTTGGCCTCGACACATCAAAAAATTTTCGTTCTCGATCACCAAAGTAGTTTTTCGCACCCTAGATACAAAATAACTATTTCAAGAAGGTTTCTGCCTTTTCAGTACTACGGATTCTCAGCTGCAGCTGCTGTATCAATGGAAATTGCATTGGGAGCCATTTGGGCAATTCTGTTAGGTTTGGGGCTTTCCTCCATTGTGGTGCAATATCCTTATATTACTAAATATATAAGGGTAAGTGGAGTATAAATACGAAAATGTCAATATCCTGGAAAAGAAATTATGTAATAACATTTTGAAATATTAGCTCGTTATTTCGGGATACAATCAAAAAACCTGCTATTATCGCAAATTGCGCCCTCTAACAATTTTATTAGGAATTATCGTGTACCACTGGATGCGACAGAACTATCCAAAGTGCGTATAAATATGGCGAGACGAGCCTGATTCGCGCCTGAGCTGCGTCAACACCGAGCCTGGTTCAGCGGTTAGTCATATTGGTACGGGCTGCGAGCCTCGGACGCGCCTACCACGAGCCTCTCGGAGAAGGCTTATCAGAGGCTCACATATATATAATCATTATATTGCTAATACCATCTGCAATTATGTCCCCGCTATGGGCATCGAAGGGGTAATAGTGAGTTTGCACAGGTCGGAAATTTCCTTGTGAAAGTAAACAACACGGTGCCCTGATTGGTGTAAACGTGCCAAATTCCGTCCGAATATTTTAACTTTCATCCGACGTCGTATGTTTCTTAACCTCACTTTTTTCTAATCCAAAAATTAAGAATGAATGATTATATTGACTATTTTGGGAATTATTATCAGCTACTAAGGCACAAAATTAAAAATACATTAATTTTAAGGTTATTTAGTGACCAAATATATATTATATTGAATACGAGTGACACTCTCTTCTTTTCTACAAGCTTTTTAGTGAAATTCGGTTCCGAAGATCGGATAATGTGATAAGCAAAATATTTACGTATATATGTAGATACCTGAAACACTTTATACCTGATATTGATCCATAACTTTTGCAAAAAAGCACCATGCACTTCTGTCCTTTCATCTTAACCAAAACAAGCCACTAACCTACCAAACAGCGAATCGAATCACCACAAATTAAAAACTCCTTCTCAAAAATTGTTGTTAGGTAATGAAAGTTTATAAGCACTAATATACCGACAACAATGTGGATGAACCACTTTTTATTCTGTAATTTGAAAAAGCATCTAGAACCACAGATGGCGACGAATAACAACAAACAAATAATGTGGGGCCGGCTCTGACGCGATCGTTAAAATTTCCACCCTACTGCGCAAAATTAATAGTACCACACGATCTCCCATAGCGGGGACACTTTTTTTATTTTGGAACCATCCTATTGGCAATATAATGGTTATACAGGGTGTTTTTTAAAGTGTTACAAGGCGATATCTCGCAAACGGTTTAAAATATTTTCTTGAAATTTTAATGAGGTAATAGTGAGATGGGGGACATATTTAGACATATTTTTGGTATCTACCCCCTTTCCCCATTTTGAGGGGTGGGGGGTAACTTTGAAATTTTAAATGGGAATATGTACTTTTGTTTATTAAATTCGGATCTACGTAAAAAACTACGTATTTGTACAAAAAAAAATTTTGGTTACCGAATTATAATTAATTTATTATTAAATTTCTATTGGATTTAAAAAATAACTAAATTTAAAATAAATCAAGTTCACTTATTTCAAAATTATTATTCGTTTACATGGAAATGCGTTGTTTTGACTTCAGTCAGTTGAGAATTTTTACATATCAACGATTATTTCTCAGCTTGGTCAATTGAACATGGAAGCGAATTTTAGTGTGCAAGTTGATATGTTGTTAATGTTGGGGGAGTGCAGAAGAAACTACAGACAAGCTTCACTAAGGTGGGCGGAAAGGTTTCCTAACAACCTGAAATTTCACATGGCATTTAAAAGGCTGGAAACTAGATGTCGCACTACTGGCAGTCTGAAGTCAAAACCACGACTTCGGAAGCGAACTAAAACAGATGCATATAGGGCAGTTGGAGTTTTAGGAATGATAGCTATTAACCCGCATGTAGGTACCAGACGGCTTGCTGCAGATGCTGGAATAAGCCAAAAATCGGTTGTGACCATATTGCATATGTACAAATTTCATCCATACCACATTACACTCCACCAAGAGCTTTATGGGCAAGACTTTGAAAATCGCGTTACATTTTGCAATTGGGTAACAGGGCAAATGCAAGGAAATAACAGATTTCTAAAGAATGTTGTTTTTTCTGATGAAGCTAGTTTCCAGAATTGTGGCCAGGTAGGATTTTAAGTTATCCCTTGTCGGTAGAAATTATTTTTTTTTTATTGTTTGTTTTCTTAAAGGTAAATAGACACAACATGCACTACTGGGCATCGGAAAATCCCCACTGGATGAGAACTGTGCCAAATCAACATCCTTGGTCAGTTAATGTCTGGTGTGGTATAATTGGAGATAGGGTTATTGGTCCGCATTTCTTTGAACGCCATTTAAATGGAGAATTGTATACAGATTTTTTAAGGAACGAATTACCACTATTATTAAACCAAAACATAAATCCTGACATGTGGTTTCAACAGGATGGAGCTCCACCGCATTATGCAATACAGGCCCGTAATCATTTAAACGAATTGTTTGAAAACAGGTGGATTGGGCGAGCTGGTCCGGTCAATTGGCCTGCTAGGTCTCCTGATTTGACCCCTCTTGACTTTTTCTTCTGGGGATTTATAAAAGACAAAGTGATGGCGACTGCACCTACAACTATAGACAATATGAAAGACCGAATCCGCTTTGCCTGCTTATTAGTGACACCTGAAATGTTAGAGCGGGTACGAAATTCGTTTTAAAAAAGAGTGAGAAAGTGTTTGGAAGTTGAAGGGAGATATTGCGAACATCTTCTGAAACATGACAGGCGATAAAGGGTAAATATTATTTTTTAAATTTTTATAACCTAATTAATTATAATTCGGTAACCAGTGGAGCTAACCAAAAATTTTTTTTTGTACAAATACGTAGTTTTTTACGTAGATCCGAATTTAATAAACAAAAGTACATATTCCCATTTAAAATTTCAAAGTTACCCCCCACCCCTCAAAATGGGGAAAGGGGGTAGATAACAAAAATATGTTTAAATATGTCCCCCCATCTCACTATTACCTCATTAAAATTTCAAGAAAATATTTTAAACCGTTTGCGAAATATCGCCTTGTAACACTTTAAAAAATTCACCCTGTATATATGTGGTTTTTACCTCGAGCTCAAAGGGATTTGGCGCGTCTAGTGGAACGGGTTTGTGACTGCAGGTTCGTGAAGAAGTTCTCTTTACAACGAGACTATAGAGTGGTCCGAAGAAGGCATAAATATAGCTATGTGCGTTTGAAACCAATAATTGGTCTTTTCCTTAAATAATAAAGATGTTCATTATTCTTATTATTTAGTGGATATCTACAAATTATCTTCTAATGTGTATGTGGGATCCGAGGGGTGAACCACTGGGGTATTTTATTGTATCAGTGAAGGGTATTTTTTGGGAATTTGTCTTAAAAATGTTGTTTTTGAAATTTTTTTGGGATAGTTATGAGTATTTTGAGGTATTTAATGCATATCCTTGTAAGTATTTGAGGTATTTTTTTTAAAAAGGGTACTTTATTGTACAAATTTTAGGTGGCAGTTGACCCCTCGGTGGGATCGCAAAGTGAAAGATTATTTTAAAAGAAGAAACCAAAGATAGGTAGGTGTGTGGAATGAGGTTGCGTCAGTCGTCGAAAAATCTGTAGAGACAACAAAGAAAAAAATGTCGAGTTTATTGGCGACCTACAATCGCCCAATTTTTGTTTTTTATTCACTAAACATGATAGTAATGAAGAACCACTGCACATAACATATAAAGCTGTCGTCTGTTCTTCGTCGTCAGACATGGTCTACCTCCTTTGGCTCACCGTGTACAACTAAAAATTAAATAAATTCGTAGGAAACTCGTGGCGTGATCGACTTGCCATGCGGAAAGGAAAAAAATCGGAAGAGGCTCGCGGCAGGCTCGTGGTAGGTTCGTCTCGTGCTCATCTCGCTCTATTTATACCTTAATCTGAGAATATTCGGAGAAATTCAGAATTTTAACATTTACTTTTTAATTGTACCCCTTTGCGGCGTTCCATAAATAAAAAATAATTTCCAGGATTTTCTCATAGCCACTTTGATCATGATTTTTTCGCCCGAACTTCACTTAACGAGATATGGCCGGTGGCCTGCTTTAATGATGTATATATATTCAAAAATTTTAGACAGACGCAGATAATGCTTTGGCACTGGATATAGTGTTTAATGCAGTCACTGAAATTGTCGGAGTGGGACAAGTTCCAAATTTTAACAAATACGGAGAGTCCGTTCAGTTCTTGGTGTTCCCCATATTCGCGATGCTCCTGCATTACTGGATATTTGGTAAGTTAACTATCAATAGTTGATACCGGCTTGCACCACATTTAATAAAAGCACGTTAAGGACGCCTTTATGTCAATTATTTACTAAAAAGCGGACTGGACAGAACTGGAAACCAAATTATTCCGAATCTAATAGCTCTAAGAGTGACGCATTATAACGTTCAGTTATAGAACAGTGGCGGGTTCAGTTAAAACTACATGTAAAATTTACGTGGGTTGGCATTCTAGGGTTAAGTACATGATGGCTGACCGTAGGAATACACAATCACTGAATTATTACGTCAAAATGTCTTGCTTGGCAATAAATATAAATTACATGTTACCTTGATCTTGAAGTGTAGTAAAAAAGGATGTACCTAATACTGTTTGTTAGTTTTCTCAATATTGATTTAAACATTTCTCTTTTAATCCATTTAATACAACTTTTGTTTACTTGCCGGTCTTGGTTTATTAATACGCGGAACGCCTTAGTTATACTCTAAGTCCACAATTGTAGACTGTGACTCATTTCATAGTCCGAACAACAATGCAGCGAATGCGGTTGATAATATCTTGTACGTTTACCCGCTATTGTCTGTTTAAAATTACCTAAAAAGCCGCTCCCTCGCGCTTATTTGGTCGCAAACGCGCGGCGTAGCCAATCTGTAGTTTTCTCGAGCTTTATATTATTAATAGTAATAGGATTTGCACGGGGATCGGATCAGCGGGCAAACGTTTAAATATAGCATACACATGGCAACAGTGTTTGATATTATTGTATCAGTTGCAAACTGTTGAGAGAGGCGTAACCAGCTGGTTTTACTGTATTTTCATAGACAATTTGAATTCGGGTATATTGTTATTGCGTATTGTTGTTGTTGAGTATTGTTGTTTGCTGAGTATTGTTGTTGCCGAGTATTGTTGTTGCTGAGTATTGTTGTTGCGTATTGCTGTTGTTATTGTGGATAGTTGTTACTGTATATAATTATTGTTGTTGTTTTCCTATTATTGACTAATAGTGTTATTTGTGCTAGTGGTAAAAATGCAAACTACTGCATCAACTAGCGCTCCACCTTTAAAAAAAAGACGACCTAATTTAACACAGAGGGAACAAGACATGATAACATCTGTGTATGAAGGTGTTCGGACCCGAAATCCGGATTTATTTGTGCTAGATGCAACGTAACTATGTGCTTCTTTAACGAAAGTATCGGCTAGTACAGGGGTCGGCAACCTGCGGCTCGCTAGCCACATGCGGCTCTTTGGATGTGAAGCTGCGGCTCTTTAGTTCCATACGCAAATATTTATTTTATTGAAAAAAAAAACATTAAAAATTCGTTCTGAATCGATTAACGAGGATTAGGCATCGATTCTATCTCTCAGCCACTTGTACTCACTTTTCACCGCACCCCTCCTCGTGACACGCGTCGTTACTGTCGTCAGTCCGTCGAAAACTCTCGAATGACGCCGTCGTCGGATGTTTCTATGTAGGTATTAATTCGTTTTCGACGCAAGACAATTTGGCGTCTTCACCAGTGCTTTGGCTGTGAGCAGGGGTCGGCAACCTACGGTTCGCGAGTCGCATGCGGCTCTTTCGATGTCAAATTGTGTCTCTTTCGATATCAAATTGCGGCCGTTAGTGGATCTTTAAAAACTGAGAAATTGTGTAAATTATAACTTTTGGCTCTTCCGTCTCAAAAGGTTGCCGACCCCTGGGCTAGTACTCAGTACTCAGGACTTTAAAAAATAAGAAGAACAAGAATAACTCCAAAGTTCAGAATGATGTACGCCGAAAAAGACTCGTACTTGATAATGCGACAAAATATGCAATTCGTCGAAAAGTACGGTTTTTATTTTAAGAATGAAATTCCCACATACAAAAAAATTATGTCGGAAATAAAAAAGGACACCTCATTACCAAAAATTCAGTGAATTCAGTAATTACCTGAAATTTTGCGAATTTTCAATAATAAGTACTTATATAAATTTTTTATTTTACGCGCCACTGGAAGTCTATTTCCTTCTCGCTCAAATGCAGTTGTCGTTTCATTTTCTCATAGATGAATCACTGTCTACAATTGTGGTCTCCGAGTATAGGCATCAAGGGAACAAGCAGGGATATCGTTTTTCTTCTTAGAAAGGGATCAGGTGTACACAATGAACTAGGAAATTTTACGAGTTAATCGTAGCGAAATTTTATCTTGTTGAGATCACAAGAGCTTATTGATACGTGAAATGGCAACTTTTTGCTGAATTAAAATTGAGAACAAGCGTGCATAAAGCAGAATTTCTTTCGCACTGTGTTTTAATGCACCGCGTTTTATTGAATGCCGCAGTTCTTCTTCGTGTGCCACGTGCAAAGCTCGCTTCGACGTCACGAGATCGCCAGAGATGTTATAATCGTTCTGATTAGTCGGGAAGAACAAAGGCATTCTGACTTCCAGAATGTTCGGAATGAACGAGTGAGAACGACTGTACATAGTACGAGAATAAGAGAGATGGGGGTTACATTAGGTATTTAGTTTTCTAGACAAAGGAATGTTGTAGTGACTCGGTTATCGCTTGTAAGGCGTGAGAGAGAGATAGAATTGTTCACACCGAGGAGACATGATAGAGAGAAAAAAATTTATAAAAAACAGTTACAACGTATACGAGGGACAAACTGTTTTATGTATGCCGGGGAACACGAGAAGATAATAATTAAAAATTATAAATTAAAAAAAGGCACGATTGTTGGAAACTGGTTTTTCAATACCAATGGTGAAGGCCGAATTTGTAACACTCTGTATAATATACTATTCTACAGCACACGTTATCTTATCTAATAGCTATAATGCGGTGTATACAGAGTGTTATTGAAATCACGTATTATATTTAAATGGGTGACTCCTTGGGTGTCCTAGAGAAGCACTACATATTTTATTGTTTTTAAATCGATCGTTTTAAAAGTGGGGTAATTCACCCATAAACCCACAGGTCACTCCGCGGTATAATCAGATTACACTGCCCAGCTGTGTAATAAACACATGTTCTTGGGTTATGTTGCCAAACTGTGGAAAAATGCAATAATTTAGATTCTTATAAAAATAAATATTTAGCTTACTTAGAAATTAAATCCAGGCCGCCGACACGAGTAAGGAATCCAGGGCACAGACACCTTCAGTTCATTTTTCTATGGGAAGAGGTTTATGCTCATCACGTGGCCTGATGATAGTGTGGGACGGCATAATAAGCTTATACCCACTAAACCCCATTCCGCCTCTTATTTCCAATCTCGGAACATAACCGGCATATCGTCGAGAGAAAAAAATATATAGTGAAACAGAACAAATTACACTAAATCATTTAAAGATACACACAGACACCCGCGAGTTTCAAATTAGTTTTTTTGAAGATATGCATATATTATCAGATTACACAAAAGCACTAAACACTAACGCATAATTACACTATCGTACACTTAGAACAACAGATGATCGGAAGCAGATTGATGTTGTGTACACGGACTTCAGCAAGCCATTTGACAAAATTAGTCATTCCATACTGATGGAGCGTCTTGCTGATGTCGGTGTGCATAGCAGCTTATTGAGATGGATTTGGTCCTATCTTAGTGATAGACGACAAATGGTCTCCGTTGGTGGTTTCTATTCTAAACCTTTTAACGTACCGTCTGGTGTGCCTCAGGGCAGTCACCTTTGTCCCCTGTTTTTTATCATTTACATTAATAACATACAACAATGTTTTAAATTTTCTACATTTTTGATGTACGCAGATGACCTAAAATTTTTTAGAATAATCAGAGTGCCAGGGGATTGCCATTTGCTGCAAAATGATCTTAATGCCTTAGTAAGATTCTGTGAACGTCAGAGTTTATTTCTTAATCTAGGGAAGTGTGTATCGATTACGTTTACAAGAAATAAGAATGTACACAATTTTCGTTATACTATTAATAATACTGATCTCGAATCAGTTAATGAAATACGCGATTTGGGTGTTATAATGGACACTAAGTTAATTTTTAGCTCTCACATTGAACAGGTTATCAATAAGTGTAATCGATTTTTAGGATTTATTATAAGAAATAGTTTAAATTTTAATAATCCTCAAACAGTTCTAAACTTGTATTATGCATTTATATTTAGCAAACTTAGTTTTGCATCGGTTGTTTGGAACCCTCAGTACACGGTTTACCAGCGAAGGCTGGAAAGTATTCAAAACAAATTTTTACGGTTCTTGTCACGAAAAACAGACATAGCTATAGTCAATAGCAACTATAAGCCTTTAATGGAAAAATTTTCTGTAATGCCACTTACTGAGAGACGAATGGTTTCCGATGTAGTTATGATCTACAAGTTGGTGAATGGTCTTGTTGATTCGCCAACGCTGAGGTCAAAGTTAAGCTTTAATGTTCCGGTTAGGGACTTAAGGCTTCAAAATACTTTTAATATTCCACTCAGAAATACAAATTCTGGAAAAAATTCTCCTCTCTGTAGAGCGACTAGGGCATGTAATAGGATTTCTTTAGGGATGGAAATGTTCGATATGTCTATAATTAGATTTAAAAAATGTGTAAAATCAATGCTATAAAGGTTCATAGATTTTTTAGGTTAATATAATTTAATGTATACTTAATTTAATAACTCCCACTAGCCAATACCACAACGTGGATGCTATATTGGGTTCAGTGCCTGTTGTATCCCTATTTTTGTAAATAAATAAATAAATAAATAAACAGCACACACAGAAGATAGGATACAAATTATTTCGCAATAGAAAGTCGAAAATAATAAAAACGCTAATTTCTAATGGGCCTAAAACAATTTTTAATCCTTTAATGAAGAATGATGAAATAATTATTTTGACAACAACAGGACCTCCCTTTCAGTCTCAACATAGACGAGACCGACCAAGGGTCGAGTGCTTCGTACATATTCGGAAAAATAGCGCGGTTGCCATTTCCGAGACAATATTTACACAGGAAAGTAATATTACAGAAGGAAATTCCGCAATTTATGAATATAATCTTATTAAACATCGAAAGTGGTAACGCTGTATTTTTAGACATTTCCAAATAACGCAATATCGATCGACCAAATAAACCCGAAACAGACTGAAACGTCTAGTTACTAGAAAATTTTAGATGTTAAATACCAATGTATGAAAAAATTATGTTGTTTCCCAGACCAGCGGATGAAACTTTATACAATAAGGGCGTATTCTTGTCTACACAGTAACACTTTAAAATACTAATTCAGATTGAATGGTACTTAGATGTGTTCATGACATGCATACAAATTTACGCGAAAACTAATGTGAATTTTTGCTTTTGTTCTTGTGTTTTGTGAGGTCATTGTGCCGGTTTTTGTTTGGATTACCTACTTGGTGTTTTTTTTATAAATTAAGTTGGTTTTAAATAAATACTAATTCAGATTGAATGGTACTTAGATGTGTTCATGACATGCATACAAATTTACGCGAAAACTAATGTGAATTTTTGCTTTTGTTCTTGTGTTTTGTGAGGTCATTGTGCCGGTTTTTTGTTTGGATTACCTACTTGGTGCTTTTTTATAAATTAAGTTGGTTTTAAATAAATACTAATTCAGATTGAATGGTACTTAGATGTGTTCATGACATGCATACAAATTTACGCGAAAACTAATGTGACTTTTTGCTTTTGTTCTTTTGTTTTGTGAGGTCATTGTGCCGGTTTTTGTTTGGATTACCTATTTGGTGTTTTTTTATAAATTAAGTTGGTTTTAAATAAGGCCGAAAAGGTAAATAAATTTGCAGTTTTTTTTCTAAGAGGTAAAGTGGCATTTAAGTTGTTCAGTTCCGACGGATGTCATTCGAATTGAACAAATGAGAGTATACCTGACCATTTATAAACTTCGCGGCGATTCGAGCGAGTCAGTTCAAGTTTATAAATCAGAGATTGTTTCCCAGCGAACTGAACTGAACGTAAAAGTTTATAATAATGTACCCTGAAACATAAACAACTTCCAATCTGTCAAACGGTTATTGACTTTCTAAAGAGTGACAACACTGCTCAAAATTCACTGACGTTTTTCGCCATATGTTGTTTTGTTTATCTTTATCTTTATCTCCCAGTGTCACCACGTGCTTAATTTTGGTTTTACGTCAGGTCATGTACAGGGCATATTAAATTAAAGCGCCATTTTTGGATATTTTTCTTCAATTTGTTTTCATCTCAGGAATTGTCGATTTAAATATAATACGTCATTTCCATAACACCCTGTATGTAGTCCGAGTTTATGATATTTACGCATTTTCGATTAAAAAATATGAAATGTATCTCTAATACACCCAATGAGTGAACCATTTAAATATGGTAAACCATTTCCATAACATCATTCATTAATAAAAATTATTTTTTAGGAAAAATGTATACACTGTGGCAACGAATAATGGTTTCTTGGCAACTAGGCGAGGAAAATATACAACATATTGGAAGTTTTTTGGATTACAAAGGTCTTCCGATGGAAACAAGAAATGACATTTACTGCTATTTAGATTTTACTTATCAGCAGCGATTTTTTCATGAATCGAGTATTCTCAATATTATGTCGGAAAATTTAAGAAAGGTAGGTATCCATTATCTTTTTACAATCTGCTCTCTCTACCTAAGTTTTTTACAACTACGTATACAGAAGTATTTTAATTACTACAATATGAATAATATAAGCTTGGTTTAATCACAAGCGGATAAAATAATAAAAAATTAATTAATTAGCCATCTTTTTTAACTTAATCTCATTCTTCTATCTTTCTCCTGAATGGTTATAAGAAGTTTAGAGGTTTACGTTTTCAATTCTTTCAGCCAACGGGAAGGATAATTTTTCATCTGATAAATTGTAATATTCTTTTTTTTACATGTGCCCCGAAAGTTCCTCTTTTCATGTATGTTATCTTCACCGAAAGTGGCGTTTTCCAAGAGAGCGGGCGGGAAAGTATCGAAGCGGGCGGGAAAGATTTTTCCCGTCCGCTTCGAGTCACCATGTGCTCATAAATAAATAAAACCGGAATTGCCGGTGCGGGATTTGAACCCGCGACCCTCAGATCGCCAGGCGGATACTCTACCCACCGAGCCATATTACAAGCGATAATAAATAGCGGATTATATATAAAGTCAATTGGCATGTAATTTTTCAAAGATGTTTTAGAAAAATGTCTGAAGAATTTCTTTATTTATATGGCCTCTCGGGCACTTGTAAAAAAATAAATAAAACCAGAGTTGCCGAGGGCGGGATTGAACCCGCGACTCTCGGATCACAAGGCGTACGCTATACCACTAGGCCACCGAGCCTATTTGTCAAAAATAATAAATAGATATTTACATTCTCCATGCGCGAGTGTTTTCATGTCATTTAGACAGGAAAACTGTCTGAAGAATTTCTTTATTTATTTGACATCAAAGCTTCGGAGCACTTGTAAAAAAAAATACGGTACATATCTCGGGCCGTCAGAGGCTTTTCGGCCCTTGATACGTAATATACTATACTTTTTAACTTTGACTTAATTTTTTCCAAGTTATTGACTCATAGTTTTTAATGTTGGTAAGTTCTTCAAATAACGGGCATGCCTGAAGCATGTTTTTTGTGCCAAAGACATGGTATTGTCTCTATAAGTGTTATTACAGGAAATACGGCAATTTCTTACTTTTCGCGAACTCACACATAACCAAATTAAATTTAAAATCGGGGACGAGACGAACGAGGCGACTGAACTCCACGACAAGTTAGGCCGTCTGCACACAGAGCTTATTGTCATAGACCCGTATTAGATGGGACATACGGAAGGTGTACGCATTGGTGCTGCTACTTCGGGTTTCAATGGAGAACTGGAGGCCGAATCCTTTGCGATCAGTTCTGGTCTAACTCAACTCGTAGAAGAACCAACGAGGATTCCAGACCGAGCTGGAGATTTTGCTAGTCTTTTGGGTCTTTTCTTGACATCCAATCCATCCATTCCAATCCAGATCTATATACAGTCACCGTACATCCTCCGTTAGGATCTTCCGATCACAAACTTATTTCAACTCTAAGCGAACTACCAATTAATTCTAAACAACCTCCTAAACCTCGCAAGATATGGCATTACACATCGGCCAAGTGGGAAGATCTGAATGACCATTTTCGCACTTTTCCTTAGATGAGCGTATGCTTCTCTTCTGATGATCCATCCATCTGTGCCGGGGAAGTCTCCGACGTCATTCTAACTAGCATGGAAGCATTTATCCCCTCCTCCAAAAAACGCCCTTCCAACGGCAAGCCCTGGTTTAGCAAGGATTGTGTGCGTACTGTCAGATCAAAAAATCTGGCTTACCGACAGTGGCGTAAAAACCCTATCACTGAGAATCGTACCATCTTTATTACCGCTCGAAACCAATGTAAGCTAACGATAGATCAAAGCAAAGAAGCCCATAACGTGAGGATCAAAAACAAACTTCTTTAAAGTCCAAACGGATCAAAGTCCTTTTGGTCAGTTGCTAAGGCCGTCAGCCAAAATTTTACCAAATCAACTATTCCACCTCTAACACGTTCCAATGGTACAATAGCATCCACAGCCGGAGACAAAGCAAACTTAGTTGCTGAACTATTTTCCTCGCATTCCACTGTAGATTTTCAGGGAAGAACACCACCCAACATTCCTGCGATTCAATCCGAAATGACCGAAATCGTGTTCCGTCAGTGTCCCGTCAAACGAATCCTGAAGGGATCGACGTCAAGAAAGCTTCTGGTCCAGACGAAATTCCTGTTATAGTTCTCAAGAGATGCGCCGATGATCTAACACCAGTATTTTGTAGACTTTTTAACTTATCCTACAAACAAGGAATATTTCCATCGTGTTGAAGGACGGTGCGAGTCCAGCCTATTCCAAAGAAAGGTAAGATAACCCTGCCTAATAACTATTGATCAGGCAAGACTAATCGTCCCTGAAAGACAAATCTTTTACGCATCTATGACGATAAGCTCCGTGCCCTAAAGTTAAGGCGTAGACCAATGGTTGAAGCAAGACGAATCTTTTACGCGTCTATGACGATAAGCTCCATGCGCACAAATTAAGGCGGAGTCCAATGATTGGAGCGAGACCAATCTTTTACGCGTCTATGATGATAAGCTTCGTGCCTTGAAGTTAAGGCCTAAGACCAATCGTTGGAGCAAGACGAATCTTTTACGCGCCTATGATGATAAGCTCCGTGCGCAGAAGTTAAGGCGTAGACCAATGGTTGAAGCAAGACGAATCTTTTACGCGTCTATGACGATAAGCTCCATGCACACAAATTAAGGCGGAGTCCAATGATTGGAGCGAGACCAATCTTTTACGCGTCTATGATGATAAGCTTCGTGCCTTGAAGTTAAGGCCTAAGACCAATCGTTGGAGCAAGACGAATCTTTTACGCGCCTATGACGATAAGCTCCATGCGCACAAATTAAGGCGGAGTCCAATGATTGGAGCGAGACCAATCTTTTACACGTCTATGATGATAAGCTTCGTGCCTTGAAGTTAAGGCGTAGACCAATGGTTGAAGCAAGACGAATCTTTTACGCGTCTATGACGATAAGCTCCATGCGCACAAATTAAGGCGGAGTCCAATGATTGGAGGGAGACCAATCTTTTACGCGTCTATGACGATAAGCTCCATGCGCACAAATTAAGGCGGAGTCCAATGATTGGAGCGAGACCAATCTTTTACGCGTCTATGATGATAAGCTTCGTGCCTTGAAGTTAAGGCGTAGACCAATGGTTGAAGCAAGACGAATCTTTTACGCGTCTATGACGATAAGCTCCATGCGCACAAATTAAGGCGGAGTCCAATGATTGGAGCGAGACCAATCTTTTACGCGTCTATGACGATAAGGAGTGCAGAAGGCCTTAGTGTCGGCAATGGCACAAAACGACATATCGCTGTGAAAACGCTTCTAAGGGACACTTCAGAATTTTTTTATGACAACTCAGGTTCATTTTGACTTCCTCTGTATACTCCCCCAAGTGAAAAGGAACGTACCGGACACCCTGTAATGATTGATTTAATTTTAGGAAATTCCCAATTACAAACTGGACCGCTCAGTGTCAAAAGTAAAGTTTTTCAAACCGTTGCCGTACCACGTGCTAATGACAATCATATCCCATATGAACGTATTGTATTATTGCCCAGGCGACGTCATATTTAAGGCAGGAACCATGGGAAAAACCTTTTATTTTATAAAAGTCGGAACGGTCGCTTTGTTCGATGCAGAAGACAATGAGGTAATTAATAAATAAAATTCTTAAGGTATGCAAGAATATGCTTAAAATATTTCTAACATCAAGGATATTGTTGGGGACACAGTACCCGCATCCCTCTAAAAACCCGCTTAATCATTCACATATTACATCTAAGAATTTATAAGACATATCCATACAACTTGTAACACGTCAAAATAGGTACGGTTCGATAATAGTCAAATAATCTAGTGTTGTGATCACTCGAGCGAAAAACCGCTTGATCACTCGATTATTGAAATAACCGACATCGCTCGATTATTAAAAAAACCGCTCGAGTTATCTATTCAGGCGAAAACCGTCGTCCGTAACTTATTATCTTTCACTCGATACCCGCGCTTCGCTTGCCGCCGACGGAATTTACCGCTGTAGCGTGATCGAATTAAAAAACTGCTCGTATATTCAAACAGTTTTTCGCTCGATAGGAAATACTCTAGTTAAAAATCAGGCGAGGAACCGAAAAATATCGCCCGTTGCCTGATAGACGACCTTCGGTCGTCGCGCCGCTCGATCCGATTGGCGACGTTCGAGATTGACGCTGAGCAAGTACACGACATACGTCTTTCTTAAAGGCACATAAACGAGAAGGTGCATATAAAAAAGTATGCTGAATCCCTTAGCGGAGTCATCGCGACATGATTTGGTAAAGTTGTGTTTTAACTGGCTGGCCAGCGGAGTAGTTTAGGTCTCCGATTGTAAATATTAAAAAATTAAAGGATATAATTTTTAAATTTGTAATTACTATAAAGACGAGTAAACTTCTCAAAAATAACATAATAATAGAAATTATTAATGAAAAATAACAAAACGAACAAAATGGTTAACAAAATATATAGAAAAATTCGTTGGTAATCTTATAGTAAACATTTTTAAATCTAAACAGGAACTTTGTATTATTAAACTCATCAGTACATGAATTTAAAAAAATAATAATCGATTTTCTTATTTTGTCAGTCGCGTAACTAAGCCTAAATTTTTGAAGTGCACACAGTGGGCACCTGATAATTTAAAGTGAAAGAATTTGACAAGCTTTTTCAAAAGTCAAATAAAAACTTTGACGTGAAAGCACCTAATTTTAAATTAGATTTTGTTTTTCCAAGGCCTATTTGACTTTTGAAAAAACCTGTACCGTTGAAACTTAAATATAATCATATTTTTCCGTGTTGATTTTTGTTCTTGTTAATATCTCCGGTTTGAAAAAAAATATCAAGTTGAGGTTTTCGCCAGTTCTTTAGGCTTTTATTGATCTTTGTGATGAAGTAAAATGAAATATACTGTTGTATTTACAATTTTTGAAAAAATGCGCAATGTTTGTTAAGTTGTACAATAGCTCCCTCTAGCGCCTATTTTAAAAGTCATATTGTCATAGTTTATACAGTAAAGTATAGAGTAAGGGAACCACTTTTTAACAAAACAAAGTTCACTAAATTCTGTTGAGCGAACCCGGAGTTGTAGGCATTTATTTAAAATAATGTTCAACCTTCCCCCACCACTTTATTTTAAAAGTGACAAAAATATGTTATAAGTAAATTTTCTTCATAAAACCTTAAAGTATACGAAAATGCTATTTTCAATATACCTTAACGCGGCAACATTTGAAAAAACTAAGCTTTACGGATTTACCGTTACGGTTGCGCCCTCTAGCGCTCGACTGAGAAACTTGAAAATAATTTCCAGCAATTTCTTATGATCACTTTTCATATTAAAAAATTTTTCCGCAAGCCATACGACTAACACTTTCAGAGATACGGTCGAGAGCCATTCTTAGTGGGACACCCGGTACATGGGAATAAAATACTGAAGAAAGGAACAGTCCGGTCAAAATATTTTACATCTTTATTTTTCTATATTTAAACAACGTTTGCAGTGTAACAAGTACGTGAAAACAGGTTTTATACAGGGTCCGCAAACGAAGCGTGGACGGAAGATTAAATCGTTATCGAAGAACTTATCACCAATATTGAAACAGCTTGAGATATTGGATTAAAAGCGGCATGTTTTAAAAATATTTTACATTATACAGGGTGGCCCAAAAAAGTGTGACAGCATAAAGTTATATTTTTTTAAATGGGACACCCAGTATTTTATTGCATATTTAGGTTCGTATTACTATCGTTTATAAGTGCCTCAAATTTTATTTAATTTGGTTCTGTAGTTTCGGAGAAATAAAATAAAAACTAAAAAAAAAAGTTTTGCAGTCCTGAATAAAAAAATCAAAAAAAAAAATCCAGAACAATTTCTCTAACCTCGGCATTGAGTGAAATTTATGACAAGAGGTCTAGAGATACTATGAAAGTAATTGCGTTTATTTATTTTATACAGGGTGTTCATAATAAGCTTTCAAAAACCCCACATTTTAAAATAGTTTTTCTCAAGTTTTTCAAATGGAACACCCTGTATATTATTTGGCTATTTGACGTATAATTCATAGACAATTTTTTTTTGTAATACAAGCATATAAGTTATATCCAGCCGTTTTCGAAATAATTGTAAATATTATAAATTATGTTGTTTAAATAGAGTTTTTATTGGGAAATTTTGTTATAGGCGACTAGACTAATAATTGTAAACTAAAGTTAATGTTCAAAATAGCTTCCTTTTACTTAATTTAATGATTTTCCTCTACTGCCAACAGAACTCTTAATTCATTTTCTTCATTAATAACGGGTTTATTGATTATCATCCTTTTTGTGTACGCAGTGCTTCCTGTTGCTACAAATCTTTGCAACAACTTCTCGAAAGTTTTTGGTCTCGGCTTTCTCTCAATATCTGGATATCTTTCAGCATACACTCGGCTCGCGAGGAGGCAATTTCGTTCACATTCACCCAGTATAAAAATCATATTTACCATTTCTAAAATTCGACATTTTGTGTAAGTTAGTACTTAATTTCGACGACTGAACAAATGTAAATAATTTTATTTAACTGTCATAGTGACAATCTAAACAAAAAGAAATCATGGCAACTCGATTAAGAATAAAAAATAAAATTAAATAATAAAAGTAGCAAAAATGTATGCTTTTAAAATTTATATCGAAATAACTAAAATACGGTAAACTCTAAGAGTAAAAGGAAGCTATTTTGAACTTTTACTTTAGTTTACAATTATTAGTCTAGTCGCCTATAACAAAATTTCCCAATAAAAACTCTATTTAAACAACATAATTTATAATATTTACAATTATTTCGAAAACGGCTGGATATAACTTATATGCCTGTATTACAAAAAAAAATTGTCTATGAATTATACGTCAAATAGTCAAATAATATACAGGGTGTTCCATTTGAAAAACTTGAGAAAAATTGTTTTAAAATGTGGGGTTTTTGAAAGCTTATTATGAACACCCTGTATAAAATAAATAAACGCAATTACATTCATAGTATCTCTAGACCTCTTGTCATAAATTTCACTCAATGCCGAGGTTAGAAAAATGGTTCTGGATTGTTTTTTTTTATTTTTTTATTCAGGACTGCAAAACTTTTTTTTTTAGTTTTTAATTTATTTCTCCGAAACTACAGAACCAAATTAAATAAAATTTGAGGCACTTATAAACGATAGTAATACGAACCTAAATATGCAATAAAATACTGGGTGTCCCATTTAAAAAAATATAATTTTATGCTGTCACACTTTTTGGGTCACCCTGTATAATGTAAAATATTTTTAAAACATGCCGCTTTTAATCCAATATCTCAATCTGTTTTAGTATTGTTGATAACCCACACAGCACAAACACATCCCATGGATATCCAGTAAATATTCCTTTAGGACAATGCAGATATCTATAGAATATCCATAGATATTCTGGGGATATCCATAGGATAACCCAGTGGGAAAAAAATAATTATCTCATGGTGATCCCAGGAATATCCTGCGTGCGTTTTACAGGATATCCTAAAGATGTTCTATAAATATTTTTAAGACAATAATCAAGAAAATTTTCAGGATATTTTATTATCATAGAATTTTAAAACTCTTACAATAAATTATTAGGATTCTTCTTCACCATTTCTGAGCTGCTCAGGATTTCCATCTGTGCTTGTTCTCGTTTTTTCAAGCTTACTGGCTCTAGCCGGAGCATGTCTCAGCCAAGTTTTAATTTTTTCCTCCATTTTGCAATCGGAACATTTTTCCAATGAATGAGTTCTCTGGGCAGCATCTATAAAAATATTGACAGGCTTAATATAGTATTTCAATGAAAAAGTGTTGAGTTTTAAATTGAAACTAGATAAAAACTAGAATTTGTTAAGGAAAGTATGTATTTTACATTCTTCAATTTTTAACTAAAGGTAATATTTTTAATTATTTCCTTAAATATATATGTTAAAAAGTATAAATATATGAATAAGAAGTATAACAAATTTCCAAGTTATGTTGCTTTTAACAAGAAAACAAGGTTGCAAAGAACATAGTTCCGGGAATGAACTAAAAATATTGGATAAGCTCTGAATTTCATAACAATTGCAGCTTCATTCATTAATAAATGAAACACAAACCACAATTTTGAAATAATTTTCCAAAAGCTGTATGAGAATACATTATAACACCAAAACTATGTTCATATTTTCGCGAGTATTTATTAACTCTACAGTTTATATCCTGTATATATTTTTTTGTTATATTTATTTATGTTTACTTACCTTTAAGAGCCTTGGAAAAAATGGAAGCATTAAATGGGTTTTTCCCTTTATGGCCAGTATAAGAATATGTTGAGCCTAATTTATCACTCATCACTCGGCTCATCACCCTTTTTATAAAATCATATGGGGTGTTACCACCAATTTTTACCATATAACGAACCTGTAAAGTTTAAAAAATACATTATAATTAGAAACTATTTTGATTTATCAACAAGGTAAATTTGTTAGTAGTGATAAGTTGAAAGGGTACATATTTATTTACACAGAAATACTGTACTTTAGAGGGGGATTCTCAGAGCTTCGTAGTGTCGCCAGCGCCATCATTCTGTAACCAGTCAGGACCGTTTACGTCATTATCCCTACCTCCCGATGGGTTACAGATGATGTCACTGGCGACACTACGAAGCTCTGAGAATCCCCCTTAAGAATTAGAATTACCAATAAAAATACTTACCATTTTCTCATATTGTTCCTTTTCTTGAAGAGTTTTGTCGAACTCGTCAAATTCAATTTTGGAATAAAATGGAAAATTATATTCAGAGTCCTTTATTACTTCATTTTCCTGCGGTTGTGGTTTCATTGCACAATTTTTTAAATCATATTTTAATTGTGTTATATCATCTGCAACTCCTTTAATGAGAAGTGTCAAATATGACACCCTATTGCATAACTTTTCCAAAATTACATCTGCAAATTATAACTTATTGGTTAAACTAATTTCTGTTACATAATGTTATGGTAGATACAAGTAGAAAAATAGTTATATCTTCTATACTTTCTAATAACCATATGTTTACTATTAATATTAAGTGGGAAATAATACATAATATTGGACAACCATTATATAAAAAAAAGGTTGGTTAACATTCAAAAATCAACCCGAAAATCCTAAAAGATTTTATTTGAGATCTAGTTTTATTTTCCGATTGATAAATCGTTTACAAATGAGGGAACGAAAAATAATTGTTTATTGAAGAATGGTCGACGTTATGCAAAAAATTTTTTGGTCCATATAATGATCACAAATCAACTTACCTTTACCCGAGCCATGAGAAATTAATTCCGGTACCCCATGCGCACAGCTCAGAGAAGCTAAAATAAATAATTAGTTGTAGGCACAATAAAGATTTTAATTTTCTAATCAAAAATATTACCTTCACTAGAACCAGATGCTTGATTTTTCTGACTGCTATTTCTTCCAAAGTCTAAAAAAAGTAATTTAGGAACGTTATAATTCTATTTTAACTATTATATGGCCAAAAAAGGTGAGAGAGATGCTAATAAATGTTAAGAAGGAATAAAAATATCACTAAAAAATATTACCCTCACTAGAACAAGATGCCTGATTTTTTTCTATTTGAGTATTCTGACTGCTGTTCCTCTTTTCAAAATCTAAAAAAATAATACTTTATGAACATTATAACGTGACGATTTAAAATTGGTGAACAAAATGTGACTAGGTAACAACATTTGGCACCACTGCTCCATATGCTTAATGAAAAATTTAATAATAAAAATATTAAGCCTAAATGACACAGTGTTTTATCATCATCTTCTGTCATAAAAGTATTGATTAGAAAAAATAAAAATAACTTAAAAAATCCTAAATTACTCTACCATGTTGCGGTTTTGGTGGTGTTGGAATCCTCTTGTCCTCCTCACATTCAGTACTACTGCTACTGCTCACTAAATATTTCCTATTTTTTTTTATCTGTCTTTTAGTAGTATGGCTACTTTTATATTCAGTTCCACTGTTTATATCAGATGTAAAGCAAGCTCTTTCTGCTGCCCTGGATGCTTCGTCATAATTGTCTAACAAATAAAAGTTATTAATATGATTTGATTGCACAACGACGCAACGTTTCTAACTCACCATAAACTTTGTTTCCCAAAATTCTTATTTTGACTACAGACCACTGTTTGTCTGGTTTTGAACCTTCTTTTATTATGGAACCAATAACTTTTCTTTTTTCTGAAGGCCAGTAACACAAATCTTTGTTAATAAACCAACATTTTGGAATCTTCCACCGTCTTATTTCAGTAAGTGACCTTGGTTTCCGACAAAACTCTTTGGGAATATTTTGTTTCTGCATCACCAGATTTTCAGATATCAAACTTATGTCTCTTGAACACAACTTTAAAGGTGGTTTCCCTGTTGTCCACATTAATAGAAGTTTCCTCATGACCCCAAGAAAAACTAGGTGCATTGGATCTAGTGGAAAAGAAGATACTAATCCAAAATTTGATATTTCTATCAAAATAGTTGTACCCGTGTGATGTTCCTCTTGGGTTTTAACCAAGAATTCTTCATCAGTACGTTCAGTAAACTGTATGTCCGGAAAACAAATACGATTATTAATATAGGTGCCTTCCTGATAACATTTTGCACATGAATTGTAACCTGTATGGCCTTTGGTATAACGTATAAATGATTTTGCCGGAGCATCACAAATAAATCCCATAATTCTAAACGGCAATGTTTTACTATCATAAATTAACCCATTCTTACATAATATTTTTGCTTCTTCAACAAAATCTAACATGAACAAGTTAGCATCTTTAGGTTTATCATATCCATGATAAATACCTACTGCAACCACATATTTTGATTTATATAGTGATATCAGAATTGGGTACAACTGACTACCTGAGCTTTTGCATAGCGGTAAACCATCAACATTGACTAATATGTCACAATGCGTTGTGCTTTCCTTCATAAGTAAATATCGTAATTGGTTCTCTAAGCCAAAGTGGTAATATTCTCCTCGTTCCAAAGATTTTGTTTTTCTAGAACGAGGGGTATGAAGTAGAGTTCTGGAATCTAAAGGCAAAGAAGGAATCTGTGGTTTTAGGACTTTAAGTAGGTCAGAGAGTGCAGAATTATTAATGTTATTTCTAACAGCCCACTGTCTTAACTGATTCTCGATCAAGTCTGTGCTTTGGTTAAGATTACACAATATAGGCTCTACTGACTCAATATTTTCAATAATTGTAGAGTCTTGCATATTAGTAGAAGTTAAAAAGGGTATTTTCAAAGATTGTCCAGTGTGATAATTAACATTCGACTCGCCTTCGCTAGAATCCAAACTATCGGAAAGGTGATGTTCGGAATCAAGACATCTAAATTTAGCAGGTGTCGGATCAGAAGCACTGCAATTGTTTTGTGCACTGCACTGATCATGTTGAATATTAGAATCGATGAACTTCCGTTTATTAGCTATAAAATTAAGTGGATCATCTTTCAGACGTCTGTAAAACGTAGATTTTCGGCTAGCCATATTCTGTAGATATGAGAAAATCCGATTAATCAAGGGAGAAAAATTAAATGATTTTACTTACCAGAGAATAACCGCTCTGCAGACAGCTCCAAAAATCAGGAAAAGCTGTGTACACAAACAAAGAACATATAAAAACCAACGAATACATAAAAACGTTCTCGACACAAAACGCATATGTCGCCAAAAAGAAAATATAGGTTAGGGAAACAGGTTATGTTATTTCGTTTCACCGGTTTGGCTTCTTCGCCCATTATTCTTGGTATATCTTTTTCTAACCTTCGATAGTAGTAAAGGAGATCCGATTCACTGTGTGTACGCGTGCGAATAAACGACACATTCGATTTAACCAAATCCGAACAGTATTCTATGAGCAAGTTATCACATGACCATTGCATTTCATCTTTATCTAACATAAGAAAGATAAAGACGAACAGTGTCCGAGTTTTTCCTAGACTTGTATTTCCTATGTCCTGACATGATCATATACAATTAAACAACTAATAATTATAGATTTTTACTGTTTTATAAACGGAACAATAATTATTTCCATCAGGATTTATCGAACAAATGGAGAAAAATTTTAAAATATTTTAATATCCTAAAAAATATCCAGTAAATATCCAGTAAATATTCTAATGTGCTAATTTCGCGATATTTATTTTAAGTGTTAATTCAGGACATTTCAGATATTATATGGATATTTTAAAACGATATTTATGGGATATTTAAAAATTGGATGATTATAGGACATATAAATGTCCTATAAATATCTATTGGATATTTAAAAATGGGATATCTTATTTGTGGATATTAGGATTTTATATGGATGTCCTGAGGATATACGGTGTTGTGTGGGAAGTTCTTCGATAACGATTTAATCTTCCGTCCACGCTTCGTTTGCGGACCCTGTATAATTTATTTATTTATTTTTATTTATTTGATCTAACTTGTTTAGGTACATATTATTTTAATTTATTTATTTAATTAATCACTTTAGTGTACAATATGCCTTAGTGGCTTGTGTGTGCATTACTAAAGTAATATGCTACTATAACTATATGTAACATCGTTTCACAATATATTATTACTTTATAAATCACAGACATTGTTATTTTATAAATTACAGACAGTGGAATTTGTAATTGTCAAATTTACAAATTTTTACCTAGTGATAAATATGACAATCTGGCTAGAAATATACACTTTTATATCTGGAGAGTATCATCCAGTAATGAATACACCAAAAATATTGATGCATAAATAGTTAAATCCATCCACACTGTACATAAAAACTGGATCAATATTTCTATCTTTTTTTATAAATATCTAATATTCGAAACTACACTTTTTGAATAGGTAATATAGTTAAACGTAAAGAATTTCAAAGTAAATTATACGCCCTTGTCGGGCTTTTTGCCCAGACTAGCTCCGCTGCAAGAAAACGCGAAAAGCCGCTCCATAAAATTTTAAACGTTATTGGATTTAACCAGACTTCTACATTGTTGCCATTATCGAGACAAACATGTTTTGTCTCTCTTCCACCCATTACTGATTTTCAATAACATTTCACACAATCACAACCTCACTTTCCAACAGATTTATGAATGGAGTGTTGGCCCTGTGATAAAAATCAACATTAAAACCATATTTGCATATCTTTGACATAACTGTACTTAACTTCCAAGAACCGAAACGCGCCAAACTAACATTTCCCTTCATGCACTGGATTCTTCAAATCCTGTGCTCGAATTAGTAAATGCATGCGAATCGGAGTGACACACAATATATTCTGCTCTTTGTCGCACCTGTATGACAGACAATATTCAAATTCATTTAACACGGTTAAAACTGTAAAAATCAATACCACTGACAGAAGTCCAGTCGACCTCTCTGTTTTTCACCTACATTTGATCTATTTGCATATGATTGTTCATCCTTCGAACTATATTTCTTTTAGCTCGCCGCCCAGCGTGTCTCGACTGGCGTCTCGCCTTTCCACTGGTCACGTGGCCTGATACGGGGACTTCTTCGTCTAGCAACGTACTTTAAACCCTTTTACCACCATTGTTAATCTAGAACCCAAACTAAAGCCGCGTTCTCAGAGCTTCGACGTGTCGCAGCGACAGTCCCCCACTCCTTTTGTAGGGGGTAACGTATGTCACTTGTCATTCGAAGAAACCTAACCTTACAATAATTTGTTATTGTTTTTTAAATGAAAACAATGTGTTTTCTACAAATTTCGTTTTGAATAATTTATCATACTGACTGAGACTTTGATAATGAAGAAAATGAAAGCGGCGAAGCAATGAAATTTTTGAATAATGTCTGGCAGTGTATTTTAATATGATTATTCTTCAAGACTAAAAAACTAATTTCGTTAAAAAATTTTACAAGCCAAAAAAACAGACTAAATTAACTAACTAATTTGTGCATTTTAGAGCTCAAAATATAGATGTAATGAAAACAGTTTTATTCCTGTATTTATTTTATCATAAACTTGAAATAGTAGAGCAGCACACGCATTCACTATATCGAGACTATACTGTATTTAGGACTACGATGCACTAGAAAAACAAATATATTTACACATCTTATTAGGTAGTTTTTATTAACCACTGTTAAGTAGGTAGGTAGGAGAACCATTTCATTCTAATACAATTTCCTCCAATAAGGAATTCTAAAATTATACACATGGTCCTTCTGACAGTATCTCCTCATCATTCATATTCCACACCCTAGGTCTCATGGTACTAATTGGAATAACCAGGCTTTCGATAGCTTGGCTACTCTCCTCACTAGCTTGTGTCTCCTCTATATCTTCACTCCAAGCAGATACAAAGCCATCTTCGTGCAGAGCATACTTGCCCTTTGTAATCTGTATCTACAATAATTTAAAAATATTTATATTATAAGATTTAGGAGAGCTACAAAACTAATTTTTAGATAACATTACGAAAATGCAAACAGTAGGGCTAACAAAATACCTTGTGACTTTAAAAACAGTTTACAATTTTAATTCAAAATGATGTTTTACCAGTATTATTAACTCTTGCACTTTCTTCTGCAGATAACTTTATTCTAAATTCAGCTTCAGAGCGCTGAAGAATTTCCACAGGTATATAATTTGAATTTGTGTCCATATCCATTATGTTTTTCGTTTAACCTAAAATTTAACGTTTTAAACTTGAACATTTCTTTAAAAAACTTATAGTATAGTCGATAATCTCTTCCGATTGCAGCAGGCCAATATTTACATTTTTTGAGGGTGTGAGTATGTGGAATGCGGATGTTTGATTAAAATTTTCCTCCCTCGGAAGTTATAGGTTTGTTTTTTAAAAGATTTTTTCGATGACAGCGTCAAATTTGATTTTTATTTTCGTATTCTACTCCTCAAAATATGTATATTTATTCTCGTTAGTAAAAAATGTACCAATGTAATTAAAAAGACCAATGTAATTAAAAATTATTTAAATATTTTGTGGCATTTAGGTAGTTAATGATCAAATAAACTTTTAAAAGCAAAAGTACATACTATTCACAATTTTTTAGGACAAAATAATTTACCTTTGTTCGTAAACAACGAATACTTATTTCGAAAAACTGAGGTTCAAATTTCAAAACAAAATAAAAAATCAATACTACAGCGCAGTGTTGCCAAGTATCTCATGAAATGTTACCAGATCTGTTGATTTTTTTGTGATTTTGTGAATAATCTGGTGGTCCATAAAAACCTTTTGAAAAAGTTCGGTTTCTGGTGTTACCAGTTTCGTTTCGGGGAGGTATATTTTATAAATCACAAAAAATCACCAGATCTGGTGAAATTTCACCAGATACTTGGCAACACCGCTACTTCGGCACCGTTCGATGGTGGGGATAAGGGGTAATGACGTTAACGGTTCTGATTGGTTAGGTTGGTGTCGCGGGCGACAGTACGTAGCTCTGAGAACGCGGCTTAAGTGTTGTGGGACGACGAAGTCGTACGTGTTATAGGGCGGGGGATTGCAATCATTGAAATCAGAACGATTTTTCTTAACTACCAAGAATGAAGTTGAAAGAAATAAGAAGTTAAGTGTCCGAATCGATCGTAGTGCAGAATAAGCATGCAATTCGCGACATCTCAGGTGATTGTAGTACTGAGTCATAACAGGTTGTTCGACATAGAAGATAAGTGAACCGTCTGTACTATTTTACTACCCAGAAGGAAATAGATTCTTTTAACCTTACACTGTGATTGACCTTACGTTACTATAAAACGAATCAGCGACCTCCCCTATAGTAATACAGTGATCATCTGCTGAGGCACGAGGAATAAACACCCCTGTCACATCAGATATAATAACACTGTTATACAGGTTGTCCCATCGGGAACCGCCTCGATCTATACAGGCTGTCCCAGAATATGTGGGCAATCTCCCAGGTTCAGATAGAACACTTAAAAATAATAGGAGAAGTTCCTATAAATTTTTCTTCCTAAGGCCTCGCCTACGGATATATGGGCCCATAACGGACGTCCCTAGAAACCGTTGTTTTTTAAATAACTTTTCAAGTACTAGGTGTAATTTAATAAATTTTTTAGTATAGTGGTTAGTAGATGAGAGTCTCCTTAAAATTCGCCCTTTTAAACACATTTGGCGTATTTAGTTTGCCAGGGACAGACTAGACGTAACACAAAAATGATTTTTTCCCTATTTTTTTTTTTTGGAGAACTTGAGATGAGAATTTAACTCATATTCCCTCGATAGTGTTGTCTGCAATCGTGTGTGTTTGTCTCTGTATCTAGCCTTTAAGCTATGCGCTTTGTTTGGTGTCAGCTCCTGTAATTTTTCCATTCGAACTTAATCGAATAAACAAACTTTCAGGAGCTCCGAACGAACGTATAGGGTAGGCGTAGTGGGTAGGCGTAGACTGTCATTTTTGGGGTTGAGGTTGAATTTGGTTCAGCAATCAAGGCCCTCTATTTTTGTTTTTGAAACCTTTATTCTTGGATCAGTCGCGGTTGCGACTGATCCAGTCTTTAGGTAGTTTATAACATGTATTTGGCGCTGAATGCACGTGTGATGCACGTATCAGACTGTTGTTGGCAATGTTAGCCTTGGCGTGGTATTTCGCGATGGTTTTATCGAAGAACTCGGGGATTGTTTCTACTTCGAGATCTCTATGGATGACGTCATTTCTTGTGTATCGCGGCATGTTAAGTATGATTTTTTGAACCTTGTTTTGCATCACCTGAATTCTATTCCTGTCACTCTTACTAATGGTGCACCACGCTGGTGCACCACGCTGGTGCACCATATGCCATCGTTGACCTGATGAAAGTCTTGTCTGGGTGACCTTCGTTCTTAAGTTGATCTTGCTGCGCTTGTTCAGCAGACAGTATATTGCGCCTAGTTGTTGATTGGATTTCTTGATGGTGTTGGCTGTATTTACTTTCCAATTGAGCTTTCTGTCAATTTTTTCCCCTTGTATAATGAAGGAATGACAATAATATTTTTGAATACTCTAAACCTTAAGCTGGAAAGAAGGTACTCTTGATCAATGTCGATAAAATGAACTGTTTTCGAAAAAAAGATATTTTTGTTCAATATGATTTATATTCAGTATACGTAAATTGCATTACTAAGTTAGTAACTAATAAGACAAAGGAGAAAAACCGCAAATTTCAAGACACTACCATAACATGGGAAAAAAAGCCATAACAACAATGAGGGAATTTAATGAACATAAAACAACAACCAAAAATCCATATTGAACAAAAATATATTTTTTTCGAAAATTTTTCACTTTATCGACATTGATCAAGAGTAACTCCTTTTTTCAGCTTAAGGTTTAGAGTATCCAAAAATATTATTGTCGTTCCTTCATCATACAAGGTGTACGGTGTCTTACGTCTAGTCGGTCCCTGGTATACTAAATAAGCCAAATGGGTTTAAAAGGGTGAATTTTTAGGAGACTCATCTACTAATCATTATACTAAAAAATTATTAAATTACACCTAGTACTTAATAAATTATTTAAACAACAACGAATTCGAGGGACGTCCGTTATGGGCCCGTATCTTCGTAGGGGAGGCCGTAGGAAGAAAAATTTATCAGAACTTCTCCTTGCTCTTCAAACTAGCTTAAAACTGGAGTACGATTCTATTTAATTTTAATTCAGGTTAAAATGAGAATATCATTAATCACCTTTATAATCAGGTTTACGCTTATCCATATTTGACAGCGTTTTTAGTATTTCTGAACTACTTTTCAGTTGAATATTTCTAATCGACATGAAGCTATTCGGTTGAGGAAAAAGTTACAATGATTAACTGGTACTACGGCAGAAATAGTTATCAAGTGGTATCCGAATTGTTCTCAGTCGATTTTCCTAACCGACCTGCCTGGAATAGGCAGATCAACAATAAGAAAAATAGTTAAAAAATTTGAATCCAAAGGTACCTTTGCTAAATAATAACTCGATTTCAGCAGTTTGCGATAGAATTTCGCCACTGTCCAATGTAAGAAGGGAGTTTTATAATTGTTTAAAATATTGCTTGGCGGCTAACGGAGGGTTGTTTGAGCATCTTCCTAAACATTAACAAAGCCCAGATTCGACCATCACTAGAGTACTGCTCTCATGTCTGGAGCTCTGCACCCGAACATACTCTTCGGCTACTAGATTCCATTGAAAGGAGGGCCATTCGTCTGATTGGAGACCACGAGCTGACGAAAAACATCGACAGCGTAGAACATCGAAGACAGGTTGGGGATTTGACTCTCTTTTACAGATAATTTCATGGAAAGTGCTCGGCTGACCTTGCCCTCTTAATTCCGCCCAGAGCGGCGAATAGAAGATATACACGACGAGCCACTGCCGCCCATCCATATGTGGTTAAGCTTAGTACTCCTCGAACTTCATTATTTAAGAATTCTTTCATCTGGAGGACCTCATCATTATGGAACGACCTTCCCGAGGTCGTTTTTCCCAACGAATATAACCCTCAACGTGAATCGCTGTTTGCGCATACGCACCACTCCCAGAGTGCCCTAAAGGATTTTTCCTATAGTGCTTGTGCATGACCAAAAAAAAATCATGAAATTATTTTAAAAATTTTATTTTTCTGTAACAACGAAATCATTATTCTTTGGCGTTTTAAACGTTGGAAGAAAAAGGAAGAGCAATAAGAAAATGCGTTAGGTAAAACGTAATTTTATAAATTTTTTTAAATTTTACACTAGGAAATACAATTTTTGGAAAATAAGTAAGGTTTTTTAAGTGTATTGTGCTTAAACGTAAAGTCCATTCTTCGGTTCTTAATTGTAGAAAATGTATCAGTAACAGCTTCATTAAAGTTTGGAATACCTTCTATACATTCATTTTCAATACATAGGCTGCTAGCCTCTATTCATTCATAGATCTTCGCACAAATGTCCTTATTCGTTTTAATGTTAATGCCGTGGCCATTGATATGGTAACAATTATTTGTAAAAGTGTAAAGGTGGCAGAAAATATGCTCTGAAGATTATTTTCTATTCGATTTTTGTCCAGGCAGGCTCCGCAACGCCGCGATCAAACAACAAACAGGAAAAACAAAACAAACGTTGTGCTGCATCCACAAATCCAGTTATTTTTTTCGTATAATTCATTTTTAATCTTTCTAATAAAGTCCCTAGATTTACCCTTTGATGGTCTACGTTAAATTAGCTTCTAGTTTACGTCTTCCCGCATTCTTCACTTCAATTTTTAGCTCAAAATCGCCATATCCCCGGTATGCCACTGATACTAAAAAGAAACTGCATTATGTCCCGCCCATTTGAGCGCATATGCGAGCATTTCTCGTTATCAATCTAACGACTGGCGCGTCGGCCGGATCGTGCCACGTTGAGAGCCGCCTATACAGGGTGTTATGTAAATGACTTGGTGTCCTAGAGAAAGTCTACATACTTTTTTTTTAAATCTAATATCTAAATACTAAGGTAAAAACCCTTTTTACCCACGCGCCGTTCCATCTGGATTCACTTAGCAACAATGTAGGTCACTAGAGTATACTAGCAGTGTTGTCAGATCACACCTCGTGTCTCGCCCTTGGTTGAATACTTTCGGCGCGCCCTTCATACTTCAGTATGTTTCGAGACTGGCGAGTGGAACGACGTCTTGTCGAGGGCTCCACGTGCTTGACGTTTTGTTAGTTGTTTTACCCGATTTTTTTTTGGTTGTGAAATAATTCATAATAAGAAATGTTGTGATGTGATTTCAAATTTGTGTGATATTATCTACTGTTGATTCTGTTGAAAAACATACTTTTTGTGTTTTATTATTTTATGGAATTTAATTATACAACGGATTATTTAAAAATAAGATCGAAGGTAAGAGAGTATGTACCTTAAAATTGTAGTTTTATTTGTCTAAAACAAATTGAAAAAGAAGTGACAACGCGCGTCAAAGACGTCTTATTATCAAAAACTGAACACGTGCGTTTAGAATTCTGTGTTGCAATATGACAACATCACATTTAATGCGTTAACCTCTTTTGAACCTGGAGACTGCCTCAATAAAATATTGATTGCGAAGGGCCTCAGGAGCGACCACGTAAATTTTGAGATTTCATATAAAGTGTATATTTCGCTTAATAATTCAAAGCGCCATTTATGGTTATTTTTCTTCAATTTATTTTCATCTCGGGATTTGTCGGTTTAAATATAATACGTCATTTCCATAACACCTTGTATACAGTTTGGTTTGACGGAACGATAAAATATTAGGGAGGGTCGGACTTTATACGATAAATAATATTAAATTAATATAAGTTAATATTTTTTTATTCGTTTTGCACCCCCCACGTGCGCATGTGCTCCTGTGGAAAAACCGCCACTGCTTACTTTGTCGTGCGATATCCGCCCTTGTTACACAAACTACTAATTATATATTTTCAATTTATGTAATTGTAATAAATGCGTGATTTTAGATTTGCCACCTAGAGGACAATTCTTTTTACGGCGACATATCGGTGGTATTCAAGCAAGTACATCAGGAAACGATGGTGGCCATATCGCCTTGTGAAATTTGTAAACTGGAACACCATGTCTTGAAGAATATTCTGGAAGCTTTTCCGGCACTGAGGGAAACGGTTCACGAAATTACCCGACATCTGGTCCTTACCAGGGGACAAGATTGGTTTGTGAGCGGCGACAGGTCGAAACGGTTAGTGGCTATTGCGCCGACTATCGATAAAAATAATATAATTTAACTAAAACTAGTTAATGCACTTAAAAACAACAACATGACACATGGACACCGAGTAGCGCCATCTACAGTTTGTCAACGGATTCAGTTAACAAGAGAAAAAACTTTTCTATTTTGTTTTTTTCGAGAAAATGTTGTTCTTCATACCATTTTTTTGCCAAGTAATAAAAAAAGAAATGGAGTCGATAAATGTCAGGTTCAACATACAGAAGAATAGAATGTCGGCGAATTGAGAAAAGAGACGCGAACGAATTTTTTTCAAGCGGAGCGTACGTACATTATACCATAATATGAGTGGAGTGCGCAGCCCGAAACGTCCGTCCGTTTTGCGCTTAATAAATGATAGGTAACTCTAAACGTTGTCCTTATCTGTGCGTTTCACGTAAGACGTTGTTTAATAACCCCTGTATAACCAATTTACCCCTTATAGAATTTTAGTTTTGAATCTTATTTGACCAGAATTTTGCTAGATAGCAATTTGGAAATTTTACTGTTGTCCCATTATTGGCTTCCCTCCGAAGGTGTATTCCCCCATCTAGGAATTGAGTATTTAAAGCCTATCTAACTTCTAAGCCTTTTTAATTTAAATTTTGAAAATATAAGAACTGGTCGACACTATGAGTAAAGTGGCCAGTCTGAGCAAGTAATGAAAAAGCCATAGCAATATGAAACGTTCCTAATTAACTATTTTCGGACGCGATTTTTCTTTGTCAATGAGTTTTTTCGATTTTTCAGTGCTATGTCAGGGATGCCAGGCGTAATGCCATTGCCGACTTGACACGCACGTGTCAGTCGGTCTTTGGTGGGCTCACCATCCTTTCCCCGCTAACTGGAAGCTGTCAGCAGTCCACCAGAGCGCATGAAGAAATGAGGACAAGAATTTTGTCTGAAAGTAAATGACGATTGATGATGATTTTGATTTAAAAGTATAGTTAGTTGAACGTAGGACGAGGGTTAACTTATGTTCAAGCTATACTTATTGTTGTATTGGCTCGGGCATGTCCAATGAATACAATAACAATGCAAGTTATTATATTGAACACGGAGGGCTTTTACTTATTTAATTTTACTGTCTGTTGTCAATGAGGGTGAATTTAAGGGGTTACGTCAGTCGAGTAACGAGAACCGAAGGTATTCGAAAGTTAATTATTTACAATGAAGAATTAACCTATGCTAATATTCTGTTCCTTCAATCCAACCTATCATTCCTCCTATCACGAACTCTCATTTTTAAATTTAGTTTTATTTTGTTATTTACAATATAAAATAAACCTAAGCTTGCATTATATTCCCAACTAAAGGGATCTCAACTACCCTAATAATTTCCCAAAGAAAAATTATAACTCGAGGTAGTGACTGCTAATTCTAACATATTTTAGCACTTACTTTTGATGTCACGATCGGGTAATTTTTTATTTCGAAAATTATTCTATGCTTTTGGCACAAAGTTTTTATAGAATAATTTTCCTTGCACTTAAGATTTATTTAAACTTGCACCAAAAACGAGTGTTCGAAGATATCGCAGCATTATTTATACTCTCCGGAAACACGAGTGTTTAAAAATAAAATACACTGAGGGAAAAATCCGCGGTTTGACCTTTCTCGGAATTTTCGGTGATAAACACTCTAAAACCTGTAGCCGAAAATACGGACCCCCTTTCTTACGTAAAACTAAATCGCGTTTGAGTACGACTCTGGGAATCCCCAATCCAACCCAAAACCGACTAAAATTACTGCCTCCTGCAGAATTTCTTTATCCGTCTGTTTTAACGTTACATTCCGTCATCCTGACCGATTTAATTTACCGGTGACGCCATGCCCGTTGCGGCAAGAGAGAGAAGGAGCCAAATATTGCCGACACCGCAAAACTATAAAAGCCCGTCTAATTTTGCATGTGGAATTATTTGGAATAATTTAACGGAAAAAATAAATTCATTAACTTTCTGGAACTGAAAAAAAAGTATTTTTACAACAAGAAGTTGGGGCGATCTTTTCGAATAATTGTTCTTTTTAATTGTGTATTAAATAAAGAATATTTTATGTTGCCTGTGTGTGTTTATTTCTGCAATCTTGGGGATTCTGCTTTTTTGGGACACCCTTTATGTTGAAATTCAAATTAGCCGATGCAATTCCTATTTTTATTACAAGCAAAAAATGAACAATATTTTCTCGAAAAATGCAAAATAAAAATGTTTTTCCTCTTGGTAACTCGATCCGTGGACACACTGCATATATTCATATTCCAATAATAAATTTGAAAAACAAGCTATTAGTACTGCAGCCCGTTACCAAAATGTCCTGGTATCACGCCTTCAACTAGTCAATGACTAATCGCTAGATTAAAAAAATAATAAGAAAGTTTTACGAGCGAAAAAGTTCGGCAACGCTGCGCTTACCCGTCAGACTGATTTCAGTCCGTAAGAAAGCAGATCATCTTTTTGTTACTACACCTTGTCCGTTCTTGATGAAATCATATTAAAAATATAGAAAAAAACGTGAATTCATCGATAACGGACGTTTTCATAGTTTAAATAAAAGATGTAAAGAAAAGGGGTACAAAATTTTAATTCGTATTTTTATTTATATTTTTTTTATTTATTTTTATCTATTTGTATTTTACTGTATTTTATTGTATTTTATTGTATTTTATTGTATTTTATTGTATTTTATTGTATTTTATTGTATTTTATTGTATTTTATTGTATTTTATTGTATTTTATTGTATTTTATTGTACTTTATTGTATTTTATTATATTTTATTGTATTCTATTGTGTTATATTATTTTTTTATTGTATTTTATTGTATTCATTTGTATTTACTTGTATTAATTTATGTTTATTTGTGTTTATATACATATTATTTATCTTTTGATGTTTAATATGATGTATGAATTGTAAGGAAGGAAGGAAGGAAACCCTTCCTAACAACTATCGACCAGTAGCATTGCTTTCAGTTATATAAAAAGTAATGGAGGAAGCTATTAACCAACATCTTCTAAAGTACCTGGAAGGCTTCAACATTATCAGCGATCATCAATATGGTTTTCGGAAGTCCGGATCAACTGGAGATCTTCTAGCCTATGTCACCCATATTTGGAACAACGCAATCGAACATCATGGGGAGTCTCGGGCTGCACTGGATACTTCTAAAGCTTTTGATCGTGTTTGGCATGAGGGGCTTCTAAGTAAACTGCGGTCCTATGGTATGCCCAGTCGATTCTGTGCATGGTTGTCTAGCTTTCTTAAGGACCGCTCTCTGCAAGTGGCGATTGACGGATTTCTCTCAGACATCTTCACCATCAATATCGGTGTTCCTCAAGGGTCTACATTGTCTCCCACTCTCTTCTTGCTCTACATTAACGACCTTCTAGTGAAAACTAAAAATCCGATATTTAGTTTTGCTGACGATAGCACACTTATCTCATCTTTCTCTTTGAATGCACAAACATCGACTGCCGACGCACATCTTGGCAGACAGCATGAAGTATCACGCCTCAACAAAGACCTGGAAGAAATTTTGGCTTGGGGTGACAGTAACCAAGTCGAATTTAACGCTAAAAAGACCCAGGCAGCAGTTTTCTCTAAAAAGGTTAACATTACAGAACCGGAAATAGTCATGGACGGACACGCAATCCCACTGAATAGCTATGCTATGCTGAATAGAAAATGTTTTTATTAGACTCTATTAGTTTTTGAGATATCTGGACTTTTTTGTAATTATTTTTCAAATGCATGACGATGAAATAGTCCATATAATTTTTTTACCTTAGCGCTTGGACTAAAATTTTTTTCTCACCGAATAGCTAGAAGATCATCAAGTCTCAATAACATTTCAAATTCGGCATAAAATGTACAGGGTGGTCACAATTCAAGCCTCATTGTGAAAGAATTCAACCATTAAAAACTTTCTTATTTTATATTTTTATTTAATTTGATGGCAAATTAGTTGTTCTTTATAAATAGTATTTACTGGCCTATACCTATATCAAAGCGTTTTCTCAAAAAATTCAATTTTATTCCGAAAATACTATTTGTTCAAGTGTGCTATGAAAACAATTGTACTTAGGGGCTGTATACCGATGTCTATACGGAGGAAAATTAATAATGACGGCAATATTTTCTAGTATGCTTTGACAAGAAAAGCAATTGTCTGATATTTCTTGGCGTATTTTCAAACTGTCAAATATTCTGTTACTAAAAAATATCATCCTACGGATTTTCAAGTAAAGATTTTTTAAATTTATTTACGGTTTACATTGAATGTGGCAAAATTAAGAGCTTGTCGAATATATCGGGATAAATATCCGAATAGGCCAATTCCCACACCCGGTATTATTAGAAGACTAAATAATAATTATTTAAAATTTGGATCATTTGAAGCCAAAGTACGAAGAATTAAACCAATACTGGACACTGAGGTATTTGAAGTTACCATTTTAGCCTATTTTTATGCTTTTCCAACAGACTTAATTCGTTAAGCTGCAATGCAATTAAGAGTTTTGTATGCGAGTATACAAATAATTAAAAAAAAAAATCTAATTGAATGGGTGAAGGCAGCATTTCAATCTCTCCCTGCACAAGAAATTAGGAATGCTACAAGAAATAGCATGATGAAAAGAATACATAAATGCTTGGAAGTAAATGGCAATCATTTTGAACATATTTTAAAAACATAATCAATAGATGTTAGGTATAATTATCAAACACATTTTTAATTAAAGAATTTAAAGTTTATAACCTTGTTTGTTCCTTGCTATTTTTAAAAAAATAATATTTAAACCATTAAATTTAAAACAATTTAAAACAATCAACTGCATTTTATTTATAAATTATTAAGAAACACTCTAGAATGTTGTATCTTCAAGCAATCAATCACTTTTCCTCCGTATAGCACACTTGAACAAATAGTATTTTCGGAATAAAATTGGATTTTTTGAGAAAACGCTTTGATATAGGTATAGGACAGTAAATACTATTTATAAAGAACAACTAATTTGCCATCAAATTACATAAAAATTTACAGGGTGTTCCATTTAAAATAAGAAAGTTTTTAATGGTTGAATTCTTTCACAATAAGGCTTGAATTGTGACCAACCTGTACATTTTATGCCGAATTTGAAATGTTTTTGAGATTTGTATGATCTTCTAGCTATTCGGTAAGAAAAAATTTTTAGTCCAAGCGCTAAGGTAAAAAAATTATATGGATTATTTCATCGTCATGCATTTGCCAAATAGTTACAAAAAGTCCAGATATCTCAAAAACTAATAGAGTCTGACAAAAACATTTTCTATAAAATGTGCTTAGTATTTAATGCTTAATCGAAAATGTAATAAAAATTACCTTATTGTATTTAAGAAACGAAAGTTGGCAGCTACTTCCGGTATAACCGGAAATGACATAAACATGTCAATATTTTAGTTAAAGAGAGCATATCGATAAACCCAAATCCCCAAAGTTTCAGGAAGATATATCCAGTAGTTCTCCATAAAGTTCTAATGCACGCTCGTCGTGAATCACCCTGTATAGAAGAGGTATTTTCCTTCACGGTACATATTTTTTCTCCCTAACGGTATTTTTAGTAGCGGTATTTCGTCGCAGTATTGTTGTTCTAGCCGTATGATGACAGTGATTAGGTCAGTCAGAGAACTGTCAATCGCAAATTGTCTCTACAACATGTGCGGAGACTATCTTTGAAGCGGGACAGCAATTTTACTACTTGAAAGAGATGCATAAGGGGGGGGGGGGGGGGGGTTCTGTCAACTGATCCGAGAGCTGTCTTGAATTCTCTGTGAGTGGAAAGAATAAGTGGGACAGTAGGAATAAACCGGTTGTAGGATATATTTAGAAGATTGAGAAATTAAAACACGATAAATTTTATAAAAATTATATTACAACTAAAAATGGACATATGTAGGTACCTAAAATACGAAAAATGGTTGTACATAAACTGTAAAAGTATAACAAAGCAATAAAATATATTGGCAAATTGTTTGTTTGTTTGTACACAAACAAAAACGTTTTTAAAACATGCAGATCACTAGTAAGTTTAGAAATAAAACACAGAAATATTTTTGTGCTTTAAAATCAGAACATTTAAGTCAAAAGTGCCTGTTTCAATCAGAAAAATATATACAGTAGTTGGAACCATATAGGGAAAAACATATTATCCGATTTAGGTAAAATTTGACTTCAACATAAGTTTCTGCTTCAAATAAAAACCAAAAATGACATAATTAAATGTGACCATGCGGCTTTTGTTAACTGTCAAATTTGGCATTTTCTTCACACAAAATATCGAAAAATGGCATTTATTGATCGAATTTTTAAAAAATTATTTGGGCAAAACTTGTTTGGATTATAATTTTATGTCCACATACGAAATTCGAATCACTTATTTTCATCACTTTCATTGAGAACGGAAGGAATTATAAAAATCGGCGCTATTATTCTGATATGTCCATTTTTTTTTTCAACGTATTTATTATTTAAAAAACAAAACTCTCCTCTGTGTTAATTACATCTTTAAAGTTACTGCACAGATGGTTTTAAACTGGAATTTTTTGTATAAAAAATTAATTTGAACGGTGTACGAGTACTGTATAAAGAAATAGATTTACGGTGGTAGGGATGACTTCCGTTTTCAATGAAAATTAATATTGGCCCAAAATAGATTGGAAACAAAAATTATCATAAGCGATTCGAATTTGGTACGTGAACATAAAATTATAATAACAGCTAATCCAAACAATTTTCTTTTAAATTCGATCAATAAATACCATTTTTCGATATTTTGTGGAGAATATGTCAAATTTGACATGTTGACAAAACGACATACATGATATTTAAACAAAAAAATAAACAAATAGACCATTTAAATATTAAACTAAATTAGTTAATTTTAGAAGAAGATCAGAATGTAAAGTATCTGGGTTTGGTGATTGACAATGATCTTAACTGGTCCCAACACATTAGGCATCTCTCAAACAAAATACTACCTATATACAGATGTCAAAACTATCTTACCAATAAACCCAAATTGAATGGGTACAATGCCTTCTTCCTGCCACACTTTAGATATCAAATACCAATATGGCGAACATAATCTTAACGCAGTCCAAGTACTCCAAAATAAAATATTAAAAATTCTCTTTAACTATGATTGGTTGACAAGCTCAGAAACTTTATATTATAAAGAGTTGAAAACCAAAATTGGAGATACTTCTTGAATTAGGACAGGTAAAATTTGTGTATAAAGTTTTAAAAAATAACGAAAGGTGTAATATAAACATTTTAGTGTCCAATAACATACACAGTCACGAAACCAGATCTCAAAATAATATACAGGGTGTTATGGAAATGACGTATTATATTTAAACCGGCAAATCCTGAGATGAAAATAAATTGAAAAAAAATACCCATAAATGGCGCTTTCAATTAATGACCGGATTATATCACCTTATGTCAAATCAGACAAACACATGTGGGGCACTGGCGTAATATGTACACAATCAACACTGAAATATGATTCCAGAAAACCGACGGCGAAATATGTTTTGCAAAACAAATAATGGTAATATCACACACAAATTTCAAATTCGTTACAAGCACAGGAAAGTAAATAGGTCAAACGCCATTGACCTTCTAAATAAAAATTATCGTTCAAACACATGCTTTCTTACCTTTACTTATTTAAATACAATTGTTAGTTTCATAATTTCACACAAACCACACAGAATCTAAGTTTTAGGAAAAAACCTCTCACATAACCTCAAAAATAGCAGCAATTCACATGGAAAGAATACACGCGAACGCTGTTTTAATTTTGTTCCTTTTTTTCTCGCGTAGATTTATTTATTTTACTAATTTAAAACACACATATTTTAAATACCCACAATGCAATCCTTCAATTTAAAAATGACATTTTATCTACGAACCATAAAACAGTTAACCTACGAACGAACGAAATATATACCTTCAAAACTCGGAATAGAGATGGGCAATATTTGACAGATTGATATTTCACAAGATTCTTCTCTATTCCTTGGCTATTTACCGCGAGATCTCTTGTAGGGCGTTTAATTGATATGGCGTTAATGGAATTTCGACCAAATTGAATAAAATGATAGTGGTAGCTGATAATACTGCGACTGTACTTTTTCTTCTGAGAAGCTTAAAAAATTAAATTAGCGCAGCTCTACTCCAAATGACAAGACCGACGAAGATTTTATTTTCTTTCTCACACGGCCATCTCTCCATCTCTTTCACACAATCCACTCGGCGCCGGGCAGACGTAGGTCTATGGGTACAAGCGTGCGACTTGCAAGCGTCAGTAATAGAAGAACAGCGTTAGGGTGCGGTCGCTTCTGTTGATAACCATTTACACTCTCGGCTATCCGCTTTATTTTCAGAAGGTACGCGTATAATAGTTGTAATGATTTTCGGGCTACGCGTCCAAACTTTGTATATTATTTGACATTGTTTTTATAGACGAACCTAAGTTGCCCAGTTAATAGGAATAGTTTGTTTTGGACGTTTGACTTGACAGAAAAATGGAATGTCGCCGACGAATAAGTCAAATTTCGTCGCGTGGCGTGTAATAAAATCTAATGATCTGATCTGAGTGTATTTTTAAAAAACTTGTGCCTGGAGGTATAAAGATAAAGACAAGTAGGTAGATAAATAATTTATTTTTATAATTTTATATGGAATTTTAGTTTTGCATTCAGTTTGGAAACAATGCACGTAACACCTATTTCCTGATATGCCACTACAGGGTGAGATGACGAACAAACCCGAACAAATGCCGGATGACGTGTGGGTTTATGGGGCTGGACCCCACTTTTAAAACGGTCGAATTGAAAAAAAAATATGTAGCGTTTCTCTAGGACACCCAAAGAGTCACCCATTTAAATAAAATACGCCATTTCCATAATACCCTGTATATTGTGCAACTACCAGGACGAATGTAGAATTGAGTAATTGTAAGAGCGGCAAAGGCTTACAATAGAATACAACATGATATCAGAGATCTTGTATTTAGGGATTTAATTAGGAACACGTCCAACACTGTAAAATTAATACTTATTTATTCCCGAGGCCAGTGCTATTAGGCACTGATTAGAGAAATATTCAGATGAATGTAATGTATATTGTTTTAATAGAAAAAAAATCAATATCAAATTTCAAATTTAAATTTACCTAAATGGAAATATATATTTTCCCCCGCATGGTTCCAACTTTAATGGTGACACTGTCATATATCGGATGGTAGTGACGTACTAGTCGATACCATGGAAACCAATGTAATCCACCAATGACAACACAGCATTTTCGCAGTATCTATGGTAAGTGGCGGCTCTACGGAGGAGTGGTCGTAGCTATAGGGGCTATAGCCCCCCCCCCCCCCCATGATTAACATTTAAAATGGGTGAGGTAATTGAATGGCTTAGCACTCGCTAATAGGGATGGTTGGAACAGGATATTTTAAACAACAGGTACAACCTTTTCCGGTTTTTAAAAATACCTGTTTCAAGGAACCTGTTTCAGAAGGTTCACTGCTCTTCTATTGCATGGCAACGCCGCGTCGCGTCAGCGGAGCATTTCTGATCAAGCGGGCCGGGTTGCAGATTGTTCTATTCGTTCGCTTTTAGGGACTTGACTTGTATTTTTTTTACACAAAATATGTGTGTATCTTTTTAATTTTCTACTCGTAAACGTACGTATACAGGGTGTCCGCTAAATAATAGGACATGGAAAAACCGCAGACTCCTTACGTAACAATATTAATATTTAATTATACTTACCTATATCAGAAAGTTGATATTAACTGAGATACAGGGTGTTAAAACTTCATTTTTGTTTTTCTCTAATAACTTTGACAGAAACCAACGGTTTTTTACAAAATTTGGCAATTATGGTTCTTTTAGGATGAGGAACTGATTTTTGCACAACGTAGGGGGCGCTGCCTGCGGCACTTTTTGCACATTTATTAGGCCATAACTTTTTTGTGCCTCCGTATATTTAAATTTATAATAAAAATAATACTTTTCTCATATTTATTACGTAAGAAAGGTACACTAATTTTAGGTCGCCTCAAGTTACCGTTTCGGAGATATATGCATTTATATTGTTTAGTGCCCATTATTAATTTGTAAACAAATTTTTTTTTTTGTAAGTAACCTATGAGAAAACAAATGAAATTTAGAGATGCAGTTGCTATAGTCTTTGCAGCGAACCCTCAAGCTTTTTCGACAGTTGACATTAGCAATATGTCATCGATCAGCTGTTTGGGGACTTAATGAGATACCCCAGTTTTATAAGAACCGCATTGAGCGTGTTGTGTTTTTATATTTTTCCAGTTTGATTGGTGCTAATAAGTTTTAAAAGTGTATTTCCGTCGTCGTTTATTTTGTTTTGAAAACTTTGATTAACTACATGTTGAGTTGTTTGTGTATCTGGTAAACCACAGTAAGTATAAGTCAGGTAACGAAAAATTTATAGGTTAATGTTTTATTTATCTGTTTTTAGGCGAAAATAATAATTATGGAGCATACTTATTGTCTGAATTCTACCTCAGCTGATGCCACCGATAGAGAAGCTGAGGTGAATTTTAACATTAATAAAAAAAAATTCTAGATGTTTTATTTCTTTCCGAGTGAGTTGAGATTTATTTCAGTTAAATATCAGGTGATACTTTTGTGTGGCGACTTGAATGTAGACAGTTTGGTTAGCTGGGAAAGTAAGAAATATCTGCATGATATTTTTAATAGTTTTTCTCCGAATTTAAGTGCAATTATTGATCATGTAGTGTATAATAATATGTTTATCTAAGTTCATTATTTTTAGAGATTTGCAGAGAATACTAAATATATTGTTTATTAAAGTGGATATTATATCACGTTCTGATTTTATTAAAACTTCAGTGGATCGTTTAATTGTAATGGGTAACAAACCCGACCATGCTCATATTGTTCATTCCTTCATAAAATGCCATCTTGGGGAGAATGAAATGCAGTGGCTTCTCGTGACCTATGATAGAGGGGGTTCACAAGTATGGTGAAATTATTTTTAAAACTTTATTTTATATATTTGAATAAATAAATAACAAGAAAATACAATGTGTTTATGTATTTTATTCCCTATAATAAATAATAAAAAATGCATTTAAAAATATAAATAGACTCGTTTCATTTTTAAAATAAACGTAAGTACTATTTTAGTACGGTCCTGGAAGGTCCTGGAATTTCATACAAACCTAGGCAAAATAAAGAACCAGAAATAAGCAGGCAAGTCATTAATGTCACGTGACACTTGACATATCTGGCGAGAGGGTTCGCTGCAACGACTATATGAAACCTCTATGTTGTTATTTGCTTGTTGATTATTGTAAAATAGCTGTGTAAAAAAAGTTTCATTTTTGAGTTTATCCTAAGTTAAGTAACAATGCCGAAACACAATAATCAACAAACAAATAACCACATAGAGGTTTCATAGCAACTGCATCTCTAAATTTCATTTGTTTTCTCTTAGGTTACTTTAAAAAAAAATTTTGTTTGCAAATTAATAATAGGCACTAAACAATATAAATGCATATATCTCCGAAACGGTAACTGTGGGCGACCTGAAATTAGTGTACCTTTTTTACGTAATAAATATGAGAAAAGTATTATTTTCATTAAAAACTTAAATACACGGAGGCACAAAAAAGTTATGACCTAATAAATGTGCAAAAAGTGCCGCAGGCAGCGCCCCCTACATTGTACATTAAAATTTCACCAAAAAAATCAGTTCCTCATCCTAATAAAACCATATTTGCCAAATTTTGTAAAAAACCGTTGGTTCCTGTCAAAGTTATTAGAGAAGAACAAAAATGAAGTTTTAACTTTAACACCCTGTATCTCAGTTAATACCAACTTTCGGATATAGGTAAGTATAATTAAATCCTAATATTTTTACGTAAGGAGTCTGTGGTTTTTCCATGTCCCATTACTTAGCGGACACCCAGTATATATCCCAAGAACATCAAATTGCAATGTTTTAAGGAAATCACAGTGGTAACGCTGTATGCTCATTTTTACCTGCGAGTGTAAAAATGACCCTGAAGTTTACTAATTTCATTAATTTTCGTCGGCGATGTTGTTACGAATTTATCGCTGCTGCTCTTGTAATTGTTTGTGATCTATTGTGTGTTTTGGATTAACATTTAGTGTTTTTTCGAACTGAAACTATTTAGAGCTATTTATTAGCCATCTACAATGGTTCGTCAGCGCGTGGTGTGTAAGAAATTCGACTATTCTAACCCCGGATTAATATTTCGTCGTTAAGTGAGGAAAATGAGGTTATGATTTTTCAGGTAAAGCAGTTGTGTAGCTAATTCTATATTCTAAGTAAATATTGTAAAAATATGAATTATTTCTTTATATTATCCGAATTTCTGTAAAAATACCTCTACAGCAATTACCTATTTATGACTAATGTTAGATCGAAATTATCTAGACGTGTATCTTATTACAGCGTTGCCATTTTTTAAAGCCATCTTCTTGTAACTTATTTGAAACTGTAGAACTAAGAATGATTGTAAATAAATGGTGTTTTAAGAATGGAATGTTTTGTCTCCCCTTTTATATTATTTGTTTATGGGTGTGCCCCTATAATTTTTTGAAAATTAATATATCTATGATACTCCATAGAAGCATACTGATACTATAACCACATAAAATTGCCAAAGAATTTTTTTTATATATTTTAGATTTATTTCTGTGTTATAATAAGTATTTTTGTTAAATATTTAGGTTTGATTCTGTGCTATATTTCTGAAAAATATTAAACATGGTCAACACTTCGCGGTCCATTCCGTATCGCTTCGTTGCAACAGTATCCGAGCATATCCCGATCGCTGCTGTTTCATCGAAACAGGCTGTTCCGGCTAAACAGGTTGTTGCGGCGAAGCAGACTGCTGCTCCAGCGTAACAGACTGTTCCAGCGAAATAGGAAAATCTGTCGACTCAAACCTGTTTCAATCTGGTCCACATAAAATCCTGTTACGAAAGGAACATATCCTGTTCCAAAGCGTTATCCCTACTCGCTAATATAAATTAGTCGTGGAAGATTGACGTCCATGAAATGGTTAATACTTTTTGTGTGAAGCATCGTCGTCTAGAAACGTCAAACTGGGATTATACAGGGTGTTATGGAAATAACGTATTATATTTAAACCGGCAATTCCTGAGATAAAGACAAATTGATGAAAAATACCCATAAATGGCGCTTTCAATTCATTCAGCGGTAAAAGTGACCTGACGTCGAACCAGAAAAACACCTGTGTGGCACTGCGATACATGTAAGCAATCAAGGAATTCTGGCCGGTGTTGTCATATGTACATCTTAAACTCTTTAGACAAAATAAAATAATTTAAACACTTTTCCACTCTGTAATACCTTTTTGTACAATTAATTGAAGAACATTTACGCCGGTCTATGTTTTAAACAACCCGAAAAAACATATGGAGTAGTATTAAATAAGTTTGAAATAGGCACGTACGTCACTAGGTCAAATGCCAATGACCTCTTGACGCCTTAAATCGGCTGTGTTCATATAGCGCCCCACGCTTGCCGGCTGTTAGTAGACCAACCAGCGGCCGGATACGTTGTGTCTCGTCGATCACCAACAAACACTCTCAGCCATGGATTCCATTGGATGAAGAAATCAATTTAGTTTTATAATTTTATATGGAATTTCAGTTTTACATTAAGTTTGGCAACATTGCCTTTGGGTCTGGGTGAAATGTTGTACTGTAGCGTGGACTGACCTGTGAGTAAGAGTGTTTGTTACCCTACTTTTAAAACGGTCGATTTAAAAAAAATAAAATATGTAGCGCTTCTCTAGGACACCCCAGGAGTTAAATATAATACGTCATTTCCATAACACCCTGTATATGAATTATCTCTCTTTCCTTTAATTGTTTTATCATAGCGGGAAATTTCGGATGTCAGCCCTAAATATGTTTTTTAAATACTATCTTTCTAAATTACGGATATATTAAGAGGAAGTCGGGGAAGTGACACGTCCTCGCCTTGGCTCTTCCTCTATATTTTTACTCATGAGCCCCCCCCCCCCCCCCCCTGTAATTAAGTGTTAAAGTTAGTTGATATAATGTAAAAATCATCAACATTTCTGTTATTTATCAGAATTCACACCAATTTTAGCGGCGGCGGATGTTACTTAGGCCCCCTCCCCCCTTAAATCTAATCCTATATCCGCCACTCTCCATGGTTTCGACTGTTACGTCACTGCCATCCGTTTTGGTCCTCCGGAACTATACGTGGCACCTAGGCCATGCTGTTTTTACGTGCTTCAACTCATCTACCTAAACTTGATAATTTTTTCTCGTCATGCAACAAGATCGATACGGAATATTTCGATGATTTTAAGGTGGCATTGACCCAATCTTGCTTCCGCTTAGTGAGCTGGTGTCGAGTAGCTTCTAAAATTTTTTCTTTAAGTGCCGGGAAAGGTTCGAGGATGTGCTCCAAGTCACGATGTTCCAATTTACATATTTCACAAGGTGATATGGCCAGCATTGTTTCATGCCGCATTTGCTTGAATACCACCGATATGTCACCGTAGTAAGAATTGTCTTCTAAATGGCAAATCTAAAATATATGTACAGAGTGAGTCAACGATAGAGTAAAGTTGATTTTTTCCATTATGTTAAGAATTAGATCAAAATTCGAAATAAAAATGTTTAGTGGAGTCGTTCTGGCGAAATAAACGGCTCAAAAATCCCTTGACGATATCGAGTAATTTTTTTCCCCCAATCGATACAGTAGGATCCTCTCGACATTCTGTCATGATTTGTAGGGGGCGCCGCATTGGGGGGAGGGGGCCAAGCCCCGTAAATCTAACCTACAACGGATTTTTCTAAATAACTGGTTTTGATGGTACAAAAAAAATGTGAAGGGAAAAATTGAAGAGCTTGACAGAGCGCGTAAGCTCGAATAAACCTGATCCCGATATCTCAATTGGTTCGCGAATTATCGTGATTTTTAACTGCAAAAACAATAGAATTTAATTAATTATATCTCGAGAAGGGGGGGAGTTTGGGCATCAATTTTTCGCGAATCAACGGGTGACACCGAGTACTTTGATGTGCCGGAGGTAGTACAAATAGGAGGGAAGTTATGTGGGGGGAAAAAATATTACATAAATGCTAATAAGTAGTTTATTAATCGAGTTACGGGGATCAGGCCAGATTGAATTTGTTAATTTTTTTATCAGCTACGAGGGGGCTTCGCGAAACATTTTTATTTTCGCAAATGTGCGCTTGTCGCGGCATACAAGAAATCTTCAAAAATACTTTAGATATTATGTTCAATTTTGGTATGTGTTAATAGGATATAGACCCACACATTTTAGTTAGAAAAGTTATTCAATTGTTCCACTAGTGGCGTCCCTGCAAACATGTCCTCTGATATTTTTTACAAAAAATATGGTACGCCACTGACATTTTTCCATGTGGATATATTTTCTGGTTAGCGTGGTCAATTCTACATGAAAACGGTCTCCTGAGTTTTTCTCGTCTGATTAAAACCACTAAATTCATATTGAAACTTATTATTATTAACATTGATAAAATAATTAATGATAAATTTTGCCTTATAAAAATTGTCGCAGTGGGCAATTCGATGCGTCTGTACATACAGTACATTCTGACATTCGGTACCTAATAAATGTGCGAAAAATGCCGCAGACAGCGTCCTCTACATTATACTTTAAAACTTCACAAAGAAATCAATTTCTCGTTCTAAAAAACCATAATTGCCAAATTTTGTAAGAAAACGTTGGTTTTTCTCCAATTTATTAGAAAATGAAGTTTAAACTTTAACATCCTGTATCTCAGTTAATATCAACTTTCGGATATAGGTAAGTATAATTAAATGCTATTATTTTTACATTTGGAGGTCCATGTACCATTAATTAGCGGACACTCAGTATAGATAGGTACAGTGTATTTGAGAAAATCGGGACCACTAAATTTTGAATATTTTTAAATGGAACTTGTTTCTTATATACAACACCTTTGTGCAATCCCAATTTTTTTTCCCCAAATTTGTTGCAGTGTTGCCAAGATATCAATTATTTTCCTATTTTTATTGCTTGTGCATGGTTGCAGTAAATATGCTGCAGATTCTTTATTGTTTTTAATTTGATCAGAAAATTTTACGGACATTTACATCAGGGTTATATGAGTACTGCTTATAAAATTTTACAAGATTTTTTATACAAAATATAGAGTTTTCCATTTAACAATATTTAAATTTTAGTGGTTCCGCTTTTATGAAACATACCGTATATTAAAAAATATTTTTAAATATACACTTTCATATACACTAATTTTTAAATTTAAGGTTTTCCTCTATCGATTATATTATATGAGATATCGAAGAATTACACACTAAAAGGACACCCTGTGTTTGGATCTTGCTATTGATGCCCGTTAAGCCTGTAAATATTCAGTTTTATAATAAAATTCAGATAAAATACACGTCCTAGCAATATCTAACAAGTTAAGAATTACGTCATACCGACGGTCTAAATAATACAATTTAATATCAAAACCCGTTCGTAAGAGCATTTTCGCTGTCTACCAATATTAACTTTCGTTTCCAATGCCTAATTTCAACCCAGACTGCAAGCTATTAATAGAATTCAAGAAAAATCCATACTTTAATACTGTAAGTTCACGCGAATATCGCCTCTAACGACTAAATTTGCATTAAAACAAAACATTTCCAACTTATACATGTCAAAACAAAGCAACGTGTTTTTTATGCAAAACTGTACCATATTCCTCCCAAAATTGTGTCTCGTCGAAAACAACAAAGAGCGTTCAAATAGCAATCTCAATTTAAACCATCGAGAACAAGGGAGAGAACAATATTCTGTTGTCTCTCATGCTCACATTATGCAAAACAGCTGTTTCTAACTTTGACGTGTTTTAAAACGCAGAAATCAATTAATCTCCTTATACGGCGTTCAGTTCCAGGAAATTACCATCCCCACCTCACGTGTCGTTGCGACCGAAGCGTCATATCGTTCTGATTGGCCGACCTTTTACCCCTGCCTGAAAATCATCTCGTACGGCTAGCGCTCTTGGCACCTCATTGCTGTTTCTAGACCCCGCCAGAAAAGAGCATCGTCGTACCACATTTGAGGTGGCGATAACAGGGTAGGACACATTCACTAAGGAAAGCCCTAAGCGATCCTTTTTTAAGCTTACGTATTGGCAGTAACGGGTTGCAAATTCCAAGTATTTGAAATGAAGTGTTGTTAATCACTGTGTTATACCCGCCGACGAGCACCGGCTGAACAAAGAATTAAGGTAGCGGTAACAGGTAGTCCAGTGGATTAAGGAGGTCGCTTTCAGCGACTATATTATTTTTACTACATTATTTTACCATCGATTCGCCCGACCAACCTAAAGCGAACGTTCTTCATGACAAGGTATTCCAAGCACATGTAGAATACATTCTTTATAAGAATACTTGAAGAAAATAGATACTTTTAGCCATACACTAGTTCTTTTTCCTGCTGTCTAACTAAGCTATTGAACCAGCGAACCTACCTACGGATGACAGGATTAAAAACCCGACAGCCCAGCGGATTAGTAAGCCCTGCGCCATCACCCTGTATAATATCATTATTTCTAATTAGTCAAGTTACCTCTCTATTTTTCTCATCAAACAAGGCGACGGTTCCATATTTTATGAAATAAAAGGTTTTTCCCATGGTTCCTGCCCTAAATATGATATCACCGGGGCAATAATATAACAGTTCCATATGGGCTATGACTGATATGAACACGTTAATGGGCATAAGTTTTAGGAACCTTACTCGTTCCACCGTGCGACCGAGCAGTTTGTAGTTTGGTATTTCCTAAAAAATAATAATAATAAGAGGTTAGTCCTGGGGCACGAGCAACTGGCTCACAATGAATTGTTTAAAGTATATTACACAATAAGAGTGGAAGAAGCCTTACTTCACACGACTGCGAAACTTAGTTAAGTGGATTCCGAAGTACCTCTCTCGGAGTTTTCTCTCCAAGCGTTTATTTCTGTTTTAGGAAGAAAATGTATAATAAAAAAAAGCATTGTAATGCATCTAAAATTGGAGGAAAGTATACAGGGTGTTATGGAAATGACGTATTATATTTAAATCGGCAATTCCTGAGATGGAAACAAATTGAAGAAAAATATCCAAAAAGCCGCTTTACTTTAATATGCCCTGTACCCCACACTACGTTTTAAAGACGTCCATATTATGCCTACATCGGCGTATTTAAGACGTCTTTACGATGTCAAAAAGTGGACGACGATAGAACCTATGTTTTTTTCATAAAAAATATAACTTTAATTATGAAGCATAAATTTAATATAATTTGTGTTTTTGCGAGGCCATCGTTTGTACTTTTCTTTTTGGAAGTAAAAAATATACAAATAACAGCAGTACTCCGATCTTTATGTCGATGTGACAATGCTGGATTACGGTGCGGTGCTTATCCATTAAAATGACGTAAACGTCATTAGCGAATTGGCTTTCGGCGAGATTTCTAAACTACTCTTGTGATTGTGAATTGAGTTTATTATATTTTCTTTTGCGCTTATAATTCTGTTTGACAAAGATCCAGGTAAGTTAATTTATATTAATTACTACACTTGCTATAGTAAACATGAGTGTAAGGGACATCCATAAATATAATGTGAACGTTTACTTTTAGGGTCTGCTGAGGTAGCTAATATAGCGTCAAGCCAGAAGGAAACTGATGTGTCCATTCAGGCATGGTTACGACGGGCTAACCATAAATATAATACGTCATTTCCATAACACCCTGTATATTTTTTTATTTCGGAAGATTTTTAGAATTAATTTTATTTACTGTTCCATATATAACGAAATTATATACTTTTCTCCAATTATTGATAAAAATTAGATATCTTCTGTTCGATATTTTTTTTTTTAAAATGTATCGTTTTCATAAAAAGAGAAAACCTCGTTTTTCAGTGCTAAAGATTGAAGTCTAGACTCCGATCATGTTCGGTCTCTTTCTTCGGATTATCGTTGTTACTGTCGGCGTACCGATTACGGGCGGACGCTCGACGTGTCGTTCTAATGGCAAGGGAAGATCCACAGATACACAGCGAGAAATGAACATGGATCAAATCGGAGATTTCGACTGACTCCGGAATCCTCTTAAGACGTTTAGGACATATGTTCATAAAATGGCTGATCGGCGTCATCAAAAAAATATGAATAGGAAGTGAAGTCTGGCGATACATCATTTTAAAGGTCCTACTGAGTACTTCACCATCTATTCACGAATATTATGTCCTTATTCGTACCCAAAACAATATGGCAGCTTTTTAAAAAATAATATTTACAATTTTTTTCTTTTGCTATTTTAGACTAGATTTTACAACTTTGTAGAAAGTTAATTTATCAGCTTTATGCCAAATTGTAAAGTCAGAACTAAAATCTAAACTAAAAAAAAATTGTAAATATTATTTTTTCAGAAGCAGCCATTTTCTTTTGGATACGTATAGGGACAGAATATTCTGGGATCGTAAATCGAAAGGACCCTTAAAATGATGTATCGCAATCTTATTCAATTTTTTAAATCAAGATGTCGCCCATCCGCCATTTTGAATTTGAGTACCATGAAATAAATAAGAAAATGTAGCTCCATGATTCCCTGAATGCACTATGTCAAGTTGTATTTACTTTTCTGAGACGATAAATGAAATAAAGGATAATAAAAAATAGAAGACGGCGACAATCCGCCATTTTGACAATTAGTACTGTCACTCTTTCCTCAAAAAGTAGTTTTCTTTCCCCCATAGGCCACACCCAAATTTTGTAAAAAATAAATTTGCGGATAAAATGTTATTCTCCAAAAATATGACAAACTACAGATAGAAAATGTACATTTCTAGCCTACGCGACGAATACAAACATGCTTTCCCACTTCTTTCGGTCATTATTGCAGCATTGCCACATTAACATATTTATCGCAAAGGTATCTTGCAAAATCCCAATTAAAAATTTGTTAATTTGACAATTATTACAACTGACTGGTTTAAGGTTAATCCGCAATTGCTCTTAAAATCAATTTATTTCCCAATAATTTTACTATAATCTGTGAAAAGGCGATGAGAGATTATTTAAAAAAATATTATTATACTTAAAAGTATCAAACGAATCTTGAACTAATCCAACATTCTGGCAACATCTATTTTTATTTTACAACTGCGCTACGATCCGGGAGCCAAATGAATTACTAAACTCGAAAAAATTACGACGTTGGCGCTTTGATTTAACGGATTGATTATATATTTTGGTTGATTTGTGTTTTATTTGTGATTATTGGTGAAAAATCGTCTTTATTATAAACAATCATGGTGCATTCATGTGTATTTTGTAAAAGAATGGATCATTTAAATAAGGATTTATCTTCTCATCGGTAAGTATGGTTATGTTTTAATATTTAACCATCTGATATAATCAGACTTCAGCGCTGTTGCCATTCAGCCAACAGACACGTAGTTCTCTCTTCCACCCATTACTGATTTTCAATAACATTTCACACAATCACAGCTTCACTTTCCAAGAGTTTTATGAATCGATTATGGGATCTATAGTTTACAATACCTTTGTTATTATCTATTTAACTCGGTTATTGAGAATTTCTATTAATTTTTTTATTAAAAGTTGCAATAATTACCTTCCTTAAATTTTCAGACATAATATTGAGAATAGTCTTTTCATTATAAAATCTCTTTTGATATGTAAAATCGAAATAGCAGTAAATTTCATCTCTTGTTTTCGTCGGGAGACCTTTGTACTCCAAATAGCTTCCAATCTGTTGTACATGGTCCTCTCCAATTTGCGAAGATACCATTATTCGTTTCCAGAGGGTGTACAATTTCGCTGGAAAAATATTTTTTAATTAGAGAGAGATTGTATGTCAGTGCGCCAAAAACGACCAGTCCAGCGTTAAAGGAGCATTTTGCGAGGCTAAATGACAACAAACAAACGAACAAAAATATAAACGACTCAATCCCCATCATAATCCGCGCCACTAGTGAGTGGTTACAAATCGCGACAGAAATCATAACGCAAAATCTAGAATTCCACGAAGCGGTATCGAACCGCTTAGGAATAAAAATCTCCCCAAAAACATCAAACGATCACAGAGGTATCACCAAGATACTCACCAATCGAAACATCCCATACCACACATTTTTCTCCCAGAAGAAAAAATGTTAAATGTCATTATTAGGGGGATAGACAGAGGCATCCCGATCGAAGCCGTAAAGGCAGACATCGAAAGCCTAGGTTTTTTCCGCCGCCCAAATATACAGGCTCCGTCTGGGTGCCGCCAAGATAGAATGTCCCCTAATAAAAGTACTACTGCCAAAATCTGAGAGTCATATCTATGATATAGAATACATCACCCACATGCGCGTCTCAGTTGAGACGCAAAAGCCATCTAACAAACCCCACATAAGTCAGTGCCATAAGTGCCAGAAATTTGAGAGATGTTTTGCCAGTCCCGCATGACATAAATGCGCTGGCGATCATTTCTACACTGAGTGTTCCAAGTCGAAGGACATCCCAGCGAAATGCATAAACTGTGGAGCCGCGCATCTCGCAAACTACAGTTTGTGTCCCAAAAACCCCCGAAATCTCCAAAACCCAAAAAACAAACCAACCCACCTCGTATGCAGCAGTCAATAAAGTAAAAAAAAACCCTGAAACCCCACTAATCATCCCTGATATAGTTGTTGCAGAATTATACCGTTGATTCTTACTGCCATAAATAAACTACCTGATTAAACCCTATTGTATATGCCTGAACCTCTTCAAAGCTCAATAAATGGGATCAGGGCCGGCTTGAAAATGTATACCACACCACATGATTTATTTTTATAATTTAAAATTAATAGATAGGTATTTTTAGTTTTAGGTACCTATAATAAATGGAAAATAATGATAACAATTAATGATAATTGAAAATAATATAATTTAAAAGAATAACTATTAGCATAACAAGTACAATAAAAATAAATTAAATTCTAAGCAACTTGATAATTTATTCAAAATTTAACTCTGTATCACTATCACTTTCTTCATCTAAACCTAAACTTATAATAATTAAGGGTTGAATATTTGTAATCATATAATTGTAAGAATTGTCCACCTTAAGTACATGCTGTACACAGTTTTTCCAGCTGTCTGCAGACATTTTTTTACAGATCTGAACTAAAATATAGGGGTTCCCATTTAAAAAAATCGTCGATAATGTCATATCTACTACATGAGCCACCTTGTATATTAAGTTTGTATGGGAAAAAAATGGGCCATTAAAAATTATTATACACGTGTCCGAGGATTTTTCCGAAATATTTTTAGATTCCTAGATAATGAATTTGTTCCTTACTTTATGTACACACTGTATAGGTCTTCACAACAATATTTCATAACCTATAAAAGTTAGAATGTTTCGCAGAGTTGCATTAAGAGGAGACCGAAATTTATTAAATTTTTGAAAATGGGTAAACTGCATGCATTTTTATAAAAATAGCAATATAAACGACATGCAAGTATGTAAAAATTAATGAAAATTTAAGTCACGAATAAGAAAACTTTTACGCCGGTTGCGTTCAAAATTGTCGAAATGCCGCTCCTGTAATGTACAGAAGAGTACAGGGAGGACATTCAGACAGGGTTGAGTTTATTTATTACCATTGGGAACTCTGCTAAAGCAGTTTACACATTTTCAAAGATTTAATAAAATTCTGATCGACCCTTAATGCAACTCTGCACAAACATTCGGACTTTGATAGATCACGTGATATTTTTTTGACGACGCCCTTCGATCTCTCGTTGGATTTAGTATAGTATAGTTGCGTTTCGATTCTATCGGGGGCAGAGGTAAAGGACGGGAATGGCCGAAACGACAATCGGAGTTCTAATTTTACTAAAGCCACAGACTCTCACATATATACAGGGTGAGTTTTTTATAGTGTTACAAGGCGATATCTCGCAAACGGTTTAAAATATTTTCTTGAAATTTTAATGAGGTAATAGTGAGATGGGGGGGACATTTGTACAAAAAAAATTTTTGGTGAGCTCCACTGGTTACCGAATTATAATTAATTAGGTTATAAAAATTTAAAAAATATTATTTACCCTTTATCGCCTGTCATGTTTCAGAAGATGTTCGAAATGTCTCCCTTCATCGTCCAAACACTTTCTCACTCTTTTTTTAAACGAATTTCGTACCCGCTCTAACATTTCAGGTGTCACTAATAAGCAGGCAAAGCGGATTCGGTCTTTCATATTGTCTATAGTTGTAGGTGCAGTCCCCATCACTTTGTCTTTTATAAATCCCCAGAAGAAAAAGTCAAGAGGGGTCAAATCCGGAGACCTAGCAGGCCAATTGACCGGACCAGCTCGACCAATCCACATGTTTTCAAACAATTCGTTTAAATGATTACGGGCCTGTATTGCATAATGCGGTGGAGCTTAATTTAATTTAATAATAAATTAATTATAATTCGGTAACCAGTGGAGCTAACCAAAAATTTTTTTTGTACAAATACGTAGTTTTTTACGTAGATCCGAATTTAATAAACAAAAGTACATATTCCCATTTAAAATTTCAAAGTTACCCCCCACCCCTCAAAATGAGGAAAGGGGGTAGATAACAAAAATATGTTTAAATATGTCCCCCCATCTCACTATTACCTCATTAAAATTTCAAGAAAATATTTTAAACCGTTTGCGAGACATCGCCTTATAACACTTTAAAAAACTCACCTTGTATAACCATTATATTGCCAATACGAACGTTCCAAAATGTAAAAAGTGTCCCAGCTATGGGAGATGGCGTGGTACTATTGAGTTTGCGCATTAGGGTGGAAATTTTATCGATCGCGTCAGAGCCGGCCCGACATTATTTGTTTGTCGTTATTCGTCGCCATCTTTGGTTCTGGATGCTTTTTCAAATTTATCCACATTGTTGTCGGTATATTAGTGCTCATAAACTTTCATAACCTAACAACAATTTTTGCGAAGGAGTTTTTAATTTGTTTTGATTCGCTGTTTGATAAGTTAGTGGCTTGTTTTGTTTAAGATGCAAGGACACAAGTGCATGGTGCTTTTTTGCAAAAGTTGTGGATCAATACCAGGTATAAAGTATTTCAGGTATGTACATATGTACGAAAATATTTTGCTTATTACATTATCCGATCTTCCGAACCGAATTTCACTAAAAAGCTTGTAAGAAAAGAAGGGAGTGTCATTCGTATAAAATATAATATATATCTAAAAATAATGAATTTTTAATTTTGTGCATTAGTAGCTGATAATAAGTCCCAAAATAGTCAATACAGGTAGTCATTCATTCTTAATTTTTGGTTTAGAAAAAAGTGAGGTTAAGAAACATACGACGTCGGATGAAATAAAGCACATCGTGTCGATTGTTACAAATATTCGGACGGAATTTGGCACCAAAAGTTTACACCAATCAGGGCACCGTCGGATCATCATATCGTCAGAAATCGTATGCATGGAACGCCGTCTTAATTCGAACTAATCGAAATTTTGATTGCAATATTTTTCCTAACTAACCAGGGAAATTTACATTAAAAAAGTTGAAATCCTGCCCTGTCGAATGTTTACTTTCACAAGGAAATTTACGAACTGCTCACTATTAGCCCTTCGATGCCCATAGCGGGGACATAATTGCAGATAGTATTAGCAATATAATGGTTATATATATTATGTGCATACTCTTGCGATTCCATAAGATCTTCTCATTAATCAGAGGCCCATGGCTGTGTTTATAGAAAATTATGTATCGATGTTATGATTTTATCTACAGGCTGTATGGTAGTAATTTTAGTGCTAATGAACGAGTTGTGGTAAAGTTCGATTTGTAAGACGGATATTTCTGTTATATGGTATATTATATCAATAGTTTGAGAATTTTCCAATAACGATTTATAAATTTTTATTTTGAAAATTATTTGGGCACCACGTAATTTAGATATCTTTCTTTTAGAAGTATTTTATTTGGGAAAAATTACGAAACCCAAATTAATAAAAAAAAGGTGTTAAATACACCTGAACTAGCTTATGTTTACCATGAGTAAGGTAAACAAGTGTATAACGGGACCTTTTAGTTTGTATAAGTGAGATGATTGAAATTAGGCAAAATTTTAAAATAAAAAAAATTTAAATTTTATTTAGATTCATTTAGATTAAATGAGATAAAATAATTAAAGTGAAATGGTGTAATAGTAGGTTTATACAGGGTGTCTCATAACTAATGGTACATAGGAAAACAGTAGATTCCTTGGGTAAAAATACTGCAATTTGGCCATACTTAGTTTAGTTCAATAGCTGGTAATAACCGAGATACAGGGTGTCCAAGTATAAATTTAATTTTCAATTTTCCTAAATAACTTATTTCTGAATCAATATTTTTGCACAAAATTTTGTGACTATGGTTTTTTTGGGGAAAGGAATTTGAATTTGTTAATAATTTTGATGTAGATTGTAGGGGGGGCTCTCTGCGGTACTCTGGATGCATAAAAAGGAATGTAACTTTTTTGTACCTTGTGTAATTATGTTTTTATTAAAAATATCAGTTTTTCTGTCATTTTTAAGCAATAAAGGTATACTTTATAAATGTCGCTCCGACTAACCGTTTTCGAGATATTTTCAATTACAATTTCTAATGCGCCATTTAAATTTTGATTTGTAAATGTGAAATTTGTCACAGTGGGCTTTGGTAAAAACAAATACAATGAAAGCACTTTGAAACCTCATTTCTGTCAAAGTTTATTTTCATTTGTCGGCATTGTGGGTATTTTTAAGGAGTTTTGAAGATACTGTTAAACTTAAAAATTAAACTTAAAATGCTTCTAACGGAGAAGCCTATACTACAGACTTGGAGAAACAGGATCCTTGCGTCCAAACCGTAATAATGCAGGATCCTGTTTCTCCCAGTCTGTCATATAGGCTTCTAAAAATTTTAAAATCTGCTGCCTTCTATTTGGATACATTTCCAAATACCGCCGATGTGCCCCGCGTCTGTTAAAATTTTCTTGTGCGTATAAACATACCATGTCTTGCATTTCTCCGTTAGAAAACAGTTATGTCGCGGCATTTTTAGTTTAATGTTTGATAACAGCATCTTCAAAAACTCCTTAAAAACACCCACAATGCTGCCAAATGAAAATAAACTTTGACAGAAATGAGGAAATGAGAATTCCTTTCCCCAAAAAACCCTAGTCACAAAATTTTGTGCAAAAATATTGATTCAGAAATAAGTGATTTAGGAAAATTGAAAATTAAATTTTTAATTGGACACCCTGTATCTCGGTTATTACCAGCTATTGAACTAAACTAAGTATGCCCAAATCGCAGTATTTTTACCCAACGAATCTTCAGTTTTCCTGTGTACCATTAGTTATGGGACACACTGTATAAGAAGTCACTAATTTCATTAAAAATCAACGTAAGATTATCGCTAATAACAACACCATGAGAGCAGGGAAGAAAAAGAACCCTATAAAGATGGGTAGTTAATGTCCACGCTCTGGATCGAAAGGGCAGATTGCCTTCATTATAATCAAAAAAACAAAACTGATTCTCTTAAATAAAATCGACTCGCCTTATACGAAGGGTTCTGCGGAAGGTAAAATAAGTGATGAATCCGGTGTGCCTGGGTAACTGAACTTTCAGGGTTGCAACACAAAAAAAACTACACAACCATCTACCCTTAGGCGGTGGTGATCACAGGCTCGGAAAATTTACTATATCACCCGATTGGGGTTTTCGGGAAAGATATCCCAGTTTCTTTAAAATTGCCTTGAAACAGCCTTAGTTCACGCGTGTTCACCCCGGAATGATGGTCGGAAACCAAAATCCCTCTCAGTCAGTATCGGAAATTCTGATTGGTATAATTCAAATTTGATTGGTTCTAAACCGGCGGTAAACAACGCCAAGTTAAATGGTGCCCAGGAAAACTCGCAGATAAATATGGCATCCTCGCAAATTGGAATTGTTTCCACCTATCGAATGATATTGAAATGGCCTAGCTTCTTTATCCACTGGGCTATCGGGTTTGTAATCCTGTTAATCCGTAAGTTGGTTCGCTGGTTCAGTAGCTAAGATTGAAAGCAGGAAAAACAACTAGTGTATGGCTAAAAGTATCTATTTTCTTCAATGGCTTATAAAGAATGTGTTCTATATGTACTTATTGGAACACCTGTCATGAAGAACGTTCGCTTTAAGTTGGTCGGGCGATTGGTGGTAAATTACTGTAGTATAAATAATATAGTCGCTGAGAGCGACCTCCTTAATCAACTGGACTACCTGTTACCGCTACCTTAATTCTTGGTTGAGCCGGTGCTCGTCGGCGGGTCTAGCACAGCGATTAACAACACTTCACTTCAAATACTTAAACTTAAAACAGGCTCGCTAAGTGCGTTCTCCTGAGTGATACTTAAACTTGAAACAGGCTCGCTAAGTGCGTTCTCCTGAGTGATACTTAAACTTAAAACAGGCTCGCTAAATGCGTTCTCCTGAGTGATACTTAAACTTGAAACAGGCTCGCTAAGTGCGTTCTCCTGAGTGATACTTAAACTTGAAACAGGCTCGCTAAGTGCGTTCTCCTGAGTGATACTTAAACTTAAAACAGGCTCGCTAAGTGCGTTCTCCTGAGTGATACTTAAACTTGAAACAGGCTCGCTAAGTGCGTTCTCCTGAGTGATACTTAAACTTAAAACAGGCTCGCCAAGTGCGTTCTCCTGAGTGATACTTAAACTTGAAACAGGCTCGCTAAGTGCGTTCTCCTGAGTGATACTTAAACTTAAAACAGGCTCGCTAAATTCGTTCTCCTGAGTGAGAGTGAACTACCCTTTTATCTCCACCTTAAATCTCGGTACGACGATGTTCTGTTGCGGGGTCTAGAACAGCAATTAACAACACTTCACTTCAAATACTAAAACTTAAAACAGGCTCGCTAAGTGCGTTCTCCTGAGTGATACTTAAACTTGAAACAGGCTCGCTAAGTGCGTTTTCCTGAGTGAGAGTGAACTACCGTTTTATCGCAATCTTAAATCTCGGTACGACGATGCTCTGTTGCGGGGTCTAGAACAGCAATGATTTGAATAGGTGTGAAGTACACTAACCGTCCGAGATGGGTTACAGGCAGGGGTAAAGGTCGACCAATCAGAATAATATGACGCTTCGGTTTCACGGGCAAATACAACGGGGATGTTGATTTCTAAGAATTGACCGCCGTATATGGTAATGACTCAAGGATTTATCGATCTGTGCGTTTTAAAACACGTTAAAATTAGAAACAGCTGTTTTGCATAATGTGAGCGTGAGAGACAACAGAGTATTGTTCTCTCATTTGTTCTCGTTGGTTTTAAATGATGTTTTGGTCGAGACATAATTTAGGAGGAATGTGGTACAGTTTCGCATAAAAAACACGTTGCTTTGTTGTGACATGAATAACTTGGAAATGTTTTTGCTCTTGATGCAAATATGGTCGTTAGAGGCGATATTCGCGTGAACTTACAGTATTAAAGTATTGATTTTTCTTGAATTATATTAATAGCTTGCAGTCTGGGTTGAAATTAGGCATTGGAAACGAAAGTTAATATTGGTAGACAGCAAAAAATGCTCTTACGAACGGGTTTTGATATTAAATTGTATTATTTAGACCATCGGTATGACGTAATTCTTAACTTGTTAGATATTGCTAGGACGTGTATTTTATTTGAATTTTATTATAAAACAGAATATTTACAGGCTTAACGGACATCAATAGCAAGGCCCAAACAGATATAAATTTTATTATCTTATCAGGGATTCATTAGGCAACCAACAGTTAATCTATCGGTGACTTTTCGGTGAATCTAGTACACTTCTCAACAAAACCAAACACAGGTAAGTTGTCAGGAGAAGGTTAAACGCAACAATGGTCGAAAGAAAATAACAAATCACAGTTTGATTGCAGCAACAGCTGTACATTTAAAACACTTACCGATTATCCAAAAATGCAAGAACATCGCCATCGAAGGGAATAGTACAGCCCGGATGGTCTCGCCATCTTTCACAAAATTTGGAACTTGTCCCACGCCTAACATTTCAGCAACCGTTTTAAACGTTATATCCAGGGCCATGGTATTATCTTCCTCGGCCTAAAATTTTCTGATATTTACACAACTAGTGTGAGAATAGAATATTGTACCAAATATCCTTCGATAATGCTTCATTACAATATAGTTTCGTTATCTTTTAGTGTGACCTTCTCTTAACACAATGTTTTTGGGTTCACGTCATTATCTTCTTTTTAAAACCAGGTATACATTTTGAAAGAAAATTGTGGAGTTTTTCGGTTTTATTCACAACATTATAATATTTTTTCGAGTATCATGAACAAATATCCAAAAATTAATAGCGTTAACCTCGTGTTCTTATCACTTCTACCATGCGACGTGGCATGCTTTCAAAGCAGTCTTGAATTGCTTCTTGAGTAATATTTTTTTTACATGTGCCCCGAAAGTGCCTCTTTTCATGCATGTTCACTTCACCGAAAGTGGCGTTTTCCAAGAGAGCGGGCGGAAAAGTATCGAAGAGGGCGGGAAAAATCTTTCCCTTCGAGTCACCATGTGCTCATAAATAAATAAAACCAGAATTGCCGGTGCGGGATTTGAACCCGCGACCCTCAGATCGCCATGCTGACACTCTACCCACCGAGCCATACTACAAGCGATAATAAATAGCGGATTATACAGGGTGACAATTTAAAAACTTGAAATGGCCATATATGAGAAACGAAGAACTGAAGAAAAAAACGCAAAAAACAGGTTCTATAAAACGAAGGGGGACAAAAACAAGCGTATTAGACCACCCCTATCCGCAACCCCTTGGACAGGGTGAGATAAACTCTTAAATTCTTAAATAGGAAGGGGGTCGAGTGATACATCATTTTGAAGCTCTTGAAAAATGCTTTCCAATGGTACCATAGGAAGGTACATTTCAGGAAATTCTTCTCTGTTTATTAAGGAAAACAATAAATGAAAAGACAATTTTAAAATTTTTTATTATTAGTTAATTAAATGTTCAAAATGATTTCCGTTGTTTTGAAGACAATAATAAAGCCTACTTTCAAATTATTCACGTACATTTGCAAAGGTTTCTCTGGATATAGCACGGCATTCCTGAACTATTCTATGCTGAAGTTGCTCTAGTGACTCAGGTTGCGTTTTAAAAACCACAGATTTTAGGTGACCCCACAAAAAGAAGTCAAGAGGTGTTAGGTCTTTGGATCTAGGTGGCCATTCAACAGGACCTCTTCTTCCAATCCACTGGTTGGGATAATTATCATCCAACCACTGCCTAACGGGAACTAATAATGCGGAGGTGCTCCATCCTGTTGGAAATGTAGTCAGCGTTCTTCTAAAGATAAATTTCCGAGTATGTCCCTCTGATTTTCTAATTCTCGCACTATTAGTGGTTCGATAGACCTCTGTAGCATTTCAGCATACCGGTCGCCATTTAAATTTCCTTGTATAAATATTGGGCCGATAATACCATCTCCCAATATACCAGCCCAAACATTAATTTTCTGGGGGTACTGGGTATGCCCTTCTCTAAATACGTGGGGGTTCTCGTCATTCCAGTAACGACAGTTTTGCATATTAATATGCCCATTTAAATAAAATGTACACTCATCACTGAAGCAAATATTTTTAACTAGTCGAGGTTCTGCCGTAATTCTATCTGTCATTATTTCACAAAACTGTATTCTTCTGTCAGGGTTGTCGTCACCAAGTTCTTGCAGTATGTGCAGTTTATAAGGATAAAACTTATGAATTTTAAGTACCTTTCTTATTGATTCACGAGATAATCCAGTTGCTACAGCTGCTTGACGAGTTGATAAAGTTGAATTCATTGCAAACTGCCCCAGAATTTCAATTTGCGCTGCTTCGTCGGCTAGTCTCGGTTGATTTCTCTATATATTCGCGACAGAACCAGTTTCTTTAAATTTGGCTACTAGTTGGCGAACATACTCCGGGCTTACATTTTGACCTGGATGCCTTTCGTTAAAACGTTGAGCTGTTCTTAAAAAACATTGATCCTGGGAACCATAAATGAAAATATTTTCTACCCGTTCAGCTGTGCTGTACACCACTGTTAAAGATAAGAAGTGCTGCTTTTCGTTTAAACTGAACCGAAAGTTAACTGTTCTTAAAATAATAATACTAGTAGAAGTTACCTTTAAGGTAAATTCTGTGATAATAAAATGCGAATATTTATAAACAAATTTTTTTTTTCGACAAAAAAAAATAGCAAATAAACCAATACGAAATACCGAGGCTTAAACTGTTTAGAATTCTTAAGAGATATCTCTTAATATGCCAGGATATTGGTAGCAATCATTTTGAACATTTAATTAACTAATAATAAAAAATTTAAAAATTGTCTTTTCATTTATTGTTTTCCTTAATAAACAGAGAAGAATTTCCTGAAATGTACCTTTCTATGGTACCATTGGAAAGCATTTTTCAAGAGCTTCAAAATGATATATCACTCGACCCCCTTTCTATTTAAGATTTTAAGGGTTTATCTCACCCTGTCCAAGGGGTTGCAGATAGGGGTGGGCTAATACGCTTGTTTTTGTTCCCTCTTCGTTTTATAGGAACAGTTTCTTGCGTTTTTTTCTTCAGTTTTTCGTTTCTAATATATGGACATTTCAAGTTTTTAAATTGTCACCCTGTATATAAATTAAATTGGCAGTTAATTTTTCAAAGTAGAAAAAGTCTGAAGAATTTCTATATTTATATGGCCTCAAAGACTCGGGCACTTGTAAAAAAATAAATACAACCAGAGATGCCGAGTGCGGGATTTGAACCCGCGACTCTCAGACCACAAGGCGTACGCTATACCACTAGGCCACCGAGCCTATTTGTCAAAAATAATAAATAGATATTTACATTCTCCATGCGCGAATGTTTTCATGTCATGTAGACAGGAAAACTCTGAAGAATTTCATTATTTATTTGGCATCAAAGCTTCGGAGCACTTGTAAAAAAAAATACGGTACATGTCTCGGGCCGAAAAGAGGCTTTTCCGGCCCTTGATACATAATGTACTATTCTTCAGGAAGGACTCTTTGCAGATCTGACAATGTTTATGGGTGTCGATTGTGGACACATCTACATAACATATCTAATACATGTACAATTGCATTTAAATGAATGCTCACCTTGTCTAAATACCCAGTTACAATATTATGAGAAACAATAAAACTACGTTATATTTCTTTTCCACTATATTCTTCAAAATGACATATTTCGCTATCACTGTAGCTTCTTCAGATTGAGAATGAATGAATATTTTTCCATATCTAACAAAGTGTACAATCTTAAAATATTATTGCAGGTATAAAGATGGTGCAGGGGATATAATAGTAACAGTGGGATTTTCCAAATGGTCAGTAAAGTGATTAGATAAATTATTTTATAGATTTACTTATACATGTAATAGCGGATTAGTGAAATAAATTTAACAAAGGAGAATTGTTAAGGTCTATTTGATCATTCAGTAAAACATCGGTATTTTTAAGTTTTTAAGTTTAAGTAGGACCCCTCGACATTCTGACATGATTTGTAGTGGCGCAGCATGCGGGGGGGAGGGGCACGCCCCGTAAATCTAACCTACAACGGATTTTCCTAAGTAACTCGGCCGATGCTACAAAAAAAATGTAAGGGCAAAATTGAAGAGCTTGACAGAGCGAGTAAGCTCGAATAAACCTGATCCCGATATCTCAATTAGTTCGCGAATTATCGCGATTTTTAACTGTATTAGTATGTTATTAATAAACACCCTGTACTTACCGATATATATTTACGAGTATAAGGAATTTGCTGCAAAAAGGAGGAAAATCCCAAGCAGAATAGAATTGTCATATAAATCTTCATTAAGATTTCTATCGATATATGAAAGGCAGCATGAAATCCCCAGTACTAAAAAATAATGTTAGCAAGAAAGAGATTCCACCTCACTCACCATCTAAACTCGTATTGAGCGGCTCTTCATGTTGATGTCGCTTAGATTGTGAGTGAGATCGCGCAACGAATTTTTTCCATCAAAAAAAATTTTTATTTTCCTTCCATATACCGGGTGTTTCAGGAGGAGCGCTCACCCATATAACTTTTTTAATATTTAAATTACACAAATAAAATTTGGTGGGTTCGTATGGTATTATATTGCATTTTAAGACATGAAGGGCTCCATTTGATCACTTTCAGTTTAACCGAAAATGACCTCAACTTTGGATGTTTAACTAGAACACCCAGTATACAGGGTCCGCAAACAAAGCGTGGACGGAAGATTAAATCGATATCGAAGAACTTATTAACAATACTGAAACAGCTCGAGATATTGGATTAAAAGCGGCATGTTTTAAAAATATTTTACATTATACAGGGTGGCCCAAAAAAGTGTGACAGCATAAAGTTAAATTATTTTAAATGGGACACCCAGTATTTTATTGCATATTTAGGTTCGTATAACTATCGCTTATAAGTGCCTCAAATTTTATTTAATTTGGTTTAGTAGTTTCGGAGAAATAAATTAAAAACTAAAAAAAAAGTTTTGCAGTCCTGAATAAAAAAATCAAAAAAAAACAATCCGAGAACTATTTTTTTAACCTCGGCATTGAGTGAAATTTTTGACAAGAGGTCTAGAGATACTATAAATGTAATTGCGTTTATTTATTTTATACAGGGTGTTCATAATAAGCTTTCAAAAACCCCGCATTTTAAAATAATTTTTCTAAAGTTTTTCAAATGGAACACCTTGTATATTATTTGGCTCTTTGACGTGGAATTCATAGACAATTTTTTTTGTAATACAAGCATATAAGTTATATCCAGCCGTTTTCGAAATAATTATAAATATCATAAATTATGTTGTTTAAATAGAGTTTTTATTGGGAAATTTTGTTATAGGCGACTAGATTAATAATTGTGAACTAAAGTAAATGTTCAAAATAACTTCCTTTTAGTTATATCGATATAAATTTTAAAAGTCTACATTTTTGCTACTTTTATTTATTTAATTTTATTTTTTATACTTAATCGAGTTACAATGATTTTTTTCGTTTAGATTTTCTCTATGACAGCCAAATAAAATTATATACATTTGTTCAGTACTCGAAATTAAGTACTAACTTCCACAAAATGTCGAATTTTACAACTTTAGAAATGGTAAATATGATTTTTATACTGGGTGAATATGCAAGAAATTGCCTCCTCGCGAGCCGAGTGTATGCTGAAAGATATCCAGATATTGAGAGAGAGCCGAGACCAGAAACCTTCGAGAGATTATTGCAAAGATTTGTAGCAACAGGAAACACTGCGTACCCAAAAAGGATGATAATCAATAAACCCGTTATTAATGAAGAAGATGAATTAAGAGTTCTGTTGGCAGTTGAGGAAAATCATTAAATTAAGCAAAAGGAAGCTATTTTGAACATTTACTTTAGTGTACAATTAGTAGTCTAGTCGCCTATAACAAAATTTCCCAATAAAAACTCTATTTAAGCAGCATAATTTATGATATTTATAATTATTTCGAAAACGGCTGGATATAACTTATATGCTTGTATTACAAAAAAAAATTGTCTATGAATTCTACGTCAAATAGCCAAATAATATACAAGGTGTTCCATTTGAAAAACTTGAGAAAAATTATTTTAAAATGTGGTGTTTTTGAAAGCTTATTATGAACACCCTGTATAAAATAAATAAACGCAATTACATTCATAGTATCTCAAGACCTATTGTCATAAATTTTACTCAATGCCGAGGTTAAAAAAATAGTTCTGGATTGTTTTTTTTTTTGATTTTTTTATTCAGGACTGTAAAACTTTTTTTTTAGTTTTTAATTTATTTCTTCGAAACTACAAGGCCAAATTAAATAAAATTTGAGGCACTTATAAACGATTGTAATACCAACCTAAGTATGCAATAAAATACTGGGTGTCCCATTTAAAAAAATATAACTTTATGCTGTCACACTTTTTTGGGCCACCCTGTATAATGTGAAATATTTTTAAAACATGCCGCTTTTAATCCAATATCTCAAGCTGTTTCAGTATTGTTGATAAGTTCTTCGGTAACGATTTAATCTTCCGTCCACGCTTCGTTTGCGGACCCTGTATTTTTGGATATATCGATTCAGAATACCACTCCAAGTTCAACGTCAAATCAAAATCATACGTTACTTTTCGACACTTTAATAGTATATTAAAGTACAAGTTTTATAAAGCATGATATTTTAGCACGCGTCCATGTTAGGAAACGAGCCGCTTATCTTGGACAAGTTGTATATCATAAATTTTTCGAAAAAGATTTTTTTTCAAAACGGTAAATAACGTTTAAATTGAAAAAATATGGTTATACAGTAATTTTTGAAAGTATTGCATGCACTATCGATAATCTCAATTAATTGCATAGTTTAGTTTTAATGCAATAAATGTTACATCGACGTTTTCAGAAAAAATATGTAAAATCGCAACTATCTGAAGTGATTTGGCAACGCTTCGGTTGATCAAATGCAGAAGAATAAATCTCTTGCTCCCTCGATACAGCCGGCCAGCGCGCTGGCTCGTGTCTTAGATTCGCGATGTTGTCTCATTGTTAAATAACAATGAGTTATTCTATTTCGCGGCGAAATCCCAAAAACAAAGATTAAAAATGATCTAGCAGGTAAAACGTAGTAAAACAGGCTTGCATCTTAAATTTATTAGGTCAGCTATACTCTAAGTGTGTTCCGCGGAACCCTAGGGTTCCGCGATACCTCTGTAGGGGTTCCTCAAGAATTTAGAAAAAAAATCAAAACACCTCTCTCTGGTCGAACGTTTTGACTCCGCGGCCGCGGCGTAGGTATATTTATTTATTTATTTGTATTTGTATAAACATGTGTTACAATAGCTGGTACAATATCTCATAAGTTTGGTATCAACATGTATACTTGTATACTTGTGAGCGCGCAGTCCCTTTGATAAAAGCCGCCTCTGAATTGTTTACAACGCAATTTTTATATTTCTCTTTTTATTTTTGCTTTTTGTTTATCAAAGGCGCCGACTCGAGTATTTTCGAGAATATTCGAGATCGACTCTAGGACTAAGTATAAAAGCGGCGATCGCGCGTCGCGCCTCGTCAGTCAGTTGACGATTAGCGTTCGGAGCGATAAGTTCCTACCTACCTACTTACAAGCTCGCTAGCGAGAAACTAGTGTTCATTGTTCTACTGCCTGCTGTATTCTGTTGTCTCAGTTTTATACATTTCTTCATTGTACTAAACTTAGTCTCTTATACGCAGTAACGATTGTGCATTATTTAGACCCCACCAGCCTGACGTGTAACATTATAAATAAAGAAGAATGGAACGTTGGCTTAAAGGTGTTAAACGTGTTGCAACAACATCTTCTAATGACGCTGAATGTTCAAAAGCAGTACGCGCGGAGAATATAGCAATCACCGATCCAGACGATGATGCCACGACCTCAAGCTCGACGGTTTCAAAGACGAAAAAAAGGAAGTATGATGAATCATATATCAGTTTCGGATTTGTTGATTCCAAGGGCTCACCTCTCTGCATGCTATGTAGTAAACTGCTTCCTAATAGTTCCATGGCACCTGCCAAATTGCGCCGACATTTACAAACTGTACACCCCGAGTCTAAAGACAAGAATAAAGAATTTTTTGTTCGTAAAAAAGATCAGTTATTGGAAAGTCAAAAAAATATGATGCATGTAACAAAAACTATCAACGAAAAGGCCACGGAGGCATCATATTTAGTTAGCTATCGCATTGCACAAGCAGGTGAAGCGCACACTATCGCTGAGAATTTAATAAAGCCATGTGTATTAGACATAACAAAATGTATGCTCGATGAAAAATCCGCAAAGCATCTTTCTACTGTGCCGCTATCAAACGATACTGTTTCACGGCGAATCCATGATCTGGCAAGCTACGTCAAACAAGAACTAGTTACACGTCTACAAAAAACACGATTCGCCTTGCAAATGGACGAGTCAACTGATGTCGCTGGTTTGGCTATCTTGCTGGTTATCGTGAGATATCCATATGAAAGTTCTTTTGAAGAAGACATGCTTATGTGTTCACCGCTGCTCACAAACACTACCGGGGAAGAAATTTTTAATAAAATAAATATATTTTTTGAAGAAAATAATCTCAGTTGGAACAATTGCATTGACATTTGTACAGATGGGGCCAAGGCGATGACATGTAAAACAGCAGGAGCAGTGTCACGAATAAAAAATAAAGCGCCTAATTGTAGTTCCAGCCATTGTATTCTGCATAGACAAGCACTTGCGATGAAGCAAATGCCGTCAAATCTAAAATTAGTTATGGATGAAGCGGTAAAAATAATTAACTTTATCAAATCACGACCACTACAATCCCGATTGTTCTCATTATTGTGTGAAGATTATGGCAGCAAACATAAAACACTGCTGCTCCATACAGAAGTGCGATGTCTGTCTCGGGGTAAAACTTTAACAAGGCTATTTGAACTTAGAGCCGAGTTACAAATGTTTCTTTCAGCAGATACTTCTTTTAATTTGAAGGACCGTTTGTATGATAAAACTTGGTTGTTCCGATTGTCTTTTATGGCGGATATCTTTCAAAAACTGAACGAATTGAATTTATCATTGCAAGGTAAACAGACAACAGTGTTTCAGGCCTATAACAAAATAACTGCATTCAAAAGAAAATTAGATTTTTGGATTATTTGCGTTGGTAAGAAAGAAATAGAAAGCTTTACGTCACTCAGTGAGTTTGTTAGCGATAACGACTCAGAAATGTTTCAAGATGATGTGTTTGAAGAATTGGTCCAATATCTCAGTTCGATGCGCGCATCTTTTGAAAAGTATTTTCCCGAAGAACAGAATACAAAAATGAAACTGAATTCATGGATTCATAATCCTTTTTTACCCAACTTGGAAAAGCCCGAAAGTATGTCAAACGAGATATATGAATCTCTTTTAGAAATGTCATCAGACACAAGTATGGAGTCACTGTTCAAAACGACGCCTCTCAACGATTTTTGGTGCAGAATCCGTGATGAATATCCAATGCTTGGCAAAATGGCTCTGAATATTCTTCTCCCGTTCCCAACAACATATTTGTGCGAAACAGGATTCTCAACCTATGCAGCCACGAAAACAAAATATCGCAATAGACTGGACGCCGAACCTGATATGAGACTTCAACTGTCTTCTATCAAACCTGATATCAACCAATTGATGAAAAATAAAAAACAGTTTCATACCTCCCATTAGTTAGATTTTTTCTTTTTTAATATCTTCTATTATTGTACTTGCCATGTGGTAAAGTAAGTAATAATTAGTAACTGTTACATTGTACTTTTATTATGCTTATTAATAAAGAATACACTTTTAAAAACTATTGTTTTATTGTAGGGTTCCGTCAAGTATTTTGCTTCCCAAAAGGGTTCCGTCACCCAAAAAGTTTGAGAACCGCTGTATTAGGTCATATTGAACATAATTTATAATATTTTTATTATTATTCTTATTTGTTTCTTGTCAAAATGTGAAATGTTGACAAGGTCTTGTAAATATTGTTAAAATTGATTAATTAATTTAATTTCTTAGCCTTAGCTTATCCCAGCATCCTAGGTGCACTTCTTGTTTTATCAGTTTCACAGTAAGTTCATTTGAACATACATTACTTTGTTTTTGTTCCAAGGCTATCTTGACTAAATTCTAAACCCAGAACTTCCAATTTTTACTTGAATTAAGACAACAAGATCTAACGAACGCTTTGTATAAGAGAATTAAAAATTACTAACTTAAATCGATATAAAGCACTTTAGGGTACCCACAATGTAAATCGCATTTATTTAAGAAATGAAAAGTCTATGCTTGTCAGGTGGTATTAATATCAAATACCAATATGGAAAATTATTATTTCCCAGTACCCGATGATCCTTATACAGGGTGTTATGGAAATGACGTATTATATTTAAACCGGAAAATCCCGAGATGAAAATAAATTGAAGAAAAATAACCATAAATGGCGCTTTGAATTATTAAGCGAAATATACACTTTATATGAAATCTCAAAATTTACGTGGCCGCTCCTGAGGTCCTTCGCAATCAATATTTTATTGAGGCAGTCTCTTTCAAAAGATGTCATCGCATTGTAGGCGGTGTTGCCATTCAAATTCTAAACGCACGTGTTCAGTTTTTGACAACAAAACGTTGGCGCGCGTTATCACTTCTTTTTCAAACTTCTTAGACTGGAGAAAACTACAATTTTAAGGTACATACTTTCTTACCTTGTTGTCGGTTAAAATCTTTAGAAGGTCAATAACCGGTTTACAGAAGATGTTTATTTTTCAAGGTACATTTCTAAACTTTACGTTCAGTTGTTCGCTGAAATTTTTTTTTTATTTAAGCTCTGTTACCTTTTCGGTATTATTTAAAACAACACACAAATGTACATTAATTAACGCACACACAACACTTTTGCTGGTTAGAAATGCTCCAATCTAAATTTTTTGCATGGATGAAGGATTTATGAACATAACATTTTTTACAACTACTTTCAAAAATGTTCTAATGGTAAATAACAGATAACAAGTTCATGAAGGTAATATGTACTGATGACGCCAGACAAAAAACTTTAAACTCAATTTTCTCTAAATAATTAGTAAACAAACAGACCACGTTCGGGGGCGGGCCCTTTGATTTGACATTTTCGTTCTTCTTCTTTTTCTGTATGGCATCACTACACAACAACACTACAATGTTGCCACCTTTTTATAAGATGCTGTTTTATAAGATTATATTCATAAATTATGTCATTTGCTTTTGAATATTACTTCTACGTATAATTTTCAGTCATGCTTTAGGACAAAATTCATATTTTTTAATCGAATTTTCAATTTAATGTTTTGCCGCGAAAAATTTCGATGTTCCAGTTTCAAAACTGGCAACAGCGCCAATAGTTGTCGTATTTTCATAAATGTGCAAATTGCGATAGAGGGATATAAATTATTTTCTAATATTATAAATTTGCTATTCAAACTCAAAATGCCAAGAACTTCAATCGAACTAACGGACATGGTCTTATGCTATGGAGCAGCACAGGAAAATGCCCTATACATGGAGCTTCGCATTACCCCAGATGGAATATTTAATCAGGGAGTTATAGAGGAGAGAGAAACCCAAACACGTTAGCCGCTGTACTACAAAAGTTAAAAAGTTGAGACTACAAGACTTCCTTTACTTTACAAGAAGGTTACAACAGTGGTACATACAGTCAAGTCGAAGTACCTGACTAATTCCGAAGGATAGTTCACAGATGAGGTTGGCTTTACCCGAGATGGAATATTTAATTAGCGAGACCAATAGCCAGATAAGGTTTTTCTTGAACATATCAGCAGGTATTATTGATAATCAACTAATACGACAACATATCCTGCAAAACGACCTGCCAGAACTTTTAGAAAATGTTCTTTTAGGTCGGATAAGGGACATGTGGCTTCTGCAAGCATAGTTTACGGATTGTCAATGAAATTTGGACGTCCTATGTGCGTTTATTCTAGCGTACGGTAGTGTTTATAGTGGTTTTGTGGGTGTCTGTTTCTTTAAGTGATTTAGTTAGTTTTCATTTGCCGGTCACGTCCCGAGATTGGAAAGAAGAGGACAAAGCAGTTTTAGTGGGTATAAGCAAACAAGGAGTAGACTTTGACTTTGAGTTTACTTCTTAATAGCTATTAGGCAGTCCCACACTATTATCAGGGCACATATAGAGCATAAAGTGTGAGCATATAGTATCCTCGATTTACTTCCCTTGTATCCTAAGGTAAGCTAAATAATTAATTTTATAAGAAACTAAAAGTTCTACAGTTTTACAAAGTTTGGCAACATTGTAGGAACATGTGTTTGTCAGACAGCTCCGCCGGATAATATCATATGGTGCCGCGGAGTCGCCGGTAGGTTTAGGGGTGAATTACCCCACTTTTTAAATACTATTTCAGATTGAATGATACTATCAAGAAAAGGAATCCCTCTCCATTGATAGGATGCAACCACCTGCAGACCGGTTTCGAACTTATTTGTTCTCGTCAGTACAGGGTAGGTGTACATACCCATCATCAGAGAGGACTTTAACTTACCGCCGTACTATCGACGGTAGTCGACAAAATACAGCGCGCAGCGGCATCTCTTAGTAGTCCCACACAATCTAAACAGACGTTATTTGATTAAATCAAATTTTAAACATCTATTTAAGAAATGAAAAGTGTATGCTTGTCAGGTGGTATTAATATCAAATAACGTCTGTTCAGATCGACTACCGTCGATAGTACGGCGTTAAGTTAAAGTTCTCTCTGATGATGGGTATGTACACCTACCTTGTACTGACGAGAACAAATAAGTTCGAAACCGGTCTGCAGGTGGTTGCATCCTATCAATGGAGAGGGCTTCCTTTTCTTGGTAGTACCATTAAATCTGAAATAGTATTTTAAAGTGCTACTGCATAGGCAAAAATACGCCCTTATTGTATAACGATCATCGGGTGGTCTGGGAAATTATAATTTTCCATATTGGTATTTAATAAATCGCATTTGTTCAGGTTGTTCCAATGGGTTACTATGATATGTATATCGTACCATTAAAAAGTACTAAAATTTCAGAAAAAATTAATTACTTGACATGCTGCATTTCAGTTCAAAAAATTAAATACGGTTGTAACGCTCTTGGTCTGCTAAATCAAAATGTGGAAAAGATACCTAGTGTCTCATTTAAAAAAATTATAAAATACTCCGTGTCAGTTTTTGGGGCCACCCTGTAGATTGCAAAATATTTTCAGGTTATGCATCTTAGTAAACCATTTATCTTTTGTATGGAACGTTTTTATCTATCTTTAAGAGCCTATCGAAGCCAGACACCTTACTGACACGCCATGTATAAGATTAAAGTCGATTAACACAGAGATAACGCTCCACTGAAAGACCAGTCCTTTTAGAATTCAGCCCTCACTTTTACTTACCAACCTCATCATATCGAGGGTGTCCTCCATGGTTCGAAACCGTGCAAGACGTCCAATCATAGTATATTTCAACAGGTTGATTTTAGTGGGACCGTGGACATTGAGGAAGAAATATATGAAATAAGATGTCAAACATGATAATACATCAAAAAAGAAGTAAGTCCGTAGATACTTTCTGGAACAAAACAATGGAAAATATTATTCTTCGATTTGTAAGTATTTTCAATAAATACACTTAGCAGCAAAAATAACGCACGACCAAATATTATGCTCAATTTCAAACTTCATTTTCTCGCAAACCGATTGATTTCGCTCATTTTTTTTTAAGTGTAACGTTTTTCTTTGGTAATTTTTTTTTTTTTTTTTTTATGACCAAACGCAAGCACTATAGGAAAAATCCTTTAGGGCACTCGGGGAGTGGTGCGTGTGCGCAAAAAGCGATTCACGTTGGTGTTGAATCGTTGGAGGTTATATTCGTTGGGAAAAACGACCTCGGGAAGATCGTTCCACAAGGATGTAGTCCTCCAGATGAAAGAATTCTTAAATAATGAAGTTCGAGGAGTATTAAGCTTAACCACATATGGATGGGCGGCAGTGGTTCGTCGTGTATTTCTGCTATTCGTCGCTCTGGGCGGAATTAAGAGGGCAAGGTCAGCCGAGCACCTTCCATGAAAATATCTGCAAAAGAGAGTCAAATCCCCAACCTGTCTTCGATGTTCTAGGCTGTCGAGGTTCTTCGTCAGCTCGTGGTCTCCGATCAGATGAATAGCCCTCCTTTCGATGGAATCCAGTAGCAGAAGAGTGTGTTTGGGTGCAGAGCTCCAGACATGAGAGCAGTATTCTAGTGATGGTCGAATCTGGGCTTTGTATAGTGTCAAAAGTTGTTGAGGTGTGTACAACTTTCTGGTTCGGAAGAGTACCCCAAGCTTCTGAGAAGCTATCTTGGCGATTGCCACAACGTGGTTATGCCAAGACATATTTCCTCCCAGATTGACGCCCAACAAATTAATAGATGACGCCAGTGGGATTGTGTGTCCGGCCATGACTATTTCCGGTTCTGTAATGTCAACCTTTTTAGAGAAAACTGCTGCCTGGGTTTTTTTTAGCGTTAAATTCGACTGTCACCCCAAGCCAAAATTTCTTCCAGGTCTTTGTTGAGGCGTGATACTTCATGCCTCGCAGTCGATGTTTGCGCATTCAAAGAGAAAGATGAGATAAGTGTGCTATCGTCAGCAAAACTAAATATCGGATTTTTAGTTTTCACTAGAAGGTCGTTAATGTAGAGTAAGAAGAGAGTGGGAGACAATATGGACCCTTGAGGAACACCGGCATTGATGGTGAAGGTGTCTGAGAGAAATCCGTCAATCGCCACTTGCAGAGAGCGGTCCTTAAGAAAGCTAGACAACCATGCCCAGAATCGACTGGGCGCAGTTTACTTAGAAGCCCCTCATGCCAAACGCGATCAAAAGCTTTAGAAATATCCAGTGCAACAACCCGAGACTCCCCATGATGTTCGATTGCGTTGTTCCAAATATGGGTGACATAGGCTAGAAGATCTCCAGTTATCTGGACTTCCGAAAACCATATTGATGATCGCTGATAATGTTGAAGCCTTCCAGGTACTTTAGAATTGTTTGTTAATAGCTTTCTCCATTACTTTTGATATAACTGAAAGCAATGCGACTGGTCGATAGTTGTTAGGCAGGGTCCTCTTACCTTTCTTTGGAATAGGCTGGACTCGCGCCGTCTTCCAGCAATATGGAAATATTCCTTTTTGTAGGATAAGTTGAAAAGTCTACAAAATACTGGTGTTAGTTCTTCGGCGCATCTCTTGAGAACTATAATAGGGCTGTTATAATTGTACTGTTATAGAATTTTTAATTCATATTTTAGTTTTAGGCTTATACAGGTGGTAAAAATGAGAATAGTTTCTTTACGTTAAATTTAAGATACCCTGTAGGGAGCATTAGCAACAGCAACGGGTGTATGATGAAATCATACTGTAGCCTCATGTTTTCTAAACATTTTATTCCTTTAAATTCTCTGATATCTGTAATATCAAAGAAAATACAAAAGTTTTCGCTGGACCACACTGTATCTCTTTTTCCGCTTAGTTGGCAACCCTGTATATACAAATATGGCGGTACTTACTTTACAACTTGCCCCTGTCTCATTCGGATGTGCATTAGCTCCTTATCAAAGTAGCCGATAAAGAATGTAATTATTATACTGGCTGTGATAATCATATCTAGAGCAAACGAGTGCCATTTCATTGTAGGGTAATATTTGACGTAAATCCAGTTGATCGGTACAATATATACTAACGTGTATAAATATACAATCATCATAAAGAAATTGTAATATAACCTGAAAATAATAATGGATAATTGTTTATGAATTTTGAAATTCCCAAGCCCCTCTGAGAGGTAACCACATATACAGGGTGACAATTTAAAAACTTGAAATGTCCATATATTAGAAACGAAAAACTGAAGAAAAAAACGCAAGAAACTGTTCCTATAAAACGAAGAGGGAACAAAAACAAGCGTATTAGCCCACCACTATCTGCAACCCCTTGGACAGGGTGAGATAAACCCTTAAAATCTTAAATAGAAAGGGGGTCGAGTGATACATCATTTTGAAGCTCTTGAAAAATGCTTTCCAATGGTACCATAGAAAGGTACATTTCAGGAAATTCTTCTCTGTTTATTAAGGAAAACAATAAATGAAAAGACAATTTTTAAATTTTTTATTATTAGTTAATTAAATGTTCAAAATGATTGCTACCAATATCCTGGCATATTAAGAGATATCTCTTAAGAATTCTAAACAGTTTAAGCCTCGGTATTTCGTATTGGTTTATTTGCTATTTTTTTTTTGTCGAAAAAAAAAATTTGTTTATAAATATTCGCATTTTATTATCACAGAATTTACCTTAAAGGTAACTTCTACTAGTATTATTATTTTAAGAACAGTTAACTTTCGGTTCAGTTTAAACGAAAAGCAGCACTTCTTATCTTTAACAGTGGTGTACAGCACAGCTGAACGGGTAGAAATTATTTTCATTTATGGTTCCCAGGATCAATGTTTTTTAAGAACAGCTCAACGTTTTAAGGAAAGGCATCCAGGTCAAAATGTAAGCCCGGAGTATGTTCGCCAACTAGTAGCCAAATTTAAAGAAACTGGTTCTGTCGCGAATATAAAGAGAAATCAACCGAGACTAGCCGACGAAGCAGCGCAAATTGAAATTCTGGGGCAGTTTGCAATGAATTCAACTTTATCAACTCGTCAAGCAGCTGTAGGAACTGTGGATTATCTCGTGAATCAATAAGAAAAGTACTTAAAATTCATAAGTTTTATCCCTATAAACTGCACATACTGCAAGAACTTGGTGACGACGACCCTGACAGAAGAATACAGTTTTGTGAAATAATGACAGATAGAATTACGGCAGAACCTCGACTAGTTAAAAATATTTGCTTCAGTGATGAGTGTACCTTTTATTTAAATGGGCATATTAATAAGCAAAACTGTCGTTAATGGAATGACGAGAACCCCCACGTATTTAGAGAAGGGCATACCCAGTACCCCCAGAAATTTAATGTTTGGGCTGGTATATTGGAAGATGGTATTATCGGCCCAATATTTATACAAGGAAATTTAAATGGCGACAGGTATGCTGAAATGCTACAGAGGTCTATCGAACCACTAATAGTGCGAGAATTAGAAAATCAGAGGGACATACTCGGAAATTTATCTTTAGAAGAACGCTTACTACATTGCCAACAGAATGGAGCATCTCCGCATTATGTAGTTCCCGTTAGGCAGTGGTTGGATGATAATTATCCCAACCAGTGGATTGGAAGAAGAGGTCCTGTTGAATGGCCACCTAGATCCCCAGACCTAACACCTCTTGACTTCTTTTTGTGGGGTCACTTAAAATCTGTGGTTTTTAAAACACAATTAGAGTCACTAGAGCAACTTCAGCATAGAATAGTTCAGGAATGCCGTGCTATATCCAGAGAAACCTTTGCAAATGTACGTGAAGAATTTGATAGTAGGCTTTATTATTGTCTTCAAAACAACGGAAATCATTTTGAACATTTAATTAACTAATAATAAAAAATTTCAAAATTGTCTTTTCATTTATTGTTTTCCTTAATAAACAGAGAAGAATTTCCTGAAATGTACCTTTCTATGGTACCATTGGAAAGCATTTTTCAAGAGCTTCACAATGATGTATCACTCGACCCCCTTTCTATTTAAGATTTTAAGGGTTTATCTCACCCTGACCAAGGGGTTGCAGATAGGGGTGGGCTAATACGCTTGTTTTTGTTCCCCCTTCGTTTTATAGAAATTGTTTTTTGCGTTTTTTTCTTCAGCTTTTCGTTTCTAATAAATGGCCATTTCAAGTTTTTAAATTTTCACCCTGTACATAGGGTGTTGAAAAAAGGTGTGTACCCCCGAATAACTCCGGTGCATCGCATTGCAGCGGAAAATATCTGGTGAAAAAGTTGTTTGATTTTGAAGGATGAATAGTTTGCAATTTAAACCACCCGCTGCAATGCGATGCACCGGAGTTATTCCGGGGTACCGACCATTTTTCAACACCCTATATATATATATATATTGTGCAGACAGTTTTCTACAATAATTTTACAGGAAATCACGAGCAAGAACTAATACCGAAGTTTTTATGATTTTTAACAAGAATTAAATAAACCAATAAAAGTCGTAGAAACACTTTTTAAAAATCCATAAGATCACGAATTTATTATCATTTCAAACTAGTAATTATTTAGTCGTATTTTTAGGACACCTTGTATTAGTTAGTGAAGTTTTCATAAGTGCACCGCAAAACTTAATCAGTTAGTAGATTTCAGTGTGAAATTTTTTAAAAAGAAAATAGATGTTGAGAATTTATCATTAAAATTGTTACTACATTTTCACAAAATATTAAATATATTACAAACCGTAAGGTGTAAGTACAGTAAACCTTAATAAACTTCATTGGTTTTGATCATAGGAACCGAAAGTGTAAATACAGGGCATTCCATTTTAAAAAATGTAACTTTGATACGTTTCGTCATTTTGGGACAACCTGTATATTATGAAAATAATTTTAAAATGTACCTTCAATAGGCCACCCTGAACATTATTTTTTTTATCCGAAACAAATAACTTGTCGTGTCGAATAACGTGACTAACCCTGTATAGATTCGTTGACGAAGATTGTGTGAGTAGTCCCAGAAGATTTGTTGTGTTATCTGTGCATTCAATATAAACAAAAACAGTAATGAGCAACTTACGCAGCCATACTGAAAGGATGGATCATCCAGTAATACTTGACCAGATGTCTCGTTTCTTCCACTCTTAATTCCGTTATAGAAGAGAAAACTCTTTTCGTGAACGGGTGGTTCTCAGAAATCATCATACATTTCCTAATTCTTCGTCTTAAATGGATAAATACACCGGAATCTATGAGATAGGAATAATAACATACAATTGAATTTACTTGAGGAAGCTCTAAATTTATCAAATTTGTTATGTAGGGTGTGTCAGTATGGTGTCTGGCTTCGATAGTGCCTATTTATGATAGTCTCTAGCTCGCTAGACAGTCTAAAGCAGTGTTTCTCAAAGTGGGCGATAGCGCCCCCCTGTGGGCGCTGGAGGCTTTCAGGGGGGCGGTAGAAGCCTTGGAGAAAATTGGGGGGCGTCAAGGCGGTCTAGGGGGGCGATGGAAGACTGTTTCGATAATGATTTCATCTTGCCCAAAAACAATCAATTATTTAATTAAATTAAATTAAAAACCATCGATTATCGTAGTGAATTATCGATGTTCGTCAAACATCGATAATTATCGCACACCCCTACTTGTTAATCTAAGGGTTGTTCGTTTGGTCTGCTAGACCTGCTGGAGATATCAACATCCGTATTTAAAAGCATTGCGTTGACGTCATCTCAAGCAGATTCCAGCAGGTCTAACGGACCAAACGAGCAACCCCCTAACTTGCTCAGTACCAGCGTTGCCAGGCTGTACAATTGTAACATATCTGTTACGTTTCCATATACGTTTTTAAAGCATCTGTTACGCTCTTAAACGATCTGTTGCTTTTTATATGAAACCTGAAGGTTAATAAATTTTGTTTTAAAAATGCTTTATGTATATTTTTATGTATTAAATACAAATAATTGAAATGAAATTATTGGCAACCCTGGTTTTGTTTGTTCGTAATGTCTAGAATGCTGTTATTGTTTTGGTTTACCGGTCCCTTTTTGTAGGCGCTTGTGTTAAGGGCGTACAATGCGCAAATTTATAGGATGATTAACAACGTTTCGCTACTGCAGGATTCTGGAAAGGCTATTTGAACTACCTGACGGGACAAGTTAAATTTTAGTAAAGAAATGTTTCTATTTCTAAGGTACATGGCCCTTTTTTGAAAAAAGTAAGTAAAAAATTTTTTAAGATCGGACCAAAAGTGCATATGTTTAGGCATTTTTCAAGGTTAATATCGTCGCTGATATTTTTTTTTTGAAAAAAGTAGCGATGTACCTTAGAACTTTCATGTCTTAACTTTACAATTCCAAAAATTGAGATATTACAATTTCGTTCTGAGGGAGTAATCTTGCAGCGCGCGAAGCATGTTTTAGAAAAATTTTGGTGAAACGTATTAGAAGTTGCCTATGTCCAGCATTATTTATTGTCGGTAGACGTGAAACAAGCTATCACGGTACAGGATTATGCTACACTGAGAAAAATATGTAGGTTAGAAAATAGGGCTAAATTGTATGTATTTTTTTGTATTGTCAGTGCCCACCACATAATATCTGTATTAATTTTATAAGGCGTTACTATTAGTTTTACTTTTAACTTTTAGATCTAAAACCACTTGCATATTAACATATACAGTATGTGTATATATAGTCGAAACGGCATAATAACTTTTGAGCCGCTAATTTTTGTTTTACAAAACTTGGGTGTGGGTTATGGGGGAATGTTAACTTCATTTTGGAGGAATAATGACAGTACTAACTGTCAAAATGGCGGATGGGCGCCATTTTAGGGAAGAAAATTAAATAGGAAGGGGGGTCTTGCGGTACATCATTTTGAAGATACTATCGAGTACTTTACGATCCCAGAATATTACTTCTGTATGCCCAACAAAAACAAAATGGCGGCATTTAAAAAATTGCATTGTTGTTATTTCTTTTTATCCTTTATTTCATTTATCGTCTAGGAAAATAAATGCAACTTGACATAGTATAGTAGGAATTAGAGAGCTACTCTTTATTGTATATTTCATGGTGCTCAAATTCAAAATGGCCGCGGAGTAACATCTTGATAAGAAAAATTGAATAGGAAGTGAGGTCTTGCGATACGTCGTTTTAAAGGTGCTATCGAGTACTTTACGATCCCAGAATATTGGATACCCAAAACAAAATGGCGGCTTGTTAAAAAATAACTACTATTTTTCTTTTGTTATTTAACTTTAGATTTGTTGTTGAGATTGTTAGTGGACGTCCTGTTCTTCCTGACTTTTCAGTTTTTTACATTGCCTAAAGAAATAGTACCCGTTCGTTGCGGACGTCCGAATTTTCTGACCTTGATTTTCCGTGTCGTTGGTGCGATCGCCCGATATTTAGTACCTATGAATTGAAATCATACCTGTTAGGTTGAGCGAGTTCGTGTGCGAGAGTGTACATGTTACTAATTGTTAGTTATACTTGGGTGTGTTATACCGGGTGTTTCAGCAGGAACGATAACTTTTTTATTTTTTTAATTACAGAAATAAAATTTGGTGGTTTGTATGTGATATTAATTTGTATTTTATGACATGTCGGACTAAATTTTATCACTTCCGGTTTAATCGGAAATGACGTCAACTTTGGATTTTTAAATAGAACACCCAGTATAATTTTGGCTAAGTGCATGCTATAATGCAAATAAATTATCTCTCCTTTTTTAACTTGACACAAGGGTGTGTGTTATCAAATTGTTTGAAAAAAGTGCTCTATCTTGTTGCCGGAGTGAGCCAATAGGTTTCCATTTCAAAAAATTGAATTTTCTAAGGAAGGCCTTCTTAAAATTTTAAAAAGTGTGTACATAATTTACAACACTATAAAACTAGAAAATTGCATTTTTATCGAGAAATTGGCTTAGAAGTAAACCATTTTAGGGAGTCATAGCAATCTAGATGAAAAATAAAAGAAAAGTTATTTAGTGTGTGGTCGTTGATTGGAATGGTGTTCTGAATCGATATAGCCAAAAATATACTGGGTGTTCTATTAACAAAATAAAAGTTAATTAAGTTATTTCAGTAATTTAAACAACAAAAAACTTACAGGATCGTTCCTCCTGAAACAGCCGGTATGTGTTTATATGCGTATATTTACTATGAATGTTTTTATGCTTACGGGTATGCGACTGTGTGTGCAAATACTTTTGCGAGTGCGCGTGAAAGTACTTATGCGAGTACATTTATTATTGTCCTATATAAGCATGAGTAAACATTGATTATTTCGATATTATTGTATTTCTTGTAGAAATTTTGGATTTTTGCAAACTGCTCCCATGCTACAGTACTATAAAGTATGACGCACTGGAGTTAGGTTGAAGACCTCTCCGCAACGAAAGCGTTAAGTACATAGAAACCAATTACATGTGGATTCCGTAATATTATGCCACATTTGGCAGATATTTTCATAGCAATGATTTTAAGGCTGATCTACCACTCGTCTAAAACCACCTTTTCAAAAAAACCAACAATCCTTTATCATTTTTAGTGCGATTTTAATAAATTTTCTATTTTTGTGTAGTTTGTGTATAATTTCTTGGCAAAATTAATTTTTTTTAAATTCAAACCGAAAATATCGATTTTCTAAACTCATCGACGGACGCAGAAAATCATAAATATTTTTTATTTTACATTTTTTAAATAGGTTAAAAAATTACGTAGTTATATTATGCGCTTGAAGAGTCCTATAAAAGCCTATATCTATTGTTCTCTGATTTCGCGAACGCGAGGTGGTAGCTTTCCGTAGAAGTACCGGCATATATTTTCCAGCAAATCGCCTTTTGTTAGGCCATTTTTGCAGCGTCATTCTTTTTATTTGAATTTATAATAATTTTAATAATTATTGATCGTTTGTGTAATATTGTGTATTTGGATTGTTTTAATTTAAACATATTTAGTGTTCTTGAGCATATATATATGTATAATAATATTATTATGTACTTTCGATTGTTGTGGTATGGTAGAGCTATTTCTCATTATGTTACGTAGGTAACGCGAAAACTCTCACTGACCTTCCTTGAGTATTCAAGAAAGGGCTAAATAGAAGAAATTATATTTTATTCGAACTGTCGTGCCGGGCGGTGAGGTAAGGGCAAGACTATGACTACTGCGAGCATTAAAATAACATTGTCTTTGAAATATGCCGAGACGGAAGATTCACCGATTGGCCCAAATTCGATGGTTGTTGTATTTCAGTGTGGAGCCGCTGTTCAAGGAGTATTTTGCACCACGTCGTAATATCGCTAGTATGTCCAGCTCGCGGGAGTTTCAGTCGCTAATAAATTTCTTTCTCTACAAAGTACGGCCTTAAGATTGATAAAAATTGTCCGGCACCACTTCTCAGTACGAATTCGGTCGCACATAAAGGCAGTCATTGTTTATTTTATTTGCTTCTCTGGTGCTCAATCGGTAGCAGGTTTCTTATAGCAGGTTTCTTAAGATCAATTTTTTACTCACTTATCTGTGAAGTTAGACAACTATGTCGGAATCCAAAATGAAAAGGCGGCAGTACAGTGCGGAATATATTAAATATGGATTTATCGAAAATCTGGGGGCTCTAGAAAAAATTTTATTCGCAAAGTGGGCGGTAGGCCAAATAAGTTTGAGAACCACTGGTCTAAAGGTACCAACATAGTGGAAAGGCGAGTAAAGCCGCAAACACACTGTTATCACATCACGTGAATTCACGTGTTGACATATCGGCAGAATAGCACATGCTGTCAAGGTTTAGAAACAGACTATAAGTACACTGCAGATCATTTTTATTACATATTTTGTGTTTGTGAAGATGGCAAGTGAACCTTGTAGCCACGCGCGTATACAGGGGGGGGGGGTCAGGGGGGTCATGACCCCCCCCCACCATCAATTTAACACGAAAAATACCATATACACAGTGTGTAAAAAGTCCCGGAACAGTCAATTATTTCAAAAATGGTGCACAATATAAAAAAACTTTCTGTATAAAAGTTGTTGGTCTTAAAGAAATTTATTAAACTTAGATCCCTGTAATTATACAGGGTTGCCCAAAAAGTCGTGGTAACCGAAACTTCATTTTTTTTAAATGGAATGACCCTTTTTTGATCACATTTTCTGATTCCTCTAAACATTCTAAACAACAATTATAGAACATGTCATATGGCTAAACCTATTAGTTTTAGAAATAATTTGAGTTGAAGGACATAAATGCGATAGGTACGATATTACCTTTTGCATTGTTTCGAGTCGGCTCAAATGTTTTACGTTAAAATTAAAAGAAAAACATTAAACTCGTGTAAAATGAACCTCACTCAAATTGTGTCAAAATTTTAATAACAACTAAATTATTAAATACAAGCAGTAAAATTAACAATAACTTGAAAAGAACAAAAATAAAATTAAGTGTAAGTCGTAATTTAATTAAATGCTGAAAATGTCCTCCTCCCACAGTTTGACAATGGGCTAGGTTATAATAAAATTTGTCGATGACGTTTTGTAACATTTCTTGGTTAATAGATGCACATTCTTCAATAATTCTTCCTCTTAATTCATTCAGATCTGCAGGTATTGTCACAAATACTTTATTTTTTAGGTGTCCCCAAAGAAAATAATCAAGGGGCGTTAAGTCTGGCGACCTAGCAGGCCATTCTATGGGGCCTCTTCGTCCTATCCAGCGGTTAGGAAAAGTGTTGTTTAAATAATTTCTAACAGCTAGCCCAAAATGAGGAGGAGCTCCATCCTGCTGAATCCACGTATTGCGTAATAGTGGTCCTACTTCATTGTTTATTGCTGGCACAATTTCATTTTGCAGCATGTGGAGATACATTTCGGCATTCAAATTCCCCTCTATAAAGAAAGGCCCCACTAATCTGTTGCCAATAATTCCAGCCCACACATTTACTTTCTGGGGGTGTTGAGTATGTGTTTCTCTCATCCAATGTGGATTCTGATCAGCCCAGTAACGACAATTATGGCGATTGAGAGACCCGTTCAACATGAATGTTGCCTCATCCGTAAAAACTATTTGATTAAAAAAAATTGTTATTTTCTTCATGTTTTTGCATCATTACTTCGCAAAATTCCAATCTACGATCAAAATCGTCTTCTGATAATTCCTGGACAAGAGTTATTTTATAGGGATGAAAATTACTGGTTTTTAAAATATTGTCAATTGATTTAAAACAAACATCAACTTGGGTAGCAGCTTTTCTGAGTGACAAATGTGGATTCTGAACAAAATGAAGTAATGTCTCTAATTTTTTTTCATCACTACTTGCCGACTTTGGTCTTCCGGAACGAAGTTTATCTCTGCAACAACCGGTTACCTCGAACCTTTGAACTGTTCTCACAACTGTAGATTTTGATATTGGCTCTCGGTTTGGAAAAGTTGTATTAAATAATTCCTTTGTCTCGATAACTGATCTTTGTCGATCTCCAAAACCTCTTATTATTAGTAAAGTTATACGTTCCCTTTCGCTGAGCGACATTTTGAGAATTTACTTTGACAGTGACGCAAAAAATTCTAGTACCAGCTTATAAAAATGCAAAAGGTAATATCGTACCTATCGCATTTATGTCCTTCAACTCAAATTATTTCTAAAACTAATAGGTTTAGCCATATGACATGTTCTATAATTGTTGTTTAGAATGTTTAGAGGAATCAGAAAATGTGATCAAAAAAGGGTCATTCCATTTAAAAAAAATGAAGTTTCGGTTACCACGACTTTTTGGGCAACCCTGTATAATTACAGGGATCTAAGTTTAATAAATTTCTTTAAGACCAACAACTTTTATACAGAAAGTTTTTTTATATTGTGCACCATTTTTGAAATAATTGACTGCTCCGGGACTTTTTACACACTGTGTATACCACTTTGACTAATGCGGCAGGATATTACTTCTCGTAACTTTTCCATGTATAACCCACAACCCAAAACGAAATTTCACCCCCCCCCCCCCCCCCAAATCATACACACCCTATGTAAAAATAGGCTTAATTTGGTAATATTGCGAATATAATATCCCGTCCTACAACTGAACGATACCTGCCTTCCGCTATCTCTGCGTAATATTGTCAGAATTCCGCCTAGCTAGGTGCGATTCGTCTGAAATTTTTTTTTTCTACTACTGTATAAATAAATCAACTTTCGGGCCGTAGCAACACGAAAGAAAACGAAAGTAAATGTTACAGTTACCTGAATATTATCCGTTGCTAGCTACGAAAGTAGGTTGCTAGCTACGAAAGTAATACTTTCGGTGCCAGGACAAATAAACAAGAATAAAATTTTTTATTGTATTTATTCATGCGAATTAAAAAAAAATCTTACTTAATAATAAAAAGTTTATATTTATTGAAAAAACAAGTGGTATAATAACAATAATATAAAACTTAAATAACACTAATTTTTATTTATTGTCATTAAGGTTAATAGTGAAATTTGAACAGTTAGAAATATTAATTGATGGAATATTATTCAATTCAATACCTTCGCCGCTTCTTATTAGAGACTCGTTATTATCCTGGACTTGGACCATACAACTATTTGTCACTCTCGCGTCGTTAGATGGAATAAAAGTAGGAGATCGATTTAAGATCTTTTTGGATATTTCGATTTTATTTGTATACGAATCACCAATATATCCCTCCGCAACGGACGAAGATCTCCAACCGCCATGTCTTTTTAAATCCAAAATATCGATACCTGGAGCATTTGCAAGAAAGGTAGTTGATGCTCTTCTAAACGAGTGACCAGTGTATTTATTTATATCTTGAAGTTTCAAAAATTTGGCAATTTCTTTGGGAACATTTGAAATAGTGTGTTTTCCAATCACCTGATTCACACACCTACCTCGTTCATAGCGATATAACAAGCGTTCGTCTTGTGCATTATTTGGCCTAAGTTTAATATAATCTTGAAGTAACCTCATAAAAGAAACTGGACCTCCATCATCGGCTATCACAAAACTTCTTTAAACCTTCTTTTTGCTCTGGAGGATTTTAACAATAGCTACATCATCCTTGATTTCGATGTCGTTCAATTTCATTTTATAGATCTCATCTGTCCGGCATGCTCCAGCTATCCCCATTACTGCTATCACTTTCATAGATAAATAGCTATGATTAGGAGCGTCAAGTAAAAACTTTATTATTTCTTCTTTTGTGAAAATTTTAGATTTTTTAGCTTCGTAACCATCATTTTTTCGTTTAATAAATGCAATAAGTTTCTTAAACTGCGAAATATCTATATTTGTGTTCACAGAAATAGTCAATTTAAGCATGGAATATTGTGACCATAAGGACGGAGGTGATAGGGCTTCAGATTTCTCTTGGAAGTACGCTAGCATTACATTTTCGTCAATGTGTGAAAGGTTTTTCTCCACGAACAATTCTAGAAACAGGTTGTACGTTTGACAGTACCTATCTTTCGACTTTACGGGTAAGAGTGAGGCACATGCCAACTCGGCCGCCTTCTGTATAGCTTCGTTTTGGTCTTGAAACAACATTTTCGACAATCGAAATTAAAAAATTCGAACTGACAGACTTTGACAGTACTCAAATAACTAGTTGTCATGGATTATTTTACAGGTGTATTTTATTATAATTTGAATAAAATCAAAGTTCATTACTTAATAATATAATTGATCAAAGAACAGTAGTAGAAAAAGTTTAATACATTACACGCTGCAAAAGCCCTTTCAGGTGCTCGGAGTTTTTTAAATAGCCTCGGCTTCGCTACGCTTCGCCCCGCCTATTTAAACACACCTCGCACCAAAAAGTAAACTTTCGCAGCTTGTAATGTAAATAACTATTCCACAATATTTGGGTGTCAAGGAATGTAGTGTGACAATTTTCTGACATGTCACGATCGTTTTCCGAATTTCCTCCTAGGAGATTTTTAAAATATTCCAATAATAAAATGGCGAGACCCGGATCGATAAAAAAATTTTCACATTATCTTTAACATATAATGTTCCAGTCTAAAAAGTTTCAACTTCAAATTCGCATTTTTTATTTTTTTTTTATTTTCATTTTTTTTTACACGCTCGGAAAAGTATATGCAAGGGTTGACTTGTCAGAAAATGTGTTTCCCGTGACTTTGGGGGTCACGCAGATGCTGTAAATTCATTTTCAGACATGGCTCGATATAATTTTCAATTTATTGAGAATTTCCTATCTAAAGTGGTACAGCGCCTCTCAGCAACGCTCTACGACATTTCATCAAATATAAAAGTTGTAGAGGGGGACCTAAACTCCACTAAGTACCAAATTACTGACATTCCACTTCACGGACCCCCTATTGTCACCGTCTCTCTAACTATTATATCCAGGAACGGCTGGCCATACAATACTTATTACAAGAACAATTTTACCTATGACTTCATTTAAAATTTTTGATCTTCTCATAACTTCAATCAGCCCACAATCGTGTTTCCCCGAGTTACGCCCCGTTCTTCTCTGGAATACCATAGATTTCGTCCTCATGGCTCCTTGGATTGATGAAGAAGCAACAGTTGTTTTCGAAGCAACAGTTGTTTTCGAAGCGAATGATTCAATAGTAATTGATGAATCATGTTCAACATTTTCAGTCATGTTTCTCTAAATTATTGTCGGAGGTCTTCGATTTATCGTGACAGTACTATTGAGTAACGTCAAACTTCTGCACCAGCAACTTTACGACGTGTGAAAATGGGCGCTTTGTCGAAATCCTATTCACGGTGCAACTTTTTCAACAAGCGATGGTAGTAATAATATTTATTTAGCATTATGGCAACATATAGTTAGAGAGACGGTGACAATAGGGGATCCGTGAAGTGGAATATCAGTAATTTGGTTTTTCGGGGAGTTTAGGCCCCCCTCTACAACTTTGCGAGTGCCCGAGTCTTTGAGGCCATATAAATAAAGAAATTCTTCAGACATTTTTCTAAAACATCTTTGAAAAATTAACTGACAATTTAATTTATATGTAATCCGCTATTATTATTATACATTGCGACCCTTTATAGCTTTCGCTTAAGTGGCAATTTAAATGTATTAATTTGTGATTCCTCTTCACACACCCTGCACACATTGGCAATCACTTCACGGGTTTGACTATGAAGGGTTTTACCAGGGTATATTCATTCATTATCACAGTTTTAAAACAAACCCTATCACTACGCAACTGGATGAACCATATTGAACATCGCCGAATAACCAAGCCGGCCCAATAAGCGTGTCACCAGACGCGTGTCGTCATCCTCTGTCTGGTATATAACCTATCAAATTAGCTCTAGCCACCGGTTATCCATGGTTACCGTTGATATTGCACCATGTTGCCCTATTTTTAGATTAGAAGTACTTTAATAAAAAAATATTTTATTTTGCATTTAAATATTAAAATAAATAGTATGAAAAGAAAGTCTTAAGAACATTGCAACTATAATAGAATATTAGTTTCTTATATACTTATGGCAATTTACTTTAAACGGGTAAATTTAATTTTAGTTTTTACTTGGTAACATGTTATTAAATTAAAATTTAATATATGTGACAACATTGTTAACCCAATAAATTTTCTTGCCCGCATTCCTTTTGTAGCTACAGATAAAGTTGTCGACCTGTAAAAGCAGTTTACGCATGACAAATCAATCCCAAACTGCCTTATTGGTAACCCTCATTCGATTGTCTACATAACTTTAATTTTGACGAAGTTCAAGTCTTAGATTATGAAACAAATTACACGCAACATTAAAGAAATGATTCACATAAAAAACAATAATACAATTGATTTTAGAACTGATACAGATAACCTTAGTAATATTTACAATAATATAATTACATCAAACTAAATGCAAATCATAAAAATAAACATTAATAGCAACAAATAATTTAATATAGGATTTGCAAAACCCCTTTTTTAACCACCATTGTAAAAATATAACCCAGTACCCAAAATGTAAATAATGTTAAATATATACCTTATATTTTATTATATTTAAATAATAATCTACCTATTGCTAAATGGCATAACTAAATTAGTTCACGTCCAATCGTTAAATATTCAACACCAAACAAAAATGTAAAATTTAATCAAATTTCGTGTAAGTGAGAATTGTACAAGGTATGTTCGTTTATATATTTTTTCATTTCATTCGATACATAACTAATATTAACATAAAAGAAAAAATTTCTCACTAACACCATCAATAATGTTGTTCCTGCCTATTTTATTTATAAGCTTTTTTCTTTATTCATAAGAAATAGTTCTGACGATGGTTTAGTAGAATAAATCGAAACGTAAACCACATACTGGAATTTCATTTCAAAGTGACCGAAAGCGAATAACTAACTACCTATAATTTGAAAAAACGGCCAAGAAAACAGAACAGTAATCAATATTTAGTAATATTTGAAGTCGTCAAGAGAAGAGCAGCACAAGAGTACGCCCGTCGTGTAGAATTGACCAGACCATTCTGAGGGGCTCATTCCAGTGCCGTCGACAATCTTTTTTTTACTTGGAACAATTTTTCAACACATTTTCTTCTTAATTTCTTATATTAGGGTTTGTTCTCTTTTCTTTTTTCGTTACCGTTGACGACCTTTTGTCAAGATTTTGGTGGTGGGGTCCGTTCTATTAGGGACACCCGGGGCCCGGCAACACCAAGAATCGACACTGTGGGCGTAGCGAGGATTTCCTTCAATGTGGCGCAAGAAAACGCAATATACATTATTAATTAAAAATTCCTAGTTATTTAAGCATTTTAAAAAATATATTGTTGCATCAGTGGCATTTTTAGGAATGTGCTGACGAGGGAGGATTTGGGGGAGGGGTGTAAAATCGCAAAAAAAATTCAAGGTCACGCCCATAATTCGTCAAGTTAAAAATACGTACCAAATTTGAGAAAACATACTACCTTTTCCGCTGATGAATTAAAAGATTATTGATGTATACAGTTGGCAACTTCCAGGAGGGGGGGGGTCGCAAGTTCCCCATCTTGCCCCTCATACAGGACACCAATGCCTCTTAGAATGAAAACAGAAACAGACAGAAGCAGTAATAATAACAGCAGTTATATTGACGTGTACCAAGAAGATAAAAATACCGGCTCCATGTTTGTTTCAAGTCAATGTTTAGTACGTTTATTTTTTCATATAGAATCATCTTCCCAAGTATCTTGATACATTATCGGAACACCCTGTATTGTAAACGGTAGGCACCCTGCAATAATTGAATGCACATAATTTACCTACGCATACATTTACTTCTACAATTACGTTATAATCGTTATTATGTCAACTCACCTGTTTACGAGAAAAATGTAAATATCTCTGAACTTTTACTTTTATGTATGTAATGAAACGAGCTGTGCGTTTCTTAAATCGGAGGTTCGGGATTTATTAATTAATTTAGTTTCCCGGTTTATAAAGTCACATTAAATTTAAAATATTTTCCTTCAAGACGACGACCTGTGTGAAATCATGAACTTGTGGTGTAGTTATTTTAGTTACATTTTTCTGAACAACTGTGTTACGGAGGAACCATCGAAAGAGGAAATTCAAATTCAACACCCCAGTGATAAGGCAAGGTAAATACAATATGTCCAGTTCTAAATAAATGGGAAAATCTTTTATTAGGCGTTTTATGAAAAAAAAGTGTCTATATTCAAAAAGAACTGCTTGGCAAGAAACTAAGATTTACGAAGAAAAAAATATATTATATCATATATCATACAGGGTTTGTTGTTTCTTCCCAAAAAGCCATGCTTGGCAAGAAACTAAGATTTACGAAGAAAAAAAAATTTATTACATCATACAGGGTTGTTTGTTGTCACGTCCAAAAAATCCCTGCTTGGCAAGAAACTAAGATTTACGAGGAAAAAAATTTATTATATCATACAGGGTTTGTTCGGGTTTGTTGCCTCTTCCCAGAAAGCCCTGCTTGGCAAGAAACTAAGATTTACGAAGAAAAAATATATCATATCCATACAGGGTTTGTTCGGGATTGTTGTCTCTTCCCAAAATGCCCTGCTTGGCAAGAAATTAAGATTTGCGAGGAAAAAAGTGTATTATATCATACACGGTTTGTTCGGGTTTGTTGTCTCGTACCAAAATGCCTTGCTTGGCAAGAAACTAATATTTACGAAGAAAAATGTATTATATCATACAGGGTTTGTTCGGGTTTGTTGTCTCTTCCCAGAAAGCCCTGTTTGGCAAGAAACTAAGATTTACGAAGAAAAAATATTTCATATCCATACAGGGTTTGTTCGGGTTTGTTGTCTCTTCCCAAAAAGCCCTGCTTGGGAAGAAACTAAGATTTACGAAGAAAAAATATATCATATCCATACAGGGTTTGTTCGGGATTGTTGTCTCTTCCCAAAATGCCCTGCTTGGCAAGAAATTAAGATTTGCGAGGAAAAAAGTGTATTATATCATACACGGTTTGTTCGGGTTTGTTGTCTCTTCCCAGAAAGCCCTGCTTGACAAGAAACTAAGACTTTCGAAGAAAAAATATATCATATCTATACAGAGTTTGTTCCGGTTTGTTTTCTCTTCACAAAAAGCCCTGCTTGGCAAGAAACTAAGATTTGTTTGGAAAAAAATGTATTACATCATACAGGGTTTGTTCGGGTTTATTGTCTCTTCCCAGAAAGCCCTGCTTGACAAGAAACTAAGACTTTCGAAGAAAAAATATATCATATCCATACAGGGTTTGTTCCGGTTTGTTTTCTCTTCACAAAAAGACTTGCTTGGCAAGAAACTAAGATTTGTTTGGAAAAAAATGTATTACATCATACAGGGTTTGTTCGGGTTTATTGTCTCTTCCCAGAAAGCCCTGCTTGACAAGAAACTAAGACTTTCGAAGAAAAAATATATCATATCCATACAGGGTTTGTTCCGGTTTGTTTTCTCTTCACAAAAAGCCCTGCTTGGCAAGAAACTAAGATTTGTTTGGAAAAAAATGTATTACATCATACAGGGTTTGTTCGGGTTTATTGTCTCTTCTCAGAAAGCCCTGCTTGACAAGAAACTAAGACTTTCGAAGAAAAATATATCATATCCATACAGGGTTTGTTCCGGGTTGTTGTCTCTTCCCAAATAGCCCTGCTTGGCAAGAAACTAAGATTTACGAAAAAAAATGTATTATATCATACAGGGTTTGTTCGGGTTTGTTATCTCTTCCCAGAAAGCCCTGTTTGGCAAGAAACTAAGATTTACGAAGAAAAAATATATCATATCCATACAGGGTTTGTTCGGGTTTGTTGTCTCTTCCCAAAAAGCCCTGCTTGGCAAGAAACTAAGATTTTTGAAGAAAAAATATATCATATCCATACAGGGTTTGTTCCGGTTTGTTTTCTCTTCACAAAAAGCCCTGCTTGGCAAGAAACTAAGATTTACGAAAAAAAATATATCATATCCATACAGGGTTTGTTCGGGTTTGTTGTCTCTTCCCAGAAAGCCCTGTTTGGCAAGAAACTAAGATTTACGAAGAAAAAATATATCATATCATACAGGGTTTGTTCGGGTTTGTTGTCTCTTCCCAGAAAGCCCTGCTTGACAAGAAACTAAGACTTTCGAAGAAAAAATATATCATATCCATACAGGGTTTGTTCCGGTTTGTTTTCTCTTCACAAAAAGCCCTGCTTGGCAAGAAACTTAGATTTACGAAGAGAAAAATGTATTATATCATACAGGGTTCTCAAAATGTACAAGAATGTAATTAAGTCCAAGAGAGAACTACCCGTAGTTTTAATTTTTGAGCAAAACGATGAAGTTGTTTCAAATCTAGCTGGGAGTACAAATACAAAATTTGAATTAAATATTATTATTTTTAACGAATTGATCAATAACAATTCCTCAGCCCTCCTCTCCTCCTTGTATTACAAAATATCTTTATTAATTAGGTGTGTGGAGTACGTTTGACAATTTCTAATTTTTAAAAATTGTCTTTTACATTCTAGTCATTCATGTCAGATACTCCTTAGAAAATAGCTATAATAGATTTCAGGTTACATACCAATGGAGTCATCTAAACTACACCTGGAATTCTCCGGGACACTACCAGTGGGCCATTGAATCGAGGCATTATATTCCAAAAAATAACGCTCCTGTGGGCATGAAAATTTACAAAAATATTATGTATTTGTCTGTGCCTAGGTTTAGAGAAGGTATTCCTGCTACTTTGGTATATTTTGGTAAGTTTGTATTCCCAAGCAATTTTCAAAAATTTTAACTACTTGTACATTCATTGTTGTGTTTTTTTTTACGATAAAACATTACCACTGTAGAAAGAAATTATTTATTTTTTTTCAATTATTTACTTATAATACCTTAGAAACGGTTGCTATAAACATCATCATAATATCATACACTGACAAAAATGCATTTACCAATGTCGTGGGCTACAAAATTGGAGCTACCTCAACCCACCTCTCTATGTTATTCTAACTGAGCCTACGAATTATCGCAAATTATTTAAAAACGCTACAGTAATTCAGGTTCTTTTGGTTCGCCTCAACCCAGAAAGAGATTTTTTATCAACATTTTAAACATATTTGGGATCACCACAATTCCTCATCTTGTAACTATTTTATGAATTACCTGAACTCAGTTTCTGGGTTGGGAAAACTTACTAATTGATTATAAAGTGTCGTTTTAACCCGGACGTGCATTATTTTAACTCATTACCATGTGTAAATTATTTTGAGTTGGAATAATTCAGGAAACGTGCTCCAAAAGCCCATATCGAGTGTAAATCGCAAGATCGTAAGGTCACGGAAAGTTCCGAATTCGTGCTCGTGCAGGTTTGGCGCGGTTCATTCTATTGTTATTCGTCAATTCTCATTCGATCGCGCGTATTGATACCTGTTGGCCGTTTGCGGGATTTTTCACCTTTGGCGTAAAATGGAGGGACAGTAGGGAGATGCATACAAATTGTTATTATTGGAATGGAGCCTTATTATTTATAAGCAATCGTCATCACTTCGTCCGCATGGTTTCTTAGCCGTAGTATGCTCTCCTGTCTATAATTCATTTGATTATTTTTTAAAATATACAACAAAAATGTCAGATCTTGACAAAACAAAAGGCAATTGAAGTCCACAATATGCAGGCGTTAAATCAAAGAAATATTTTGAGTTCCGATAGTCCACAATTTAGGTACTGGTAGTCCAAAATTTGGACTCTGGTAGCCCAAAGAGTGAGTTATTCCAGCCACCATCGTAAGCTAGAACAACTTAAATGTCAAGTTTTGATAACTCGAATCATGAATTAATCTAGCCCGACTAGTAACGCATCACAATTCACATACTGGTAGCTACGGTAGCCTATCAATAATTTAAGACGGTGGGGCGTGAGCTAGTCTAACGCATAAAATAACCCATCTTCTGTGCTATCATAACTTATGAATAGTGAGTTGATGCAATTTCTTCGATTTTGTTGCCGTAGTTCAGAGGTCTGGGCTGTCCCCTATTAGCAACACGCTTCGGTCTAGGACAATTCATATTTGAGTTCTAGAAACTCCAGATTTTGTTCAGTGTAGGAAATATTAGCGGGCGATAAAGTTCACGATGCCCGGTGATTTTCAAAATGCCCGGTAATTATTATTAAAACAAATATTGAACATAATTTTTATTTATTTTTATAGTTATTTGTATATAATATTTTTTTCCTATGTTGAATGTACAATTTTTGAATTTTCCTGAGAAAGAAGCTGGACCAACTATGAAATTTTGCTACTCAATTGGTGAGTTTCTCGATATGCATGCGCATTCCTGTTCCATTTCAACATTAACTAACATATTTTCTTTTTCGGTAACAGAGCTAGCTATTAGGTTTCTCAACGTGATGCTTTCCTTTATATAACCCTCCGCTACGCCAGTACTCTTCCACTTTCCGTCTAGCTTATGGGTTACAAGAGAAGCACCAACCTCGATAAGAAGTGTGGACGAGGTCCGACATAGACAATGTCCTGTATATCCTTGGCGTTTTCTAAATTAAGAAATTTTGCTATGATTGAACGAACACGTCCAAATGTATTTTTATCCACAGGCATAATAGTTATGCATTTAGCATTTCGGTACGTAAGGAGAAATCGGCGTTCATCAGTTCCTTTTTACCTTATAGTGGAGTCGTCCTGGCGGAATTGGGGCATCATTTTTTCGCGAATTAACGGGTGATACTGAGTACTTTGATGGGCCAGAAGCTGGGGTTGGTGGGGAAATTAGGAGGGAAGTAAGGCTGATTGGACATTTTTTACATAAATGCTAATAAGTAGTTTATTAATCGAGCTACGGGGATCAAGCTAGATTCAATTTGTTAATTTTTTTATCAGCTACGAGGTGGGATTGGCAAAAAATTTTTATTTTCCCAAATGCAATACAAGAAATGGCCATCTCCGAAAATACTTTAGATATTATGTTTAATTTTGGTATGCGTTATTAGGATATAGAATCTAAAATTTTAGTTAGAAAAGTTATTCAATTGTTCCACCAGTGGCGTCGCTGCAAACATGTCCTATGATATTTTTTACAAAAAAGATGGTACGCCACTGATATTTTTCCATGTGGATATTTTTTCTGATTGGCCTGTTCAATTCTCCATGAAAACGGTCTCTTGAGTGTTTCTCGTTAAGCGCACCGTTCTTGATTAAAACCACTAAATTCATATTGAAACTAATTATTTTTAACATTGATAAAATAATTAATGATAATTTTTTTTTATAAAAATTGTTGGAGTGGCAATTCGATGCGAAGACGGGCGGAAACATGCCTATTAATTTTTTTTTATCTGAACAAATTAAGATAAATAAAGATTTTTCTAATTTTCTCGAAAACGAATCGACCGATTTTAAAAAGTCAAACGTCAAAATAAAGCACATTGAAAGACCTTTCAAACAAGCTATTACTTGCTACCCCTTGTCATTTAAAATTTTTAAGGGGATGACCCCGGGGGCCAGAGGGTAAAAGGGGGTGAAGTAGTTTTTGGTTAAAAAGTTGTCCTCTTTGACAAATCTTTTGACGTGTCTCGGCGTTTTTTATTTTAATCAGTGGTTTTCGATAAATCCGTGGTGGGAAGTTTTCAAATGAACACCCTGTATATAAAGTAATATATATAATACTATATTGAATTAAAAATAAAAATAGTACTTTATTGATTAAAACTTCAGAAATAGAGCATAAACTGGACGATATTTTTATTATTTTGAGGTTATGTTGTTTTATAGCTGTGACTAGAAATTAGTTGACGGACACCATCAGTATCTTATATATTTCCGAGTATAGGTATTTCGGATCTAGTAAAAATGATCTATTTGTAAGGTTAACGGTTAGTATTTTAAAGTTTCCTATAAAAAGTTTCTATCTAATCCATAATGCCTAGAAAACTAATTTAAACGAAATCGAAGTAGGCCTAAAATTCGAACCCTACTTGTTGCCAACATGAAAAAATAAAATTTCAGTTTCATAAAGAGTGGCAGGTTATTCAATGTAGCCATTATGAAACCCAAATAGAAAATTCTTGAATACGCGGTTTCGTAAATTTTGCGCGATTTAACTGGCAAAATTTTTTTATGACGCTCCATTCGCTGCTTCTACTAATTCTGGTGGAGTCAGAGAAAACTCGGAAACAGACTTTTTTAACTTTATAATATTCAAAGTTAGTAATAAACAACAACTAAGTTCTTAGTTTAAATTGACAGATATTTAATTATTTTAAAGGTTTCCTTAGCAACGCAGATCTATTGTCGCTATAAGTAAAACAGCGTAGTAGTTTAATACAGGGTGCTGATAAAGTCTGGAATAATCGATTTTTCTTGAAAACGCAAAAGCTTTTCCAAAAACGCTCGTACCCGTCGATTTTATTTTATTCTTTGAAATTTTTTTTCGTTCTTCAATATTATACCGGATGCGCCAAAAACGCTAGGCAAGTGTCAACTTCACTTATTCAAATAGAACACCCCTTTTTTTCTCCAATATTCAGATTCCTCTCTAACTCTAGACAAGTTTCATATAACATATTGTATGGCTAAAGTCAACAGGAATTAAAATACAGGGCCCACAATAAAAATCAAGGTATAATTTTAAAGCTTGTTTTCCATGACAAATACTTAGGCTAGAAAAAAAATTCTAACAGGAAATTGGTAATACAGTGAACAATCTAAAAAATTATTTGAGTAAGTGTTGAAAATGGTGTCCATTTACGGCTCTACAATGTCCCAATCTCTCAACAAATTCTAACTGTACATTATGTACAATTTCTGGGGTAATTTGTCTTATGGTTGTTGTTATACGCGTTTTGAGAACATCAATATCTTCTGGTTTATTTTTGTAAACCCTTTCCTTAATATAGCCCCACAGAAAGAAGTCCAATGGTGTTAAGTCGGGGGACCTCGCAGGCCACTCTATTTCACCCCGTCGACCTATCCAATGATGATGAAATAACTCATTCAGGTATCTACGGACTTCGACCGAATAGTGGGCTGGTGCACCATCCTGCTGAAACCACATAGTTGTATCATGTGAGTCAGGAATGTTCCGATCGGGAAATAGGGCAATCAACGCTGGAGCGAGGTCTTCTTCAAGAAACTGCAAATATCTTTGGCCAGTCAAATTTTCCTCAAAAAAATAGGGTCCTATAACAGTATCCCGAATTATTCCTGCCCATACATTAATTTTTCTCGGCCGCTGGGTATGAATTTCTCGGAACCAATGGGGATTTTCGCTGGACCAATACCGGCAATTTTGACGATTTACCATGCCATCCAAGAAAAAAGTAGCCTCATCGGAAAAAATTATGTTACTCGGAAATAATGCATCGTTAATCAAGTAATTATCCATGAGAATTTGGCAGAACTCATTCCTTCTGTCAGGGTCGCCTTCCAAAAGTTCCTGTATTCCTTGACATTTATATGCATGCCATTTTTCCTTTTTCAGGAACTTTGCCACCGTTGAATCGTGGATATTTTGAACATTTTGAGAAATGCTTCTTGTGCTCGAATGTGGTCTCTCTTCCAACGAAACTAGAATATCAAGTTTGACATCGTCGGAAATTTTAGGTCGTCCACTTCTAGGTTTATCCTTAACGTGACCAACTTCATTATACTTCTTAACAATTTTGGAAACAGTTGCCTGATTTATGTGTTCTCTATTTGGATATTTATCATTAAAATACTCACAAACTTCTATTTGTGTTCTCTTTCGATCTCCACATCCTACTATTATTAATATTTCGATTCTCTCAGCTTCCGTTAGAAACATTTTTATGGGTAAAAGTGACAACTTTGGAGTAAATATTAAATGTTTTGACATTTACGTAACTAAGTTATTATGTAGAAACCGGTAAGAAGGTAAATACCTAGACCTTAAAATTATACCTTGATTTTTATTGTGGGCCCTGTATTTCAATTACTGTTGACTTTAGCCATACAATATGTTATATGAAACTTGTCTAGAGTTTAGAGAGGAATCTGAATATTGGAGAAAAAAAGGGGTGTTCTATTTGAACAAGTGAAGTTGACACTTGCCTAGCGTTTTTGGCGCATCCGGTATAATATTGAAGAACGCCAAAAAATTTCAAAGAATAAAATAAAATCGACGGGTACGAGCGTTTTTCGAAAAAGTTTTGCGTTTTCAAGAAAAATCGATTATTCCAGACTTTATCAGCACCCTGTATATTGTAATAATATGTGTTTATTTTTCCCTTCACAGAAAAAAATAGTGCATTATTCACGGGAAAAATATTAGATTTTAGCTCTCGGAATTCTGTCTCCCTCCACTTCGCGTGGGGAGACAACACAACCTCGAGTTAAAATTAATACCTTGTATAATAAATAACTATTACTACATATTCTAGATATGAACTTAAAGACCGGCGATCCCTTATTAACCCCTTATCCCAGCTGGTCCGCCAATGACAACCCCAGTTGCTCGGATCTACAGAGTGTCCAAAGCATGGAGATAGATACCAAAGGGATATTGTGGGTAATCGACGGAGTGAGAATTAATGATTATACACGCTGTCCCGCAAAACTGGTATTATTTGATTTAAATAATGAGGGACATAGTGTGCATAGATATGTTTTTCCCGAGGAAATGGTGTTGAGTAATGGCGGGTTTCTTAATGATTTAGTAGTTGATGAAACTGATGGTAAGTGATTTATGTAATATTTCCTTACGATTATGAATTCCTTACGATTATGAATATAATAATAAAACGATTGAGATTATAGTCGACTTCATCTTGCTTTCTAACGTTGACAATTGACATATTATGTCATTTCTAGTAACATGCTGTTTACAAAATGGCTGCATTCAGCAGAGCCCAACGATTTATGAACGATTTTTAACAGGTGACGTCACGACCTTTCAAATGATGTACAACTTGACACAATTCCCATTTAAGATTTTAAGGGTATCACTCCCATGGGGTTAAACTACGAAGGCCGCAAATATTATTTAAAGATCCAACAAACCCGAACAAACCCCCCCCTTTCACAGTAAAATTAACTTGCCTTTCCGAATTTTAACATTAGGTATTTACTGAAAGTGAGATATTAAACGTGGAAAGTTTTTAAATTGACATTCTGCATAAAGTATGATACAATAACTGAAGGTAAGATATCTAACCATCCAAATTTCGTCTGCCGCGCGCAGTGACGTGAAAGGGAGAGCGATTTTTAAATTTTTTATGGAGATTTATACGGTGTTAGCGTTTTTAACTCCATTTTAAAGGTATTAAAAGGTTTTACGCATTTAATGGTATGTGAAAAATGAAAGAACAATATATGACAAGTATTTACGTATATTAATTTCATAGAAATATAACATACATTACAGCTAAAATATTATTAAAATAAAGAAAGATTCGGACAAATTTCTAAAACATCCGCTGCTTGGTGACCCCTCCTCGGCGTTGTCAGTCTTTTAAAATTGTAATACAACGTTTCCAAGATAAGGAGGGCCAGTACAGGGATCTCGGAGACCGTAAGAGATGTTATGAAATCGGTTAAATGGAGATAAAGTTGCGCATTTACGTGCCTAATAATATGCCGTTTAGAAAGTTTTAAAATTCCGAGTAGTTTCGGAGATATGCGGAAAAACCGAAATTCTGAAAAATCATTTTATTGTTTTCCTGGGCTTTTTTGAGATCGAATTCTAAAGTAAATTGCACTTTTGCATTGCCATTTTTTCCGCTCTATCTAACAGTGTTAATTGTTTTGTTATCCGACGAGCCGTGTTCGATCAACTTTCTTTTTTTAAATACGGTCCTGTTTTTCTGATATTGGAATTTGATAGCTTTTTTTCTTCCAAATGCAACGATGTATGACATATTGTGGTTTAAAGAAGTTGCGAGGATTTTTTGAACAACATCAGGAAAAAAGCTCTCAAATTCCAATATCAGGAAAACAGGACCGTATTTAAAAAAAGAAAGTCGATAATGGCCCTTCGAAGACGACTCGTCGGATTACAAAACAATTAACGCTGTTAGATAGAGCGGAAAAAGTGGCAATGTAAAAGTGCAATTTACTTTAGAATTCGATCTCAAAAAAACCCAGGAAAACAATTAACCGATTTTTTAGAATTTAGTTTTTTTCCGGATATCTCCGGAACTACTCGGAATTTTAAAACTTTCTAAACGGCATATTATTAGGCACGTAAATGCGCAACTTTACCTCCATTTAACCGACTTCCCATCTCTTACGGTTTCCGAGATCCCTGTACTGGCCCTCCTTATCTCGAACACGTTGTATATTCATTCACTATTTTAACAATTTTTTAGATATTCATTCTTGTTGTGGCGCTCCCCATATAAAATTTATGTTCAATCTGTAGTTGGCCCCCTTATCATAGGAAAGTTACGACCTTTTTTTCGTACTCTTCTTACTCATGACACCATTTTTATTATTCTATTAGGCTTTGAACCGTCAACTTATTACTTTTGATTAAAGATTTCTGGCAACATTGGTCGCCAGGTATTGCCGTTTGCCGTAGTTTTCCAAGGAAATTTCAATAGAATTTTTTTTTTTGTTTCCGCTTTCCTAAGGATAAAAAAAAATTAGAATGGATACGATCTTATTTATTTTGTTAACATTGACTTCTTCAGTATTTTCCACTGAAGCTGATGAAGGTATATGCCTTCGAAACATTTATTGAAATTAAAATATTGTTTATTTAACTACTGAAGTAGACTATAAGTTTCTCTTCATAATTTCCCTCCACTGAGAGATGGACTATTTACACAAAATAGTTTAATTTGTTTATAACTCAAACCAACCATCTAAATGCCGAGATTTGGCCGACTTCCACAATGTCAACCGGTTTAAACACTCAAATACAGACGATGAGCAAGGCCGCGAGGCCGAATCCTTTGCGATCAGTTCTAACTCAACTCGTAGAAGAACCAACGCGGATTCCAGACCCAGCAAGAGATTTTGCTAGTCTTTTGGATCTTTCCTTGACGTCAAATCCTGATCTATATACAGTCACCGTACAGCCTCCGTTAGGATCTTCCGATCACAAACTAATCTCAACTCTAAGCGAACTACCAATTAATTCTGAATAACCTTCTAAACCTCGCACGATATAGCATTACACATCGGCCAAGTGGGAAGACCTGAAAACCATTTTCGCACTTTTCCTTGGATGAGCGTATGCTTCTCTTCTGATGATCCATCCGTCTGTGCTGGGAAGGTCTCCGAAGTCATTCTAACTAGCATGGAAGCATTTATCCCCTCCTCCAAAAAACGTCCTTCCAACGGCAAGCCCTCGTTTAACAAGTATCGTGAGCTTGCTGTTAGATAAAAAAATCTGGCTTGCCGACAGTGGCGAAAAAACCCCTACCACTGAGAATCGTACCATCTTTGTTACCGCTCGAAACCAATGTAATCTAACAATAGACCAAAGCAAAGAAGCCCATAACGTGAGGATTAAAAATAAACTTATTGACAGTCCTAATGGATCAAGTTCCTTTTGGTCAGTCGCTAAGGCCTTTCAGCCAAAATTTTACCAAATCAACAATTCCACCTCTAACACGTTCAGATGGTACAATAGCATCCACAGCCGGAGACAAAGGAAACTTACTTGCTGAATTATTTTCTTCGCATTCCTCTGTTCAATCCGAAATGAATGAATGAAATCGTGTTCCGTCAGCGTCCAGTCTAACAAATACTGAAAGGGCTCGACTTTAAGAAAGCTTCTGGTCCAGACGCACACGCACCACTCCCAATGTGCCCTAAAGGATTTTTTCTATTGTGCTTGTGTTTGATCATGAAAAAAAGGTCGAATTTCAGCTTTGATCTTTGTTGTATGTTCATGAAATAAAAATACCTAAATACCATGATATTACTCTTTCATTTCACATGCCATTAAATGCGTAAACCCTTTTAATACCTTTAAAAGAGAGTTAATAACGCTGTCAGCAATATAAATCTTCATAACAGATTTACAAATTACTTATCTGTTTAGTTATTTATACCATGTGCATAAAGGTAGTGTGTTTATTACTATTTATTCATAACAGTGTATTATTTCAGGCGGATATGCTTACATAACGGAAAACTCACAAATTGATCCTGGTATAATCGTGTATTCGAGAAGCAAAGATCACTCGTGGAAATTGAGAGACAAATCCATGTTTTCCGAGCCAGGTCGCAACAATTTTCCTGTAGGGAATGTTATATTTGACATGGATGTTCCTGTGGGTGAGACTTTAAAACTATATAATGTTCAGGTTATTAACTAAGAGCACTATTGGAATTGTCCTTATTTGATGGTCCTTATTTTTTGATAATGTGACGATATTGATTTAGTATTTCTAGAATTCTGACTGATGATTAAATTACAAATGCAAGGTTGCATTTTCACTGATAACTAATGAAATCGGTGGAGTTACATTTTTATTTTTTGATTGAATTTAACTAGAAATAAAAATAATCTCTAGGTCAAATGATTTTCGGTCAAACTGCAATTAAGATAATTTCAAAATTAGTTTTATTATTCTTTTACAAACCACATGCTTTTATCCTTGATATTTTTTTGATAGTTTTTTTCTTCTTTAAACTTTAATTGATTTCTTACAAGTTATTAACAACTAAATACTTTTGTTTTTTAGCACACTTACAATTTTAGTAATTAGAACAATATAAACTAGGACAATCGACTCTAGTACAATATAACAGTTGGATGATACGTGTTTCAGGATTTTGCAAAAAAAAAATTATTTTCCAAAATATCCGCACATTAATTTTTAATAATTTGCTGGATTTTCTCCAATCTTCACCTTGAAATTTAATATCTCCAGTTGTACTGATCGTATCAATGTCGTTTTTTTTTTAAATGGTCATTTTGAACAAATGCAAAATAATAACAATTTATAGTGAAACCTCCCTTAACGGACACATCTAATAAGCGGACATCTCTATTAAGCGGACATTTTTTCATAGTCCGGAACTAGGTATATGAAATTCAATGAATATCAACCTCTCTTAGGCGGACGCGAACGGGCTGTTTTCATACAAAGAGTGCGAAAACCCTCCTTTAAACGGGCAAAAAAAAAATTCAAGTATTTGGGAGACGAATAAGTATGGTGCAAAAACTCTCTGAAAGCAGACCGGCAACCAAACGCGTATGCGTGGCAGAGCGAAAGAACTTCGTCGAATGAAAGTATGTGTGATTTCCCGACAGCAGTCCGCCGTTTATTTGTAAGTTGTAAGGTTAATATCGTAAACAATGGCAAAAATATGTCGCATTTTGAGTCTGAAAGAGAATATTGAGGTTGTGGAAGTTTGTAAATTGATAACAATGATTTGGGCGAGTTCATTAACATTGATAGCAATGTGCTATTAGAAGATGTAGTGACCCCATTCCTACCGATTATGTACTCCAAACTGAAACCACATCACTATCTGACGACTCTGACGAAGAAGTTGAATACAGAAATCAAACAAATGTCACCAATTATCAACAAGCCATTAGTATGGTAAAGGAATTATAAGAGTATGCAAAGAATAGAGGTGACTCTACAGCAATGGAATTGTTATCAGACTTGGAATTACATTTTCTAGATTACGAGTATAAAACGCAAACACGTCAAACTACGTTATTAGATTTTTTAGTACTACATCCTAACTAAAACTAGTGTATTTTTGTTATGTTATGTTTATTTGTACATACATGTACATAGTAATAATTTTGCATTTACATATTACCTAATAACATATTTCCCATGGGCGGACGCCTCTATTAGACGGACACATTTAGACGATCCCGTAGGTGTCCGCCTAAGAGAGGTTTCACTGTAAATAGTTTTAATATGCTCGCCCCCCCCCCCTCACCTTAAATTAATTTAAAAAAAAACAGTTTTGTTCTTTATCTGCAAAACCTATTTTACAAAATAGTGGCACCTCTATTAGATCGGTAGTTATTAAATACTTTCGATCGTACTGCGCGCGAAGAGCGAAACGAGTGACAGAGCTATGGTTTCGAACGATGCAAGGGATGGAAATATTAATGATTCATACTACACACGAACAAACCCGAACAAACTCGATTATAGACTCCTCGAACCGTCGAAGTTGCGATCGAAAATTTACAACAATTAAATTGTAATTATTTTGCATTTGTTCCAAATGATAATTTTTCTTTGATATTTGTTTTTAATTTTATATCTTTATTATTGCTCGTAGGGCCGACATTTCAAATTCACCTTAAGATACAGAATGACCTAAGTCATCCTTAACACAAGTTTGATAATATATTAAAGTTCTTTTTTACTCTCATCTAAAGGAATAGATTTTTGAGGACGTGATAATCTTCCATTTAATGTCAATTTCCCTCAACTAGATTTAAAACATATAAATAAAACAAAACGTCTATCTCGGAGACCACAATCGTAGACAGTGATTCATCTATGACAAAATGAAACGACAACTGCATTGGAGCGAGAAGGAAATAGACTTCCAGTGGTGCGTAAAATAAAAAATTTATATAAGTACTTATTATTGAAAATTCGCAAAATTTCAGGTAATTACTGAGTTCACTTAGCGATATTTTTGGCAAATGAGTCGTTCTTTTTTATTTCCGACATAATTTTTTTGTATGTGGGAATTTCATTCTTAAAATAAAAACCGTACTTTTCGACGAATTGCATATTTTGTCGCATTATCAAGTGCGATTTTTTTTCGGCCTACATGATTCTGAACTTTGGAGTTCTTCTTATTTTTTTAAGTCCTGAGTACTGTACTAGCCCAGGGGTCGGCAACCATTTGAGACGAAAGAGCCAAAAGTTATAATTTACACAATTTCTCAGTTTTTAAAGAGCCACTAACGGCCGCAATTTGACATCGAAAGAGACACAACTTGACATCGAAAGAGCCGCATGCGGCTCGCGAGCCGTAGGTTGCCGACCCCTGGTCACAGCCAAAGCACTGATGAAGACGCCAAATTGTCTTGCGTCGAAAACGAATTAAAACCTACATAGAAACATCCGACGACGGCGTCATTCGAGAGCTTTCGACTGACTGACGATAGTAATGATGCGTGTCACGGTTGAGAGGTGCGGTGAAAAGCGATTACAAGTGGCTGAGAGATAGAATCGGTGCCTAATCATCGTTAACCGATTCAGAACGAATTTTTAATGTTTTTTTTCGATAAAATAAATAATATTTGCGTATGGAAGTAAAGAGCCGCAGCTTGACATCCAAAGAGCCGCATGTGGCTCGCGAACCGCAAGTTGCCGACCTCTGTGGCGGGGGTTTCGACCAAATAAGCGCGAGGAAGCGGCTTTTAGGTAATTTTAAACAGACAATAGCGCGTAAACGTACAAGATATTGTTAACCGCATTCGCTGCATTGTTGTTCGGACTATGAAATGAGTCACAGTCTACCATTGTGGACTTCGAGTATATATTGTATTCAGCGTAAATTTTAATGTTACCATCGCCTAGCGCCTTCGGCCTCTAAAAGGCCATCATCAGGGCTAAGGCTCTACAAGAAATAAGATAACAAAATAAAAACTCAGGCATGTATAAGACAGACATAAGGATTGTATAAGTCTGTCTTATACATGTCTGAGTTTTTATTTTGTTATTTTATTTCTTGTAGAGCCTTAGCCCTGATGATGGCCTTCTAGAGGCCGAAGGCGCTAGGCCATGATAACATTACAATTTACGCCGAACAAACCCGAACAATCCCCCCCCCCCCCCCCTTCTTATGTTAAAACATAGTTTTTAAAGGTTTATCATAATCTTAAGGCTAACATTCAAATATCGGCCATTACTTATCTGCTCGGCGAGCGGAAAAGTGGGATTCCTCGGAAAAGTGAAATTTTCTGTGTTCTTGTCGAAACGCAAAATCGTATTTTCTTGCTGGGTTATGAGAAAGTAAATTTATTTCAGATGGCATTGCATTGTCACCGATGGATAAAACCGGTAATAAAACCATGTTTTTCTGTGCATTGACTGCGTTTACCTTGTACTCCATTTCTACAAGCATAGTTAAAAACGAAGAACTAGTAAAAACCGGAAAATGGCGGAATAGTGTTCAAAATGTCGGACAGAAAAATTTCCAAACTGATGGTAAGCGAAAGCTTTCTTTTCCTTGATTTTGTATATTGATATTAGTCAACAAGTATTTCTCCTGTTGAAAAGAAAATTTGAGAAATTTCAAAGTCGTATTAAATAACATAACATTTTATTTCTTTAATAAAAAGCACAAAAACTAAAGGGCATAATTATAAAAATTCGAAAAATATTTTTTATGAAGGGTTCACATACCGAGTATTTTTGGCACATTGGTCTGAGATAGCAGAAAGAATGCGGGAAAAAAAACAACCTAAAAGCGAAAATTTCAGTCTTATTAATTTATTAAAAAAAATTTATTCGTACTTTTTCAATTAGCTTATAAATGAAAACTCGAATCACAATGTATATTTTATATTCATATCAATTTTTTATTCCAATATTATTATACATAGTGAATATTTGGTATAGTTAAACTCATGATATACAGAGTGTACAAGATAAGGAAGGCCTGTATGGGGATCTTTTTAATGGTAACAGATACAACTTCGATTAAATTATTGCAATCAAAGCACGAATACCATGCCGTACAAAAAGTTTTGGTAAGATTTTTAAGTTTTAAGTTATTACGAGAAAATGAAATTTTCAATTTTTAATTACATTTTTTTTTTACGTTAGTATTAAAGTTCGATCAAACTGTCAGAACATGCTCACAGCAACTTTCTGTGAACTCTAAGACTACATTACAAATTTTTGTTAGACGACCTTTTGTTTTCCAGCAATAATCGTCAACTTCATTTGTTCTGGCCCTTACTTTATAATATAATAATAATAATAATAATGTCTTTATTTCTGAATATTAAAAACAAACATATTTAGTACAGTACCTGTAAAAAAAAAGCATTTATATTCAGAAAAAAGCAAAGCCCAGATGAGGCATCCTAGAATGCCCCTCTGATCATATGAAATTTGAAAACCTTTTTTTATTCTAAATTCAATGATGTACAGGGTGTCCCAATTTCGACACTTTTATTGTCTTTGTTCGTAATTGTTAGTGCTATCAAAAAAGTAATATAGGTGTCATGTGCTCTTTTTGGGTCAAACTTAAAATGGTCAAATCAAAATTTGAAAATTTTCTCTCGCTTAAGAGATACGGGGGAAAATCAAGAAAATTGACAATTTGAAAATTACCCTATATTTTTTTAGTTAAAAGAGATAAAGAAAAATGTTTTATACACAAGTTTTTTTATATTGATTGTTGAATAATCTGCCGTTTTCATAATAAGCATAAGGGATGAGGTAAAAAAGTTATCGGACCTAACCTTATTTTTATAAATGGAACACCCTGTATATTTTAATCTAAAAAGATATTATTTTAAATTATCCTTTCAAATATATAACACACCACGGATGATATTGATTTCCTAGGCGATTAATTTAAACTTTATTACTTTGAAACGAAATAAAAGATTCAGATTAAGGTAAAAAATAACGGGAATCATCCCAAATTTTCGGAATATGTCCTCAAATGATCGTATTTCCGGATAGGAAACAAAATATATATTTTGCGCCATTTCTTCGGTTTTTCCGCTTTCAATATAAACTGATATCATATAAAATTTTTCAAAATGTTGATAAGTAATTTTCACAAATGAAGATGTAAAAATGAAATTGACGTTAAATGTTAATAGTTATTTCTAGGATATTAGCTTTTGTTTCATGGTCTACTGTGGTTTTAAGTAATAAAGTTTAATAAATCGCCTAAGAAACCAATATCATCCATGGTGTGTTATAGATTTGAGAGGAGAATTTAATATAGAATCTTATTAGATTAAAATATACAGGGTGTTCCATTTAAAAAAGTGAGGTTAGGTCCGATAACTTTTTTACTTGACCCCGTATACTTATTCTAAGAACGGCATCTTTTCTTTTAAATAAGAAAATATAGGGTAATTTTGAAATTGTCAATTTTTTGATTTTCCCCCGTATCTCTTAAGCGAGCGAAAATTTTCAAATTTTGATTTTACCATTTTAAGTTTGATCCAAAAAAGCACATGATACGACATGATAGCACCAACAATTACGGAGATGCCCTATAAAAGTATCGAAAATGGGACACCCTGTACCACACATTATCGCTTAATTACATTTCGAGTTTCTTAATCATGTTTATTAAATTTTCAGAATACGGACCTGTATTTTTCATAATTTTGTAAAAATAGGTAGGTACTAAAACGAATATTTTTAAAATTATTTTATGATAATGCACTAAATAACAATCATAAAACAAGATAATTAACACTAACAACAATTAACAATAACAACACGGTAAGTATGAAAAATAAACAACAAATAGGTACATCGGCAAAAAACATTAAATAAAGTAAAACTAACAGTAGATTATTAGAAATTAATTTTCCACAAGGTGGCCGAAATGATTTCCGTCAGTCTCCAAACCAATAGCATTTTAAAATTGAAGAATTTAAAACTTTCATTAGCATTTGTGTCTTTACGCTCTGAAAAGCTTCAATAACTTTACTAGTTGTCTATGGTCTCTGGGAAATGAAGTATAGCAACCACCCTGTATATTCTGTTGGTAAAATCCGAGCGGCTTGATTTATTTTACAAGGTGGGCTATAAAACCACTTTCGCAGGGTTCGGAAGATTCCTGTGTTAGTATCGAATGACCCTTATTTTTGTTATCTGATGTTATTAATTCAGAGGGGTTGAAAAGACACCCTCGATTAGTTTTAATTGATATCACACCTGAATTCCTGTAGTTTTAACTATATGTCTGCTCCAAAGTTTGGCAATTAGACACGAATTAGCTTTGACATACACTTGTTTTATTATCTTGTAAAAATCATTCAGCTTCTTACATAATTGTCATTCCTTAAGAAATATTACTTGCTATTACAAATGTCACTTCCCATTTTACTTATGTTGGCTTTCTAGTTTAATAGACAATATTACTTTTGACAAAACTTCTAAATTTAACACAATTTACTAAAATTGTGGAGTCACCCAAGTTGTTACGAACTGAATCTACAAAACTCTCAAAAGGTCATAAAACTCGCGTATTTCCGTGTAATATCTTTCAGTCACAATAACTCACAAAATAACTTTGTTCTCGATAGCGTAAATTAATCGGTTTCTTGAGCGCTAACCTTCCACGTCCTAATCGATTTAGGAAAACCCGATGACATATATTCGCGTTCCACTTTTTGTCGGACAGAGATTCGTTCTGGATCAAATACTTTTACTTATTTTCCGGAAAACGGGCAGAATTTTCTGTAGACTTCGCGACCAGTTCGTTGGATGGACTTATTTTCCCGGAAAACCGGCAGAGTTTTCTGTAGACTTCGCGACCAGTTCGTTGGATGGACTGCTGAAACGAGCGAAATTTTCCGCTTAAATAAGGCTTTTCCGCCCTCTGGGTGGCCAAAAGAAGGGTTCCCCTTCGACAGTTTTATTGCTTTTTCTTGGAATACTGACAGAATTCACGATTTATCGGCGTATAAGGTTCAAAATCGCGCATTAGTCCCCGAAATCCCTGACTCCCAATATGCCCACGTCGTAAATCCTGTCATTGAGGGCACCCCTTTTATTTGTTTAGTCATGTTTTCCAGAGGTAGTAGGGGTAGAGTTACCCGATAGCCGTATCGTTTTCCGCGCGTTTAGTTATATTAAAATTTCCGTCGCGGTTGGTCCGAATTACAATTGTTTTCCGAAGTTGAGAAAGAAGGGAATTATACGTACAGAGTGGATTTTTCTAAGTTATTTTTGTAAAAATAAAATAAAATTATAGTAATTTTATTTTCTTCTGTGAAATTACTCTTTGGATTATCTATAAAAACGTAAGTTTTTAATAATTTTCTACAATTTATTTGAATTAATTTTTATTTTATTTAATTTTGGCTCTTACGGACTTAGAAGATTCTCGTAAATAGATAAAAAAATTTTAATTCCTTATTAAGTCGTTTTTAAAAGTTTTTCCAATATTATTTGTCATTAATTTAATTTTCTACAATTTTTGAATATTAAATTTTATTTTTATTAAATTATTTATTTATTTTTTTCCTGATTGAGGACTTAGCAAATTTTTGATAAAAATTAAATTTTAATTTAATTTTTTTTTTTAAATATTATTTGGACTCAGATAATATTTTATTTATAATTGCTAAATTTTCCAAATAAATAATTAATTAATTTATTTTCAGTTCTTTATATTTTTAAATTTTTATAAAATATTTTGACAATATCAGCTGATCGGTTTATCCCAATTTTCAATAAAATTTTTATAAAGTTTTTCTCTATTTTAAATATTTTTCTTTCGCGTTTTCGTATAGTTTTTCGTGTCCACCACAGACGGAAATCATTTCGTACACTTTTTGGAAAATTAATTTCTAATAATCTACTGTTAGTTTTACTTTAATTAATGTTTTTTTGACGATGTATCTATTTGTTGTTTAATTTTTCATACTTACCGATTTGTTATGTTAATAAATTATCTTGTTTTATGATTATTATGTTATTTGAAGAATATTCATTTTAGTACCTACTGCATTGAACTGTTTTTGCAAAATTATGGAAAATGCAGGTCCGTATCCTGAAAATTCCTGAAAAAGGCACTTTAAATCAATAAAGGCACGAGCTTGAACATATTAAAGCAACTTCGGTTTTAAAATAAAGAGTAAATAGACGTCTGCGAGAGTAGTTGTACTTAAAGTCGTAAATAGAACGCATTTTAAGCCTAGTAAGTTTTAAAATGTTCAATAAACTTGCAATCAGTTTTAATCTAGATCGCGCCATGTTTTATAGACTCAGCAGCCATGATGGACATTTTCAATAGCCGAAAAAAAAATATTATTGAAATATATGTGCATTACATCCTCTTAAATAACTGTAGAACGGTGTTTCCAAACATGCAATTTAATAAATAAAATCCATTTAGATATAAAATTAAATTTGACGATATTTTTTAAATAATTAAAAAAAAAATTAAATTGTTAGTCCTCAAGTTATGTAGAAGTTTCTTTATCATATTTTATCAGAAAAGTGCCGTCCGTTGGTAAATTCTTTACGAGAATAGTTTAAATTTGAACATTATTTGTGATCGCTTCATATTAATTTCTATTTTACACAAAAGTTGTCCGAGAATAGTAAACACAATAAAACTCGTTCAGGATTAATTACAATGATTCTCAAGGTAATTTATTCTGCTGCAAGTATATTTTAAATGCAATGATCTTTAATATACAGTGTGTACATAAAGTAAGGAACAAATTCATTATCTAGGAATCTAAAAATATTTCGGAAAAATCCTCGGACACGTGTATAATAATTTTTAATTGCTCATTTTTTTCCCATACAAACTTAATATACAAGTTGGCTCATGTAGTAGATATGACATTATCGACGGTTTTTTTAAATGGCAACCCCTATATTTTAGTTCTGATCTGTAATCTCCAAGAACAGCTGATTTCAAAAACATAGGGCCTAAAATTCATAGTTTCGTTACTACAGGGTAAAACAAATAATTTTATTTAAGATATTTTTAATTTAAAAAAATGTAAAAAAATTAAATAAGCTATTTAATTAAGTGTTGAAATTGTCCTCATTCTGCTGCCTAACAGTACCCCAAGCGATCAATAAATTCTTGTTGGACCTTTCTTATGGTTTCTTCTGGAATGTTCCTGCATTCTGTTGTTATTCGATTTTTTAAATCTTCAATATTGGCAGGTCTGACTTTATAAACAACATTTTTCAGGTGACCCCACAAGAAAAAGTCCAGTGGTGTATGGTCTGGAGACCTAGGCGGCCATTCAACAGGCCCACGTCTTCCAATCCACTTGTTCGGAAAAACTTGGTTTATGTAATGGCGCACTACTGCTGCATAATGTGGAGGTGCGCCGTCTTGTTGGTACCACAAATTTTCATCTAGAATTCCTGGATTATTTCTACTAGGGTATAAGTTAACTAGCGTAGGGATAAGAAAGTTCTGAAGAAAATGAAGATAATTTAGCCCATTTACATTGTTGTCAAAAAAATATGGCCCAATAATTTTGTTTTTCACAATACCAGCCCAAACATTAATTTTTTGAGGATATTGAGTATGGTGCTCACGCATCCACCTGGGATTTTCTTGTGTCCAGTATCTACAGTTTTGCCGGTTCACTTCTCCATTTAATTTAAAGGTAGATTCATCCGAAAATAGGATATTTTCAACAAACAAAGGATCTAAGATACATCTTTCCATTAATTTTTGACAAAACTCCATCCTACGATCTGGATCATCTTCATTCAACTCATGAACCAATCGGATTTTAAACGGGTGCCATTTTTCTACCGTCAATAGGTTATGAACGGTCATAGCAGCCGCTCCATGATCAATGCTAATCTGGCGGACGCTGTTGTGGGGATCTTCTTCCATAGCCAATAAAATATCTAATTTCTTATCATCCGGAATAGTTGGACGGCCTTTTCTGGGAATATCTTCCACTGAACCCGTTTCCCGAAATTTTATTTCAAGTTTACTCACAGTTGATCTAGTAATTGGTCTTGCTGGATACTTAGTGTTAAACAAAATGCAAACTTCTTGTTGAGTACGGATCCTATCACCATATCCAATCATCATAAGAATTTCTATTCTTTGTGTTAAAGATAAACGCATAGTTCAAAAATAAAGTCTTTTCAAAAAAAAAAATAGTAACTCAATATGTTTTAAAATAAAATTTATTACTTCTAATAAACTTACTAGAAAAATACAATGTAATGACAATGACATTATCTAAATACCATAGTTACATAACAGCAAATAAGCCTACTTGAGAAAAAACATAAGTAACAGCAAATGATGGTGCGTCCATTAATTACGTAAGGCTTTCAGGTAAAATTTTGTGATGGCGGAAGGGATTGAGCCAAATGTCACGAAATCTTTTATTGGGGGAAGGGGGGTTGAAAAATCGCTAAAAACGCCTCACGTAATTAATTGATGCCTCCCAAGCCAAAAAAAAATATCTTAAATAAAATTATTTGTTTTACCCTGTAGTAACGAAACTATGAATTTTAGGCCATAAGTGTGTAATGTTTTTGAAATCAGCTGTTCTTGGAGATTACAGATCTGAACTAAAATATAGGGGTTCCCATTTAAAAAAATCGTTGATAATGTCATATCTACTACATGAGCCACCTTGTATATTAAGTTTGTATGGGAAAAAATGCGCCATTAAAAATTATTATACACGTGTCCGAGGATTTTTCCAAAATATTTTTAGATTCTTAGATAATGAATTTGTTCCTTACTTTATGTACACATTGTATATAAATTTAACGTTGTGTTGAAGAACTCTTTATATAAAATTAAAAATAAATGGTTTTAATGTAGTTTTAAAATTTAGTCTTGAAGACCCTTTTAGGATGCGCCCTTTTGGCTAGAAGCTGCTTTCGTATAGTTTTAAAGCGACCTTGAAGATCAGTCAATAAGGACATCTTGAGTAATTAATTTAAAGCTCAAACAGAACCATTTTTTTGTTCTTTTTGTAGGTATGATCATTGACGATAAATCAAACCTGTACCTTACAATGTTGCCATTCTACGGCGTTGCCAAGTGGAACATTAACCAGCCCCTTCGATCTTCAACGATACTCGATCGAAATCAAGAGACCGTGATTTGGCCAGACGGCCTTGCATTCGACGAAAACGGATATTTGTATGTGATCAGTAATAAGGTCTTTAATTACATCGATTCAAAAGGACAACCAATTTTTAATGGAGATATTCAGTTTAGAATATCGACACTGTACACGGGAACACGGAGTTATTTGTATTAATAAATAATTGATAAAATATTGTTTATTTCTTCTTATTTTGACCTACGTAATATTAAATTGTTAAAATCCTAATTTGTTACTTGACAAACAGTCACAACCTAAGCAATGCCAACAATAGCGAGATCGCAAATTCAACACTTTTAGTTACAGGGTGAATGATTGTTGATGGCCTATAAAGTCCCCCCACAGACCCCCCCCCTCCTTGATTTTTCTTTGGTTGATTGGTGTTCGCGACAGGCCGTCGTGCCACGCTTCGTGATTATTCATTGGTGCTCGTGACAGGCCGGCGTGTCACGCTTCGTGATTGTTATTCGGCGTTCGTGACGAATTTATAAAGTTAAGTAAATGAATTAAAAGATTTGTAGACATTCTACAGGGTGTCCGGGAAAATGTGGGTATATGAAGAAAACAAGTGAAAAGAGTACTATAAGTTCATATAAACTTTTTCGTATAGGAGATATGGGCTCCCAAAGAGCTCCAATGGAATCAAGTTCCTTACACATAACTATTGAACCACTAGGTATATTTCAATTTTTTTTAATATGATGTATACCAGGTAAGACCCTTCAAATTACTATCCAAGGAAGTGTTGTGAATTACTCACAGCTGCAGGGACGGACTAGCTGTGACACTCATGGCCCCTTTTTTTTAACGCCCCGTATGATAAGAACTTTGGACAACAGTATTTATATACCTTTAACTATTGACTAAAAATTAAGTACTAGTTGCGTCTGTGAGTCGGAAAAAACCCTGAAAAATAGAAATATTTTCAGCCGGAACAAACAAGAATACCTACGCTCCCCGTTTTCGAGGATGGTGGCGTCAGAATTTCTCTTTAGGATTGCGCAACCCCGCAAAACGGCTAACCCCCATCGGGATGCTCTCAAAATTAGTCGTTTTCTGTTTAGACAAAGACACTAAGTCGCCTTCAAGCGTTTCGTTATTCTCTAAGCACAAATAACATCTTCTACCTGCCACATAACAGTTTTTTTATAAAATAAAACATGCGATAGAATATCAAACTTTCCAGCATTTGTAAATTTATGTTCCATATTTTCTGGAAAATAGAAAACCTCTTAAAACGCTCTCAAACGATCACAATGGGAATGTCAAGTGAAACAAATCACGCGTCACCATCTTAATTTTTTTGTTTCAAGCGCCTGCTTGCCATTTAAATCCCGAATCAACAGAAGTTTGAAATAATGTTTCTGTATTTTGTTCACTTATTTGTGGTTTATTATTAAATTATTTGTTATTTTATTAAAATTTCCTGATGTTGTTCAAAAAACCCTCGAAACTCCATTAAACCACAATGTGTCATACATCGTTGCATTCGGAAGAAAAAACTATCTAATTCCAATATCAGAAAAACAGGACCGTATTTAAAAAAAGAAAGTTGGTAATGGCCCTTCGAAGACGACTCGTCGGATTACAAAACAATTAACGCTGTTAGATAGAGCGGAAAAAGTGGCAATGTAAAAGTGCAATTTACTTTAGAGTTCGATCTTAAAAAAACCCAAGAAAGAAATAAAACGATTTTTCAGAATTTCGGTTTCTTTCCGGATATCTACGGAACTACTCGGAATATTAATACTTTCTAAAGGGAATATTAGTAGGCACGTAAATGCGCAACTTTACCTCCATTTAACCGACTTCGTATCTCTTACGGTTTCCGAGATCCCTGTACTGGCCCTCCTTATCTTGTATATTGTATATTATCTACTATTGCAATACTGTTATTGGATGTTTACATCCGTAAATAAATAAATAAATAATCAAATAAACTCTGAATTACCTCGTATATAACATTACCTGCGCCACCAGTATAATAAGTCAATCAAATACAAAAGTTTGTGACACATATTCTTGTACGCGTTTGATTTCTATTTTTTATTATTTATTTATTTAAGAAGTTACTATTTACCGGCGAGAACTTATAGAAGAAATATATATCAACGAAATTAGTGTAAAGGATTTAATCACATAGAAGACAATACGAAAAATCGCTTATTTCCCTAAGCTGGTATGAAGGTAAATTTTGACATAATTTTACGTCAGATTTATTAATTTTTCAAAATTCTAGAATAGACAAAAATTTACTGTATCGGAGAAACGCCTTCTGAATAAAATAGGAAGGTTTGAAAGGGACGCAGACAAGAAATCCGTGGAACTCAGAGTCAAGAAAAAGATCGCCAGCAATCCACTGATTCAAAAAAATATCGAATTCCTGGAAACGTACAACAGCCTTTTTAGTGGCGGACCTGCGTATTGTTCTGGTGACTCAGATTCCTTCTTTCGAAAGTCCTTGAGAGGTTATTCTGGCTCGTTGAATATTATTAGAGACCTTCATTTGGAAAATAGTTCGCTTTTGAAAAACAAAAAAGGCGTAAGTATTAGTCCCTTGATAAGTTCAGATTGTTAAATATTAAAACATAACCATACTTACCGATGAAAAGAGAAATCCTCATTTAAATGATCCACTCTTTTACAAACTACACATGAATGCACCATGATTGTTTATAATAAAGACGAGTTTTCATCAATAATAATAAAAAACAGAACAACCAAAATACAGGGTGTTATGGATATGACGTATTATATTTAAATGGTTGACTCCTTGGGTGTCCTAGAGAAGCGCTACATATTTTTTTTTTAAATCGACCGTTTTAAAAGTGGGGTAACAAACACTCTTACTCACAGGTTAGTCCGCACTATTGTACAACATTTCACCCAGACCCAAAATGGCAATGTTGCCAAACTTAATGTAAAACTGAAATTCCAAATAAAATTATAAAAATAAATTATTTTCTACCTACTTGTATTTATCTTTATACCTAAAGAGCGAGGAAATACAGGCACAAACACAATCAGTTTTTTTTCTTTCTCATGGGAACACTCCTGGAAACACTTTATGTACACACAGTAATAGTGAAACAGAACCGATAGTTAGCTTTTGAAAATACAATAATACAGATTATACTTTTTTTTTATGATCAAACACAAGCACTATAGGAAAAATACTTTAGGGCACTCTGGGAGTGGTGCGTGTGCGCAAAAAGCTGAAAATATCTGTAAAAGAGAGTCAAATCCCCAACCTGTCTTCGATGTTCTATGCTGTCGATGTTCTTCGTCAGCTCGAGGTCTCCGATCAGACGAATAGCCCTCCTTTTGATGGAAGCCAGCAGCCGAAGAGTATGTTTGGGTGCAGAGCTCCAGACATGAGAGCAGTACTCCAGTGATGGTCGAATCTGGGCTTTGTATAGTGTCAAAAGTTGTTGAGGTGTGTACAACTTTCTGGTTCGGAAGAGTACCCCAAGCTTCTGAGAAGCTATCTTGGCGATTGACACAACGTGGTTATGCCAAGACATATTTCCTCCCAGATTGACGCCCAGCAAATTAATAGATGAAGCCAGTGGGATTGCGTATCCGGCCATGGCTATATCCGGTTATAATACTACAGATTATTAGATTTTATTACACGCGACGAAATTTGACGTCCAGAAGAAATGCATCAATAAAAACAATATTCAAAGATTATTTATGGACGGACAAGATATAGATAATACAAATTATACTACAGATTATTAGATTTTATTACACGCGACGAAATTTGACGTCCAGAAGAAATGCGTCAATAAAAACAATATTCAATGATTATTTATGGACGGGCAAGATACACGCGTAAAACGAAAAAACAGATCGGATTGCTGAGAATGTGTTGGTGATCGACGAGACACAACGTATCCGGTCGCTGGTTGGTCTTCAACTAACAGCCCGCAAGCGTGTGGCGCTATATGAACACAGCCAATGTAAGGCGTCAAGAGGTCATTGGAATTTGACCTAGTGACGTACGTGCCTATTTCAAACTTATTTAATACTATTCCATATGTTTTTTCGGGTTGTTTAAAACATAGTTCGTCGTAAATGTTCTTCAATTAATTGTACAAAAGGGTATTACAGAATGGAAAAGTGTGTAAGTAAATTTTTTTATTTTGTCTAAAGAGTTTAAGATGTACATATGACAACACCGGCCAGAATTCCATGATTGCACACATGTATCGCAGTGCCACACAGGTGTTTTTCTGGTTTGACGTCAGGTCACTTTCACCGCTGAATGAATTGAAAGGACAATTTATGGGTATTTTTCTTCAATTTGTCTTTATCTCAGGTTTAAATATAATACGTCATTTCCATAACACCCTGTATATAATCGATCCGTTAGATCAAACGTTACAATGTTTACGAGTTTAGTAATTAAGATTCGTTTGATACTTAAGTATAATAATATTTTTTAAAGAATCTCTCATCGCCTTTTCACAGTTTATAGTAAAATTATTGGGAAATAAATTTATATTAAGAGCAATTGCGGATTAATCTTAAACCCGCTGTAATTGCCAAATTAACAAATTTTTAATTGGGATTTTGCAAGATACCTTTGCGATAAATATGTCAATATGACCATGCTGCGATAATGACCGAAGGAGGTGGAAAAAACTGTTACTCTTCATTCATATCGCTAATCCTAACCGTTTTCGAAAAAACGACATTTTAATGACATCATGAATTTGGCGTATCTCGGTAAGAGATAGAAGAACCTCAAAATTCCGCTTTTTCATACTTAATCCGTGAGAAGTTAGAGGACTCAGTGTAAATAAAATTACGCCTTTTCGAAAACGGCTAGGATTAGCGACATGAATGTGAACTAAGTGTCTCACGACCTTCTTTTTCTTTTGTCAATTTTTTTGGTTCGGGTTGTTCGTTTTTGTTCGGGTTTGTTCCATTCAAATATATAACACACCATGGATTATATTGGTTTCCTAGGCGATTTATTTAAACTTTATTACTTTGAAACGAAATAAAAAACAAATTATGGTAAAAATTAACGGGAATCATTGCAAGTGTTCGGAATATGTCTTTAAATAGTTTCTACATTTCTGGATAGCGAACAAAATATACATTTTGCACCATTTTTTCGTTTTTCCACTTTCAATAAACTAATATTATATAAAATTTTTCAAAATGTTGATAGGTCATTTTTGCAAATGAATATGTAAAAATGAAATTGACGTTAGGTAAATGTAAATAGTCAACATAGTTGTTTCTGGGATATTAGCTTTTGTTTGTTTGTTTGTACTGTGGTTTAAAGTAATAAACATTAATAAATCGCCAAGGAAACCAATATCATCCATGGTGTGTTATATATTTAAAAGAAGAATTTAAAATAGTATATTTTTAGATTAAAATATACAGGGTGTTCCTTTTTAAAAAACGAGGTTAGTTCCGATAACTTTTTTACCTGAGAACGTATACTTATTCTGAATACGTCGGTTTTGTTCAGGTTTGTTCGTTATTAAGGTAGTTTAGAAATTGTCAATTTTCTGATTTTCCCCCTATCTCTTAGCGAGTGAAAATTTTCAAATTTTGATTTTACCATTTTAAGTTTGACCCAAAAAGGGCACATGATACCTACATTACCTTTTTGATAGCACTAACAATTACGGATATTCCCTATAAATGTGTCAAAATGGGGACACCCTGTACGTATTAATAATAATTGTAGAGAAAACTGAATACTTCTTTACTACTAAAAACAGGGTGACCAGCTTACTTAATGGCTGGTCAGGTGTTTTGAACTATAAGTTATAGGGGGTGGTTGTGAGGTTAATAAAAGAGATTAGTTGCTCGTGTGAATTTTGACTTTAATTTGTGGTTAAAGAGATATGTTTTATTGTTACACAAAGAGACTGGTGTGTGTGTGTATATAGGAAATGTTTGGCATTTTACATGGTTGAATGATACAAGATTATGAAATTTACAATTTTACATGAGCTTACAAAATACAATTTATTCAACTGCAGGTTTATCTAAATCAAAATAATGGGGTTGACGTTACTAAGTTCACGCACAATCCTGCTTATATATCCTTGACAAGCGCAAGGTGACTGAAGAGAACTAACACAACATCGCAAGTAAACAATGTCTTGCTTGGCAAAAACTAACTACGGTACAGATTACCTTGGTCTTGCAGCGTCGTTAAAAAGGATATAATAGTGTTTGGTAGTTTTCTCAAGAGTATTACAACATTTCTCTTTCCACTTAGTTAATACGTCTGCCTTAAATTGCCAGTCTTGGTTAATTACTACCCATTTTGTACTCCAGAAGTCTTATTTGTTCATCAAGTAAAACAATCGGTGATGTTATTTTTCGTCCAAAAATGACACAAAGAACTTTACGAAGATTTACGACTTAATCGTGACAAAGTTTTGTCTTGTTGAGGTCACAAGAACAACAATATGAATTAGCAACCTGTGCCGTGTTAAAAAATGAGAACTTAAATGCATAAGCGGTCGGTACCTGCACCGACTAGAGTCGTTGTCGAACGGAATCTGTCTTCACCGCGTCACGACAACGCCAGACATATTATCGTAGTTCTCATTGGTTGAGAAGACAAAGGAAATTTTGACGTCCAGCGCGTGCGGAGTGAATGAGAGAGAAGAGCAATACAGAGGACGAGATTAAGAAAGATGGGGAAACGTTAGAGAGTTAAAGGGTTGAATCGTAGGAATGTAGAAGTAATTTGGCTTGCGGTCTAGTAAAAGGGCGTAAGAGATAGAGTTATCCACAACAAGAAGGTGTGAGAGAGAGAAAAAATATGCAAAAAACGGTCAAATTACTACGAGGGAAAAAATGCTTTCTGTTTACCGGGGTACACGAGGAAATTATGATTTAAAAATTATAAACTAAAAATAAACACGATTGTTGGGAACTGGTTTCCCAACATACTGCCCGACGTTGAAGCGTTCGTAGCTTCAAGAAATATTAGTGAGAGAGAACAAATGAGAATCGGGGCGCAAGCTATTCCGATGAAAAGGAAAGTATAAGGTAGAGAAACAAAAAAACATGATAGGGTCGCTGAGGCTACCCTCCAGACACCGAAGCATTTGGAAGTGGACAGATCTTTGTAATTGATCTGTTGTAGATCCCATCGACAGTTTTTAGTGTGACCATGCGGACTTTACCGTCAGGTCCAGGAATAATATTGATGACTCTAGCGAGAGGCCATCTTAGGGGGTGAGAAGTATTATTGTCTTTCAACAGAACGACATCGTTAATTTTTATGTTATCAAGGGGGAGTAACCATTTAGGTCTATGTTGGAGCTGATTTAAATATTCAACTGACCAACGATTCCAGAATCGTTGTTGAATCTGAGTACATTTTTTCCAAAAGGAAAGTCGATTTTCAGGGGTTTCAGATAAATCTCTTTCAGGGAATGCAGTAAGACTACTACCAATTAGGAAGTGTCCTGGGGTTAAACTTTGTAAGTCTAATGGGTCATTTGATAGAGCGCACAATGGGCGTGAGTTTAATATTGCTTCGATTTGAGCTAACACGGTACTCAATTCCTCATAGGTTAATTGAGCATTTCCAATGAGACGTATCATGTGAAATTTTGCGCTTTTGATTGCTGCTTCCCAAATACCACCCCAATGGGGAGATTTAGGTGGTATGAATCTCCAAATTGTTCCAGTCATGGTAAGGAAATCATGAATAGTGTCAGAATTTTGGGGAATTTTAAAAAATTGATAGAGTTCGTACAATTGATTTTTGGCGCCTTGAAAGTTGGTGCCGTTGTCTGAATAAATGATAGATGGATTGCCTCTTCTTGCAATAAAACGTTTGAGACAAGCAATAAAGGCTTCAGTTGAGAGACTTGACACAATTTCAATGTGTACTGCCTTTGTCGTCATGCAAACAAAGACTGAGATGTAGCATTTGACTACAGGGGATTTTCGAAGACGAGAGGACTTGGCGAGAAAGGGTCCACCGAAATCTACGCCAACCTTTTGAAATGGTCTACAGGATTGAACTCGATCTTTGGGAAGATCTGCCATGATTTGTTGAGCGGGCTCAGCGCGAAAGCGGTAGCACGTGATGCAATGTCTGATAACTTTCTTTGTTTCCTTTAAGCCGTTTAAGGGCCAACATCGTAGGCGGAAGTTCGACAAAACTGTTTGAGCGCCAGCGTGACCTAATCGAATGTGTTCTTGTAACAACATCATGGTAACAACGCTATTGTGAGCAGGGAGTAAAATTGGGTGCTTGTGATCAAATGAGATATCTGCGTTTTCTAAACGACCTCCGACGCGTAGAAGACCGTCAGATTCACAAAGAAATGGTTTAAAGGGTAACAGATTTTTGTTTGATAATGGTTTACCATTTTTTAAGTCAGTGAGTTCATTAGAAAAGTGTTTACTTTGTAACACTTTAGCGATGAGGAGAAATGATTGATCTAACTCTGCACAAGATAATGGGTTACGCAATTTTTCAGCGCGAGGTTTTGAGTTTTGTGCGAAGCGAAGACAATACGCGACTACTCTTTGTAGTTTGGGAAAGGTGGAGAACCTTGCGAATAGAGTGTTCCAAAATTCATTTGGTTCAGCTAAAATGTGCAGAGACGTGGTTGGTAATTTTCTTTCTTCTGAAAGAATTACTTTTTTAAGTTCGTGATCTGGGTTGCAAATATCAGAACTGCTTTGTATGTTGATCAGATCGAAATTTTCATTGGTTAATAAGAAGTTTGGTCCGTTAAACCAGAGGGGGCAATGAATTAATTGCTGTGGTAGACAGCCACGTGAAGGTAAGTCTGCGGGGTTATTTAACGAATCTATGTGTCTCCAAGTAGAGGTTGAGGTTGTTTCTTGTATCTGCGATACTCGATTTGAGACAAAAATAGACCATCTGGATGCATGCGATTGTATCCAAAAGAGAGCGATTGTGGAGTCAGTCCACAAATGAATAGAGTCAAAAACATGTTTGTCCTCATAAATCTTGAGTATGTTTTTTATGAGTTGGGATAAGAGTAGCATTGCGCATAACTCTAATCGAGGGAGGGATTTTGTTTTAAGGGGAGCGACACGAGATTTCGAGGTAATTAAGTTTGACGAGACTGTTCCATCGTCATAGAGAGTACGAAAATATGCACACGCTGCGTATGCTGCCATGCTTGCATCTGCGAATCCATGGATTTGAATTTTTACTTTCCTTTTTGTTAGGAATAAATTTCGGTTTATTTTTATTTGTGTAAGATTCACAATGTTAGTAATGAAAGTTTCCCATAAAGAGAGAACATGAGGGTCGGTGATTTGAGTATCCCAATTGATTTTTAGCAGCCACAATTTTTGCATGATTAGTTTTCCTAACACTATCACGCAAGACACTAAACCAAGGGGGTCATACATTTTTGCAATCGTGGAGAGGATCGAGCGTTTCGTTACCACAGGTGTAACTAAATTGTCAGGGGGAGAGAAAGTAAAAATGTCTGAAGTAGGATTCCATTTTAACCCTAAGATTGAGTTGGATACTTCAAGAAACTTCGAATTGGGTTCAAGGGGTTTGTCAGATGACATAGTTTTCATGAATTCAGCGGAGTTTGAGCACCATTTGTGCAGATTAAATCCGTGTGAGGGTAAGAGAGAATTAAGTTCATTATATATTTTTTCTAACTGTGGCTCTGAGTCACAGCCGTAAATAATATCATCGACATATGTTTGGTTGAGAATAGCATCGGATGCCAAGGGAAATTCTTTACTTCGTTTTGTAGCTAAGTCTTTTAAGACTCGAGTGGCTAAGTAAGGGGCACAGTTCGTACCGTACGTAACTGTGTTGAGTTCGATACATTTGAGGTCATCATTTGCATTCTGCCTCCAAAGAATATTGAGTAAGAAACATTGTTCTGGGTTGATTTTAATTTGTCTATACATTTTTTTCAATGTCGCCAATTAGTACAAAATTAAACGATCGGAATCTGCAAAGAATATCGTAAAGGTCAGGCTGCACCTGAAAACCTTTTAGCATTACGTCATTTAAAGAAGTTCCATTGCTGGTTTTGCAGCTTCCGTCGAACACAACTCTAATTTTTGAGGTTAAACTATTTTCACGAAACACAGCGTGATGAGGAATAAAATATTTGTTTATTTCTTGATTTTGAGTGTTTTTAGTGACAAGAGAGAGGGGAACATATTTTGCGTGACCTAAGTCAGTGTAGTCATCGATAAATTTTTTATAATCAATTTTTAACGCGGGGTTTCTTTCGAACTTTCTTTCGAGATTTGTAAATCGTTTTTTAGCAATATAGAAAGATTCACCTAATTTTTCATTTTCATTTGGGGTTATTAGGGGTAAGTCGACCTGATATCTGCCATCAGGTAATATCTTTGTGGTGTCAAAAAAGATACGTTCAGCATCTTCATCGAGAGGTGGGCGACTAGTTTTTTGAGGAAGTTCCTCCATAGTCCAAAAACGTTCAATTAAATTGTCAAGGTTATTTTGTTCATCTTTAGTTTGTAAGAATAAAGAGACATTTGGGGGTGCGTTGCCTTGTGCAACTGAGTGAGAATGATGAGACGCGTTATGAGTGTTAATTATATTCTGGGGTATATTGCCAGCTATAATCCAGCCTAAGTAAGTTTCTTGTAAGAGGGGGAGGTTTTTTCCTAAGCGAATGATATCTTGCAAGAGTAAATCATAATATAAGTCAGCTCCAATCAGGAGGTCAATATCTAGCGATTGTCCAAAGTCTGGGTCAGCTAGGTGTATTTTTCGAGGTATGCGGAGTTGAGAAGTGTCTAAAGTGACTTGTGGGAGTTTGCAGGAAATATTTGGAAGTACTGCGCAAGATAATTTAAATTTTTGGCGAGAGTACACTTTAGAATGTAGAGTTAATTCTACCATTTTGTTTGAAGTCGAGCTGGTTTGAGATATTCCAGAAATACAAAGTTTTTTGTCATAAGTAGGGAGTTGCAATTTATTTATCATAGATTGAGTGATAAAGGATGTTTGAGAACCACTGTCTAACAAACATCGTGTAGAGATTCGAACGCCATTTGCGTTGTATATGTATACTGACGCGGTTGCCAATAGAACATGAGAGTGTTTCGTTGCCACAGCAGACAACGATTGAGATACTACAGTTGTAGTGGGGGTATTATTTGCATTTGTATTTTGGCTTGTTTGCCCATTATTATTAGAAGGAGGGTTAGTATTCTGAGCATTTGACTGAGAATAACTTGGTGTGTTTTGTGAAGTATGTTGAGGTCTTACATTTGAATTATTATGAACTTGGGCATTTGGGAACGTAGCGCTTTGATTGTTGGCAGAATTCATGCCTTGCATCTGTTGAGAGTGATTGCTTTGATTCGGAGAGGTGTTACTATTTTGAGTATTAGAATAATTATTACTATATTGAGTTTTCACAAAATGCAACAGTGTATGATGTTTTTGGGAACATATATAGCATGATCGCGTTGATTGGCATTGATTTGTTTGGTGTTTCCCACCTAAACAATTATAACAACAATTTTTCGATTTTATGAATTTATGTCGCTCAGCAATTTGTAAGCTCTTAAATTTGACACAAAAATAGATTTTATGTGACTCATTACAAAATAAGCATCGTTCTTGTGACTGATTGGTGCTGTTAACATGCAAAGATAAATTATTATGTCTTTTTTGAGTATTGCCTTCCAGGCTTGCCAAGTTTTCTAACACTGAACAGCGTTTGTTTAAAAATTCAAAAAATTCATGAATAACAGGGAGATTATTAACACCTTTTTCCGATTCAAAGGCCTTTTTTGAGACGAAATCTAACTTTCTTTCGAGTAAGTGAACAATGATTAAGTTCCATAATTCTTCAAATGACAAATTTAAATTTTTTAGTGGCTCGACACTGCGTCTGCAGTTTGTTACAAAGTCTCTTAAGGTTTGAGAACTACCTTTAGCGATAGAAGGAATGTCAAGCAAGTTTATTAAATGGTTGTTTATTATTGCGGTTCTATTCTCATAGCGATTTTTTAGAATATTTAGCGCGGTGTCGTAGTTCTGATTAGTAACTGCGAGAGTGTCGATCAGTTTTAGAGGTTCTTCTTTTAAGAAAGATTTTAAGTACATGAATTTTTGTACATCACATAATGAAGGGTTGTCGTGAATTAACGCGGAAAATAGTTGATAGAAAGAAGTCCATTCTGAAATATCACCTCTGAAAATATTTATGTGAATTTCAGGTAACCGTACTTGCGGCAGAGATTGTGTAGTACTTGGTGGTACTACATTAGGGGAAGGGAGTTGCATATTTGTATTGAGAGAAGTGATTAGTGAGTCAATTTTTGTTTCAAAGAGGGCATGTAAGTCATAAAATTTATTTTCAATGTCGATGCGGTCGGTGTCATTGGGATCTATTAATTCGATTTTTTCCTGTGTGTCGGAATAGCTTGAGAACGCCTTTTGCAAACTCTCTAATCTTATTTTAAATTGGCCGAGATTTTCTTCTTGATCATTGTTAGCAATGTACCAATTATTCAATCGAGTAATAACACCTTTATGGCCGCTGCGTTTTTTACATAATTCTTCTTTTTCCGTCATTTTTCGAAATTAAAAAAAAAGGATAAGCAAAAAACCAAGATATTTGTGCGCGCGCGCGACGTGTCTTTACACGTACTTACGAGAGTAATAAGTGAGTGTGTATTGAGAAATGTTTTAGTATCAATTTTCAATTGAGTAAAAACTTTACAAATTGTTTGAGATTTCTACGTTATACAAATGGGATAGCGAAAAATATCACAAATATAACAAACTTACAATTGTACACTACTACATCTAGTAATGTCAATATTAAAAAAAATGATGCAATTATTTATTGCATGAGAAATTTCACACCAATGGCGAAACTTACAAAAAATAAAGTTTAGAAATATTTTCAATTAGACAACTGAAAATTATATTGACTACCACTCGTAGTCAATATCAAATGAGAGAGATGCAAATTTATTGCGTGTAAAATTTCGCACCGATGGCGAAAATTACCAAAAATTAAAGTTGGAAATATTTTCAATTAAACAACTGAAAATTATATTGACTACCACACGTAGACAATATCAAATGAGAGAGATGCAAATTTATTTCGTGTAAAATTTCGCACCGATGGCGAAAATTACCAAAAGTTAAAGTTGGAAATATTTTCAATAAACAACTGAAAATTATATTGACTACCACACGTAGACAATATCAAAATGAGAGAGATGCAAATTTATTGCGTGTAAAATTTCGCACCGATGGCGAAAATTACCAAAAGTTAAAGTTGGAAATATTTTCAATAAACAACTGAAAATTATATTGACTACCACACGTAGACAATATCAAAATGAGAGAGATGCAAATTTATTGCGTGTAAAATTTCGCACCGATGGCGAAAATTACCAAAAAATAAAGTTGGAAATATTTTCAATTAACAACTGAAAATTATATTGACTACCACACGTAGACAATATCAAATGAGAGAGATGCAAATTTATTGCGTGTAAAATTTCGCATCGATGGCGAAAATTACCAAAAGTTAAAGTTGGAAATATTTTCAATAAACAACTGAAAATTATATTGACTACCACACGTAGACAATATCAAATGAGAGAGATGCAAATTTATTGCGTGTAAAATTTCGCACCGATGGCGAAAATTACCAAAAAATTAAAGTTTAGAAATTTCAATAAAAAACACTGAAATGGTACACTATGGCAATGGCAATGGCATAAACAATAGAACGCTAACAAGACTACCTCTTCAATGTGTATATTTCAATACATTGAATTTGCGAATTAAATTTTTGACATAAAAATATTTTTTAAATTATTTACACCTACCAGTCAGATCTTTTATTTTTTAATTCAACAAACAACTAATCACGTATCTAGGCTCGAAGGACCATTTTTTAATATGTAGAGAAAACTGAATATTTCTTTACTACTAAAAACAGGGTGACCAGCTTACTTAATGGCTGGTCAGGTATTTTGGATTGTAAGTTATAGGGGGTGGTTGTGAGGTTAATAAAAGAGATTAGTTGCTCGTGTGAATTTTGACTTTAATTTGTGGTTAAAGAGATATGTTTTATTGTTACACAAAGAGACTGGTGTGTGTGTGTATATAGGAAATGTTTGGCATTTTACATGGTTGAATGATACAAGATTATGAAATTTACAATTTTACATGAGCTTACAAAATACAATTTATTCAACTGCAGGTTTATCTAAATCAAAATAATGGGGTTGACGTTACTAAGTTCACGCACAATCCTGCTTATATATCCTTGACAAGCGCAAGGTGACTGAAGAGAACTAACACAACATCACAAGTAAACAATGTCTTGCTTGGCAAAAACTAACTACGGTACAGATTACCTTGGTCTTGCAGCGTCGTTAAAAAGGATATAATAGTGTTTGGTAGTTTTCTCAAGAGTATTACAACATTTCTCTTTCCACTTAGTTAATACGTCTGCCTTAAATTGCCAGTCTTGGTTAATTACTACCCATTTTGTACTCCAGAAGTCTTATTTGTTCATCAAGTAAAACAATCGGTGATGTTATTTTTCGTCCAAAAATGACACAAAGAACTTTACGAAGATTTACGACTTAATCGTGACAAAGTTTTGTCTTGTTGAGGTCACAAGAACAACAATATGAATTAGCAACCTGTGCCGTGTTAAAAAATGAGAACTTAAATGCATAAGCGGTCGGTACCTGCACCGACTAGAGTCGTTGTCGAACGGAATCTGTCTTCACCGCGTCACGACAACGCCAGACATATTATCGTAGTTCTCATTGGTTGAGAAGACAAAGGAAATTTTGACGTCCAGCGCGTGCGGAGTGAATGAGAGAGAAGAGCAATACAGAGGACGAGATTAAGAAAGATGGGGATACGTTAGAGAGTTAAAGGGTTGAATCGTAGGAATGTAGAAGTAATTTGGCTTGCGGTCTAGTAAAAGGGCGTAAGAGATAGAGTTATCCACAACAAGAAGGTGTGAGAGAGAGAAAAAATATGCAAAAAACGGTCAAATTACTACGAGGGAAAAAATGCTTTCTGTTTACCGGGGTACACGAGGAAATTATGATTTAAAAATTATAAACTAAAAATAAACACGATTGTTGGGAACTGGTTTCCCAACAATAATTAAGGACAATAATAATTTTAAAAATCTTCAGTTTCTTAGATACATAAGTAACTTACAGGGGTATTTTAATGAAGATGGACAATTTAATGAACGAAACGTATTGATACTGCTGAACGTAGATTTAGGTTCTTTTCTATAACTAGCAATGGAAAAGTGAACATCGCTTCGAACAAAGTCGGAAATAAAATAGAAACCGAAACGAAAAATTTTAGATTTTTTCAAATATTTTGGAAGCCTCTGTATTTATTTTTGATTTTTTTGCGCCCATAATGCTCTAATTTAACCGTCTTACCTCTTTCAGTTCCCGAAATCCCAATGCTTTTTCTGAACGCATTCTGGCTAAGCTAGTCAGATGGTCTTCTCCCAGAGCAGGCCATCAAAGGCCTCCTGGGTATATTTCACAAAGACTATAACTAAGTAAATAATAATCTATAATATGTTTTTTTTTAAAGAGGAAGCAAAGATCTGCGCTAACTCATCACCACTGCGAGGACCATAAACCACTTCTCGGACCACAACACTTTACTAACAAAAGGCCGAACGAAGAAGTCGACAGCACCGCCGAGCGGGAAACTTCTCTAAGGGAATTATTCACCAAATCTATTCCAGAGGAGCAGTTTGAAAGTAGCACTGAAAGTGAGGACAGGGATTACTTTTCACCTCTCGAGGAATTTCGACCAGGTAATGGCTATTTGTTCTGCAACCGTGGAAATATTATATTACATAAAATGGAAAGAGGTATATTTCAAAAGACGAGGTACAGTATAAGGCTCCGCCAATCCGAATCAATTGTGACTGGCGCAATCCTGATAGTAAAATAAAAAACGATTCAATATTTGCAATATACAGGGTGTCCCATACTTATAGGCCGTAGACCAACTGGAGATACAGTGCAACCTCGATAATCCGAACTAATTAAAACCGCGATCATCCGGATTATTGAAGCGAGACAGTTTTTTTTTATTGAAAAATGAAGCATTTAATACAAAAGAACTAGAAAATAGCACATAAACAAAAAATATTTAAAACATAAGCATACTTATTAAATTTTTTATTATTTTGTGAAGTAATTTGTAATTTTTGTTTGCTTGAATTACCGAGTACTATCAAATCCTGATCATAAAGTACACGATGCAGTTGAAATGTTTGGCCGGATTATTGAAGAATCCGGTGTAACGAAGGTTCGGATTATCGATGTTGTACTGGACTAAACATCAAACTAGACCGAGTCATGTATGTTTTTTCGAAGAGTTTCCCATTCTAGAAATACCTACAGGGTGTTGAAAAAGAAAGTCTATTTTCGAAAATAAGCTATAATTTGAAAACGGCTCAATGTATCGGCTAGAAAGTTTGCGGTCTCTTGTTTAATGAGTAAGAAATAAGAAATTGTAGAAATGTTTAAGTTTCACATTAGCTAGTTTCATAAATTGGGTTTAGATTTTTTTCTTCACTTACCTATTGTTAAGTGTTTTTAATCCAAGATTCTCATCTCTACATCTGTAAACTAAAAACGTATACTCGCTGGCATTAAGACACAAAGAGCAGTTTTCGATCAACTTATTCTTTATTAACAAAATAACAAAATATAAATTTACATTTAAATATTATTTGGTTGTATTTACATAGAACTGGCAATTCTGGAAGGTTCCGCTTATAGCTAAATTTCCTGCAGCAAAGGTTGACTTATGATTCATTGTCTGGGGTCTCTAGTTTCTGTAAGGAAATGCGAGATCCAGATGGTACGCCTGCCAATATCCTTGAAACCTCATTTTTTGAGGATATGCTATCCTCTAAATATCCTTCTATAACTGTGGTACTCTTCCATCCACGATGGCGCTTCAGCGTAGTTATATTTGCTCCAGCTTCTACTAAAAGGGTTGCCGACGTTCGACGTAAACAATGACCAGTGTACTTTTCGGGGTTGTTCAAACCCAAATATTTTGCAATAATACTGGGAATTTTCCCAAATGTGTTTTTCCAACAGGCTGTACAGTACAGGTTTTGCCTTGCCTTTTCAGCCTTTTTTTCATTTTGTTCGGGAATTTCAAAGCCTTGTTCCATTTTTGATTTTTGACTTTGATACAAAATCGCAGGCTATAATAATGTCAAGGTAATGTCGCAGGTAAAAATAAAAAATAGGTAAATGAAATTAAATTAAAAAAAAATATTTATTAGTATTTATGGGTATAAAAGTAAAACACAAAGTTGAACTTATTAATTTTCACTATATTGAATGAAACTTAACATCAGAAACAATAAAACCAGAACAGACAAGAATAAGAAATCAGGAATCTACAAACTAACATGTGATGACTGCCCAAAAACGTATATAGGCCAAACCGGTAGAAATTTTAAAAAAAGAATACAAGAACATCACAATAGTTTTATCAAAGATAAAAAAGATTCCAATTATGCTATCCATCTGCTGGATAATCAACATAATTTCGACCCTAATTATAAAATATTACATATCGAAAACAAAGGCTTTAAACTAAATCTGTTAGAATCTATGGAAATAAATAAACTTAAAAATACCCAATTACTACTCAATGACCAAATAGATCTTAATAACTCCCCTTTATTGAATCTGTTCAATTAGTATCAACTATAATAAACTGTAAAATCCTAATTTAATATGTAAATAACCCATCTTTACTTATCTTCACCTGAAATAAGCTTTAGACCTACATATTCTAATCTAATACCTACTATAAACCCCGTTAAAAGGAAAATAGATAAGGAGGAAAAAACCCTAATTTTAATAGTTTTAATTGGTTATAACCTAATTATTATACCCTATTTAACTAGAAATTTTATTGTACTTTTTTATTTAGATTTTGTCTGTTGACGAAACTACTGTCTTCTGATGAAGCTACTGTGTAGCGAAACATGTTAAGTTTCATTCAATATAGTGAAAATTAATAAGTTCAACTTTGTGTTTTACTTTTATACCCATAAATACTAATTATGGATTTTCACCAAGTAACGGCTGACTCAATTAATTAAATATTTATTATTTAAAACGAACTGGTACGACATAAAAGTTTGTATGCACCACGGGTACTAATAGATATATACATTCTGGCAACTTACGAACCCTCGGGCCAGAGGCCCTCAGGCCATAATCATCTACTTAGTACTAGAGTTGGGGAAAACCGATGATTTTAATAATCGAGTACTTGATACTCGAGCGATTTTAATAATCGAGTTAATTGTTCGAGTGAATCGCCTGAAAATCCAATTTACCAAGCGATGACGTCACCGACTGCTTAACGGGCTGCCTCGCCCTTTACCTGTGATCAGGTCGGGTATTTAGCAGGCACGTAACTACGGGTGGGCACAGGTTTATAGCTAAAAAATTATAGTGTCACCAAAAAAAATTCCAGAAATTTATTTATTTGTGAATAATGAATTTTTACCAATACCAAACAAAAAACTGCAAAAAATCACACAAATATGTATTTATTGTTCGGGTTTATTATTGTGCGTTTTTAACCCGAACAAAAAGTATTACCAAGAGTTATTTTTCTTCACATCTTTCTCAATACGAGCATAAAATAAGTAGATATTTAAAATAGCTTGTCAAATTCTTCCACTTTAAATTATCAGCTGCCCACTGTGTGCACTTCAAAAATTTAGGCTTAGTTGCGCGACTGGCAAAATAAGAAAGTTGGTTATTATTTTTTTAAATTCATGTACTCATGTATTCATAGTTACCTAAAAGTTCCTGTTTAAATTTAAGAATGCTTACTTTTAATTACCAAAAAATTTGTCGATACCTATGTTTTGTTAACTATTTTGCCCGTGTTCTTATTTTCCATTAACATTTTCTATAATGTATGTTATTTTTGAGAAGTCTTCTTGAGTTTAATAATAAAAAGTTCCTGTTTAGATTTAAAAATGTTTACTATAAGATTACCAACGAATTTTTCTATATATGTATTTTGGTAAATATTTTGTTCGTTTTGTTATTTTTCATTAACAATTTCTATTATTATGTTATTTTTGAGAAGTTTTCTCGTCTTTATAGTAATTAAAAATTTTAAAATTATATCGTTTAATTTTTTAATATTTACAATCGGACTACTCGGACTACTCCTACTGGCTAGCCAGTTAAAACAAAACTTTACCAAATCATGCCGCGATGACTCCGCTAAGGGATTCAGCATACTTTTTTATATGCACCTTCTCGTTTATGTGCCTTTAAGAAAGACGTATGTCGTATACTTGCTCAGCGTCAATCTCGAACGTCGCCAATCGGATCACGCGGCGTTTAGACCGGAGGTCGTCTATCAGATAACCGGCGATATTTTTCGGTTTTTCGCCTGATTTTTAACTAGAGTATTTCCTATCGAGCGAAAAACTGTTTGAATATACGAGCAGTTTTTTAATTCGATCTCGCAACAGCGGTAAATTCCGGCGGCAAGCGAAGCGCGGGTATCGAGTGAAAGATAATAAGTTACGGGCGACGGTTTTCGCCTGAATAGATAATTCGAGCGGTTTTTTAATAATCGAGCGATGTCGGTTATTTCAATAATCGAGTGATCAAGCGGTTTTTCGCTCGAGTGATCACAACACTACTTAGTACCCTTGATACATAAATAACTATTATGGTTAAGTACATAAAATATGAACAGACATATTGTTTGGTTAGATCTCCATATGATAGACGGAATAAATATACATTATTTTAGTTGAAAGAGCTAGGTATCCAAATATGTTTAAGGCATGATGGCAGTAAGTCCATTTATAGTCGTAATTACTACCCATTTACGATTTTGGAACGTTCTAGGAACGGTAGTGCAACGAAAGAATTTTAGTTCCAGCGACCATGCAGGCACCTAATCATTACCACAAATTTATTCCTCAGTTTGGTAACAATGTGGTGAAGAAATGGTGCCCGAACGGTAGCGGGAACTTATGAAGTTCTTTATTGGTAGCGGCGACTAAAATTATTAAACTTTTAGATTCACCAGAGGAAAAGAGAAGTTTCATATTCAAAGAAGAATTAAAAGACGAGCAGGAAGAATATCTAGAGGCTTCCGAAAACCTAGAAGAAAAAAGCGAAGAAGAACGATTATACAAGAAGGCCGCCTTCGAACGATCGGGGAGTAAAAACATCAGTCTTCGAGGTTTCGACGATATTTCTATTAGTGAAGAAGAGTTAAAGAAACAGCAAATCAAGATGGAGGAAGACTTTGGTGGTGAAGATATGGACGAGGAGGAGTTTCGGCAGTATGAAATGGAAGGAGAGGTAAGCCGGATTCAATCTCAGTTAGCGGGCAAAAATAATATAGAATTAATGATTGATTTTTTGATTATGTTTAAGCCATTCGATTTTGGTAATTTTTCTTCATTAAATAGGGACCCCATTCATAGTCGACACTTGAGGAGTATCGTCACTCAAGTGCTCCTTAAAGTGACGTTGTCAGTATAATAAAGTTGAATAAGTCCACTGTGAATACGACCATAGATTATTAAATATTTGCGATCAATATTTTAAATTGTCTAATACAATAAATGCTACGAAGTAGGTGAAATTAAGTTTAGTTTTGCTCTGCTGTACCTAGGAAAGGAGCAGTGCCGTAGATGGCATTTTTTTTAAGTGGTACTGCAATGGTATCTTCCAGCTTATTAGGACATTACTAAAGCAACGAAGCTGTTGTGCTAGAAGGTGTGAATTCGGAAAACTTCTCTCGAATTATTTTAAAGAACAAGATTGAATTGAATTATTTGGATTTACGGTTCCCATAAGCTTAAACCTCAATGCTATTTCAAAGCAAATTGCTGCTTCTGGGGGACTGTCCTCTCCTTAAGTATTGGCCACCTAACAAGCAATACAATCACAACTAAGCCATTTTGTTTCGTGTTACGCTGTCGTCTCATTTGGAATTTCCATTTTGTATATCTCAAATTCCCTCTAATATTTTCTCATCAACCAATAGTATATACAGTCCACTTGATCTTTTTTATCCCAGACTCCAACAATGCATTACAGTCACTCATCCTTACCTCACCTATTTTAAATGTTAGTCTTGAGGGGGTTTGGCAATAGCCCATCTATATACTTTTGCCGTATGAACATAATTCAAATAAATTAGTTAAGATATTAACTGATTAAGAAATGTCTCGATTTTGCCAGTGGCAAGGACACAGGTTAATTATAATTTTTAAATCTCTTTTAGGGCGACGATGAGTTAAAAGATGTTGAACAGATGATTCAGCAGGCCTCGGAAGAACTGCAGAAAGTCGCTGAAGAGAATCAACAGATGATGGATACTTTAGATGTAAGCGGTATTATTGAACAAATATTTTTTCCCAATTTTTATTTTATAAGAAAATTAAAATTTTTCGAAAAAGTACTTTTTTTGCACCAAAAATGTTAAAGAATATGGGGTATAAAAACTACTTTTTCCCGAGTTGTGCCGTAAAACAGCTGTAGCCTGTCACACTTTAGACATATTTACGTCAATATCTCAAACGCGCTACTGGACGCAGTACCAGTGCCGGATTAACCTATACGCTAAATACGCTCTAGCGTAGGGCGGCACTCGGCGGTGGGGCAGCATGGACTGATGCGAAAAAAAATATTGTCTCTTTCGGGACGGGGGTGGAACTGTCTTGAGCCCAAAAGCGGAATCAGTTCCTCCTAGGTTGTCTAGACATTGAATGCCAGCACCTAGCCGCGCGCTTAAGAACTTTGGGGATTGAAAAGATTCTGCGATAGATTTGAATGTAATGATCATAGAGAAGGATTTACGAACTGTTTATCCCAACGCAAACATAGCTCTAACTTTATATTTGTGCATGATGGTGACTTTTACGATCAACCCAAAAAAAGACCGTAACAACGCGCTTCCGATTCTGTGTATTGAATCGGAAGTAACAGTAACTCTAGATTGTGATGCGATTATTACAAAGTTTGCCGAAGAGAAAGCGCGAAAGAAAAATCTTTAGACATTTATATAATATGTAATGATTATGAGTTTTTTCGTTGTAAGTATAAAAAAAGATGGTAGTCGAGCATAGACAACAAAACCAAAGAATGTCATTAGTCATGGGCCTAAGCAAATTTGATGTATAAATAAATAAGTAGATTCAATAATAAAACATCTTGTTTCTTCAATGGAAATACACCTTTTCCCGTTCCTCAAATTAGCCAATCCGGAAAGAGAACACTCAGACATGATATACCAAGGCTTTGGTAACCTCAATATATCGATAAGGTAGACGTGGGCGGCAAGCCCATTTTAGCGTATAGGCGTTACTCGGTATAATCCGGCACTGCGCAGTACGTGCCAATGGCTCACCACAAGCGGTTGCGTGATTACGATGTCTGCATGAAAAAACAACGAAACAATCAAACCGTTTTGATTGTATTTATATAATGATATATTTATTACGTTTATGTGATTATGCTATTTTTTCTTATATTGTGTGGGTTTGGAGTTTCAAAGCGTGGCATTGTTTTGCTGTGTTTGTTTCGAAATTACGAATTATTATTCTGACCAGGTCGCGATTTTTGGCACCTAGAAAGCTTGTGACAGACATTTTTTTTGCAATATTTTTTCTGTTTATTTCTGTCCCTGCTTGTTTGCTTTGGCCAATTCTTACAACCTAAGTTTGATATAATGATGCCATAATTACTTATAAAAGATTTAATACTGTTATGTTAATGTTTCATGTTATTGTTTATTGTTTATTGTTTCAAAATATTTACAATTTACAATTACAATTTTATAATCAGATAAGTATTAAATGAAATTGTCATTGTCCTAGCAACTAGACGCAGAGCGCCTGTATGTGCATCTACATAATATATATTAATTTATTGCTTATATTGTATTATCTGTAAAACACACGAAACTATTTACTAATGCTAAAAAGAACTTGATTCTCTATAGTACCAGAGTGATTTAAAAAAGTTTTTTAAACAGAATCAGATTTCTCCACACGAATGCTTTCGACCCTTCGGAAAACAGTTTTGGCTTTACAACATTTTTCATATCAGGTGGCAACAAGTTGTATATTTTCGGACCCAAGATGTTGATTGATCGTCTATAGAATTCGCTATGGCATTTTGGAACCTGTAAAGGCTGACCAGCCTGACCGTGGATGTTTTGACAATGTGACGCAACAGGTTGCACATTGAGGTGTTTATGAATGTAGCAACCCACTGAGTTGAAGAACAGAACACTCAAATTCACGGCCGTCTCATTATATAGCAAGTTTGTAGGGTAAAGGCGGTCTTTTATATAAATTATTTTTAGAATTTTACTTTGAACTATTTGTAAGGGCCTAATGGCATTTCCATACATTGCACCCCCAGACGGTGATACCATAGATCAACAATGATTCCACCAGACTCCGATAAATCGTGATCAACATGTTCGTTGATAGGATATTTCGAAAAATATAAAACCTATATACTAGAGATCTAATTTTTTTTGTTAGATATTCAGCGTGGACATTCCACTTAAAAAAGCAATCAATCATTACCCCAAGGTATTTTGTGTGGGCGACCTCCTCAATTTTTTCGTTTAATCCTATTTCTATGTGGCTGAAAGAAGGACGATTCACATCAATTTTTGTGAGCGCTAAATAATTTGTTTTTTTGACATTAAGGGTTAATTTATGTATATTAAGCCAGTTCTTAATTTTTTTAAATCATTTTATTGTGTTTATTCTCGCTTCTTCCCATGAGGAGCCACTGAAAATAATGGCTGTGTCATCTGCGTATGACACAATTTTACCTCCAACTCTTATGTTATTTATTGAGTTGATATGAAGATTGAATAAGATTGGCCCGAGGACCGTTCCTTGTGGAACGCCCATATTAATAGTTTGCTCATCACTTAAGGTTTCTCGTATTTTAACCTGTTGTTGGCGTCCAGTTAAATAGCTCTCGAAGACCCTCCACACCGTTCCCCTAATTCCACTATGTTCAAGGACTTCCAGTAGTAATAATTGTAGTTCCTACAATTATGCCAAATGATAATTAAAGCAATTTTATGCAAAAAAACGTGTGTTTTGTTTAGTATTCATATAAAAGTAATTGTACCTATTAAATATAGTACAGGGTGTTCATTTGAAAACTTCCCACCACGGATTTATCGAAAACCACTGATTAAAAGAAAAAACGCCGTGACACGTCAAAAGATTTGCCCCCGGGGTCATCCCCTTAAAAATTTTAAATGACAAGAGGTAGCAAGTAATAGCTTATTTGAAAGGTCTTTCAAAGTGCTTTATTTTGACGTCTGATTTTTTAAAATCGGTCGATTCGTTTTCGAGAAAATTAGAATATTTTTTACCGCCTTCTTTTTATCAACACAGATACCATGGGCGAACTGTTTTTATTCTTATACCTGTTTAGTTTTTTTATACCTGTTTAGTTTTTATAGTTGCTAAGGGAAAGAAACAATTTAATTTGCTGCCAGTTACCTTTGTGACAATCTTGGGATAGTGAAAATTAATTTATTGATTCAGATTTTACTTCCAAAATGCTTTACACACTAGCGGAAAGAGTGGAAATGATTCTAATTTATGGTGCCCAAAATCAATGTGCTTGGCAAACTGCCGTTACATTTAACGCCAGACATCCGAAGAAGATAACTTAGCTTAGGCATGTTTTGGACCTTGTTACTAAATTTACTCAAACTGGATCTGTTGCAAATAAAAAACGTAATAATCGTAGAGTTTTGGATGAAGCCGCTCAAGTTGAAGTTTTGGCATAAATCCTAATACCTCATTATGCAAAATTGTTGATGCGACTGGTATTTCATTAGGCTCTGTATACACAGTTACTAAATTACATAAATTTCATCCATTCAAAATGAAAATATTGCAAGAGTTAACCGATAGGCGAGTTGAGTTTTGTGAACAAATGACTGCAGCGATTAATGATAATACCATTCATGTAAAGATCTATCTAATATCTAAATGGATTATGTATTATGTATCTAATATCTAATGGACTGTGTGTTTGACTTTGAAAGACCTTTCAAACAAGCTATTACTTGCTACCCCTTGTAATTTAAAATTTTTAAGGGGATGACCCCGGGTGCCAGAGGGTAAAAGGGGGTGAAGTAGTTTTTGGTTAAAAAATTGTCCCCTTTGGCAAATCTTTTAACGTGTCTCGGCGTTTTTTCTTTTAATTAGTGGTTCGAACAAACCCGAACAAACCCCCCCCCCCCCCCCCCATCCCCCATCCAGAGACACCCTGTAACGGTCTCATTACTTTATTGAACGCAGAAGAAGCAAAAGTATTGATTCATTAATGCAAACTCGGTTATTTTCAGGAAACGCAAGACGAGGAGGCCGTTGAAGTATCGGAGGGTGACCAGAAGGATAAGTCAGAAGATAGTAAGAAACCAGAAGATGGTAAGCATCACTGACCTGTATACAGGGTGTCCCATAACTAATGGTACACAGGAAAACTACAGATTCCTTGGGTAAAAATACTGCGATTTGGCTATACTTAGTTTAGTTCAATAGCTGGTAATAACCGAGATACAGGGTGTCCAAGTTAAAATTTAATTTTCAATTTTCCTAAATAACTTATTTCTGAATCAATATTTTTGCACAAAATTTTGTGACTAGGGTTTCTTGGAGGAAAGGAATTTGAATTTGTTAATAATTATGATGTAGATTATAGGGGGCGCTCTCTGCGGTACTCTGGATACATAAAAAGAAATGTAACTTTTTGTGCCTTAGTATAATTATGTTTTTATTAAAAATATCAGTTTTTCCGACATTTTTAAGCAATAAAGGTATACTTTGTAAATGTCGCTCCGACCAACCGTTTTCGAGATATTTTCAATTACAATTTCTAATGCGCCATTTAAATTTTGATTTGTAAATGTGAAATTTGTCACAGTAGGCTTTGGTAAAAACAAATACAATGAAAGCAATTTAAAACCTCATTTCTGTCAAAGTTTATTTTCATTTGTCAGCATTGTGGGTGTTTTTAAGGAGTTTTTGAAGATACTGTTATCAAAAATTAAACTAAAAATGCCGCGACATAACTTGTTTTCTAACAGAGAAATGCAAGACATGGTATGTTTATACGCACAAGAAAATTTTCACAGACGCGGGGCACATCGGCGATATTTGGAAATGTATCCAAATAGAAGGCAGCAAGATTTTGAAATTTTTAGAAGCCTATACTACAGACTGGGAGAAACAGGATCCTTGCGTTCAAAACGTAATAGTGGAGTATCCTGTTTCCTCCCAGTCTGTCATATAGGCTTCTAAAAATTTTAACATCTGGCTGGCTTCTATTTGGATACATTTCCAAATACCGCCGATGTGCCCCGCGTCTGTGAAAATTTTCTTGTGCGTATAAACATACCATGTCTCGCATTTCTCTGTTAGAAAACAAGTTATGTCGCTGCATTTTTAGTTTAATTTTGATAACAGTATCTTCAAAAACTCCTTAGAAACACCCACAATACTGATAAATAAACATAAACTTTGACAGAAATGAGGTTTCAAAGTGCTTTCATTGTATTTGTTTTTACCACAGCCTACTGTGACAAATTTCACATCTACAAATCAAAATTTAAATGGCGCATTAGAAATTGTAATTGAAAATATTTCGAAAACGGTTAGTCGGAGCGACATTTACAAAGTATGCCTTTATTGCTTAAAAATGACGGAAAAACTGATATTTTTAATAAAAACATAATTATACTAAGGCCCAAGAAAGTTACACTTCTTTTTATGTATACAAAGTACCGCAGAGAGCGCCCCCTACAATCTACATCAAAATTATTAACAAATTCAAATTCCTTTCCCAGAAAAAACCTTAGTCACAAAATTTCGTGCAAAAATATTGATTCAGAAATAAGTTATTTAGGAAAATTGAAAATTAAATTTTTACTTGGACACCCTGTATCTCGCTAATTACCAGCTATTGAACTAAACTAACTGCCAAATCGCAGTATTTTTACCCAAGGAGTCTGCAGTTTTCCTGTGTACCATTAGTTATGGGACACCCTGTATACAAAAAACATTTTACGAAAAGGATTAAGGATTAAGGATTAATTAGCAAGTTTATTTTAAAACGATCAATATTTTAAAACTCAAAAGTTTTAATTCAGCCAATTTGGTTAAAAGAAATGCCTGTTCAATTAAAAATGTTTATTAAAACGAATTCTACTCCCTCCACATTCAGATTCGTCATCGCACCATTAGTGGTTCGAGGAACGAATATACAGGGTGATTCACGACGAGCTTGCCTTAGAACTTTATGGAGAACTACTGAATATATGTTTCTGAAACTTTGGGATCAATATGCTCTCTTTAACTAAAATATTCACATGTTCCTGTCATTTCCGGTTATACCGAATTTCGGCTGTCAACTTTCGTCTTTTAAATACAAGCTGGCAAACTTTACTGTATTTTTCGATTAACCGTTAAATTCTGAGCAAATTTTATAGAACATCTTCTTGTCTGACTTTGCCATTTTTTGAGATATCTGGATTTTTTGTAATTATTTGGAAAATGCATGGGGATGTAATAATCTACATATTTTTTTTATCTTACCTCTTGAACTGAACCTGAATTTCTTACCCAATAGCTTGAAGATCATCAAGTCTCAAAAATATTTCAAACGTGGCGGACAATGTACAGGGTGGTCACAATTCGAGGTTTATTGTGAAAGAATTCAATCATAAAAACTTTCTTATTTTAAATGTATATTTTTATTTCTGTTCTATTTAATATCAAAGCGTTTCATCAAGGAATCAATTTTATTTCGAAAATACTATTTTTTTAAGTGTGCTATGAAAACAACTTTATAAATAAATAAAATGCAGTTGATTATTTTAAATTGTTTTGAATTTAATCGTTAAATATTTTTTTTTTTAAAAGTAACAAAGAAGCAACTTTAGTGAAATTAAAAATGTGTTTGAAAATTATAATATTACAATTATAAATTTACAATAATGATCTGCATTTCATTTATAAATTCAATGAAGGAAAGATTTAAAAAGTTATTTTTCAAGCAATCAATCAATTTTCCTCCGTATAGACATCAGTATACAGTACCTATGTACCGGGTGTCCCACTAAGAATGGCTCTCGGCCATATCTCTGAAAGTGTTAGTCGTATGGCTCGCGGAAAATTTTATAATAGGAAAGTGATCATAAGAAATTGCTGAAAATTATTTTCAAGTTTCTCAGTCGAGCGCTAGAGGGCGCAACCGTAACGGTAAATCCTTAAAGCTCAGTTTTTTCAAAAGTTACCGTGTTAAGGTATGTTGAAAATAGCATTTTCGTATACTTTAAGGTTTTATGAAGAAAATTTACTTATGACATATTTTTGTCACTTTTAAAATAAAGTGGTGGGGGAAGGTTCAACATTATTTTAAATAAATGCCTACAACTCCGGGTTGGCTCAACAGAATTTAGTGAACTTTGTTTTGTTAAAAAGAGGTTCCCTTACTCTATACTTTACTCTATAAACTATGAAAATATGACTTTTAAAGTAGGTGCTAGAGGGAGCTATTTTACAACTTAACAAATATTGCGCATTTTTTCAAAAATTTTAAATACAGCAGTATGTTTAATTTTACTTCATCACAAAGATTAATAAAAGCCTAAAAAACTGGCGGAAACCACAACTTGATATCTTTTTTCAAACCGGAGATATTAACAAGAACAAAAATAAACACGGAAAAATATGATTATATTTAAGTTTCAACGGTACGGTCAAAGCCTGATGGAGCACAACATGGTAGGGATGTAGCCTAAAGAAAAACAAAATACCCATTATTTTGACTTGAGAGCTACTAGTATAAGCTATATTGGCATTTTTCTAAATTATTTGAAAGTTAATACCTAGTTATTACTTACTTTTCTTCTAGTAAAATCCTATTCACAGTAGTGCGAGTAACTCCCAATTCTCGGACAATTCCCATAATACTAATTTGTGGATTAAGTTCCACATATGCCAAAACGTTAATTATGTTCTCTTCGGTTCGACCTCGACTTCGTCTGCGATATATAGGGCGAAGAATACTTCCCGTAGTACGAAAACGTTGGGCTAAACGATTAAACATTCTACTGTCATATCGTCGCCTTTGGGGGTATCGCATTGCATAAACCCTTGCAGCAATACTTGAATTGCTTAAACATTCAAAATACACCGCGATGATATCAACCGCTTCTTCAAGTAAAATAGGCATTTTCAAAAATTAATACAACGGCACAACAATAAATACAACGGCACAATACTTTGTACACCGATGAAAATTTTGACGTAATAGAAACCTTGACGTGAAAGCACCTAAGTTTAAATTATATTTTGTTTTTCCAAGGCCTATTTGACTTTTCAAAAAATCTGTACCGTTGAAACTTAAATATAATCATATTTTTCCGTGTTTATTTTTGTTCTTGTTAATATCTCCGGTTTGAAAAAAGATATCAAGTTGTGGTTTCCGCCAGTTTTTTAAACTTTTATTAACCTTTGTGATGAAGTGAAATTAAATATACTGTAATAAAATTTTTGAAAAATTGCGCAATGTTTGTTACGTTGTAAAATAGCTCCCTCTAGCGCCTACTTTAAAAGTCATATTGTCATAGTATATAGAGTAAAGTATAGAGTAAGGGAACCTTTTTTTAACAAAACAAAGTTCACTAAATTCTGTTGAGCCAACCCGGAGTTGTAGGCAATTATTTAAAATAATGTTCAACCTTCCCCCACCACTTTATTTTAAAAGTGACAAAAATATGTCATAAGTAAATTTTCTTCATAAAACCTTAAAGTATACGAAAATGCTATTTTCAATATACCTTAACGCGGCAACTTTTGAAAAAACTGAGCTTTACGGATTTACCGTTACGGTTGCGCCCTCTAGCGCTCGACTGAGAAACTTGAAAATAATTTCCAGCAATGTCTTATGATCACTTTTCCTATTAAAAAATTTTTCCGCGAGCCATACGACTAACACTTTCAGAGATACGGCCGAGAGCCATTCTTAGTGGGACACCCGGTACAATTGTTTTCATAGCACCCTTGAAAAAATGGTATTTTCGGAATAATTTGATTTTTTGAGTGAACGCTTTGGTACAGGTATAGAACAGTACATACTATTTATAAGGAACAACTAATTTGTCATGAAATTAAATAAAAATATACAGGTTGTTCTATTTAAAATAAGAAAGCTTTTAATGGTTGAATTATTTCACAATGAAGCTTGAATTCTGACCACCCTGTACATTTTCTGCCAGGTTTGAAATATTTTTCGAGACTTTACGATCTTCTAGCTATTCGGCAGGAAAATTTGTTTAGTCCAAGAGCTAAGGTAAGAAAATTAGTATGGATTAATTTATCACCATGCATTTGCCAAATAATGAGAGAAGGTCTAGATATCTCAAAAACTGACAAAGTCAGACAAAAAGATGTTCAGAATTTAATGGTTAATCTAAAAATATAATAAAAATTGCCATGTTGTATTTAAAGAAACGAAACTTGACAGCTACGTCCGGTATAACCGGAAATGACAGGAACATGTAAATAGTTTAGTTAAAGAAAGCGTATCGATGCACCTGAATCTCCCAAGTTTCAGAAACATATGTTCATTAATTCTCGATAACGTTCTCATGACATAAAACAATAAAGACAATAAAACCTCGCGAGCAGGGTAGTCGGTGGCTCTCAAACAATAAATTATATTTTAGGTATTTTCTAAATAAAATAATTTAAAGTAAATGAAAAATTAGTTTAGGCAAAGAAAAATAATTATTTTTTAGCTTTTATAGTATTAGGCAAATTAGTTCTACGAATTCTTTTTTTATAAAGTTTTGGTTCTAAGAAGAACCGATGTCGTCATCTTTTTGAAACATTATTGGATAGCTCGCAAAGCACTTTTCTGTTGTTTGTTTTTTTGTATTTGAAGCCAAGCTCTTTTAAAATGATGGACAAACTGGTAGTTGCAATATCGCAAAGTTCTTTCTTCTTTATCCTTTCAAGAATAGCTTTGAGGGTAACATATTCCTTGGCTTTATACATATCATAAACAATATTCCTAATCGATCCTTGGGATAAATCAAAGGTTTTAGAATGGAGTCGAACACTTTTATATGGCCTGTCCAATTCCTCTTCACTCTTTGTTCGAAGTCTTCTTACGGTCTTATCTGAAATGCCGCAAGCATCAGACGTTTGTTTTTGCACTGCCAAAACAGACACTAACGGGCCCGAGTTATCTTTTTCTAAAGTAAAATAATGTTCACTTGTAATATCAAACGGCGTTCACCCGGAGATAAACACCTTCTAGGCGTTGGGTCACCTTGCTGAACATTTTCCATAACTTTGCTTTATAACTGCTTTTAATTCACACACAACAATGAGAAACAAACTAGAAGCAAAAAGCATAACTACTTATTTAAAATAGAACAATATACCATCCTGCAATTGAGCAAATTTTAATTGTTTCTTGGAAAATAGTGATTATTATATAGATTTAACTATAATGATCCCAAAATAAACTTGATAAAAATATTTATCTCGGTACATAATTCTAAGATAATTTTGTTTTGTAACCGCTGATTTTGCTCAGCCAACTACAGTGAACCAATGGAATGTTCGGTACGATCAAATATAGCGAAGGTATTGTTAACTTAACCGTCTTACTGTTTAACAACCTTTAATGATTTAATCTGATGTCGGACTTCATAAACCGAACAGACTTTAGCAATATTTTCTGATGATCAACGTAGTCCTTGGATTGGGAAATAAGTCTGCGATAAAGTCGAATGTTGTTGCACGCACTATACCTTGGTGAAATAGCGAAATAATGATAACTTGACACACATTGTGTTGTGCCAAAATTCAAGCAGCGACAGATCATTTCACATCACACCATAAACAGTCAGTTTTTGATCATACATGGTCAAACGTGCATGCATGCCTCGATGTGTTCATGCATGCTCGCGAGTAAATATGACCGTCAGTGGCCGGCATTAACAGTTCAGAACACACAAACACATACAGGTCCGATAGTCGTTATCATTTTTCTCTAATTTATCATTTATTTAAGTGAGAGTATGATTTATTGGGTTCAATTTTTAGCTGCTGGCGATGGCTCCTATTTCAAGTTTGACCCTGCAATCGACGCTGCCGTGTTAAAAGAACTGGAGGAAGCGGAAAAGCAGGCCAAAGCAACGGCGAAGGTATTATTTTTTTAGATCCGATTCTCCACAGGGTGTTCCTTAATGACGTGCCAATATTTCATAGCGTGATTTCTTAGGTTATGTCATGAAGATGGGTTCATATAAACATACGGTTTGAATTTTTTGTTACCTGGGAGAATATTTTTACGACCGTTATTAAAATTTTAACTGCGATAGCAAAAAAAATATCTACATAGAGGACAATGGAGAAATAGCTGTGAAAATAAAATTGATCATTGCTGTGATAGTAAAGTCGCTTTATAAATATTATCCTCCAGAGTCAGCAAAGGAGAGTTTTTATGTTTACAAAGCCACTTACCACTTTGCTGGGACAATAAAGATAAGCCAGGTTATGTTTGGGAGTTTTTAAAGTGTTCTATTCAAAGTGTGCTCTACAGTATACATACATACATATACAGGGTGTCCGGGAAAATATGGGAAATCTCCCGGATATAAAGGAAACAAGTGAAAAGAATATTATAGGTTCATATAAACTTTTTTCGGATAGGCCTCCACTACGGAGATATGGGCTCCCAAAGAGCTACAATGGAATCAAGTTTTTTACGCATAATTATTGAACCACTAGGTATATTTAATTTTTTTTTAATATGATGTATACCAGGTAAGACCCATCAAATTCATATCCAAGAAAGTGTTGTGAATTACTCACTTGTTTCTTTCACATCCGGGACATTTCTTACATTTTCCACCCTGTATAAAAAAAATCAGAACAATATACCGGTTCCCTATTTAGAGTTATTTATATACAGGGTGTTATGGAAATGAAGTATTATATTTTAATGGGTGACTCCTGGGGTGTCCTAGAGAAGCGCTACATATTTTATTTTTTTTAAATCGACCGTTTTAAAAGTGGGGTAATAAACACTCTTACTCACAGGTCAATCCGCGCTACTGTACAAAATTTCATCCATAGCCAATGGCAGTGTTGCCAAACTTAATGTAAAACTGAAATTCCATATAAAATTATAAAAATAAATTGTTTTCTACCTACTTGTATCTATCCTTATACCTAAAGAGCGAGGAAATCCAGACACAAACATAATCAGTTTTTTTTCTTTTTCGTGGGAACATTCCTGGAAACACACAGTAATAGTGAAACAGAACCGATAGTTAGCTTTTGAAAATACAATAATGCAGATTATACTACAGATTATTAGATTTTATTACACACGACGAAATTTGACGTCCAGAAGAAGAAACGCGTCAATAAAAACAATATTCAAAGATTATTTATGGACGGGCAAGATACACGCGTAAACCGAAAAAACAGAGCGGATTGCTGAAAGTGTGTTGGTGATCGACGAGACACAACGTATCCGGCCGCTGGTTGGTCTTCAACTAACAGACGCAAGCGTGCGGCGCTATATGAAACTACTTCGCTCAGCCAACGTAAGGCGTCAAGAGGTCATTGGCATTTGACCTAGTAACGTACGTGGCTATTACTATTCCATATGTTTTTTCGGGTTGTTTAAAACATAGTCCGTCGTAAATGTTCTTCAATTAATTGTACAAGAAGGGATTACAGAATGGAAAAGTGTTTAAATTATTTTATTTTGTCTAAAGAGTTTAAGGTGTACATATGACAACACCGTCCAGAATTCCTTGATTGCTTACATGTATCGCAGTGCGACACAGGTGTTTTTCTGGTTTGACGTCAGGTCACTTTTACCGCTGAATGAATAGAAAGCAGCGCCATTTATGTCTATTTTTCTTCAATTTGTCTTTATCTCAGGAATTGCCGGTTTAATTATTATACGTAATTTCCATAACACCCTGTATTTACATTTAAATCTTTAAAAATAAATTTATACAAATTAAGCACTAAAAACGAAAATTATATGAACGAAGTTAAATTAAGTGATAATACAAGCAATATAAATCATAGGTTGGTTATAGTTCTACCAGTTCATGTACCACATATCAAACCGAGCTCAAACCGAGCTCAAACCTAGGTTATTATATAGTGAATCATCCTTTAGTCTATTTAAATTGTTTTATGAAGATTTTAATTATATTTTAGATTATAACAGAATTAAAAGACAGAGTCGGAGAACTCTTACAAAAGGAAACGATGACGGAATCGGAAGCCAGGGAGTTAGAAGAAAAAAATAAGACCCTTAAGGCTCAGATGATGTTGTTTGAAGAGAAGACTAAGCGAATCCAGTTTCTTTTAGGTACTAGGAAACCTTTCTCGCAACAAAACTTACACTTTTGTAAATATTTCCTCCAAATTTTAATTCAAAAATGATTTCAAATAATAAGGTTACTCAGGAAAGAATTATTGTTGTCACTTGTTTGGCCCACCGTGTTATGGCGGGGATCGAAGCAAATAAGTAGGCCGTGCAAATGACGTCACAGCCAGGCAGGTTACTCCATACGTTTATCCTTTGGTGTCAATCGTTCTGTGTCAATATCAGACTTACGAGCTATATCTGAAAGTCAAACACGTGAGTGAATTTGTTCGGTTTTGTTCGATTTGATCTAAGCCTTATTTGTCTCCCTTTAATGAAGTGGGGAAGGTTGATACATGCAGAGACAGACATAGAATGCGAGCAGCACACGTTCTTAAATTATTTCACAACCGAACATCCTTCGTCTGGAATGGAATAAAATCCAGTAACATATGATTTATAATGTGATTGGAAATGGTGGAAGAAGCGTCATTAAATTCTAAAATAATTTTTAATTTTCTATTCTTTTCACGAAAACGGACCTTTTCGTTTTGTTGCAGGTAAGTAATTTATGATTGAAATATTTTTTTACTAATTTTTATTCGTTATTGTTATTTTACATTATAAAATTGTCCCATTATGTCCCAAACTTGTCACTCAAACTAGCAACAGACACATTTTTTAAGAATTTTACTTACATTTTACGATCTACAAGTCATAAGCTACAACATAATATTTACAGCTTAGTTATATTAACCCGTAGTCAGAATTTTGATAAGTTCGGTTATATATTACTATAATAATTCTTTCTTTTCATAGTTTAATTGAGAATCCCATAATGACTGAACATTAAAGAGGACTTCGATCACTAATGTTGCCAGGAGTATGCTACGAAATAAACAAATTGGAAGCCCATAATCATAATGATGGTGCATATATTTACTTGGTTAGTAGCTGTACATATAGTATTGTATTTACCTTGATTTGTTTGAAGTTGAAGATGGTAAAATATTTTATGTAAATTATGATTTATTTCCTATTTTTTAATAAAACTAATTACAACCTTCAATCTCTTAATTCTTTATTTCTAGTTTCGTTACTAGTTCGATAATAATTAAAAGTATGTAAGGACAATTTTAAAATGATATTTACAGCTGAAAACCTATGTCAAAATCCTAATATTTGATTTTCTCTACTTAGTAAATCAAATGAAAGGGTTTTGATGTTTTCTTTGCTTAAATGTCACTTTAAAATATTGACAGTAATAAAAATTTGGACAAAAGTGACATTTGAAAAGCACGTGCGCGCCAGGCATAATGGATGCCGCCATATCGTGCCTGCTTCGATTTTTTAACACGGCAGTTTATCTTCTTCCGGGTTATAAGTATTCGTTGGTTTTCACTTTAGTTTCCCACATTTTAATACAACGAGAGATTCCGGTGTTCAATTCATCATGGCCCACTTGGTTTTACAGGGCGATTTTGAAAATCTTCACTTTTTAGAAACCCCCGTATATCCGTTAACGTATCAAAAAGATAAAAATTGACCTTTCTAAGAATTTTTACGTAAAGTCCACTGGTGCAGCCAGGCTTCTTCTAAAGTTTAGTCTTTGAGATATTAACAAAAGTACATTTTTTTAAATGGGACGTCCTGTATATTATGTTTAAGTTATTTGCATTAATTATTAATTGCTCTTTCAAAAATGTATAGTTGTTTATATTTATCTTCAAAAAGAAGTCAAAACTGCGATATTTTTAAGTCGAAAGTATTCTATGCTCAATATAAAAATAATATACAGGGTGTCCCATTTAAAAAAAATTACTATTGGTAGTATCTCAAAATCTAAACTTTTAGAGAAGAACTTTACGTAAATACCTCTAGAGATCCGTTTTACCTTTTTGACAAGTTAATGCGCAACGTAAATACGAGCGGTGTCCAAAAAGCGAAGGTTTTAAAAAATCACCCTGTAGATTAAATACTAAGAGGGCCATGATAAATTTGACACCAGAATCTTTCGCTTCTGTAAAAAACGTGGACGCTAAAGTGGACACCACAATATTCTATCTTTGATAATAACTGTAATACCCCCCGGAAAGTGTCAAAAATGGGACACCCTGTACATCTAACCTACCATAGTTGTTCCATTGTTAGGGATAGACATTGACTTGAAACAATCATGGACCCGGTATTTCTATCTGCTTTGTAAAGATTGTTTCACGAAAAATGGATACGACTTAATGATTTCCTGGGTGGGTCCCATTGTGTCGACAAGAGCTTGGCAATAAACAAGTGAAGTATGAAGGGACGGACTAAGGAAAACAAGTAATGATATGATTATATTAATGTAATCAAATGAAATAACATTTTTTTTAAATATTACTAGTCATATTTATTTACATTTATAATGTCATTCTATAGATAGTTCTGTTTCGCTATAATTGGATTAATTATACGATCCAGACTAATATACGAATTTTCTCCAGTTATTACGTGACGGACTTAATTTTTCCAACTACCTGGGGGAATATCATTAAAGCATTTTCGTATTAATTCTACAACATTAGAACTTAAAGTCGGAGAAATATTTTCCTACCATCAGTGATTTTAACTGGTGCCACATATGCTTTATGGGGTTAAAAATGCAATAATAGGGTGTGGGAGCCGTAGCACTGTATGTTCAATTTCTTCTGCCAATGTGTCACAAAAATATACTTTTTTTTTATACAAAATGTCTTTAAAACTTCTAAAAGATCACTTTTTTTTATAACTTTCTTCAAAATATATATCATTCGCCGCCATGTAGTTCTGAATCTCCAATTTTGTATTATTTGAGCTTGGAGCTTTATGTAATTGGCGACTGTGATAGCTCGCATTGTCCATTACTATCACGCTATTCTGAGGAATGTTTGGTAAAAGACAATTCTTGAACCATTCCTCAAAATCTAACAAATTTTACCACAAAAAGATATTTAAATATAAATTAAGCAACCTAACCTACCTGATGTGACTATTTATTTATTTATTTATTTCTTTGGGACACAAACAGGATATACTCAACAGTAGGTCCACAACTTACATTTTAGTTTAAGTTCTACAAGTAACAACTGACAATAACATGAAAAGTTTCAATACACATTTAATATAATATTAGAATCAAGCATGAGAAAAATCTTTTATTGAATTACACAAAAAAAAATCACAATTATATTTCCAGAAAAATAGATTTAAGTGATTTCTTAACGGTATCAAGGGACATGAAAAATAGATCTATATTGTTGCAGTACGTATTTGCGAGTTTTAGCATTCTATTCAAATGTGAATTTGCACTACTATTAGTATGGCTAAATGGCACATTAAATGTCTGTGTAAGTCTTAAAGTCCTTGGTGGCACAGTCACAGGTATTAACATTAAAAAGTCCATAGAGTCAACCTTCGAGTTAACAGTCTTATATATAATACATCGTTTAGTGCCCTACGATTTTCTAAACTTAAGATTTTGAACGTGTTTTAAGAAATTTGCTTTGCACACGCTCAAGCCTCTGTATATAGATGTTATACATTGGATTCCAAACTGAGGATGCAAAGTTCAGGCGATTGAATACGTAGGCATAATAGAGGGTTAGTAACGCATTGTTACTTCGCAGCTGGTTAGTTTGCCTGTTGATAAACCTGAGCATGCGGTGCGCGCTGTTAACAGTAGCCTCGATGTACTCATCAAAGATCATTTTCTCGCCTATATTTAATTATAATTATTACAATCCGGTCCTTTCCTCATAATAATAACAAACGGTCATAAATAATGGGATGGCCCCAGGTACTTTTACTGCAGTCATTAAGTTATATCCATTTTTCGTGAAACAATTTTTACACGTCACTGTGACGCCTGTTATTACGAAAATCAACACAACAAAGAGAGGTGGGGATTCTATCTGTAGAATCCCCATCTCTTTTTATCTTCTGTCTGTTTCTGTTTTTGACAGTTCGGTTCGATATGTCTTGGTTAGGAAAAACAAACAATCGACGGACGTGACTCAAAAGTCTATATTTTTATCCAGTTTACGGAATATCCTCCTTGATTTAATACCCTTGGGAGAGACCTTTCCAGTACATCTTATATCAATTCAATACTTCCAGGTCAAGCCAATCTCTTCGACAAAATGATACCGGTCCAACCTCCGCTGCAAACCAAACACGCCGAGGACATTTTACCGAAAATGTTAGTTTGCGGCATCGCCGACGATTTCATGCCAAAAATCGTTTTGTGCCAGAACCAAGTGAAGTGCAGGTCCAGGAGTCCATCGCAGGGAAAGGGCCAGTCTTCCATGGTAAGTTTGAAAGCTCCAAGGAAGCAAAGGAGGCAGTGCTTCTCCTAAAATAGTAAGGGCTATACTTATACATGGTGTCCCAGGACAAGCGAACTTATAGGTGTAAATGACAAAAAAATTTATAATTGACAATTGACCATTTTAATCTAGAGGCATTCTTCATTCCGCTGATTCCTAATAAATCCTCCCTGTTTTCCTCGTTTCCGAAATCCGTCCGTTCCAGCCTGGAACTTTTAGAATACCGCAAAATGATGAATGAATGAAATCAAATGTCTTCCACTTACCTTGATGGAAAAATAAAGGGAAGCTGGGATCATTTGGAATGCGTTGAAAACGGTCAACGGCTATCTTCTCCGAATGGCCGATGAACGATTATGTATACAGGGTGTTATGGAAATGACGTATTATATTTAAATTGGTGACTCCTGGGGTGTCCTAGAGAAGCGCTACATATTTTTTTTTTAAATCGGGTTTGTTTAAAAAGTGGGGTAATTCACCCCTAAACCCACCCGGTTACTCCTCGGCACATTCATATATGATCATATTACATTGCCAAGCTGTGTAATCAACAGATGTTCAAGCCCAATGTTGCCAACTGTGCAGAAAATAAATTTAGATTCTTATAAAAATAATAATTAGTTTACCTAGTATCCAAATAGAAGTGAATCCAGGTGCCAGTACACTAGCAAGTAATCCAGGGCACAGAGACATCTTCAGGTTTTTGTTATATATTATGAAGATTTATACTGCTGTTAGCGTTTTTAACTCTGTTTTAAAGGTATTAAAAGGTTTAACGCATTTAATGCTACTATGTGAAATGAAAGAATAATATCATTGTATTTAGGTATATTTATTTCATGAACATACAACAAAAATTAAAGCTAAAATACGACCTAGTTATAAACAAATTAAACTATTTTTTAAATAGTCCATCGCTCAGTGGAGTGAAATTATGCAGAGATAAAGAAACTTATAGTCTACTTCAGTAGTTAAATAAACAATATTTTAATTTCCATACTTGTTTCGAAGGCATATATCCTCATCAGCGTCAGTGGAAAATACTTAAGAAGTAAATGTTAACAAAGTCAATAAAACCGTATCAATTCTAATTTTTTATTTTTATCCTTAGGAAAGCGGAAACGCCTTATATTTCTATCAAATTTCTTTGCCTGGTTTTCCATATCACAACCAAACACAACAGTTCTGGTGAACTTCCAAAATTTCCATGGAAAACTACTGCAAACGGCATTTAGTACGTGGCGACCAGTTTTGTCTGACATCTTTGATCAAAAGTAATAGATTGACGATTCGAAACCTAATAGAATAGTAATGAACGGTGCCCAGAGTAAGAAGAATACGAAAAAAAGGTCGTTACTTTCCTATGATATGGGTGCCACCTCCAGATTGAATATAAATTTTATATGGGAAGCCCCACAACAAGAATGAACATGTCCAAAATTGTTAAAATAGTAATGGATATATTACAATTATAAAAAACTGACAACGCTGGTAGTAACGAGCAGAGATCGCCGAACAGCTTCGGCTATCGTCGACCGGTTCAAATGACGCGGCGGATGTTTTAAAAGTTTGTCGGAATCTTTTCTTATTTTAGTGGTATTTTAGCCGTAATGTGTGTTATATTTCTATGAAATTAATATACGTAAATACTTGTCATATATTATTCTTTCATTTCACATACCATTAAATGCATAAAACCTTTTAATAATATAAATCCCCATAAGAAATTTAAAAATCACTCTCCCTGTGACGTCACTGCGCGCGGCGGACGAAATTGGGACGGTTAGATATCTTACCTGTAGTTATTGTATCGTGGTATTGTACGTATCAACATGTATAAATTCCATTACGGAGGATCTCATCTGTATAGCAATGAGGATGATCTCATAGAGATAGAAATGGCCGACGTTTACACAATTTGATCTTCTACGTTTGTTTTTACTGACCTCTATCCAAGTAAACCCCCTTTTTAGACAATAACAGTTAAGGTTTTGAAGATATTTCATTTATTAAGACCGGAATGTTTTTCAGAGCCCCATCGCTCGAAAACTGGACGAAAGCTATTACATGCAAGAGCGACTGGTAACCGAAAACGCCGACCTGGAAGGTACCAGGTAAGTGATGACACTTTAACATCAACCTGTTCAGTCATTGTGTTTGACAATGACAATGTAATATTTCAAATACTTTTATGCCGAAAAAAATTCAAAATTTTATGTGAATGAACAAGGATTCTAGTTCTTAAAACTTATTATTGTTTCGGTAAGCTTGCTTCCTTACAATTTTTGCATTTAATCTGCGGGTACAACCATTTTTATGAAAGCTGTGGTTAATATGATGTCCCATTGCACTAGCAACGGTGGCTGAGCTCGAACAGCTAGAATATTATTCACTGAAAGCGAGATATTAATAAATTAATTTTTAGAATATCTTCAGGGTTATTTATCAGTGGACCGCGTGATCCGGTTTGGGATTACGCCGCGGAACAGCATAAGTCATTGTTATTGAACACTGAGACAACATCGTCATTTTTTTTTCATCAAACAAGCACTATAGGAAAAATCCTTTAGGGCACTCTGGGAGTGGTGCGTGTGCGAAAAAAGCGACTCACGTTGGTTTTGAATCGTTGTAGGTTATATTTGTTGGGAAAAACCACCTCGGGAAGGTCGTTCCATAAGGATGAAGTCTTCCAGATGAAAGAATTCTTAAATAATTAAGTTCGAGGAGTACTAAGCTTAACCACATATGGATTGGCGGCAGTAGTTCGTCGCTATTCGCCGCTCTGGGCAGAATTAAGTATGCAAGGTCAGTCGAGCACCTTCCATGAAAATATCTGTAAAAGAGAGTCAAATCCCCAACCTGTCTTCGATGTTCTAGGCTGTCGAGGTTTTTCGTCAGCTCGTGGTCTCCAATCAGACGAATGGTCCTCCTTTTGATAGAATCCAGTAGCCGAAGAGTATGTTTGGGTGCAGAGCTCCAGACATGAGAGCGGTACTCTAGTGATGGTCGAATTTGAGCTTTGTATAGTGTCAAAAGTTGTCGAGGTGTGTACAACTTTCTGGTTCGGAAGAGTACACCAAGTTTCTGAGAAGCGATTGCCACAACGTAGTTATGCAAAGACATATTTCCTCCCAGATTGACGCCCAGCAAATTAATATATGAAGCCAGTGGGATTGCGTGTCCGGCCATGACTATATCCGGTTCTGTAATATTAACCTTTTTAGAGGAAACTGTTGCCTGTTTTTTTTAGCGTTAAATTCGACTTGGTTGCTGTCACCCCAAGCCAAAATTTCTTCCAGGTCTTTGTTGAGGCGTGATACTTCATGCTGTCTGCGAAGATGTGCGTCGGCAGCCGATGTTTGTGCGTTCAAAGAGAAAGATGAAAGAAGTGTGCTATCGTCAGCAAAACTAAATATCGGATTTTCACTCTTCACTAGAAGGTCGTTAATGTAGAGTAAGAAGAGAGTGGGAGACAATATTGACCCTTGAGGTACACCGGCATTTATGGTGAAGGTGTCTGAGAGAAATCCGTCAATCGCCACTTGCAGAGAGCGGTCCTTAAGAAAGCTAGACAACCATGCACAGAATCGACTGGGCATACCATAGGATCGCAGTTTACTTAGAAGCCCCTCATGCCAAACACGATCAAAAGCTTTAGAAATATCCAGTGCAACAGCCCGAGACTCCCCATGATGTTCGATTGCGTTGTTCCAAATATGGGTGACATAGGCTAGAAGATCTCCAGTTGATCTGGACTTTCGAAAACAATATTGATGATCGCTGATAATGTTGAAGCCTTCCTGGTACTTTAGAAGATGTTGGATAATAGCTTTCTCCATTACTTTTGATATAACTGAAAGCAATGCGGCTGGTCGATAGTTGCTAGGCAGGGTTCTCTTACCTTTCATTGGTATAGGCTGGATTCGTGCCGTCTTCCAACAGGATGGAAAACTGACACGCCGAGACAGCGCGCTGGCCGGCTGTATTGAGGAACTAGGGGACGTTTTCCTTATTCTTCTGCCTTTAATCACCCGAAGCGTTGCCAAATCACTTTAGATAGTTGCAATTTCAGATATTTTTCCTGAACACCTCGGTGTGCCATTTTTTGCATTAAAACTATGCTATGAAATTATTTGAGATTATTGATAGTGTATGGCAATACTTTCAAAAATGACTGTATAACCATATATAACCAAGTTTAGTCTAGAGAAGAACAGTTGATTCTGATAATTAAAAAAATTATGTCCTTTAATTTTTTAATAATTACAATCCGAGACCAGACCAGTCGAAACAAAACCCATGTCGCGATGAATCCAGGCATTTGGCATACTTTTTTGTATGCACCTTCTCGTTTATGTACCGTTAACAAAGACGTATGTCGTGTCAGCCTTCTAAGCATCAAACTCCAACGTCGCCAATCGGCACATTTCGGGTGGCGCACGGCGGTCCACTAAAGATCGGGTATCCAGTGAAAGGCAACGATTTTCGATTTTTCACTTGAATTTATAACTCGAGTAGTATTTATTCCTATCGAGCGGAAAACTGCTCGAATATACGAGCAGTTCTTCACTACCAAGCGAATTTATTGCTTGAGAAGTATTTTTAATAATCGAGCGATGTCGATTATTTCAATAATCCAGTACTCGAGCGGTTTTTCGCTCGCTTCGACCACTACTCTTAATGTAGACACTAGGTAATGATTATTTTCATTTTTCAGATACAAGTTGCAATCCGATCTGATCAATAAAGACCAAACGGTCGAATGTCTACAAAGACAACTGTGCTCGGTTCAAAATGAAATGAGAATGGTGTACCAAGAAAATGCTATGCTCACTGAGCAGATTCAGGTATGATTTCACTTTTTTTTTGTAAAAAGTACAAATTAGATCAAAATTTAGAATTCCTTTTTTTTTTACGGAAAGTGGTTAAATTCAAAGTCTCACGTAGAACAATACAGGGTGTCACTAGTACAGGGATCTCGGAAACCGTAAGAGATACGAAGTCGGTTAAATGGAGGTAAAGTTGCGCATTTACGTGCCTAATAATAGGCCGTTTAGAAAGTTTTTAAATTCTGAGTAGTTCCGGAGATATCCGGAAAAAAACGATATTCTGAAAAATCGTTTTATTGTTTTCCTGGGTTATTTTGAGATCGATTTCTAAAGTAAATTGCATTTTTGCATTGCAATTGTTTTGTAATCCGACGAGTCTTCGAAGGGCCATTATCAACTTTATTTTTTTAAATACGGTCCTGTTTTCCTGATATTGGAATTTGATAGCTTTTTTCTTCCGAATGCAACGATGTATGGCACATTGTGGTTTAATGACGTTTCGAGGGTTTTTGGAGCAACATCAGGAAATTTTGGGATACGGTCCTGTATTTCTCCTAATTTTATAAATAATATCTCATAACTAAGCTCTAAATTTTTACTTATGTTGGACTAGTTCAATAAATAACAAATAATTTAATAATAAACCACAAATAAGTGAACAAAATACTGAAACATTATTTCAAACTTCTGGGATTTAAAAGAAAAGTAGGCGCTTGAAACAACAAAATTAAGATGGTGACGCATAATTTGTTTCACTTGACATTCCTATTGTGATCGTTTTAGAGCGTTTTCAGAAGTTTTCTATTTTCCAGAAAATATGGAACATAAATTTACATTATGCTGAAAAGTTTGATATTCTATCGCATGTTTTATTTTATCTCAAAAAAACTGTTATGTGGCAGTTAGAAAATGTTATTTGTGCTTAGAGAATAACGGAAATCATTTTGAACACCTGATTATGTAGTTCCTTACTTTCTTCGTTGTTCGTTTTATTGCTGTTTTGAAATGATTTTTGTTCACTTATTTGTGGTTTGTTATTAAATTATTTGTTATTTATTGAATTAGTCCAACATAAATAAAAAATTTAGAGCTTACTTATGAGATATTATTTATAAAATTAGGAGAAATACAGGACGGTATCCCAAAATTTCCTGATGTTGTTCAAAAAGCCCTCGAAACGTCATTAAACGACAATGTGTCATACATCGTTGAATTCGGAAGAAAAAAAGCTATCAAATTCCAATATCAGGAAAACAATTAAACATTTAACACTGTTAGATATAGCGGAAAAAGTGGCACTGCAAAAGTGCAATTTACTTTAGAATTCGATCTCAAAAAACCCAAGAAAAAAATTAAACGATTTTTCAGAATTTCGTTTTTTTCCGTATATCTCCGGAAATACTCGGAATATTAAAACTTTCTAAACGGCATATTATTAGGCACGTAAATGCGCAACTTTACCTTCATTTAACCGACTTCGTATCTCTTACGGTTTCCGAGATTCCTGTACTGGCCCTCCTTATCTTGGACACGTTGTATAGATATAGAAAATATAAAGCCTTCATAGTTTAACCCACGGGACTGGCAGTTTGTATGAAATGTAGCGATAGTGGTCGTTGTGGGCTAGTGGTTTGGGGTTTAGCAACCAAAACAGCCTTTAAACCTTTGGAAACTATACAAAAAACGATTATTAAAATAATGTTCTTTAACGAAAAAAGATATTCTTCAAAGAAGTTATTTCAAGATGCTAAACTTCTTCCATTGCACTTGTTGGTTACCAAAGTGGTTCTCAGATACATGATAAAGTATGAAAATTATAAATCATAGACATAATATGCGTGTTTTCAGGAAAAAAATTTAGATTTAACGGCTTTTCGGTGAGCTCTTAAGAATATTTATCAGTGGACCGCGTGGTCCGATTTGAGATTTCGACGCGGAACAGCATACGTCATTGCTATTGAGCAATGAGACAACATCGCAATTCCAAGACACGAAGCGTTGCCAAATCACTTTGCTATTTTAGATATTTTTCTTGAAAACCTCGGTGTGACATTTTTTGCATTAAAACTAAACTATGAAATTAATTGAGATTATTGATAGTAGTTAGAGAGACGGTGACAATAGGGGGTCCTTCAAGTGGAATATCAGTAATTTGTTTTTTCGTGGAATTTAGGTCCCCCTCTACAACTTTTATATCTGATGAAATGCCGTAGAGCGTTGCTGAGAGGCGCTGTACCGCTTTAGATAGTATATTCTCAACAAATTCAAAATTATATCGAGCCATGTCTGAAAATGAATTTACAGCATCTGCGTGACCCCAAAGTCACGGGCAACACATTTTCTGACAAGTCAACCGTGGCATATACTTTTCCCAGTGTGTAAAAAAAAATTTAACTTTGAAAAAAAAAAAAAAAAGCGTATTTGAAGTTGAAACTTTCTAGAATGGATCATTATATGTTAAAGATTATGTGAAAAAATTGTTGTCGTTCCAGGTCTCGCCATTTCATTATTGGAATTTTTTTCCAAATCTACTCGGAGGAAATTCGGAAAACCATCGTGACATGTCAGAAAATTGTCACACTACATTCCTTGACACCCAAATATTCTGGAAAAAAAAATGTCAGAAGAATCGCACCTAGCTAGGCGGAATTCTGACAATATTACGCAGAGATACCGGAAGGTATGACAGAGAAAGCGCGGGACTGGAGTAATCGGCTACTGCAAAACTTTCTCTAAATCTATTTTTTGAGAGAGCGGTGCAGTCAGCAAATGTCTAAAGGGATTTCGTGCACCTTCGAACCGACTTTCATAGTCTTTCTTTTCACGATATCCTTGAAAGTATGCTGCACTTTCGCAATATTCTTTTTATCAGAAGATTGTTTACGAATTTTTCCATTCATTTTTTTGACACGTTCGGAAAAGTATATGCAAGGGTTGACTTGTCAGAAAATGTGTTTCCCGTGACTTTGGGGTCACGCAGATGCTGTAAATTCATTTTCAGACCCGCCTCTCAGCAACGCTCTACGGCATTTCATCAGATATAAAAGTTATAGAGGTGGACCTAAACTCCACGAAGAACTAATTTACTGATATGTCACTTCACGGACCCCTTATTGTCACCGTCTCTCTAACTATATTGCATGCAATACTTTCAAAAATGACCGTATAACCATATTTTTTCAATTTAAACGTTATTTATTATTTGAGAAAAATAAAATTATATTTCGAATAATTCAAGATAAATTTAAAATTTTAACAAATTCACACCTTTTAAACTTAATGATGGTCACTGATAAGTGCTCTTAAGATCGAAAGATATTCAGAGTGCCAGTCCACCAGACGCTGCGTTTCATAGTATTCGTTTGTAATTATAGTTTTACTGTTAAACATCTTTCAGGGCTGTCCGAATCCATCGTGTCCAAAAAATTCCAGATCAAATTCTCCAGCTCGAGGTGGCGGAATGGCTTGCGGACCAGGAAGGGGCCTGTGCCCCGCCGACGTCGAGAACAGATTGCAGGAATATTCGAATACAACGAGCCAATTGGTAGGTACCTTAAAAATTGTTACCTTACACTCAATGTTTTCGGGGACATTTGCAATATTTTTCAAAATTTAAAATAAACCAAAAGTTTTAAGGTAAAGATTGTTTCATGAAAAATGAATATAACTTAATGACTGCAGTAAAAGTACCTGGGCCATCCCATTATTTATGACCGTTTGTTATTATTATGTGGAAAGGACCGGATTGTAATAATTATAATTAAATATAGGCACATCAGGTAGGTTAGGTTGCTTAATTTATATTTAAATATCTTTTTGAGGTAAAATTTGTTAGTTTTTGAGGAATGGTTCAAGAATTGTCTTTTACCAAACATTCCTCAGAATAGCGTGATAGTAATGGACAATGCGAGCTATCACAGTCGCCAATTACATAAAGCTCCAAGCTCAAATAATACAAAATTGGAGATTCAGAACTACATGGCGGCGAATGATATATATTTTGAAGAAAGTTATAAAAAAAAAAGTGATCTTTTAGAAGTTTTAAAGACATTTTGTATAAAAAAGTATATGTTTGTGATACATTGGCAGAAGAAATTGGACATACAGTGCTACGGCTCCCACCCTATTATTGCATTTTTAACCCCATAGAGCATATGTGGCACCAGTTAAAATCACTGGTTAGGTCTGAAAATATTTCTCCGACTTTAAGTTCTAGTGTTGTAGAATTAATACGAAAATGATTTAATGATATTCCCCAGGTAGTTGGAAAACTTCAGTCCGTCACGTAATAACTGTAGAAAATTCGTATATTGGTCTGGATCGTATATATAATTAATCCAATTATAATTAATTTTGATGAGGATAGCGATAGCGAAACAGTACTATCTAAGTATAGAATGACATTATAAATGTAAATAAATATGACTAGTAATATTAAAAAAAAATGTTATTTCATTTGATTACATTAATATATTCATATCATTACTTGTTTTCCTTAGTCCGTCCCTTCATACTTCACTTGTTTATAGCCAAGCTCTTGTCGACACAATGGGACCGACCCAGGAAATCATTAAGTCGTATCCATTTTTCGTGAAAAAATCTTTAAAGTGCATTTTTAGCCGTAAACACACTATTATCACGTCACGTGAATTCACGTGTTGTCATATCGGCAAAATAGCACATGATCTCACAGCTTAGAAACAGACTACGTACACTGCAGATCATTTTTATTACATATTTTGTATTTGTCAAGATCGCAAGTGAATCTTGTAGCCTTCTAGCGTTAAACTCTGACACAGTGTTATCACGCGTGCCGAATATTTAAATTTGCAGAAATAAAATTGTGCTGTCAAGTATGACTTGCCGTGAACTGCATGAGGTGACTATAGTGTACTTCTAAACCTATTTATAAGCACGCATAAGCCGTCGCAGATATTTCGGGTATGCCGTGACATTGCGTGATAGCATGTGATCTCACGTGACGTGACGCCCTTAATAAGCAACAGTAGGTTGCGGCCATGATATAAATAACTAAGAGGTATGGAGGCGTGGCTTGTGACGTCAGCAGGTGAGTGGTGAGTGATTTTTAAATATCTTATGGAGATTTATATTGCTATCAGCGATTTAAACTCTTTTTTAAAGATATTAAAAGGTTTCACGCATTTAATATTATGTGAAATGAATGAATAATATCATGGTATTTAGGTATATTTATTTTATGAACGTACAACAAAGATTAAAGCTAAAATACGACCCACGTAGTAATAAACAAATTAAACTATTTTTTAAATAATCCATCTCTCAGTGGAGTGAAATTATGAAGAGGCAAAGAAACTCATAGTCTGTTTCAGTAGTTAAATAAATAATATTTTAATTTCCATACAGCTTCAGTGGAAAATGCTTAAGAAATTTTGTTTTAATCCTTAGGAAAGCGGAAACACCTTATATTTCTTTGCCTGATTATCGATATCACAACCGCACACAGCGTACGTCATATTATTAAAATTCAGATATTTATTTTATTGCAAACACACACGACTAAATAAGAAACAGATCTTTTGGACTTTCAAAATTTCCAAGGAAAACTACCAGAAACGGCACTCACTACGTGGCCACCAGTGTTGCCAGAAATATTTGATCAAATGTAATAGGTTGGCGGTTCGGAACCTAATAGAATAGTAAAAAACGGTGTGGGGGAGTAAGAAGAGTACGAAAAAAAAAGGTCGTTACTTTCCTATGATATGGGGGCCACCTCCAGATTGAACATAAATTTTATATGGGGAGCCCTACAACAAGCATGAATATCTCAAAAATTGTTCAAATAATAATGGATATAAACTCCTGGACAAAATTAACGCAACATCATAAAATTGCCATATTTTTGATGCTATTTTTTTTCTGAATTTATGATCCGATTTGAATGATTTTTTTTGTATTGTAGGTTCGATCCTTGACAATGCCATAGTTTTCGCTGTTTATGATAAAATTCTATGTTTTTTTCCGAAAATTCGTATCACCCTGTGGAGTATCTTAGCAACCGAAACATATTGCAGTTGACATTAAACGGTAGGCCCATCTTTCTTCTGGTTTACTTCATTATCTATGTTATTAAAGGAGATAAACCGTTTTATAGCGTAAATGTTTTTATAGACTTTAATATGTTTTCAAGAAGACTATGGACTTTTTCTGATATTGCAAGCGATGTGTCAGCAGATGTTGCGTTTTAAAGTTACAAAGGTCAAATAAAGTTCGCCATACTGATAAAAACTGTTCGGAAACTGCTTATTAAACGTTCGTTTCGTATGCCCAGTTGCCCGACGAGTATTTTAATCTTGAAACCTACTTGAAAAGATTTAACAATGAATGTGTTGAATATTATAGAAGTCTATAAAAACATGTTACGCTATAAAACGGTGTATCTCCTTTAATAACCAAAAAAGGAAATGTTGGGGAAAGATGGACCTACCGTTTAATGTCAACTGTAATATGCTTTGGTTGCTAATATACTCCACAGGGTGATGCGAATTTTCGGAAAAAAACATAGCATTTTTAGTAAACCCAGTATAAATCGAAAATTAAATTTTTATCATAAACATCGGAAACTATGACATTGTCAAGGAACCAACCTACAATGCAAAAAAAAATCATTCAAATCGGATCATAAATTCAGAAAAAAAAAATAGCATAAAAATATGTCAAATTTATGATGTTGCGTTAATTTTTTCCAGGAGTTTATTACAATTGTAAAAGACTGACAATGCTGGTGGCAACGAGCAGGGGTCGCCGAGCAGCTTCGGCTATCGTCGACCGGTTCCAATGGTGCGGTTTTAGTGGTATTTTAGCTGTAATGTGTTAAATTTCTATGAAAATAATATACGTAAACACTTGTCATATATTATTCTTTCATTTCGCATACCATTAAATGCGTAAACCCTTTTAATACCTTTAAAATAGAATTAAAAACGCTAACACCTTATCAATCTCCATCAGAAATATAAATGGCACTCTCCCTGTGACGTCACTGCGCACGCCGATTAAAATGGGAACTGTATGATATCTTTTTTAGTTATTTGTATCATGGTTTGCGGCTGCCGTATTGCGACAGCCGCAGCTGCGGGCCGCTAGGAGGGAACTGTACCTTTAATTAATTTTTTTTGCAAATTACTGTTGTTATCAAAATTCCGTTAATTTTAAGGTCCGTTATCGACCTTTATTTTAATTAACAAACGTAAAAACGTTTTAGGAAAAACAACTTATCGATGTCGAACAAGAAGTGAGATTAATCCATCACGAGCTGCTCGAGGTCCACAAGGAGCGCGAGCACTTAGAGCATCACAGAAAAATGCTCGCGGTCAAACCGCCATGTCCGGCCGCTCCCTGTCCTCCCTATCCTTGTATGCCGCCACCTTGCGGTCATCCACCATGTCCACCTGGACCTTGCCCTAGACCACCACAACCATGTTGTCCGCCCGAGGCATCGGTAAGTAAGCACTTAGTGGAACTTACTGAAAACCAAACAGTTTTAATACAGGGTGATCCTTAATGACATCCTAATATTTCAGGATATGATTTTTAATGTCAGCTTGCACAACATTTAATAAAAACACATTAAGGACGCCTTCATGTTAAGTACCCAAGAAACAATTGGGCCCCCTTCTGCAATAAGGACCCCACTAACAATTTTTGCTAAAATTAGTTAGCTGGTTCTTTAGAATCACAAAAAGGTGTTTTATCTATTGGCAATTAAGAACCGTCTTAAAATACCTATGGACGCGTTATGTGTTTTATTTTTCAATAAATTGCATTTTTCAAAGAAGAGCCAATAGTTAGAGAGACGGTGACAATAGGGGGTCCGTGAAGTGGAATGAATATCAGTAATTTGTTTTATCGTGTTTATAAGGACTTTTATATCTGATGAAATGCCGTAGAGCGTTGCTGAGAGGCGCTGTATCGCTTTAGATAGGAAATTCTCAATAAATTCAAAATTATATCGAGCCATGTCTGAAAATGAATTTACAGCATCTGTGTGACCCCCAAAGTCACTGGAAACACATTTTCTAACAAGCCAACCATTGCATATATACTTTTCCGAGCGTGTCAAAAAAATTTAATGGAAAAATTATAAAGACTTGTGAGGTAAAAATAGAGGCATATTCTATTTTTACTCATTTCTTATAAAATAGTTTTGTTTCTTATTGTTATAGTATTACTTAACATTCGTTCTGATTTCAATGTATATCTAATATCACAATCGATGGTCAGAATTGCAAACGTTGCAACTATACAGGGTGATTCACGACGAGCGTGCATTAGAACTTTATGGAGAACTACTGAATATATGTTCCTGAAACTTTGGGGATTTAGGTTTACCGATATGCTCTCTTTAACTAAAATATTGACATGTTTCTGTCATTTCCGGTTATACCGGAAGTAGCTGCCAACTTTCGTTTTTTAAATACAACATGGTAATTTTTATTACATTTTTCGATTAAGCATTAAATACTAAGCATATTTTATAGAAAATGTTTTTGTCAGACTCTATTAGTTTTTGAGATATCTGGACTTTTTGTAATTATTTGGCAAATGCATGACGATGAAATAATCGATATATTTTTTTTACCTTAGCTCTTGGACTAAAAATTTTTTCTCACCGAATAGCTAGAAGATCATCAAGTCTCAAAAACATTTCAAATTCGGCATAAAATGTACAGGGTGGTCACAATTCAAGCGTCATTGTGAAAGAATTCCAACCATTAAAAACTTTCTTATTTTAAATGGAACACCCTGTATATTTTTATTTAATTTGATGGCAAATTAGTTGTTCTTTATAAATAGTATTTACTGTCCTATACCTATATCAAAGCGTTTTCTCAAAAAATCCAATTTTATTCCGAAAATACTATTTGTTCAAGTGTGCTATGAAAACAATTGTACTTAGGGGCTGTATACTGATGTCTATTCGGAGGAAAAGTGATTGGTATCAAAACGATGGGGCTCCCAGCACACAACGTCCAAGTTGTTAAGACCGCCCTAAACAGACTTTTTCATGACCAGTGGATCGCAAACCAAGGTCCCTTCCCTTGGCCAGCTCGTTCGCCAGACTTAACTCCACTGGACTTTTCATCTGGGGAACCATTAAAGATTAAGTTTACGCGCGTCCCATCACCACGAAGGAAAATCTAATTGAAAGGGTGAAGGCAGCATTTCAATCTCTCACAAGAAATTAGGAATGCTACAAGAAATAACATGATGAAAATAATACATAAATGCTTGGAAGAAAATGGCAATCATTTCGAACATATTTTAAAAATATAATCAAAAGATATTAGGTATAATTTTCAAACACATTTTTAATTAAAGAATTTAAAGTTTATAAACTTGTTTCCTTGCTATTTTTTAAAAAATAATATTTAAACCATTAAATTTAAAACAATCAACTGCATTTTATTTATAAATTATTAAGAAACACTTTAGAATATTGTATTTTCAAGCAATCAATCACTTTTCCTCCGTATAGACATCAGTATATAGCCCCTAAGTACAATTGTTTTCATAACACACTTGAACAAATAGTATTTTCGGAATAAAAATGGATTTTTTGAGAAAACTCTTTGATATAGGTATAGGACAGTAAATACTATTTATAAAGAACAACTAATTTGCCATCAAATTAAATAAAAATATACAGGGTGTTCCATTTAAAATAAGAAAGTTTTTATGGTTGAATTCTTTCACAATGAGGCTTGAATTGTGACCACCCTGTACATTTTATGCCGAATTTGAAATGTTTTTCAGACTTGATGATCTTCTAGCTATTCGGTGAGAAAAATTTTTTAGTCCAAGCGCTAAGGTAAAAAAATTATATGGATTATTTCATCGTCATGCATTTGACAAATAATTACAAAAAGTCCAGATATCTCAAAAACTAATAGAGTATGACAAAAACATTTTCTATAAAATGTACTTAGTATTTAATGCTTAATCGAACAATGTAATAAAAATTACCATGTTGTATTTAAAAAACGAAAGTTGGCAGCAACTTCCGGTATAACCGGAAATGACAGAAACATGTCAATATTTTAGTTAAAGAGAGCATATCGATAAACCCAAATCCCCAAAGTTTCAGAAACATATATTCAGTAGTTCTCCATAAAGTTCTAATGCACGCTCGTCGTGAATCACCCTGTATAATAATATAACAATAACATTGACATGAACTATATGGGTTCAGGTTTGTAGGTTAAGTAATTAAGGTTATAATAGCATAATATAAGTATAATTGTAAGAGGAGAGAGATATTAATAATCAACCATTTTTTCGAGTAGGTTATTGATATTGAGTCTGAGCTAAAATGTAGTTCTTTTAAAATATACCTTTAGCATGGCTAATGTCCGCTGATGTTTTATTTCGAACCATCAACAACTATTACAGACTCAAGTGATATGGGTTCAAATGGGCTTAATCGATTAGTATTCCCATGAAAATGAGTCGTAAATAATTTTCTGAAAAAAAGATTCTGCTATATTTTCTAAAATATTCCCCTTGGAGAATTATTTCTAGGTTTATCAAGTTTATCTGATTCCCTCATATTTTCCGAACATTTTGATATATATGAAGTTACCAGAAACATGTTCTTTCTAGGAGAAAATGAAGAGAATTCGTAACGGTGATAGCAAAATTTCTAAACTTCGCTCGAAATGCATGAAAGGCTTGGCTTTTACTGCAATTAGTGAAAAGTAGAGAAGGGCAAATGTTTAAATTCATCAGATTTGAATAAATCATACACACCTTATGGAAAAATAGGCTTAATTTGGTAATATTGCGAATATAATATCCCGTCATACAACTGAACGATACCTGCCTTCCGGTATCTCTGCGTAATATTGTCAGAATTCCGCCTAGCTAGGTGCGAATTTTTTTTTACCTCAATATTTGGGTGTCAAGGAATGTAGTGTCACAATTTTCTGACATGTTACGCTCGTTTTCCGAATTTCCTCCGAGAATTTCATCAGATATAAAAGTTGTAGAGGGGGACCTATACTCCACGAAAAAACAAATTACTGATATTCCACTTCACGGACCCCCTATTGTCCACAATATTTTTCTTCAATTTGTTTTCATCTCATGAATTGCCGGTTTAAATATAATACGTCATTTCCATAACAACCTATATAGATAAAAAATAAAATAAATTAAATTAAAATTTTATGTAAGATGTCACACTTAACGACCTTATAGTGCAAATTAAAAATCCGATATTTAGCTTCGCTGACGATAGCACACTTCTCTCATGTTTCTCTTTGAATGCACAAACATTGGCTGCCGACGCACATCTTCGTAGACATTATGAAGTATCACTCCTCAACAAAGACCTGGAAGAAATTGTGGCTTGGGGTGACTGGTGACCACATTGAGTTTAGCGCCGAGAAAACCCAGGCAGCAGTTTTCCCTAAAAAGGTATCTGGATATATTCAGTGCAGGATACGCAATTCCACTGGCTTCATCTATTAATTTGTTGGGTGTCAATCTGGGAGGAAATATGTCTCGGCATAACCACGTTGTGACAATCGCCAAGATAGCTTCTCAGAAACTTGGTGCACTCTTCCGAACCAAAAAGTTGTACTACACCTCAACAACTTTTGATACTATATAAACCCCCGATTCGACCATCACTAGAGTACTAACTGCTCTCATGTCTGGAGCTCTCTACTCTACAGACTCCCGATTCGACCATCACTAGAGTACTAACTGCTCTCATGTCTGGAGCTCTCTACTCTACAGACTCCCGATTCGACCATCACTAGAGTACTAACTGCTCTCATGTCTGGAGCTCTCTACTCTACAAACCCCCGATTCGACCATCACTAGAGTACTAACTGCTCTCATGTCTGGAGCTCTCTACTCTACAGACTCCCGATTCGACCATCACTAGAGTACTAACTGCTCTCATGTCTGGAGCTCTCTACTCTACAGACTCCCGATTCGACCATCACTAGAGTACTAACTGCTCTCATGTCTGGAGCTCTCTACTCTACAAACCCCCGATTCGACCATCACTAGAGTACTAACTGCTCTCATGTCTGGAGCTCCCTACTCTACAAACCCCCGATTCGACCATCACTACTGATCTCATGTCTGGAGCTCTCTACTCTACAAACCCCCGATTCGACCATCACTAGAGTACTAACTGCTCTCATGTCTGGAGCTCTCTACTCTACAGACTCCCGATTCGACCATCACTAGAGTACTAACTGCTCTCATGTCTGGAGCTCTCTACTCTACAAACCCCCGATTCGACCATCACTAGAGTACTAACTGCTCTCATGTCTGGAGCTCCCTACTCTACAAACCCCCGATTCGACCATCACTACTGATCTCATGTCTAGAGCTCTCTACTCTACAAACCCCCGATTCGACCATCACGAGAGTACTAACTGCTCTCATGTCTGGAGCTCTGCACCCAAACATACTCTTCGGCTACTGGATTCTACCGAAAGGAGGGCCATTCGTCTGATCGGAGATCACGAGATGACGAAGAGCCTCGACAGCCTGGAACATCGAAGACAGGTTGGGGATTTGACCCTCTTTCACAGATATTTACATGGAAAGTGCTCGGCTGACCTTGCCCTCTTAATTTCGCCCAGAGCTGTGCTCGGCTGACCTTGCCCTCTTAATTTCGCCCAGAGCTGTGAATAGCAGAACTACACTATGAACCACTGCCGCCCATCCATATGTGGTTAAGCTTAGTACTCCTCGAACTTCATTATTTAAGAATTGTTTCATCTGGAGGACGTCATCCTTATGGAACGACCTTCCCGAGGTCGTTTTCCCAACGAATATAACCTCCAACGATTCAAATACCAACGTGAATCGCTTTTTGCGCACACGCACCACCCCCAGAGTGCCGTAAAGGATTTTTCCTATTGTGCTTGCAGATAAAATTTTACGACATTTACATGCAACTACATTTTATGCGCTAAATCGTATACTTAGGCGTATCAGGACCCTAAACACCAGAATCTATTTTTTTTACATGTGTCCCGAAAGTGCCTCTTTTCATGCATGTTCTCTTCACCGAAAGTGGCGTTTTCCAAGAGAGAGGGCGGGAAGGTATCGAAGCGGACGGGAAACATTTTTCCCGCCCGCTTCGAGTCACCATGTGCCCATAAATAAATAAAACCAGAATTGTCGGTGCGGGATTTGAACCCGCGATCCTCAGATCGTCAGGCGGACACTCTACCCACCGAGTCAATCTGCAAGCGATAATAAATAGCCCATTATATATAAATTAAATTGGCAGTTAATTTTTCAAAGATGTTTTAGAAAAATGTCTGAACAATTTCTTTATTTATATGGCCTCAAAGACTCGGGCACTTGTAAAAAAATAAATAAAACCAGAGATGTCGAGTGCGGGATTTGAACCCGCGACTCTCAGATCACAAGGCGTACGCTATACCACTAGGCCACCGAGCATATTTGTCAAAAATAATAAATAGATATTTACATTCTCCATGCGCGAGTGTTTTCATGTCATGTAGACAGGAGAACTGTCTGAAGAATTTCTTTATTTATTTGGCATCAAAGCTTCGGAGCACTTGTAAAAAAAATGCGGTACAGTACGTTTCACGAAAATTGGATACGACTTAATGATTTCCTGGGTCGGTCCCATTGTGTAGACAAGAGCTTGGCAATAAACAAGTGAAGTATGAAGGGACGGACTAAGGAAAACAAGTAATGATATGATTATATTAATGTAATCAAATGAAATAACATTTTTTTTTTAATATTACTAGTCATATTTATTTATATTTATAATGTCATTTTATAGATAGTTCTGTTTCGCTATCGCTATCCTCATCAAAATTAATTATAATTGGATTAATTATACGATTCCGCCTAATATACGAATTTTCTACAGTTATTACGTGACGGACTAAATTTTTTCAACTACCTGGGGGAATATCATTAAAGTATTTTCGTATTAATTCTACAACACTTGAACTTAAAGTCGGAGAAATATTTTCAGACCTAACCAGTGATTTTAACTGGTGCCACATATGCTCTATGGGGTTAAAAATGCAATAATAGGGTGGGAGCCGTAGCACTATATGTCCAATTTCTTCCGCCAATGTGTCACAATCATATACTTTTTTTATACAAAATGTCTTTAAAACTTCTAAAAGATCACTTTTTTTATAACTTTCTTCAAAATATTCGCCGCCATGTAGTTCTGAATCTCCAATTTTGTATTATTTGAGCTTGGAGCTTTATGTAATTGGCGACTGTGATAGCTCGCATTGTCCATTACTATCACGCTATTCTGAGGAATGTTTGGTAAAAGACAATTCTTGAACCATTCCTCAAAAACTAACAAATTTTACCACAAAAAGATATTTAAATATAAATTAAGCAACCTAACCTACCTGATGTGCCTATATTTAATTATAATTATTATAATCCGGTCCTTTCCACATAATAATAACAAAGGGTCATAAATAATGGGATGGCCACAGGTACTTTTACTGCAGTCATTAAGTTATATCCACTTTTCTTGAAACAATCTTTACATATCTCGGGCCGTCGGAGGCTTTTCCGGACTCGTGCATAAAAGCCTCTTTTCGGCCCTTGATACGTAATGTACTATTCTATCAGTTTAAAAATTATTAAAAGTGGTCCATTATTAACGAAATATCAACTTTAATTGGGACGTGAATTTTTTTATTTGTAGCGGCTTCAAATTTTTCCTACCCAAATTTCTTATAAATATTTATTTTTTAATATCTCCGAAAGTAATTTTAGATATTATTTTCAATTTTGATGTGTTAATAAGATACAAGACCGTGTATTATTTTAGTTAGAAAAGTTATCCGTCGATTATAATTATCACGATTTATCATTCTACTGACTTCTTTAAAGGGTGAAGATCAGCAAGTTAGAGAAATGAAAGAGAAATACAAGCGCCTCCAAGAGGACTTCAAAGCCAAAGTAACCGAAATCGCTAGCTTGAGGACCGACAATGAAAAATTGAAAGAAATTGCCGAAAGAGCGGAAGAAGCTCGCGTCAAATTGGAACTAAAAGTGAAGGAGCTCGAGAAGAAGTTGAAGGACCTTAAAGGCGACGGAGATAAGGTGAGATATGATGTAATTTTTTCTCCTGGGTTTTCGGTCATATATTGTGAATTAAGGAGTTTCGATTTCGTTCCTAACCATCTTCAGAACTACAATATCAACAAAAATTAAACCCGAAAACCTAGGAGAAATATCATTCAGCTATAGTTTTATAGAACGGCCAATAAATCAAAAACATAGATATGATACTGTCGATCGTACACAGTACCAAGTAAAGTAAGTCGAGGGAGAGGGGCATTTCCTATCCCCCCCTCCCTCTTTCCGTATTCAAACTTATTGTAAGTATGTACCACAAACAAATCCCACAGAAAATTGGCTCCATATTGAAGACTGTAAAAATAATTTTAAAATCGAAACTGAAGAAAATTATGCTTTGAACAATTAAAAACCTATAATATATTTTATTAACAGGTAGCTTAGGTACATTATAAACATTTATAAATAATTTAAAATTTAATATTTACTTCCCTAACGTCTTTCTTTTATAAGAACTCCTGGATGTGTCTCGTATTAGGGTCCAGCAATAGTCGGCTAACATATTCGGGCTCCACTTTCCTGTATACCTTTTGTCTATGGAGGCAATATCTTGGTGAAATCGTTCTCCATGCTCATCTGATACTGCTCCTAAATTTTCAGGAAAAAAGTCCAAATGAGAATGGAGAAAGTTAAGTTTTAGTGACATGTTGCATTCTAAAATATGATAGGCCGTGAGTAGTTCTTCCACGAGTTCACGATAATTTTCTGATTTATTATTTCCAAGAAAATTGTTGCAAACACTTCAAATGCATTCCATGCCTGCCTTTCATTGTCACTTAAAATTTGCCTGAAGTTCGCATCTTTAAACAATTGCCTAATTTGGGGACCAACAAAAATTCCTTCTTTAATTTTGGCCGAACTGATACGTGGAAATTTGTCTTTTAAATACTTGAAAGCATTTCCTTCTCTATACAGTGCTTTAACAATATTTTTGATCAGACCCAGCTTAATGTGAAGTGGAGGTAAATATATTTTTTCCTTCTGAACTAATGGTTCTCGGGTCAAATTTTTAACGCCAACTTGTATTGTGTCACGTGGAGTCCAAACCTTAATTTTATAATGTTTGTCTCTTGCACGGCTGTCCCATTCACACAAAAAGCAACAGTATTTTGTATAGCCTGCTTGCAGTCCTGTTAGTAACGCAACCACTTTTAACTCTGCACATATGTTCCATTTGTGATCTTCGTACTTTACACATCTTAGTAACATCTTAAAATTGTCATATGTTTCTTTCATATTTACCGAATGACCTATAGGAACCGATGGATGCTCGTTTCCATTAAAAAGTAAAACAGCTTTTAGACTTGTTTTAGACTAATCTATGAATAGTCTCCATTTATCGGGAGTATATGGTAAGTTCAGTTCGGTCATTAGGCCAGGTATGTCATAGCAAAATACTAAATCACCTTCAACTGCAAAAAAATTTGTGAGAGTAGATTGCCTTTTCCTGTAGATGGACACCTTCACTCCTTTTCCCAAGATCTTCCACTGCTGCAGGCGACATCCGAGAAGTTCAGCTTTTGTTTTCGTGAGGTCCAAGTCACGAACAAGGTCATTTAATTCACCTTGAGTGATTAAATGAGGTGTATCAGGCAAATCATGAGAACTAGGGATGTAGCTTGGTCCGGCTTCTGGTGAAATACGTCCGGAGTCTGATTCGGAATCAAGCGTGTAACTCTCAGGTGGCTGGGGAATGGGTAATGAGTTGTCATGGGGCACTGGTCGCATTGCAGAAGGAATATTGGGGTACTGAATGCTACGCTTGGTTTTGCTAGTAATTCCTTTAATATTCGTCATGCAAAAATAACAATCATCTACGTGATTACGAGGTTCCCTCCAAACCATTGGAATTGCGAATGGCATAGATTTATGAGTACCTTTCAGCCATCCAGTCAATGTTCTCGAGCACGAACTGCAACATATTTTTGGGGCCCAGGACCTATCTTCATCGCCAACTTTGCATCCAAAGTACAGTTCATAAGCCTTTTTTACTAATGAAGATATCGGTTTTTGGTACGCTTTCGCGGTAACTTCGCCACAAATATAACAGAAGGTATCGGCTTTATTAATGCAAGCACGCATCCACATTTTTGGTACCGTTTTACGACGCACGTAGATCTAAGCGAAAATATTAATAGATGTTTACTAAATGATTATATAGTAACGACTAAAGGGATATTTCAAGCATAGATCCAGATAAGCTGCAAATAACAATGGGGCGACCCTTTATTACCTATTAATGGGCCTATTCGACCCTTCCAAGAAATCTGAGGCCAATATAAACATGTGAGGGTCAGTTGTATATTAGTTTAAGTCCAAATGTTACAAAATACACGATATTTTTATAAAGAGGATTTTTGTGTTGATTAGTGTTATTGGCCCATAGTTATGCACCTTTCCTCCAATTTAACCGACTTCGTATCTCTTACAGTTTCCGAAATCCCAATGGTGAAGAACGAATTTGTTACACCCTGTATCGTCATTTCTGGAACAATATGCTTACAAAAGGCATTTTTTCTAATTTTGAACAAGGGCCGATATTTCAAAGTGACCTTAAGGTACACAATGACATAAGTCATCCTTAACACAAGTTCTTTTGTTCCACTTAACGCGTCAATTGGCCCTCGAATTAATTTACAACGTAATTTTTTTTAAGGCTCACCTATCGTTAAGGGTGCCTTTGCTAAGGTCTAATTGAGGATACAGAATGACATAAGTCATCCTTAACACAAGTTTGATAGCATTAAAGTTCTCTCTTACTCGCATCTAAAGGAATAGAAAATTAAGGAAGTGACAATCTTCTACTTAACGCGTCAATTTACCCCCAAAATTAATTTAAAACATAGCTTTTTAAGGTTTACAATAACGTTAAGGCTACCTTAGCTGAGGTCTAACTTAAGGTAACAATCAATATCGGCCCTTAACGTGTCTTCCAAAGGTGGTGTTACGAAATAAAAAACCACAATCTCTGGAAACGGTAGTAACTTGAATTGAGAGTCGATATAGTCACAAAACATCTGATAATTTTCTTGTTTTCTTAGGGAAGCTCCAAAGAACAGCTAATTGAAATGCAACAACAGCTGAAGGTTCACAAGGAGCTATACAGGCAAGCTCAGGACGAGCTGGAAGAGCTCAGGGCTTTGGTAGAAGATATCCAAGGACAACTTAATGACTATCGAAATAAGGTACAGAATTAATTAAGAAATGCGTACGAAACCGGACATCCTGCTTTAATTAGCACGTTACGTACGTATTTCAGGATTTTCCTGAAAAAAATTTATTATATATTATATATCCAAAGTATCCACATATGAATTGCTGATAATTTGCTAGATTTTCTCCAATCTTCTCATACTTGAATTTAATCTCCAGTTGTGATTTAGGAAAATTGTCATTGTAAACAAATGTAAAATAATAGCAATTCAATTGTTTAAGTAGTTTTAACATGCTCGCCCCCACCTTAAATTAATTTTAAAAACACTGTTTTGTTCTTTATCCTCTTATCTGCAAAACCCATTGTACGAAAAAGTGGCACCTCTATTAGATCGGTAGTTATAAAATATATTCGATCGCAAGTCTGTCAGTTCAGTTGACCGCCAGTAGATATTTAATTTTAGAATATTTTAATATACAAAAAGTTACATTTTCTTTATATCAAAAGTACAATTATTAAATGTGCATTGCATGAATGACATGTTCCTTTTACTATTCTGCCATGGACACAACTGCCGTTGATGTATTTGGTCGCAAATCCGGTGTTATTTCAGCACTGCCACACGTTCTAAACACTTTATTGGCTATTTCTCTTCTGTGTATTACCGATTCATCAACATACCCTTCAACGACCGTTGATTACTTCCAACCGCCATGTTTCTTTAGACATCAAGTCTCCCCTCAGACTTAACTAAAAGTGTATCAGACGATCTTCGAAATGAATGATGATCTAGGTTAACATTTTCAAGTTGAAGAAAATTAGCTACTTATAAAACTGTTTTTGACCCACAACCTGATTAATACATTTTCCATTGTGATATGCATAAAATAGGCGGCGATCCCTTGCTGCTGTTGGACGAAGCGCTATGTACATTCAGAAAAATTTAATATATTTTTCAGTAACTAGAAATCTCCTGATTACATCATTCTTTGTTTACTTAATTTTCACAATTAATAACGTTCCCGAATCTTCAATATCTGATATTACCTGGCTGATGTCACAAATTCGACAAGCTCCTACAATCGCAAATTAAACAACAACCCTGGCCAGTAAATAAACTTTATCGGGAGGATTATACAGGGTGTTATGGAAATGACGTATTATATTTAAATGGGTGACTCCTGGGGTGTCCTAGAGAAGCGCTACATATTTTTTTTAATCGAACGTTTAAAAAGTGCTGTAATTCAACCCTAAACCCATTGTTGCCAACTGTGTAAAAAATGTAAAACTTTAGATTCTTATTAAAATAATATTTAGTTAACCTAGTATTCAAATAGAAGTGAATCCAGGTGCCAGTATACTAGCAAGTAATCCAGGGCACAGATATATTCAGGTTTTTGTTTTTTTTTCTATGGGAAAAGCTTTATGCTCATCACGTACCCTGATGATAATGTGGAACTGCATAATAAGCTTATACCCACTAAACCCCATTCGGCCTCTTATTTCCAATCTCTCGGAACATATACAATTTACGTACCGTATACCTAAAACAACAGCACTATAGTATACAAATTATTTCGCAATAGAAATTCAGAAATAATAAAAACGCTAATTTATAATGGGCTAATCAAATTTATTAATCCTTTACTGAAGAAGAATGATGAAATAATTATGTTGATATACGCTTCCTTCCCATCCTTCCATCCCTTTAAAATAAATAGTCTCGTCTAACTAGCGCGGTTGCCATTTCCGAGACTTATTATTTATATTTTACGAGACATTATACAGAAAAGTATTACAGAAGGAAATTCTGCATTTTATGAATACAACTTTATGAAACATCGAAAGTGGCAACGCTGTATTTTTAAGTATTAACCCCAGCCGCTGCAGTCGCGTAAAGAATAGGCAACCAGATTGTCCAAGATCAGCTGTTTAAAGAAGCCGGCCGGTTTCCTAATATTTTTTTAAACAGATTTATGTGTTCAATTGTGTGTTAATATTTAAACCCGAGTTTAAATTATTTAAAGTTATTTGTTCTTTTCGCGACGGCAGTGCCCCAGTCCAGCAGTTCAATATCGATCGACGGAACCAACGTGTTATTTATTTTTTAAATTTTTAGATGTTAAATACATTATTTCCCAGACCACTCAGACAATAAGGGCATATTTTTGTCTATACAGTAGCACTTTAAAATATTAATTCAGATTGAATGGTACTTAGATGTGTTCATCAGACGCGATTTTGTGAGATTATTGTGCCGGTTTGTTTTTGTTCGGGTTACCTAGGTACTTGGTGTTTTTTTTTTATAAATTAAGTTTGTTTTAAATAAGTCCGAAAAGCTAAATAAAATTGCATTTTTTTTTTAAAGGGTACGTGGCATTTATAAACTTTTAAGTTGTCCAGATCTGACGGGTGTCGTTCGAATTGAACAAATGAGAACATACCTGACCATTTATAAATTCCGCGGCGGTTCGTTCGAGTCAGTTCAAGTTTATAAATCAGAGATTGTTTCCCAGCGAACTGAACTGAACGTAAAATTTTATAATAATGTACCCTGAAAAATAAACAACTTGCAATCTGTCAAGGGTTATTGACTTTCTAAAGAGTTTACCTTGAAGATATGACATCACTGTTGACATGTTGCTTTGTTTATCTTCCTGACAGGGGCACCATGTGGTCATTTTTGGTTTGACATAAGGTCATGTACAGGGCATATTAAATTTAAGCGCCATTTTTGGATATTTTCTTCAATTTGTTTTTATCCCAGGATTTGCCGATTTAAATATAATACGTAATTTCCATAACACCCTGTATAAAGAATCACTAATATCTGTAATCGTAAAAATAACACCTTTTTGGGCGTGTAACCTTTCTCATTTTGTTTCAGAAATGTAATTCGTTTGAAATATTTTGAAATGTCTACATTATTATTTTATTGTAACATACTTTTAATCATTGAATAATTCGACCACACTGTTGATGGCTTTTGTTGTGCCAATTCTGAAAAATAAGCCAATAACACCGTCGTCGACAAAGAACTGCATGTCTTTTTCATCTTCCATTCCATAAATCTTGAATACACGTTTTCGTAAATATTGCGCGATTTAGCTGGCAATAATTTTTGTGACGCTCCATTCGCTGCTTCTACCAATTCTGGACGAGTCAGAGAAAACTCGGAATCAGACATTTTTAACTTTATAATATTCAAAATAACTAATAAACAACAACTAAGTTCTTAATTTCTAAATTAAATCGCAGAATTAAATTGACAGATATTTGATTATTTTAAAGGTTTCCTTAGCAACGCAGGTCTAATTGTCGTTATAAGTAAAACAGCCTACTAGTTTAAAAATTAAAATTTTACATCGATATTTTTAAAACTTTAATATTATTGTAATAATATGTTCTTCCCGTCAAAAAAAAATAGTGTCTTATATACGGGAAAAATATTAGATTTTAGCTCTCGGAAACACAACCTCGAGCTCAAATCTAATATTTTTTCCATTGTGTAATAAATAACTATTCTTCGTTGATGATTGTCATTTTATATTTTGACGTTATATAATTATAATTTATTTCTAGATACCATATTTGGCAACTGAATTTTACTTTACTCATATCATTTTAGCACATTTTCTTATTTTTTGACCACTCTGTACGTTATATTTGCGATTTTTTCCCGGATTATGAGTTTTTAAAGTAAGCAAAGCCTTTTATGAAGAATAGTGACTGTATTACCCTTTTATATATTTTTTCCGTTGTAATCATAATAACTTCGTTCCAAAATTATTTTGGGACGTTATTCTTTTATAACGTTAAAATCGGTAACGTTATCGAATTACAACCGTTATTCCCACCAGTACCCCCGTTCTCTATTTTAGTATTTGGAAGCAATTCAAACGGTGGAGGAACAGCGACGGCAAATCGAAATCATGCGCATGGAGAACAACAGAATCAGCGAACAAGTCAATTTGGAGATCATGAGGGTGAAAAATCAGTTCCAGGAAAAATTGCAAGAATTGGCGCCACTGCCGGATATTTTGAAGGCCACACAAATGAAGGTTAAACAATTTAACTATTATCTCGTATATTTTGTTAATTATTTAAATTTCAAAATATGTTTGAAACCAGGGGACGCGTCGCGACGCTGACTTTTGGGATACGACGGTATGCATGGAAGGTATAAATGACAATTATATTTTAATCGATTTAAGGTACAGTTTAATACGTTCCTTATGCCCTCAATAATCATGCCTTACTCACCTCGATTTGCTTGATTTTGTTACAGACGACCTATACAGGGTGCCATAAATACCGTGGGCCACTATTGATATAATGGAGATCGTTTAAATTAGACCAAAGTTGTCTTTTTCAGTGACCATTTATAATGAGTTTACAGTGTCGCCAAATAGTTAGAGATATTAAAGGAAATCTGAAGATTAATCAAAATTTTCGCACAGATTCGATCAAAAATTGTTTCATACAGAAAATTTATGGTTTTTTTTATTCTTTACCAAGCGCAATCACGCATTTTGTAAACTTTATTAAATTAATTATTAATGGATTATGATGTATTTTTAATAAACATTTTCAGTTGCTTTTAATCGGTTTTAAGCCATTTAAATATCAATTGTTATAGGATAGTTCAGATTTGATATGTTCCAACTATAAATACTAAAGGCCAGAACCATGTTAAGGGCATTTATGAGAAAAGAGATTGATGATGCATTTAGGAATTGAAACATCTGAATTGGTAGTAATAACTTAAACGTTAACCATCATTTTAAAAACGTTAAGAGTGTTTGGTAGAGAATGAAAAACATAACTTTTTTATATGAAGCAATTTTTCAGCAAATTAAAATTTTGTATTTTCAAATTTCCTCTAATATTTCTAAAACTATTTGGCAACACTGTAATCACATTAAAAATAGTCATTAAAAATGCAACTTTTCTTTAATTTAATCGCCCTCGTAACTCTTGCCGTTTCGGAAATAGCAATGTCTCTAAGAATGCAAAAAATGATAATTTTTTCATTCTAGCTTCAAGAAGCTCAACAAATGCACCTCTTGGCCGAAAGAAATAACGAAGCACTGGCCAGGGAACTTCAGGCGTACAAGGACAAGCTTCAAGCGATAGAGGAAGAATTAGCCTTCTCAGCGGACAATAGTGTAAGTGGAATTAGGGAGCTGAAATTTTGTACCGTAATTATTAAGGGTGTTACTGGACAAATTTCAAATCCAAAAGTTTATATACATGAATCTTATGTACTAAAATACTTTGTTTTCGCTATACAATTTTTTTTTTGGTTTTTATCAAAAGTCTCGAAAACTGTTTGAGAAATTACACTAAATTTCGCTATAATGTAAACTTTACTAGACAGGGTAACAGGGTAACGCATTCATACTTCACCATTGGTACAAAGTTGCGTGATAATAGGCCCATTAATATGCCGCGAACAACTCAAAAATACATACAAGAAATATTTATAAAAATCTGAAATTTTGCGTTTCGGTTTTTAATTTGTCCTGACTTTGTTCGAAGAGATGTCGAAAATAAATTTCAATTCTCATTGCTACTTTCTATTCTACATCTACGTTCAGCGGTATATAACACTCACTCGGTCTCCAACGTTTTGTTCCTTAAATTGACCATATTCATTGAAATACCCCTGTGGTGAACATGAAAAAGACTACACAAAATTTTTATTAAATTTTAAAATAATTATAGAATAAATTATAGGATAAAAATTTAAATATCATTTTTATTAAATTTAGAAAATTGGAAAATTTTTATAAAATAACATTTTATTAAATTCAGAAATTTGGAAAATTTTATAAATTAAATATTTAACAACGTAAAATATTTAAATAAAATATTTAAAAATAAGATATAAATAAAAATTATTTATATAAATTAAAATTATTTAAATAGATTAAAATTTTTTAATCATAATTGGAATCAAAATTTAATTAATCAAAATTAATAAAGTCAGAATAAAATACTTAGAAATTATTACGAAGAAATTAAATCGAAAAGTCGCTAGCCAAGGAATTCAGAGAAAGTTCACGAGAAATTCCAGAAAAATTCGGAAAAATCGATTCGACTACCTTTTGGAAAATTAATTTGTCATAATCTACTGTTAGTTTTGCTTTAATTAATATTTTTTTGCCAATGTACAGGGTTTCCCATTTTCGATACTTTTATAGGGTATCTCCGTTATTGTTAGTGCTATCAAAAAAGTAATGTAGGTGTCATGTGCTCTTTTTGGGTCCAACTTAAAATGATATAATATACCTAACATAACCGCCTCTGTTCCCAATTTATTGGTTGTATTGTTTGCGGATGATACATCTGTGGCTGAGTCAGATGAATGTGAGAGCATACTGTGTGAACGGCTAAATGCTTGTATGAGCGGTCTGAGGGTCTGGTTCCGGGCGAATCTGCTGGCTCTGAATGAGGCGAAGACTGAGCACATCAGGTTTGGATTAAGAGAGATTGAGGAGGTGGGCGCTGAGGAGGTCAGGTTTCTGGGGGTGTACCTTGATCCTCATTTGAGATTTGATAAATAGGTTGATCATATGGCTAAGCGCCTATCAAAAACTATATTCCTTTTGAAAACTCTTAGGGGTGTGTTGCCATTTTCCTGTCTACTCCAGACGTACCATGGGGTGTTTCAGTCTGTGGCCTGCAATGCAGTGATGGTCTGGGGGCACTCGGCGCAGGCGGAGCGTGTTTTCGGGTTGCAACGAAGGGCGGTGAGAGTGATTGCGAGTGCCGGATACAGAGAGGACGCAAGGGAGATTTTTAGGCGGCTGGGGATCATGACGATTCCTAGTCGATACATATATGAATGCCTTATTTACTGTCACAGGAACATAAACTCGTACAATCTGAATCAAAATTTTCATGACTATTCGACCAGGCAGGGTGATAATATCAGGATCGATTACCATAGATTAGAACGGTCCAGAGTCTCAACGAATTATTATGGTCCCAAATTATATAACAGTCTCCCTCAGTACGTGCGGGGGCTACCTGAAAAGTCTTTCAGAGTCTGGGTGAGGGACTATCTGGTTCAGAGAGCTTTCTACAGTATACAGCAATTCCTCGACTGCAATGGTCATTGACCCTCTGGTGTTAGCGCCGGCTTCCATGCTCAACAGTGCGTCACTATTGTGACTAAATTTTATAATGATTGTATTTTAATGTGTTGTTATGTTTAAATTCGTCATAAGTGTCTTTTTAGGCTTAGTATTTTAAAGTGTAAAATATTCTTTGAATGTTTTAATTGTGTTAGTTTTGATTTTTTTTGGATTGACGTCGGTCAAATTGTTTGTTACATTTATGCCGTAATATATTTGAATTTGAATATTTGAATTTGAATTTGAATTTGATAAAATCAAAATTTCAAAATTTTCGCTCGCTTAAGAGGATACCGGGGTAAAATCTAAAATTGACAATTTCAAAATTACGCTATATTTTCTTAGTTAAAAGAGATATGGAAAAATGGTTTATACATAAGTTTCTTTATATTGATTGTTGAATAATCTGCTGTTTTCGGAATAAGTGTACGGGGTCAAGTAAAAAAGTTATCGGACCTATTCTCATTTTTTTTAAATGGAACACGATATTTTAAATATAACACATAGTGTTGTAAAATTTCCCGAAATATATGTTTGGAAATATTTCCGGAAATATTTCCTGAAACATTGGAAATATATGGAAATATTGGAAACAAATTAAAGACTAAAAAAAAATAAGAAAAAACTAAATATTTATTTAAAAAATAACAACAAAAAATAGAACGCTTCTTATACACGAACACAAATAAATGTTAAACATCAAAGAAATAGAAATAGGGTCAAATTTGTAAAAAAAAATAATTATTTTTACAAACAAGTCGAGCAAGAGGCATATCTTCATCGCTGTCGTCATCATCCTCAATATTATCTTCGGCATTAGGGTCTTCTTCATTCCAGTCAACTTCTTCAAAATCTTTAACAGTGTCACTAGTGTCAGTGTCGGAAATAAAAATTGACCTATCGCCCTTTTAAATTTTCTTTAGCAAGTTTTCATTGTGGGATACGTAGAGCAATTTAGCCGCTCTGTCATTAGTAAGCCTGTTTCTTCTGCTATATACTGTGCAGTGTGTCTTTGCAACTTAGTTTCAATAGAAGCTTCCAGTAGAGGTGATGGTGTAGTGATTATACAATTTATGACTCCTTGGTTTCGTATGTTGCTCCACCCGTCGCTTTGTAGACCTAGAATTTCACTTTCAATAATTGTAGTTTCAACCCTCTCCTTTACTTCATTAAACGCTGCATCCAACTTTGTATTCGACAGTTTATATCTACTTGGTAGTACAAAACTTAATACAATACATGCACTGGTAAATATTGTTACCTTTAGAAATGCAATACTTCCAAACAATGTCTTTTGTTTTCCCCATTTTAAAACTCACTAACCATCGACACTATCAAAGAATCAAAAATATACTTTAAAAACTTACAAAATATACCACAACATATACTGTATAAAAATCTACTCTTAAAACGCACTGCGGCACTCATGTGCTTGCACTGACTGCTTGCTTTAACAAATTATACGATATTTTTGTCGAACGGGAATTCTCCGATGGGCTCGGGGCTTCCCCGCTTTCCAGGTGCCAGCCGTAGAAATCCAATGTTGCCAATAAATCGGAGAATCGTCGAGCTGGAGATATTCATATGTGTTTGTGAAAACTGTATTATTAGTATAGGGTTACAAAATATAAAAGATATAATAATAAACATTTGTTTTGAATCATTTAGAACAAGTTTTAAATATTTTTTAAAATATTTCCAATATTCTCAATATTTCCAAATTTCCGAGACAAGTTCGGAAATTTCCAATATTTCCATTTCCATGGAAATATTTCCAACGGAAATATTTCCATTTACAACACTAATAACACACCATGGATGATATTGGTTTCCTAGGCGATTTATTAAACTTTATTACTTTAAACCACAGTAGGACATGAAACAAAAGCTAATATCCTAGAGACAACTATGTTGACATTCTAGTTGTTATTAACATTTAACGTCAAATTTTTTACATATTCATTTGTGAAAAATACTTATCAATATTTTCAAAAATTTGAGGATATCTATCATCCATAGTATGTTATAAATTTGAAAAGAGAGTTTGAAATGCTATCTTTTTAGATTAAAATATACAGGGTGTTCCATTTAAAAAAATGAGGTTAGGTCCGATAATTTTCTTACCTGACCCCGTATACTTATTTTGAAAACCATAGATTATTCAACAATCATTATAAATAAACTTATGAAGTAAACATTTTTCTGTATCTCTTTTAACTAAGAAAATATAGGGTAATTTAGGAATTGTCAATTTGTTGATTTTCCCCCCTATCTCTCTGATTTTACCATTTTAAGTTTGACCCAAAAAGAGCACATGACACCTACATTACTTTTTTGATAGCACTAACAATAACGGAGATACCCTATAAAAGTGTCGAAAATGGGATACCCTGTACCTATTTGTTGGTTATTTTTTCATACTCACTGTTTCCGTATTGTTAATTATTGTTAGTGTTAATTATCTTGTTTTATTATTATTATGTAGTGTATTATTATAAAATAATTTTAAAAACATTCATTTTAATACCTACTGCATTGAACTGTTTTTACAAAATTATGGAAAATACAGGTCCGTATCCTGAAACTTTCATGAAGATCGAAGCCTCGAAAGGTAATTAAACGATAATGTGTGGTACATCATTGAATTTAGAATAAAAAAAGGTCTTAAAATTTAACATTATAAAATCAGGGCCGTATTAGAAAAATGAAGTTGATGGTGATTGCTTGAAAACGAAACGTCGTATAAAATAACTTGTTATGTATTCTTAGAGTTCACTAAAAGTTGCTGTGAGAATGTTTTGTCAGTTTTGCTTTAACTTTAATACTAACGTAAAATTTAAAATTGAAAATTTCAGTTTACCTTAAATTACTCAAAATTTAAAAACCTTTCACAAACTTTTTGTACGGCATATTGTTCCTGCTTTGTTTGCGATATTTTTTCCCCATTTAGTTGTATCTGTTGCCATTAACGAGATCCCCATAGATGTCCTTCTTATCTTCTGCACCCGTATAAATTAAATTCGAAAAAAATTGAGAAAGAAATCCAATATGAAATAACGAAACCCGTAAGTTATTCTACAATGTGCATTTCACATATTTTTTTGTTATAGGCTGCAGGTGCAGGAGAAAAAGCTGCCCTTACTGACCGTGTCCACGATCTAGAAACGATGTTACAGGAAAGTAAAGATGAAAACACCGAGCTTCAGCTAGACATGGGTAATGATTTTTTTTTTAATAGATGAAATTTTTTTACGGTAAAATATTAATCGGCTTGAACAAAATATAATAGTATATTAAAGTACAAGTTTTATAAAGCTTCCAACTGAGTAACACGATTTCTAAGGGACGTCATAGGATTTTCTTCAACAGAATGAAGAACTAAGACTGTAGCAGCATCATCATGGTCGTATTTCTTCTTTTTTGAGGTCCAAAACCGAAGCAGTTCTCTTGAACTTTTTTATTAACTTGCAGATTGCCATCCGAGTTATTGGGATTCCTACAAATTTCTCGGTAATTTGTTCCATGACGTAGCGGTATGAAACTTGACCATCCCCATAACATTGTATTATAAAAACTCTTTGTTCAGTAGATAGCATTTCTACTTAAATAATAACTTCATTAAATAAAGACATCGACAACAAGTACCTATCATCTTAAGTGTCATTAATATTTTAACTAGGTTCACCAGTCAGAGGTGTGCCAGAGAATACTTTTTGGGAAATAATTGTTACATAGTAAACCTTTTAATGAATTGTTCTACTTCGGTTTGTTGTGTAGAAAACACATTCATTAAGAGTGTCTTTTTTTCGTATCTTTCAAAATAAAGTATGTTTACTCTTAAGCAAAATAACATTTTTGCAGTTTTTACCCACCCTGTATACAAAAATTGAAGTTTCTTATGATGAATCGTATTTTCTAGACAAGGAAAAACGTTTATTAAGAGTGACTTTTTTTCGTATCTTTCAATTGTTAGTCCATTTGTCCTCTTGTAAACCCCATCCGTGGACATACTGTATATAGAAACAGTATATTGCTAATACCATCTGCAATTATGTCCCCGCTATGGACATCGAAGGGGGCGTAGTGAGTTTGCTCAGTTCGGAAATTTCCTTGTGACAGTAAACATTCGACAGGACCGGATTTCAACTTTTTTAATGTAAATTTCACTGGTTAGTTAGGAACAATATTGCCATCCAAATTTTGATTAGTTCGATTTAAGACATGGTTCCATGCATACGATTTCTAACGATATGATGATCTGACGGTGCCCTGATTGGTGTAAACTTTTAGTGCTAAATTCCGTCCGAATATTTGTAATAATCGACATGATGAGCTTTATTTTAATTTTCATCCCACGTCGTATGTTTCTTAACCTCACTTTTATCTAAACCAAAAATTTAGAATGAATGACTATATTGACTATGTTTGAAATTATTATCAGCTACTAATGCAACAAATTAAAAATTCCTTAATTTTAAGGTTAGGTAGTGACCAAATGTATATTATATTGTATACAAGTGACACTTTCTTCTATTTTTACTAGCTTTTTAGTGAAATTCGGTTCCGAAGATCGGATAATCTGATAAGCAACATATTTTCGTATATATGTACATACCTGAAATACTTTATACCTGGTATTGATCCACGACTTTTGCAAAAAGCACCATGCACTTGTGTCCTTTCATCTTAAATAAAACAAGTTACTAACCTACCAAACAGCGAATCAAATCACCACAAATTAAAAACTCCTTTACAAAAATTGTTGTCAGGTAATTAAAGTTTATAAGCAGTAGTATACCGACAACAATGTGGCTGAACCACTTTTTATTCTGTAATTTGAAAAAGAATCCAGAACCAAAGATGGCGACGAATAACAACAAACAAATAATGTCGGGCCGGCTCTGACGCGATCGATAAAATTGCCACCCTGCTGCGCAAACTCAATAGGCCAGCGTCATCTCCCATAGCGGGGACACTTTTTGTATTTTGGAACGTTCGTATTGGTAATATACTGTTTATATTCAGGGTGTCTTTTTAAAACCCGAACACCATTTTTTCTCGCTCAGATTGCATTTTTTGATTTCGACCTCCTCAGATGATTTTCGTAGTTTTGAGGGGGAAATCGAATGGCGCAGATTTTTTTCACCTGCGGTGTTCAGGTGGTGCCCTGCGCAGGGCAACTTTTTTTTTTAAATGGGAACTCTTTTTTTTCTCGTAGGTTCCGAACCTTCATTAAAAAACAAGCAACTATCGTCCTAAACATTTTTTATTCGGGTTCGGGTTTTAAAAAGAGACCCTGTATATGTTGTAACTTCTGCGGGGGGGGGGGGGGGGGGGGGTTCTCAACTTTGTCCACCCCTCAATTAAATCCTGTATCCGCGCATGCAAAACACGCTTATAAACAGTTTTTCTGGGGCATTTCTGGAAGTGTTAGGGCACTCAGGAACCACATACGAGATTTCGTCAAAGCAAATAAACTTTAACTTTAACACCCTGTAACTCCGTTAATAATCAATTTTCGAAAAAATGTTACAGGAAGAGGTGGCACTTATTTTCGGACTACAATTATCCCCTAAATTATTGGCTCATCATTTCCGGACACCCTGTATAAGTGGGACGAAAAATCTTCCTTTAAAATTATTTAATTTTTAGGTCAGCTAAGAGAAATTGCCGACGAAAACGAGAAACTTGCCAACGAGAAACTACACGAAATCACTCAGCTCGAGAGTCAACTCGAGAGCGTGCGCGAGGACTCAGCCAGGCAAATTTCGCGGATCAAGGATCGGTGCGAGATTGTGCGGAAATCGATGCAGAATCAAATAAACGATCTGGAGCGCCAATTGGCTCAGACGAAGGCCGGTGCCAAGGCGGCCGAGAAAGAGAGGGACGATATCAGACAAAAGATGCAATCGCAGATCAGAAATTTGAATGAAAATTTCGAGGACGCGCAGATGAGGATCAGAAATTTACAGGTATGTTCGAATTAAATTGTAGACCGTTTGCAAATGCAGTCAAAATGGCGGATAGGCGCCATCTTGGCGCGTCGAGGGATCTTGCGATACATCATTTTGAAGGTCCTATCGAGTACTTTACGACGATAGAATATTCCTTCTCTATTCGCACACAAAACAAAATGGCGGCGCTTTAAAAACTGCATAGCTATTAGTTTCTAATTATCCTTTACCTCGTTTACCATCTTAGAAAAATAAATACAACCTGGCAGGGCGTAGTAGGAATCAGAAAGAGCTACACTTTCCTACATATTTCATGGTGATGAAATTCAAAATGGCGGATGGGCTCCATCTTGTTAGAAAAATTGGATAAGAAGATTTGACTTGCGATACATTATTTTATAGGTCCTATCGAGTGCTTTACGTGCCCAGAAATATTATGTCCATATTCGTACTCAAAACAAAATGGCGACCTTTTAAAAATAATATTTACTATTTTTTTCTTTTGTTATTTTAGTTTAGATTTTACAACTTGACGTAAAGCAGGCAGGCAACAGCTGTCTGATACTCACTGCTTCCTACCGACTAAGATACCAAAAAAATATATATATATTATTTTATTAAAAGCCGCCATTTTCGAATAGGGACAGGTAATTCTGGGATCGTAAAGTACTCCAGAGAACCTTCAAAACGCAAGATCCCCTCCTCCTATTTAATTTTCTTATAAAGATGCCGACCATCCGCCATTTTGACAGCTGGAACTGTCATTTTTGCGTCAGAAGGTAGTTTACCTTCCCTTATTGTACACACCCAAGTTTTGTAAAAATGAATTTTTGATAATTTGCTGGATTTTCTCCAATCTCCTCATGTTTGAAATTTAATATCTCCAGTTCTACTGATCGTATCAATGTGGGTCTGTTCTTATTTAATTCTTTGTTATATTAGATCTCGAAGTGTATTTAAAAAATTGTAATTGTAGACGTAAATTTTGTGCATCATAAAAATAAAATATAGTATTATACAGGGTGTCCGCTAATTAATGGGACATGGAAAAACCACACACTCCTACGACGTAAAAATATTAGGATTTAATTATACTTACCTATATCCGAAAGTTGATATTAACTGAGATACAGGGTGTTCAAGTTAAAGCTTCATTTTTGTTTTTCTCTAATAACTTTGACAGAAACCAACGGTTTTTTACAAAATATGGCAATTATGGTTTTTTTAGGATGAGGAACTGATTTTTTGGTGAAATTTTAGTGCACAATGTAGAGGGCGCTGCCTGCGGCATTTTTACACATTTATTAGGTCATAACTTTTTTGTGCCTCCGTGATGTATTTAAGTTTTTAATGGAAATAATACTTGTCTCATATTTATTACGTAAAAAAGGTATTTCCTTGAAGGTTAGAGACAATGCTGTATCATGAGTGTTTTCGATGTGGAGAGTCTCACCAACGTCCCAGTAAAGGAAACTCTTCAGATTATACGACATTATTTGGAACAGAAGCGATGACGAACTTCAAAGCTTTCTATAACACATGAACAACCTGACCCCTACAATTAAATTTACTATGGAGAAAGAAAATAATGACAGACTACCTTTTCCAGACGTTATAGTCCAGAGACACAGGAATACCATCATCACATCGGTCTACAGGAAACAAACTCACACAGGACAATACCTTAATTATGCCTCGAACCATCGAAATTGACAGAGCATTCACGCTTTGCAACTCACAAGAGGCTATCACACAAGAACTTAACAACATCACCAAGGACCTAGGAATGAATGGTTATCCCCAACGACTGGTAGACCAAGCCATCCAAAAAGCGTCAAAATCACAAGCAGAGAACGAGGGATGACACCGAATTTGGACCGACCATAAATATACCCTATGTCAAGGGGGTTTCTGAAAAGATTCGACGAATAGGACAACAATACAATATTCGAATAGTATTCAGCTCCAAAGACTCTTTAAGAAGCCACCTGACAAAGACAAAACCAACCAACCACAAAGACACAAAGAATTGTGTATATAGAATACCCTGCGAGTGCGGACAATCCTATGTTGGTGAAACCCTACGGCCATTGGAAACAAGGATCAAGGAACATCAGAGCCACACACGAAAGGGAGAAACAAACAGATCCGGAGCAGCAGATCACGCTTGAACCCACGGCCACCACTTACAATGGGGACAATCAAGTATCATACTTAAGGAAGAACATTGGCGAAAGAGGAAATTCAAAGAAGCAGCTGTCATCATTCAGAATCCTGGTTGTTTTAGCAAACCCTCTTTAGATATAAGGAACATTTGGAAATCCCTGTTAAGCAAATGTAATCTTAGTTTAGGTGCGTCCTCTAGTATTGACGCATGACTGCACCCACCTCGGTCATACTCGACTAACTTTCTCACCCCCCTGATTAGTATAAATTAATACTCTCGTAGTTTAGTAACTTGCTCAGTATTCACCTGAAGACGACTGGAGATACTTACCAGTTGAAACGTTGTGATTTAAATGAAATAAAGATAATGGAAGTCCAAAACACATCTTTCACTCGTAAAAAAGGTACACTAATTTCAGATCGCCCAGAGTTACCGTTTCGGAGATATATGCATTTGTATTATTTAGTGCCTATTATTAATTTGCAAACAAATTTTTTTTTAAAGTAACCTATGAGAAAACAAATGAAATTTAGAGATACAGTTGCTATGAAACCTCCACGTTGATATTTGTTTGTTGATTATTGTGTTTCGGCATTGTTACTTAACTTAGGATAAACTCAAAAATGAAACATTTTTTTATACAGTTTTAGGGTTTTTATTTGGTTGTACAGCTATTGTCTACGAAATAATGCACATTCGTCGGAAAACAGAAATATAGACTTTATTTTTAATATTTACAGAAAAACCGAAACAAGCTTTCGAGTTGACGGATCAAGCCGGAGTCCCTTTTATTTTCAGGTCAGAGTGACCATCGGCTCGAAAAGTGACCATCTGGTGTTTTATGGATCTATTCACTTAACTTTCTAAAATAATTTACAAGATGTACAAATTTCTTAAAGCTAACAAAATATACAGTGTGTTGTAAATTAACCGCCACAGTACCCCCCTGCCAGTGATTGAAGCAATTACGAAAATCCAACTTGTAGGCGGTCAGGGAAACGTACTCGTCTACCGGCACGTGTAGTTGGTACTGGAGCAGTGTCGTCGCGCTCAGGGTGAAATGGGGTATCGCTATATACATCTTCTGTTAATGCCTGTGGTTCATTGTGATTTTGTGCACGTGTGTATTCTTCGGTAACCACGTATGCCGGTTTGAGGCGGTCGATTGACACTACGGTGTCTTTGCCACGCAGATGCACTACATATGTCTTGTCGTAGCGCTGAATCACCTTGAAAGGTCCCTCGTATGGTTGCTGAAGAGGTTTTTTAACGGCATCAGTACGTACAAAAACATAGTCAGTGGTGGCGAGGTCCTTGAATACAAATGTCTTCTTCTCTCCGTGTCGTGAACCATCAACTGGACGCAGCTGCTGCATATGGTGTCGTAAGTCATTTACGAAGTTATTGGTGTCTTGACAGCTTTCTCCAGCTTTGATGTCCAAAAATTGTCCTGGTAGCCGTAAAGGTTCTCCATATACCAGTTCGGCAGTGGAAGCTTGTAGGTCGTCTTTCCAAGACGCACGCATACCAAGTAGGACTGTTGGGAGAATTTCTGTCCAACTACTGTTTTGGTGACATTTGATTGCAGCTTTTAGTTGCCGGTGTACTCGTTCCACCATTCCATTAGCTGCTGGATGATACGCCGCTGTTCTTAGGTGAGTCGTACCAGTTAGGTTATTTAAACACCTAAAAAGGTTCGACTCAAACTGGCGCCCTTGGTCGGTAGTGATACGCAGAGGCGTGCCAAACCTGGCAATCCATGTGGAGTAAAAGGCGCGAGCAACAGTGGCAGCTTCTTGATCTTCAATTGGAATGGCTTCTGGCCAGCGTGAGAATCGGTCCACACAGGTAAGACAATACCTGTAGCCCTCTGAATACGGCATGACGATCAGGTCTATGTGGACGTGTTCAAATCTTGCCGTCGGCGGTGTAAATGCCGCAGGCTTCGTTTGCACGTGCCTGGAAATTTTTGAGCGTTGGCATTCAATACAGCTCCTTGCCCACTTTCTGCAGTCGGATTTCACTGACGGCCAAACGTAACGTTGAGTCACTAATTTCACCGTAGCTTTAATTCCAGGATGTGATAGTTGGTGTACCGAGTCAAACGCCATCTTTCTATATTTTTTTGTAATAAAGGGCCGCACCGAATTTGTAGAAATGTCACAGTATACATCTTTATCGGAAAATGGTATATTTACAAGTTTGAGATGTAAACCGGAATTCCCAGATAAAACATTTTTCAGCTCCTCATCGTGTTCCTGGTCGTCCGCCACTGATGACATATCGAGAGCACTCTTAATCTCTTCAATACGTGACAGGGCATCGGCTACGACGTTGTCCTGGCCTGCAACATGGCGAATATCGGTTGTAAATTGACCAATAAAATCCAGGTACCGGAACTGTCTAGGCGAGCATTGTTTGTCTTTTTTACGAAATGCAAACGTGATTGGTTTGTGGTCTGTAAAAATTGTAAAGTTGCGGGCTTCTATCATGTGACGAAAATGTCTAATTGCAAGGTAGATCGCTAAAAGCTCACGATCATACGCGCCATATTTCTTTTCCGCCGATGAGAGTTTTTTTGAGAAAAATGCAAGCGGCTGCCATGTATCACCAATTCGTTGTTGTAAGGCTGCGCCGACTGTGAAATCTGAGGAATCGCAAAAAACTGCTAAAGGAGCGTCGATGTCAGGGTGTGCAAGCAAGGCTGCCTCTGCTAAACTCTCTTTGGATGCGTTAAACGCCTCGATGGCCGTATGGGTCCAGTTGATTAGAGTCCGGCCTTTAACGTTTCCCTGTAGCAGGTCATTGAGTGGTGCCTGTACTTGTGCGGCGTTAGGTATAAACCTTCTATAAAAGTTAAGCATCCCTAAGAATTGACGGAGCTGCTTTATTGTTGTGGGTCGAGGGTACGAGCGAACAGCATCGATTTTCTCAGGTAGGGGGCGTGTCCCGTTACCCGAGACACAATAACCCAGAAAGGTTACTTCGGGTTCACCGAACACGCACTTTGCGGTGTTTATGACCACCCCGTACTGTTTAAGTCTATTAAACACTATTTCCAGGTGTTGCATGTGTTCACTAAATGAGGATGATGCAATTAAAATATCGTCTATGTACACGTAACAAAAGTCTAAGCCGAATAACACTTCGTCCATAAAGCGCTGGAATGTTTGTGCCGCGTTGCGTAATCCGAATGTCATAAACGCGAATTCGAATAACCCGAAAGGTGTCGTTATCGCGGTCTTCGGTATGTCCTCCTCATTAACCGGTATTTGGTTAAAAGCGCGCACCAGATCAACAGTTGAAAATATGGTTTTTCCGGCGAGCGTATGAGAAAAGTCCTGAATATGTCTAACGGGATATAAATCCGCCTCTGTCCTCGCGTTCAGGCCGCGATAATCGCCGCAGGGTCTCCATTCGTCGCCCTTTTTAGGAACCATGTGTAGCGGCGACGACCAGGAACTTTTGGATGGACGGGCTATCCCTAACTTCACCATGGCATCGAACTCCTTCCTCGCAATTTTCAACTTGTCTGGAGCCAAACGACGCGGCTTGTGTGATACTGGAGGACCAGGCGTGGTAATTATATGGTGCCTCGTTTTATGTACAATGTCCTTGGGTGCACCATCAGGCCTAGTAATATCTGGGAAGCGTGATAGAAGTTGGTGGTACCACGCTGACCCGGACACTGTCTTAACACTGTTGTTCTCACAACTATTGACTACCTCGCCACGCGAGGTGAGTCTAGTTGTGGCGTCTAATAGGCGGCGGTTTCGCACATCAACCAATAAGTTAAAATGGTTTAAAAAGTCTACACCGATTATTGGTTTTGAAACACTGGCCACGACGAAGATCCAGGTAAAATCGCGACGTAGTCCGAGGTTAAGCGTGAGCGTAATGGTGCCATACGTGTTGATAGGTGTGCCATTAGCTGCTGATAGTTCATAAGTTGACTTTTCACGTCTCCCTGGTAAAAGATCGCGGGGATAAACGCACAGGTCCGCACCGGTGTCAACTAAAAACTGAATTTTGGTACTATTGTCTGTGACGAAAATGCGGCGCGACGATGTCGGGCAGGTGTCGTCAGCCGCCATTAACGACTGCCCGTTGAGTTTTCCGCACTAAATGTACATGGTTTTTCGCACTTTTTGGCATTGGTACCAAATTTCCAGTGGTACCAACATTGGTCGGATCCTCCGCGACTCCTGCTGCGACTGCGAGATTGTGAGCCTGATCGCTGATGGAAGCGCGGGCGATGATTATTATCTGACGTTACCCTTGCGCTGACCTCGGCAACTTCATTTCTGAGTGAAGTTACCTGATTTGTTAGAGTGTCCGCAAGTTTTTTAAATGCCAACTCTACGGCGGTCTCTCTGCTCGTCTCGTAAATGGTGGTCCGCGATGTCGGTACCGTAAGATCTGCGATACCATCGGCAAGTTCACTAACCTCATCCAAATCGGCCTTTTTCTGCGTTGCCAACAATCCTTGCATTTGTTGAGGAAGCCGACTAATCCAGAGTGTACGGATCATGGGCTCTGGGACGCTCGTTCCTGCTAATCCACGTAGGTGTCTCAGGAATTGGGAAGGCTTACGGTCACCTATTTCTTCGTGTTCAAGAAGTTGACGTGTTTTCTGCTCCTGAGATGTACTTAACCGTTTGATTAGTTCTAATTTAAGCTTCTCGTACTTGCCAGTCGCGGGTGGATTAATTATGATATCGCGAACTTCCTGCGCGAACTTAGCGTCGAGAGTACTTGTAACGTACGCGAACTTTGTACTGTCAGAAGTTACGTTCGATAGCTCAAAACTTGTCTCTACGGTAGAAAACCATAACTCGGGATCGTGGTTGTTAAATGGAGGTAACCGAACCGCGACACGATTAATTGCTAAGCTTTCGGGGCCGGTGTTAGCTTCCACGTTATCCATGTCCGTGACGCGATGCGAACCACGAATAAGCACAAGATCGCGACACAATAACTGCACTAAAACCCTTTCACTTTACTACAAATCACGTCGGGGTCACCACTTTAGGGTTTTTATTTGGTTGTACAGCTATTGTCTACGAAATAATGCACATTCGTCGGAAAACAGAAATATAGACTTTATTTTTAATATTTACAGAAAAACCGAAACAAGCTTTCGAGTTGACGGATCAAGCCGGAGTCCCTTTTATTTTCAGGTCAGAGTGACCATCGGCTCGAAAAGTGACCATCTGGTGTTTTATGGATCTATTCACTTAACTTTCTAAAATAATTTACAAGATGTACAAATTTCTTAAAGCTAACAAAATATACAGTGTGTTGTAAATTAAACGCCACACAGTTATTTTACATTAATCAACAAGCAAATAACAACATAGAGGTTTCATAGCAACTGCATCTCTAAATTTCATTTGTTTTCTCATAGGTTAATTTAAAAAAATAAAATTGTTTGCAAATTAATAATAGGCACTAAACAATATAAATGCATATATCTCCGAAACGGTACCTCTGGGCGACCTGAAATTTGTGTACCTTTTTTACGTAATAAATATGAGAAAGTATTATTTCCATTAAAAACTTAAATACACGAGGCGCAAGAAAATTATGACCTAATAAATGTGCAAAAAATGCCTAAGGCAGCGCCCTCCACATTGTACATTCAAATTTCACCAGAAATCAGTTCCTCATCCTAAAAAAAACCATAATTGCCAAATTTTGTAAAAAACTGTTGGTTTCTGTCAAAGTTATTAGAGAAAAACCAAAATGAAGTTTTAACTTTAACACCCTGTATCTCAGTTAATATCAACTTTCCGATATAGGTAAGTATAATTAAATCCTAATATTTTTCCGTAAGGAGTATGTGGTTTTCCATGTCCCATTACTTAGCGGACACCCTGTATACTTCTGAGAAGTTTCTATCTTCATTAATAACGGTAAAGCCATCGAAAAATGAACACCCTACCCTGTACGGTGAACAGTTTCCGACCGAGCCGCGTATTTCGCTTAGTTGCCCACCCATTACTGATATCCATTACTGCATGAACGTCATTATTGACTGTAAAGAAAAATTCCGATTTTATTTTGAACACCCTGTATTATTTGTTTTAGGGACACGTCAACTTCCTGAAGAACACCGGACCTAGCCCGATCGAATACCGTGCGGAGCCCGATGTATCATCGAGAACTGCGAAAATGGCGAAAGGCGATCCCTGTTACTGCTCTGCAGATTACTGAGCATTTGGAAAATGTTTTTTATATTTTAATTATAAAAACAATAAACATACCTATAATTTTTCGTAACATCATCATTATTTCCCACCTGTTCGAAAATTCAATCTCTGACCTAGTATACAGGGTGTCCCAAAAGTAATGGGACACAGAGCAATAGCAGACTCCTTAAGGCGAAATAATGCGATTTATTCAAACTTGCCTTATCCCAAAATTGATAACAACCAAGATACAGGGTGTCAAAGTTTTAATTTTGTTTTCGTTTTTTTGCGATTATTTCTTAACAAAACGACATAACAGCACAAAATTAGGGATTTTGGGGTTTTTTGAGATGAGGAATTCAAAATTATCCATATTTTTTCTGTAACCAGTAGAGGGCGCTATCAATGGCATGCCCCACTTATTTTAGCCGGCATAACTTTTTTTAGGCTACGTATATCGATCCGGCTAATAAAAAATAAGGTTACTATACTTCTTTTACATCAAAAACATATACCTTATTAAAGTCGCTAGGAGCAACCATTTTCGAGATAATGGCATTTCATATTTATTTCTAATGCAAGAATACTAAAATATTTGTGTATTCGTATTATTATTATTTATCACAGCTGGCCTTGATTAAAAACAACGACGTTTCTAAGGCAACAACATGTTACACAAAGTATCATCTGTCAAAGTTATTAATTTTCTAAGTACAATACGCAGATGTTATTCAATTTTTTAGTAATGCCTCGACATAATTTATTTTCCAATGCAGAAATGCGTGATATGCTTTGTATTTACGCACAAGAAAATTTTAATGGTCGGAGTGCAGGGGGCAGGTACCAAGCACTGTTCCCGAATAGAAGGCAACCAAACCGGAAATTATTTCAAAATATTTATGGCCGACTAGGAGAGACTGGTTCGTTTCGACAAAAAAAAGATGTTTCGGGCCGTCCAAAAAATATAACACCAGAACAGGAAGAAGAGATTTTAGTTCGTGTAGCGGAAAATCCAGAAGTGAGTTCGAGGAGATTGAAGGCAGCTACAGGTGTAAGTAAATCTTCAATTGTTAGAATATTTCACGATGAAGGCCTGTACCCATACCACTTTACACCCGTACAGTGTTTACTGCCGCCTGATCTTCCAGCCAGACTTCAGTTTTCTCATTTCTTCCAAAATTTGCAAAATACAGATCCAATGTTTCTAAATCGTGTGTTGTTCACGGACCAGGCGACATTTACTAGACGGGGTGTATTCAATTATCGAAACAGACATGCATGGGAAAATAAAAACCCGCATTTAGTTGTTGAACGACATTTCCAACACGAGTTTAAGGTCAACATTTGGTGTGGAATTATTGGAGATCATCTTATAGGCCCCTTTGAATTACCGCCAGCTCTAAACGGAGATTCATATTTGAATTTTTTACAAAATGAACTTGGAGGGCTTTTAGAAGATGTACCACTAAACGTCCGGCAAAATATGTATTTCATGCAAGACGGGGCGCCGGCACACTTCTCCAGACAAGTGCGAAATTATTTAACTGAACAGTTCCCTGAACGTTGGATAGGCCGTGGTGGCCCGTTGATTTGGCCGGCGCGAAGTCCCGATTTTAATCCAATGGACTTTTGCATTTGGGGTTATTTGAAAACCATTGTTTATAACAGTTCAATAAACCACCGTAATGAGTTAAATGAAAAAATTATAAATTCTGTTAATCTGCTCAGAAATGATGAAGATCTCCTGTTTAAAATCCGACAGTCTTTTGTAAAACGTATAACAAAATGTATTGAGGTCAATGGTGGCCATTTTGAACAATTGCTATCACGGCGTTACCATTTTTATTTCTAACTATTTTGTTAATTTTAAATGATTTTAATAAGTATTAAATAAAATTTTTGATTGGAATAAAATTACTAATTCCATATGAAAAAGCTTTTTTATTAGAAAAAAAAAGTTAACCTTAAGTATTTACCTAACCTAACTTTGACACCTAGCAAATGTAGCTGATTTACAATCATTTTAAGTCAGAAATTCACCATAGCTCGATTTTCTTTCCGTTGCTTTTGGACCACGTATTTAGATTAATTGGACATATGAAATGCCATTATCTTGAAAATGGTTGCTCCTAGCGACTTCAATAAGGTATATGTTTTTGATGTAAAAGAAGTAAAGTAACCTTATTTTGTATTAGCCGGATCGATATACGTAGCCTAAAAAAAGTTATGCCAGCTAAAATAAGTGGGGCATGCCATTGATAGCGCCCTCTACTGGTTACACAAAAAAATATGGATAATTTTGAATTCCTCATCTCAAAAAACCCCAAAATCCCTAATTTTGTGCTGTAATGTCGTTTTGTTAAGAAATAATCGCAAAAAAACGAAAATAAAATTAAAACTTTGACACCCTGTATCTTGGTTGTTATCAATTTTGGGATAAGGCAAGTTTGAATAAATCGCATTATTTCGCCTTAAGGAGTCTGCTATTGCTCTGTGTCCCATTACTTTTGGGACACCCTGTATAAACGCATTATGTTAGAGATATGGAAGTCCCGTATACATCCGAATGTCTCGCATACAGTAGTGGAAAGGAATTATTACTAATAAGGCGAAAGAGAACGTAATATTAAATAAAGATAATCAGAATTCCCCGTCGTAACTTAAAGCATGTTAATTTCTCCTTCCACCAAATTCTGCGGGCTACTTGATCCTGATAGGCCGCGGCGTTGTTAATTGTTGGCGTTTTAAAGCAGACCAAAAATGCTCATTGTGGAGTTTTATTAAGCCATCATGCCCAAATCCAGCTTCGTCTGTGAAAAGGATATTGCGAACAACATTTTGGTCACCGTTATGAAGTATTCTAATTGTATTGCAGAAATTCACACGAGCAGCAGAGTCCTCGGCAGTTAGGGCTTTCACCCTTTGGTAGTGATACGGATAAGGTTTTCTTCGTGTATTGTTTCATCTGCAGAGCTCCTTGGGATACCCTCCTGGATAACAATTTTTCTTACACTTACTTTGGGATTATTCCCTATCGAATTCAAAATACTAGCTTCTGCTGTTCTAGTATTCCGTGGTCGGCCTACATCAAAAATTCTAGTTTTGAACAATCCAAATTCTCCCAGTCTTCGGGGGAACAAGATAGAGCTCTTGTGGGTCCCTGGTCACTCTGGGATATTAGGAAATGAAAAAGCGGATGAACTAGCGAGAGCCGGATCCGCTCAAAATCTGAGGGGCCCCGAACCGGCCTGTGGGATATCAAAACAGGCAACGAAAATAACGTTAGATAGATGGTCGAAAAACCAACACCTATCTCGATGGCAATGGTTACCTGGTCAAATACACGCACGGACCGTAATTGGAAAACCATCGAGGATACTATCGAATGGGATGCTAGCCCTAACACGGCCCCAGTTGAAACAAGTGATGGGTCTGCTAACAGGCCACTGCCACTTGCGAAAACACCTTCAACGGATGGGTACAAACAACGGATCAATTGAATGCAGACTCTGCGGCGAAGAGGATGAAACCGCCTCACACATAATATACCGCTGCGCAGCACTGTCTCGTAGAAGACAAAATATCTTCGGGAACATACAACGTGGTGACAACCTCCCACATGACAAACTTGGTAGAAGGTTACTGGACCTCATAGAAGGAACAAACATCGTCTAACAAGATCGGGGTACACAATAAGCCGGAAAGCTGCAGTGATAGAAGTTCGGGCCTTTAAACCGACCCCCGCCTTTAACCAACCAACCAACCCAGTCTTCGATGGATAGTGTACTGAACATTAGCGATTGGGGCAGGTTTCTATTAGGAAATGCTGCGCGATACAAACGTCGTGCTACATTGCCAGTAGCTAAACAGAAATAATAGTGCATGTCCAGCAAATCCACGTTAGAGTAATTATTGTTTATTTTTATTATTATTTTTATGATAACAATCATTACAAAAGAGCTTGTACAAAATTACTAACTGTCAAAACCAATTCTCCACAAACTTATTTCTACGTCAACTATAGCGCACATTTCCAAAGCATGTTATGTTTAGGGTTGAAATTAAATTAAAATGATTTCGTATTCTTCATATGCAAGCAATGTTATTTTAGCGTTTTCTCGAAAACGGCTAGATTTATCGAAATAAAAGTGTTTTTTATGTGAAAAGGTTAGGAGAAGAAAAATATTAAAAGTCGAAATGCGCATACAGTGTAGCACAAAAAGTTGAGACCATTCAATAATTAAAGTATACGTTCGTATGTGGCGCTCTCTACAAAATGCGAGGAAACGGTGGGCAAATTTGTATTTCTCATCCCGAAAAAGCCCCATATACGAGATTTCTTCAAAATATTTTGAGCGTGGCAAAAGGTATTGCAAAAAAACTGCAAATAAAATTTTACTTTAACACCCTGTAACTCAGTTAAAAATCAATTTTCGAAGAAAAAAAACGAGGTAGCATTTATTTTCGGTCTATAATTATCGGAGGTAATTACACTAGTGCCTAAAAATTTTCGATTATTTTGCATGAAAGCGTATTGCCTAAAAACAACAAGAGATCATTTTCATATTTTACAAAATTTGAAAATGAACGAATGTTGTTTCTCAAAGGAAATACGCTTAAATGCAAAATTAACTGAGAATTTTTATGCACGAGTGTAATTTAGGGAGAAAATTACTGGAATAATGGTTCAAACAACTTTATATTACAACTTTTAAATAAAGAACTAAAAAAATTAGTAATTATTAATAACGCAATTGTAATAATATTTAATATTTGAGTTTGTAGCTGGAAAATCGTGAGCTTAGTTTCGGTTCTACTTTCGAGCAGCTAGGTTGGGCATCCATTTAATCTGATCTCATTTCTTGAATTATATGCTCTCGATTGATTTCTTTCCAAAACGTGACATTTTTGAAACTAAACTCGGAACAATGAGAATGTCAGACTGACATATTATCCCAATAATGTCGTTGTAAGAAGGTTACTATGGTTTTGTGTTCAATAGCTAGAGGGGTTGTTTTCGATAGCTAGGGGTATTGTTTTCGAATGTAATACCACAAGATGTGTCGGGATTACCGAATAATACTGACACGAAACGCGTTACCCGGCAACAACACTACGACTCCGAAGGAGGAGTAGTGTTGCCGGGTAACGCGTTGAGTGTCAGGTAAAAGTATTAGGTAATACCGAAACATCGAGTTGTATTCAAAGGATTATACAACGAAATAAAGTACATATATCTTTCTGAGTTAAACATTTTTATTACAGTAATTATTGTTAATTACGAAATTACAATTATTATAGTTAAAACTTGAACTATTGGATAAATAATTATTATCATAGGTTGGAGGTGTTTGAAATTGGGCTTCAGCATCAGAAGTAGATGACGATGTATTTTCGGCTCTCATTTGCGACAAAATCTTCAGATGATGCTGCTCGCTGAGCTGGAGATAGGGAGTAACAGAATTTATAGAACTATGGCCCGTTATTTTGATAACTTCCTGGAGATTAGCACCTGAACTGCTAAGGGCACTTACTGTTGAAGCCCTATTAGAGTGATTCGTAATCTTTTTATTTTTCGTATCTAGGCCGATGTTGATTGCTCCCATTTTTGTCCAGTTTCTTATAATGTTAATACCTGCTGGAGAATTCTTAAATCATGGGAAATTATCATTCTGTTTCCATTTCTGATTGACCGTCAAAAAGAATCGATTAGTTTTAATGTTTTCGCCTCTTTTGGACATTAGCTTAAAATATAACCGTATTGGACATAAATCCGGATTCACAAGATTTTTTACAAGCCACTTACTTTCGCATGTTCGACTTGCGCCGTTTTAGAAAATATTGGGTTGTATTCCAGACGACCGGTACTAGACCCGTTATTATATTTTTCCTCCTTAAAATATTCCAATAGCAAAAAAACTGCTTCATTTCCCCTCCATGCTAGTTCGGATGCAGCTATGTGGAAAAATTTCCGTTGAAGCCCATCTGGGGTATTTTCATCCAAACTAAAGGCCATTTTTTCTATTTCCTGTCTCGTCAAACCCGTGGAACTCTCCTTTCGTGCACCAGGTACCGCCTGCAACTCTTTTCGTTTTGCATTACGGGCAAAACGGGCGCTTTGAAAAACCATGTCATTGAATGGATCTATGTGGCGATTATATTTTTCAAAATATAGTTCCTGGAGCATTTTGGCCGTTTTGTTCCATAAAAGCTTGACCACACCTTCTTTATAATCGCTTCCGTCGGATTTTCGCATATTATATGCCCAGTCTTTTAAAATGTTGCACAAATCCTTGTCTGTTGACATTTTCTCAATTTCGAAACTTCGCGCAAGGCAAAACTCAGTAAACTGCTTCCGTACATATTTGTCGGAACGCTCGGTATTTTTGGGCTTCACATTTTTAATAGCATCGTCGACTTTAGACAACAAAATTCTACCAAATCTTTCTTTTGCCATTTTGTAACAAGAACTGACAGAAATTACTTCTGAAGTAATTTGCCAAAAAATGACAATTACAACAATGTGACCACCAAGTGATAATCACTTAAATGATTATCACTTATTAATCACATCCTTCTATATGGGAAAAATATACATGGAGTTGTATAATCGAATGTAATACCACAAGATGTGTCGGGATTACCGAATAATACTTTTACCTGACACGAAACGCGTTACCCGGCAACAACACTACGACTCCGAAGGAGGAGATGTACGAGTGTAATTTTCCTTGCTCATTTCCGGCCACCCTGTATAATAAAAAAATAGATTGAAGTTCATCAGAATCTGACGAAGATGGAGATGATATTCAAGAACTGTATAATATAGAAAACAACTGAAACAACTGTCAAAATTGAGGCGGTGCCAATTTGTACGTCTACGTTAACGTCGATGGCATCACTTCAAGTATCAGGTAATCATGATACTAAAACGTAAGTTGCAAGAAAACTTCGTATTAAACTTTCACTTAAACAGTATTTTTTTATTAAAAATAACAAAAATATAAACTATAATACATTTGTCTGAACATACATAAAAATGTAAAAAAATAACCTAAATATTCACAAGAATATGTACAAAAATTTTTTTGAGTATTGTAAAAAGTTTTTCGCCGTCATGGACTGATGCTAGCAGCTTAGTGATGACTTTAACCACTGAAAAAAATGCACAAATAGTATATTACGATACAAGTGTGGTAAAGTGTATCCACTCTATTTCGTTTTATCTACAAAAAATTACGGATATCAGCTGACATAAGCCCGGGTATAGGTTGTCCCAGTTTCGATACATTTATAGGGTATCTCCGTAATTGTTAGTGCTATCAAAAAAGTAATGTAGATGTCATTTGTTCGTTTTGGGTCAAACTTAAAATGGTAAAATCAAAAGTTGAAAATTTTTAAGAGGGAAAATCAAAAAATTGGCAATTTCAAAATTACCCTATATTCTCTTAGTTGAAAGAGATACAGAAAAATGTTTTATACAGAAGTTTATTTATAGTGATTGTTGAATAATCTGCCATTTTCAGAATAAGTATACGTGGTGAGGTAACAATGTTATCGGACCTAACCTCATTTTCTTAAATGGAACACCCTATATATTTTATTCTAAAATTCTATTTTAAATTCTCGTTTTAAATATATATCACACCATGGATGATATTCGATTTATTAAACTTTATTACTTTAAACCACAGTAGACCATGAAACAACAGCTAATATCCTAGAAACAACTATGTTGACTATTGACATTTAACGTCAATTTGACAAAATGACCTATCAACATTTTGAAAAATGTGATATGATATCAGTTTGTATTGAAAGTGGAAAACACCAAGAAATGACGCAAAATGTATATTTTGTTCGCTATTATCCGGAAAGACACCATTTAAGGACATATTCCGAACCTTTGCGATGATTCCCGTTATTTTTTACCTTTTTTTTTTTTTTTTTTTTATGATCAGACACAAGCACTATAGGAAAAATCCTTTAGGGCACTCTGGGAGTGGTGCGTGTGCGTAAAAAGCGATTCACGTTGGTTTTGAATCGTTGGAGGTTATATTCGTTGGGAAAAACGACCTCGGGAAGATCGTTCCACAATGATGAAGTCCTCCAGATGAAAGAGTTCTTAAATAATGAAGTTCGAGGAGTACTAAGCTTAACCACATATGGATGGGCGGCAGTGGTTCGTCGTGTATTTCTGATATTCGCCGCTCTGGGCGGAATTAAGAGGGCAAGGTCAGCCGAGCACTTTCCATGGAAATATCTGTAAAAGATAGTCAAATCACCAACTTGCCTTCGATGTTCTAGGCTGTCGAGGTTCTTCGTCAGCTCGTGGTCTCCAATCAGACGAACGGCCCTCCTTTCGATGGAATCCAGTAGCCGAAGAGTATGTTTGGGTGCAGAGCTCCAGACATGAGAGCAGTACTCTAGTGATGGTCGAATCTGAGCTTTGTATAGTGTCAAAAGTTGTTGAGGTCTGTACAACTTTCTGGTTCGGAAGAGTACACCAAGCTTCTGAGAGGCTATCTTGGCGATTGCCACAACGTGGTTATGCCAAGACATATTTCCTCCCAGATTGACGCCCAGCAAACTAATAGATGAAGCCAGTGGGATTGCGTGTCCGTCCATGACTATATCCGGTTCTGTAATGTTAACCTTTTTAGAGAAAACTGCTGCCTGGGTTTTTTTAGCGTTAAATTCGACTTGGTTACTGTCACCCTAAGCCAAAATTTCTTCCAGGTCTTTGTTGAGGCGTGATACTTCATGCTGTCTGCGAAGATGTGCGTCGGCAGCCGATGTTTGTGCATTCAAAGGGAAAGATGATAAAAGTGTGCTATCATCAGCAAAACTAACTATCGGGTTTTTCGTTTTCACCCTTGAGGAACACCGGCATTGATGGTGAAGGTGTCTGAGAGAAATCCGTCAATCGCCACTTGCAGAGAGCGGTCCTTAAGAAAGCTAGACAACCATGCACAGAATCGACTGGGCATACCATAGGATCGCAATTTACTTAGAAGCCCCTCATGCCAAACACGATCAAAAGCTTTAGAAATATCCAGTGCAACAGCCCGAGACTCCCCATGATGTTCGATTGCGTTGTTCCAAATATGGGTGACATAGGCTAGAAGATCTCCAGTTGATCTGGACTTCCGAAAACCATATTGATGATCGCTGATAATGTTGAAGCCTTCCAGGTACTTTAGAAGATGTTGGTTAATAGCTTTCTCCATTACTTTTGATATAACTGAAAGCAATGCGACTGGTCGATAGTTGTTAGGCAGGGTTCTCTTATCTTTCTTTGGAATAGGCTGGACTCTAATCTGAATCTTTTATTTCGTTTCAAAGTAATAAAGTTTAAATAAATCGCCTACGGAAATCAATATCACCCATAGTGTGTTATATATTTGAAAGGATAATTTAAAATAGTATTTTTTAGATTAAAATATACAGGATGTTTCATTTAAAAATGAGGTGGTACGATAACTTTCTCACCTGACCCCGTATACTTATTGTGAAAACGGCAGATTATACAATCAATATAAGAAACATCTGTATAAAACATTTTTCTGTATCTCTTGTCACTAAGAGAATATAGGGTAATTTTGAAATTGACAATTTGTTGATTTTCCCCCGTATCTCTTAAGCGAGCGAAATTTTTCAAATTTTGATTTTCATTTTAAGTTTGATCCAAAAGGCGCACATGACACCTACATTACTTTTCTGATAGCACTAACAATAACGGAGATACCCTATAAAAGTGCCGAAAATGGGATACCCTGTACACTGAGAGAAGCTCGAGCTAGGATTATTTTAGCTGGGATAGAATATTTTCTACCTGTAACAGCAAAATTGATTTCTTGTGACGGTAGAAACCATTTTCCTGGATAGTTTTTATTCTTGTTAGAAGAAACTTATACTTACTACTTACTGTCAGGAATCCAAACCTCAAAATTATGTAAATGTTTTTTTAAATGAAATTTTAATTTAATTACCTCTGATAAATTGAGCTTGATGCTGCCGTTCTGCAAAGGATCTTTCGCCTCGAAAACATCTGAAATAGCAATAAGGGAGATGTAAAAATGGATAATGCTACTGCCATAAAAGAATACAATTTTTTTTTACTTACTAAATGCGACGGTAAGATGTAAAATAGCCGATACAAAATCACCAAATCTTAAAGTCCCGTCTTTCCTCATGTATCTAAAAAAAGAAATTTATTAGAAAATCAAAATAATCTATAAAATAAATAATAATAATAATAAATAAATATCTTAGATAAAAATTGAATTTAATTTATTTTTTAAACTAATCCAATTAGATATACAGGGTGTTACAAATTCGGCCTACACCATTGGGATTTGGGGAACGGTAAGAGATACGAAGTCGGTTAAATTTTGGCAAAGCTGCGTAATTATGGGCCCAATAATATGTCCAAAAATAAATACAGGAGCTTTCCAAAATATTTGGGAAAATCTAAGAGTCTGAGTTTCGGTTTTTAGTTTTTGCTGATTTTGTTCGAAGAGATATCGAGAAATAAATTGCACCTCCTAATGCTACTTTTTATTCTCCAGAAGATTGCATCATCAGATCTTTCATCCGACGTTTCGTCTATGGGATACCATGATCAATTTAGTATTTTTAAATACGGGCCTTTTTGTTTAAATTATGAAAGAGGATCGAAATCTACGTTCAGCGATATAACACACTTAACGGTTCTCCGACGTTTTGTTCCTTAAATTGACCATCTTCATTAAAATACCCCTAGCATTTACTTCCTGTCATTTACTTTTTTTTTTGTAAAATTCGGTATAATTCGAGAATGTAACACTCAATGCCTCCTTTAAGAGTCTTAAGATAGTGCTGGCTTTAAGAGTCAAATTTAGGAACAAAACGTCGGAAAATCAGTAAATGCTGTATACCACAGAACGTAGACTTCGGTCCTCTTTCATAATTTAAGCAAAATATCCAGGCCCGTATTTAAAAAAATTAAGTTGATGATGGTGACCTAAAGACAAAACGTTGCATGAAAGGTATGATGATACCGTCTTGTGGAGAATAAAAAGTAGCAATAAAAAAGTGAAGTTTACTCTTGTACTTTTTTTCGAACAAAGTCGGGGGAAAAAAAAACCGAAACGCGAAATTATTTTTCCAAATATTTTGTAAGCTCCTGCATATATTTTTGATCTTTGCGGCATTGTTGTACATAATTACGCAACTTGGCCGACTTCGTATCTCTTACCGTCTCCGAAATCCCAATGGTGAAGGTCGAATTTGTAACACCCTGTATAGACTGGGGAAAAGGCTTAATCTTTTGACCAGCTAATGTTTCCTTACAAAATTTGGATGTGGCTTATAGGGGAAGGTAAACTACTTTTTAACGAAGGAATGACTGACAGTACTAACTGTCAAAATGGCGAATGAGCGCGATGTTGGTAAAGAAAATGAAACAGATAGAGGTGTCTTGCAATACATTATTTTGAAGGTAAAGATTGTTTCACGAAATTTGGATACGACTTAATGATTTCCTGGGTTGGTCCCATTGTGTCGACAAGAGCTTGGCAATAAACAAGTGAAGTATGAAGGGGCGGACTAAGGAAATAATGATATGATTATATTAATGCAATCAAATGAAATAACATTTTTTTTAAATATTACTAGTCATATTTATTTACATTTATAATGTCATTCTATAGATAGTTCTGTTTTGCTATCGCTATCCTCATCAAAATTAATTATAATTGGATTAATTATACGATCCAGACTAATATACGAATTTTCTACAGTTATTACGTGACGGACTGAATTTTTCCAACTACCTCGGGGAATATCCTTAAAGCATTTTCGTATTAATTCTACAACACTAGAACTTAAAGTCGGAGAAATATTTTCTGACCTAACCAGTGATTTTAACTGGTGCCACATATGCTCTATGGGGTTAAAAATGCAATAATAGGGTGGGAGCCGTAGCACTGTATGTCCAATTTCTTCTGCCAATGTGTCACAAACATATACTTTTTTTATACAAAATGTTTTTAAAACTTCTAAAAGATCACTTTTTTTATAGCTTTCTTCAAAATATATATCATTCGCCGCCATGTAGTTCCGAATCTCCAATTTTGTATTATTTGAGCTTGGAGCTTTATGTAATTGGCGACTGTGATAGCTCGCATTGTCCATTACTATCACGCTATTCTGAGGAATGTTTGGTAAAAGACAATTCTTGAACCATTCCTCAAAAACTAACAAATTTTACCACAAAAAGATATTTAAATATAAATTAAGCAACCTAACCTACCTGATGTGCCTATATTTAATTATAATTATTACAATCCGGTCCTTTCCACATAATAATAACAAACGGTCATAAATAATGGGATTGCCCCACGTACTTTTACTGCAGTCATTAAGTTATATCCATTTTTCGTGAAACAATCTTTACTATCGAGTACTTTACCATTCCAGAATATTACTTTCCTATTCGCAACGAAAATGAAATGGCGCCGTAGTATAGTAGAAGAGCTACACTTTCTGGCATATTGCATTCAAATTCAAAATGGCGGATTGACAACTTCTTGATTAAAAAATTGAATAGGAAGTTATGCTTTGCGATACATCATTTTAAAAGACATATCGAGCACTTTACGATCAAAAAAGTTATTACGCCGTCTCCGGACTATACAGGGTAGCCGGGAAAATGTGGAAAATTTCCTAGATCTGAACAAAACAAGTGAAAAGAGTACTACAAGTTAATATAAACTGGGAACAATAGAATCAAGTTTTTTACACATAACTATTGAAGCATAAGGTATGTTTCAATTTATCTTGTAATATGATGTATACCAGGTAAGACCATTCAAACTAGTATCTAAGAAAGTGTTGTGAATTATTTACAGCTGTAGGAACGGACTAGGACTAGACTCATGGTCCCTTTTCTTTTAACCCTGTATGATAAAGACATTGGACGACGATTTTATATACCTTTAACTATTAACTAAAATTTAAGTACTCTTCATTCATGTCGCTAATCCTAACCGTTTGCGAAAAAACGGCATTTTAATTACATCGTGTATTTGGCGTATCTCGGTAAGAGATACATCTTTGTTTCTTGCAAATGTTGAACGTCAAAATTTAGCTTTTTTATATTTAACCCATGAGAAGTTAGGGGTCTCAATGTAAATAAAATGACGTTTTCTCGAAAACGGTTAGGATTAGCGACAGGAATGAAGAGGACTTAATTTTTAGTCAATAGTTAAAGGTATGTAAAAAACGTTACCTAAAGTTCTAATTATACAGGGCGTTAAAAAAGGGGCCACGAGTGTCACAGCTAGCTCGTTACTGTAGCTGTGAGTAATTCACAACACTTTCTTGGATAGTAATTTGAAGGGTCTTAGCTGGTATACATCATATTAAAAAAAAATTTAAATATACCTGGTGGTTCAATAATTATTTCTAAATAACTCGATTCCATTGGAGCTCTTTGGGAGCGCATATCTCCGTAGAGGAGACCTATACGAAAAAAGCTTATATGAACTCTTTTCACTTCTTTTCTTCATATCCGGGGGATTTCTCACATTTTCCCGGACACCCTGTATACACACACTGTATTTATTACCTACCTTAATATTAAAGTTGTAAGCACTTCACTGCTAAGTTGAAATCCTACTTCTAGTAAGGCGTCCCTAAATCTTTCCGCCTTAAGGATTCCGGTTTTCTCCTTGGTATGATTCTTGAAAGCCGTCTGCCAGAATTTTAGGCTGCACATTAGATCCTTGAAATCGCTGAATTTTAGTCTGCCAGATCCCGAACTCTAAAATATTTAATAGCTATTTACATACCAAGGGAGGAAAACAATGCTTTTCGTCCTGTGAATATCATAATATCCAAGCAAGGAAACGCATCTTCACCTTGATATATATATATATATTGGTGCACGGTATCTTGTCGCCTCCGGTACACAGAAGAGGCGACCTGGCCTCCGGGTGTTCCCAGGGGTTTACATCGAAAAAAAAATTATATATGGGGTGTTGAAATAACAACCAATCCAGATTCCTTGAGAGGGGAAAAGATTTTTTAATTTTTAACGGATCATATATGGGGAACACAGAAAGTACTATGTGGCCTCCGAAGATTGTATATACGCGTATATCCTGGTGCCGTTATTACCTCCGACAGTGTTGCCACATTGTCGGAGGTCATATAGACACCTCTGTATCCGCATGCTGGGTTTTTAATATAAATATTTATGTAAGCGGACAGTTTCTACCATATTTTTGGCAGACTGAAAGGCGCATTTTCTATTTCGGTGTCAAATGTGAATGTAAATCTGAAACATGAAAACAATAAAGAAATATAGAATGAAAGATGTTTAGATTGTAATGGCAAGGATATTACAAATTAATAATTGAATTGTAAAACATTAACAATTAATAATTTAATATCTAGATGCAGGTGAATATCAAGACGAATGGAAGATTATTCAGACACTGTGTGATATTATAATGAAATATTTTAAATAGTGTGATATAATATATAGTGCCCCCTAGGAATTCCTATGGTCGATTATCGGTAAACTATAATTAGTACAATTTTGGATATTTCGTCGTATGCTAAGGTCGATAGGGCGGCTAAAATATTTTCAAGAATCAAGTAAATGTCAAGTTGCTTATTTTACAATTCTAAATACATTTAATATCCTACCTATAACTAAGTTTAACCGTTTTTGACATATTTCAAATTTTATGTAAAAATGTCGTTTGGAGGCCGGCAAATAATTATCAATTTTCCTTCATTATTTAATTTGAGCTAATTTATTTGTAAAAAGGAACCATTGTTATTACACGGCACTCAAAATAGAAGATAAAAATTAAATTAAGAAAATTGTGAAGTGAAGTGTGTGTATTTTTATAATTTTATAGTAACTATGATTAAATTTATTTAAAACACGGTTAACTTCTTATAGTCATATATTTCGAAAATTTGTAGTTTTCAAAATACATATTGACAATTTAACATTTTTCTGTTGGTTAGGGGGTTAGTAAACAATCAAGTGCTAAATAAATCAAGAACAAGTGATACTATATTGCGAGTATGATTTGTTGCTTTGTAAAGCCATCCTCACTAACTAGATAAATTTGGCTTACTATTTGAAAAAATTTACTTGTGACACTTTTTAAAATTCCATTTTTAGTTTTTCCATTAGAGAGTTCTGTATTAAAATCTAATAATTAAACGAAGTCTGGTCAAGTATACCCCTTTCTACAGAGAAATCAGCCCAAATTAAATAACAAGGGCTGTTCTGAAAAAAAACTCATATTTATTTTCCGGACTGCACGCGACATTTTTAGGTAATATAGGACATTGAAAACTCCCACCCTTAATATCTAGTTTCCAATACATAATATTAAAAATTGGAAAGACACGTCAATTTCTTTAAGAACGAGTACGCTGTTAAATAATAATTTCAACTTTCGGGGTTTAAGTCTCTGGGACGGGGTAGATGTTACCCTAATATTCTTAAATAGGAAGCAGGGTCATGTGGCACACCATTTTAAAGGTAGTTATATCTGTTTCCAGTAATAACAATAATTTGTTATTCTTTAAGTAGTAGTTTCCTAGAAATCGCGTTACAAAATTGGACGTAAGTAGAACGGCCTCCACTGAGATTTATGGGTATAAGTTATTATTTAAAAAACATTATTATGTTCATTCCTCTTTTAGCAGGATGATTTGGGGGTACGTAGGTAGTTACTACACCCTTTCCAAGTATTTACCAGCAAACTCATTGACTAAAGCATTACATAAATAAATCTATTTTTGGAACGCGATTTCTTGGAAACTACTACTCAAAAAATACTAATAATTGGAGAGAGATTTAAACGACCTCTAAAATGGTGTACCACTTACCCATTTAAGATTTTAAGGGTGACATCTACGCTTCCCAGAGGGTTAAACCACGAAAGCTGCAAATGGTCTCCCTTTACAATAACATTCATGTGTCTTCTCACTTTTAATTATTTATTTGAAACGATATATTAAGGGCGGGAAGTTTTCACATTAACAATTTAAATTTGATTTTCATATTTTTCCCAGTTATAGTTTTTCCATTATCAAACGGTTGAGTTTTTGGATATACACCCTGTAGACAAATAAAAGTCCAATTTGTGGTCCCATAATAATTAAAGGCTTAGCAGTTTTTCAGTACTGGATGACATAATTATCAGATTATACTGAACTTATTCACTAGAGTGGGCTGTAAAAATGTTTTATTAAATTTTGTTCGGTATACCGCGGGAGATTGGCCTAACAGACAGTGAAATAAAGGAAAGAAAGAAGAAATCGGTTGATATCTTCAGGTCGCGCATATCCTCGAAAATCTAAAAAATTAATCAAATTTAACATTTTTTCGTAACTAACAAAAACAGTTTCTCCATGTTAGTTAAATGCGATGGTTTAGATCAGTAAGAAATAGCAGAGAATTAAATTAAAAGATATTTCAATATGTATTGGTCGTGCATTGGATTTTAAAAATAAATTATTAACTCTGTAACATCAAAATTTCATAATGATAAAAGTTACAAACTATATATAGCATTATGTCAATAGTCAATTAAGTCTTTTACTCATTCTTTTTGGTGCTACTTTTAAACTCCGATTTGTGCGAAAGACGTTATCGAGAAAGAAGCGTTGTTGTGGTTAAGACACATTCCTAAACTCGGCACTAGCAACTCTTCTGACACCATGCAACTTCACAAATCGCTCTACTGCTTGAGTATGACATGAAAACTGTTCCTGATTTTAATAAAGATAAATTCCCTCATCGCTTAGTCTGGGTGGTAGCGAAAGATGGCAGGTACTCCAATTCATCTTAATGGTTGTGAAAACTTCCAGTGGTAAGTTTTGATAGCGTTCAGAGAGGGATTCCTGAAATTGATCTAAAAGTGTTAATTAAAGATGTTCAATATCTCCTGGACTTTAATACTGTAATACAATTAGGTAATTGTCCAGAAGAATTGGCTGTTCATGATCCAGGCCCACTTTCACACTTTCACATGGTTAACTACGGCAAACAGAGGTCTCAGATTGTACTTAGTTGTGATAAATTCTTTAGATGAATATAATGTATCAGTTTCTTTCATCCTAAAGTCCTATTTGCCTGTCTGATTTAATATCAAGAAACGCAAATATTTTACAAATGGCCCTAAGCATGTATTTGAAGTTATAGAAACATCAAGATTCCTACTTGAAAATATACTTAAAGTAGTAGATCCTGTGATCGAGCGTCTTATGTTTGCTCATCTCGAAAATTTGATTTGGAGCATGTTTTTGATGATGGAAGGAAAAACATCAGAGAATTAAGTATTAGAAGAATAATGAAGGTGCGAAACAAAACTCGTAAGAATGGGTCAATTAGAAACTTTGTGACACCAAAACAAAATTTATTTTAGACAGTAACTTCATTAGACACACATTAGACGTAGACATTAACTTCACCGAAATGATAGATTGGAGTACCTTTAATCTTCCGCCGCCCATGTTGCAAATAGTAAGCGATGGAGGAATTTTATCTTTAATAAAGTCAAGAATAGCAGCTGAATGGAATTGATGTCCATGTCATACTCAAGTAGTAGAGCGATGTGTGAACAGTTGGTGTCAAAAGCGTCACAAAAGTTGTCAGTACGAAGTTTAGGGATGGGGTCATTAGAACAACGCTTTTTCTCTATCTAGAATACTAAGGTTTCCGCACAAATCGGAGTTTAGAAGTAGTACCAAAAAGAATTAATAAAACACAATAACAATTGACGTAATGTTATAGTTTCTAACATTTTTCAACTTTGGAGTTACAAACAGGGTTAATAATTTATTTTTTAAACCCATTGTTATAGTTTTTAAATTTAATTATCACCTCTGTGCTATTTATTAGTTATCTAAACTTGTAGCGTTTCACTAACACGGACAACATTTTTTTTGTTAATTACGAAAAAATGTTAAACTTGATAATGGTTTTTTGTATTTTCGAGGATGATAATGAAGATATTAATATTTCTTTGCTTTATTTTACTTATTTAGCAGAAAGACAAGTTTTTCGCGTTACAGCGAATCAAAATTTAAAATAAAAATATTTTTTTGGGACCATTCCATTATACACTACCACGTCTTTAATTGGCGAACTGCAAATATGGTATGAAATGATACGAAAGCGTCCTTATCACCTCCTCACCGACGTTGCCATTTAGCGGAGGCGGGAAAGTTACGTACGTCAACCGTATGTGACGCAAACATGCGATTTATATGATCGGAGGCGTCATCGTGCCTTCCGTAAACTTTTTATGCAGCACTAGCGCCGGTGATCTATACCGGAACTAAAAACTTTTTTTGGGGGTATGGTGGGTACGTTGTGACCTCCGACAAAAATTTTGCTATTAGCACGTTAAAGGTCATCTGAGGTCAGAACTACTGAAAATATGGAAAAAACGTTGTCGCCTCCGAAATCGGAGGTGACAACGTCATATATGAGGTGACAACGGCTCTTCAATATATACTTTGGAGGTGACATGGTACCCTTTATCAATATATATATATATATATATATATATATATACAGGATGTCAGCTAATTAATGGTACATGAAAAAACTACAGACTCCTCACGTAATAATTATACTTACCTACATAATATATCCGAAAGTTCTTATTACCTGAGATACAAGGTGTTAAAGTTAAAACTTCATTTTTGTTTTTCTCTAATAACTTTGAGAGAAATTAACCTTTTTTTACAAAACTTGGCAATTATAGTTTTCTTAGGACGAGAAATTGATTCGTTTATGAAATATTAATGTACAATATAGGGGGCGCTGTCTGCGGCATTTTTCGCACATTCATTAAGTAATAACTTTTTGTGCCTCAGTTTATTTAAGCTTTTAATAAAAATAATACTTTTCTCCTATTGATTAGGTAAAAAGGTACACTAAGTTCAGGTCGCCCAGAGTTGCCGTTTCGGAGATATTTGCATTTAAATTGTTTAGTGCGTTAACTCAGGCAAGCCAATAATATTTTGTTACTTCTTACCAATTAACTTTTATATGATAATTAATGTTCTAGTAACGGTAATAGGGAATGATAAATACAACACTTGGATTTTTTTTTAACTTACTTTAATTAAAATAACTTTGACCCTAGAAAATGTGTCGAAAGAAACTAACAGCAATGAAAACACAAACTTACGATAAACTCAAAAATGAAACATTTTCTGACAAAGCTATCTTACAATAATCAACGAACAAAAAAGAACATAGAGGTTTCATAGCAACTGCATCTCTAAATTTCATTTGTTTTCTCATAGTTTCTCAAAATTTTGTTTGTAAATTAATAATAATTGGGCATGTGAGTTTATCGTAAGTTAATGTTTTCATTGCTGTTGGTTTCTTTCGACACGACATTTTTTTGGGACAAACGTTGTTTTAATTGAAGTAAATTAAAGAATAATAAGATTGTTGTATCTATTATTCCCAATTACCATTACTAGAATATTAATTATAATGTAAAAGTTAATCGGTAAGAAGTAACAAAATATTATTTGCTTACCTGAGCTAAGGCACTAAACGATTTAAATGCAAATATCTCCGAAACGGTGACTCTGGGCGACCTGAACTTATACACTGAGGCACAAAAAAGTTATAACCTAATAAATGTGCAATTTATGCCTCAGATAGCGCCCCCTACATTATACAATAAAATTTCATAAAAAAATCAATTTCTCGTCCTAAAAAAATCGCAATTGCCTAATTTTGTTAAAAAACCGTTGGTTTCTGTCAAAGTTATTAGAAAGAAGCAAAAATTAAGTTTTAACTTTAACACCCTGTATCTCAGTTAATATAAACTTTCGGATATAGGTAAGTATAATTAAATCCTAATATTTTTACGTAAGGAGTCTGTGGTTTTTCCATATAGCATGAATTAGCAGACACCCTTTATAGTTTTTTCTACTACTAATACCATTTAAGTAAAGTCGATTTTCTATTATTAATCTATCCATAACGATAAGTCATGTACTCCAATTAAATTATGATTTTACCAGGAAAGTTTTGGGGTAGTTAAAAATTTGCGTGTTTCGGCTGTCTCCGCAAGAACCCCTTTTTACACTCCAAAACTGTAATTTATTATTACAGGCTGTAAATTTATGAATTCTTTCCAGTTCTCTGCACATACATTATTTAGATCGTATATAAAGGGTTCCCTTTTCTTTAAAAATTGCATAATGTTAAAGTAATTTGTACAAATTCAGTTACAAAAAAGTTCAAATTCCATTGCACAACTGCTTGTTGTTATATAGTTAGCTTCCGGCCTTGTTCATCTGGAAATAGGGTGACAAAATCTCACTACTTGTGATCATATCTCAAGGAGAGATGAACGATTATGAAATAGATTGTAAGATTAGATGTACCTTCCACATCGTGTTAGCGTATTTCTTCAGCCAGTTATTGGTCTTTCCTCGGTCTCTTCTTCTTCCATGTAAATTGTGTCTTCAGCGATTTCGACGTTATTACACAGCCATTCGCACGATGTGCAGATTGAGTAGTAATCGAGACCAGCTGCTTTCCTGCATCCACAATTGCGTTGGCAACCTTCTTATATTTACAAGAAATGTGCCGACCTATCGAGTCTGGTGCAAGGTTCAAAGTGGTTGGAAACGAGACCACTTCTTTTTTCCACCCCATGATTGTTTCAGTTGAGTTCAGGTATGCTCGAAAAGTTCAGTCAATCTACTTGCATAATGTAATATAATTGGAACAACGCAATCGAACATCATGGGGAGTCTCGGGTTGTTGCACTGGATATTTCTAAAGCTTTTGATCGTGTTGGGCATGAGGGGCTTCTAAGTAAACTGCGATCCTATGGTATACCCAGTCGATTATGTGCATGGTTGTCTAGCTTTCTTAAGGACCGCTCTCTGCAAGTGGCGATTGACGGATTTCTCTCAGACACCTTCACCATCAATGCCGGTGTTCCTCAAGGGTCTATATTGTCTCCCACTCTCTTCTTACTCTACATTAACGACCTTCTAGTGAAAACTAAAAATCCGATATTTAGTTTTGCTGACGATAGCACACTTATCTCATCTTCCTCTTTGAATGCGCAAACATCGGCTGCCGACGCACAGCATGAAGTATCACGCCTCAACAAAGACCTGGAAGAAATTTTAGCTTGGGGTGACAGTAACCAAGTCGAATTTAACGCTAAAAAAACCCAGGCAGCAGTTTTCTCTAAAAAGGTTAGCATTTCCGAACCGGAAATAGTCATGGCCGGACACGCAATTCCACTGGCTTCATCTATTAATTTGCTGGGCGTCAATCTGGAAGGAAATATGTCTTGGCATAACCACGTTGTGGCAATCGCCAAGATAGCTTCTCAGAAGCTTGGGGTACTCTTCCGAACCAGAAAGTTGTACACACCTCAACAACTTTTGACACTATACAAAGCGCAGATTCGACCATCACTAGAATACTGCTCTCATGTCTGGAGCTCTGCACCCAAACATACTCTTCGGCTACTGGATTCCATCGAAAGGAGGGCTATTCGTCTGATCGGATAACCTCGATAGCCTAGAACATCGAAGACAGGTTGGGGATTTGACTCTCTTTTACAACCATTCAAATCCAACGTGAATCACTTTTTGCGCACACACACCACTCTCAGAGTGCCCTAAAGGACTTTTCCTATAGTGCTTGTGTTCGATCATAAAAAAAAAAAAAAAAAAAACTAATTGCGTATAAGGCATCAATAAATGCAATCGATCGAGGTTCATTTACACATGCATGGATTTAGTGGCGTCGGTGGTCTCACCATTTCTATTTGCACGCCAATAAAGGTTTACACTTTGTTGAGAAAACAAGAATAGGTGGCACGCCAGTTTCATTATTAAAGTCTTTTTCACAGTGCGCACTATTTCGAGTGAACTTTTCGAAGCCTGTAAAATAGTCGCTGAACTTTTAGTGGAAAGAAAGATAAAAAGAAATACCGCATGTGGTTAAAAAGCGATTCACGTTGATTTTGAATCGTTGGAGGTTATATTCGTTCGGAAAAACGATCTCGGGAAGGTCGTTCCATAAGAATGAAGTCCTCCAGATGAAAGAATTCTTAAATAATGAAGTTCGAGGAGTACTAAGCTTAACCACATATAGATCTGCTATTCGCCGCTCTATACGGAATTAAAAGGGCAAGGTCAGCCGAGCACTTTCCATGAAAACATCTGTAAAAAAGAGTCAAATCCCCAATCAAATTCTTCTGCGAAGCGTCTAGTAGAACTCGCAGCAGAGGATCCTGCTAGCTATAAAAACCATCTTCTACCAACCAACTATATAAACTACAAAACTGGCGAGCGGTCGTTGACGTGCAAGCACTTGTTTACACTTGTAAGTTTTGATTTTCTGTACGAATTTGTCACCATTGGCGCCAGTAATTTTAGAGGGATGCTGACTTTTCCGATCTATGCATGCAAAAATAAATTTTTATGCAAGTCGATGTTTACACTTTATCTTATTTACTGGCGCGCCAGTTTTTATTGGCGCCACTAAATCCATGCATGTGTAAACGCACCTTAAAAAGTGTTTGTTCGGGTTTGTTTCATTTAGGTTGCGCTTCTAATATTTGTTGATTGTAGTATAGTTATATAGTTTATTATGGCTAAAAAATGGTGGTCAGCAGAAATGACAATCAAATTTCTTGTAGAATATGAATCTTATCCGTGTTTATGGGATGTGCACCCAAAGCAGATCGACGATCAATCCATGGTTTAATCCAGACACGGCCTTTCCGTCGTTTCTTTTTCTGTATTTCTTTTATCTTAATTTTTTTCCGTTAAAAGTTTAGCGACTATTTTACAGGCGTTGGAAAGTTTACTCCACATAGTTCGCACTTTAAAAATGAAACTGGCGTGTCACTTATTCTTGTTTTCTCAACAAACTGTAAACCTTTACTGGCGTGCACATAGAACTGGCGCGACCACTAGCGCCACTAAATCCATGCATGTGTGCATGCACCTTTATACCAACATTTGACACGGCAGGATCATCGGGACGGCTAGCAAGAATATTTCGTGTGGTTGAGGTAGAGGGGTTAGTCTAAAGACACCACGAGAAATAGCATAACAGTTGACGCAAATGCACATTGTATTCAACTTAAAACTTGGAGGAATTCATTAAACGACAGCCTTTAATAATTTGATTAATTCATCATTCAAACACCAAGAAAAAGTCATGGCAGTTTCCTAAAAGCAAACTACGCAAGTCGCCACCTAAAACTAACAATTCGCACCAAATTAGCGAATTTTTCTGGCAGTTATGAACCGATCAGCCTGCAAGAGCCGGATATTCTAGCAGCGGTTTGGGATTTGCTCAGATTAGGTAAAAGAGATTTGTCATGTGTTCGTTTCATGTTCAAAGGTCATGTACGGTTTTAAACAATTAAACAAGCGTTGGCAGTTCGCTATCGATCACTGACCGTCGCAGTGGCAAAACTTACCTCGAAAGTAAAAACAATTTGTCTGCAAACTTCAATGGAGGCGCAACTCTTGATGTAGTCGTTCGGCAAACAAGCATCTAAAAGTTCCTGCAATTCGAACGAGTTGACGGTCCGATGTTCGTCTGCCAATTGCAGGAACACGGCCTCGTATTGGCTAAAACTTTTACCGTCCAGTAGGGGGGGTGCTTTAACTATGGCTGACTTAACTAAAAAAAACAAAATGTAATTTCTTACAAATCTTATACATTCCCTAGCAATAAATTCCGGATAAAGATTTGGTGAAATTTTGTGTCTCGGAACGTTAGCCTGGATATATGGAGGAGCTTTGGAGCAAAATCGATTAAATCCACTATAATGATTTTTTGGGAAAATACGATTTTTCTGTTGCTCAAAAAGTAAGAGCATTATTTGGAAGTAAATATTATTGAGAATATCATGATCATAACAAACCTACTCCAATACCATAAATTTGAAAAAATGGTAATTATTAAAATTTTAACAAAAATTACACTCGTATATTAAGATAGAGGTGTTGTTTACATCGATTATACAACTCCATGTATATTTTTCCCATATAGAAGGATGTGATTAATAAGTGATAATCATTTAAGTGATTATCACTTGGTGGTCACATTGTTGTAATTGTCATTTTTTGACAAATTACTTCAGAAGTAATTTCTGTCAGTTCTTGTTACAAAATGGCAAAAGAAAGATTTGGTAAAATTTTGTTGTCTAAAGTCGACGATGCTATTAAAAATGTGAAGCCCAAAAATACCGAGCGTTCCGACAAATATGTATGGAAGCAGTTTACTGAGTTTTGCCTTGCGCGAAGTTTCGAAATTGAGAAAATGTCAACAGACAAGGATTTGTGCAACATTTTAAAAGACTGGGCATATAATATGCGAAAATCCGACGGAAGCGATTATAAAGAAGGTGTGGTCAAGCTTTTATGGAACAAAACGGCCAAAATGCTCCAGGAACTATATTTTGAAAAATATAATCGCCACATAGATCCATTCAATGACATGGTTTTTCAAAGCGCCCGTTTTGCCCGTAATGCAAAACGAAAAGAGTTGCAGGCGGTACCTGGTGCACGAAAGGAGAGTTCCACGGGTTTGACGAGACAGGAAATAGAAAAAATGGCCTTTAGTTTGGATGAAAATACCCCAGATGGGCTTCAACGGAAATTTTTCCACATAGCTGCATCCGAACTAGCATGGAGGGGAAATGAAGCAGTTTTTTTGCTATTGGAATATTTTAAGGAGGAAAAATATAATAACGGGTCTAGTACCGATCGTCTGGAATACAACCCAATATTTTCTAAAACGGCGCAAGGAGGAGCAAGTCGAACATGCGAAAGTAAGTGGCTTGTAAAAAATCTTGTGAATCCGGATTTATGTCCAATACGGTTATATTTTAAGCTAATGTCCAAAAGAGGCAAAAACATTAAAACTAATCGATTCTTTTTGACGGTCAATCAGAAATGGAAACAGAATGATAATTTCCCATGGTTTAAGAATTGTCCAGCAGGTATTAACATTATAAGAAACTGGACAAAAATGGGAGCAATCAACATCGGCCTAGATACGAAAAATAAGAAGATTACGAATCACTCTAATAGAGCTTCAACAGTAAGTGCCCTTAGCAGTTCAGGTGCTAATCTCCAGGAAGTTATCAAAATAACGGGCCATAGTTCTATAAATTCTGTTACTCCCTATCTCCAGCTCAGCGAGCAGCATCATCTGAAGATTTTGTCGCAAATGAGAGCCGAAAATACATCGTCATCTACTTCTGATGCTGAAGCCCAATTTCAAACACCTCCAACCTATGATAATAATTTATCCAATAGTTCAAGTTTTAACTATAATAATTGTAATTTCGTAATTAACAATAATTACTGTAATAAAAATGTTTAACTCAGAAAGATATAATATGTACTTTACTTCGTTGTATAATCCTTTGAATACAACTCGATGTTTCGGTATTACCTAATACACTAACGCGTTACCCGGCAACACTACTCCTCCTTCGGAGTCGTAGTGTTGTTGCCGGATAACGCGTTTCGTGTCAGGTAAAAGTATTATTCGGTAATCCCGACACATCTTGTGGTATTACATTCGAAAACAATACCCCTAGCTATCGAAAACAACCCCTCTAGCTATTGAGCACAAAACCATAGTAACTTTAAAAAGCCATTATTTGAATAATATGTTAGTCTGACAATCTCGTTATTCCGAGTTTAGTTTCAAAAATGTCACGTTTTGGAAAGGAATCAATCGAAGTAATTCAAGAAAATATCGCACAGAGTATCCCGAAAAATACTAAAAATACCACGCAATATGTTTGGCGTCGATTTATGATAGTTTCTGAAGAGAGAAGGTATGTTTTTAGAAAGGGGACTCACAAGCTTGCGGATATACTTCAAGACTGGGCTTACACATGAAAAAACAAAACGGTGAGGAATGTAAAAATTTTACAACAAAAACAATATGGAATTTAACAGCGAAGATGCTTCAGCAAATGTATTATAACGAGTACCAAATCAGGTTAGATCCATTTACGAATATTGAGTTTAAAATAATGGCTCGTGAGGCGAAGAGCGCAAAACGCAAGCAAGTACAGTATTTACCAGAAAAGAGAAAAGTAAGTTCAGCTTTTTTACAATATGATGAATTTAAAAGAATTGTTGATAGTTGCGATGAAAGTACTCCCGATGGCCTAGAAAAAAAACTATTTTTTATACTATCCTACGAGCTGGCTTGGAGAGGAGGTGAATGAGCTCGCTGTCAATTAAGATATTTTAAAAGGAAAACTAACAGTAGTGGAGACAACTCAGGGTGTATAGAGTAGGTACAATCATATTTTTTCGAGAACCGCACAGGGAGGAGATAAACCCTGTACAAGCTCTAAATGGTTAATTTCAAACACGAGGAATTGTAATTAATCAGTGTTAAATTGAAATATATAATATATTATTGCATTTAACTTTTGTTAATTCAAGTAATTTTCTCCATAAATCACACTCCTGCATAAAAATTTTCAGAATATTTTGCATTTAAGCTTATTACCTGAAACGGCCCGGAAACGGGTCTATTTTTCGCTAAAAAAATGTCGATATAGAAAATAAAATAGCCAATATATTTAGGTCCAGTAATACATGCATAACCTACATGTATTTTAAAAGAGCTTAAAACAGCAAAAAGCCTAACATATTAGCGACGGACCAACGAAGGGATCTCAAGTGGTCACATTCTTTAGGCTAAAAATAAAATAGGGATGCATAAAGTGACGCAACAGAGCAAAGGCAGGGGTGCGCCTATGAAAGCGAGAGACGCGACGCTCATAAGGAATTCAATTTTTGACTTTCACAAGACGTTACGCTGCTCAGTTCAGAGTCAAAAATTTCCCGTTCTCAAATCAAGTCATTTCGCTGGCAGTGCTCTTTCAGTGCATCATTAATCTCTTTAATTTCAACATTCAAATTTTTTCAATTCACAAAGTAAAGTATTTACGCGACCATTTAGTGTTCAGTACATCATTCTTTTATTTAGGAATTTTATTCTACTTGTTAGAGATTTCTAGCTGCCCCGTCGGCTTACTAGCATCTAGGGACAGGGAGTGCACCTGTCACTACGCATGCGTGAGAATTTTCAAGGTTTATTCATGTGAGTCGAGTGAACGCATTGTCGACGTCCGTAATATTTGACTTATTACGTACAAACCAGCATCCAGGCCGGATTGCTAGCCCACTATAGTGATAACCAACCGTCACAAGAATAATGCATTCAAAATGTCGTAAATCTTTGAAGGTTCAAAAACCTAAATTTTGTCAATTTTTTAATGGATATACATAATTTATTAGGTAATAAAATTTTTTCCGATAATTTATCAACATTCGAATTTTTTAATTGTACATGAAATTCCCGCAGTTTCTGGCAATTTTTTTCATTACTTCAATTTTCTCCGTTATTCTAATCATTATGGAATTTTCCTATAGGACCATTATTATGGACAATGGACTGTTTGGCATGTTTTTTATTTGAAACTTTTTTTTCTGCGATATTTGCAAATAACTAATTTCCATATTTTGGTCAATATCTCATAACCTATGAGAGCTAGAGGAACGTTTATTTTACTAACTTGTAGTTGGTATCCATCTGCAATTTTCTTGTTAATAACATTTTGCTTCTAGGTTTACAGTTTTCGAATAATAATTAATTTTTCAAAATTTTCAAGGAATTATTTAGCATTGAAAATTTAAAAAAAAAATTAATTTCTAATTTATGTCTTTTTTTAATAAATATACATTAATTATGATGTTACTTTACATTTGCCATCATCTTTTCTAAAAACGAATTTTATTCCAGCTGGACAAAGGCCGTTAATTTTGTTGACAAATTTATTATTCGAATATATTCATTTTAGTGTATATAATAAGTATTTGTGGAAGAAAAATGCCGACTACGTGTATTGTGGAAGCAATAGTGTTTTTTTCGGATTCCCAGTAAAAAGACTATTCATTACCCAGAAATAAACGATTTATCAAAGAAAAGGCGGGATATGTGATTAACAGAGCATCTATCAAGAGGGAAGCTCTTACAGAAACAATTTTAAGAACACCAGAGAGTGTGTAGTTATCTATTCAAATGGCCCTACTCGTAGAGAACTTTAAAATATTTTTTCCTATCAATGAAAGCAAAACTTGTAAATTACTCTCATTATCTACTTAAGTTCTATAATAATTTAAAATATACTTACATAGTTTTAAAAAATTTTATTTTTCGATCTTGTAGAACATATTATAGTACATAATATTTGTAGATAAACCCATTTTTATAATGGTATTTTTTTTAAAAAACATTCATTGATGTGAAATAAGGATATTTAGTATAAGTACTTATATTTAAAAGTTTTATACGCACTGAATTATATATAAATAAAACAATACATTTAATATAAATAATATATTTACCAAATGGAAAATATGGAAAGAAATTATTATTAAATAAAAATAAGTAACCTACAAACAAGGTTTTGAGTTCATATTTGAATAAATTTACCATCCCTTCTTTGGACACTGAAGATAAAGCCACCTCTGTCTTAACGGACCAGACACTCTGCCGAAGTCCATTTTTGCAATTGGGATAATGGGCAGTTCTGTGGACAATAATGGCAGGTACATCGGTACAAAAAAAATCATACCTTTATTTCTGTGGATATATTCCACAGCAAAAATTGGTTTAGCACTGGCTTTTTGTGAATGCTTCACCTGAAGAAGAAAATTATATACATTAACATAAAGTATTGCATTCTGAAAAATGAATGACACGGTTTAAATTTTTTTAGTTCAAAAGTGAAAGATATTATAGAAAAGTTGGTCACTCCTGCACTAGGTATCAACCACTTGAAGTAAACAAAATTAATTACCTTTCCAAGCATGACATAAAACTCATTTACAACCTTCATTCCAAGATTTGTAATAGAACTGGCTGAAAAATATTAATGAGCTTCAAGGGTTTTGTAGGATTTCATCTGCTCATGTGTATAAAAACTATGTGTTAAGGCTGCAAAAATGGAAATAATAGATGATAGGCCACTTGTAGAATCCCATTAATGGTTAGTCCAAATCAATAACTGCCGTGGTAAAAACATCCAAATTCTTTATTAATTTCAGCTTCATTAGATATCTACAACAAAGTATAATTTTCTATCAGTTGAATATGATATTCAAGCATAGAAATTTACTATTTAATTGAGAAAAATTCTTAAGAATCTTAAATTGAAAGTATAATCAAAATGTAAACAAACATACCTCTGTCTACGTCTGAGCATTCTTGCAATAATTTCTTCAAATGTGAACTCTGCATAATAAAATACACTTGTACGTATTCACAATTAAATGGTCTTAAGAGAACTAGCCAGAACTAATAAATATTCAGAATTTAAATGGTTTAAACTCCCCGTTGTTTGGATTTCCTAACGAATAACTGAGGTTATGTTATTTATTTTCGGCGGTCGAGACAATCGAGACGTATGCGCTCACTTGACTCACATAAGTATTCTTGAATACTCTGAAGTTTTCTTACGCATGCGTAGTGACAGGTGCACTCCCTGTCCCTAGATGCTAGTCGTCGGCTTCCGATGTCGATGCGCTAGGAATCCTTGACAACGGAATTAAATTCAGTATGGTATGCTACCCTCAGTATATCTCTCTTTTTCTTTAGACACGCATTAAGAAATTTCCTTCTACTTGTTAGAGTTATCTAGTTGCCCCGTCGGCTTGCCGATGTCGATGCGCTAGGGATCATTGACGACGGAGGAAAATTCAGCGTCCCAAGATCAAATTAATTTATACACAAAATGGCCGCTCTCTTCTCCTTATCTTCTGTTTTGATTTATTAATGCAAATCTCATTAAAATCTATTTCGGTAAATAAATAACCTACAAGTTCAGTCTGTCTGTCGGTCTGAGTTACATGAGTTTATTTTTCCATTTGGGCGAACTATTTTTCAAAATGAGAAAATAAACTAATGTAGTTTTTAGGCAACAAGCTTTCCTGCAAAATTATCGAAAATTTTTAAGCACTCGTGTAATTACCCCCGAAAACAAAAATGGGCTAATGGTCGCCGGATTTATTTGGTTTTGGTTAAAACGTTATTAACAAACATTAACAAGAACATTCTTGAAACTGTGAAACCATAAATACAATATGTTTTACTAAGAAAACACCAAACTAAAAACAGAAACCTGATTTTAACCTTTAAATTTAATTATCTCAAAAATCTGTTGATACTTTACAGATAAAAAAAATTATACTGTTTACCAACAACATATGGTTTTAACAGAAAAATGGAACTAAATAACAGAAGCAGCATTTTACAAAATCACAATTTTTTTAGATTTATTCGGTTTTGCAACAAAACATTGATTTTGCCCTTACCTTGTTCGAAACGAGGCAGTTTATACGAGGTATTTTAACAAACTGAATCGATATCCGCAGTTTTCTCATGCAGAATGAATTTCGGTTTTGTTCCAAAGCTCCTCATTCAGAATTGAAATTTCCTGTCATAATTACACTTGGTGTTTCAGAACACTTTATTTCATGAAGGAACAGGGATAAACAAATGAAACAATAAACAAAATTTGATGGAAATGTGTGACTCTCATTTGACTGTATCTGCAATAACTTGCTATGCCTAATATACCACATAGGGCATTTTGAATTTTCGTAGAAATACATTTTTATATCCCCCCCATGATATAATATTAAAGTTACTAAATAATTCAGTAAGATACAGAAGAGACGGCTCTGACCAAACTTTCAGTTCTGCACACCAAATATTACTAGAAATGACATGTGTCATCGGAAGTCATACTATGCGAATTAAAATATACTTCTAATGTCTTGATGTTGAGATTTAATATTTACCTGAAGATGGCACCGTATCGACTAACTTTAATTTCAGGGGTTTACTGGAGTACACCCGTAACGTGAACCCCGATTCTTGACCGGGTTCAAATGTTGTTGGTACCATCAAGTATCCACCCTGTTCCAACTGACATCTAAAAAGAATTATTATCAGTTAACTTTTTTTTTGAAGATGTTTCTTCCATTCACAAACCCGAACAAGCCCAATACCTTCATCTTCAGTGGAAAATTATACATGTATGAGAAGAAACCTTATGATATTGTCAAGAAAACTGTAAAAGAGAATTAACATTTATTTTGGAAGGATCTTTTGCTGCAGATGCTTTGTATGCATTCGCATCGGAGGTAACAAAATCTAAACCAGGGTACAAAATGCTTAGAGATGTTTATTGGTCTGGCTAAAGCCTTTGATACGATGCCACACAACCAGCTTTTAACTGTGTTGTCACACTATGGCGTAAGGAGTAAGTTGTACTCAATTTAATAAAAAATGATCTGCAAGAAATACCACAAATGGTTAAAATCAATAATACATTGAGTGAGACGCGGGTGAGAATTGGTGTTCCTCAGGGAGCCGTTTTGGGTCCGATCCTCCTCATCTTTTATTTTAATGCTCTTTTAACAGACAATATAGAAGATACAATTATATCTTATGCTGACGACACGGTTAAAATATTTATTGGTAAATATTGGGAAGAAGTAAGACAATACGAGGTTTTGAATTGATTAAGAGTTGATTGGAAACTCATAAACTAGCACTTAATCTAAATAAAACAAATTACATAGCCGTTTCATTTTATTCAAATTTTATATAAATATCGGTAATGATAGAATTGCTGAAGTAACCCACACAAAATATCTTGGTATGCTGGTTGGCCGGTTAATGAAGTGGTCAGACTTTAAAAAATATAATTATTTTTACCTGTGGCTGATCTGTCGACTGTTGGTATACTGTGAATTGAAAAGTGACTTGTTTTTCTTAAAAAATGATTTTCCTATGGTATCCGTATTACTTTTTGGTAACGAGTATGATGTGAAACCTGAAAATAATAAATAAACATTAATAAGGGATTCTGTTCGTCTAAATCGAAAATATATGAAATTATACGGGGTGATTCATGACAAGCATCGATTAGGACCTCTTAGTGCCTGTTCTCACCAAAGCAACTGGAAACCGCAACGCCGCTGCAACGCGACCGCAATTTCAATTGACTTGCTCTTGCGTTCCCACTGGAATCAACTGGTTTGAAGTCTCTTTTGACATGAGGAAAATGTAGTCTTAGTCGGATAAAGATATAGCCCCAACTCAAGTAGTTGCGTTAAAAAGCTTAAAAAAAAACTGAGCGACAATTTTAGGTTAACCCTTTTTATACCATAAATTTGAGACATAGTTCGTATACAGTATGGCCGTTTAAGTGTGCAACATATGGGAAAGTTTTTTTATTACCGATTTCTCAGAAAATTTTATTCTTGATAAAAGTTGGTGCATGTTCGATAATCGTATTTGGTGCACTTGGAATGGTTGCAAGTCAAATAACGTACAGGGTACGACAAAGAATATAAAACTTGTACAAGAATAAAGTACCCCTATTTCAGAAAATTCAGCGAAATGTTATTAAGAAAAGGTGTTTAGAATTAAAATTTATGCATAGGTTTGAAAACGTGACTTCATAAAATAAAAAAACAAAAAATTTTTAAAAATATTAATTAATTCCCAAAAAAATTTTTTTTATTATCACCCTAAAAACCTTGATAAATTAAACAAAATCAAATCAATTTCACACATCTTTGTTCAAATTCAAGCATATTTGTAAAATTAACTTAGCTTTTTAATTTATTAAGGAATCATAAACTTCATATTTGTTGCAAGGACATTAAACACAACTTTAAAATACCGTAAAACGTATTTTTAACAAGATAAAATATTAGTAATGATAATTTTCAAATTAAAAACTCCCATTTAAAGTGCAAAATTTTTATTTTAAATGTTTATTAGAAAATTGTACAAAATAATCGACAAACATGTAATTCTACTAAAAAAATGGCGTTGTGTGGCATTATTAACAAATTATCAACGCGTCTCCGTATGTCCACCTTCACGTTCAATGCATTTAATTGTCCGATCATAAAATTCACTAAGCGTGGATCGCAAAACACTTGCTGGAATATTTCTGCAATGAAATCGTATCGAAATTTCAAGCTCCCCAACAATATTAAAGGGTCGATCCTTGTACACTTTTTGCTTTAAACATCCCCATTAAAAAAAATCTAGTGGCGTGAGATCTGGCGAACGATGAGGCCACCGTGGATCGGTATTTCGTCCTAACCATTTATCACCAAATTCTCCATTTAACCATTCAGAAACAATTCTAGCAGAATGAGCCGGACAACCATCATGTACAAACCATAATTTACGTCGTTCTTGTATACTCATATTATCCAAAAAATCTGTTAGCCCTATTAATTTGTCGTTAATAATACCGCACCAAACGTTTGTTTTTTGGTAATACTGGATTTTGTTGTCAATGACAAAATTTGGATTTTCGTCCGACCACCACCTACAATTTTGGGAAGAAACAACGCCATTTGTAGTGAACGTGGATTCATCCCCAAAAAGTATGTGTCTATGGAAATCACGTTGATTTTCTATTTCTCCTTGAATCCACATACAGAAATCATACCGCAAGTCATAGTCTCGTCTTTGAAACGTGCAAATAAACATTGGCTTATAGGCGTGATATTTATGTTTTTTAAGAATCTCCTTAATAGAGGTTTTTTTTATACCCGTATAAGCATGCACTTCTTGGGTGGATCTTCTAGGGTTTTCAACAACTGCTTGAAGTACTTCTAATTGATTTTCTTCAGTACATACAGTTTTGGTACGTTCATTTTTATATTTATACTCTAAAGACTCTGTCTGTTTAAAATTATTTAAAATTCTGCTTATGGTTGAATAATGGACTTGTTTATCTGGATGTCGTTAATTGAATATAACTCCTGCTTCACGCATTGTTTTATAGTTATCTCCACATATTAGCACTAATTCTGCCTTTTCGGCTAACGTTAACTGTACTGGAGGAGGCATTTGAGATCAGCTAATAACAATAATTATTTAAGAATGAATAATGCCACCAAACTGTCATAATGTTTACTTTTTAACCCTTATTTGTTTTTTTCCATAGGTATCTGCGACTATTTTAGTAGAATTTCATGTTTGTCGATTATTTTGTACAATTTTCTAATAAACATTTAAAATAAAAATTTTTGCACTTTAAATGGGAGTTTTTAATTTGAAAATTAGCATTACTAATGTTTTATCTTGTTAAAAATAATTTTTACGGTATTTTAAAGTTGTGTTTAATGTCCTTGCAACAAACATGAAGTTTGTGATTCCTTAATAAATTAAAAAGCTAAGTTCATTTTACAAATATGCTTGAATTTGAACAAAGATGTGTGAAATTGATTTCATTTTGTTTAATTTATCAAGGTTTTTAGGGTGATAATAATTAAATAATTAATATTTTTAAAAAATTTTTGTTTTTTATTTTATGAGGCCACGTTTTCAAATCTATGCATAACTTTTAATTCTAAACACCTTTTCTTAATAACATTTCGCTGAATTTTCTGAAATAGGGATACTTTATTCTTGTACAAGTTTTATATTTTTTGTCGTACCCTGTACGTCATTTAACTTGCAACCATTCCAAGTGCACAAAATAAGATTATCGAACATGCACCAACTTTTATCAAGAATAAAATTTTCTGAGAAATCGGTAATAAAAAACTTTCCCATATGTTGCACACTTAAACGGCCACACTGTATAGTGGCACAGGAATTAAATAATGATCCGGTTAAATTTCATAGGTTTTACAGAATGAGCCACAAAAGTTAAATATTTTGCTGTTTCGTCAGCCATGACACCGCGATTGGAAGCAACTGACGACGGCGACGCGGCATGTCGTGCAACTTATAAGCAACTAGTTGCGGCGTTGCAGTTGAGTTGCCTTAAGTCAGTGGGAACACGCGTATTTAAACATTAATGCTGGGTCGCGTTGAAGTTGCATTGCGGTTGCGTTGTGGTTGCCAGTCGCTTTGGTGAGAACAGGCACTTAGAATACTAATGATATTTTCCTAAATTCTTGATTGTTTATATTTTTCGATCTTCTCTTATCTAAACAAGGACTGCCTTGGGGAGATATTTTCCCTTTCAAATCTTACAAGGAGAGAAAGAGAAGATTTTTAACTACGGTTTATAAATATTAACCTGCAGTTACAGCAAAGAAAAGTTCTTATGATTGACAAGATACTTTGCTGGGACAATGAAAATAGGTTCTGACATCCAGAAATAAGCCAGGTTATGTTTACATAACCGTGTTACAATCGTTGTTGAATATTGATTTGTAGACATATAAATATTAGTTTCAAGACGTTAACTGTCAGTTGCTGTCTTGATCATGTCGATGTGTCAATATTAATTGGGTTTTTGAAAGTTTTTGGCCTTCAAGTTCAATTCAATCCTAAAAACGTTTCCGAACTATTTCATCGTACTTTTGTGTTTTCGGTAAGTATTTATGGATATGTAAATTCATGTCATAACGGGTCGAAAAATTACGGGCTGGCTAAAGTCCGTTAAAGGATTTATTCGTGTTTTTAAAGTGGATTATGAAAACACTGAATTTCCAGTTTCTCGCCGTCAGTTCAATCTTTTTTTTCGGAATTATAAATTATTTTCCGGAATACGAATATCGGACCGCCAGGTACGTCTATTATAAGGTTTATGAATCAGTCTTTGTTTTGATATTTTCTTGAACTAAATTTTGATTGATTAATGTAATTTTAATGACGTGTAAGTGTCGCACGGGTATAGATATAACGTACCATCATGCCGGTAAAAAACTAGGACAGCAAAATTTCTTATTTTCTCCTTGACTATTAGGAATTTTTTACTTTCCAGTCTGGTACCAGTAAAATGTCATTTACAAATTGTCAAGCAAATTTTTCTTTAAAAAATATGCCACAATTAACACCCCAGCAAAAGGCTATAATCTACAGTCGGTTGCGAGTTGGTGCTTTTATTAGGGATATTGCAGACGAACTGGGAGTAAACAAAAATACCGTGTTGTTGGCAAAACAAAAAATAGCAAGGCATGGGACTATTATTAGGAAAGCGGGTTCAGGTCCCCCTAGAATTTCTTCTGAAGATGAAGATACTTAAGACTAGTTAATTATCCAAGGGATCAGCCATTCGCAACTGCAATAAAGGCGAAAGAAGAGACGAACTTTCCAGGTTCTGCAAATACTGCTAGAGACAGGGTTCGAATTTCCGATATACGAAGTCGTTGTGCTACTAATAAAATATTTTTAATGGAAAGAAATAAACAAGGCAGGTTAGAATTTCGGAATCGGAATATTTTCTGGGAAACAGTTATATTTTCTGACGAGAAAACTTTTCAATCGTTCAATAATGGAATAATTCGAGTGTATAGGCCTTCCGGCATGCGGCATGATGAGATATACACTCACAAAATAAACCAAGGCGGGCGTTTCTCTATAAATGTCTGCGGTTGGATTAGCGCTAGAGGTCCATAAAAATTTGTCGAATCGTGGAAGGAAGACTAACTGCAGCGTTAATATACTAAATGCAGTGATGATACCATCGATAAACGCTGTATATGGTCAAATTTCAGCATGATAATACACACAGCACGCATTGTGCCAAATTTTCTCCTAGAAAATAATATAACAGTTCTTGCCTGGCCTTCGAAGAATCCCGATTTGAACCCGATCGAAAATATTTGAGGTAAAATAGTGAAATCAATGTATAAACATGATTTTCGGCCACGAAACAGGGATGAATTACGCTATAGGATAAATGAAGCTTGGGATGAAGTAACAGGCGAATTATGCAGAAACCTAGTTTTAAGTATGCCGCAAAGGCTTCAAGAAGTAATAAACAGGAATGGTTCTATGACTAAATATTAAAAATGTTTTGTTGCTTCGACAAATTTTGCGTTAATATTTTTGTAACCTTCTATTAAATTTCTTTTATTATTTAGTTTCGTTTTCATTTTTAGGCGACGTTATTTATATACCTACTTTAAATAAGGTATTATACTTTTTCTTAATAAAAATGTCCAATATATTTACTGCCGCTAAAGTTTATAAAAGAAAAGAAGGATATTTTGATGCCGTATCGAAAAATATAAAACGTTAAATTATGTAACCTAGGTTACTTCCTAAAAGTTATGTATTTTGACCTTTACAGCTGTCGAGCACCTTTTATAGTCTATGAGATATGTATATCCGTTCCCAGTTTTGTGATTTTGTTGTCCTAGTTTTTTATCGGCACGATAGTACATACTTCATGAAATTAAAAAAATAAGTACGCTTTCTAAATAAAATATTTAAAATTGGGATATTTCTTTCTCTTTAAGACTTTCTACTCCCTTCAAATTTTTGATATTTTTAAATAATAACGTTCCTAAAAAAAATGCTATAAATATTTTAATTCCTAAATTTTTACCCCCGTAATGTTTCCTTTTAAACTTTCTTCCGTCAGAATTGACTTTTTTTTTTCTCCATTCTAATTTAATTTTTTTCTAAACTAAAAAACGTACTCGCACTTGACCCATTTCCTTCCTTACCTATAACCTTCGGTTCCATAATGCTATGTTGATTAAGTGAAACGACTACCTCTTCCATTTCGCTTAGAAGTAGATGTAACTGAGGATTTATATGGAACGTGTCTGGGTTATTTCTACAACCTCCGGCGGTTACGCCCTTTTGCCAGTTGCCTTGGTACAGGCGCATCTGCCATGTGTTCTTGTTATGTAGACTAGAATCCAAAAATTTATTTTATTACATTCGCATTCAATTCTATATTTTTATCCTTCATGGGATGGGAACCAACGATTTGTTTGATTTTAAATACACGACCAACGATGGAAGTATTTTCAATATTAATAATATGCACGAAAAACCATGATACAAATAACTAAAGGTAAGATATGTAACCGTTCCAATTTCGTCTGCTGCGCGCAATGACGTCACAGGGAGAGTGGTTTTTAAAGTCTCATGGAGATTTATACGGTGTTAGCGTTTTTAATTCTATTTTAAAAGTAAAAAGGTTTAACGCATTTAATGGTATGTGAAATAAAAGAATAATAAATGACAAGTATACAACGTGTCCAAGATAAGGAGGGCCAGTACAGGTATCTCGGAAACCGTAAGAAATAAGAAGTCGGTTAAATGGAGGTAAAGTTGCGGATTTATGTGCCTAATAATATGCCGTTTAGAAAGTTTTAAAAGTCCGAGTAGTTCCTCAGATATCCGGAAAAAAACGAAATGCTGATAAATCGTTTTATTGTTTTCCCGTTTTTTTTTTGAGATCGAATACTAAAGTAAATTGCACGAGAGCTTTTTTCCTTCCGACTGCAACAATGTATGACATATTGTGGTTTAATGACGTTTCGAGGGTTTCTTGAACAACATCAGGATATTTTGGGATACGGTCCTGTATTTCTACTAATTTTATAAATAATATCTCATAAGTAAGCTCTAAATTTTTACTTATGTTGGCCTAGTTCAATAAATAACAAATAATTTAATAATAAACTACAAATAAATGAACAAAATACAGAAACATTATTTCAAACTTCTGTTTGGGATTTAAAAGGAAAGTAAGCGTCAAAAGAAACAAAAAAATTAAGATGGTGACGCGTGATTTATTTTACTTGACATTCCCATTGTGATCGTTTCAAAGGTTTTCTATTTTCCAGAAAATATGGAACATAATTTTACAAATGCTGAAAAGCTTTATATTTCTATTGTGTTTTATTTTATCTCAAAAAAACTATTATGTGGCTGTTTGCAGATGTTATTTGTGCTTAGAGAATAACGGAAATCATTTTGAACACCTGATTATGTAGTTCCTTACTTTTTTCGTTTTTCGTTTTATTACTGTTTTGGTATGATTTTTGTTCACTTATTTGTGGTTTAATATTAAATTATTTGTTATTTATTGAACTAGTCCAACATAAGTTAAAAATTTAGAGCTTACTTATGAGGTATTATTTCTAAAATTAGGAGAAATACAGGACCGCATCTCAAAATTTCCTGATATTGTTCAAAAAACTCTCGAAACGTCATTCAACCACAATGTGCCATACATCGTTGCATTCGGAAGAAAAAAAACTCTGCAATTCCAATATCAGGCAGACAGGACCGTATTTAAAAAAATAAAGTTGATAATGGTCCTTCGAAGACGACTAGTCGGATTACAAAATAATTAACGCTGTTAGATAGAGCGGAAAAAGTGGCAATGTAAAAGTGCAATTTACTCCATTCGATCTCAAAAAACCCAGGGAAACAATAAAACGATTTTTCAGAATTTCGTTTTTTCCGGATATCTCCGGAATTACTTGGAATTTTAAAACTTTCTAAGCGGCATATTATTAGGCACGTAAATGCGCAACTTTACCTCTATTTAACCGACTTCGTATCTCTTATGGTTTCCGAGATCCTTTTACTGGCCCTCCTTATCTTGGACACGTTGTATATTCGTATATTAATTTCATATCAATATAACACACATTGCAGCTAAAATAGCACTAAAATAAGAAAAGATTCCGACAAACTTTTATACATCCACTGCGCCATTGAAACCGGTCGACCGTAGCCGAAGCTGGTCGACGACCCGTCCTCGTTGCCACCAGCGTTGTCAGTCTTTTACAATTGTAATATACTATTTTAAAATTTTTTAAGATGTTCATTGTTCATTCTTGTTGTGGGGTTCCCCATATAAAATTTATGTTCAATCTGGAGGTGGTCCCCATATCATAGGAAAGTTACGATCATTTTTTCGTACTCTGACATCGTTTTTTATTAGTCTATTAGGTTTCGAACCGTCAACTTATATTTCTGGCAACACTGGTCGCCACATAGTGCCGTTTGCCGTAGTTTTCCATAGAAATTTTGATAGTTTACTGGAATTTTTTTCTTATTTTGTTGTGTGTGTTTATTAAAAGGAATATCTAAATTTTCATAAAATGAGGTGCGCTGTGTTCGGTTGTGATATGGATAACCAAAACAAAAATTAGAATGGATACGGTTTTATTTATTTTATTAACATTTACTTCTTAAGTATTTCCCACTGAAGCTGATGAGGGTATATGCCCTCGAAACATGTATGGAAATTAAAATATTGATTATTTCATTACTGAATCAGACTATGAGTTTCTTTACCTCGTCATAATTTCACTCCACTGAGAGATGGACTTTTAAAAAAAATAGTTTAATTTATTTATTACTACTTAGGTTGTATTTTATTTTAGCTTTAATCTTCGTTGTATGTTCATGAAATAAATATACCTAAATATCATGAAATTATTCTTTCATTTGGACACTATTAAATGCGTAAACCCTTTTAATACCTTTTAGAGAGAGTTAAAAACAATATAACCATCTTTAAGAGATTTAAAAATCACTCACCCGGTGACGTCACAAGTTACGCCTTCATCGGCGTGGAATCTTACCTGGTTAGTGTTATTTATAACGAAAATATTATTTTCTTACCTAGGTTCATCTCGACTAGTATCACTATCCAAATGGACTACTTCCAAATGTGTAAAAGTTTGCATAAATTCCGGGTACGGCAGCCAGAACTCCTAAAATTAAATTAAACTAAATTAAATCAATAACCTTATTATACAGGGTGGTTGACACTCAAATTAATTTAAAACAATTAAAAAGGACTTTTTAACTCTCATCGAAAGGAATAGACCTTTAAGAACGTGGTAGTCTTAGACTTAACGCTTCAATTGACCATACAATTAATTTAAAAAGACTTTTTGAACTCTCATCTGAAGGAATATACCTTTAAGAACGTGGTAATAATATTCTTAACGCGTTAATTGATCATCAAATTAATTTAAAACAGTTAAATAGGACTTTTTAACTCTCATCTAAAGGAATAGACCTTTCGAACGTGGTAATCTTATTCTTAACGCGTCAATTGATCATCAAATTAATTTAAAACAGTTAAAAAGGACTTTTTAACTCTCATCTAAAGGAATAGACCTTTAAGAACGTGGTAATAATATTCTTAACGCGTTAATTGACCCTCAAATTAATTTAAAACAGTTAAAGAGCACTATTTAACTCTCATCTAAAGGAATAGACCTTTAGAACGTGGTAATCTTATTCTTAACGCGTCAATTGGTCATCAAATTAATTTAAAACAGTTAAAAAGAACTTTTTAACTCTCCTAACCTAAGGAATCACATTCTGATATATTACCACGTAATTAGGGCACACCCTGTATGTCAAAAATAAATGCAAAATACGTGTAATCTGAATTCAATTTTTCTCAAAGCACCAGAAATTTTGAATGTTTTTTGTAGTTACCTCTTCGTTAAATTTCGCCTGTAATCGTTCACATTCGGCCGGCGGTATTACCGACCATTCCTGTGAATCCAGAGACATCGGTCCAACGTATTCCATCGCTTCACCTAGCGGATTTCTTAATTTAATTAATTGAATTGTTTCGTTATTAAAAGTGTCTACCCTAAAAAAATAAAAATATTTTGCTTCATTATTAAAATTAATTAATTAGTAATATTTAATAATATTTCAAATTGTGAATGAAGGTAAAAAGGTGCAATACAGCCCTGGATCTAGGTGTCCATACCCCGGGCGGCAACTTCAGTGGGTGACAGTTGTAGCACCACGGAGCATCGCGCCGTACCCGACTATTAAACGATTAGAAACTTTTATCAGTGTCCGACTATTCAAAATATCGCCCAAATTCCGATTTTGTTAAAAACCTTGTACAGAAGGTCCCAATATTAATAGTACAGTAAAACTACAGATTCTTTGGGTAAAAATATGGCGCAATAGCCAAACTTCACTTTGTTCAAAAGTTTATAATAACCGAGATACAGGCTGTAAAAATAAAGTTATTTTCTATTTCCCTAATTAAATTACTTTTTAACTAATATTGAAACATACAATTTTTGGTTTGGGGAAGCTGTACGATTGATGGTTACCGAGATATAGCCGGCTTCCTCGCTTATATGACCACCCGGTACAATTAGTTTTGGGACATCTTGCATATAGCCCAATCTGGTCGAAATGAGCGGAAGCATGGGCAAGTGTTTTTTTTAAATTACAACTACTAAAAACAACAAGGGATGGAGAATATGCGAAGAAGCCAGTTTTAAGTTCAGATTAGGGTTTTTCAAGTTTAGCGTCAATTTTGACTCTTTCAATAGTAAATAATAACATATTTTTAAAAATCCACCTATTTTAAAATTTGATTTTTTAAATTTGATTTAATCAAATATCGTCTGTTCAGATTGTGTGGGACTACTAAGAGATGGTGCTGCGCGCTGTATTTTGTCGACTGCCGTCGATAGTACTGCGTTAAGTTAAAGTCCTCTCTGATGATTGGTATATACACCTACCCTGTACTGGCGAGAACAATGAGTTCGAGACCGGTCTGCAGGTGATTACATCCTATCAATGGAGAGGGCTTCCTTTTCTTGGTAGTATAGTTGTTGCAGAATTATACCGTTGATTCTTACTGCCATAAATAAAGTACCTGATTAAACCCTATTATATACGCCTCAACCTCTTCAAAGCTCAATAAATGGGATCAGGGCCGGCTTGAGAATGTATACCACACCACATGATTTATTTTTATAATTTAAAATAAATAGATAGGTATTTTTAGTTTTAGGTACCTATAATAAATGTAAAATAATGATAACAATTAATAATAATTGAAAATAATATAATTTAAAAGTATAACTATTAGGATAACAAGTACAATAAAAATTAATTAAATTCTAAGAAACTATTAATAATTTATTCAAGATTTAACTCTGTATCACTATCATTATCTTCATTTAAGACTAAACTTATAATTAAGGGTTGAGCATTTGTAATCATACAATTGTAAGAATTTTCCACCTTAAGTACATGCACACAGTTTTTCCAGCTGTCTGCAGAAATTTTTCTTACTTCGTTTTTAATTAATTCTACTACAGATGCATTTAATGTAGAAGAAATATTATTTCTCCTAATATTGGATTTCAATTGGTGCCATATTAGCTCAATGGGATTGATATACAATAGTACGGAGGAAGACGAAACACTGTATGTCCATTTTCTGCTGCAAGTTTGTCACACTCGTATTCCTTATTTATTTTAAAAGCTTTTAATACATCTAGCAGTTCTCGTTTTTTGTAAGTTTCTTCAAAATATAAATCATTTTCAATCATAAAATTTTTAATTTCTGCTTTTGTATTATTAGAATTGGGAATGATTTTTGCTTGCCGACTATGATAACCAGCATTGTCCATTACAATGACGCTATTTTCAGGTATATTTTTAAGGAGTTTATGTTTAGACCAATCTTCAAAAAGTTGTGCGTCGGTATCTTGATGATAATCTAAAGAAGAATCTGCTATGTTTTTAACTGAAAGCAACAGACAATTTGAAACAAACCCGTTCTCTGAACCAGCATGTAATATTGTGATTCTTTTGCCTTTATTTGATGGTGCCTTGGTTTGACAATTTTTGGAAGAATCATCTCAACCTTTTCTTGGAGTGTCATGGGTATCGAACTAAGTTTCGTCAAGGTAAATAATTGGACGATTTTCTTCTCTAAATTGTTTAACAGCTGTTAAATATTTAAGTCTCCATTCCCGTAAACGTTGAGATTCCATTAATGTTTGTCTTTTATCAATGCTTCGGTATTTTAAACCCATTTTACGCAATATTTTCCTAAGGTTTGAAAGGCTATAAGGGATATTTGTTTCGTCTTTAATCAGCCGCTCTTTGAGGGAAATCAAAGTGGGTACAGTTTGTGCCTCATTCATTTGGTAAATCTTTCTTCTTGATAAATCCATGTCATATTCGCCAATGCTTGTAAATGTGCCAGAATCAATCCGATTTTTTCTAGGATTAACAGGTTTAAGTACTATGTCTCTTACCGAAGATAAAGGAGTTTTTGTCAATGTAGACTTCTCTGCTAAAGCATCCATCGAATAAAAAATTTCTACTCAACAACGATTGATACACATTTTTAATTATTAGTTTGGCATCGGTAGATAAATGCTTCCTTTTAAAAATGACACTTGAAGATGCCCCCCTATCAGCACAATTCCAAGGACGCCACATTCTACCACTAATAAGCCTAACTAAAAATTACTCGCCTGAAAACCACCAAGATTAAAATTATTAAAAATCACTTTGTATTTATATATGCATCGGGCATAGGTATAAATTGAATTTGTATACCTGATCCGGCTCTGCTCGAAAAGTTTTTAAAATTTGGGATTTCCTTATTTATTTTAGGGTCGAAGGGATAATGAGGTTTTATTGCAGTCAAAAGATCAACGGTATAATTCTGCAAATACTATACCATTCAATCTGAAATAGTATTGGAAAGTGCTACTCTGTAGACAAAAATACGCCCTTATTGTATAAGGATCATCGGGTGGTCTGGGAAATAATTTTCCATATTGGTATTTGAACATATTTTTTAATAAAAAATTGTTTGTTTGAATTATGTGCATATTGTTATGTCCGAAAGTGTCGATTTATACTATTACAGATTTTTGAAAAGAGTTTGCATATTTTCCCTTTAATTATACATATCAGAAGCATGTTATTCCAAAGATATCTCATTATCTACTACTGTTTTGTAATATTACACCTGACATCAATAGCACGTCATTTTTTCTTACCTATCGACTGCATATATCCTATAATTCACTCCAGTTTGTATTCCATTGGCTAGTTTTTCAGTTAAAGATCTAACCTGATTGGGCGGCTGTACAGCACATGTAATTATCGAGGTCATATCCAGTAATTTGTGAAGTAACCTAAAAGAACGTTTAGTATCATGATACAATAAATACAAGGTACGATATCGAGCCGCTCCAAGTTCGTCTAGTGCGAACAATCACGCAAATTAGACGAAGATACTTGGCGCGTCCCTGTCTGCCTTAGGGCACATAGAAATCGCACTAGATCAAGTGCCGATACTGGGGCGAATTTTCTGCCGACACGTATTTCAGGATTTTGCTGAAAAAATTTTCTTTTCGTAATTTTCCACAAATTTTTCATAATTTGCTGGATTTCTCCAATCTTTTCATGTTTGAAATTTAATATCTTCAGTTGTACTGATCGGATTAATGTCGATCTTTTTTTATTTTGCACTTTGATACGTTAGCTTTCGTCATTGTGAACAAATGGAACATAATAACAATTTAATTGTTTAAATAGTTTTAACATGTTGTTAACCAATCTTAAATTAATTTCAAACAATATCATTGTGTTCTTTATCCTCTTATCTACGAAAAACCCATTTTACGACAAAGTTGCAACTCTTTTAGTTCGGATGTTATTAAATGTTTTCGAGCGCAAGTCACGCAGCCCGCGATATGTCAAAGCGCGCTGCGTGCGACAAGTCGAACCGTATCAGAACTTACAATCGACCTCCCTGCAATGTGAACCGTTAATACTTTCTGCTGCATAATTAAATGTACTTTAATTCGGGGCCCCCCAACCCCAATTCAATCAACATTTAATAAAAAGGCCCAGGCAACGTTTAATCCGGCCCTGGAAATTATTTAGTTTAAGACTAATACTATCGATAGTAGTACGGTAAATATTATCGATAGTTCGATAGCGATAACTTGTATACAAATATCGATAGTATCGACAATCACTATCGGTAGTTTTCCACCTCTATACGGAACCCCATTGACATGGTTTACCTTGCACAAGATGCAGCGTCCTCTCTAATTGGAATGCTTTCGGTTATTCCCCCGGTGAGATCAGCAAGTCCATCCAACAAGGAACCGTATTTTAGGGCTTCATAGGATCCGTGTAACCTAAATTAGACGGGAGAAATAATTATTCATAACCTCAAAAGTAGGTAGATAAGCTTTAAAGAAAATACACCAGAGAATAATGTTATTTGGGTCCAGAAATATACAGCGTTAATCAAATTAAGTGTCCACCATTGGTTATTGTTGAAGATGCAAGATTGTTTGTATTGAGAATAACAATGAGTTGAGACTTAAAATTCATTTTTCATTCATTCATACGGGGTCTCACTTATAATGGAAACAAGCTTATATTTTCGTTATTTCTCAATTGATTGTTCCCAATTTTGGTATGGTTACGTAAAATCCCAGGGGGGAACTTTTCTATTGCTTAAAATTCTACTCATTGGCGTACTGATTTATAGGGGTTTTAAAATAATAACTATAAAAAATCCTTAAAGCATAATTAAATAAATCGTCTATCTCACCCATGCACAGGGTGTCCGCTAATTAATGGTACATGAAAAAAACCACAGACTCCTTACATAAAAACATTAGGATTTAATTATACTTACCTATATCCGAAAGTTGATATTAACTGAGATACAGGGTGTTAAAATTATAACTTCATTTTTGTTTTTCTCTGATAACTTAGAGCGAAACCAACGTTTTTTTTACAAAATTTGGCAATTATTGTATTATTAGGACGAGAAATTGATTTTTTCTACTACTGTATAAATAAATCAACTTTCGGGCCGTAGCAACACGAAAGAAAACGGAAGTAAATGTTACAGTTACCTGAATATTATCCGTTGCTAGCTATGAAAGTAGGTTGCTAGCTACGAAAGTAATACTTTCGGTGCCAGGACAAAAAAACAAGAATAAAATTTTTTATTGTATTTATTCAAGCAAATTAAAAAAAATCTTACTTAATAATAAAAAGTTTATATTTATTGAAAAAACAAGTATAAATAAAACAAATAATATAAAACTTAAATAACACTAATTTTTATTTATTGTCATTAAGGTTAATAGTGAAATTTGAACAGTTAGAAATATTAATTGATGGAATATTATTCAATTCAATACCTTCGCCGCTTCTTATTAGAGACTCGTTATTATCCTGGACTTGGACCATACAACTATTTGTCACTCTCGCGTCGTTAGATGGAATAAAAGTAGGAGATCGATTTAAGATCTTTTTGGAAATTTCGATTTTATTTGTATACGAATCACCAATATATCCCTCCGCAACGGACGAAGATCTCCAACCGCCATGTCTTTTTAATTCCAAAATATCGATACCTGGAGCATTTGCAAGAAAGGTAGTTGATGTTCTTCTAAACGAGTGACCAGTGTATTTATTTATATCTTGAAGTTTCAAAAATTTGGCAATTTCTTTGGGAACATTTGAAATAGTGTGTTTTCCAATCACCTGATTCACACACCTAGCTCGTTCATAGCGATATAACAAGCGTTCGTCTTGTGCATTATTTGGCCTAAGTTTAACATAATCTTGAAGTAACCTCATAAAAGAAACTGGACCTCCATCATCGGCTATCACAAAACTTCTTTGAACCTTGTTTTTGCTCTGGAGGATTTTAACAATAGCTACATCATCCTTGATTTCGATGTCGTTCAATTTCATTTTATAGATCTCATCTGTCCGGCATGCTCCAGCTATCCCCATTACTGCTATCACTTTCATAGATAAATAGCTATGATTAGGAGCGTCAAGTAAAAACTTTATTATTTCTTCTTTTGTGAAAGTTTTAAATTTTTTAGCTTCGTAACCATCATTTTTTCGTTTAATAAATGCAATAAGTTTTTTAAACTGCGAAATATCTATATTTTTGTTCACAGAAATAGTCAATTTAAGCATGGAATATTGTGACCATAAGGACGGAGGTGATAGGGCTTCAGATTTCTCTTGGAAGTACGCTAGCATTACATTTTCGTCAATTTGTGAAAGGTTTTTCTCCACAAACCATTCTAGAAACAGGTTGTACGTTTGACAGTACCTATCTTTCGACTTTACGGGTAAGAGTGAGGCACATGCCAACTCGGCCGCCTTCTGTATAGCTTCGTTTTGGTCTTGAAACAACATTTTCGACAATCGAAATTAAAAAATTCGAACTGATAGACTTTGACAGTACTCAAATAACTAGTTGTCATGGATTATTTTACAGGTGTATTTTATTATAATTTGAATAAAATCAAAGTTCATTACTTAATAATATAATTGATCAAAGAACAGTAGTAGAAAAAGTTTAATACATTACACGCTGCAAAAGCCCCTTCAGCTTGTAATGTAAATAACTATTTTTGAGGCATTTTTCGCACATTTATTAGTTCATAACTTTTTTGTGCCTTAATGTATTTAAGTTTTTAATGAAAGTAATACTTTTCTCATATTTATTACGTAAAAATGGAATACTAAGTTGAGGTCGCTCAGAGTTACCGTTTCGGGTATATTTGCATTTAAATTGTTTAATGAACTGAACGAACAACCCCAATTACTATTAATTTGCGAAACAAAATTTTTTTCTTAAAGTAATCTATGAGAAAATAAATGAAATTTAGAGATGCAGTTGCTATGAAACATCCATGTTATTATTTGTTTGTTGATTATTCCGTTCAGGACGAATGGTACCTGTTTCGCCTAATCGGTTGTAAATATTTTTGAAGATCTTAAAATCAGGTTGTTGGATAGAGTTCCGAATAGCTTCTCTGGGCACCTCGTCCATTACAATTTTCCTGCACGTATATACACAACATATCTCGCATTTCTGCGTTTGAAAACAGATTATGTCTCGGCATTGTTACTTAACTTACGATAAACTCAAAAATGAAACATTTTCTCACACAGCTATCTTACAATAATCAACAAACAAATAACCACATGGAAGTTTCATAGCAACTGCATCTCTAAATTTCATTTGTTTCCTCATATTTTAATTTAAGAAAATATTTTTGTTTGCTAATTAATGGGTGCACTAAACAATTCAAATGCATATATCTCTGAAACGTTATAGTTGTTGGAGAATTATACCGTCGATTCTTAGTGCCATAAATAAACTACCTGATTAAACCCTATTGTATACGCCTCAACCTCTTCAAAGCTCAATAAATGGGATCAGGGCCGACTTGAAAATGTATACCACACCACATGATTTATTTTTATAATTTAAAATAAATAGATAGGTATTTTTAGTTTTAGGTACCTATAATAAATGTAAAATAATGATAACAATTAATGATAATTGAAAATAATATAATTTAAAAGTATAACTATTAGGATAACAAGTACAATAAAAATTAATTAAATTCTAAGAAACTATTGATAATTTATTCAAAATTTAACTCTGTATCACTATCACTATCTTCATCTAAGCCTAAACTTATTATTATTAAGGGTTGAACATTTGTAATCATACAATCGTAAGAATTTTCCACCTTAAGTACATGCTGTACACAGTTTTTCCAGCTGTCTGCAGAAATTTTTCTTACTTCGTTTTTAATTAATTCTACTACAGATGCATTTAATGTAGGAAAAATATTATTTTCGTCAATGCTTCTAAATGTGCCAGAATCACTCCGATTTTTTCTAGGATTAACAGGTTTAAGTGCTATATCTCTTACCGAAGATAAAGGAGTTTTTGTCAAAGTAGACGTCTCTACTAAAGCATCCATCGAATTAAAATTTCTACTCAACAACGATTGATACACATTTTTAATTATTAGTTTGGCATCGGTAGATAAATGCTTTCTTTTAAAAATGGCACTTGAAGATGCCCCCATATCAGCACAATTCCAAGGACGCCACATTCTACCACTAATAAGCCTAACTAAAAATTACTCGCCGGAAAACCACTAAAGATTAAAATTATTAAAAATCACTTTGTATTTATATATGCATCAGGCATAGGTATAAGTTGAATTTGTATACCTGGTCCGGCTCTGCTCGAAAAGGTTTTAAAATTTGGGATTTCCTTATTTATTTTATGGTCGAAGGGATAATGAGATTTTATTGCAGTCAAAAGATCAACGATATAATTCTGCAAATACTGTAACCCTGGGCGACCTCAACTTAGTATACATGTTTTACGTAATAAATATGAGAAAAGTATTATTCTCATTAAAAACTTAACACTAAAGCACAAAAAAGTTATGACCTAATAAGTGTGCAAATAATGCCGCAGTCAGTCCCCTATATTGTACATTAGAATTTAATTAAAAAAATCAATTTCTTGTCCTAAAAAAGCCATAATTGCCAAATTTTGAAAAAAAAAGTTGGTTTTTCTCAAAGTTATTAGAGACAATCAAAAATGAAGTTTTAACTTTAACACCCTGTATCTCAGTTAATAGCAACTTTCGCATATAGATAAGTAAAATTAAACCCTAATTTTTTACGTAAGGAGTCTCTTGTTTTTCCATGTACCATTAATTAGCGGACACCCTTTATAATAAATTTGAATAAGGAAATATTTGATTTAACGAAATTAATAAATTTAACGCAAATGTATAATGTATTTAACCTATATTCAAGTGCCTTAAATTAATAACCATTTATCCTAAATACATTAAAAAAAAATTTTTTGATACACTTACTTCATACCTTTATCATAATATCTCAAAGTTTTATTAATTTGGCCTAAATTAATGCCATATCCGAAATATACTAACATTTACTTTTTGATCCAAAATATTCAGCTAAATATCTGTGTCTGACCTTCATTACTATAGTCATTTAAACACACTCCCGTAGTGTGCCCATCAATGGGGCAGATATTTGATATTGACGGACGGCAAACAAACATGTTAGTGGAGGGGAGGTCGAATACACAGCCCTAATATGGCTGCTTTGAGTAACAGTGTAGAGTTTAAAACGGAAATATTTTTTAAAGAAAAATAATCTTTGCCATTTAGCGGCTGTGTTGGAAGGTAAGTTTTGAACATGTGTGTGTTATTTAAATTATTAGTTTGATTACATTTACTTAAACGTGTTCTTAATAAGTGGTTTATATTGAATACATGTTCTTCTTATCGTTTACACGTGACTCATGAACAAAATTTGAATTACATTTTTTATTAAACAATTATTTCTAAATTATAAAGATTTTAAGCACAGAAATCACTGAAATATACCTCTTTAAGTTAATCTCTACTTTGACTGTAGCGAATGAAAGCCTCTTGTTTTTTAATTGTTTTGTGATTCTTTTGACAGGGTGTCCCATTCTCAACACTTTTATAGGGTTTGTTCGGGTTTGTTCGTAATTGTTAGTGCTATCAAAGAAGTAATGTAGGTGTCATGTGCACTTTTTGGGCCAAACTTAAAATGGTAAAATCAAAATTTGAAAATTTTCGTTCGCTTAAGAGATACGGGGGAAAATCAAAAAATTAACAATTTCAAAATTACCCTATATTTTCTTAGTTAAAAGAGATGCAGAAAAATGTTTTATACAGAAGTTTAATCATATTGATTGTTGAATAATCTGCCGTTTTCAGAATAAGTGTACGGGGTCAGATATAAAAGTTATCGTACCTAACCGAATTCTTTTAAACGGAACACCCCGTATATTTTAATCTAAAAAGATATTATTTTAAATTTTCCTTTCAAATATATAACACACCATGGATGATATTGGTTTCCTAGTCGATTTGTTTAAACTTTGAAACGAAATAAAACATTCAGATTAAGGTAAAAAATAACGGGAATCATCGCAAATGTTCGGAATATGTCCTTAAATGGAACAAACCCGTCTTTCCGGATAGAGAACAAAATATACATTTTGCGCCATTTCTTGGTGTTTTCCACTTTCAATATAAACTGATATATCAAATTTTTCAAAATGTTGATAGGTCATTTTCACAACTGAATATGTAAAAATGAAATTGACGTTAAATGTTAATAATCAACATGGTTGTTTCTAGGATATTAGCTTTTGTTTCATGGCCTATTGTGGTTTAAAGTAATAAAGTTTAATAAATCACCTAGTAAATCAATATAATACATGTTATGTTATATATTTGAAAGGAGAATTTAAAATAGTATCTTTTTAGATTAAAATATACATTTAAAAAAATTAGGTTAGCTCCGATAACTGTTTTACCTGATCCTGTATACTTTATCAGAAAACGGCAGATTATTCAACAATAAAGAAGCTTCCGTATAAAACATTTTTCTGTATCTCTGTTAACTAAGAAAATATAGGGTAATTTTGAAATTGAAAATTTTTTGATTTTCCCCCGTATCTCTAAAAAATTTTCGATTTTGATTTTACCATTTTAAGTTTGACCCAAAAAGAGCACATGACACCTACATTAATTTTTTGATAGCACTAACAATAACGGAGATACCCTATAAAAGTATCGAAAATGGGATTAGATTAGGTCCGATGATACCCATTTAAGGGTAACACATATGTTACCGAATTGAGGAAACAATTTTGATGAGACGCCGACTTTGTGTTTTTTAAATTTTTTATTGTTAGATTCACAGCCCTAGTCACACAGTGATTTAATTATTTTGATGAACAAAATATAAACTTGTTTATTGAATAAGGCGAAGATTTTGTATTGATCAGTCAATTTTGAATCTTTAAATAAAACTTACTTTGCATATGCCTTTTCCAGTAATCCCGGCCAATAGTAATCCGAATTTTCTGACTGTAGAAACGCGAGTCGCCCGTGGACGGTAGGCAGCCTATCGTCAACGAGTACTTCTGTCCATTCACCACACCACCATAACCTGAAAAATATTTCGAATTGCGTTTATGTCGAGAACTTAAAGCCGCAGCCACGAAAGCGGATTAAAAATCTAAATTTCTTTTTTCTTGCCCAAGGATTGGGAAATTAATCGCGTCGCAAAGAGAAAAATAATACAAATATACAGGGTGTTGCCTAATGACTTGCTAACATTTCAGAGCATATACAGGGTGTTTCAGAATAAGATGCTGATCCTTAACGTTGTGAATCCTTAGGTGATTTTAAGAAGAAAAGTTCAAATTAACATATATCCTTAACCTATCAACTTTCGAACTACAGGGCGTTAAAGTTTTAAGAAATGCCCTCTAAGCATCAATAGCCTTTTTTTTTGGTGTAGAAAATTTAAAAAGAAATTTAACCAGTGGCGTCCTGAAATGGTTTGAACTAGACATTTTGGAAAAATATTATGTACGCCACTGCTTTTTCTCAAGATAAAAATTACTTTTAAAATACTCATTCATTTTAGGCCACATTTAATATCTTGACTTTTTATCGTCCGATAAAGTTTCCGACAAAAAAAATAAAAAGCATTAAATGCACATTCGCTATGTGCCTATGGTTTCTGACTAGTAGGCCAAGAACTTTGTTAAGGAAACAATGACAATAACGAAATATTTAATAATAGTTTGACAGCTATTTATTTATGTACACGGCTTTCCACTTAACTTAAATTTTAAAAACGTAATACTTTTTAAACGTATAAGTATCATGGTAAATTTTACAAATGTCGAGTTTGCGGATATGCATTACCTGTACGGGCTTGCTGACGGCAATGCATTCGAAGCCAGACGATTATACCAAGAGAGTTATCCAAATCGAATAGTTCCGGATGCACGAACGATTTCAGGAACTCACAGAAAGTTATGGAAACGAGATCTTTTGAAACAAAAAACTACTTAAAAGGGGCACACCAAACTACACGAATACCGGAAACCGAAGAAGCTGTTTTAAATTTAGTGGAACAAAACCCTAATATAAGTACCAGATAAATTGGGAATATTTTAAATATTACTCATGTCCTAGTCTGGAGAATTCTTCAAAACTATTTGTAATATCCGTACCATATTCAACGGGTCCAGGCCCTACTTCCAAGGGATTTTCCATTACGCATCAATTTCTGCTAATGGTTTATTCAAATGGTTACCGAAAATCAACAATTTGATGCCAAAATTTTGTTCACGGACGAAGCTAATTTTTCCAGGAACACCATACAAAATTTTCATAACACTCACTTCTGGGCAGAAGAAAACCCACATGCCATTACGGAATCCCACCACCAAGAGCAATTTTCTGTAAATGTTTGGGCTGGAATTATTGGTGACTATTTAATTGGGCCTTATTTTTTACCAGCCCGATTGAACGGAATCAATTATCGCCAATTTCTTGAACACACTTTACCAAATTTGCTAGACGACGTCCCTATTTTTACCCGACATCGTATGTGGTTTATGCACGATGGTGCACCTGTCCATTTCAGTCTCTTAGCACGAGAGTTTTTAAATCAACATTATCGTAATCGATGGATAGGGCGCAGAGGAACTCAATCGTGGCCACCTAGATCCCCTGATCTAAACAGTCCAGATTTTTTCCTGTGGGGACATCTGAAAACGTTGGTTTACAGCATCCCAATAAATACTGAAGAGGAATTGAGAAACCGCATAATAGTTTGTTTCGACACTATCAGGAATACTCCAGGAATTTTTCAAAGGGTACGAGACTCAATGAGGAGAAGAGCTGAAGCATGCATTCTTGCAGGTGGTGGCCACTTTCAACAGCTAATCTAAATTATTTTCGTTTTTGTTCACACGTTATTTTTAAAAATAAAACTACTAGTCAGAAACCATAGGCACATAGCGAATGTCCATTTAATGCTTTTAATTTTTTTTTTGTCGCAAACTATTTGTCGGACGATAAAAAGGCAAGATATTAAATGTGGCCTAAAATGAATGAGTATTTAAAAAATAATTTTTATCTTGAGAAAAGGCAGTGACGTACATAATATTTTTCCAAAATGTCTAGTCCAAACTCTTTCAGGACGCCACTGGTTAAAATTTTTTTTAAATTTTCTACACCAAAAAAGCCTATTGATGCTTAGAGGGCATGTGTGAAAAATTCATAAAAATAGCTAGAAAGTTGTTAAAGTTATGATAGAAAAACAATTTTTTTCTTAAAACTTTAACGCCCTGTAGTTCGAAAGTTGATAGGTTGAGGATATATGTTAATTTGAACTTTTTTTCTTAAAATCACCTAAGGATTCACAACGTTAAGGCTCAGCATCTTATTCTGAAACACCCTGTATAATCCGCGCAACAACGGTTTAAAATTTGTTGTAATTATCTATACAACCCAAGGATTTTATATCAAGGATGACAGAGATCTGGTTCACAGTCTTTGAAGAATAAACAATTCACATTCTTAGGTAGGTTGTAATCAACTTCCCCGAAAAATAATTGGGGAGCTCTGAAGATTAGTATAATTTTTGTTTGTCGTTTCTTGTTAATTAGACAACGGCATTACGTCGCCTTCTAGCGTTTGGGACATAATGTTTATAAATCCCTTATTGGAACGGCCGTCTTTCATGCCTGCTTTCACGTTTGACACTACCAGATTAGCAACTGTCATATTTGTCGTTATTATTAAATAAACTTCTTGGTTGTTTTTCAGTGTCTGTGTGTTATGGAAATGACTTATTATATTTAAATCGGTCACTCCTAGGGTGTACCAGAGACAGTCTACATACTTTTTTTTAATCGAATATCTAATACTAAAGTAAAAACCCTTTTTACCCACATACTGTCGCGCCGTTCCATCTTGTTTCAGTTAGCCACAATGTGGATCACTAGAGTATACTAACAGTGTTGTCAGATCACACCGCATGTTTCGCCCTTGCTTGGATACCTACCGCTGGCGACCATCTTTGCTTCAGTATGTTTCGAGACTCGGGGGTGGAATGACGCTGTCGAGGGTTCCACGTACTTGATATATACGAATTTTAAACGTTTTGTTAGTTGTAACATTACCCGTGATGTGATTTCAAATTTGTGTGATATTACCTATTGTTGAATTTAATTATAAAACGAATTATAAGATCGAAGGTAAGAGAGTTTGTACCTTAAATTTGTAGTATTTGTTTTCTAAAAACTTTGAAAAAGAAGTGATAACGCGGGTCAAAGACGTCTTGTTGTCAAAAACTGAACACGTGCGTTTACAATTCTGTGTTGCAATATATGACAACACCGCATCATTAAACTATTGATTGTGATCCTCATCAGTAGCGGCCACGTAAATTTTCAGATTTCATGTAAAGTGTATATTCATAGGCGTAACTAGAGGGGGGCCAGGTGGGCCGTGCCCACCCCAGATTGCTCTGGTGCCCACCCCAGTGTTTCCGAAGTTCGAAGCCATACATACGTCATAGTGACACTTGCCATTAAAATCCTACCAGACTAGGGGCCAGGCCCCCCCTACAAAATCATTCTAGTTACGCCAATGTGTATATTTCGTAGAATAATTCAAAGCGCCATTTAAGGTTATTTTTCTACAATTTATTTTCATCTCAGGATTTGCCGGTTTAAATATAATAAGTAATTTCCATAACACCCTGTATATTATTAATTAAAAAGTGCTCGTTATTTAAGGATTTTAATACATAAAAAATATAATGTTTAGGAGAAGGGGGGGGCTGTATGTTATACTCGTACATTTAAATTTTTGTATTATGAACCAGGCCAGGGGGGCAAGTGCCACAACCTGCCTCCGTAGCTACGCTCTTGGGTAAGCCCCCTTTTGTTAAAATTAAAAGTACCTAAACCTTACCTAAACCGAAATAAGCCGCAATACTGATCACCGTTGAACGATTGGTCGGCTGGCACTACCCTATAAAACAGCCCTTTGTTGAGGTAGAGTACTCCAAGGCAGGAAACGAGCCATCTGTCTCCTGAAAAAAAAACTTAGGTAGTTTTCCACAAATTATTCGATTTGTTAAGGGGATTCTAACAAACTATAATCAAGGCGATTGTTTCACTCACTTTTTATCGCCATGTGGATGTGAAAAAGTTAGTTTTGTGCAAAAAAGCGATAAAATCTTTTCCGATTGCAGATTCGTTCAGCCAATAAGAAAATCTAACTTCTATGCAAATATACGATTATATACTTTTAAGGGCATTCTTAAATTCATCTATATTTTTAATAGCAGGATTTGAAATAAATATATTACATTACGGAGGATACGGTTTGGTTCACAGTCTTTGAAGAATAAAAAATTCACATTCTCAGGTGGATTGTAAACAACTTTCCAGAAAAACAATCGGGGAGTTCTGGACATTAGTATAATTTGTCTGTATCCTTTTCTGTTAATTAGACGGAGATATCACGTCGCCTTCTAGCGTTTGAAACATATTGTGTATAAAGCCCTTATTGAAATGACCATCTTTCATACCTGCTTTCACGTTTGACACTATCAGATTCTCCAGACGAGATTCCTACTATAGTTCTCAAAAGATGCGCCGATGAACTAACACCAGTATTTTGTAGACTTTTCAACTTATCTTACAAAAAAGGAACATTTCCATCTTCCTGAAAGACGGCACGAGTCCAGCCTATTCCAAAGAAAGGTAAGAGAACCCTGCCTAACAACTATCGACCAGTCGCATTGCTTTCAGTTGTATCAAAAGTAATGGAGAAAGCTATTAACCAACATCTTCTAAAGTACCTGGAAGGCTTCAACATTATCAGCGATCATCAATATGGTTTTCGGAAGTCCAGATCAACGGGAGATCTTCTAGCCTATGTCACCCATATTTGGAACAACGCAATCGAACAACATGGGGAGTCTCGGGTTGTTGCACTGGATATTTCTAAAGCTTTTGATCGTGCTTGGCATGAGGGGCTTCTAAGTAAACTGCGATCCTATGGTATGCCCAGTCGATTTTGTGCTTGCTCTCTGCAGGTGGCGATTGACGGATTTCTCTCAGATACCTTCACCATCAATGCCGGTGTTCCCCAAGGGTCCATAGTATCTCCCACTCTCTTCTTACTCTACATTAACGACCTTCTAGTGAAAACTAAAAATCCGATATTTAGTTTTGCCGACGATAGCACACTGGGCTCATCTTTCTCTTTGAATGCGCAAACATAGGCTGCTGCCTCACATCTTCGCAGACAGTACAAAGTATCACGCCTCAACAAACACCTGGAAGAAATTTTGGCTTGGGGTGACAGTAACCAAGTCGAATTTAACGCTAAAAAAATCCAGGCAGCAGTTTTCTCTAAAAAGGTTAACATTACAGAACCGGAAATAGTCATGGCCGGACACGCAATCCCACTGGCTTCATTTATTAATTGGCTGGGCGTCAATCTGGGAGGAAATATGTCTAGGCATAACCATAATGTGGCAATCGCCAAGATAGCTTCTCAGAAGCTTGGGGTACTCTTCCGAACCAGAAAGTTGTACACACCTCAACAACTTTTGACACTGTACAAAGCCCAGATTCAACCATCACTAGAATACTGCTATCATATCTGGAGCTCTGCACCCAAACATACTCTTCGGCTACTGGATTCCATCGAAAGGAGGGCCATTCGTCTGATCGGAGACCACGACAGCCTAGAACATCGAAGACAGGTTAGGGATTTGACTCTCTTTTACAGATATTTTCATGGAAGGTGCTCGGCTGACCTTGCCCTCTAAATTCCGCCCAGAGCGACGAATAGCAGAAATACACGACGAACCACTACCGCCCATCCATATGTGGTTAAGCTTAGTACTCCTCGAACTTCATTATTTAAGAATTCTTTCATCTGGAGGATTTCATCCTTGTGGAACGACCTTCCCGAGGTCGTTTTCCCAACGAATGTAACCTCCAACGATTCAAAACCAACGTGAATCGCTTTTTGCGCACACGCACCACTCCACGAGTGCCCTAAAGGATTTTTCCTATAGTGCTTGTGTTTGATCATAAAAAAAAACAAAAAAAAAAAACTAACAATTACGGAGATACCCTATAAAAGTGTCGATAATAGAACACCCTGTACGTTCAATCGTCCTTAGTTACAGGTCGGTGGTGGAAGTATAAGAACTCTCCTTTGCTGTAACTGCAGGATGATATGTATAAAGCGACTTGATCAAATTTTTCAAAATTTGGGCATGCTTCAAAAGTTGCCGATTTTCTAAGTAGCGACATTTTATTTGACCCCCCTCTAAAATCCAATTCTGGATGCACCCCTGATACTAATATGGCAATTTCTGATTCGGCATAACTCTGCTAATAGTATGGTCATAAATCTGATAGTAAAAGCAAATAAGCACCAGTCACGCTGATAATTTTATTCTACTTATTACTTCTGTTTATAGTTAAAAATCAACAGAATAATTTGATTATTAATCGCTTAAACGCGGAATTCCGGTGTAATAACGAAAATTAAATTAACACGAGAGAAAGTAAATGAAAATAAGAAATAATTACCACTGAACAATTAACATACTGGTCATAACCTTGACGAATGTTTATAGTATATCATTAAAATTATTATTTCACGCGTATAAATCTTTGAAAAATAGAAAAAAATAAGCGAATAATTCAATCGCACACTATTGAAGCTATCGGGCATTATCGATACTAGAAAAATTATATTTGGTTCGAGATCGAAAAAAAATACAGTATGTATCGAGATAAGCGATAGTATACAGACTCGTAGGGGTAATTCTTTTTCAAAGCGCATACTTTTTAACCTAGATATTTTAGAATCGTCCAAAATTTTTTTTTACAACTTATACATATGAAATTAGTTTACACTTAGTATAGTGAAACCTGTATTAGGCGGACACCTATGGGACCGTCTAAATGTGTCCACCTAATAGACGTGTCCGCCCATGGGAAATTTGTTATTAGGTAATATGCAAATGCAAAATTATTACTATGTATATGTATATACAAATGAACAGAACATAACCAAAATACACTAGTTTTAGTTAGGATGTAGTACTAAAAAAATCGAATAACATAGTTTGACGTGTTTGCGTTTTATACTTGCAATCTAGAAAATGTAATTCCAAGTCTGATAACAATTCCATTGCTGTAGAGTCACCTCTATTCTCTGCATACTCTTATAATTCCTTTACCATACTAATGGCTTGTTGATAATTGGTGACATTTGTTTGATTACTGCATTCAACTTCTTCATCAGAGTCGTCAGATAGTGATGTGGTTTCAATTTGGACTACATAATCGGTAGGAATGAGGTCACTATCATCTTCTAATAGCACATTGCTATCAATGTTAATGAACTCGCCCAAATCATTGTTATCAAATTACAAACTTCCACAACATTAATATTCTCTTTCAGACTCAAAACGCGACATTTATGTGCTATTGTTTACGATTTTAACCTTACAACTCACAAATAAAAGGCGGACTGCTGTCTGGGAATCACACATACTTTCATTCGGCGAAGTCCTTTCGCGCTGCCACGCATACGCGATTGGTTGCCAGTCTGTCTTCAGAGAGTTTTTGCACCGTACTTATTCGTCTCCCAAATACTTTAAAAAATTTTGTCCGTTTAAAGGAGGGTTTTCGCACTCTTTGTATGAAAACAGTCTCTCCGCGTCTGCCCAAGAGAGGTTGATTGTCATGGAATTTCATATACCTAGTTCCAGACTATGAAAAAAGGTCCGTTTAATAGAGATGTCCGCTTATGAGAGGTTTCACTGTATCTCAGGATTTTGCTGACAAAAATTTTTATCGAAAATATCCATACATAAAATTTTGGTAATTTGCTGGATTTTCTCCAATCTTCTCATGTTTGAAATTTAATATCTCCAGCTGTACTGATCGGATCAATGTCGAACTTTTTTTATTTTAGACTCTGTTACGTTAGCTTTCGATGTGTATTAAAAAAAATTGTCATTGTTTAAATAGTTTCAACATACTGTTAACCCATCTTAAATTAATTTAAAAAAATTAAATATTGTTCTTTATCCTCTTTTACAACACCCATTTTACGAGAAAGTGTCACCTCTTTTAGTACAGAAGTTATTAAATGCAGTGTGCAAATCATCCAAGCGCGCAGCGTGCGACTAATCGAAGCGTATCAGAACTTACAATAATCGATCTATCTGCAGTGTTAATCAGTAATATTTTCATTCCAAAAAATATGAGTCAATAGAATATTAAAAAAGGCACAAATTATATTATGCAACTTCGCCTAAACGGTTATTACACAGACTCCATCAATTTGCTTACAAAGCATTATTTACATTAAAATTTACCATCTTCTCATAATCTTTGTGAATCTTTAGTACGACAAATAACTACAGATCCTTTGTTTACGGGACTCATACGTAACTGGTAAGTTAATAGCTACTAAATGATGCTTCAAAACTTTTCGATGACGAGACAGATCGAAACGATTAAAACATCGATCGGTTCGAATTCTCGAACCGCTCAAAAATTTTGATGATTCATTGATGATGAATTTTATCAAAACTCCAAGCTTTCGATCTTTCGAACAACAGCATAGTAATATTAATAATTCACACTGCAGCCAGCTCGATTGTAAGTCTGAAAAGCTTGGTGCGCGCTGCGATTGACCATACTTCCGAACTAAAATATGTACCATTTTCTCGTAAAATGGGTTTTGTAGATAAGAGGATATAGAACAAAATAATATTTTTTTAAAAATGTTATTGGTGTAGGTTTTGGGGGAACGAATTAATTCAAAAAGTAATATTTAAATTTCAGATCCATATTTAAAAATTTTTACCGAAACGTCGCTTTTTTTTTAATTAGAAGTCATTTTTAAATGTAGCGTAAAAAAATGCCCGCAGAAGGTGCTTTCTATCTCTTCCGAACCAGAAAGTTGTACACACCTCAACAACTTTTGACATTATAACAAAGCCCAGATTCGACCATCACTAGAGTACTGCTCTCATGTCTGGAGCTCTGCACCCAAACATACTCTTCGGCTACTGGATTCCATCGAAAGGAGGGCCATTCGTCTGATCGGAGACCACGAGCTGACGAAGAACCTCGAGAGCCTAGAACATCGAAGACAGGTTGGGGATTTGACTCTCTTTTACAGATATTTTCATGGAAGGTGATCGGCTGACCTTGCTCTGTTAATTCCGCCCAGAGCGACGAATAGCAGAAATACACGACGAACCACTGCCGCCCATCCATATGTGGTTAAGTTTAGTACTCCTCGAACTTCATTATTTAAGAATTCTTTCATCTGGAGGACTTCATCCTTATAACGACCTTCACGAGGTCGTTTTTCCCAACGAATATAACCTCCAACGATTCAAAACCAACGTGAATCGCTTTTTGCGCATCATAAAAAAAAATAGAAAAATAAAAGAGGTGCAATTTTCTTGTAAAATAAGTTTTGTATATCAGAGGATATAGAACAAAATAATATTTTTTGAAATGTTATTGGTGTAGGTTTTGGGGGAATGAATTAATTCAGTAATATTTAAATTTCAGATCCATATTTAAAAATTTTGACCTGATGATGATATCTGAAAAGCGAGACGTCGTTTCTTAAATTAGATTCCATTTTTAAATGTAGCGTAAAAGAATGCCTGCAGAAACTGCTTTCCGTGCTCAATATGTTTATAAATAAAGTCATAAAAAAACAAAAACGGAAAATTAAATTTTCGTTTTTTTTTCGGTTATCTCCGAAGTTGTCTTTCTTGTATCTTTTACAGTTTCCGAAATCCCAATGGTGAGCATCGAATTTGGGACAGCCTGTACAAGCCCGGGCTAATTAAGCGCAAGTTAATTTTTTATACGAAAGCTTTTTAAAATTTACATTTATAGGCATAATTACATATTATGCGTAGATAATAAAAAAATATATATTATTGTTGTTTTTCGGTCACGTTCCAAAAACGAAATGGAAGGAAAATGACACGCTTTACACACACGTGATTTACAATAATCGCGGGCATTCTTAACGCGCCGCGGTCGCTTTAAATTTTAAAATAAACGGTTAGTTTCTGCTTTTTGTTCCACTACGAACTTTCGACCGTGTTTATTAACTTTCATTTTTTATATTAGAGAGTTTTGGGGACGATTTATGGAAACGCTAACGTCCAACCTTCATTATCTCGCTTACAGTAAATATTTTTAAAAATCGGAACTACATGTTAATTTTATTGTATAAGGGGGGGACGCCTTTAAAGGATATTTGCTGTCAGTCTCCGTGGTTCATATATTCATGTTCATATTCATATATTTTATTGATGCTAATATTTTATAAAAAATGCACACAAGTCAATTCAATGCACAATACAAAATAAGACACTAAAATATTAATCTGATACCCACAACATATAACATACATGAGTGATAGACGTGTTTTGGACTTCCATTGTCTTTATTTCGTTTAAATCACAACGTTTCACCTGGTAAGTATTTCCAGTCGTCTTCAGGTGAATACTGAGCAAGTTACTAAACTACGAGAGTATTTATACTAATAAGGGTGGTGAGAAAAGATTCGACGAATAGGGCAACAATACAATATTCGAACAGTATTCAGCTCCAAAGACTCTTTAAGAAGCCACCTGACAAAGACAAAACCAACCAACCATAAAGACACAAAGAATTGTGTATATAGAATACCCTGCGAGTGCGGACAATCATATGTTGGTGAAACCCTACGGCCATTGGAAACAAGGGTCAAGGAACATCAGAGCCACACACGAAAGGGAGAAACAAACAGATCCGGAGCAGCAGATCACGCTTGGACCCACGGCCACCACTTACAATGGGGACAATCAAGTATATTACTTAAGAAAGAACATTGGCGAAAGAGGAAATTCAAAGAAGCAGCTGTTATCACTCAGAATCCTGGTTGTTTTAGCAAACCCTCTTTAGATATAAGTAACATTTGGAAACCCCTGTTAAGCAAATGTAATCTTAGTTTAGGTACGTCCTCTAGTATTGACGCATGACTGCACCCACCTCGGTCATACTCGACTAACTTTCTCACCCCCTTATTAGTATAAATACTCTCGTAGTTTAGTAACTTGCTCAGTATTCACCTGAAGACGACTGGAGATACTTACCAGTTGAAACGTTGTGATTTAAACGAAATAAAACAATGGAAGTCCAAAACACGTCTATCACTCATGATACAGCATTGTCTCTAACCTTCAAAGAACCACATATAACATACACCCGAAGTAGTAACAGTTTAAAAAATGTCTTTAAAATTACATAACAAACTAAACTGAAGAAAATATTAAAAATAAAATATTAAAATACTAAAAGACGACATTACATTCTAAAAATTCGTCTGTTGAATAAAATGCCTTCGATATCAAATATTCTTTTATTTTACATTTAAATTGATTGATTGGTAGATCCCTTACTGCCTTTAGGAGTTTGTTATAAAATTTTATTGTAAGCAAATTTGGTCCATTCTGGCATTTTCTTAGTCTGTAAAATGGAATTGTCTGGCTATCCTTGTTACGCGTTTGATATTCATGAAAGTTACTATGTGTGCTATACCTTGGTAAATTAGACATTGCGTGAAGTACGTTTTCCAAGATAAAGATGCAAGGACAGGTATTTTTAGTTGGATAAAGTTTAGTTTACAGCTGTCCCTATATCCTATTCCTGCTACCAGTCTGATAGCCCTGCGCTGAAGGGCAAATATTCGTTTGGCTTCCGCAGCACCTCCCCAGACTATAATTGCGTATGAAAGCAGTGAATGGCAGAGAGCAAAGTAGGCTGTTCTCAAGACCCCAGCAGACACAGCACTTGTCAAACCGCGAAGAAGGAAGATATTCCTGCTTAGCTTTCCGGCTAAGCCATCAACATGAGCACCCCATGTCAGCTTCGGGTCCATAGTAATTCCCAGAAAGGGCACAGCGTCCTGCGTCTGCAAATTCGTGTCATGTTGTCTCAATGAGAATATCATGCACTGGGTCTTTGATTCATTAAGTATAAGATTGTTCCGTGCAAACCACCCTGCGACCCCCATCTGCACCTCGAGTGTCCTCGTGGCTAATTCTTCAGAGTTATTGCTCCTTATTGATATATTTGTATCGTCAGCATAAATATTAAAGTCAGCAGAGTTGAAATTTTCTGGCAGGTCATTGATATAAATCAAGAACAGAAGGGAACCGAGGATTGAGCCCTGGGGCACCCCCACCGTCAGCTCCATCCTACAAGAGCATACGTTACTCACCTTTACTGCCTGACTTCTATTTGTTAGGTAAGAGGTCACAAGAGCCAAACCATTTGGACTAAAACCATAAGACCGAAGTTTTTGAAGCAAATGATCATGGGAGACGCAGTTAAATGCTTTACTCAAGTCGCAGAAAATAGTGCTGATATACTCCAGATTCTCAAAAGCATCCAGGACAGATGTTACGAAACTAACCACACTAGTTACTGCACTGCGGTTCCTCCTAAAACTGTGTTGGGACTCTGTGAAAAGATTATTCCGCTCAAAGTACTCAAGAATTTGCACTGACATACACCTCTCAAACACCTTTGATATTACTGGAAGCAGTGATATTGGTCTTTAATTTTTTAACACCCTGGAAGGGGTAGATGCTCGGGTAGACGTTACCCTTAAAATCTCAAATGGGAAGGTGGCACATCATTTTAAAGGTCGTCAAAGTAATAATACCACAATGTAAAAAATGAAGTAATATTTGATATTGAGTGTGATTTCGTTGGTCATTTTATGCAAGAAAGTTCATATACAGGGTGTTACAAATTCGGCCTTCGCCCTTGGGATTTCGGGAACGGGAAGAGATACGAAGTTGGTTAAATTGGGGATGTTGTGTAATATGCCGCATAAAAATCTCAAATAAATACAGGGGCTTTCAAAATATGTGGAAAAATCTTAAATTTTGCGTTTCGGTTTTGAGTTTTTCCTGATTTTGTTCGAAAAGATATCCAAAAATAAAATTCACTTTCTCATTTCCACTTTCTATTCTCCACAATTCACCATCATCAACTTCATTTTGAAAGAGAACCGAAATCTACGATTAGTGGTTACTGGTTTTCCGACGTTTTGTTCCTTAAATTGACTAAAATACCCCTAGTACAGTTGTATTCATTGAAAATAGGGACACTAAATTTGTTACAATGTAAATCGGTCTTCATTGATTTTGACTAAAGTTTATGGTTACACGCTATTAGTTATGTTACGTTGAGTAAAACATGTGTTATTATAGAAATACTTTTATACATTTATCACATGTAATTAGATTATTTTATTTTGTTTAGCGATGCCAATATTTATTGCCCATAACCTTAAAAACAATAAATCAATTAGAAAAGCCTGATTTACGCAAATAGGGCACAACTAGTCATAAGACTTGTCTCCATTTTCTATGAATACAACTGTACATTCCCATAATTTACTTTTGATTCGAAGAAACTGAAGATTTTTAAATAATTATTATTGCTATTTCTGTCTTTAATTGTTATTGTTCGGGTTTGTTCGATACTTGACAGACTTTTAAAAGAGACATTGAGTTTTACATTTTCGAGTTGTACCGAATTTAGAAAAAAAATTAAATTACATGAACGTACTAGGGGTATTTTAATGAATATGGTCAATTTAAGAAATAAAACGTCGGAAAACCAGTAAGTGTTGTTTACCACTGAACGTAGATTGCGATCTTCTTTCATAATTTAAACAAAAAACTCCAGGCCCATATTTAAAAAAATTAAGTTGATGACGGTAACCCAAATACGAAACGTCGCATGACAGATCTGATAATGCCATCTTGTGGAGAATGAAAAGCAGCAATGAGAAAGTGAAATTTATTTCTGGACATCTCTTCGAACAAAGTCAGGAAAAATTAAAAACCGAAACGGAAAATGTGAAATTTTTTCAAACGTTTTGAATGCCCCTGTATTTATTTTTGATTTTTTTGCGGCACGTTATTGGGTCCATAATTGCGCAACTTTGCTCCAATTTAACCGACTTCGTATCTCTTACCGTTTCCGAAATCTCCAATAGTGAAGGCCCAAAGATCTTACAAACTCCAGATATAATTGTTTACATTTGAAGTCGACGTAAGGACTGTAAACGTGCACTCCCCACCTTGCTGTTATGCTTGCAGCATAGCCAGATTGCCCTATTTATCGCTAAGGTATCTGCAAAATCCCAATTAAAAATTTGTTAATTTGACAATTGCAACTGGTTTAAGGTTAATCCGCAATTGCTTTTAAAATAAATTTATTTCCCAATAATTTTAATATAAATTGTGAATAGGCCTTGAGAGATTTAGAAAAAAAATATTATTATTATACATAAAAGTTTGAAATAAACCGACTGCACTCTGACAACATCAAGTTAAAAGATACTACGCTCGACGGCAAACGATCAAACTTTATCAATGGAAGAAGAATACACTGTTGCTACTCGCTGCTAACCGCTTTTAAGGGAGTGTTTATATTCTTGGTTGTTTTTATTTTTTTTTGTGAGTATTGGTGAAAAATCGTCTTTATTATAAACAATGATGGTGCATTCATGTATAGTTTGTAAAAGAGTGGATCATTTAAGCAAGGATTTATCTTTTCTTCGGTAAGTATGGTTATGTTTTAATATGATTGTATTGATATGATTTCTGACTAACCATTGACGTTTAAAAGGTTATGGACCGGTCCGTGGTGCTAGTCCGGGCAAAAAGCAGTCGAGTTGGTTTATTTCTTAATATAAATCTTGCATTTACAAGATGGTTGAGTCTTGTGCGGCCATAAAATACTTCACTAGAAGATGCAATGGTGTTAAATTAAAATTTCACAGGTTAGTAAATATATTTAGAAATTTGATTTTGAGTTTGCATCACCCATTCCGTTTCTCCCTCCTTGCTAATTGGCCACACCCAATGCATGTGAGCAGGTAATAAACTAAAGATAGATGACCAGAGTGCAGTTGGATTATTTCACGATTTATTTGATACCTTTAAGTATAATAATATTATTTTAAAGAATCATCCTTTTCACAGTTTATAGTAAAATTATTAGAAATAAACTTATTTTAAGAGCAATTGCGGATTAACCTTAAACCAGTTGTAATTGTCAAATTTACAAATATTTAATTTTGATTTTGCAAGATGTCTTAGTGATAAATATGACAATCTGGCTAGAAATATACACTTTTATATCTGGAGAGTATCATCCAGTAATGAATACACCCAAAATATTGATGCTAAGCATAAATAGTTAAATCCATCCTTGGATACACTGTAGGTATATAAAAACTGGATCAATATTTCTATCTTTTTTATAAATATCCAATATTCGAAACTACACTTTTTGAATAGAAAATATAGTTAAACGTAAAGAATCTCAAAGTAAATTATACGCCCTTGTTGGGCTTTTTGCCCAGACTAGCTCCGCTCCGAAACAATGAAGACCGCTCCATAACCTTTTAAACGTTATTGGATTTAACCTTGTAAGATCATTGATTTAACCAGACTTCAACATTGTTGCCATTAGCGAGACAAACATGTTTTGTCACTCTTCCACCCATTACTGATTTTCAATAACATTTCAAACAATCACAAACTCACTTTCCAACAGATTTATGAATGGAGTGTTGGCCCTGTGTGAAGGCCGAATTTGTAACACCTTTTATAGCGGGTGATTCACTACGAGGGATCACGGAAACTGTTAATCGCACAGCTTTGGGAATTTTTTTTTGAGAAATAGGTAACGGAATGTAATTATTACGTTGCTAGCTTGGCCGCTAGAGGACGTAACACTTATAACACGCCCATTATAAATTAGAAAAACGAAGTTTCTCCTTAATTGTACATTACTAGCCACGTTTCTAAATCTCATTAGTAGGGAACATATGCCAATAGCGATTCACCCCCTCCCCCCCTCCCCCCTCTGACGTCATATGACCCTGGACCCCCTGGGGGGGTGCCCCCGGGCCCCCCTTGTGACGTCACATGTGACCTTGAAGTGTAGTAATTAAATGTTCAATTGAGAATAAAAAAAAAATTTTGATATTATTAAATTATGCTATTGTTGCACTCTTAAGGTGTTATGGTTGGGTGGGTATTTGTGACCTCGAGTTTGGGCAAGTTGGGACATGTGTTATGTGACCTTGGGTGCAGGTGTGCAACTAACACCCCACACCGCCTTTCTGTGCTGGTGTGCCACTAACACACCACACAACCTTTCTGTAATTGTTGTTGACCTTGACTATTTCCATAAATACCGAACAATTTGATTGTTACCTTTAAAGTCACACCAGCAATCTAGCTAACATTATCTGCTACCGTGAACAGTAAATAGATATATTGTGTTTGTGTTGTGTACCGAAAGTGTCTATTGAAGGTAATTGTTTTATTACATATTTCAACAATGAGCATTTCACAGCAGACCTTGAGTGAAATTAATAATATGATAAACAAAGATTTCGAATTTCCGGAGCGCAGAAAGCTTTCAACCTTGGGGGTGGGAATGGGTTATGTTATTAAAAAAATTACTCCAACAACAACGCGTTTTGGGAAAACTATTCTTGCTACATTATATGATCAATGGAACGATGTAACATTTCAAACATTTCTACCTAAGCGTGTAGCTGATGCGTTTACTGAGATTTTTATTAATGATATAAATATGTCAGCTGATAAATATACTTTAACGTATTTGGGACAGAGTACAAATGCATCATCAGGAGGCAATACAAGGGCATTAATAAATTTTGGATGTTTGGAATAAACATTTTTAAAATAGTTTTAATATTTTTATTGTTTATCATATTATTTATGTATTAGTTGAATATGTAATGGAATGGTTGTTGATGGCACATGTGAGGAAGCACATACATAAGCATTAAAAATATTTTCTATTTAAGATGTGTGACGAATCTATTATCAGAGAAAATCAAGATTCCTACGTGTATTATTTGTCATCTAAACTACAGCAGATGGCTGAAGATGTTTTAAATTTTGCAACCGGATTCGATGTGGATTCCTACCGAAAACACATGAGAGATGCAATAAATTTTTTTGCTGGGGTCAATGTTTGTCAAAAGTTCCTATATGGTGCCATTGGTGTAGAGGAATTTTGCCTGGAAATGATTGATGAAGAATTGGGTTCTATGTTGATCGAGATGCCACATATACCCAGTGATTTATTGGTAAATTATGGTTTGGTGCCCCAAGATGATGATGATGATGATGGTATCAACACAAATTTTAATGGGAATAATGTAACCAATTCTACCAATGATGACAAGATGGATGCCATTGAAGAAGAAAAAGAACAATATAATGGTTGTGACCACGGTGATGACACCACCACCACTGATGACAATAATGGCACATCATGTACTTTCAGTAATGACATTGATGAACGTATTGTAATTATTAAAAATATGAAATTGTAAATAAATTATGTTTAGCTATGTATTGTTTTGTTTCTCCAAATATATGATAGGTAAAATTAATTTTAATATAAGTAGATATATTTAAAAAAATAGATTAGTTGGAAGTAAGGATGGGTCGTGTTAACAACACAATTGATAAATTTGGTCGCCAGCGGGTAAATACACAAGTTCAATTATTACGTGGTTTACCGGGGGTTGGTTTTAAACTCACCTCTGACGATCAATATGATATGGAGGGAAAGTCTTTGTGTAATGTTGCAAAGCCAACCAAGAATGATGATGCCGCTACTAAACTGTATGTACTTGAGGAAATTTCCAACGAGCGCAAACAGATATATGATATAATTAATAAAGATTTATTGGTACATTTTAATAAAGCCCAAAGCGAGTTTGAAGAAAGCTATAATAAACGTTTATTAACAACTCTTGATCGAATAATTAATGAGGAGTTCGTGCCACATTTGAATAGACTACAAAACCAATTTGAAGAACGCTATAATACTCGTTTGTCCAAGTTTGATCGACGAATTCTTGACCTTGAGAACGAACCTAAGCTGTCAGATATCCCATTGTACTCTGGTGGCGCAAGCGCATCGTCTTAGATATACGTCACTCAAAGGATGGTTACAAGTGAAGGCCACCTGTTATGTATATAGACTCGTGCCAAAAATCTGATCACTCAGTTGGTATCAGTCTTCACTAAGTTATTTAAAACATACAATCGACTTTTCAACATGGAATCCAAACCAGAAAGTAAAATTGCATTAGTTTCTCCATTTTCTGTAAATGATCATCAAATGTGTTGTAAGTGTGAACGATGGGAAATTTTTACAAGTGATATGGGATTATGTAGCGGATGTCAAAATGGAATAAATAGGATGTTAAGTTCCGAACCACCCCAAGCTCCAGAACAACAGCTGCGACAACAACAACAAATACATCAGATTATGTTAAGCTCTTCAAGCGCGAGCGAGACAAGGGGGGGCTCACCTAGTCCATCTTTACCCGATGCTCCATTAGATACATCGGATGAAGAGTTTTTCAATGGTGACAATGTAGACGATGAAGATGATGATGAAGAACGCGGTTTCCGCGCCATATGTTTAAGTAAAAATGAACTTTGTCAATTTGGTTATAGTTCTTAAGTGTAATGTAAAGTATGTAAAAAAAAAATATATATATATATATATATTATTATATCTGTATTTTATTTAAAATATTATCTATTAACAAATCTTTCTAGATACATTCTATTTCTATAGTCACATGATAAAATGCCTGCCAAAACTGTTTCCAATTCTTTTATTCTTCTTTGGAAACGATATCTATCAGCCATTAGTTGTTGTAAGTTACTCTGTCTCGCTTGTCTGTATGCAAAGCTCCAAACATATGTTTGGTGTATTGCATTTTTCTCTTCACTAAATCTTACTCTCTTCATGGTTACTATACAAATAAAAGTATTTTACATGTTTAGTTACATATTTATTTATATTATAGATACAACTATTAAATCCTTAATTTAACAAAATTGATATATCTGTAAATATATTTATACAATATCAGACTTATCTATCCAAGAGTTAAAATTAGTTGGAAATCCCAACCATTTTACAAACAATTGGTCAATGTAATTTTTCTTGCGTTTCTTGAGAATTTTTTCCACTAAATATACACCGGGGCTGTTAGTTTTTTGTAGTTCGGGCTCATAAAAACATCCTTTAATCGGTTGACCTTCTAGTGATTCCAATAGATATGTAGGTGGATTAGTTACATTAACTTTTGTTATTTTAAATAGCTCTGTTGACCATGAAGGTGTATATCCTTTGTCAAATATGCTCTTATACTTGCTGATGCGAACGATATCACCCAAACGATACTTTATTTTCCTCGGAACAATTTTCAAATGGTTGTATGCATTAATTTTTGTATCTTCTTTCACATCTTTCGGTTTCATTACAATGGTGTGGTGTTTAGTGTTATTATAGACTTTCGTTATAGATGATAATATTTGCAACCATCTATACGAACCCCTAGCCGAGAATTGTTTATATAGACTATTTTTTAAAGTTCTTATAACACGTTCCACAATTGCCGCTTTCTTCGTACTATACGTGGAATAATGGTTTATATTGTATTTTCTTATAAGAGCTTGAAAGTTGCTATTATAAAATTCTTTTCCTTGGTCACTTTGAAAATTGGTTGGTGTGTATGAAGCCTCTTCAATTATGCTTTTCATCGCATTCGTTACTTCAACACCGGTCTTATTTTTAACTGCTCTTGTATAAACATACTTGGAATAACAGTTTATACATACGACAATGTAACGATAGCCATCGTTTTCATCAGCATATTGTTGCATTTCTGCCAAATCGATTTGCCACAAATCATTATATCCTTTTATTATAGTATGTCTTCTAATGAAATTTTTTCTTGCACCTTTATGTAGTTCATTAACTATTTTAAGTTTTTCGGGACTAGGATCCATAGTATACGTGACGTCTTATTCAACACTGATGAATGTAATGAATTGTAATTCTTAATATATTATACCCTCCTCTCGAAGCTCTTCAATAATTGACATAATTTCATTATCGTGTCCTGTATGTCCGGCTACTTTTGAACTCCACAATAATCGTAATCGATCCACCAGCTCACTGGGTTTATTCCAGTAGACATATTGAGATAATTTAGATGATAAAGTCTTCTTTACAGGTAACCGAATTTCGGATTTCTTTTTTTTTCGCATACCAGCACCAAGCTTAGTTCCATCCATTAGTGGTTTTATAATTTGTCTATATTTTAACCATCGGGTTTCCCTTAAACCCATAGTCTTATTATAATTAATATATGCAGCATTTGTTAATTCCAAAATATCTTTGTATTCTTGAAGAGTGTCTTTGTTCCATGCACTTTCTTCGACAAGGATTGGAGGATTTTTTAGAAAAATCAGGTCATAGAGTTCATTTGTTCCATTGAATATAGCAATATTTCTGTTGTTTTTATATAATGACACCTGTCCGTTAGGAAAACGCACTTCTACATTACCAATAAATGTTTTCTTTTTATTTACTTTATCATAATAGACACCATAAACTGTATCATACTTCGATGGTTGCTTTTGTAACCCCTTCAGATAGATATTAATGTTTTTCAAAGATGGTGTAAAAGGTGAGCTAGATAAGTTGGATTTGTTTGATGGGGATGGTGTTGCAAACAATGACTCATCGTATATTCTATGTTTCGGTGTAGATGATTCCTCTAGTAAATCAGCTGGATCCATTGACATTGTATCTGCTGTTAATTCCATACTTGTGCTCGAACTACGGCTTTGTGGTTTAGTTTTAGTAACTGATTTTTGGGTTATTATTGGCTGATTCTGTTGCTGCTGCTGCTTCACTACTACATTGGATATGGATTTTAGTGGTTTAGTAATGGGTTCGTAAAACTGCTCCAAATCAATGTTATTTTGTGCTTTAGCTGCTTTAATTTGCTTAAATTTTTTTCTCACTGCACTAGTCGTCTCCAACAGCTTACGCTTTAAATCGATTTCTTCATTCATGATGTTTTCAAATTAGCGGACAATGATGAAATGAACTGCTATGATTACTTCTATAAATATATATAGCTATCGAAACCCTTGCGATATCTTCCCGAATTTACATTACTATCTTTATCGATAACTAAAAAACCATACTTGCTGTCCCAGCATTTAGAGCACATTTCTTGAAATTGTGGAAACGTCAAATCGGGTGAAACATGATCGGAAAATATATGTCTCATATTCATCTCATCCTGTTTAAACATTATAATGAAGTTGGCATTATCTCGCACAAGTTGTTTAGGAACGCGTGAATATGTTTGGGCTAAGTAAAAAACATCTACATTTTTATGTCGTCCCATACTAAAATATGATCTTATGACATCCTGTTTCTCACACATAACATCATCAAAAATGAACACAGAATTTAGTTTTGCATCTGATGGTTCCACTATATTATTTCCATCGCTAAATGTATAGTAACCAAGACCTTTAATTGGTAATAAGATTTTTCTTAAATATTCATATTTTGGTTGATATAGCGACTTTGAGTAAATGTAGACATTTTCAAAACGCAATCCCAACGGATGTGTAAGCAGTGATATCATTACGTTGGTCTTCCCACAGTTCGATGGGCCAATTAGCAGGCCGCGAATAGATGATGGAAGCAGTGGACCATGTCTCCTTAATATTTTCTGATCTTGTCCGAATCCAACTTTCCCATCAAGATTATCGACTGGTAATTTTTGCTTAAGCGCCACAATTCTCATTTTGTCTATATTTTATAGCTGTTTTACATTGATCGTAGTCATTCAGATGTCACACGTCAAACGAAGTGGACGGTCTGGTTTATCGAGTAAGACTGGCGCTGGTATTGTTAATACATTAATTAATAGACTACCGTTTGAGGTACATATTCCCGGTTACCAGTATTGTGGGCCCGGTACAAAAGTAATAAAACGTGTTAAAAGAGGAGATCAAGGAATAAATCCGTTGGATGCTGCTTGCAAAAAACACGATTTAGCTTATTTACATAATAGTGAAGATTTGAGTGCACGCCACCAAGCTGATTACGAACTCGAGCAAAGCGCTTGGAAAAGGGTAAAATCAAAGGAGGCCAGTGCAAAAGAAAGAGCTGCAGCTTGGTTAATAACAAACATCATGAAAACAAAACAACGTTTTGGTATGGGTATACCGACTGGACAAAACAAGCGGCCTCGTCGTCGTCATGGTCGTGGTGAGAAGGTTTCGAAAAGAAATGGAGCCAATAAATGTAGACAGCGTCAACGGAAAAAAGCGTTTGGTTCAGCTATTAGACAGCCAATTCGATTACAATTATTAAAAGCAGGAGGAAAAAAAGGTCTTGAAAAAAATATAATGAAAGCATCAAAAATAGCTATTATCGCTGCCCGAAAATCTTTAAAAACAGCCGGCGGCAAACGAAAAATTCGAACTCCCCGAATTATACCTATTCCAAAAACTGGTGGTATATTACCACTGATACCAATATTTGCAGGTCTATCCGCTTTGGGATCCCTAGCAGGAGGAGCTGCAGCTATTGTGCGCGCTATAAAGACGGTTAAAAATGCAAATACTGAGAAAACAGGTGCTACCTTACATCTGTATTCAAAAAAAGGAAATGGGTTGTTTCTTAAACCATACCGTGCAGGTCTGGGTCTATTTCTGAATAACAGCAGTGTAAAATCAAAAAACTATTAAAATCCCTACCTCAACGTCCACTATCCAATATTGATTTACAAAAGTATGCTTTAAAGTTGAAAATACCACATTTTAGAGGGGTCTATATGAGAGACTCGCTGCCAGTGCGTGGACCCCAACGTAATGAAGCTGCAATTATTAATTTGGATAGCATTATGGGGGATGGGACTCATTGGGTAGCATATAGAAAAAACAAATCGAATGTGACATATTATGATAGTTTTGGCGATTTACCCCCACCCATTGAATTGGTATATTATCTACAAAAGGGTTCTGAAGCATCGAAGAAAATTTTCTATACATACGATCGCCAACAAGATTTTGGCACAGTTTGGTGCGGACATTTGTGTTTGAAGTTTCTTTCAAAGTAATCATGTCTGCTGCAGTGACACCTCAAATGGATCGTGATAACTACACGAAAATGTTGTTGTCGCTTAAAGCATATCGACAAGTCGGTTGTGAATTGAGAAAAATGACAACACGACAGCTGGAAAATATGCCTAAGGAAGTGATGATCGCGTTAGCTCCAAATGAAATCGCACTAGTTTGGGATAGGTTACCTGATCATATGTGGAGTGACATCGACATGTTAAAATATCAGTACTGCAGCGAACATGATAAAAAATGTAATTCCGATGAGGATGAAGGAGATGATCCCATGCCAAAACAGCTATTTTGTTGTTATTGTAAAATCAGCGATATCAAAATAACGGCTGAAGCAGTGAAAGAAGTGAGACGAGGCGGAAGCTTATCAAACGTTCTAAACTGTTGCAAGAAACAATAAATTATATACATAAATGGTTTTATTGTCAGTCATGTCATACACGTTCACACTAACAGGACACTCAAGTGTGTTAAGTGCAAATTTTTATCCTCCTGTTGAATTGAAATCATCCTGTAAGTATGGTCTTGCGCTGTTGGGATTCTACACATATAATTCAATTTTCAATGTCGACGAAAGTAACAATGGGTTTTATTACAAAAAGAAGGACGGATCAAAGACAGTGCAGCATTTAATGATTCCACCTGGAGCTTACGAAATTGATGAAATTGGTAAAGAAATATACACACGTTTAAAGGAAACCTGCAAGGGAGAAGAATGTGATGGATTATTTTCATTAGTAGCCAATAATAATACATTAAAATGTGAGCTTAAGTCAACATACGATATTGATTTTCGATTTTCGAACAGTATTGGTGGGTTATTGGGTTTTGGACGGGTGCTGCTAAAAAGTGGAAAACGACATGAATCAAGCAATAATGTGGACATAATGAAAGTGCGCATTATAAGAGTGGATTGTAATATAATTTCTGGAGCATATCTAAACTCTAGAGAAAGCCACACATTATTTGAATTTGATATTGATGTTGAACCTGGTTACAAAATTTCAAAAGAACCACAAAATAACATTTATATGCCGATAATGCCGGAGGGACGTCAGTCAATAGACAACATTACTCTACGCATCTTGGACGATTGCGGTGACCTAATAGACTTTGGAGGTGAAAAAATTATTGTGAAATTAGAACTGAAAAAAATAACATAATTATGGGTTTTTGCTTCAATCATCAATTGAATATGTTGTCAACTGCTCGAGGTGCAACAACAACCACAATAAAACATAAAAGTAAACATATTACAAATCCGAGGATCATTCACAATTCAGACGCTAGATTGGGAAGACGTTCGAGTCGTAAACAGCTCTCAGCGAAAGATTGCATATTTCTAGAATCGATTGGTTTAGAAGTACGACGAAGAAAATAGTGAAAAATGGCCGCCACTAGTGATAAAATTGAAGTTTTTACCGAACCAATATTCGATAATTCCATTATCAGTTTACAAGAACACACTTACAAGCCATACGGATCTCCAGCATTTAACAATTCTGATGAAATTCGTATTCCAGTACACTTTCAAGATATAATTTTGGATATATCAGACAGCTACATCTACATTGAGGGAACTTTTAAACCCAGTGATGCTACCAAAAAATGTTACCTATCAAATAATGCAATCGCTTTCCTGTTCGATGAAATCCGCTATGAAATGGGAGGTGAGCAAGTAGCTGTTGTTCGAAAACCTGGAATTACGTCAACATTAAAAACAATGGCATCTTTGGGTGCATCCCAAGAAAGAACTCTTATGGGGTGCGGATGGGGTCTGAATGAAACAAACCAAGGCATTTTCGATGTTACGAGTAATGTATTCTCTGGAAAGCTACCTCTAAAATATCTGATGGGATTTGCCGAGGATTATTTAAAAGGAATATTTAATGTTAAACAAGAGCTAATTTTAATAATTGCTCGTACGTTCAATAATTCCTATATTGGAGAAGTTGATGCAGCCATTACTATCGACAAGATCGAGTGGAAAATCAGACACATTATTCCTGACGATCGGCAAAAATTGAAAATATTATCCCGCATCAATAAAGGTGGGAGTAGTTCATCAAACATTCCTATGGCCTACCGCAAATGGGATCTTTACGAACTACCAGCTTTGCGTCAAACATCATCAGACGTCTGGTCGTTAAGAACTAGCACGAGTCTCGAAAAACCGCGGTATTTGATCCTGGGATTCCAGACAAGCACTAATTCAGACAATAGAGCAAAGGATGCTACGCAATTTACTACTGCCGATATCAGTGACATTACCCTGTATCTGAACGCCACAAAATTTCCATATGAACGCTGGAATTTGGATTTTACGAAGAAATTGTATGCACCCGCCTATTACACATATGAGAATTTCCAAGTGAGCTACTATCAACGTGAACTTAATGATCCAATGATGAGTATCGCTGATTATCTAATGAACCCCGTATTCGTTATTGATTGTAGTCGTCAACCAGAGGCTATCAAAACAAGCACTGTGGACGTCAAGTTGGAGTTTGAAACACGCAAGAACAAATTTCCCAAAGACATTAAAGTGTATGCGCTAATAATTCACGATGCATTCTTTAGTTATAATATATTAAATGGTTCTGTTACTAATAAATCAATGTAATGTAGTTTTAAGTTATTATTCATGTAGAATGTAGAAATAAAACCATGAAAACTAGTCTGTATTTCATTTCTGTAGGATAATGAAAGTTAAAGGTGATAAATTTTGTGTTGGGGAAAAAAATGGTGTATATAAGTAGGTGATCTAGGATGAGAAATTCATTCTATACCAAGATGTCATCCAGTTCAGATGATGGGTATTCCACTGATAATGGGTTAAACCTTCAAGATAGAAGGGTACGTAGGGTTCGACGTAGGCTGAGACCGAGGTTTTGTTTGGTCAAATCAGCGGTAATGTGGGGCGAGCATGTACAAATATGCATGCATTGCTACATTAGCAGGTTTGAGGGTCTAATGGATGTTAGGTTCCTCCAGACCCACGTTACATTCGCGAGGGCAGTCAGACCACACGATAGGCTGAATTGCTCGTTGTGTGTTGATAGACTATATACAGTCTTTCACAAAGACTCTTGCCTTATTTGTAATAGAATGTAAATTCTATTACAAATAAGGTAACACACACCTAAGTCGACGCCTACGGCTTACGGATCCGGACAACCCTGGTCCCTTTGGGACAACAAAATCGGCCCTTTTAAGGGCCACATTTTTTAATGGTCTTTTGACTTTGATGTAGATTAGTTAATGCTCCAAACAATGGTGGCACAATTTACTTTGCCAAGAATAAATTTCTTGTTGAAGTTAATTGTAATACTCTAAGGATGTGTTTGGTATGTGTGTGTGTGTGTGTGTGTGTTTTCTGTGACGGCAAAATGCATGACAAGAATAGAGACACTTATTGACATAGTATTCTTAAATACATATGTTTTACTAGAAGACAGAACTGTATTGGTGCTGCTATTTTTTAAAATTATGTGTTTATCCACACCAAAAGTTTATGTTTATCCCCACCTAAACTTTCTAACCTATTTATATGAGTGCTGCTCATTCAATTCTTCATATACATTTTGACAATGGCTGAAGGAAGGCCAGAAAGTCGAGGCTCCTCTCTATTTAGCGACGAGACGGTGCCAAATGGAGAATGGTACGAATATCGAGGAGAACCACCCATGCCACCTATACCAAGTGGTAGTGACAACAGCTCCGAGCCAACCGAACCGGACTCATCGTCCGATTCGACAGCTGCTGACATCGTTGACGATGACTTTAACGGAATAGCAGATTCCACATCATGGTGGAATTACGAGGATGATGTTTCTGATGGACCTGCAGATTCCACTATCCATTAATACATCCGTCGAGCATTATTTATGACAATCGAGTGAACCCTGACAACAAAATCGGCCCTTTTCAGGGCCACAATTTTTATGGTCTTTTGACTTGATATAGATTAGTTGCTTAATGCCACATAAACAGTGTCTATCTGTGTCTTCTTTGGCGATTGCAAAATGCATGACGCACATCAACATAATATGCATACAACTGCGTTATTTTGAGAGAGAACTCAAGCTCAAATTTAGCAGGTTCGTTCTGGCTATGCCAAAAACAACACAGACAGACGCAAAGTAACACTCACTTTTCAATAAAGAAGAAGAGAGAGACTACTCCGTAATATCGCCTCTCGCGATCATTACGGATCGCGATGCCGGTCGCCGCCGCTGCTACAGCGCCAGCAAAAGTGAATCGATGCGTCGGTCAACTCGAGCCACGCGACGCTGTTTCATCTGCAACTGCAGATCGGCCAGCTCACGGGGCTCGAGCACCCTTTGCGGTTGGTCTACCGCCTCAATTAATACTTCGAATACCGGTGCCGCTTCCGGCACCGGTGAAGGAAACCTTGGTTGTGGCGGTATCACCGCGGTCGGATTATTGGCATTCTTTCGACGCCAATCTGCCCAAAACTTACTGACTCGAGCCTCTCTCTGCTTCCTCTTTTCCCGAATACTCATTCTTTTAATTTTGGTCAAGTACTCCATCCCACTCGAGCTTATGTCAATAAATGATGCTCTTCCTAATAATCACCGAATCACTGGATATATATGAATTGAAATGTGTTGGGGATAAAAATTACTATTCCAAGCTAAACTAGTCGAGTTGTTTAAAATATAATTTCCCAAACCATTTGTATCCCATAAATTTTAACCACATTTTTTTAACGCATTAATAAAACTTTTTGCAGTGATTTTTACTAGAAGCTATAAGTTCTTTTGCTACGCCTATTAGTTTTTGCTAAAACATATATTTTGTAAAAAATTTTATGTTAATTTTTCTTTATTTATTAGCCGATCTCAATTTTCCTTGCACCAATCCAAAGATAATGAAATTTCACTTACTTTTCATCCAAACAGTTCCCTTCTACCACATATAATAAGAGCGACATGAATTTTTTAACTGTATTGATATAACTTTGACAATTTCTTAAGACATTTCATCCATTTTTAGAAAACGTGTGAAGTTAATTCAAATAAAACAGGTAAGGAGGATTTACATTTTTATTTGTATGTACAAATATGTACATACATACATATTAGTTTTTATTTAAAATAAACAAAAAAATTAATTTTACATAAATGCATACAATCCTAACCAACAATTTATTTATTCCTATTTACAAATACAAAATTACAAAATAATTCCTAAACTAAACCTATAGTAAACTATTCTCTACTGAATCACTGGATATATATAAATTGAAATGTGTTGGGGATAAAAATTACTATTCCAAGCTAAACTAGTCGAGTTGTTTAAAATATAATTTCCCAAACCATTTGTATCGCATAAATTTTAACAGCATTTTTTTTTACGCATTAATAAAACTTTTTGCAGTGATTTTTACTAGAAGCTATAAGTTCTCTTGCTACGCCTATTAGTTTTTGCTAAAACATATATTTTGTAAAAATTTTTTTACCAACAATTTATTTATTCCTATTTACAAATATAAACTTACAAAATAATTCCTAAACTAAACCTATAGTAAACTATTCTCTACTGAATCACTGGATATATATGAATTGAAATGTGTTGGGGATAAAAATTACTATTCCAAACTAAACTAGTCGAGTTGTTTAAAATATAATTTCCCAAACCATTTGTATCCCATAAATTTTAACAGCATTTTTTTAACGCATTAATAAAACTTTTTGCAGTTTTTTTTTTACTAGAAGCTGTAAGTTCTTTTGCTACGCCTATTAGTTTTTGCTAAAACATATATTTTGTAAAAATTTTTACCAACAATTTATTTATTCCTATTTACAAAGGCAAAATTACAAAATAATTCCTAAACTAAACCTATAGTAAACTATTCTCTATTTTAATCATATATTTACCTACATTACTCTTTGCTAATTCTAGTCTATTTTGCAGTTCACTTAATTGTTGTTCTAGATCACGCACTTCACTCTCACTCTCGACGAGCTGACTTCTCCATTTGGCACGCATTTTGGATGCCGCCCGGATCACATCCCGCTCGTTATCCTGACTGTATATAATAAAGTCCGGAGTTGATGCTGTCAGTGGAATGTCATCAGGAGCCTCCGGACTCACATCGTCATATATTTTCTTCCTTAGAGGCTGTTTTTGTTTTCGAGCACACTTCCTACCATTGATTGGGGTCAGTGCTCGGTTCGTAACCTCTTCCCCGGTCGTCGTGGTCTCTTCCTCGACTGTGATGGTGGTGGTGTCGCTGCCGGCCTTGTTCACCAACCATTTCGACATCGTACTGGCTTTTGGTTTTATAAATTTCTTTGCAGAAGTGACGCCTGTTGAAGATGATGGTTTTGGTTTTGGTTCCATCATCTTCCGCTTTTTCCCATAAAAACTATTTGCATTTTTTGTTACCTTACTGGCTGGCAAGGATAATAACTTCTCCAACTTGGACGATGTTCTTGGTTTCGTCGCCTCAACTACCACCACATCACTAATTATATTGACTTTGGGCTCGGATTCAGCTTGTTGTTGTCTAAATCCGGCCTCAATAAGTCTGTCGAGTTCCGCACAATCGAACTGTTCATTCCCCCAGTATACGACTTCTTCTTCCCCCACATCACCAACCAGCACTTCTTGCGTCTTATCACCCATCACTAACAGGTCAGACAATTGTGAAACTGCTAAATCACTCATTTTCTATCACAACTAAGTAACTAACTGACTAATATAAAACAGAACCGATATCGAATGGATGAAAGTTTTCAACTGAATAAATTTTGTGGACCCCCATTATTTTATGCAGTCCTCCCCACTCTTGACACTCGCCCACTCTTGTCCCAGCATTCAATATACAGGAAGTATACAATAAGTTAGTTAATTAATTATATGTATAATTATATTTGTGAGTGTGTGTGTGTGTATGTGTGTGTGTGTGAGAATTGAATTTTGTATAAATTACAATAAATTCATTCAGATAATATAATAATAAGGGTGTTTTATTTATAATATATATATATAATATGACATACGGTATGAATTTTCCAGTTTTTAATTTGTTACTACTGAAAGGCTTGTACAATTTTTAATAAATTTTCTAAATTCTCTTCCGGATTTGATTTATAAAACTCTATATCTGTATGCCCCCAAGGTAGAGTTTTAGTTGATGACGGAATTACATAACGTTTATCATCATAGCCTGATAGAGCGACTTTATTTATAATTTGAGTATATACATCATGTAACACACTCCGAAAAGTCTTCATTTTCCTAAAGATTAAACCGCCCTGCTCGACGACTTTTCGATAATCTTCCAGATGAAGTTCCCTTTCAATAACCGATTTCTTAATACCTTTGGCCTTTTTCAACTCATCGCCTAATGATTTTATGTAATACGCTTTGGCACCGGTACCATAAAAAGCAACTATCGGATCACAAGGAAATTCATCTTTCATCTTACCTGGAACAGAATTACTTTTGACAATGTTAAAATGATTATTTTCGGGGTAGTTAGATGTATCAAATTTTTCCGGATTTTCAGATATAAAACGATAAAAATCATCGGTTAAAACTTTTAATATTAGTGAATCTGTGTCGGTGTACAGTAAAGAAACATTACTACCAAACTTTTTCTTTATGAAATTATAGAAAAAATCATAAATAACTGTTTTTGAAATGTCTAAAATGGAAAACCCAATATATATTGGCTTGTTGTACTTAATTTTTAATCTGTTCATGTGAATGGCGACAAAATCTGAGGTAAAAACAGCTCTATCGTTGAAATTGGGGCGAGAAATCAATGCTCTAGCACCAGCTCTACCTACGACATTATCCCAATGTGTTATTAATTTAATATCTTTACGCTTTTCTACGTTTTCCATTGTCTTTCCAAAAATAGCATTTATAATTAATTTAAAAAGGTCTTTACCAAACTTTGTTGTTGACGCGTTCCGTAATTGTGTATTAAAATCAACATAGGTTTTTAACCACTTTGATTGATTAAATTTTAATATTCTATGAGTTTGCATTACCATAAGACCGTTATTAATGGCTTGCTTTAAGGTTCTGTAATGAATAATATATTTAATTTTATCGTTTACGTTAGGAATTAATTTTGGCATCTTTGCCTTTTCAACCGGTGGTACGATGGTTTCCACTAAAAATGGAAGATCTGAATGGGCATCGTGCAGTTCTTGCGGATAATGCACATCGACCTCCAGAACATAACCATGTGGACCATCATCATCTACACTCATAATATTTAAATCTAAAATTTCGCGTTCCGACAACCATTGAAAACCACCATATGGTAATGCTTGTGACATACTATGACCATACAAGTTTGTTGCATCCAAATAAGTAATAAATGAAGAAGGTTTAGAGGGGTCGTAGTTTGGTAAATAACAATTATTGGCAATATGTTCCCTCTCTGAACACTGACTGATACCGCCGCGAATACCTTTTTGAAAAAAATGAATCATATCAAGATCCGTCAAAAGCTCTAACTCTACCTTACTCATGCGCAACATACAATCAAATGATAAACTTGGCAAGCTGTAATACTGTACTGCGTCTAATTTATAAACGTTTAAACATGTATCGCGAAACTGTTCAAAAACATCGCATAACAATAAAACGTCTGATTTTAAATATAAATCGGAATATTCTCCTAAATTCTTACAACCGAACACGCGCCAAACCTCTTTAGCTCTTTCATAACATGCGTCGGTTATGTGTTCTTCCCGCAACTGATCATAAAACTGGTTTTTAGTTGGAAGATTTAGGTCTTTCATTTTTTCCATGGAATCGATATAATTGTATGGAAAAACACCTTTTTGACGCATTAACTTAAATTGAACATCATCGACAAAATGTTTTCGTGTTTCCTTAAAGTCAACACTACTTAAACCATTACCCAAATTTTCCAACGACGTCGCTAAAAATTTAAAACTATCGATAAATCGTAGTTTTAAATGTTTCCTCATTATTTGTCCAGTTTTTCGATCCACATAATCATGCATGTAAATCCTCTTTGTAAATGATATGTATTTCTCCTTACTTTGAGCTATAACATCAATTTTATCCCCATATCTACATAGCTCCTTGATAAACATATGGCTATCGTAACCGCTTAAATTGTGAAATATTATGGGGATAAAACTGGGTAATTTATAATTTAAATTACATATGGAATGTGCTGCACCAAATCGTTTTTTACCGGTGATATGACAATGATCTCGAACTTTTTCTTTAATATCATCAAAAGGACGCTCGCAAATACCGCAAATCTTTGCATTTTCAAATTCTGTCCTCTCATTACTGGTTAATTGGGTCATAGGTACTATATTCTTTAAATATGTATTATAAAGATGTCTTACATCTGTTTCAATACGATCAACAAATATTTTTGCAGCATCATTTCCTCGATATAGCTCAAACTTGGTGATAGAATCATTAAAAGAACATTTTATGATATATGCAAAGGAATATGGTTCATGTTTTAAATTGTTAACAGTGTAAGAATTTTGCGGATTTGGTTCTACTGTTTCAACAGGTTTTAAAACAGATTCAAAGTCTGCATAGACAACAAATGGTACTTTCATTTGCTTCTCAATACTATCAAATTTTAAAATGTTTTCCGGAACACTCTTGCCAAATTTATCAACTTTTATATCGGTTGTAGGAGTCAACGAATATATATGTTTACAATCATTCATTTGATGTAATATTAATGATGTATGTGAATTAAAGTAAACAAGACAACCGTCACAAAAGTACACTTTATGACGGTGATTTGAAATTTGACCGGACACTAATCGAGATAAATCGATAATCCAACAGTAATGACTTTTCGAACAGTTAAAATCACAAGCATGTTCACTATCATCTTTAATATTACAATCTTCAGTTACAAACAACAAGTTTACATGTCTTTCTAGCTTTCTGGGAGCATACCTCAACGGACCGACAACTTCGTATTTAATTTTATTATTTTCAAAGCTAGACTCTAAACCATAAACATTGACTGAAATATTATTTAACTCTTCAAATTTGGATATATCGCATAATTTTACTGGAAAATTCATACCTGTTACATTTAAAATAGCTGAATAGTGTGGATAAGATGTAATCTGGTTAGGCATAGTAACTGCTGGACACAAGGCTGATGTGATGGCCCAAGCAAAACAATATTCGTCCTGATTCACCACATTCAGAACAGCACCTTTCATGTTGATGAACCGAGGCAATTTTATATAGGATGAGCCACCGAGGGGTGAGTACTTGTTGATATTCACTTCCACATATAAAATCTTTTCCAAAGCCCATCCTAGAAAACAACGAGAAGGTGATTAATAAAATAAACAAACAAGAGAAAAAAAAATATATCTACCAAAAAAGAAAATATAAGGGTGCATAAAAGACTGTCGCAGTCTAGCTACAATAGCTACACCACTAAACCAATCAGTTACGCAGTATTGTTACATTGATAAGTTAATTTTTCTTAGTTATAATAATGTAATAATAATTTTAAAGTTCGTAACTATAATTACTAAAAATATTATATAGCACACCTTTGTTAGTCATAAATAATTAAATAACAATAGAGCTATAAGCAATATTAAAAATAAATAAAAGAAATAAAATAAAATAAATGAAAATATTAATACAAACAGTTATTTGTATATATTTATAACCTACCTGAATCTTTCTCTTGAAAATCCGCTGTCTGGACTTTCATGGCCTCAACAAACGAATGGTAAATATCCTCTAGATCGCTTCCAACAGTTACTATCTGATTACACGTATTAAAACTTTTGTTACTATATATGTCCTGCGATGGTTGGAAATAACGTGCGACAACAACCATATTAATCTTTAAAGATTGTTCAATTTGTAGCTTGTCCTTAACTAAACCTAACACCTTTACTTTAATGTCATTAAAAAATAGTGAATAGTCAACATGATCGGTGTCACAGCTTACCCGGTATGATACTATTCTATTTTTAAACGCACTTTCAGTAAGCAGGACACCATCACAAACTCGAACACACGATTTGCTTTTATGCGCCAATGTTCTTTGATGGGCAGACATTTGGTTCTTTGGCACGGCAATATTACAAACAACACAGGTTTCCATTGAAGATGTAGATGCTGCACCATCAATTTTACGTCGCTTTCCACCATCAGCAACATCGCGATCGAATCTGGCAATACAAGACTCTCTCTTATGCCGCAACAAACTATATGTTCGGGTAAAAGAGACACCACACATTTCACACTCGTATTTCGACATTTTCAATAAATAAAAGTACTAGCACAACCACCGAAAGCTGAATACTGAACTATTTTACACCCCCTACCTATTTATATTGAGTTTCTCAATACCTCAATGGTTAAGAAATATCTTTATCTCAACTGGTCATAATGACAATTTCTTAATTTACCCTCATCATATGATACAATCTTTCTTAATTTCGTAGTCGGTAGAAATTGCAGTTATATGGGTTCTAGGAACAAAAAACCTTCAATATAATGTTTTATTTGAATCGACTTTACCAGCTTTCATCACCAGTGGCGTAACTATATTGGTAACAAATTTATAAAATGACACAGAAATTGTATTTGTATGAAATAAATGGTCTTTAATTTTTTTTAAAATATTTCAAAATGTCATTAACGAAGAATAGCTGACTAGTAATAATCTACAGAAAGAAAAGACAGTAAATGAAATAATAGTATATTAAGATACAAGTTTCATAAGACATTATTTTAGAGCACACGTTTAATTTAGAATATCCACGAAGCGGGGAATTTTCTAAAGTACAATTGTCTTATGAACAGTGTATTTTATAATACTTTTTCTATTTAAGTCTATAAAGTCCGGAAAACTTCAAAAAATATAGTTGATTTTTCCATTTAAATTACTATTTTCTTTTTGGGTTGGCAAAACTACCATTTAATAAAATGTTACAAGTATCAAATATGCCATGATAGAAACAATTGAGAACATAAAAACTTAAAAAATATAAAAGGTAGATAACGACTATGAAAAACTGAAAAATCAGCTTTTTCACTAAAAACATTTATTTGATCGTTTCAATTCTACAAAAAGTCAACACAGCAATTAAAAATAAATAAATAAATAAATAATAATTTCTCGTTCACCACTTTTGGGGGTCCCCTGATACTCGGGGCCCCGGAGAATCTAACCCGCCAGACCTATGGTAGTTACGCCGCTGTTCATCACCCACATTCCCACGAATTATAAATATATTTTAGGACCGAGAAAATGCGATACAATAGATACGATAAATATACTTATTATAAGGGTTCTAGGAACAAAACACCGTTTAAATTTCGTGCTCAGTAACTTACTCTCTTGTATTGATAACAATGGAGGGTGATTTGAGTATCTTCGTCGATAAATGACCAACCTTTATTTAGGGTTCTAATACCATAATGACAATTTTTCAATATACCCTCATCACCCTATTTAATGTTTGATTTGAATCGGCTTTACAAGCTTTAATTGCCCACATTCCCAGGGGTTATACCGGTCAGACCTATGGTAGTTACGCCGCTGTTCATCGCCCACATTCCCACGAATTATAAATATATTTTAGGACAGAAAAAGGCGATACAATAGATACGATAAATATACTTATTATAAGGGCTCTAGGAACAAATCACCCTTTAAATTTCGTGCTCAGTAACTTACTCTCTTTTATTGATAACAATGGAGGGCGATTTTAGTATCTTCGTCGATAAATGGTCAACCTTTATTTAGGGTTCTAATGCCATAATGACAATTTTTCAATATACCCTCATCACCCTATTTAATGTTTGATTTGAATGGGCTTTACAAGCTTTAATCGCCCACATTCCCAGGGGTTATAAATATATTTTAGTCTTTAGTTTTTATTATATTTTAATTTCGTAGTCGGTAGAAATTACAGTTAATATAAGGGTAATATAAGGGTTCTATTATCGTCGTTTATATTAATATAAGTGTTATTTTTGAAGACTTGTCTACATTTAATTCTGTATAATGTTTCATTTGAATCAACTTCTTTACAAGCTTTAATAACCCACATTCCCATTAATTTATAGTTTTTAAACAACAATAGCATAATTTAATAATATCAAAAAATTTTTTTTATTCTCAATTGAACATTTAATTACTACACTTCAAGGTCACATGTGACGTCACAAGGAGGGCCCGGGGGGCACCCCCCAGGGGGTTCAGGGCCATATGACGTCAGAGGGGGGGAGGAGGGGGGAGGGGGTGAATCGCTATTGGCATATGTTCCCTACTCTCATTACTAATGCTTCATTGTTGCATTGAGAAAGGTGAAAATTTAGAGGTCAATTAGCTAAGCTAATTTTTCTTTATTAAATCGCTTAGGTATTTAAAATATTTATTCAAATTTAAATTACTTTACAAATTAAATTTATAAATTTATCGCACTTTCAAAAAAATAACATATATTATAATTTCACTCCACGTTGATTTTATTAATAATAATTAATAAAGTTCTTTTCATTGGCTCAAGAACAATTTTGTTTAATAATATTTTTTTATATTTTTACTTCTTTAAATGGAAAGAAAACACTTAGTAAAACCTTCTATAAGTATAATAAAACTAAGCAAAATTTATGGCGCTATACAGGGTGATTGATGGTGGATGCCTATTAGACGTTTATGGAGAACTAGTCATCGGAACACTTTGAAAATTTGGGAGCTTATAGAAGCGGACATGATCTCTCTTTTAAAATTATTTTTAGGCAAGCAGTGTTGCCGCTTCTACTTGAAAGTATTAGCAACTTTGATAATTTAAACGGAACACCCTGTGTATTATTTTTGTTAGAATCCTTATTAATTTCTTAATAACTTTCCTTAATATTTTCCTATACCTATTTGTTATAGTTCTCGAGATAATAATTAAATTCACTTTTTTTTTTTTGGAAAACATGTTCTACAAAAAGTGATGATATTTTTTAACTCTGACAAATTAAAGCACTGAAATTTGGTATGGAGTCAGATTATATCCATAGGTCTTTCACCCTCTTTCCAAATATTAGTTATAATAGTACAGGGTGTTTCAAAATAGAAATATTTCTTATAAAAATGGTAAATAGTACGTTTTTTAAAATGAAATACCCTATATTTTATCTGTTATCCTAAAAGCTATTGAAATTGTCTATCTTCCTATGTATAACGTTACTATACCTATCTTGAACAGTTTTTGACTTATGAGCATTTATTTAGCAAAATTAATTATTACAGATAACAATCACACTTTTTAGACTAATTTGGCAAGTAGCCTATGGAAATTGTTTTGTAATGGTTGACATTTTGCTGTTATTCATTCAGTCTTGTTGTCAGTTAGTGTATTTAAATATTTTAAATTTTGGTTTTTTGCTTTTTAAAATTAAATTTAAAGTTAAAAATGGAAGAAAACAACAACTATTCAAATGTAGTACTTATGAATGTATTTATTTTACATGGCCAGTGTAATAAGATCATCAGCCGTACATGTAGAAGATTCAATGAACTTATTATTATTAATTCATATACACAATTCTTGCGAAATATTATTTGAACTGACGAGTCGAGAACATTTTTCCAAACCATCAAAATATTTGTATTTTGAAGCACCCTGTACTATTATAACTAATATTTGGAAAGAAGGTGAAAGACCTCTGGATATAACCTGACTCCATACTAAATTTCAGTGCTTTAATTTGTCAAAGTTTAAAAATATCATCACTTTTTGTAGGACATGTTTTCCGAAAAAAGAAAGTGAAATTAATTATGATCTAAGCTACACGGAAAGTGGAAGAATACTAGCGTACCGGAGGGTAATATAGATGAAACCATCACGTCGAACCGAATAGAAGAAATGATAATAGCTAGCTCTGTTACCGAAAATGAAAATATGTTAATTAATGTTGAAATGAAGCAGGAATCCGCATGCACATCGAGAAACTCAGCAATGGAGTCATAAAATTTCATAGTTCGTCCCGCTTGTTTGTCAGGAAAATTCAAAAATTGTACAGAGGGAAAACAAAATAATATTATATAAAAATAACTAAAATAAATACAAATTTTGTTCAATATTTTCTTTAATAATAATTACCGGGCATTATGAAAATCACCGGGCATTATGAACTTTATAGCCCGCTAATATTTCCCATGATATTATGATGATGTTTATAGCAACCGTTTCTAAGGTATTATAAGTAACTAATTAATAAATGAGAAATAAAATATTTAACTAGGAGTTATAAATAAATAATCTTCGCTTACATTCATTCGTATAGTAATATATACAATATATTTTAGTATTTACTTGATTTAATTTAATTTATTAGAAATACTTTTTTATAAATTATGTGTACAATATTATTTTGGTAAAATGTATGTAATCAATACTATATCTCATAGAAAATCATGGAAAACGACCAACGTTACTAGGAAGAAAATCCAATATTTCAACAAAACGGGGCTCCCCCCCATTATGAAACGTTTCCTGGAAGATGGATTGGGAGGAGGGGTACTATTGAATGGCCTGTGAGATCGCCCGATTTATCTCCCCTTGATTTCTTTTCCTGGGAACATCTAAAATCCAAAATTTATGCCACCCAACCCGAATCCTTAGAAGATTTACGGAACCGCATTACTAATGAATGTCAACAAATTACACCAGATGTTCTTCACAATGTCCGAGAACACTTTGAACAGTTGTTATACTATTGTATGGAGGTGAATGGCGGACATTTTCAACATTTACTAAGATAACATGTACGTATGACTCAATAAAATTACATTTTTTAAAACGCAATTTCTCGGCGGCGCGTAGCTCAAATTTACAAAACAAAGCGCAATTTTAAAGAGAATTTAATGCCCTTTAAAAAGACGTATCACAACATACCCATTCCTATTTGAAAAAACAAGGGCAGTAGCCGCCCCCGCTAGGGGGGTTGAGGTTACAGGGATGAAATTAATAGTGAAACGTGTCCCCTTGAAAACACAAGTTTACGGGTCCGAGGTTTTTTTTTTGATTTTCACTTACACGGCCGTAAACCTTGCTGGACTGTTTTCGATGGGCCACCCTGTATATATATGAAGCTGTCATTTACTATTTGAAAATTATTGATAATCCTGGCGGAGCGCTTCAATTATACACACGTAGGTTAATTAAGCTTGTTTATTTGTTATATTATCAATATATAAATTAGCTATATTTTCAAGCCGACCCTGCACCCATTTATTGCGGTTTGAAGATTTTAGCGAACAAACCCGAACAATGGGGATTAATCAGGTAGTTGATTTATTGGAGTAAAGGTATAATGTAAACTGTACTATATTATAGCATTCGGTTTTTCTTTAATATTAGCTTATAAATGCAGTTAATTTTTTATTATAAGTTTTATAAGTATATTCACAAAAAGCAACGTAACGCATAAATAATTATCTCGGCCTACTGGATTGATGTAACGCTACCGCGAAATTGGAAGACAATTGGTTGAGTGGGTAAAAGCAATGACCTTAGAAATAAATAATTACCATTTTCGTTTAAATTGCTGAATAGAACGGTAAATGCCGATATTTAATTTAAATCGTAGTGTTAACGTTGTAGTTCCTACGGTAATGAACATGTTTCACTTGATTATACAGGGTGATTCACGACGCGCTTGCATTAGAACTTTATGGAGAACTACTGAGGATTCAGCTTTATCGATACGCCCTCCTTTAGAAGAATATCAGGCTATCCCTCAAGAAGGGATAAGTAACCTTATTCATTCGATGCCACGAAGACTGCAAGCTGTCATTACTGTGAGAGGACGAAATACACGATATTGATATTGTTTTTGTTAATTAACTTTATGATATACCTAGTGTTTGGTTTTCTTAATAAAAATAGGCTTCAAATCAGCCTTTCATTTAAAATTTTGCAGGTCTCAGCAGAAATGAGATAATGGAATGGATAAAAACATGAAAGGTTTAGAATACATCAAAGATTACCAGAAATAGTATGTAAATAAAATTATCCACCTCAATTTTCCTACGGGGTGTTTTGAAATTATGGAAAAAAACAACAGTTTGATTTACTCCTGTATAATATAGTCTAATCAAAAAATGTTACTTTATAAAATAATTCAGGAAAAACACAATAAATGGATATACAAACTGATAACAAAATCATGAAAATCGCATAAAAAATAAATAAGTTATATCAAACTTGACCAAAATTTGAGAGCGGAATTTTGTGCGGGTGAGTGTAGAAAATATTGTCCACACACATCACCTGTCTAAATATTGTGATTTCTAGTAGAGGTATGTCGATGTCATCTTTGTCTCTTTCTCAGGGACTCATAGACACCTCTCATCGTTTTTCGAATATATTAACTCTATGATCAAATTTACTTTTCACGAGAATTAACAATTCATTTGATTTTTCAATTTTCACACAGTTACATACTGACCATACTATCACCTGTAACTCACATCATCCTATACAACATAAAGTAGATGCATACAGGGTGACAATTTAAAAACTTGAAATGGCCATATATTAGAAACGAAAAACTGAAGAAAAAAACGCAAAAAACAGTTTCTATAAAACGAAGGGGGAACAAAAACAAGCGTATTAGCCCACCCCTATCTGCAACCCCTTGAACAGGGTGAGATAAACCCTTAAAATCTTAAATGCAAAGGGGGTCGAGTGATACATCATTTTGAAGCTCTTGAAAAATGCTTTCCAATGGTACCATAGAAAGGTACATTTCAGGAAATTCTTCTCTGTTTATTAAGGAAAACAATAAAGGAAAAGACAATTTTGAAATTTTTTATTATTAGATAATTAAATGTTCAAAATGATTGCTGCCAATATCCTGGCATATTAAGAGATATCTCTTAAGAATTCTAAACAGTTTAAGCCTCGATATTTCGTTTTGGTTTATTTGCTATTTTTTTTTTGTCGAAAAAAAAAATTTGTTTATAAATATTCGCATTTTATTATCACAGAATTTACCTTAAAGGTAACTTCTACTAGTATTATTATTTTAAGAACAGTTACCTTTCGGTTCAGTTTAAATGAAAAGCAGCACTTCTTATCTTTAACAATGGTGTACAGCACAGCTGAACGGGTAGAAATTATTTTCATTTATGGTTCCCAGGAACAATTTTTTTAGGGAAAGCTCAACGTTTTAAGGCATCCAGGTCAAAATGTAAGCCCGGAGTATGTTCGTCAACTAGTAGCCAAATTTAAAGAAACTGGTTCTGTCGCGAATATAAAGAGAAATCAACCGAGACTAGCCGACGAAGCAGCGCAAATTGAAATTCTGGGGCAGTTTGCAATGAATTCAACTTTATCAACTCGTCAAGCAGCTGTAGCAACTGGATTATTTCGTGAATCAATAAGAAAGGTACTTAAAATTCATAAGTTTTATCCCTATAAACTGCACATACTGCAAGAACTTGGTGACGACGACCCTGACAGAAGAATACAGTTTTGTGAAATAGTGACAGATAGAGTTACGGCAGAACCTCGACAAGTTAAAAATATTTGCTTCAGTGATGAGTGTACCTTTTATTTAAATGGTCATATTAATAAGCAACCCGTAAGGGGTTGCTAGTCCTCCATCGGGCGCCTCCCCAGGTGGCGGATAGGGGAACGCCTCTCAGATATGAGTGGTACCGAGGAAATTAAATTCCTGGGGGGGACCAAAACTAGCAAATAGCGCAGCGTCTGTCCTATACTAGGCGGCTGTATAGATGTAGTAATTCCAGAAGTAGGGAAATTATCTCAGGGATGGTAGCGGAAGAGTCACAAGGAAGGGACCAACGGTAGCACCCACAGTCTTAGTCAGATAGACTACTACTTACTCGCCAACACGCTCGGCAAGCGTGGCGTTTTAATGCCACAACCCCTTAAAAATGAAATGTCGTCGCAAGGCAATCAAGAGAACGATGGACACCAAAAATAACAACATGGAGACCAAGGATGACCAAGAGAAGTCTAGGAAGGCCACAAAAAAGATGGCTGGACGACATTAAGAAGATTGCAGGCAAAAACTGGTCACAGGTGGCACAGGACAGAGTGACGTGGAAAAATTTAAGAGAGGCCTATGTCCAGGAGTGGATGCAGAATGGCTGAATAAGAAGAAGAAGATATTAATAAGCAAAACTGTCGTTACTGGAATGACGAGAACCCCCACGTATTTAGAGAAGGGCATACCCAGTACCCCCAGAAAATTTATGTTTGGGCTGGTATATTGGGAGATGGTATTATCGGCCCAATATTTATACAAGGAAATTTAAATGGCGACAGGTATGCTGAAATGCTACAGAGGTCTATCGAACCACTAATAGTGCGAGAATTAGAAAATCAGAGGGACATACTCGGAAATTTATCTTTAGAAGAACGCTTACTACATTTCCAACAGGATGGAACACATCCGCATTATGTAGTACCTCCGCATTATGTAGTTCCCGTTAGGCAGTGGTTGGATGATAATTATCCCAACCAGTGGATTGGAAGAAGAGGTCCTGTTGAATGGCCACCTAGATCCCCGGACCTAACACCTCTTGACTTCTTTTTGTGGGGTCACCTAAAATCTGTGGTTTTTAAAACGCAACCTGAGTCACTAGAGCAACTTCAGCATAGAATAGTTCAGGAATGCCGTGCTATATCCAGAGAAACCTTTGCAAATGTACGTGAAGAATTTGAAAGTAGGCTTTATTATTGTCTTCAAAACAACGGAAATCATTTTGAACATTTAATGAACTAATAATAAAAAATTTCAAAATTGTCTTCTCAATTATTGTTTTCCTTAATAAACAGAGAAGAATTTCCTGAAATGTACCTTTCTATGGTACCATTGGAAAGCATTTTTCAAGAGCTTCAAAATGATGTATCACTCGACCCCCTTTCTATTTAAGATTTTAAGGGTTTATCTCACCCTGTCCAAGGGGTTGCAGATAGGGGTGGGCTAATACGCTTGTTTTTGTTCCACCCTCGTTTTATAGAAACTGTTTTTTGCGTTTTTTTCTTCAGTTTTTCGTTTCTAATATATGACCATTTCAAGTTTTTAAATTGTCACCCTGTATAATAAGATGCTGCATCGCTTAATCAACGTTCCAATGTCTGAAGAAAACTTTACAAAATAATTTAATATAATAAAACAAATAGCCATCAATAACGGTTTTAATCACAAGACAATAGACTGTATTTAATCTAGAATAATATGGCAATAAAAGAAACATATCCTATGAGGAAAGAATCATATAATTATAAAACTTTAACATATGTAGAAAAAGCGAGTGATAATGTCAAAAGATTTCTAAACAAATAAGGTATTGAAGTAGCTTATAAAACTAGCAACAGTTTGGAGAAGTTAATCAAAAATAATAAAGATAAAAACCAAAGTCTATGGAGATTAGGAAACTGAAATATACTGGGTGTTTCTTAATAACATGCAAATATTTAAGGAGGTTATTCTTTGGTCCATTTTCAGAAAAATACATGATATGAACATATCTCCTAAACCTTTTAACTTTTGAGATACAGGGTGTTAAAGAGTTTAATGTTTTTTAATGATTCTGTCGAAACTATTCATGTATACAAAACAAAATCTGCTTCTTACCTACTAGATCCTTTTTAATCTTTGTTAATACCTAATTTCATAATAGAGTGCAAATGAATGCATTTCATTTTTTTAATACGGAAACTGTACGTCAAGCGTACAGAATTTCAAAAATAATTTTTATTTACAAAAAAGAAGTGGCGTACCATTCTTTTCTTCAAATATACCGAGGGCGCCACTGGTCAGAATAAAAAACCATGTTATACATCATAAAATGCCTCTTGATGACTAGAAAGTGTATTCCAAATTTCACAAAAATATCTAGAGCAGTATCACACATATTAATAAAAACGGAGATTTTTGAAAATCTTTAACACCCTGTATCTCAAAAGTTAAGACGTTTAGGGCATATGTTCATATGAAGTTGTCTTGCCGAAAATGAACCCAAGAATAACCTCCTTAAATATTAACATATTATATTAAAAAAAAGGTTAAAATAAGCACGAAGGAAGAGAAAAGCATAAAACCTCAAAAGAAAAGCAAAAAAAGCATAGAAACAACTATCTAAATACAGGGTGTTATGGAAATGACGTATTATATTTAAATGGGTGACTCCTGGGGTGTCCTAGAGAAGAGCTAAATATATTTTTTTTAAATCGAACGTTTAAAAAGTGGGGTAATTAACCCCTAAACCCACACACAACTCCTCGGCACATTCATATATGAAGATATTACATTGCCCAGTGGATTAATCAACAGATGTTCAAGCAGAATGTTGCCAAAATATTTAAAAGTGTAAAACTTTAGTTTCTTATAAAAATAAATATTTAGCTTACTTAGAAAGTAAATCCAGGACGCAATTAAGGAATCCAGGGCACAGACACTTTCAGTTCTTTTTTCTATAGGAAAAACTTTATGCTCATCACGTGTCCTGATGATAGTGTGGGAGATAAGCTTATCACTAAACCCCAACACTAACGCATAATTTCACTTTACAATAACACACATAGAACAATAGAGCACTTAATCATTTCGCAATAGAAATAATAAAAACGCTAATTTATATGGGCCATTAACCCCTTACTAAAGCTAAAATGAAACAATTATATTAACAATTGACAGGAACTACAATTACGATCCGGGCAAGCGCTGAACTGTTTTTAAAAAACAAGTTTTTACTGACAGAAGCGTCTATTCAAAATAAAGGTAACAATACAACTGAAGATGATATCTGATTTACTATTATTTATAAACGTTTCTAGCTGATGCTGTTAAATATCATATTCTAATGAATAGGCATTACTACGGAATATAACTCCTCCGCCCTTAGATAAAAGCATACCCTTAAGGGTGTGGTTTTTAAAGTTTCAAAACAAATATTTATATTTTTCAAAATTAATTAATAAAATTAAAGCATGATATATCAAATAATGATATCGTTATTTTGTTGAATTTTAGAAGGCTTTTTAGAATACCTATTCTTATACAATTTGTAACCTATAAAGGCAAATATGCTGAAAATAAACAAATATAATAAAATTGTCCAAAAACTGACTCGTTCGATAGATACTGGTGTGGTCATCTCATTGATTTTCTTCTTTTGGTCTTGAAGTTCGGCTTCGATTTCTTTTGTTTCTTTTAAATTGACAATGTTCAAGTCCAGTGACGGCGGATTGAATATTTTTTCGTTTTGTTCATAATAATTTTGGGACAGGTCTAATTCTGGCAAGGAGATATCTTGATATGTAAGTTGCCTTGGTTTGTATGTGCGTAGAATAAATGATTGAATTTGAATGCTGCATTGATTAGAGGCTTCGATTAAATATGATCCAAACAGTGGCGTGTTGTCTTTGGAATTTTTACAGGATATCGGTACGACTAAACGATTGGGTATCGTGACGATCCATTTTCCATCAATAATTCTTGTAATTTGAACTTCTTGCAGTCGAATATGGAATGATTGACATGTAGTGGCATTTGATTGATAGGTTATCAGTTGAACGGCACACGGAGGGGCGTCGCTGATATATGCTGTGTGGGCTTCTTTGCAGAGGTACTCATTAGGCATTAATTGGGTGCAGATTTGATCCATATATGAATATTTAGCATTGCTAAGCGCTAGGTAAGGTTTGTGTGGGAGGTTAAGATAAAATTCGGAAGTTTGGTTATTAGGAATAGGTAATGGATATAATCTGTAATAGTGATAAATTTCTGCTTCGACTAATGGTATTTCTAAAATGAAAGTAATAATGTTTTCTTTGGAATAACTTTTTATCTCGACAATTTTTTCAAAATTTAATACATTTTCTATAGTGGCTTCTAAAGGGAGTACATCTGTATTTAAGTTAGATTTAAAGTTTTGTATTTCTTTAATTAATTCTATAGGGTTTACAATTGAATTGTGAAGCGTATTTAATTTTGCAAAGGAAATAGCAATTTCTATTTTTTCGAAAATATCAAAGATTGTTTGATACATCATTGTTACTTGATTGGTCACTACATGAATTCTGAAATATTGGTGATCAGTGATTTGTTGTAGAGCTACTTCTTTAATAGTACCTTCGACTTGCATAATTCTCGATTTTAAAATTATTTGATTGTGTGAAATATTTGAAACGATATTTTGGAATTGATTGATTGATTTCTCTAAAAGAGTAATTTGATTAGAAACGATATTTTTAAGTTTATTTTGATTTTGTTGTAATTCTTTAATTTGTTGGTCATACTGTTCTGCGTCTGTTTGATCAAGATTACCTGTAATGCATTTTATAAAAGAACCAAGGGGGTTAAAAATACCACGTTTTTGTCTTTTATTAATAAAATTAGGGTTAATTTGATAAATTTGATTTTCAATCCTTTTTTCTATTGCTAATAATGGAATAAAAGTATTTTTATATTCTGTATGATAATGTGAGTTATTTTGAACGCTATCAATTAAATCTTTTGCAAAGTGCTTAAGTGTAAAAAATTCTTTAATTATTGAGGTTAGGTCATAAATTTGAATTAAGGACCAATGATTTGACTGTATTTTGGTGGTTCCTAATTTATAAGGAAGGAGTCCTGGATACTTGTTTAAATTGTGAATTTTTATCTCGTTTGCTCTGATGTCGATGAATCCGATGCATCTGGAACAATTGGCATTATTTTAGTTTCGTTTATATGAATTATGTCCGTTCGTTTTGTTTTCGGGTTCTCGATTTTAATTTTATTATTTTCTAGTATTTCTTTTAAAATAAATGGCCCTGTATAACGGTGTTTTAATTTGCCTAAACGTTTTTCTTGTTTTTTATAAACTTGGGATCCTATTTGCAAATCTTGAGATTTTTTATCTTTATTAATTTTGTCTATCGTTTTTTGTTTTTGATTTATTGTTTTTTCAACAATTTGTTCATATAAGATTTTTGTATTGTTTTTGTGTGTGTTAACGTATTCTGCGAATACTTGCGCGGGAATTAATTTCATAGGGTCACTTGAATCAGTGTGTCCTAATACTAATTCGTATGGGGTATGGTTAGTACTTGTATGAATTGTGCTATTGTATGCAATAACAGCATAAGTCATTAATGAAATTATATCGGTTTTATTATCAGTTTCTTTTAAAATTCGTAAATGTTCGATCAGAGTGGAATTTAATCTTTCTACTGGTGAATTTGATTCGTGATGATAAGGGGTTGTAAAATGTATTTTAATGTTATGAGCTTTTAATAATTCATTCATTACATCGTTTTTAAATTCAGTTCCATTGTCTGCGACAATTTGTTTTGGTATACCGAAAAATGAAAAGAAATGTACTAAGTTTTGACAGGCTGAAATGGCTGTGCCAAAATATGGTAAGGCTTGTCCGAATTTCGAGAATTTATCTAAGATTACTAAGAATTTTTGTTTTTCGGCAATAAGCGTGTCAACGTGTAAAATTTCAAAAGGTTTAGATGGTGTTTCGGTTAATACTAGTGGTTGATCGGGAGGTCTTCGATTGTATTTAGCTCTTTGACAAATTTCACAGTTATTAATAAATTTTGTTACATCCGATTTCATTGATTTCCAATAGTACGTGAATTTAAGGCGTGTGAGTGTTTCCTGTATTCCACGGTGATTAGTTTTTCCTTCGTGAGAAAATCTCGTTATCATATCTCGTTCGTCTTCTTTTACGTTGTTAATCAGTTTGCTACATTCCACGAGTTTAAAGTTACAAAAATGTTTAGTTAGCGCTTCTTGAAAATAAACGCGAAGTTCCGTTGATAAGAAATGTATGTAGGTGGTTTTATCTTTTAAATATTCTTTAAGAAATGAAATTATAGCATTTAAATTACATGGAATTGTTGTATGAATTATTTTATTCCCATCAAAGTTTTCGTAGTCTGTTTTAACATAGGCGTCGTATGGGGATTTCTTTACAATAAACTGATTTAATTTATTATTAATTATTTCGTCTAAAATTGGAATTTCTTTTAATGTTTCATTAGTAGCTGTACTGTGTACAGTATTGGATTGATTATTATGATCGGGTGCTCGTATCCTAATATCTTGAATAATATTGATTTTAGGTTTTGATTTGTTAGTATTAGATTCATTATTTTGTAACATATCGAGTTGTCGACTGACGTCATCCGGGTCTAAATTTTCGGGGTTAAATTGGTTATAACTATCGTCTAAAAATTTATCGATATCGAAATTTATGTCACCTGGGTTATTATAAACAGAATCGGTTTCAAGTGCGTTTAATTGAATTCGCGATAAAGCATCTGCGTTAGTATTTTGTTTTCCGCTTTTGTAAATGATTGTATAGTCAAACTCTTCTAGTTTCAGTCTCCATCTTACTAATTTAGAATTAGGTTCTTTAAGGTTGAATAACCAAACTAGGGGTCTATGATCTGTATAGATTTGAAATTTTCGGCCATAAAGGTAGGGACGAAAATATTTACATGCCCAAACGATAGCGAGTAATTCTTTTTCTATCGTTGAATATTTTTGTTCGGTCTCGTTTAAAGTGCGTGACGCATAAGCTATTGGATTGTCATTTGGTGGTTTTGATTGTGATAAAACTGCGCCTAGTGCTATATTTGAAGCATCTGTTGTTAGAACAAAGGGTTGATTAAAATCAGGGTACTTGAGAATAGGGGCGTTTATAAGCAGATCTTTTAAGTGATTAAACGATTGTATAAAAGCTGTAGAGTGTTCTACTTTAGCACCTTTTTTTAAACATAATGTTAGGGGTTTCGATATTTTTGCAAAGTTATTTATGAATCTTCGATAGTATCCTGCTAAGCCTAAAAATGATTTAATTTCTTTTTGGGTCTTAGGAATCGGAAAGTTTTTGACTGCGTCAATTTTTTGTGGATTAGGTTTAACTCCGTCGTTAGTAATTTTATGTCCTAAATAGTCTACTTCCTTGTGTAGAAATTCAGATTTATCGAGCTGTATTTTAAAATTTGATTGTCTAAGACGTTCGAATATTAATTTTAATCTTTGAATGTGTTCTTGTAATGACGTAGAGAAAATTATGATGTCATCAAGATAAACTAAACAAATTTCATTTTGAAAACCGCGAAGTACGTTATTCATTACGCGTTGAAAGGTCGCGGGGGCATTTTTGAGTCCAAATGGCATTCTTTTGAATTCATAATGACCTGTGTCAGTGGAAAAAGCAGTTTTAGAAATATCTTCGGGGTTCATTTCAATTTGGTGAAAACCGTTGGCTAAATCTAAAGTGGTGAAGTATTGAGCTTTTCCTAGTCTGTCTAAAATGTCTGTAATGTTTGGTAATGGGAATTTGTCATCAATAGTGACGTCATTTAATTTTCTGAAATCGCAAACTATTCTCCATTTACGCGTGCCTGATGCATCTAGTTTTTTCGGGACTACCCAAATTGGGCTTGACCATGGCGAATTTGAATGTTGAATAATTCCGTCATTAAGCATTTTTGTCATTTGATTTTTGACTTCGGTTCTATGTACTTCCGGGTATCTGTAAATTTTTGTGAAAATTGGGGTTTCATTAGTTAAATTAATTTTGTGTTTTACTTGATTTGTAAAGGTTAAAGGCATTCCTTCGCAATAAAATATATCTCGATATTCATAACAGAGATCACGGATAGCTTTGTATTCTTCAGAATTACAGTGTTTTAAACGTAAATTTTTTAAATTTTGTTTTTGTAGATTGTCAAGAGATTGATTTATTTCCGTATCAGTTTCCATTTTTTCGATAAAATTAATTTCGGTTTCTTCTAGTAATTCGATATCCAAAGGTTCATCAATGTTTATGTTAATAGTGTTTTCGGATGGATTTGTTATCATAGTATAAGCATGAGAGTTTGTAATTTTTACGAGTGATTTTGGCATTTCGGCGTCGCCAAAATTTAAGAAATTTAAGATACCTATACCGTTATTAGCTTTTACCGGCACTTTAACTTTTTGAGATGTTCGTGGAGGTATTGTCAATGTCGTGTGTTGTTGTACTTGCTTGGGTTTGTTATTGTATATCAGGTTTCTATTTTGATAGTGCAAGGGCAAATGTACATTAGGTGTTTCTAAAGTTGAATTACTAAGATTTATTTTTGCACTTATTTGTATTAAAAATTCGATTCCTAATAGTCCATCGAATTTATCCGAAAAATCGAATAAATAAAATTTATGATTATCATTGATTTTAAAAGAAGGGAATATTGGTATATTCATAACTTCGCTGTGTATAGAAGTTGCATGTGCTGTTTGTACAGAAAAATATTCGTTAGTTATAAATTGAGGGTAAATTTGATATGCTAAATTTGGGTTAATAAAACTTTTACCGCTTCCTGTGTCAATAAGAAATTTTGCATTTATTTCAGGGATGAAAATTACAGGAAGGTTTGAATTAACGTAATTATTAAGATATACTATGTTATCTTGTCCGTATTCGAAATCATCTGAAAATTTTCATTATTTTGGGTATTATACTCCTCGTATGGGTTATTGTTATTAATATATTGATCGTTATAATATTGGTCATTATAATCAATATTAGGGTCATAAGAATAATTGTCTTGTACAATATTATTTTCATAGTCATAATCGGTTGTTAATTCGGTGTTAGACAGTTGGCTTTGTAAATTCGTTTGTGAGGGCGTGTCATCGCCAATTTTTGAATTATTTAATAAATCGACTGATTGATTGAAAAGTAAAGGTCTTTGTACGGAATCTGGACGTGCGAATCTACCAGATGTTGTTTCCATGGGTTCTACGTTTCTTTCGTTATTTCTCGGAAATGCGCTTGTACTATTAATGTTACGATTAAAGGGTGATGGCGTTGCCATAGGTGTGAATGGTCTCGGATTAAAACGATTAGGTTGTATAAAGTTACGTTGAGATAGGTTAGGTCTTATAGCTGCGCTATGCCTAAAATTTTGATTATAATTTGGGTTAAAATTCGAATTAAAATTTGAATTAAATCTTGGGGTAAAGTTTGGATTAAATCTTGGAGTAAAATTTGGGTTAAAAATTGATTGAGGTCTAAATAATTGTGATGGTTGATTATTATTAAATTGATTTGGCATGGGTTTATTAAAAATAGATTTATTTGGTACTTGTGGCAAATTTTTATTTACAAGACTAGACCTATTTTTGTAATTAATAAAATTTTCTTCTTCGCAAACATAAGACATTGCTTTTTCGAGAGAATCAGGATTTTTGAGACGTACAACTAGTTGCATATGGTAGTTTAAATTATTAATAAAAGTTTTAAGACATAAATCATCGTACTGTGTTATTTTTAAAAGTTTTAGTTCCGCTGTAATATTTAAGTTATTAATTTTTGTAAATAGTAAGCTGCGTGAATCTTGTAACCTTAAACCAAAATTTTGAATGGGTTCGTTTTTGTCTGGTCGCATGCAGATAATGTCTTGAACTAAACAGTCTTCAGATCTCTGATCAGAAAAAGTTGTAACAAGAGCATCTTTAATTAATTGCCAAGTGTTTAATTCCATTCGCGACGCTATTAAATCTGCGGCTCTACCTGTTAGTTTACCAATGATAGTATCAAATAAGCAAATATTAATTTGTGCTTCAGGATTAACAGCATCCTGATGATTTTGTAAAAAATGTTCGCAAGATCTTAAAAAACGACTTAATTGTTTTGGGTTACCATCAAAAGAAGGGATATTATCAGCTTGATATCTGATAAGACTATAATTTGGGTTTGCCATTTTTTGGTGAACAATTAATTCTTGTATCAAATTTTGAGTATCGTTAACTTGATTGTCCTGCGGATCAATTACCAAGTTTTGTAATAAATTGAGTAAATCTTCCGTTTTGGATAATTTTTTAAAAACAACGAAAAATAAAGTAAAAATAAGTCGAAATCAGATTTAAACACTAGAACTGGGAAAAATAAGGATATGTTCAAAGGATTACTTACAATGCTAAAATTTGGAATGTGATGAGTTTCATTGATTTCTTTTCTTAATCTAGGGTCCAATAGGAGTAGCGATTTTTGTCTTCTCCCTGGCTATGCTATGGAGGTTTTCTTCTTAATCTAAGTTCCAATAGGAGTAGCGATTTTTGTCTCTTCCCTGGCTATGCTATGGAGATCGGACGATTTTTGTTCCTCACGCCGCACCAATAGGGCTGTAGATCGATTTTTGTATCTGTCCCCTGGTCAGTGAGTTGCTTGCACTTTTACTTTGATTGTCCGTTCGCGTTTTTTAGACAGTTAATTGTTGAAACAAAAGGCAGATAACTGGTACACGGGTTTTTTGCGTTTCGAAACAGCGATTGTACGAAAAGTCACAATTTTACCGAAAATTACACTGAACTACCCTGTCTATATCCTACCGACTGCGCCAATTACGATCCGGGCAAGCGCTGAACTGTTTTTAAAAAACAAGTTTTTACTGACAGAAGCGTCTATTCAAAATAAAGGTAACAATACAACTGAAGATGATATCTGATTTACTATTATTTATAAACGTTTCTAGCTGATGCTGTTAAATATCATATTCTAATGAATAGGCATTACTACGGAATATAACTCTACCCTCTGAAATAATGGTCTAGTCTGTCTTCGGATATCAGTCAAACTTTCCTTTCCGAGAAATCTCCGCTCTCTAGAGCGCGGTTGCCATTTCCGCGACTATAATATACAGGAAAGTAATATTATAAGGAAATTCGGCCATTTATGATAGTCGCTTATAAAACATCGAAAGTGACAACGCTGTATTTTTAAATATTAGCCCGATATCCACAATCAGCTGTTTAAAGAAGCAGGCCGATATCGATGCGAGAAACCGTGTTATTTATTTTTTAAATTTTTAGATGTTAAATACATTATTTCCCAGACCGCTCAGACAATAAGGGCGTATTTTGGTCTACATAGTAGCACTTTAAAATACTAATTCAGATTGAATGGTACTTAGATGTGTCATATGATTTTATTGTGCCGGTTTGTTTTTGTTCAAGTTACCTAGGTACTTGGTGTTTTTTATAAATTAAGTTGGTGTTAAATAAGTTCGAAAAGCTAAATAAAATTGCATTTTTTTTCTAAAGGGTAAGTGGCATTTATAAACTTTTAAGTTGTCCAGATCTGACGGGTGTCGTTCGAATTGAACAAATGAGAACATACCTGACCATTTAAAAACTCCGCGGCGGTTCGTTCGAGTCAGTCCAAGTTTATAAATCAGAAATTGTTTCCTAGCGAACTGAACTGAACGTAAAAGTTTATAATAATGCACCCTGAAAAATAAACAACTTGCAATCTGTCAAGCGGTTATTGACTTTCTAAAGAGTCTGAAGATATGACAACACTGTTTACATAATATGTTGCTTTGTTTACCTTCCTGACAGGGACAGCACGTAGTCATTTTTGGTTTGACATAAGGTCATGTACAGGGCATATTAAATTAAAACGCCATTTTTGGATATTTTTGTTCAATTTGTTTTCATCTCAGGAATTGCCGATTTAAAATATAATACGTCATTTCCATAACACCCTGTATACTTAGTTTTGCGTAATTCATGTAGAAATTAAATAATCTCATGGTTGCTTACAAAATGCAGTAATAAAGGCAAATAAAAGGAATTTGATTTTGAGTTTGCATTACTGTGAAAATTCGCTTTGTTTAAGAATGTACCAAATGTTTATCCACTTCGTTAGGATACTAAAAGATCGTAGCCTACGGCAAATTTGGATATATGCCATATACACATACATACAACAGTTATTTGTGAGAAACACTTCACAAAAGATGATTATGGAGGTAATGTACATGGGAATAAAATACTGAAGAAAGGAACAGTCCCGTCAAAATATTTTACATCTTTATTTTTCTATATTTAAACAACGTTTGCAGTGTAACAAGTACGTGAAGACAGGTTTTATATAATTTATTTATTTGTATTTATTTGATCTAACTTTCCGTTTCTCTCTCCTTGCTAATTGGCCACACCCAATGCATGTGAGCGGGTAATAAACTAAAGATAGATGACCAGAGTGCAGTTGGATTATTTCACGATTTATTTGATACTTTTGAGTATAATAATATTCTTTTAAAGAATTTCTCATCCTCTTCACAGTTTATAGTAAAATTATTAGGAAATAAATTTATTTTAAGAGCAATTGCGGCTTAACCTTAAACCAGTTGTAATTGTCAAATTTACAAATTTTTAATTGGGATTTTGCAAGATACCTTAGTGATAAATATGACAATCTGGCTAGAAATATACACTTTTATATCTGGAGAATTATCATCCAATAATGAATACACCAAAAACATTGATGCTAAGCATAAATAGTTAAATCAATCCTTGGACACACTGTATATAAAAACTGGATCAATATTTCTATCTTTTTTTTATAAATATCTAATATTCGAAACTACACTTTTTGAATAGGTAATATAGTTAAACGTAAAGAATCTCAAAGTAAATTAAACGCCCTTGTCGGGCTTTTTGCCCAGACTAGCTCCGCTGCAAGGAAACGAGAGAGGCCGCTCCGTAACCTTTTAAATGATATTGGATTTAACCAGACTTCAACATTGTTGCCATTATCGAGACAAACATGTTTTGTCTCTCTTCCACCCATTACTGATTTTCAATAACATTTCACACAATCACAGCCTCACTTTCCAACAGATTTATGAATGGAGTGTTGGCCCTGTGATATACAACAAGAATGATCTAAAAAATTGTTAAAATAGTAATGGATATATTACAATTGTAAAAAACTGACAACGCTGGTGGCAACAAGGAGGGCCTATCAGCTTCGGCTATCGTCGTCGATCGGTTCCAAGGGCGCGGTGGATGTTTTAAAAGTTTGTCGGAATCTTTTCTTATTTTAGTGGTATTTTAGCTGTAATGTGTGTTATATTTCTATGAAATTAATATTCGTAAATACCTGTCATATATTATTCTTTCATTTCAGATACCATTAAATGCATGAAACCTTTTAATACATTTAAAATAGAATTAAAGAACTCTTACACCATATAAATCTCCCCTGTGACGTCACTGCGTGCGGCAGACGAAATTTGAACGGTTAGATATGTTAGCTTTAGTTATTGTATCATGGTGGATTAGGAAATATGGTTCACATTATTTTTAACTTCTAATAATCGGTGCTTGATCGTACGTGTTGAATTGTAACTTAAAATTCCGACGGCTCGTATAGCAGGAAATGTGATTATTCATACAGGATGTGGCAAAATATCGGTACTCAACAATGCAAACTGTGAAACGAATTACAATTCGGATATATTGTGTTAATATTGCTATAAAAATTTTATTTCATATATTATACAGGGTGTCCGCTAATTAAATGATCATGGAAAAACCACATACTCTTTACGTAAAAATATTAGGATTTAAGTATACTTAGCTATATCGGAAAGTTGATATTAACTGAGATACAGGGTGTTAAATTTAAAACTTCATTTTTGTTTTTCTCTAATAACTTTGACATAATTCAACGGTTTTTTACAAAATTTGACAATTATGGTTTTTTTAGGACGAGAAACTGATTTTTTGGTGAAATTTTAATGTACAATGTAGGGGGCGCTGTCTGCGGCATTTTTTTGACATTTATTAGGTCATAACTTTTTTGTGCTTCAATATATTTAAGTTTCTAATGAAAATAATACGTTTCTCATATTTATTACTTAAAAAAGTATACTAATTTCAGGTCGCCCAGAGTGACCGTTTCGGAGATAATTGCATTTAAATTGTTTAGTGCACTCTGCCCAATTACTATTAATTTGCAAGCAAAATTTTTTTCTCAACGTAACCTATGAGAAAACAAATGAAATTTAGAGATGCAGTTGCTATGGAACAGAAAATGTTTCATTTCTGAGTTTATCGTAAGTTTGTGATTTCATTGCTGTTGTTTTTTTCCGACACGATATTTCCAAGGGTCAAAGTTATTTTAATTAAAGTGAGTTAAAGAACAATCCAATTGTTGTGTTTATTATTTCCAATTACCATTACTAGAACATAAATTATCATGTAAAAGTTATTGGTAAGAAGTAACAAAATATTATTTGCTTGCCTGGTGGTAACTCTGGGCGACCTCAACTTAGTATGCCATTTTTACGTAATAAATTTATGAGAAAAGTATTATTTTAATTAAAACTTAAATACACTGAGGCACAAAAAGTTATGACCTAATAAATGTGCGAAAAATGCCGCAGACGGCGGTACAATAAAATTTCACCAAAAAATCAGTTTCTCGTCCTAAAAAAACCATAATTGCCAAATTTTGTAAAAAACCGTAGGTTTCTGTCAAAGTTATTAGAGAAAACCAAAAATGAAGTTTTAACTTTAACAACCTGTATCTTATCATTATATACAGGGTCCGCAAACGAAGCGTGGGCGGAAGATTAAATCGTTATCGAAGAACTTATCAACAATACTAAAACAGCTTGAGATATTGGATTAAAAGCGGCATGTTTTAAAAATATTTTACATTATACAGGGTGGCCCAAAAAAGTGTGACAGCATAAAGTTATATTTTTTTAAATGGGACACCCAGTATTTTATTGCATATTTAGGTTCGTATTACTATCGTTTATAAGTGCCTCAAATTTTGTTTAATTTGGTTTCGTAGTTTCGGAGAAATAAATATAAATAATATAAATAAGTTTTGCAGTCCTGAATACAAAAATCAAAAAAACAATCCAGAACTATTTTTTTAACCTCAGCATTGAGTGAAACTTATGACAAGAGGTCTAGAGATACTATGAATGTAATTGCGTTTATTTATTTTATACAGGGTGTTCATAATGAGCTTTCAAAAACCCCACATTTTAAAATAATTTTTCTCAAGTTTTCCAAATTATTTGGCTATTTGACGTAGAATTCATAGACAATTTTTTTTTGTAATACAAGCATATAAGTTATATTCAGCCGTTTTCGAAATAATTGTAAATATCATAAATTATGTGTTTAAATAGAGTTTTTATTGTGAAATTTTGTTATAGGCGACTAGACTAATAATTATAAACTAAAGTAAATGTTCAAAATAGCTTCCTTTTACTTAATTTAATGATTTTCCTCTACTGCCAACAGAACTCTTAATTCATTTTCTTCATTAATAACGGGTTTATTGATTTCATCCTTTTTATGTACGCAGTGCTTCCTGTTGCTACAAATCTTTGCAACAACTTCTCGAAGGTTTTTGGTCTCGGCTTTCTCTCAATATTTGGATATCTTTCAGCATAGACTCGGCTTGCGAGGAGGCAATTTCTTGCACATTCACCCAGTATAAACATCATATTTACCATTTCTAAAGTTGTAAAATTCGACATTTTGTGTAAGTTAGTACTTAATTTCGACGACTGAACAAATGTAAAAAATTTTATTTGGCTGTCATAGTGACAATCTAAACAAAAAGAAATCATGGCAACTCGATTAAGAATAAAAAATAATATTAAATAATAAAAGTAGCAAAAATGTATGATTTTAAAATTTATATCGAAATAACTAAAATACGGTAAACTCTAAGAGTTAAAGGAAGCTATTTTGAACTTTTACTTTAGTTTACAATTATTAGTCTAGTCGCCTATAACAAAATTTCCCAATAAAAACTCTATTAAAACAACATAATTTATGATATTTACAATTATTTCGAAAACGGCTGGATATAACTTATGTGCTTGTATTACAAAAAAAATTGCCTATGAATTCTACGTCAAATAGCCAAATAATATACAGGGTGTTCCATTTGAAAAATTTGAGAAAAATTATTTTAAAATGTGGGGTTTTTGAAAGCTTATTATGAACACCCTGTATAAAATAAATAAACGCAATTACATTTATAGTATCTCTAGACCTCTTGTCATAAATTTCACTTAATGCCGAGGTTAAAAAAATAGTTCTGGATTGTTTTTTTAGATTTTTTTATTCAGGACTGCAAAACTTTTTTTTTTAGTTTTTAATTTATTTCTCCGAAACTACAAAACCAAATTAAATAAAATTTGAGGCACTTATAAACGATATTAATACGAACCTAAATATGCAATATAATACTGGGTATCCCATTTAAAAAAATATAACTTTATGCTGTCACACTTTTTTGGGTCATCCTGTATAATGTAAAATATTTTTAAAACATGCCGCTTTTAATCCAATATCTCAAGCTGTGTCAGTACTGTTGATAAGTTCTTCGATAACGATTTAATCGTCCGTCCACGCTTCGTTTGCGGACCCTGTATATCAACTTTCCGATATAGCTAAGTATAATTAAATCCTAATATATTTACGTAATGAGTCTGTGGTTTTCCATATCCCATTAATTAGCTGACACCCTGTATACAACGTGTCCAAGATAAGGATGGTCAGTACAGGGATCTGGGAAACCGTAAGAGATACGAATTCGATTACATAGAGGTGCAGTTGCGCATTTACGTGTCTAATAATATGCCGTTTAGTAGTTCCGGTGATATTCGGAAAAAACCGAAATTCTGAAAAATCGCTTTATTGTTTTCTTGGTTTTTTTTAGATCGAATTCTAAAGTAAATTGAACTCTTACATTGCCACTTTTTGCGTTCTATCTGACAGCGTTAATTGTTTTGTAATCCGGCGAGTCGTCTTCGAAGGGCCATTATCAACTTTATTTTTTTAAATGCGGTCCTGTTTTCCTGATATCGGAATTAGAGAGCTTTTTTTCTTCCGAATGCAACGATGTATGACACATTGTGGTTTAATGACGTTTCGAGGGTTTTTGAACATCAGGAAATTTTGGGATACGGTCCTGTATTTCTCGTAATTTTACAAATAATATCTCATAAGTAAGCTCTACATTTTTACTTATGTTGGACTGGTTCAATAAATAACAAATAATTTAATAATAAACCACAAATAAGTGAACAAAATACAGAAACATTATTACAAAACTTCTGTTGATTCGGGATTTAAAAGAAAAGTAAGCGTTTGAAACAAAAAAATTAAGATGGTGACGTTATTCGTTTCACTTGACATTTCCATTGTGATCGTTTGAGAGCGTTTTAAGAGGTTTTCATGTAGAATTGAACTGGCTAATCAAAGAAAACATCCACATGGAAAAAGTCAGTAGCGTACCATCTTTTTTGTAAAAAATATCAGAAGACATGTATGCAGGGTCGCCACTGGTGGAACAATTGAATAAATTTTTCAACTAAAATTTGTGGCTCTATATCCTATTAACATATACCAAAATTGAAAATAATATCTAAAGTACTTTCGGAGATATTAAAAAATAACCATTTAACTGTAGCAAAAAATTTAAGCCGTTGCGGACATATGTTCATATGAACTTTTCTTTATAAAATGACCTAAAGAATCACACCATGAAGTATTAGCACGTCATTAAGGAACACCCTGTATATGTACGAACTAAATACTTAAAATATTGATAATGTATTCTTCAAATCTTCTGTCAATGTACTTATCTATAACATAGTTATAACGTATTCCCAAACAATAGACTGTTAACTGTTGTTCTAAATATTTTAATATTTAATTGAATTAATATTTTAAAACCAGTGGGAAGATGAACAAAGTTTGTTTTCAGAGTCAACCATCTTAAATCAAGGAGGATACGGCCTTGGTTCAGAGTCTTTGAAGAATAAACAATTCACATTCTTAGGTAGGTTGTAAGCAACTTTCCAGAAAAACAATCGGGGGCTCTGAAAATTAGTATAATTTTTCTTTGTCGTTTCCTGTTAATTAGAGAATGACATTACGTCGCCTTCGAGCGTTCGGAAGGTACTTTTTATAAAACCCTTATTGGAACGCTCGTCTTTCATACCTGCTTTCACGTTTGACACTACCAGAGTAACAACTGTCATATTTGTCGCCATTGTTAAATAAAATTATTGGTATTGTTTTTGTTTTAGGAATATTTACTATTATGGAATCGTCTTTAAACTGAATATCTTTCACATCCATATTGGTGAGTTCTTCTCTTGGGCATGCTCCATTGTACCCCATAAGTAAAGCAACCTAAAATATTATAAGATAGCTCTGTACGTTGTACATACATTACACTAGAAATATGTGATTTCTCCACCTTCGTTGGGTAAAATTAAGTAAGCAGGAAACGAATATATAAAAATCAATGTATAGGTAGGTACTGTACAATTTTCTTACCTTTAAACCTAAGTAAATGCTATTTTCAGCCTCAGTTTTAAACTTATTGATATCCTCTAAATCTAAAATGGAAGATTTTTTGGGCTTGTAGCTCTCAGATTGGCTGTTTAAAAGGGCTTGAAGTCTTGCATAATTTATTATATCTGTGTTTTCATAAATGTTAATGCAAGCTCCTAATTTTGAGTATAAGGACCACAGAGTCGACGACTTCTTAGTTTTACTTACCTTCTCAAAATAAGCGATTAGAACTTTTTGACTACCTCTAGAAACACCCTTCGCAGAGTACACCAGGTTGTGAAGGTCTTGTAGTCTTTTTCGTATACTTTCTTGGACTTTTTTGGTAAGAGTTGATCCAATGTATTATTTGCAATTTCCCTTAACTCAGGAGGAGTTAAATTAATAATATCTTCTTGATCCATTATCGATTAATTTTAAGAAAGCTTTCAATATTCGCGACAAAATAACGGACACGTATAATTTATCAAAGTTCACTTGATACATAATTTGACTATTGCCAACATAAAATTTAAACATACAAATTTACAAAATTTTTATGTCATTTATTAGTTTTAATTATGTGTTTTTTTTATTAAAAAATACACAAAATAGAAAAAGTAGTATAAAGTACATGTTTTATAAAGCTATTATAGCACTTGCCTCCTTAGAAAACTTGCCTCGAGTTGAATTGAGTTGAGTTGTACTTTAATATACTATTATACCCTTCTTTTAATTTAATATCAATAAAAAGAAACGCTGAAGTGCAATAAATCTTAAAACATTTAATATTTCCGAAACAGATGAAGATAGGTATACGCTATTATACATTAAATACGACTAAAATTTTCTGATGGATTTAAAAATTGAATAATATATAGGGTGTTACATTTAAAATAAGAAAGTTAGTATCGGCCACTATTACATGGCACATCTTGTATGAAAAGTTTTTATTGAAAAAAATGCTCAATCAGAAATACCAATCGACATGTCCGAGCGTTTTTTCGCACATGCCCCCATTTATTTATTACAGAATTTATTATATTTGGCTGACACACTCTGTATATGTAAGAGCTCCCATTTTCTGTGGTTGCGACCAAGAATCTTACATCAAGGAGGATATGACTTTGGTTCACAGTCGTTGAAGAATATTCTTAGGTGGATTGTAAACAACTTTCCAAAAAAACAGTCGGAGAGGTCTGAAATATAATTTTTATTTGTCATTTTCTGTTAATTAGACAAAGACATTACGTCGCATTCGAGCATTCGGAACACGTACTTTCTATAAAGCCCTTATTGGAACGGCCGTCTTTCATACCTGCTTTCACATTTGACATTACCGGATTGACAACTGTCATATTTGTCGTTATTGTTAAATAAACTTCTTGGTTGTTTTTCAGTGTTTGTGTGTTAAATTTACGTATTGTTTGTAGAAAAAATAGCAATTCTTAACTCAACATGTCAAGACTGTGCTAAGTCTGTCGTAAAGTGGATAAAATATAGACTTTTGAGTCACGTCCGTCGATTGTTTATTTTTCCTAACCAAGATAATAATACATCAAACCGATCAGCTGTCACAATGAAAACAGAAACAGACAGAAGATGAAAAGAGATGGGGTTCTACAGATAGAAGAAAATATTCTTAATGTTCTGCTTAAAAAGGTCAAAATTATATTTTTGAATTTAATGTGGAATTTTATTGAGCATATCGACTTAAGATGAAATAGTTATCTTAATGGGTTTTAATGAGTACATCAAGGATACTCCATAAAACTACATTAAAACTATTTGTTCCAAAATTGAATATTTTAAAACAACTTGCTTATTGATCCTTAAAAAAAGTAAATTAGTTTTAAAATAGACAATGGCACGAGTATTATAAAACCAGTATAAGATCAATATGGCATTAAGAGCAAATAGTTTTTTATTCTAATTTACAGAGTGTATTAAATGTTATTTAAGAACTTTTAGTTCTTTAAAACCAACATCTTTTTATTGAACATATTAAAGCAATTTTGGTGGTTGGTTCCAGATACCAGACTGCACTTTATGTATTTTACCTTCGCATTCACTTTTTTTATAACTCAATTTTTTATAACTACGTTGTATTTTGTTTCACTGAAATTATATAAAGAATGTGACAAGATAGGTAATTTTTTTTATGATCCAACACAAGCGCTATAGGAAAATCCTTTAGGGCAATCTGGGAGTGGTGCGTGTGCGCAAAAAGCGGTTCACGTTGATTTTGAATCGCTGGAGGTTATGCTCGTTGGGAAAAACAAAGAAGTTCGATGAGTATTAAGCTTAACCACATATGGATGGACGGCAGTGGTTCGTCGTGTATTTCTGCTATTCGCCGCTCTGGGAGGAATTAAGAGGGCAAGGTTAGCCGAGCACTTTCCATGAAAATATCTGTAAAAGAGAGTCAAATCCCCAACCTGTCTTCGATGTTCTAGGCTGTCGAGGTTCCTCGTCAGCTCGTGGTCTCCAATCAGACGAATGGCTCTCCTTTCGATGGAATCCAGTAGCCGAAGAGTATGTTTGGGTGCAGAGCTGCAGACATGAGAGCAGTATTCTAGTCCTAGAAGCATATTGTCACAATTTTGTCGTTTCAGTTCACCGTTTTTGTGAGCTTATTACCGCCCACTAGTGATTTAGGAACTTCCTAAATCAACCGATATCAGCTGTTGATGTCAACTGTGGTTGTCAACCGTCAAATGCTATATTTGAGTACGTGTGCCTGTCAAAAAATCAAATTTTTACTTAATTTAATAATTGTTGCCTTCGCGGACGCATATTCTGTGAAATGCTGTGGAACAAGTTATTATAAAAGTTGAAAATTTTATCGCAATAACTTACCCATTTTCCCAGGGGTAATATCGAATTGAGCGGGTCCATCCTGTATAAAGCCCGGTCTAGGGCATAAATCCTATAATAAAAAAAGAGATATAATACATAAGTTTTCTTAAGTTTACTTAATAGTTATTTATGTATCAAGGGTACTAAGTAGATGATTATGCTCTGAGGGCGACAGTCTTACAAAGCCGAGGGCCTCTGGCCGAGGGTTCGTAAGTCGCCGAGGGTATACAGTGAGGACGTAAAGTAACTACAATTTTTTAAAAAAATCGCTCGGACCCTTCGATTTTGTTTTTCGAACGCGCATATTCTGACATAAAATGTAGATATACAGGGTGTTGCAAATAAGAGTGACACAAAAATTTTTTTTCTTAAATAGAACCCACTGTATATTATTGCATGTACGGATTCTTCGGAAAATCCTAAACATTTTTCATGTGGCATGTGCTATAGTACCTTAGCCCAAGCGTTTTGGAGTTATTCTCATTCAAAATTATTTGAAAAGTGGAAAAAGTCATGGAGAAAACAAAGAATAAAATTATTTTAAAAATGTCTATCGAAAAAACAGTTAGGTGAACTTAAAAATAATTTTTCTAAAGTAAATGGTCGAAGTGTCTTCTGTTGGTCAACTGACAATAGCCTAACCGATCTACAAATTCTCGCTGAACATTTCGAACCATTTGGGGTGTAATTTGCCGAATTTCTTGCCGGATGCGATCTTTTAAATCATCTAAATTTGCAGGCTGGCTTTTGAATACTTTTCCCTTAAGGTATCCCCATAAAAAAAAGTCGAGTGGTGTTAAATCGGGTGACCTTGGCGGCCACTCAATAAAACCACCTCTTCCAATCTACCTGTTTGGAAAAGTATCGTCCAAATATGTACGAACTCCCACAGCGAAATGTGGGGGAGCACCATCTTGTTGCAACCAGATATTATGATGTGGCAAATCGGGACGTTCTAACTCAGGAAAAAGGGTGGCCAGGGCTGGAACAAGTTCTTGTTCTAAAAAACTCAAGTATCTCTCGCCTGTTAAATTTCCGTCAAAAAAGAAAGGCCCTATAACAATGTCATCGACAACGCCAGCCCGCACATTGATCTTTTGATTAAATTGTGTGTGTCCTTCCCTCATCCAGTGTGAATTTACATCGGACCAATATCCATAATTTTGGGTATTTACGTCACCATTCAAGCAAAATGTGGACTCATCGGAAAAAATTATATTTTTTACAAAATTTCTGTTTACGAAACACATATCCTGTAAACGCTCACAAAATTCAAGGCGCCTCTCAAAGTCCCTTTCCAAAAGTTCTTGGAGAACTTGCATTTTATAAGGATGGTATTTATTTGTATGCAGTATTTTAAGAACTGTTGTTTTTCCAATATCCACTTGCTACCTGCCTAGACACCACATGCTGGTTATCTTGAACTGCCAGTAAGACATCTAATTGTTGATTTTCATCAACTTGAGGACGACCAAATCTAGGGACATCTCTTACATGACCGAATTGCCTAAACTTGTACTCAATTTTGCTTACTGTTGATTGTGATATTGGCGGACGATTGGGGTATTTTTGATTAAATAACTCACAAGTTTCTTGCTGTGTTCTAACCCTATCACGGTAGACCATCATCATCAAAACCTCTATGCGCTGTTTCTCAGTGCAGCCGCATTTTAATTTAATTTAGTTATGAAAAAACGAAATGAGTCTTTTGAAAACTAGTAAAACGTTAGGAAAATACAAATACTGACAATAACAGTAACTATTGACATTAATTCTTTTGGTTCTTGCATCATAACTCCAAAGCCTACTTGACTTTTCTTGCGCTTCACGCATTCTGACTACAGGTTTTCCTCAGCGTGCATGAATCAATGCAAGTCTTGATTGATTGCGAAATATCTGATTTTCAAATTTTGAATGAGAATAACTCCAAAACGCTTGGGCTAAGGTATAGCACATGTTACATGAAAAATGTTTAGGATTTTCCGAAGAATCCGTACATGCAATAATATACAGTGGGTTTTATTTAAGAAAAAAATTTTTTGTGTCACTCATATTTGCAACACCCTGTATATCTACATTTTATGTCAGAATATGCGCGTTCGAAAAACAAAATCGAAGGGTCCGAGCGATTTTTTAAAAAAATTGTAGTTTGCGAGATAATGAATTTATTCCTTACTTTACGTCCTCACTGTATGTAGAAGATAGAAAATCAGTCTTTGTTGTAACGGTGCCAGAAACCAAAACTGACAAAAACGACTTTTCACCATTATTGATGAAGATGAAATGAATAGTTTGAAACTTATAAGAGATTATAATATGTCTTTGCGGCCACATGGCTGCTCAGAAAAAAGCTACAGACAAGGCCGCTGTACTGTACAACCTGTCACAAAAACACATTTGGGAAAATTCCCTGTATTATTGCAAAATAATTGGGTTTGAACAACCCAGAAAAGTACACTGGTCATTGTTTACGTCGAACGTAGGCAACTCTTTTAGCAGAAGCTGGAGCAAGTATAACTGACGCTGAAGCACCATGGTGGATGGAAGAGTACCACAGTTGCTGAAGGATATTTAGAAGATAGCATATCCTCAAAAAATGAGGTTTCAAGGATGTTGGCAGGCGTACCATCTGGATCTCGCATTTCCTTACGGAAACTAGAGACCCAGACAATGTATCATGAGTCAACCTTTGCTGCAGGAAATTTAGCTATCAGCGGAACCTTCCAGAATTACCAGTTCTAGGTAAATACAACCAAATAATATATAAACGAAAATTTATGTTTTGTTTGTTTGTTAATAAAAAATATGTTAATCGAAAACTGTTTTTTGAGTCTTAAGGCCAGCGCGGGCCGGGCCACAAAGTGTACTTTATGTCCACACGGGCATAAAGTCATCCATTATGCAGATGGTATCTAAGGTATAAAAACACAATAACGCACTGGTATGACATAATATTTATTTATGTACCAAAGGCGTTAAGCAGATTATAATGCCCGGCTGTAATATAATAGTACATTACGTATCAAGGGCCGAAAAGAGGCTTTTACGGACGAGATGCGCACGAGTCCGGAAAAGCCTCCGACGGCCCGAGATATGTACCGTATTTTTTTTTGCAAGTGCTCCGAAGCTTTGATGCCAAATTAATAAAAAATTCTTCCAGACAGTTTTCCTATCTATATGACATGAAAACACTCGCGCATGGAGAATGTAAATATATATTTATTATTTTTGACAAATAGGCTCGGTGACCGAGTGGTATAGCGTACGCCTTGTGATCTGAGAGTCGCGGGTTCGAATCCCGCACTCGGCATCTCTGGTTTTATTTATTTTTTTACAAGTGCCCGAGTCTTTGAGGCCATATAAATATAGAAATTCTTCAGACATTTTTCTAAAACATCTTTGAAAAATGAACTGCCAATTTAATTTATATATAATCCGCTATTTATTATCGCTTGTAGTATGGCTCGGTGGGTAGAATGTCCGCCTGGCGATCTGAGGGTCGCGGGTTCAAATCCCGCACCGACAATTCTGGTTTTATTTATTTATGAGCACATGGTGACTCGAAGCGGGCGGGAAAGATTTTTCCCGCTAGCTTCGATACTTTCCCGCCCGCTCTCTTGGACAACGCCCCTTTCGATGAAGTGAACATGCATGAAAAGAGGCACTTTCGGGGCACTTGTAAAAAAAAGATATTTTTAGTTATGTATTTATTCATTATTAGAAGGTGCTTACCGGACACCCTGTATAATATACCATTTCATACTTGAATTCTTCCTAATAAATACTGATTCTAAGTATAGGTATATTGAGGTATACAATCCCATTAAAAGTGCAATGCTACATATCTACATAAACAAAACTATTTTTCAACCTGTATAGAATGTGTAGGATTCAGCGAACACCTTTTGTGGTCATCTTTACCGGCCACCATAAAATAACTATAGAAACGGTGGGAGGTGCATGGGATTATTCCACATGTAGGACGATGGGAGACATTCACTTTCTGTTATTAACAATTTCGCTTATTATAGTGGGATGCACGCATAAGCTATCATTTATCAATATGATCTATATTACTTAAAAAATATACTTTATCTATATACAGGGTGGCCCATCGAAAACAGTCCAGCAAGGTTTACGGCTGTGTACGTGAAAATTTAAAAAAACCTCGGACCCGTAAACTTGTGTTTTCAGGGGGACACGTTTCACTATTAATTTCATCCCTGTAACCTCAACCCCCCTAGCGGGGGCGGCTACTGCCCTTGTTTTTTCAAATGGAAATGGATATGTTGTGATACATCTTTTTAAAGGGCATTAAATTCTCTTTAAAATGGCGCTTTGTTTTGTAAATTTGAGCTACGCTCCGCCGAGAAATTGCGTTTTAAAAAATGTAATTTTATTGAGTAATACTTACATGTTATCTTATTAAATGTTGAAAATATTCGTCATTCACCTCCATACAATAGTATAACAACTGTTCAAAGTGTTCTCGGACATTGTGAAGAACATCTGGTGTAATTTGTTGACATTCATTAGTAATGCGGTTCCGTAAATCTTCTAAGGATTCGGGTTGGGTGGCATAAATTATTAATTAGATGTCCCCACAAAAAGAAATCAAGGGGAGATAAATCGGGCAATCTCGGGGGCCATTCAATAGCACCCCTCCTCCCAATCCATCTACCAGGAAACGTTTCATCCAGAAAGTGGCGTATGGGTAATGCATAATGGGGGGGAGCCCCGTCTTGTTGAAATATTGGATTTTCTTCCTGGTAACGTTGGTCGTTTTCCATAATTTCCATCAGCGCTGGTCCGCGAAATTCCCGTTACATCAGACATTTTTCTGGTACTTAATGTTGGATTCATACTAACTTGACCCAGAACAGCTACATCTACTGCTTCATTTCTTACCGGATTTTCAATGGTCCTTTTTTTATTTGCCACTGAACCAGTTTGCCGAAATTTTGCCACTAATTCTAGGATATAACCATGATGTGCGTGTCTATTTGGATGTCTATCATTAAACAAAGTTGCCGTTACTCTTGCACATTGATTGTTTATAAAATACAATTCAATAATGTCCACTCCTTCCTCAATAGAATAAACCATTTTTTATGTCACGATCAAATCAGAAGAAAATAATAGCGCAGAAATAACGTATGTAGATCTGAATCAACCACTTTACTGAAGATAAAATTGAATTGACTGATACTTATTACTTAAAAAAAAATTGTTAATGCACAAACCTGTGTACTTGATAAGAGGTGCAGTGAAATGTTTCAAATTCCGTTGCTCGGCGGCGCGTAGCTCAAATTTACAAATCGAAGCGCCATTTTAAAGAGAATTTAATGCCCTTTAAAAAGATGTATCATAACATACCCATAGCCAATTTGAAAAAATAAGGGCAGTAAATGGCAGTAGCCGCCCCCGCTAGGGGGGTTGAGGTTACAGGGATGAAATTAATAGTGAAACTTGTCCCCTGAAAACCCAAGTTTACGGGTCCGAGTTTTTTTTTAATTTTCACGTACATAGCCGTAAACCTTGCTGGACTGTTTTCGATGGGCCACCCTGTATATACCGGGTGGTCAATTATGAAAGGATGCCGGCAATATCTCAGGAACTGTTTGTCACAAAGTTCTGGGTATAGGGTATATTACATAAAAAAATACATAAACATACAGCTCGACAAGCGAGTCTATAGCTACGACGTATCGGTAAGGGGAAAGCAATATCTTTTAAAACATGGCCGAGTCATGTGCGTGCTATTATTATCTGAACAATGTAATAATATATTTTTTTTTCATGGCAGGAATATATTTGTATCAATATATTGGGCCTTTCCATTAAAATTTTTCGCTTATTTTAGCATTTTCGCCAGTGAAATCCATTTGATTTCATCGTGCACCTCAAAGTTTCACGGGAAAACGGAAAGTTTATGTCACTTCTCAGCAGTTTTAGCAACTTTTTTAAGGTTGGAACCGCTTTTAGTTCCAAATAAAACTTTTGTATTGTTCTCCAACAATGCCAAAGTCGAAGCCTTTTTTCGACAGCAGAGAACCGTATTTTTGGACAGGAGATGACAACAATTGATCCGGGTTATTTTTTTTCCTTTCAGTATATTCTTTGTGAATGTTTTTTACTGCACCCGCGCTTACTCCCGTATACATTGCGACCCTTTCTAGCTTTCGCTTAAGTGGCAATTTAAATGTATTAATTTGTGATTCCTCTACACACACCCTATACACATTGGCAATAACTTCACGGGTTTGTTCGTTCGTTATGAAGGGTTATACCAGGGTATATTCATTCATTATCACAGTTTTAGAACAAACCCTATCACTACGCAACTGGATGAAGCATATTGGACATCGCCGAACAACCACGCCGGCACAATGGGCGTGTCACCAGACGCGTGTCGTCATCCTCTGTCTGGGATATAACCTATTAAATTAGCTCTAGCCACCGGTTACCCATGGTTACCGTTGATAGTGCACCATCTTGCACTATTTTTAGATTAGAAGTACTTTAATAAAATTATATTTTATTTTGCATATTATAAATATTAAAATAAATTGTATGAAAAGAAGGGTTTAAGAACATTGAAACTATAATAGAATATTAGTTTCTTATATACTTATGACAATTTATTTTAAATGGGTAAATTGGATTTTTGGGTTTACTTGGTAACATGCTATTAAAATTTAATATATGTGACAACATTGTTAACCCAAGAAATTTTCTTGCCCGCATTCCTTTTGTAGCTACAGATAAAGATGTAGACCTATAAATGGATTCAGGGAAGGAATGGCCACGGATATGGCATTGCACGAGGCTACAGATTATATTATCAATTGTTTCGACGATAATAATTGTAAGCCACTCGTCATTTTTCTGGACTTCTTCAAGGCATTTGATACGGTGGATCACCAGATTCTACTACACAAATTCGGATAAGAGGAAAAGTTCTTCAAGTATTTAAGTCATATTTGAATAATGGAACTCAAAAACTCAAACTTAATTCAGCATGTAGCTCTTTAAGTGAGGTAGACTGTGACAGTCTAGCGGAAGCAATACCCGGCATTTAAACCGTTTGTTTTGCTGACGATACAGTTCTGCTTGTTCGGGGATCATCGTGGAATGATGTTTTTACGAGGGGCTTACGATATTTGATAGATGTACCCACCCAGTTGCGTAGTGATAGGAAGAGAAATAGCTATTGTATTGTGTTAAATGGTGTTTTATAAATAAGTGTTCATTGTGTCGTGTCTTAGGGTGTTACTTTAAAATTTATTTATAAACTTTGTGAGAATGAATGAGTATACTCCTGGTAAAAATATTCACAGTCAGACCCGTGAAGTGATTGCAAATATTTATAGAGTAGGTGAAGAGGAATCGCTAATCAATTATTTACATTGCCACTTAAGCGAAAGCTAGGAAGGAACATTAATACGACCAAAACTGAAAAATCATCATTAATTAATTAAACATGTAGCTGTTTCCATGTTGAAAAATTTACATCATGTAAAAAGTAATTTTTTTCGCTTGTAAATAAGTAAATGAGCTTCATCATCTGCAACGTTTAAACGAAAACTATCCTTACCTTCGGTCTTTTCCAAGTAAACTGGAATGGTGGGGTCTGGTGGTAGAAAACGGAAGCTTGCGTGGCCGGAAAGTCTGGATCTTCCCACAAATCTCCGCGCTTTAAACAGGCCCTTCGTATTCGTTCGAACTCGCTCATTCCCTAGAAAAAATATAAATTATTATTAAGAGTCAGCCAGAGTCGGACTGGAAGAGTAAGGCCCCCCGGTCTAGGTCACTAGAAGCCCCAAAAACCAGTCTGGTCTGTATACGGAAAAAAGTATAGTAAAATTGTTATAGTAAAATTTTATAATAATTCATTAAATTTAATTTAAAATATACACTCCCCGACATTAAAACCCGGAATAAGATAATGTTAGTGTTTTTTATAGTCCTGTAACTTTTTTAATTGTTGTCCGATCTTGGTGAAATTTTTATAAAAGTGTAGACCTATGTCTTGGGATGATATCCTGAATTTTACTTTTCTATTTTACTTTTGACCCTTAATTTCTTAACGCTCTGTGGAAAAACTGAGCGATAGAATTTAGCTGAATTATGTTTTGTTTTGAAGTGTGATCTTTTCTTAAACAAAATGTTTTTTGGTTCACGTATTATCTATTTTAAATATCACAATTCAAAACATTGTTTCATCGAGTACCATAAACAAATATCCAAAAATAAAAAGTCTATTTACTTTTCAGGTGGTATTAATGCCAAATACCAATGTATGGAAAAATTATTATTTCCCAGGCCACCCGATGATACCCTATACATTAAAGGCGTATTTTTGTCTACACAGTAGCACTCTAAAATATTAATTCAGATTGAATGGTACTACAAAGAAAAGGAAGCCTTTTCGATTGATAGGATGTCACCACCTGCAGACTGGTTTCGTCTGTTCAGATTGTGTGGGACTACTAAGAGATGGCAATGCGCGTTGTATTTTCTCGATTACCGTTGATAATACAGAGTGAAGTATAGAGTCTTCTCTGATGATAGGTATGGACACCTACCCCGTACTGACGAGAACAAAAGAGTTCGAAACCGGTTTGCAGGTGGTGACATCCTAACAATGGAAAAGGCGTCCTTTTCTTGGTAGTACCATTCAACCTGAATTAGTATTTTAGAGTGCTACTGTGTAGATAAAAATACGCCCTTATTATACAGGGTGTCCCATAACTAATGGTACACAGGAAAACTGCAGATTCCTTGGATAAAAATACTGCGATTTGGCCATACTTAGTTTAGTTCAGCCTATACGACAGACTGGGAGAAACAAGATCCTTGCGTCAAAATGTAATAGTGGAGGACGTTCGAAGATTATTACACCCGAGCAGGAAGAAGAAATACTTGTTCGTCAGACTGAAACCCCAGAAATTAGCACAAGACGTTTGGCTACAACAGCTCCAGCAAGTAAATCCACTTAGTAACCGAACGGCATTTTCAGCACGAGTTTAAAATAAATGTTTGGTGTGGCCTCATTGACAACTCCATTTTGGGTCTGTTCGAGCTACCACCCAATTTAAACGGAGAGCTCTATCTTAATTTTTTGCAAAATCAGATGACCGACTGTTTGGATAATATACCGTTAGAGCTAAGAAGAGATATGTTTTTCATGCAAGATGGTGCCTTGGCACATTATTCCAGGCTTATCAGAGACTACTTAAATGTCGAATTTCCTAATCGATGAATAGGTCCTGGAAGCCAATTGCCTTGTCCTGCCCGAAATCCCGATTTCAATCACTTGTTTATAATGAAACGATAAATAGTCGGGAGCAACTATGGCAAAGAATTCAAGATGAGGCGGTAATGTTTCAAGACGAACGCTTGTTATTTAAAATCAGACGATCCTTCAATAAGCGTGTAGCCAAATGCATTGAAGTTAACGGCAATCACTTTGAACAAATTATTGTCAAAAACAGACCATTTCTATTATTGATAGTGTTTTATTTATTTATGTAAAACTTGAATTCTTATATATAAAATAATAAAATTATAAAATTATATTTATTTATATTAGTGACCGCTTAAAGTTTTATTTAAATATTTTAAGAAGCGAACTGAGCATTTTAAATCCAAAAATCTCAAAACGGTTAGTCGGAGCCACATTTACAAAGTATACCTTTATTGCTTAAAAATAACGGAGAAACTGATATTTTTAATAAAAACATAATTATACTAAGGCACAAGAAAGTTACACTTCTTTTTATGTATCCAGAGCACCACAGAGAACGCCCCCTATAATCTACATCAAAATTATTAACAAATTCAAATTCCTTTCCCCCAAAAAAACCCTAGTCACAAAATTTTGTACAAAAATAAAAATATTGATTCAGAAATAAGTTATTTAGGAAAATTGAAAATTAAATTTTTACTTGGACACCCTGTATCTCGGTTATTACTAGGTATTGAACTAAACTAAGTATGGCCAAATCGCAGTATTTTTACCCAAGGAATCTGCAGTGTTCCTGTGTACCATTAGTTATGGGACGCCCTGTATAACGTATCATCGGGTGGTCTGGGATATAATAACTTTTCCACACATTCCACACATCCACACAAGTCATGTAATTTTAAGAATTGTGAATAAAATTGCAAAACTGCTATACTTTCTTAAAATCTTCCTTTACAAAGCAGTTAACGACGTATTTGAGACATACCTACTGCCTTTAGAAATCAATTGTAAATTACTTTGATACACTTTAGCTTGACGAGCATATGTTAACGATAAATAAAATTACAACCTGTATATTGTGGGTTATTGTCTGTGTCCCCGATTTATTACAACGTTCAGATGTCTGATGGGAATAAAAAATAAGGCGACCTCCATACGACCATGCGGAATGGGTAATTTGCGCGCAGATGTTACCCAGCCAAAAAAAAATGTAAATCTGAAAAAATTGATTTTAGTCAACGCGGGTTTGTTCGGGTTTGAACTGGAACTTTATATTCTATATAACTGTATCGACACAGCGGTGATGTTAACACTTTTCCAGGAAGCCAATTAATTTTATTTAGGTTATAATCTCTGATCTACTTACATGAACAAAACAAAGCACTTAAACATTAATATGGACGAGAAAAGATTTATAATTTGAGATATTCACAGAACCTTGGTAAATTTTTGTCAAACGCTGTTGTTACTTTATAGTATGAGTCATTTCCGTCGTGGCCTCGCACATGTAAACAAAGCTCGTAATTGATCAGGCGCAATGCCGAATGTGAAATAATTGACCTTAACCAGCGAACAGAACCGTACTTCGAACTTAATAGCTAGAGAGACGGTGACAATAGGGGGTTCGTGAAGTGGAATATCAATAATTTGGTTTTTCGTGGAGTTTAGGTTCCTTCCTCTCTACAACTTTTATATCTGATGAAATGCCGTTGAGCGTTGCTGAGAGGCGCTGTATAGATTTTGCAGAATTATATCGTTGATCTCTTGACTGCAATAAAACCTCATTATCTATTCAACCATAAAATAAATAAGGAAATCCCAAACTTGAAAACCTTTTCGAGCAGAGCCGGACCAGGTATACAAATTCAATTTATACCTATGCCTGATGCATATATGTATAAATACAGTGATTTTTAATAATTTTAATCTTTAGTGGTTTTCCGGCGAGTAATTTTTAGTTATGCTTATTAGTGGTAGAATGTGGCGTCCTTGGAATTGTGCTGATAGGGGGGCATCTTCAAGTGTCGGGAATGGAGACTTAAATATTTAACAGCTGTTAAACAATTTAGAGAAGAAAATCGTCCAATTATTTACGTTGACGAAACATGATTCGATACCCATGACACTCCAAGAAAAGGTGGGGATGATTCTTCCAAAAAATGTCAAACCAAGGCACCATCACACACAATATTACATGCTGGTTCAGAGAACGGGTTTGTCCCAAATTGTCTGTTGCTTTCAGCTAAAAACATAGCAGATTCTTCTTTAGATTACCATCAAGATACCGACGCACAACTTTTTGAAGATTGGTTTAAACATAAACTCCTTAAAATTATGCCTGAAAATAGCGTCATTGTAAGGGACAATGCTAGTTATCATAGTCGGCAAGCAAAAATCATTCCCAATTCTAATAATACAAAAGCAGAAATTCAAAATTTTATGATTGAAAATGATTTATATTTTGAAGAAACTTACAAAAAACGAGATCTGCTAGAAGTATTAAAAGCTTTTAAAATAAATAAAGAATAAGCTAATATGGCACCAATTAAAATCCACTATTAGGAGAAATAACATTAAATGCATCTGTAGTAGAATTAATTAAAAATGAAGTAAGAAAAATTTCTGCAGACAGCTGGAAAAACTGTGTACAGCATGTACTTAAGGTGGAAAATTCTTACAATTGTATGATTACAAATGTTCAACCATTAATTATAGGTTTAGGCTTAGATGAAGATAGTGATAGTGATACAGAGTTAAATTTTGAATAAATTATCAATAATTTCTTAGAATTTAATTAATTTTTATTGTACTTGTTATCCTAATAGTTATACTTTAAATTATATTATTTTCAGTTATCATTAATTGTTATCATTATTTTACATTTATTATATGTACATACCTAAAACTAAAAATACCTATCTATTTATTTTAAATTATAAAAATAAATCATGTGGTGTGGTATACATTTTCAAGCCGACCCTGAGCCCATTTATTGCGCTTTGAAGAGGTTCAGGCATATACACTAGGGTTTAATCATGTCGTTTATTTATGGCAGTAAGAATTAACGGTATAATTCTGCAACAACTATACCGCTTTAGATAGGAAATTCTCAATAAATTCAAAATTATATCGAGCCATGTCTGAAAATGAATTTACAGCATCTGCGTGACCCCAAAGTCACGGGAAACACATTTTCTGACAAGTCAACCCTTGCATATACTTTTCCGAACGTGTCAAAAAAATTGAATGGAAAAATTATAAAGTCTCTAGTGACATAGGTTCAAGTGGGCTGAATCGATTTGTATTCACATGGAGATGACTCGTAAACAATTTTCTGATAAAAAGAATATTGCGAAAGTGCGGTATTTTATCGAAAAGTCCGCCAATTGCTTCCCGTGCATGAAACAACCTCAGAATTGCAATATTTTCTTATATTTTATAATAACACGGTATGGAGGAGGGGGTTTGAAACCCATCCCATCGATTCAGAGGACGAAAAAACTTTGGAGTCGTGTCATGCTTGTCTTAATCACCAGTTATCATTTTTCCCGTCATACAACTGAACGATACCTGCCTTCCGGTATCTCTGCGTAATATTGTCAGAATTCCTCCTAGCTAGGTGCGATTCTTCTGAAATTTTTTTTCCCCCCAATATTTGGGTGTCAAGGAATGTAGTGTGACAATTTTCTGATATGTCACGATCGTTTTCCGAATTTCCTCCGAGGAGATTTTTAAAAAATTCCAATAATGAAATGGCGACACCTGGAACGACAATTTTTTTTCACATAATCTTTAACATATAATGTTCCATTCTAGAAAGTTTCAACTTTAAATTCGCAGTTTTTTTTTTTAATTTTTTTTTTTTTTTTGACACGCTCGGAAAAGTATATGCAAGGGTTGACTTGTCAGAAAATGTGTTTTCCGTGACTTTTGAGTCACACAGATGCTGTAAATTCATTTTCAGACATGGCTCGATATAATTTTGAATTTGAGAATTTCTTATCTAAAGCGGTACAGCGCCTCTCAGCAACGCTCTACGGCATTTCATCAGATATAAAAGTACCTAAACTCCACGAAAAAACAAATTACTTATATTCCACTTCACGGACCCTCTATTTTCACCGGCTCTCTAACTATAATGAATATGTATTGAAAAACTATAGTGTATTTTATTCATTGTAAATAAGCAAGTATGTCAACTCGCAAGCAGACTGTAATCTGCCGCTATCAAACCTCTATCACAATTCATTTTCCTCAAACGCCTATAAAAGCAAGTTAAAACACATATTTCCACCGTATACCGAGGAATATGTCAACACGCTCGTGTTCTCAATTCTCAGTATTCTAAAATTAATCAACAACAGTTTTATTCCCAAAAATCGCGTTATTCTCTCCACTCACCGATCAATGACGACAGCTCTCGGACACAATGTTTTCCCATTTCAAAAAGACTCTCCGTGTGCCCTGTCCCACGCTAGTTAAAATTTGTAACCTCAACAAATGATTAATTTGTGAATTTTACCCTTTATCACTGTGTTTTGACGGAAACCCGTAGCAATTAGACTTTTTCTAGGTCTCCTCGTTTTTGATATATGGCATGTTTTTGAGAATTTGATATTTAGGGACACCCTCAATATTTCGGTTACCTTGTAACTCATCAAAAAGAAATAAAATGTTCTATTTGTAGTTTTTTACGTAGAATCCAGTAACGTACTCACATTTTTTCTATGTTCAATAACTTTCAAACGAAGAAAAAATGGGGCTTACCTACCTACCTACCTACCTCGGCCTAAAAGCTACCATGAGACTGATGAAATAAATGTGCCTTTGCTTCAATTGTATATAACAAATCCAATTATAATAATAAATAATAGCTATGTGTGTGAAATATGTCTTAAGCATAAATGGAGAACAATTTGAGAAATATTTATGAGAAAGTTCCATCAACGTTTAGTTTTTGCTGCCTTATTTAATTGTAATTGTTTTTTTTTTAAATATCGATCATGCCTGCTCAAAAAAATTGTATATTTCTTAAAAAACGTTAATTTCGGGAATAATATTAAGTATTATATATTTCTGAGAAGCCTGCTAAAAACTGAGTTACATATATAATTTATTTTTTCCTTGAAAACTATTGAACGTAGGAAAAATCTGAGTACGTCACTGGATTTTACGTAAAAAACTACAAAGAGAACATTTTATTTCTTTTTCAAAAGTTACAGGGTAACCGAAATATGGGGGTACCAAAATGTTAAATTCTCAAAAACATCCCGTTTATTATAAAACAAAATACAAAGAGGCATCGAAATATTCTAATTATGGCATATTTTGTTTCACAAGAAAGTAGCACAGTGCTGCGAAAACCGCATGCCTCTATCGTTACTAATAACGGAGATACCCCGTAAAACCACCGAAAAATGGACACACTATACAATCATGCCATAAGGTAAGTTAAACACTACTTGCTGAAAGATTGCGGCACGCTAGTGACTCGTTCATGGAGTGGCAGCAAGAAAGATGCGATTTCATTGACCCCGAACAAGAATTTTTATTATCATTCGGAAATTTATTATTCAGAAATAAACAGTACAGTTTTATTGCGTGCAGTCACAGTAGCCACTCCTGTATATTTCCGATACAGCCCAAATAATATACAGGGTGTCAATTTAAAAACATTCCACCCTTAATAACGTAAGTATGTCCCATAAATTTTGGCACCAATTTCAACCAATTGTTTTTTATAATAAAATATATTTAAATAAAGTTTTGTAATACATAGTAATTGATTGTTTCATAAGCAACAAAATTATGAACTTAAATTAAATATACAGTGTGGCCGTTTAAGTGTGCAACATATGCATATATAACACATAAGTTTTTTATTACCGATTTCTCAGAAAATTTTATTCTTGATAAAAGTTGGTGCATGTTCGATAATCGTATTTGGTGCACTTGGAATGGTTGCAAGTCAAATGACGTACAGGGTACGACAAAAAATATAAAACTTGTACAAGAATAAAGTACCCCTATTTCAGAAAATTCAGCGAAATGTTATTAAGAAAAGATGTTTAGAATTAAAAGTTATGCATAGGTTTGAAAACGTGGCCTCATAAAATAAAAAACAAAAAAATTTTAAAAATATTAATTATTTCTCAAAAAAAATTTTTTTTTTATTATCACCCTAAAACTTTGATAAATTAACCAAAATCAAATCAATTTCACACATCTTTGTTCAAATTCAAGCATATTTGTAAAATTAACTTAGCTTTTTAATTTATTAAGGAATCACAAACTTCATGTTTGTTGCAAGGACATTAAACACAACTTTAAAATACCGTAAAAATTATTTTTAACAAGATAAAACATTAGTAATGATAATTTTCAAATTAAAAACTCCCATTTAAGTGCAAAAATTTTTATTTTAAATGTTTATTAGAAAATTGTACAAAATAATCGACAAACATGAAATTCTACTAAAATAGTCGCAGATACCTATGGAAAAAAACAAATAAGGGTTAAAAAGTAAACATTATGACAGTTTAGTGGCATTATTCATTCTTAAATAATTATTGTTATTAGCTGATCTCAAATGCCTCCTCCAGTACAGTTAACGTTAGCCGAAAAGGCAGAATTAGTGCTAATATGTGGAGATAACTATAAAACAGTGCGTGAAGCAGGAGTTATATTCAATGAACGACATCCAGATAAACAAGTCCATTATTCAACCATAAGCAGAATTTTAAATAATTTTAAACAGACAGGGTCTTTAGAGTATAAATATAAAAATGAACGTACCAAAACTGTATGTACTGAAGAAAATCAATTAGAAGTACTTCAAGCAGTTGTTGAAAACCCTAGAAGATCCACCCAAGAAGTGCATGCTTAAACGGGTATAAAAAACCTCTATTAAGGACATTTTTAAAAAACATAAATATCACGCCTATAAGCCAATGTTTATTTGCACGTTTCAAAGACGAGACTATGACTTGCGGTATGATTTCTGCATGTGGATTCAAGGAGAAATAGAAAATCAACGTGATTTCCATAGACACATACTTTTTGGGGATGAATCCACGTTCACTACAAATGGCGTTGTTTCTTCCCAAAATTGTAGGTGGTGGTCGGACGAAAATCCAAATTTTGTCATTGACAACAAAAACCAGTATTATCAAAAAACCAACGTTTGGTGCGGTATTATTAACGACAAATTAATAGGGCCGTTCTTTTTTCGCCAAAACCTAACTGGTGCTACCTATTTACATTTTTTGGAAAACGAACTAACAGATTTTTTGGATAATATGAGTATACAAGAACGACGTAAATTATGGTTTGTACATGATGGTTGTCCGGCTCATTCTGCTAGAATTGTTTCTGAATGGTTAAATGGAGAATTTGCTGATAAATGGTTAGGGCGAAATACCGATCCACGGTGGCCTCCTCGTTCGCCAGATCTCACTCCACTAGATTTTTTTATGGGGATATTTAAAGCAAAAAGTGTACAAGGATCGACCCTTTAATAATGTTGGGGAGCTTGAAATTTCGATACGATTGCATTGCAGAAATAATTTTAAATCACAGCAAGTATTTTGCGATCCACGCTTAGTGAATTTTATGATCGGACAATTAAATGCATTGAACGTGAAGGTGGACATACGGAGACGCGTTGATAATTTGTTAATAATGCCACACAACGCCATTTTTTTAGTAGAATTTCATGTTGGTCGATTATATTGTACAATTTTCTAATAAACATTTAAAATAAAAAATTTGCACTTTAAATGGGAGTTTTTAATTGGAAAATTATCATTACTAATGTTTTATCTTGTTAAAAATAATTTTTACGGTATTTTAAAGTTGTGTTTAATGTCCTTGCAACAAACATGAAGTTTGTGATTCCTTAATAAATTAAAAAGCTAAGTTAATTTTACAAATATGCTTGAATTTGAATAAAGATGTGTGAAATTGATTTGATTTTGGTTAATTTATCAAAGTTTTAGGGTGATAATAAAAAAAAATTTTTCTTTGGGAAATAATTAATATTTTTAAAAAATTTTTGTTTTTTATTTTATGAGGCCACGTTTTCAAACCTATGCATAACTTTTAATTCTAAACACCTTTTCTTAATAACATTTCGCTGAATTTTCTGAAATAGGGGTACTTTATTCTTCTACAAGTTTTATATTTTTTGTAGTACCCTGTACGTCATTTGACTTGCAACCATTCCAAGTGCACCAAATACGATTATCGAACATGCACCAACTTTTATCAAGAATACAATTTTCTGAGAAATCGGTAATAAAAAACTTTCCCATATGTTGCACACTTAAACGGCCACACTGTACTAGAGGATAATGGTCTTCCACTAGACGCAACTTTCTGCGGACACCTAGCATTAGGTTTTGGACGGCATTTATATCGATTTTTCCAATTTTTCTATATATCCTGCGTCGAAGTTCCTCCTCATGTTGTGCTTCTCATCCTCTATCGTAAACTTTTCGAGATAAAAGAGCCCAAAAATCTTCTATGGGTCGAGCCTGGGGAAGGTTAGGTGGGTTATGGTTTCGCTGAACAAATGGTACGTTTTGGTCAGCTAACCAATTTTGGGTTTGTCCTGCTTAGTAACAGGACGCAAGATCTGGCCAGAACATAATGTCATTGTCGTCTCCAGCATGTTCTTCTTCAATAAAATTAACCAGTTTTATAAGACAATTATCAATATATCGTTGACTATCCAGGGCTTCACCTCATACTCGACCCACATAAGGCCTGGATACACCCCTGGTGGAAATAGCGCACTACTACACTGAACTGTCAACGTTAAGTGAAGGTGTCAAACAAGTTTTTGTTACCATGGCGACTTTTGTTGCAAACACTTTCAAATGCATTCCATGCCCGCCTTTCATTGTCACTTAAAATTTGCCTGAAGTTCGCATCTTTAAACAATTGTATAATTAGGGGACCAACAAAAATTCCTTCTTTAATTTTGGCCTCACTGATACGTGGAAATTTGTCTTTTAAATACTTGAAAGCATTTCCTTCTCTATCCGGTGTTTTAACAAAATTTTTGATCAGACCCAGCTTAATGTGAAGTGGAGGTAAATATATTTTTTCTTTCTGAACTAATGGTTCTCGTGTCAAATTTTTAACGCAAACTTGTATTGTGTCACGTGGAGGCCAAACCTTAATTTTATAATGTTTGTCTCTTGCACGGCTGTCCCATTCACACAAATAGCAACAGTATTTTGTATAGCCTGCTTGCAGTCCTGTCAGTAACGCCAACACTTTTAAATCTGCACATATGTTCCATTTGTGATCTTCGTACTTTACACATCTTAGTAACATCTTAAGATTGTCATATGTTTCTTTCATATTTACCGAATGACCTATGAACCGATGGATGTTCGTTTCCATTAAAAAGTAAAACAGCTTTTAGACTTGTTTTAGACGAATCTATGAATAGTCTCCATTTATCTCCCGATATGGTAAGTTCAGTTCGGTCATTAGGCCAGGTATGTCATGGCAAAATACTAAATCACCTTCCACTGCAAAAAAAATTGTGAAATTAGATTGCCTTTTCCTGTAGATGGACACCTTCACTCCTTTTCCCAAGAGCTTCCACTGCTGCAGGCGGGATCCGAGAAGTTCAGCTTTTGTTTTCGGGAGGTCCAAGTCACGAACAAGGTCATTTAATTCACCTTGAGTGATTAAATGAGGTGTATCAGGCAAATCATGAGAACTAGGGATGTAGCTTGGTCCGGCTTCTGGTGAAATACTTCCGGCGTCTGATTCGGAATCAAGCGTGTAACTGTCAGGTGGCTGGGGAATCGGTAATGAGTTGTCATGGGGCACATGTCGCATTGCAGAAGGAATATTGGAGTACTGAATGCTACGCTTGGTCTTGCTAGTAATTCCTTTAATATTCATCATGCAAAAATAACAATCATCTACGTGATTACGAGGTTCCTTCCAAACCAATGGAACTGCGAATGGCATAGATTTATGAGTACCTTTCAGCCATCCAGTCAATGTTCTCGAGCACGAACTGCAACACATTTTTGGGGCCGAGGACCTATCTTCATCGCCAACTTTGCATCCAAAGTACAGTTCATAAGCCTTTTTTACTAATGAAGATATCGGTTTTTGGTACGCTTTCGCGGTTACTTCGCCACAAATATAACAGAAGGTATCGGCTTTATTAATTCAAACACGCATCGACATTTTTGGTACCGTTTTACCACGCACGTAGATCTAAGCGAAAATATTAATAGATGTTTACTAAATAATTATATAGTAACAACTAAAGGGATATTTCAAGCATAGATCCAAATACGCTGCATATAACAATGGGGCGACCGTTTATTACCTATTAATGGGCCTATTCGACCCTTCCAAAAAATCTGAGGCCAATATAAACATTTGAGGGTCAGTTATATATTAGTTTAAGTCCAAATGTTACAAAATACACGATATTTTTATAAAGAGGGTTTTTGTGTTGATTAGTGTTATCGAATATTCAAAAAAATTACCTCCGAATTAATAAGCTGTCATTTCTTTAATAATGAACCAATGTTACTTATTTTTTTAGGTGATAGAAAATAGATTCTAGAGTTTAAAGCGGAGCAGTTTCGTAATTTTTTTTTTATTTCGCAATTTTTTAATTTTTTTTTCGAAATACGTATATACTACATAAATTTTTTGATAAATTGCTGGTTTTTCTCCAATCTTCTCATATTTGAAATTTAATATCTTCAATTGGACAGATGGGATCAATGGCGATCTTATTTTATTTAACACTTTGGTACGTCAGCTTTCGAAGTGTATTAAAAAAATTGTCATTGTGAACAAATGCAAAATACTAACAATTTAATTGTTTAAATAGTTTTGACATATTCGCCCCCCACCGAAAATTAATTTAAAGAAATAGGGTTTTGTTCTTTATCCTCTTATCTGCAAAATACAGATGGTTTGAGGAGTCGACAATCGAGCTCGGTGCAGCATGAATCACTATATTTTCCTCCGTCTTTTGACCTTTGCGCGCTTAGTGATTTTCGATCGAAAATATTTAATAACTACCGATCTAACAGAGCTTCCACTTTTTCATAAAATGGGTTTTGCCAATAAGAGGATAAAGAACAAGACGGAATTTTTTAAAAATAATTTAAGGTTTTGGGTATGTATTACATAAAAATTGCATTTCATTTATTTTTTAGACTAAACCAATTTGTAGATTTGACGGTTGACAACTATAGATGACATCAACAGCTGATATCGGTTGATTGAAAAAGTTCCTAAATCAGAACCAGGGCGTACTTTTTATACCGAATTGGGTACCTACACTTTACAATATTTTGGCACGTTGGTTCCTCTTTCGAGTCTTTGGTATACTTTTGAAGCGACCCGTGACGACCTTTTTAATACTCTGACGACCTTTTTTTTTAGTTGTTCACTGTCTTTTGGTGAATGTTGGTACCAGATTTGGTACAATTTTGCCGATCCAGACGGTACAAAAATTTTAAGCTTTGGAACAACGCTGAGCAGCAGTGACTCATAACAAGCTCACAAGACAGTCCGCGTCGTATTATTTGTGTGTGATTGGAACGATCAATTGGAAAGATGCAACTGTGAAAGTAAGCTTCTACCATCTACTTATCACATTCTTTATATTATTTTAGTGAAACAAAACCGCTAAACGTAAAATAGACCAAATTCGACAGGCTGTCATAAATGAAAGGATTTGGTCACCATATTGTGAGTTTTTAGAAAACGTTTACTTTATATCTGGGTTCGACAATGACCCGCAAGTCTCGCCACGCCACTAAAATGTGGCTTGTTACACTCATCCCCCGAGCGTTTCAGTTATTAAGGTTCTATTTACTGCTACTACAAATATGTTCCTTCTAACTGAGAAAGTTTAATCACTCTTGTACCAGTAAACTATTGTGTAATTATAAAATTTTTCCTGCGAACTACCTCAACCAGGAAGAACAACGCGATGCGATTTATAACGAAATTTACCAGAAAATCTATTAAAACCACATGAGAATAAGACAATAGGCGGAGGTTCTCACAGTAGTTACTACATGTGCTACATTATAGAAGGCGAACTAATATGGGTACCTATATACCGGTAACACCTGCTTAGATAGGGGAAACCTGATGGCCATGAGATTCCCAGCTGACGATAACTCAATTTCACGTCTCTTTAGAATCAATTCTGCATTCTTGTCAAGTGCATCGAAAAGAATTACGGGAACCAGTTGGATCGTTAACAATACTGTGGTGCGCATTGTAAGTTTTATGTAATTTCTCGAATGCTGTGAATTCTAGTTGGAAGACTATTAATATGGTCCTCACAGAACACTAACTAAAGAGGTGTCCACAAGTAAAAGTGTACCTTGCCTTTTTACTTGTTCAAGTAAGACGTATTAGTTAAAACTATAGATGTGGACAGGGTCTAACAAAAGGTTTTAACTGATGGTTTACTTATCGTGTAAGACGCATCAGTTAAAACATTGGATGTGGACTGGGTCTAACACAAGGTTTTACCTAAAGTTTTACTTGTTCAGGCCACACCATATATCCGTCTTTTTGCGAATCTGTATTGATAAAGAGAATGCGGGCAAAAATAAAAACCTTAAAGCAATGTTTCCTCCAGAGCGCTGAAATATAAACACTAAACTGTGTGTGTAAATACGGGTTTTAAAACCGTTTTACCTGAAGACCTAAGAAGTCAGGTGAAACCTTATGTGTGGACGCCGCTTAAAAGAAGCCATGATACCACAAACACAAGGTAAGCTATCACGCATGAAGAGATGTGGCTTAGTGACGTCATTATGTACAGTACGTTACACGAAAATTGGATACGACTTAATGATTTCCTGGGTCGGTCCCATTGTGTCGACAAGAGCTTGGCAATAAACAAGTGAAGCATGAAGGGACGGACTAAGGAAACCAAGTAATGATGTGATTATATTAATGTAATCAAATGAAATAACATTTTTTTTAAATATTACTAGTCATATTTATTTACATTTATAATGTCATTCAATAGATAGTTCTGTGTCGCTATCGCTATCCTCATCAAAATTAATTATAATTGGATTAATTATACGATCCAGAGTAATATACGAATTTTCTACAGTTATTACGTGACGGACTGAATTTTTCCAACTACCTGGGGGAATATCATTAAAGCATTTTCGTATTAATTCTACAACACTAGAACTTAAAGTCGGAGAAATATTTTCAGACCTAACCAGTGATTTTAACTGGTGCCACATATGCTCTATGGGGTTAAAAATGCAATAATAGGGTGGGAGTCGTAGCACTATATGTCCAATTTCTTCTGCCAATGTGTCACAAACATATACTTCTTTTATACAAAATGTCTTTAAAACTTCTAAAAGATCACTTTTTTTATAACTTTCTTCAAAATATATATCATTCGCCGCCATGTAGTTCTGAATCTCCAATTTTGTGTTATTTGAGCTTGGAGCTTTATGTAATTGGCGACTGTGATAGCTCGCATTGTCCATTACTATCACGCTATTCTGAGGAATGTTTGGTAAAAGACAATTCTTGAACCATTCCTCAAAAACTAACAAATTTTACCACAAAACGATATTTAAATATAAATTAAGCAACCTAACCTACCTGATGTGCCTATATTTAATTATAATTATTACAATCCGGTCCTGTCCACATAATAATAACGGTCATAAATAATTGGATGGCCCAGGTACTTTTACGGCAGTCATTAAGTTATATCCATTTTTCTTGAAACAATCCTGAATACCTGAAGTTTTACTTTTTCAGGCCACACTACATGTCCGTCTTATTGCGAATCTGTATTGAAAAAGAGAATGCGGGCCAAAATAAGAACCTAAAAGCAATGTTTCCTCCATTGCGTTGAAATATAAACACTAAACTGTGTATGTAAATACGGGTTTTAAAACCGTTTTGCCCGACAGTCTTACTTGAAGACCTAAGACGTCAGGTGAAACCTTATGTGTGGACGCCGCTTAAAAGAAGCCACGATACCATAAGCACAAGGTAAGATATCACCCATGAAGAGATATGGCTTAGTGACATCATGTACACCCTTCTGCGGCTCGAAGATGGTTTCATGAATGTTGATATACACCGTGTACAAGATAAGGAGGGCCAGTACAGGGATCTCGGAGACCGTAAGAGATACGAAGTCGGTTAAATGGAGGTAAAGTTGCGCATTTACGTGCCTAATAATAGGCCGTTTAGAAAGTTTTAAAATTCCGAGTCGTTCCGGAGATATCCGGAAGAAACGAAATTCTGAAAAATCGTTTTAATATTTTTCCTGGGTTTTTTTGAGATCACATTCTAAAGAACATTGCCACTTTTCCGCTCTATCTAACAGCGTTAATTGTTTTGTAATCCGACGAGTCGCCTTCGTAGGGCCATTATCAACTTTCTTTTTTCAAATACGGTTCTGTTTTCCTGATATTGGAATTTCAGAGCTTTTTTCTTCCGAATGCAATGATGTATGACACATTGTGGTTTAATGACGTTTCGAGGGTTTTTGAACAACATCAGTATATTCTGAGATACGGTCCTGTATTTCTCCTAATTTTATAAATAATATCTCATAAGTAAGCTATAAATTTTTACTTATGTTGGACTAGTTCTATAAATAACAAATAATTTAATAATAAACCACAAATAAGTGAACAAAATACAGAAACATTATTTCAAACTTCTATTGATTCGGGATTTAAAAGAAAAGTATTCTAAATATTCTTTTATTTGGTTGTCTCCTTTTTCTGGATACTTCTCCAAATGCATCCGCTCTGCCACATAGCAGTTTCTTTTAGATAAAATAAAACACGATAGAATATCAAACTTTTCAGAATTTGTAAAATTATGTTCCATATTTTCTGGAAAATACAAAATCTCTTAAAACGCTATCAAATGTTGACAACGATCACAATGGGAATGTTAAGTGAAACAAATCACGCGTCACCATCTTAATTTTTTTTGTTTTAGACGCCGACTTTTCTTTTAAATTCCGAATCAACAGAAGTTGAAATAATGTTTCTATATTTTGTTCACTTATTTATGGTTTATTATTAAATGATTTGTTCTTTATTGAACTAGTCCTACATAAGTAAAACTTTCGAGCTTATTTATGAGATATTATTTATAAAATTAGTGGAAATACAGGACCGTATCCCAAAATATCCTGATGTTGTTCAAAAACCCCTCGAAACGTCATTAAACCACAATGTGTCATACATCGTTGCATTCGGAAGAAAAAGAGCTGTCAAATTCCAATATCAGGAAAACAGGACCGTATTTAAAAAAATAAAGTTGATAATGGCCCTTCGAAGACGACTCGTCGGATCACAAAACAGCTGTTAGATAGAGTGGAAAAAGTGGCAATGTAAAAGTGAAATTTACTTTAGAATTCGATCTCAAAAAAACCCAGGAATAAAATAAAACGATTTTTCAGAATGTCGGTTTATTTCAGATATCTCTGGAACTACTCGGAATTTAGAGACTTTCTAAACGTAAATGTTCAACTTTACCTCCATTTAACCGTTCGTATCTCTTTTCCGAGATCCCTGTACTGGCCCTCCTTATCTTGGACATCGTGTATATTGACTATGGATTAAACAGTTGCAAAATAATCGTTTGCCATTCGAGATAACAAAAAAAATTTACTAAACGCGATATATTGTCGAAAAAACATTTCGTTTTTAATTTGGTTATATGAACATTCTCATAAAACATTCTTATAGACTCTCTTATCCAAATCTTATAGGGGTTGAGATAAGATTTATTCTGATAGCGAATCTTACCTTGTACTTAACTAACCAACGTTTCCCTATAATACAATTTTTCACAATGGCGGGCTCACTAATTAAACTTAACGAATTGTGGGTTAATGAAAGCAATTTTTGGATTTAAGGAAGTTAAATAATATGTAGATTTTAAGTTTAGGTGGAATATACGGAAGTAAAAAATTACGGATAAAAACACGATGGTGGAAAATATTTGTAGTGCTTGTGGGCTTGCATTAAATATAACGGCAGATGGTTAAGCAGCGTGAAGTAAAATTTTATGAAGTTGAAAACAAGGATGTTGAATCAAGGAGGATACGGTTATCGTTCACAGTCTTTGAATAATAAACAATTCACATTCTTAGGTAGACTGTAAATAACTTTCCAGAAAAACAACCGGATAGATCTGAAAATTAATATAATTTTGTCGTTTACTGTTACTTAGACACGGATATTACGTCGCCTTTGAGCTTCCGGAAGGTACTTTTTATAATGCCCTTATTGGAACGCCCGTCTTTCATACCTGCTTTCACGCTTGACGCTACCGGATTAACAACGGATATATTTGCCGTTATTGTTAAATACAATTCTTTGTTGTTTTTCAGTATTTGTGTGTTAAAAATAGTAATTACTAACTAAATATGATAAGACTGTGCCTAGTCTACCGTAAACTGGATAAAAATATAGACTTTTGAGTCACGTTCGTCCATTGTTTGTTTTTCCTAACCAATACAAATCGAACCGATATGCTACTAGAATGAAAACAGAAAGAGACAGGAGATAAAAAGAGATGGGGATTCTACAGATAGAATCCCCAAATGCTTTTTTGTTGTGTTTATTAATCGTAATAACAGGCGTCACAGGTAAGGTAAAATAAAAGAAAAATGTCTATCTAAACCACGAATATAGAAATTTTGCCCTTCTCCTTCGCAAACTCATCCTTAGACGTGTTCCGCCGTTAGTAAGGCTATAAGGCTAGATAGCGTTGAAAAATCCTTCTCCAGTTGGCAGCGGTGAGACTGCTTATGGGAGGATCGAAACACGTAAGAAGGCCATGGAAGTGATGCTAAGCCTACTCTGCTCAATACGCACACACGAAAACTACGTTAATCTTTATACAGGGTGTTATGGAAATGACGTATTATATTTAAATCGGCAATTCCTGAGATGAAAACAAATTGAAGAAAAATATCAAAAAATGGCACTTTAATTTAATATGCCCTGTACATGACCTTATGTCAAACAACAAATGACCATGTGATGCCCCTGTCAGGATGGTAAACAAAGGAACATATGTCAAAAGTGTTGTCCTATCTTCAGGGTAAATTCTTTAGAAAGTCAATAACCGTTTGACAGATTGCAAGTTGTTTATTTTTCAGGGTACATTATTATAAACTTTTACGTTCAGTTCAGGTCGCGAGGAAACAATCTCTGAATTATAAACTTGAACTGACTCGAACGAACAGCCGCGGAGTTTATAAATGGTCAGGTATGTTCTCATTTGTTCAATTCGAACGACACCCGTCAGATCTGGACAACTTAAAAGTTTATAAATGCCACTTACCTTTAGAAAAAAAAAATGCAATTTTATTTACCTTTTCGGACTTATTTAAAAACCAACTTAATTTATAAAACACACCCAAGTACTCACATCACAAAATCACATAGTTTTCGCGTCAAAACACATCTAAGTACCGTTCAATCTGAATTAGTATTTTAAAGTGCTACTGTGTAGACAAAAGTACGACCTTACTGTCTAAATAACACGTTGGTTCCGTCGATCAATATTGAACTGCTGGACTGGGCACTGCCGTCGCGAAAAGAACAAATAACTTAATAATTTAAACGCGGGTTTAAGTATTAACATACAATTTAACATACAAATCTGCTTGAAACAGCAGATCTTGTAGAAACGGTTGCATATTCTTACCGGGGTTGATACTTAAAAATACAGCGTTGTCACTTTCGATGTTTTATAAGGTTATATTCATTAAACGAAGAATTTACTTCTGAAATACTTTTCTTTATAATGATAGTCTCGGAAATGGCAACCGCGCTAAATAGACGAGCCTATTTATTTTAAAGGGATGGAACGGTCTATCAACATAATTATTTCATCATTTTTCTTCAGTAAAGGATTAATAAATTTGATTAGCCCATTAGAAATTAGCGTTTCTATTATTTCTGAATTTCTATTGCGAAATAATTTGTATCCTATAGTGCTGTTGTTTTATGTGTACGTTAGGTAATTGTAAAGTGTAATTATGCGTTAGTATTTATTGCTTTTGTGTAATCTAATAATAAGTGCATATCTTCAAAAAAAAGTTATTGGAAACTCGTGGGTGTCTGTGTGTTTCTTTAAGTGATTTAGTGCAAATGTTCCGAGAGATTGGAGGCCGAATGGGGTTTAGTGGGTATAAGCTTATTATGCAGTTCCACATTATCATCAGGGTACGTGATGAGCATAAAGCTTTTCCCATAGAAAAAGAAACAAAAACCTGAAGATGTCTGTGCTCTGGATTACTTGCTAGTGTACTGGCACCTGGATTCACTTCTATTTGGATACTAGTTAACTAAATATTTATTTTTATAAGAATCTAAAGTTATATTATTTTCTACACAGTTGGCTTGAACATCTGTTGATTACACAGCTTTGCAATGTAATATGATCATATATGAATGTGCCAAGGAGTAACCGGGTGGGTTTAGGGGTGAATTACCCCACTTTTTAAACGTTTGATTTGAAAAAAAAAATATGTAGCGCTTCTCTAGGACACCCCAGGAGTCACCCATTTAAATATAATACGTCATTTCCATAACACCCTGTATATTGGTATGCATTAAGTGTCAATATCAGACTTATGTAGTTATATCTAGAAGCCATAAAGTGGGCGTGTTTAATGAAGGCGATTTGATCTTGGCCATATTTGTCTCACTTTGCCGAATCGGAAAAGATTGATGCAGACAGAGACAGACATAAAATGCGAACAGGCCGAGTTGTTAAATAATTTTACAAGTCAATTTTCTTCGTCTGGCATGGAATATAATCAAGCAACATATTAATGATATGGAAAGGGAATGGAAATGGCGAAAGCGAAGCGTCCTTAAATTCTAAAATAATTTTTAATTTTCTAATCTTTTCACGAGGAACGTCGTTTCCTTTTTGGTGCAAGTGAGTAATTTGTAATTGAAATATTCATTTAGTCATTTTTACTGAGAGTAAGCATCAATAATAATTTCTTTTCCGAAATCATATGGGGCCCAAAAAAATATGCTCGGACTTGAAGCATGAAATATTTGCTAGGACCTAGAGCCCAGTTGAAGATGGTAAAATATTTTATGAAAATTATGATTTACTTCCTATTTTTTAATAAAACTACTTACAAGCTTATTTCTGAAGTTTAATTTTTCATTTGTAGCTACGTTACTAGTTCAATAAATGATATAAGAGTGTGTAAGGATTATTTTAAACTGACGGCTTAAAACATGTCAGAATCTTAATATTTGATTTTCACCACAGTAAATCAAATACAAGGGTTTTGAATGTTTTTTGTTGGTTAAATGTCACTTTAAAATATTGACAGTAATAAAAATTTTGATCTAAGTGACATTTGAAAAGCACGTGCGTTTGTCAGCTGATGCCATACTTAATGGATGCCGGGTTTGTTCGTTTGTTCATGCCTGCTTCGATTTTTTAACACGGCTGTGTCTTCTTCCTGTTTATAAGTATTCGTTGGTTGCCAGACTCGACCCTTACTGATGAGCCGTAATAACGGTGAAACGCGTCTAAGGCTTAGTTTGGCAAGAGGAGAAGGGCACGAGTTCTATATTTGTGGTTTAGAGAGACCTTTATTTCAGTCGTAGCGATGTATCCATGTTAAAAATCTATCGATACGTGGACAATAGTTGGTTTCCATATATACCAGATCATAACCTTGTATGAAAATAATGAATTTGACAAAGGGGTTAATTTTATATATAAACCTTGTTTTCATTTACAGATCAGACGTGCTTGGGTGAAATAATTTCTCTTTTTTTGGATATTATTTGTCTCCATAATTTCAAATTTAAAACATTGTTAAAAAAACAGAATGAAAGCTAAAATGTTTTCTTTGTTTGTATTTGTATTATGTGTATTTGTGTTATTGTAGGCGGTGTTGTCATATTGCAACACAGCATTGTAAATGAACGTGTTCAGTTTTTGACAACATGGCGTCTTTGACCCGTGGTATCACTTTTTTTCAAACTTCTTAGGGATAAAAACTATATTAAGGTACAGGGTGTCCCATTTTCGACACTTTTATAGGGTACCTCCGAAACTGTTAGCGCTATCAAGGAAGTAATGTAGGTGCAATATACTCTTTTTGGTCAAACTTAAAATGATAAAATCAAAATTTGAAAATTTTCGCTCGCTTAAGAGATACGGGAGAAAATCAAAAAATTGACAATTTCAAAATTACCCTATATTATCTTAGTTAAAAGAGTTACAGAAAAATGTTTTATACAGAAGCTTATTTATAATGATTGTTGAATAATCTGCCGTATTTAGAATAAGTATACACAGTCAGGTAAAAAAGTTATCAGACCTAACCCCATTTTTTTAAATGGAACATCCTGTATATTTTAATTTAAAAAGATGCCATTTTAAATTGTCTTTTCAAATATATAACACATCATGAATAATATTGGTTTACTAGGCGATTTATTTAAACCTTATTACTTTAAACCACAATATGCCATGAAACAAAAGCTTATATCCTAGAGACAACTATGTTGACATTCTAGTTGTTATTAACATTTAACGTCAATTTCATATTCCTTTGTGAAAATGACTTATCAACATTTTGATAAATTTGATATGATATCTATCGTCCATGGTGTGTTATAAATTTAAAAGGAGAGAGTATTAAATGCCATATTTTTAGATTAAAATATACAGGTTGTTCCATTTTAAAAAATAAGGTTAGGTACGATAACTTTCTTACCTGACCTCGTATACTTATCCAGAAAACGGCAGACTTCTGTATAAAACATTTTTCTGTATCTCCTTTAAGTAAGAAAATATAGGGTAATTTAGAAATTGTTAATTTTTTGATTTTCCCCCGTATCTCTTAAGCGAGCGAAAATTTTCGAATTTTGATCTTACCATTTTAAGTTTGACCCAAAAAGAGCACAACAAGAACAAACCCGAACAAATCCGTTTTATAATTAAATTCCATAAAAAAAATAAAACACAAACAGTATGTCTTCCAATAGAACCAACAGTAGATAATATATCACACAAATTTGAAATCACATCACAACATTTATTATTATGAATTATTTCAAAACAGAAAAAAAAATCGAGTAATGCTACAACTAACAAAACGGTTAAAACTCGTATACATCAAGCACGTGGAGCCCTCGGCAACGTCGTTCTAACACCGAGTAGCGAAACATACGGAAGCAACGATAGGTTAAACATATAATACGCGCGCGGCGGTTATCCAAGCAAGGGCGAGATACGCGGTGTGATCTGGCATCACTGTAGTTTACTCTAGTAATCTATATTACTGCTAACTGAAACCAGATGGAGCGGCGCGCCATGTAGGCAAAGAGGGTTTTTACCTTAGTATTTAAATATTCGATTTAAAAAAAAGTATGTAGACTTTCTCTAGGACACCAAAAGAGTCACCCATTTATTTCCATAACACCCTGTATAAACAAACTAGAACACAATTTATGGTTAATAAACCTAACCTTATTGTCACATCGCTCGCAGCCGTCGGGCCAAAAGGTTCGAGCAAATCGAGCTTGATCTGTTAAGTCTAGATTTAATAAAAGAACGATCCAGATTCCGTCCGCTACATCCGGACTCAATAAAAAAGAGATCTCGATTGATCAGAGAAGTGTGACATAAATAAAGAACGCGATTAAGATAGCTACTATATGATTATATGATAAAAGTAAGACTGATATTTATTTATTTATTTATGTATTCAGGATAACAAACAGGCAAAGCCCAATACAGTATTCACTTAATATGTTATGTGGCTAATTGAGCTAACAAAAAGATAAATTAAATTAATTGATTTTAAGGTATAATTTATAAAAACTACAGTAACTATAATCTATTTACTTTGATAGTGCAGAGAAAAAAAAAACAAAAAACCTTAAACAATAACTCCAATAAATAGTCCTTTACTGTTCTCCTTATCACGGCTTGTGACACACTAAAAAAATCAATATCAAGATTGCAATAATATAAGTTTGCTAATCTCATCATTCTGCATAAAGGGAAATACTGAACATTATTTGTGTATCTAAAGGGTATACTGAAGAGAGTACCAGATCTAAATTGACGAGGGGAAACATTAAAAGTAACTTTACTCAACAAATCAGGTGAATTCACCTTATTACAAAGAATTTTACTCAAGAACATAACTTCCGACAGTTTTCTTCTATTTTCCAAAGTCATAATTCCAAAATGATGTCTTATAAAACTACGATGATAGTTATCAAGGTTTGCTTTGACTGAGAGAGTCCTTAGAAATTTATTCTGTACTGATTCTAATCTATTTATATAAACTGAATAGAAAACAATCGACTCAAAATGCAATCTGCTATGCACAAAAGCATAATATAAAGCTAAATATGATTTTTGATTTTTGAAATATCTTGCTTGCCTATTAATAAAACCTAACATACGAAAGGTCATACAAACTACTGAATCAATATGTCTATCGAAGATCAGCTGACTGAAAATTACTCCCAAATCCTTCACTTCAGACTCTCGATTCAGCTCTGAATTGCTGATCGAGTAAGTAAATGATATAGGGTCACGATTCCTAGTAAAGGAAATTATACAGCATTTTTTATATTAAGAAATAAGCTATTGCGCTTACAATAGTTTTCAAGGCGGGTCGGATCTTCTTGAATAAGCACACATTCAAATAGAGTTCTAATTTGTCTATACAATTTGAGATCATCCGCATATAATAAAAATTTACAATTAAGAAAACATTTATTGATATCGTTAATATACAGGGTGCCCCAAGTAAAGTGGCCTATTAGAAGTATCTCGAGAACTAAATGAGATTTTATTTTGAAAATTTGGCTGTGGCTATAAGAGATGGTTTTCTACGTTTCTAAAATATTTTGGATGATGCGGTGTTGCCGGATCATACCGAAAGTGGTAGCAACTTCGGAATTTTAAATGAATTACCCTATATATTATATTTTTTTTGGAATCTAGGTAACAATCTAGAACAGTTTTCTGTATAATATCATATACCTATCTTTAAGACTTTTTGAATTATAAATAATTTTGTAATTTTTTAACGCCGTATCGTTACCTGAAAAGAAAATCGTATCTTTTTAGCGGTTACAGCTAGAAAGCTGAAAATTTTAGAATAGTTTCACAAGACCATCGCAATTTTATAATTTTGAACAGTATTGAATTCGTTTTATACAGGGCGTGTCCATAACAATATTTCTGAGGCAGATGAATTATTGCAAAAATCCTGTATTTGATATGTTTTGCTAATAGAGGATCAAATTTTCTATCTAATGATATTATGTGTTCCTATACCTATCTTCATTATATTCGGACTTATAGCGAAATTTAAAAATTATCTTATAAAAATATATTTTTTGGTAGTTGGCTGTGGATTCATAGAAACAAAATAATGAAAAATCCATGTGACGTTATGTCTGTGTTGTTGTAAAAAAAAAATAGTTAACCAATAAGGAATTTATTAATAAATAAATATACAATATGAAAATTACATCAATAAAATAACTAATAACTAAATTGTTTAAAATTCCCTCCGTTCGCTCTTAAACATTCATAAATTGTGGTTAAAACATGTTCATTTGTCACCTCTTTCATTTATTTCTCTTCTAGAGACCCCAAAGCTGTTCGTACTCGATTTTCTAAATCTTCCCTTGTTGTGACGGGTGTCTTGTATACTATTTCTTTAATCCTATCTCATAGATATAATTCTAGGGGGTAAGATCCGGAGACCTTGGGGAAATTTCCATGGACCGCCTAGGCCAATCAACTTTTTGGGAGTCATAGGAGCTGCATCAGGATGCAGTTCATTAAATTTTCTGGAAGTTCTAGATAAAACTCTAACACACTCCCCATGAATATAAAATAAACTTAAAATATCTAAGCTCGAATAATGTGAATTAGCCATTTTTATTACAATAACTCAGACATAACGTCAAATGGATTTTTCATTATTTTGTTTCTATGAATCCATTCCACAGCCAACCACACTGTCAAAAAATATATTTTCATAAGATAATTTTTAAATTTCGCTATAAGTCCGAAAATAGTGAAGATAGGTATAGGAATACATAATATCATTAGATAGAAAATTTGATCCTCTATTAGCAAAATATATCAAATACAGGGTGTCCCATTTAAAAAAAATAAGATTTTTGCAATAATTCATCTGCCTCAGAAATATTGTTATGGAGACGCCCTGTATGAAACTAATTAAATACTACAATTATAAAATTGCGATGGTCTTGTGAAACTATTGTAAAATTTTCAGCTTTCTAGCTGTAACCGCTAAAAAGATACGATTTTCTTTTCAGGTAACGATACGGCGTTAAAAAATCATAAAATTATTTATAATTCAAAAAGTCTTAAAGATAGGTATATGATATTATACAGAAAACTGTTCTAGATTTTTACCTAGATTCCCAAAAAAATATAATATATAGGGTAATTCATTTAAAATTCCGAAGTTGCTACCACTTTCGGTATGATCCGGCAACACCGCATCATCCAAAATATTTTAGAAACGTAGAAAACCATCTCTTATAGCCACAGCCAAATTTTCAAAATAAAATCTCATTTAGTTCTTGAGATACTTCTAATAGGCCACTTTACTTGGGGCACCCTGTATACAGGGTTGCTTTTATGTATGGAAACGGTCGATTATTTGCTAAAGTAAGATAGCTAGCGAAGAATGTTAAATCCAAAACTTTTAGGGTTTTTAGAAATCTATTATACTACACATAAACTAAGTATACAGGATCAGTCAAAAAGCAATGGAAGAACAAAGTTACTTTATTTTAAATATGTTAAGCACACCACATACCCAATCTTAACCGTTTTCGAGATATGGAGTTTCGAATTTCGTTTTCAAATAAATCTAATAACAATAATAAAAAAGACAAACTAAGTTTTAGTAAACAACAATTTAAAATCCTATTTTATAAGGTGCGCAAAGTGTTCACCGTTTACCTCCAGGCAGTAATGAATTCGGTGAACAAAATTTTGTGGCGATTCTAAATGGATATTGGGAGCAATACTGGAAATTTCATGCATTATTCTTTGTTGCAAATCTTCGATATTTTGTGGTTTATTTTTGTATACTAAATTTTTGATATGGCCCCACAGAAAAAAGTCAAGAGGGGTCATATCAGGAGACCTAGCAGGCCACTCAATTGCGTCTCTGTGTCCAATCCATTTACCAGGAAAAGTTTCCTCTAGATATTCCCTCACCATCCGTCCAAAATGTGGTTGAGCCCCATCTTGTTGAAGCCATATTTGTTCAGCCGGTAAATTGGGATTATTATGGTTCGGAAATAATCGTCTGAGCTGTGGAACAATATTCTCTTGTAAAAGTAATAAATATCGTTCAGAGTGCAAATTTTCATGTATAAAATAGGGTCCTATGACGTTTCCACTAATAATGCCACACCATACATTGGTTTTTTGCGGTCGTTGGGTATGAACTTGTTCCATCCAATGTGGTTTTTGGTCTGACCAATATCTACAGTTGTGTCGATTTACGTGTAACTGTGGTTGACAAAGTTGACATTTTGATTCAATTTATCCATAATGATTTCGCAAAACTGAATTCTGCGATCAAAATCGTCTTCACTCAATTTTTATAACAAATGAATTTTATATGGTTTGAATTTTTCTCTTTTGGTAATTTTTTGAATGGAATATCGACTCATATTATGATTTAAGGCCTGCTGTTGCGTCGAATTTATTGGATTTTCTACCACATCTAACATGAGATTTAGAGAATTTTCTTCATTAATTACCGGTCTTCCACTTTTTGGTCGATTTTTCACACCTCCAGTTTTATGAAAACGCTGCAATATTTTGGAAACAGTTGATTTAGTTATAGGGTCCCGATCTGGATGCAATTCATTAAAAATATTCACCACTTGGGTAAAACTCCGTGTCCTATCGCCGTACCATATCATCATTAAAATTTCAATGTGCTCGGTATCACTTAAACGTGCCATATTTACGCGAAAATTGTTCACAAATTCTAAATGTAAGCATTTTTTTACATATCTGTTGTCAAGATGACAAAACAACATTGTTATGAAGATAAATATTTTCTAAGGTAACTTGATGGCGTAGAATTAATGAATTTAATAATTTATTTGAAAACGAAATTCGAAACTCGATATCTCGAAAAACGTTAAGATTGGGTATGTGGTGTGCGTAACATTTTTGTTTTATATATATTTTTGTAAATAATTGAAATATTGAATAATATACAGGGGGTTCCGTTTAAAATAAAGTAACTTTGTAATTCCATGGCTTTTTGACTGATCCTGTATACTTAGTTTATGTGTAGTATAATAGGTTTGTAAAAACCCTAAAAGTTTTGTATTTAACATTCTTCGCTAGCCATCTTGCTTTAGCAAATAATCGACCATTTCCATACATAAAAGCGACCCTGTATAATGAATATAAATGGTCCCAAATGGGAACCCTGCGGAAGACCTGATGTGGCAGAGAATGTACTTGAAGTAAACCCATTTATGATAACATTAAATTTGCGGTTTTTGAGATAGGAATGAATCCAAGTTTAAAAAAAGGGCCATCTACACCGACAGCTCTAAGTTTATTCAGAATAATTAGATGATTAACTTTATCAAACGCTTTAATGAAGTCGGTGTAGATTGAATCTATTTGAGTGCGCTTATCAAGATTTACTTTAATATCTTCTGTGTAAGTTAAAAGATTACTTTCGATTGATCTTCCTGAAAAGAAATCACATTGTTCAGAAATAGTTTGTCCTCTGACTAATTGGAAAATGTAGTATTTATAGAACAATTTTTCGAGAAGTTTCCCAAAAACAAAAATTTTATTTATTGGTCTATAATTGGAAATAACGTTTTTCTGACCGCCCTTGAAAATGAGAATCATAGTGGACAATCTCCAGGTATCCGGAAAAGTGCACTCAATTAATGATTGATTATACAAAAGAAATAGAGAAGTTGCGACTCCCCGTTCACAGTTTTTTACAAATACTGCAGGAATGCCATCATGTCCTGCACCCTTTCTTGGATCCAACCCTCTAATACCAGTCTTTACCGGGTCCATACCGGGCTTCTGTTTGAAGGTTGTAGACAATGGTGTTTCTTGAATAATAGAAAAGTTTTGGACTTGCATTGTTTTTATTTGTTATATATCACAACGTTTCAACTGGTAAGTATCTCCAGTCATCTTCAGGTGAATACTAAATAAGAAAAGTAACTACAGGTCTATTTATACAAACCCGAACAAACCTAAAGCCACTTGGAATGATCCCTTGATCTCTTGCTCGTAGTAGAAATTGAATGTGTGTTTCCTCCTTTGTTAATAATAATGTTATATATATATATATATGTATAATAAATGTTATAATAAATAAGTGATAAGTTTCGTAACTACGAAAAATCTAATGTAAAATTAACAAAGGAGGAAACACACATTCAATTTCTACTACGAGCAAGAGATCAAGGGATCATTCCAAGTGGCTTTAGGTTTGTTCGGGTTTGTATAAATAGACCTGTAGTTACTTTTCTTATTTAGTATTCACCTGAAGATGACTGGAGATACTTACCAGTTGAAACGTTGTGATATATAACAAATAAAGACAATGCAAGTCCAAAACTTTTCTATTATTCAAGAAACACCATTGTCTACAACCTTCATTCAGTTTTTATATTGGTTATTATATTCGCCGTTATCAGAGTCTTCAAATATACTTTCAAAGTATGTTCCAAACAAATTACTGATATCTAGAGCGTTAGATACTTCTTCATTTTCGAGTTTCATAACACCCGAATTTCGCCTATTTACAGACACAAAATTCCAAAATTTTTTATGATTATTTGAAATTTCACCCTCTACGTTTCTAATATAATTCTCAAAATCCTGTCTTATCAGATGTTTAGATCTGCTTCTGAACCTTGAACGTATTGAACTCGCAAACATTTCTGTATTTTTCATTTTTTGTGAAATTTATTTTTTTCTTTGATCACTTTTATAGTGGAAGGGGAAAAATATGGAGGAAAGCCTGATATTTTGTGTATAATGGGAACATTCTCTTTAATAATTTTGTTAATAGAATTGTAAAATATGGCAACATTATCATCTAAGTGTTACGAAACTGAAAGGCTTGCAATTTATCATTTATAACTTGAAAGTCGTAATTGAAAAGTGTAGTTCCCCAAGTTTTCAGTGATTTCACATTATTTAACCTAAAAACGGACTCAATAGATGGATGAAAATTGTCCTCAGTCACACCAGTAGAACAACATTGGACAATATTGGACACAAGAATATCATTACATAGAATTAAATCTAATAGTCTATTACTTGCAATTTTAATACAATGAAATTGCATTAACCCTGAAAACGAAAGTGTGTCTATCAATTCTGTATTGTCTGTTCCTACATTTATAGGTATTATATAGTCTTTTGTTTTGTTTAGATCCCAATTTACAGAGGAACAATTCATATCACCACAAATTAACATAATATCATCTTTAATTCGGTCACCTATCCAAGTTAGCTTAGAAATGAAAAAACTTTGCGCTGATATGTCTGTTGGAAATGATTATATGCTTCACTACTCACCGCAGTCTTAAACTAATTGGAAACCCTGAAGAATTACGCACTGTTGCTTTATAACTTGTCAAGTCGAAACGCTTAAATAACTTTGCAACCGCAACAACCGGGATCTTTGGATTTTGTTGGTTGTACACAATAAATAGAAAATATTTAGATTAGAATTTGCTGATTCTCGTTACTGCTTAGGTAAGACGATGGAACTAGTTCATTGAGATGAATTGTTGCATCATAGGTGGAATAATCGAATTGTACTTGAAAAATCTATTACGTAAGTGTTGATTTTTGTGCGCAAACTGAGAGAAGATTTTTTGCTAGCGTTATAAAAATTTTAAATGCGATAGCAAAAAATACATACCTAGAGGTCGACAAGTGGATCTATGTCTCCGACGTATCGGCAAGGTGAAAGCGATATCGTTTAAAGCATGGTCTAGTCATGGGAATGCTATTAATATTTTAACTAATGTAATAAAAATAGAAAATTCTTCAGTAATTGCATTTTATGTTTGAAGGTAGGTAACTATTTTTATCGAGCTCCGTTTTTAGTAAAGATAGAAGGATGAGGTCTTCGCAGCACTTTCCTACTTTTTTGTCAAACAGAAGATGCCGTTAATCAGAATTTTTCTAGGCCGAATTATTTTTGATATACTGGATGTTTTTGAGAATTGTGCATTTTGGGACACCCCCCATATCTCGGTTACCCCGTAACGTATCAAAAAGAAATAAAATGTTCTTTTTGTAGTTTTTTACGTAGAAAGCGTAGAATTACGTGCTCAGATTTTTTCTACATTCAATAGTTTTCAAGGAAAATAAACAAATTTCCTTTTTTAAATATGTCACCCTATATATTTTTTAATAATATAATTTAGTTTGTAACAAGCTTCTCAAAAATATATAACACATTATTTTTTCTTAGTATTAGGCCCGAAATATACGTTTTTCAAAAATATACCATTTTTTTTAGTAGGCCGTGACGGATATTAAAAACAAACAAAAGAACATAGTCCTATGTGTCATAATAATAAAATCATCTAATTCTGTCAGAGCATTCAGGTTCTCTAAGTTGTTTTAAAATTAAAACTAATTACTAGTGAAAAATCAGTTTGTCCTAATTATGGCAAAGCATGTAAACTTTGAGAAGTATGACAATCATGCTCGTTTGTTATATCCAGTTTAACGAAAATGTAGATGGAGCATTAGAAGTGTATTTGAATACGTATATATATGCCCTTATGTAACCCTAATGTTGAAATTTATAAATTTTCTTAAATTACTTGTAGATATCCCGAAAGACGACAACCGGATAAACGAATTTTTTCAAGAATAAAATCAAATTTAATATTGAACACGGTTCATTTTCTAAACCTTGCCCTGATGAAATTGTGTTAGCTTCAATTATTGAAACAATTTCAAGTAGTTCTTACAGAGAACTTGAAGGTTCGGTCGGAATAATTAAATCAACGGTGCAAACAATCCTAAAAAACACAATTTTAAACCATAAAAGTTCCACCGTATGTTCATCACCTGGTGATGCAAAGCGCCGTATAGAGTTTTGCAATTGGTATTTACAAAATCTGAACAGTTGAAACAATTTTGAAAAAACCGTGATATGGTCTGATGAGGCTCATTTTACCAGTGCTGGCATGTTTAATCGACAGAATACGAGGTTTTGGTCTCAGCAAAATCAGCATGTAATATTTCCATCGAATGGCAAGGCAGATTTGGCGTTAGCGTTTCATGCTTTATACTGAATAGCAAAATAGTTTATAATATATTTGAAGGAAGCCTTAATGCAAATAAATATTTGGAAATTCTGGGAAAGTGCCAGAAATAATAGAAGATGTGCCCTTAGCTGGTCTCAATAACTTGCATCTTCAACAGGATGGCCCGCCCGCTCACAATGCCCAAATTGTGAGGGCCTACCTAGATAATAACTTCCCAGGTCGCTGGATTGGAACTAATGGACCTGTAAGATGGCCACTGAGATCACCCGACTTTTGACAAAAAAGTAGCACAGTGCTGCGAAAACCGCATATTTCTATCTTTACTAATAACGGAGATACCCCTTAAAACTACCCAAAAATTAACACACTGTACCTTTCTAGCTCTCGCTTAAGTGGCCATTTAAATATATTGATTTGTGATTCCTCTTCACTTACCCTATAAACGTGTGCAATCACTTCACGGATCTGACTGTGTAAGTGTTTACCCGGTGTATACTCATTCATTATCAAAATAACACCCTTAAACACTACACAATGAATACGAATTTATAAAACATAATTTAAAACAACACAATAACTATTGTCCTTCCTATCACTACGCAACTGGGTAAGAACACCCATCAAATATCGGACATCGCCGAATAAGCCCGATGGCCCATCGGGTGTCTCACGAGACGCATGCGCTATCAACTGATATAACCAATCAAATAAGCGCTAGCTGCCTGTACCCATTGACAACGGGCTATGTTGCCATATTTTTAGATTAAAAGTACTTAATGAAAAAAAAAACATTATTTTGCATTTAAATATTAAAATAAATAATTTGAAGAGAATGTTTTAATAATATTGTAACTATTTAGTTCCTTATTATTACAATTTATTTTAAACGCGTAAATGTAAATTTAGGTTTTTCTCGGTAAGAGATTATTAAATTGAAATTTAATATAAACTCCTGGACAAAATTAACGCAACATCATAAATTTGCCATATTTTTGATGCTATTTTTTTTCTGAATTTATGATCCGATTTGAATGATTTTTTTTGGATTGTAGGTTGGTTCCTTGAAAATGTCATAGTTTTCGCTGTTTATGATAAAAATTTAATTTTCGATTTATACTGGGTGTACTAAAAATGCTATGTTTTTTTCCAAAAATTTGCATCACCCTGTGGAGTATATTAGAAACCGAAACATATTGCAGTTGACATTAAACGGTAGGTCAATCTTTCCCAAACATTTTCTTCTTTTGGTTTACTTCATTATCACTGTTATTAAAGGAGATACACCGTTTTATAGTGTAACATGTCTTTATAGACTTTAATATTCAACACATTCATTGTTAAATGTTTTCAAGTAGACTATGGACTTTTTCTGACATTGCAAGTGATGTGTCAGCAGATGTTGTATTTTAAAGTTACAAAGGTCAAATAAAATTCGCCATACTGATAAAAACTGTTCGGAAATTGCTTATTAAACGTTCGTTTTGTATGCCCAGTTGCCCGACGAGTATTTTACTCTTGAAACCTTCTTGAAAACATTTAACAATGAATGTGTTGAATATTAAAGTATATAGAAACATGCTTCGCTATAAAACGGTGTATCTCCTTTAATAACAGAGATAATGAAGTAAACCAGGAAAGAAAATGTTGGGGAAAGATGGGCCTACCGTTTAATGTCAACTGCAATATGCTTCGGTTGCTAATATACTCCACAGGGCGATACGAATTTTCGGAAAAAAACATAGCATTTTTAGTACACCCAGTATAAATCGAAAATTAATTTATTTATCAAAAACATCGAAAACTATGACATTGTCAAGGAGTAGGCAAAAAAAATCATTCAAATCGGATCATAAATTCAGAAAAAAAATAACATCAAAAATATGGCAAATTTTTGATGTTGCGTTAATTTTGTCCAGGAGTTTATGTGACAATTGTTAACCGCACAAATTTTTTTCCCTCCATTCCTTTCGTAGCTACAGATAAACTTTACCTACCCTTCTGGTAGTCCAGTAGCGGATCTACGGGGAGGAGTTGAGGGCTATTGCCCCCCTCCCCCCATCCCATGATAATAATTAAAAAAAAAGAATTTTAAATCAAATTGTACAAGCCTTTATGGACGCACTGTATAGCTTTATAAAGGAAGGAATCTTGATTGGGAGATAAAAGGAAAAATGCTCTTACTATGTAATAAATCGTTGGTTCTTGTGAAAGTTAATAATTCAAAATACTATTACTTATTAATGTTAATTAATTATTTCCTCATACTTATTAAAAAGTATTTCCGTTAATTTATTACAGCAGTGAATGATATTAATTAGTGTTGGGCGTTATTTTCAGAATCGAGTACTGAAGAATCTACTTATTCGAGTACCGAGTACAAGCACAAAAGTGAGCGCCGAAAAAGACATCGCATACTACCAAAAAAATTGGATATGATAATACATATTTTTCAATTTTTATTGTCATTAAATTTGTTGTTTTGTTCAAATTTTTCCGTTTATTACTTTAAAAATTAATATATATTAAATATAAGTATTAAAAATTAAACAACAACGTCTAATCCATCCTATTCCATCCCTGTTTTCACTCAGCTCTTATTCGGACGCAAAAACCGTTTTTCTTTTGCACGTACTAGTTCCTAATCGAATCGACCGAGCGAATCGGAGTTAAAACCGAAAAGTCATAATTTAACTCAGTACTCGAATATCGGAACAAATATCCGAGTACTCGAGTACCCCATCCCTAATATTAATATATATACACCACAGGGCTCACTACACTGAGAGAAGATTTTTACTGCTGATATAAAAATATTTACTACGATAGCTGTGACAGTAAAATTGATTTTGCTGGGTATACCATTGCCGTAGTAGTATAGTCGCTTTATAAATAATTTCCTGCAGTTACAGTAAAGGAAATATGGATCAAAATTAACTATTTGCTGTAGAAACGATTATAATTTGCGAAATATATGTTACTTCCTGCATTAGAAAGCAATTTTAAAAGATTTTTTTAGATTGTAGCTGCAGTATTCAATTGAATTTTAAAATGTAACGCCGGTCGCGTGTCCCCGGTCAATATTCTTACTTTACCCTTTTATATTTCACGTGATTTTACTAAAGTTACTTCTATATATAAATAATTTACACTCATAGTACAATTTGTATTGAAAAAATAATGTTTAAAGATCAACAGTTTGCATCGTCGGTCACGGCAGAAATTGCTTATAAATAACGCCACTAGAGATCGGCCTAATAGTTTTACAAATATCACGGTATGTGTTTGAATTTGTGTAAAGCGTTATTTAGGTATAAACTAGAACAATGGGTACTTATTACTAGGCGTATGTTTTTATGTTGTATCGCCGGTCACAGGGTTAACTCAGACCTAGTAGTCTTAATTAAGGGGAAATTACTACACGAAGTCATTCTCTTGAGTACCGATAATCATTTCAGTCTAACAAAGTTTAAGAAATAGCATGTATTAGCTGTTATCCACGAATTTGTGCATTTTTGTATCGCCGGTCACATTTTAACTTCCAATAGTTTTGTTTTAAAAGTTTAACTGGAAGTACCCATGGAACTATTTAATTATTGTAACACCGGTCACATTAAGTAACACCGGTCACACTTAATATATTTGTATTGCTCGTAGCCACAGCGGCCATTGATTTATTTTTACTGTTTTACGATATACCATTAAGGAAAATATATTTTGATGTGCAAGTCACCGGTAAAACAGGCTTGTTTTTGATATGTACAACTGAAGAGAAATATAAGTAGTCCTTTAGCAAACTGCGCTATTGAAATTCGTGTCTGCTCTGCTCCTCTGTAACCGACGCCATGGGTGCGATCGCGTTGTATGTGTTGCATGTGGTGTGCACGCACGACCCGAAATTGGTTGGATAACTCCGAAAGTGGCCAGAACACATATATATATATATTAAACAGTATATTGCCAATACGAACGTTCCAAAATCCAAAAAGTGTCCCCGTTACGGGAGTTTGCGCAGTTGGGTGGAAATTTTATCGATCGGTCAGAGCCGGCACGACATTATTTGTTTGTTGTTATTCGTCGCCATCTTTGGTTCTGGATGCTTTTACAAATTACAGAATTAAAAGTGACATGTTTCTGTCATTTCCGGTTATACCGGAAGTAGCTGCCTACTTTCGTTTTTTAAATGCAACATGGTAATTTTTATTACATTTTTCGATTAAGCATTAAATACTAAGCACATTTTATAGAAAATGTTTTTGTCAGACTCTAATAGTTTTTGAGATATCTGGAATTTTTGTAATTATTTGGCAAATGCATGACGATGAAATAATCCATATAATTTTTTTACCTTAGCGCTTGGACTAAACATTTTTGCTCACCGAATAGCTAGAAGATCATCAAGTCTCAAAAACATTTCAAATTCGGCATAAAATGTACAGGGTGGTCACAATTCAAGCCTCATTGTGAAAAAATTCAACCATTAAAAACTTTCTTATTTTAAATGGAACACCCTGTATATTTTTATTTAATTTGATGGCAAATTAGTTGTTCTTTATAAATAGTATTTACTGTCCTATACCTATATCAAAGCGTTTTCTCAAAAAATCCAATTTTATTCCGAAAATACTATTTGTTCAAGTGTGCTATGAAAACAATTGTACTTAGGGTACTGATGTCTATACAGAGGAAAATTAATAATGGCGGCAATATTTTCTAGTGTGCTTTGACAAGAAAAACAATTGTCTGATATTTCTTGGCGTATTTTCAAACTGTCAATTATTCTGTTACTAAAAAATGTCACGCTCCGGATTTTCAAGTGAAGATTTTTTAAATTTATTTACGGTTTACATTGAATGTGGTAAAATTAAGCTAAGAGCTTGTCGAATATATCGGGATAAATATCCGAATAGGCCTATTCCCACACCTGATATTATTAGAAGACTAAATAATAATTGTTTAAAATTTGGATCATTTGAAGCCAAAGTACGAAGAATTAAACCAATACTGGACAATGAGGTATTTGAAGTTACCATTTTAGCCTATTTTTACGCTTTCCCAAAAGACTCAATTCGTGAAGCTGCAATGCAATTAAGAGTTTCGTATTCCAGTATACAAAGAATTTAAAAAAAATATGGCTGGAGGCCATATTCATATGCCCAAGTAATGTTCAGTAAGTTCAGCATGTAAAACCACAAGATTTGCCAGCTCGAGTCGAACTTTGCGAGTTTTTTCTAATCAAAACCCAAGAAAATGAGCAATTTACTAATTCTGTAATATGGAGTGATGAAGCCAAATTTACTCGTAATGGTTTTCATAACAGACACAACAGCCATTATTGGGCTCACGAAAACCCCCATATTGTCAGGATAGGACGTTACCAGGAATCATTTCAATTTAATGTTTATTGTGCTATTAAACATGACCGTATATTTTGCTTACACATTTACGACGAAAATTTAAATGGTCAGAATTATTTGACAATTCTTGAGGATCAGTTAGAAGAACGTCTGGATGATTTGCCGCTCCAAGAGCGAATAAATGCATGGTACCAAAACGATGGGGCTCCAGCACACAACGTCCAAGTTGTTAAGACTGCCCTAAACAGACTTTTTCATGACCAGTGGATCGCAAACCAAGGTCCCTTCCACTGGCCAGCTCGTTCGCCAGACTTAACTCCACTGGACTTTTTCATCTGGGGAACCATTAAAGATAAAGTTTACGCGCGTCCCATCACCACGAAGGAAAATCTAATTGAAAGGGTGAAGGCAGCATTTCAATCTCTCACTGCACAAGAAATTAGGAATGCTACAAGAAATAGCATGATGAAAAGAATACATAAATGCTTGGAAGTAAATGGCAATCATTTCGAACATATTTTAAAAATATAATCAAAAGATATTAGGTATAATTTTCAAACACATTTTTAATTAAAGAATTTAAAGTTTATTAACTTGTTTCCTTGCTATTTTTAAAAAAATAATATTTAAACCATTAAATTTAAAACAATTTAAAACAATAAACTGCATTTTATTTATAAATTATTAAGAAACACTTTAGAATGTTGTATTTTCAAGCAATCAATCACTATTCCTCCGTATAGACATCAGTATACAGCCCCTAAGTACAATTGTTTTCATAGCACACTTGAACAAATAGTATTTTCGGAATAAAATTGGATTTTTTGAGAAAACGCTTTGATATAGGTATAGGACAGTAACTACTATTTATAAAGAACAACTAATTTGCCATCAAATTAAATAAAAATATACAGGGTGTTCCATTTAAAATAAGAAAGTTTTTAATGGTTGAATTTTTTCACAATGAGGCTTGAATTGTGACCACCCTGTACATTTTATGCCGAATTTGAAATGTTTTTGAGACTTGATGATCTCCTAGCTATTCGGTGAGCAAAAATGTTTAGTCCAAGCGCTAAGGTAAAAAAATTATATGGATTATTTCATCGTCATGCATTTGCCAAATAATTACAAAAATTCCAGATATCTCAAAAACTATTAGAGTCTGACAAAAACATTTTCTATAAAATGTGCTTAGTATTTAATGCTTAATCGAAAAGTGTAATAAAAATTACCATATTGTATTTAAAAAACGAAAGTAGGCAGCTACTTCCGGTATAACCGGAAATGACAGAAACATGTCAATATTTTAGTTAAAGAGAGCATATCGATAAACCCAAATTCCCAAAGTTTCAGGAACATATATTCAGTAGTTCTCCATAAAGTTCTAATGCAAGCTCGTCGTGAATCACCCTGTATACGAAAATATTTTGCTTATCACATTATCCGGTCTTCGGAACCAAATTTCACTAAAAAGCTTGTTAAATAAACGAGAGAGTGTCATTCGTATACAATATAATATATATGTGGTCACTACCTAACCTTAAAATTAATGTATTTTTAATTTGATGCATTAGTAGCTGATAATAATTCCACAAATAGTCAATATAGTCATTCATTCTTAATTTTTGTTTCAGAAAAAGTGAGGTTAAGAAACATACCACGTCGGATGAAAGTTAAAATAAAGCTCATCGTGCCGATTGTTACAAATATTCGGACGGAATTTGGCACCAAAAGTTTACACCAATCAGGGCACCGTCGGATCATCTTATCGTCAGAAATCGTATGCATGGAACGCTGTCTTAAATCGAACGAATCGAAACTTTGATTGCAATATTTATTTAACCGGATCAAGAGTACCCCCCCTCCGGTTTTCGAAGATGCTGAACACGATGGCGGTGTCAGAATTTCTCATTTGGGTTGCGCAACCCCTCAAAACGGCCAAAAACCACCCCCCAGAGGGGTTAAACGCGCTTCAAGAGGTTTCCCTGCAGAGAAGCACACTTTCCCTCCGTTTTCGAGGATGCTGAGCACGGTGGTGGTGTTGGATATCGCGTCCGACCCCTTCCAACCCCTCCACCGGCCATACTTGCCCCCGAAAGCGGAGAAATTTTATTTTTCAAGTATCAGGGGCAAATACTTATTCCCCCCCATTTTCAAGAATGCTGAACACGATGGCGGAGTCAGAATTTCTCTTTGGGGTTGCGCAACCCCTCAAAACGGCTAAAAACCACCGCCCAGAGGGGGAAAGTGTGTTTCCCTACAGGGAAACCTCTTGAAGCGTGTTTAACCCTTCTAGGGGTGGTTTTTGGCCGTTTTGAGGGGTTGCGCAACCCAAATGAGAAATTCTGACGCCGCCATCGTGTTCAGCATCCTCGAAAACGGGGGGGGGGGGGGGGGGAGGTACTCTTGTTCCGGCTGGAAATATTTCGATTTTTCGGGTCTTTTTCCGACTCACGGACGCCACTATATCTCAGTGTATGTTTTCTTTTGGTGGTTTTTAATTTTAATTAGGTAATAGCTATATTGCCTACCTCATAATAAGCCCGTGTAGTTACTAAAGATCACTTCTAATTAGCTAAACTACTCAAAAATGAATAAGGAACTGAAGATTTTTGGCACTTTTTCGACGATAAATATTTTATAGTAGAAATGAGTTAGGGAGGTCGCTGGTCGCTCTTGCAGGGCTGGATGGAGAATATTGTCGACTTTGAAATGACCCTAATTTATCGTTAAAAAGGGCTATGTTTCTGTGCTATACAGGGTGTTTTAGAGGTCATTGCTAATTTCAAAAATTTTTATGTGCTACAAAATTTAGTAGGTAATATGATTTCTGATTTTTTCGAGAGTATTTTTTGGAAAGTTTATTAGGTTCTGACCAGACTTTTTTGAATCATCGATTTATCCCGTGAAGCCAGGAAGATATTAATTTTTAAATTAAACCATACAATTTTTCAGATGCCTTATAGTGTTCAACAATTGGCATTCTCACGGAAGTGAATGAAGAACTTAGAGTTAAATTACTTACAATTACCACCGTATTCTCCAGATTTAAACCCGATTGAAAATCACGAATGCCTAGGAAATTTACGAGAAGCTTCTATCCCACTAGTAAAGTACTTTTTCTTTAGCAGATACATATGCTCAGGAAGAAAAACTGAGCAGGTAAGATACAAAGGTATTGTAAACTACAGATCGCATAATCCATTCATAAAACTCTTGGTAAGTGAAGCTGTGATTGTGTGAAATGTTATTGAAAATCAGCAATGGATGGAAGAGAGAACTACATGTTTGTTGACTGAACGGCAACAAAGTTGAAAAACTACCTTTTTCCAATTAAAGAAAATTATTAAGGATTTCCCGGTCAAATTATTTTTTAATAATTTACCAAATAAATGGATCGATAATTCCAGCAAGCAACGGCAAACGACGGGTTCTTAAAATTTTGCAGTGTCGGTAGTATTTGGTTCCTTATCTCTCTAGCCGCAACGGGCATGGCGTTACCGGTAGATTAAATCGGCCAGGATGACGCAACGTAACGTTAAAACAGACGGATAAAGAAATTCTGCAGGAGGCAGTAATTTTAGTCGGTTTTCTGGTGTCCACAGAAGCTGCACACGCCCGCGATTCAATTTTTTCAATACGGGGGTCCGCAAAAGTTGGGTACAGGTTTGTGTGTGTATTAAGTGTCTTTATGTCAAGTAATTCTGAGAATACCAGCTGTGGATTTCCCCTGAGAAATTTTGATCTTCGAAGACTCGTTTCTGGCGCGAGTATAAATAAGTTTTTACGGGAAAGTTATGTGACATTCTGAGTCCGGAATCAGTAGTAAGTGTGAAATAAAATATCTTAAGTTAGTATTAGTATTCACCCGAACAAACCCGGTTCGCGAGACTCGACTAACGAAAGGACTAACCCCTTCATTACCCTCAATGATAACAGACATTAAAATTAAATAAAGAAAAGCCTTCCGTGTTCAATATAATAACTTGCATTGTTATTGTATCCATTGGACAAGCCCGAGCCAATACTAAAATACAAAGTATAGTTTGAACAAAAAGTTAGGCCTCGTCCTACGTGCAAATTAAAATCAGTTATTTTACATTCTTAGACAAAATTCTTGCCCTTATCTTCTTCAATTGCGCTGGTGGACTGCTGACAGCTTCCAGTTAGCGGGGAAAGGTGGTGGGCCCACCCAAGACCGACTGACACGTGCGTGTCAAGTCGGCAATGGCATTATGCCTGGCATCCCTGACCAATAAACAACGAGAAATCGTAATCGACCAAGATAAGCGTCCGTAAAACTAATTAAGTAGGAACGTCTTCGGTTGCGATTACTTTTTCATTAATTATCATGACTGGCGACATAACTGATAGTGTCGACCAGCAATCATACATTTTCAAAATTTAAAAAGATTAAGAAAGTAGATGTGCTCTAAGTAAATAATTCCTGGGTGGGGAATTCACCTCTGGATAGAATTCAAAAATCGGGAAATTAAATTTCCAAAAATAGCCGTCTACTTAATAATCTGATTAAATTAAATTCAAATAAAACTTAAGGGGAAATTTGGTTATACGGGGGTTATCAAAAACCGTCTTACGTGAAACGCGCAGATAAGGAGAACGTTTAGAGTTACCTATCATTTATTAAGCGCACAACGGACGGACGTTTCGGGCTACCTACTCCACTCATATCATGGTATAATGTACGTACGTTCCGCTTGAAAAAATCCTTCGTGTTTTTTCCTCAATTCGGCGATATTATATCTAATGGTTAAATATTAAAACATATCCATACTTACCGATAAAAAGATAAATCCTTATTTAAATGATCCACTCTGTTATAAACTACAGATGAATGCACCATGATTGTTTATAATAAAGACGATGTTTCACCAATAATCACAAAAAACACAAATCAACCAAAATATATAGTCAATCCGTTAGATCAAAACGCCAACGTCGTAATGTTTTCGATATTAGTAATTCATTCATCTTTCGAGCCCAAAGTTGTAAAATAAAAATTGGTGTTGCCAGAGTGCAGTTGGATTAGTTTAAGATTCGTTTGATACTTTTAAGTATAATAATATTTTTTTAAAGAATCTCTCATCGCCTTCTCACAATTTATAGTAAAATTACTGGGAATTAAATTTATTTTAAGAGCAATTGCGGATTAATCTTAAGCCAGTTGTAATTGTAAAATTAAAAAATTTTTAATTGGGATTTTGCAAGATACCTTTGCGATAAATATGTCAATCTGACTATGCTTCAATAATTACCGAAAGAGGTGGGAAAGACTATTTGCAGTCGTTGCGTAGGCTAGAAAAGTACATTTTTCTCTCCGTAGTTTGTAATATCTTTGATCAGATACAATATTTTTAAATTCTATGCCTATTTCGATTATTATTATCATTCCATACATTCCTATTGAAGATATTAGAAAATTTCTTTAAGAGAAGTTATTCAAAATAAGAACTAAAAGACGATCGGATTATTTCCTTCCATCTCTTAGGCTTCTTTTAAAATTATTGATTATCCTAAATACTTAGGCGAGAGCATGGAATGAATATAATGAAAAATGGCATAGAATTTTGAAATTTTATATCTTACTTAGTTTTTCTTTCCGAACATATTTATTTAAAATTTGTTCGTATTTATCCTCAAAATGATTTAAGAAATTATCAGTTGCTTATTCATTGTTTAGTAGTTTATTTTGGCAAATTTCGACCAAAACGATGTAAAATATCAACAGTTGATTTATGATTGATTCAAGATGCATTCAAAAATCGCCGGTAGCAAACCGTTCTTAAAAATAAACTAAAACAAATCAAATATATATGCAAGTTATCTGATCTTTAAGAAGCAAAACTGTTTCTAGATCTTAGAAGTGAGAGTGCATCGACCTCGGCCACCATCAGCCGATAATTCCTGACTTGGGAGGTGTTTACGCTTGATTACTACCAGATACGATCTTTTTTTATTATGGTTAATACCAGGCAATCTTAGTTACATGGACATATTGCAGATAGTTAGCGGAAGTCTATTCGCACCTATAAATCGACGAGAATAATCGAATTGTATGTGGAAAAATCGAATTGGACACGGAAAAATTGAATTGTACGTGGAAAAATTATTAACGAAAAACGAAAACTGATTGATTAGTAAATGAATTTTTGAATATTCGATATTTAATAATTATCGTAGTGTATTAAACGAGTTACAGTGAGACCTCTCATAACCGACACCTGTAATAAGGGGACATCTCTATTAAGCGGACATTTTTTCATATTCCGGAACTAGGTATATGAAATTCCATGAAAAATCAACCTCTCTTGGGCGGACGCGGACAGGCTGTTTTCATACAAATAGTGCGAAAACCCGCCTTTAAACGGACAACATTTTTTTTTAAGTATTTGGGAGACGAATAAGTACGGTGCAAAAACTCTCTGAAGACAGACCGGCAACCAATCGCGTATGCGTGGCAGAGCGAAATTACTTCGCCTAATGAAAGTATGTGTGATTCCCCGACAGCAATCCGCCGTTTATTTGTGAATTGTAAGGTTAAAATCTTAAAGATTGGCACAAAAATGTCGCGTTTTGAGTCTGAAAGAGAATATTGATGTTGTGGAAGTTTGTAATTTGATAACAATGATTTGTGCGAGTTCATTAAAATTGCTAGCAATGTGCTATTAGAAGATGATAGTGACCCCATTCCTACCGATTATGTAAAGTCTGTTTCGTTGCCGTTGATAGCTCGATACCATCATTAAGGATTCAAAACAAGGGCCCGGTGGCCTAAAATATTTTACCTATAAAATGGTCTTTTTACGTACATCTAGCATAAAGATGAAGAAATTTTGACCTATTCCACCGGGTAACAGATAAAGTAACAATAGAGCCATAAAATGAAATGAAAGGATAATGATTAAAACGGCCCATCATGGTCGGAGAGTTGGGTTTTTAATGTAACCGCTTATTATTTTATTTAAATGTAATAGATTTTATGATTTTATGAATTTATTTACAAGAAAACTAATTTATTTACAGATCAAAAAATATTGACAATTTCAATAATTATAACTCGATAAAATGGTCCTCAGAAGAATCTGAAGAGTCATCATGTCCTACGCTTATTACTAAAGGCTCAATTTCCATAGTTGTGTCAATTACGTTGTCAAGTTCCCACATTTTTTGTTCCTCTACTATAGCATGTTTTATGGCGTTTTGCCAATTTTCTGATGACACATTTGCTAAAGAATGAAGCAAGAGGTGTCGCACTTCTTGCATTTTAAAAGTTATGTTATTTCTAGCAACATATCCTTTTACTTGAGCCCATATTAATTCGATAGGATTTAGCTCACAATGGTAAGGTGGTAAACGGAGCACTATAATACCTCGATCTCTTGCCATCTCGTCAATAACATACTTTTTATACTGTGATTTATGTAGCCTAACAATATCCAAAAGTTCTTTTTTTACCATGGTATTATCGTAACTCAATTCCTTTCGTTGTAACCAGTTTACGATTTCCGCCTTTTTCCATGAAGTTGTGGGAAGATTCTCTTTTAGCCTAGAGTGATAGCTGGCATTATCCATCACTATTACAGAATTAGCGGGAATGTATTCTATCATTTGCTTAAAATATTCCTCGAAAACATCAGCAGTCATTTCTTCATGATAGTCTTTAGTAGAATTCGACTGGAATTGTAATAATCCTTGATCCAAAAAGCCATTTGAACTTCCTATATGAGTTATAATAAGTCTGCGTCCCTTTCCAGATGGTGGTCTAAGTCCTGTTGACCAGCCTTCCATGACAGCTTGTCGAGAACTTAGGACATTTTTATCTTGCCAAACTTTAGATACGGTGTGCCCTTCGTTCAGCCAAGTTTCATCCAAATAGAAAATGTTTTTGCCTTCGCTGCGGTATTTTCGGATGAACCTTAAGTATTGACGTCTCCAGCAAATAATATCTGCTCTATCAATAAGAAAAGATTTTCTGTTTTGCTTCTCCCATCGAAAGTTCATATCATGAAGTATTTTCCATAGTTTCGTTCGTGATAGCTGTGGTAAGTCCTCGTCGTAGTTAATGGCTTGTAAAATTTTGTCTATAGTTGGTATTTCCTTGGCAAAATAAAAACTATGTACTTTTCTTCTAATACCATTTTTAATGAAATTGTCAATTTCTAACGGTTTCTTTCCTGGGAGAGGTTTTGGCTCACTGAGGTTCTTAGATTTTCTTTCACGCAAGAACCTATATATAGTAGCCTCTCCAACTCCTACCATATTGGCACACTCTGCAATGATGCTACGAACATCACTTGCAGGTTTCTGGTACACTAGAGCATCATGCACGTTTAATATTAATGTCTTTTCTCGGAGAGAATATGCACTCTTGCTAATTTGACGAAGACACGTTGGCGAAAAACTTGAAGCCATTGTTACAAGTATAGGAAATAATTCAACTTTGAGATAATGCAGTATCTAAATACAACTAAATACATAGTTTGACAAACGCACATCAAATGGCGTAATAACATCCTAAAGCAGGCAAAAATAGGTAAATTAATTACCCCTGTTGTACCTACTTTAACCCTAATCCTACTTAACAATGGACAGAGGCCAATTTTCTTATTAAATAAGGTAATTACTATTGGCAACGCCTATGGTTTACGGTTGTTTTATGGCTTCAACCCTCGATATGAGCTATCGACTGCAACAAAACGGACTTTAGTACAAACTGAAACCACATCACTATCTGACGACTCTGATGAAGAATTTGAATGCAGTAATCAAACAAAGGTCACCAATTATCAACAAGCCATTAGTATGGTAAAGGAATTATAAGAGTATGCAAAGCATAGAGGTGACTACAGCAATGGAATGGTTATCAGCCTTGCAATTACATTTTCTAGATTGCAAGTATAAAACGCAAACACGTCAAACTACGCTATTAAATTTTTTTAGTACTACATCCTAACTAAAACTAGTGTATTTTTGTTATGTTATGTTTATTTATACATACATATACATAGTAATAATTTTTCATTTACATATTACCTAATAGCACCTTTCCCATGGGCGGACAACTCTTTTAGGCGGACACATTTAGACGGTCCCGGAGGTGTCCGCCTAAGAGAGGTTTCACCGTATTAAATAATTTGGTAAAAAAGCTGTAAATGAATAAAATATGGTAAATAATAGGCAAATTAAAACATTTATAAATAAAAGCTCGATGTATAAGACAAGGTTGAAGCAACCTTGCAAAATGACTATAAAATTGGAGTTTTAAAATTCCTGAAACCAGTTAAGAGGTAGCCAACTAGTTAGTCCGTTATCGATATCAAGGATTAGAAGCCACGTTCGAGCAAATGCGTATAATTTAATAATACTCAGTAACATATTGCATTTTTAAAAATGTATTTACTGTTATTTTTTATGTCAAAAAATCTTTTATGAGCATCTATATGCAAAACATGAAATATATAGGAGCGTTCGCCGTTAGATAACTTCTTTTTCTTGGTAGTAAGTACCATTCAATCTGAATTAATCTAATTTTGCTAGATAACATACGGAAAATTCTTAATCTGTAATGCTTCTTAAAGTCGTATTAGAGTCGGCAATAATTATTTCCGTCGCAATGGCAACTATAATTGCACGAATTCATGTGCAGTACACCGTTCTCGATCAGCTGGCGCATTGCCAACAGTCATAAAAGCAGTGGTTAGTGTCGAAATCCCTAAAATACCCCCAGAATTAGAGATGGGCAAACCTGTTCGCTTTGATTAGCAGTTAAAGCAGCTACTGCTGTTTACAAATGGCAGTTCAAAAAAGTTGCTACGGATTAGCAGTACATATGCTTAATAAAGAATGTGAACTGTTAATTTAAGTACTGAAAGAAAATAATTCCCTTCCCGCTTCCGCTCCTACTAATACGTACTATTTGTAATTTTTGTAAAGTGTTTGAATTCTTGCTCCGCAATTCTATCTTTCCGCTTGTCCAAGGACAAATAATTCGGCAGCAGCATGGATTCTTTAAAGGTAGATCAACAACAAAAAACTTGCTTAGTATCTCACAAAGCATTGCGGAATCGATAGATGAGGATCTGCAGACTGATGTAATATATTTGGATTTCTCAAAGGCGTTTGACCGGCTTGATCACTCTATTTTAATTTCAAAGCTTAACAGATACGGTTTCTCACAGCCTTTAATAGCGCTTATCAGGTCATACCTTTCTGACCGCCGTCAGTATGTAGCTCTTCACGGCTATAACTCTGGTAACTATACAGCCAGTTCTGGAGTCCCACAGGGTTCTGTACTGGGGCCGTTACTTTTTATTCTCTTTATAAATGATATTGGCTTAGAGCTAACTGTTGAGTTCTTGGTATATGCGGATGATATTAAAATATTCAAAGGGATTAGAAATATCAATGACTGTATTATTCTTCAAAACAACTTAGATCTAATTAATAATTGGTGCTTGAAAAATAATCTTCAGCTAAACATTGAGAAGTGCAACGTTTTATCATTCACAAACAAACTTTCTGTCATTAAACATGACTATGTGCTTAAAAAGACAGTTATCTCCCGCTGCGACTCATTCTGCGACCTGGGAGTAGTTTTTGACTCAAAACTTTCTTTCGTCCCTCATATAAATAAGGTAGTGGGTGAATCTCTGCGGGGTTATGGGTTTATTGTGTGCTGCACAAGAGATTTCAATAACAGTGATGTCTTGAAGACATTGTACAATTCATATGTACGGTCCAAGTTAGAATATGCTGCAGTAATCTGGGCTCCTGAGTACACTGTTCATAGTAACGCCATTGAAGGTGTTCAAAGAAAATTCTTAAAATATCTTAGCTTTAAGAGAGACGGAATATATCCCATCCAGGGTTTTCCTCAATCCAGGTTACTTGAGGAATTTAATTACGGATCTCTCAGTGATCGCCGTGATTACCATCTTTTGATTACTTTGTTTAAATTATTAAATATTCAGTTGGATTGTATGGACATTTTGACGAAGCTTAACTTCAACGTGCCGCGCTTAGGTTCACGGCAAAACATAACATTCTATTTACCATGTCCAAGGACAAATATTTTGAAGTATTCTCCTATTTTTCAAATGTGTGACAAATACAATAAACACAATGAATTGGATTTTTTTAATTGTTCGATAAACATAGTTAAAAAGCTGGTGCCTCACTAAACTGCTTTTCAATTATATCATACGGTTTGCATATTTTTTTTGTTTATTGTAAGACTAAATAAGTTTTCAAATTTGTAATGTAATGTAATGCAATGTAAATTTATCTTATCTTAAGTTCAATTAAGATTATGTGCCTATATCTTTTGCCCTGCCTTGTAGTTGGGAAATGTTCCTGTAAGGCAGGTAAAGTAAATAACTAAATAAATAAAATAAATAATGTACCAGTTAGTTTAAAGAGCCATTAGCTGTTCATAGGTGCTTCGACCAACTAATAAACATTTAAAAATAACAGAATAATCCATCTCTACCCAGACTTGCACCGGCAATGGCAATGAAAATGGCAATGCGAGACAGCTGATCGGCAACGGTGTACTGCGCATGAATCCGTGCAATTTTAATTGTCAGAAGACTAGAATTGCCGACTGAAATACAGATTCCATTCTCGCATTGCGCCGGCAATGCGAGCAGTATTGGGCCAGCTGATCGAGAAAGGTTTAGTGCGCATGAATACCTGCAATTATAATTGCCATTGCCGGTGCAACAGACAAAATTTCCGACTCTAATACGGCTTTTAGCACTATTTTTCTAGTATAATGATGCCAAACTAGGGATTTTTTTCTCCAAATCTGGGGAATTTTAATGGTGATAGGGAAAATTTAGGAAAGCTTAAGGTGGCGATAAAAATATTTCCAAATGACCTTACTATGCAGAGTATCCAGGAAAATGTGGGAACTCTCCCGGTTATGAAAAAAACAAGTGAAAAGGGTACTACAAGTTCATATAAACTTTTTTCGTATAGGCCTCCTCTTCGGAGATATGGGCTCCCAAAGAGCTTCAATGGAATCAAGTTTTTTATATATAATTATTGAACCACCAGGTATGTATATTTAAATTTTCTTTTAATATGATGTATACCAGGTATGACCCTTCAAATTGCTATCCAAGAAAGTGTTATGAATTACTCACAGCTGTAGGAACGGACTAGCTGTGACAATCATGGTCCCTTTCTTTTGACGCCCTGTAGGATTAGAACTTTGGACAACGTTTTTTACATACCTTTAACTATTGACTAAAAATTAAGTACTCTTCATTCATGTCGCTAATCCTAACCGTTTTCGAAAAAATGAACATTTTAATTATATTATGTATTTGACGTATCTCGGTAAGAGATACATCTTTTTTCCTATCAAATGTAGCACCTCAAAAAAAAAGCTATTTCATATTTGACCCGTGAGAAGTTAGGAGACTCAGTGTAAATAAAATGACGTTTTCTAGAGAACTGTGAGGATTAGCGACATGAATGAAGAGTACTTAATTTTTAGTCAATAGTTGAAGGTATGTTCTTGAAACTATTGTCCAAGGTTCTTATCATACAGGGCATTAAAATAAGGGACCATGGGTATCACAGCTAATCCATTCCTGCAGCTGTGAGTAATTCACAACACTTTCTTGGGTAGTAATTTGAAGGGTCTTATCTGGTAAGTATATATCATATTAAAGAAAATTTTAAGTATACCTGGTGGTGAAATAATTATGTGTAAAAAACTTGATTCCATTGGAGCTCCGAAGAGGAGGCCTATACTAAAAAAGTTTATATGAGCTTGTTGTACTATTTTCACTTGTTTTCTTCATATATGGGAGATGTCCCACATTATCCCGGACACCCTGTATAGTTAAAGGCAAAAAAATTAAATAAGATATATAATATATAATAAGATATAATTTTATTTTGTTTGAATTAATACTGGATTCGTCAGTATAATATATAAAGGGTGTTTCTTAATAACATGCTTATATTTAAGGAGGTTATTCTTGGATCCATTTTCAGAAAAAAACTTAATATGAACATATGTCCTAAGCGTCTTAACTTTTGAAATACAGGATGTTAAAGATTTTCGTGTTTTCTTTAATAATTTGTTAAGATTAATGGCATAAATACTTCACAACTAGACTAGATAGACAACTGTCAAAACTGTTTATGTTTACGAAACAAAATCTGCTTCTTACCTACTCGATCCTTTTTAATCTTTGTTAATACCTAATTTCATAACAGAGTGCAATTTAATTTTTTTATACGAAAACTGTAAGTCAAACGACAAAAAATCAAGAGACGATGTTCTACATCATAATATACCTCTTGATGAATAGAAAGTCTTAAATTTCACAAAAATATCTAGAGCAGTATCATAGATATTAATAAAAAAGGAGATATTTTTTAAAAATTGTTCTGGTTTGTTCGGGTTCATTTTCTACTACACACGCTGAATACCAAGGTTTATAGAATTAATTTTGTTATAACCCCACATGCCTCAAAACGCTGTTTGTTTCTTTTCACTGTTCCAATTCTAGTAGAAATTTTTTATTTTATGATTTATGAAATTCACATACTTAATATTTTAAATCCACCGATATTTTATTTAAGAATACACAAATCATAATAATACTAAATACTAGATGATATCGTTCGATTCAGAATACTTATAAAGTGGAGTCCAAAATGCGTAAAATAAGTTGTTACCACTATTTAAAGAAACAGATTTAATGATGGTTGCGAAAAAACGTAACGTCGGATTAAAAATTTAATTAAATTATGTTACAGAGGCGAAGAAGTGGCAATGACAGCGTAAAACTTATATGCACATATATCTCGAAATAAAATCAGAAAATCAAAAAAAAAAAAAATCTAATTTGATCATTTCTATATCTAATTTGGTTACCGAGATTTGGGACACCCTGTATACAAAAATTGAAAATAAAATCTAGTACTTTTCAAGATATTAAAAAGTATCTAAAATAAATTTTTTTAAAATTCAATACTCTGTAGAAAAAAAATTTGAGCTGGAGCGAACATATGTTCACACCATCATAACCTAAGAAATCACAATCTTAAATTTTAGAACCCCATTAAGAGCCGCCATGTTTTTTCCAAAATACACTTTCTTTTTATTGTCTTGAAAACGATGCTTTCTTCCCATCAAACTTCAAGCGGTCAGACTGCTTCTCAGAGAGAATGTTTCAGTGTAAATAAAAAAATTAATCGCCATATTCTCAATAATTTACCTGGCGATAAATCTTTTGTTTTGATTTAATACAAATATTGGTAAATTAGATCCCTACCCAAGTAGCATTTTTAGACACAAATTGGACACACATTCTTTGCTGAGAAACGTTTCGAAACATTTTCGATTAAAATTATAAGGTTGTATCGAGGCATATGTGTTACGAAACTTTTGCGACACATTTTCGAATCCAGTTAATAGAAACACTTAAAGACGTGCTTGTTTGATTTAAAAAAATTAGGTTAGGTCCGATAACTTTCTTACTCGACCCCGTATACTTATTCTGAAAACGGCAGAATAATCAACAATCATTATAGAGAAACTTCTATATAAAACGTTTTTCTGTATCTCTTTAACTAAGAAATTATAGGGTAATTTCGAAATGGGCAATTTTTTGATTTTCCCCCGTATCTCTTAAGCGCGCGAAAATTTTCGAATTTTAATTTTACCATTTTAAGTTTGACCCAAAACGAGCACATGACACCTACATTACATTTTTGATAGCAATAACAATAACGGAGATACCCTACAAAAGTATCGAAAATGGGACATCCTGTACACGATTATTAAAATCATCGGTTTTTCCCAACACCACATTTTAACATTAAGTAAATATTAAGGGACTCCTATTACAGTGGCGCACCCTGGGTGGGATTTAGGGGTCGATCCCCGATTGTCATAAGCATTTTTAAGCAAATTTAACATTTAACTATACAGGGTGTAACAAATTAGTCCTTCACTATTGGGATTCGGTTAAATTGGGACAAATAATATTCCGCAATAAAATCAAAAATGAATGCAAGAGCTCCCAAAATATTTGGAAAAATCTAATCTGTTTCGGTTGTTTCACTTGGTTCATTGCTGCTTTTTATTCTCCGCAAGATATGATGATCAGATCAAGCAAAATTTGAGGTAAAAGCTGGTAAAAATAGATAGATAGATAAAACCAAAGTTATAATTAAGTCGTAAAATCATTAGCACTTAATTAGGAAACAACCGGGGTGTCATAAATCACCCCTGTTATATTTATATTATGGCCAACCTTAAAATTATTTCAGTTCAAATCAAAGCTTGTTTTTCTAATGTGGTGTGTCAATTAAATTAGAGTGGTTGAAAAGAATCAGTGTATTTAGTTCTATTATTCCGCTAGGTGGAATGGATGGAGCCTATTGCCGGTGGTAAGTACAATAGGGTGGAGTGAAATATTAAAATTTCGATTTTTGGATCGCCTATATGTTCAATAGTTGACAAGGAGGAAACTAAAAATCTCCTGAAAAGATTTTTGATTAAAAAAAAAATCTTCAGGTGGCGCATTGTGTTTAAAGTTTTAACTTAAGTCAAAATTTAAAGTTTTGATTTTTTCCTCGCTTATATGTTCAATAGGTGACGAGAAGCATGCTAAAAATATCCATTAAGGGATTTTGAATAAAACAATTATTTTCAGGTGGCACATTGTGCTTAAAATTTTAAGTTCGAAGTTAAAAAATGATAAATAAACAATAATTTCTAACTAAATTTACAGTGACTTTATACAATCTTGTATAAAGTCATTGTAACTAAATCCTACTTATCGCGCCCTCTAGTATAGATGCAGCAAAATGTATGTGAAACAGCTGAGCATGATCAAAGTCAGGTTTTCCCGCGATTTGCGCCGAATTAGATGCCTACTGCCTAACCTAAAATTTCGTGTCGGGCTGCTAATCGTGTTGTTTCAAAACAAATAACATAAACCTTAATAAACTAGTTGCAATTGGTTCGGATGGCACAGTTGTCAATACAGGGACAAAAAATGGTGTGATATCACAGTTAGAACATTTCGTAAGTCGACCATTACATTGGTTTATCAGTTTACTTCATTGCAACGAATTGCCGCTCCGTCATTTATTTCAAGATCTGGATGGAAACACATCGGGCCCTAAGCAGTTTTCTGGCATAATTGGTCACAATCTTCAATCTTGTGAGCGCCTAAAAATTGTTGCTTTCGATGCAGTCCCCGTAGAATTGCCCGCTGTTGATTTAAAGGGCTTAAGTAGCGATCAAAAATATCTTTTCGAGATTTGTCGCGCTATTTCAGAAGGTCAGTTACCAACGGACCTTGTAAACAGAGAACCAGGTAAGATGGCTCACTCTAGGTGGCTAACTACTGCCAATAGAATACTTCGACTTTATGTATCCACTGAAAATCCAACGGAAAATTTAATAATTTTAACAAATTTTGTAATGAAAGTTTATGCTCCTACCTGGTTTGAAGTTAAGACTTCTCCACACGTCAGAGATGCTCCAAAGCACTTGCTTGGCATGATAGAAAAGTCCGCATACTTACCGGAACATCTTAAAGAGATTGTGCACAAAGTCATTCAGAGAAATGGGATTTACGCACATTCTGAAATTATTTTACTCGCTATGCTCCAAGACGAAAGAAAACACATTCGAGAGCTAGCACTAAGGCGCATTATAAAGGTGAGAAAAAAAACTCAGTGTCCGAAGATACGTAAATTCGAAGTACCAAAATTGAATTTCAATGCAGAAGAATACTTCAATTTAATTAGTTGGTCGGATAAATGTTTGAGTGAGCCTCCAATTACCCAACATCTGACGAATGACGAACTTGAAACGAGGCTCTGTGATGGAACTTGCCAAGTTTCCCTGTCACTCTCAAGTAGTTGAGAGACATATTAAGTTGGTAACTGAGGCCTCAGCTAGCGTTTGTGGTGAAAAAGCTAGAGATGGATTTATAAGAAGTCGTCTGAAGTCGCGTTGTGATATGCCCCAATTTGAGACAAAAAGACACTTTTTTTCGAAATCTCGTGCTTCCGCGCCACCTGAATATGATGCATAGAAAAGCTAAAACGTCGCAGATGACATTTCTTAGCCCAACGGCTTTCAATATAGATATAGGCATTAATAATATAAGAAAAAAAAAATATATTTTTTATCTCTTAAATTTTCAAGATTTTTATTAAGTTTGCCGATGTGGCGCCACCTGAAGATGTAACTTAAACAAGCCCATATTTTGCAGAAAAGTTTGCCTAACCAATAGGCAGTTATTATAAATATAGGCGCTAATAAATATTGAAAAAATTTTTTTTTGCCTTATTTCACTCCACCCTAAAGTACAATCCTATAAATTTTTCAAATTAAAAATATTTACACTAGTACTTTTGATTTCATACATTTTGTTAACAAAAGTTGAATTAACTTAAACAATTTTTTTTAAATTAAAGAGATTAAAAAAACATAAAATAAATATTTCTCCAATGATAATATCGTAAAAATAAACCACCTTTGTTTATTCCAATTTCTATAATTTAATAACCATAAAATGGGGTAAGATATTAAAAACAAAATGCAATGTTACCATATTTATAACGGTTTCTTACAATTAAAAACATTTTTTATCTCATGTTACCAACATAATCTTTTGGCCACGATTCTGTGTCACCATCACCTACTAAACTAACTAAATCTGCGTTCAACAGGGTTATTCACGTTATTCGAGACGACATATTATAGCTAAGCTATTTGTTTTGGATAAAAACAAATATTCAGGGTGGATAGGGGCCTATTTGAGGTACATTTTAAAATTATTTTCATAATGTACCGGTTGTCCCAAAAACACGAAACGTATCCAAGTTGCATTTTTTTAAACGGAATGCCAAGTATATTATTTCATTTTCGGTTCCTACGATCAAAATAAATATTACTTTCATTAAGGTTTACCGTACTTAAACCTTACGGTTTGCGAAATATTTCATATTTTGTCAAATGTAGTAACAATTTTATTGATTAAATTCTCAACATGTATTTTGTTTTTTAAACCCAATTTCTCAGTGGACTCTACTCACTGATTAAGTTTTGTGTCACTAACTTATACACGGTGTCCAAAAAGTACTACTAAATAATTACAAGTTTGAAATGGTAATAACTTGCTTAATTTAAATATAACACCCTGTATTTTATGTCACTGGCAGATGTATAATTTAATTGTCTATCAAAAAGTATTAACCTCTCCCATAGCTAATTACTCGCATTTTCATAAAAAATGCAAATATTCACAAAGCAGGCTAATTATAATCAATTTAATATTAATCAAGTCGCCTATGACATTTTGACAGATCAGATCTAGATTCTAGAGAAACAGAGGGTTTACAGTGAATGTCAGTTACTTCTAAAAGTATTTCGCTGCAAATCGTCATTCATCGTAATAGTAGTAGTTTCTGTTTTTTTATTTTATTAGTTACTTAAAATGATAAGTTATCCAAAAGAAGAACGAATTGATACGATTTTTATTCTTGGAGAATGTCTGCAAAACTGCTTACTTGCTTCCCGAGGTTACGCTCAAAAACAGAAACCATCCAAATAGAGAGGTTCTCGAAAGATTGTTGACTCGATTTAAACAGACTGGGAGTATTCAGTATAAAAAACCCACTAAAAAGAAACTTGAGACAGGAAACGAAGAAAATGAATTTGCTGTAATTGGTTCTGTAATCGAAAATCCTCATATCGGTCAAAACCAAATTGCGCAAAATATCAACATTAGCCAAGCAAGTGTATCAAGGATTCTTCAGAAACATAGTTTCCATCCCTATAAAATTTAGCGTAACCAAGAACTTTCTGCAAACGATTTTGATAACCGAGTGGAATTTTGTATGTGGGTGTTAGACAAAGTGGCAGATAATGAAAAGTTTTTTAATTTTGTTATGTTTAGTGATGAATAATGGATCTGATAATAGACATAATTTTCATTATTATTCTGATTCCAATCCACATCAATTTAGAATAGTAAATAATCAACACAGATGGTCAGTGAATGTTTGGGGCGGAATAATGGGTCGATATTTAATCGGTCCTTACTTTTTCGAAAACAATTTAAATGGGGAATTGTTTTTAGATTTTTTGATAAATCAATTGCCAATATTGTTGCAAGACATTCCCATCGCCATCAGAGAAATGATGTGGCCTCAAATGGATAGAGCACCAGCACATTCCTATCATAGGGTCCGTGAATTTTTAAATTTCCAATTTCAAAATCGATGGATTGGAAGAAATAGACCTCAGAATTGGCCCCCAAGATCACCCGACTTGACTTCACCTGATTTATTTTTATGGGGATATGTAAAAGGAATCGTTTATAACGCAGCTCCAACAACACCGGATAATATGAAGGCGCGTATTAGAGAAGCTTTCCGAAACATCACCCCAGAAATGCTGTCAAATGTTGCTGAAGGTTTTAAAAAGAGGATACGTTTGTGTTTAGAGTAGGATGGTCGCCATTTTGAACACTTGTTATAAATATAAACAATTGTTTGTTGTAGGTATGTCCAGCAATATTTTCTGTCGTTACCTTTACTACTAAGTATTGCATTTTCCCTCTGTTTCTCTAGAATCTAGATCTGATCTGTCAAAATGTCATAGGCGACTTGATTAATATTAAATTGATTATAATTAGCCTGCTTTGTGAATATTTGCATTTTTTATGAAAATGCGAGTAATTAGCTATGGGAGAGGTTAATACTTTTTGATAGACAATTAAATTCTACATCCGCTAGTGACATAAAATACAGGATGTTATATTTAAATTAAGCAAGTTATTACCATTTCAAACTTGTAATTATTTAGTAGTACTTTTTGGACAGCGTGTATAAGTTAGTGAATTTTTCATAACTGATACACAAAACTTAATCAGTGAGTAGAGTCCACTTACAAATTGGGTTTAAAAAACAAAATACATGTTGAGAATTTAATCAATAAAATTGTTACTACATTTTGACAAAATATATTTCGCAAACCGTAAGGTTTAAGTACGGTAAACCTAATTAAGGTAATATTTATTTTGATCGTAGGAACCGAAAATGAAATAATATACTGGGCATTCCATTTAAAAAATGCAACTTTGATACGTTTCGTGTTTTTTGGACAACCGGTACATTATGAAAATAATTTTAAAATGTACCTCAAATAGGCCCTTATTCACCCTGAATATTTGTTTTTATCCAAAACAAATAGCTTAGCTATAATATGTCGTCTCGAATAACGTGAATAACCCTGTATAGCACGTACTGGTTTTCCGACGTTTTGTTCCTTAAATGGACCATCTTCATTAAAATATCCCTAGTACGTTCCTGTTTTTCTGTCTTTAATTATCATTATTACGTTCTCCTACTGGTTTTTCTTCGTTTCAAACTGAAATGTGACTCTTAAAACCAGCGCATTTTAAGACTTATTACAAAAGGCATTGAGTGTTACAATTTCGAATTAATTTTTCAAACGAAATTAAGATGGTCAATTTAAACAAAAAGATGTAGGCCCGTTTTTAAAAGAATTAAGCTGATGATGGCGGTCCAAAGACGAAACGTCGCATCAAAATCTTATTATGCCACCTTGTGGAGAATAAAAAGTCAGGAAAAAATAAAACCCGAAACGCAAATTTTTAGATTTTTCCAAATATTTTGAAAGCCCGTGTATTTATTTTTGATTTTTTTGCGGCATATTTTCGGGCCCATAATTACTCAAGTTGGCCCCCAATTTAACCTACTTCGTATCTCTTATCGTTTCCGAAATCCCAATGGTGTATATTTGTATTTATACAGGGTGTCCGCTAAGTAATGGGACATGGAAAAACCACAGACTCCTTACGTAAAAATATTAGGATTTAATTATACTTACCTATATCCGAAAGTTGATATTAACTGAGATACAGGGTGTTCAAGTTAAAACTTCATTTTTTGTTTTTCTCTAATAACTTTGACAGAAACCAACGGTTTTTTACTAAATTTGGCAATTATGGTTTTTTTAGGATGAGAAACTGATTTTTTCGTGAAATTTTAATGTACAATGTAGGGAGCGCTGCCTGCGACATCTTTTGCACATTTGTTAGGTCATAACTTTTTTGTGCCTCCGTGTATTTAAGTGTTTAATGAAAAAAATACATTATTTATTACGTAAAAAAGGTACACTAATTTCAGGTCGCCCGGAGTTACCTTTTCGGAGATATATGCATTTATATTGTTTAGTGCCTATTATTAATTTGCAAACAAATTTTTTTTTAAAGTAACCTATGAGAAAACAAAACAGTTTCTATGAAACCTCCATGTTGTTATTTGTTTGTTGTTTATTGTAAAATAGCTGTGTAAAAAAAGTTTCATTTTTGAGTTTATCCTAAGTTCAGTAACAATGCCGAAACACAATAATCAACAAACAAATAACAACATGGAGGTTTCGTAGCAAGTGTATCTCTAAATTTCATTTGTTTTCTAATAGGTTATTTTAAAAAAAAATTTTGTTTGCAAATTAATAATAGGCACTTAACAATATAAATGCATATATCTCCGAAACGGCAACTCTGGGCGACCTGAAATTACTGTACCTTTTTTACGTAATAAATATGAGAAAAGTATTATTTTCATTAAACACTTAAATACACGGAGGCACAAAAACGTTATGACCTAATAAATGTGCAAAAAATGCCGCAGGCAGCGTCCCCTATATTGTACATTAAAATTTCACCAAGAAATCAGTTCCTCATCCTAAAAAAACCATAATTGCCATATTTTGTAAAAAAACCGTTGGTTTCTGTCAAAGTTATTAGAGAAAAACAAAAATGAAGTTTTAAGTTTAACACCCTGTATCTCAGTTAATATCAACTTTCGGATATAGGTAAGTATAATTAAATCCTAATATTTTTCCGTAAGGAGTATGTGGTTTTTTCATGTATAAAACACAAAATTCATAAAACCCACTGAAAAAGATTCAGGGTGCGCCGCTGCCTATTAAGATAGGTCACGATAGTGTGATTGAAATTGATCTACTTTTAGGGCGCACGAATATTCTACATGCTTCTTTACTTACTATAAACTGTGCTATAACTGTGTAATCCAACAGAAATAGAACCAATTACAACATATCACAAGAATTGCAAATAGTTCAAACAATTCAATCAAAGAGAAATCTAACTATTTTTCTTTATCTCTACACTGCAATAAGTCGATAAAAATCACTAACTGGAGCACTCAATAATTAGTACATATTAAAACTGTATTAAACAAACAGTACCATTTTAGAACAAAACGTACAGACACGGGTACCACTTTAAAAAGAAAATATAACCTAAATATTTTCGCGTATAGATTTCACTCGAACTCGCACTGGTTGGTTCTCATCGACGGTACACGGTACCATGCGATATACCACGATGGTTGTTGAATACTGAAATGTGGTACCGATACAATGGTACTTCTTTCCTGCTATAGGAATATTGGGTAAGTACTGCTATAGCTTAGAGGAGATTGTAGCGCAGTTGCCAGGTTGTTAAATATTTCGGTATTCCGCTATATGGTTTTGGTATTAATTATGATTAGATGATTGAATTTTAATGTTCGCAACAAGCGCGGAACCATGGGGGTCGTTAGAACATTTTGTAGGGGGGTGGCAATGATAAAATAAATAATTTTGCAGGCGAAAGCCCCGCAGGAGACATTTTTTATGGACCACGCCCCACGAACAAACCCAAAATACACACCTAAATTCGGGGTCAATTATTTATAGTAAATACTAGAAACACAGATGCGGTAAGGTGTGAATTCAGATAACTTTACAGAATTTTTGACGAATTCTCGTTATACACCGTGTCCCAGATAAGGAGGGCCAGTACAGGGATCTTAGGAACCGTAAGAGATACAGTTGTTGCAGAATTATACCATCGACTCTTACTGCCATAAATAAACTACCTGATTAGACCCTATTGTATACGCCTCAACATCTTCAAAGCTCAATAAATGGGATCAGGGCCGGTTTGAAAATGTATACCACACCACATGATTTATTTTTATAATTTAAAATAAATAGATAGGTATTTTTAGTTTTAGGTACCTATAATAAATGTAAAATAATGATAACAATTAATGATAATTGAAAATAATATAATTTAAAAGTATAACTATTAGGATAACAAGTACAATAAAAATTAATTAAATTCTAAGAAACTATTGATAATTTATACAAAATTTAACTCTGTATCACTATCACTATCTTCATCTAAGCCTAACTTATAATTAAGGGTTGAACATTTGTAATCATACAATTGTAAGAATTTTTCACCTTATTACATGCTGTACACAGTTTTTCCAGCTGTCTGCAGAAATTTTTCTTACTTCGTTTTTAATTAATTCTACTACAGATACATTTAATGTAGGAGAAATATTATTTCTTCTAATATTGGATTTTAATTGGTGCCATATTAACAGGTTTAAGTACTGTCTCTTACCGAAGATAAAGGAGTTTTTGTCAAAGTAGACGTCTCTGCTAAAGCATTCATCGAATTAAAATTTCTACTCAACAACGATTGATACACATTTTTAATTATTAGTTTGGCATCGGTAGATAAATGATTTCTTTTAAAAATTACACTTGAAGATGCCCCCCTATCAGCACAATTCCAAGGACGCCACATTCTACCACTAATAAGCCTAACTAAAAATTACTCGCCGGAAAACAACTAAAGATTAAAATTATTAAAAATCACTTTGTATTTATATATGCATCAGGCATAGGTATAAATTGAATTTGTATACCTGGTCCGGCTCTGCTCGAAAAGGTTTTAAAATCTGGGATTTCCTTATTTATTTTATGGTCGAAGGGAGGCCAATGAGGTTTTATTGCAGTCAAAAGATTAACTGTATAATTCTGCAAATACTATACGAAGTCGGTTAAATGAACCGTTTAGAAAGTTTTAAAATTCCGAGTAGTTCCGGAGATATCCGAAGGGCCATTATCAACTTTCTTTTTTTAAATACGGTCCTTTTTTCCTGATATTGGAATTTGAGAGCCTTTTTTCTTGTCCAGGCAGGCTCCGCAACGCCGCGACCAAGCAACCAACAAGAAAAAACAAACAAGCGGTTAGTTGTGCTGCATCCACAAATCTAGTTTTTTATTTTCGTATATTTGATTTTTAGATTTTCTAATAAATCCCCAGATTTACCCTTTGTGGTCTGCGTTAAATTAATTTCGGGTTTAAGTCTTCCCGCATTCTTCCCTTCAATTTTTTGCTCTGAACTCAAAGAGCTAAAGTTATTTTTTAAAAAGTCCACCGTCAAACGAGTCACTTAATAAATATATCCTTAAGGCCGTATTACAGTCGGGAATTTTTATGGCGCCAGCAATGGCAATTATAATTCAAGGATTCAGGCGCAGTACACCGTTCTCCGTACTACAGTCAGACATTCTACTCTTCTGCCAATTAAAATGACACGGATTCATGCGCAGTACACTGTTCCCGATCAGCTGTCTCTCATTACCAGAAATGGGGCAGGCGCCATTTTAATTGCCCTTGCCGGCGCAATTGGGTAGACATGGATTATTTTGTTATTTTTAACTGTTTATTATTTAGCCGAACCAGGTATGAACAGGTAATGGCCATTTAAACCCACTGGTACTTAAATTAGCAGTTTACATTCTTTATTAAACTTATGGACTGCTAATTCAGCAACTTTTGCACCTCCTATTTGTAAATAGCAGTAGCTGCTTTAACTGGTAATCAAAACGAACAGGTTTGCACATCTCTAATTCTGGGGATATTTTACGGATTTCGACAGTACCCACTGCTGTTCTGACCGTTGACAATGCTCCAGCTGATCGAAAACGGCCTTTAATATTAAAATATTGAAACATCCACGCTCGAATTTCTACATAGGCGCGAACAAACAGACAAAGGCCCACTTCACAAAAATTGTGCGACTTGTCCCCCGCCTCCACCACTAAAGACAGACTGCATTATGTCCCCAAGTAACACCAAAGGCTTCAAATAGGCTGTGGCAACGTTATTCCAGCTAAATTTAGAGCATTTTAGCTTTTACAGAAAGCTTCCTAGACACTCTTATGACGTCCTTAAAACGCTGTGACAGCCGAAATGGCTTCTAAATGGATTTTACAGCCATATGGCTGCAGAATTTTTTTAGGTTAGTAGCCGTTTAAGTGTGCAACATATGGGAAAGTTTTTTATTACCGATTTCTCAGAAAATTTTATTCTTGATAAAAGTTGGTGCATGTTTGATAATCGTATTTGGTGCACTTGGAATCGTTGCAAGTCAAATGACGTACAGGGTACGACAAAAAATATAAAACTTGTACAAGAATAAAGTACCCCTATTTCAGAAAATGCAGCGAAATGTTATTAAGAAAAGGTGTTTAGAATTAAAAGTTATGCATAGGTTTGAAAACGTGGCCTCATAAAATAAAAAACAAAAATTTTTTAAAAATACCTATTAATTATTTCCCAAAAAAAAAATTTTTTTTATTATCACCGTAAAAACCTTGATAAATTAAACAAAATCAAATCAATTTCACACATCTTTGTTCAAATTCAGGCATATTTGTAAAATTAACTTAGCTTTTTAATTTATTAAGGAATCACAACCTTCACGTTTGTTGCAAGGGCATTAAACACTTTGAAATACCGTAAAAATTATTTTTAACAAAATAAAACATTAGTAATGATAATTTTCAAATTAAAAACTCCCATTTAGAGTGCAAAATTTTTATTTTAAATGTTTATTAGAAAATTGTACAAAATAATCGACAAACATGAAATTCTACTAAAAAAATGGCGTTGTGTGGCATTATTAACAAATTATCAACGCGTCTCCGTATGTCCACCTTCACGTTCAATGCATTTAATTGTCCGATCATAAAATTCACTAAGCGTGGATCGCAAAACACTTGCTGGAATATTTCTGCAATGAAATCGTATCGAATTTTCAAGCTCCCCAACATTATTAAAGGGTCGATCCTTGTACACTTTTTGCTTTAAATATCCCCATAAAAAAAATCTAGTGGAGTGAGATCTGGCGAACGAGGAGGCCACCGTGGATCGGTATTTCGTCCTAACCATTTATCACCAAATTCTCCATTTAACCATTCAGAAACAATTCTAGCAGAATGAGCCGGACAACCATCATGTACAAACCATAATTTACGTCGTTCTTGTATACATACTCATATTATCCAAAAAATCTGTTAGTTCGTTTTCCATTCCAAAAAATGTAAATAGGTAGCAATAGTTAGGTTTTGGCGAAAAAAGAACGGCCCTATTAATTTGTCGTTAATAATACCGCACCAAACGTTTGTTTTTTGGCAATACTGGTTTTTGTTGTCAATTTCAAAATTTGGATTTTCGTCCGACCACCACCTACAATTTTTTGGGAAGAAACAACGCCATTTGTAGTGAACGTGGATTCATCCCCTCATCCGAACAAACCCAAAAGGTATGTGTCTATGGAAATCACGTTGATTTTCTATTTCTCCTTGAATCCACATGCAATTCATAGTCTCGTCTTTGAAACGTGCAAATAAACAATGGCTTATAGGCGTGATATTTATGTTTTTTAAGAATCTCCTTAATAGAGGTTTCTTTATACCCGTATAAGCATGCACTTCTTGGGTGGATCTTCTAGGGTTTTCAACAACTGCTTGAAGTACTTCTAATTGATTTTCTTCAGTACATACAGTTTTGGTACGTTCATTTTTATATTTATACTCTAAAGACCCTGTCTGTTTAAAATTATTTAAAATTCTGCTTATGGTTGAATAATGGACTTGTTTATCTGGATGTCGTTCATTGAATATAACTCCTGCTTCACGCATTGTTTTATAGTTATCTCCACATATTAGCACTAATTCTGCCTTTTCGGCTAACGTTAACTGTACTGGAGGAGGCATTTGAGATCAGCTAATAACAATAATTATTTAAGAATGAATAATGCCATCAAACTGTCATAATGTTTACTTTTTAACCCTTATTTGTTTTTTTCCATAGGTATCTGCGACTATTTTAGTAGAATTTCATGTTTGTCGATTATTTTGTACAATTTTCTAATAAACATTTAAAATAAAAATGTTTGCACTTTAAATGGGAGTTTTTAATTTGAAAATTATCATTACTAATGTTTTATCTTGTTAAAAATAATTTTTACGGTATTTTAAAGTTGTGTTTAATGTCCTTGCAACAAACATGAAGTTTGTGATTCCTTAATAAATTAAAAAGCTAAGTTAATTTTACAAATATGCTTGAATTTGAACAAAGATGTGTGAAATTGATTTGATTTTGTTTAATTTATTAAGGTTTTTAGGGTGATAATAAAAAAAAAATTTTTTTTGGGAAATAATTAATATTTTTAAAAATTTTTTATTTTTTATTTTATGAGGCCACGTATTCAAACCTATGCATAACTTTTAATTTTAAACACCTTTTCTTAATAACATTTCGCTGAATTTTCTGAAATAGGGGTACTTTATTCTTGTACAAGTTTTATATTTTTTGTCGTACCCTGTACGTCATTTGACTTGCAACCATTCCAAGTGCACCAAATACGATTATCGAACATGCACCAACTTTTATCAAGAATAAAATTTTCTGAGAAATCGGTAATAAAAAACTTTCCCATATGTTGCGCACTTAAACGGCCACACGTATAGATTTGGATAGTTTAGGAAGCATAATGGCGGTATAGTATTAGTTATTTATAGGCGATAACTTCTCGGACAAGAAAATGAATGTGGGAAGGTAGTTTCATCGTTAAATATGGGTACGGTAGCCGGTAGCTCTTCTGTCTTCACTGGCTTCATTTATTTCCTATATTTTAGAAAATTCAATAAATTTTGTAATAATTTAAAATGATATATTTGAAACAAAAATGCATTAAATATATTCCTGAACATAGTTTGTCTAATTAAAAGTTAGAGAATTTTTATTCGTTAATATTCTTGTTTTTAAAAGCAAAAATAAAAATTATTAATTTTCTTAAAATGTCCGATGTTCTCTTTTATTCTCCTGCCACAATATTGTACGAAATAAATGGCCGTCAACTTAAGACATGGCGGTTAATTATCCAGTTATTTTGAAGGAATAGTTACCACTTTTTAGCCTATAATTTACTAAATTATTATATGGTGTTGTTGGATTTTCATTCGTTAGCAGTAAAGTCAGCTAAATATTATGACATAATGGCATTGTCCATAAAATAGCTTTTTTTTGGCAAAATAAAGGTACTATCCAACCAAAAAGTATGACTATTACTTCCAGCTGTAGTTTGGCAATAAAAATGGCATTTAAATATAATATAAATATATTCAGGGCAGAATCTAATACCTCATCATCTTTGTTCCTGGAACCTGTCAATGGAAATGAAGTCATCAAACACATAAACAGTTTAAAAAATGATAGTGCCCCGGGCATGGATAAACTGGATACCAGAATTATCAAAAAAACACATATGTACATGATTTCTCCTCTTGTACATATAATTAATCTAATTTTCAGTAGTGGCGAAGTTCCAAAACAATTTAAAATTTCAATAGTTACCCCAATTTACAAATCTGGAGATAAATCAAGTATAAATAATTATCGCCCGATTAGTTTGATTAATAATTTTGCCAAGGTGTTCGAGAAATGTCTTAAAGACAGGATCTTGAAATACTTTGATCTGAATAACATGCTCTCAAAGAATCAATACGGGTTTATTAACGGCGTTGGGACCTCTGACGCGCTGTATCAACTTACGAAGGAGGTAACTGATACGTTAGAGCGCAACGAAAAATGTATTGCTGTGTTTTTGGATTTGGTCAAGGCCTTTGAAACACCTGCTTTTGGAGAAATTACATAAGCACGGTGTTAGGGGCGCCGCGTTGGAGGTATTTCAAAGCTACCTAAAGGATAGAATCCAGTTTGTTAAAATTGACAATATCTTGAGTGATCCTCTGGATGTTAAAATAGGCATACCACAAGGTACCGTACTGGGCCCAATTCTTTTCATTTTATACATAAACTCCTTAACTAAATTGAATTTAAATAATGGATCCATAATATCATATGCTGATGACACAGCTGCTATTTTTTCTGGAAAAACCTGGCACGAGGTAAAACATAATACAATTAATGGAATGTATAAAATAAAAAATTGGCTTGATACTTTTAAATTATCCTTCAACGTTAAGAAAACAAACTATATCTCCTTTTCCTTAAATGAGGCTAATCGCCCCGATTTTGAACATATTAAAATTGATAATTTAGATGACTTAATTAATGAAGTTCCATCGACAAGATATTTGGGAATAACTGTTGACAAACACTTAAAGTGGGACCAGCATGTTCTTCACTTGGCAAGAAGTGTAAGAAAGCCAATTTACAAGTTTTACATCCTAAGAGAAATCTTGGGTAAGAAACTTCTAATTGCAGTTTACAAAGCTATTGTCAAGTCCTTAATAAGGTATGGCATAGTTGTGTGTGGTGGTCTTTACAATAATGCCCTAAAACCCTTAAATTTGGCACAAAATTATATTCTTAAGGTACTTTATAAGAAACATAAACGTTTTTCAACACAACTTCTTTACACGGGGGATGTATTTAATGTTCGAGCTTTGTATGTCATTGAAGTATGTTCTTTTGTTTATAAAAATCATAACCTGAAAAATTACATTTTCCATCCGTATCATACTAGAGGCAAGGCTAATAGGAAAATTATCATACCAAATAGTAACACTAATGTTAATCTCAGGTTTGTCAATTGTTTGGCGCCAAAAATCTTTAATCTTCTACCGTTACACATAAAAAATGTCACTAGAATTAGATTGTTTAAGATAAAATGTCGGAGATTTATTTTTGACAATATGGAAGTCTTTATGTCACTTTTTTAGATGCTAACAGGTTTCCTGTTGTCTGTTCGAACTAACCTAGGTCTTTTTTTGTATAGAGTTTGTTCTTGATTTTTTTTCTTTTTATATCATTCCTGTTTTCTAAGCACATACAGATGTTCAGTCATCTAGGTGCTTTTTCCGGTTTCTCCCTCTTTCTCTTTATTAATGATGTCTTAAAATAATTTAAGTAATTTCTAGTTTAAGATCCTTTGATTAAATTATATTATTGTAAACTTGACAATTGAATTTTGATATTTGTTGATAAAGAAAAGAAATAAAGTATTATTATTATTATTATTATATTTAGCAAAGTTTGAAAGCAAACTAGTAACGTTGGAAAATTTAGTTGTAAAATTATGCCCGTTTTAGGTTATTACAGATGCAAATGAAAATCAAAGAGCTGCAGATTTTAAAAGCCGGATTACAGCAATGTGGGAGTTGTAGCAACGTTATCCTTGCCAATGATTAGCTTTAAAAGTTTTTTTGGACAATCCGTGTTACTTGGGTCCCGCCTATTTGATCGCATATGCGAACATTTCTCGTCATCAACGACGTCAGGGACGACTGGCCCAATGGCCGGAACGCGCCACGTTGAGAGATATAATACAGTTTTGTTTGACGGTACGATAAAATATTAGGTAGCGTCGGACTCTATACGATAAATAATATTAAATGGACATAAATTAATCGTTTTGGGGATGCACGTGCACATGTGGTCCTGTGGAAGAACCGCCACTGTTAAGCCGCGTTCTCAGAGCTACGTACTGTCGCCCGCGACACCAACCTAACCAATCAGAACCGTTTTTGTCATTACCCCTCATCCCCATGCCGCTCTAGCGGTGTTGCCAGGTATCTGGTAAAATTTCACCAGATCTGGTGATTTTTTGTGATTTATAAAATATACCGCCCCCAACACGGAACTGGTAACACCAGAAAACGGACTTTTTTAAAAAGATTTTCATGGATCACCAGATTATTCATAAAATCACAAAAAGATCAACAGATCTGGTGACATTTCACGAGATACCTGGCAACACTGCGCTGTAGTATTATTAATTTTTTATTTTGTTTTGAAATTTGAACCTCAGTTTTCCGAAATAAGTATTCGTTGTTTCCGAACAAAGGTAATTACTAATTATTTGGTCCTAAAATATTGCGAATAGTATGTACTTTTGCTTTCAAAATTTATTTGATCATTACCTACCTAATTGCCATAAAATATTTAGATAATTTTTAATTACATTCATCTTTTTAATTACATTGGTTTATATTTTTACTAACCAGAATAAATATACATATTTTGAGGAGTAGAATACGAAAATAAAAATCAAATTTGACGCTGTCATCGAAAAAAATCTTAAAAAAAAAACAAACCTATAACGTCCTAGAGGGGAAAATGTTAATCCAACAGCCAAATTTCTTCTCCGCATTCCACATACTCACACCCTAAAAAAACGTAAATATTGGCCTGCTGTAATCGGAAGAGATTATCTACTATACAACAATTTCAAGTTTAAAACATTAAATTTTAGGTTAAACAAGAACCATAATGGATGTGGACACAAATTCAAATTATATTCCTGTGGAAATTCTTCACCGCTCTGGAGCTAAATTTAGAATAAAGTTATCTGCAGAAGAAAGTGCAAGAGTTAATAATACTGGTAAAACATAATTTTGAATTAAAATTGTAAACTGTTTTTAAAGTCACGAGGTATGTTGTTAGCCCTACTGTTGGCAGTTTCGTAATGTTATCTAAAAATTAGTTTTGTAGCTCTATAGATCCCTAAATCTTATAATATAAATATTTTTAAATTATTGTAGATACAGATTACAAAGAGCAAGTATGCTCTGCATGAAGATGGCTTTGTATCTGCTTGGAATGAAGATATAAAGGAGACACAAGCTAGTGAGGATAGTAGCCAAGCTATCGAATGCCTGCCTATTACAATTAGTACCACGAGACCTAGGGTATGGAATATGAATGATGAGGAGACACTGTCAGAACGCCCATGTCTATGATTTTAGACTTCCTTATTGGAGGAATGAAATGGTTCTCTTACCTACCTACTTAACAGTGGTTAATAAAAACTACCTAATAAGATGTGTAAATGTATTTGTTTTTCTAGTGCATAGTAGTCCTAAATACAGTAGAGTCTAGATATAGTGCACGCGTGTGTTGCTCTACCGAGGTTGTTCACTATTTCAAGTTTATGATTAAATAAATACAGGAATAAAACTGGGCTGTTTTCATTACATTTATATTTTGAGCTTTAAAATGCACAAATTAGTTAGTGAAAGGAAATAAGTCAGTTAATTTAGTCTGTTTTCTGGCTTCTTGTAACATTTTTTTAACGAAATTAGCTCTTTAGTCTTGAAGAATAATCATATTAAAATACACTGCCAGATATTATTCAAATATTTGCTTCGCCGCTTTCATTATCAAAGTCTCAGTCAGTATGATAAATTATTCAAAACGAAATTTGTACAAAACAAATTGTTTTCATTTACAAAACAATAACAAAATATTGTAAGGTTAGGTTACATCCGAATGGCAAGTGACAGACGTCACCCCCTACAAAAAGAGTGGGGGACTGTCGCTGCGACACGTCGAAGCTCTGAGAACGCGGCTTTATAATGCATTGCCGCATGCCGCATGTTGCCTCATATCAGTTCAATTCTGCCGTAAGAAACGCTCTCTCTTCTACGAAACTTAAAACTTACACTCGCCATTATGTGAAGAATAATATTTTGAGAAATATTGCAATTATTCAAATAATTGTGAATTCGGACTGCGGACTCTCCCCTACCAGACAACGTAACACAGATTGAGTGTCCCAAAGACGTTCCAGGGACGTACGTCCGGGATGTAAGAATCGTCCTAGGGAAGTCGCCTATAAATCTCTCAAATCTCCGGGAGGTCTCGGGAAGGTTCCATTGAGACAAATTGAGATGTACTGTGGACGCGCCCCAATTTCATCCTACATGATGATATAGGGACTATAATAGGACCTTAAGAAGGCGGGTTGATCTAAATAGGATAGGTAGGATGTATTTAGGACTTATATAGGATGCGTTTAGGATGCATTTGGGATATTCAGTCGTTATATGTAATACTTTAAAATGAACTAATCTAATTTAAAAATCGTATTGCAAATGCTACTATTTATCTGGGTACAGATCACCCCTAGAGACCTATGGGATATTCAAAAAGTGTTTTAAACAAGCTTCTTTATTTTTAATACATATTATTGACAATGTATATGTTTATCTGGAAGATAGAACTTTCCAAACCTGGGTAGATGATGAACTATCTACCGTTAAAAACATAAGAGCAGGCGTGCCTCAAGGATCAGCTTTAGCCCCCCTACTATTCAACGTTTACACAGCGGATATTCCCCAGCTCCAGTGGTGTGACAAATATATATATGCGGATGACACAGGCATCGCAGTGACAGGAAGGAGCCCCCGACTAATACTGGTCAGGCTTAAAAGGAACATAGCCATTCTGGAAGAGTGGCTAAAAAAGTGGAAGATAAAGATAAATCCCGATAAGACTCAGGCAATTTACTTTTCAAAATCGCGTTACAAATTCCCGGCGGGGAAAGTCAAGGTTGGAAACAAAGATATAGACTAGCAACAAAGCGTTAAATATCTAGGTTTGTACTTTGACAGAAGGCTCAATTGGAAAGTAAATACAGCCAACACCATCAAGAAAGCCAATCAACAACTAGGCGCAATATACTGTCTGCTGAACAAGCGCAGCAAGATCAACTTAAGAACGAAGGTCACCCTCTACAAGACTTTCATCAGGTCAACGATGACATATGGTGCGCCAGCCTGGGGAACCATTAGTAAGAGTGACAGGAACAGAATTCAGGTGATGCAAAACAAGGTTCTAAAAATCATAGTAAACATGCCGCGATACACTAGAAATGACGTCATCCATCGAGATCTCGAAGTGGAAACAATCTCCGAGTTCTTCGATAAAACAATCGCGAAATATCACGTTAAGGCTAACATTGCCAACAACAGCGCAACCGCGACTGATCCAAGAATAAGAGCTCCAAAAATAATAAAAATAGGACCTTGATTGCTGAACCAAATTCAACCACAACCCCAAATAAGACAGCCTACCTACTCTACGCCTACGCCTACACTACATGTTCGGAGCTCCTGAGAGTTTGTTCATTCGATTAACTTCGAGTGGAAAAAAAATTTCAGGAAGTGACACCAAACTTAGCGCATAGCTCAAAAGCTAAATACAGAGACAAACATACATGATTGCAGACAACACTATCGAGTGAATATGAGTCAAAGGCTAATTGCCTCACTCCGCGGTGAGTTTAGTCGGTCGGCCTGCCCTCGTTAACCTACGAGGATGTTCTTTTCCTTCAGAAAAGATGATGTTGAGAGGGCCATATAATTCCCACACGTTGCCAAACCCGACACTATCCTGCAGCCGCGTCCGCAGGGTGTCTGTCTGCAGATTCTCATCGCCAGTTATCCAAAAAAAAAAATCTTTCCTGTTTCTTTCTGGGGCATGCCTCAGCCAACTAGTCATTTCGATATTTTTTTCGGTCGCCCTCATCATCATTACACTCCTCTTGAGAGCAATAGTTATGTAATTTTAGCTCCTAAAAAAACGTATGTTGATAATCTGATCTCTGAATTACTTACAATATTATTAGAACGAACTTGTCGATAAAAAGTAGCTCAACTGTGAAGTCAGCGTGTAGTTTTAAGCATCTTAGAAAAAACGAGTCACTGTTTACGTACCTAAACACAACACCACAACAAATAAAACACCTCACTTGGAATAATTACAATTTCACATGCGTTTTTTTAACAAGCACGTTTGTTCCGAAGCAGGAGACTTATTTTGACGAACAAATAACTATTTTATACTATACTATATTTTATTTCATTCTACTACTTTTTTTGGATATAATGCGGACCTCGTAAGGTCACTCACAAAAGATAGAAGTATAAATTTTTTTGTTTTATAAAAAAAAATGTTCGCCCCATTGGGGATGTCCTACGGATATAAATCACGACATCCGTAGGACGTCCGGAACGGGATCTAATAACGATGTTTCTTGTGTCCCATCGACGTCCCAGGGACCACCAGTTCAATTCATCCCATTTGTGGGACGTTTAGATCAATATGGGACGTCCCATTGATGTTTTGTGTTTACTGGGGTACGCTTTCGTAGTATGCCGTATGCAAAAAAAGCGTTTGTATTAAAAAAAAACACACAGGTAAGTAATAAGTGTTGAAAATTATTGTATTTTCTGTTTCTTTACATTTGTAGTGTTTGTACTAGTGCTAAATATCTTCCTTATTGCAAAATACGGTAAATATAACATAGCGGAAGCTAAAAAACACACAGGTAAGTAATAAGTGTTGAAAATTATTGTATTTTCTGTTTCTTTACATTTGTAGTGTTTGTACTAGTGCTAAATATCTTCCTTATTGCAAAATACGGTAAATATAACATAGCGGAAGCTAAAACCAATAGAACTAGAATCACATCCACAGAATAAATTTGATACCATGGCATATTTACGCTTGGTAGCGTTAAATGGTATGCTCCTTTGTGCCTTATAACGTATTCTATCCAATAGATTGCCGCGTCGATGGGTTTCAATGGTCTATCGTGGAACAGACTCTGTATCCTCTTGGCGTTCTCCATATATTTCGGATTCTCCAGAAGGTCTTTCACGGATTTCATTAGTGTAACTTCGTTTTCCCTATTCCAACTGATTTTTATAGCCAATCCCAGCTCCTCGGCTTGATAAGCATTGTTGAATTGGTCGAAGAAGACCGGAATCATCAACATTGGTACGCCATGGTAGGCGCCCTCCAAAAGACTACCATGTCCTCCATGAGTTAGGAAGAGCTTTATATTGGTATGAGCTGTAAGCAATACAATCTTGTTATTGCTTGATAGGAAAAAATAAGGTTAAGGAATTTTTAATTTAAAAGATTTGAAATTTGACAGTAATAATTATGTTTTATCCTAATGGAGTAACCAGTTAGCACAGGGAGTTTTAAGCGTAAATGTACAGGGTTAGTCAACGATTGCGCGGAGTAAGTTTATGCATTGAAGATAAGATTTGTCGATAATGAGCTATTGTGTTGAGGTATGGTTGTATATTCTGCACATTTTAAAAATATTTTCAATTATACAGGGTGCGTTCAAAAGTAGGGTGGCAGAAAGTTGTATTTTTTTAAATGGGACACCCAGTATTTTATTGTATATTTAGGTTCGTATTAGTGCCCTCTATAAATATCTAAAATATTATTTAATTTGCTTGAGTAGTTTAAGAGCAATAAATTAAAAACTAAAGAAAAAAAGTTTTGTAGTCCAGTAAAGAAAAATCAAAAAAACATTCTAAAATTATTTTTTTAACCACAGGATTGGGTGAGGTTTATAACAAGGGGTCTAGAGATACTATGCAATTAATAGTGTTTATGAATTTTATACAGTGTGTTCATAATAAGGTTCCAAAAACGAAACATTTCAAAATCATTTTTCTCAACATTTTCAAATGGAACACCCTGTATATTTTTATGCCATCTTATAGCTAGTATAATATTCTTCAACTTTTGTAGGAAGTATCCAATTCCTATCTCTAATGGTTTTCGAACTAATTTGGTTTTTCTGGATTTTACCATTTTAAATAATTTGTCAATCGAACGAGGTAGCCATGGAAAACAAATTGAAAAATGTAAATGTCACTTTAATCAGTGCAGAATCATAATTAGATCGGTTTCAAAGTCTAGGGTTTCTACTGTAAAGTTTATTATCCAGTTACTTTTCTTGAAAAATGAATTTTTCGAAAAATGAATAAATTGATATGATTTATGTTTTAGGCGAGGCAGATAGAAATAGTCTTTTCGCACAAAGATTATACAAGATGAAATATCCAGAGCGGCGAACACCCAGTCCTCGGTGTTTTCATAATTTAATGGAACGATTCGATTCAACCGGCAGTGTGGAAAAATCTAAACGTAAAGTTGTTAATAGAATAGCTACTAATGATGAAAAAGAACTCGAAATACTGTTACTAGTTCAGGAGAACCCCCCAGTTAGTAGCCATACATTAGCTTCCATGTGTGATACCTCACAATCAACGGCAAATAGAACAACGCGCAAGTATAAATACCACCCTTACCATATTGAGTTACATCAAGAACTTCACGGCGACGATTTTCAGGCGCGTAACTTACTGCCAATGGTTACGTGCCCAAATTGAATTTAACCAAAACTTTTTAAACCGTATAATGTATTCAGATGAGGCTACATTTAGAAGTAATGGTACTGTCAATAGACACAATATGCATTACTATGCAACGGAGAACCCACACTGGGTCCGTGAGGTCCAACACCAAAACCATTGGTCGTTTAATGTGTGGTGCGGCATACTCCACAACAGAATTATAGGTCCATATTTTTTTAATGAACCATTAAACGGACGTACTTATTTAGTTTTTTTGCAACAGCAGTTGCCAAGGCTATTAACAGAAGTAGATTTAGATGAACGGCAAAATATGTGGCTCCAGCAAGACGGTGCTCCCTCCCACTTTTATCGTGAAGCGAGAGAATATTTGGATCAGCACTATCCTCAAAGATGGATTGGCCGCGGCGGTTTTGTTGCATGGCCGCCAAGGTCTTGTCGTCAGATTTTTTTCTATGGGGCTACGTAAAGGATAGGGTATATGTTACACCTCCTATGACAAAGCAGGACATGAATAATAGGATTAGGGATATATGTCAAACAATAACCCCAGGCATGTTATCTAATGTCCGAGAAAATATCATTAAAAGAAGTGACATGTGTATTGAACAAGAAGGACATATATTCGAACACTTTTTAACAGATTCCGATATCAAAATTGTCATGCCTCTTTTGAATTTTAATATACAGGGTAATTTTAAAAATTCCCGCTTTTTAGACACACCTCTTGTTTCCGTTACGAGTCAACTTATCAAAGAGGTAAAAATCGCAATAATGACAATATTGTCACCAGTCATCTCATGAATATTTTTTTACGAAAAACGCAAAATATAACTCATCAATTTTAGGAAATTTCTGGAAAAAATTATGAATTTAATAATATTGCCTAGTACAGGGTGTGTCCGGAATTGTAAGTGCTATCAAACAAGTAATGTAGGAGTCATATGCTCTTTTTGGGTCAAACATGAAATGGTAAAATCAAAATTTCATAATTTTTGCTCGCTTAACAGATACGGGGAAAATCAAAAAATTGACAATTTCTAAATTACCCTCTATTTTTTTAATTAAAAGAGATACAGCAAAATGTTTTATACATAAGTTATTTTATAATGATTGCTGAATAATCTGCCGTTTTCAGAATAAGTATACGGGGCCAGGTAAAAAAGTTATCGGACCTAACCTCATGTTTTTAAATGGAACACCCTGTATATTTTAATCTAAAAAGATAGCAGTTTCAATTCTCTTTTCAAATGTTAATTACAACTAGAATGTCAACATAGTTGTTTCTAGGATATTAGCTTTTTTAGTTTAAAGTAATAAAGTTTAAATAAATGCTATCTTCTTAGATTAAAATATACAGCTATTTCATTTAAAAAAAAATTAGGTTAGGTAAGATATTTTTTTTACCTGACCCAGTATACTTATTCTGATAAAGGCAGATTATTCAACAATTACTATAAAGAAACTTTCGTATAAGACTTTTTCTGTATATCTTTTAACTAAGAAAATATAGGGTAATTTCGAAATTGTCGATTTTTTGATTTTCCCCCGTATTAGCCGAGCGAAAATTTTCAAATTTTGATTGTAGCATTTTAAGTTTGACCCGAAAAGAGCACATGACACCTACATTACTTTTTGATAGCACTAACAATTACGGTGATACCCTATAAAAGTGTCGAAAATGGGAGTACATAGTATTATTATTTATTAAATTATAAGAAATTGATGACACGAAGAAAAATTCCAAGAAAAAGTTTCTTTGGGCGTGGTACATAACATGTTCCTGCCTGAGGTGCATTTTTTTCTGCGGGTTTAAAAATCGGTGACTCCAGCTGAATAATTAAAAAACGTTATACAAGGTACACCAAGTAAAATGGCCTACTAGAAGTATCTCGAGAACTAAATGAGATTTTATCTTGAAAATTTGACTGTGGCTATAAGAGATGGTGCGGTGTTGCCGGATCATACCGAATGTGGTAGCAACTTTAGAATTTCAAATGGATTACCCTATATATTATCTTTTTTTTGGAATCTAGGTAAAAATCTAGAACAGTTTTCTGTATAATATCATATACCTATCTTTTAGAGTTTTTGAATTATAACTTTACTTAACTAACTTAACTTAATTTTGAACAGTATTTAATTAGTTTTATGCAGGGCGTCTCCATAAAAATATTTCTGAGGGAGATGAATTATTGCGAAAATCTTCTTTATTTTAAATGGAACATCCTGTATTTGTTATGTTTTGCTAATGGAGGATCGAATTTGTTTTCGAACTTATGGCGAAATTTAAAAATTATCTTATAAAAATATAGTTTTTGTTAGTTGGCTGTGGAATGGATTCATAGAAACAAAATAATGAAAAATCCATTTGACGTTATGTCTGTGTTGTTGTAAAAAAAATAGTTAACAAATAAGCAATTTATTAATAAATAAATAATCAAAATTTTAAATTACGCATCAACACCAATAAAATAACTAATGACTGCATTGTTGGCTGTTAAACATTCATGAATTGTAGTGATAACATGTTCATTTGTCACCTTTTTCATTTCTTCCCCTTCTAGAAACCCCAGAGCTGTTCTTACTCGGTTTTCTAAATCTTCCCTTGTTGTGACGGGTGTATTGTATACTATTTATTTTTTCCTAACCCATAGATAAAAATCTAGGGGGTAAGATCCGGAGACATTGGGCCATTTCCATGGACCTCCTCGGCCAATCAACTTTTTGGGAGTCATAGGAGCTGCATCATGATGCAGTTCATTAAACTTTCTACAAGTTGAGATAAAACTGCCACACTCCCCATGAATATAAAATAAACTTAACATATCTAAGCTTGAATAATGTGAATTCACCGTTTTTATTACAACATAACGTCAAATGGATTTTTCATTATTTTTTTTCTATGAATCATTTCCACAGCCAACTACCAAAAAATATATATTTTTATAAGACAATTTTTTAATTTCGCTATAAGTCCGAAAATATTGAAGATCGGTATAGGAACACTTAATATCATTAGATAGAAAATTCGATCCGCCATTAGCAAAACATATCAAATACAGGGTGTCCCATTTAAAAAAATAACATTATTGCAATAATTCATCTCCCAGAAATATTCTTATGAAATCGCCCTGTATAAAACTAATTAAATAATGTTCGAAATTATAAAATTTCGATGGTCTTGTAAAACTATTGTCAAAAAAGCTCTCTAGGTGTAACCGCTAAAAAGATATGATTATCTTTTCAGGTCCCGATACGGCGTTAAAAAATGACAAGATTATTTATAATTCAAAAACCCTTAAAGATAGGTATATGATATTATACAGAAAACTGTTCTAGATTTTTACCTAGATTCCAAAAAAATATAATATATAGGGTAATTCATTTTAAAATTTCTGAAGTTGCTACCACTTTCGGTATGATCCGGCAACACCGAAACATCCAAAATATTTTATAAACGTAGAAAACCATCTATTATAGCCACATCCAAATTTTCAAAATAAAATCTCATTTAGTTCTCGAGATACTTCTAATAGGCCACTTTACTTGGTGTACCCTGTATAATGTGTCACAAAATACGCATTTAAAAATGTAGGCACCCCAAAAGGCCTTCGCCCTCATGGTATATTATGCTTAAATAATGGTAAAAATAACCTTCCATACCCAAAATATCGGTCTGAGGTAGCCATTTTTGAATAAAAACGTTGTCCGGCTTATCAGGTAAGTCCTCCTCGAACTTCCATATAACTCTTTGTTTCAGCTGCCTGAAAACATTCAGGAACATTTTTTTCGTTGCGTCGGGCATATCTTTGCTATTGATATGCGATCCCAAACTGAAGAAAATAGCGCCATCTTTCGCCCCATCCAAAAATTTTTGTAAATCGTCTGGTAGCTTTTTTGGAGCATCAATGTGGAAGCCTCCTATTTCGACGGCATTGGGTAGGAGAGGGGCTAAAAATTAAATTTATTAAACAAATTAAAATACAGGGTGTCAAAATATTCACATTCACATTCAAGAACGTGTGAAAAATACAATTTACCCCAAGCTCGTATCAAAAATATTATTTCAGATTTTATGACTTACATGGAATCCGTATACTAGACCATACTACCCCAAGAGCAGTAGAGATATGTTGTTATAAAATGTCCCAATGTCCGGAGGATCGTCAAAATTTTCCTGCAATATCCGGTTATATACTGGCTGCACGTACGTATATTTGACGACTGTATCTACGACGTATGTCACAAAATTCAGGGCTCTGTTGTAAAAGTTCATTCCTCCATAATTAGGGCCAATAAAATGGAAGTGGGGAACGTAGGACGGCAACAGGGGATTCCCTAAAGCTGCGTTCGAGAATATATTGCTGCCTGGAATAAGAATTAATGAATTAGTAAATACAGTGACACCATTAAAGTTGGAACCGTGGAGGGTAAAAATGGATTGTGCGATTTAGGTAATATTTGAGTTTACCATAAGTTTCTGTCAAATTTGACATTTTCTTCATACAATGTCGAAAAATCGCATTTATTGTACTTTATTACGGCAATGTCACGATTCTTCCACAGGAGCACATGCGCACGTGCACCCCCAAAACAAAACGAATAAAAAATATTAATTTATATTCATTGAATATTATTTATCGTATAAAGTCCGACCCTGCCTAATATTTTATCATCCCGTCAAACCAAACTGTATAGATCCGGCAACCGTGCCTCGGTCGAGGTAAAAGACGATTATGACGAGACTTGCTCGCACGTGCGATTAAGTGGTGCAGTTTCTTTGTTGTGACAGGTGGCGGGTGGCAGCGGGGGATAGCGGGGCTATGGCGATTTAACATGGAAAAGACGCACAGTTTTTGAGTGCACCGCGCTGTTGTCTGTACGTGCATCTAGTTAGAAATTCGAGCGTGTATGTTTTAATATTTTAATATTATATATTTATTAAATTAAAATGAATAATTGACGGTGGACCATTTAAGAAATAACTTTAGCTCTTTTAGTTTGGAGCAAAAAATTGAAGTGACGAATGCGGGAAGACCTAAACCCGAAATTAATTTAACGCAGGCCACAAAGGGTAAATCTAGGGACTTTATTAGAAAGTTTAAAAATGAAATATACGAAAAAAAACTTATAGAGGGTATTCCAAACTTAATGAGGATGTTATTGATCAGTTTTCTACAATTAAGAACGGAAGAATGGACTTTACGTTTAAGCACTATTGTGTAGGGTCGATAAATGTTGTGTATTTCGATGAATGATACTCGATATGGATTTAAACTAAAAAACACTGAAAAGAATGCCAACTTGTCAGTCTCGTGGCTCGATTCGTTCTGGTCATAAAACAGTTAACTATTGTTCTCGTCTTGGTTGCGCCTAATGACGTAGCCATAGATGGCGTAGTGGTATTAGACATCTTTCAGTTTTCTTGATAACTCGTAGATGGCGGTAGTAGTATTGGACATCATTTGGTTTACTTGATAGTTCGTAGATGGCTTTAGTAGTATTAGTGGTGGACTGTATAAATACTGTTACGAGGGTTGCATGCGACGACGTTAAGATCCGACAGCTATACACACTGAGAAAACCTTTCTTATTTTCCAAAAGTTGTATTTCCTTGTGTAAAATTAAAAAATAAATAAAAATATGTTTTACCTAACGCATTTTCTTATTACTTTTTTCTTCCTACATTTAAAACGCCTAGAAAGTAATTGTTTGGTCGTTACACAAAAATAAAATTTTAAAAATAATTTCACCATACTTGTGAACCCCCTCCGTCATAGTTCACGAGCCGCCACTGACGGCAATAACTACAGATTCTTTGTTTAAGGGACTCATCCGTTACTGGTAAGTTAAGAGCTACTAAATGACGTTCCAAAACTTTTCTAACACGTACTTTTCGACGAGACAGATCGAAAGGATTAAACATCGATCTGTTCGAATTTTCGAACCATTCAAAAATTTTGATGATTCTTGCAATTTATCAAAACTCCACATATGTCTTTATATAAAAACAGTATTCTTATAACAATGAGATGAGCATGGCACGCTTTCGATCTTTGAAACAACAGAATAGCGATATTAATGATTCACACTGTAGCCAGCTCGATTGTACACATCGACAAGTTTAGATGTAGCTACGAAACGAATACGGGCAAGAAAATTTCTTGGGTTAACAATGTTGTCACATATATTAAATTTTAATTTAATAGCATGTTACCAAGTAAACCCTAAAATCAAATTTACCCATTTAAAATAAATTGTCATAAGTATATAAGAAACTAATATTCTATTATAGTTTCAATGTTCTTAAACCCTTCTTTTCATACTATTTATTTTAATATTTGCAAAATAAAATATATTTCAATTCAAAAAATTGGACAACATGGTACATGTAACCATGGGTAACAGGTGGCTAGGACTAATTTGATAGGTTATATCCCAGACAGAGGATGACGACACGCGTCTGGTAGACATGCCCATTGTGCCGGCGTGGTTGTTCGGCGATGTCCAATATGCTTCATCCAGTTGCGTAGTGATAGGAAGGGCAAGAATTATTATATTGTGTTAAATTGTGTTTTTTAAAAAGTGTTCGTTGTTACAAAATTGTGATAATGAATGAATATACTCCTGGTAAAAACCTTCTCAGTTAGGCCCGTGAAGTGATTGCCAATGTGTACAAGGTATGTGAGAAGGAATCGCAAATTAATGCATTTAAATTGCGAAAGCTACAAAGGCGATAAATCATGATCCAGCATCTAGGAAGTTTGAAAATTTTTCAGCAAAACCCTCAAATACGTGTCAACTAATTTTTTCTATATAAGTTGTAACAAAATTTTCGGACGATTGATGTCAAGGTTAAAAAGTGTACGGCTTTTAAAAAATTACCGATGTACAGGGTCTCATTTTCTACACTTTCATCTCCGTAATTGTTAGGACCATCAAAAAAGTAATGTAGATGTGTTCTGTTTAGAGCAAACTTAAAATGTAAAATCAAAATTTGAAAATTTTCGCTCGCTTAAGAGATACGGGGGGAAATCAAATAATTGACAATTTCAGAATTACCATGTATTCTCTTAGTTAAAAAAGATACAGAAAAATGTTTTATATAGAAGTTTCTTTATATTGGTTGTTGAATAATCCGCAGTTTTCAAAATAAGCATACGGGGTCAGGTAAAAAAGTTATCGAACCTAACCTTATATTTTTAAATGGAACACACTGTATATTTTAATCTAAAAAGATTGCATTCTAAATTTTCTTTTCAAATATATAACACACCATGGACGACAAACCACAGTAGACCATGAAAGCTAATATCCTAGAAACAACTATGTTGACTATTAACATTTAACGTCAATTTCATTTTTACATATTCATTAGCAAAAATGACCTATAAACATTTTGAAAAATGTGATATGATATCAGTTTGTATTGAATGTGGAAAAACGAAGAAATGGCGCAAAATATATATTTTGTTCGCTATCCGGAAATACGGTAACCATTTAAGGACATATTCCGAACATTTGCGATGATTCCCATTATTTTTTACCTTAATTTGATTCATTTATTTCGTTTCAAAGTAGTAAAGTTTAAATAAATCGCATAGGGAACCAATATCATGCATGGTGTGTTATATATTTGAATAGTATATTTTTAGAATAAAATATACAGGGTGTTATATTTAAAAAAAATTAGTTTAGGTCCAATAACTTTTTTAACCGACCCCGTATACTTATTCTGAAAACGGCAAATTATTCAGCAATCATTATAAAAAAAATTTTGTATAAAACATTTTTCTGTATCTCTTTTAACTAAGAAAGTATAGGGTAATTTTGAAATTGTCATTTTTTTAAAATTTTCCCCCGTATCTCTTTACGGAGCGAATATTTTCAAATTTTTGTTTTTACCATTATAGGTTTGACCCAAAAAGAGCACATGTCATCTACATTATTTTTTTGATAGCACTAACAATTACGGCGATACCCTATAAAAGTGTCGAAAATGGGACATCCTGTACAATGTGCATTGTCCTAAGTCTATTTTAATCTATACTCTCACCTCCATAGCTTGCGAACAGAATGACGGGGCAATTAAATATCTTGCCCAATATTCGGAAACAATCATTGTAAATATCCTCAGTGATCATGACATCGAACGTCTCATTTTTTGAATTGATCAGATTTTTTACGCCCGGTATTTTGAAAGCGTCACTCCACATTCCAGCCGTGAAATCGACCAGCTCTATGGACCCGAGAATATTGGAATGTTCGTCAATATTCCAAGGATCCACTCTTACCATGAGATCTAAAAGGAAAAAAATGTGTTTAAAGTCATGTTAAGTATATAAACAATAATTTTTTTCCATCTAAGATATTAAAAGGTCTATGCTTGTCAGGTGGTATTAATAGCTAATACCAATATGGAAAATTATTATTTCCAGACCACCCGCTGATCCTTATACCATGATACAATAAACTAAAGGTAGGATATCTAACCGTCCCAATTTCGTCTGCCGTGCGCATGGTGAGTAAGTTTTAAATCTCTTATGGAAGTTTACATTGCTGTCATCGTTTTTAACTCTTTTTTGAATGTATTAAAACGTTTTAAGCATGTAATGATATATGAAATGAAAGAATAATATATGACGAGTATTTACGTATATCAATTTCATAGAAATATAACACACAAATACCACTAAAAAAAGAAAAGATATCAGAGAAATTTTTCGCGGCCATTTGAGCCGGCGACAATAGCCGAAGCATGCCGAAAGCTGCTCGCCGACCACTGCTGGTTTTGAAACAGTGTTGCCAGACTTTTACAATTGTAATAGATCCACTACTATTTAACATTCTTGTTGTGGGGCTCCCCATATGAAATTTATGTTCAATCTGGAGGTGGTCCCCCATCTAATAGGAAAGTAACGACCTTTTTTTCGTACTATTATTACTCTGACGCCGTTTTAATTAAAAGTTTTTACGTTTAGTGGTATGTGAAATGAAAGAATAATATCATGGTATTTAGGAATATTTATTTCATGAACATACAACAAAGATTAAAGCTAAAATACGACCTAATTATCTTTCCGCTTACACAACTGTATCCATTTTAATTGTTTGTTTTTATCTTTAGGAAAGCGGAAAAACCTTATTAAATGTCTTTGCCTGGTTATCCATATCACAACCGAACATAGCGCACCTCATTTTATGAAAATTAAGATATTTTTTTTAATAAACACAAGATTATAAGAAAACGTTCTGGTAAACTTACAAAATGTCCACCAAAAACTACGGCAACCATGCAGCAGTGTTGCCAGACATCCGTTATCGAAAGAAATAGAGTGCCGGTTCGAAACCTAATAGGAATAGTAAAAAACGGGTCAGAGTAAAAAGAGTACGAAAAAAAGGGTCGTTACTTTCCTATTAGATGAAATTTATGTTCAATCTGGAGGTGGTCCCTCCAGATTGAACATAAATTTCATATGGGGAGCCACACAACAAGAATGTTAAAATACTAGTGGATCTATTACAATTGTAAAAGTTTGGCAACACTGTTTCAAAACCAGCAGTGGTCGGCGAGCAGCTTTCGGCATGCTTCGGCTATTGTCGCCGGCTCAAATGGCCGCGAAAAATTTCTCCGATATCTTTTCTTTTTTTAGTGGTATTTGTGTGTTATGTTTCTATGAAATTGATATACGTAAATACTCGTCATATATTATTCTTTCATTTCATATACCATCATTACATGCATAAAACGTTTTAATACATTCAAAAAAGAGTTAAAAACGATGACAGCAATGTAAACCTTCATAAGAGATTTAAAACTTACTCGCCAAGCCAGGTGATCATCGGCGTGCAATCATACCTATAGTTACTTATACCATGTCCTTATACAATAAGGGCGTATTTTTGTCTACACAGTATCACTTTAAAATAATATTTCAGATTAATTGGTACTACCAAGAAAAGGAAGCCATCTCCATTGATAGGATGCAACCACCTGTAGACCGGTTTCGAACTTATTTATTCTCGACAGTACAAGGCAGGTGTACATACCAATCAGCAGAGAGAACTTTCTTAACGCCGTACTATCGTCGGTAGTCGACAAAATACAACTCGCAGCGCCATCTCTTAGTATCTCTTGGTAGTACCATTCGATCTGAAATAGTATTTTAAAGTGCTACTTTGTAGACAAAAATACGCCCTTATTGTATAAGGATCATCGGGTGGTCTGGAAATAATAATTTTCCATATTGGTATTTGATTGGTTTTTTCTCTTATGAAAACAAATATGTTAACCTTCAAGCTGTACAAATTTGAGAATGACGCTATTAGTGTAAAAAACCAGATTTGCAACCTAAAAGTTGCACATGAAACAGCATGCTATACCAGGTGCTAAATCATTGAGTTAAACATAGGAAATCCCCATGTAATTTTTGCGATGGCTGAATATTGACTCCCCTGTACATTTTATAGAAAAACTGAATTATAACTTCTTGAAGAGGCCGACATTATAAACTCATGTGCCGAGTTTGAAAACATTTTGATGCGCAAATCCTACTCAATTAAAAGTATTGGCAAAGTCACAAAACTCTCATAGTTGTTGCTCAATATACAACAAAGTGGCACTAACTCCAAACTACACTATAAACCATTTTCGTACTTCTCCTTAGATGAGCGTATGCTTCTCTTCTGATGATCCATCCATCTGTGCTAGGGAGATCTCAGAAGTTATGATAGCTAACATGGAAACACATGGAAGCATTTATCCCCTCGAAAAAAGGCCCTTCCAACGGCAAGCCCTGCTTTAGCACGAACTGTAAGATAAAAAAAATCTGGCTTACCGACAGTGTCGTAAAAATCCTACCGCTGAGAATCGCACCATCTTTTTTACCGCTCGAAACCAGTGTAAGCTGACAATAGATCAAAGCAAAGAAGCTCATAATGAGAGAACCAAAAATAAACTTCATGACAGTCCAAACGGATAAAGATCCTTTTGGTCAGTCGCTAAGGCAGTCAGCCAAAATTTTACCAAATCAACTATTCCACCTCTAACACGTTCCGATGGTACAATAGCATCCATAACCGGAGACAAAGCAAACTTGCTTGCTGAACTACTTTCTTCGAATTCCACTGTAGTTTTCCAGGGAAGAACACCACCCGACATTCCTGCAGTTCAATCCAAAATGACCGAAATCGTGTTCCGTCAGCGTCCCGTCAAACGAATCCTGAAAGGGCTCGACGTCAAAAAAGCTTCTGGTCCAGACGAAGTTCCTGTTATAGTTCTCAAGACATGCGCCAATGAACTAACAACTAACACCAATATTTTTTAGACTTTTCAACTTATCCTACAACAAAGGAATATTTCCATAGTGCTGGAAGATGGCGCGAGTCCAGCCTATACCAAAGGAAGGTAAGAGAATCCTGCCTAACAACTATCGACCGGTCGCAGTGCTTTCAGTTATATCAAAATGCAGCAAATAATTTCTATGACGCTATTGCAAAATATTGACGTAAAGCTGAATATAAACGAATAATAAAAATATTGTCACGGTGTTCCGTGGTTTTGCCATGACGTTTAGTTGAATAGCTCAGGATTGGCTCATCAAAATATATTCAGACATCGCCACATGGGTTTACCATGTCGGCTTGTTCACGAACTTATAATGCAGGTTTTCTATAAATTGAAAAGGGGAGCCAATTGCACATACATGACTTAAATGTTGGCGAATCCAAGAAGTTGAAATGTAAAATTTTGCAATTAGAACCTTTCATATTAAGTAGGGGAACAAGGGGTGGTTTCGTGCCAATACCACTTTGAACAGCACCTTTCATGTTAAGTATAGCAACAAGAAGAGGTTTCGTGCTAGTGCCAACCACTTTGAATAGAACCTTTCATGTTAAGTAGGGCAACAAGAAGAGGTTTCGTGCCAGTCCCAATCACTTTGAACAGAACCTTTCATGTTAAGTAGGGCAACAAGAAGTGGTTTCGTGCCAGTGCCAATCACTTTGAACAGAACTTTTCATAAATAGGGCAACAAGAAGTGGTTTCGTGCCAGTGCCAACCACTTTGAACAGAACCTTTCATAAGTAGGGCAACAAGAAGTGGTTTCGTGCCAGTGTCAACAACTTTGAACAGCACCTTTCATGGTAAGTAGGGCAACAAGAAGTGGTTTCGTGCCAGTCCAACCACTTTGAACAGAACTTTTCATGTTAAGTAGAGCAACAAGAAATGCTTGTACCGTTCATGCATGCCGTTGTAGTTTAAAGTAGCGGAGTCATCTTCTGTCTTACTTTAAACTTCTAGAGAGAGAGAGAAGAGAACTCCCGCGTTTGATTTTACTGGTTGAATATGAATTATACGCTAGGTGTGCGGCCTTATCAAACTTTTTCACTCACCATCATAGTTGTCCCAAAATCCAACCAAATTAATATGCCTAATAGATCCGTTTTGAAGCTTCGCCTTCGGCTCATGGCCACTTATCACAGTCACGTCGTGTCCGGCATTCGCTAACGCCACCATCAGCTTGTTGTATAAAATGTTGACACTTTTGCCAGCTAGAGGAAATACCCCTAAAATTCTCGCCCCTTCTGAACAATTTAGGACGACGCAACCGATAATTAAAATATATACAGGGTGGTCCTTAAGTACATTAAGAAAATCTAGGATATGATTTCTGACATCATTTTAAGACGAAAAGTTCAAATAAACATGGGTCCGAAAATGCTAACCCTCTAAGATACAGGGTGTTAAAATATGTTTAAAAAATAATTGTTTTCTTAAAATTTCGGAACTCCTTGAAGATACGGTATTGAAAATTGATGTGGATTGATTTCGTATTAAACTGCACTTTTTGGTTAAAAAAGGGTTTGCCTACTTCCACCAGTGGCGTGCGTGAAGGTACCATCAATATTTTTTTTGTGAAAATATGTGATACGCCACTGATTTTTTTAAACTCTGGTGCATTTTTATGCATTACTGATATAAGCGGAACAAAAGTTGTCTCTACTATCTTTTTGAAAAAAATGGTAGTTTTAAATGAAAATGGAGAAATATATAAAATTGTAAAAGATAAACTATCTCGACTGTGATTCTAGTTTTTTCAAAGTAGGCTTATGTCACATATTGTGCAAATAACAAAAATTAAATGACCGAAAAATAATTTAAGTTTTAGTGCGTCGTTTTTGTGAGTTATTAGTCGATCCAAAAGTTTTAGAATTATGAATGATTTACAAAACAGTGCTCATTTGGCAGATATGCATTTTGTTTATGGTCTTGCTGATGGAAATTCATACGAAGCAAAACGCATTTACCAGGCAAGATATCCGAATCGTGTAGCACCGTGTACGCTTTGTAAGTCTCCATCGCCGTTTATCCGAAACAGGAAGTTTTGCAAGAGTTTCTGATATTCTCGGCAGGCCAAGGACAGTAAGAACACCACAATTAGAAGAAGCAGTATTGAATAGAATTGAGGAAGATCCAGAAACTAGTACTCGAAAAATTGCGAATGAGGTAAACGCTAGTCATCAAACCGTATTGAGAATCCTTCAGGACCAACAAATGTATCCTTACCATATACAACGGGTTCAGGCCCTTTTACCACGTGATTATCCTCAACGCGTAAATTTTTGTCAATGGTTTTTGGAAAGGTTGGCCAGAAATCCACAATTTTTAAATAATTTTTTTTTTACCTATGAAGCAAATTTTTCTAAGAATGCCATAACAAACTTTCATAACAATCATGTTTGGAGTCAAGAAAATCCACACGCTATTAGCGAAAGATATTTTCAGTACCAATTCTCGTTAAATGTATGGGCAGGAATAGTTGGTGACAGACTAATAGGTCCTTTCTTTCTTCCCCAGCGGTTAGATGGCCAAACCTATCGCCATTTTCTAGAAAATGAGATGCCAACATTATTGGAAGACTTGCCATTAGCTCAACGAACCCAGTTGTTTTTTATGCATGATGGAGCTCCCGCCCATTTTAGTGCCACAGCCAGAGAATATTTAAATGTTCATTACGAAAATCGATGGATCGGTAGAGGCGTCGCAGTACCTAATCAACCGTGGCCGCCAAGGTCCCCAGATTTAAATGTATTGGATTTTTATTTCTGGGGTCATTTAAAATCGATAGTTTACAAAACTCCCGTTGAAAACCAGGAAGATCTTAGAAACCGAATAATAATGGCTTGCGAAAATATTAAAAACACCCCAGGACTTTTTAGAAATGTTAGAAATTCAATGATAAGACGGCTAGATGCTTGTATTTTAGCAGAAGGTGGCCACTTTCAACAATTTATTTAAATCAAGTTTGTTTGGTGTTACATAATATTATGTTTAGTTATTATTTAATTAATAAATTAATTTTGTTTAGTATAATATACTACGAGTTATCTCTAAAACTACCATTTTTTTCAAAAAGATAGTAGAGACAACTTTTGTTCCGCTTATATCAGTAATGCATAAAAATGCACCCGAGTTTAAAAAAATCAGTGGCGTATCACATATTTTCACAAAAAAAATATTGATGGTACCTTCACGCACGCCACTGGTGGAAGTAGGCAAACCCTTCTTTAACCAAAAAGTGCAGTTTAATACGAAATCAATCCACATCAATTTTCAATACCGTATCTTCAAGGAGTTCCGAAATTTTAAGAAAACAATTATTTTTTAAAAATATTTTAACACCCTGTATCTTAGAGGGTTAGCATTTTCGGACCCATGTTTATTTGAACTTTTCGTCTTAAAATGATGTCAGAAATCATATCCTAGATTTTCTTGATGTACTTAAGGACCACCCTGTATAATTCGACTATTCATTTTTTTTTTCGATAAATGTATAAAATACTAACAATAATCACAGCCTTGGTTTCCCTAATACAAATAAATAAAATGATAATTACGTAATAGCGCGAGTCAGTTGCAACTGCGAATTGTTTACTGATATAACTTGGTAGAGCATGTGGAATTAAATTCTATATTTATATTTGCCATCCTTCCTAAATACATTTCTAGGGTAATAGCTTTAAATGTGACACAACCGGGTAATACTGCAAACCGCACAGATGAAACCCAAAGGTATTGTAAACAACAGATCCCCTAATCCATTCATAAACCCATTGGAAAGTCAAGTTGTGATTGTGTGAAATGTTATTGAAAATCAGTAATGGGTGGAATAGAGAACTACATGATTTTTTTTTATGATCAAACACAAGCACTATAGGAAAAATCCTCTAGGGCACTCTGGGAGTGGTGCGTGTGCGCAAAAAGCGATTCACGTTGGTTTTGAATCGTTGGAGATTATATTCGTTGGGAAAAACGACCTAGGGAAAGTCGTTCCACAAGGATGAAGTCCTCCAGATGAAACAATTTTTAAATAATGAAGTTCGAGGAGTACTAAGCTTAACCACATATGGATGGGAGGCAGTGGTTCGTCGTGTATTTCTGCTATTCGTCGCTCTTGGCGGAATTATGAGGGCAAGGTCAGCCGAGCACCTTCCATGAAAATATCTGTAAAAGAGAGTCAAATCCCCAACCTGTCTTCGATGTTCTAGGCTGTCGAGGTTCTTCGTCAGCTCGTGGTCTCCGATCAGACGAATAGCCCTCCTTTCGATGGAATCCAGTAGCCGAAGAGTATGTTTGGGTGCAGAGCTCCAGACATGAGAGTGATGGTGGAATCTGGGCTTTGTATAGTGTCAAAAGTTGTTAAGGTGTGTACAACTTTCTGGTTCGGAAGAGTACCCCAAGCTTCTGAGAAGCTATCTTGGCGATTGCTACAACGTGGTTATGCCAAGACATATTTCCCCCCAGATTGACGCCCAGCAAATTAATAGATGAAGCCAGTGGGATTGCGTATCCGGCCATGACTAAATCCGGTTCTGTAATATGTTGACCTTTTTAGAGAAAACTCTCTGTTTGTTGGCTGAATGGCAACAATGTTGAATTCTGGTTATATCAGATGGTTAAATATTAAAACAGAACCATACTTACCGATGAAAAGATAAATCCTTATTTAAATAATCCGCTCTTTTACAAACTACACATGAATGCACCATGATTGTTTATATAGTACAGACAATTTTTCACCAATAATCACAAAAAAAACACAAATCAACCAAAATATATAAACAATCCGTTAGATCACAGCGCCTACGTTGTAGTGTTTATGAGATTAGCAATTCATTCATCTTTTGGGTGCGAATTATTCCGCAGTTGCAAAAAATAAAAATAGATGTTGCCAGCAGTTGGATTATTTCAAGATTCAAGATTCGTTTGATACTTTTAAGTATAATAATATTTTTTAAAGAATCTGTCATCGCCTTTTCACTTTTATAGCAAAAGTATTGGTAAAAAAATGTATTTTAAGAGCAATTGCGGATTAGCATTAAACCAGTTGTAATTGTGAAATTAACAAAATTTTTAATTGGGATTTTGCAAGATACCTTTGCGATAAATATGTCCATCTGGCTATGCTGCAATAATGACCGAAAGAGGTGTGAAAGACTGTTTGTATTCGTTACGTAGGCTAAAAAATGTAAATTGTTCTATCTGTAGATCTTTGATTATCTGTATATTTTGCCAATGAGTTAATGCTTTAAAACATCCTTAATTTATTGATATTTTTTTTACAGATGAAGTAACTAATTCTACCACGTTTTACCCTACCGTTAACGGATAATTGGGAGTTAAAATCTTCATAAATGAATGACAAAAATGACTCGACACATTGATTCTACCTGCTTATCAATTCACTACTAAAAGTGCTAACAATCTATATCGAACTGCGTAATATTTCGAAACAACACTTAAACAATCAGAATTAAAAAGATTAGTATTGTTAGACGATAACAAGTCTTTTTTTAACTTTGAATACCTCGGAGATCAATTTAATGTAAAATTGGATTCGAGGGGACGGGACCCCTGACTTGGAAGTTGTTTTTTGGGTATTTTAGAAAAAGAAAAAAAATTGCTACTCCTATATTAGTAAGAACCTACTTACTCTACTGTTACGTAATATACCGGGTGTTCCGCTAAGGTCGACGAGCGGCTGTATCTCGATAACTGTTTGTCCTACGGCTTCCGGGAAAAAAAAATTATTACCAAAGTGACTCCTAGAAGTATACTAAAATTATTTTTAGCTTTGAAATTTTACCGCTAGATGGCGTATTTTGAATTAAAAATCAAGAAATGATAATATCTCTTAAAATCGATAGTGAAGGTATGTCATGTGGAACTGTTTTGGACTCTCCAATTAACACTGTACAAATAATTTATTTGACATTTTGGTCTATCTCCTAAAATAAGGGGTGGGGGGATCGTGTTGCAGAAAAAGTTTGATAACTCCCGAATACGTTAATCGATTTCATCGAACTTGATCTTGTTTTAAAGTTTCTTGACAGTCGAATTATAGTCTATTATAATACTTCAGTTTTAGTTTAAGCAAGAATCACCAGATGGCGTTTTTTGACCGCCTTAGTAATTTACTTAATTTTCCATGGAAAGTTAAATGGAAGGCTAACATTTTAATTCATTAGTTGTATTACTCGTAAAATTATTTAAAAAGTGGCACAAACCGGAAGTCGATACCATTTTTCTAACTTAAGTTATGAGCAAAAATATATTTTTTTTAATATTTAAATTAAAACATGAAATGTTCATTAATAACAAGTAAGCCATGACAATCGAAACAATAAAATTCACACTTAATACTAATTACTAATTACTTATCACCTTGCAAAGATCAATACTTTTTACATTTTTTTCAGTAAATGCTCACCGTTATTGTCGATGCAACTTTGAACTCTTTGACGTGTGACATCAACAGCAGTTTCGATCTCTGCCACAGAAATCGCATTTCGGATTCTAAGAATCATGTCTTCTCGTGTGGTTGGACGGGTCTGATAGACAATATCTTTAAGTCTTCCCCATAAATAAAAGTCCAAAACTGTCAAATCAGGGGATCTGGGTGGCCAGGGAAATAAACTACGCCTTCCTATCCATTTGTTGAGGAACTCGGTATCTAAATATTCTCTCACGTTGAGAGCATAATGCGCAGGGCAACCATCCTGTTGAAACCACATGTTTAAACGGGTTTCTAAAGGCACTTCATCCAAAAGAGGTGACAAATGATTCCTTAAAAATTCTAAATATCTTGTTCCATTAAGAGTCTCTTCAAATATAAAAACAATAATTTTACCTCCAATAATGCCGCACCAAACATTCACGCTGAATTGATTTTAATGATCAATTTCTATCATCCAATGAGGATTATTTGAAGACCAGTAATGGCTATTATGTAAATTTACTTTACCTCGACTAGTAAAGGTAGCCTCATCTGTCCATAAAATTTGATGAACAAAATTTGGATTTTCTCTGGTCATTTCAAGCATTCAGTTGCTGAAATCTAACCTTCGGTCAAAATCAAATGCCGTAAGTGCCTGATGAAGTTCAAAATGATATGCGTGTAATTTTTCATCTTTTAGAATTCTATGAATAACCTATCGAGGAACTACAAGATCTCTTTCTATATCCCTAATACTGCGTGCTTCAATATATGCAAGAACATTTATAATATTGTCTTCATTTCGAGTTCTGCGAATCCTGAATTGAGCTTGCATTGGTAACACTTGTCCATACTCTCGAATGCGTCTTGCTAAATGCTTAAATACCATCCGCGAAAAATGTTGTCGCTCAGGATATCTTACAGCGTATTTCCTCGAGGCAATAACTGTATTTTCAAAGCATTGAAAATATACTGCCAGCATGTCATATGCTTCAGCAATAGAATAAAACATAACTTTCAAATTGTTTACACTGTTTTTAACAACCAAAGCACAATACTAGAATTCGAAAGAGCAAATAAGTACTTACTAAAGGCGAAAACTAATGACAGCTGTGTGTTTATGTTTTAATTTATCATTTATTAATATTTATCATAACTTAAGTTAGAAAAATGGTATCGACATCCGGTTTGCACCAATTTTTAAATAATTTTACGAGTAATACAACTAATGAATTAAAATGTTAGCCTTCCATTTAACTTTTCATGGAAAATTGAGTAAATTACTGAGGCGGTCAAAAAACGCCATCTGGTGATTCTTGCTTAAACTAAAACTTAAGTATTATAATAGACTATAATTCGACTGTTAAGGGGCTTTCAAATAAGACCATGATCGATGAAATCGGTTAACGTATTCGGGAATTATCGAACTTTTTCTGCAACACGATCCCCCCATCCCTTATTTTAGGAGATAGACCAAAATGTCAAATAAATTATTTCTACAGTGTTAATTGGAGAGTCCAAAACAGTTTCACGTGACATACATTCACTATCGATTTTACGAGATATTATCATTTCTTGATTTTGAATTCAAAATATGCCATCTAGCGGTAAAATTTCAAAGCTAAAAATAATTTTAGTATACTTTTAGGAGTCACTTTTGTAATAATTTTTTTTCCCCGGAAGCCGTAGGACAAACAGTTATCGAGATACAGCCGCTCGTCGATTTTAGCGGGACACCGGGTATGATACACAGGAAAACTGCAAATTCCCTGGGTAAAAATACAGCGATTTGGCCATACTTAGTTTAGTTCAATAGCTGGTAATAAACGAGATACAGGGTGTTCAAATAAAAATTTAATTTTCGATTTTAAGTAACTTTTTTAGTAATATATTTCTGAATCAATATTTTTGCACTGTGACTGGGGTTTTTTTTGGGTAAGGAGTTTGAATTTGTTAATAATTTTGATGTAGATTGTAGGGTGCGCTCTAGATACATAAAAATAAGAGTAACTTTTTTGGGCCTTAGTATAATTATATTTTTATTAAAGATTTCAATTTTTCCATCATTTTGACGCAATAAAGGTATACTTTGTAGATGTCGATCCGACTAACCGTTTTCGAGATATTTTCAATTATAATTTCTAATTCGCCCGTTTAAATTTTGTTTTGAGCTGACCGACTGTTTGGATAATCTACCGTTAGAGCTAAGAAGAGATATGTTTTTCATGCAAGATGTTGCCCAAGGATTGTCAGAGACTACTTAAATGCCTAATTTCCTAACCGATGGATAGGTCGTGGAAGCCAATTGCCTTGGCCTGCCCGAAGTTCCCATTTCAACCCACTTGATTTTTGTATATGGGGATACATGAAATCACTTGTTTATGATGAAACAATATACAGGGTGTTATGGAAATTACGTTTTATATTTAAATGGGTGACTCCTTGGGTGTCCTAGAGAAGCGCTACATATTTTATTTTTTTTAAATCGACCGTTTTAAAAGTGGGATAATAAACACTCTTACTCACAGGTCAGTCCACGCTACTGTACAACATTTCATCCAGTGCCAATGGCAATGTTGCCAAACTTAATGTACAACTGAAATTCCATATAAAATTATAAAAATAAATTATTTTCTATCTACTTGTATTTATCCTTATTCCTAAAGAGCGAGGAAATTCAGGCACAAACACAATTAGTTTTTTTCTTTTTTATGGGAACACTCCTGGAAACACTTTATGTATACACAGAAACAGAACCGATAGATAATATTTGCGTATGGAACTAAAGAGCCGCAGCTTCACATCCAAAGAGCGGCAGGTTGCCGACCCCTGTACTAGCAGATTCTTTCGTTAAAGAAGCACATAGTTCCGTTGCATCTAGCACAGATAAATCCGAATTTCGGATCCGAACACCTTCATACACAGATTTTATCACGTCTTGTTCCCTCTGTGTTAAATTAGGTCGTTTTTAAAGGTGGACCGCTAGTTGTTTGCATTCTTACCACTGGCACAAATAACACTATTAGTCAATAATAGAAAAACAGCAACAACAATAATTATATACAGTAACAACTATCCACAATAACAACAACAATACGCAACAACAATTCTCGGCAACAACAATACTCAGCAAACAACAATACTCAACAACAACAATACACAATAACAATATATCCGAATTCAAAATATCTATGAAAATACTGGGATACTGATACTGATACAATAATATCAAACACTGTTGCCATGTGTATGCTATATTTAAACGTTTGACCGCTGATCCGTTCCCCATGCAAATCCTATTACTATAAATAATATAAAGCTCGAGAAAACTACAGTTTGGCTACGCCGCGCGTTTGCGACCAAATAAGCGCGAGGAAGCGGCTTTTTTGGTAATTTTAAACAGACAATAGCGGGTAAACGTACAAGATATTATTAACCGCATTCGCTGCATTGTTGTTCGGACTATGAAATGAGTCACAGTGTACAATTTTGGACTTCGAGTATAGGTAAGTATAATTAAATCCTAATATTTTTAGGTAAGGAGTCTATGGTTTTTCCATGTACCATAAATTGGCGGACACCCTGTATAGAAAAAAATCACTTGAGATCCATTTCTGCCGTAGTACCATTTAATCATTGTAACTTTTTCATCGGCTGAATAGCTCTTGGCGATTAGAAATATCCAATGGGAAAATTACTGTATAGAAAAAAATGCAATGAATGGTATTTAAGTCTAAATAAAGAATTATATTTAAGGTGAAAAAAGTGTATTTGAATTGAATACGTCATACTGATTGTAATAGATATCATTTGTTTTAGGAACGAACCCATTCACAATTTCGCTATACAATTATTTTCGAATTACACTTGATTTATTACAAAATAAAATTATTGCTTAAGGTCTTATAGTCTGTAGGGCTAATGTTTTTAAGGTAGCGCACAGTGGCGTACCGCGAACCCCCGCAGTCGCGGGGGGGCCCGAAAGCTTGGGGGGCCCGAAAGCTTCGAGTGCCGATAGAGCCTATTGCTAATTAGCAAATCTTTCAATAAATACCAATATTACCAATGTCCACCTGATCTAGATTTTGTCACGCTGTGCCCGTAATTATATAAATTTGAAGAATGAAGCAATTGGTATATCAAGATCATGGAATATAAACCCGGAATTTGAAGATAAAAGACAATTAAAACCAAAAAAACACTTTGATGAAGCCAATACAAATTACCTATTTTCTAGTCGAGAAAACTATTTTAGGATAAATATATATTACAAAGTATTTGATATTGTAATTAACCAAATAGGTAATCGTTTTGAGGGAATGGAGTTATTTGTTAATAAATTTAGATTTCTATGTCCCCAACTTCTAGTAACTTTGCCAGAAAAAGAATTATTTATGTCTGCAGAAACACTACAGCAAACATATTCCAGCGATCTATCTGCGACTTTTCCTTTAGAGATAGTCGCGTTGTGCCGTTAAAGGAAAAAAATTGCTTCTCTTCAAAGTATTAAAGACTTTGCTGTATTTTTAATTGTGGAAAATATCACTTTATCATCAAATTTTCTAGAGGTAACAACAGCCATATTATTATTTTTAACTCTTCCAGTAAGTGTTGCTACAGCTGAGAGATCCTTTTCCAAATTAAAAATCATTAAAAATTATTAACGAAATAGTTCCTCTCAGACAAGGTTAACCAACTTGGCTATCCTGTCTATAGAGGCACAAGAGGCGGCCAAAATGGATAATAACCATTTAATAAAAAAAATTTGCGGAGGCAAAAGCTACAAAAAACCAATTTACCTCCTGAAAGCAACAATATAAGAATAATTTTACAATATAATAATTAAAATAGGCAATTTGCCAATTGCCTCGCAATAACTATTGAGATACCTATAATATTATATTCAAGATTTTCTTGCTTAATTTTAAATAGGTACTTTTGTTTTTATCTCACTGTAACTTTTAAGTATCGCTACCTTAGCTCGGTACCTAAAGAATTTTTTCGTGTTTGTTCCTTTTAGTTTTAAAGAATGCTTTTATTTTCTTCTTGTTGTTCAATAATTTTATTTTTTGTAACGTTCCTACATATAGGTTTGTAGTTTATATAATAAACAGTATTATCTAATTTTGTTTGTTTATATGTTTATATATGTATATTCTTAATATAGGGTAGGGGGCCCTAACTCAATTTTCGCGGGGGGGGGGGCTATAATTTGTCGCTACGCCACTGGTAGCGCACCAGGATATGGTCCCTTCAAACCAACCCAGATCGTGCTGAACACAAATAAAACAGCAACAAAACATACACAAATCGCCAACAATGTTTTTCAACAAATCGGAAACATTTTATCAACTGTTATGTTTTACAAAACAGAACCAAAACTGCATAGTTGACAGTGGCGTATTATATTTAAATTATACTTAACACAACAAAATGTGTATAATAAAGAATTTAATTTTTTATTTACCTGCCTAATAATATGCCGTTTAGAAAGTTTTAAAATTCCGAGTAGTTCCGGAGATATCCGGAAAAAAACCGAAACTCGTTTTTTGTTTTCCTGGGTTTTTTTTTAGATCGAATTCTAAAGTAAATTGCACTTTTACATTGCCACTTTTATCGCTCTATCTAACAGCGTTAATTGTTTCGTAATCCGACGAGTTGTCTTCTAAGACCCATTATCAACTTTCTTTTTTTAAATACGGTCCTGTTTTTCTGATATTGAAATTTAAGAGCTTTTTTTTGTTCCGAATGCAACGATGTATGACACATTGTGGTTTAATGACGTTTCGAGGGTTTTTTGAACAACATTCTTTCATCTGGAGGACTGCATCTTTGTGGAACGACCTTCCCGAGGTCGTTTTTCCTAACGAATATAACCTCCAACGATTCAAAACCAACGTGAATCGTTTTTTGCGCACACGCACCACTCCCAGAGTGCCCTAAAGGATTTTTCCTATAGTGCTTGTGTTTGATCATAAAAAAAAAAAAAAAAAAAAAAAAAAAAACATCAGGAAATTTTGGGATTCAGGATTTAAAAGAAAAGTAGGCGTTTGAAAAAAAAAAAATTAAGATTGTGACGCGTGATTTGTTTCACTTGACATTCCCATTGTGATTGTTTGAAAGCGTTTTAAGAGGTTTTCTATTTTCCAGAAAATATGGAACATAATTTTACAAATGCTGAAAAGCTTTATATTTCTATCGTGTTTTATTTTATCTCAAAAAAACTGTTATGTGGCAGTTAGCAGATGTTATTTGTGCTTAGAGAATAACGGAAATCATTTTGATCACCGGATTATGTACTTTTTTCGTTGTTCGTTTTATTACTGTTTTGGTATGATTTTTGTTCACTTATTTGTGGTTTATTATTAAATTATTTGTTATTTATTGAACTAGTCGACCATAAGTAAAATTTAGAGCTTACTTATGAGATATTATTTAAAAAATTAGGAGAAATACAGGACCGTATACCAAAATTTCCTGATGTTGTTCAAAAAACCCTCGAAGCGTCATTAAACCAAAATGTGTCATACATCGTTGCATTCTGAAAAAAAAAAGCTCTCAAATTTCAATATCAGGAAAACAGGACCGTATTAAAAAAAAGTTGATAATGGCCCTTCGTAGGCGACTCGTCGGATTACAAAACAATTAACGCTGTTAGATAGAGCGGAAAAGTGGCAACGTAAAAGTGCAATTTACTGTAGAATTCGATCTCAAATAAACCCAGGAAAACAATAAAACGATTTTTCAGAATATCGGTTTTTTCCGGATATCTCCGGAACTACTCGAAAATTTAAAACTTTCTAAAGGGAATATCATCAGGCACGTAAATGCCCAAATTTACCTCCATTTAACCGACTTCGTATCTCTTATGGTTTCCGAGATCCCTGTACTGGCCCTCCTTATCTTGGACACGTTGTAGTTATACCAAAAGAGAGCAAATACGTTGAAATTCAATTGTGGCCATTACAATGGGTTGATCACAGCGAAACCACATGCATTTAACTTTGGACGTTGATTGTTGATAGTAGCACGATTCTGAACAAACTGAGTAGATTTACACTGTAGCAGCCCACCTGGCTGGGTTTCCCCCCATTTCCTCCTACACCAGCAAATAAATGATCAAAAATGTTTAGGTTAGGGACAGGTTTTGAATAAAATTACTTATTCAATAACTGTAATAACCTTCCAATAAAAACATATCAACAGATAGTAAACTATATTTTTATTTTACACTATACAATAAGCAACCAAAAACGTTCTTCATTTTCTTAAGAGCGGCCTGTATTTATTGCTTAGATATCTCTGGAATATCTTCGGAGCCTACGTTGCATATAATCGCTTGAGCAATTTTTGGATTTGGTTTAATAGAGGTGTAGAGACTGGTGTAGAATTTGTTAATGTGATCGGAAATACTTTTGTTGTCTGAGATTACATTTCCCTGCTGGTCTTTCATTTTGCCAATCCTGTGTTTGCCCTTAGATAAGCTTGACCTTAGAACCCGCATATTTGCATTGTCCTCTATTGCATCTTCAATGACTTTGGTGTTATACACTCGAATGTCTTTCCTCACCTCTTTATGAATTATTTTGTTTAGTCTCGGATATTCTGGTGCATCTCTGGTAGTTCTTCTTCTTTCCTCCATAAGTTTCTGTGTGTTCGGATGTATTTTGGGATTCTTTTTGGTTCTCACAAATCTTCTTAACTGCGGCACATACGTCAGTAACGATCTTATGGTTAAGTTCGTTAATGTTCATTTTCTCTAATTTATCGGTTGGTCCTAGTTTGTTTTCTAATTCCCTTTGATACTCTGCCGTTTTCCGTTTGAGTTCTTCGGCAGTAGGAAATTTTCCTGTGTGTATGAGTTTGTTTCTTTCGATTTTAAGCTTGAAGCTGAGGTATGCTCGTACCAGTCTGTGGTCGCTGCCTGTATCGAACCGATTTAGTACTGAGACGTTGGTGAAGATTTTTTTGTTGTTAGATAATATGAAATCGATCTCATTTTTGGTTTTGCCGTCCGGGCTTTTCCATGTCCACTTCCTTTGTTTGGGTTCCTTGAAAAAGATATTTAGGCAGTAAAAGTTTTCGTTATTCAAGTGGTTTTTCAGCATATCCCCTCTTTGGTTTCTTGTACCCAGCAGCATTTTAGCATTAAAATCGCCAATTTTATAGTGGATCTTGCGTGAGTCCATGGTTTTGGATAAATCTTCAAGCAATGTTTCCATTTCTTCATCATCTGCATGGCTTGTCGGTGCATATGCTATATACAGGGTGGCCCATCGAAAACGAAACAGAGACATTTACTGGCAGCTCAGTTCTTTTTTGGAAAAACGCTCAGACCCGTCCATTTTGTTTTCGAGGGGGACACAAAATTGGAACAAAATCACGTCAACAAGTGCAGCCCCCTGGGCGGGGGTGGCACCACCCCTAAAATCTTAAATGGAAAGGGGGGTCGAGTGATACCTTATTTTAAAGGTCTTTCAATTCCCTTTATAATGATCTAAAATTCATAATACTTCAGTTCAGTAGTTTTGGAGATTTATTGATTTTAAACTTAAATAAAACTTTAATACATCATTAGTGGAAATCAATACATTTGGTAGCAAAGTACTTTAATAAAAATTAAGAATGAACTGACCCGTCAGCCAAGTAAATATTGGAAATGACCACCATGACTCTCCATGCAGTAATAAAGATTTTGCTCAAAACGTTGCCGCACATTTTGCAATATTTGAGGAGTAATTTGAAGGCACTCATTCACAATTCCCCACAGAAAGAAATCCAAAGGTGATAAGTCTGGCGATCTTGGGGGCCATTCAATGGCACCTCTTCTACCAATCCATCGACCTGGAAACGTCTGATCTAAGTATTGTCGAACACGTAATGCGTAATGTGGTGGGTACCATCCTGTTGGAACATCAACCTATTCGCAATGTACCGCCGATCATTCCCATTTTCAATTATGGCTGTTAATGCAGGATCTATGGCGTCTTGCAGTAATTCCAAATACATTTCACCGGTTAAATTTCCAGGCAAGAAAAAAGGACCAACTAAATGATCGCCAAAAATACCAGCCCAAACATTTAATTTTTGTGGCTGCTGTGTGTGTACCTCATGATAAACTAGGATTAGAATCTGACCAATATTGGCAGTTATGACGGTTTACTAGGCCATGTAAGAAAAAGGAACATTCGTCGGAAAAGCAAGTGTTGAATAGAAATTGTTCATCGTTTATAATTCGTTCACTCATATCTTCACAAAATTGTAATCGCCGATCAAAATCGTCTTCATTAAGTTCTTGTACAAGGTGAATTTTATACGGATGAAAACTATTGGCCTTCATAATCCGTTGGATACTACATCGACTAACACCACACACAGTATCCAATTTGCGGGTACTTAACGTAGGATCTACATAAACTTGCCCTAAAACCCCCACTTCTATTGCTTCGTTCCTTATGGGATTTTCAATGTTGCATTTTTTATTGGCGACTGATCCAGTGTCCCGAAATTTAGCTATAAGTTCTAGGACTGTTCTCATGTCGCTCATTAAATATGTGTGATTCTATCATTCTATTAGCGCACTGATTATTTCCGAAAAATATTTCGATAATTTCAATCCTTTCTGCCGTGGAATATACCATGGTTAATTTATGAATAAAGCGGTAAAAGGTATTTTAACAACAAAGTTTGGTCGAATCAATCGCAAACTATGTACAAATTCCTATTTAAAATAAGTACGAGACATTCCCTGCTTATCTTTCTTCAATAAACCACTTTTTTCGAGACAAAAACCGCTCCAATCGCTATTTTGAACACCAAAATGATAAACAAACCATGGGCGTAGTGAAGAAAAGCATTAAATTAATAAGTAACTGCCTTTACTCAAATTTCTTCTGAAAGTAGTACAAACTAATCAGATGTACCTATTAAAGTGTACTGTAAGCTTAAAATCAATAAATCTCCAAAACTACTGAACTGAAGTATTGTGAATTTTACATTATTATAAAGGGAATTGAAAGACCTTTAAAATAAGGTATCACTCGACCCCCCTTTCCATTTAAGATTTTAGGGGTGGTGCCACCCCCGTCCAGGGGGCTGCACTTGTTGACGTGATTTTTTTTCCAATTTTGTGTCCCCCTCGAAAACAAAATCGACGGGTCTGAGCGTTTTTCCAAAAATGAACTGAGCTGCCAGTAAATGTCTCTGTTTCGTTTTCGATGGGCCACCCTGTATGTATGTATGTATGAACTGGACACTGTACCTCTTGTTTTATTTGAGTATCATATAAATAACCCTGTCAGAGATCGATTTTGCTTCGGTTATCAGATGTTTTAACTTCCTATTTATGAGAAATGCTACTCCTCCTTAGCCATTGTGTTCGGTAGCATTATTCTGATATAGTATGTGTCCTGACTTCAGAACAGTGGTATTTTCACCTGGTAGTCGTGTTTCACAGAGACCAAGAACGTCCATTTTATGTGTTCTAGTTCTTGTTCTAATTTGACAAGATGCTCTGAGTTGCTCATCGTTCTAATATTATATGTAGCTTTATAAATCTTTGAGTAGTTGTTTAGCTTATGTGTTTTGTCTTAAAAATTCGAATTTTTGCCTCCCCCAGAATCCGAACTAAGGCAGCTCGATTTAGCATCAGTGTGAGATTTCGTGTGTTTAACACTACTCACCTGGGCTGTCTTTTTTAAATTCGGCATTTCAGCATATATTCATGTGAAAGGTTTTTGGCCTCGCTTGCCCAGCGTGTTGGCGAGTGTGGTTTTCAGCCGCCCATTCTGGGTCAGACGCTGTTTTGTAGCCGCTCATTCTGAGTCAGACGCTACTGTGCTAGTTTTGGTCCGCCCCGAGTATTTGATTTCCTCGGTACCACCCATATCTGGGAAGCATTCCTCTATCCGCCACCTGAGGAGGCGCGCCCTAATGGGGGACTAGCAACCCAACAAAGGGATTATAAAAGTGATTACTGGTATTTTCATTTTAATGTGCATTAAAATTAAACAAAATCGTACTACAGATTTAAGATAGTTTGAAGACAGAATTTTCCTAATATCTTAAAAACGGTATGCGGAAAAAAGTCATTCATTTTTAAAGGTTGCTCGTTGGTTGTTTTGCACACAATATTGTCACCATCATATAGGCAACCCCGCCGTGTTGGTGCCGGTTTGATTGCCAACCAACGACGGCGGTCCAGAACCGAAATCGGTCGTAGGGATGTAACAATATTAAAAATCTATCGATACGTGGACAATAGATAACAAAATTCATTCGAAAAGTTTTCTTTGCAGTGATGACCACAAGGCGTTCGTTCATGCGAGAAAAGAGAATGTGTATTTTCCAGTAAAGAAGGTCTTGATGTGCCAAAATATTGCCGTGTAATCATGTTCATTAAGGGCGAAGTACGGTCCTGGTTAAGGTAAATAGTTTATCAGTCGGCATTGCACATGACATCTGACGATCAGTTTTGTTTACATGCCTGAGGCCATAAATTTGCCAATTTTATTTTTGGAGTTTGGCTATCCGCAGATATAGGTCCGTGGGTTCGGACGACAAAGATTTTCAGACGAATCCAAAATGTCAAGGGTAAAAAATGTGGGGCTTGTAAAAGAATGACCCAGCCCGGTGAGACCGCTTATGGCGGGGATCGAAGCATATAAGTAGGCCGTACAAGTGACGTCACAGCCAGGCAGGTTATTCCATACGTTTATCCTTTTGTGTCGATCGTTCTGTGTCAATATCAGACTTTGGGTTTGTTCGATTTAATCTAGGCCATATTTGTCCCTCTTTATTGAATCGGAGAAGGTTGATGCAGACAGAGACAGACATAGAATGCGAGCAGCACACGTTCTTAAATTATCTCACAACCGAACATCCTTCGTCTGGAAGGGGATAAAATCAAGTAACATATGATTTATAATGTGATTGAAAATGGTGGAGAAAGCGTAATTAAATTCTAAAATAATTTTTAATTTTCTATTCTTTTCACGAAAACGGACCTTCTCGTTTTGTTCCAGGTAAGTAATTTATGATTGAAATATTTTTTTACTAATTTTTATTCGTTATTGTTATTTTACATTATAAAATTGTCCCATTATGTCCCAAACTTGTCACGCAAACTAGCAACAAACACATTTTTAAAGAATTTTACTTAAATTTTACAATCCAGAAGTCAAAAGCTACAACATAATAATTACAGCTTAGTTATATTAACCCGTAGCCAGAATTTTGATAAGTCCGGTAATATATTATTATAATAATTCTTTTCTTATTTTAATTGAGAATCCCATAGTGACTGAACATTAAAGAGGACTTCGATCACTAATGTTACCAGGAGTATGCTACGAAACAAACAAATTGGAAGCCCATAATCATAATGATGGTGCATACATTTACTTGGTTAGTAGCTGTACATATAGTATTGTATTTACCTTATGTTTAATTTATGTAAATTATGATTTATTTCCTATTTTTTAATAAAACTAACTACACTACTTTCAATCTCTGAATTCTTTATTTCTAGTTTCGTTACTAGTTCAATAATAATATAAAAGTATGTAAGGACAATTTTAAAGCAATATTTACAGCTGAAAACCTATGTCAAAATCCTAATATTTAATTTTCTCTACTTAGTAAACCGAATAAAATGGTTTTTATGTTTTCTTTGCTTGAATGTCACTTCAAAATATTGACAGTAATAAAAATTTGGACAAAAGTGACATTTGAAAAGCACGTGCGCGCCAGGCATAATGTATGTTGCCGTATCATGCCTGCTTCGATTATTTAACACGGCAGTTTGTCTTCTTCCTGGTTTGTTCGGGTTTGTTCGTTATTCGTATTCGTTGGAATAACCCATATACGAATAACTTTTTAAAACCTATTGTTCGAGTTTAACGGTAAGCCCATGGACTACAAGAAACAATTGATGTCAATCATTAGTTAGCTTTAATATATGGTTTGGTGACGTTTGGGTGGACATATGACGAGAATGTTATCCGTGCAATATACCTCCATAATATAAATCAATTTAAGAAAAGTAGCTAGAAAGGAAATAGAAAAATAATATAGTGCAACACGACATACAAGAAGCGACCAGGCATTGATTTAAGGTGGGTTTATTTTTAGGAACTAGGGCAAAATAAGCAGCGGTATAAAAATAAACAATTGGAGACGAGGTCCGTATGTAGCTTGTGCATTGTGATTTCCGCGCCACTATGTGTACTAGTTCAAAAAGTTAAACAACCGTATTTATTAAAGGGGTACTCGCCTACTGGGCAATTGCGAACTTAGACCCCCACCCACCCTCCTCGGATTTTATTTCAGCGCCGAATTTTTTTGACAAAACCAGCGCCATCGAAATCGTTGGTTGTTGAAAAATTCTCGCTATTTAGTATACAGGGTGACAATTTAAAAACTTGAAATGGCCATATATTAGAAACGAAAAACTGAAGAAAAAAACGCAAAAAACAGTTCCTATAAAACGAAGGGGCAACAAAAACAAGCGTATTAGCCCACCCCTATCTGCAACCCCTTGGACAGGGTGAGATAAACCCTTAAAATCTTAAATAGAAAGGGGGGGGGGGTCGAGTGATATATCATTTTGAAGCTCTTGAAAAATGCTTTCCAATGGTACCATAGAAAGGTACATTTCAGGAAATTCTTCTCTGTTTATTAAGGAAAACAATAAATGAAAAGACAATTTTGAAATTTTTTATTATTAGTTAATTAAATGTTCAAAATGATTTCCGTCGTTTTGAAGACAATAATAAAGCCTACTTCTGTCAGGGTATGTGCAGTTTATAGGGATAAAACTAATGAATTTTAAGTACCTTTCTTATTGATTCACGAGCTAATCCAGTTGCTACAGCTGCTTGACGAGTTGATAAAGTTGAATTCATTGCAAACTGTCCCAGAATTTCAATTGGCGCTGCTTCGTCGGCTAGTCTCGGTTGATTTCTCTTTATATTCGCGACAGAACCAGTTTCTTTAAATTTGGCTACTAGTTGGCGACCATACTCCGGGCTTACATTTTGACCTGGATGCCTTTCGTTAAAACGTTGAGCTGTTCTTAAAAAACATTGATCCTGATTGAACCATAAATGAAAATAATTTCTACCCGTTCAGCTGTGCTGTACACCATTGTTAAAGATAAGAAGTGCTGCTTTTCGTTTAAACTGAACCGAAAGTTAACTGTTCTTTAAATAATAATACTTGTAGAACTTACCTTTAAGGTAAATTCTGTGATAATAAAATGCGAATATTTATAAACAAATTTTTTTTTCGACAAAAAAAAATAGCAAATAAACCAAAACGAAAAACCGAGGCTTAAACTGTTTAGAATTCTTAAAAGATATCTCTTAATATGCCAGGATATTGGTAGCAATCATTTTGAACATTTAATTAACTAATAATAAAAAATTTCAAAATTGTCTTTTCATTTATTGTTTTCCTTAATAAACAGAGAAGAATTTCCTGAAATGTACCTTTCTATGGTACCATTGGGAAGCATTTTTCAAGAGCTTCAAAATGATGTATCACTCGACCCCCTTCCTATTTAAGATTTTAAGGGTTTATCTCACCCTGTCCAAGGGGTTGCAGATAGGGGTGGGCTAATACGCTTGTTTTTGTTCCCCCTTCGTTTTATAGAAACTGTTTTTTGCGTTTTTTTTTCAGTTTTTCGTTTCTAATATATGGTCATTTCAAGTTTTTAAATTGTCACCCTGTATGGTAAATGATAACACAGGTCGACAAATTTAAATTTTTGTAAAGTAACATTGATGAAAATAGGTTTGTTTGAAGTATTTTAGTGTCCTGAGACCTGAAGCGGGTCCAAGTGATGCAAAACAAGGTACTAAAAATCATCCGCGATGCACTAGAAACGACATAGTGCACAGAGATCTCGAAATTGAAACAATTTCCGAGTTTCTCGACAAAACTATCGCTAAATGCCACACTAAGGCTAACATACCCAACAACAGTAAGATTCTTTTATCTCACATACACGCATTGCCCAACACAACATACACACTACCTAATGACTTTTAGGATCAATCGCTTTCGTGATCCTAAAACAATTCTCACTCAAAAATACTAATACCATAACTAAAATCACAAGCAACAAACCAATAAGACAACCTACGCCTTATTGCTTCCCCCCTTACCGATACGTCGGAGACACATATCTACTTGTCCACCTGTACACCTGCTCGTTTAGTTTTATGAGCGGTAAAGGACACTAAAATCGCTTTAACCGAGACCTTGTTGATATTAATAATTAATTTAATTTTTTTAAGCTATTTCAATGCCAAAGAGCTCAGGTGGAAAACAATGTCTAGAATTGGAAATAATTTAAGACCAAGAAACAGTATTGAACTTCCCCTGAGACCGAGTACGCCTGGTACTTCAGCGGTTCCACCTACCGATGGTAATTTAAGGTAATAACATGATCTAATTAATCCAGGAATGGTTTCTTATGCAATATGTGAATAACTCTTAATAGCATTTTTTGTGTAAAGCAACTAAGATGGTGGCAAAAGTCATCTGAAAATAGCTCCCTACTCACTGGCAGGGATAGGGGACTCGCGGGGCGGGGGAGGCCCCAGCATCGAGAACCCCCCCTCACAAATTTGCTTAGCTTAAAATAAAAAAACATAGTAAAATTTGGCGGGGGTGCTCACTAATCCTTATCTCCGCCACTGCTTCCTCTGTCATCCATACAGGGTGTACCTTAGTGCCATGCTAATATGTCAGCGGGTGGTTTCGTAGGTCATTTTATGAAGAAATTTCATGTTATGAACAGGGGCGTCGCTAGAAAGCTTTGTAGGGGATGGCAATCATAAAATGAGTAATGTTATACAGGGTGCCCCAAGTAAAGTTGCCTATTATTTTGCAAATTTGGCTCTGGCTATAAGAGATAGTTTTCTACGTTTATAAAATATTTTCGATGGTGTGGTGTTGCCGCATCATACCGAAAGTGGTAGCAACTTCGGAATTTTTTTTAAATGAATTACCCTATACAGGGTGTCCGGGAACATGTGGGAAATCTCCCGGATATGAAGAAAACACGTGAAAAGAATACTATAGGTTCATATAAACTTCTTTCGTATCGGCCTCCTCTTCGGAGATATGGGCTCCCAAAGAGCACCAATGGAATCAAGTTTTTTACACATAATTATTGAACCACCTGGTATATTTCAATTATTTTTTAATATGATGTATACGAGGTAAGACCCGTCAAATTACTACCCAAGAAACTGTTGTGAATTACTCACAGCTGCATGGACGGACTAGCTGTAACACTCATGGGCCCATTTTTTTTTACGCCCTGTATGATGAGAACTTTGGACAATGTTTTTTACATACCTTTAACTATTGGCTAAAAATTAAGTTCTCTTCATTCATGTCTCTAATCCTAACCGTTTTCAAGGAAACCACATTTTAATTACGTCATGTATTGGCGTATCTCTGTAAGAGATACATCTTTGTTCCTATGAAATGTTAAACCTCAAAATTCCGCATTTTCATATTTAATCCGTGAGAAGTTAGGGAACCCACCACTGTCAATAAAATGACGTTTTCTCGAAAACGGTTAGGATTAGCGACATGAATGAAGAGTACTTAATTTTTAGCCAGTAGTTAAAGGTATGTAAAAAACACTGTCCAAAGTTCTCATCATACAGGGCGTAAAAAAAAATGGGCCCATGAGTGTGACAGCTAGTCCGTCCCTGCAGCTGTGAGTAATTCACAACAGTTTCTTGGGTAGTAATTTGACGGGTCTTACCTGGTATACATCATATTAAAAAATAATTGAAATATACCAGGTGGTTCAATAATTATGTGTAAAATACTTGATTCCATTGGTGCTTTTTGGGAGCCCATATCTCCGAAGAGGAGGCCGATACAAAAGAAGTTTATATGAACCTATAGTATTCTTTTCACGTGTTTTCTTCATATCCGGGAGATTTCCCATATGTTCCCGGACACCCTGTATATTATATTTTTTTTGGAATCTAGGTAAAAATCTAGAACAGTTTTCTGTATAATATGATATACCTATCTTTAAGGGCCGGTTGTATAAACACTTTGAACTGTAGTTCACTGTTGAACTCTAGTTCAAAGTAAATAGTTGTTGTACCAGCAATATTTTACATTGATCTTAGTTCAAATCCGGAGTTCACGTGAACGTCCACTTTTGGCGGTTCAGTTGAACTGTCGATCATTTCTAACCTTCAAATTTTTCTTTTGTCACTTTGTGTCAGGTTAGTGTCAAGTAAATTATTGTCAAACAAACCTAAATATTATTCTATGATTATCGTATTGTTTTTAAAAATGGATGAATATAACGAAGTTTTAACTGATGATGAAGATTTTTGGGTCTTGTGGATACTGCAGTCAATACTGTCAATACGGACATATCGGAAAAATCCTAATCAATTTAATAAATGGAAAGACAATGAATATTTGCAACGATTACGCTTAACAAAAAACAGCTGTTTGTTTTTATTTATTTTCACCTATCTAATAATGTATAATCACCAATCTGCCAATAAAATTGAAATATTTTAGTTCTTATTTTTAACAATATTTTATAAGTATACAGAGTAGAAGAGCCTGGAAAGCAAGCCCGCGAAACGCCAAATCAAATAAAAGGTTTTATTTGCCGTCAAAAATGAAAGAAAAATAAAAGTAACTAAATAATAGTAATGCCAACATAAACTGATCTTGGTTCAGCTGAACTAAAGTTCAATTTATATTGAACAACGTAATATTGAATGAACGTAGTTCACAGGTTGATCGGCGTTCCGTTGAACCTAAGTTCAGGATTGTTTTATACAACCGGCCCTAAGAGTTTTTGAATTATAAATAATTTTGTGATTTTTTAACGCCGTATCGGGACCTGAAAAGAAAATCGTATCTTTTTAGCTAGGAAGCTGAAATTTTGACAACAGTTTCACAAGACCATCGAAATTTTATAATTTTAAACAGTATTTAATTAGTTTTATACAGGGCGTCTCCATAACAATATTTCTGAGGCAGATGAATTATTGCAAAAATCTTCTTTTTTTTAAATGGGATGTATTTGATATGTTTTGCTAATGGAGGATTGAATTGTCTATCTAATGATATTAAGTGTTCCTATACCTATCTTCAGTATTTTCGGACTTATAGCGAAATTTAAAAATTATCTTAATATTTTTTGGTAGTTTGCTGTCGATTCATAGAAACAAAATAATGAAAATCCATGTGACGTTATGTCTGTGTTGTTGTAATAAAAATGGCTAATTCACATTATTCAAGCTCATATATTTTAAGTTTATTTTATATTCATGGGGAGTGTGGTAAAGTTTTATCCAGAATTTGCAGAAAATTTAATGAACTGCATCCTGATGCAGCTCCTATGACTCCAAAAAAGTTGATTTGCCGAGGCAGTCCATGGAAATGGCACAAAGGTCTCCGGATCTTACCCCCCTAGATTTATATCTATGGGGTAGCATTAAAGAAATAGTATACAAGACACCCGTCACAACAAGGGAAGATTTAGAACATCGAGTACGAACAGCTTTGGGGTATCTAGAAGGGAAAGAAATGAAGAAGGTGACAAATGAACATGTTATAACCACAATTTATGAATGTTTAAGAGTCAAGCATTTTAAACAATTTAGTTAATAGTTATTTTATTGGTGTTGTTGCGTAATTTTCATTTTGTTTATTTATTTATAAATTTAATAAAATATAAAATTTTTAAACCTTACTGATTAACCATTTTTTTTTACAACAACACAGACATAACGTCACATGGATTTTTCATTATTTTGTTCCTATGAATCCACAGCCAACTACCAAAAAATATATTTTTATAAAATAATTTTTAAATTTCGCTATACCTAACTCCGAAAATACTGAAGATAGGTATAGGAACACTTAATATCATTAGATAGAAAATTCGATCCTCCATTAGCAAAACATATCAAATACAGGGTGTCCCATTTAAAAAAAAAGAAGATTTTTGCAATAATTCCTCTGCCTCAGAAATATTGTTATGGAGACGCCCTGTATAAAACTAATTAAATCCTCTTTAAAATTATAAATTTTCGATGGTCTTGTGAAACTGTTGTCAGAATTTCAGCTTTCTAGCTGTAACTGCTAAAAAGATACGATTTTCTATTCAGGTCCCGATACGGCGTTATAAAATAACAAAATTATTTATAATTCAAGAACTCTTAAAGATAGGTATATCATATTATACAGAAAACTGTTCTAGATTTTTTACCTAGATTCCAAAAAAAATATAATATATAGGGTAATTCAATTAAAATTCCGAAGTTGCTACCACTTTCGGTATGATCCGGCAACACCACACCATCGAAAATATTTTATAAACGTAGAAAACTATCTCTTATAGCCAGAGCCAAATTTGCAAAATAAAATCTCATTTAGTTCTCGAGATACTTCTAATAGGCCACTTTACTTGGGGCACCCTGTATACTTAAGAATCAGCACACCAGAGGTAGCAAAAAGGAGAAAAAGCTGCCGGTGAAAGCGCCGCAGGTGAAATTCTTATGGACAACGAACACCCGAACAAATCCAAAATACACAGCTAAATTTGGCCAACAATTTATAGTAAATACTAGAAAACCAGAGGCTGTAAGGTTTTTAAATAAATCGCTTAGGAAACCAATATCATCCATGGCAGGTTACATACTTGAAAAGATAATTTAAAATGCTATCTTTTTAGATTAAAATATACAGGATGTTCCATTTAAAAAAAATTAGGTTAAGTCCGATAACTTTTTTACCTGACTTCGTATACTTATTCTGAAAACGGAAGATCATTCAACAATTATTATAAAAATAATTTTATATAAAACATTTAACTTTTAACTAAGAAAATATATAGGAAATTGTCAATTTTTTGGTTTTCCTCCGTATCTCTTAAGCGAGCGAACATTTTCAAATTTTGATTTTAATATTTTAATTTTGACCCAAAAAGAGCACATGACACCTACATTACTTTTTTGTTAGCACCACAGGGCCAACACTTCATTCATAAATCTGTTGGAAAGTGAGTTTGTGATTGTTTGAAATGTTATTGAAAATCAGTAATGGGTGGAAGAGTGACAAAACATGTTGGTCTCGCTAATGGCAACAATGTTGAAGTCTGGTTAAATCAAAGGTCTTACAAGGTTAAATCCAATAACGTTTAAAAGGTTATGGAGCGGTCTTCATAGTTTCGGAGCGGAGATAGTCTGGGCAAAAAGTCCAAGAAGGGCGTATAATTTACTTTGAGATTCTTTACGTTTAACTATATTATCTATTCAAAAAGTGTAGTTTCGAATATTGGATATTTATAAAAAAGATAGAAATATTGATCCAGTTTTTATATACAGTGTATCCAAGGATGGATTTAACTATTTATGCTTAGCATCAATATTTTTGGTGTATTCATTACTGGATGATACTCTCCAGATATAAAAGTGTATATTTCTAGCCAGATTGTCATATTTATCACTAAGACATCTTGCAAAATCCCAATTAAAAATTTGTAAATTTGACAATTACAACTGGTTTAAGGTTAATGCGCAATTGCTCTTAAAATAAGTTTATTTCTAATAATTTTACTATAAACTGTGAAAAGATGATTCTTTAAAATAATATTATTATACTTAAAGGTATCAAATAAATCGTGAAATAATCCAACTGCACTCTGGTCATCTATCTTTAGTTTATTACCTGCTCACATGCATTGGGTGTGGCCAATTAGCAAGGAGGGAGAAACGGAATGGGTGAAGCAAACTCAAAATCAAATTTCTAAATATATTTACTAACCTGTGAAATTTTAATTTAACACCATTGCATCTTCTAGTGAAGTATTTTATGGCCGCACAAGACTCAACCATCTTGTAAATGCAAGATTTATATTAAGAAATAAACCAACTCGACTGCTTTTTGCCCGAACTAGCACCACGGACCGGTCCATAACCTTTTAAACGTCAATGGTTAGTCAGAAATCATATCAATACAATCATATTAAAACATAACCATACTTACCGAAGAAAAGATAAATCCTTGCTTAAATGATCCACTCTTTTACAAACTATACATGAATGCACCATCATTGTTTATAATAAAGACGATTTTTCACCAATACTCACAAAATAAAAAACAACCAAATATATAAACACTCCCTTAAAAGCGGTTAGCAGCGAGTAGCAACAGTGTATTCTTCTTCCATTGATAAAGTTTGATCGTTTGCCGTCGATCGTAGTATCTTTTAACTTGATGTTGTCAGAGTGCAGTCGGTTTATTTCAAACTTTTATGCATAATAATAATATTTTTTTTCTAAATCTCTCAAGGCCTATTCACAATTTATATTAAAATTATTGGGAAATAAATTTATTTTAAAAGCAATTGCGGATTAACCTTAAACCAGTTGCAATTGTCAAATTAACAAATTTTTAATTGGGATTTTGCGGATACCTTAGCGATAAATAGGACAATCTGGCTATGCTGCAAGCATAACAGCAAGGTGGGGAGTGCACGTTTACAGTCCTTACGTCGACTTCAAATGTAAACAATTCTATCTGGAGTTTGTAAGATCTTTGGTTAGCACTAACAATTACGGAGATAAAAGTGTCGGATAGGGAACACCCTGTACATCGTTAAAAAGCGTTAATTAATTTAAAACTAACAATAGATTATTAGAAATTAATTTTCCAAGTGGTGTTCGACATGATTTCCGTCATTTACTAAGCATTGAACTGTTTTTTCTAAATTTTGGCAAATACAGGTCCGTATCACGAAAATTTCATGAAGATAATTAAAAAGGATCGAAACGCAACTATAATGTAACGTGTACATTATTAAATTTGAATAAAGAAATGTCTTAAAATTTGTAATTATAAAATTAGGGCCGTATTAGAAAAAATGAAGTTGATGATGCTTGCCTGAAATCGGAAAGTTGTATAAACAAACTTGTTATGTAATCTTTGGGCTCACTAAAAGTTGTTTTGAGAATGTTTTGTCAGTTTTGCACTAACTTTAATCGCCATTTAATCGAAGTTGTATCCTGTATAACCCATACGAAAACATACCGGGTGTCAATTTGAAAACTTCCCACCCTTAATATCTTTCTTGCAGTTAAAAATATGAAAAATCGGAAAGACACGTCAATTTTATTTGTAAGGGGGACACTTGAAATGAATATTTTTAGCCTTGTTGTTTCAAGCCCCTAGAAGGGGTAGATGCCACCCTTAGAATCTGAAATGGGAATGGGGGTCAAGTGGCACATCGTTTGAAAGGGAGTTCAATTCTCGTTTCGGTGGTATCCTACTTTGTTGCGTTTTGTCCACAGGTTTCCGAATAATCGCGTTTCAAAGCTGCAGAAACAATTAAACTTGCCTGCATTGAGATTTTGGTTTTCAGGTTAGTGTTTACAAAAAAATTACTGCATTGGGTCTCCTTGTAGTACAAATGATTAGAAGATTAGGTGGCACCGTTAAAATCGTTGAATGACCGGAAGAACATGTAGTTTCCACAATTGATTTCTTATTTATTGATTATTTTACTGCGACATAAATAACTTTTTATTGGCGGAAGAGAAATTTCCACAATAAAACATGGGATCTACCACTGTCGGACCGGAAGAAAATATTGAGGGATATTGTGTAAGTCCTTCTCGAAAAATATGCGGGTTTTGGTCACTCCAATATCGACAATTTTGTTTGTTAACATTTCCATTTAGAAAAAATGAACATTCATCGCTGAAACAGATATTCGGCAGAATATTAGGGATGGCGTTGACTTGACGACTCATGAATTCACAAAACTCTATTCTTCTATCAAAATAATCGTCATACAGTTCTTGAAGTATCTGCATTTTGTATGGATGGAGTTTATGCATTTTCAGTGCTTTTCTTACAGTCTCGTGTGATATTCCTGTCTCTTCTGCTACTGTCCGCAAGGTCCTGGTGGGCTCTGCAGCAAATAATCCAAAAACCTCAATTTGAGCTCCCTCATTTATCACCCGTAGGTTGTTCCTTTTTCTATTACTCACTGAACCAGTTTCGGAGAACTTTGCCACCAAATCCAGCACATATCTGTGACTTACATCACGATTTCGATTTCTTTCATTGAAAACTAATGCCGTCCTTCGTGCGCACTTTCCAACCTCTCCATAAATAAAAATAATTGCAGTTCTTTCTTGAAGAGAATAATCTATTCTCACACTCTATGCACTTAATAAAAGCTATCAGTGAACAGCCCAACAAGCAAAAGCGAATTAACAATAATATTCATGTGTTGGCAACATCTATTAAATTTGTTGACCATTTTTTTTGGGTTAAAAAACAACGTATTTTAAGAATGTGTTGATGGAATAGCAAGGCCTTTTATGGCATTTCAGAGATAAGGAATCGAATGAACCCAAATTAATTAGGCAGGTACTCGTAGTGCCATCGAAATTTTATTACATTACTTTTGATGTAAATTTGTCGAAGTTACTTTGCCAATCCCCACATAAAGTTTAAAACCGTGCCACCCAGGGGCGTAGCGTTGGGAGGCAGGGGAGGGTCATGCTCCCTCTGGAAGTTGCCACTTATTGGAATCTGATAAATGTTTTGTGGTTATTAGTATTTCGCCCTCTCCTAGGAAAATGTCTGGCTTCGCCAATGGTGCTACCTAATCTTCTAATCATTTGTACTACAAGGAGACCCAATGCAATAATTTTTTTGTAAACACTAACCTGAAAACCAAAATCTCAATGCAGGCAAGTTTAATTGTTTCTGCAACTTTGAAACGCGATTATTCGGAAACCTGTGGACAAAACGCAACAAAGTAGGATACCACTGAAACGAGAATTGAACGCCCTTTCAAACGATGTGCCACTTGACCCCCATTCCCATTTCAGATTCTAAGGGTGACATTTACCCCTCCTAGGGGCTTGAAACAACAAGGCTAAAAATATTCATTTCAAGTGCCCCCCTTACAAATAAAATTGACGTGTCTTTCCGATTTTTCATATTTTTAACTGCAAGAAAGATATTAAGGGTGGGAAGTTTTCAAATTGACACCCGGTATGTTCATAAACATTCCTTCATAAAAATTATCTAAGGAATCATACTCTAAAATGTTAGCAAGTCATTAGTGAACAACCTGTATAGAACGGAGAAAACAAAGAATTTTGAAAAAGGCACTTGAAATTTATAAAAACAGTTTTTATTTGTCTGATAATTTTTTCCTTCTTAATATTACACAATTTATGTAAATGATAGTTGTTGCGAAGTCAAAACCTAAAAATAGGACAAATTATACCCCATTAATGAATCTTTTATTTTTAGATTCAATAATAGTAATTTTAATTATATACCGGCTCCGAGCAATGACGCAAATGTTCCACTTAAGAAATCCTTAGAACTAAGAAAAAGCTTCCTGAACCAAATTAGAAAATACTGCGAAAGTAGCACACTTCACGGACTGGGATACGTTGGTAATCCCAAACTGACTTACGGTGAAAGGTTAGTATTTATCAAAGGCCATACCAAAAAAAAATTAAACCATAGAAAACACAACCGAACCCACAAGTCTATTATACAGGGTGTTATGGAAATGACTTATTATATTTAAACCGGCAAATCCTGAGATGAAAATAACCATAAATGGCGCTTTGAATTATACAGGGTGACAATTTAAAAACTTGAAATGGCCATATATTAGAAACGAAAAACTGAAGAAAAAAACGCAAAAAAAACAGTTTCTATAAAACGAAGGGGGAACAAAAACAAGCGTATTAGCACACCCCTATCTGCAACCCCTTGGACAGGGTGAGATAAACCCTTAAAATCTTAAATAGAAAGGGGGTCGAGTGATACACCATTTTGAAGCTCTTGAAAAATGCTTTCCAATGGTAGCATAGAAAGGTACATTTCAGGAAATTATTCTCTGTTTATTAAGGAAAAGAATAAATGAAAAGACAATTTTGAAATTTTTTATTATTAGTTAATTAAATGTTCAAAATGATTGCTACCAATATCCTGGCATATTAAGAGATATATCTTAAGAATTCTAAACAGTTTAAGCCTCGGTATTTCGTTTTGGATTATTTGCTATTTTTTTTTTGTCGAAAAAAAAAAATTTGTTCGCATTTTATTATCACAGAATTTACCTTAAAGGTAACTTCTACTAGTATTATTATTTTAAGAACAGTTAACTTTCGGTTCAGTTTAAACGAAAAGCAGCACTTCTTATCTTTAACAATGGTGTACAGCACAGCTGAACGGGTAGAAATTATTTTCATTTATGATTCCCAGGATCAATGTTTTTTAAGATCAGCTCAACGTTTTAACGAAAGGCATCCAGGTCAAAAAGCCCGGAGTATGTTCGCCAACTAGTAGCCAAATTTAAAGAAACTGGTTCTGTCGCGAATATAAAGAGAAATCAACCGAGACTAGCCGACGAAGCAGCGCAAATTGAAATTCTGGGGCAGTTTGCAATTAATTCAACTTTATCAACTCGTCAAGCAGCTGTAGCAACTGGATTATCTCGTGAATCAATAAGAAAGGTACTTAAAATTCATAAGTTTTATCCCTATAAACTGCACATACTGCAAGAACTTGGTGACGACGACCCTGACAGAAGAATACAGTTTTGTGAAATAATGACAGATAGAATTACGGCAGAACCTCGACTAGTTAAAAATATTTGCTTCAGTGATGAGTGTGCCTTTTATTTAAATGGGCATATTAATAAGCAAAACTGTCGTTACTGGAATGACGAGAACCCCCACGTATTTAGAGAAGGGCATACCCAGTACCCCCAGAAAATTAATGTTTGGGCTGGTATATTGGGAGATGGTATTATCGGCCAAATATTTATACAAGGAAATTTAAATGGCGACAGGTATGCTGAAATGCTACAGAGGTCTATCGAACCACTAATAGTGCGAGAATTAGAAAATCAGAGGGACATACTCAGAAATTTATCTTTAGAAGAACGCTTACTACATTTCCAACAGGATGGAGCACCTCCGCATTATGTAGCTCCCGTTAGGCAGTGGTTGGATGATAATTATCCCAACCATTGGCTTGGAAGAAGAGGTCCTGTTGAATGGCCACCTAGGTCCCCGGACCTAACACCTCTTGACTTATTTTTGTGGGGTCACCTAAAATCTGTGGTTTTTAAAACGCAACCTGAGTCACTAGAGCAACTTCAGCATAGAATAGTTCAGGAATGCCGTGCTATATCCAGAGAAACCTATGCAAATGTACGTGAAGAATTTGAAAGTAGGCTTTATTATTGTTTTCAAAACAACGGAAATCATTTCGAACATTTAATTAACTAATAATAAAAAATTTCAAAATTGTCTTTTCATTTATTGTTTTCCTTAATAAACAGAGAAGAATTTCCTGAAATGTACCTTTCTATGGTACCATTGGAAAGCATTTTTCAAGAGCTTCAAAATGATGTATCACTCGACCCCCTTTCTATTTAAGATTTTAAGGGTTTATCTCACACTGTCCAAGGGGTTGCAGATAGGGGTGGGCTAATACGCTTGTTTTTGTTCCCCCTTCGTTTTATAGAAACTGTTTTTGCGTTTTTTATTCAGTTTTTCGTTTCTAATATATGGCCATTTCAAGTTTTTAAATTGTCACCCTGTATATTGTATATACTCATCGGTTTGTTGGACGCTCTAACATTGTTTAGGAGCAAGGCATCTTCTAGTGATTTTTTACTGCGTATCCATGTCTTTAAACAGCCCTATTTTTTGAATATTTTTTCTGACTCTGATCATTTTAAAGCATTTTTAGGTATCACTGGTATCAGTTCAGTAGTTTTTAAATTACTAAGTAATTAAAAAATGTATGGATCCATTTGATGTTTAATGGGTATCGAAATAATAGGCCTGCGTATCCAAATGGATACTCAAAAGTACGTTAAAAGATCCCTTGTTTAGGAGGCCTTGTAATTTGGGCGTATACGAAAAATTCTGTCCCGCCTACGCTGCTCAATAATATTTACAAAATCTTCTTCGTCGTCCGTTAATAACTCATTAAAAATTTCAAAAATATCCATTATTATTATTAAAATAATTGGTGCAGCCAGAAACAATAAAAAACAAACTCAAATATTAGGGTTATAATACAGTGTACTGTGTCTTAAATCGTATTATTGAGTTTAAGCGGTAAATATTGTTTCAAGAAAAATGGATATAACTTAATGACTGTCGTAAAAGTACCTGGTTCATCCCATTATTTATGATCCTTTGTTATTATTATGTGGAAAGGACCGGATTGTAATAATTATAATTAAATATAGGCACATCAGGTAGGTTAGGTTGCTTAATTTATATTTAAATATATTTTTGTGGTAAAATTTGTTAGTTATTGAGGAATGGTTCAAGAATTGTCTTTTACAAAACATTCCTCAGAATAGCGTGATAATAATGGACAATGCGAGCTATCACAGTCGCCAATTACATAAAGCTCCAAGCTCAAATAATACAAAATTGGAGATTCAGAACTACATGGCGGCGAATGATATATATTTTGAAGAAAGTTATAAAAAAAGTGATCTTTTAGAAGTTTTAAAGACATTTTGTATAAAAAAAAGTATATGTTTACGATACATTGGCAGAAGAAATTGGACATACAGTGCTACGGCTCCCACCCTATTATTGCATTTTTAACCCCATAGAGCATATGTGGCACCAGTTAAAATCACTGGTTAGGTCTGAAAATATTTCTCCGACTTTAAGTTCTAGTGTTGTAGAATTAATACGAAAATGCTTTAATGATATTCCCCCAGGTAGTTGGAAAAATTCAGTCCGTCACGTAATAACTGTAGAAAATTCGTATATTAGTCTGGATCGTATAATTAATCCAATTATAATTAATTTTGATGAGGATAGCGATAGCGGAACAGAACTATCTATAGAATGATATTATAAATGTAAATAAATATGATTAGTAATATTTAATTAAGTATTAGTAATATATTAATAATTACGTAGATGGCGTAGTGGTATTAGACATCATTCGGTTTTCGTGATAAGTCGTAGATGGCGGTAGTAGTATTGGACATCATTCGGTTTTCTTGATAGCTCGTAGATGGCTTTAGTAGTATTAATAGTGGATAGTGTATAAATATTATTATGAGGGTTGCATGCGACGACGTCAAGATCCGACAGCTATACACACTAAGAAAACCTTTCTTATTTTCCAAAAGTTGTATTTTCTTGTGTAAAATTAAAAAATAAAAAAAATATGTTTTACCTAAACGCATTTTCTTATAATTTCGTTTCCTATATTTAAAACGCCTAGAAAGTAATTGTTTGGTCGTTACACAAAAATAAAATTTTAAAAATAATTTCACCATACTTGTGAACTATAATAGGTCACGAACCGCCACTTACGTTAAAGCTACCTTAGCTAAGGTTTACCTTAAGGTAAGATTTAAATATCGACCCTTAATCCTCTAATTATCATAAGATTGTAGAATGAACATTTGTTCGGAACAAAGATGTAACCTGTATCGCAATACGCCAAATACATTATATTGTGATTAGCGATCATTTTTAGTCAATAGTTAAAGGTATCTAAAAACCTTTGTTCCAAGTTCCTATCATACAGGGCGTTAAAAAAGAGGCCCTGCGTGTCACAGCTAGTACGTCCCTGCAGCTGTGAGTAATTCACAACCCTCTCATCGATAGTAAATTGAAGGGTCTTACCTGGTATACATCATATTAAAAAAGAACTGAAATGAGGACTTTGCTGCAAGAAGGATGCAGCTCCAGTTTTGGGTCATTTTGAGTTGAAATATACGATATATGCAAAAATATTTGGCGGATCGATTGGTACAAAATCGATGCAGCTCCGATAAAAAATGAAGAAATAACACGCATTTATGTATCTGCCTCCTCAGTTGTTTGGTGTAAGAAAGGTGCAGCTCCGGAGCTGCATCCCTATTGCACCAAACGATCGATCGTGTGTGTTCGTTGGGTTTCGTGGAATGCTAGGTCATGTTCTTCCGGCATTGCGCCAGGGTTTGATTTGTTTCGACCCGTTGATAGTCGTTAGTCGCATTAGTGCTTCCGTATAAGTGTTATTGATAACAGTTTTTATATGGTTTCGTTGTCCGTTGACGTTTTTTAATCATGAGCGAAACGGAGTCAGAGCCATTTAGTGCTAGTGATTCACCATATGAGCCTTCAAGCGCTGACGAAAGTTCAGATGTTGATGTGGCAGGACCTTCATCCAGGAAGAAGCGTCCAAAGAAAAAACGTATAACGTTGGAAGAACAGCCCACTGAACTTCTTGGCAACAATGAGCCCCCCTGTAACGAAAAACAGAAAAAGTGCCAATCCTGCTACCTGGAGAAGAAATGTGAATAAAAAAGCTCTTGCAGAAGGAAAAATGTATACAAACTGGAAAGGAGTACAGAAGGGACCGAGATCAGCTGGGTCGAACTGCAACTGTAAGTACAAATGTTTTCAAAATGTGGATTAAGAAACAAGAAACGCTATCCTAGAAAAGTTTAACAAAATAGGCGACAGAAATTTGCAAAATACTTATCTAGGAGGGTTAATTCATACTATCGCAATTCAAAGAATTCGTAAAAAATCTAATCAACGACCTCGCAAGTTTGTTGTAAGGCTGGGCCAACTATCAGTACGAGTTTGTAGACATGCTTTTGGTTCAATTCATGGTATATCAAGGAAACGTGTAGACCTCATTGCCCAAACTTTTCGTGGCAGAGATATCTCAGCAGCAACTAGTAAAAAGGGAAAACACGATAATAGACCTAACCGAAAATCAAACGATATATTGCAAAATTTGAGCACGCATATCAAGAGCTTCCCAAGGCGTGAGTCGCATTACAGTAGAAATAAGTCCAGTCGATTCTATTTGTCTCCAGATCTAAATATAAGGAGAATGCATGAGCTCTATTTGGAGCTTTATGAACCCGAAAGTGTCAGTGTTCCTGAATATAAACCTAAAGTGCCCTATGACTTTTACTATCGCTATTTCAAGGAAAACTTCAACTACAGTTTTGGCTCACCTCGCTCAGATACGTGCAAAAACTGTGACATTTTTCAAAATAAACTTAAAGATGTGACCCTGGATGAAAATGAAAGAAATGAGTTAGAAGTGGAAAAGCAGCGTCATCAAATTAAGGCGGAATCCTTTTTCAAGGAGTTGAATGAGAAAAGTACCTTGTGCAAGGAGAACGATGAGGTTGAAGTTTTGACCTTTGACTTCCTGCAAAACCTTCCTCTTCCAAAAGTTCCTGCTGGGGAAGCTTTCTACAAACGCCAGTTATGGACATATAATTTCTGCATTCATTCTGCTACTACAAATAAAGCACACTTTTATATGTACGACGAAATTACTGCTCGAAAGTCGCCAAACGAGGTGGTATCATTTTTATACCATTACATAAACAAATACCCTTCCTAAAAATGTCAAAGTTGTATACCTCCTTTCTGATAATGCTGCTGCACAAAATAAAAACTCCGTGATGATTCAGTTTTTGTATTTACTTGTAAAAACTATGTCTATTGACAGGATTGAACATCGCTTTCCTGAGCCGGGACACAGCTTACTCCCGTGCGATCGGTACTTCGGAGTTATTGAGAAGTTTTTGAGGAAGAACGACTACGTTTTCAGTCCCAAACAATATGCTGATTTTATCAGGCAATCATCCAAACAGTTCGTTCCTATTCTGGTAAAACAAAATATAATCCTGAACTTCGGTGGTCACTATGAAGGACATTTTAAAAAAGTTATCTTACATGAGCAGCTCAAAAAGCAGAAGTTTCAGATTTCAAAATACCGCATTTTTCAATACAGCAAGGAACACTTGGAAGGTATCAAAGTTAGTGTATCTACTGGCCTTCCCATTTTTCAATTCTTTAAAATCTTGAAAGACCTTGGGGACGATCTTTCACTTTCCGGATGTAATGCAGTTGGCAACACGATTCGTTCCAATGGACCAAATGGCTTTCTACAACAGCCTTATAGGTGAAGCAGTGGCAGAGACCCAGGGACCCGAAACGTCTGGAACGGATGATGATGCCCAGGCAGATGAATGAAAGCGGGTGTGTTCATTATTTCGTTTTTTTCCAATTCACTTTTAGTTTGTTGATAAAAACCAGTCTATTTTTTTTAGTTTTAGGTTTTTTGTAGTTTATGTACTACTCTTTTGATTTTTGATACCTATTTTATATAAAAGCTTTCACTCTCAACTTTGTTTTTTTTTTTACAATGACAATGACATGTGTAAGTACATATTTTTTACGTGTTTGGTGGAAGAAAGATGCAGCTCCAAATTTTTTTATAACTTTCCTCTCATTTCTCAAAGAATTGTGAGATTCAAAACAGTCTGAAATATTGAATAAACCCCTCTATTATCGATTGGCGTTTACTTTTTCAGTTTAAAATACAAACGTTAATTTCTAAACGGTTTTTTTCAATTTAAAATTTTTATAAATAATTTAAAAAATATGATTCCATTGGAGCGTTTTGGGAGCCCATATCTCCGAAGAGGAGGAATATGCGAAAAAAGTTTATATGAACTTATAGTACTCATTTCACTTATTTTTTCATATCCGGGAGATTTCTCACATTTCCCCGTACGTAAGGGACCTAGTAAAAGATACAACATTCTTATTGCAGAATTTTCTGGTTCATCTCCTTTTCCTTGGCCATTGCCATCGCCAGCTACTACATATCGCTCATCTACACTAAATGGAACTCCAGCCCTGTCCTAATCAGCTTTAGCCCCGTAGACACCGATATTTCTACGATCCCGTTCCCAGCCGTCACAATTTGCAATATGAACCAGGCAAGAAAAAACGAAGCTGACAAAATTTTAAAACAAGGGTAAAAACTAATTTAATTTTTCATTCGACAAAATTCGAAAGGGTAAAAACTGATATTGTTAGAGATCTATACGTGAAGGTCAATGACATAACCAGTTTATCTCTAAAAGTTTAGGTTTTGAGATATTAACAGAAGCAAACGTATATTATTTTTTTAATTAATTGGACATCAGTAGTATCAGTGTCAAATATTAGAAACAAATGTCAATGTCCAAAGTTTGACAGATCTCTCATATTTTTATTATTTATACAGGGTGTCCCATAACTAATGGTACACAGGAAAACTGCAGATTCCTCAGGTAAAAATACTGCGATTTGGCCATACTTAGTTTAGTTCAATAGCTGGTAATAACCGAGATACAGGGTGTCCAAATAAAAATTTAATTTTCAATTTTCCTAAATAACTTATTTCTGAATTAATATTTTTGCACTAAATTTTGTGACTAGGGTTTTTTGGGGGAAAGGAATTTGAATTTTTTAATAATTTTGATGTAGATTGTAGGGGGGCGCTCTCTGCGGTACTTTGTATACATAAAAGGAAGTGTAACTTTCTTGGGCCTTAGTATAATTATGTTTTTATTAAAAATATCAGTTTTTCCGTCATTTCTAAGCAATAAAGGTATACTTTGTAAATGTCGCTCCGACTAACCGTTTTCGAGATATTTTCAATTACAATTTCTAATGCGCCCGTTTAAATTTTGATTTGTAAATGTGAAATTTGTCACAGTAGGCTTTGGTAAAAACAAATACAATGAAAGCACTTTGGAACCTCATTTCTGTCAAAGTTTATTTTCATTTGTCAGCATTGTGGGTGTTTTTAAGGAGTTTTTGAAGATACTGTTATCAAAAATTAGATGCGAGACATGGTATGTTTATACGCACAAGACAATTTTAACAGACGCGGGGCACATCGGCGATATTTGGAAATGTATCCAAATAGAAGGCAGCAAGATTTTGAAATTTTTAGAAGCCTATACTACAGACTGGGAGAAACAGGATCCTTGCGTCCAAAACGTAATAGTGGAGGATCCTGTTCCTCCCAGTCTGTCATATAGGCTTCTAAAAATTTTAAAATCTGGCTGCCTTCTATTTGGATACATTTCCAAATACCGCCGATGTGTCCCGCGAGTGTGTCCGTTAAAATTTTCTTGTGCGTAATACCATGTCTCGCATTTCTCTGTTAGAAAACAAGTTATGTCGCGACATTTTTAGTTTAATTTTTGATAACAGTATCTTCAAAAACTCCTTAAAAACACCAACAATGCTGACAAATGAAAATAAACTTTGACAGAAATGAGGTTTCAAAGTGCTTTCATTGTATTTGTTTTTACCAAAGCCTACTGTGACAAATTTCACATTTACAAATCAAAATTTAAACGGGCGCATTAGAAATTGTAATTGAAAATATCTCGAAAACGAAAACTGATATTTTTAATAAAAATATAATTATACTAAGGCACAAAAAAGTTACATTTCTTTTTATGTATCCAGAGTACCGCAGAGAGCGCCCCCTATAATCTACATCAAAATTATTAACAAATTCAAATTCCTTTCCCCAAAAAAACCCTAGTCACAAAATTTAGTGCAAAAATATTGATTCAAGTTATTTAGGAAAATTGAAAATTAAATTTTTACTTGGACACCCTGTATCTCGGTTATTACCAGCTATTGAACTAAACTAAGTATGGCCAAATCGCAGTATTTTTACCCAAGGAATCTGCAGTTTTTCTGTGTACCATTAGTTATGGGACACCCTGTATAATTATTTATTAATTACAGGTACGGTTCCCATCACTAGCGCTCGGCTGCAGTAGCCGCATTGCGGAAGTTTCTGCTGCTCATGTTCCTTGTATCCGTTTCCCTTCACATCGTCTGCTCTCGAAGCAGTCCATTCGCTGCCGCAGCAGCTGTTGATGTCAACAGGTGTCATTTTGATGATTGTTTTAGTTAATTAGCAAAATGCAGTATAAAATCAGTTCCAAGGACTACAAGGTATCATTTACTTTATCAGACAATGAACTATTATTAGTCGAAATGTTTACAAAACATCCGTCGAGGCCGACGAATTCTTTCGGCCACCGTGTGATGTGACAGCCGCAGCCGCGGGCCGCATGAAGGGAACCGTACCCTAAATGTATGTCCTCAACGAAGCGCCGACCCTCGCCCTCGCTCCTAACCTGGTACCATAGCATCGCACAGTAGTGTACACAACGGCGCACCGACCTTCGCTCATTGCCTAGCCTGTCGATCAGTTCGCCTCTCGACATCGATATATAAACATGGACTATGCGTAATTTGTGAATTTAAAATCGTATTTTTTATTTTAACTTCGTTATTTTTTTGGTTCTTTTCGAAGCCCCTTTAAGTACGAGGCCCTAGGCTAGCTTCTAGTGATAAATCCGACCTTGTTTGAAATTTTTTTTTCATGTGACGTCCTCTATATTAATTGATTTCCCCATTTTACGTCAAATGCTCAACGTAATTTATGTAATATACCCTAAAGTAATACCACTTTGTTATATTAGAGTCTAAAATAATATCTTCTTCATCGGAAGAAGATAACAACGTACAGTCCATGTTTATATCTCGATGTCGAGGGACTACTGTGCGAAGCTCAAGCGAGGGCTGTGCCGTGCTATGGTCCAGGGCGATGAGCGAGGATCGGAGCGCCGTTGTGGACACGGACTAAGAGTTTTCATAATAATTATGCTTTGTAGGTATTTATTCTTGACAATGGTCATTTATGATAATTACGAAAAGGATGATATGTTGGTATGTTTTATACAATCCAATGAAAAACATGTTTTTATTTGTTTCTAGTGAATTGTCTATAACCTACCAGTGCCGTATTACAGAACGAGTGCACAGGGTGCGGGCCCGGGGATCTTAGAGCCCATAGGGGCCCTATGGACCCTAGCGCCCGCCCGCCGCCCGCCGCCCGTCAGGTCCTGAAACTGCCACTGTAGACTATCTGTTATAAGTAACATAAATTATTAAACATATCGTATTTTAGCTTGTTTTTGAAGATAAGCATAAACAACTATACATTTTGGTAAAGCCCAAAGTATGTTCAATTAATTAAAAAAAATAATATACACGGTCTATGCTCAATTAATAAAAAATATTAGGGTCAACCATTTAAAAATTTTTACTTCTGTTAATATCTGAAAAACTGATCCTTTTAGTCTGTTATTAAATAATATCCAACAATATATTTTCAGTTTTTTTTATTGTTCGATTTAGGTAAAATCTGACTTCACCATAAATTTTTGCTTCGATAAAGACCAAACATTACGTAATTACATGGAACCATGCGGCTTTACTAACTGTCAAATTTGACAATTTCCCCGCAAAATGACGCAAATGGCATTAATTCGTAAATATTTGAAAAAGTTGTTTGCATTGTAATTGTATGCCTATACAGGGTGATTCACGACGAGCTTGCATTAGAACTTTATGGAGAACTACTGAATATATGTTCCTGAAACTTTGGGAATTTGGGTTTATCGATATGCTCTCTTTAACTAAAATATTGACATGTTTCTGTCATTTCCGGTTATACCGGAAGTAGCTGCCTACTTTCGTTTTTTAAATACAACATGGTAATTTTTATTACACTTTTCGATTAAGCATTAAATACTAAGCACATTTTATAGAAAATGTTTTTGTCAGACTCTAATAGTTTTTGAGATATCTGGAATTTTTGTAATTATTTGGCAAATGCATGACGATGAAATAATCCATATAATTTTTTTACCTTAGCGCTTGGACTAAAAATTTTTTCTCACCGAATAGCTAGAAGATCATCAAGTCTCAAAAACATTTCAAATTTGGCATAAAATGTACAGGGTGGTCACAATTAAAGCCTTATTGTGAAAAAATTCAACCATTAAAAACTTTCTTATTTTAAATGGAACACCCTGTATATTTTTATTTAATTTGATGTCAAATTAGTTGTTCTTTATAAATAGTATTTACTGTCCTATACCTATATCAAAGCGTTTTCTCAAAAAATCCAATTTTATTCCGAAAATACTATTTGTTCAAGTGTGTTATGAAAACAATTGTACTTAGGGGCTGTATACTGATGTCTATACGGAGGAAAAGTGATTGATTGCTTGAAAAAATATTCTAAAGTGTTTCTTAATAATTTATAAATAAAATGCAGTTTATTGTTTTAAATTGTTTTAAATTTAATGGTTTAAATATTATTTTTTTAAAAATAGCAAGGAAACAAGTTTATAAACTTTAAATTCTTCAATTAAAAATGTGTTTGAAAATTATACCTAATATCTTTTGATTATATTTTTAAAATATGTTCGAAATGATTGCCATTTACTTCCAAGCATTTATGTATTCTTTTCATCATGTTATTTCTTGTAGCATTCCTAATTTCTTGTGAGAGATTGAAATGCTGCCTTCACCCTTTCAATTAGATTTTCCTTCGTGGTGATGGGACGCGCGTAAACTTTATCTTTAATGGTTCCCCAGATGAAAAAGTCCAGTGGAGTTTAGTCTGGCGAACGAGCTGGCCAGTGGAAGGGACCTTGGTTTGCGATCCACTGGTCATGAAAAAGTCTGTTTAGGGCAGTCTTAACAACTTGGACGTTGTGTGCTGGAGCCCCATCGTTTTGGTACCATGCATTTATTCGCTCTTGGAGCGGCAAATCATCCAGACGTTCTTCTAACTGATCTTCAAAAATTGTCAAATAATTCTGACCATTTAAATTTTCGTCGTAAATGTGTAAGCAAAATATACGGCCATGTTTAATAGCACAATAAACATTAAATTGAAATGATTCCTGGTAACGTCCTATCCTGACAATATGGGGGTTTTCGTGAGCCCAATAATGGCTGTTTTGTCTGTTATGAAAACCATTACGAGTAAATTTGGCTTCATCACTCCATATTACAGAATTAGTAAATTGCTCATTTTCTTGGGTTTTGATTAGAAAAAACTCGCAAAGTTCGACTCGAGCTGGCAAATCTTGTGGTTTTAGATGCTGAACTTGGGCATATGAATATGGCCTCCAGCCATATTTTTTTAAAATTCTTTGTATACTGGAATACGAAACTCTTAATTGCATTGCAGCTTCACGAATTGAGTCTTTTGGGAAAGCGTAAAAATAGGCTAAAATGGTAACTTCAAATACCTCATTGTCCAGTATTGGTTTAATTCTTCGTACTTTGGCTTCAAATGATCCAAATTTTAAACAATTATTATTTAGTCTTCTAATAATATCAGGTGTGGGAATAGGCCTATTCGGATATTTATCCCGATATATTCGACAAGCTCTTAGCTTAATTTTACCACATTCAATGTAAACCGTAAATAAATTTAAAAAATCTTCACTTGAAAATCCGGAGCGTGACATTTTTTAGTAACAGAATAATTGACAGTTTGAAAATACGCCAAGAAATATCAGACAATTGTTTTTCTTGTCAAAGCACACTAGAAAATATTGCCGCCATTATTAATTTTCCTCTGTATAGACATCAGTACCCTAAGTACAATTATTGTTTTCATAGCACACTTGAACAAATAGTATTTTCGGAATAAAATTGGATTTTTTGAGAAAACGCTTTGATATAGGTATAGGACAGTAAATACTATTTATAAAGAACAACTAATTTGCGATCAAATTAAATAAAAATATACAGGGTGTTCCATTTAAAATAAGAAAGTTTTTAATGGTTGAATTTTTTCACAATGAGGCTTGAATTGTGACCACCCTGTACATTTTATGCCGAATTTGAAATGTTTTTGAGACTTGATGATCTTCTAGCTATTCGGTGAGCAAAAATGTTTAGTCCAAGCGCTAAGGTAAAAAAATTATATGGATTATTTCATCGTCATGCATTTGCCAAATAATTACAAAAATTCCAGATATCTCAAAAACTATTAGAGTCTGACAAAAACATTTTCTATAAAATGTGCTTAGTATTTAATGCTTAATCGAAAAATGTAATAAAAATTACCATGTTGTATTTAAAAAACGAAAGTAGGCAGCTACTTCCGGTATAACCGGAAATGACAGAAACATGTCAATATTTTAGTTAAAGAGAGCATATCGATAAACCCAAATTCCCAAAATTTCAGAAACATATATTCAGTAGTTCTCCATAAAGCTCTAATGCAAGCTCGTCGTGAATCACCCTGTATAGGGTGTCTGCTATTAGGTCATACATTTTTTGTGCCTCAGTGTATTTAAATTTTTAATAAAAATAATACTTTTTTCATATTTATTACGTAAAAAAGGTGTATTAAGTTCAGGTCGTCCAGAGTTACCGTTTCGGAGATATTTGCATTTAAATTAAAAAGCAAATAATAGTTTGTTACTTCTTACCAATTAACTTTTACATGATAATTAATATTCTAGTAATGGTAATTGGGAATAATAAATACAACAATTGAATTGTTCTTTAACTTACTGTAATTAAAATAACTGTGACCCTAGAAAATATCGTGTCGAAAGAAAACAACAGCGATGGAAACACAAACTTACGATAAACTCAAAAATGAAACATTTTCTGAAAAAGCTATCTTACAATAATCGACAAACAAATAACAACATGGAGGTTTCATAGCAACTGCATCTCTAAATTTCAATTGTTTTCTCATAGGTTACTTTAAGAAAAAAATTTTGTTTGCAAATTAGTAATAATTGGGCAAGGTGCACTAAACAATTTAAATGCAAATATCTCCCAAACGGTAACTCTGGGCGACCTGAAGTTAGCATTCCATTTTTACGTAATAAATATGAGAAAAGTATTATTTTCATTAAAAACTTAACTATACTGTTGCACAAAAAAGTTATGATCTAATAAATGTGCGAATAATTCCGCAGAGAGTAGTGTACATTAAAATGTTACAAATAATCAATTTATCGTCGTAAAAAGAACATAATTGCCCAATTTTAAAAAAAAAACGGCTTCTCGTAAAGTTATTAGAGAAGAACTAAAATGAAGTTTTAACTTTAACACCCTGTATCTAATTTAATATCAACTTTCGCATATAGGTAAAAGTATATATGTATACAGGGTGTCCGGAAAAAGGAGGTCAATCCGTTAACCATATATTCCTTGAGCAAAAATAATAATACTTTTATAATGCCATTTTTCATTGTTGACCCTCATGTGCGATATACAGGGTGTTAAAGTTTCAAATTAAAAACTGATTTTTTTGAATAGATCGAGTATTTAATGAGATATTAATTTCAAATTTGGTACATTGTGTCAGCCTAAAAAGCTACATCTTTTGAGAGGAACAAAACAAGAAACTTTTGTCAAATACTCAAAATAGGGGGGGTCCAGTTTCCGCTGACCACCCCTATTTTTTAGTGTGTGCGCCAGTGACTTCTAAACTATATTTGCTGACGGTAATCCAATAATTTTCAAATGCTAAATCAAGTCAGCCGTTGTGGCATTGCCATGGATACAAGATATAATGAAGTGAAACTTTGCAATAAGTGACAATACCGAAAACAAAAGACTAACCAAAAATAAGGACAGTGGCGTACAGATAAAAAGCTGTAGTACTAATTCAGTTAAATGAAATTAGTTTATTGACCTACTAAGAACTTACTATTGCTAATCTTCATATAACAGTAAACACAATTGTTATCATTCGTTCTTAAGACAATAATTTACTATTACTTATTAAATAAATTTGAAACATCATAACAAGATAACAAATACTCAAAACATATTATTTTCGAAAGGAGTATAATAATCGTCGCGACATCTCGCGGTGGTACATAAAAACGGCGAAACGCGTCTGGGTATTAGTCTGACGAAGGAAAATGGACACAAAATTCTATATTCAAATATTATTTTTTTAAATTAACGTTAGTAACAAAAACAAACAAAAAAAATAGTCTAAAGGAATTGCTCGATATGCCCTCCATTTTTTTGAATTCACATGCGAGCTCTCTTTATTAAAGAAAATCTTAACCTTTGAAAAATATGTGGTGTGAGTAAGGTCTGGGGAACGGGGTGGCCATTTAACATGAGCATCATGGCCCCGACCAACCCAGTGATTGGAAAGATTTGGTGTAAATAGTTCCTAACATTTATAGCAAAATGCGGGGGAGCACCGTCTAGTTGAAACCAAATATTTTGTCTTACTATTAGAGGCAAATCATCAAGTAAATCGGGCAATGTGTTTTGAAGAAATAGTAAAAATGAATGATCAGTCAAATTTCCTGGTGAAATTATAGGACCAAGAAGAAAATTATTTACGACACCTGCCCACAAATTGACTTTAAAATTTACTCTTTTTTTTTCTGTCCATATATTATTATGTGTGTTATGAATATTTGTTATCCCGTTTCTCGTAAATGAAGCTTCATCAGTAAACAAAATGTGTCTGATGAAACGTACATCTCGGTTATTCATTTCACATAATCGTCTACAAAATAAAAGCCTTGCTTCGAAGTCTTGAGGCAAAAGAGCGTGCACTTTTTGAATATGATACGGGTAAAGCTGCTGATCTCGTAAAACATGGTGTACCTCAGTTTTCCCAATGCTTTCAATCTGCCTAGACAAAACCCTGGTACTTATGTTTGGTGTTTCTTCGACAATTCTTAAAATATCCTCCTCTTGGCCTGGCCGAATTACACGAGGTCTGCCGCAATTACCTCTCCGATCTTCGGGAAAATGTCCATTCTGTCTAAGTCGGTAAGTTAGAAAAATATCTCCTTTTTGGGTGAACTCGATCTGGAAATTTTTCTGCATAGCGCCTAGCGGACAAACTAGCGTTGGAGTTACATTTTCCTATTCGAGAAATGGAAATTAATTTTTAGCATTAACGATAATATAAGTCTACCCATCATTAAAATCATATCCGTCATTTCAGAAAACGGTAATAAATGTTCTCGTCTAACATCCATATTGTTTCTTTTTTACTTGAAAGAAGACTTATTAATTAAAAAACTCTTTTAAATCTTAAGACACAGTGAAAAGTAATATTTAATTTGACAGCAAAAAAAATGACGATGCCGTATCCATGGTAATGCTACAACGGCTAACTTGATTTAGCATTTGAAAATTATTGGATTAACGTCAGCCGCGCTGGCATCTGGTAAGGATCCATGTTTTTCAACTTATCTCCAAAACACATGATTTGATCGAAATTTTATAAGGGAGAAAAAATAATCAAAAATAAATGATTACCTAAAAAAATATAGTTTAGAAGTCACTGGCGCACATACTAACAAATAGGGGTGGTCAGCGGGAACTGGACCCCCCCAATTTAGAGTATTTGACAAAAGTTTCTTGTTTTGTTCCTCTCAAAAGATGTAGCTTTTTAGGCTGACACAATGTACCAAATTTGAAATTAATATCTCATTAAATACTCGAACTATTCAAAAAAATCAATTTTTAATATCAAACTTTAACACCCTGTATATCGCACATGAGGGTCAAAAATGAAAAATGGCATTATAAAAGTAATATTATTTTTGCTCCAGGAATATATGGTTAACGGATTGACCTCCTTTTTCCGGACACCCTGTATATCCCGCTAAAATGTTCATTTTCCTCAATGACAATTATTGCAGTTTAAAAACTACTGAACATATGTCTCTGAAACTTTGGGAATTTAAGTTCATCGATATGCTCTCTTTAACTAAAATATTTACATGTTCCTGTTATTTCCGGTTATATCGGAAGTAGCTGTCAATTTTTGTTTTTTAAATACCACTTGATAATTTTTATTATATTTTTCGATTAACCATTAAATTCTAAGAATATTTTGTACAACATCTTTTTGTCTGACAGTTTCTGAGATATCTGGACTTTTTGTAATTATTTGGCAAATATATATATATGGTGATAACATATCCACATAATTATTTTACCTTAGTTCTTGGACTAAACAAAATTGCCACGTTCAAAATTATTTATTTTCCATCTATCAAATATTGAGCAAAATTTGTATTTATTTTTATAATTATTTTTACATAATATTATTCCTAGTTAAATGTACAATTTCTGAATTTTCCTGAGAAAGAAGCGGGACCAACTATGCAATTTTGCGAGTCCATTGCTGAGTTTCTCGATGTGCGTGCATGCGGATTCCTGCAACATTAATTAACATATTTCCTTTTTCAGTAACAGAGCTAGCTATCATTTTTGCTATTCGGTTTTTCGAAGTGATGTTTCCTCTATACAGGGTGCCCCAAGTAAAGTGGCCTATTAGAAGTATCTCGAGAACTAAATGAGATCTTATTTTGAAAATTTGGCTGTGGGTATAAGAGATGGTTTTCTACGTTTCTAAAATATTTTGGATGATGCGGTGTTGCCGGATCATACCGAAAGTGGTAGCAACTTCGGAATTTTAAATGAATTACCCTGTATATTATATTTTTTTTGGAATCTAGGTAAAAATCTAGAACAGTTTTCTGTATAATATCATATACCTATCTTTAAGACTTTTTGAATTATAAATAATTTTGTGATTTTTTAACGCCGTATCGTTACCGGAAAAGAAAATCGTATCTTTTTAGCGGTTACAGCTAGAAAGCTGAAAATTTTACCATAGTTTCACAAGACCATCGCAATTTTATAATTTTGAACAGTATTGAATTCGTTTTATACAGGGCGTCTCCATAACAATATTTCTGAGGCAGATGAATTATTGCAAAAATCTTCTTTTTTTTTTAAATGGGACACCCTGTATTTGATATGTTTTGCTAATAGAGGATCAAATTTTCTATCTAATGATATTATGTGTTCCTATACCTATCTTCACTATTTTCGGACTTATAGCGAAATTTATAAATTATCTTATAAAAATATATTTTTTGGTAATTGGCTGTGGATTCATAGAAACAAAATAATAAAAAATCCATGTGACGTTATGCCTGTGTTGTTGTAAAAAAAAAATAGTTAACCAATAAGGAATTTATTAATAAATAAATAAACAAAATGAAAATTACATCAATAAAATAACTAATAACTAAATTGTTTAAAATGCCTTCCGTTCGCTCTTAAACATTCATAAATTGTGGTTATAACATATTCATTTGTCACCTCTTTCATTTCATTCTCTTCTAGAGACCCCAAAGCTGTTCTTACTCGATTTTCTAAATCTTCCCTTGTTGTGACGGGTGTCTTGTATACTATTTCTTTAATCCTATCTCATAGATATAATTCTAGGGGGTAAGATCCGGAGACCTTGGGGCCATTTCCATGGACCGCCTCGGCCAATCAACTTTTAGGGAGTCATAGGAGCTACATCAGGATGCAGTTCATTAAATTTTCTGCAAGTTCTAGATAAAACTCTACCACACTCCCCATGAATATAAAATAAACTTAAAATATCTAAGCTCGATAATGTGAATTAGCCATTTTTATTACAATAACTCAGACATAACGTCACATGGATTTTTCATTATTTTGTTTCTATGAATCCATTCCACAGCCAACCACACTATCAAAAATATATTTTTATGAGATAATTTTAAAATTTCGCTATAAGTCCGAAAATAGTGAAGATAGGTATAGGAACACATAATATCATTAGATAGAAAATTTGATCCTCTATTAGCAAAACATATCAAATACAGGGTGTCCCATTTAAAAAAAATAAGATTTTTGCAATAATTCATCTGCCTCAGAAATATTGTTATGGAGACGCCCTGTATAAAACGAATTTAATACTTTTTAAAATTATATAATTGCGATGGTCTTGTGAAACTATTGTAAAATTTTCAGCTTTGTAGCTGTAACCGCTAAAAAGATACGATTTTCTTTTCAGGTAACGATACGGCGTTAAAAAATCACAAAATTATTTATAATTATTCAAAAACTCTTAAAGATATGTATATCGTATTATACAGAAAACTGCTCTAGATTTTTACCTAGATTCCAAAAAAAATATAATATATAGGGTAATTCATTTAAAATTCCGAAGTTGCTACCTCTTTCGGTATGATCCGGCAACACCGCATCATCCAAAATATTTTAGAACCGTAGAAAACCATCTCTTATAGCCACAGCCAAATTTTCAAAACAAAATCTCATTTAGTTCTCTAGATACTTCTAATGGGCCACTTTACTTGGGGCACCCTGTATAACCCTCCGCTACGCTAGTACTCTTCCACTTTCCGCGTAGCTTAAGGGTTGCATGGGGAGAACCACCCTCGATAAGAACTATGGACGAGATCCGACGTAGGCAATGTCCTATATACGCCTTGGCGTTTTCTAAATTAAGAAATTGCTATGATTGAAGGAACACGTCCTAGTGTATTTTTACCCACAGGCATAGCTATGCATTTACCATTTCGGTATTTAAGGAAAAATCTGAGTTTCTTAATTCCTTTTGGCCTTAATGCAAGGTACTGCCTAACCAATTTTAAGGCATCTGTTTGGTCTCTTTCGATTATAGTAAAACTTTTTAGCGTAGCAGTTTTAGTTCCTGATACGTTGACAAGCATAACCGGCCCCGTATCCTTAATATCAATCAATGGTAATTTTTACCATCTCATCCCGTCTTAGGCCGCGAAAAATCCCATGACGTGTACCACTTTATGCAGCAGAAAGGTACCATTCCGCGCATCTTTTGATAAAAGTTAAAACTTGTTCACCTTCCAAAACTTCCGAGATTTTTGGAAGATATACCTTTGATTATTTAAGTTTTAAAAAATGCTATTAATTGACAATATTAATGTTTTCCTTTTCTATAAGCCCCGACTACACCTGGGAATATTTCGTCCAAAGGCTATTTGGGGTATATTTTTCCGACTAAAATAAATTAAAAATAATTAAAAATTGTTATTGCCAATGAGCAAAAGGGTTACATGCCAATTCCTGAAAGTAAGCCATCATTACTGCTTCAGTAAGACGCTTAAAATAAACAACCCTTAGCAACCGTCAAACTTATTCTATGACAACCGATCAAAGTTCACTAAATAATAAAAATTGGCGAAAATAGTCGAAAAAAACGCTGGAATTTAACGATTTTTATTTTAAATAGATGAAAAATAAACTATTGCATACACCACAGGCGATACTAGACTATAATGCCCGGAACGCGAAAGCAACTAACCCGAGGGATAGTCTACTTAACGCCCTTGGTACATAAATGACTATAAAATTCTATCATAAATGTCATTTTTCGACATTTTATGAACAAAATATTAAATTTGACAGACACAGCCGCATGATCCTATTTACTTATGTGATTGAAGCCAAGACTTATGGTAAATTTACATTTTTATCTAAATCTAAAAATAAATATTTTTCCCATATGGTTCCAATTTTAATGGTGATGTATAAATTATTTCAGTTCAGATATGGAGAAAAAACTATTGGACGACTCTTGCGGCGGAAATGCAACGTTTAACGACACGGACACTATCGAATGGAGATCTCTACGAAATTTCTTAATACGGGTATGTATACAGGGTGTCCCAGATCGGAATGCACTTCAGAATCCGAATATTAAGTTCATAAAGCATAAAATAAAATTTTACTACTATTTAAAAAACAAAATTGATGATGGATGCGAAAGAACGAAACGTCAGATTGAAAATTTAATTAATTAGTTGATAGAGGAGAAAAGGTGGCAGTGCAAAGCGGCAAACTATTTTACATTATACGGGGTGACCCAAGAAGTGTGATAACATAAAGTTATATTTTTTAAATTTAATATAAATTTAAATTAGTGTCCTTCACATTTGCATTTAATTTAGTGCTGTAGTTTAGGAGCAATAAATTAAGAACTGAAAATCTAGTTCTGCAGCTCGGAAAAAAAACAATAAAATTAATTTTTTAACCTCGACATTGAGTGAGATTTATGATATAAAGTATAGAACTACTATGAATATAATAGCATTAATCTATTTTATACAGGGTATTCGTAATAAGCTTTCAAATACGACACATTTCACAATAATTTTTCTGAAGATTTTCAAATGGAATTTTATATTATTTCGCTATATAGACTTCATAAGCAATGTTTTTTGTAATACAAGTTAAGTTATTTCCAGCCGTTTTCGAAATAATTCGAATTTTCATAAATTATGGTGCTTAAATAAGATAGACGCCTAGACTAATAATCACAGTAAATGTTGAAAATACCTTCAATTTGGATCTAAATACGTTCTTGAAAAATCTGTTCAATAAGAAGTTAAATCGGATTTTATTGGTTCGTTGATATGATCTTTGGACTTTGTGCTAGCGAAATAAATTGTTTGTTACCAAGGAATCATTTTGCGTCACGTTAGAAGAAGAAGAATACCCATGCAATGCCACTAGAGGTTAGAAAGAAAAATACCATTTCTTCTAAACCGAAAATCGTTTTGTAACCAATCAAAGCGACTTTTTATCACTTTTGGCTTTTGTTACCTTCAATCTAAAAAATATTTCAACAAATAAAGTCTATAATACAGATTATTTATTTATATTTTTATATTAATTATCTTCTCATTTCATTAATTTATTTAACATTAAAAATTCGAAAATAACGATGCAAATGCAAAATTCAACAAATTTTTAATGTTAAGTAAACGTATTAAATTAATCGCATAGCACTCTGTATTATACATGGTGTTATGGAAATGACGTTTTATATTTAAATGGGTGACTCCTGGGGTGTCCTAGAGAAGCTCTATATATATTTTTATTCAAATCGAACGTTTTAAAACTGGAGTAACACACCCATAAACCCACAGGTCATATCGCGGCACTGTATCATATTACCATGCGGCCCTATTTCACAAAACACATATTCCGCACAATGGTGCCAAACTGTGTAAAAATGTAAAACTTTAGTTCCTTATAAAAATAATTATTTAGCTTACCTTAGTATCTAAATAGAAAGTAAATCGATACAGATATCTTCAGTTTTTTAGTTTTAGTGGTTAGAGCTTATACTCCACTAAAACCCCTTGGGCGTTATTCTTCCAATTCAGAACATTATCCTGTATATCGTCAGAGACACAGAACACATAATAAAACACTGAACAAATTACCTTAAATCACTTTTAAAGAAACACACACGTTTCAAATTTGGTTTTTGCAGATAGTCACTTGTAACACAAAATGGCTACACTCTAATGCAGCTTATACCCCACTAAAACCCCTTCGGCGTTATTCTTCCAATTCAGAACATTACCCTGTATATCGTCAGAAACACAGAACACATAATACAACACTGAACAAATTACCTAAAATCACTTTTAAAGAAACACACGTTTCAAATTAGGTTTTTGAAGATAGGCACTTGTCACACAAAATGTCTACACTCTTAATGCATTACACTTTATAACAAACACACAAATTGGCCCATTATAAACTATTCTAAATCATTCTGAATTTAGCTTTGCTGGCAGGATATTTGGTCCTATTAGGTGATTGAATAATACCTGCTGCCGATATGTTCAAGCCAAAACCCTTATCTGGCTATTGGTCTCACTGATTGTAAAGGGTAGTGTTGGGGTTTGTTCGGGTTTGTTCGTTAGAGTACGCTATTTATAATTTGATATTAGCCCTCCTCGCTTTGTTAAGCCTGAGTACTTCAGGTCTTGTGTTATAAACACATTTTCCTCTGCGGGCCTGCGGCAAACGTGTTTGGGGTTCTCTCTCGACAATTCCATTAAAACTATCGTAATCTCTTAATTGTTGAACCACAGATAATACTTAAATGTTCTTTACCCGGCATCTCCTGGTTTGGGGAATCTATCCATATACAAGATCTTTGCTTGTCGGGCATTTTCCGATTGAAGATTGAAGTTCTTTGCACTTTCCAGTATGAAAAACAGCTGGTCGAGCGAGGTTGCCATGTTGCAGACTTCGACATTTGCGCGGCAAAACTTAAAATTTAAAACTAGATTTAAAAAATATTACTTTTGGACTGAAACAGAGAGAGAATTACGGAAAAGTAATATTAGAAAATGAAATTACTGGACGTATGAATTTAAACTTATAAAATAGCAAAAACTCTTTGTCGACAAGCTAGATTTCTAGTATTTGGTAGTGTGGCAACACCGATCCGAAATTGACAGGTCGATTGATTCACCCGGCACGAGGGAATGTCAAATCAAACGAACACCGTAAACAAACAAAGCATGGTGAAACTTGTATTTGTTTATTATTCCAGTGGTTTTTAAATGCCATAAATTTAATAAAAAGTGCACACAAATTTGTTCGGGTTTGTTCGTTGTGTTAAAAGCGATGTCCGGGCGTGAATTGCATGAAACATATTATTTATTTAATGTGTAAATAATTTTTTTATGCAAATTATGGAACTAGTTTTTAAACAACAAGGAAATAGAGGAATAGAGCATGTATTTAAAAAAAAAATCCATTTTTTTTTCTAAATGAAGCCAAATTAATCAAAAAGTTGACTGAACATTCACTTTTGATATGTGTTTTCTGTGTGATGTGACAAAAGTGCATAAAAATCTACGAGAATTATAAATTTTGTTACAGGCAAGAGAGCATGGGGCCTAAATAAAATTCCTTTTTTTTATAAAGAACTTCGTTTGAATCAAAAGATCACTAAGCCTCTAAAGAGTTGAAGATATGACAACACTGGTCAAAATTCACTAACGTTTTTGAACATCTGTAGTTTGGTTATTTCTTCTGACAGTGCCACCGTGTACTTAATTTTGGTTTGACATAAGGTCATGTACAGGGCATATTAAATTAAAGCGCCATTTTTGGATATTTTTCTTCAATTTGATTTAATCTCAGGAATTGCCGGTTTAAATATAATACGTCATTTCCATAACACCGTGTAGACTTTATATGTTGAAATAATTTTTAGTTTTAAGTTAGCAACAGCCAATAGTGGGAAAATATCGCATTGAAATATTTACGAAACGTTTTTTTCGGCGTATTTAGAAGAAATAAATGAACGTTTCTTCCGTGTGTTAAGTACTGGTTAGACGATCCTATATTTTCTATAGTTAATAAAATATACCATAATTTTATCTAGGTTGGACAGTCTTGTTCAGATCTCATAAGGGGATGCCAGTGGGGCGGTCAGAAAATTAATTGTTCTGAAATATTCAACAATGAACTCACAGACGAGGGACTTTGCTGTGCTTTCAATCGTATGCCGCCTGAGATCATACATCGAAATGGGTAAGTTTTTTGTTAAGTTAATAGCTATGGAACAATAAATAGTCTTCTTCTTCACGTGCCATCACATTCATGTGCCAGTTATTGACAATTGTCTGGCTTTAACAGTCTCTAGGATTTCACTTTCTTTACGCATTCTTCTAATAACTTCGTTGTTCGTGACATGAGCTATCCATGATATCTTTAGTATTCTTCTGTACCTATACCCTTAATCCTAATGATTCAAGTCTTTTGATACTTGCCGCATTCAAGGTCCAGGCCTCCACACCGCAAAGCAGAGTGGAGAAGATATAGCACCTCGTCACTCGAACCTCAAGCTCAACTATAAATCCCTCGTGCAAGGGACTTTTCTATGTTTGTTGAAATTGGTTCTAGTCTTATGTATCCGAATTCTAATTTCCTTGCAGTAATCAGCAGCAGAGTTGATTGCCTTATCCAGGTATGCGTTGATCTGGACCCACTCAATATTGACGCCATTAATTGTTAACAACTCGTTGTCTCTCTGAGTTCTTGAGATCTTCATAAATTTATTTTTTTTTTTGTGTTCAAGGTTAGTCCATATTTTTGGCTACATTCGACTATTCTGTTCATCAGTCTTTGCAGTTCTACGATATTGTCTGCCAATATAACGGTGCCGTCTGCGTACCTAATATTATTGATAGGTTTTCCATTGACCTTTATATCGACTATTTCTCCCTCGAGGGCCTTCTTCAGAATATGCGTTGAAGAGTATTGGAGACAATATACACCCCTGTCGCACGCCTCGCCTAATTATGATCTCTGCCGACAGTTGATCGTCTATGCGTACTTTTACACTCGGCACCATGCGAAGGTCGTTACAGTCTATCTGATTTCATTTAAGGACATCCAGTCGTTTTTCGTGTCGCACTTTGTCTTATTAATAATCGATGAAACATACGTATACACGGTGTCCCATATAAGAATGCACAGTACAGGGATCTCGTAAACCACAGGAGATACAGAGATGGTTAAATTAGAGGAAAGTTGCGCTTTGCTAAACCCTTCAAAGAATTTTCCCGATTTCGTTTTTATTTTTTTCTGACTCTATTTAAAAAGATATGACAAAATAAATTTCACATTCTCATTGCCACTTTTTCTGCTCTATAAGCAGGTGTTCTTAAATTTTCAATCCGACGTTTCGTTTTTCCGCAACCATCATCAACTTTGTTTTTTTAAATAGTAGGAAAATTTAATTTTATGCTTAGTAAATTCTACCTTTTATTCTGAATTCAACGGTATATCACACTTAATATTTATAACATGTTTCGGACTTAAAAACGCATCATCAATATTAGTTCATTATTACGAAGGAACAAAACGTCGGATCAAAAATTTTAAGTTTTAACTATTATAAGGGCAAGTAAGCAAAATGTTAGCATCAAATAATTAATTGCGAGTTATTCCATTTATTTCGTCTTGAAATAGTAGGTTGAAACGCATTTGTCTAAATAAATCATGGCGATCTGTCAGTATTGCCGATAAATCGAAATTTTTACGTAAAGAAGTAAACTTAGTTCGGAAATTACCGATTAAATTTAAAGTTTTCCTTGTCTCTTGAAGTGTTTTTTTAATTATGGCTCATTTTTCAAATGAAGAAAAATCGGACATGTTATGTTGTTATATTCAAAGCCATAAAAATTGTTTCGACACTAAAAGGCAATATTTGCTCAAATATCCAGAGCGACGCCAACCTAATATATCAATTTTCAAAAGACTTCTAACAATCCTAAGGGGGGAATATGGCGCATTTCAAAACCCACTGGCGCATAGAGTAAAGACGAATCCAGAACAAACATTAACCGTTTTATTGGCTGTGCAAGAAGAAGATACTGTGGGATTAAGATCAATCGAAAAAGAGCAAAATGTTCCTAAGTCCAATGCTCAAAGAATACTTCACAAGGAATGTTTTCGTCCATTTAGATTCAGGATTTGTCATAGTTTAGTACCTGGTGATCAACAGCGCAGAATGATTTTCTGCGAGTGGCTGACTAGAATGTGTGATGAAAATCGTTAATTTCCAAGAACTATTCTATAGTCAGACGAAAGTTATTTTTGTAACAATGGAATTTTTAATCGACACAATCGACATTATTGGGCAAAGCATAATGAACATCGTGGACGACCATTGAGGCACCAGCAACGCTTTGGCTTTAATATGTGATGTGGTATTTTAGGAACAAGGATTATCGGACCAATAATTTATGAAGGTACTTTAAATGCAGAAAGATATTTCCAGTTCTTGAATAACGATATTGAAGATTTTCTTGATAATCTTCCGTTGGCAGAAAACAACAGTATTTGGTTTCAGCAAGATGGGGCACCTCCACATAATTCTCGAAACAACATTGAATATCTAACAGAACGTTTCCAGAACAATGTAATCGCCACTAATGGTTCTATAAGATGGCCTGCACGATCTCCCGACATCACTCAGTTGGATTTTTTCTTGTGGGGCTTTCTCAACGATGAAGTCTACTGGAAAACGTACGAGAATGTAGAAGCACTTAGACCCGAGGTTCAAGCTGCTATTGCAAGGATAACTCCAATGATGCTAGAAAACGTAATGAATGAAATTGTTTACCGTTGCTACGTTTGTTTAGAGAATGAGGGACTACTTTTTGAACATTTAATTAAATAAGCTTGTTCAATGAACTTTTTGTAGCGTAAAATTAAAATATTTTGTTTTGTAATGTTGATGATGCGTTTTAAGTCCGAAACATAATATAAATATTAAGTGTGATATACCGTTGAATTCAGAATAAAAGGTAGAATTTACTAAGCATAAAATTAAATTTTCCGACTATTTAAAAAAACAAAGTTGATGATGGTTGCGGAAAAACGAAACGTCGGATTGAAAATTTAAGAACACCGGCTTGTAGAGCAGAAAAAGTGGCAATGAGAATGTGAAATTTATTTTGTCATATCTTTTTAAATAGAGTCAGAAAAAAATAAAAACGAAATCGGGAAAATTCGGTTTTTCCCAAATATCTTCGGAAGAAATCGGATTTTTTTAGATTTCGAATCGTGACTTTGAAGGGTTTAGCAAAGCGCAACTTTTCTCTAATTTAACCATCTCTGTATCTCCTGTGGTTTACGAGATCCCTGTACTGTACATTCTTATACAGTGAGGACGTAAAGTAAGGAATAAATTCATTATCTCGCAAACTACAATTTTTTTAAAAAATCGCTCGGACCCTTCGATTTTGTTTTTCGAACGCGCATATTCTGACATAAAATGTAGATATACAGGGTGTTGCAAATAAGAGTGACACAAAAAAAATTTTTCTTAAATAGAACCCACTGTATATTATTCCATGTACGGATTCTTCGGAAAATCCTAAACATTTTTCATGTAGCATGTGCTATACCTTAGCCCAAGCGTTTTGGAGTTATTCTCATTCAAAATTTGAAAATCAGATATTTCGCAATCAATCAAGACTTGCATTGATTCATGCACGCTGAGGAAAACCTGTAGTCAGCATGCGTGAAGCGCAAGAAAAGTCAAGTAGGCTTTGAAGTTATGATGCAAGAACCAAAAGAATTAATGTCAATAGTTACTGTTATTTTCAGTTTTATGTGTATTTTCCTAACGTTTTACTAGTTTTCAAAAGACTCATTTCGTTTTTTCATAACTAAATTAAATTAAAATGCGGCTCACTGAGAAACAGCGCATAGTGGTTTTGATGATGATGGGCTACGGTGATAGGGTTAGAACACAGCAAGAAACTTGTGAGTTATTTAATCAAAAATACCCCAATCGTCCGCCAATATCACAATCAACAGTAAGCAAAATTGAGTACAAGTTTAGGCAATTCGGTTATGTAAGAGATGTCCCTAGATTTGGTCGTCCTCAAGTTGATGAAAATCAACAATTAGAAGTCTTACTGGCAGTTCAAGATAACCAGCATGTGGTGTCTAGGCAGGTAGCAAGTGACGTGGATATTTGAAAAACAACAGTTCTTAAAATACTGCATACAAATAAATACCATCCTTATAAAATGCAAGTTCTCCAAGAACTTTTGGAAAGGGACTTTGACAGGCGCCTTGAATTTTGTGAGCGTTTACAGGATATGTGTTTCGTAAACAGAAATTTTGTAAAAAATATAATTTTTTCCGATGAGTCCACATTTTGCTTGAATGGTGACGTAAATACCCAAAATTATCGATATTGGTCCGATGTAAATCCACACTGGATGAGGGAAGGACACACACAATTTAATCAAAAGATCAATGTGTGGGCTGGCGTTGTCGATGACATTGTTATAGGGCCTTTCTTTTTTGACGGAAATTTCAGAGAGATACTTGAGTTTTTTAGAACAAGAACTTGTTCCAGCCCTGGCCACCCTTTTTCCTGAGTTAGAACGTCCCGATTTGCCACATAATAATATCTGGTTGCAACAAGATGGTGCTCCCCCATATTTCGCTGTGGGAGTTCGTACATATTTGGACGATACTTTTCCAAACAGGTGGATTGGAAGAGATGGTTTTATTGAGTGGCCGCCAAGGTCACCCGATTTAACACCACTCTACTTTTTTTTATGGGGATACCTTAAGGGAAAAGTATTCAAAAGCCAGCTTGCAAATTTAGATGACTTAAAAGATCGCATCCTGCTAGAAATTCGGCAAATAACACCACAAATGGTTCGAAATGTTCAGCGAGAATTTGTAGATCGGTTAGGGTTGTCAGTTGACGAACGGAAGACACTTCGAACATTTACTTTGGAAAAATTATTTTTAAGTTCACCTAACTGGTTTTTCGATAAATAAGACATTTTAAAAATAATTTTATTCTTTGTTTCTCCATGACTTTTTCCACTTTTCAAATTTTGAATGAGAATAACTCAAAAACGCTTGGGCTAAGGTATAGCACATGCTACATGAAAAATGTTTAGGATTTTCCGAAGAATCCGTACATGCAATAATATACAGTGGGTTCTATTTAAGAAAAAAAAATTTTTTGTGTCACTCTTATTTGCAACACCCTGTATATCTACATTTTATGTCAGAATATGCGCGTTCGAAAAACAAAATCGAAGGGTCCGAGCGATTTTTTAAAAAAATTGTAGTTTGCGAGATAATGAATTTATTCCTTACTTTACGTCCTCACTGTATGGGACACCGTGTATATATCCTGGTTGACAGCCTCGCGCGTGCCCTTACCAAATCCGAACTGTGTTTCGTCTATATCTATGTCCAGTTTTTGATACATTCTGTTAGTGCTATGATTTTGAAGAACAGTTTTAATGTGTGGAACATCAAACTAATAGTGCGATGATCACTGCATTCTTTGGAGTTCTTGTTTTCTTTGGGGAGACAGATGAAAACTTAGAATAACCAATCTTAGGTATTATTCCTAATTGGTAAATTTGGTTAAAGAGTTTCAGTAAGATGTTCATGCGTTTTTGATCTATTATTTTGATTATGTCAATAGGACTTTTTCCATTTTTTATTGAACTTAACGCATATAGAATTTCTTCCTTCGTAATTTCCGGGCCTATTTCTTTAGAGATGCAAGATATGCGTTCTAGCTCCCCTCTTTCATCTTCAAACAGTCATTCAATGTATTCTCTACATCTTTGTAGTTTTTCGTCGGCCTGAATTGGCGTACCTTCGTTGCTATCTAAGAGTACATTAGTGTGGTTTTTTCTTTGAAAACTTGCCATTACTTAACCATTTTGTGTAAATTGGACAAATCGTATGTGTCTTGAATGGCTTCGATCTCTTTGCATTTCTCTTCAAAGTATATTTCCTTTTTCCATTCTAATCTCTTTCCTGATCTTATGATTATGCTCTATGTATTTGTTAGTATCGCTTTTCTTGTGTTGTCTATGTTGTTCCATCATATTCAGTATCTCATCCGTCATCTAGTTCCCTTTTTCCTTTTGGAGTCTCTTACATGGGCGGAGAAGTGAGGTCTTGCGATATATTATTTTAAAGATCCTATTGAGTACTTTACGATCCCAGAATATTGTGTCCCTATTCGTTCCCGAAAAAAAATGACAGTGTATCATGGAGCGCCGCCATGATACAATCACATTCGTATCATGAAACGTTGCAGCACTCACCGGGAGTGTGTCATAAAAGAGTCATTGTATCATATGAGACAGCAACGCAGGTTCAACACTTGTGACACTCAGGCAGGTGTCAATATAATAGTGTCATTCAACACAATGTAGCCTATCTTAAATCCGGCCCTGCACTACAGAAATGTTCGTTACTAACATAATGAAGAAATAATTACATCCTGAAGTTACGGATCGTACTTACGAAACACTGCGTATATGGGGGGGGGGGGGACAAATACAATATTTCAAGTATTGACTTATTTTTAGGAAAAATATAAGTCGGTTAAATCAGACGTACCCGACCAGCATTATTGATTGGGATCCGGAAGATCAATATGGCCAAGATGACAATATGGATATGGATTACCTTCCTAGGAGACCAATGGGTAAAAAATTGAAATTGGAATTGGAAAACTGCAGATCCCTTGGGTAAAAATACTGCGATTTGGTCATACTTAGTTTAGTTCAATAGCTGGTAATAACCGAAATACAGGGTGTCCAAGTAAAAATTTAATTTTCAATTTTCCTAAATAACTTATTTCTGAATCAATATTTTTGCACAAAATTTTGTGACTGCTGTTTTTTTGGGGAAAGGAATTCGAATTTGTTAATAATTTTGATGTAGATTATAGGGGGCGCTCTCTGCGGTACTCTGGACACATAATAAGAAATGTAACTTTTTTGTGCCTTAGTATAATTATATTTTTATTAACGATATCAGTTTTTCCGTCATTTTTAAGCAATAAAGGTATACTTTGTAAATGTCGCTCCGACTAACCGTTTTCGAGATATTTTCAATTACAATTTCTAATGCGCCCGTTTAAATTTTGATTTGTAAATGTGAAATTTGTCTCAGTAGGCTTTGGTAAAACAAATACAATGAAAGCACTTTGAAACCTCATTTCTGTCAAAGATTATTTTCATTTGTCAGCATTGTGGGTGTTTTTAAGGAGTTTTTGAAGATACTGTTATCAAAAATTAAACTAAAAATGCCGCGACATAACTGTTTTCTAACGGAGAAATGCGAGGACATGGTATGATTATACGCACAAGAAAACTTTCCTGTTTTTCCCAGTCTGTCGTATAGGCTTTTAAAAATTTTAAAATCTGGCTGCCTTCTATTTGGATACATTTCCAAATACCGCCGATGTGCCCCGATCTGTTAAAATTTTCTTGTGTATATAAACATACCAAGTCTCGCATTTCTCCGTTAGAAAACAGTTATGTCGCGGCCTTTTTAGTTTAATTTTTGATAACAGTATCTTCAAAAACTCCTTAAAAACACCTACAAGGGTGACAAATGAAAATAAGCTTTGACATAAATGAGGTCTCAAAGTGCTTTCACTGTATTTGTTTTTACCTAAGCCTACTGTGACAAATTTCACATTTACAAATCAAAATTTAAACGAGCGCATTAGAAATTGTAATAGAAAATATCTCGAAAACCGTTAGTCGGAGCGACATTTACAAAGTATACCTTTATTGCTTAAAAATTACGGAAAAACTCATATCTTTAATAAAAATATAATTATACTAAGGCACAAAAAAGTTACTTTTCTTTTTATGTATCCAGAGTACCGCAGAGAGCGCCCCCTATAATCTACATCAAAATTATTAACAAATTCAAATTCCTTTCCCCAAAAAAACAGCAGTCACAAAATTTTGTGCAAAAATATTGATTCAGAAATAAGTTATTTAGGAAAATTGAAAATTAAATTTTTACTTGGACACCCTGTATCTCGGTTATTATCAGCTATTGAACTAAACTAAGTATGGCCAAATCGCAGTATTTTTACAAAAGGAATCTGCAGTTTTCCTGTGTATCATTAGTTATAGGACACCCTGTATATAAACAGTATATTGCTAATACTATCTACAATTATGTCACCGCTTTGGGTATCGAAAGGGGCGTTGTGAGCTTGCGGAGGACATTTCCTTGTGAAACTACACATTCGACAGGACCGAATTTCAACTTTTTTAATGTAAATTTCACTGGTTAGTTAGGAAAAATATTGCAATTAAAATTTCGATTAGTTCGATTTAAGATGGCTTTCCATGCATACGGTTTCTGACGATATGATGATCCGACGGTGCCATGATTGGTGTAAACTTTTGGTGCCAAGTTCCGTCCGAATATTTGTAACTATCGACACGATGAGCTTTATTTTAATTTTTATCCGACGTCGTATGTTCCTCACTTTTTTCTAAACCAAAAATTAAGAATGAATATTGACTATTTTGGGAATTATTATCAGCTACTAATGCACCAAATTAAAAATACATTAATTTTAAGGTTGGGTAGTGACCACATATACGAGCACTGTCTCAGTGAAGTTGACACAACGCCCCAAAATATGATATTTGTGAATTTATAAGAAAAGTGATCATTCACCTGCATTTAAAATGCCAAAATGCTTCCCAAATCACTGACAGTGTTAACAAATCGAGGTATACGGTTTGAAATATTATTAAATTGTACAAAACAACTGGATCGGTGGCTCAAAAACCCATAACTGGAAGTCACCCGAGTTATTCCAATACGAACTTAAGGGCCTTAAAATGGATTATCGAATGTAATACCACAAGATGTGTCGGGATTACCGAATAATACTTTTACCTGACACGAAACGCGTTACCCGGCAACAACACTACGACTCCGAAGGAGTCCAGTGTCCAGTTTCTTATAATGTTAATACCTGCTGGACAATTCTTAAACCATGGGAAATTATCATTCTGTTTCCATTTCTGATTGACCGTCAAAAAGAATCGATTAGTTTTAATGTTTTCGCCTCTTTTGGACATTAGCTTAAAATATAACCGTATTGGACATAAATCCGGATTCACAAGATTTTTTACAAGCCACTTACTTTCGCATGTTCGACTTGCTCCTCCTCGCGCCGTTTTAGAAAATATTGGGTTGTATTCCAGACGACCGGTACTAGACCCGTTATTATATTTTTCCTCCTTAAAATATTCCAATAGCAAAAAAACCGCTTCATTTCCCCTCCATGCTAGTTCGGATGCAGCTATGTGGAAAAATTTCCGTTGAAGCCCATCTGGGGTATTTTCATCCAAACTAAAGGCCATTTTTTCTATTTCCTGTCTCGTCAAACCCGTGGAACTCTCCTTTCGTGCACCAGGTACCGCCTGCAACTCTTTTCGTTTTGCATTACGGGCAAAACGGGCGCTTTGAAAAACCATGTCATTGAATGGATCTATGTGGCGATTATATTTTTCAAAATATAGTTCCTGGAGCATTTTGGCCGTTTTGTTCCATAAAAGCTTGACCACACCTTCTTTATAATCGCTTCCGTCGGATTTTCGCATATTATATGCCCAGTCTTTTAAAATGTTGCACAAATCCTTGTCTGTTGACATTTTATCAATTTCGAAACTTCGCGCAAGGCAAAACTCAGTAAACTGCTTCCATACATATTTGTCGGAACGCTCGGTATTTTTGGGCTTCACATTTTTAATAGCATCGTCGACTTTAGACAACAAAATTTTACCAAATCTTTCTTTTGCCATTTTGTAACAAGAACTGACGGAAATTACTTCTGAAGTAATTTGCCAAAAAATTACAATTACAACAATGTGACCACCAAGTGATAATCACTTAAATGATTATCACTTATTAATATGGGAAAAATATACATGGAGTTGTATAATCAAGGAAATTCAGCGTGCTAATTATAGCGAATTGAAAATATTATTGAATCAGGCAACCACAAAAAAGTTTTCAAGAGCAACTTATCACAGAGCTGCCCAAAACTGGGATTTAAAACTTACAAGTTAAGCTTAAATTATTTTTTTATTTTTCGTTTTTAACTCAATTATTCTAGGCAAAAGAAAAGCCCGTACTGAAAAAGATTCAGAAGAAAAACAGACTAGCGTGGACAAGTTATGGTCTCCGAACCAATGGAACTCCATTATTTGGAGTGATGAAGCCAGAAGTATACGTTGGTGATGTAGGAGTCGTTTATAAGAACTAAAGAAGAAGCATTTCAGAATGACTGTCTTACAAAAAAGTTAAGTATTCGTCTTCTGTTATGATTTGGGGATCCATGTCAGCAAGTGGAGTGGGAAACTTGTGGAAGGTATTATGAATGCTGATAAGTATATTAATGTGCTTCAAAATCACTCTTGAACACCCCAAATTGAACAAATGCGTTTAAACAATATTGAATGTATCTACCAACAAGATGGAGCCGCTTGCCATACGGCTAAAAAAGTAAAAGATAGGATGTTAGGAAACAATATTCCAGTTTTAAAATAAATGTCGAGTAGTCCAGATCTATCGCCGATTGAAACCTTTTGGCATATCATGAAGAAAAAGCTTCAATCGAATCCCGCAAGAACCGTTACAGAATTGCGAACCCGTCTCCAAAAAATTTAGAACAGTTTTGCCAGATGACTGCCAAATATTAGTTGACATTATGCCAAGACGTGTCGAAGCAGTAGTCAGTCGAAAAGGCGATGTATCGCACTGGTGATTTGCTGCTATTTCGTTGCGTTGATTTTTATTAATCAACAGTTTTTTTTGGATTTATAAGATATTTTTTTCTCTGTTACAAAAAAATGTAATATTTTAGGCTATTATTAAATAAAAATATCGTATGTTATCAGAAATACATTTTAGTTTTTAATACGTTTTCGCTATAATATGCAAATTTCATAAAAAAACATAGTTTTGATAGTTGGGCCAACTTCACTAAGACAGGGCTCGTATATTATATTGTATACGAGTGACACTCTCTTCTTTTTTTACAATCTTTTTAGTGAAATTCGGTTCCGAAGATCGGATAATGTGATAAGCGAAATATTTTCATATACAGGGTGCCCCAAGTAAAGTGGCCTATTAGAAGTATCTCGAGAACTAAATGAGATTTTATTTTGAAAATTTGGCTGTGGCTATAAGGGATGGTTTTCTACGTTTCTAAAATATTTCGGATAATGCGGTGTTGCCGGATCATACCGAAAGTGGTAGCAACTTCGGAATTTTAAATGGATTACCCTATATATTATATTTTTTTTGGAATCTAGGTAAAAATCTAGAACAGTTTTCTGTATAATATCATATACCAATCTTTAAGACTTTTTGAATTATAAATAATTTTGTTATCTTTTAACGCCGTATCGTTACCTGAAAAGAAAATCGTATCTTTTTAGCGGTTACAGCTAGAACACAATAGACCCGCACCATCTGCCATAGCGGGGACACTTTTTGTATTTTGGAACGTTCATAATGGCATTATACTGTTTATATATACAGGGTGTCCCATAACTAATGGTACACAGGAAAACTGCAGATTCCTTGAGTAAAAATACTGCGATTTGGCCATACTTTGTCACAGTAGGCTTTGGTAAAAACAAATACAATGAAAGCACTTTGAAACCTCATTTCTGTCAAAGTTTATTTTCATTTGTCAGCATTGTGGGTGTTTTAAAGGAGTTTTTGAAGATACTGTTATCAAAAATTAAACTAAAAATGCCGCGACATAACTTGTTTTCTAACAGAGAAATGCGAGACATGGTATTACGCACTAGAAAATTTTAACGGACGCGGGGCACATGGGCGGTATTTGGAAATGTATCCAAATAGGAGGCAGCCATATTTTTAAATTTTTAGAAGCCTATATGACAGACTGGGAGAAACAGGATCCTCCACTATTACGTTTTGTACGCATACATTGTCTCGTATTTCTCTGTTAGAAAACAAGTTATGTCGCGGCAATTTTTGTTTAATTTTTGATAACAGTTTTTTTTTTTTTTTTTTTTTTTTTATGATCAAGCACAAGCACTATAGGAAAAATCCTTTAAGGCACTCTGGGAGTGGTGCGTGTGCGCAAAAAGCGATTCACGTTGGTTTTGAATCGTTTGAGGTTATATTCGTAGGGAAAAACGACCTCGGGAAGGTCGTTCCACAAAGATGCAGTCCTCCAGATGAAAGAATTCTTAAATAATGAAGTTCGAGGAGTGCTAAGCTTAACCACATATGGATGGGCGGCAGTGGTTCGTCGTGTATTTCTGCTAATCGTCGCTCTGGGCGGAATTAAGAGGGCAAGGTCAGCCGAGCACCTTCCATGAAAATATCTGTAAAAGAGAGTCAAATCCCAAACCTGTCTTCGATGTTCTAGGCTGTCGAGGTTCTTCGTCAGCTCGTGGTCTCCGATCAGACGAATAGCCCTCCTTTCGATGGAATCCAGTAGCCGAAGAGTATGCTTGGGTGCAGAGCTCCAGACATGAGAGCAGTATTCTAGTGATGGTCGAATCTGGGCTTTGTATAGTCTCAAAAGTTGTTGAGGTGTGTACAACTTTCTGGTTCGGAAGAGTACCCCAAGCTTCTGAGAAGCTACCTTGGCGATTGCCACAACGTGGTTATGCCAAGACATATTTCCTCCGAGATTGACGCCCAGCAAATTAATAGATGAAGCCAGTGGGATTGCGTGTCCGGTCATGACTATTTCCGGTTCTGTAATGTTAACCTTTTTAGAGAAAACTGCTGCCTGGGTTTTTTTAGCGTTAAATTCGACTTGGTTACTGTCACCCCAAGCCAAAATTTCTTCCAGGTCTTTGTTGAGGCGTGATACTTCATGCTGTCTGCTAAGATGTGCGTCGGCAGCCGATGTTTGCGCATTCAAAGAGAAAGATGAGATAAGTGTGCTATCGTCAGCAAAACTAAATATCGGATTTTGAGTTTTCACTAGAAGGTCGTTAATGTAGAGTAACAAGAGAGTGGGAGACAATATGGACCCTTGAGGAACACCGGCATTGATGGTGAAGGTGTCTGAGAGAAATCCGTCGATCGCCACTTGCAGAGAGCGGTCCTTAAGAAAGCTAGACAACCATGCACAGAATCGACTGGGCATACCATAGGATCGCAGTTTACTTAGAAGCCCCTCATGCCAAACACGATCAAAAGCTTTAGAAATATCCATGCAACAACCCGAGACTCCCTATGATGTTCGATTGCGTTGTTCCAAATATGGGTGACATAGGCTAGAAGATCTCCAGTTGATCTGGATTTCCGAAAACCATATTGATGATCGCTGATAATGTTGAAGCCTTCCTGGTACTTTAGAAGATGTTGGTTAATAGCTTTCTCCATTACTTTTGATATAACTGAAAGCAATGCGACTTGTCGATAGTTGTTAGGCAGGGTTCTCTTACCTTTCTTTGGAATAGGATGGACTCGCGCCGTCTTCCAGCAAGTTGGAAATATTCCTTTTTTGTAGGATAAGTTGAAAAGTCTACAAAATACTGGTGTTAGTTCATCGGCGCATCTCTTGAGAACTATAATAGGAATTTCGTCTGGACCAGTGGCTTTTTTGACGTCGAGTCCTTTTAGGATTCGTTTGACGGGACGCTGACGGAACACGATTTCGGTCATTTCGGATTCAACTGCAGGAATGTCGGGTGGTGTTCTTCCCTGGAAATCTACAGTGGAATGCGAAGAAAATAGTTCAGCAAGTAAGTTTGCTTTGTCTCCGACTGTGGATGCTATTGTACCATCGGGACGTGTTAGAGGTGGAATAGTTGATTTGGTAAAATTTTGGCTGACGGCTTTAGCGACTGACCAAAATGACCTTCATCCGTTTGGACAGTCAAGAAGTTTGTTTTTGATTCTCACGTTATGGGCTTCTTTGCTTTGATCTATGGTTAGCTTACATTGGTTTCGAGCGGTAATAAAGATGGTACGATTCTCAGTGGTAGGGTTTTTACGCCACTGTCGGTAAGCCAGATTTTTTGATTTGACAGCACGCTCACAATCCTTGCTAAACCAGGGCTTGCCGTTGGAAGGGCGTTTTTGGGAGGAGGGGATAAATGATTCCATACTCGTTAGAATGACGTCGGAGACCTCCCCAGCACAGACGGATGGATCATCAGAAGAGAAGCATACGCTCATCCAAGGAAAAGTCCGAAAATGGTCCTTCAGGTCTTCCCACTTTGCCGATCTGTAATGCCATATCTTGCGAGGTTTAGGAGTGTTCAGAATTAATTGGTAGTTCGCTTAGAGTTGAAATAAGTTTGTGATCGGAAGATCCTAACGGAGGCTGTACGGTGACGGTATATAGATCAGGATTTGACGTTAAGAAAAGATCCAAAAGACTAGCAAAATCTCCAGCTCGGTCTGGAATCCGCGTTGGTTTTTCTACGAGTTGGGTTAGACCAGAACTGATCGCGAAGGATTCGGCCTCGCGGCCTTGCTCATCGTCTGTATTTGAATATTTAAGCCAGTTGACATTGTGGACGTTAATGTCGCCAAAGATAGCAATCTCGGCATTTGGATGGTTGGTTTGCAAGGAGTCGATTGTATTGGCTAGTGATGTGAAAAGGTCTCTGTAATGGGTATCACTTGGAGGACGGTAAAGGCAGCAGATAAACTTGGTGATTTTCGGCGTTGATATTTTAAACTACATTACATCAAAGTCTTTCGGTTCCAGTGTAGGTTCTCGTTGGCAGCAGAGATCATCTCGAATAAAAAGACATACACCGGAGTTGCGTCGGAATCGGGAATGAAAATCGTATCCATAGCTGACGGTGTTTGTTGACGATCTGACCTTTGTCTCGGTCAGTGCGAGTACGTGAGGCTTGGAAGATTGTAAGTGCTGGTGGACTGCATTGATGTTCGTGTTAAGCCCCCTAATATTGCAGAAATCAATTTTGAAGTTGCTAGTTCTGGGTTGGTTAGCAACCATTTCTTCGTTGAGTGTTGTTAGGTCCCAGTAAATTGTCGGAAATGGTTGTTATATGATGAACTTCGCTTGATGGGGCCCCAAGTCCAGCCCCCGCCCGGAGATCCGAATGGGGGGCGAGTTTACCTCCGGAGTATTTTGTGCCTGGAGCTATTTTTGGGGGGGTCCCACCCTGGTAACCGGAAACATCGGCACAGCGACGAAACGTCAACTCAATGAGCAAAAGTTAACTCAAGGAGCAAACTTCACGCCACCTAAACCGATGCAATGGTATCTCACCCGGCGATGCCGGGTGGGCCAACATCTTCCATTTGCATAACAGTATCTTCAAAAACTTCTTAAAAACACCCACAATGCTGACAAATGAAAATAAACTTTGACAGAAATGAGGTTTCAAAATGCTTACATTGTATTTGTTTTTACCAAAGCCTACTGTGACAAATTTCACATTTGCAAATCAAAATTTAAATGGCGCATTAGAAATTGTAATTGAAAATATCTCGAAAACGATTAGTCGGAGCGGCATTTACAAAGTATACCTTTATTGCTTAAAAATGACGGAAAAACTGTTATTTTTAATAAAAATATAATTATACTATGGCACAAAAAAGTTACATTTCTTTTTATGTATCCAGAGTACCGCAGAGAGCGCCCCCTATAATCTACATCAAAACTATTAACAAATTCAAATTCCTTTCCCCAAAAAAACCCTAGTCACAAAATTTTGTGCAAAAATATTGATTCAGAAATAAGTTATTAGGAAAATTGAAAATTAAATTTTTACTTGGACACCCTGTATCTCGGTTATTACCAGCTATTGAACTAAACTAAGTATGGCCAAATCGCAGTATTTTTACCCAAGGAATCTGCAGTTTTCCTGTGTACCATTAGTTAGGGGACACCCTGTATATGTGCGCTAAACTTATGGCGACTTTTACAAAGTACTACCTTATAGCACTATATCAAAGAACACTAACGAAAAGAAACGTTTAGAACACGCTGCAAAACAATTAAATAGTTAGGATTGAAAAGTGCGTTGAAAACCAGCGCAGCACGGTTTTAATTGGCATCCTCCCACTAGATAGCGTCATATTCTTCACTTTAAATAATTTCAGTCTATAATACAGAGTGCTCTACGTAGTTATATTTCCATTTAATTTTAAGAATTCGAAAGTAACGATACAAATACAACATACAAAATTCATACAACGCTCTAGCAGAAGAACATTGTTCTGATATTAAGAACGGATTCGTATTCATCATTGCTAAGTATGGTAAAGTTTAATAATTTTTAAAGTCAAATAGATACACATAATTAACTTATCAATGGTTATCTACGTCATTTTATAGCTGAATTTTGTATTTGGGCCATTCTTTTACAAAGCGCACACTTTGGCTTTAGAATCGATCGAAATATTTTTATAACTAACATACAGGGTGTTATGGAAATGACGTATTATATTTAAACCGGCAAATCCCGAGATGAAAATAAATTGAAGAAAAATAACCATAAATGGCGCTTTGAATTAGTAAGCGAAATATACACTTTATATGAAATCTCAAAATTTTCGTGGCCGCTCCTGAGGCCCTTTGCAATCAATATTTTATTGAGGCAGTCTCAAGTTTCAAAAAAGGTCAGCGCATTGTAGGCGGTGTTGTCATTCTAATTCTAAACGCACGTGTTCAGTTTTTGACAACAAGAGGTCTTGGCGCGCGTTATCACTTCTTTTTCAAACTTTTTAGACAAGGAAAACTACAATTTTAAGGTACATACTTTCTTACCTTCGATCTTATTTTAAAATAATCCGTTTAATAATTAAATTCCATTAAAAAATAAGACACAAAAAGTATGCTTTTCAACAGAACCAACAGTAGACAATATCACACAAATTTGAAATCACATCATTTATTATTATGAATTATTTCACAACAACAAAAAAAATCGGGCAATACAACAAACAAAAAGTTTAAAATTCGTATACGTCAATCACTGGAACTCCCCGAGTCTCGAAACATACTGAAGTATGAAGTGGCGCGCTGTCGGTATTCAAGCAACGGCGAGACACGCGGTGTGATCTGGCAACACTGTTAGTATATTCTAGTGACCCACATTGTTGCTAAGTGAACCCAGATAGAACATCGCGACAATATGTGGGAAAAAAGGGTTTTTAAAAAGGTTTTTTCAACTTTTCGTTCTCTCCAATATTTAGCAATTCATATCGATTCAGTCTTCGATAAAGTTTTGATGAAGGTGGTTTTCCCAAACGGACCAATTTTTGTGCTTCTTTAACTTCACTAATAATGTGTTTATAGTTCTTCTAAAAGGACCTTATAGATGATCCTATATAAAGTTTAGTTAAACCATCCTCGAATTCTTTTTTAAGGTGTTCGATTGATTCACCCATTTTTAATGAAATTTCACTTAAGAAATTGGAACCCGAACAAACTAAACGAAACAATTAAGTAAGGTTATGTATTTTCGCATTGTGGGTATTTATTATTATCCATAATACGAAAACCGTCGTGTGTCTTCCATTATAATCGTGATTTCGCGTCGTGGGTCTTTCTAATTTACCCACAACGCATTTTGAGTATATTATGGAACATAATATAAGTTTCGGGCAGTGACCGTTTTCGCCGATTGAGAACAACATATACATAATAAAATTAGTTGACACGTATTTCAGGATTTTGCTGAGCTTTCGAAGTATGTCAAAAAAATTGTCATTGTAAACAAATGAAAACTAATAACAATTTAATTGTTTAAATAGTTTTAACATGCTGTTAACCCATCTTAAATTAATTTCAAAAAATACAATTTTGTTCTTTATCCTCTTATTTACAAAACCCATTTTACGAGAAACTGGCACCTCTTTTTGTTCCGAAGTTATTAACACGTGTCGAAGCGTTTCAGAACTTAATAAAATCGAGCTGGCTACAGTGTGAATCATTAATATTTATATTCTATTGTTCGAAACATCGAAAGCGTGCCATGCTCATCTCAGCATACTGCTTTCATATAAAGTTATGCGTGGAGTTTGGATAAAATTCAAAAATCATCAAAATTTTTGAGTGGTTCGAAAATTCGAACAGATCGATGTTTTAATTCTATCGATCTGTCTCGTCATCGGATGTTAGGTTATCAACCACAAATATACAATTTTTTCCGTGCTGCTTCCGTCAGACTCATCCTTAGATGCATTTCGCCGTATCACGGCTCGCCAGTAAGATTAGGTTACGATTTTTTTTATTTAATACTTTAACCACTGTGAGATGGACTACTACTTGAATCTTAAATCAGCCTGTCTGGCATAATTGGTGTGTTAATTTAGAAATAGCTGCCCAGTGCATCTGATATTTTCTAAGATACTGCTTTTGGTGGCAAGTTCACCGTTAGATGGCGTGGCGAGTTTTATACCTACGTAGACATTCTTTCTGGGTACTTGGTAGCGTTATCAAGACCGTCCTCCTTTCGTCGGACTCTAGCCTTGCTGGCGAGCCAGCGTCTAAAGATGAGTCTGACGATAGGAGAACGGCAGAAATTCTATAATTGTGGTATAGGCATATGTATTTTTCTATTTAATACTTGGATTGATTGACTATTACTTGAATCTTAATCTTATTATTGAAAAATTAATGAAATAAGTACATTTTAGGAGCTGGTGTTGATATGGGACTGTCTGTAACATTGGATTTAAATCTTGAGAACTATTTTTGTTCCTCCGGGCGCAGTACTGGATTTAAGGTAATTAATAACGCTACGTTCACAGCACACGGCTTATTTACTAAAAGCTAGAGCTAAGAGCAACGTTTTGGGTAAAATGAGTTTTTAATACATCATATCAATCAAGAAATTGTAAATGCTAACAAAAAGGTGGTAATTTTTTGCCAACAAGAAGTGTTTGATCAGCATTGCCAGCTTTTCAAACTCTTTAGGAAAAAAAGTACAATTTTATGATTCATGGTCTCTTACCTTATATTATTTAAAGATTTCCATACAAAAAAAATACAGCACAAAATGTAAATACGAATTAGGTCCGAACGTCCTGGACTCGGATATCATGTTCTAAAAACGTTTTCTTCGAATGTTTTAAAATCGTTTTTTAAATTTATTTATTTAGCGTATGGCATTGTACACAATATAATCACGTTACAACTCACAACTTAGTGTCCAATCTATTGATATAATCAACCGTAGCTGGTGTCGCAAAGGCGAAGTCTTCACTATTTCCAGCATATCTTCTGAGAGGGCATTCGGTGACGATGTGCGAGATGGTCTGTCTTGCAGCTCCTCAGTCACACTCCGGGGAAGGGGCCACATTCCACTTATGATGAGAGTCCCTATAGTTTCCATGGCCCGTTCTGATTCTATTAAGAGAAGTCCATGTTCCGCGAGGGAGGTCGAATCCCGGTGGTGTTTTGTCAATGCTTGGCATCAGTTGCATTGTGTTATATGGCGCGTTGTTTCGTTCTTCCTTCCATTTGTTTTCAAGTTTGAAATTGCTCATTCGCAGTTCGTTCGCTGCTCTAACAGGAGGATTCTAGAGCGTAGTCTGTCGATGTTGGCGTCAGCAATATCCTCATGTATTGGCATTTTTGATTATTTTTTCAAACTCTCTAAGGCGGTTTGTCGGCGTAGTTCTGGGGGGGGGGGGGATATGGCTTAGTAGTGGGAGCCACTGGGTTGGAGTTGACTTAAGTGTGCCAGGTATTAGTCTCATGGTGGTATTGCGCTGCACATCGATGAGTCGGGTGTAAGAGCTGTTAAGCCACACAGGAGCGCAATATTCAGCTGCTGAGTATATCAGTCCTAAGGCCGAGCACCGCAGAGTTGTAGCTGTTGATCCCCATGTTGTTTCACGTAGTTTATGGATGATGTTATTACGGGTTCTTAGTTTGGCTGCTGTGTTCTGAAGGTGTTGTTTGAAAGACAAGGTTCTGTCCAGGGTAACCCCTAAATATTTTGGGTTATTATTATGCCTTAGTAGTTGGTTATCGGCGTATACTCTTAGTTGTCTATTTGCCATCTTGTTGTTGAGATGAAAACAAGACACCTCCGTTTTATTAGGTTTGGGCTTGAGTCTCCACTGTTTGAAGTAAGTGTTGATCTTAGCGAGGTCATCTGTGAGCATCTCTTCGGCGTGTTCGAATGAGGAATGCCTAGTCGCAATCCCCCAGTCATCTGCGTAACCAAATTTACGTGAGTTGGTTTCAGGCATATCTGATATATACAGACTAAATAGGACTGGCGCAAGTACTGATCCCTGAGGCAGCCCGTTATTAAGTGTTCTTAAGTTACTCTGAAGGTTGCCCAAGGAGACTCGGAACTTTCTGTCACTGAGCATGTTGTTTAGTAATCGGGCCATCGTTCTATATGGGATAGTTCTTAAGACCTTATATAGCATGCCATCTTTCCACACGGTGTCATATGCAGCCGAAAGATCTATGAAGGCCACAGACGTCTTGAGCTTTCTTTGATAGCCTGCCTCTATATATGTTGTGAGAGACAAGACTTGATCGGTTGTGCTTCTTTTGGGGCTAAATCCTGCCTGTTCGATTGGGACTCTCTGGAATATATGCTGGGCCTATTCTGTTAAGTAATAGTCTTTCCAGAAGCTTGTAGGCTGCACTTAGAAAGGCAATGGGACGGTAATTTTCGGGCTTGTCGCTGGGCTTGTCTGGTTTTTGAATTAAAAATATACATAAAATGTTTTTAATGGACCTAGTTTTGAATTGGGTACTTAATATTTTTGGACAGTCCTAGCCCGAGATTATTTTTTGATACTTTTATTGACGTATATTATTTTTTTTATGGGCAAGCGGTAAATCAAAATTTCATGCCAAAATAAAAAAAAGCGCGGTTTTTCTTCATCTTTTTTTAACCGCGTGAAATAAACAAAGATAAAAGATCAAGATCGAAACTTTATTTTTCGTATTTATGTTATAATTTTCGAAAAAACCACGGAAAATTATTCGGATTTGCGAATATACAGGGTGTTATGGAAATGACGTATTATACAGGGTGTTATGGAAATGATGTATTATATTTAAACCGGAAATTCCCGAGATGAAAAGAAATTGAAAAAAAATAACCATAAATAACCGAATTATAACACGTTATGTATAACCAAATAAACACACCTGTTACTACTGACCAAACGTAAACTGTAGCCATATGTAAACAAAGCAATATTGAGATAGGTTATGGTTAAAAAGTCACTGAAATTTTAGCAATGTTCTCGTTAAATTTCTTTAGACAGAAGATGTTTATTTTTCAAGGTACATTTCTAAACTTTTACGTTCAGTTGTTCACTGGGAAAATTTTTTTTTATTTCAGCTCTGTTATCTTTTTGGCAATTGGCATTATTTAAAACAACACATAAATGCATATTAATTATCGCACACACAACACTTTTGCTAGTTAGAAAACGCCCCCATCTAAGTTTTTTACATGGATGATGGATTTATGAACATAAAATTCTTTACAACTACATATTGTTCTAATGGTAAATAACAGATATACAAGTTGATGAAGGTAATATGTACCGAGGACCGTGCCAGACAAAAAAACTTTAAACTCAATTTTCTCTAAATAATTAATAAACAAACAACGTTCGGGCAGTTTGATTTGACATTTTCGTTCTTCTTCTTTTTTTCTGTATGGCATCACCTACATAACAACACTACAATGTCGCCACCTGCTGGCGTCTTTTTTATAATATGATGTTTTATAAGATTATATTCATAAATTATGTCATTTGCTTTTGAATATTACTTCTCCGTATAATTTTCATTCATGCTTTAGGACAAAATTCATATTTTTTAATCGAATTTTCAATTTAATGTTTTGGCGCGAAAAATTTCGACGTTCCAGTTTCAAAACTGGCAACAGCGCAATAGTTCTGGTATTCTCCGAAATGTGCGTGCGATTGAGAGATATAAATTATTTTCTAATATTATAAATTTACTATTCTAACTCAAAATGCGAAGAACTTCAATCGAACTAACGGACATGGTCTTGTGCTATGGAGCAGCACAGGAAAAAGGCCCTATACATGGAGCTTGGCTTTACCCGAGAAATATTTAATCAGCGAGTTATAGAGGAGAGAGAAACCCATACACGTTAGCCGCTGTACTACAAAAGTTAAAAAGTTGAAACTACAAGACTTCCTTTACTTTACAAGAAGGTTACAACAGTGGTACATACAGTCGAAGTACCTGACTAATTTCGAAGGATGAGGTTGGCTTTACCGAGATGGAATATTTAATTAGCGAGACCAATAGCCAGATAAGGTTTTTCTTGAACATATCGGCAGGTATTATTGATAATCACCTAATAGGACCACATATCCTGCAAACGACCTGCCAGAACTTTTAGAAAATGTTCCTTTAGGTCGGATAAGGGACATGTGGCTTCTGCAAGCATAGTTTACGGATTGTCACTGAAAGTTGGACGTCCTATGTGCGTTTATTCTAGCGTACGGTAGTGTTTATAGTGGATTTGTGGGTGTCTCTCTGTTTCTTTAAGTGATTTACTTAGTTTAGATATGCCGGTCATGTCCAAAGATTGGAAAGAAGAGGACAAAGCAGTTTTAGTGGGTATAAGCAAGCGAGGACTAGACTGACTTTGAGTTTACTTCTTAATAGCTATTAGGCAGTCCCACACTATTATCAGGGCACGTATAGAACAAAAAGTGTGAGCATGATGTGATGAGCATAGAGTATCCTCGATATACTTTCCTTGTATCCTAAGGTAAGCTAAATAATTAATTTTATAAAAAACTAAAAGTTCTACAGTTTTACAAAGTTTGGCAACATTGCAGGAACATGTGTTTGTCAGACAGCTCCGCCGGATAATATCATATGGTGCCGCGGAGTCACCTGTAGGTTTAGGGGTGAATTACCCCACTTGCTACTGTGTAGACAAAAATACGCCCATATTGTCTAAGCGGTCTGGGAAATAATGTATTTAACATCTAAAAATTTTAAAAATAAATAACATCTTGTTTCTCTCATCGATATCGGCCTGCTTCTTTAAATAGCTGATTGTGGACATCGGGCTGATATTTAAAAATACAGCGTTGCCGCTTTCGATGTTTTATAAGCGACTATCATAAATTGCCGAATTTTCTTATAATATTACTTTCCTGTATAATTATACTCTCGGAAATGGCAACCGCGCTGGCTCTAGAGAACGGAGATTTCTCGGAAAGAAAGTTTGAGACGACTGGTCGAAAGACAGACTAGACCATTATTTCAGAGGGTAGTTCCTGTCAATTGTTAACATAATTGTTTCATTTTATCTTTAGTATGGCCCATAGAAATTAGCGTTTTTATTATTTCTATTGCGACATGATTAAGTGCTCTTGTTCTATGTGTGTTATTGTAAAGTGTAATTATGCGTTAGTGTTTTTGTTTAGTGATAAGCTTATTATGCACTCCCACACTATCATCAGGACACGTGATGAGCATAAAGTTTTTCCTATAGAAAAAAGATCTGAAAGTGTCTGTGCCCTGGATTCCTTAATCGCGTCCTGAATTTACTTTCTAAGTAAGCTAAATATTTATTTTTATAAGGAACTAAAGTTTTACACTTTTAAACATTTTGGTAACATTCTGCTTGAACATCTGTTGATTAATCAGCTGGGCAATGTAATATCTTCATATATGAATGTGTCGAGGAGTTGTGTGTGGGTTTAGGGGTGAATTACCCCACTTTTTAAACGTTCGATTTAAAAAAAAAATGTAGGGCTTCTCTAGGACCCCCAGGAGTCACCCATTTAAATATAATACGTCATTTCCATAACACCCTGTATTTGTTTTTTTCCATATAAAATAGAAAAGATGAATTTGAAGCTGAACGGGTAGAAATTATTTTCATTTATGGTTCTCAGGATCAATATTTTTTAAGAACAGCTCAACGTTTTAACGAAAGGCATCCAGGTCAAAATGTAAGCCCGGAGTATGTTCGCCAACTAGTAGCCAAATTTAAAGAAACTGGTTCTGTCGCGAATATAAAGAGAAATCAACCGAGACTAGCCGACGAAGCAGCGCAAATTGAAATTCTGGGGCAGTTTGCAATGAATTCAACTTTATCAACTCGTCAAGCAGCTGTAGCAACTGGATTATCTCATGAACCAATAAGAAAGGTACTTAAAATTCATAAGTTGTATCCCTATAAACTGCACATACATACTGCAAGAACTTGGTGAAGACGACCCTGACAGAAGAATACAGTTTTGTGAAATAATGACAGATAGAATTACGGCAGAACCTCGACTAGTTAAAAATATTTGCTTCAGTGATGAGTGTACCTTTTATTTAAATGGGCATATTAATAAGCAAAACCTATATCCCTGGACCTAACACCTCTTGACTTCTTTTTGTGGGGTCACCTAAAATCTGTGGTTTTTAAAACGCAACGAGCAACTTCAGCATAGAATAGTTCAGGAATGCCGTGCTATATCCAGAGAACCCTTTGCAAATGTACGTGAAGAATTTGAAAGTAGGCTTTATTATTGTCTTCAAAACAACGGAAATCATTTTGAACATTTCCTGAAATGTACCTTTCTATGGTACCATTGGAAAGCATTTTTCAAGAGCTTCAAAATGATGTATCACTCGACCACCTTTCTATTTAAGATTTTAAGGGTTTATCTCACCCTGTCCAAGGGGTTGCAGATAGGGGTGGGCTAATACGCTTGTTTTTGTTCCCCCTTCGTTTTATCGAAACTGTTTTTTGCGTTTTTTTCTTCAGTTTTTCGTTTCTAATATATGGCCATTTCAAGTTTTTAAATTGTCACCCTGTATAATCTCCGTTAACGTGAATAAATCGATAATGTGAACGGACGTTGTTTTCTCGTTTCGCACTATCGGGTGGCTACTGTATTTTAATTTTGTCAGTTCCGTATTATGTTTCGTTTTCTAAGAGGAACGTTTTATGTATTACCCTTTTTGATTACCTGATAAATCAAAAAGACATTAAACATAACAGGTGTTGGATATTACTGTGAAGTTACGACGCACGTTTTTTTCACAGCCAAACGGTATCTGTTGTACTGAATAAATCGAACCTGAGAATAAATTACAAATTTTTAGGTTAGCCTGTCGAACCCCATTGAAACTGCTCAGATGGCCGACGATGGCATACTTATAATGCCAGGATTTGAAACTAGAATGTCTCTACAAGCAGCTATAGTGGAAGCGACTGAACCGTTACGGAAAATCCCAGTTGAAAAAAGACAATGCTTTTTCTCTCACGAAAGGCCATTACGGTATTACAGGTAGGAACTTCAAAATGGACACATTCAAGGAATTGAGCGTATAGTTGTTGCAGAATTATACCGTTTACTCTTAGTGCCATAAATAAACTACCTGATTAAACCCTATTGTATACGCCTCAACCTCTTCAAATGTCAATAAATGGGATCAGGGCCGGCTTGAATATGTATACCACACCACATGATTTATTTTTATAGTTTAATATAAATAGATAGGTATTTTTAGTCTTAGGTACCTATAATAAATGTAAATTAATGATAATTGAAAATAATATAATTTAAAAGTATAACTATTAGGATAACAAGTAGAATAAAAATTAATTAATTTCTAAGAAACTATTGATAATTTATTCAAAATTTAACTCTGTATCACTATCTTCATCTAAGCCTAAACTTATAATTAAGGGTAGAACATTTGTAATCATACAATTGTAAGAATTTTCCACCTTAAGTACATGCTGTACACAGTTTTTCCAGCTGTCTCCAGAAATTTTTCTTACTTCGTTTTTAATTAATTCTACTACAGATGCATTTAATGTAGGAGAAATATTATTTTTTCTTCAAAATATAAATCATTTTCAATCATAAAATTTTGAATTTTTGCTTTTGTATTATTAGAATTGGGAATGATTTTTGCTTGCCGACTATGATAACTAGCATTGTCCATTACAATGACGCTATTTTCAGGTATATTTTTAAGGAGTTTATGTTTAAACCAATCTTCAAAACGTTGTGCGTCGGTATCTTGATGGTAATCTAAAGAAGAATCTGCTATGTTTTTAGTTGAAAGCAACAGACAATTTGGAACAAACCCGTTCTCTGAACCAGCATGTAATATTGTGATTCTTTTGCCTTTATTTGATGGTGTCTTGGTTTAACACTTTTTCGAAGAATCATCCCAACCTTTTCTTGGAGTGTCATGGGTATCGAACCATGTTTCGTCAAGGTAAATAATTGGACGATTTTCTTCTCTAAATTGTTTAACAGCTGTTAAATATTTAAGTCTCCATTCCCGTAAACGTTGAGATTCCATTAATGTTTGTCTTTTATCAATGCTTCGGTATTTAAAACCCATTTTACGCAATATTTTCCTAAGGCTTGAAAGGCTACAAGAGATATTTGTTTCGTCTTTAATCACCCGCTCTTTGAGGGAAATGAAAGTGGGTACAGTTTGTGCCTCATACATTAGCTTGACATCGGTAGATAAATGCTTTCTTTTAAAAATGACACACTTGAAGATGCCCCCCTATCAGCACAATTCCAAGGACGCCACATTCTACCACTAATAAGCCTAACTAAAAATTACTCGCCGGAAAACCACTAAAGATTAAAATTATTAAAAATCACTTTGTATTTATATATACATCCGGCATAGGTATAAATTGAATTTGTATACCTGGTCCGGCTCTGCTCGAAAAGGTTTTAAAATTTGGGATTTCCTTATTCATTTTATGGTCGAAATGATAATGAAACTTTATTGCAGTCAAAAGATCAACGGTATAATTCTGCAAATACTATACAGCTTTGGCTCCAATCTTAATCAGTACTTTTACAGGATATCTCCGAAATTGTTGGTGCTATCAAAAAAGTAATGTAGGTGTTATGTGCTCCTTTTGGGTCGAACGTAAAATGGTAAAATGAAAATTTGAAAATTTTCGCTCGCTTAAGAGATACGGGGGAAAACAAAAAATTTACAATTTCAAAAAATTATGTAAGCTCTTGCCTAACCAGTTTGCAAAATTACTGAAGCCATATATTTCTGATCGAGCCTTTAGAATTAAACAGGAAGACGCTTACTCTGAACTTAAGGAAATTAAAGCAGGGGTACCACAAGGCAGTGTATTAGGGCCAGTCCTTTATTTACTATACACCAGCGATATTCCTGAACTACAGCATGATACGATAGCCACCTTTGCTGATGACACTGCTATAATGACCGTAGGCAATGATCACGAAGAAGCGGCATTGAAACTGCAAACATCACTTAACAAAATTAACAACTGGACTAAGCAATCCACCTTTGCTGATGACACTGCTATAATGACCGTAGGCAAAGATCACGAAGAAGCGGCATTGAAACTGCAAACATCACTTAACAAAATTAACAACTGGACTAAGCAATGGCGAATCAAATTAAATGGGACTAAATCTGCCCATGTGAATTTCACTAACAAAAGAGACCAATATATTCCTGTTAGCATAAACAATATTCAAGTACCATGTGCTGATACAGCAAAATATTTGGGTATAACACTAGACGCTAAGCTACGCTGGAGAGCTCATATCAAAAAGAAAAAAGAAGAATTAGATATCAAATTCAAGAAAATGTATTGGCTGCTTGGACGAAATTCTACTCTGTCAATATATAACAAGGTCCTTCTGTACAAACAAATTCTCAAGCCAGTATGGACATATGGCATCCAGCTGTGGGGTTGTGCCAGTAAGAGCAATTTAGCAGTAATCCAGCGATTCCAAAACAAAGTACTAAGGAGCATAGTCAATGCCCCTTGGTACTGCAGAAATAGTGACCTCCATAGAGACATGGAAATGGATACCGTTAGCCAGGCCATTAGCGAATTCGCCAGGAGTAATTGCCAATGGAGGTGTTTTCAAAAAAAAAAATAAAAATTTCAAAATTACCCTATATTTTCTTAGTTAAAAGAGATACAGAAAAAAAGTTTCTTTATAATGATTAGTGAATAATCTGCCGTTCTCACAATAAGTATACGGGGTCAGGTAAAAAAGTTATAGGACCTAACCTCATTTTTTTTAAATGGAGCACCCTATATATTTTAATCTAAAAGGATACTATTTTAAATTCTCCTTTCAAATATACAGCGTGTCTTCGGAAGTTCTTAACAAATGGGAAACTTTTTAATTATTAACTCTACGAAAAAAAGTGCCTCTTCCCAAAAAGTCCTGCTTGGTGAGAAAATAAATTTGCACAAGAATATTTGTATTTTAGACATACAGGGTGGCTTCAAAAAATACCGGGTTTAAAATTTATAAAAGACGTCGGCTATATTTACAGAACTAATAGTTGTAAGATTTGGTAATAAGTAGTTCTGGATCAGTAGGCTTTCATTTGTATGCAAAAAGACGGGGGCCATGTGGAGACCTAGATTATTTTTGGAGTCATTTAGTTTTATTTGGTATTGGGAAATTAGAAATTGGCCACCTCATAGAAATTAGTGAACTAATTTTTATCCGTCATAAAAGTAGTTCTCTTAAGTAGAGTTTTTATTGTGTAATTGTTATAGTTTGTTACCCTTTAAACATGCACTCTCCAAGTTTTTAGTTTTGTAAATATAGCCGACGTCTTTTATAAATTTTAAACCCGGTACTTTTTGAAGCCACCCTGTATGTCCAACATACAAATATTCTTGTGCAAATTTATTTTCTCACCAAGCAGGACTTTTTAGGAAGAGGCACTTTTTTTCGTAGAGTTAATAATTAAAAAGTTTCCCATTTGGTAAGAACTTCCGAAGACACGCTGTATAACACACCATGGATGATATTGGTTTTTATATGGCGATTTATTTAAACTTTTAGTTTATTGGTTTTCTAGGCGATTTTTTTAAACTTTATAGTTTATTAAATCGCCTAGGAAACCAATATCATCCATGGTGTGTTATATATTTGAAAGGAGAATTTAAAATAGTATCATTTTAGATTAAAATATATAGGGTGTTCCATTTAAAGAAATGAGGTTGGGTCCGATAACTTTTTTACCTGACCCCGTATACTTATTCTGAAAACGGCAGATTATTCAAGAATCATTATTATGAATCTTCTGTATAAAACGTTTTTCTGTATCCCTTATAACTAGGAAAATATAGGGTAATTTTGAAATTGTCAATTTTTTATATTCCCCTTATCTCTTAAGCGAGCGAAAATGTTCAAAATTTGATTTTACCATTTTAAATTTCACCCAAAAAGAGCACATGGCACCTACATACAGTACTTTTTTGATTGCACTAACAATTACGAAGATACCCTATAAAAGTGTCGAAAATGGGACACCCTGTACACGTGAATGCGACGCCTGTTATTACGAAAAAAACACAACTAAATTCTATAGCTAGAATGTCCGTTTCTTTTTAATACTCAGTCTGTTTCAGTTGTCGTTCTAACAGTTAACCGGCTTGACAGGTCCATACAAACAATCGACGGACGTGACAAAAGTATATATTTTTATTCAGTTTACAGCAGACTTGGCACAGTCTTACCATACTGAGTTAAGAATTACTGTTTTTTTTCACAAACAATACTGAAATTTAACACACAAACACTGAAAAACAACCAAGATTTTTTTTGAACAATAACGACAAATATGACAGTTGTCAATCCGGTAGTGTCAAATGTGAAAGCAGGTATGAATGACGGCCGTTCCAATAAGGGCTTTAAGAAAGTACGTTCCGACTGCTCGAATGCGACGTAATGTCTTTAGCAAATGAACAGAAAATGACAAAGAAAAATTATATTTCAGACCTCTCCGACTGTTTCCTTGGAAAGTTGTTTACAATCCACCTAAGAACGTGAATTTTTTATTCTTCAACGACTGTGAACCAAAGTCATATCCTCCTTGATGTAAGATTCTTGGTCGCAACCACAGAAAATGGGAGCTCTTACATATACAGAGTGTGTCAGCCAAATATAATAAATTCTGTAATAAATAAATGAGGGCATGTGCGAATAAACGCTCGGACATGTCGATTGGCATTTCTGGTTGCGCATTTTTTTCAATAAAAAATGTTCATACAAGGTGTGCCATGTAATAGTGGCCAACACCAACTTTCTTATTTAAAATGTAACACCCTCTACCGGGTAGTGCGTCGGGCATCCATAGCGTCCTTATTTACTACGGTAAAAAAAGGTTTAATACAAAAGTTGTAGAGCGTTGGTTGATGCATATTTCAAAAATATACAGTGGTCCAAAAAAGTGTGACGTCATAAAATATATTTTTTTTTTAAATGACACACCCTGTATTTTTTGGCACACTTAGGTTCCTTTTGGTGTTCTCTCTTATGTGCAAAAATATCTTTTTATTTGCTTCGATATTTTAGGAGCAATAAATAAAAAAGATAAAAAGATCGTTTGCCCGCTTGGAAAAATTAGAAAAAAAATCTTGTTAGATCTGTTTTGTTCCAGCTAAATAGTGTGAACAGTAATGCTAGAGGTCTAATAATATTCTGACAATAAACAGGTTTTCCTTATTTTATACAGGGTGTTCAAAATTTGGTTACAAATATGGCAACTTTCAAATCAGTTTTTCTTATAATTTTTAAATGGCACACCCTGTATTTTATTTCATTATTTAATGCAGAAATTAATTACAAGCTTATTTTGTTATAACGAATTTATTAAAATTCTCAATGGTTTTAGAGATATTTACCAAAAACCATAAATATCCTCATTAAACTAAAAAAAAGTATTGGGAAAATATCATAGCCATGGAAAAACAATATATAGGTGTTTATTTGACAGGAACTATTGGCAATTCATTTTAACAAATGTTCAAAATGTCTTCGATTTTGCTGCAAACATTTGTTTATTCTTACTTGTAAGCTCCTATCCACATCGCCCAGCATCGCTGGTGTAAATGCGTTAATTATTCTCTACCGCATGTTCTCCTCGGTAGTTGGCCGTTCCTTATAAACTAGATCTTTTACATACCCCCACAGAAAAAAATCTAATTTGGTTAAGTCGGGCGACCTCGGAAGCAATCGAACTGGCCCATTTCTTCCAATCCAGCGATTTCCGTGCGTATTATCTACCTCTGCTCTGACCTGTTGCGCAAATGGGCTGGAGCTCCATCTTAAGATTTTCAAATGGAACACCCTGTATTTTATTTGGCTATTGGATGTAGACTTTATAAGCATTCTTTTTTTTTGTAATGGAATCATATAAGTTATTTCTAGTCGTTCTCGAAATAATTGATTTCATAAATTATGGTGTTTAAATACAGTTTTTATTATGGAAATTAAGCATAGGCGACTAGATTAATAATTATAAACTACAGTAAGTGTTCAAAATGCCTACCATGTTGATCTGAGCACAAGTTAATAAGCTCTTCAAATGATCTATTTACATTCGTCGACATTTCAGATGAAATACTAGCAAGACGGCTCATTAGTGCTGCCTAAAAACCAAGTAGGCTTTGAAATAAAATAAGAATTCATTTGTTTATTATAGTTTGACAGCTTTTCAATTTAATATTGTTGTTATTTAGGACTACTAGCATAACACATACACACGTGAGAAAAGTGCAGTTTTTCTTGCTGGTTAATTATCAATAAATAATAAAAGCGTGAAATCAGGTGTTTCTATACAAACATCACAGTTTCTCAATTCGATGGTGATTTTCAACGAAACCATTGTGTCCAGATTTTCTTTTGAAGCAGTTGACGTATGAAGCTTTATTAATAGTTGTGTTAGGAATAGTTTTTCTTAATATATTGATACGGACTTAAAGATGGCGGCGAGATTGCGATGTTATGTGTGCAAGTGTGCAACCTGGAAGGCTCCAAATTTTTTTTTTAATTTTTAATTTATTACTCTTAAACTACATAACCAAATAAAATAAAACTTTATATAATTATAAAGAACACTAATACGAACCTAAATATGTAATAAAATACTGGGTGTCCCATTAAAAAAAGGCAGCATTATGTTACCACACTTTTTTGGGCCGCCCTGTATGTTTAAAAATATTTTCCTGAAACGCACCTTATAATACAGTATAAATCGGTATGTGAATGAAATTCCTAAGTTAATTAGTATAGGAGCTATGGAAGCGTGACACAATATTGCCAGTGCATTTGCTCATTTTTACTATTTTGATTGCGATGAAGGTAGCTCACAGGGATCACATTTTCGGACCTCGGGAACATGGAGACTTTTGATCAGCATCGGTTTTTGGATAATATCCCAGAGTATCAAAGTTTTTAACCGAAGGCTGATTCCAATATGTTCCGTGCGGGGTCCTTTTCTGAGGGATCAAAATATTGAATAATATACAGAGTGTTATATTTAAAATAAGAAAGTTGGTATTGGCCACTGTTACATGACACACCTTGTATGAAAAGTTTTTATTGAGAAAAATGCGCAACTTGAAGAACCAATCGACGTGTCCGAGCGTTTTTTCGCACACGCTCCCATATATTTATTATAGAATTTATTCCAAAATGCCATTTTGCGTAGTACTATTTTGATATCTGTATTTAGACGGATAATTTCTAATTGGGATTTTTTATTTTTAGAAAATATTCAGAAACAAACTGCCGACTCGAATGTATGTCCATAAAAATATTAGAAAGATGTGGCTGCGTTCCATATTACCTCCCCAGTAAGTTTAAGTTTTAGTTTTCTCTGGTAAACTTTCAATAATTCCATGGGAAACTACGACAAACTGCACTACGTGGCGACCAGTGATGCAAGAAATCTTTAATAAAAAATAATAGGTTGACGGTGTGAAACCTAATAGAATAATAAAAAACGGAGTCAGAGTAAGAAGAGTACGAAACGAAAAAAAAAGTCCATACTTTCTTATGAGATGGGGGCCACCTCCAGATAGAAAATAAACTTTATATTGGGAGCCCCACAACAAGAATGAAGAATGAAGATCTCAAAAAATGTTAAAATAATAATGGATATACCGGGTCCGCAAAGGAAGCGGGGACGGAAAATTAAATCGTTATCGAACTTATCAACAATACTAAAACAGCTTGAGATCTTGGATTAAAGGCGCCATGTTTTAAAAATATTTTACATTACACACGGTGGCCCAAAAAAGTGCGACAGCATAAAGTTAATTTTAAAATGGGACACCCAGTATTTTATTGCATATTGAGGTTCGTATTAGTATCGTTTATAAGTGCCTAAAATCTTATTTAATTTCGTTTTGTAGTTTCGGAGAAAAAAAAAAGTTTTGCAGTCCCGAATAAAAAAAATTAAAAAAAAAATCCAGAACTATTTTTTTAACCTCAGCATTGGGCGAAACTTATGACAAGAGGTCTAGAGATACTATGAATCTAATTGCGTATATCTATTTTATACAGGCTGTTCATAATAAGCTTTCAAAAAAACACTTTTAAAATAATTTTACTCAAGTTTTTCAAATGGAACAGAATGTATATTATTTTTCTATTTGAGGTAGAATTCATTGACAATTTTTCTTTGTAATACAAGCATATAAGTTATATTCAGCCGTTTTCGAAATAATTGTAAATATCATAAATTGTGTTGTTTAAATAGAGTTTTTAATGGGAAATTTTGTTATAGGCGACTAGACTAATAATTATAAACTAAATTAAATGTTCAAAATAGCTTCCTCTTGCTCTTAGAGTTTATCGTATTTTAGTTATTTAAATATAAATTTTAAAAGCCTATAGTATTGTTGCTACTTTTATTTATTTATTTTTATTTTTTATTCTTAATCGAGTTGCCATGATTTTTTTTGTTTAGATGCTATTTTTAACATTTACGTTAGTTTACAATTATTAGTCTAGTCGCCTATAACAATTTATATTTATATTATTTACAATTATTTCGAAAGCGGATGGATATGCTTGTATTACAAAAAAAATTGTCTATGAATTCTACGTCAAATAGCCAAATAATATACATGGTGTTCCATTTGAAAAACTTGAGAAAAATTATTTTAAAATGTGGCGTTTTAGAAAGCTTATTATGAACACCCTGTATAAAATAGATATACGCATTAGATTCATAGTATCTCTGGACCTCTTGTCATAAATTTCACCACAGGCCGAGGTTAGAAAAATAGTTCTGGATTATTTTTTTAAATTTTTGTATTCGGGAATGCAACACTTTTTTTTCAGTTTTTTATTTCTCCGAAACTACAAAACCAAATTAAATAAGATTTGAGGCACTTATAAACGATACCAATACGAACCTAAATATGCAATAAAATACTGGGTGCCCCATTTAAACAAATATAACTTTATGCTGTCACACTTTTTGGGGCACCCTGTATAATGTAAAATATTTTTAAAACATGGCGCATTTAATCCAAAACCTCGAGCTGTTCTAGTATTGTTGATAAGTTCTTCGATAACGATTTAATCTTCCGTCCCCTTCGTTTGCGGACCCGGTATTACAATTGTAAAAGACTGACAACGCTGGTGGCAACGAGGAGGGGTCGCCGAGCAACTTCGGCCATCGTCGACCGGCTCCGATGGCGCGGCGGATGTTCTTTTTAAAAGTTCGTCGGAATCTTTTCTAATTTTAGTGGTATTTTAGCTGTAATGTGTGTTATATTTTTATGAAGTTATTATCCGTAAATAAAGGTCATATATTATTCCTTCATTTCACATACCATTAAATGCATAAAACCTTTTAGTACCTTTGAAAACGAATTGAAAACGCTAAGGCCGTATAAATCTCCATAAGAAATATAAAAATCACGCTCCCTGTATCTTATTGGAACCTTTATTATTATTATTTTTGAATAAGATTTAAGATCGTTAATATCATTTTTTTTTTAGGAGACGAAGCGACAGGCGTATGTTTTAGAAATGACCAATGCGCTAAAGGAACTATAGGTAATATTATTATTTATTTTTTTAATTAAGATATTGTAATCACCATATGTATTTCGGTTTTTAGTACGAGGGACACTTGTCAGTATCTCTACAAGTCCCCTCTCATTAAAACAAAATTTTATTTGTCCAGTTTCATTTGGACGTTTGCGTATGAAGGATGAGATCTTTCGAAAACTCACTGTAGCCAAAAATTAAGCCGTTACGGACATAGAATGGCTTGGGAATCACATTCTGAAATATGAGCACGTCATTAAGGAACACCTTGTATATTCCCACATTCTTAACGCAAATAAGGCGGACAAAAAAAATGTTGCACAAATGTTTTTTTATTGGTTGTATTTTAATTTTAAGCTTTGTAGACAGCTAGAAAAATATTGAAAAAATGAGGTACCCGTATTTTTTTGTAATGATAAATCCTTTAAAAAGTACTTTAGCTCAATGACCGACGATTGACATTAAAATAACAAATTTTATAATTAATAAAATTTAAAAACTAAGAGTGTACGTGGTTGAGATAAAAACATTCTTTTTGATGAAACCCAACATTGCATTTGCTACAAATGAAATTTACTTTTTTTGTGCAAAATTTGCATTTTACTTGTTTTTCATTGTATACAGGGTGTTCATTTGAAAACTTCCCACCACGGATTTATCGAAAACCACTGATTAAAAGAAAAAACGCCAAGACACGTCAAAAGATTTGCCAAAGGGGACAACTTTTTAACCAAAAACTACTTCACTCCCTTTTACCCTCTGGCCCCCGGGGTCATCCCCTTAAAAATTTTAAATGACAAGGGGTAGCAAGTAATAGCTTGTTTGAAAGGTCTTTCAAAGTGCTTTATTTTGAGGTTTGATTTTTTTAAATCGGTCGATTCTTTTTCGAGAAAATTAGAAAAAAATTTACCGCCTTCTCTTTATCAACACAGATAACACGGGCGGAACTGTTTTTATTCTTATACCTGTTTAGTTTTTTATACCTGTTTAGTTTTTTATAGTTGCTAAGGGAAAGAAACAATTTAATTTGCTGTCAGTTACCTTTGTGACAATCTTGAGATAGTGAAAATTAATTTATTGATTCAGATTTTACTTCTAAAATGGTTTACACACTAGCAGAAAGAGTGGAAATGATTCTAATTTATGATGCCCAAAATCAATGTGCTCGGCAAACTGCCGTTACATTTAACGCCAGACATCCGGAAAAGATAACTTCGCATAGGTATGTTTTGGACCTTGTTACTAAATTTACTCAAACTGGATCTGTTGCAAATAAAAAACGTAATCATCGTAGAGTTTTGGATGAAGCCGCTCAAGTTGAAGTTTTGGGTCATTTTGCCATAAATACTAATACTTCATTACGCAAAATTGTTGATGCGACTGGTATTTCATTAGGCTCTGTACACACAGTTACTAAATTACATAAATTTCATCCATTCAAAATGAAAATATTGCAAGAGTTAACCGAAGATGATTTCGATAGGCGAGTTGAGTTTTGTGAACAAATGACTGCAGCGATTAATGATAATACCATTCATGTAAAGAATAATAATATCTGCTTCAGTGATGAATGCACATTTTATCTAAATGGATTTGTTACTAAGCATAACTGCAGGTATTGGAGCAATGAAAATCCTCATGCTTGTGTAGAAGGGCATACTCAGTACCCCCAAAAAATTAATGTATGGGCAGGCATTTTAGGAAACAAAGTGATTGGGCCATTGTTTATTAATGGGAATTTAAATGGAGGCATTTATTTAGATATGTTGGAAACTACCATCAATCCGCTTATCACTGAAACCATTGAAAACCAAATCGAAGACGATGCAAACCCTATACTTGATGAGGCTGAAATATATTTCCAGCAAGACGGCGCTCCTCCTCACTATGTTCTTCCGGTTCGGCAATGGCTAGACGACGAGTTTCCAGATAAATGGATAGGGCGAAGAGGGCCTATAGAATGGCCTACTAGATCACCTGACTTGACGCCATTAGACTTTTTCTATGGGGCCATTTGAAAACTATTGTGTTCACTCCCCAACCTAACAGTTTGGATGAACTACGTCAACGCATCACCGAAAGCTGCCATGATCTCCCACAACATGATTTTGAAAATGTCCGTCAGGAATTTGAAAATCGCCTATATCATTGTTTGGCCAATAACGGGCAATATTTTGAACACTTATAAAAAGTGATATTTTCGTGTGCTATTTTTTCTATCTGAACAAATTAAGATAAATAGAGATTTTTCCAATTTTCTCGAAAACGAATCGACCGATTTTAAAAAATCAAACATCAAAATAAATCACTTTGAAAGACTTTTCAAACAAGCTATTAATTGCTACCTATTGTCATTTAAAATTTTAAAGGGGATGACCACGGGAGCCAGAGGGTAAAAGGGGGTGAAGTAGTTTTTGGTTAAAAAGTTGTCCCCTTTGGCAAATCTTTTGACGTGTCTCGGCGTTTTTTCTTTTAATCAGTGGTTTTCGATAAATCCGTGGTGGGAAGTTTTCAAATAAACACCCTGTATAATAAGGTGATCTATACGATCAAAACGAGAAGATTGATGCATGTGTTTACTACATTTCCCGACTTGGTTAGTTGTTTGTTGTTTGTGTGTTTTATGCGGTTCTCTCTTATAGTTCCGGTTGCTTTTAGTTGTTTTATCCTAAGGTGATAAAGTAATGTAATAGAAGTAAAGAAATTATCAAAATAAAGATGAAATGGTAAATTGGGAAAGTATTTTGTCAGCTCATCGGAAAACTTCAATACGATTCTAGAACCTAATCCCAAGTTTTTATATTTATCTGGGATCCTGCAGGAGGATCCGTTAGGGATTGAACCATTCAATATAACCAAGTCGCGTGTTAGCCATTAAAAATTTATATCCACACCGTATCGGCTTTCCCCTAATGTTTGGTGTCATATCGGCCGTAATATGGAATCATAGATTCATCTACAAGGTGTTATGGAAATGACATATTATATTTAAACCGGCAATTCCTGAGATGAAAACAAATTGAAGAAAAATATTCAAAAATGGCGCCTTAATTTAATATTCCCTGTACATGACCTGGTCTCAAACCAAGAATAAGCACATGTGGTACTGTTCCAAGAAATAAACAAACTACAGATCAGTCAGTTAATTTTGAGCAGTGTTATCATATATTCACGGTAAACCCTTTAGAATACCAATGTCCTTATGATTGAAAGGAACTTCTTTTTAAAAAAAAGAAATTTTATTTAGGCCCCTTACCTTTAACAAAATTTATAATTCTCGCGTAGATTTTTCTATGTACTTTTGTCACATCACACAGAAAACATATATCAAAAGTCAATATTCAGTCAACCTTTTGATTGATTCGGCTTCATTTAAAAAAAAATGCAATTTTCTTTAAAACACATGTTCTATTTATTCCCTTGTTATTTAAAAACTAGTTCCATAATTTGTATAAAAAAATTTTTTAGCCTACAGGCGCACGTAACCTTACAAGTTACACATGGACATCGTTTTTACCACAACGAACAAACCCGTAAAAATTTGTGGGCACATTTATTTTCGACACAGATATTAAATTTAACAAAATAAATAAAGATTTCAGCAACGATTTGCTTGTGTACAGTATTTGTTTCAGCTGACATTCCGTATTCTGTCTTCTGTCAGTCAGGTGAATCGATCTGTGAATTTCGGATCTGTGTTTCCAAACTACCAAATACTAATAACTAGAAATCCAGCTTATTGACAAAGAGTTCTTGCTATTTTATAAGTTTAAATTCATACATCGACTAATTTCCTTTTGTAATATTACTTTCCGAATTATTTTTTTCTCTACTGCAGGAAAAAATTCATATTTTTAAATTTGTTTTAAATTTTTAGTTTTGCAACTTAAATCTCGATGTCTGGTAAATGGAAACTGTTAAGAATAAATATTCATATTAGTAATTAAGGTAGCGCCATCCTACGGCAACTTATAGTATTAAGACGTTTTATATTAGTTCTGTAATAAAGATATGTTTTAATAGAGGGCGCAATCGTAAACCTGTGTTTTCCTAAATAACATGTAATAAAAAAAGTGTTCAATTGAGTCTTTTCATTTTAAACTCTACAGCAACCTCGCTCTATTTTACCTGATTTTCGATAGTTCAATGGAACTACACTATTCACAGATGAGCTTGGCTTTACCCGAGATGGAATATTTAATCAGCGAGTTGTAGAGGAGAGAGAATCCCAAACGCGTTAGCCGCTGTACTACAAAAGCTAAAAAGTTGGAACTACAAGACTTCCCTTTCAATAAGGCTACAACAGTGGTACATACAGTCAAGTCGAAAGACCTGATTAATTCCGAAGGATAGTTCACAGATGAGGCTGGCTTTACCCGAGATGGAATATTTAATTAGCGAGACCAATAGCCAGATAAGATTTTTCTTGAACATATCGGCAGGTATTATTCATAATCACCTAATAAGACCACATATCCTGCAGAACGACCTGGCAGAATTTTTAGAAAATGTTCCTTTTGGTCGGATAAGGAACATGTGGCTTCTGCAACCATAGTTTACGGATTGTAACTGAAATTTGGACGTCCTATGTGCGTTTGTTCTAGCGTACGGTAGTGTTTGTAGTGATTTTGTGTAATCTGATAATAATCTTCAAAGAATCTAATTTGAAACTTGTGGGTGTCTGTCTGTTTCTTTAAGTGATTTAGTTAGTTTAGATATGCCGGTCATGTCCCTAGATTGGAAAGAAGAGGACGAAGGAGTTTTAGTGGGAATAAGCAAGGGAGGAGTAGACTGTGACTTTGAGTTTAATTCTTAATAGCTATTAGGCAGTTCCGCACTATTATCAGGGCACGTATAAAGCATAAAGTGTGAGCATGATGTGATGAGCATAGAGTATTCTCGATTTACTTTACTTTACTTTCTCTAGGACACCCAAGGAGTCACCCATTTAAATACAATACGTCATTTCCATAACACCCTGTATACTATGAGCTTCTTCAATGGGAGCAAATTCTAAAAACTATTTATTTAGTATCTCTATAAACGGCTTAATCTTGGCGAGTTTATCATCTGCATTCACATTGTTATTGTCGCAACAATGAATATTTTGAATAATGCGGTCTCTGGATATTGCGTTTCGTATAAGATCGTTTTTAGTGTCAGTTGAATTTTCCCAATACATAGGTTTTCGAGGTAATCCACTTAGAATAAGAATGACCAAAAAGACCATATCTCAAATGTAGATATATCGCTTGCACGGTTATTTTGGGACGCATATACCTCATCAGTAATTGAGTCATTCGCATTTTCTGGTGGAAATATTGTTGGCAATTCTTGAGAATCACCATCCTCAAAAGACTGGAGGTCATCCATGAGTTCATATAATTTTAGCGGGCGTCGATCTCTAAAAAATAATTTTATCATAGTAGTCGTCCATACAGCTAAAGTACTTCTAAAAGCTGATGCCATTTTCGAAAAAGACATAATGTAGTATATAAAATTTGTCATGAATTATGTAAATAATGAGATAAAAGCCCATAAATAACAGAATATTACTAGGTATCTTGCAAATATTTATTAAACTGTTTGTTTTACTTACCGCCAATCAGCAATCTTAGTTATTTCGATTATATTAATCAAACAGGTAATCACAAAATTTCAATCAAGCATGAATATTGATGATAAAGTAATACAATTCGTTAGAAATGTAATTCCAACTCTGAAATCACCAGCGCCATCTATATATAAGAAGTAAAAACTAAGCTGCTATAAGAATACCTACTAAGATATCTACAAAAGTACTTTTAAAAATCCTTTAGCTTTATGTGGGTTAAAATAATAATATTTCCAATTTTTTAAAGCATTTCTCTGGTTTGTTCGTGTTTTCGTTTGTCTTAGTTTTCGTTTAAAAAAAATTATTTTATTTTAGATTTAATTTCCAAACCACTTCGTCACTTCAGCCGTAACGCATCAGTGGAAAAGTAAGTGCCATAAGTTTTAACTATTACAATTTTTTCCGCATATTAGTGGTTTTTAATATTTTAAATCACAATTATTTTTTTATTTAAAACGTCAATTAAGTACTTTGTTAAAAAAAAACGATTCTCCAATGTGCTGTTAAGTAAGTAATCGGATAAGCTTTTCAAAAATATATAACACTTTATTTGTAGTCTTAGTAATAGGCCCGAAATACGTTGTTCAAAAATATACAATTTTTTTTAGTAGGCCATGATGGATATTAAAAAAAATACTGGTGTGATTAAATATTAGACACAAAAATTGAAACTTTATTGAACTCCCTCATAAATATCGCACAAATTGTTCTCTATTATGCCTTAGACATGTTTCACACATGGTTCTAATTCGCCTTAATGAATTAAAAATAATAAACGGCAGCGTTCGTAACTCCCTAAAAGTATGCCATTGTTTTGTATTGAATGGAATAAATTGTATTTTGAAGGTATCCCCATAATAATAATAATAATAATAATAACACTTCTTTATTTCAAATTATAAGTTACTAGGTAATTACTAACTACAAGGCAACTATAAAGTGAAATTACGTCATAAAAAGCGATAACGACAATAACTCACTGAAGTCAAAAGTCCCAATCAAAAAAGTCTCTCAAGGTATATGGTTCCATTTCAATTAATAACCTCTTTATTGACCTTTTCCACACTCTTATATTACTTATCCCTTTAATGTTAATAGGCAATCTATTATATAATTTAACGCACATGTAATATGGGCTTTTTTCAGAAATTGTTAAATGGTGACGTGGATACAAAAAATTTAGAGTTCGAGTACCGTAGCTATGCTCATTAAGTTCCTGGAAAATTTCTTTGTTTTTGAATAAGAACATTAAACACTCGTAAATGTAAAGTGCATGTATTGTCATTATATTTAGCTTTTTAAAAACGCCTCTACAGGTCTCGAGGTACTGTAATCCCTGCATCAACCTCACCACTCTTTTTTGCATTACAAATACTCTTTGTACTCCCAAACTACTTCCCCAAAAAAGTATACCGTATCTTAAAATCGACTCAAAATTTGCATGATACAAAGTCTTAATTGTTTGAAAATTCATGTAAGATGACACAATCCTTATACCATATGCAACGGAGCCAAGCCTCAAACACAGCCGACTCACATGTGACTCCCATGACAAAAATTCATTAATTATCACCCCCAAAAACTTGGTTTCTGTTTCCCTATGGAGCTCCGTTCCATACAGTTCAAGACTATTTGGTAGATCTATTTTATTTTGCTTAGTTCTAAAAATTATTATGTTAGTTTTATCCTTATTTAAGATTAATTTATTTTTACTAAACCAATCGTTAATATCCCCAAAGGCCACCTCAGCTACATGAATCAGTTCTGCAAAATCTAAACCACCAACAAGCATGTTGGTATCATCACAATAGTTTGTTAAGGAAACATTATTTGCATTTACAGCTAAATCATTTATAAAAATTATAAACAATATAGGCCCCAAAATGCTACCCTGAGCTATCCCCATCAAGTTTTCCCTGAAAGCCGATTTAACCGTCCGATTCCCTTCCTGAATTATGACCCGCTGATGTCTATCTGAAAGGTAGGACCGCATCCACCTCTGCGCATTTCCTCTGATGCCGTACTTATTTAATTTATAGAGGAGCAATTCTCTGTCAATGCAGTCATATGCTTTACTAAGATCCAAGAACATCCCTACTGCTAGATTTTTATTTTCAAGGTGTTCCAAAACTATTTTCGTAAACTGAAAAATCGCAGACGTGGTCGACCTACCTCCCAGATATCCATGTTGCGTCTTAGCAAAGAGCTGACCCTCTTGGAAAAATTCCAACAGTCTCGAACATATCACCATCTCAAAAACCTTTGAGAAACTCGACAACAAGCTTATGGGTCTGTAATTGTTCAAATCTGTTGGACTGCCCTTTTTGTATAAAGGCTTAATTTTTGCAAATTTAAATTTATCTGGGAAACGTCCAAATTTCATAGAATTGTTAATAATATACGCAAGAATTCCAGCCACATCTTTAATAGACAATTTAACTATGCTAGTTGGGATCTCATCTTCACCACTGCTATATTTATTTTTTAGTTTGCTGGATATTTCTAACAATTCTTTTATACAGGTAGGTTTGAGAAATATGGACTGATCATTTTCGGGAATGTTACACTGAAATTGTACATGTGTTTTATCTTGAAAAAGCTTTGGAACTATATTTACTAAATGCTCATTAAAATCATTTGCTAGTTTTTGACAATTTTCGGTAGGGGGGCCCTGACTAGTCTTGGTCCTGCCATTTATTTCGTTACATATTGCCCACATACTTTTGTTTTTATTGTCTGAAACTCTAATTTTATTTTCAAAATTATTTGATTTTTCTTTTCTTAATAGCATATCATAATGTTTTTTTGTTTCCTTATATTCACTGTTATAATGGGCACAATGTTTTGACAGAACCAATAACTTATCCAATTTAATTTTACATTCTACAATTTCCTGGTTTTTCGATATTATTTTCTTTTTTTTATTACTGTATGAGATAGTGAGTGGAAAACATTGGTCGAAAATATTTTTAAAAGTGTTGATAAATCTATCCCATTGCCCATTTACATCACTTCTCTCTACTTGAAGGACCAGTTGCCAGTTCTGCTGTTTTAGAAGCTGTGAAAAATCAGATTTATTATAATGTTTTTTCCACTTAGCTGACACTTAATCCCAGAACACTCAAATTCGCCACTCAGCGATATACTGCGCACAGTTTTTAGCTGAACAATAAGAAGAAATCCAAAACCGCCAAGTCGTGTGACCGTGATGGCCATCTTACAGGTCCATTAGTTCCAATCCAGCGACCTGGGAAGATATTATCTAGGTAGGCTCTTACAATTTGGGCATTGTAAGCGGGCGCTCCATCCTGTTGAAGATGCAAGTTATTGAGATTAGCTAAGGGCACATATTCTATTATTTCTGGCACAACGTTTTCCAGAATTTTCAAATATTTATTTGAATTAAGGCTTCTTTCAAATATATTATAAGCTATATTGCTATTCAGTATAAAGCATGAAACCCTAACGCCAAATCTGCCTTGCCGTTCGATTGGAAATATTATATGCTGATTTTCCTGAGACCAAAACCTCGTATTCGTATTCTGTCGACTAAACATGCCAGCACTGGTAAAATAAGCCTCATCAGACCATATAACGGTTTTTTCAAAATTGTTTTCCCTGTTCAGATTTTGTAAATACCAATTGCAAAACTCTATACCGACCTTCAACTTTTCTGCAAGAACTACTTAAATTTGCTTCAATTGAAGCTCACACATTTATTTCATCAGTCTCGCGATTATTCTTGTGGTAGATTTTAGGGTGAGGTTTAGAAAATGAACCGTGTTCAATTAAATTTGATTTTATTCTTGAAAAAAATCGTTTATCCGGTTGTCGTCTTTCGGGGTATCTACAAGTAATTTAAGAAAATTTATAAATTTCATAGAATTACTACATAAGGACTTATATTTACCTATTCAAATACACTTCTAATGCTCCGTCTGCATTTTCGTTACACTGGATATAACAAACGAGCATCTCGTACTTCTCAAAGTTCTTAGAGAATCTGAATGCTCTGACAGAATTAGAAGATTTTATTATTATGACACATAGGACTGTGTTCTTTTGTTTGTTTTTATCCGTCATGGCCTACTAAAAAAAATGGTATATTTTTTAAAAACGTATATTTCGGGTCTAATACTAAGAATAAAAATAAAGTGTTATATATTTGTGAGAAGCTTGTTACAAACTAAATTATATTATTAAAAAATATATAGGGTGACCCATTTAAAAGAAGCAAATTTGTTTATTTTCCTTGAAAACTATTGAAGATAGAAGAAATCTGAGTACGTCACTGGATTCTACGTAAAAAACTACAAAAAGAATATTTCGTTTCTTTTTGATACGTTACGGGGTAGCCGAGATATGGGGGGTGTCCGAAAATGCACAATTCTCTAAAACTTCCCGTATATCAAAAACAAGGCATCGGAACGGCATCTTCTGTTTGACAAAAAAGTAGCACAGTGCTGCGAAAACCGAATCCTTCTATCTTTACTAATAACGGAGATACCCCGTAAAACCACCCAAAAGTGGACACCCTGTACGGGCTTGTTCGCCGGTTAAGGTATAGTATTTGCAGAATTATACCGTTGATCTTTTGACTGAACTAAAACCTCATTATCCCTTCGACCACAAAATAAATAAGGAAATCCCAAATTTTAAAACCTTTTCGAGCAGAGCCGGACCAGGTATACAAATTCAATTTATACCTATGCCTGATGCATATATAAATACAAAGTGAATTTTAATAATTTTAATCTTTAGTGGCTTTCCGGCGAGTAATTGTTAGGCTTATTAGTGGTAGAATGTGGCGTCCTTGGAATTGTGCTGATAGGGGGGCATCTTCAAGTGTCAAGCATTTATCTACCGATGCCAAACTAATAATTAAAAATGTGTATCAATCGTTATTGTGTAGAAATTTTAATTCGATGGATGCTTTAGCAGAGACGTCTACTTTGACAAAAACTCCTTTATCTTCGGTAAGAGACATAGTACTTAAACCTGTTAATCCTAGAAAAAATCGGAGTGATTCTGGCACATTTAGAGGCATTGACGAAAATGACATGGATTTATTAAGAAGAAAGATTTACCAAATGTATGAGGCACAAACTGTACCCACTTTGATTTCCCTCAAAGAGCGGCTGATTAATGACGAAACAAATATCTCTTGTAGCCTTTCCAGCCTTAGGAAAATATTGCGTAAAATGGGTTTTAAATGCCGAAGCATTGATAAAAGACAAACATTAAAGGAATCTCAACGTTTACGGGAATGGAGACTTAAATAGTTAACTGCTGTTAAACAATTTAGAGAAGAAAATCGTCCAATTATTTACCTTGACGAAACATGGCTCGATACCCATGACACTCCAAGAAAAGGTTTTGATGATTCTTCCAAAAAATGTCAAACCAAGGCACCATAAATAAAAAATAAAAATAAATAAGGAATACGAGTGTGACAAACTTGCAGCAGAAAATGGACATACAGTGTTGCGTCTTCCTCCGTACTATTGTATATTCAATCCTATTGAGCTAATATTTTTCACCAATTAAAATCCAATATTAGGAGAAATAATATTTCTCCTACATGAAATGTATCTGTAGTAGAATTAATTAAAAACGAAGTAAGAAAAATTTCTGTAGACAGCTGGAAAACTGTGTACAGCATGTACTTAAGGTGGAAAATTCTTACAATTGTATGATTACAAATGTTCAACCTTTAATTATAAGTTTAGGCTTAGATGAAGATAGTGATAGTGATACAGAGTTAAATTTTGAATAAATTACACTGGGGAACAGCAAAAATGTTTCCGAGACCAAAATAGCAAAATCTTACTTATTTTATTATACTAATTAACAATCTGTCTTGCAAAAGGCTCAGTTGGCTCCGGTTTTATAGATCCATCCCAATTATGATAATTTACCTACCTGCCCTTAATATATGGGAAAATTTCACCATTAAATGAGAAATACCTGGATTTATTATAACAGGTGTACTTTATAAGGGGTTTAAATACATATAATATAAATCCTAAATTGTTAGTTAGTTGTATTTCAACCACCAGTTGATCGAGAGCTGTTCGTATTTGAGAAATTAGAGAGTTTTGAGCAACATGTCGCGAGTTTGTGTAAATAAGCCGGATCATTTTTGTTATATATGTGGTGAAATGACTTTTGTGAAACAAAAACGTACGCTTAGCCCTTTAATAAAAAAGGCTTACCACTTGTATTTTGGCTGCAAAGTTGGAGACCAGGATAAAAATTGGGCTCCCCATATCTGCTGCTACAAATGTGCGTCCAACATTCGCGGCTGGCTAAGTGGAAAAAACCGTAAGATGCCCTTCGCTGTTCCTATGATCTGGCGAGAACCGAAAGACCACGTTACTGACTGTTACTTTTGTTTGACACCTCCCATCAAAAAAGGCTTTTCAGAGAAAAAAAGGTCTGCGATACAGTATCCAAATTTACAATCCGCCATACGCCCGGTGCCTCATAGTGACGAGTTGCCTATACCTAATCCACCTCAGGAATATACCCTTCATTCTGATGATGATCAAGAGGATTCAAACGGTAGTGTACCGGAAAATGTCGCCGGCCCATCAACCTCGCAAGACTCCGATTTTGTCTGTGAACTTCCAAGTAAAAAGCCTCACAAAATAAGTCAAAGTGAATTAAGTGACCTTATAAGGGATTTGGAACTGCCCAAGACAAAAGCAGAACTATTGGCCTCTCGATTGCAACAATGGAATTTACTTGAAGATGAAGTAAAAGTTTCTGTGTACCGAAGCCGTCAGAAAAACCTAACACCATTTTTTAACATGGATAACAATTTGGTAGCCTGTAGGGACATTGAGGGATTAATGGCAGCTTTAAATCTGGACTATGATCCAAAAGACTGGAGACTTTTCATTGATTCCTCAAAAGTAAGTCTTAAAGCTGTGTTACTCCATAATGGAAACAAATTGCCTTCAGTCCCAATTGGTCATGCAGTCCATATGAAAGAAACATATAGCAATTTGAAATTGTTACTTGAGACCATACAATATGAAAGATATAAATGGCAAATTTGTGGGGATTTAAAAGTTGTGGCGATCTTGCTTGGAATGCAGCTAGGTTATACCAAATACTGCTGCTTCCTCTGCGAATGGGACAGTCGAGCACGATCGGATCACTACAGAAAGAAAATTTGGCCACCGAGAGAGTCTTTTGAGCCAGGAAAGAAAAATGTGACCAGCGCGCCATTAGTTGCCCCAGAAAAGATTTTACTACCGCCACTTCATATAAAATTGGGACTTATGAAAAATTTTGTGAAGGCAATGGACAAAGAAGGCCGTGCTTTTAGTTATTTAAAAGAAAAGTTCCCTACAATCAGTGACGCTAAAATTAAAGAGGGAATATTTGTGGGTCCCCAGATTAGGAAACTTTTCGGAGATGCGCAATTCGATTCCATACTTGAAGGCAAGGAAAAAGACGCTTGGGATGCCTTTAAAATGGTTGCAAAAAATTTCTTGGGAAACATAAAAGCAGAAAATTATAAAGACCTGGTTGCCCAACTTCTTTTGTGTTACCAAAACCTAGGGTGTAATATGTCGTTGAAAATTCATTTCCTGGATTCTCATCTGGATTACTTTCCGGAAAATTGTGGTGCTGTAAGTGACGAACACGGTGAGAGGTTCCACCAGGATATTTCGAACATGGAAAGAAGATATCAGGGAAAATGGAACTGTGAGATGTTAGCCGACTACTGCTGGACTATTACGAGAGATGCCCCAGAGGCTGCTTTCAAAAGGCAAGCTAAGAAGCGCAAAATGAGTGTCTAAACTTTGGATTCAATGATAAAAATGTGCTATTTAGTTGCTTTTGTTGAACCAACAATATATTGTTATCTGTATTTTGTATGTCCATTGTATATGCCTATGAATTAAAATTTTGTAACAAATAATTGAGATTTTTTTTTTTGCGAGCCAACTAAAATCTTTAATAGGTATTTTTTAGTTACTTGGGTACAGTTGAATCCAAAAAAATAGGTTTTGTTCAGGAAACAAAAAAAAAGTTGAAATTTGTTTCCCAGTGTTATCAATAGTTTCTTAGAATTGAATTAATTTTTATTGTACTTGTTATCCTAATAGTTATACTTTTAAATTATATTATTTTCAATTATCATTAATTGTTATCATTATTATACATTTATTATAGGTTCCTAAAACTAAAAATACCTATCTAGTTATTTTAAATTATAAAAATAAATCATGTGGTGTGGTATACATTTTCAAGCCGGCTCTGATCCCATTTATTGTGCTTTGAAGAGGTTCAGGCGTATACAATAGGGTTTAATCAGGTAGTTTATTTATGGCAGTAAGAGTCAACGGTATAATTCTGCAACAAGGTATAAATAGTTTACCAGTCGGCATTGCGAATGACATCTGACGATCAGCTTTGTTTAGATGCGCGAGGCCATAAATTTGCCACTTTTGCTTTTAGAGTTTGGCTATTCATAGATATAGGTCGGTGGATGAGTCAGGCATCAAGTAAACTTAAATTTTTTTTAGAATTACGTGCGATTGCCATCCACGCTGTTTCCGAACAGACTATACGTACTTTATGACAGATGCACCCTTAAAAATTTTCAAAAAGACAAAGTACACCGAGGACTTTATCCGGTAAGTCAAAGAATATGGTACTACTGCAAATATGATATTCTTGGGGTAAGTTAAGTAAGTTTACTTTTGATAATAAGTGCCATCTGTTGATTAATTAAGTCGACAGACCTGCCGAAACTATAAAATTGTTACAAAAATGGGAGACGGTTTGAAGGGACGAAATAACATTTTAGTCAAAAATGTTTGAGTGACACATGTTGTTTTTAGGCTTATTGAGGTGTCAGGAGCACTAGTAAATGTTTCAAAAAAAACAAAATACAGCCAGAAGTTTATTCGGTAAGTCAAAGAATATTTGTAATTACATTGTTATTTAGTAATCATTACCAAAATATTATTGCGAACATAATTTCTAAAACAGTATAGTTAGAATTTCTAATAAATTTAGTAAAATCAAGTAATTACTAAAATATATTGTAAATTTTACAGATATACAAGGTTATTCACGTTATTCGAGACGACATATTATAGCTAAGCTATTTGTTTTGGATAAAAACAAATATTCAGGGTGGATAGGGGCCTATTTGAGGTACATTTTAAAATTATTTTCATAATGTACAGGTTGTCCCAAAAACACGAAACGTATCAAAGCTGCATTTTTTTAAATGGAATGCCCAGTATATTATTTCAGTTTCGGTTCCTACGATCAAAATAAACATTACTTTCATTAAGGTTTACCGTACTTAAACCTTACGGTTTGTGAAATATTTCATATTTTGTCAAAATGTAGTAACAATTTTAATGATTAAATTCTCAACATGTATTTTGTTTTTTAAACCCAATTTCTCAGTGGACTCTACTCACTGATTAAGTTTTGTGTATCAGTTATGAAAAATTCACTAACTTGGTGTCCAAAAAGTACTACTAAATAATTACAAGTTTGAAATGGTAATAACATGCTTAATTTAAATATAAAATAACACCCTGTATTTTATGTCACTAGCAGATGTAGAATTTAATTGTCTATCAAAAAGTATTAACCTCTGCCATAGCTAATTACTCGCATTTTTATGAAAAATGCCAATATTCACATAATCAATTTAATATATTAATCAAGTCGCCTATGACATTTTGACAGATCAGATCTAGATTCTAGAGAAACAGAGGGAAAATGCATTAGGTACTTAGTAGTAAAGGTAACGACAGAAAATACTGCTGGACTACAACAAACAATTGTTTATATTTATAACAAGTGTTCAAAATGGCGACCATCCGACTCTAAACACAAACGTATCCTCTTTTTAAAACCTTCAGCAACATTTGACAGCATTTCTGGGCTGATGTTTCGGAAAGCTTCTCTAATACTCTCCTTCATATTATCAGGTGTTTTTGGAACTGCGTTATAAATGATTCCTTTTACATATCCCCATAAAAAAAAAGCAGGTGAAGTCAAGTCGGGTGATTTTGGGGGCCAATTCTGAGGTCCATTTCTTCCAATCCATCGATTTTGAAATTGGAAATTTAAAAATTCACGGACCCTAAGATAGAAATGTGCTGGTGCTCCATCCATTTGAAGCCACATCATTTCTCTGATGGCGATAGGAATGTCTTGCAACAATATTGGCAATTGATTTATAAAGAAAATCAAAAAAACAATTCCCCCTTTAAATTGTTTTCGAAAAAGTAAGGACCGATTATATATCGACCCATTATTCCACCCCATACATTCACTGACCATCTGTGTTGATTATTTACTATTCTAAATTGATGTGGATTGGAATCAGAATAATAATGAAAATTATGTCTATTCACAGATCCATTATTATGAAATGTGGATTCATCACTAAACATAACAAAATTTAAAAAGTTTTCATTATCTGCCACTTTGTCTAACACCCACATACAAAATTCCACTCATTTAGCAAAATCGTTTGCAGCAAGTTCTTGGTGACGCTGAATTTTATAAGGATGGAAACTATGTTTCTGAAGAATTCTTGAGACACTTGCATGGCTAATATTGATATTTTGGGCAATTTGGATTTGACCGATATGAGGATTTTCGATCACAGAACCAATTACAGCAAATTCATTTTATTTGCTTCCTGTCACAAGTTTCCTTTTAGTGGGTTTTTTTATACTAAACACTCCTAGTGTGTTTAAATTGAGTCAACAATCTTTCGAAAACCTCTCTATTTGGATGGTTTCTGTTCTGTCTGGAAATTTTTGAGCGTAAACTCGGGAAGCAAGTAAGCAGTTTTGCAGACATTTTCCAAGAATAAAAATCGTATCAATTCGTTCTTCTTTTGGATAACTTATCATTTTAAGTAACTAATAAAATAAAAAAAACAGAAACTACTACTATTATAACTAAATGACGATTTGCAGCGAAATACTTTTAGAAGTAACTGACATTCACTGTAAACCCTCTGTTTCTCTAGAATCTAGATCTGATCTGTCAAAATGTCATAGACGACTTAATTAATATTAAATTGATTATAATTAGCCTGCTTTATGAATATTTGCATTTTTCATGAAAATGCGAGTAATTAGCTATGGGAGAGGTTAATACTTTTTGATAGACAATCAAATTCTACATCTGCTAGTGACATAAAATACAGGGTGTTATATTTAAATTAAGCACGTTATTACCATTTCAAACTTGAAATTATTTAGTAGTATTTTTTGGACAACGTGTATAAGTTAGTGAATTTTTCATAACTGATGCACCAAACTTAATCAGTGAGTAGAGTCCACTGAGAAATTGGGTTTAAAAAACAAAATACATGTTGAGAATTTAATCATTAAAATTGTTACTACATTTTGGCAAAATATGAAATACTTCACAAACCGTAAGGTTTAAGTACGGTAAACCTTAATGAAAGTAATATTTATTTTGATCGTAGGAACCGAAAATGAAATAATATACTGGGCATTCCATTTAAAATAATGCAACTTTGATACGTTTCGTGTTTTTGGGACAACCTGTACATTATGAAAATAATTTTAAAATGTACCTCAAACAGGCCCCTATCCACCCTGAATATTTGTTTATGTCCAAAACAAATAGCTTAGCTATAATATGTCGTCTCGAATAACGTGAATAACCCTGTATATGTCGGCGTCAATCAGAGAAATCCGTAATTCCCTGAAATGCCTAGTCATTTCACGTATTGCCGGCAAATAGTGTAACTCGTTACACCGTTTGCCTAAGAGTATCAGGCATTCCCTGTAATGACGGAATTCTTTCAGTCAGACGCGGTACTTAACTAAATGATTTAAGTTACCCTGTTTGCCGGTTTTAGTCGAAAGCTGAAGCATCCAGAATTGTTTAATAAGAAGTTAAATGACTATTACTCCAATCAAAGTAAGAAAAAATCTTGGAGTATTACGGAATTGACGGAGTTAAGAAAATTATTTTCAATTTTAAAGAAATTCCTGATAATAATCAGTTATTTATAAACCTTTCAATGTAAAAAGCGCTTGACTGAAAGAATTCCGTCATTACAGGGAATGTCTGATACTCTTAGGCAAACGGTGTACCAAACGTAGAGTTACACTATTTGCAGGCAATACATGAAATGACTAGACATTTCTGGGAATGACGGATTTTACTAATTGACGACGACATATACAGGGTGATTGATGGTGGATGGCCTATTAGGTTTTTATGTAGAACTAGTCATCGCATCACATTGAAAATTTGGGAGCTTATAGAAGTGGACATTCTCTGTCTCTCTATTTTTAACTCCAGTAGTTAAATGCTTTTAAATGTACATCTCTCTGCTGTTCTGCCATTACTCTATAATTCCTTGAATATTCTTACTCTTTGATTTTCCAAATCGATTTGCTACTCTTTCTAAATACTATCCTTCCTCCACTCTTGTAACTATTTTTGTTTCTTCGACTCTACTTAAATAAGGCATTTTAAATTGACACCAGTCTCAGTTGTTGTTCTGATTATGTATGATGGCTAGTGGGGAGCGATATCGTGATTTTTCAATCACGTTGTGAAACGTGATTGTTATTTTTTGATATCAGTGAAATTAAAGCGTGGCGTGATCACGGTTTATAAATTTGTATCACTGCTAAGCGATATATTAACTAGATATTATACGTAATAATAAAACTGTATACTTTACAACAAACTATCATCTATCATTTTGTGTATTGTACGTTATAATTTTTTTTTTATGATCAAACACAAGCACTATAGGAAAAATCCTTTAGGACACTCTGGGAGTGGTGCGTGTGCGCAAAAAGCGATTCACGTTGGTTTTGAATCGTTGCAGGTTATATTCCACAAGGATGAAGTCCTCTAGATGGAAGAATTCTTAAATAATGTAGTTCGAGGAGTACTAAGCTTAACCACACATGGATGAGCGACAGTGGCTCGTCGTGTATTTCTGCTATTCGTCGCTCTGGGCGGAATTAAGAGGGCAAGGTCAGCCGAGTACCTTCCATGAAAATATCTATAAAAGAGAGCCAAATCTCCAACCTTTCTTCAATGTTCTAGGCTGTCGAGGTTCTTCATCAGCTCGTGGTCTCCGATCAGACGAATAGCCCTCCTTTCGATGGAATCCAGTAGCCGAAGAGTATGTTTGGATGCAGATCGCCAGACATGAGAGCAGTACTCTAATGATGGTCGAATCTGGGCTTTGTATAGTATCAAAAGTTGTTGAGGTGTCTACAACTTTCTGGTTCGGAAGAGTATCCCAAGCTTCTGAGAAGCTATCTTGGCGATTGACACAACGTGGTTATGCCAACACATATTTCCTCCCAGATTGACGCCCAGCAAATTAATAGATGAAGCCAGTGGGAATGCGAATCCGGCCATGACTATATCCGGTTCTGTAATGTTAACCTTTTTAGAGAAAACTGCTGCCTGGGGTTTTTAGCGTTAAATTCGACTTGGTTACTGTCACCCCAAGCAAAAATTTCTTCCAGGTCTTTGTTGAGGCGTGATACTTCATGCTGTCTGCGAAGATGTGCGTCGGCAGCCGATGTTTGCGCATTCAAAGAGACAGATGAGATAAGTGTGCTATCGTCAGCAAAACTAAATATCGGATTTTTCCTTTTCACTAGAAGGTCCTTAATGTAGAGTAAGAAGAGAGTGTGAGACAATATAGACCCTTGAGGAACCCCGGCATTGATGGTGAAGGTGTCTGAGAGATATCCGTCAATCGCCACTTCCAGAGAGCGGTCCTTAGGAATGCTAGACAACCATGCACAGAATCGACTGGACATACCATAGGATCGCAGTTTACTTAGAAGCCCCTCATGCCAAACACGATCAAAAGCTTTAGAAATATCCAGTGCAACAGCCCGAGACTCCCCATGATGTTCGATTGAGTTGTTCCAAATATGGGTGACATATGCTAGAAGATCTCCAGTTGATCTGGACTTCCGAAAACCATATTGATGATCGCTGATAATGTTGAAGCCTTCCAGGTACTTTAGAAGATGATGGTAAATAGCTTTCTCCATTATTTTTGATATAACTGAAAGCAATGCAACTTACTGGTCGATAGTTGTTAGGCAGGGTTCTCTTACCTTTTTTTGGAATAGGCTGGACTCGCGCCGTCTTCCAGCAAGATGGAAATATTCCTTTTTTGTAGGATAAGAAAAGTCTACAAAATACTGGTATTAGTTCATCGGCGCATCTCTTGAGAACTATAATAGGAATTTCGTCTGGACCAGTAGCTTTTTTGACGTCGAGTCCTTTCAGGATTCGTATGACGGGACGCTGACGGAACACGATTTCGGTCATTTCGGATTGAACTGCAGGAATGTCGGGTGGTGTTCTTCCCTGGAAATCTACAGTGGAATGCGAAAAATAGATTATTTAATATTTATTATTTAATTTAAGAATATAATCATTAATCATTTGAGTTTTCTTATTACTTAGCCTGTTTCTTTAAAAAAATCCACAGAGCTCGCTAGTCTTTCGAATGTTACTGCGACAATGATTTTTTGGTTCTTATGTGCAATAAATAGGTATATGAAATAAAATATACTTATAACGAATTCATCAGGCGAAATTATTGTTTTTCTTTTATTTTACAACAGGGTATCCTAATTATTTGTTTCCTATTCTGTCCATTTTGACACGTTCACATACAATATCAGCCACACTTGGAAACAATTTTGTTGCGCATGCTTTAACATATTCCCGCCTCTTTATACTGTCATTTAAACAGATAAAGTAATAGTTTCAAAATATTTTCGAACATTTCCGAACATTGGAAACACGTGCAAATGTGCCATTTAAAATGTATGCGTTTCGAAAATATTTCCATTTTTGTTGCCAACAGTTTCCAATTTTGATCGGAAACAGAAACGATAGTTACGATACATTTACCATAATGTGTCTAAAAATACTACTTGGGATGTGTTTATTTATTTCTCTGATCCCTAATATCTTTTCTGATTTTTAAAATTAAAAAAAACTAAAATGTTTTAGTTAAAAATGAAATCAAAACCATTATTAGTATTTATGGGTTTAAAAGTAAAACACAAAGTGGAACTTATTAATTTTCACTATATTGATTGAAACTTAACATGTTTCGCTACACAGTAGCTTCGTCAGAAGACAGTAGTTTCGTCAACAGACAAAATCTAAATAAAAAGTACAATAAGATTTCTAGTTAAATAGGGTACAATAATTAGATTATAACCATTAAAACTATTAAAACTAGGGTTTTTTCTCTATTTTCCTTTTAACGGGGTTTATGGTAGGTATTAGTCGAATATGTAGGTCTAAAGCTTATTTCAGGTGAAGATAAGTAAAAATGGGTAAACAGTAGGTTATTTACATATTAAATTAGGATTTGGTTGATACTAATTGAACAGATTCAATAAAGGGGAGTTATTAAGATCTATTTGGTCATTAAGTAGTAATTTTGTATTTTTAAGTTTATTTATGTTATATTAAATTTAGTTAATAAACTCCTCTCTTCAAACAAGGTAAATGTAATTACAAAACAAGAAATAATCGATACACTTTCTGTATGCCTCGAACAAAATTATTTTGAATTTAATAATAATATCTACACCAGTAATAACGGCCTCATAATGGGTAACCCCCTTAGCCCTTTGCTAGCAGAAATATTTATGGATTTTTTGGAAAGTCAAATCAGTAATCACCCTCTTTTTAAACAATGTCTTTATTGGTATAGATATGTTGATGATGTATTAACATGCTTTCTTGGTACCGATAGACAACTAAACCTTTTCTTAGACTATATCAATAGCTTACACAAAAACATTAAATTTACAATAGAAAAAGAAGTACAAGAGGCTATTAATTTTCTCGATTTAAAAATTAAAAGAGAGAATAACAGGCATGTTTTTTCAGTTTTCCATAAACCTTCTCACACCGATACCACTATACATATGTCTTCATGCCACCCCATGCATCATAAATTAGCTGCTTTTCATAGCATCATTCATAGACTTGTGACACTCCCGTTAAATAAAGAAAATTTTCTTAAAGAATTAAATATAATAAAACAAATTGCAATTAATAATGGATATACTGCTAATTTAATCGACCAGATTTTAAGGAAAAAAACATATAAAAAAGCTATTGATTTAGTTTACCCAAAAGTAAAAGACTCTCCAAATAAATTCAAAGTTATCACTTTTACTGGCTTACCAAGTGAATCGATAGGTAATTTTTTAAATAAATTTGACATCAATATCGCATACAAACGAACAATTCCTTAGGCAAAGACATCAGGAACAATAAAACCAGAACAGACAAGAATAAGAAATCAGGAATCTACAAACTAACATGTGATGACTGCCCAAAAACGTATATAGGCCAAACCGGTAGAAATTTTAAAAAAAGAATACAAGAACAGAATAGTTTTATCAAAGATAAAAAAGATTCTAATTATGCTGGAAAATCAACATAATTTCGACCCTAAATATAAAATATTACATATCGAAAACAAAGGCTTTAAACTAAATCTGTTAGAATCTATGGAAATAAATAAACTTAAAAATACCCAATTACTACTCAATGACCAAATAGATCTTACTAATTCCTCTTTATTGAATCTGTTCAATTAGTATCAACCATAATAAGCTGGAAAATCCTAATTTAATATGTAAATAACCTACTGTTTACCCATTTTTACTTATCTTCACCTGAAATAAGCTTTAGACCTACATATTCAACTAATACCTACCATAAACCCCGTTAAAAGGAAAATAGATAAGGAAAAAACCCTAATTTTAATAGTTTTAATTGGTTATAATCTAATTATTGTACCCTATTTAACTAGAAATCTTATTGTACTTTTTATTTAGATTTTGTCTGTTGACGAAACTACTGTCTTCTGACGAAGCTACTGTGTAGCGAAACATGTTAAGTTTCAATCAATATAGTGAAAATTAATAAGTTCAACTTTGTGTTTTACTTTTAAACCCATAAATACTAAATATGGATTTTCACCAAGTAACGGCTGACTCAATTAATTTTCAAAACCATTATGTTAATAAATTATTTAGAACGTTATAAAATTGCCATTTCCTAGTTCTGGAACTGAAAACAATACATATTTAAAATATAAAACATTTTGACGTCTTTTGTTTAAATCATGACCTACCAAGAAAAAAATATAAAAAATAAAATAGTAATATTTTGGCATTTTCCATTAAAATCTCAAATTGTAAAAAAAACGGCCGAGTTACCATTTATATTTGCGAATTTATAGAGCATAAAATACTTAACATCTTGGTGCATTAATATACCGAGTTTACTTTAAAATGAGCCATAATGGCACCGCCGTTAACAACTCTGTAGTTATGATAATTTTCTGTATTAAGATCATTTTGTTATCCCTTGGGGTACGAAAACCATAACCCAGTATTATTAAATTTAAATCAGTCAATATTTTGAAGATATTTTGAATAGGCCGTTTTTCTTGGATATTTTTGTTTATTATAAATAGCGTGGCAACATCGCATACATAGAATTTAAGGCCGAATTAAATTCCGTAATAATAAATGTAGGTTGCTATTTCAAAAATAGATACTTTCTTGTCGCCTTGCTTTTCTGGGACACTCTGTATAGTAGAAAATATTTTTATAATATGCATCTATGGATCCTATAAGATTTGTATGTAATATTTTTTAGTATTTCTATTGACAAATGGGACATTGGACTTCCTGGCACTAATGGGACACCCTGTATATTGGCTATTAATTTTTCTTATTCATTTTAGCAATAACTTTGCGAAAGTAACATTTTTCTTTGATTCCACGAGCTACACCAGAATACAGAAAATGCCCCTCTACAATTTTACAGACCTCGTTGGTAAGTATACAAGGTGGAAACGTTAATATGATTAAGCTTTATAAAAAAACGCCTAATAATTTCCTTATTATTTTCATCATCTGTCACATACAGGGTGTTTCGGGAGGAAAGGGAAATATTTTGGGAACATGTTCAGAAGGTCAAAATAAGAGAAATTAACCCATATGTTTTAATCCGATTCTTAACTGTCTCTGAAATAATCGGTTCTAAAGTTTTTTTTGTAAAGTTTTGGAGTAATTAAGAAGTTTTGTATTTCTAACTCCAGTTTGTAGGTATTTCATTGCTTGTCAATACCTAATTTAATTGAAAAGCATGGTTGTCAGTTTGATTTATTCTGAGCGTTTCGACTCGAAAAGAGAAAAGGTTCCATACGTAATAAGTAGATAGGCTACAAGAGTTCTGCGACATTTAGGGGTAGTTTTACATGTTATTCCTTATGGGAAAATTTAAGGTTCGAATTGCAATTTTATATCCATCATAGGGGTAGTACATGAACATAGGTACAGACGCGTAGGCTGGCATGGAGACTACCAGTGGTCCTAACTACTTGAGCGCTAACTACCAGGGGCCCTAACTACATGGGCGCCCCATAGGTACTAACTACATAGGCCCTAACTACTGGCGCGAGCTTCCGGGATTCGCGGGGCCCAAAGCCGCGTCTAGCGCGCGTGACACACGACCCGCCAGGTACCCCCAATTACCGCGGGTCTTCGAGGGGCCCCAAAGTCGCGGGGGGTGTCCCACCTGATCTCGAGGGGGCCCAAACCCCCATCTGATGACGTCGATGGCCCCAAAGTCACGTGTAATATTAATCCTGAAAAAAAGTTTACCATCAGCCAGGCTCGAACCGCCGTCCTCTAGATTACAATCCATAGAAATTTGCTCTGGACCACCAGAGGTTGTTCAGAAAACCCGCAAACTATTGATAGATATGAACACGTGGGGGACAAGCATTAAAACTACTAAGTTGCAAAAAGATATTTATTTCACAATATTACACATCTGGTTTCTAGTAATGGTGACTACACAATTTGTTAATAATATCAAACAAGATATGGATATAAATACTACTAAACTATAAATAATGTTAGAATGCTCCATAGGTGGGTCTGAGCGGGTACTTTCGATCATATATTCGCTGCCATAGGTCTTCCAAGGAGTTTCTCCAACGGTGGAATCTCTAAAGATAAACTTGATCTTATATCGAAGAAAAGCATCAGAGGTTACGTTTGCAGCAAAAACAGGAATCTGTCTATTAAACAGCATCTCATAACGCATCTTCACCCATGTATTGTTCGTAGACTCGACCATTACCGATGCATCCATGACATTTGGCGGCATGTATACATAAAATACATTTTGAACGAGCGCCACCAGGATGATATAAGATGAACTTAACACGGCCATTGTTGGAGAATAACTAATCTATAATAATTTCTTTGCAGCTATTATAAAGAACAGATATAAATATTAACAGAAAAACAATTATATAAAAATAACCGGGGCTATAACGATCTGGTTTTATCTCACTTGCTTTAAACTGCCGACATTTCCATAATATTTTTACAAAATCGCAATCCCCGGAATACTTATAGTGGTCCGCAAGGGGATCGTCTCCTTTTTTCCATCCGCTAAATTCGCAATGGCAAAAAGCGCATCTTACTATGTCAGAATGTTGGGTGTAATAAAATCCAGCACGCGCCAAATCTTCAGGACAGACTTTCTTACGCCACCCTGTATATGTAATTAATCTATCTTCGAAATTATACATGGTGCCATCATCAGCGCAATCTAAACAATCCATGCTATACATGCTGACGCCAAAGCCGCTTCAACTATACTAAGTAATAAAACACTAAAGTCTTTATTTATACATTTATTAAACATCTGAATTCATATACAATTTATCAAAATCATCTAGAACTTTCTGCGGGTTATAATATAATAGCTCCAAGACATAAGAATCTTTCTCCGTAAGGACACTACAGATACGTTTTTTTAGTTTATCAATAAAATTATCCTTTACATCCATATTACCTACATAAGATAAAATCCTTTCATAATTAGCTTGAACATCAAGCTCTCTCGCTAATTCTAACTTATAACTAATCAAATCTCGAATGTTAAAAACAGAATCGAGATCAGTACAACAAAAACATAAAGTAATATCGTCACACTTGAGTTTTATAATTGTTTCACCTAACAGAAGTACAGAAGACATAGTGAAATTCTCGTCTATAGATGCCATATCGGCGCCACCAGAACCAGCCAATATATTTTCAGCCATTTCCAAAAATTCCTGCCAGCTAGTAGCCGAAAATGAGATGGACACTTGATCCTCGGGCAAATTTAACAGCGTATAAATCAGCCGAACGCTTGGAATCATCCCCCGGGCAACGCTCAAACCTACAGCTACCTTGAAATTACCGGCAGGATAACATACTTCATTTAAAAATCGTCGTTCTTTTCTAATCTCGTTCTTACTTCGCAGCAACATACTATCAAGATATTTCTCGAATGGTGACGAACACGATGACTCACTCATTTCACTAAGCTCATCGGAGAAGGTAGGATATTCGTCAACCATGATTGGAACAAAACTAACTGTAGATGGGATTCCAGCCTATATATCAGCTATACCCCCACCCCTCAATATATGATACGTAACAACCCGGTTCTTAAAAGCCGTTTGGCCAAGTTTCACGTCAGAATCAAAGAATATACTACAAGTCTGCTTATGTTTTGTGGTACGCCTATGATGACTGATTAAAACTATTTCATATTTATACAAATTTAAACAACGTCTTTTGATACGTCTATCCAGCTGTTATGTGACGCATCAAACCCCACCCATTTGACATACATCTTTCTACCCTTTTTACGCAAAATCTGCTCGATAAGAAATACATCTGGTTGTTTAGTTTTTTGAAGTTCTTCTTCATAAAAACCGCCACTGATTGGACGACCGTGCATATCTTCTAATAAATATGTTGTAGGAGCAGTAATTTTTACTTTTAAAATTTTAAATAATTCCGCCGTCCAATTAGGCACATATCCTTTTTCAAACATGTGTTTAGCTTTACTTATCCGAACAATATCCCCCACTTTAAATTTCTGTCTACCAACAACCTTGAGATTGTTATAAGCCGAATCCAACACCATTTTTTCATTATTCTTAGAAACATTCTTTGGCTTCATTTTGGTTGTGCAATGTTTTGTATTATTATAAGTATTTACAACATGTTCCAACAAGTCGACCCATTTATGATTGCCATTCAAGGTAAACAACTTAAACAACTTTTCCTTAATTGTTCGAATTACGCGCTCGGCAATAGATGCTTTTAAAATACTAAATGTGCTGTAATGATGGATGCCATGTTTCTTCATAAGACCTTGAAAGCTAGCGTTGTAATATTCCTTCCCATTATCTGTAACTATCTTTTTCGGAATTCTCTTAGACTGCGCGAGTATCTGCGCCATAGCATTAGTCACATCTTTGGCATTTTTAGACTTTATAGGTTGAGCCCATAAATATTTCGAAAAACAATCAATAACAACCAATATATACTTAAACCCTCTATTTTCGCGAGAATACTGATCAAGCTGCGCAAGATCCGAGGCAAAAGTATCATCTAAACCATATTAAATAAATCTACGTCGTTTAAATTTTGTTCTGGCGGGCTTATGCAGTTCATTAACAACCTGTTCTCTCGCTTTAGTAATACTCGCCGCCATTTTCAAACATGTAATAAAAACTAATTACTATATAGGTGCTTTTATATCTTACTTCTATCGATCCGCTGTTTTAATTTATTGGCATTTATATTTATTTTTTTAACATCATCAGTAATAGGCTTAATAGATTGTTTAACAGTAGTAGTTATATACCCCTTTAAAATATTTTCAAGGGTATCAAATTGCTTAGATACCTGCACTATAGATGCTTGATGTGCAGACTGAATCTCTTGAAGTTGTTTTCTAAATTCCGTATCTAATTTCAAAATCTCGCTCTTCAACTTATCATCACTAAGTTTAAGCGAATTTTTATACTCCGACATTTCCTTATTTAAAATAGTCATATGATCACGCATTTGCGCAGATATTAATTCCGTACTAGCCTTACTAGAATTCGTCAATTCATTCTTAACTCTATCAATAGAGTTGTAGGCATCTTGCATTCTAACCGCAACCAAATGATTAAGACTAGCCGAAAGAGAACTTATTGAATCATCTATAAATTTTTTATTCGCAGCATCAGAGCCATCTGTAGGCAGCTTTACGTTTACAAGTTTATGATCGCGAAGATTATAGTCACCATCTTTATTAACGGGTATTTGATTAGGAGCTTTCCTTATACCTTTTTGACGCGTCGGCAGGGCACGTCCAAACTTGTTCATGGCTAAGCTAATACTAAGACGAGAGGTGGTATATAACTATTTATAAAACTCAATCACCCCCAGCCGCTCCAGCTCATGCAAAATATTCATAATTTCATTTAGGTTATTGGTGTTGCCAGCTTGACGAGACGCATGTAGCTTTCTAAAACGATCTACCAACTCGTTAATATCATCATAATACACAAACTCTTTCGGGGCCTCGTCATATTCTAGCAAAGCCTGCCCTGTCCTCCCAGAGTTTAATCGAGTCGTTCTGCTAGGCACTGACGACGTAGATTTAGAGGCTCTAGGAGTTGATGAAGACGGTGATGGTAATTTAGATGTGGTGCTTAGGAGTGGCTTAACAATCGTCATATATTTTTGAGATCTATTTCCCTTTAAGGCACCACTTTCCTTCCTGTATACGCCTGTTCGTTTAAGGATATCTTTATATTCTAAGTTATCGGAATTGGTGTTATATTGGGGATTCTTTAAAAATAACAAGTCATACAACCCCTGCGTACCCTTATACGTGACATCTCCTACTTGTATATCGCCACTCGGCAAAAAGTCTACTCGCTCGGTCCCCAATTGCCAAGCATCATTATCTGAATTATAGGATACTCCTTTAGCATCTATCGATGAAGAGTTGTCCCAATATTTTTTTAAATAACTCTGAGCAATCGGGGGATATTGTGTGATAAACTGATTTGCAACCTCTGGATATTTAAGTAACGTAGTGAAATCCTCTTGTACTTCATGGAATGAAGGATACGATGGCTCATCAGTAAACACGTCATCCTCGGCATCGCCGTAACGCGTCTCATCTGCTAGAAAGCTAGGTTGCTTTACTTCTCGGGCTTCTATCTTTTGCGGTTCAATCTTTATGAGAGGCGCCTCCTCTGTTTTAATTTTGCGTTTACGAGTCTGTTTTTCAACAGAAGCTTCCACAAGTTTATTTAAAGGATCGGTAATAGGTGTTAGAAATTTATTTAGTGCATCGTCTTCTTCTCCACGCTCCAACTTTAACGCCAAGTATTTTTTCCGTATAACATTTGCGGTATTAATAATGCGCTGCTTAACATCCTTATCGAGTCCACTCAAATTAGAAGCCATGATATACAACAGGAATAGCCACTCCAGAAACAGAAAAACCAGAAACAGGAAAACCGCTCCAGAAACAGGAAAACCACTTTAATAAACCGCTAGAAACAGGAAAACCCGCTCCAGAAACAGGAAAAACCGCTCCAGAAACAGGAAAAACAACCCTAGAAACAGGAAAAACCGCTCCAGAAACAGGAAAAACCGCTCTAGAAACAGGAAAACCACTTTAATAAACCGCTAGAAACAGGAAAACCCGCTCCAGAAACAGGAAAACCACTTTAATAAACCACAAACAGCTGTAATAAACAGGAAAACAACCACACAATACAACCACCCTCTATGACGTCAAGTGGTAGACTGATGTAATATATTTAGGGGATTAAATATATATCAAACTTGTTCCTATATCGACCTTTATCAATATCATTGTCTTTGACCAAAACTAAAAACCCATGTTTGTCTTTCCAGCATGTGGAACATAGCCGTTTAAAAGCTTCAAATGACATGTCGGTATTTACATGATCGGCATATACATGCTTCAAATTCAAATCATCCTGTTTAAATAGAATTAATACGTTGGCATTGTCGCGAACCAGCTGTTTGGGTATTTTTGAATATGTTTGCGTTAAATAAAACGAATCGATATCATGGTGTCTGCCCATACAGAAATAATTGCGTATTTTATCCTGTTTCTCACAGGCAACATCGTCAAATATAATAATAGAATGAGGTTTAGCGCTAGAAGGATCTAGAACATCGTCATTGTCGCTGTACCCGAAATATCCAAGTCGGGCCTGTTTTAATGTTTTCTGCAGAAATACATATTTGTCTTGCTGTAGAGATTTTGAATATACGTATACATTCTCAAATTTCAAGCCATTTTCATCAGCCAATAAACTTATCATAACAGCAGTTTTACCACACGAACTAGGTCCGCAGATTATTGCCCTAATGGTTGATGGCAAAACGGTACTATGCTTATTCGGATTTTGCTGGGTCCCCATATTGAAATCATGTATTTGAATTGAACGTTTCTGCTTTTCTTGACGCATCTTTCTATAAGTACCACTCTGCATTCATTCGCAACTACATTAGTAATGCAGACGTCACAGGGTGCAGGTGTGTTAAATAGTATCATCAATAAATTACCAGTCGAACTTCATCTGCCCGGATATTCTTATTGCGGCCCTGGTACAAAGCTTCAAGAACGTTTAGCCCGTGGAGATAAACCCAAGAATAACTTGGATAGTTATTGCAAAGATCACGACATTGAATACGCAAAGTCCACAGACTTGAGCCATCGTAATCAAGCTGATCAGGTGTTGGAAAACAAAGCTTGGAAACGTGTCAAGGCCACCGATTCGAGTTTTGGAGAGCGAACCTCTGCGTGGTTAGTAACAAACATCATGAAGGTCAAGCGAAAGTTGGGTGCAGGATGCGAGAAGCATGAATTATGTAAGCTTATTAGACCGCTAAAGAAACATGGTTCTGGTACTGATAAAAAAGCGTTGAGTGGTATGCTCAAAGCTGCACGCATCAAAGTTAAGAAGCTAGGCGGAAAAAGAAAAATCAAAATACCTAGAATCATACCCCTGCCAAAACAAGGAGGCATCTTGCCTTTGATCCCGATATTCGCCGGGCTTAGCGCCCTAGGGGCATTAAGCAGCGGGGCTGCAGGAATTGCCAAGGCCGTTAATGATGTACAGAACGCCAAAGCCAAGTTGCAAGAATCACAGCGCCATAATGAAACAATGGAAGCCATCGCCTTGGGCAAGAAGGGGGATGGGCTGTATTTGAAAAAACACAAGACCGGATATGGATTGTTTTTACGTAAAATGCCAAAAAACTCTCAATAAAGCTACCCAAGCGACCTTTATCCGATCAAGATATTAAATCATATGTAAAACGTCTAAAGATACCTAATTTTAGAGGTGTATTTATGCGAGATACTTTGCCAAAATCACCGAAACATACAGAGAGCGGTGTTTTAAATTTAGATGGATACAAAGGAGATGGGACACACTGGGTAGCTTACAAGAAGAAAGGAGATAGAGTTGTTTATTTTGATAGTTTTGGCAACTTGAAGCCGCCAAAAGAATTTGTAGAGTATATGAAAAATTATAAGATTTATTTCAACTATGATCAATATCAGGATTATGGTACGATAAATTGCGGCCATCTGGCGTTGACGTTTCTCGTTAATTCATTATAAATTGCAATGACGTCATTAGCCATCATCAGTCATGTCTCAAACATTCACTTTAAAGGGTCGTTCTCACCGGCTTGAAGCATACTTTGTTCCGCCTATAGAACTAGACTCGAGATTTGATTACTCTCTGGCATTAATATCTCTAAATACGTGGAATACAATACCAAATATAGAACCTGGTCGTAATAAGGTTTATTATACAATCAACGGCAAGGAGCAAGTTTTAAAAATACCAACCGGTTCTTATGAGTTGGAGGATATCGAGTACTATTTGCAAAGTCAGCTTGCTGGTGCGGAATTATCGGATGCCGAACGTAAAGAAATCCTATCACTTCGAGCTAATAACAATACCTTAAAGTGCGAGCTGCAGAGTATCTACAATATAAATTTCAAGCCAAAGGATAGTATTGCTCAGTTATTAGGGTTCTCTCCACAAGTGTTGACGGCTGGCCAATTTCATGAATCTGACCTACCAGTTGAAATTATACAAGTGGTTACTATTAGGGTTGAGTGCAACATTATTTCTGGTTCTTACTATACAAATAATCCGGCGCATACTTTATACGAATTTTCTCCAGCTGTTGACCCTGGCTATAGTATTAATATAGAACCCCGAAATCTTATTTATCTACCTGTCAACGACAAAAATATATATAATATTACTCTAACGCTATTGGATCAAGATTCGAGGCCGGTTAATTTCAGAGGTGAAGAAGTTGTAATCAGATTAGAACTGAGACGAAATGGGCTTAGTCTTTAATAGTTATTTAAATACATCTACTCCTTCTCCAGACTCATTCTGTAATCAGAAGCCAAAGAGAACACTCGCGCTTGTCAATATTATTTTTTTACAGTCCGCTAGCAGTCTATATAACTATCATGTCAGAAAAACTTCAGCTATTTAACCCCATTAAAAGCGATGAGTCAATCATGCGCGAAGAATGGCATACTTATCATCCTTTCACCAAGTCTTTTAATAACAACGACGAAATCGAGATTGTCATCAATCAACAAGATGTATTTTTAGACATGAGCGAAGCTCAGCTTTATATCGAAGGGTCGTTTAAAGCAGAGGATACAGCTGGCAAGACTGGTGACTGTACATTAACCAATAATGCCGCAGCCTTTATTTTTGACAGCATGTCGTATGAAGTGATTGGTAAAGAGATTGAAAAAGTTCGCGATCCTGGTATAGTTAGCGCTGTTAAAAACCTGCTATGCTTAAATGATGCAGAAAGTCGCGCTTTAGATATTGCCGGTTGGAATTGGCCTAGCGGTACTATAAAAACATTGGATGAAACTAGTAAAGAATTCAACTTTCGCATTCCGCTACACATGCTGTTTGGGGTGTTTGCCGATTACAAGAATGTTCTGATGGGTAAACAGAAGCTTAAACTGGTGCGAGCTCGCCACGATGAAAATTGCTACAAGTCAACTGGCGATAAAAAGGCGGAGATTACGCTAAAGACTGTTGAATTGAAGGTTAAGCACATTTATCCTAGTGACGCGGTTAAACTTAGCCTTTTGGATGACATTGCAGAAAATAAGCCTATATTTATCCCGTTTAGAACTTGGGAGATACACGAGCTTCCTACTTTGAGAACGGCAAAGAGAGATATTTGGACGGTAAAGACGATGACAGAGAGGGCAAGATATGTTATTGTATTTTTTATGAAGAATCGCAAAGACAACTTCAAGTCTGACTGCTGCTATTTTGATAACTTAAATATTACCGATGTCAAGTTGCATCTAAACTCTGAGATATACCCCTACGAGTCTCTAAATTTAGATTTTGCCAATCGCCAATATTCAGAAGTCTATAAGATGTATACAGACTTTCAAAAATCTTATTTAGGCAAGCCTCTAAGCGAGCCTATTTTAGACTTTACAACTTTTGCTGGTAGGGCCCTATTTGTTATTGATTGTACCAAGCAAAATGAATCCCTAAAGAGTGCCGCTATTGATGTTAAGTTGGAGTTTCAGAGTTCTTATAATTTTCCCAACGATACACGAGCCTTTTGTATTATTATCCACGATCGTGTCCTTGAGTACCAGGCTTTAACAGGCCAGGTGAGAGAACTATCGTAATCAGTTGCTCTCCGTCCCTTGTAAGATGAAGTTTGCTGTAGTCGACGTCCAAGGATTCCAGGTACCAGAATTTCAAGCTAAAGAACTGGCAATTTATGATGGAAAACACATGAAGAGTTACCTGTTTAAACCTACTACCCCATTTCATACCTTGAGTGATGATTGCAAGAAGCAGGTATTATTCCTACATAGAAACCATCATGGCCTCTTTTATAATTATGGCGTGACCGATTACAGCGATCTCTACACAATCATCAGCAGCGATTTGCGAGACGTTGACCAGATATATGTCAAGGGCCAAATAAAGAAGAGCTTTTTAGACGAAATTTATTCTCAAAGTAGTAATAAGCCACATGTTGTTAATTTAGAATCAAGTATCAATGCGCCAAAACTCTCTAAAGATGTAACCACATGTTCTAACCATGATGTAGAAGTTTGTAATTGTAGTATTAGGAATGCTTATATACTGTATGATTATTTTATGATTTTTTACCAAAATAAATAATTGAAAATGTCACGTGTGTTTTAATATAGCGTACTAATAATATTTAATCATTTGCCCTCGAGCTTGTGATGTCGTCAGTCAGAGTCAAGTTGCAAGAACACCTACGTAATATACATAACCTCAAAAAAGATATAAAGTGCTACGAAGATTATCGGTTTATATCACGTGGTTTTTTAAACCTCTCCATGGATACTTCTGGCTGGGACAAGGTGTGTCCTAGGACTGTGGAAGCCTCGCCCCTTTGCAAAATTAGACCAAACAGAGTATATGAAATTGATGATTATATAACCGTCATATTTGAAAACACAGGACAAGTAGTAGTGGATACTATAGGATATGGAAAGATTTATTTCACTAGTGTTGAATTTGAAGAATTTTTATGCAATTTTGATTGTTTCAACACTCACTGGGTTGACATATTTATGATTATTGGAAAGTATACTTTGGTGTTTCATCGTAATGCAGAAAAACGAAGCCTAAAATTCGAAGAGGCGGATACAGACAAGTACCTGTTTCGATGGACCGATAAATTAATTAGTTTATTTGCGCAACATATGTATCAATTGTATAAACTAAATACTGAATATTATTCCATGAAATAAAATATTGAACTAACATGTTGTTTTATTTATAGGGTATAGGTGGGTAAATAAAACAATTTAGGAATTTAATTACATAATACATATCCTGTAGTAGTAAATAGAATTTATATGTGTTGCGCTAATGTATGCAATGCATGTAGCAGTCACCATGAAAAATAGGTAGCTGTTTTTATACCATCCTCTAAATTGTATGGTTATGTGTGTTTATTTATCATATTTATACCTGTTTGTAGATATTAGTCTTTAAACTGTTTTTGTTAATAAATACACCCCCCTTATATTCTCATCTTTTATACCTATAAGCGGCTGAATGCGCGCTTTGTACCAAGTATGATGCCCGTACTGTTGAATATAAGTATTGTTTGCAGTTGCTTTATTACCACCTACTCCACATTCCCTCGCGTTGATACGTACTACATACTTAATACCATATCTACATTGTTGCATCTATAAATAATATCCGATATTCAAACCTCTATACTTGCTATAATACGATATTAGTACTTTAGCGCCCTCTATGTTTCTTTATACGTCTATTATTAATACAATATCATGCCTATTACAGCTGTTCTACACTTAGTTACTTTATTCAATAATACACGTGCCTTCTATGTTTCTTTATAAGTTACCGTATTATTACACAGTATATATAGTTGCCTATTATTGTCTTTAACCTTTGAAGTCTTGTAAGCAAATATAACAGTGAGTTAGTACCATTTAGTAGTATATCCATTTAATATAACAGTCGTCATTGTGCAGAAATAAATATCTTCTTGACAAAAACACATGCACGTGTTCTATCATCAACTAGTCTGCGGGTTTTCTGAACAATCCCTGATAGCTCAGAGATACTTTCTATGATTGGTAATCTAGAGGACGGCGGTTCGAGCCTGGCTGATGGTAAACTTTTTTTCAGGATTAATATTACACGTGACTTTGGGGCCATCGACGTCATCAGATGGGGGTTTGGGCCCCCTCGAGATCAGGTGGGACACCCCCCGCGACTTTGGGGCCCCTCGAAGACCCGCGGTAATTGGGGGTACCTGGCGGGTCGTGTGTCACGCGCGCTAGACGCGGCTTTGGGCCCCGCGAATCCCGGAAGCTCGCGCCAGTAGTTAGGGCCTATGTAGTTAGTACCTATGGGGCGCCCATGTAGTTAGGGCCCCTGGTAGTTAGCGCTCAAGTAGTTAGGACCACTGGTAGTCTCCATGCCAGCCTACGCGTCTGTACCTATGTTCATGTACTACCCCTATGATGGATATAAAATTGCAATTCGAACCTTAAATTTTCCCATAAGGAATAACATGTAAAACTACCCCTAAATGTCGCAGAACTCTTGTAGCCTATCTACTGTAATACCTCACACATTCACCCATAGAGAGTATGCTGACATGATATTCGTGTATGGTTCCTGTAATGGTAGCGCATTACGGGCTGTTGATGAATACCGACGTCGTTTTCCAAATCGTTCGAGTTCATAATCGAAAAGTGTTTCAAAAAGTTTTTGCAAATGCTCAGGAAACAGGAATGTTTCCAAGCGTAAGGATTGATTCTGAACGAGCGGCGGGTCTAAATGTGGAAAATGAAGAGAATGTTCTGGATATGGCTGAAGAGAACCCAGGTGTAAGTACGAGGCGGATTACGAAAGAACTTCGATTAGAATCACATGTGGGCGTTTGGAAGACACTTAGAAAAAACGGTTTAAAGCCTTTCCATGTTCAACCGGTCCAACATCTTCAAGAAGGTGATTATGGCTTAAGGGTTCAATTTTGTGAATGGATCCAACAAAATCGAGGCCTACATAAATAAATTTTATTTAGCGATGAAGCTCAGTTCACCCGCGATGGAATCAATAACTGTCACAATGAACATCGGTGGTCAGATGAAAATCTTCATGCCACGTTTGAACGAAACTTTCAACATCGATTCAGTATTAATGTGTGGTGTGGAATGCTCAACGACCAGTTGTTTGGTCCTTTTGTATTGAATGAGCGTCTTACTGGAGATGGATATTTACGGTTTTTGGAAGACCATTTAACACACATGTTGGATGATGTTCCGCTAATTGTTCGACACCGAATGTTCTTTCAGCACCTCATTTTAGTCGCCGGGTGCGTAATTTCTTGAATAATCGTTATCCTGATCGTTGGATTGGCAGAGGAGGACCTCAAGCTTGGCCACCGAGGTCACCAGACTTAAACCCACTGGATTATTGCCTCTGGAGGTGGATGAAATCACTAGTATACGAAACACGAGTAGAAACCGTGGAAGGACTCCACAATCGAATTTTTAATGCTGCAAATATCATTATGAACAATCCCCAAGCAATTAACTTTAACAAACGTGGTGCAGCTCGTATTGAAATTGGTGGGGGTATTTTCGAAAACATTCTAAATTAGTGGAATTTTGTTGTTTACTAGTATCTATTGGTGTTGCTTTTGAAATAAAAAATAGTTACAAAAAAAACTTTAGAACCGATTATTTCAGAGACGGTTAAGAATCGGATTAAAACATATGGGTTAATTTCTCTTATTTTGACCTTTTTTTAATCAGAATCAACTGTTCTTCCTTAATAAAAACTCTAGACTAAACTTCTAAAATTTACAAAAACAACCCCTGGTGTTTTATCAACACATTCTTCGTAGTTATAAAAATTTCAAGTGATTAATCGATTCAGCGATTCACTCGCTTATTAAAATCGCTCAAGTATTAAGGCGGGGAAGAATGATCTGGAGTATGTATAATTGAATTCTTTTGATATAAGTAAATAGAGCAGAAGATAGCCTAACTCATCCACTAGATCATGGTTTCCCATTCAAATTAAAATAATTAACCTCAAAGGAGATGTCAGGACCTGAGAAATGAGGTGTCATTGACCAGTATTCCCCCACCCTGCGGGTAATTCCAGTCAGATAATTTTTAATGCATTATAGCAAAAAAGTACTTGAAGATTTTTTTTGAAAATAAGGAAGATATAAAGCACATACATTTATAATAAAGTAACATATCATTAAGCCTTTTACTAAGTTCATCTAAATGATAATAAACTGAAAATAATGGAAATAGAAGGGAAATTGATTGATTTAGCCGATACTTGATGGAAATCCATTATAAATTTGAACAGAAACAAAAAGTTATAAAATTTCCACAATTTTTATTTAGAAGAAACCGTAACATGTTTCGGCACACGGTGCCTTCTTCTGACGGAATAAATATAAATGTGGTAAAATTTGATTTAAATATCTTAGTAGGTACAAGATGGAACGAACGATTTTATGGTATGGGGTTTACACTAATCTTAATAATTATACCCAACAGAAGGGTAATATTTATGCTAATGTTACAAATAGGTGTAAATTCCTAATCTTATTGTATAGATTTATATAAATTCAGTAAAGTTGATTAATTAGTGTCTAATTGTTCATTCAATAATAAACCCGACCTTTTCTTTTTGTTAATCTCCATACTTTCCAAATAGTTTAATTTCTTTGATTTTTTCTCAGTATGTAAAATTTTAAAATCTTTGGAAAAATTGTGCTTCTCTGAATTTAAATGTAATGCGTAATGTGAAAGATTATTGTTTTTTAGGAAACTAGATTCGTGTTCTTTGTTCTTGTTTTGAAAGATCTGCCTGTTTGTCCAATGTACATTTTAGGACACGAACCACATTCTAGCAAATATACTCCTGATTTAGTTAGTTTATTTGGTTTCGATTTGTTGTTTTTAATTAGTTTACCTAGATTATTATTGGTTCTAAAAGCGGTTTTTAGTTTATTTTTGGAGAGAGTTTTGGAAATCTTTTTCGTAATATTGCCTGTGTATGTGATAGATTTAAATTTCTGGTCGAGTGTATTATTGGTTGTTGGATATACTAAGTTTAAGTTAAATATATCGAAATAATTAAAAATATCAAAATACCAAAAAATGCTACATTATTATCTTTTGACATAAAAAATCTGTTCCCTAACGTCCCACCTAATGAAGCAATAGATCTAATTAATTCACTATTAACAAAAAATAAAGTCAACATAATTACAAAACAAGACATATTAGATTCTCTCTCGGTTTGCCTGGATCAAAATTATTTCGAATTCGACAACAAATTTTACATCTCCGATGAAGGCCTAGCAATGGGTAACCCTTTGAGTCCGTTATTGGCAGAGATTTTTGTTGATAATTTAGAAAAACAAATTTTTAACCATCCATTAAGCAAAAGATTTCTTGACTGGCATCGATACGTCGATGATATCATAACATGTTTTTCAGGCACTAATAGACATCTAGATCAGTTCCTCTCATTTATTAATAATTTACATCCTAAAATCAAGTTCACGGTCGAATTAGAAGATAATAAATCTATCAACTTCTGAGATCTAACCATCACCAATAAAAATGATAAAGTCTGTTTCGTTGCCGTTGATAGCTCGATACCCTCATTAAAGATTCAAAACAAGGGCCCGGTGGCCTAAAATATTTTACCTATAAAATGGTCTTTTTACGTACATCTAGCATAAAGATGAAGACATTTTGACCTATTCCACCGGGTAACAGATAAAGTAACAATAGAGCCATAAAATGAAATGAAAGGATAATGATTAAAACGGCCCATCATGGTCGGAGAGTTGGGTTTTTAATGTAACCGCTTATTATTTTATTTAAATGTAATAGATTTTATGATTTTATGAATTTATTTACAAGAAAACTAATTTATTTACAGATCAAAAAATATTGACAATTTCAATAATTATAACTCGATAAAATGGTCCTCAGAAGAATCTGAAGAGTCATCATGTCCTACGCTTATTACTAAAGGCTCAATTTCCATAGTTGTGTCAATTACGTTGTCAAGTTCCCACATTTTTTGTTCCTCTACTATAGCATGTTTTATGGCGTTTTGCCAATTTTCTGATGACACATTTGCTAAAGAATGAAGCAAGAGGTGTCGCACTTCTTGCATTTTAAAAGTTTTGTTATTTCTAGCAACATATCCTTTTACTTGAGCCCATATTAATTCGATAGGATTTAGCTCACAATGGTAAGGTGGTAAACGGAGCACTATAATACCTCGATCTCTTGCCATCTCGTCAATAACATACTTTTTATACTGTTATTTATGTAGCCTAACAATATCCAAAAGTTCTTTTTTTACCATGGTATTATCGTAACTCAATTCCTTTCGTTGTAACCAGTTTACGATTTCCGCCTTTTTCCATGAAGTTGTGGGAAGATTCTCTTTTAGCCTAGAGTGATAGCTGGCATTATCCATCACTATTACAGAATTAGCGGGAATGTATTCTATCATTTGCTTAAAATATTCCTCGAAAACATCAGCAGTCATTTCTTCATGATAGTCTTTAGTAGAATTCGACTGGAATTGTAATAATCCTTGATCCAAAAAGCCATTTGAACTTCCTATATGAGTTATAATAAGTCTGCGTCCCTTTCCAGATGGTGGTCTAAGTCCTGTTGACCAGCCTTCCATGACAGCTTGTCGAGAACTTAGGACATTTTTATCTTGCCAAACTTTAGATACGGTGTGCCCTTCGTTCAGCCAAGTTTCATCCAAATAGAAAATGTTTTTGCCTTCGCTGCGGTATTTTCGGATGGACCTTAAGTATTGACGTCTCCAGCAAATAATATCTGCTCTATCAATAAGAAAAGATTTTCTGTTTTGCTTCTCCCATCGAAAGTTCATATCATGAAGTATTTTCCATAGTTTCGTTCGTGATAGCTGTGGTAAGTCCTCGTCGTAGTTAATGGCTTGTAAAATTTTGTCTATAGTTGGTATTTCCTTGGCAAAATAAAAACTATGTACTTTTCTTCTAATACCATTTTTAATGAAATTGTCAATTTCTAACGGTTTCTTTCCTGGGAGTGGTTTTGGCTCACTGAGGTTCTTAGATTTTCTTTCACGCAAGAACCTATATATAGTAGCCTCTCCAACTCCTACCATATTGGCACACTCTGCAATGATGCTACGAACATCACTTGCAGGTTTCTGGTACACTAGAGCACGTTTAATATTGATGTCTTTTCTCGGAGAGAATATGCACTCTTGCTAATTTGACGAAGACACGTTGGCGAAAAACTTGAAGCCATTGTTACAAGTATAGGAAATAATTCAACTTTGAGATAATGCAGTATCTAAATACAACTAAATACATAGTTTGACAAACGCACATCAAATGGCGTAATAACATCCTAAAGCAGGCAAAAATAGGTAAATTAATTACCCCTGTTGTACCTAGTTTAACCCTAATCCTACTTAACAATGGACAGAGGCCAATTTTCTTATTAAATAAGGTAATTACTATTGGCAACGCATATGGTTTACGGTTGTTTTATGGCTTCAACCCTCGATATGAGCTATCAACTGCAACAAAACGGACTTTAGTCATGAATTTTCAATTTTCCACAAACCTTCACATACAGACACAGTTATTCATAATAAATCTAACCACCCATATTCCCATAAAATGGCATCTTTCAATTCGTTTGTGCACGGACTTCTAAATGTCCCATTATCATCAGAAAATTACAAAAAAGAACTAAATATCATCAAACAGGTTGCGGTAAATAACGGATATAATGCGGGTATGGTGGATGATTTAGTTAAGAAAAAAGCATATAAGAAAGCAATAAACTTAGTATATCCAACAACAAATAATACACTCGACCAGAAATTTAAATCTATCACATATACAGGCAATATTACGAAAAAGATTTCCAAAACTCTCTCCAAAAACAAAATAAAAACCGCTTTTAGAACCAATAATAATCTAGGTAAACTAATTAAAAACAACAAATCGAAACCAAATAAACTAACTAAATCAGGAGTATATTTGCTAGAATGTGGTTCGTGTCCTAAAATGTACATTGCACAAACAGGCAGATCTTTCAAAACAAGAATCAAAGAACACGAATCTAGTTTCCTAAAAAACAATAATCTTTCACATTACGCCTTACATTTAAATTCAGAGAACCACAATTTTTTCAAAGATTTTAAAATTTTACATACTGAGAAAAAATCAAAGAAATTAAACTATTTGGAAAGTATGGGGATTAACAAAAAGAAAAGGTCGGGTTTATTATTGAATGAACAATTAGACACTAATTAATCAACTTTACTCAATTTATATAAATCTATACAATAAGATTAGGAATTTACACCTATTTGTAACATTAGCATAAATATTACCCTTCTGTTGGGTATAATTATTAAGATTAGTGTAAACCCCATACCATAAAATCGTTCGTTCCATCTTGTACCTACTAAGATATTTAAATCAAATTTTACCACATTTATATTTATTCCGTCAGAAGAAGGCACCGTGTGCCGAAACATGTTACGGTTTCTTCTAAATAAAAATTGTGGAAATTTTATAACTTTTTGTTTCTGTTCAGAAATAGAAGGGAACAGTAAGAGTCCTACTCTCGTAAACAAATATCGTATTTATAGATTTCAGCAGTAACCCACCCACTGCATAATTAATGAATCTAATGCCACACATTGTACAAGCTCATCCCATTTTCCGTATTCTTCGCAAATAAAACATGACTGGTATTGTTCCAATGTTTTGACCGGCATTACCCGAAAGCTCCTTGCAATAAAAAACCTAATCCTAAAATTAAACCTCGTGATTTAGATGGCTACAAACGCAGAAATCATTAGACCAAATACTTCCGGGAAAGTACGATATAAGCGCATGCGAAAAAATTAATTATTTTTGTACTTATGTTCGATTCGATTCACCTGAAAGTTATACCAAAAGAGAGCAAATACGTTGAGATTCAATTGTGGTCATTACAATGGGGGTGATCACAGCGAAACCACATGCATTTAACTTTGGACGGTGATTGTTAGATGGTAGCATTTCAAGCGACCGGCATTCCCCACCTGACTGGGATTCCCCAACTACCCCCTACTCATCGGTTTTTCCTCATAATAGTAATAACTTAATAATTCTTATAATATTTTTAGCATACACCGGAGGTTTGCTGGGATTCTTTATTGGATTTAGTTTCCTGAGTGTGATAGAAATATTTTTCCATATCCTCTGGACAACATGGAGACAATACAAAAAGAACACGACGATACGGGATGAAAATGATGACTTACCCCCACCATATACATTTGTGAATTAAAATGTACGAGGAAAAAAGGTACTGACGCGAGCAATATAACAAAATCTGTGTCATCTATAAAAAAAAATTAGAAGCATTCATTACCCTTGTATTAGAATTAGAAAGAATAATTTTAATAGTTACTATATATTGTAGATAAAAGATTAGATGGGGAAAAAGTATCGCAATCGATGAACGAACAATATGCAATACAAGAAGGTTTGGTAAGATTTTTAATGTTATGTCAGAAAAACTGATATTTTGAATTTTTAATTTAATTCTTTTTTCGACGTTAATAAAGTCCAGGTCAAAATTAACGCAACATAATAAATTTGCCATATTTTTGATGCTATTTTTTTTCTAAATTTATGATCCCATTTGAATGATTTTATTTTTGCATTTGTTCTTTCTGCAATGACATAGTTTTCACTCGCTGTTTATGATAAAAATTTAATTTTCGATTTATACTGGGTATACTAAAAATGCTATGTATTTTCCCGAAAATTCGCATCACCCTGTAGAGTATATTAGCAACCGAAACATATTGCAATTGACATTAAACGGTAGGTCCATCTTTCCCCAACATTTTCTTTTTTGGTTTACTTCATTATCTCTGTTATTAAAGGAAATACACCGTTTTATAGCGTAACATATTTTTATAGACTTTAATATTCAACACATTCATTGTTAAATGTTTTCAAGTAGACTATGGACTTTTTCGGACATTGCAAGCGATGTCTCAGCAGATGTTGTGTTTTGAAGTTACAAAGGTCAAATAAAATTCGCCATACTTTTCGGAAACTGCTTATTAAACTTTCGTTTCGTATGCCTAGTTGCCCAACGAGTATTTTAATCTTGAAACCTACTAGAAAACATTTAACAATGAATGTGTTGAATGTTAAAGTCTATAAAAACATGTTACGCTATAAAACGGTGTATCTCCTTTAATAACAGAGATAATGAAGTAAACCAAAAAAGGAAATGTTGGGGAAAGATGGACCTACCGTTTTATGTCAACTGCAATATGCTTCGGTTGCTAATATACTCCACAGGGTGATACGAATTTTCGAAAAAAAACATAGCATTTTTAGTAAACCCAGTATAAATCGAAAATTAAATTTTTATCATAAACAGCGAAAACTATGACATTGTCAAGGAACCAACTTACAATGTAAAAAAAAACATTCAAATCGAATCATAAATTCAGAAAAAAAATAGCATCAAAAATATGGGAAATTTATGATGTTGCGTTAATTTTGTCCAGGAGTTTATTGAAGTTAGAATAAAACTGACAAAACATCTCACAGCAACTTTTAATGAACTCTAAGAATACATAACAATTTTTTTTGTACAACGTTTCGTTTTCAAGCAATCATCATCAACTTCATTTTTTTTAATACGGCCCTGATTTTATAATGTCAAATTTTAAGACCTTTTTTATTCCAAATTCAATGATGGACCAAACATATTAATTACGTTTCGAGTCTTTTTAATCATCTTCCTGAAATTCTCGGGAGGCGGACCTGTATTTTCCATAATTTTGTAAAAACAGTTAAATGCACTAAGTACTGAAATGAATATTTTTAAAATACCTTTATAATAATGCACTACTTAATAATCATAAAACAAGATAATTTATTAACAATAACAAAACAAAAAGTATGAAATAATAAACAAAAAAAGGTACATCGGCAAAAAAAACCATTAATTAAAGAAAAACTAACATTAGATTATTATAAATTAATTTTTCAAAAGGTGTACAAAATGATTTCCGTCAGTCTCCAAACAAATAGCATCTTAAAATTGCAGAATTTAAAACATTCATTAGCATTTGGGGCATTACGCTTAAATGTTTACATAGACTACCGAGACTATATCCAACCAAACAAATATATAAAAACTATAAACTGATTAATGTTAGTGACATAATAAAGCTAAAAGAATGTAAACTGGTTCATAAAATCCTGAAAAAGCAAATAAAAACTAACATAAGTCCGATAAGGAACAGAGATCTCCATCAACACAACACGAGAGCCCGTGACAACTTGTATGTGCCGAGATCAAGAACAAACATTCATCAAAACAAAATTACAATAAAGATGCTGAAGTCATATAACTCGCTTCCAGTAAACATAAAGAATACTACAAACGCTAAAGCCTTTGCAAAAAAAATAAAACAAATACTTACGCAACAAAGTTCAGTGCAGTTGTAGGATTAAAAACTGAATGCTTTATGACAAATTATAAATTATAAATTATATATTGTACGCTTTTCCTTGCTGCAAATTTGATTGATTGTTCTGCATGGGTGTAGAGTGGTTAATTAGTTTTCATCTCAGAGCATAATTGTAATATTATTATATAATATATTTATTATTAGGACTTGTTACCAGTCATAAGACATTATGTACTGTTTTTAGTTCAAAAATAAAGTGTTTTAAAAAAAAAAAAGAATGGCTTCAATAACTTTACTAGTCTAAGGTCTCTTGAAAATGACGGAAATTATTTCGTACACGTTTTGGAAAATTAATTTATAATAATCTACCGTTAGTTTTACTTTAATTAAGGTTTTTTGCCGATGTACCTATTTGTTGTTTATTTTTTCATACTTACTATTTTGTTATTGTTAATAAATTATCTTATTTTATGGTTAATATGAAGTGTATTATTATAAAAGTATTTTAAAAATAGTCATTGCCGTACTTACTGCATTGAACTGTTTTTACAAAATTATGGAAAATACTACAGGTCCGTATCAAAAAAATTTCATGAAAATGATTAAAAAGACTCGAAACATATTAAACGATAATGTTTGGTACATAATTGAATTTAGAATAAAAAAAGCTGTTAAAATTTGATATTATAAAATCTGGGCCGTATTTGAAAAAATTAAGTTGATGATGATTGCTTGAAAACGTAACGTCGTCTATAAAAATTTGTTATATATTCTTAGAGTTCACTAAAAGTTGATGTGCGAATGTTTTGTCAGTTTTGCTCTAACTTCGATATTAACGTCGAAAAAAAAATTCAAAAATTTCTTCAATAACTTAAACATTAAAAATCTGACCAAACCTTTTTTTACGGCATATTGTTCGTGCATTTATAGCAACCCTATTTAATCGAATTTGTATCTGTTGCCATTAACGAGATCCCCATAGAGGCCCTCCTCATCTTGGGCACCCTGTATATGCACTAGTGAATAATAAAAAGAAATAAGCAATATTTTGTATATTTTTTATTTTAACTTCCAACCCTCACGCCACCTCACCTCACTCTTACACAAAGAAATTAATTAATGATTTTGTAAAAATGGTCCACAAACGAAAACATTTAATAACTTCCGAACTAAAAGAGGTACTACTTATTTGTAAAATGGGTTTTGTAGATACGAGATTAATGAACAAAGCGGTATTTTTTAAAATTAAATTAAGGTGGGGGCGAGCATGTTAAAACTATTTAAACAATTAAATTGCTATTATGTTATGTAGATCGACATTGATCCGATCAGTACAACTAGAGATATTAAATGTCAAACATGAGAAGATTGTAGAAAATCCAGCAAATTAGGACAAATTTATATGTTGATATTTTCGAAAAAAAGTTTTTTCAGCACAATCCTGAAATACGTGTCAATATAATAATATGTCAACTTATATACATACAGTTAGTTGACACGTATTTCAGGATTTTGCTGAAAAAAAAATATTTTCGAAAATATCCACACATAAATTTCTCGTAATGTGCTGAATTTTCTACAAATGTTTGAAATTGAATATCTTTAGTTTTACTGATCGAGTCAATATCAATCTTTTTCACTTTGTTACGTTACCTTTCGAAGTATATTAAAAAATTGTCATTGTGAAGAAATGAAAAATAATAACAATTTATTGTTTTAATAGTTTTAACATGCTAGCCACCCAACTTAATTTAATTTTAAAAAATATAATTTTGTTCATTATCTTCTTATCTATAAAACCTATTTTACGAAAAAGTGGGACCTCTATTATATCGACAGTTTTTAAATATTTTCTACCCCAAGTCACGAAGCGCGAGGGGAAAACACCCGCGCGACCGACGCGACAGTTCGAACCGTCTGCGTCGTCACAATCGAGCTAGTTATGGAAATGACTTATTATATTTAAATGAGTGACTCCTTGGGTTTGTTTAAATCGAATATCTAAATACTAAGATAAAAACCCTTTTTACCCAAATACTATTCCATCTGGATTCATTTAGCAACAATGTGGGTCACTAGAGTATACTAACAGTGTTGTCAGATCACACCGCGTGTCTCGCCGTAGCTTGAATACCGGCAGCGCGCCGCTTCATACTTCAGTATGTTTCGAGTCTCGGGCGTGGAACGACGTTGGTTCCACGACGTCGAGGGTGCCACGTGCTTGACGTATACGAATTTTAAACGGTTTGTTAGTTTTATTGCCCGATTTTTTTTGTTGTGAAATAATTCATAATAATAAATGTTGTAATGTGACTTCAAACTTGTGTGACATCATCTACTGTTGGTTCTGTTGAAAAACATACTTTTTGTGTTTTATTTTTTTATGGAATTTAATTATAAAACGGATTATTTTAAAATAAGATCGAGGGTAAGAGAGTATGTACCTTAAAATTGTAGTTTTCTTTGTCTAAAAAGTTTGAAAAAGAAGTGATCAAAGCGTCAAAAACGTCTTGTTGTCAAGACCTGAACACGTGCGATTAGAATTATTTGTTGCAATATGACAACATCGCATATAATGCGCTAACCTCTTTTGAACCTGGAGACTGCCTCAATAAAATATTGATTGCGAAGGGCCTCAGGAGTGGCCACGTAAATTTTGAGATTTCATAATATAATGTGTATATTTCGCTTAATAATAATTCAAAGCGCCATTTATGATTATTTTTCTTCAATTTATTTTCATCTCGGGATTTGCCGGTTTAAATATAATACGTCATTTCCATAACACCCTGTATATTAGATGTTATTTTAATAATCTCTTACCGAGAAAAAAAATAAAATTACTTTTACGCATTTAAAATAAATTGTAGAAGGTATATAAGAAACCTACATCATTAGGCGCAACCAAGACGAGAACAATAGTTAACTGTTTTGTAACGAGAACGAATCGAGCCACGAGACTGACAAGTTGGCATTCTTCATATTTTCAGTGTTTTAATCCTTAAATAAAATGGTTTAAAATCATATCGAGTATACACAATAGTGCTTAAACGAAAAGTCAATTCTTCGGTTCTTAATTGTATCATTAAGTTTGGAATACCCTCTATAAGTTTTTTTTCATATATTTCATTTTTAAACTTTCTAATAAAGTCCCTAGATTTACCCTTTGTGGCCTGCGTTAAATTAATTTAGGTTTAGGAGTTCCCGCATTCTTCACTGCAATTTTTGCTCCAAACTCAAAGAGCTAAAGTTATTTCTTAAACAGTCCACCGTCAACTATTCATTTTAACTTAATAAATATATAATATTAAAATATTAAAACATACACGCTCGAATTTCTAACTAGATGCACGAACAGACAACAGCGCGGTTGCACACAAAAACTGTGCGCCTTTTCCATGGTTAAATCGCCATAGCCCCGCTATCCCCCGCTGCCACCCGCCACCTGTTACTACAGAGAAACTGTACTACTTAATCGCACGTGCGAACAAGTCTCGTCCTAATAGTCATTTACCTCGACCGAGGCACGGTTGCCGGATCTATACAGTTTGGTTTGACGGGATGATAAAATATTAGGAAGGGTCGGACTTTTTTAGTTTGACGGTACGATAAAATATTAAGGAGGGTCGGACTTTATACGATAAACAATATTCAATGAATATAAATTAATATTTTTTATTCGTTTGGTTTTGGGGGTACACGTGCGCATGTGCTCCTGTGGAAGAACCGCCACTGGTTCAGTATAGGCTATTATTTCAGGTCTATTCATTCGTGGTGCAAGATTGTACTGATATACTGTTCTTATATTAATGCGACTCTGTGTGCTGTTCACGTGTTCGTCGCGTATATTTGTTTTGCTCTTCTGAATTTTGAAAATGAATAGACTGTAGGTACGGCTTATGTATTTCGTATTTTAAATGATAAATAAATTAATTATATGAATAGATTATTGCTTAGCACTCGGTATTATAGACTTTAGGTTGAAACGATTTTTATTTTTAAATTAGCAAAACCCCCAAGGAAATGTCGCATTGATTGTTTGTGAAAGCCAATTGATAAACGACGCGTGTGATAGATAGCCACAAAATAATAAAAATCGTCCATTCGCTATACAATTATTTTCGAATTATACTTTGATTTATTACAAAAATAACATTATTGCTTGAGTTCTTATAGTCTGTATGTCTAATGTTTCAACGTGGCGCTTACCAGGGCTCGATTTCCCAAATCAACAAAGACACATTAGGTATACCTCTGGTAACATCGTTAAGAAGCTCGGACAATTCTATATCATTTTGGTCTAAGTGTATAGCCACAACGGCGCACCGCACACCGCGCTCGCTTATAGCCTGGTACCATTGCACCGCACAAAAGTGCCCACAACGGCGCACCGACCCTCGCTCATTGCCTTGCCTGTCGATCAGTTTGTCCCTCGACATCGAGATATAAACATGGACTGTGCGTTGTCATCTTCTTCCGATGAAGCAGATATTATTTTAGACGCTAGTATAACAAAGTGGTATATGTTTAAACAGAAATTAAGATTACCAGTGCATCCTATTAACGCAAAGCGAAGATTCTATGGAGAATTTTATCACCTTTATAAAGATCTAAGGAAAGATAACCAACGCTTTTGTGAATATATGAGAATGCATGTAAATACTAGATTTTTGTTTAAGCATACAAGTGCCATTTTGTAATATTAGAGTCTAAAACAACATCTTCGTCATCGGAAGCAGATAACAACGCACAGTCCATGTTTATATCTCGATGTGGAGGGACTACTGTGCGAAGTTCAAGCGAGGCTGTGCGGCGCTATGGTACAAGGCTATGGGCGAGGGGCCTTTGTGGACACAGACTAAGTAACCATATAAATCGCTGTAAGTTCTAAGGGATTTATTCAATTACCTTAGCTTGTTTGTAACATTAACTGTATTGTAAGTTCTTTTAATTGTCTTGTCCAATGGTACACGAGAGTTAATAATAAAATTGCTAGAGGGCGCAATTTACAATAATAACAGTTTTTTTGATTTTATCCCAAAAATTTAAATTTAAGTGAAATCGGCCGTTCTATATATTCTTTCGTTTCCGAATTATTGCCAGAAGAACAACTTTTAATATATTAATTGTTATTTTGAAAAGAATGTCCTGTATATTTTGGCATTTCTCGATTTTATGTAAAAAGCTACGTATTTTTTTTTTATGATCAAACACAAGCACTATAGGAAAATCCTTTAAGCCACTCTGGAAGTGGTGACTGTGCACAAAATGCGATTCACGTTGGTTTTGAATCGTTGAAGGTTATATTCGTTGGGAAAAACGACCTGGGGAAGGTCGTTCCATAAGGATGACGTGTCACGATTTAACAAAATGACTACAAAAAGAAAAGTAAAAAGATGGCGAAAAATAAAGCTATCACTGAGCAGACTCAAGCATTCATTTGCCCTACTAAGTGCACGAACGTGTCTGAATGCCTGAACCTACTCTGTGACTATGATTGGCATTGGCCAACGTCGGACGGACCCTTAAGGATATTATTTATTAACTGACCTCAATGTCAGATTATTGACACTCCCGTGTTATGTGGGCCTTTTTCACTTACAATTTACAAAAAGCAACGATATGCAACGAAATTAAAACTGTAAGCATTAGCCCTATGTACTTAAGACAATAACTCTTAATGAAGGATATAAAATTCTACCTTTCCCTTCATACGTATGTCGGTTTACAGTGTGTAGATTTCAATGACATTTATTGATTCCGCAAAATATCAAATAACGGAGACACTAAAGAAAATAACGTAACTATGCCTCATTACTCTGATACGTGGGTGATAACATTATTTAGATTTGTGAATACTAGTTAAAATAAAGAAAATAAAATCAAGTGACTTGCCGAGTCCAAGGGCAGGTCATCAGCTCAGATGGGACAGGGAACCCCACACGTCAGGCTGAACCCATGAAGGTAGCTCCATATATGACTTAGTGTCTTACGAGATCATTGATGACAGGTATTGCTGCAAAGCTGGTACTTGGCTACTCGTGTCCGGGATAGCTACGTTGACCCAGGTAAGTAAGTCATACACTGATAAGGTAGTCCAACAGGAAAGAAACGCGAAGAGAAATATAGAAACCAAAAAAAAGGAGGAGAAGAACAGGGAAAAAGAAAAAACCTTAGATCTTGTGTGGCCTTTTCTTAGAAAATCGTAGCACTGCTTACGTTTTTGTTCTAGAAAACCAACTTATGTTGAACAGGATTAGTTTACTCCCATTATTAGAACACACAAAAACGTGCAGCACTCTAAAAAATCCGCGAAAGCGTCACATGGACATAATTATGTTGCTTCTTCAAAAACTAAAACCCATGTGCCCAAGAGATTCTACGATCTTCCAGATAAAAAGGCAGGAAGATAAAAAATCGGAAGTTGCCATATTTAAATTTGGTGGAATTTAGGTACTATTTTGTTGTGGTACCATTGGGTACTTTCAAATTGACACTTATGACAACCTAGACATCATGGTTCCAATTATTAATTAATTCCTTCAAAATATTATATTTAAAATATGCCTTATCTTGCCTCAACACAGCAAAATCAGGTTGGTAAGAGATTCTAATACTTGCAATCTAGCTCACTGATACCTTGATCAAATTTTACTTGTGATTCTTAACCGTAATGGTTTGTTTTGATTTTCAGACCCGAAGAACAGAACATATACAATGATGATTTTCTTGAGCACCAAGTATAGAACCACTCTAAATCATGCCCACTATACACTATACAGTACAGCACATGGAATAGAGAGGCTAGAATAATTAGTAGCTCAATATAGAAGGTTTCTAAACACAAAGGTAAGTTTGATTCCGAGCAGTTCTTAGTAGTTGCTAGGTTTTCTATCCTTTATCATATTATAACTATAATTTTATTATTTTAGGTGTCCTATACTGGAGAGAGAAAATTAAATTGGATTGGTACTTTGCACAAAAATGATTTGACATGAAGAGATATGGAAATTTATTATTAAATGTTTTATTAGTTTAACCTGTGAATGAAGTTATTAAATGATATGGCAAAAAAATAAACGAAGACTTTAATTTCAATTGGATTTAGGTGAGTTTTTAACTTATTAAAAATATTTAAAGGTCGTGGCCAAATAAAATCGTAACAGACGTCCTCCAGATGGCGAATTTAACGCTAAGAAAACCAAGACAGGCACGCAATTCCATCTATTAATTTGCTGATCGAAAACCACGAGCTGACAAAGAACCTCGACAGCCTAGAACATCGGGGGATTTGACTCTCTTTTACAGATATTTTCATGGAAAGTGCTCGGCTCACCTTGCTCTCTTAATTCCGCCCAGAGCGGCGAATAGCAGAAATACACGACGAACCACTGCCGCCCATCCATATGTGGTTAAGCTTAGTAATCCTTGAACTTCATCATATAAAAATTCTTTCATTTGGAGGACGTCATCCTTATGGAACGACCTTCCCGAGGTCGTGTTTCCCAACGAGTATAACCTCCAACGATTCAAGACCAACGTGAATCGCTTTTTTCGCACACGCACCACTCCCAGAGTAACCTAAAGTATTTTCCTATAGTGCTTGTGTATGATCATAACAAAAAAAAAATGATGACTTTAATGGTTTTTAAATTTTCAAATAGACTTGGCCAGACTTGGCCTTTGATCGGGCCGAATTTACAATCCGGCTAGATCGGCCAGACTCAGTACTACTGCCGGATTTCAGTCCCATCCCTACTTTTAAGCATTATTTGTTTATTGTTATGTTATTTTCTTATCGAAAAAAAACCGAAGTCCACGGACTACTAAAAAACAATTAATGTCATCTTACCATTCATTAGTTAGCTTTAATAAATGGTTTGGTGAAATCTGATCGGACATATGACGAAAATGTTATCGTGCAATATACCTCTATAATATAAATCAGTTTAAGAGTAATACTGTGAAACACGACATAGAAGCCATAAGGCGTTAAATTAAGGTGCGTCTTGAAAACATAAATAGTATAAAAAATCAAGTGGACGCGAAGTCCGTAAGTAAGCTCTGCAGTGTAATTTTCGCACTGTATTATTTACTATTTGGATTATTCATTTACGAATCGCACACTTTTTAATCTTGACGATTTAAAATCGTTCGTAAAAATTTTTATAAATTATACAAATTCGGCCTTCACCATTGGGATTTCGGAAACGGTAAGAGATACTAAGTCAGTTAAATTGAGTTAAAGTTGTGTAACTATGTGCCCAAAAATATGTCGCAAAAAATACAGGGGTTTTCAAAATATTTGGAGAAATCTAAAATTTCATATTTCGATATTTCCTGGCCTTGTTCGAAGAATTGTCCAAAAATAAATTTAACTTTCTCATCGCTACTTTTTATTCTCCACAAGATGGCATTATCAGATCTTTCATGCGACGTTTCGTCTTTAAGTCACCTACATCAAATTTTTTTTAAATACGGGCCTGGATTTTTTTGTTTAAATTATGGAAGAGGACCGAAATCTACGTTCAGTGGTAGATAACACTTACTGGTTTTCCGACGTTTTGTTCCTTAAACTTACCATCTCCATTAAAATACCCCTAGTACAAGGTGTTCCATTTTCTTCACTTTTATAGGGTAACACCGTAATTGTTAGTGCTATCAAAAAAGTAATGTAGGTGTCATGTACTCTTGTTGGGTCAAACTTAAAATGATAACATCAAAATTTGAAAATTTTTGCTCGCTTAAGAGATACGGGGGAAAATCAAAAAATTGTCAATTTCAAAATTACCCTATATTTTCTTAGTTAAAAGAGATACAGAAAAATGTTTTATATAGAAGTTTCTTTATGATGATTGCTGAGTAATCTGCCGTTCTCGGAATAAGTATACAGGGTCAGGTAAAAAAGTTATCAGACCTAACCTCATTTTTTTAAATGGAACGCCTTGTATATTTTAATCTAAAAAGATACTATTTTAAATTCTCCTTTCTAATATATAACACACCATGGATAATATTGGTTTCCTAGGCGATTTATTTAAGCTTTAAACCACAGTAGATCATGAAAATAAAGCTAATATCATATGAACAACTATGCTGACATTCTAGTTACTATTAACATCTAACGTCAATCTAATTTTTACATATTCATTTGTGAAAATGACTTATCAACATTTTGAAAAATTTGATGTGATATCAGTTTAAATTGAAAGTGGAAAAACGAACAAATGGCGCAAAAGTTATATTTTGTTCGCTATCCGGAAAGGCAGCAACGTTTCAAAGTAATAAAGTTGAAATAAATCGCCTAGGAAACCAATATGTGTTATATATTTGAAAAGACAATTTAAAATGCTATCTTTTTAGATTAAAATATACATGGTGTTCCATTTAGAAAAATGAGGTTAGGTCCGATAACGTATTTACCTGACCCCGTATATTTACTCTGAAAACGGAAGATTATTCAACAATCATTATGAAGAGACCTCTGTATAAAACATTTTTCTATATCTCTTTAACTAAGAAAATATCGGGCAATTTAGACATTGTAAATTTTTTGATTTTCCCCCGTATCTCTTAAGCAAGTGACAATTGTCAAATTTTGATTTTACCATTTTAAGTTTGACCAAAAACGAGCACATGACACCTACATTACTTTTTTAATAGCAGCAACAATTACGGAGATACCCTATAAAAGTGTCGGGTTTGTTCGAGTTTGTTGTATAGCACTGAACGCAGATTTCGGTCCTCTTTGATAATTTAAACAAAAATATCCAGTCCCTTATGTAAACAAATTAAGTTGATGATGGTGAGCTAAAGACGAAACGTCGCATTAACGATCGGATGATGCCATGTTGAGAATAAAAGGTAAAAATGAGAAAGTGAAATTTATTTTTGGACATCTCGTCGAAGAAAGCCGGGAAAAAATATAAACCAAATCGCAAAATTTTGGATTATTCCAGATATTTTGAAAGGCCCTGCATTTCCATTTATGTGCGGCATATTATTGGACCCATAATTACGCAACATTACCTAAATTTAACCGACTTTGCATCTCTTACCGTTCCTGAATTCCCAATGGCGAAGGACGAATTTGTTACACCCTGTATATTGATATAGAAAAATGAATGTTTGTTTGGTTGTTTGTCTCGTATACGTTCCGAAGCTACTCATCTGATTGCGATGAAACTTTGGGAGTACAAAACAATAGTTTATCGTGAAGGTGGAATAACATTTCTACCAGAGAATATTTAATATACACGGTGTTGAAAAATGGTCGGTACCCCGGAATAACTCCGGTGCATCGCATTTCAGCGCAAAATATCTGGGGAAAAAGTTGTTTGGTTTTGAAGGAGGAATAGTTTGCAATTTATACCACCCCCACCCCCTCATCCCCGAGCGCGGGTGGGGATAAGTTAAGATTTTCAAATGGAAAGGAAATGGAATGGAAAAAGTTGTTTGTATTGCACGGGCATTTTTTAGTACAAGACAGAGAAAAAGAGTATTTCCGGGATTAAACTTGATTTTCGCACGTTTCTGATTTTGTCTTTCTCATGATGATTATTGGTGAAGGGCCCGAATAATAAATTTTTTCGAAAAAAAATGTTTATTTTTGGTCGGAGAACACGATACGTCCATAAAACATATGGGGTTCCATTTGAAAATCTTATCTTACCCCCACCCGCGCCCGGGGTTGAGGGGGTGGTTTAAATGGCAAACTATTCCTACTTCAAACCAAACAACTTTTTCCCTAGACATTTTCCGCTGCAATGCGATGCACCGGAGTTATTCCGGGGTACCGACCTTGTTTCAACACAATATATATCTCACCCTACACGGCCTACACAATCACAAAAACATATGTTTTGAATACTTTCTAAAGTAATCCTAAGTACCACGTTTAAGCTGGATTTATAAACTCTCGCTGGCACTAACGTTCGCGTTGGCGTCAGCGATCAGCGTTGTCGTTTGTAGACTGCATTTGTAACCTAGGAGTTGACGTCCTTCTTGTTTGTTTACAATTAACATAACCTAATATATTGTTGTTTTAACAGCGGTGTGGTTTATAGATAATAACAATGGATTTAGCCAATATAAAAAAAATTCTACAAAACAACACCAAGTCAATAAAACATTTGATAAAAAGATGACAAAGATAACTTTCAACCTTCAATCAACAGCTGTTAACATCACGTGATCTAATTACTAAAATACAATTGGCTTAACGTCACTGCTACGGGTTTGCTACGAACGGCCGCACCGAGAACTTGAAGTTGGTTTATGTCGTACGGCCGCCTGGGCGACCGCCCTCTCGAACGCCAGCGAAATGTATAAACCGCTGTGTTTTAATTCCATTGTTCAACTTCTAGCGCCAACGACAACGTCGAGTCTATAAATCCAATATTTATCCAATAAATATTAAAATAAAAAATAATAAATATTAGAATAAAAAATAATAAATATTAAAATAAAAAATAATAAATATTAGAATAAAAAATAATAAATATTCGAATAAAAAATAGTAAATATTAAAATGAAAATAATAAATATTCGAATAAAAATTAGTAAATATTAAAAGGAAAAGTAATAAATATTAAAATAAAAAATAATAAATATTAGAATAAAAAATAATAAATATTAGAATAAAAAATAATAAATATTAAAATAAAAAATAATAAATATTAGAATAAAAAATAATAAATATTCGAATAAAAAATAGTAAATATTAAAATGAAAAATAATAAATATTCGAATAAAAATTAGTAAATATTAAAATGATAAATAATAAATATTAAAATAAAAAATATTAAATATTAGAATAAAAAAATAATAAATATTAGAATAAAAAATCATAAATATTAGAATAAAAAATAGTAAATATTAGAATAAAAAATAATAAATATTCGAATAAAAAATAGTAAATATTAAAATGAAAATAATAAATATTCGAATAAAAATTAGTAAAAATTAAAAGGAAAAGTAATAAATATTAAAATAAAAAATAATAAATATTAGAATAAAAAATAATAAATATTAGAATAAAAAATAATAAATATTAAAATAAAAAATAATAAATATTAGAATAAAAAATAATAAATATTCGAATAAAAAATAGTAAATATTAAAATGAAAATAATAAATATTCGAATAAAAATTAGTAAATATTAAAAGGAAAAGTAATAAATATTAAAATAAAAAATAATAAATATTAGAATAAAAAATAATAAATATTAGAATAAAAAATAATAAATATTAAAATAAAAAATAATAAATATTAGAATAAAAAATAATAAATATTCGAATAAAAAATAGTAAATATTAAAATGAAAAATAATAAATATTCGAATAAAAATTAGTAAATATTAAAATGATAAATAATAAATATTAAAATAAAAAATATTAAATATTAGAATAAAAAAATAATAAATATTAGAATAAAAAATCATAAATATTAGAATAAAAAATAGTAAATATTAGAATAAAAAATAATAAATATTCGAATAAAAAATAGTAAATATTAAAATGAAAATAATAAATATTCGAATAAAAATTAGTAAAAATTAAAAGGAAAAGTAATAAATATTAAAATAAAAAATAATAAATATTAGAATAAAAAATAATAAATATTAGAATAAAAAATAATAAATATTAAAATAAAAAATAATAAATATTAGAATAAAAAATAATAAATATTCGAATAAAAAATAGTAAATATTAAAATGAAAAATAATAAATATTCGAATAAAAATTAGTAAATATTAAAATGATAAACAATAAATATTAAAATAAAAAATATTAAATATTAGAATAAAAAAATAATAAATATTAGAATAAAAAATCATAAATATTAGAATAAAAAATAATAAATATTAGAATAAAAAATAGTAAATATTAGAATAAAAAATAATAAATATTAGAATAAAAAATAATAAATATTAGAATAAAAATAATAAATATTAAATTAAAAAATAATAAATATTAGAATAAAAGATAATAAATATTCGAATAAAAAATAGTAAATATTAAAATGAAAAATAATAAATATTAAAATAAAAAATAATAAATATTAGAATAAAAAATAATAAATATTAGAATAAGAAATAATAAATATTAAAATAAAAAATAATTAATATTAGAATAAAAAATAATAAATATTAAAATAAAAAATAATAAATATTAGAATAAAAAATTATAAATATTAAAATAAAAAATAATAAATATTAGAATAAAAAATAATAAATATTAGAACAAAAAATAATAAATATATATTACATTTCAAGGTCATCGCGTGACTAAATATTCTTCCACGTTAAGAAGAGCACTTATCAGTGACTTCCATTAAGATAAAAAGGTGTGACAAACTACAAGAAAATTTGCTAAAATTTTAAATTTAGCTTCGAAATATGGTACTACATGTTATTTTAAATTTTTCGAAAAAAAATTAAATTTTTTTCAAAACGGTAAATAACGTTTAAATTGAAAAAATATGGTTATAAAGTCCTTTTTGAAAGTGTTGCATGAACACTATCAATAATCTCAATTAATTTCATAGCTTAGTTCTAATGCAACAAAATGTCACACGGAGCTTTTCAGGAAAAATATCTAAAATTGCAACAATCTATAGTGATTTGGCAACGCTTCGGGTGATTAAAGACATAATAATAAGAAAAACGTCTCCTACTCTCTCGATACAGCCGAACAGCGCCGCTGGCTCGTCGTGTCTTGGAAAGACGATGTTGTCTCATTGTTCAATAGCAATGACTTATGCTGTTCCGCGGCGAAATGCCAAACCGGACCACGCGGTCCACTGATAAATATTCTTAAAGTGTCAATCAAACTTTTAAAAATAAATAAATTATATTAAAACAATGGAAATACACTTATAAAACTTATTAACACCAACTAGATTTTAAAAACACAACATATGGGCTTAGTACAGCTCACCACTAAACTTGATAATTTTATTGAATTTGCCAGCTGAACAGCTAACACATTGTTGATACAAATAAGAATTTTTTAAAGCTATCTCAACCCAATGACCTCAGGTGAAAAACTATGTCTAGAACTGGAGACAATTTCAGATCAATGAACAATATTGTACTGTCCCTGAGACCGAGCACGCCTGATATTTCAGCGATTCCACCTACCGATGGTAATCCAAGGTAATAACAATTAATAATGGTTGTTCTTTTTGTCCAATTTTAAAGAACATCTTTTTGTCTGAGTTTGCCAGTTTTTGAGATATCGGGACTTTTTCTAATTATTTGACAAATGTATGGTGACAAAATGATCCACATAATTTTTTTTTCTTAGCTCTTGGACTAAAATATTTCTCTTAAGGCCGTATTACAGTCGGGAATTTTTATGGCGCCAGCAATGGCAATTATAATTCAAGGATTCAGGCGCAGTACACCGTTCCCGATCAGCTGTCTCTCATTACCAGAAATGGGGCAGGCGCAATTTTAATTGCCCTTTCCGGCGCAAATGGATTATTCTGTTATTTTTAACTGTTTATTATTTGGCCGAACCAGGTATGAACAGGTAATGGCCATTTAAACCCACGGTACTTAAATTAGCAGTTTACATTATTTATTAAACTTATGGACTGCTAATTCAGCAACTTTTTGCAACTCCTATTTGTAAATAGCAGTAGCTGCTTTAACTGGTAATCAAAACGAACAGGTTTGCACATCTCTAATTCTGGGGATATTTTAGGGATTTCGACAGTACCCACTGCTGTTCTGACCGTTGACAATGCTCCAGCTGATCGAAAACTGTTTACTGCGCATGAATACGTGCCATTATAATTGCCGGCGCAAGAGAAAAAATTGCCGAGTCTAATACGGCCTTTACCGAATTGCTAGAAGATCAAGTCTCAAAAATATTTCAAACTTTGGAGACAATATGGTGGTCACAATTCAAGGTTAATTGTGAAAGAGGTAAACCATTAAAAAGTTTGTTATATTAAACGGAACACCCTGTATGACCCTGTATAATTTTATTTAATTTGATGACAAATTAGTTGTTCTTTAAAATGAGTATTTACTGTTGTATACCTATCTCAAAGCGTTTCCTTAAAAAATAAAATTTATTTCGAAAATACTGCTTATAAAAACAACTTTCTAAAGGTATGGTTTCGGTAGAACTGATTGCAGTAACGTCTGGCCACGACGTCTGGCAGTCACGATCAGCCGTTGACTGCCGAGTGTTTTTCCTGCAACTGCTGGAAGCCATCTGTAGTCAATTATTCCCGTTGAGAAAAGCAGACGTACTGTGGTATCTGTGTATATATCCAAATATTTCCTCATATTTTTATAATCGTTATTTTGATGGTCGTATAATTGATGAAATTTGCTGACTTCGGAAATGAGCATTTCATCATCCTCATCTAAAAAAAATGTTGCTACTCATTGCAGAACTGAAACTTTTTCATAAACAATCGTATAACAACATTAAAGGCTTTTAGAAGCAAATTTGGTTATAAAATTTATATGCAAGCAGTCGGGCAGTCACGTCTTGACTGGTCTCGGAGCAGTCGACTACCAAACGTTGACCCGTGACGTCTCGGACGTTTTAGGGGTACCACATATTTTATTTTCCTAAAAACCAGTTCTCGATTTCCAGACATCGCGGCCTGACGTTACTGCCAGCAGTTCTACCAAAACCATACCTTTAGGCGTTTCTTTATAGAATTTATAAATAAAACGTAGTAAATATTATTTTTTTAAAAAAGTAACAAAAAACCAAATTTAAAAACTTTAGTGAAATTAAAAAGAGTTTGAAAATTATAATATTTTTTGATTATTTTTTTAATAAAAGTTCAATTTCAATCACATTATTTTTATAGTAAATTTAACTAGTAAGTTTTTCTTTCCTTGCACACTGAAATATTACCACTTCCAAGGAACACCCTATATACAGGGTGCCCGCTAATTAATGGTACATGGAAAAACCACAGACTCCTTAATTAAAAATATTAAGATTTAATTATACTTAACTACCTATATCTGAAAGTTGTTATTAACTGAGATACAGGGTGATACAAGTTAAAACTTTATTTTTGTTTTTCTCTAGTAACTTTGAGAGACGCTAACGTTTTTTTACAAAATTTGGCAATTATAGTTTTTTTTAGGACGAGAAATTTTTTTGTTAAATTTTAATGTACAGTGTATTTAAGTTTTTAATAAAAATTATACTTTTTCCATATTTATTATGTAAAAAACGTATACAAAGTTCAGGTCGCCCAGCGTTACCGTTTCGGAGATATTTTCATTTAAATTGTTTAGTGCGTTAACTCAGGGAAGTAAATAATATTTTGTTACTTCTTACCACTTAACTTTTACATGATAATTTATGTTCTAGTAATGGTAATTGGAAATATTAAATACAACAATTGGATTGTTCTTTAACTTACTTTAATTAAAATAATTTTGACCTTAAGAAAATATCGTGTCGGAAGAAACCAACAGCAATGAAAACACAAACTTAGTACGATAAATTAAAAAATGAAACATTTTCTGTTCCATAGCAACTGCATCTCTTTTGTTTTCTCATAGGTTACTTCAAGAAAAAAATTTTGTTTGCAAATTAATAATAATTGGGCAGGGTGCACTAAACAATTTAAATGCAAATATCTCCGAAACGATAACTCTGGACGACCTGAACTTAGAATACCTCTCGTAAGTAATAAATATGAGAAAAGTATTATTTTCATTAAAAACTTCAATACACTAAGGCACAAAAAAGTTATGACCTAATAAATAGTGTTGGGAAAAATCGATGATTTTAATAATCGAGTACTTGATACTCGAGCGATTTTAATAATCGAGTGAATCGCTCGAGTGAATCGCTTGAAATTCCAATTCACCAAGGGATGACGTCACCGACTGCTTGACCGGCAGCCTAGCCGTTTACATGTAATCAGGTAGGGTATTTAGCAGCACGTAATTACGGGTGGGCACAGGTTTAGCTAAAGAATTGTGGTAGCCACCAAAAAAATTCCAGAAATTTATTTATTGTCTCGATACAAAACAAAAAAACTGTAAAAATCACCCAAATATGTATTTATTGTTCGGGTTTATTATTGTGCTTTTTTAAAACAAAAAGTATTACCAAGAGTTATTTTCCTTCACATCTTTCTCGATCTACGAGCATAAAATAAGTAGATATTTAAAATGGCTGGTCAAATTCTTCCACTCTAAATTATCAGGTAAGCACTGTGTGACCTTCAAAAATTTAGGCTTAGTTACGCGACTGGCAAAATAAGAAAATAGGTGATTATTTGTTCATCATGTTTATAGTTACCTAAAAATTCCTGTTTAAATTTAAGACTGTTTACTTTTGGTTACTAAAAAATTTGTCGATACCTATGTTTTGTTAACTATTTTGCTCATTTTCTTATTTTCCATTTTTAAGACGTCTTCTTGAGTTTAATAATAAACAGTTCCTGTTTAGATTTAAAAATGTTTACTATAAGAGTACCAACGAATTTTTCTAACTATATATTTTGTTAACCATATTGTTCGTTTTGTTATTTTTATTTACAATTTCTCTTATTATGTAATTTTTGAGAAGTTTTCTCGAGTTTATAGTAAATAAAAATTTAAAAATTATATCCTTTAATTTTTTGATATTTACAATCGGAGACCTAAACTACGCCGCTGACTAGCCAGTTGAAACAAAACTTTACAAAACCCATGTCGTGATGACTCCGCTAAGGGATTTGGCATACTTTTTTATATACACCTTCTCGTTTATGTGCCTTTAAGAAAGACGTATGTCGTGTACCTGCACAGCGTCAAACTCGAACGTCGCTAATCGGATGGCGCGGCGCGTACACCGAAGATCGTGTATCAAGTGACAGGCGATATTTTTCGGTTTTTCGCCTGAATTTATAACTAGAGTATTTCCTATCGAGGGAAAAACTGTTCGAATATATGAGCAGTTTTTTAACTCGATCACACTATAGCGGTACATTTCCGTCGGGGTCAAGCGAAGCGCGGGTATCGAGTGAAAGATAATAAGTGACGAGCGACGGTTTTCACCTGAATAGATAACTCGAGCGGTTTTTTTAATAATCGAGCGATGTCGGTTATTTCAATAATCGAGTGATCAAGCGGATTGCAAATAAGGCCGCAGACAGCGCCCCCTACTTTGTACATTAAAAATTTCATAAAAAAATCAATTTCTAGTCCTGGCAAAAACATAATTGCCAAATTTTGTAAGAAGCGTTAGTTTCTCAAAGTTATTAGAGAAAAAAAAAATGAAGTTTTAACTTTAACACCCTGCATCTCAGTTCGGATCAACTTTCGGATATAGGTAAGTATAATTAAATCCTAATATTTGTACGTAAGGAGTCTGTGGTTTTTCCATGTGCAATGAATTAGCGGACACCCTGTAGAATGGAAAAAACGATTAATTTCGAAAAAAGAAGAAATTCAAGGCACCTGAAATTTATAATATAAACTAATTATTATTTAATTTTGTGATAAATTTTTCCTTTGTAATCCCTTTACATAATAATTATTGCTTAAGATAGTTGTTACAATGTTGCCAAATTACCTAAAAATATGAGAAATTATACTTATAAGGAGGTAAAAAAACTCACAGTCTGCTCCACTAGTTTAATAGAAATATATAAAAACTATAATCCAAACATGTTTCGAAGACTTAAGTCTTCATCTTCAGTGGAAGGTAAAACATCAACAAAAGGGGGTACCTATGACATTGAAGTAACTAGTTAAGCAGGAAAAGAAAAACTTTTTAATATGTAAAAAACCGAGAAAAACTTTTTAATTTGTAAAAAACTCAGAACCTCGTGCTAAGATGAACTTAATTTCAAAAATGAATGTTTTCTACATTAAATTTAAAATGAAAACCCTTTAAAAGAAGGATTTCATTTTAATTAAAAAAAAATTTTTTTCATTATGTTTCTACCTAGAATAAAATAAACTTTACTTTTCATGCTTTAATTTCTTTATTTGTAATTTTTTTTTTTACATATTAAAAAGTTTTTCTTTTCCTGCTTAACTAGTTACTTCAATGTCATAGGTACCCCCTTTTGTTGATATTTTACCTTCCACTGAAGATGAAGACTTAAGTCTTCGAAACATGTTTGGATTATAGTTTTTATATATTTCTATTAAACTAGTGGAGCAGACTGTGAGTTTCTTTACCTCCTTATAACTTCACTCCACTTTGAGATGGACTACTTCAAGAAAATTATACTTATTTTTTTTTTAGATCCAATAATAGTAATTTTAATTATATACCCGCTCCGAAAAATGACGAGAGTGTTGCACTTAAGAAACCCTCCGAACTAAAAAAAAGCTTCCTGAGCCAAGTTAGGAAATACTGCGAACATAGCACACTTCACGGACTGGGATACGTTGGCAATGGCCGACTGAGTTACGGTGAGAGGTTGGTATTTATCATAAACATGTATTACAAGATATTCAATGACAAAACGCTGCATAGAAGATCTTCGTGGAGAATAATCTTGTGAAAAATAAAAACGGAGACGCAAAATTTTAGATTTTTCCAAATACAGTGAAACCTCTTTTAGGCGGACACCTACGGGACCGTCTAAATGTGTCCGTCTAATAGAGGTCTCCGCCCATGGGACATTTGTTATTAGGTAAGAAGAACTGAAATCTAGAATATTTTATATTTTTGAATGCATGTAGCCGCGCTAAGTTAAAATTCGATTATTTCGAAAACTATTATATTTAGGTATATGACATGTTATAAGATAAATGTTTCGAAGTTTTAGGAGATTCTAAAAAAATAATAATATATAGGGTGTGCCATTTAAAAAAAAAATTAACCTGTGACTAATTTCTGCAATACCCTGTATATAAATATATTATTCTGCAAATAGCTTACATTGTTCTGTACAACTTTTGTATTTAACAATTTTATCTAATGCTAAAAACAAAAAAGTTAGGAGGGGAGCACATTATAAATGATCACCGTGTACAAATAAACATTTATAAAACATAACAAAAATACACTAGTTTTAGTTAGGATGTAGTACTAAAAAAATCTAATAACGTAGTTTAACGTGTTTGCGCTTTAAACTTTCAATCTATAAAATGTAATTCCAAGTCTGCTAACAATTCCATTGCTGTAGAGTCACCTCTATTCTTTGCATACTCTTATAATTCCTTTACCATACTAATGGCTTGTTGATAATTATTGGTGACAGTTGTTTCATTACTGCATTCAACTTGTTCATCAGAGTCATCAGATATTGATGTGGTTTCAGTTTGGACTACATAATCGGTAGGAATGGGGTCACTATTATGTTCTAATAGCATCTTGCATTATTGCTATGTTAATGAACTGGCCCAAATCATTATTATTAAATTAAACACTTCCACAACATCAATATTCTCTTTGTTTACGATTTTAACCATACAACTCACAAATATACTTTCATTCGGCGAAATCCTTTTACGCTGCCACGCATACGCGATTGGTTGCCGGTGAGTCTTCAGAGAGTTTTTGCACCGTACTTATTCGTCTCCTAAATACTTTTTAAATTTTTGTCCGCGTAATAGAGATGTATCAGATGTGTCCGTTAGAGAGGTTTCACTGTATTTTGAAATCCCCCAACTATGCCCCAATTTAACCGACTTCGTTTCTCGTACCGTTTCCGAAATCCCAATGGTGCAAGACGAATTTGCTACACACAGTATTTAACCGGTTATGTTATTACAGAATTTTCTGGTTCTTCTCTTTTTCCTTGGCCATTGTCATCGCCAGCTACTACATTTCGACAATCTACACCAAGTGGAAATCCAGCCCTGTCCTCATCAGCTTTAGCCCTGTAGACACCGATATCTCTACGATCCCGTTCCCGGCCATCACCATCTGCAATATGAACCAGGCTAAAAAAAGTGAAGCTGAAAAAATTTTAAAACAAGGGTAAAAACGATTATTAATGATTTTTTTTATATTAAATTACTTTATAAGATAGACAGAACTGGCACTGTTAAAATCACAGGGCCAACACTCCATTCATAAATCTGTTGGAAAGTGAGTTGGTGATTGTTTGAAATGTTATTGAAAATCAGTAATGGGTGGAAGAGTGACAAAACATGTTTGTCTCGCTAATGGCAACAATGTTGAAGTCTGGTTAAATCCAATAACGTTTAAAAGGTTATGGAGCGGCCTTCCTCGTTTCGGAGCGGAGCTAGTCTGGGCAAGAAGCCCAACAAGGGCGTATAATTTACTTTGAGATTCTTTACGTTTAACTATATTATCTATTCAAAAAGTGTAGTTTCGAATATGAGATATTTATAAAAAGATAGAAATATTGATCCAGTTTTTATATACAGTGTATCCAAGGATAGATTTAACTATTTATGCTTAGCATCAATATTTTTGGTGTATTCATTACTGGATGATACTCTCCAGATATAAAAGTGTATATTTCTAGCCAGATTGTCATATTTATCACTATCTTGCAAAATCCCAATTAAAAATTTGTAAATTTGACAATTACAGCTGGTTTAAGGTTAATCCGCAATTGCTCTTAAAATAAGTTATTTCTAATAATTTTACTATAAACTGTGAAAAGGATGATACTTTAAAAAAATGCACACACAAGCCACTAAGGTATATTGTACACTAAAGTGATTAATTAAATAAGTAAATTAAAATAATATGTACCTAAACAAGTTAGATCAAATAAATAAAAATAAATAAATAAATTATATAAAACCTGTCTTCACGTACTTGTTACACTGCAAACGTTGTTTAAATATAGAAAAATAAAAGATGTAAAATATTTTGACGGGACTGTTCCTTTCTTCAGTATTTTATTCCCATGTACATTACCTCCATAATCTTCTTTTGTGAAGTGTTTCTCACAAAGAACTGTTGCATCACCTGGACTATAATTATTCCTTCTAAGGGCATGTATCCAAATTTGGGGTAGGCTACGACCCTTTAGTATCCTAACGAAGTGGATAAACATTTGGTACATTCTTAAACAAACCGAATTTTCATAGTGATGCAAACTCAAAATCAAATTTTTAAATATATTTACTAACCTGTGAAATTTTAATTTAACACCATTGCATCTTCTAGTGAAGTATTTTATGGCCACACAAGACTCAACCATCTTGTAAATGCAAGATTTATATTAAGAAATAAACCAACTCGACTGCTTTTTGCCCGGACTAGCACCACGGACCGGTCCATAACCTTTTAAACGTCAATGGTTATATCAGAAATCATATCAATACAATCATATTAAAACATAACCATACTTACCGAAGAAAAGATAAATCCTTGCTTAAATGATCCACTCTTTTACAAACTATACATGAATGCACCATCATCGTTTATAATAAAGACGATTTTTCACCAATACTCACAAAAAAAAATAAAAACAACAAAAATATATAAACACTCCCTTAAAAGCAGCGAGTAGCAACAGTGTATTCTTTACTATAATCCGATCCATTGATAAAGTTTGATCTTTTGCCGGCGAGGGTAGTAACTTTTAACTTGATGTTGTCAGAGGCATAGGACAATCTGGCTATGCTGCAAGCATAACAGCAAGGTGGGGAGTGCACGTTTACATTCCTTACGTCGACTTCAAATGTAAACAATTCTATCTGGAGTTTGTAAGATCTTTGGTTAAAATGAATAAGCAACTGAAATTTTCTTATTTTTTGCATCATTTTGACTTTGAGGATAAATATTTTGTAGTAACAATCAGTGAGGGGGGGTCGCTCTTTGAGGGTTGGATAGGGAATTTTGTCGTCGCTTATCTCCTAAAATCAGAAAATTATTAATTTTTTAATTAAACCATACGATTTCACAGTTAGATAAAATTTTTTGTGAGTGAGTGGCTCACGTGTCCCTATTTATAAGAAAACTTGGGAAATTCTGGCTGCTTTACACCAGAGGCGGCAGAGGTTAATTGAATTAATTATATATTTTCATAAACATATAGATCTTTTTGATTAAATTATGAAAGAGGATCGAACTCTACTTTCATTGGTATCCAACATTTACTGAATCGGTCCATGAATTAGTGGAAAATTTTTTGAGTTGAAACTTCATCTTGTGGGGTTTAGCCCTGCTTGGCTAAAAACTAATTTGTGTGATACGTCTAATTTCGAAAAATCATGCCTTGGAACTTTATAAAACCTTTTTTCCCATTAGTAAAGTAATTTTTCAATGGGATCGGAGCCCAACAATACCTGTAATTCTCAAGTTAAATTGTGTTTTTACTTGGAAAGTTGTGGGGTAGATTTGATTTTTTCCGTTTTTACATGTTTTTGGAGGTGCTGAATCCAAATTTGGGTTTTCCTAGCAAAATTTCTTGACGCAACATTTAAAAAAAAAACAAAAAAAAATTAAAAATCTAATTTTTTTTTGCGGTTTTTTGCTCGGAAATAACCTTCCTAATCATAATAATGCTGAAGAATCCTGAAAGGACTCGACGTCCAGAAAGCTTCTGGTCCAGAGATGCGGCGATGAACTAACACCAGTATTTTGTAGACTTTTTAATTTATCCTACAAACAAGGAATATTTCCATCGTGCTGGAAGTCCAGCCTATATCAAAGAAAGCTAAGAGAACCCTGGCCAGCAACTATCGACCAGTCGCATTTTTTTTTATGATCAAACACACGCACCATAGGAAAAATCCATTAGGGCACTCTAGGAGTGGTGCGTGTGCGCAAAAAGCGATTCACGTTGGTTTTGAATCGCTGGAGGTTATATTCGTTGGGAAAAACGATCTCGGGAAGGTCGTTCCATAAGCATTGCTTTCAGTTATATCAAAAGTAATGGAAAAAGCTATTAACCAACATCTTCTAAAGTACCTGGAAGGCTTCAACATTATCAGCGATTATCAATATGGTTTTCGGAAGTCCAGATCAACTGGAGATTTTCTAGCCTATATCACCCATCTTTGGAACAACGCAATCGAACATCATGGGGAGTCTCAGGTTGTTGCACTGGATATTTCTAAAGTCTTTGATCGTGTTTGGCATGAGGGACTTCTGAGTAAACTGCGATCCTATGGTATGCCCAGTCGATTCTGTGCATGGTTGTCTAGCTTTCGCACATTTTCGCAGACAGCGTGAAGTATCATGCCTCAACAAAAACCTTTATGAAATTTTGGTTTGAGGTGACAGTAACCAAGTCGAATTTAACGCTAAAAACCCCAGGCAGCAGTTTTCTCTAAAAAGGTTAACATTAAAGAACCGGATATAGTAATGGACGGACACGCAATTCCAATGGCTTCATTTATTAATTTGCTGGGCGTCAATCTGGGAGGAAATATGTCTTGGCATAACCACGTTGTGGCAATCGCCAAGATAGCTTCTCAGAAACTTGGTGTACTCTTCCGAACCAGAAAGTTGTACACACCTCAACAAGTTTTGACACTATACAAAGCCCAGATTCAACCATCACTAGAGTACTGCTCTCATGTCTGGAGCTCTGCACCCAAACATATTCTTCGGCTAATTAATTCCATCGAAGGGAGGGCCATCCGTCTGATTGGAAACCACGAACTGACGAGGAACCTCGACAGCCTGTAACATCGAAGACAGGTTGGGGATTTGACTCTCTTTTACAGATATTTTCATGGAAAGTGCTCGCCTGACGAATATCAGAAATACACGACGAACTACTACCGCTCATCCATATGTGGTTAAGCTTAGTACTCCTCAAACTTCATTATTTAAGAATTCTTTCATCTTAAGGACTTCATCCTTATGGAACGACCTTCCCGATGTCGTTTTCCCAACGAATATAACCTCCAACGTTTCAAAATCAACGTGAATCGCTTTTTGCGCACACTCACCACTTCCGGAGTGCCCTAAAGAATTTTTCGTATAATGCTTGTGTTTGTTCGGGTTTGTTTTCCTCATATATTATTTAAGTTTTTTCCCCGACCAACCCTTCAGGCTCGAGCGATAGGTGAAAACTGACGTATTTCGGATATCTCCGTAAAACCCCACTTCTTACACTCCAAAACTATAATCTATTATTAAAAGACTGTCAAGGTTATTTATGAAAAGATGACAGTTACCGAGTTATAATAAATAAAAGCCAACATAATATTTTTTTTTTCCTTTTTTGCATTTTTTTAATACAAACAAACCCGAACAAACCCGAACAAAATTTTGTTAAGCAAACCACAGATTCAGATTCAGCACGCCAAAAAACATGTCAAATTGAAGAAATCAAAAGCATCCCAGAACTTTCCCGATATGGGCTCTCATGAGCACAAATTGATTGTATTATAAACGGTGTTTAAAAAACGTGTATTTGTGTGACTAAAAACGTGTATTTGTGTGACTAAAAACGTGTATTTGTGTGACTAAAAACGTGTATTTGTGTGACTAAAAACGTGTATTTGTGTGTAAAAATATGTAATTTTAAAAATTATTTAATTAAACCGGGCGATGCATCGTTGAGTTGAACATAGGAAATCCCATGTCATTTTTGAGGTGGTTTATAACAAAAACTTCATGATAACTTCTTGAAGGGGCCGACATGGTAAACCCATGTCTCGAATTTGAATACATTTTGGTAAGCCTATCCTAAGCTATTCAAAAATTGCAAAACCACGAAACTCTCATAGTTCAGGTAATACAGCAAACACCAGCAAATTAAAATTTGACATGGACACAACGAAAATTATTGACAGTGACAATATTTTCATTATTTTTTATGTTCAGATTTACCTCAATTTAATGAAAACTGTCAAAAATTAAAAATGCGAACGGACTCCAGACTAGTGATGAGCAATATGGTGATTATTCAATCACGTTGTGAAACGTGTAACGTGTAAATTTTTTTCTTGTCAATACACTTTTTTTTATAAAACGCATAATTTCCTATTTGTATAGAACTTCGTTGGACAAGTTATACAATATGTCTATAAATTCGGCTTAATAACTTCTGACCCGCAAATTTTTTTTACAAAATTTACTACTTTTTGTCGGAGGAATGACAGTACTGTCAAAATGGCGGATGGGCGCCATTTTGGTAAAGAGAAGGAAATAGGAAGACCCTTAGACAAGGGAAGAGAGGGGACGCGTAAAACCAGAAGCTATTTTGTTACCGCCTGGCACCAAACCGGGTTTAGCAGTGGCGTAACATGAATATTTTATTAGTATTATCCCAATACAAAATTATTTCGTATGGAATATGGAAGTAATATTTTTATTGATTGAATTGTTGTGTATCTTACTGAGGTTTGATATTAAAAATGTTCTTTTGCTTCTCAATAATTTATTGAATGCTTAGTAGATATTTATTTTATTCGTCAAAATTATAATTTAATATAGGAAAGGTTGTGTAATTTAAATATCTTTCAACTTTAAGAAAAATGTAAGATAAAAAAACAAAATGGTCGATTTAAAATTTATTACAAAGAAGCAACAACGACTTTTAACAGCCTCCTCAAATAGTTCTTCAGTTTTTTCTTTCTCGGAGTGTCTTCTTTCTGTTCAGTTAGTCCAGATGAAGTACCAGGTAAAACTAGTTCTTCATCAAGCTGATTTGAACTTTCGGTAGCCTGTAACAAAATTAATATTACATACATTATTTGAGATGTTTTTAAATTGAAGAGATTTTTTAGAAAATATTTAAAATATATTCTTCTTCGGTTGCGTTGTTGAAGTACCAGCTATATATAGTTCAGCATCATGTTGAGTTGACCTTTCAGTAGCTCGCCTTTTTAAACCCTGTAAAAAAATCAATATTATCTACATGCTTCTGTAATTTAAAATGTTTCTGTTTTTAAAATGAATAATTTTTTTATTCCAGAAATTGACTTAAAGTAAATACCTTGTTTGGTGGTATATATAGGTACTGGTAGTTCTGAAAATATTGTTGGACAGCACCTCCAAGTAATCGAGCTCTTTCCTCAACTTTATAAAAAAAGAACTTCTCAAAATGCTTTCAACAAACCCTGTAGGCAGGAGAAGGTGTCCAATCTCTAAGTCCCATGTTCTGCACCCAAATGTTTGCTTTTTGTTGATCTTTCGGAAATCTAAAAACAATACAACACTGTGGTTGAGCTTAGTGGTTTAAAATAAGTTTTAACAGGACGCCATCTTTGTGGAACGACCTTCTTGAGGTCGTGTTTCTCAAAGACTATGACCTTCAACGAATCAAGACAAACGTTAATCGCTTTCTTAAAAAAAATAACACTGGTATACATTCGAAATAATATAATGCTTTCACTAATAATTAACCAAAATTAAATAAGAAATAATTTTATTTTGTCAAAATATACAAATCATGCAGGTACGCCATTGAGTGACACGCCATATTCAAGGGCAATTAGCTGGTTCTTATTAGAAATCTTGAATGAAAAGTGCAACAAATCTAGTACAAATTACAAAGAAAGGTAGCTTGAACTATGGGCTTAAACATAGTTTCAAATAATATATGCTGCTAAACTTACAACGGAGATATCTAATATAAAATGAATACATGCAAAAAACACGAGTAGAATATTTACCGATGGAAAGTAATTCCAAGATCCTTTCGCTCATTTCTGCTTTTACAGCCACAACAATACACCATATTTCTATAAATACACTGAATCCTTTTGATAGCTCTTCACACCACAAATCACTGAAATATACTAGGTGCCACCTCGAATGTCTGACACCTAAAAAATGGCGGCGAATCAATTTTAGGCTTCACTTTCTGCGACGGCCCGTAAAGCGGAATTATCCGTCCCCTCTCTTCCCTTGTCTAAGGGAAGACCCCTCTTCCTATTTCATTCGCGATACAAGGGCCTATCGCGTACTTGATGATGCCAGAATGTTATTAAAATTAAAATTGCGGCGTTTTAAAAATTGCATAGTTATTATTTTTATTATCTTTCATTTACCGTCTTGCAAAAATTAATACAACTCCAGCTCCACTTTCTTGTATATTTCATGGTTCTCGAATTCAAAATGGCATAAGGGCGCCACCTTGATAACAAAATTGAATATGAATTGGGGTCATGCGGTTCACCATTTTAAAGTACTTTACGATACCAGAATATTGTGTCCCTATTCGTACCCAAAACAAAATGGCGGCTTTCAAAACAAAGTGACGGCTTTTAAAAAATAATATTTATTCTATCTCTTTCTTTTGTTATGTTAGTCTAGATTTTACAACTTGACATAATGCAGTGAATATCAGCCAAATGATAAATTGTAAGTTGTAAAATCTAAACTAAAATAGCATAAGAAAAAATCGTAAATATTATTATTTAAAAACCCGCCATTTTGTTTTGGGTATGCATAGGAACACAATATTCTGGGATCGTAAAGTACTCGATAGGAGATTTAAAATGATGTATTGCAAGATCCCACTTCCTATTCAATTTTTTTATCAAGATGGTGTCCATCCGCCATTTTGACTTTGAGCACCATGAAATATACAGTAAAGTGAAGCTCTCTGATTCCTACCACACTACGCCAAGTTGTATTTATTTTTCTAAGACGATAAATGAAATAAATGATAATAAGAAAATAATATCTATGCAATTTTTAAAACGGCGCCATTTTGTTTCCGTTGCGAATACGGAAGTAATATTCCGGCATCGTCAGGTACTCGATAAGACCTTCAAAATCATGTATCGCAAGACCCCTCTTCTTATTTGATTTTTTTATCAAGATGGCGCCCATTCACCATTTTGACAGTTAGTACCAGCCCGGTGAGACCTCTTATGGCGGGGATCGAAGCATATAAGTAGGCCGTGCAAGTGACGTCACAGCCAGGCAGGTTACTCCATACGTTTATCCTTTTGTGTCTATCGTTCTGTGTCAATATCAGACTCGGGTTTGTTCAATTTGACCTAGGCCATATTTATCATGATGCAGACAGAGACAGACATAGAATGCGAGCAGCACAAGTTCTTAAATTATTTTACAACCGAACATCCTTCGTCTGGAATGGAATAAAAATCAAGTAACATATGATTTATAATGTGATTGAAAATGGTGGAGGAAACGTCATTAAATTCTAAAATAATTTTTAATTTTCTATTCTTTTCACGAAAGCGGATCTTTTCGTTTTGTTGCTGGTAAGTAAGTTATGATTGAAATATTTTTTTATTAATTTTTATTCGTTATTGTTATTTTACATTATAAAATTGTCCCATTATGTCCCAAACTTCTCACGCAAACTAGCAACAAACACATTTTTAAAGAATTTTACTTAAATTTTACAATCTAAAAGTAAAAAGCTACAACATAATATTTACAGCTATATAAGTTATATTAACCCGTAGACTTTTGATATTATATATATTATTATAATAATTCTTTCCTTTCATAGTTTAGTTGCCAGGAGTATGCTACGAAACAAACAAATTGGAAGCCCATAATCATAATGATTGTGCATATATTAATTTACTTGGTTAGTAGCTATACATATAGTATTGTATTTACCTTGATTTGTTTGAAGTTTAAGATGGTAAAATATTTTATGTAAATTTTGATTTATTTCCTATTTTTTAATAAAACTAATTACAACCTTCTATCTATGAATTCTGTATTTCTAGTATTGTTACTAGTTCAATAATAATATAAAAGTATGTAAGGACAATTTTAAAGCGATATTTACAGCTGAAAACCTATGTCAAAATCCTAATATTTGATTTTCTCTACTTAGTAAATCAAATGAAAGGGTTTTGATGTTTTCTTTGCTTAAATGTCACTTTAAAATATTGACAGTAATACAAATTTGGACAAAAGTGACATTTGAAAGGCACGTGCGCGCCAGGCATAATGGATGTCGCCGTATCATCGCCTGCTTCGAATATTTAACACGTTAGTTTGTCTTCTTCCTGGTTATAAGTATTCGTTGGTTAGTACCGTTGTTCTTCCGTCAAAACGTAGCTTACCTTCCCTTTTAAAACACACCGAAATTTTGTAAAAATTTGCAGGTTAAAAGTTATTAAGCCGTTTCCCGATTTTGTACAAACACTGTATAAATTATTTTAGTTCCGATATGGAGAAAAAATTATTGGACGATTCTTGCGGCGGAAATGCAACGTTTAGCGACACGGACAAGATCGACTTGAGATCTCTACGAAATTTCTTAATACGGGTATGTATAGTTTATTTCAGCTTAGATTCTATGACGGGTTTGTTCGGGTGTGCGGCCACAATGACATTTCATTTCTAGTACTTAATATTATGTTTAAACCAGCGAATGGTTCACCGGTTCGCGAAAATATGGTTTTTTTAACATACCCATACAAATACAGGGTGACCAGTGGCGTAGCGCTACTACCGCGAACCCCCACAGTCGCGGGGGGGGGGGGGGGCTGAAAGCTTGGGGGGCCCGAAAGCTTCGAGTGCCGATAGAGCCTATTGCTAATTAGCAAATCTTTCAAATAAATACCAATATTACCAATGTCCACCTGATCTATATTTTGTCACACTGTGCCCGTAATTATATAAATTTGAAGAATGAAGCAATTGGTATATCAAGATCATGGAATATAAACCCGGAATTTGAAGATAAAAGACAATTAAAACCAAAAAAACACTTTGATGAAGCCAATACAAATTATCTATTTTCTAGTCGAGAAAACTATTTTAGGATAAATATATATTACAAAGTATTTGATATTGTAATTAACCAAATAGGTAATCGTTTTGAGGGAATGGAGTTATTTGTTAATAAATTTAGATTTCTATGTCCCCAAGTTCTAGTAACTTTGCCAGAAAAAGAATTATTTATGTCTGCAGAAACACTACAGCAAACATATTCCAGCGATCTGTCTGCGACTTTTCCTTTAGAGATAGCGTTGTGGAAAATAACACTATATCATCAAATTTTCCTATATCATTAACTCTTCCAGTAAGTGTTGCTACAGCTGAGAGATCCTTTTCCAAATTAAAAATCATTAAAAATTATTTACGAAATAGTTCCTTTCAGACAAGGTTAACCAACTTGGCTATCCTGTCTATAGAGGCACAAGAGGCGGCCAAAATGGATAATAACCATTTAATAAAAATATTTGCGGAGGCAAAAGCTAGAAAAAAACAATTTACCTCCTGAAAGCAACAATATAAGAATAATTTTACAATATAATAATTAAAATAGGCAATTGGCCAATTGTCTCGCACTAACTATTGAGATACCTATAATATTATATTCAAGATTTTGTTGCTTAATTTTAAATACTTTTGTTTTTATCTCACTGTAACTTTCAAGTATCGCTACCTTAGCTCGGTACCTAAAGAATTTTTTCGTGTTTGTTCCTTTTAGTTTTAAAGAATGATTTTTGTTTTCTTCTTGTTGTTCAATAATTTTATTTTTTGTAACGTTCTCTACATATAGGTTTGTAGTTTATATAATAAACAGTATTATCTAATTTTGTTTGTTTATATGTTTATATATAGCTCAAGCTTTTGATAAGGTGTGGCACGAGGGCCTGCATTGTAAATTATGTAAGCTCTTGCCTAACCAGTTTGCACAATTACTGAAGTCATATATTTCTGATCCAGCCTTTAGAATTAAACAGGAAGACGCTTACTCTGAACGTAAGGATATTAAAGCAGGGGTACCACAAGGCAGTGTATTAGGGCCAGTCCTTTATTTACTATACACCAGCGATATTCCTGAACTACAGCATGATACGATAGCCACCTTTGCTGATGACACTGCTATAATGACGGTAGGCAAAGATCACGAAGAAGCGGCATTGAAACTGCAAACATCACTTAACAAAATTAACAACTGGACTAAGCAATGGAATTCAAGAAAATGTATTGGCTGCTTGGACGAAATTCTACTCTGTCAATGTATAACAAAGTACTTCTGTACAAACAAATTCTCAAGCCAGTATGGACATATGGCATCCAGCTGTGGGGTTGTGCCAGTAAGAGCAATTTAGCAGTAATCCAGCGATTCCAAAACAAAGTACTAAGGAGCATAGTCAATGCCCCTTGGTACTGCAGAAATAGTGACCTCCATAGAGACATGGAAATGGATACCGTTAGCCAGGCCATTAGCGAATTCGCCAGGATTCATGAACAGCGACTTCTTCATCACGTCAATGTCGAGGCTATCCAGCTCCTTGACAATACGAACAAGACCAGGAGACTCAAGAGGATCAAACCTTTCGAGCTTGTGTAATTGTGTTGGTACGAAAGCAGATATCAGTGCTTGGGTACACATTAACAGTAGTGTAATTAGGATATTAGAAAAAATAAGGAACTCTAGTGAGTAAGTCCTTAGATATAAGTTTCGTAGCTGTAGTAAATTAGGTTTGAAAAATATTGCTCATTGATCTAAGTTGTGATCAGATTGTAATTTCAGTAAATGCCAATGGAGGTGTTTTCTAAAAAAAAAAAAAAAAAAAATATATGTTTATACAGGGTGAGTTTTTTAAAGTGTTACAAGGCGATATCTCGCAAACGGTTTAAAATATTTTCTTGAAATTTTAATGAGGTAATAGTGAGATGGGGGGACATATTTAAACATATTTTTGTTATCTACCTCCTTTCCCCATTTGAGGGGTGGGGGGTAACTTTGAAATTTTAAATGGGAATATGTACTTTTGTTTATTAAATTCGGATCTACGTAACAAACTACGTATTTATACAAAAAAAATTTTTGGTTAGCTCCACTGGTTACCGAATTATAATTAATTTTATTATTAAATTTCTATTGGATTTAAAAAATAACTAAATTTAAAATAAATCAAGTTCACTTATTTCAAAATTATTATTCGTTTACATGGAAATTCGTTGTTTTGACTTCAGTCAGTTGAGAATTTTTACATATCAACGATTATTTCTCAGCTTGGTCAATTGAACATGGAAGCGAATTTTATTGTGCAAGTTGATATGTTGTTAATGTTGGGGAAGTGCAGAAGAAACTACAGACAAGCTTCACTAAGGTGGGCGGAAAGGTTTCCTAACAACCTGAAATCTCACATGGCATTTAAAAGGCTGGAAACTAGATGTCGCACTACTGGCAGCCTGAAGTCAAAACCACGATTTCGGAAGCGAACTAAAACAGATGCAGATAGGGCAGTTGGAGTTTTAGGAATGGTAGCTATTAACCCGCATGTAGGTTCCAGACGGCTTGCTGCAGATGCTGGAATAAGCCAAATATCGGTTGTGACCATATTGCATATGTACAAATTTCATCCATACCACATTACACTCCACCAAGAGCTTTATGGGCAAGACTTTGAAAATCGCGTTACATTTTGCAATTGGGTAACAGGGCAAATGCAAGGAAATAACAGGTTTCTAAAGAATGTTGTTTTTTCTGATGAAGCTAGTTTCCAGAATTGTGGCCAGGTAGGATTTTAAGTTATCCCTTGTCGGTAGAAATTAATTTTTTTTTATTGTTTGTTTTCTTAAAGGTAAATAGACACAATATGCACTACTGGGCATCGGAAAATCCCCACTGGATGAGATCTGTGCCAAATCAACATCCTTGGTCAGTTAATGTCTGGTGTGGTATAATTGGAGATAGGGTTATTGGTCCGCATTTCTTTGAACGCCATTTAAATGGAGAAATGTATACAGATTTTTTAAGGAACGAATTACCACTATTATTAAACCAAAACATAAATCCTGACATGTGGTTTCAACAGGATGGAGCTCCACCGCATTATGTAATACAGGCCCGTAATCATTTAAACGAATTGTTTGAATACAGGTGGATTGGTCGAGCTGGTCCGGTCAATTGGCCTGCTAGGTCTCCGGATTTGACCCCTCATGACTTTTTCTTCTGGGGATTTATAAAAGACAAAGTGATGGCGACTGCACCTACAACTATAGACAATATGAAAGACCGAATCCGCTTTTCCTGCTTATTAGTGACACCTGAAATGTTAGAGCGGGTACGAAATTCGTTTAAAAAAAGAGTGAGAAAGTGTTTGGAAGTTTAAGGGAGACATTTCGAACATCTTCTGAAACATGACAGGCGATAAAGGGTAAATAATATTTTTTTAATTTTTATAACCTAATTAATTATAATTCGGTAACCAGTGGAGCTAACCAAAAATTTTTTTTGTACAAATACGTAGTTTTTTACGTATATCCGAATTTAATAAACAAAAGTACATATTCCCATTTAAAATTTCAAAGTTACCCCCCACCCCTCAAAATGGGGAAAGGGGTAGATAACAAAAATATGTTTAAATATGTCCCCCCATTTCACTATTACCTCATTAAAATTTCAAGAAAATATTTTAAACCGTTTGCGAGATATCGCCTTGTAACACTTTAAAAAACTCACCCTGTATATGTATATTCTTAATATAGGGTAGGGGGCCCTAACTCAATTTTCGCAGGGGGGGGGGGGCTATAGTTTGTCGCTACGCCACTGAGGGTGACCGAGATAAGGAGGGCATCTACGGATATCTTATTAATGGTATCAGATAGAATTTCGATTAAATGGGGAAAAAGTATCACAATCAAAGCACGAACAATATGCCGTACAAAAATGTGTTGGTAAGATTTTTAAGTTTGAAGTTATTTAAGAAAAACTGGCAGTGTTTGTTCAAACTTAATGCTTTAAACATCCCCAGATACCTTATCAATATTATTAAGAAACTTTGGGAAATAGGAAACTTACTGTAAAACATGGACCAAAACAATTACGCCCGTATTTTTTCCGACGATACGACCCTAATCACGCATGCAGAAACAAGTTTCAAAGCTGTGGCCAATTTACAAAGACTAATAACAGACACAGAAGCCTGGTTCCGTTAGTCCGTGTCCACAACGGCGCACCGACCCTCGCCCATAGCCTTGAACCATAGCACCGCACAGCCCTCGCTTGAGCTTCGCACACTAGTCCCTCACCATCGAAATATAAACATGGACTGTGCGTATATGAGAATGCATATAGATACTTTTGACTATATCGTTACTTGGATTTTTATGTAGGACAACACTATTTAAAATAACAATTAAAATGTTAAAAATTATTCCAGTATACTTACCTTATTTTTTTCTAATTAATTCATTTTTACGACACTGTTTAAACATATTTTTTAATGTGACATCCTGTATATTAACTGATTTTCCAATTTCACGTCAAATTCTAGACGTAATTTATGTAATATGGGCTTCATCGGAAGAAGATAACAACGCACAGTCCATGTTTATATCTCGATGTCGAGAGACAAACTGATCGACAGGCAAGGCAATGAGCGAGGGTCGGAGCGCCGTTAGTGTATGGCCACAACGGAGCACCGCACCCTCGCCCATAGCCTAGTACCATAGCACCGCACAGTAGTGTCCACAACGGCGCACCGAGCCTAGCTCATTGCCTTGTCTGTCGATCAGTTTGTCTCTCGACATCGAGATATAAACAGGGACTGTGCGTTGTCATCTTCTTTCGATGAAGAAAATATTATTTTAGACGCTAATATAACAAAGTGGTGTATATGTTCAGAATTTGACGTGAAATTGGAAAATAAGTTAATATACAGGATGTCACATTAAGAAATATGTTTAAACAGGGTCCTATTTAATTAATTAGAAAAAATAAGGTAAAGATTGTTTCACGAAAAATGGATACGACTTAATGATTTCCTGGGTAGGTCCCATTGTGTCGACAAGAGCTTGGCAATAAACAAGTGAAGTATGAAGGGACGGACTAAGGAAAACAAGTAATGATATGATTATATTAATGTAATCAAATGAAATAACATTTTTTTTAAATATTACTAGTCATATTTATTTACATTTATAATGTCATTCTATAGATAGTTCTGTTTCGCTATCGCTATCCTCATCAAAATTAATTATAATTGGATTAATTATACGATCCAGACTAATATACGAATTTTCTACAGTTATTACGTGACGGACTGAATTTTTCCAACTACCTGGGGGAATATCATTAAAGCATGTTCGTATTAATTCTACAACAGTAGAACTTAAAGTCGGAGAAATAGTTTCAGACCTAACCAGTGATTTTAACTGGTGCCACATATGCTCTATGGGGTTAAAAATGCAATAATAGGGTGGGAGTCGTAGCACTGTATGTCCAATTTCTTCTGCCAATGTGTCATAAACATATACTTTTTTTATACAAAATGTCTTTAAAACTTCTAAAAGATCACTTTTTTTATAACTTTCTTCAAAATATATATCATTCGCCGCCATGTAGTTCCGAATCTCCAATTTTGTATTATTTGATCTTGGAGCTTTATGTAATTGGCGAGTATGATAGCTCGCATTGTCCATTACTATCACGCTATTCTGAGGAATGTTTGGTAAAAGACAATTCTTGAACCATTCCTCAAAAACTAACAAATTTTACCACAAAAAGATATTTAAATATAAATTAAGCAACCTAACCTACCTGATGATGTGTCTATATTTAATTATAATTATTACAATCCGGCCCTTTCCACATAATAATAACAAACGGTCATAAATAATGGGATGGCCACAGGTACTTTTACTGCAGTCATTAAGTTATATCCATTTTTCGTGAAACAATCTTTATACTGGAATAATTTTTAACATTTTAATTTAGTGTTTAAATAGTGTTGTCGTACATAAAATCCAAGTAATGATATAATCCAAAATATCTATATGCATTCTCATATACGCACAGTCCATGTTTATATCTCGATGTCGAGGGACTACTGTGCGAAGCTCAAGCGAGGCTGTGGGGTGCTATGGTGCCAGGCTAAGTGCGAAAGACGGTGCGCCGTTGTGGACGCACACTAAGGTAAGCACCCACTGATCCGCTCAGAACGAACCGCACGCATCGCCCGAATCGCAAGAAAACATCCTTAGCATTGGTTTAAATGAAAGTGCGCTCACTGTATCGAGTCGCACGATTCGCACTGCCGTAAATGCGGCCAGGATTAATGAAAAGAATATTTCCTCGGCGCGTTCGATGCGGATTGATGACGTACAATGCAATGCCGGGTAGTGAGCGCAGTTTGCCGAATCGTAGTGGGCGTACTAGCCAAATTTTGTAGCGCTCGCTTCCACGTGCAGTAAACTTCTTGCTATCGTGAAGGCAATATGGATGACGAGGTGTTAATTACATTAGTGCAGAATTACGAAGAACTATACAATCTGAAACATTCTCAGTATTCCAACCAACAGCGAAGGGATAACGTATGGGAGGAGATAGGAAACATCATGAAATTATCAGGTAAATACATAACCTTTATTTCCAAGCATTCTAAATGTAGTTTACGTTAAACATGTTGTTTTCCGATACGGATTTTCTGCAACTGCCACGGTACAGAGCCTGCAGGAGAATTAAAATATATTTTAAATTCTTCTCTAACCCTTAACGCAGCGGTGCTTGCATTTCCACCAATTCCGTTTAAAGGTCGCAAACCGTCAATATCGGACAAGTTAACGTTTAAGTCACTTTCAGTCCAGTGGTGGTATCGTCCCTCAAATAATTATACAGACAGCAAGCAGCGAGAACGACCAAATTAATATGTTCGTGAGATAAACACAATTTGTGTTCGAAAATTCGGAATTTCCTTACTAAGATACCGAATGCATTTTCGGAAACATTTCGCCCTCGGCTAAGTCTGTAATTGAAAACCTTCTTTTCTTCGTCACCTTGGGCCACTTCTCGTGAATATGACCTTATCAGATTTGTGCGCAATGGAAATGCTTCATCGCCGATGATGACGTGCGGTAGAACTTGATTACTTCCAGGTAGCGCTTTGCTCGATGGAAATCCAAATTCATTCCCAAGCAATCTTTTTCCGAAATTTGAATGTTTGAAAATACTACCGTCTAAATTTCTCCCACAAGCCCCGACATCTACTGCTATAAATTTATACTTTGCATCTACTAAGCACAGCATAACAATGCTGAACGTTTTTTTGTAGCAAAAAAATTGTGATCCAGTGTGAGGAGGGGCTTGAATTACCACGTGCTTACCGTCCATAGCACCCAGTACGTTTGGAAAGTTCCTCATCAGGTTCTGGCATGACTATGGGTTGTAATTTGGTTCAAATGGCTTCACAAGTTGAATAGATAATTTCTCGTATAGTGCTTTCACCAAGACGGTAATTGAATGCCATGGACCTAAAGGAGTTTCCCGTTGCTAAATAACTAAAATAAAATTATCTGAATTAAAACGATTATTCCAGGCAAAATAGGTTATAGTGGTGGGGAAAATTAGTTCATAAATGTTTTAACTGATTTGGGTTTTCCGAAGTGCTCATACCAAAAGTTAAGAGTCGCGAACGATGGGCACGTGAAAATCACCGCAAAGCTCTGAACTTGCGTAAAACCAAAAGTGATCAAGCCTCAAAGAAAATGAAAACGCCAAAGTTTGATCAACAGTTGACATTTTTGGTACCATATCTATTTGACGAAGAATACGGGTACTCAAATATTCCTAAACCTTCGAGCCAAACATCAGCAGGCATTCTCGGCAGTGAAGGAGACGAAAGTGAGCACGCTGAAGAGGACTGCAGCCAATCAGTAAGCAGAGACACATCGCCTCCTCCTGTGGGTTCTGCATCATCGTCCACTCGTTCTGCACCTTCAACCCCTTTTATAGAACGCATAAAACGTAAATCCGGTGTGCAGCCAGCATCTGCAGCTTCTGTCCTAGAAGATTACTTGGAAGCAAGAAAAAGCCAATCTCTAAATAATACAAGTACTACTAAAAGTGAGGACGCCTTAACAAAGTTTTTCCTATCTATGGCAGTAGAGATAGATGGGGTGTTCTGCATCAATTTGAGTAGGTCCCTACTGCGCATGCGTGTCAGTGGTTTAGTGGTTTATAACAGTGGTTTAGTGGTTTATAACAGCTGTTATAAACAGGTAAACAGCTGTTATAAACAGGTAAACAGCTGTTATAAACAGGTAAACAGCTGTTATAAACAGGTAAACAGCTGTTATAAACAGGTAAACAGCTGTTATAAACAGGTAAACAGCTGTTATAAACAGGTAAACAGCTGTTATAAACAGGTAAACAGCTGTTATAAACCACTAAACCACTGACACGCATGCGCAGTAGGGACCTACTCAAATTGATGCAGAACACCCCATCTATCTCTACTTATGGCTGAAACGGTAAGAGGATTTCCGCTAAGGGATCAAGTTGACATTAAATCAAAACTATTTGAAATGGTAAACGCCGTAGAGGTCAGGATGCTCCCATGCGAAGCAAATGCAGACGGACCAAGCTCGCTGCCTACTGTCATCCCGCAGGGTCCAAATTCAGTTTTATCCGCATCAGCTGTTTCCTTCAACCCTCAAGGTGAAACTTTAAATAGTGGAGGCATTTCTCAGGAGGATCCTTATGGGCCCAATTACTATAATTTAGATTATCACACGCGTTATGGAGGTGATAAGTGTTAATGTTTTGTCTTTGCCACTTATTTTTATTAAAAAATTAAATAAGCTTACCGTGAAGTCACTGCGAGTCGTTCTTTAGCTCCAATTGCCCTTCTGAATGTTGTGTTGTTTCTAATTAATTGAGGTTGCAGTATATCAAGAAGAGCTACAAACTTCTCATGGCTCATTCTAAAATACTGAAAGAACTTCACTTCGTCCTGAAGCAGATCGGGAAATAATGCGTTAAATTCACCAAACATTGATCGTTTCTTGCATATATTGTGTACCCATACTTTTCTTTTTTTTACATTTTCCTCTTCTGCTAATACTATAAAACAACTATTAATTCTTCTTCACTGTCACTCATTTTGTGCACAGCAACTAAACTGCTCGTGACGGACGCCCAAAATCGCACTGATGGTAAAATTCGTATAGTGCGATACCGGTGAGTGAACGCATCTAGTAAAACAATGCGATTCGTGCGATGCGTGCGGCTCGTTCTGCGCGGATCAGTGAGCGCTTACCTTAATACCTACTATACGTTAAAAGCAATGGCGTAATGTATTGTCAACTCATTCAAATTTTCTTATTTATGCCGGTATGGTCAATTACCGGTCGAACTTAAATATTTTTGTATAGTAACTTTCTTCTAGGTTGGACATTCTTGTTCAGATGTCATAAAGGGATGCCAATGGGGCGGTAACAAAATTAACTGTTCTGATATATTCAACAATGAGCTCACGGACGAGGGACTTTGCTGCGCTTTCAATCGCTTGCCGAATGAGATCATATTTCGAAATACGTAAGTTTGATAAGTTAAGGTATGTATAGTTGATATTTGAGTCTCTAAAATTGGTAATGTTCATATCGATACAAAACTTGTAGAATATGGGGGTACCACAGGGAACGGTATTAGGTCCATTACATTTTTTAACATATTTGCATGACTTGCTTGATTTGTAGATAGATGGAGATGTAGTTAGTTTTGCTGACGATATAGTCTTATTTTTGAGGCTGAAACTTGGAATGAGTTAAAATATAAAGCAGACACTGAAATGAGTAACAAATACCAATGTATGGGAATACTATTATTTCACAGACCACCCGATGATATCTTATATATACAATAAGAACGTACTTAGTCTACACAGTAGCACTTCAAAATATTGTCACCAATTCACCCTGTATTAACGGTTTTCCACGCCGGGGTCAACAGCAAAGGAGGCGACATGAAAGAAGCGAGACCAGGGGGAAAAATTGTAGAAATAAGAAGAAAATTGTACATAGATAGGCAAATTTTAAATTGTAAAAAAATATTAGCAGGCAAAACCCAGGGGTTTGTAATAATTAGGGAATTTTGATTTTATTAGAAAGTTTAACAAAAATTCTTCGAACTTTTGTTTTTCGTGGGGGGGGGGGATGTGTCACCAATTCACCCTGTATTAATGGTTTTCCACGCGTCGGCTCTTTCTGCTGTCCCCGTAGCCCAGTACAAGTACGGCGCTGCGGGGGGGGGGGGGGGTTAACCCGAGTCCTGCTGGAGAGTGCCGAGGAGATCGATAGACACTTGGTGTACGTCTTCATCCTCGATTTGGTCTTCGGCTTCTTAAGTAACCACGACTGGTAGAACGAACCTCTCGCAGCAAGACAAGCGACCTAACAATTGGTGACATAGTCCCCATTCACAAGCAGTATAGTCGACTAAGGTAGGACTGGGTTTTTGCTAATTAATGTATTTAGGGAAAATAGATAATTAAACAAGTTGCATTATGAAATGATGACTCTATTATTTTAAACGTTCCAGTGAAAATATTATTTCAGATTGAATGGTACTACCAAGAAACGGAAGCCTTTTCCATTGATAGGATGTAACCACCTGCAGACCGTTTCGAACTCTGTTGTTCTCATCAGTACAGGGTAGTTGTATATACCTATCATCAGAGAGGACTCTATCTTAACGGCGTATTATCAACGGTAGTCGAGAAAATACGGCATCTCTTAGCTATCATCTGGAAAATAATAATTTTCCCATACATTGGTATTTGATAATTAATACCACCTGAAAAGTATAGACTTCTTATTTTTTGATTTATTCAAATAACGTCTGTTCAGATTGTGTGGGTACTGCTAAGAGATGGCGCTGAGCGCTGTATTTTCTCGACTACCGTTGATAATACGGAGTTAAGTTAGAGTCCTCTCTGATGATAGGTATGTACACCTACCCTGTACTGACGAGAAAAAAAGAGTTCGAAACTGGTCTGCAGGTGGTTACAACCTATCAATGGAAAAAGCTTCCTTTTCTTGATAGTAGGTACCATTCAATCTGAAATAGTATTTTAAAGTGCTACTGTGTAGACTAAATATGCCCTGATTGTATAAGGTATCATCGGGTAGTTTGGAAAATAATAATTTTCCCATACATTGGTATTTGATAATTAATACCACTTCTTGTTTTTTGAAATGAGTAAAGTTATTCATTACTTTAAGAGTAAACTTTTAACCATAAATGTCACAAAAGCTAACTATGTTCCCTTTACTTCATTGTAACAATATTTTAACAACCCTGCAACTGTGAAAGAGTGGAGATAAGCGGTTGTAGTAATATGAAGTATCTTGGCGTTTTCCTAGACTCTCATGTGAGAGTTCGTATAAATTTCTCAAAATGTAAGGTCACTTTTGGGAAGGTTTAAAAAGTTTAGGCGGGTTTTCAAGGAGAGGAAACTTACGATCCTCTATAATTTTCTCGTTCAGTTCCTATGGAATTGTTGCTTGGGGTGGGGCCACTAGAAACCATATTTTATGTATCAGTTACACACGGTCCCGAAATGGATTTTATTTTTATTTTTTTTTTTTTTTTTTATATAATCTGTATTTCAAAATTACATCGATATATACATAAAAAGTAAATAACAAGTGTAGTGTCCTTTATATACCACCACAGGACACTATCACTAGTTTCTATTATCACACTATAAACAAGGATTAACGTTATCTCGCATTCACGATGCTCACTGGTTCCCTGTCTTACCACGACTGACTTCGTTCAGTACTTACGTAACTCAGCGAAACAGTGTATTCGTCATCGGTGTTTATACCTACTTATTATTCATTTGAAGTAGTACACTACATCCCTTCTTTGTCAACAAAATTAAAGTTTCAACTTTTACTAACAATGTATTTATTGAATTGCCACTTGTACTAACACTAACTATATATTTTAATTTCCAAAAATTAACATTTCAACTTGTACTAATAATTATTAATTTACTTTCTAACTTGTACCAATAATCCTAGTTATACATTTTAATTTCTGGCTTGTACTGACAATACTAACTATACCTTAAGTTTAGTTTTCAGGTTCGTTATTACTATCAGGATTATCCACCACTTTCCATTCCCCATCCATCTTTTTTAAATGAACAGTATTTCTTCGATACACTTTCCCTGTGTCATCATTTTGGACGCAAACGTCTCCACAGTTTTGTTTGATAACCGTATGAGGAGTTGGACTAAAATTTGGAGTGAGTTTATTTTCTTTCACCATATTTTTAACATATACCTTATCTCCCTTCTCTAAGGTACTTTCTTCTGCCTTCCGTTTTCTGTCAGCATAGTCTTTTCCAGATTCCTTTTTTAATGTGTCCCGATCTCTAACTTCGTCATCGTGTGCGTTGTTCTCCAAATTTCTTATTGTTGGAATTTTATCCCGAAATTGCCTTCTGAAAAAGAGTTCAGCGGGAGGTTTTCCAGTTGTTGAATGAGGAGTTGCATTGTACATTGTGATATAATCCAGTAGGTCCTGTTTCCAATCCGATTTTGTGGTCTGGCTTATTTTTAAACGTTTAACAATATCCCTATTTTGCCGCTCTACCTCTCCATTCTGTTGTGGCCAAAAGGGAATTGTATTAAAAATTCGAATTCCTGAACTCCTACAGAATTCTCTTATCTCATTACAATTGAACTGTTTTCCATTATCAGCCGTAATGGAATATGGAAATCCTATTCGAGAAAATATTTCTTGGAGAATTTTTATCGTATTCGTCGCAGTTATTGATGTCATTATTTTGATTTCTTTGTAGCGACTAAAGTAGTCTATTATGACAAATATGTAGTGGCCACTTGGCAATGGCCCTAGAAAATCCACGGCGACATCCACCCAAGCTTCTATTGGCAGTTCCCGCCTTTTCATGGGATTTGGCTTACTTGGGGCAGAAACTGTACAGCCTTTACAGTTTCGAACTAATTTTTCGGCATCGGAATCTATCTTAGGCCACCAAACTTTAGTACGAAGTCGACTTTTCATAGCTACGATTCCCGGATGCCCTTCATGGGCTGCTTTAAGTACAGCCTCTCTAAGCTTAAATGGTATAACGATTTTATTTCCTCGTAACAGAATGTCATTGTAAAAACATAATTCAGCTCGGAATGGTTGAAAATGCTTGATTTCCTCATCTGGCTGATTTGAATACATCCAGTTACGTACCTTATTAATTTCCTTATCTGCTTTTGAGTAATTTTTTAAATCTTGTAATGATACGGCTACTGGCTTTGAGTGTTCTACAATTTGTTGAATATGCTCTTCGTTATCAAACGAGCTACTGTGTAGAGTATTAACACAGAGTCTGGAAAGTGAATCAGCTATGTTTGATTTTCCTGGTTTATAAATTACCTTAAAGTTGTATGCCTGTAGCCGGAGCACCCACCTTTCAATCCGAGCACATGGCTTCGATTTTTCGCCGAAAATGATTTCTAATGGTTTGTGGTCTGTAACCAGCTCAAATTCATTTTTTCCAAATAAGTAAATGTGGAAATGTTCAACTGCCCAAACTAAGGCCAATGCCTCTTTCTCTGTCTGACAGTATCGTCTTTCGCAATCGGATAAACTTTTATTGCCATATGCTATTACTCTAGGACCTTCGGAGTCATACTGTATTAAAACAGCCCCCAATCAGCGACCACTTGAGTTCTATCTTCAGGGTCATAATACCCCAATGTTTTAATGTGGGATAAAGCATATTTTAGTTTGTGGAAGGCGATATCTTGTTGTGTTTTCCAAAACTTACTAATGTTAGCGTTCTTTCCTAATTTAAGTCGCAGTATTTCTCTTAATGGTTCAGTGAGCGTTGCCAGATTATCAACCCATTTACCAACATAGTTTACTAACCCCAAAAAGCTTTGCAACTCTTGCGTAGTTTTAGGAGAACGGAAAGTTTTGATAACAGCGATATAGTTATCTAAAGGCTTAATGCCTTTTGGTGATAACTCGTGCCCCAGAAACTGAATTACGGATATATTATATATGCATTTGTTTTCATTTAAGAGGACATTGTTATCCTTTAAGATATTTAATGTGCATTGTAAACGTATATTATGCTCAGTTTCATTTCGGCCAAAGATAACAATGTCATCAATGAAGTTGGTAGTTCCCTCGCAGCGTGAAAGGATTCTCTCCATGATTTTTTGGAACATTTCTGGAGCACAAGAAATCCCAAAATTAAGACGTGTATACCTAAACAAACCTTTGTTAGAAATAAAGGTGGTTATATATCTCGAACTCTCATTAATCTCGATTTGATGGAATGCGTTTTTTACATCCAACCGTGAAAATATTTTAGCTTTCCTGAAGTTTGGTACTAACTGGTTCATAGTTGGTAAAGGGTAATTTTCCCTTAATATTGCCATATTTGCCCTTCTCATATCAATGCAGATTCTTACTTCACCATTTGGCTTTAATACTGGTACCATTGGTGAGATCCATTTTGAAGGACCATCCACTAATTCAATAATATCGGAATCAAGTAACTCCTGAATTTTTTTGTTAACTTTATTTTCAAGAGGTATTGGAATTCTTCGATATGATTGAATTATGGGCTTGACAGTATCATCAATGGGAATATTTACTAACACGTTTTTAAATTTTGGAAAGGCAGATATGGCATTGACCTGTGAAGTAGCATCTACACCTATTCGTAAAACTCCTACTAATTTTGCTGTATCTTTTCCCAAAAGATTTTTTGAGCCATGTTTTACGACATAAAAAGTGGCAATACTTTCTATGTTATTAACTTTTATTTTAGCCTCAAAACTGCCCAAAACATCTAATGGTTTATTACTTGCATATGCCATAAAAATTTTATCTGGCCTTTTAATTTGATTAGACACAACAACTTTCGAATTTTTTAGATAGTTCCACGTCTTTTCGTTTAAAATATTACATCTGCTACCTGAGTCGATTACTAATTGTACAGAAACCCCACCAATATTGCACAGTATGTCCGAATCGTTGTCTATATGAAAAACATAGTTAATGTCGTCATCCTGATCTCGCTTTGGCTTCTCAAACTTGGGTTTCTTTGCTTGTTTTAATAAAAACTTCTGTTTGTGTCTCTTGTTTGCGGCTGTAGCATGGCAGTGTTGACTGGTGTGACCCTTGATGCCGCATCTTTGACATGTCGCGTTCTTGTCCGGACAATGGAACGATAAGTGATTTTTGGATTGACATCGGTAACACGATCTAGAGTTACTCGTATTTATACTAGTTCCTGGTCGGTAATTTCTGGATAACACCTTATTAACCTCAAATGAAGGTTTTTTCTCACAGAATTCCTCCATTTGCCTATTTAGTGACTCAAGCGCATTGGCTTCCAATATGATTCCGTTTAATGTTATCGAATCACCAGTGGTAAGTATTTTCTTCCTTAAATCGACTGAATTGCACTTTTCAACGATTTGGTCAATTAAGGTGTCTTCAGTGTTTGTAAATTTACATTTTTCGGCTTGATTTCTTAGCCGCACCAAGAATTTTTCAAATTTTTCTCCCGCCTCTTGTTTTATTAGACGAAAAACATGTCGTTCAAATACTTTGCTTTGTTTTGGTGCAAAGTATGCATCTAGCTCTTGCAACGCTATTTTGTATATATCTGTGTCTTCCGAATCGGGCTGAACATGAGCGCCGGGTAGGTTATAATAAATTTCTTGGATTCCCATTCCTCCCACATGTAATAAAGTCGCTCGTTTCTTTCCCGGACTCTCGATATTAGCAGCATCCAGATAAATTTCTAACGCTCTTTTCCACCTTTCCCATTTTACCCCTACAGAGCCGACTTCACCATCGCAATCGAAAGGCTCTAATGCCGTAAGGTTTGACATATTTAGGTACTGTAACAAAACGTATATTATTTTACTTTACATTATTTATAGTGTACAAATTTAGGTCATACAAAAATGAATAAAATATTGGTTTTACTTTTAAACTTTGCTATGGATAGCAACTGTAAATTGTACTGTTTATGTAATGTCATTCACGATGCTCACTGGTTCCCTGTCTTACCACGACTGACTTCGTTCAGTACTTACGTAACTCAGCGAAACAGTGTATTCGTCATCGGTGTTTATACCTACTTATTATTCATTTGAAGTAGTACACTACAACAAGTAAAGAGAAATGTCGTCAAAAAACAGAACAAAAGCAAATTTAGTTGTTTCAACACCTGTACCTTAATAAATAAATTTAATTTTCATAATTACGTAAGTAATCGCTTAACGTGTAAGGTTCTAAATCAGTTAAAAAAAATTTCAGTTCCTTTTTAAATAAACGTTCAGTTGGTGCGTTCTTAATTCTAACATTCAATTTATTATATATAGTACATTCTAATACACATATATTTTTTTTGGTCAGTCTGATTTAATCCGTCTATAAAAAATCTTTTTCTCTAGCTGTTTTGTCACCGAAATCAGTATGCCGCCGTTGTTGTTCTAGCTTGTGCAAATAAGCTGGACATCTAGGATCTCTAGCAGAGTGTATTCTATCGGGCAGTTTCATTCTTTTGCAGTTAGGACAATCTAATGGACTATCTTCTGTGCATCGATGACTTTCGTGCTCTTTACCGCATTTATAACAGCACAATATTCATTTACAGTGTTTAGCAGTATGTCCAAAATAGCAACACTTAAAACACATGGTTAGATTGGTATATTCCTGTACATATGCCTTCATCAAGTCAAAAGTTACATTCTCATTTTTTATAAGCAATTTGAATATTTCTGGTTTTGTTTGGAATATCCAATTTTCTTTGTTCTTGTTTCTACACTCTTTTTCCGTAATGAATTTGATTTGAGTTTTCAAATTTTTGTCCAAATAGATCCTTTATCTGTGGATTATCCTCTATAAGTTCACTTATAAACTCTTCAGGTGTATAACCTTTTTCTATTCCACTGATCATTAGCATTGGTTCGTTATTCTCCAATTTTTTTGTATGAAAGTTACTTTCATTTTCCAATAGATTATGCAGTTTTTTGTTTTGATTATCGTCATGACACTATATGATTACTCCGCCATTTTGCAAAAGTTTGACTCTCTTAAATGTTTCGTTGCCTTGTCCATTTTTACATAAGTTCTGTTTAATTTCCTTAAGTACCTGTTTTGAGTCTTTGTCTTCCCTTGGTCTGATTAGAATCTCATTTTTCTTACTTTGAGGGGGGGGGGTGACCCATTTCTGGACTCCAGTTTTTTCTTCTGGATTTTTGTCATCGACTCTTTTTATTACCGAGCTGTAGGTTTTCTGGGGAGTTTCGACTACTACTATTGTATTTTCTTTGGTGTTACTTAATTGCGGAAATTCATCTTTTGGCTGCGGATTTTTCATAGTCACCACTTTATGTTGAAGAATAAAATTTTCTTTTTCTAATTGGCCAATTTTGTACGCTAGACTAGTAACCAGCGAATGTATTTTGAATGTAGCCTTTCGATGTTCTCTTATATCATTTTTGCTATTTTCTGGGTTTTCCGTAAAATCATTAATAATTTCAAAGGATTTTTGGAGAGTTTGAATCATATTTTCAGTGTTATTATGCCCAGCGGTAAGTGATATGTCATTAATCTCTTCAACCTCCTTAACAGGGTAATGTTGCGAATTTTTTGTCTGTCTGTGGTTTCAGGACTGCTTGAAACAGATCTTAGTCTTTTTTGCGAGTTTTTTCCCTCCAATTTATCAGTTCCGGTTGTAGGCGGTGTTCTGGTTATGTATTTTTTAGAAGTAAAAACTTCATCGTAGTTTTCATTTACTTTTGGTTCAACCTGTATGTTAACTTTGTTTACAATATCATTTGCCTCTTGTTTGTGTTTATTTTTATCAAGATTAGTTCCTATCTCGAATGGTGTTTTGGCAAGGTCACGGGCAATTTTATTTACATCTTTTTTAGTAAACGATGACCCCACTGAATGACTTCTAGTTCTTCTATTAATATATTCCCTAACATGTTTGGAATCACTAGTTAGTTTTTCACTTTTGTTATCCATGTTTTATTGCCATCACATCGATACGAAATTTAAAACTTAAAATTACAGCAAACTTAAAAAAAAAACTCGAGTAAAAAGCGGAGCGATTTTAAAAACACGTCCGTTCACTTCAACGGTTCAGAACAATTTTAAAACGTATTTATAAGAAGGATTATACTTACCCCAGCGATTTATTGTTTTCAGAACCTAAAATATTTGATTTACGACGTTCGGCAGTATAATTTTTAAATAAACATGAATTGGTGATCATAGATCACAAAAACCCGACTCGTCAAAGGGATGTTATGGTGCATATTTCTACGATAGAAAAGACCATAAAAAAACGTAGTTATCATTTCCTAGGCCCTATAACAGTCAAGGGCGGATCCAGAACTTCGGTTTGTTGGGGGGGGGGGGGGTCAAATTTTGTTTGGGGGGGGGGGTCATGCATGGAAAAATTACGAAAAGTATTAGCCTGCCGCGTTAGTGAAACCGGTATATATACAGTGAGTCCCAGAAGAAATGTCTAAATTCATTTAAAATTCAGCGGTAAGTTTTTTCAAAAAACGCTCGTACCCGTCGATTTTGATTTTTTAATTTTTTTTTTGTGGTAATTTCATGTATACAGGGTAGCTCAAAAATAAGTTACGACCTTGATGGTCATTTTTTCAAATGAAAACATATATTTTTTATTTCATTTTTGAATTTTGCATTGAATTCTAAGCATGTTTCATGTACCATGTCCTATACATAAACTCAACAGTTATTGAAAAAATTAGGATTGAACATATCTATAAGTAAGACCTGTTTATTAAAAAAAAAACACAACAAAATCAAATTAAATGTTGAAAATGTGCGCCATTTACGGCTTGACAATATCCAAGACGATCAATAAACTCTCTTTGCACGTTTCCAACCATTTCCGGAGTTATGACACGCACTTCTCTTCGGATCCTTTCTTTCAACTCCTGCATATTGTTTGGCCTGTTAACAAATACTTTTGATTTGAGGTAACCCCACAAAAAAAAGTCCAGCGGAGTTTGGTCTGGGGACCTAGCCATTCGATAGGTCCTCTCATTCCAATCCACCGATTGGGAAAGGTTTCATCCAAAAATGTGCGCACAGTGGCCGCATAGTGCGGAGGAGCACCATCTTGTTGGAATATCAGTTCTTCGTCAGGGGAGTCTGAATCCAATGGATTCAGAAATAAAGCCACTAATGCTGGAATTAATTCTAGTTGGAGAAATTCGAGATATACTTGTCCAGTTAAAGACTGTTCAAAAAAAAATGGACCAATTACTCTTTAGCGTACGATTCCACACCAAACATTAATTTTCTTAGGGTACTGGCTGTGAACCTATATCATCCAATGCGGATTTTCTGTTGCCCAATATCGACAATTTTGTCTGTTCACATTACCATTCAAATAGAACGTAGCTTCATCCGAAAAAATAATATTTTTTACTAAATTATTATCTAGATTGCACATATTTTGCATGCGTCCGCAAAACTCACTTCGCCTATCGAAATCATCTTCAAATAACTCATGCACTGGAATAACTTTGTATGGGTGATATTTGTGCTTTTGAACTACTCGGTGAACAACAGATTTCGGCATGTGAAAATCGGCCCCAATGTGCGACAGGGGAGTACATGGATTTTCTTCCAAGGAAAGCAAAACGTCAAGTTGTTCATTTTCATCTCGAGTAGGACGACCAGATTTAGGCAAATCTCTAACATGACCGAATTCTCTAAACTTAGCCTCTATTCTACTCACCATCTTTTGACATATGGGAGGACGATCAGGATGGATTTCATTAAATAATTGGGCTGTTTCTATTTGAGTACGTGTTTTATCACCAAACCCAACCATGCATAGAATTTCAATTTTTTTCCATTCCGTTAACTTCACCATTATTGTGAAAACCGCAACTTTGAACGCTTTGCAATAATTATACTTATTTGAAATAAAATTGTCATACAGTTTCTATGGAAATAAACGGTGACAGTGAGACAGTACACTCTTACTTATTATGGAGCCCAAAATGCCATATTGCCAGAAGATTTGATAGATCGTTGGATTCCCTAAATGATATGTTCAATCCTAATTTTTTCAATAACTGTTGAGTTTTCATTTGAAAAAATGGAGTTGATGGTCGTAACTTATTTTTGAGCCACCCTGTATACATGAAATTACCACAAAAAAAAATTCAAAAATCAAAATCGACGGGTACGAGCGTTTTTTGAAAAAACTTACCGCTGAATTTTAAATGAATTTAGACATTTCTTCTGGGACTCACTGTATATGGTATTTTTCGTGTTAAATTGATGGTTTGGGGGGGGGGGGGGGGTGTCATGACCCCTAATAAATTTGGGCACTGATATTTGATTCTTTATTACCTCCCAATCAAATTGCACCCTATATCTCGGAATATAAGAATTTCCGTGAACGTGTTTATTTAAGTGGATTCGGTGTTCCTCTAAACGAGTTTTCTGCTCAAGCGTTTATTACTGATTTATTAAAAAAAAATGTTCAAGGAAAAATAATTTTGTAATGCTAGAATTGAAGGAAAGTGTATATTTTTTATTTCGGAAAATTTTTAGATGTAATTTTATTTTCTTTACATGTGCCCCGAAAGTGCCTCTTTTCATGCATGTTCACTTCACCGAAAGTGGCGTTTTCCAAGAAAGCGGGCGGGAAAGTATCGAAGCGGGCGGGAAAGATTTTTTCCGCCCGCTTCGAGTCATCATGTGCTCATAAATCAATAAAACCAGAATTGCCCGTGCGGGATTTGAACCCGCGACCCTCAGACCGCCAGGCGGACACTCTACCCACCGAGTCATACTTCAAGCGATAATAAATAGCGGATTATATATAATTTAAATTAGCAGTTAATTTTTCAAAAATGTTTTAGAAAAATGTCTGAAGAATTTCTTTATTTATATGGCCTCAAAGACTCGGGCACTTGTAAAAAAATAAGTAAAACCAGAGATGCCGAGTGCGGGGTTTGAACCCGCGACTCTCAGATCACAAGGCGTACGCTATGCCACTAGGCCACCGAGCCTATTTGTCAAAAATAATAAATAGATATTTACATTCTCCATGCGCGAGTGTTTTCATGTCATGTAGACAGGAAAACTGTCTGAAGAATTTCTTTATTTATTTGGCATCAAAGCTTCGGAGCACTTGTAAAAAAAAATACGGTACATATCTCGGGCCGTCGGAGGCTTTTCCGCATCTCGTCCGTAAGAGCCTCTTTTCGGCCCTTGATATGTAATGTACTATTACTGTTCCATGTAGAAAGAAATTGTGGACTCTCTTCCAATTATCAATCAAATTTAGTCATCTATCGTTCGACATTTTTTTTGTAACTGCAGCGTTCGCATAAAAAGAGAAAACTCCGTTTTTCAGTGCTAAGAATTGAAGTCTAGACCCCGATCACGTTCGGTCTCTTTCTACCGGCGTACCGCGGACGCTCGACATATGGTTCTAATGGCAAGGGAAGATCCAATTCGCCTCGTGCCTACAAAGCGCGAAATAAACAGGGGTCAAACCGGAGATTTCGACTGACTTCTGCATCCTCTTAAACTAATTTACTTAGAATATGGTAACAAATAATTAAAGATTGTTTCACGAAAAATGGATATAACTTAAACTGCAGTAAAAGTATCTGGGCGATCCCATTATTTATGACCGTTTGTTATTATTATGTGGAAAGGACCGGATTGTAATAATTATAATTAAATATAGGCACATCAGGTAGGTTAGGTTGCTTAATTTATATTTAAATATCTTTTTCTGGTAAAATTTGTTAGTTTTTGAGGAATGGTTCAAGAATTGTCTTTTACCAAACATTCCTCAGAATAGCGTGATAGTAATGGACAATGCGAGCTATCACAGTCGCCAATTACATAAAGCTCCAAGCTCAAATAATACAAAATTGGAGATTCAGAACTACATGGCGGCGAATGATATATATTTTGAAGAAAGTTCTAAAAAAGTGATCTTTTAGAAGTTTTAAAGACATTTTGTATAAAAAAAGTATATTTTTTTTTGAAGTAGTCCATCTCGAAGTGGAGTGAAGTTGCAAGGAGGTAAAGAAACTCACAGTCTGCTCCACTAGTTTAATAATCGTTAATAAAAACCATACATGTTTCGAAGGCTTAAATCTTCATCCTCAGTGAAAAATACAACATCAGAAGAAACTTATGACATTGTTAAACTGTAAAGAAGAAAAAAGATGTTTAAATAAGTTGAGTTTAAGCAAAAATAGTTGAAAGAAATGAAATTGACTGAATAAAGTAGCATAATTAAAGGAGAGTAAAAAGTATGAAAACTCTTTCTTACCTAACAAAGCAGGAAAAGAAAAAGTTTTATATGATTATGCAAAAATAATAAAGAATAAAAACTAAAGTTTTCTTCTTAAACCGAATCAATAGAATGCATGATTAAAATTTTGAATTTTATATAAAATTTATTCATTTTGAAAAAAATTTTTAAACAATTTTTCTTAGGTTAAAGTGTCAGAAAAAGAAATCAATGTCACAAGCTAACAGGTTCAGGTAAAAGTAACAAAAATGTAACAAAGAGGGAATAAAGTGAAATGTTAGTAACAAGGAAGAGGTATACTGGAGTAGGAACTGATCATAAAGGTTATAGTAAATAAATAAGCAAAAATCCGAACGTGCTGCCATGGAGTGTCATATGTCGTAAAAATAAAAATATAGCTTTTTCAAAACAGGGAATTAAATAAAAAAGAACAGTTGGCCCTCAACCGATAGGTGGCGATACGAACTGGAGCTGTTTTATTTGAAAAGTGACGACAGATAAAATTTTTAAAGGGGGGTGAAAAAATTGTTGTAATATACGTTAGCAAAAGAGGTTAAGTGAAAATAGGAAAGAAAACAAAAAATATAAAAAAGTTAAGTAATCATTTGGTCAAGAAATTTAAAGAATTGAAGAAGTTTAAACAAGAAAATTTAATTTGGTCATTAACACAATTCAAATTTGGGTCTTTTAAAGCCTTGTGTATTTCAACGATCTCAAGTAAGTTAAGGGTGATGCCCTTGTCCCAAACATGCAAAACCTTAGTACCAGTCTCAGGATCAAAAGAATGGTTGCAGTTGTGCAGTGGAGCAGACTGTGAGTTTTTTTACCTCCTTAAAAAAGTATATGTTTGTGACACATTGGCAGAAGAAATTGGACATACAGTGCTACGGCTCCCACCCTATTATTGCATTTTTAACCCTTTTAATCTTTACCTCCATTAGTTACAAAGTAAGGGTCAAATTACCGTTGTCATGTTTTTTTATAAAAAAATTCCTTTAGTGAATTTTATCTCAGAAAAAGTTAGAGATGGGCATAGGCAATTGTTAAAGATTGTTTCACGAAAAATGGATATAACTTAATGACTGCAGTAAAAGTACCTGTGGCCGAACAAACCCATTATTTATGACCGTTTGTTATTATTATGTGGAAAGGACCGGATTGTAATAATTATAATTAAATATAGGCACATCAGGTAGGTTAGGTTGCTTAATTTATATTTAAATATCTTTTTGTGGTAAAATTTGTTAGTTTTTGAGGAATGGTTCAAGAATTGTCTTTTACCAAACATTCCTCAGAATAGCGTGATAGTAATGGACAATGCGAGCTATCACAGTCGCCAATTACATAAAGCTCCAAGCTCAAATAATACAAAATTGGAGATTCAGAACTACATGCCGGCGAATGATATATATTTTGAAGAAAGTTATAAAAAAAGTGATCCTTTAGAAGTTTTAAAGACATTTTGTATAAAAAAAGTATATGTTTGTGACACATTGGCAGAAGAAATTGGATATACAGTGCTACGGCTCCCACCCTATTATTGCATTTTTAACCCCACAGAGCATATGTGGCACCAGTTAAAATCACTGGTTAGGTCTGAAAATATTTCTCCGACTTTAAGTTCTAGTGTTGTAGAATTAATACGAAAATGCTTTAATGATATTCCCCCAGGTAGTTGGAAAAATTCAGTCCGTCACGTAATACCTGTAGAAAATTCGTATATTAGTCTGGACCGTATAATTAATCCAATTATAATTAATTTTGATGAGGATAGCGATAGCGAAACAGAACTATTTATAGAATGACATTATAAATGTAAATAAATATGACTAGTAATATTAAAAAAATGTTATTTCATTTGATTACATTAATATAATCATATCATTACTTGTTTTCCTTAGTCCGTCCCTTCATACTTCACTTGTTTATTGCCAAGCTCTTGTCGACACAATGGGACCGACCTAGGAAATCATTAAGTCGTATCCAATTTTCGTGAAACGTACTGTACACCTTAAAGTTAAATGTCGTACTTACGAAACACCCAGTATATATAAGTACAAATATATTTGAAATATTGATTTATTTTTAGGAAAAATATAAGTCGGTTGTTAAATCAGACATACCCGACCAACCTTATTGATTGGGACCCAGAAGATAAATACGACCCAGATGACTCAGTCGACTACCTTCCCAAGAGACCACTGGGTAAAAAAGTTAAATAAATTATGGAAAAGCAATGAGAAAGTGAAATTTATTTTTAGCCATCTTTGTTGAACAAAGTCGGAAATAATAAAAACCGAACCGAAAAATTTTAGATTTTTCCAAATATCTTGAAAGCCCCTGCATTTCCATTTTTTTTGCGGCATATTAATGGGCCGATAATTTTTTTTTTTAATGATCACACACAAGCACTATAAGAAAAATCCTTTAGGACACTCTGTGAGTGGTGCGTGTGCGCAAGAAGCGATTCACGTTGGTTTTGAATCGTTGGAGTTTATATTCGTTTGGAAAAACGACCTCGGGAAGGTCGTTCCATAAGGATGAATTCCTCCAGATGAAAGAATTCTTAAATAATGAAGTTCGAGGAGTACTAAGCTTGACTACATATGGATGGAAGTTATTGAGGTGTGTACAACTTTCTGGTTCGGAAGAGTACACCAAGTTTCTTAGAAGCTAGCTTGGCGATGGCCACAACGTGGTTATGCCAAGACATATTTCCTCCCAAATTGACGCCCAGCAAATTAACAGATGAAGCCAGTGGGATTGCGTGTCCGTCCATGACTATATCCGGTTCTGTAATGTTAATCTTTTTAGAGAAAACTGCTGTCTGGATTTTTTTAGCGTTAAATTCGACTTGATTACTGCCACCCCAAGCCAAAATTTATTCCAAGTCTTTGTTGAGACGGGATACTTCATGCTGTCTGCGAAGCTCTGCGTCGGCAGCCGATGTTTGTGCATTCAAAGAGAAAGATGAGATAAGTGTGCTATCGTCAGCAAAACTAAATATCGGGTTTTTCGTTTACACTAAAAGGTCGTTAATATAGAGTAAGAAGAGAATGGGAGACAATATGGACCCTTGAGGAACACCGGCATTGATGGTGAAGGTGTCTGAGAGAAATCCGTCAATCGCCACTTGCAGAGAGCGGTCCTTAAGAAAGCTAGGCAACCATGCACAGAATCGACTGGGAATACCATAGAATCGCAGTTTACTTAGAAGTCCCTCATGCCAAACACGATCAAAGGCTTTAGAAATATCCAGTGCAACAGCCCGAGACTCCACAGACATGATGTTCGATTGCGTTGTTCCAAAGATGGGTGACATAGGCTAGAAGATCTCCAGTTGATTCCAGCACGATGGAAATATACCTTGTTTGTAGGATGAGTTAAAAGTCTACAGAATACTGGTATTAGTTCATCGGCGCATCTCTTGAGAACTATAACAAGAATTTCGTCTGGAAAAGAAGCTTTCTTGATGTCGAGCCATTTCAGGATTCGTTTGACGACGCTGACGGAACACGATTTCGGTCATTTCGGATTGAACTGCAGGAATGTTGGGTGGTGTTCTTCCCTGGAAATCTACAGTGGAATGCGAGGTAAGTTTGCTTTGTCTCCGGCTGTGGATGCTATTGTACCATCGGAACGTGTTAACGGTGGAATAGTTGATTTGGCGGCCTGAGCGACCGACCAAAAGGACCTTGATCCGTTTGGACAGTCAAGAAATTTGTTTTTGATCCTCACGTTATGGGCTTCTTTGCTTTGATCTATTGTTAGCTTACATTGGTTTCGAGCTGTAATAAAGATGGTACGATTCTCAGTGGTAGGGTTTGTTCGGGTTTGTTCGGTAAGCCGTATTTTTTGATCTGACAGCATGCTCACAATCCTTGTTAAACCAGGGCTTGCCGTTGGAACGGCGTTTTTTGGAGGAGGCGAAAATGCTTCCATGCTAGTTAGAATGATGACGGAGACCTCCCCAGCACAGATGGATGGATCATTAAAAGAGCAGCATACGCTCATCCAAGGAAAAGTGCGAAAATGGTCTTTCAGGTCTTCCCACTTGGCCGATCTGTAATGCCATATTTTGCGCGGTTTAGGAGGTTATTCCGAAATAATTGGTAGTTCGCTTAGAGTTGAAATATGATTGTGATCGGAAGATCCTAACGGAGGATGTACGGTGACGGTATATAGATCTGGATTTGATGTCAAGAATAGATTACGCAACTTTGGCCGAATTTAACCGAGATCGTATGTCTTACCATTTCCGAAATCGCAATGGTGAAGGCCGAATTTCTAACACCCCCTAAATACATAAAATAAAAAAGTTGGGATTGGCTAAGGTTACATGACACACTCTGTAGGAAAAGTTTTTATTGAAAAAAATGCGCAACTAGAAATACCAATCGACGTGTCCGAGCGTTTTTTCGCACACGCTCCCATTTATTTATTATAGAATTTATTCCATTTGGCTGATACACGCTCTATATACAGGGTGTTCATTTGAAAACTTCCCACCACGGATTTATCGAAAACCACTGATTAAAAGAAAAAACGCCGATACACGTCAAAAGATTTGCCAAAGGGGACAACTTTTTAACCAAAAACTACTTCACCCCCTTTTACCCTCTGGCCCCCGGGGTCATCCCCTTAAAAATTTTAAATGACAAGGGGTAGCAAGTAATAGCTTGTTTGAAAGGTCTTTCAAAGTGCTTTATTTTGACGTTTGATTTTTTAAAATCGGTCGATTCGTTTTCGAGAAAATTAGAAAATTTTTACCGCCTTCTTTTTACAACACAGATAACATGGGCGAACTGTTTTTATTCTTATACCTGTTTAGTTTTTTATACCTGTTTAGTTTTTTATAGTTGCTAAGGGAAAGAAATGATTTAATGTGCTGTCAGTTACCTTTGTGACAATCTTGGGATAGTGAAAATTAATTTATTGATTCAGATTTTACTTCCAAAATGGTTTACACACTAGCGCAAAGAGTGGAAATGATTCTAATTTATGGTGCCCAAAATCAATGTGCTCGGCAAACTGCCGTTACATTTAACGCCAGACATCCGGAAAAGATAACTTCGCATAGGTATGTTTTGGACCTTGTTACTAAATTTACTCAAACTGGATCAGTTGCAAATAAAAAACCTAATCATCGTAGACTTTTGGATGAAGTCGCTCAAGTTGAAGTTTTGGGTCATTTTGCTATAAATCCTAATACTTTATTACGCAAAATTGTTGATGCGACTGGTATTTCATTAGGCTCTGTACACACAGTTACTAAATTACATAACTTTCATCCATTCAAAATGAAAATATTGCAAGAGTTAACCGAAGATGATTTCGATAGGCGAGTTGAGTTTTGTGAACAAATGACTGCAGCGATAAATGATAATACCATTCATGTAAAGAATATCTGCTTCAGTGATGAATGTACATTTCATCTAAATGGATTTGTTAATAAGCATAACTGCAGGTATTGGAGCAATGAAAATCCTCATGCTCTTGTTGAAGGGAATACTCAGTACCACCCAAAAAAATAATGTATGGGCAGGCATTTTAGGAAATAAAGTGATTGGGCCATTGTTTATTAATGGGAATTTAAATGGAGGCATTTATTTAGATATGTTGGAAAATACCATCAATCCGCTTATCACTGAAACAATTGAAAACCAAATCGAAGACGATGGAAACCCTATACTTGATGACGCTGAAATATATTTCCAGCAAGACGGCGCTCCTCCTCACTATGTTCTTCCGGTTCGGCAATGGCTAGACGACGAGTTTCCAGATAAATGGATAGGGCGAAGGGGGCCTATAGAATGACCTGCTAGATCTCCTGACTTGACGCCATTAGACTTTTTTCTATGGGTTCATTTGAAAATTATTGTGTTCACTCCCAAACCTAACCGTTTGGATGAACTTGGTCAACGCATCACCGAAGGCTGCCATGATCTCCCACAACATATTTTTGAAAATGTCCGTCAGGAATTTGAAAATCGCCTATATCATTGTTTGGCCAATAACGGGCAACATTTTGAACACTTATTGAAATAAAAAGTGATATTTTCGTGTGTTTTTTTTTCTATCTGAACAAATTAAGATAAATAAAGATTTTTCTAATTTTCTCGAAAACGAATCGACCGATTTTAAAAAATCAAACGTCAAAATAAAGCACTTTGAAAGACCTTTCAAACAAGCTATTCTTGCTACCCCTTGTCATTTAAAATTTTTAAGGGGATGACCCCGGGGGCCAGAGGGTAAAAGGGGGTGAAGTAGTTTTTGGTTAAGAAGTTGTCCCCTTTGGCAAATCTTTTGACGTGTCTCGGCGTTTTTTCTTTTAATCAGTGGTTTTCGATAAATCCGTGGTGGGAAGTTTTCAAATGAACACCCTGTATATTTTGAACATATATTTAAATTTTATTCATTTTAAACAACATTTCATAATAGTACTGGTTATTTATTAATCATTTGAAAATTTGACTACATCGAACATTTTGATTGGAACGATTGACCGCCTTGCTTGCACTTAAATAGTTAGGATGGAACAGTGCATTAAAAACCAACGAGGCACGGTTTTAATTTACTCAACATTAATCTCTTTAAATTTGTCGTTTTTAAGTTTTAAATAAAATTAATTTTTTACTTGTTGACAATAATAATAATAATGATAATAATAATAATAATAATAATAATAATGTTTATTCCCAACGAGCTATTGTAGTCCATTACAGGGAATATTATAACATAGAACATAAATAAGTAATTAATCAATATAAAAATTCAAAATAAAAATTATTATAAATGGGTTTTTTTTTTAAGTAATTTGTATGTTTTCCAGAAAAAATTTCTTTGCATTTTTTTTAAACAATTTTAAATTAAAATTTTTTGTTAATATTTTAGGTAATGTATTATAAATATTTATTCCGCCAAATAAAATAGATTTCATCCCTATTCTACTTTTAATTTGATTTTTTTTAAAATGGTAAATATTTCTGGTATTATGATTGTGTATATCAGTTAATTTTACAAATTTTATACAAGATTTTTTATTTTTATTATTAATTGCATGAATTAGTATACTGATTTTTAATTTATATAAACTATTCAGATCTAGATATCCTCTTGGTTTATATAAATTTGCTATCGGTTCCAAAAAATTCAGTTTATGAATACATTTTATAATTTTGTTCTGTAGTCTTTTTAAAGGGTTTAATATTGTGGCATATGCAGATCCCCAAACTGATATTAAATATTGAAATTTTGGATAAACTAATGAATAATAAATATTTATTAAATGTATTAAAGGTATATAATCTCTAATTTTAAATAATATTCCAATGAGTGGTGATACGCTTTTTCGACGATTTTCAACATGTTTTCTCCAATTTAAATTTTCGTCAATATATAACCCTAAAAACTTTACGGGTTTTACATACTTAATTTCGTTTCCATTGAAAATTATTGGTAAAATATTGTTAACAATTGCACATTTAGAAATAAACGTGAAAGATGATTTTTCAAAGTTTAAAGAAAGTTTATAGGATTGCAGCCATGAAAGTATAATTTTCAAATCATTAGTGATATCGGTTTGAATATTGGAAAAAGACTCGCCAAAATATAAAATTGTAGTATCATCCGCAAACAATTTGATTTTACCTTTTAGATTTAACTTAGAAATTTAATTTATATATATATAAGGAATAAAGTTGGTCCTAAAATTGATCCTTGAGGAACACCGCAAGTAATATTTTGTTGAGAACTTGAGCAATCGTCAATATAAACGTACTGTTTTCTGTTATATAAATAATTTTTAAACCAATTGTAAATATTTCCTCTAATACCAATATTGAAAAGACTTTGTAATAAAATTTCGTGATTCACAGTATCAAATGCCTTTCGCAAGTCTAAAGATAATAAGCAACATTTTTTGTTATTGTCTAAACTTAATTGAATGTCAGTAACAATATCAATAGCAGATATTTCTGTATTCTTAGACTTACGAAATCCATATTGACCACTAAATAGCATGTTTTGATTTTCTAAAAAATTTGTTAATTTCTTATTCATTATTTTTTCCAAAATTTTAGATAAAACAGGTAAAACAGAAAATGGCCTATAATTATTAGGATCACTTTTTTGACCATTTTTAAAAATTGGAGATATCTTTGCCAATTTCATTTTTTCTGGAAAAATACTTGTAATAAATGATAATTTAATGAGAGCTTGCAAGATTGGAACGATTTCTTTTTTGACCATTTTAATCGTTTTTATCGATATATCATCAAAACCGCTGGCCTTTCTTGGGTTAAGATTTGTAATAATGTCATCAATATCTTCTTTAAAAACTTCCTCTGGATCTAGAAACATTGAATTTTGACTGAAATGTTCTTCAAATCTTTTTACAAATGGAATCTTCCTTGATAAATTTTCTCCTACATCGATAAAATGTTTATTAATTTTTTCACATATCTCTTTCTTTTCCTCAATTTTGTTATTGTCCTATAAAAGATAGTCAATGGTTGACTTATTGGTTTACATAAAACATATACAGGGTGTCCTCTAATTAATGGGACATGGAAGAACCACAGACGTAAAAATATTAAGATTTAATTATACTTACCTATATCTGAAAGTTGATATTAACTGAGATACAGGGTGTTAAAGTTAAAACTTCATTTCTGTTTCTCTCTAACAACTTTGCGAGAACCTAACGTTTTTTTTTTACAATTTGGCAATTAGGGTTTTTATAGGACGAGAAATTTTTATGAAATATTAATGTACAATGTAGCTGTCGCACATTTACAAGGTCATAACTTTTTTGTGCCTCAGTGTATTTAAGTTTATAATGAAAAGAATACTTTCTCATATTTATTACGTAAAAAAAGGTATACTAAGTTTAGGTCGCCCAGAGTTGCCGTTTCGGAGATATTTGCATTTAAAATGTTTAGTGCACCCTGCCCAATTATTATTAATTTGCAAACAATCTTTTTTTCTTAAAGTACCATAATAATATGAGAAAACAAATGAAATTTTGAGATGCAGTTGCTATGAAACCTCCATGTTGTTGTTTGTTTGTTGATTATTGTAAAATAGCATTGTCAGAAAATGTTTCATTTTTGAGTTTATCGTAAGTTTGTGTTTTCATTGCGGTTGGTTTCCTTTGACACGATATTTTCTAGTATCAAAGTTATTTTAATTAAAGTAAGTTGAAGAACAATCCAATTACTGTATTTATTATTCCCAATTACCATCACTAGAACATTAATCATCATGCAAAAGTTAAGAAGTTGCTTGCCTGAGCTAACACAGTAAACAATTTAAATTCAAATATTTCCGAAACGGTAACTCTGGGCGTAGTATACCTATTTTACGTAATAAATATGAGAAAAGTATTATTTTTATTAAAAACTTAAATACACTGAGGCACAAAAAAGTTATGACCGTATGAATGTGCACATAATGCCGCAGACAGCGCCGCCCCCTACATTGTATATTAAGATTTCAATAACCATAATTGCCAAATTTTATAAAAAAACGCCAGTTTCTCTCAAAGTTATAAGAGAAAAACAAAAATGAAGTTTTAACTTTAACACCATGTAGGTATCTCAGTTAATATCAACTTTCGGATATAGGTAAGTATAATTAAATCCTAATATTTTTACATAAGGAGTCTGTGGTTTTTCCCTGTACTATTAATTAGTTGACACCCTGTATATTTTATTGAATATATTACTGAAACAAATAAATATCTTTGAAGTTTGAGATAAAGTAGAACAATAATCGGATGTATTTAGATTTGGTGGAGGGGAAAAGACAAGATATTATATTTATTGTATTATATATAGAGTGGTCTATAATAAATGCGTCATAGAATAATCACAGATTCTACACAAAATAATAATAAGTTTGAGCTGAATATGCCAAAATTTTAAAAGTCACATACAATATATATAAATTAATACAAGTTATTTTTTCATTAAAGAAATTAATGGAATAAGTGAATTTTAGGCCCTGGTGCTGAGATGGGACTATCTGTAGTATTGGATTTAAATGTTGAGAACTATTTTTGCTCCTCAGAGCACAGCACTGGATTTAAGGTAATCTTCAAATTTCAAAAGTCGATATAGGTCCGTTAAGCTTTTTCATTTTAAAAATCGAAAGTAGGACACTTTTTGAGGCAATTTCCAAATTATTTGGTTAGGCTGTCCATACCCAACCTTTGTTTTCTGTTTAATCTAGAAAACTTTTTTTTCTGTGGCATTCACCCCTAATAAACGTTTTATTTTTCTGTGCATCATACGAAACATTATAGAAGCCAAAGAATAGAAATTGTATGTTGAGTCCACTTTGGACCAGAATAATTTATTGCTTCCTAGCGGCCATTTTAGGAAATGAATTGTTATTTTGTTAAAATTAATTTTAATGAAATTCCTGCATCTGTTGAAAAGCTAAAAGTTGTTACGAAAGTTCCTGTTTCTAGCTAAGTCGATTTATAAAAAAAATAAATAAAATCTTGAAAATATTTTAATTTTTATTTTTTTGACAAAGTATATTTTTTTCTGTAAATGCAAATAAATCGAGAGCACACAAAAATATAAAGCCAAATTACTAAACTGCATGATAAAATTTACTGCGACAATGATTTTTTGGTTCTTATGTGCAATAACTAGGTATACGAAATAAAATATGCTTATAACGAATTCATCATGGCGAAATTATTGTTTCATATTGTATTTCTTTTATTTTACAACAGCGTAGGTATCCGAATTGTATTGTGCATGGTTGACCATAGCCCCGCCCCTTTATACTGTCATTTTAAACAGAAGTAACAGTTTAGAAATATTTTCGAACATTTCCGAAAAATTTTCGATAATAGTTTCGATTGTGCATCGAGACTTGGAAACACTTGTAAATGTTCCATTTAAAATGTATACGTTTCGCAAATATTTCCATTTTTGTTGCCAACCGTTTCCAATTTTGATCGGAAACAGAAACGAGAGTTACGATACATTGACCCTAATGTGTCTAAAAATACTACTTGGGGATATACGAGTCTTATCGAGCTGAAATTTTAACAGCTTATTTAGATGATCGAATTCTATTGGATACCATAACTGATATGTTATACTTAACAAAATAGCAAACTTAGAATAGACTTTCCTAATTTTTAGGTTAGCCTGTCGAGCCCCATCGAGACTGCTCAGATGTCCGATTTTGGCATACTTATAATGCCAGGATTTGAAACTAGAATACCGTTACAACCAGCTATAGTAGAAGCGACTGATGCTTTGAAAAAAATCCCCATTGAAAAAAGACAATGCTATTTTTCCCATGAACGGCCACTACGGTATTACAGGTAGGGACTTCAAGATCAACACACACACACACACACACACACACACACACATTCATAGTGTGATATACAAATAACTGAAGGTAAAGATTCTTCCACGAAAAATGGATATCACTTAACGACTGCAGTAAAAGTACCTGGGCCATCCCATTATTTATGACCGTTTGTTATTATTATGTGGAAAGGACCGGATTGTAATAATTATAATTAAATATAGGCACATCAGGTAGGTTAGGTTGCTTAATTTATATTTAAATATATTTTTGTGGTAAAATTTGTTAGTTTTTGAGGAATGGTTCAAGAATTGTCTATTACCAAACATTCCTCAGAATAGCGTGATAGTAATGGACAATGCGAGCTATCACAGTCGCCAATTACATAAAGCTCCAAGCTTAAGAGCGCGGCCTAGTCGAGCGGGACATCAAGATCGATTGCAACGACGCCGCGCGGTTAGAACTGCAAACCGTTAACTTCTGGTTGTAAAAACTAATAAACTTTTACTTTGAGCTACATCTGGCAACCACGGTCAAAGGTCGTGCTGCCAAGTGCCGATTTACGCGCAATGCACAAGGAGCAGGGTGAAATTCCGAGAATTATGTCTAGCCGGCCTACTGCCTGGTCTGCCAAATATAATTAGATTTTATTTTTATATATTTGCATTTGCATAAGTATGAGGAATATAGAAGATTAATTGATTATTAGGTTGTAATAAAACGTCAATTTACTAATAAATATAATTTTATTGTCAAATATTAATTATAATAGGTACAAAATGTGTAAAAAGAATATAATACATATGTATGTACAGGTATGGTCAAAAATTTGTTTAGGTAGTTCCATTGCAAGCAATTAAAATAATAAAGGGGAGCAGGGGTACGAGAGGATGAAATATAGCGTCGATATTTTTTCATCGTAAATGTTGAGTCCTTGGCCAATTTGGGGGGCTTTGAGGTCTGAAAATCCAATTTGAAAAAATAAATTTCAAAAGTCGGTGAGGGTAACAGTAGACGAAATAACGTTTTTATACGTATAAATATTTTTTTAAAAAGAAAGTATTTATTATTAAAGAAATGAGTTAGGGGAAATCAGGGTACGACCAGGTATAGTAGTAGTATTAAATTGTGTGTTATACAGATCGGGTCATAGCTTAATAGAGATCCCGTTTAATTATTGGTTTTTGGACGGGCGGACGATAATAAAATGGATTAGGACGTATTCGTTCGGCTTTTAGGTTTGTTAGTTGCTTTTGGGACACCATCACTTAGAGTACTGCTCTCATGTCTGGAGCTCTGTATCTCAAACATACTCTTCGGCTACTGGATTGCATCGAAAGGAGGGACATTCGTCTGATCGGAGACCACGAACTGACGAAGAACCTCGACAGACTAGAACATCGAGGACAGGTTGGGGATTTGACTCTCTTTTACACTAAATATTGAAAAAAATAATTGTATTAATAATTTCTGGTTTCTTTTTTATTTTTTTGCCTACGATTAATAGTACTAACCTGCGGTTTTAAATAAAAATAAGTAAAAATAATGCATAAAGAAAATATAACTAATTAAATGCCAGATCCGTATTTATGTAAAAATTACAAATGTTTCTGATAATGTAAAATTATACCGAGACGTCTAAAAACTATTAATATTTTTTTTGAAATATAACAAAATATATTACGAAAGTACAATATACAATTTACAATATACTTAAATCTCTAAGCAGTGCTTAAAAACACTGGTAACGAGAACTGTTCCATTTAAATACAACGCCAATGTTAAACTAATTATTCTTCACGTGTAGCTTTAGTAGCTTTATAAATGTTGGTATACTGCTACAGTTCTTTAGTACATCTGGTAAATCATTGTATGAATCACAGGCTTTCGACATAGGATTATTGAGCCCTTTATTGCTCTTTACAGTACATTGATATATATTATCACATTGCCTAGTACCATAACCATGTATGTTATTTGCAAATATAATTGTAGTATTACTTTTTTGTTTCTTATTAATAACTTTATAAATATGTTTACATTGCTCTAACTGTAACAGCTTAGATAGGTCGAGAACGTTAACTATTTTATACAACTCACTAGTGTGCATAAGTCTATCAAAATTGAATAAGATTTTTAAAATTTTATTCTGTACAGTTTGTGCCCTTCTGAAGTTGACCGTACCGCATGTTCCCCATACAGGGAGTAAATACCTCAGGTGCGATGCAAAATATGCATTATAAATGTTAATCTTAGTACTATTTGTTAGGTAATTTCTACATTTATACAGTGCGCCAATCATAGAAGCAATCTTGCCAATCACCCGCTCAATATGTTCACTCCAATTTAAATTTATATCAATATTTAAACCCAGGTACTTAATACTATCCACCGATCGCAACTCCATATCTCTGATTTGTATTTTTGGCATTTGTACCACTTTGTTTTTTTGTTTGAAAAGCATAAATTTGGTCTTATCTATATTAATTTTTAGTCTATTACATAACAGCCACCCAAAATACACAATCAGATCATTATTTATCACCGTTTGTAACTCGTCCCAATTATCAGCAAAATACAATAGTACAGTGTCATCCGCAAACGTAAAGTAACGGGCTATTAGATTAGCACACCTTAAACTCAATACATACAACGAATACAGCAAAGGCCCAAGGACAGACCCCTGAGGCACTCCGCAAGAATTACCTAATTTTGAGCTTTTGTTACCATTCACTATAACATACTGTTGCCTATGAACTAAATACGATTTTATTATATCATACATTCTTCCTCTAAATCCCATTAAACTCAGTTTTTTCAATAATATCTCAAAGCTAACAACATCAAATGCCTTACTCAAGTCTACAAACACCGCCGCCACAACTTTTCCACCATCCAGAGCTGCAGAAATTTTATCTATAAGATCCATAGTAGCGCTCAAAGTATTACTACCCTTTACAAAACCATATTGAAACACATCTCTATCAATATACTTATCGACAAATCTTAACATTCTAGCCTTTATCACAGTTTCTATAATTTTCGAAAAAACACTTATCACCGAGATAGGTCTATAGTTGTTCATAGATTCTCTGGTACCAGTCTTGAAGATGGGTGTTATTTTACTTAACTTAAGTTCATCTGGAAATTTTCCGGTAATAAGCATTATATTTGTCAGCCTAACGATAATTGACACAATCTCATCTTTTATGTTTAGGATATCTTTCACGGTAATACCATCGTCTCCAGGAGCAGACGTCCTTTTTAGCTTCATAATTATGTCACGAACTTCACTTTCATTTGTTTCTTCTATGAAGCAACTTTTATCACAATATATCTCATTAAATGCAATGTTTGGCTGATCAGTCTGTATATCTTTATTTATCTGGTCAACAATATCTTTTCCCACTCTGGCAAAGTGAACATTCAAATTGTTAACAATTTCATTTTGTTCCGTGACCTGTACATTGTTTACCACCAGCTTATCTACTTTTGTTTCTGTTCTTGTCTCCTTTAGCATGCCATTTATCAATTTCCATTGCTTTCTTGGATTGCTTCCAGCTTCAATCCATTTTTTGTTGAAGTGTTGGTTCTTGAGTACCTTGATCCTGTTGTTTATTCTATTCTTTATATTTTTAAATTCCACAGCTATGGTCATATTAGTAGGGTTTGCTTTTTTTCTTTTGAATAATTTGTCCCGACAAGCCATCAAGTTTAGAAGTTCATTGGTAATCCATGTATTATTTTTGTGACATTTAATTATGGTAGTATACTCAGACTTTTGTTTACATTCGCTAATTCGATCCGTTAGCTCTTTGAATGTTTCAATATGTCTATTTGTAGCTATATTTTTAAATAATTCTTTAAATTTCTTATAGTTGATGTGTTTAATTTCATACGTGTTTTTTACTTTATGGGGTTTTATATTTTCTCTTGTATTTATTAATAGTCTACTGTGATCAGATAGTGGATTGTCTTCAACTGTAACCGAACACTTTTTGCCACTTAGATCCACCAGCACATGATCAAGTAAACTACACGTGTTCGTCGTCACTCTTGTTGCATTTTCACTGTCGATTTTATTCATAATTTTGTAATTATTCATTGCCACAAGGTTTTTATAATCCTGTACAAAACTGGATGACAGATCTAAAATATTAATATTGAAGTCTCCGACCAGTAGATGGTTTTTGGGATATTTTAGCATAAAAGTTTCCAATCTATCCAAAAAGCGGACATTATTATATTGCGGTGGTTTGTACAATAGAGTTACTTTAGTACCTTCCTTACCAATGGCCATACTTATCCAGGTTAGATTGTCCCCTGGTGTTGACTTATCCAATTCTTGATGAGTAATTCCAGTTTTTACAAATATTGAGACACCACCTCCTCTTTTATCCCTGCATGCATGAGCTGAATTGTAACCCTGGATATCATATAGCCACTTTTCCTCTTCGGAGAGCCATGTTTCCACCAGCAACAGCATATCACACTTTTTTTGATGCACGTAACATTGCACTTGGTCTATTTTGTTCCTTAAGCTTTGAATGTTCATATACACAATATTTAACTTTTTGGAGTCAAGTTTTTTAAATCTTCCTCATATACATATATGATGTCGTTTTCGGGGTTATTGATAGGTATCTGAGTAACCATCACACTAGATGTATATAGTTAAATAGCCTGTCCAAACGAAGGGTGTGTCAAAATCAAAAGTAAATACCATTTGTAGTTAAAAATTTGAGGTAGGGGTGAGACGGGTAAAATAGGACTTTGAAAAAATGATTGGGTGGTACCTATCTTGTTTCTCGGTTTATTTGCATCAGACAAACTAAACTTGTGTACCATTTGTCAAAAACAGTTACAGATTCGACGTTGGGGTGACATGGGTAAAATAGGACATTTACGACATGTTGGATGGCATTTTCTTTTCCGGATTATTGTCATCAGAAAAACTAAATGTTTGCACTATTTGTCAAAAATAGTTAGAGATTAGATATAGCGGAAATATAGGTAAAATAGAACATTTTTTGGTGGTATCTTGTTTTCTGGATTATTCGCTAAATGTGTATACTATTTGTCAAAAATAGTTTAAAATTTGGCGTAGGGGTGAGACTGGTAAATTAGGTATGTTGGGTGTTATCGTGTTATCGTGCCTTCGGAGTTATTGACATTAGAGAAACTATACATACTTGTGTATAATTTGTCAAAAATAGTGAGCGGTACAAGCGCGGATCCAGGGGGGTGGTCATTGTGGTCATGACCCCCCCCCCCCCCCCCCAAACCAACAATTTAACACGAAAAATATCATATACCGGTTTGATTAACGCGGCAGGGTATTACTTTTCGTAACTTGTATGACACCCGGATTATTGGTATCAGAAAAACTAAATACGTGTGCTATTTGTCAAAAATGAGCGGAAAGACGGGTAAAATAGGACATTTGTTGGGTGGTATCTTGTTTTCCGGATTATTGTCATCAGAAAAACTACATGTGTGGTGCACTTACTATTTGTTAAAAATAGTTTAAAGAAACTCGAAGTAGGGGTTAGACGGGTAAAATAGGACCTTTATAAGAAATGCTGGGTGATATCTTGTTTCCGGGGTTATTGGCATCAGAAAAATTAAACTTGTGTAACATTTACCAAAAACAGTTAGTTTCGAAGTAGTGGTAAGACGGGTGAAATAGGACTTTTATAAGATTGGGTGGTATTTCATCTTCTATGTTATTGGCATCAGAGAATTTTGTGTACTATAATTTGTTAGAATAGTTCCAGACCCGAAGTAGGATAAGTGGGGTGTGAAAAGAATTTTACCAAAAATGTTTAGTGAATCGAACTAGGGTAGTGAGCTCTAATAAAATTTTTATTATTTTATATGTCAAATAATAAAACTTTTATTATTTTATATGTCAAATTAGTCTCTTGATGGATTTATAATTGACAAATTTGGTACATGCCGAGGGTCAACTAGCTCCGGTAGTAAACAGTTATGATAAAAAGTTGTTAGTTTTGACTCCATCTTTACACCCCAGAATTGATCGTCCCGGTAAATCTGAAATCAATCAATAATAACATAAACATAAAATCTTAGGAAAATAATAATTTATAATTTCCTTGAAAATAAATATATGTTCCTTTACCTAAATCTAAAATGTAATTTATTGATTAATGATAACTTTTACCTTCTGCACCAACATTCCTTTGGAAGACCAAACAATAAAATAACAAAATTGCCTTTGACTTATATGAAGCTGCCCCTGTACTTGATAATAATAATTGTGATTTGTGACATTGTTTTAGTTCCATCTCGTTTAAGTTCGTCAGTATGGCAAATTTTAGTAATTTCTGTTTAATTGCTTCCGCAGGGATATTTTTATAAATATATTTTATATTGATACATTAGTTCATTGCGTTCAATACTCGACTCAACCAGTTTGAAATTATTTCCTCTTTCCAGCACATACACACCTTTTACTTTCTTTAATTAAATATAGGTACAGTTCAACATGATCTAATATAAAATTGTATCATCCCTCCACTCCTTCCCTTTAACTTTCTTTACCAAATACTAAAGAATATAGTTCTTTGGACCTCAATAAAACTGAATACAAACAATATACTGCTTAGTATTTTCGAAAAAAAAATTGTTATCCCGTCGCACTCCTGCCGTCTTAACTTTATTTCAACAAATTCTAAGCAAAATATGTTTCCTGAACTTAATAACTCCGAAAAAGAGTACTCAGTCAACATTTTTGACAAAATATTAACTTGTTTTAAGAAATAACTACAAAGCATTTTTTTTTGTCAATAACTCAGAAAACAACATAAGGTTATTCGACTATAAAAAAATATACCTTTCCTATATTCCTCTCCTGACCTTAAAACAAAAAAGGGCAACATGGGATTTTCACCTGAATAACCTAAAAACATTTAAAAAATGTCTCTTTCAACATTTTTTTAAGAAATTCTAACCAAAACAGTCTTTCGGACCCCCAACATCTCCCAAAACTCCATACCGCTCAACACTGAAGAAAGAATTGGATATTTGTTTAAATTAAAACTATGTAAAATGGGACGTCGTAAATTTTGGGGTGGCAAAATACTAAGGTAGACAATTTTGGGGTGGCAACAACCCTGAATTACGCCACTCATAATAACTTTGACAAAAGTACACCGCCCAACATTATTGCAAAACATTTCTTTCCTTTTCACTCCTACCTGACCACACTTAACTTTTATTTTAAACAAATATACTAAGCAACATGTATTTTTCTTACATGAATAAAGCCAACCCGTTCAAAATACATCCTCACCTCAATCTCCATTCAGCGAAACTTTTTTTTATTAAATAACGATATATCTATATCCGACCAATTTTAAAGTGTATTCTTAGATAACAGAAAAACGATAAAGATTTAAATAAATAAATATTTTATTTATTTTTATACTTACTGTGCTTTACGGACTTCCGCCTACTTTTCCGCTTTGCGGATAACTTGGGATAAATAATATAAATACAAATAAACTAATCGACACTTTAAACACAAATAGTCAGTTCGTGCGAACACTAACTAAACGCGAATACTCCCCAATTCGATAATTAAAAATCAAAAGTTCTTCCGGCGCGTTGTTCTAGACGAGAAACTAAACGAAGAGGCGCTACCAAGAATTGCTGCGTTGCCATATTGTACAAAGATTTTGCATTACGAAAACCGCGGTAAAATAAACATGGTCAATTTCAATTCCTTTCTATTTGAAAAATGAAGCATAATTCTTAATGAAATAGGCATAAATGTATCAATGATATATACAGAAATTGCACTGTTTGCTCAGTTTTTAATCTGTTTTACTATGAAATGATGAAAAATGATAAATAAATCAAAATTTTGAATGAATAAATAAAAAATAGCAAAAAAAGCACAATAATTAACTAGACTTAGTAATTTAAAGCAAACAGTGCATAGAAGCACATGATTTTACGTCTTTCTGTGAAAGAATCAATTGAAATGATCCAACGATACTTTGTTAATAAGTAATTTACTCCATAAGAATTTTCCCCATAAGAAAGCATGTAAAATATTAGCTGACAGAATGGCGAAGGTAAATTAAATTCAACACTGCTCCGGAATCTTAAATAATACAAAATTGGAGATTCAGAACTACATGGCGGCGAATGATATATATTTTGAAGAAAGTTATAAAAAAAAGTGATCTTTTAGAAGTTTTAAAGACATTTTGTATAAAAAAAGTATATGTTTGTGACACATTGGCAGAAGAAATTGGACATACAGTGCTACGGCTCCCACCCTATTATTGCATTTCTAACCCCATAGAGCATATGTGGCACCAGTTAAAATCACTGGTTAGGTCTGAAAATATTTCTCCGACTTTAAGTTCTAGTGTTGTAGAATTAATACGAAAATGCTTTAATGATATTCCCCCAGGTAGTTGGAAAAATTCAGTCCGTCACGTAATAACTGTAGAAAAAATTCGTATATTAGTCTGGATCGTATAATTAATCCAATTATAATTAATTTTGATGAGGATAGCGATAGCGAAACAGAACTATGACATTATAAATGTAAATAAATATGACTAGTAATATTTTTAAAAAATGTTATTTCATTTGATTACATTAATATAATCATATCATTACTTGTTCTCCTTAGTCCGTCCCTTCATACTTCACTTGTTTATTGCCAAGCTCTTGTCGACACAATGGGACCGACCCAGGAAATCATTAAGTCGTATCCAATTTTCGTGAAACGTACTGTAAGATATCTAACTGTTTCAATTTCGTCTGCCGTGAGTTACGTCACACCCCATCCAGGAAATATGCCAACTAAGCACAATGCCAGCTCAGCATCATTTTCCCTTTTTATATTTGTAATCGTGCCTCACGCGTCAGTTGGAAGTTAGACTCTGTTTGTTAAGCTTTTTAGAGCAAACATTCATTGTGATATTTTAAACTTATAAAATGAAAGTTATTTTTAAAAAAGGGACAGTTCTATTTCAAAAACTTAACTCGTGCGAAGTGACGTCACAGGGAGAGCTCTTTTTAAATTTCTTATGGAGATTTATTACCGTGTTAGCGTTTTTAATTTAATTTTTATTTTAAATATATTAAAAGATTTACGCATTAATGGTATGCGAAACAATAATATATGACAAGTATTTACGTATATTAATTTCATAGAAATATAACACACATTACAGCTAAAATACCACTAAAATAAGATAAGATTCCAACAACAATTTGAAACATCCGCCGCGCCATTGGAACCGGTCGACTATAGCCGAAGCTGCTCGGCGAACTCTTCTCGTTGCCACCAGCGTTGTCAGTCTTTTACAATTGTTATATATCCACTACTATTTTAACAATTTTTGATATGTTTATTCTTGTTGTGGGGCTCCCTACATGTTCAATCTAGAGGTAGCCCCCATATCATAGGAAAGTACCTAACGACCTTTTTATCGTACTCTTACTTCTTACTCTGACACCGTTTTCGAACTGTTAACCTATTACTTTTGATCAAAGATTTCTGGCAACACTGGTCGCCAAAATTTTGAAAGTTCATCAGAATTTTTTCTCATTTATTCGTGTGTGTTTATTAAAATAAATATGTGAATTTTCATAAAATGAGGTGCGCTGTGTTCGGTTACGATAGGATAACCAGGCAAAGAAATTTGATAGAAATATAGGGTTTGTTCGTTTTCCGCTTTTATAAGGATAAAATAAAAAATTAGAATGGGTTTGTTTCGGTTTTATTCATTTTGTTACTTCTGAAGTATTACCCACAGAAGCTGATGAGGGTATATGCCTTCGAAACATGTACGGAAATTAATATATTGTTTATTTAACTACTAAGGGTGGATATTATAAAAATGGCAAAAGTTACCTTTGATTTTAACGGTAAGTTAACTTCCCTATAAAAAATGATGATTTTATAAAATCTTCAAAAGAATTAAAAAAGGAAGACTTTTTAACAACCTAACCTCAATTATGTCATCATTAGACAAGGGTTAACCGTGTTGAAGAATTTGTTGATTTATTTACGCTTTGCAGTCATGGTCAATTTTTCAGATGATGAAATTAGTATTCTTCTATCCAGCGTGGAATTATAGGTTATGTCAACAGAAGCTTTCAAAAACCGTAATTTCTCTGCAGTTAACTTGAGGTTTAACTTTAATTGATACCCGTTCCACCCAATAAAGTTAACATGCAGACTGTCAACTTAACTCCAACTTGTGACATCAAACCACAAGTTAACCTTCGTCTATCTGTCAATAAAGTCAATAAAGCTTCAACAAACCCGAACAAACCCACCCTTAAGCAGACTATGAGTTTCTTTACCTCTTCATAATTTCACTCCACTGAGAGATGGCCTATTTAAGAAAAATAGTTTAATTTGTTTATATAACTACTTAGGTCGTATTTTAGCTTTAATCTTTGTTGTTTATTCATGAAATAAATATACCTAAATGCCATGATATTATTCTTTCATTTCCCATATTATTAAATGCGTAAAACCTTTTAATACCTTTAAAAGAGTGTTAAAAACGCTGACCGCAATATAAATCTCCATAAGAGATTTAGAAATCACTCACCCGGTGACGTAATAAGCCACGAATCCATCAGCGTGGGATCTTACCTGTTTAGTTATTTATTTATACCATGCTTTCATAGTCATTTGCACACAGCATTACGTAATCCGCCATTATTGTGTAACACTGCCTTAGAGAGAGAGATTAGAGGTTATTGTGCAAATTTTGTTCCGTTAAAAGAAAAGTTCCTTTTTAAAAACAATTTTATTACAATACAGAGAAGATGTTTACTGTAAGAGCTTAAAACAGAGAGTGATTTTAATATTTCATTAAATAAAGCATTACAATTCAAATATGCTGGTGTCATCACCAGATAAGGCTTCTAAGAAAGATGTCGTGAGAATCATCTAGGTCGGCAGGTTCCATGGATGTAACTCCTCCCTCCTTAAGCCGAAAAAATACTGGATGTATTTTTTGAGGAATTGGTTTCTTCGGTTTTGGCATCGATTGGGCCCTGGGATTGATTATTGGTTCTATTTGTCGTGTAGATTTTGAGTAGGGGCCTAAGTCGACTTCTGAATTTCCATACCATGTATATTGTCAGAATGATAACTAGGATTCCTATTAGGTAATTCGTAATATTTGAAATTCGGTCCTGTTCTTCTATAGGAGATATTGGTGATAGCTGGTTAGCCATGTCTTTTAATCTATAGATATCTTCAAAGTTTAGTTTCCCTAAGTCGGGTGTCTTGAACATTATCGATGAGGTAGAGTTTCCTATTTCTATATCCGGTAAGATTAATGGTTTTCCTTGTTTAATTTTTATGTCGTTGACAAATTTCTTTGGTCCAACTTGAATTTGGCAATTTTCTTGAACTTTCGCCAGGGTAGGTAGATTGATTTTTATATACTGATCAATTTTGCATTTTGAAAAAAGACTTTCTTCTTTATTTGGAATTATAAGTACTTCTTCTTGCGTGATTTGTTCTGTTATTATTTCTTGTATATTAACTTCTAGAATAGGACAGTTGTCTAGCGTGAATCCATTAAGCAGTAGAAGGGGCATTCGTCTTGGGGGTGGAAGTTTTCATTGCAATAGTAGTCCTCTTCAATTTGTGGGCAAGTAATTTCTTCAAATTGGGTTCTTTCTTTTGCTTGTGCCAAATAAGGATATTTTGGGACAAATATTTTGTGGTTTTGGATAATAGGATAAAGGTGGTAGAAGGTAAATCCTTCAGGACGGATTATAGGAACATGAATAGCGAACATCACCTTAGCTTTCGAAAAAGTAACCTGAGTTCCCAAAAATTGGTAATATGATAGTATATTTTCAAATTTTGGTATTTCCTCATTATTATAGATTGTTTTTAGATAATCTATCATTTGTTTTAATTCTAAACTTGAAACTATTGAATTATGCAGTGCATTTAATTTGGCAAACATAATAGCGTCCTCTAAGTTATCAATAAAGGTAATTAAATTTTGACAGTCTAAATTTATTTGGTGAATTAATCCCTGAAAACTTATGTAATCATTTAAATCATTAATTGATTTTTGAATGACGTCTTTAAATACTTTTAGACCATATTGCAGTTGTTTTTGGTTTTCATTAAGAATGATATTGTTTTATTGTAATTATTAATTAGGTTTTTTTGATAAGGAAACCTGTAAATTTAATTCATGGATAATATTTTTCTGATTAGTTTCAAGGTTTTTTATATGTTCATCGTATCTTTTTCCATCCTCAGCGTCTAGTGTACCGAATAACAATTTATTAACTTTTCCTACAATATTAATTAGACCTCTTTTATTTCTTACGTGTGGGTAGAGATTCTCGAGTTTATCTTGTGTTGTTTGAATTAAAAATTCCGTTCTAAGAATTGCGCTTTCTGATAGTCCCTGATAAGAAATTGGATTTGTAGCGTTTTCTAGCTTTATATGACTTTTTATTATGCGAAAGTATTTTTCTACGTTTGTAAGTTGTAACAAAATAGGTTCTAGATCTACATAGTGGAGAAATGTATGTTTTGTATATATAAGTTTAGCTTTTCCTAATTCTATGGGAAGAATAGGGTTTTTAAGGGTTTTCAGTTGTATGTCATTGGTGTTGCTGTACGTTTGAAGTACTTGGAGCGTCATGATCAATGTCAGGGTCGTCCTTTTCATTTTCTATCTGAAAATTCGGTGGTTGTTTAATTCTAGTTCTATGATATGTACCCTTTTGTGTGATTAACTTGTTGTCGGTTTGATTTTTAACCAAAAAATTTTTAAATTTCGGCAAGTCTTTGCCTCTGGCTTTTGTTTTAATATAGGCTTCATTTGAATACGCGAAATCAGGCGGGTTGGCTCGATTTTCGTTTCTTTTGCTGTCTACGTCACCGGGGTTATTGTCTGTAGACATTGTCTCTAAGGCGTTAAGGTTATTGTCAGCTGGATACCTAGATTTGAATGAATCAACAAGAATAGGTTCAGTTAATGTCACGAAAATGGTTCCATCAGAATGATTCTGAATTTCTACGGGGGCGAATCCATTTTTTGCATAAGATAATGTTTGTGGTAGAAATAGTGTATCGATTTTACCTGGTCGTGTCAAAATTTCTCCCTCTACAATGTTCACAGGAACATTTTTTATTATTTTTTCGTGTGGGTTTACCGAAAACGAAAAAGAAGATTCGTGTACTTTTCTATAAAAGAAAGGTATTTCGATTTTAGGTCCGACCAATCTCGTATTACATAAATCTATATTAAGTTGCATATTAATTAGGTCAGTTAAACCTAATATTCCGTCAAAGTAATCGTGAAAGTCAAAAAGAATAAAGTTTATATTATAGTCTATACGGAATTCTGCGAAAGCCGGTATAGATGCTTGGAATTTAGTTACTTGACTTCCTAAGGCTGTTTTTATAGTATTGTTAGACTGATAAATACAGTTTGCATAAAAAGTTTCTGCAATTGATGGTTTTAAAATAGATCGTTGACTACCAGTGTCAATTAAAAGTTTTAAATTTGGATGTTTAATTTTGACATATGGAAGGGCGTTGAAGGAAGATATATTAATTTCTGTCATGTCGGTTCGTTTATTGGGCTCATTTCTGGAAAATTTTGGGTATAAACATTGTTTTCTTTGTCCATAATCTGTTTATTAAGTAATGGTTGTTCATGTGTCAATTCGGGTTGATTTTCATGCATTATATATTGATCGTAATCCGAATATTGCATATCGTAGTACTGTTGATCAGGGGTCATTTGATAATACGGATAGTTAGCTGCATAACTACCGTGTGTTTCATATTCGTCGTAGTAAGTATTTTCGACATTTAAATCGTCTCTTTCTTCGTTAAAATAAAGTTCTTGAAAAGCAAAATTTGGCTTTTGATTAGGATATTGATTTCTAAAATGATTTTGAGGTGTGTTATAAAAATTTTGACGATTTGAATTTACCGTCGGGTTCCTAGAAGTAGTTGACATAGGTACCGGGCGTGGTAACTGATTTGGTGGAATTTGGTTAGGCCTGAAAACATTTTGGGGTTTGCCAAAAACTTGTTGGTTAGTGGGGTAGTTTCGCGGGGGCGAATACGGTGGTTGTATGTTTATGGGTCCGTTTGGAAATTTTGGTCTTTGAGGGAAGTTTTGTGGTACTATGTTTTGTGGCGTGTTAAAGTTATTATACATTTCATGTCCATTCTGAAAATTTTGAAATTGGCTTGGTTTTTGGAACCAATTATCTTGTTTTTGCATTTTTGGCGTTTCGCCGAAACTGTTATATAACTTTTCAAAATTTTCAAATTCGCTTACATATGCCATTGCGTCTTCGAGAGTCGCTGGCTTTTTTATGTGCATATTGTTTTTTAATATACCGGTGCATCCTGCAATGAAAGTATTTAAAGCCGTTTTTTCGTAGTAACTTATGTGACATAATTTTTCTTGGGCACTTAAAGAATTATTATTACTTATTCTTTGAATGACATTACTGCGTAATAATTGTATACGATTGCCAAAATTTAATATGTGTTCACTTTTATGAGGTTTAGTTCTAGTCAATTCTTGAACTAAACAGTCTGAATCTGTTCTATCGGAAAAACCAGAAATTAATGCTGCGCGCAATTTCGACCATTCGTCTAGCTCAATGCGGTTGCCAAGCATTATTTCAGCTTTACCAGTTAGTTTTTCAATTATGCATTCCACAATATGGGTATTTAAGTCATTATCGTTAAAATGTTGATATTTGGCGACTAAGTCGTCACATCTTTTAACAAATTTGTTTAAATAGTCACTGTTGCCATCAAAAGGCTTGATATTTTCGATTTTTAGTTTAAATAAATCCCAATTCACAACAAGAGGTGTGGATTGCGTTTGGTTAGTCTGCTCCTGCGGAGTACTCATCTTTATTAATAAAATAAAGAACAAATGATAAACTAAATTAAACTGTAATTTATCAAATAATATTATAAATAATTATAATATTTTCTTAACTTTGAAATTTCAAAATATGAAAGATTCTTCTTTCTCTTTTTTAAATTTCTTTGTTAAAAATTTAACTTTCCTAAAACTATGTGTCTTCAATAGACGGGTCCTAAAAATAAAATGTCTACAATAGACTGATCCTAAAAAATAAAATGTCTACAATAGACTGAGCTAAGCTAGGTGATGTGCACAATGCACGAGCCTAAAATTATCCCTAGGAAACCTTATTCGGAGGATCAAGGGGCGAAAAGGAATTTGGCACTTACCGTCTTCCTTTCCCGACTCTGCTGGCTGAGCTTCTCAGAAGTGGCTTCTCTGGATTGGTTGATTCTTTTGATAGTGCTGAAGGGTTTATACCACAATTCGACGAGTTTTTTCGATATGCGATCGGAAAACACGCTAAACGCACTATCCTACCGACTGCGCCAATTTTGTTCCGTTAAAAGAAAAGTTCCTTTTTAAAAACAATTTTATTACAATACAGAGAAGATGTTTACTGTAAGAGCTTAAAACAGAGAGTGATTTTAATATTTCATTAAATAAAGCATTACAATTCAAATATGCTGGTGTCATCACCAGATAAGGCTTCTAAGAAAGATGTCGTGAGAATCATCTAGGTCGGCAGGTTCCATGGATGTAACTTGCAAACATTTGTACACTGTAGGATAATTTTTGACAAGCTTCGCAACGAGTTGCAAAAATTCAAACTCGTTTGAAGTTAATTACACCATATATACTTACATTTTGGCAAGCGATTTCTTGGAAAGTACTAAGTAAAAAGATATTAAATTATTGTACCTATTATCAGAAAGAGATTTAAACGTCTTTTAAAATGATGTGCAACTTGAGCGCCCCCTTCCTATTTATGATTTTAAGGGTAACATGCATTCACCGAAAGTGGGGCTTTCCAGACCTCTCCTTCGAGTCACCATGTACTGCCCGCTCCTCATAGTTTTTTAACTTATAAATAAATAAAACCAGAGATGTCGAGTGCGGGATTTGAACCCGCGACTCTCAGATCGCCAGGGCCACCGAGCCATGGATACCAACGATAATAAATAAAGCGGAATATATATATACAGTATGTCCACGGATGGGGTTTACAAGAGGACAAATGGACTAAAAATTGGAAGATACGAAAAAAAGGTCACTCTTAATATATATTTTCGCTTGTCTAGAAAATACGATTCATCATAAGAAACTTCAATTTTTCTATACAGGGTGGGTGAAAACTGCAAAAATGTTATTTTGCTTAAGAGTAAACATACTTTATTTTGAAAGATACGAAAAAAAGTCACTTTTAATAAATGTTTTAACTTGAATAATGAATAGGTCATACCTGTTGTCAATGTCTTTATTTAATGAAGTAATTATATTAATAATAATAATACGAACATTTTTATTAACATGAAAAGAATACGATAACGATTTCATAATTCAAAAACTCCACCGCCATACTCGACACATTTTTCTAATTGCTTTCTCAAATAAGTGAAAGAATTTCTGATTTCTTCCTGAGATATCGATTGGACAGCCTGGATAAGTCTGCCCTTCAATATCATTTGGTATTGCGGTTGCAAAAACAATTTGTTTTAAACGGCCCCATAAAAACATATCGGCCAAGGTTAAGTCGGGACTTCTTGGCGGCCACAAAACTGGGCCATTCCTGCCAATCCACCTTAGACCAAATCTGCGGTCAAGCCATTCTCTAACCTCACGAGCAAAATGGACTGGACAACCATCTTGCTGAAAATACATATTTTGTCGAAAATTTAATGGTAGATTTTCGAGTTCATCATTGAAAAATGTATCCAGCATTTCTAAATATGATAATCTATTGCACGTGTTATCAAAAAGAATATGGCCTTATAATGCCATGGATGGATATCGCACACCATACGTTCACTATTGTGAAATATTGTCTTCTCGTCGTAATTCTGAATTCGGGATTTTCTAAAGACCAGTAATTAACGAGCTGGGTTGCAACGGTTCCATTTGTTGAAAACGTACTTTCATCAGAAAACATGATACATAAAAATCAACATTTCCACTGAAAATTTTGTCTCCTAACCACAGGCAAAAATTAAGTCGTTTCGCGTCGTCTCCCTCTTCCAATCTTTGATAAAAGTGCGGTTTATACGGATACAATATATTTGCTTTAAGGATCTTCTAAATTTGACTTTTTTTCACAACCAACCGAGTAACACGATTTCTAAGGGACGTCATAGGATTTTCTTCAGCAGAATAAAGAACTAAGACTGTAGCAGCATCATCATGGGCGTATTTCTTCTTTTTTTTTTGACGTCGAAAACCGAACCAGTTCTCTTGAACTTTTTTATTAACTTGCAGATTGCCATCCTAGTTATTGGGATTCCTACAAATTTCTCGGTAAATTGTTCCATGATGTAGCGGTATGAAACTTGACCATCCCCATAATATTGTATTATAAAAACTCTTTGTTCAGTAGATAGCATTTCTACTTAAATAATAACTTAATTAAATAAAGACATTGACAACAAGAACCTATCACCTTAAGTGTCATTGTTCAATTGTTCTACTTCGGTTTGTTGTGTAGAAAACACATTCATTAAGAGTGACTTTTTTTCATATCTTTCAAAATAAAGTATGTTTACTCTTAAGCAAAATAACATTTTTGCAGTTTCTAGCCACCCTGTATAAAAAAATTGAAGTTTCTTATGATGAATCGTATTTTCTAGACAAGCAAAAACGTTTATTAAGAGTGATTTTTTTTTCGTATCTTTCAATTTTTAGTTCATTTGTCCGCATCCGTGGACATACTGTATAAATTAAATTTGCAGTTAATTTTTCAAACCTGTTTTAGAAAAATGTCTGAAGAATCTCTTTATTTATTTGACATCCGCTCTCGTCCGTAAAAGCCTCTTTTCGGCCCTTGATACTTAATGTACTATTTTTTTACAAGTGCCTCGAAAGTGCCTCTTTTCATGCATGTTCACTTCACCGAAAGTGGCTCTTTCCAGACCTCTCCGATATATATGGCTCGGTGGGTAGAGTGTCCGCCTGGCGATCTGAGGGTCACGGGTTCAAATCCCGCACCGACCATTTATTTATTTATGAGCACATGGTATGACTGGAAGCGGGCGGGAAAAATCCTTCCCGCCCGCTTCGATACTTTCCCGCCCGCTCTCGTGGAAAACGCCACTTTCGGTGAAGAGGACATGCATGAAAAGAGGCAGTTTCGGGGCACATGTAAAAAAAAAGTATTTTCCTTCAATTTTCTTGGTTTATGGCTTCCATAATATCGTACCTCGCCGACCTTAGCCTGTATATACGGATAATTTCTAAGATGGATTTTTATTTTTAGAAAATATTCATCACTACACTGCCAACTCGAATGTATGTCCATAAAAATATTAGAAAGATGTGGCTGCGTTCCATATTTCCTGCCTAGTAAGCTAAGTTTTGGTCTTTTTAAATGCACAAAGTTTTAGTTGTCTTGAATATTAACACAATTTCCTAAACCATCTTACTTTATCCAGTGAGCATTAGGGTTGAGCGATTATTGAAAAAGATAATCGGTTTTAGATTAATTGAAATAATAGATTATTTCCGATTAACACTAACAGTAACACACATTTTGAGCATGATCTTGTTTGAAAAATAGTTGGATACACAATAATCTTTATTTTTAAATTATGGTGCATGAAATCATGTGCCAAGAAGCACATAAGCAAGTATACGATAGGTACTGGGTAAACACTTTGAGTATCGGACCGTATCCACATATATAAACAGTATATTGCTAATTCCATGTGCAATTATGTCCCCGCTATAGGTATCGAATGGGGCGTTGTGGATTTGTGCAGTTCGGAAATTTCCTTCTATTCGACAGGACCAGATTTCAACTTTTTTAATGTAAATTTCACTGGCTAGTTAGGAAAAATATTGCAATCAAAATTTCGATTAGTTCGATTTAAGACGGCGTTCCATGCATCGATAAACTTTCCACCCTATTGCGCAAACTCAATAGGCCTCTCTCATAGCAGGGATACTTTTTGTATTTTGGAACGTTCGTATTGGCAATATACTGTTTATATACAGGGTGGCCCATCGAAAACAGTCCAGCAAGGTTTACGGCTGTGTACGTGAAAATTAAAAAAACCTCGGACCCGTAAACTTGTGTTTTCAGGGGGACACGTTTCACTATTAATTTCATCCCTGTAACCTCAACCCCCTAGCGGGGGCGGTTGCTGCCCTTGTTTTTTCAAATAGGAATGGGTATGTTGTGATACATCTTTTTAAAGGGCATTAAATTCTCTTTAAAATGGCGCTTTGTTTTGTAAATTTGAGCTACGCGCCGCCGAGAAATTGCATTTTATAAAATGTAATTTTATTGAGTAATATTTACATGTTATCTTATTAAATGTTGAAAATGCCGCCATTCACCTCCATACAATAGTATAACAACTGTTCAAAGTGTTCTCGGACATTGTGAAGAACATCTGGTATAATTTGTTGACATTCATTAGTATGCGGTTCCGTAAATCTTCTAAGCCCCGTCTTGTTGAAAAGGTAGTTTTTATTTGCCACTGAACCAGTTTGCCGAAATTTTGCCACTAATTCTAGGATATAACCATGATGTACGTGTCTATCTGGATGTCTATCATTAAGCAAAGTTTCCGTTACTCTTGCACATTGATTGCTTATAAAATACAATTTAATTATTTCCACTCTCTCCTCAATAGAATAAACCATTTTTTATGTCACGATCAAATCAAAAGAAAATAATAGCGCAGAAATAACGTATGTAGATCTGGATCAACCACAAATAAAGTTGAATTGACTGATACTTATTACTTTAAAAAAAAATTGTTCACCCACAAACCTGTGTACTTACTAAGAGGTGCAGTGAAATGTTTCAAATTTCGTTGCTCGGCGGCGCGTAGCTCAAATTTACGAAACGAATCGCCATTTTAAAGAGAATTTAATTCCCTTTAAAAGGATGTATCACAACATACCCATTCCCATTTGAAAAACAAGGGCAGTAGCCGCCCCCGCTAGGGGGGTTGAAGTTACAGAGATGAAATTAATAGTGAAACGTGTCCCCCTGAAAACACAAGTTTACGGGTCCGAGTTTTTTTTTTAATTTCACTCACACAGCCGTAAACCTTGCTGGACTGTTTTCGATGGGCCACCCTGTATATGTGACCGTATCGTACTGTAAAATACTGGTGTAAACAAAATAACGAGTATCGATAAAAAAATACGCACATCTCAACTTTTCTAGAATAATATTTTATTTATAATGGTTTAATTTTCTGACATGTTTTTTAGGAGACGATTCCACTGACGTTTGTTTTCGAAATGACGATTGTGCTCAAACAACTATAGGTAACGTAATTATTTATAGTTTGGACCTCTGGGGTTTTCAAGATATCTCCGAAACGGTTCTAAAATAAAATAGCACTTAGCAATAAAAATGTGTGAGCAGGTTAACACATTCACTGCCCACAACGCGCCTGGCGCGTTCACCCTGACCACGATGTGGTGCCCGGACCGCGCTAGGTGCGTTTTGTGTATATCCGAATACTATGCTGGGTTAGGAAGGTGGGCATAGCCAGCTCACCACGAATAACTGCTGGGCGATTTAGTATGGATTTAGGTATTGTGTGAAGTGGTTGGTTCGGAGTCTTCGCCTGTGTTGTTGCTATTGCGTTAATATTTTTGAAGTGCAATTTGTAAAACGTAAGTATTATATTTTATTGATTTAGTTGATGTTTAAATGTTTGAATATAACACAAAATAAAGAAATATGCTTGCATTTGCAAATATTAATGCCGAATATGCCTGTTGAGTGCATTGATCAGCTAGATGACCGCACCAGGCGCGTTGCTGGGCACATGCAGCACATACTTTCAAAAAATATTATATTTCATTGTTTTGTTATAGTTTGTCATGGAACCAAAGCCTGGAACATCAAAGGAAAGTGAACCTCCAAAAAAAAGGGGAAAATATGACAAAAATAAAGGTCTAACAGATGACGAACTTCTTGCATTGCTTGAAGAATCAGACGAAGAGGATCCCTTTGTAAATGACGATGACGATCCCGAATATAATCCGAGCAGCGATTCTGACGAGGAGTTACAACCACCTTCACCTCCAACTACACCAGTTGCTTCACAATGGTCATACGATGAAGTACAACAGCCAGATATCCCATTTACACGTCCATCAGGTATTCTTGTCGATGTAGAGGGGTCCGAGCCAATTGATTATTTTAAGTTATTAGCAACAGAAGAGCTATATAACATACTCTGCGCTAATGCTAACGCACATGCCGTGGAATTGCTGTCGAAAAGTGAAGGTGTTCAATCCAGAATTAGTCGTTGGAAGGACATTACTCCCACTGAAATGAAAACATTCCTCGGACTTTTATTTCACATGGGCACAATTCGCCTGAACAGAATAAACGACTACTGGAAAACACATTACTTATTCAACCTTCAAGTTTTCGCAACATTTATGAGCCGAAATCGTTTTCTACTGATATTACGAGCGTTGCGTTTTGAAGATTTCGAGAACCAGATATCTCGCACCCAATTAGGAAAACTTCTTCCACTAATAAATTTTTTCAACACTAGGATGCAGGTTATTTATTATCCAGATAAACAGTTATCCTTAGATGAATCTATGGTGCTATGGCGTGGAAGGTTAAAATTTCGCCAATATATAAAAGGGAAACGGCACAAATTTGGGGTCAAATTGTACGTCCTTTGCGAACCAAATGGGTTAACTTTAAAAGTAATTGTATATTCTGGATCTGCTGATGCCGAGTTATCTGGTTCTCAACATACAGAAAAAGTTGTAATATCCCTTTTACGAGAAAAGTTAGGTGTTGGGCATTCCATATTTATGGACAATTTTTACAACAGTGTAAAATTAACCAAGGAGTTGTTAGATAATAAAACATACGTTACAGGAACTATGAGAGCAAATAGGAAAGGAAATCCACCTGAAGTTTTATCAAAAAAGTTAAAAAAAGGTGAACTGATTATGCAGTTCAGTACGGAGGGAATCTGTGTAATTAAATGGAAGGACCGTAAAGAAATTTTAGCAATTTCCAGCGAATTTAATGGAAATATGGAAGAAGTAACTACACAACGTGGTAGAGTAGTGATGAAACCAAAGCTCATTAATGAATATAATAAATGTATGGCAGGGGTTGATCACTGCGACCAAATGTTAGCGTATTATCCGTGTGAACATAAGACTCTAATCTGGTACAAAAAACTAGCCATCCATATATTTCAGATCATGTTATTAAATTCATATTATTTGTACAAGAAAGGTGCTAGAAAGAGTAAAAGTTTTTACGAATTCAGACTAGATGTAATAGGAAGTTTGCTTGGACCACCTCCGCCAAATCCGATACCTAAAATAAACCTTCAGCACCTTCCAGAATACTGTCCAGTAGGAGAAAATGGAAAAGCTAAGAGAAGAAGGTGCACCGTTTGCTGGTGTGAAGGCAAAAAACGAAAGGATTCAGTTTACTATTGCCCTCAGTGTCCTGGTGGTCCTGGACTTTGTCTTACGCCATGTTTTAGAGTATTTCATTCAAACAAATAATGTCCTTTATTATAATGTTTTTCAAGGTCAAATTATTTTGTGGTTTGAACTTTCAGTAGATTTAGTGTTTGTAACAAGTTTTTTCTTTAAATAAAAATTATTTATCATTTTTGTTGCTATATTTCCCTACAATAATGACAAGAACGCGCCTCGTGCGGTTATGGGCACCGAGCATGATTTATTAATTACCCTGTGCCCACAACGCGCCTAGAGCGTTTTTGTTTTTTTTGCATAAATTTTTTTTAAAATGTATAGTTATATTCATTTTAATACCAATTCACTGCTTTTATGTTCAATATACAAAAAAAAGTTACGTGGCACACGGCAGAACACAGCCTTTTCTTAAGGGCAGTGAATGTGTTTTCAGGGGCTCTAATAAGTTTCAACAAAAAAATAGGTACAACTCTAACTTTTTAACATTTTGATAGAACAATTTGTTAGAAATTTAAATAATTGAAAAAAAAACTGTATGTATGCCATTTTATCAAAATCTGTTAAATATCAATTTAAAGTGAATAAATAAGAAAAACTAGTTTGCTATTCACACATTTTTATTGCTAAAATGCAGGGTGTTATGGAAATAACTTATTATATTTAAACCGGCAAATCCTGAGATGAAAATAAATTGAAGAAAAATAACCATAAATGGCGCTTTGAGTTATTAAGCGAAATATACATTTTATATGAAGATCTCAAAATTTACGTGGCCACTCCTGAAGACCTTCGAAATCAATAGTTTATTGAGGCCGTCTCGAGGTTCAAAAGAGGTTAGCGCATTATAGGCGGTGTTGTCATATTGCAACACAGAACACGTGTTCAGTTTTCGACAACAAGACGTCTTTGACAAGCGTTATCATTTCTTTTTCAAACTTTTTAGAAAAAAAAATCCACAATTTTAAGGTACATACTCTCTTACGTTCGATCTTATTTTAAAATAATCCGTTTTATAATTAAATTGGATAAAAAAACAGTTCAACAGTAGATAATATCATACAAATACAAATCACATCACAACATTTATTATTATGAATTATTTCACAACAGAAAAAAAAATCGGGTACTGCTACAGCTAACAAAACGTTTAAAATTCGTATACGTCAAGCACGTGGAACCCTCAAGAGCGTCACTCCACCCCCGAGTCTCGAAACATATTGAAGCAACAATCAAGGGCGAGACACGCGGTATGATCTGACAACACGGTTAGTATAGTCTATACTCGGAGACCACAATTGTAGACAGTGACTCATCTATGACAAAATGAAACGACAACTGCATTTGAGCGAGAAGGAAATAGACTTCCAGTGGCGCGTAAAATTAAAAATTTATATAAGTACTTATTATTGAAAATTCGCAAAATTTCAGGTAATTACTGAAATCACTTAGCGATATTGTTTTGTTTGTGGGAATTTCATTCTTAAACTAAAAACCGTACTTTGCGACGAATTGCATATTTTGCCGCATTATCAAGTACGATTTTTTTTCGGCCTACATGATTCTGAACTTTGGAGTTATTCTTGTTCTTCTTATTTTTTAAAGTCCTGAGTACTGAGTACTAGCCAAGGGGTCGGCAACCTTTTGAGACGGAAGAGCCAAAAGTTATAATTTACACCATTTCTCAGTTTTTAAAGAGCCACGAACGGCCACAATTTGATATGGAAATAGACACACTTTGACATCGAAAGAGCCGCGAGCCGTCGGTTGCCGACCTCTGGTAACAGCCAAAGCACTGGTGAAGACGTCAAATTGTCTTGCGTCTAAAACGAATTAAAACCTATATAGAAACATCCGACGTCGGCGTCATTCGAGAGCTTTCGACGGACTGACGACAGTAACGACGCGTGTCACGGGGGAGGGGTGCGGTGAAAAGCGAGTACAAGTGGCTGAGAGATAGAATCGGTGCCTAATCCTCGTTAATCGATTCAGAACGAATTTTTAATGTTTTTTTTTTTTCGATAAAATTAATAATATTTGCATATGAAAATAAAGAGCAGCAGCTTCACATCCAAAGAGCCGCAGGTTGCCGACCCCTGTACTAGCCGATACTTTCGTTAAAGAAGCACATAGTTCCGTTGCATCTAGCACAGATAAATCAGGATTTCGGGTCCGAACACCTTCATACACAGATTTTATCATGTCTTGTTCCCTCTGTGTTAAATTAGGTCGTCTTTTCTTTAAAGGTGGACCGCTAGTTGATGCAGTAGTTTGTATTTTTACCACTAGCACAAATAACACTATTAGTCAATAATAGAAAAACAGCAACAACAATAATTATATACAGTAACAACTATCCACAATACGCAACAACAATACTCAGCAACAGCAATACTCGGCAACAACAATACTCAGCAACAACAATACTCGGCAACAACAATACTCAGCAAACAACAATACTCAACAACAACAATACACAATAACAATATACCCGAATTCAAATTATCTATGAAAATACAGTAAAACTAGCTGGTTACGCATCTCTCAACAGTTTGCAACTGATACAATAATATCAAACACTGTTGCCCCATGTGTATGCTATATTTAAACGTTTGCCCGCTGATCCATTCCCCGTGCAAGTCCTATTACTATAAATAATATAAAGCTCGAGAAAACTACAGTTTGGCTACGTCGCGCGTTTGCGACCAAACAAGCGCGAGGAAGCGGCTTTTTAGGTAATTTTAAATAGACAATATCGGGTAAACGTACAAGATATTATCAACCGCATTCGCTGCATTGTTGCTCGGACTATGAAATGAGTCACAGTCTATAATTGTGGACTTCGAGTATAGTGACCTACATTGTTGCTAAGTGAATCCAGATGGAACGGCGCGACAGTATGCGGGTAAAAAGGGTTTTTCCTTATTATTTAGATGTTCGATTTAAAAAAAAAGTATGTAGACATTCTCTAGGACATCCAAGGAGTCACCTATTTAAATATAATAAGTCATTTCTATAACACCCTGTATGTGTTAGTTTAGGTACTTTTCATACCCCAATTAGTTTGTCAATGTTCTCAATCGCGAGTACTTTAGATGTAAATATTTCTAATAAAAAATAAAAATATAATTGGCCACATGCGCGCCGGCGCTTGTGTTTAATTTATTGAAATTTCGTATTAACATTGAAATAAAATAATCGATACAGGTACTGTAATCTTATAGTTATTATTTTGAAACCCTATAAATCAGTACGCCAATGTAAATAGATAAGTGCGCCTTAGGATCGTACCTAACCACACCAAAATTCAAAACAATCAATTCGGATATACCGAAAATATAAGATTATTTCCATTATAAGCGGGACACCCTGTATATCCTATTAACACGTACACGTACGTTCTTAAAATAATAATATTTACTACCTTTTAAAGCATTTGTCAAGTTTGTTCGGGATGTTTGTTTCAGTTTTCACATTTAAAAAAATTATTTTATTTCAGATTTAATTTCCAAGCCACGTCATCACTTCAGACGTAACACATCATTGGAAAAGTAAGCGCCAAAAGTTTTAACTATTAAAATTTGTTCTGCATTCTTGTACAAACCTCACACTTTTAAATCTTGACATTTTAGAATCGTCCGAAAAAATGTTTACAACTTATATACATACAATTAGTTGACACGTATTTCAGGATTTTGTTGAAAAAAAACTTATTTGAAAACTTATATGAATTAAGAATTCTGTTGGCAGTAGAGGAAAATCATTAAATTAAGTAAAAGGAAGCTATTTTGAACTTTTACTTTGTTTACAATTATTAGTCTAGTCGCCTATGACAAAATTTCCCAATAAAAACTCTATTTAAACAACATAATTTATGATATTTATAATTATTTCGAAACCGGCTGGATATAACTTATATGCTTGTATTACAAAAAAAAATTTAATACTTACATACAACCGGTCCAAGATAAGGAGGGCCAGTACAGGGATCTCGAAAACCGTAAGAGATACGAAGTCGGTTAAATGGAGGTAAAGTTGCGCATTTGTGTGCCTAATAATATGCCGTTTAGAAAGTTTTATAAACCCGAAATTCTGAAAAATCGTTTTATTGTTTTACTGTTTTTTTTTTTAGATGGAATTCTAAAGTAAATTGCACTTTTACATTGACACTTTTTCCGCTCTATTGTTTTGTAATCCGACGAGTCGTCTTCGAAGGGCCTTTATCAACTTTCTTTCTTTAAATACGTTCCTGTTTTTCTGATATTGGAATTTGAGAGCTTTTTTTCTTCCGAATGCAACGACGTATGACACTTTGTGGTTTAAAGACGTTTCGAGGGTTTTTTGAACGTTATCAGGAAATTTTGGGATACAGTCCTGTATTTTTCCTAATTTTATAAATAATATCTCATAAGTAAGCTCTAAATTTTTACTTATGTTGGACTAGTTCAATAAATAACAAATAATTTAATAATAAATCACAAATAAGTGAACAAAATACAGAAACATTATTTCAAACTGTTGATTCGAGATTTAAAAGAAAAGTAGGCATTTGAAACAAAAAAATTAAGATGGTAACGCGTGATTTGTTTCACTTGACATTCCCATTGTTCCATGAAAGCGTTTTAAGAGGTTTTTTATTTTCCAGAAAATATGGAACATAATTTTACAAATGCTGAAAAGTTTGATATTCTATCGTGTTTTATTTTATCTCAAAAAAACTGTTATGTAGCAGTTAGATGTTATTTGTGCTTAGAGAATGACGGAAATCATTTTGAACACCTGATTATGTAGTTCCTTACTTTTTTCGTTGTTCGTTTTATTATTGTTTTGGTATGATTTTTGTTCACTTATTTGTGGTTTATTATTTGTTATTTATTGAACTAGTTCAACATAAGTAAAAAATTTAGAGCTTACTTATGAGATATTATTTATAAAATTAGGAGAAATACAGGACCGTATCCCAAAATTTCTTGATGTTGTTCAAAAAACCATCGAAACGTCATTAATCACAAAAGCTATCAAATCCCAATATCAGAAAAACAGGACCGTATTTAAAAAAATAATGTTGATAATGGTCTTTCGAAGACGACTCGTCGGATTACAAAACAATTAACGCTGTTAGATAGAGCGGAAAAAGTGGCAATGTAAAAGTACAATTTACTTTAGAATTCGATCTCAAATAAGCCCAGGAAAACAATAAAACGATTTTTCAGCATTTCGTTTTTTCCGGATATCTCCGGAACTACTCATGATTATAAAACTTTCTAAACGGCATATTATTAGGCACGTAAATGCACAACTTTACTCCATTTAACCGACTTCGTATCTCTTACGGTGTCCGAGATCTCTGTACTGGCCCTCCTTATCTTGGACACGTTGTATATAAAAACTAAACGAGAATTAAACAAAATAAGATTTTGAAGAGAACCATATTTTGCGAGCTTTTGCAGAACTAAGCCTTGTTCTCCTACCGTTGGACTTCAATAATTAATCGCTTCGAAAAGTAATTAGAATAGATTCTTACATGAGGCTATCGATGACGCTACTTTAATTATTTTTAGAATTACGTGCGATTGCCATCCCCGCTGTTTCAAAGTGGACTATTCTTTCTTCATGACGGAAGCACCGTTAAAACTTTTTAAAAAATCGAAATACACCGAGGACTTCATCCGGTAAGTCAAAGAATATGGTACAATAGCAAATATAATACTCTGTGGGTAAGTTAAGGAAGTTTACTTTTGATAATAAGACCTGCTAAAGCCATAACATTTTCTCACAAAAATGGGAGAGGTTTAGAAGGAACCAAATGACATTTTAGTCAAAATGTTGAGTGACATGTTGTTTTTAGGCTTATTGAGGTGTCAGGAGCACCAGTAAATGTTTCAAAAAAAACAAAATACAGCCAGAAGTTTAATCGGTAAGTCAGAGAATATGTAAATATCCAAATACAAGGAAAAGAGACTATAGTAAAGATGTTATTGTAACATTTCCTGTAAAATATACTATCAATTACATTTTTAATTAGTAATCCAAAATGGTATTGTAAACATAATTTATAAAAAACTGTAGTTAGGATTTCTAGTAAATTTCGTAAAATCAAATAAATACTAAACTACAGGGTGTTATGGAAATGACTTATTATATTTAAGCCGGCAAATCCTGAGATGAAAATAATAACCATAAATGGCGCTTTGAATTATTAAGCGAAATATACACTTTATATGAAATCTCAAAATTTACGTGGCCGCTCCTGAGGACGTTCGCAATCAATAGTTTATTGAGGCAGTCTCGAGGTTTAAAAGAGATTAGCGCATTACAGGCGGTGTTGTCATATTGCAACACATAATTTTAAATGCACGTGTTCAGTTTTTGACAACAACACGTCTTTAACGTGCATTATCACTTCTTTTTCAAACTTTTTAGAAAAATGCAACTACAATTTTAAAGTACATACTCTCTTACCTTTACTCTTATTTTAAAATAATCCATTTTGTGATTAAATTCCATCAAAAAATAAAACAAAAAAGCATTTTTTTTGCAACAGAATCAACATTAGATAATATCACACAAATTTGAAATCACATCATGTATTATTATGAATTATTTCACAACAGAAAAAATCGGGCAATACAACTAACAATACGTTTAAAATTCGTATACCTACGTCAAGCACGTGGAACCCTAGACAGCGTCATTTCATCCCCGAGACATACTGAAGCAAAAATAGTGGCGCGCGGCCGGTATCCAAGCAAGAGCGAGACACGCGGTGTGATCTGACATCACTGTTAGCACACTCAAGTGACCCACATTGTTGTTAAGTGAATCCAGATGGAACTGCGCGACAGTATGTGGGTAAAAAGGGTTTTTACCTTATTATTATTTTTTTTTTTGAAATATAACATATATTACAGATAATATTATTAGTACAATTTATACAAACTCTCCAATCAGTGCTTGAAGCTCTGGCCTCGAGAGTACCTAATGCTAAATACTACATACAGCGGAATAAGCTGATTCTAACTTAAATCTAGATGATTTCTTATTCTCCTTATAAACAAATTAAAATTATTTATATTTTTAATACATTCAGGTAGATTGTTATATGTCTTTGATGCATGAACAATTGGATTCTTCAAGCCTATATTAGATCTAGTATATATTTGATAAATATTATTTTGAGCTCTTGTTTCATAGGTATGTATTTCATTAGAAAATACAATCTTAATTTTACATTTTTGTTGTTTGTTTATTATTTTAAATATTAGTTTACACTGTTCCAATTTTAACACATTATCAAGGCTCCAGACCCTCAACCCCCCGTACAAGGCATCCGTGTGCGCGCGTCTTTCATAGCCGTAAATAACTTTTAAAATCTTATTTTGTAATATTTGCATTCTGTTGTGAATCGTACTCCCACACATACCCCACACAGGAAGCAGATATCTAAAGTGGCTCAGAAAAAATGCTTGATATACCATATTTCTACTTCTATCTGACAAATAGTCTCTACATCTAAACATGATCGGAATCATTGGAATAATTTTTTTCTGTATATTATTTACGTGTTCTGACCACCTTAAATTTTCATCCAAGTGCAAACCTAAATACTTCATCACAGATACCCTTTGCAATGTGAAGTTTTCGACCTTAATATCCATATTTTCTACTAGTTTATTTTTTTGTGTGAACAGCATGTATTTTGTTTTATCCATATTTATTTTAATCTTATTAGAAAGTAACCATTGTAAGTAGACCCGCAGATCAGCGCATACTACTCGATTAAGTAATTCCACCTCTGACCCTATATAAACCAACACAGTGTCATCGGCAAAGGTGAAGTAACGAGCACGAATATTTGCATTCTTCAAATTTAGTACATAGAGGGAATAGAGCAGGGGACCAAGAACTGACCCCTGCGGTACCCCATAAGTATTTGTTACCACTTTACTACGCACGTCATTATGTCCGACATACTGCTCCCTATCACAAAGATATGTTTGGATTAATTTATGAATGTTACCTCTAAATCCCATTCTTTGGAGCTTGTCCAGCAGTATGTCAAAACTTACCACGTCAAACACCTTTCTGAGGTCCACAAACACGGCCACCACTATTTGTTTGTTATCCAAAGCTATAGAAATATGATTGACAAGATCTACTGTGGCACTTAACGTACTACTATTCTTAACGAAATCATACTGGAACTCATCTACTGGAATATATTTGTCTATAAAATTTAACATTCGTTTCTTTAACAGTCTTTCGACAATTTTTGACAATACACTCACCACAGATATTGGCCTGTAATTATTCATACAGTCTTTATCCCCCCTTTTGTATATAGGATTAATTCTGCTGATTTTTAACTCTTGTGGAAAAATTCCACTTTGTACTATATTATTAATTAATTTTTTTAAAATGGGTACAATATCTGCCTTTAAGTTATTAACATCAAAAACCGATATTTGATCATGACCTGGTGCAGAATCAACCCTGAGCCCCTGTATAATCTCGCCAATCTCCACTTCGTCCGTCTCATCCAAAAACATACTGTCTTTACAATAAATTTCTTCATTTCTAACAAAGTTTGGTAGTGAATTAATTTCCGTTTCGATTTTTTTAACAATGGTTTCCCCTACTCCTGCGAAATGTTTATTTAGACTATTTACTATCTCACATGCATCCTCAACCACTATATTATTAACGTTCAAAGAACTAATTTTTGTATGACTTGATTTATTTTTTATAAAATTATTAATAAAATTCCATTGTTTTCTTGGGTTTGTACCTGCCTGGTTCCACTTATTTTGAAAATACCGGTTTTTTAGAACTTTTATCTTATTGCTAATTTTGTTTTTAATTTTTTTAAATTCGGATTCAATTTGTACATTACCTTCATTTTTTATTTTTATGTCATAGAGTCTATCACGATGTCTCATCAATTCAAGTATCTCCTTGTTCATCCAAATATTATTTTCGCGAATTCTAATGGTCTTAACATATTCCGATTCAGACTTACACATTTTAATTAAATCTATCAACTCCCGAAAAGATGCAACATTCAGACTATCAATCTTATGTCTGAATAGTACCTTAAATTTATTATAGTCAATTAGTTTAATCTCATGATTTACCTTTGGCTTATAAACCTTAATACCATTATTAACAATAATGGACAGTAATTTATGGTCAGAAAGACAGTTATTTTTTACATCAACTGCGCAATCCATATTCGAATATCGATCTATCAATACATGGTCAATAATACTTCTGTTGTGTTCTGTAACTCTAGTGGCATTGGTCTCATCAACAGTATTAACTATTTTAAAATTATTTAATGCTAGCAAAGTTACATAATTTTTAGTTACATCAGCATTACCCAATAGATTTATATTAATATCGCCAACCATCAAATGTTTTTTTGGATATTTCTTTACGATTTGTTCCAATTTAGTTAAGAATTCTTCGTTTTTATGTGCTGGTGGTTTGTACACAGCGCTTATTGTAAAGTTTTGTTTGCCTAAACCAACACACACCCAATTTATCCCTTCATTTGGTTCCGATTTTTCAATTTCAGTAAATTTGATGTCATCTTTTATATAAATTGAAACCCCACCTCCTCTGGTTGGCCGGCAGGAATGCACAGCCTTATATTTATTTATATTAAATTGGAAAACTTCTCTCTCATCCAACCATGTCTCTGTCAATATTACCACATCACAATTATTATTCAAAACAAATCCTTGAAGATCATCCATTTTATTACGCATGCTCTGTATATTCATATAAGCGACTTGTATGTTTTCCCGAGGCTTCGCTAGTTTTTTAATTGTTCCTTATCTTCAATTTGAACAATTTTTGAATTTTCATCCTTCCTAAGAAGAATGTTACCATTGCTTATCCATAAATATTTATATCCATTGTTTGTTTTGAAATTTTTTGCTTCCTTAAATAAATCCAAATTTGCTCTAGTAAGATCGTGATTCAAATATACATTATTATTTGTGTTGTATCCCAAGTCCTTACATTGTAGGGTGAACCTTTTCTTTGATTTTAGCATCCCCATTTTGGTATTTTCGTCCTGAAAAATTATTTTTATTGCACCATTTTTTTCACCCTGCTTCAATCTGTATGCTGTGAATTGTCCAGTAGGAACATCTAAGTTTTTCCCAATTTTATTAATTATTTCTGGCAGATTCTCATTCTGGTTATATTGAATACCATGCACAATCAAGTTATTCTTTAATTCCTTTTGTTCTTTTTTGTTAAGCTGCTTTTTTATGTCGGCCAAATCGTTTTGTAGACTCTGATTAATTTTGACCTGCTCATTATATTTCATAAAAAGTGAATTATATCTCTGTTCCATATCGTCCAACTTTGCCATAACATCATTTATAGTGTAATTTTTTGTTTGCTTTGCTTTCACCTTCTCACTGGTTTTTGGACAGTCCTCACAATTCCATGGTTTATCCGACTTGCTAATCCTAAGATACGTTTAGATATTCAATTTAAAAAAAAAGTATGTAGACTTTCTCTAGGACACCCAATTTAAATATAATAAGTCATTTCCATAACACCCTGTATATTGTAAATTTTACATCGAATATTACCATTAAAGTTGGAACAATGTGGGGAACCAATTTATGTTTATTTAGGGATGGTTGGAATAGGATATTTTAAACAGGTACAACCTGTTCCGGATTTAAAAAATACCTGTTTCAAGTAATCTGTTTCAGTTCTAAACTGTTTCAGAAGGTTCGCTATTCTTCCGCGGAACAAACTGTTCCAGCGAAACAGGTTGTTACGGCGAAGCAGGCTGACCCGACGGAACAGACGGTTCCAGCGAAACAGGAAAATCTCTCGACCCGTACCTGTTTAAATCTGTTCCACATAAAAACCGTTGCGGATATAGAAAATAGTGACCCACCCCTGTAGAGCCATAAAATTACGGTTAGTTTTACTATTTTTATAGTAAATTTAACTAAGTTTTTGTTTCCGTGCAGGATCTTATTAACCATAGCACATGCAGAAGTCATTAAATTATACTCGGAGACCACAATTGTAGATAGTGAATCATCTATAACAAAATGAAACGACAACTGCATTTGAGCGAGAAGGAAATAGACTTCCAGTGGCGCGTAAAATTAAAAATTTATATAAGTACTTATTATTGAAAATTCGCAAAATTTCAGGTAATTACTGAATTCACTTAGCGATATTGCTTTGTTTGTGGGAATTTCATTCTTAAACTAAAAACCGTACTTTGCGACGAATTGCATATTTTGCCGCATTATCATGTACGATTTTTTTTCGGCCTACATGATTCTGGACTTTGGAGTTATTCTTGTTCTTCTTATTTTTTAAAGTCCTGAGTACTGTACTAGCCCAGGGGTCGGCAACCTTTTGAGACGGAAGAGCCAAAAGTCATAATTTACACAATTTCTCAGTTTTAAAGAGCCACTAACGGTCGCAATTTGACATCTAAAGAGACACAACTTGACATCGAAAGACCGCATGCGGCTCGGGAGCCGTAAGTTGCCGACCCCTGGTCACAGCCAAAGCACTGGTGAAGACGCCAAATTGTCTTTCGTCGAAAACGAATTAAAACCTGCATAGAAACATCTGACGACGGCGTCATTCGAGAGCTTTCGACGGACTGACGATATTAACGACCCGTGCCACGGGGGAGGGGTGCGGTGAAAAGCGAGTACAAGTGGCTGAGAAATAGAATCGGTGCCTAATCCTCGTTAATCGATTCAGGACGCATTCTTAATGGTTTTTTTTCGATAAAATAAATAATATTTGCGTATGGAACTAAAGGGCCGCAGCTTCACATCCAAAGAGCCGCATGTGGCTCGCGAACCGCAGGTTGCCGACCCCTGTACTAGCCGATACTTTCGTTAAAGAAGGACATAGTTTCGTTGCATCTAGCACAGATAAATCCGGATTTCGGGTCCGAATACCTTCATACACAGACTTTATCATGTCTGGTTCCCTCTGTGTTAAATTAGGTCGTCTTTTTTTTAAAGGTGGACCGCTAGTTGATGCAGTAGTTTGCATTTTTACCACTAGCATAAATAACACTATTAGTCAATAATAGAAAACAGCAACAACAATAATTATATACAGTAACAACTATCCACAATTACAACAACAATACGCAACAACAATACTCAGCAACAACAATACTCGGTAACAACAATACTCAGCAAACAACAATACACAATAACAATATACCCGAATTGAAATTATCTATGAAAATACAGTAGAACCAGCTGGTTACGCCTCTCTCAACAGTTTGCAACTGATACAATAATATCAAACACTGTTGCCATGTGTATGCTATATTTAAACGTTTGCCCGCTGATCCGTTCCCCGTGCAAATCCTATTACTATAAATAATATAAAGCTCGAGAAAACTACAGTTTGGCTACGCCGCGCGTTTGCGACCAAATAAGGGCGAGGAAGCGGCTTTTTAAGTAATTTTAAACAGACAATAGCGGGTAAACGTACAAGATATTATCAACCGCATTCGCTGCATTGTTGTTCGGATTATGAAATGAGTCACAGTCTACAATTGTGGACTTCAAGTATAGACATCGACGAATCGTCTGAATCCACCTCAATACGTTTCATAAAGTACACTCCCCGAAAATAAATGTCGGACAAAGATAATGTTAGTCTTTTGTATAGTCCAGTAATTGTTTTGATTGTTGTCAGATCTTGGTGAAATTTTTAGTAAAGTGTAGACTTGTGTCTTAGGATGATATCCTGATTATTAGTTTTCAAAAACAGAAGTATTTTTTTTACACTTAATTGAGCGGTAGAATTTAGCTTCATTATGTTTTATTTAAGTATGACCTTTTCTTAACACAATGTTTCTCGGTTCACGTCATTATCTATTTTTTAAAAGAAAATATTGCAGTTTTTCAGTTTTATTCACAATTCAGAACATTACATTATACAACGTGTCCAAGATAAGGAGGGCCAGTACAGGGATCTCGGAAACCGTAAGAGATACGAAGTCGGTTAAATGGAGGTAAAGTTGCGCATTTATGTGCCTAATAATATGCCGCTTAGAAAGTTTTAAAATTCCGAGTAGTTCCGGAGATATCCGGAGAAAAACGAAATTCTGAAAAATCGTTTTATTGTTTTCCTGGTTTTTTTTTAGATCGAATTCTAAAGTAAATTGCACTTTTGCATTGCCACTTTTTCCGCTCTATCTAACTGCGTTAATTGTTTTGTAATCCGACGAGTGGTCTTCGAAAGGCCATTATCAACTTTATTTTTTTAAAAACGGTCCTGTTTTTCTGATATTGGAATTTGATAGCTTTTTTCCTCCGAATGCAACGATGTATGACACATTGTGGTTTAGTGTCGTTTCGAGGGTTTTATGAACAACATCAGGAAATTTTGGGATACGGTCCTGTATTTCTCCTAATTATATAAATAACACCTCATAAGTAAGCTCTAAATTTTTTACCAGTAATGAAACGAACAACGAAAAAAGTCAGGAACTAGATAATCAGGTGTTCAAAATGATTTCCGTTATTCTCTAAGCACAAATAACATCTTCTAACTGCCACATAAAAGTATTTTTGAGATAAAATAAAACATGCGATGGAATATCAAACTCTTCAGCATTTGTAAATTTATGTTCCATATTTTCTGGAAAATAGAAAACCTCTTAAAACGCTCTCAAACGATCACAATGGGAATGTCAAGTGAAACAAATCACGCGTCACCATCCCGAATCAACAGAAGTTTGAAATAATGTTTCTGTATTTTGTTCACTTATTTGTGGTTTATTATTAAATTTTAGAGCTTACTTATGAGATATTATTTATAAAATTAGGAGAAATACAGGACCGTATCCCAAAATGTCCTGATGTAGTTTAAAAAACCCTCGAAACGTCATTAAACCACAATGTGTCATACATCGTTACATTCGGAAGAAAAAAAGCTATCAAATTTCAATATCAGAAAAACATGACGGTATTTAAATAAAGAAAGTTGATAATGGCCTTTCGAGGATGACTCATCGGATTACAAAACAATTAACGCTGTTAGATAGAGCGGAAAAAGTGGCAATGCAAAAGTGCAATTTACTTTAGAATTCAATCTCATAAAAAACCAGGAAAACAATAAAACGAATTTTCATAATTTCGTTTTTCCGGATGTCTCCGGAACTACTCGGAATTTTAGAACTTTCTAAACGGCATATTATTAGGCACGTAAATGACCAACCTCCATTTAACCGACTTCGTATCTCTTACGATTTCCGAGATCCCTGTACTGGCCCTCCTTATCTTGGACACGTTGTATAGGATAATGTATTCTATAATTTTACATCCTACACTTATTAATTAAATTTAAACCGCACAGAAATTCGTCTATATAGTGCCGCGAAATGCGGGAAGAAAGTTGGCGTTTTGTTAATATTTTTTTCTATCAATATACAGGGTGTCCCAGAATATGTGGGAAATCTCCCGGGTTCAGATAGAACACATAAAAATAACAGGAGAAGTACCTATACATTTTTCTTCCTACCGCCTCCCCTACGGAGATACGGGCCCATAACGGACGTCCCTGGAACGCTGGCCTATTTAGTTTGCCAGAGACGGACTAGATGTAACACAAAACTGCTTTTTTTGTACACTTTGAACGACAATAATATTTTTAGATACTTTAAACCTTAAGCTGAAGAAAGTGTACTCTTGATCAATGTCGATAAAATGAACTGCATCCGAAAAAAAAGATTTTTGTTCAATATGATTAATATTTAGTATAAGTAAATTCCATTACTAAGTTAGTAACTAATAAGACAAAGGAGAAAAACAGCAAATTTCAAGTCACTACCATAAACTGACACTGGCATAAATATTCTTATTTAAATCGGTACATGTGAAGAAATCCATAGCAACAATGAGGGAATTTTATGAACATGAAACAACAACTAATGCAAAGAACCATATTGAACAAAAATATTTTTTTCTCGAAAACAGTTCACTTTATCGACATTGATCACGAGTACCTATTTTTCAGCTTAAGGTTTAGAGTATCCAAAAATATTATTGTCGTTCTTTCATCATACAAGGTATAAAAAAAAAACATTTTTGTGTTACTTCTAGTCCGTCTCTGGCAAACTAAATAAGCCAAATGTGTTTAAAAGGGCTAATTTTAAGGAGACTCATCTACTAACGATTATACTAAAGAATTATTAAATTACACCTAGTACTTATTATAAATTATTTAATTTCCAGGGACGTGCGTTACGGGCCCGTATCTCTGTAGGGGAGGTCGTAGGAAGAAAAATGTATAGGAACTTCTCCTGTTATATTTAAGTGTTCTATCGGAACCCAGGAGATTGCCCACATATTCTGTGACACCCTGTATACTATAATAATATCCATCAGAAGGATATTTTGAAAAAAAAAACCTATAGTTTTGAATTTTTATTTTATTAGTTTTCCGCTTAATAAGTTATTCTTTAAGCACGTCTATGGTAAGAGGCTTTCTAGCATGGTTTTTACACATTTTTCTCCCCTTGCTCTTCATACGAAAATGACAATAGCAAAACCAGTTCCTCTCGGCTAGCCCTCTCCACTGTCTCTACCGTTACCGCCATTTCTCTATAATTACGTATTGAATAATATTATTTGATTCTCCAATTCGATCTGCTAGTCTTTTTAAACACAATCCTTCCTCCACTTTTGCAACTATTTGTGTTCCTTCGACTATATTTACATGAGGCATTTTTCATTGACACTCACTGTTATAATTATGTTAAATAATATTAATTTTTTTTATTCATTTTAGTAATAATTTTGCGAAAATAACTTTTTTTTTTGATTCCACGAGCTTCACTAGAATAAAGAAAATGCCCCTCTACAATTTTACAGACCTCGTTGGTAAGTATACAAAGTGAAAACGGTAATTAGATTAAATTCTGTAAAAAAATTTTTTCTTTAGAAAATCCAAAAACTAAAATTTTTAGTTGCTTCCAATTAAACGCATTTTTACGAATTTACCAAGAAAGATTCGAAAAATTAGAACCAATCAAGACATACAATACACCAATTGTTATGTCTTTTTACAGGGTGGGCTAGAATTTGGCTTCCCTTTTCAGGATAGCTTCATTGTTTAAAATTATATTTGAACCAAATTTGAGGAAACATTTACAATCGTATAAGTTCTACAATAGTAATTTACTTAACGAGTTCCGAAAGTGATATTTTATGGGATGAGTAGGAACATTCCAGGACGAGCCATAGGCGAATGAACATATGTCCTAAACGTCTTAACTTTTGAGATACAGGGTGTTAAAGATCTTTTTTAAATCTAATTTTTTATTGATATCTGTGATACGGTTCTAGATATTTGTGTGAAATTTGGTACACACTTTCGATTCATCAAGGGGCATTTTATGATGTATTAAATGTTTTTAAATTCCAACTAATGGCATTCGTGCAGGGATTCCCCCCCTTGGTACTTTTTACGAAAAGAATGATACGCCACTTCTCTTTTTTTAAATAAAAATAATTTTTGAGATTCTCATTATTTGCTGAGAAAATCGTCTATTGATATTTTTTGTCGTTTGGCGTACAGTTTTCGTATAAAAAAATTAAATCCATTCATTTGCACTCTATTATGAAATTAGGTATCTATTAACCAAAAACATTTAATTAATAAATAGACAGAATTGTTTTTATGCTGTCCGAATCATTCAAAGTTTTAAACAGTAATCAATGATGCCAAGTCTGCACTGAGGGTCCTAAATCTACCGCTTGCGTTTGAAACCGAAAAGTATAATATTAATTATATTGAATGAATTTCTCATGAGTACCTAAAAATATTGTACTAATCATGTGCGTATTATTTAAGTTTTCTACTCGTAAAGTTATTTATACAGGGTGGCCCATCGAAAACGAAACAGAGACATTTACTGGCAGCTCAGTTCATTTTTGGAAAAACGCTCAGACCCGTCGATTTTGTTTTCGAGGGGGACACAAAATTGGAAAAAAATCACGTCAACAAGTGCAGCCCCCTGGACGGGGGTGGCACCACCCCTTAAATTTTAAATGGGAAGGGGGATCGAGTGATACCTTATTTTGAAGGTATTTCAATTCCCTTTATAATGATGTAAAATTCATAATACTTCAGTTCAGTAGTTTTGGAGATTTATTGATTTTAAGCTTACAGTACACTTTAATAGGTACATCTGATTAGTTTGTACTACTTTCAGAAGAAATTTGAGTAAAGGCAGTTACTTATTAATTTAATGCTTTTCTTCACTACGCCCATGGTTTGTTTATCATTTTGGTGTTCAAAATAGCGATTGGAGCGGTTTTTGTCGCGAAAAAAGTGGTTTATTGAAGAAAGATAAGCAGGGAATGTCTCGTACTTATTTTAAATAGGAATTTGTACATAGTTTGCGATTGATTCGACCAAACTTTGTTGTTAAATTACCTTTTACCGCTTTATTCATAAATTAACCATGGTATATTCAACGGCAGAAAGGATTGAAATTATCGAAATATTTTTCGGAAATAATCAGTGCGTTAATAGAACAGCACACATATGTAATGAGCGACATGAGAACAGTAACGTGCATCGAAAATATGTCCTAGAACTTATAGCTAAATTTCGGGACACTGGATCAGTCGCCAATAAAAAACGCAACATTGAAAATCCCATAAGGAACGAAGCAATAGAAGTGGGGGTTTTAGGGCAAGTTTATGTAGATCCTACGTTAAGTACCCGCAAATTGGATACTGTGTGTGGTGTTAGTCGATGTAGTATCCAACGGATTCTGAAGGCCCATAGTTTTCATCCGTATAAAATTCACCTTGTACAAGAACTTAATGAAGACGATTTTGATCGGCGATTACAATTTTGTGAAGATATGAGTGAACGAATTATAAACGATGAACATTTTCTATTCAACACTTGCTTTTCCGACGAATGTTCCTTTTTCTTACATGGCCTAGTAAACCGTCATAACTGCCGATATTGGTCAGATTCTAATCCCAGAGTTTATCATGAGGTACACACACAGCAGCCACAAAAATTAAATGTTTGGGCTGGTATTTTTGGCGATCATTTAGTTGGTCCTTTTTTCTTGCCTGGAAATTTAACCGGTGAAATGTATTTGGAATTACTGCAAGACGCCATAGATCCTGCATTAACAGCCATAATTGAAAATGGGAATGATCGGCGGTACATTGCGAATAGGTTGATGTTCCAACAGGATGGTGCCCCACCACATTACGCATTACGTGTTCGACAATATTTAGATCAGACGTTTCCAGGTCGATGGATTGGTAGAAGAGATGGCCCCCAAGATCGCCAGACTTATCACCTTTGGATTTCTTTCTGTGGGGTCACTTAAAAAGCAAAATCTATGCTACTCAACCAACATCGTTAGAAGATTTGCGACAAAGAATTGTGAATGAGTGCCTTCAAATTACTCCTCAAATATTGCAAAATGTGCGGCAACGTTTTGAGCAAAATCTTTATTACTGCATGGAGAGTCATGGTGGTCATTTCCAATATTTACTTGGTTGACGGGTCAGTTCATTCTTAATTTTTAAAGTACTTTGCTACCAAATGTATTGATTTCCACTAATGATGTATTAAAGTTTTATTTAGTTTAAAATCAATAAATCTCCAAAACTACTGAACTGAAGTATTATGAATTTTAGATCATTATAAAGGGAATTGAAAGAGCTTTAAAATAAGGTATCACTCGACCCCCCTTTCCATTTAAGATTTTAGGGGTGGTGCCACCCCCGCCCAGGGGGCTGCACTTGTTGACGTGATTTTGTTCCGATTTTGTGTCCCCCTCGAAAACAAAATCGACGGGTCTGAGCGTTTTTTCAAAAAAGAACTGAGCTGCCAGTAAATGTCTCTGTTTCGTTTTCGATGGGCCACCCTGTATATATATATATCCCAAGAATATCAAATTGCAATGTTTTAAGGAAATCATAGTGGCAACGCTGTATGCTCATTTTTACCTGCGAGTGTAAAAATGACCCTGAAGTTTACAATTTTCATTCATTTTCGCCGGCGGTGTTGTTACCGGTTTATCGCTGTTGCTTTTGTGATTGTTTGTGATCTGTTGTGTTTTTGGATTCACTTTTAGTGTTTTTTCGAACTAAAACTATTTAGTGCTATTTAGTGGCTATTTACAATGGTTCGTCAATGCGTGGTGTATAAGAAATTCGACTATTCTAACCCCAGATTAATATTTCGGCGGTAAGTGAGAATAGTGAGGTTATGTTTTATTTTTAGGTAAAGCAGTGGTGGAGCTAATTCTATATTTTAAGTTTATATTGCAAGAATATTGATTATTTCTTTATATTATCAGAATTTCTGTAAAAAATAACTACAACCATTACCTATTTATGACTAGTGTTAGATCGAAATTATCTAAACGCATACCTTATTACATCGTTCCCATTTTTTAAAGCCATCTTCTTCTAACTTATTTGAAACTGTAGAACTGCGCATGATTGTAAATAAATGGTGTTTTATGAATGGCATGTTGCGTCTCCCCTTTTATATTATATGTTTATGGCATCAACAAAGGTAGGTAAGAAGCAGATTTTGTTTTGTAAACATAAACAGTTTTGACAGTTGTCTACCTAGTCTAGTTGTCACATGTTTAAATCATTAACTTTAAAGAATTATTAAAAAACATTAAAATCTTCAACACCCAGTATCTCAAAAATTAAGATGTTTAGGACACATGTTCTTATGAAGTTTTTTTCCGAAAATTTACTATTAGCATGATATTAAGAAACACCCTGTATAGCAGAGTACTATTATTTACTGTAAGCGAGATATTCATGGTGGGAAGTTTCAAATTGACGCCGGTTGTCGGTTAAGTTGGGGCAAAGATGCGTAATTATGGGTTTGTTCGGGTATATATACAGGGTGTCCCATAACTAATGGTACACAGGAAAACTGCAGATTCCTTGGGTAAAAATACTGCGATTTGGCCATACTTAGTTTAGTTCAATAGCTGGTAATAACGGAGATACAGGGTGTCCAAGTAAAAATTTAATTTTCAATTTTCCTAAATAACTTATTTCTGAATCAATATTTTTGCACACAATTTTGTGACTAGGGTTTTTGTTGGGGAAAGGAATTTGAATTTGTTAATAATTTTTATGTAGATTATAGGGGGCGCTCTCTGCGATACATAAAAAGAAATGTAACTTTTTTGTGCCTTATAAATAAAGGTATACTTTGTAAATGTCGCTCCGACTAACCGTTTTCGAGATATTTCCAATTACAATTTCTAATGCGCCCGTTTAAATTTTGATTTGTAAATGTGAAATTTGTCACAGTAGGCTTTGGTAAAAACAAATACAATGAAAGCACTTTGAAACCTCATTTCTGTCAAGGTTTATTTTCATTTGTCAGCATTGTGGTTGTTTTTAAGCAGTTTTTGAAGATATTGTTATCAAAAATTAAACTAAAAATGCCGCGACATAACTGTTTTCTAACGGAGAAATGCGAGACATGGTATGTTTATACGCACAAGAAAATTTTAACAGACGCGGGACGTTCGGCGGTATTTGGAAATGTATCCAAATAAAAGCCAGGGAGAAACAGGATCCTCCACTATTACGTTTTGGACGCAAGGATCCGGTTTCCCCAGTCTGTCGTATAGGCTTCTAAAAATTTTAAAATCTGGCTGCCTTTTATTTGGATACATTTCCAAATACCGCCGATGTGCCCCGCGCCTGTTAAAATTTTCTTGTGCGTATAAACATACCATGTCTCGCATTTCTCCGTTAGAAAACAGTTATGTCGCGGCATTTTTTGTTTAATTTTTGATAACAGTATCTTCAAAAACTCCTTAAAACCACCCACAACGCTGACAAATGAAAATAAACTTTGACAGAAATGAGGTTTCAAAGTGCTTTCATTGTATTTGTTTTTACCAAAGCCTACTGTGACAAATTTCACATTTACAAATCAAAATTTAAACTGGCGCATTGGAAATTGTAATTGAAAATATCTCGAAAACGGTTACTCGGAGCGACATTTACAAAGTATACCTTTATTGCTTAAAAATGACGGAAAAACTAATATTTTTACTAAAAATATAATTATACTAAGGCACAAAAAAGTTACATTTCTTTTTATGTATCCAGAGCGCCCCCTACAATCTACATCAAAATTATTAACAAATTCAAATTCCTTTCCCCAAAAAAACCCTAGTCACAAAATGTTGTGCAAAAATATTGATTCAGAAATAAGTTATTTAGGAAAATAGAAAATTAAATTTTTACTTGGACACCCTGTATCTCGGTTATTACCAACTATTGAACTAAACTAAGTATGGCCAAATCGCAGTATTTTTACCCAAGGAATCTGCAGTTTTCCTGTGTACCATTAGTTATCGAAAATTCTACCAGGCGACCTTCTCAGCATGGGACACCCTGTATAATATGCCGCAAAAGAATCTAAAATAAATACCTGGGCTTTCAAAATGTTTGGCAAAATTTTAAATCTTGCGTTTCGGTTTTTATTTTTTCCTGACTTTGTTCGAAGAGATGTCCAAAAATAAATTTCACTTTCTCATTGCTACTTTTTATTCTCCATAAGATGGCATCATGCGATGTTTCCTTTTTAGGTCACCATCATCAACTTAATTTTTTTAAATACGGGCCTTGATTTTTTTTGATTAAATTATGAAAGAGGACCGAAATCTACGTCCAGTGGTATACAACGCTTACGGGTTTCCGAAGTTTTGTTCCTTAAATTGATCATCTCCATTAAAATACCCTTAATACGTTCCTGTAATCTACTTTTGTTTCGAAGGAACTCAAGATTTTTAAGTTATTATTGTTATTTCTGTCTTTAATTGTTATTGTTATTACGCACTACTACTATTTTCTTTTTATTTCAAATTAATAATTGTATCATTCTACTGAGCGTAAGTTTTATGCTTTTAATACAAATAAGATTTGACTCTTAAAGCCAGCACTTTCTTAAGACTTTTAAAAGAGGTTTACATTTTCGAATTATACCGAAGTTAAAAAAAAAGAAAATTACAGGAACGCACTTGGGGCATTTCAATGAAGATGGTTAATTTATATAAAACGTTGCAAAACCAGTAAATGTTGTATACCACTAAACGTTGATTTCGGTCCATAATTTAAACAAAAATATCCAGGCCCGTGTTTAAATGAAATAATTTGAGGATGGTGATAAAACGACGCATGAAAAATCTGATAATGCCATATAATGAAGAATAAAAGTAGCAATGAGAAAGTGAAATTTATTTTCGGGCATTTATTCGAACGAAGTCGGAAAAAAATTAAAACCGAAACGCAAAATTTTAGATTTTTCCAAATATTTTGAAAGCCCCTGTATTTATTTGTGATTGTTCATATTGTTAGGCCCATAACTACGCAACCTTCGTATTTCTTGCCGTTTCCGAGATCCCAATGGTGAAGGCCGAATTAGTAACACCCTGTATAAATTCCATAAGTAAACATTCAGCATGTCTGATCTTTTACGCCAATAATGAGACTTTGAAGCTACTTGAAGAACTGACTCATACAAGCACACCTAAATGGGACATCCTAAGAACGTCCCGGAGATGTTAAAATATCCAACAAATTATTACCATGGGGCGTTCAAGGGATGTACAGTGAAACCTCTCATAACGGACACCTCTAATAATCGGCCATCTCTATTAAGTGGACATTTTTTCATAGTCCGGAACAATGTATATGGGTTTGTTCCATGAAAATCAACCTCTCTGGGGCGGACTCTACTTTGGGCGGACGCGGACTTCGCCGAATGAAAGTATGTGTGATTCCCCGACAGCAGTACGCCGTTTATTTGTGAGGTTAAAATCGTAAACAATGGCACAAAAATGTCGCGTTTTGAGTATGAATGAGAATATTGATGTTGTGGAAGTTTGTAATTTGATAACAATGATTTGGGCAAGTTCATTAACATTGATGCAATGTGCTATTAGAAGATGATAGTGATCCCATTCCTACCGATTATGTAGCCCAAACTGAAACCACATCACAATCTGACGACTCTGAAGAATCAAACAAATGTCATCAATTATCAACAAGCCATTAGTATGGTAAAGGAATTATAAGAGTATGCAAAGAATAGAGGTGACTCTACAGCAATGGAATTGTTATCAGACTTGGAATTAGATGTTCTAGATTGCAAGTTTTAAAACGCAAACACGTGAAACTACGTTATTAGATTTTTTTAGTACTACATCCTACATATACATAGTACTAATTTTGCATTTACATATTGCCTAATAACAAATTACCCATGGGCGGACACCTCTATTAGGCGGACATATCGCTGTGCTAGAACAATATAAGGATAACTTAAAAATTATCGATTTTAAGTTATCTGGACCATTATGATTTACGAAAAATGCTCTTTCAGGAGCTATACTGATGAGATATATAAGATTAATTTATTTAAGTCCGCCATAACATATAACTTACTATTGCAATATTATATACATTTTAATTAGTGTTTGGGTAAATAGTAAGACATGTTAAATTGTCTTTTACTTTCGTTTGAGATGAGATTCATTGTTTTAACTTTTTATTGGTGAAATAGTAGGACATTTCGAGATGTCCTAGTCTTTTCCCAGGTTTAAAAAATTTTTTTAAAGATATCTTGGTTTTCTAAGTTATTCTAGTATTACACTGTTAAACATATCTTAGTATTTCACTACAAATAAGATTATTTATTTTAATAACCACCGTTTTTTAAAGTTATTTTTGTATTGCACCAAGATATTCTGTAAAATCCAATAAACTGTCGAAAGTCATTAAAGATGTATCTGTATTGAACCAAATATAGGTTTAAACTTGAAAAATATAACGAGGTTGACTGTCCTACTTCAGCGTATATTGATAGACCAAAAATTACGTTTAAAAAAAGAGGACCTTCTGAGCTTGCTCAAACATATTCCGACGGAAAAAAGGAGCAAAAAATGGATCATGAAGATAGTGAGTAATCTTTCCAATGTTATTTTGTGCTGTATTTTTTGTCTAGTTTTTTTGTTTTGATTTTTTGTCTTTCGTTTCAAACAATGATAATAGTTTCGATTATGATAAACTACTTAGTGTTTATTATTAGACACCTATTTTATTTGTTTATTATTAAACTAAACGAAATAAAGATAGTTTTTTTCTATAACTGTATTTTTTTATGAATATTTTTAACAGGATTTACATACTAAAAACCATGCAATACTGAGATAACTAAAAACGAATTAATAGAGTTAAGTTCGCACATTTCCAAAAAAGTATAGAACAATACGAAGACATGTTTGTCAAAAAAAGGTATAACTTAAATAACACAAATCATTAGGTGGTTCAATACTAAGATAACTTAAAAGAAATTACAAGATAACTTTAAAAAATTATAAAAATGTGTTTTTTTCCTAGAACAATACAAGGATATCTTAAAATATAATAATTTTAATAAAAAGTTAATACTTAAAAGCAAAAATAATACTTATCTTAGATTCCTATGTCCAAATAACAACTCACTACGAAAAATAGCATTCTTAATTAAAACAATAAAACATTTATAAACAATTCAAACATAAAAGGTCAATTTTCTCGAAACTATGTTTTTTAATTTGTCCTAGTATTGTTCTAGCACAGCGATATTTAGACGGTCCCGTAGGTATCCGCCCGAGAGAGGTTTCATCACTGTATTTGTTTTTCTGGGTAATAACTGTTAAATTATTTTTAGCATACACCGGAGGTTTGATGGGATTCTTTACTGGATTTAGTTTCCTGAGTGTGATAGAAATATTTTTTCATATCCTCTGGACAACATGGAGACAATACAAAAAAAACACGACGATACGCGATGAAAATGATGACTTGCCCCCACCATATACATTTGTGAATTAAAATGTTTACTGTGGACAAAGATGAGGAAAAAAATCAAGTGACATGAGCAATATGAAACTATAATTGTCATTTATTTTATTAAAAAAATTAGACACCTTCATTAGATCTAGAAAGAAGATTATTCACAGTTACTGTATATTGTAAAATTAATTATAAAGTTCGTACACCAATATTTACTTGGAGATTTGACATTCTCAATCCAGTGATGGTACAGTACGTTTCACGAAAATTGGATACGACTTAATGATTTCCTGGGTCGGTCCCATTGTGTCGACAAGAGCATGGCAATAAACAAGTGAAGTATGAAGGGACGGACTAAGGAAAACAAGTAATGATATGATTATATTAATGTAATCCAATGAAATAACATTTTTTTAAAATATTACTAGTCATATTTATTTACATTTATAATGTCATTGTATAGATAGTTCTGTTTCGCTATCGCTATCCTCATCAAAATTAATTATAATTGGATTAATTATACGATCCAGACTAATATACGAATTTTCTACAGTTATTACGTGACGGACTGAATTTTTCCAACTACCTGGGGGGATATCATTAAAGCATTTTCGTATTAATTCTACAACACTAGAACTTAAAGTCGGAGAAATATTTTCAGACCTAACCAGTGATTTTAACTGGTGCCACATATGCTCTATGGGGTTAAAAATGCAATAATAGGATGGGAGCCGTAGCACTGTATGTCCAATTTCTTCTGTCAATGTGTCACAAACATATACTTTTTTTATACAAAATGTCTTTAAAACTTCTAAAAGATCACTTTTTTATAACTTTCTTCAAAATATATATCATTCGCCGCCAAGTAGTTCTGAATCTTCAATTTTGTATTATTTGAGCTTGGAGCCTTACTATATAATTGGCGACTGTGATAGCTCGCATTGTCCATTACTATCACGCTATTCTGAGGAATGTTTGGTAAAATACAATTCTTGAACCATTCCTCAAAAACTAAAAAAATTTACCACAAAACGATATTTAAATATAAACTAAGCAACCTAACCTACCTGATGTGCCTATATTTAATTATAATTATTACAATCCGGTCCTTTCCACATAATAATAACAAACGGTCATAAATAATGGGATGGCCCCAGGTACTTTTACGACAATCATTAAGTTATATCCATTTTTCTTGAAACAATCTTTACCTCTATTATTCTATATAACACGAGTGAAAAAAATCAAATAACCATAATTCTGTCTTTTATTTTGACTTCGCAACCCCCACACCACTACTTCAAAAAGCAATTAAATAATGATTTTGTAAAATTAGATCATTGGCACCATTAAGGTTGGAACTATATTTATCGATTTAGTTAAAAATTTTAATTTACCATAAGTTCTTGCTTCAATAAAAACCAAACATGACATAATTAAATGGGACCATCAGTGGCGGTTCTTCCACATGAGCGAATACGCACGTGAGTTACAATCTCCTAATTAGCTGACAATAGCATATATTATACCCACACCTAGTTCTATAGATAATGAACATTATAAATAGATGTAAGAACAATAATTGTATTACTCCGTAGTTGTGTTAATCTTGAAACCTTCTTTTTTCTAAATAAATGTGTTATACCTTCGGGATCTAAAAAATCTTTTTTTAAAAATCCCGCGCTCGAACCACGACGTATAACTCGTGCACCCCCAAAACGAATAAAAAAATATTAATTTATATTCATTGAATATTATTTATCGTATAAAGTCCGACCCTCCCTAATATTTTATCGTACCGTCAAACTAAAAAAGTCCGACCCTCCCTAATATTTTATCATCCCGTCAAACCAAACTATATAGATCCGGAAATCGTGCCTCGGTCCAGGTAAATGACGATTATGACGAGACTTGATCGCATGTGCGATTAAGTAGGCGGGGCATAATGCAGTTTCTCTGTAGTAACAGGTGGCGGGAGACAGCGGGGAATAGCGGGGCTATGGCGATTTAACATGGGAAAGGCGCAAAATTTTAATGTGCGCCGCGCCGTTGTCTGTTCGTGCATCTAGTTAGAAATTCGAACGTGTATGTTTTAATATTTTAATATCATATATTTATTAAGTTAAAATGAATAGTTTGACGGTGCACTATTTAAGAAATACTTTAGCTCTTTGAGTTTGTAGAAAAAAATTGAAGTGAAGAATGCGGAAAGACCTAAACCCGAAATTAATTTAACGCAGACCAGAAAGGGTAAATCTATGGACTTTATTAGAAAGTTTAAAAATTAAATATATGAAAAAAAATTTATAGAGGGTATTCCAAACTTCAATGAGACTGTTATTGATCAATTTTCTACAATTAAGAACCGAAGAATCTACTTATTTTAAGCACTATACACACTAAGAAAACCTCTCTTATTTTCCAAAAGTTGTATATCCTTGTGTAAAATTAAAAAATAAATAAAAATATGTTTTACCTAACGCATTTTCTTATTACTTCTTTTCTTTCTTTAAAACGCCTAGAATGGAATTGTTTGGTCGTTACACAAAAATAAACTTTTAAAAAAAATTTCACCATACTTGTGAAGCCCCTCTATCATAGATCACGATCCGCCACTGGGGACCATCTTTTGTTAACTATTAAATAATTTTCTAGACAAAATATCGAAAAAATTTCTTAGAAGTGCTTTAATATATTCAATAAAAAGATATTGCTTTTAAAGTTACCTTAAAATAAACTAAAAGTTCTTAAAGACCACTTATTCTTATGCAAAGAATTTAATACACTCTTCAAATTAAAATTTAAAAAAATATTTATTCTTAATGCCCCATTGATCTTATACTGGTTTTATAATACTCGTGACATTGGCTATTCTAAAACTAATTTGCTTCTTTAAAGGATTAGCTAGCAAGTTGGTTTTAAAACAATCAAATTTGGGAACAAATGGTTTTAATGTAGTTTTCATAAGTACCCTTCATATCCTCATTAAAACCCATTAAGGAAACTATTTCATCTTAAGCCTATATTTATGCTCAATAAAATTCCACATTAAATTCAAATAGATAATTTTTACTTTATAAAGTGTACATTAAGAATATTTTATAACTCAAAGGTTTTAATTTAGTCAATTTGATTAAAAGAAATGCCGCCATAAGAGGTACAATTTATATGGTTAAGATTTCATTCGCGCGCCAGACCACTTTCAATCACTAAGGGCACAAGCTGAAACATATTAAAGCAACTTCTGTTACAAAATAAAGAGTAAATAGATGCCTGCGAGAGTAGTTGTACTTAAAGTGGTTAATAAAACACATTTTAAGTCTAGTAAGATTTAAAATGTTCTATAAACTTGCAATAATCTAATTTTAATCTAGATATTTTATATAAAATACAGAGATAGGTACATGATGGACATTTTCAATAGCCGAAAAAAATTATATTATTATTGAAATATATGTGCATTACATCCTCTTAAATAACTGTAGAACGGTGTTTCCAAACATGCAACTTAATTAAAAAACACATTTAGATCTTAAGAAGGAAAATTAAATTTGACGATATTTTTTAAATATTTTTTATAATTAAAAAATCATTAAATTGTTAGCCCTCGAGTTATGGTATAAGTCTTTTTATCATATTTTATCAGAAAAGTGCCATCCGTTGGTAAATTCTTTACGAGAATAGTTTACATTTGAACAGTATTTATGATTGCTTCATATTAATTTCTATTTTACACAAGAGTTGTCCGACTATAGTAAACACAATAAAACTCTTTCAGGATTAATTACAATGTTTTTCAAGGTAATTCATTCTGCTGCAAGTATATTTTAAATGCAATGAGTTTTAATATATAAATTTAAAGTCGCCTTGAAGAACTCTTTAAGAATATAAAATTAAAAATAAATGGTTTTAATGCAGTTTTAAAATTTAGGCTTGAAAACCCTTTTAGGATGGGCCCTTTTTGGCTAGAAGCTGCTTTATGCTAGTTAGTAGCGTGTGTGAGTCAGACGGACATCGAAATATTTTCAGCAGGAACAAGAGTACCTCCCCCCCCCCCGTTTTCGAGGATGCTGAACACGATGGCGGCGTCAGAATTTCTCTTTGGAGTTGCGCAACAACGGCCAAAAACCACCCCCCAGAGGGTTTAAACGCGCTTCAAGAGGTTTCCCTGCAGAGAAACACACAGCGGCAAATATACATCCCCCCCGTTTTCGAGGATGCTGAGCACGGTGGAGGTGTTGGATATCGCGTCCGACCCCTTCCAACCCCTCCACCGACCAATACTCGCCCCCGAAAAGGGTAAATTTTTTTTTCAAGTATAAGCAGCAGTCCACAGATGATTGGTGGTTGCGCGGGATGCTGTACACTCTTCACTCTCGACGCGCGTTATTTTAAATGAGCAAGGCACGTAACAGAAAAAGGGAGTTGAAATGATCGTTGGAAAATACAGGGATTGGCGGTGCTTAAAAAATTTTATCCGCCATCACCGTGCTCAGAATGGTTGAAATCGGGGATGAATATGTTCCTCGCTAATATTAAGAAAAAGATTCACCCGTTTCGAGGGCGAGTATTGTACGGGGGAGGAGTTGGAAGGGGTCGGATGCGATATCCAACACCACCACCGTGCCCAGAATCCTCGAAAACAGGGGGAAAGTATGTTTCTCTTGAAGCGCGTTTAACCAACAACTCCTAGAAAACAAGGACAAAGCGCTGTCTTGTGACGTCATCATCCGTGGTCCTATGATTGCAATATGTAATATAATATTATATGCCTTCTGTGGGGGATTTATATTTTGCGTGACTTCTAAAATTACTTATATACACTTCAGACGATCGTTATTTAAATTTTTAAACTTGTATTTAAGTAAATTATGCGTTAAAGTTAATAACGTAAGTGAGAAAAAAAAATTAGTGCATCTGGGCATATTTATTTTAAAAATAACTAAGTATTTTGTGTAAAATGATTTAGCCACTGTAGGTAGGTAGTTGTTTTTGGATAAATATCTCGATAAATATGTAATAATACAAATATTAAACTACCAAATCCTAAAAAGTTTGTCTTGGATGTGTGTATCCTCAGATAACAAATTATTCAAAACTTTAGATACTCAAGGATTTATGAGTAAATTTTGAGACAGAATCGAACAAGTAAAATTAAGGTCTTTTAGCATCAACCGGATGTGGGAACACTATATTAAGTTCCTTTTTTGGTGAAAAATGTGATATGGCTTTTCCATTAATTGCATTGTTGTCACTCAGAACACAAAAAACTTTATATCCGATAGCCTCTAAACGAGTTATGATTGTTTTCACAAAGTTGAAAAGTAATTCATGGTTAATTTTAGATATAGGGGCAATGTGAACAACTTCTTTTAAATCTGAACCAATACTTGTAATCATAAAAGTGTATGCAGTCGTTGCTAACAATTCGTTATTATTTACTGATGCCCCCACTACATTTCCTCCTTTATAGTCTAAATAAGGGTTAATATGAATTTCGTCCATTAGCAGACAAACATATTTGTCTTGATCATTCAAATATTTGAAAATATTCCTCGCATATGTCAAAAACATTTTTTTTTCATCAATATGAGGATCCGTTAAAAAATTATTACAAACACCTTTGATGGTTTCAGGATGGGGTAAAATTATTGGCCAGTGATTTCTTAAATATCTGTATGTATGAGGACTGATTGTATATACTATTGAACAAAATACCATAGTTGTAGTGGAATATCTGTATCTTTCTTTTGGCAAAGTTCTTAATTTTACTTGTTCGGAGAGAAATTGCAGTGCTTGCGCTAAACTATCATTGTCTACTTTTAAGTTTTTAAGCAAATCAGAAACAAAGTTTAAAACTTCATTAATGTTTGACATATCGGTGTTATTTTTAACATTGTCACATTCGGGATTAGGGTCATGATTGGAGTTATTGTCTTGTTCAGTATCTAAAGGAAGAATATTCATCGAACAATCAATAATATCTAGTAAATTTCGCAATTCATCCAAACTACATGAAAAAAAAGGTGTCTTTTGTTGATCAATTTTTACGCTTACTGGTTGCCCATATAAATATGTACTTATTTCTAAATTATTATTTATTTTAACGGCCCATGTAATAGAAGGCCCCGGATTATGCTTAATCTTAAAGAGAGTCTTGCAAGTTTTTTCATCGATGATAAACCATCCTTCCTTTAAATTAAATGTTATAAACAAATTATTAAATTCTTCAAAAGTGTCATAATTCGTAAGTTGTTTATGTGTTAAAATTTCACGTTTGCTTTCGTCAATACCTTTTTGAAATTGCATTTCATCTATTTCTCTAAGCTTTTCTTCTCTACTTTTTCGATGCGTTAAAGTTTTTGTAAGATATTTTGGACAATTGGGAAATTTACTAGGTACGCTATTTTCCTTTAATCTGGGTATATTTAATTTTAATGAAACGATCTCACCTGTTTTCGTGTCTTGTTGAGAAATCTGCCAAATAAAATCCTCCTCTGAAAAAATGACACTCACATACTCTGTTGTTTGTATTAGGAATAAAATTTCACGATGAATAGCGGTTTGCCATTTTAAGCGTCCTGCCGCACTTTTGGGGAACGAAATGCCCGCACTAATGGCCCATTTACGTAATTACCTTTACAACCAACTACAGAGCATTTGTACGGCATTTTCAAATTATTTAAAATACAATTTAAACCGGCAATAAACTCGAATTTTGCACTAATTGCCCTAAAAAACCCTCGCACTCGAAACGACAACAAATTAAACTACCGCCAAATGACAGCCAAATGCGTGCATGATTAGTGCAACGTTGCCAGATCGACTTTAGCGATTCGCTTGTCTACTGGCCCATTTATTAAAAATTGTTATTCTATGTTTTTATTTAATTTCAAAGTACTTCCAATGAAATAATTCTGCTGTAACATTATAGTTGGCCTATGCTAATAACCAAGTTTGCGTAATTATTAACAAAAAATACAACTTAATTCATCCCAATTATAATAATCGGGAATTATGGACCAATCTGACAATGTTGCGGTCAAGACAAAGCGGGAAATACGAATTGGCATTTCGAGACAAACAGCACGGTCGGATAGCATCGGCCTACAGGCAGTGACGTCATCAGCAAATATTTCTTAAGCGCTGTGTCCTTGTTTTCTAGGAGTTGTTGGTTTAACCCCTCTAGGGGGTTTGTTCGGATTTGTGGCACAACCCCAAAGAGAAATTCTGACGCCGCCATCGTGTTCAGCATCCTCGAAAACGGGGAGGGGAGGGGCGCTATTGTTCGGGTTTGGTGGAGGTACTAGGTTTGGCAGAAGAAATTGGACATACAGTGCTACGGCTCCCACCCTATTATTGCATTTTTAACCCTATAGAGTGGCACCAGTTAAAATCACTGGTTAGGAAAATATTTCTCCTACTTTAAGTTCTAGTGTTGTAGAATTAATACGAAAATGCTTTAATGATATTCCCCCAGGTAGTTGGAAAAATTCAGTCCGTCACTTAATAACTGTAGAAAATTCGTATATTAGTCTGGATCGTATAATTAATCCAATTATAATTAATTTTGATGAGGATAGCGATAGCGAAACAGAACTATCTATAGAATGACATTATAAATGTAAATAAATATGACTAGTAATATTTAAAAAAAATGTTATTTCATTTGATTATATTAATATAATCATATCATTACTTGTTTTCCTTAGTCCGTCCCTTCATATTCACTTGTTTATTGCCAAGCTCTTGTCGACACAATGGAACCGACCTAGGAAATCATTAAGTCGTATCCAAATTTCGTGAAGCGGGTTTGTTCGGGTTTGTTCACATACCAAATTCTAATCACCTCTAATAATTCTTGTTTCCTATCTATTTACATTGTAATATACCTACCTCTCTAATAATTAATTATATTGAAGTTTAATTACATAACAAGTAGTCAAAACTTATGTAAATGGTCCAGAAGGATAGAAACCAGTTTGTTAAAATTGACAATATCTTGAGTGATCCTCTGGCATGGCATACCACAAGGTACCGTACTGGGCCCAATTCTTTTCATTTTATACATAAACTATTTAACTAAATTGAATTTAAATAATGGATTCGTAATATCATATGCTGATGACACAGCTGCTATTTTTTCTGGAAAAAACTGGCACGAGGTAAAACATAATACAATTAACGGAATTTATAAAATAAAAAATTGGCTTGATACTTTTAAATTATCCCTCAACGTTAAGAAAACCAACTATATCGCCTTTTCCTTAAATGAGGCTAATCGCCCCGATTTTGAACATATTAAAATTGATAATTTGGATGACTTAATTAATGAAGTTCCATCGACAAGATATTTGGGAATAACTGTTGACAAACACTTAAAGTGAGACCAGCATGTTCTTCACTTGGCAAAAAGTGTAAGAAAGCTAATTTACAAGTTTTACATCCTAAGAGAAATCTTGGGTAAGAAACTTCTAATTGCAGTTTAAAAAGCTATTGTCGAGTCCTTAATAAGGTATGGCATAGTTGTATGGGGTGGTCTTTACAATAATGCCCTAAAACCCTTAAATTTGGCACAAAATTATATTCTTAAGGTACTTTATAAGAAACATAAACGTTTTTCAACACAACTTCTTTACACGGGGGAAGTTTTTAATGTTCGATCTTTGTATGTCATTGAAGTATGTTCTTTTGTTTATAAAAATCATAAACTGAAAAATTATATTTTCCATCCGTATCATACTAGAGGCAAGGCTAATAGGAAAATTATCATTCCAAATAGTAACACTAATGTTAATCTCAGGTTTGTCAATTGTTTGGCGCCAAAAATCTTTAATCTTCTACCGTTACACATAAAAAATGTCACTAGAATTAGATTGTTTAAGATAAAATGTCGGAGATTTATTTTTGACAATATGGAAGTCTTTATGTCACTTTTTTAGATGCTAACAGGTTTCCTGTTGTCTGTTCGAACTAACCTAGGTCTTTTTTGTATAGAGTTTGTTCTTGTTTTTTTTATATCATTCCTGTTTTCTAAGCACATACAGATGTTCAGTAATCTAGGTGCTTTTTTCCGGTTTCTCCCTCTTTCTCTTTATTAATGATGTCTTAAAATAATTTAAGTAATTTCTAGTTTAAGATCCTTTGATTAAATTATATTATTGTAAACTTGACAATTGAATTTTGATATTTGTTGATAAAGAAAAGAAATAAAGTATTGTATTGTATTGTATTGCATTTTTTCCGAAATATCGTTCATATGGTAAAAAAAAAGTTACATATAGTCTTATCGAGTTAGTTAAAGATCTTATCCAGTAAGACAACGTTAGCAGGGTGGTTGCTATACAAATATGAGTTTTGATTGGCTCAATAAACGCGAAGTAAATTATAATTGTAATTTGATGTAAATTGGTTGTTATGTCGACCTTGGCACACGTGGGAAATATTCAAAGTAATCTAATTTTGCAAATGTAATTATTGTTTTGGTCTTTGAACTTTACCCTGTTCTTCTTAAAATTCTTATTTTAGAGCAAAAACTGTTGATAATATTTCTAAGAAATGTTTCTTATTTTAGCTAGTGCAAGATTGTGCCAAAGATATAACAACATGTCATTTATTATTATAACACGTGTACGACCTTAAAGAACTTGAAAAAAATATATTTAATTACATTTGATATAATTCTGGACATAAAGCTGCAAAAAGTAAACTGAATTTGTTTTGCGACTTATACGATAACAAATTGCGAGAATCTATGGGTAATTCCATCGTATAAGCATTTTCAGGTGATAAGGAAGTGTTTTTCACGCATTTCTCTCAGGATACGAGAATTTATAGGTGTAATTAACAAAAAAATTTCAAATTTTAATTTGAACATTTTTTGGCCAAATTTTATTCCTAGGCTATATAACTAACGATGAGGAAAGTGAAGGAATTCGAAATGCCTAACTGGGGAAAATATAGTCGAAAATTACCCTCATACATTAAGCTAGAGGTGTTGTTTTCGATTGATTACATCGAAAACAACCCCTCTAGCTATCGAAAACAACCCGCCAAGTTTTTATTGTTTATTGACAAAGATAATGACACTTTTTGACGTTTAAAAAAATAAATCTTATATTCCAGCTACAAACTCAAATATTACAATTGCGTTATTAATAATTACTAATTTGTTTAGTTCTTTATTTAAAAGTTGTAATATAAAGTTGTTTTAACCATTATTCGAGTAATTTTCTCCCTAAATTACACTCGTGCCTAAGAATTCTCAGATAATTTTGCATTTAAGCGTATTTCCTTTGAAAATCAACATTCGTTCATTTTCAAATTTTGTAAAATAGCTTCCTTCGGAGTCGGGCTATTTCGCCAAAATATGAAAATGAACTCTTGTTGTTTTTAGGCAATACGCTTTCATGCAAAATTATCGAAAATGTTTAGGCACTAGTATAATTACCTCCGAAAAATACTGGAGGCTGAAATTGTAAAAGTAGTAATTTTAGTGCCTACTGCATTAAATATTGAAGAGTTTTTACAAATTTTGATAAATACAGGTCCGTATCCTGAAAATTTCATAAAGATGATAAGTAGGCTCGTAATTAAACGATAATGTGTGGCACATCGTTGAATTTAGAACAAAAATTTGCTCTTAAGAGTACTTCTGATCGGAGACCACGAGCTGACGAAGAACCTCGACAGCCTAGAACATCGAAGACAGGTTGGGGATTTGACTCTCTTTTACAGATATTTTCATGGAAGGTGATCGGCTGACCTTGCCCTCTTAATTCCGTCCAGAGCGACGAATAGCAGAAATACACGACAAACCACTGCCGCCCATCCATATGTGGTTAAGCTTAATACTCCCCGAACTTCATTATTTAAGAATTCTTTCATCTGGAGGACTACTTCCTTGTGGAACGACCTTCCCGAGGTTGTTTTTCCCAACGAATATAACCTCCAACGATTCAAAACCAACGTGAATCGCTTTTTGAGCACACGCACCACTCCCAGAGTGCCCTAAAGGATTTTTCCTATAGTGCTTGTGTTTGATCATAAAAAAAAAAAAACTTATCAGTGACCTCCATTAAGATAAAAGGTGTATACTTCGTTTCACGAAATTTGGATACGACTTAATGATTTCCTAGGTCGGTCCCATTATGTCGACAAGAGCTTGGCAATAAACAAGTGAAGTATGAAGGGACGGACTAAGGAAAACAAGTAATGATATGATTATATTAATGTAATCAAATGAAATAACATTTTTTTAAATATTACTAGTCATATTTAAGATTTACATTTATAATGTTTCTATAGATAGTTCTGTTTCGCTATCGCTATCCTCCTCTAAATTAATTATAATTGTATTAATTATACGATCCAGACTAATATACGAATTTTCTACAGTTATTACGTGACGGACTGAATTTTTCCAACTACCTGGGGGAATATCATTAAAGCATTTTCGTATTAATTCTACAACACTAGTACTTAAAGTCGGAGAAATATTTTCATACCTAACCAGTGATTTTAACTGGTGCCACATAATATGCTCTATGTGGTTAAAAATGCAATAATAGGGTGGGAGCCGTAGCACTGTATGTCCAATTTCTTCTGCCAATGTGTCACAAACATATACTTTTTTTTATACAAAATGTCTTTCAAACTTCAAAAAGATCACTTTTTTATAACTTTCTTCAAAATATATATCATGTAGTTCTGAATCTCCAATTTTGTATTATTTGAGCTGGGAGCTGTATGTAATTGGCGACTGTGATAGCTCGCATTGTCCATTACTATCACGCTATTCTGAGGAATGTTTGGTAAAAGACAATTCTTGAACAATTCCTCAAAAAGTTCGGCCGTTGTATCTTCATGGTAGTCCACACAAGAGTCTTGAAAGTTTCTTGCAGAAAGCCACAAGGCATTTGGAACCCAACCGTTTTCTGACCCAGCATGTAAAATGCTTATTCTTTTTTTTTATTTGATGGAGCTTTACACTTATCGGAAGAATCAGACCAGCCTTTGGATGGTGTTTCATGCGTGTCAAACCAAGTCTCGTCGAGGTAAATTATAGGACGGTTTTCAGAACGGGATTTCTTTACCGAAGTTATATACTCATGACGCCATTTTTGTAAACGGTGGGATTCCATGAGTACTTGCAAGAAATAAAAACTAATAAATTTTACCACAAAAAGACATTTAAATATAAATTAAGCAACCTAACCTACCTGATGTGCCTATATTTAATTATAATTATTACAATCCGGTCTTTTCACATAATAATAACAAACGGTCATAAATAATGGGATCGCCACAGGTACTTTTACTGCAGTCATTAAGTTATATCCATTTTTCGTGAAACAAACTTTAACAAACTACAAGAAAACTAACGGATAGAATTTGTTAAAATTTTATATTTAGCTTCGAAATATGATACTACATGACTATATTATCTGGACTTTTTCGAAAAAGAATTTTATTTTTTTCAAAACGGTAAATAACGTTCCAATTGAAAAAATATAGTTATACAGTCATTTTTGAAAGTATTGCATGATCAATAATCTCATTTAATTTCATAGCCGAGTTGTAATGCAAAAAAAGTCACACCGAGCTTTTCAGAAAAATTACCTAAAATCGCAACTATCTGAAGTGATTTGGCAACGCTTCGGGTGATCAAAGGCAGAATAATAAAGGAAACGTTTCCCACTTCCTCGATACGAGGGCGCTGGCTCGTCAGGTCTTGGAATGGCGATGTTGTTTCATTGTTCAATAACAATGAGTTATGCTGTTCCGCGGCGAAATCTCAAATCGGACCGCGCGGTCCACTGAAAAATATGCTTAAAATTTGAAATTATAAAATCACGGTCGTATTAGAAAAAATAAAGCAAGCGATAATTGTTTGAAAATTAGACGTTGTGTACAGGGTGTTATGGAAATGACGTATTATATTTAAATGTCCTAGAGAAGCGCTACATATTTTTTTTTTAATCGACCGTTTTAAAAGTGTGGTAACCAACACTCTTACTCACAGGTCAGTCCGCGCTACTATACAACATTTCACCCAGACCCAATGGCAATGTTGCCAAACTTAATGTAAAACTGAAATTCCATATAAAATCGAGGTCGTCTATCAGGTAACCGGCGATATTTTTCGGTTTTTCGTCTGATTTTTAACTAGATTATTTCCTATCGAGCGAAAAGCTGTTCGAATATACGAGCAGTTTTTTAACTCGATCACACTGCAGCGGTATATTTCCGTCGGCGTCATCGGCGGGTATCGAGTGAAAGATAATAAGTGACGGGCGACGGTTTTCGCCTGAATAGATAAATCGAGCGGTTTTTTTTAATAATCGAGTGATGTCGGTTCTTTCAATAATCGAGTGATCAAGCGGTTTTTCGCTCGAGCGACCACAACACTAATAAAAATAAATACAAATTTTGTTCAATATGTTCTTAAATAATAATTATTTATTTATTTTTATTTATTTATTTATTTATTTATTTACAAAAATAGGGATACAACAGGCACTGAACCCAATATAGCATCCACGTTGTGGTATTGGCTAGTGGGAGTTATTAAATTAAGTAAACATTAAATTATATTAACCTAAAAATCTATGACCATTTATAGCATTGATTTTACACATTTTTTAAATCTAATTATAGACATATCGAATATTTCCATCCCTAAAGAAAGCCTATTACATGCCCTAGTCGCTCTACAGAGAGGAGAATTTTTTCCAGAATTTGTATTTCTGAGTGGAATATTAAAATTATTTTGAAGTCCCTAACCGGAACATTAAAGCTTAACTTTGACCTCAGCGTTGGCGAATCAACAAGTCCAGTCACCAACTTGTAGATCATAACTACATCGGAAACCATTCTTCTCTCAGTAAGTGGCATAAGGCGTAAGGCTTATAGTTGCTATTGACATTACAACAACCGAAAAAATTTGTTTTGAATACTTTCCAGCCTTCGCTGGTAAACCGCGTACCGATGCAAAACTAAGTTTACTAAATATAAACGCATAATACAAGTTTAGAACTGTTTGAGGGTTATTAAAATTTAAACTATTTCTTATAATAAATCCTAAAAATCGATTACACTTATTGATAACCTGTTCAATGTGAGAGCTAAAAATTAACTTAGTGTCCATTATAACACCCAAATCGCGTATTTCATTAACTGATTCGAGATCACTATTATTAATAGTATAACGAAAATTGTGTACATTCTTATTTCTGGTAAACGTAATCGATACACACTTCCCTAGATTAAGAAATAAACTCTGACGTTCACAGAATCTTACTAAGGCATTAAAATCATCTTGCAGCAAATGGCAATCCCCTGGCACCCTGATTATTCGAAAAAATTTTAGGTCATCTGCGTACATTAAAAATGTAGAAAATTTAAAACATTGTTGTATGTTATTAATGTAAATGATAAAAAACAGGGGACCAAGGTGACTGCCCTGAGGCACACCAGACGGCACGTTAAAAGGTTCAGAATAGAAACCACCAACGGAGACCATTTGTCGTCTATCACTAAGATAGGACCAAATCCATCTCAATAAGCTGCTATGCACACCGACATCAGCAAGACGCTCCATCAGTATGGAATGACTAATTTTGTCAAATGCCTTGCTGAAGTCCGTGTACACAACATCAATCTGCTTCCGATCATCCATACTTCTTAAAATAAAATCTGTAAATTCCACCAGATTGCTCTCAATGGACCTACGTGGAAAAAATCCGTGTTGTTGTTTTAAAATAATATCTTTAACTTGCTCCAATATAATGTTGTGAATAATTTTTTCAAATATTTTCCCAAAAATGCATAATTTACTTATGGGTCTGTAGTTTCTAACGTTATGTTTATCACCTCCCTTGGGTAAAGGAGTTATATGAGATGTTTTCCATATTGTAGGAAAAATACCCTGTATTACTGAGAGTTTATATATGTGCAAAAGAGGCTTAACAAGATAAGCACTACATTGTTTAATAAATATAATTAGTAATAATTTAATTAATAAATTAATTACCGGACATTATGAAAATCACCGGGCATGATGAAATTTATCGCCCTCTAATATTTCCCATGATATTATGATGATGTTTATAGCAACCGTTTCTAAGGTATTGTAAGTAAATTATTAATTGATGGAAAATAAATCGATTTCTTGGAGCAATTTCTAAGCAATCAATTTTCTTAATGTATTTTCATCTAACATTATGTTTCTTTAGTAGATGCTTGTCAACGCATTTGATGTAAAACTGTTAGACAAACATTTGGCCAAGCGGCCACGATTTACTAAATAAGAACTAAAATAACTACCAAACTTCCCAGAACTTATCTCACACACAGTTATTTTTAGCGTTTTTTTATGATAAGCGGACTATAAAATACCCAAATTATCTTCTGAAAATTTACAGTCGATTCACCATTACCGTAAGCATGAAGAGCTTCATCTGTGCATTTGCTTTTTTAGCATTGATAGTTTTAACTACATGTGGTAAGTTATTTGTATCTATTCATTAAGCATAAAATTCGTGAAGGCTTGGGCCGACCAAAAAAAAAACGAAAAATAAAATAAAAACATACAGGGTGTCCCAACGGGAAACACCTCGATCTATATACAGTGAGGAGGACGTAAAGTAAGGAATAAATTCATTATCTCGCAAACTACAATTTTAAAAAAAAATCGCTCGGACCCTTCGATTTTGTTTTTCGAACGCGCATATTCTGACATATATATATGATATACAGGGTGTTGCAAATAAGAGTGACAAAAAATTTTTTTTTCTTAAATAGAACCCACTGTATATTATTGCATGTACGGATTCTTCGGAAAATCCTAAACATTTGCTGTGCTATACCTTAGCCCAAGCGTTTTGGAGTTATTCTCATTCAAAATTTGAAAAGTGGAAAATGTCATGGAGAAAACAAAGAATAAAATTATTTTAAAAATGTCTTATTTATCGAAAAAACAGTTAGGTGAACTTAAAAATAATTTTTCTAAAGTAAATGTTCGAAGTGTCTTCCGTTGGTCAACTGACAATAGCCTAACCGATCTACAAATTCTCGCTGAACATTTCGAACCATTTGGGGTGTAATTTGCCGAATTTCTTGCCGGATGCGATCTTTTAAATCATCTAAATTTGCAGGCTGGCTTTTGAATACTTTTCCCTTAAGGTATCCCCATAAAAAAAAGTCGAGTGGTGTTAAATCGGGCGACCTTGGCGGCCACTCAATAAAACCATCTCTTCCAATCCACCTGTTTGGAAAAGTATCGTCCAAATATGTACGAACTCCCACAGCGAAATGTGGGGGAGCACCATCTTGTTGCAACCAGATATTATGATGTGGCAAATCGGGACGTTCTAACTCAGGAAAAAGGGTGGCCAGGGCTGGAACAAGTTCTTGTTCTAAAAAACTCAAGTATCTCTCGCCTGTTAAATTTCCGTCAAAAAAGAAAGGCCCTATAACAATGTCATCGACAACGCCAGCCCACACATTGATCTTTTGATTAAATTGTGTGTGTCCTTCCCTCATCCAGTGTGGATTTACATCGGACCAATATCGATAATTCTTGTATTTACGTCACCATTCAAGCAAAATGTGGACTCATCGGAAAAAATTATATTTTTTACAAAATTTCTGTTTACGAAACATATATCCTGTAAACGCTCACAAAATTCAAGGCGCCTCTCAAAGTCCCTTTCCAAAAGTTCTTGGAGAACTTGCATTTTATAAGGATGGTATTTATTTGTATGCAGTATTTTAAGAACTGTTGTTTTTCCAATATCCACGTCACTTGCTACCTGCCTAGACACCACATGCTGGTTATCTTGAACTGCCAGTAAGACTTCTAATTGTTGATTTTCATCAACTTGAGGACGAGGACATCTCTTACATGACCGAATTGCCTAAACTTGTACTCAATTTTTCTTACTGTTGATTGTGATATTGGCGGACGATTGGGGTATTTTTGATTAAATAACTCACAAGTTTCTTGCTGTGTTCTAACCCTATCACCGTAGTCCATCATCATCAAAACCTCTATGCGCTGTTTCTGAGTGAGCCGCATTTTAATTTAATTTAGTTATGAAAAAACGAAATGAGTCTTTTGAAAACTAGTAAAACGTTAGGAAAATACACATAAAACTGACAATAACAGTAACTATTGACATTAATTCTTTTGGTTCTTGCATCATAACTCCAAAGCCTACTTGACTTTTCTTGCGCTTCACGCATGCTGACTACAGGTTTTCCTCAGCGTGCATGAATCAATGCAAGTCTTGATTGATTGCGAAATATCTGATTTTCAAATTTTGAATGAGAATAACTCCAAAACGCTTGGGCTAAGGTATAGCACATGCTACATGAAAAATGTTTAGGATTTTCCGAAGAATCCGTACATGCAATAATATACAGTGGGATCTATTTAAGAAAAAAAATTTTGTGTCACTCTTATTTGCAAAATATATACAGGGTGTATATCTACATTTTATGTCAGAATATGCGCGTTCGAAAAACAAAACCGAAGGGTCCGAGCGATTTTTTAAAAAAATGTAGTTTGCGAGATAATGTAATTCCTTACTTTACGTCCCCACTGTAGGAAAAACTATACATATGCAATTTTGAAAATTGGACAATACGGTAATGCTGATGGGGGCAACTCCGCTAAAATATTTTCAATAAGGTGGCACTTCCGGTTATACCGGAATTCAAGGTCAACCGGTTTATTTTAAATGAAATACCCTACATAACGTATGTCGCATAAGTTTTGACATAAATTTCAACCAATTGTTTTTCCATAAGCCACAAAATTATGAACTTAAATGAAATATAGAGGACCATGGACTAGACCACTAGATGCAACTTTCTGCGGACACCTAGCATTAGGTTTTGGACGGCATTCATATTGATCTCTCGGATGGATTTTTCTATACAGGGTGTCCGCTAAGTAATGGGACATGGAAAAATCACAGCCTGTTACTTAAGGACGCAAAATTATTAGAATTTAATTATACTTACCTATATTCGAAAGTTGATATTAATTGAGATACAGGGTGTTAAAGTTAAAACTTAATTTTTGTTTTTCTCTAATAACTTTGACACAAACCAACGATTTTCTACAAAATTTGGCAATTATGGTTTTTTTAGGATGATAAACTGATTTATTGGTGAAATTTGAATATACAATGTAGGGGGCGCTGTCTGCGGTATTATTTGGACATTTATTAGGTCATAACTTTTTTTGTGCAGCCGTGTATTTAAGTTTTTAATGAAAATAATACTTTTCTCATATTTATTACGTAAAAAAGGTCGCCCAGAGTTACCGTTTCGGAGATATATGCATTTATATTGTTTAGTGCCTATTATTAATTTGCAAACAAATTTTATTTTTAAGTAACCTATGAGAAACAAATGAAATTTAAAGATACAGATGCTATGAAACCTCCATGTTGTTATTTGTTCGTTAGTGTACCTTTCTACGTAATAAATATGAGAAAAGTATTCTTTTCATTAAAAACTTAAATGCACAGAAGCACAAAAAAGTTATGACCTAATAAATGTGCAAAAAATGCCGCAGACAGCATTGTACATTAAGATTTCACCAGAAAATCAGTTTCTCATCCTAAAAAGACCAAAATTGCCTAATTTTGTTTCGTCAAAGTTATTAGAGAAACATAAAAATGAAGTTTAAACTTTAACACCCTGTATCTCAGTTAATATCAACTTTCGGATATAGGTAAGTATAATTAAATCCTAATATTTTTAGGTAAGGAGTCTGTGCTTTTTCCATGTCCCATTACTTAGCGGACACCCTACTTACACCTGTATATCCTACGTCGAAGTTCCTCCTCATTTTGTGCTTCCCATCCTCCATCGTAAACTTTTCGAGATAAAAAACCCAAAAATTTTCTATAGACCTGGGGAAGGTTAGGAGGGTTGTCGTTTCGCTGAAAAAATGGTATGTTTTGATCTGCTAACCAATTTTTGGTTTGTCTTGCATAGTGACAGGACGCAAGGTCTAGCCAGAACATAATATTGTCTCCAGCATGTTTCTTCTTCAATAAAATTAACCAGTTTCGTAAGACAATTATCGATATACCTTTGTCCAGGGCTTCCTTCACCTCTTACTACACCCACATAAGGCCTGGATACACCCATGGTGGAAATAGCGCACCATGCTAACACCTTATTAGCGAATTTGGTCTTTTGTTTAAATTTGACATTATCAGGGACCCCAGCAATATTGTCAGTATAAAAACCGTCATTTCCCTTCATTTCGGAGTTGCTTATTGTGAAATATTTTTCGTCATCCATAATAATCACCCGGTTGTTAGCAAAATATACTCTTCTCAATGTACGGCAGCATCTTGGGATTCTGGCTAGTTGGTTGGCTGTATATTTCAGAGCCTTTCTTGTTTTTCGCGTTCTCAGAGCTTCGACGTGTCGCAGCGACATTCCCCCACTCTTTTTGTAGGGGGTGACGTCTGTCACTTGTCATTCGGATGTAACCTAACCTTACAATAATGTGTTATTGTTTTTTAAATGAAAGCAAATTGTTTTGTACAAATTTCGTTTTGAATAATTATTTATCATACTGACTGAGACTTTGATAATGAAAGCGGCGAAACAATGAAATATTTGAATAATATCTGGCAGTATATTTTAATATGATTATTCTTCAAGACTAATTTCGTCAAAAAATGTTACAAGAAGACAAAAAACAGACTAAATTAACTGACTTATTTCCTTCCACTAACTAATTTGTGCATTTTAGAGCTCAAATATAAATGTAATGAAAACAGCCCAGTTTTATTCCTGTATTTATTTTATCATAAACTTGAAATAGTGAACAACCTCGGTAGAGCAGCACACGCGTGCACTATAGCGAGACTCTACTGTATTTAGGACTACTATGCACTAGAAAAACAAATACATTTACACATCTTATTAGGTAGTTCTTATTAACCACTGTTAAGTAGGTAGGTAGGAGAGCCATTTCATTCCTCCAATAAGGAAGTCTAAAATCATCGACATGGGCGTTCTGACAGTGTCTCTCCTCATAATTCATATTCCACACCCTAGGTCTCATGGTACTAATTGTAATAGGCAGGCTTTCGATAGCTTGGCTATTATCCTCACTAGCTTGTGTCTCCTTTATATCTTCATTCCAAGCAGATACAAAGCCATCTTCATGCAGAGCATACTTGCTCTGTGTAATCTGTATCTACAATAATTTTAAAATATTTATATTATAAGATTTAGGGATCTATAGAGCTACAAAACTAATTTTTAGATAACATTACGAAAATGCCAACAGTAGGGCTAACAAAATACCTTGTGACTAAAAACTGTTTACAATTTTAATTCAAAATGATATTTTACCAGTATTATTAACTCTTGCACTTTCTTCTGCAGATAACTTTATTCTAAATTTAGCTCCAGAGCGGTAAAGAATTTCCACAGGAATATAATTTGAATTTGTGTCCACATCCATTATGGTTCTTGTTTAACCTAAAATTTAATGTTTTGTTGAAATTGTTGTATAGTCGATAATCTCTTCCGATTACAGCAGGCCAATATTTATGGTTTTTAGGATGTGAGTATGTGGAATTTGAAATTTGGCTGTTGGATTAAAATTTCCCCCTTTCGGAGGTTATAGGTTTGTTTTTAAAAGATTTTTTTCGATGACAGCGTCAAACTTGATTTTTATTTTCGTATTCTACTCCTCAAAATATGTATATTTATGCTGGTTAGTAAAAAAATGAACCAATGTAATTAAAAATTATTTAAATATTTTGTGGCATTTAGGTAGGTAATGATCAAATAAATTTTAAAACCAAAAGTACATACTATTCACTATATTTTAGGACCAAATAATCAGTAATTACACTTGTTCGGAAACAACAAATACTTATTTCGGAAAACTGAGGTTCAAATTTCAAAACAAAATAAAAAATTAATAATACTACAGCGCAGTGTTGCCAGGTATCTCGTGAAATGTCACCAGATCTGTTGATCTTTTTGCGGTTTTATGAATAATCCGGCGGTCCATGAAAATCTTTTTAAAAAGGTCCGTTTTCTGGTGTTACCAGTTTCGTGTTGGGGGCGGTATATTTTATAATCACAAAAAATCACCAGATCTGGTGAAATTTCACCAGATACCTGGCAACACCGCTAGAGCGGCGTGGGGATGAGGGGTATTGACGTAAACGGTTCTGATTGGTTAGGTTGATGTCGCGGGCGACAGTACGTAGCTCTGAGAACGCGGCTTTAGATATGTATTATTTTCCGGATAGAAGCCAAATTGGGACAAAATTAAAATTACTAAATTACCATCTAACTAATAATCAAGTTCAATTAAATTTAAATCAAATTAAAGGGGTAAATTGATTATACGGGGGTTATCAAAAAACGTTTTACGTAAAACGCACCGTAGGAGAACGCTTAGAGTTTTCTACCTTTGATTAAGCGCAAAACGGACGGATGTTACTGGTTACGTACGTCGCTTAGATCACGTACTGTAATTTCGTACTTTTTCAAATAAGGCGACATCTACAGGCAAATAGTTTAATTCAGTAAGTATGCTAAGCAGTGAAAGTTGCCTGCAAAAAATGTTGACCCTATTACGGTCGTAATGAATTGTAGCGTTTAAATTTTTCCTGACACTTACCTGCGTTTGGTTTTGTTGAGAAGTGTACTGGATTCACCGAAAGGCCATCGATAGATTTGAAATTGTTGGTTGCCTAATGAATCCCTGATAAGAAATAAAATCTATATCGTTCGATAGGTGGAAACAATTCCAATTTGCGAGGTTGCCATATTTATCTGCACGTTTTCCTGGACACCATTTAACTTGGCGATGTTGACCGCCGGTTTAGAACCAATCAAATTTGAATGATACAAATCGGAATTTCCGGTACTGACTGAGAGGGATTTTGGTTTCCGTCCACCATTCCGGGGTGAACACGCGTGAATGAAACTAAGGCTGTTTCAAGGCAATTTTAAAGAAACTGGGATATCTTTCCCGAAAAACCCAATCGGGTGATATAGTAAATAGTAAATTTTCTTTAGAAGGAACCCGTGATCATCACCGCCTAAGGGTAGATGGTTGTGTAGTTTTTTTTTGTTGAAACCCTAAAAATTCAGTTATCCAGGCACACCGGAATCATCACTTATTTTACCTTCCGCAGAACCTTTCGTAAAAGGCGAGTCGATTTTATTTAAGAGATATATATATATATTGTTTTTTTTTGATTATAATGAAGGCAACCTGTTCTTTCGATCCAGAGCGTGGACATTAACCACCCATCTTTACAGGGTTCCTTTTTCTTCCCTACTCTCATGGTGCTGTTCCGTTTCTGTGAGAATGCCACCTCATGTTTTCCTGTTCAACCCCCCAGGTGTAACCTTGATGCTACAGTGACGCTCTGCCAATTTTGTATTTTAAGGGGCAATGTTTAGAGACCAATCAGTATACAAAGGGCTCGCCAGAATTCTTCGTTGGATTAATTCAGGCCAGAATTTTCAGATATTTTTCTATTTATTTTTTTACATTTCCAGTCTTATTAGCGATAATCTTACGTTGACTTTCCATGATAATTAATGACTTATTATAATTCTTAATGTAGCCGTAAGCTACGAAAAAAACTAGGTATTTCTTTTGAAAATTTTATTTCAGTATAGATAATATTACCGAAACAACCACTAGGTTAATCTATATATTTTACGTATAATTGTAGTGCAACCCTACAATGTAAACTATAGTCACAGGGCCAACACTCCATTCATAAATCTGTTGGAAAGTGAGGTTGTGATTGTGTGAAATGTTATTGAAAATCAGTAATGGGTGGAAGAGAGACAAAACATGTTTGTCTCGATAATGGCAACAATGTTGAAGTCTGGTTAAATCCAATAACGTTTAAAATTTTATGGAGCGGCCTTTCGCGTTTTCTTGCAGCGGAGCTAGTCTGGGCAAAAAGCCCGACAAGGGCGTATAATTCCTTACGTTTAACTATATTACCTATTCAAAAAGTGTAGTTTCGAATATTAGATATTTATAAAAAAATAGAAATATTGATCCAGTTTTTATATACAATGTGTCCAAGGATGGATTTAACTATTTATGCTTAGCATCAATGTTTTTGGTGTATTCATTATTGGATGATAATTCTCCAGGTATAAAAGTGTATATTTCTAGCCAGATTGTCATATTTATCACTAAGGTATCTTGCAACATCCCAATTAAAAATTTGTAAATTTCAAAATTATAACTGGTTTAAGGTTAATCCCCAATTGCTCTTAAAATAATATTTTTCCTAATAATTTTAAAATTATTTAAAAGAATATTATTATACTTAAAAGTATCAAATAAATCGTGAAATAATCCAACTGCACTCTGGTCATCTATCTTTAGTTTATTACCCGCTCACATGCATTGGGTGTGGCCAATTAGCAAGGAGGGAGAAACAGAAAGTTAGATCAAATAAATAAAAATAAATAAATAAATTATATAAAACCTGTCTTCACGTACTAGTTACACTCCAAACGTTGTTTAAATATAGAAAAATAAAGATGTGTTGACCGGACTGTTCCTTTCTTCAGTATTTTATTCCCATGTACATTATCTCCATAATCTTCTTTTGTGAAGTGTTTCTCACAAATAATTGTTGTATCACCTGGACTATAATTATTCATTCTAAGGGCATGTATCCAAATTTGCCGTAGGCTACGACCTTTTAGTATCCTAACGAAGTGGATAAACATTTGGTACATTCTTAAACAAAGCGAATTTTCATAGTGATGCAAACTCAAAATCAAATTTCTAAATATATTTACTAACCTGTGAAATTTTAATTTAACACCATTGCATCTTCTAGTGAAGCATTTTATGGCCGCACAAGACTTAACCATCTTGTAAATGCAAGATTTATATTAAGAAATAAACCAACTCGACTGCTTTTTGCCCGGACTAGCTCCACGAACCGGTCCATAACCTTTTAAACGTCAATGGTTATATCAGAAATCATATCAATACAATCATATTAAAACATAACCATACTTACCGAAGAAAAGTTAAATCATTGCTTAAATGATCCTCTCTTTTACAAACTATACGTGAATGCACCATCATTGTTTATAATAAAGACGACTTTTCACCAATACTCACAAAACAAAATAAAAACAACCAAAATATATAGACACTCCCTTAAAAGCAGTTAGCAGTGACCAGCAACACTGTATTGTTTACTATAATCCGATCCATTGATAAAGTTTGACTTTTTGCCGTAGCTGTAGCGTTGATGTTGTCAGAGTGCAGTCGGCTTATTTCAAACTTTTATGTATAATAATATTTTTTTTTCTAAATCTCTCAAGGCCTATGCACAATTTATAGTAAAATTATTGGGAAATAAATTTATTTTAAAAGCAATTGCGGATTAACCTTAAACCAGTTGTAATTGTCAAATTAACAAATTTTTAATTGGGATTTTGCTGATACCTTAGCGATAAATAGGACAATCTGGCTATGCTGCAAACATAACATCAAGGTGGGGAGTGCATGTTTCCATTCCTTAGGTCAACTACAAATATAAACAATTATATCTGGAGTTTGTAAGATCTTTGACTATAGTCGACTATGGGAGGGTGTGCGCATTCTTCTTATAAAAACCTATTATTTCACAATTTCACTTTAATTATTTTATCTCATTTAACCTAAACCTACAATAGTCTACAATTAAAAAGTATTCCTATACAGTATGAAATAAAATTTAGATTTTTTTTTGATTTTAAATTTTGCCTAATTTCAATCATCTCACTTATACAAACTAAAAAGTCCCGTTAGACACTTGTTTACCTTACTCATGGTCAACATAAGCTAGTTCAGGTATTTAACACCATTTTTTATTAATTTTGGTTTCGTAATTTTCCCCAAATTAAGAGAGTTCTAAAAGAAAGATATATAAATTACTTGGTGCCCAAATAATTTTCAAAATAAAAATTTATAAATCGTTATTGGAAAATTCTCAAACTATTGATACTGTGTATTAGCAAGCTACGACCGACGACGCTCACCAGACGTACAGCTGCCGGATGCATTTGGTCATTTTTCTTTTGTTTTTCAAGGAAAAACGATACAGAATACAGGTCGACAACAACTTTAACTGTAGCTACAAAAGGAATGCGGGCAAAAAAATTTCTTGGGATAACAATGTTGTCACATATATTAATTTAATAACATGTTACCAAGTAAACCCTAAAATTAAATTTACCCATTTAAAGTAAATTGTCATAAGTATATAAGAAACTAATATTCTATTATGTTCTTAAAACTTTCGTTTCATACTATTTATTTTAATATTTAAATGCAAAATAAAATATTTTTTCATTAAAGTACTTCTAATCCAAAAATAGGGCAACATGGTACAATATCAACGGTAACCATGGGTAACTGGTGGCTAGAGCTAATTTGATAGGTTATATCCCAGACAGCGGATGACGTCACGCGCCTGGTGACACGCCTACAGTGCCAGTGTGCTTGTTCGGCGATGTCCAATATGCTTCATCCAGTTGCGTAGTGATAGGGTTTGTTTTAAAACTGTGATAATGAATGAATATACCCTGGTAGAACCCTTCATAGTCAAACCCGCGAAGTGATTGCCAATGTGTACAGGGTGTGTGAAGAGGAATCACAAATTAATACATTTAAATTGCCACTTAAGCGAAAGCTAGAAAGGCTCACAATGTATATGGGAGTAATCGTGGGTGCAGTAAAAACATGCATAAAGAAGATACTGAAAGGAAGAAAATAACCCGAATCAATTGTTGTCATCTCCTGTCAAAAAAGGGACCGTCTCTCTGCTGTCGAAAAAATCGAAGGCTTCGACTTTGGCATTGTTAGTAGAACAATACAAAAGTTTTATTTGGAACTAAAAGTATTTCCAACCTTAAAAAAGTTGCTTCAACAGCTGAGAAGTGACATAAACTTTCCATTTTCCCGTGAAACTTTGAGGTGCATGTTGAAATCAAATGGATTTTATTGGCGAAAATGCCAAAATAAGCGAAGAATATTAATGGAAAGGCCTAATATATTGCACTGGTGATACAAATATATTCATGCTATGAAAAAATATACAGGGTGATTCACGACGAGCGTGCATTAGAACTTTATGGAGAACTACTGAATATATGTTCCTGAAACTTTGGGGATTTGGGTTTATCGATATGCTCTCTTTAACTAAAATATTGACATGTTTCTGTCATTTCCGGTTATACCGGAAGTAGCTTCCAACTTTCGTTTTTTAAATACAACATGGTAATTTTTATTACATTTTTCGATTAAGCATTAATTACTAAGCACATTTTATAGAAAATGTTTTTGTCAGACTCTAATAGTTTTTGAGATATCTGGACTTTTTGTAATTATTTGGCAAATGCATGACGATGAAATAATCCATATAATTTTTTTACCTTAGCGCTTGGACTAAACAGTTTTTCTCACCGAATAGCTAGAAGAGCATCAAGTCACAAAAACATTTCAAATTGGGCATAAAATGTACAGGGTGGTCACAATTCAACCCTCATTGTGAAAGAATTCAACCATTAAAAACTTTCTTATTTTAAATGGAACACCCTGTATATTTTTATTTAATTTGATGGCAAATTAGTTGTTCTTTATAAATAGTATTTACTGTCCTATACCTATATCAAAGCGTTTTCTCAAAAAAATCCAATTTTATTCCGAAAATACTATTTGTTCAAGTGTGTTATGAAAACAATTGTACTTAGAGGCTGTATACTGATGTCTATAAGGAGGAAAAGTGATTGATTGCTGGAAAATACAATATTCTAAAGTGTTTCTTAATAATTTATAAATAAAATGCAGTTTATTGTTTTAAATTTAATTGTTTAAATATTATTTTTTTAAAAATAGCAAGGAAATAAGTTTATAAACTTTAAATTCTTTAATTAAAAATGTGTTTGAAAATTATACCTAATATCTTTTGATTATATTTTTAAAATATGTTCGAAATGATTGCCATTTACTTCCAAGCATTTATGTATTCTTTTCATCATGTTATTTCTTGTAGCATTCCTAATTTCTTATGAGAGATTGAAATGCTCCCTTCACCCTTTCAATTAGATTTTCCTTCGTGGTGATGGGACGCGCGTAAACTTTATCTTTAATGGTTCCCCAGATGAAAAGTCCAGTGGAGTTAAGTCTGGCGAACGAGCTGGCCAGTGGAAGGGACCTTGGTTTGCGATCCACTGGTCATGAAAAAGTCTGTTTAGGGCAGTCTTAACAACTTGGACGTTGTGTGCTGGAGCCCCATCGTTTTGATACCAATCACTTTTCCTCCGTATAGACATCAGTATACAGCCCCTAAGTACAATTGTTTTCATAGCACACTTGAACAAATAGTATTTTCGGAATAAAATTGGATTTTTTTAGAAAACGCTTTGATATAGGTATAGGACAGTAAATACTATTTATAAAGAACAACTAATTTGCCTTCAAATTAAATAAAAATATACAGGGTGTTCCATTTAAAATAAGAAAGTTTTTAATGGTTGAATTCTTTCACAATGAGGCTTGAATTGTGACCACCCTGTACATTTTATGCCGAATTTGAAATGTTTTAGAGACTTGATGATCTTCTAGCTATTCGGTGAGAAAAATTTTTTAGTCCAAGCGCTAAGGTAAAAAAATTATATGGATTATTTCATCGTCATGCATTTGCCAAATAATTACCAGATATCTCAAAAACTAATAGAGTCTGACAAAAACATTTTCTATAAAATGTGCTTAGTATTTAATGCTTAATCGAAAAATGTAATAAAAATGACCATGTTGTATTTAAAAAACGAAAGTTGGCAGCTACTTCCGGTATAACCCGAAATGACAGGAACATGTCAATATTTTAGTTAAAGAGTTTATCGATAAACCCAAATCCGCAAAGTTTCAGGAACATATATTCAGTAGTTCTCCATAAAGTTCTAATGCACGCTCGTCGTGAATCACCCTGTATATAATTACATTATTAAGATAATAATAGCACGCCCAAGACTCGGCCATGCTTTAAAAGATATTGCTTCCCCCTTACCGATACCGCGTAGCTATAGACTTGCTTGTCGAACTGTACTAATAGGCATTATCTTTTACAGAGAATGAAAGCAAAGTTGAAACGTGTTTGCAGAAAGCAGCCTGTCTTACCAAGTTTTCAGCTTATGTGGACAACAAACCAACTTTTAAAAAAGCTTTGGACCTATGGAAAGCAGCAGGATCAACTAAGGATCCATCAACTCTTACTAGGCTTATAGCTGCAGTTGATGATTTTAAGGATACCGATTATGAAGCAAAAGTAAAAGCGAAGAAACCCGCTGCCGACCTGTTAGGTCATATTAAATCAGAATGCTGTCGTATATTAGAAAATTCATGGGCGGGATTTAAGCAATAAATATAAATTTGTGGTGTTTCATGTAAAATCATTATTGAAAACTAAAAAAAATTAAGATTTCTCTTCTTTCTAAATTTTTTTCCTCAGATTGTCCAACAGAAAATTATTTCTCACAAAATTCCATACAAGGCATATACAGTGTGGTCAATTACGTGTGCAACAAATGGGATTTTTTTAGGTATTAGTTGCACAATCGGCACAAGGCAGTCAAAAGTTGACGCATGTTATATAACTGGATATTAGACACTTAGAATTACTACAAGTCCCACACATTCACACATCTTAATTATTTTTAGTTTATGATAATATTGTGCTGAATGCATTAAATTTTAAGATGAACACACTTTGTTTTGTTTTTTTATAATCAAACACAAGCACTATAGGAAAAATCCTTTAGGGCACTCTGGGAGTGATGCGTGTGCGCAAAAAGCGATTCACATTAGTTTTGAATCATTGGAGGTTCTATTCGTTGGGAAAAACGACCTCGGGAAGGTCGTTCCATAAGGATGAAGTATTCTTAAATAGTGAAGTTCGAGCAGTACTAAGCTTAACCACATATGGATGGGCGGCAGTGGTTTGTCGTGTATTTCTGCTATTCGCCGCTCTGGGCGGAAGTTAGAGGGCAAGGTCAGCCGAGCACTTTCCAGCAACTACAGGGTGTTATGGAAAAGACGTATTATATTTAAACCGCGCGGCAATTCCTGAGATGAATACAAATTGAAGAAAAATATCCTTAAATGGCGCTTTCAATTCATTTAGCGGTAAAAATGACCTGACGTCAAACCAGGAATACCTCTGTACCGCACTGCGGCACATCCGAATTCTCACCGGTGTTGTCAGAATTACACCCTTTAAGTTTGAAATACCCAACTACGTAACTAGGTCAAATGTCAATGACCTTTTGACTTTTGATTGGCTGATTGATTTTTTAATGTAATTTTATTTAGGCCACACACATACACTTACCTTGTCGGTCTTATTTAAAAATTAATGTCAACTTCTATAAAAACTTATACAGCGTTTTAGTAAAGAAACCGGGTTTGTTCGTACCCATAACCCATAACCATAATCGCAAAACTACACATGAACATTGGCCGCCGTAAAACTGCACAAAATTCACTTGGAGACATCGTTTTTATTAACATTGGCTTGTCTCGCCTAGGTTTGCATGAACTTTTGCTTTTAATTAAAAAATACATTGTAAAATCTAAATATCATTAAAAATCACATCTGACCTGAAACATTTAAAACACGAACTGTCAAAAACTAGAAATGTATTAATGCAATGCATGTTTTCCCGTAGATTCCTGCGCATTCACCAAAAAAGATTGAAATAAATAATTATATTAATCTACAGCACTTATTTATTGTTTTCCTTCACTGCTGTAGATACCAATAAAGATTAAAAAACTTGTTAATCGCTGCTCTGGTGCTTTATTTCATTCGAAAAGTTTAAAAAAATTAAATCGATCGTTTCACAGCGGGATTTTAAAACCAAAGATTAGCCACATCTCTAGTATAAATCGACAGGTTAAAAGTTGACATTTGCTTGACAACAAGCGGCTTCGCGCGAAAGAGTTTTTTCGGGATATTTAATCAACTGTACAGTGCGAATAAGTGGGAAAATGTTTAGTACATACAGAAAAATCAAGTCGAAGGCATATTAGAAAATGTTCCTTTAAGAAGAGAAATCGCAAGGTCACCGGATCTTACATCATGCAATTTTTTCTATGGGGTACGATGAATAAAGAAATGTTGATAAAGTCGAAGATATGGATCAGTTGCGATATCTTATATTGGATGCAGCAGATAAAATAATTGCTGAACGTTTAAGTTTATAAAGTGCCAATTGTGTCCTATGTCCTATTTGTGTGTTTGTTAAAGAATGCATTAGTGTGTAGCGATTTTGTGTGACAAGGGCCTATCTTAAAAAAACTAATTTGAAAATGTGTGCTCCTTTAAGTGATTTATGGTAATTTGTTCAGTGTTTCACTATTTCTTCTGTGTCTCTGACGATATACAGGGTCATGTTCTGAGATTGGAAGAAAAATGCCGAAGGGGTTTTAGTGGGTTATAAGCTTTACCCACTAAAACCAAAAAAAACTGAATATTTATGTGACCTAGATTACTTGCTAGTATGCTGGCACCTGGATTCACAGCTGCTCAGTGTAATGTGACTATGCCGAGGAGTTGTGTGTGGGTTTATGGGTGAATTACCCCACTTTTTAAACGTTCGATTTGAAAAAATATATATATAGCGCTTCTCTAGGACACCCCAGGAGTCACCCATTTAAATATAATACGTCATTTCCATAACACCCTGTATATTTCTTTCTAGCAACTATATTAGGAACTATAGTGTACCACTGGATACGACAATTTAAAGTGCTTGACAACAAACAAGCATACAGCGATTTCGTCTTTTGGACACCCCTCGTATTTCAGTTAAAACTGATCTTAATAGAGATTTTTACGTAAAGTTCAGTGGGGTAGCCAGTTTTTCTCTAAAAAGTTTATTTTTTGAGATATTAACAAAAGTAAAATTTTTGAAATAGGACACCCTATATATAATTTTTTTAATTTGTTAAGCATACTTTGGCTTTACAAAACTGTATAGTTGTCTATATTTATATTCAAAAATAACCTCAAAATACGTTATATTTTATAATGTACGTTACTGTCAACAGTAGGACCTGGTCAATTAATTAGAAACAAATCAAAATTTTGTTACAGCAGCTGTTCTAAATATTAAATTTAATTATACAGGGTGTGTGTGGAAATGACGTATTATATTTAAATGGGTGACTCCTGGGGTGTCCTAGAGAAGAGCTACATATTTTTTTTTAAATCGAACGTTTAAAAAGTGGGGTAGTTCCACAGGGCCAACACTCCATTCATAAATCTGTTGGAAAGTGAGGTTGTGATTGTGTGAAATGTTATTGAAAATCAGTAATGGGTGGAAGACAAAACATGTTTGTCTCGATAATGGCAACAATGTTAAAGTCTGGTTAAATCCAATAACGTTTAAAATTTTATGGAGCGACTTTTCGCGTTTTCTTGCAGCGGTAGTCTGAGCAAAAAGCCCGACAAGGGCGTATAATTTACTTTGAAATTCCTTACGTTTAACTATATTACCTATTCAAAAAGTGTAGTTTCGAATATTAGATATTTATAAAAAAAGATAGAAATATTGATCCAGTTTTTATATACAGTGTGTCCAAGGATGGATTTAACTATTTATGCTTAGCATCAATGTTTTTGGTGTATTCATTATTGGATGATATTTCTCCAGATATAAAAGTGTATTTATAACTGGTTTAAGGTTAATCCGCATTAAAATAAATTTATTTCCTAATAATTTTACTATAAACTGTGAAAAGGATGAAAAATTCTTTAAAAAAATATTATTATACTTAAAAGTATCAAATAAATTGTGAAATAATCCAAATGCGCTCTGGTCATCTATCTTTAGTTTATTACCCGCTCACATGCATTGGGTGTGGCCAATTAGCAAGGAGGGAGAGACGGAAAGTTAGATCAAATAAATAAAAATATATAAATAAATTATATAAAACCTGTCTTCACGTACTAGTTACACTGCAAACGTTTTTTAAATATAGAAAAATAAAGATGTAGAATATTTTGACGGGACTGTTCCTTCCTTCAGTATTTTATTCCTTTATGTACATTACCTCCATAATCTTCTTTTGTGAAGTGTTTCTCACAAATAATTGTTGTATCACCTGAACTATAATTATTCCTTCTAAGGGCATGTATCCAAATTTGCCGTAGGTTACGACCTTTTAGTATCCTAACGAAGTGGATAAACATTTGGTACATTCTTAAACAAAGCGAATTTTCATACTGATGCAAACTCAAAATCAAATTTCTAAATATATTTACTAACCTGTGAAATTTTAATTTAACACCATTGCATCTTCTAGTGAAGCATTTTATGGCCGCACAAGACTCAACCATCTTGTAAATGCAAGATTTATATTAAGAAATAAAACAACTCGACTGCTTTTTGCCCGGACTAGCTCCACGGACCGGTCCATAACCTTTTAAACGTCAATGGTTATATCAGAAATGGGAGTGCAACAATCATATTAAAACATAACCATACTTACCGAAGAAAATATAAATCCTTGCTTAAATGATCCACACTTTTACAAACTATACGTGAATGCACCATCATTGTTTATAATAAAGACGATTTTTCACCAATACCCACAAAAAAAAAATAAAAACAACCAAAATATATAAACACTCCCTTAAAAGCAGTTAGCAGTGACCAGCAACACTGTATTGTTTACTATAATCCGATCCATTGATAAAGTTTGACTTTTTGCCGTAGCTGTAGCGTTGATGTTGTCAGAGTGCAGTCGGCTTATTTCAAACTTTTATGTATAATAATATTTTTTTTTCTAAATCTCTCAAGGCCTATGCACAATTTATAGTAAAATTATTGGGAAATAAATTTATTTTAAAAGCAATTGCGGATTAACCTTAAACCAGTTGTAATTGTCAAATTAACAAATTTTTAATTGGGATTTTGCAGATACCTTAGCGATAAATAGGACAATCTGGCTATGCTGCAAACATAACAGCAAGGTGGGGAGTGCACGTTTCCATTCCTTAGGTCAACTACAAATATAAACAATTCTATCTGGAGTTTGTAAGATCTTTGGGTAGTTCACCCCTAAACCCGCCGGTCACTACTCGGCACATTCATATATGATCATATTACATTGCCAAGCTGTGTAATCAACAGATGTTCAGGAACAATGTTGCCAACTGTGTAAAAAATGTAAACCTTTAGATTCTTATAAAAATAATATTTAGTTTAGCTAGTATCCAAATAGAACTGAATCCAGGTGCCAGTACACTAGCAAGTAATCCAGGTCACAGACATCTTCAGGTTTTTTTTTCTATGGGAAAAGCTTTATGCTCATCACGTACCCTGATGATAATGTAGAACTGCATAATAAGCTTATACCCACTAAACTCCATTCGTCCTCTTATTTCCAATATCTCGGAACATTTGCACTAAATCACTTAAAGAAACACACAGACACCCACGAGTTTAAAATTAGTTTTTTATATTATTATCATGCAAACACTAAACAGCACTTAATTATTTCGCAATAGAAATAATAAAAACGCTAATTTCTATGGGCCATTAACCCTTTACTAAAGATAAAATCTAGCAATTATGTTGACAGGAACTAACCTTTGAAATAAATGGACTCGTCCATGGTGCTTTCTTTGTGCACATTCAGAGAACTAACTTGAGCTAGCGCGGTTGCCATTTCCTAGACTATAATTATACAGGAAAGTAATATTATAGAAGGAAATTCCGCAATTTGTGTATAAAACATCGAAAGTGGCAACGCTGTATTTTTAAATATTAACCCCAGCCGGAGAAAGAACAGGCAACCCGTTATTGTCCATAATCTGCTGTTTAAACTTAGACTAGAAAAATCAAAGTGTTTAAAGAAGCCGGCCTACTTTCACACGCGTTATCGGTTTCCTACTGTTTTTACCAATTTTCAAGCAGATTTGTGTGTTAATACTTAAACCCGAGTTTAAATTATTAAGTTATTTGTTCTTTTCGCGACGGCAGTGCCCCAGCCCAGCAGTTAAATATCGATCGACGGAACCGACGTGTTATTTATTTTTAAAATTTTTAGATGTTAAATACCTTATTTCCCAGACCACTCAGACAATAAGGGCGTATTTTTGTCTAAACAGTAGCACTTTAAAATACTAATTCAGATTGAATGGTACTTAGATGTGTTCATGAGATGCGCGATTTTATGAGATTATTGTGCCGGTTTGTTTTACCTAGGTACTTGGTGTTTTTTTATAAATTAAGTTGGTTTTAAATAAGTCCGAAAAGCTAAATAAAATTGCATTTTTTTTCTAAAGGGTAAGTGGCATTTATAAACTTTTAAGTTGTCCAGATCTGACGGGTGTCGTTCGAATTGAACAAATGAGAATATACCTGACCATTTATAAACTCCGCGGCTGTTCGTTCGAGTCAGTTCAAGTTTATAAATCAGAGATTGTTTCCCAGCGAACTGAACTGAACGTAAAAGTTTATAATAATGTACCCTGAAAAATAAACAACTTGCAATCTTTCAAACTTTCTAAAGAGTTTACCCTGAAGATATGACAACACTGTTGACATATGTTGCTTTGTTTGCCTTCCTGACAGGGGTACCACGTGGTAATTTTTGGTTGGTACACGCATGCGCAGTACACCGTTCCCGATCAGCTGTCTCTCATTGCCAGAAATGGGGCACGCGCCATTTTAATTGCCATTGCCGGTGCAATTGGGTAGAGATGGATTATTCTGTTATTTTTAACTGTTTATTAGTTGGTCGAAGTAGGTATGGTACTTAAATTAGCAGTTTACATTCATTATTAAGCTTATGTAAAGCACTGCTAATTCGTCGCAACTGTTTTGATCTCCTATTTGTAAATAGCAGTAGCTGCTTTAATTGCTAATCAAAACGATCAGGTTTGTCCATCTTTAATTCTGGGGGTATTTTAGGGATTTTGACAGTACCAACTGCTGTTCTGACTGTTGACAATGCGCCAGCTGATCGAGAACGGTTTACTGCGCATGAATACGTGCAATTATAATTACCATTGCCGGCGCAAGAGAAAATAAAATACGACTGTAAAAGTAATAAAAATATGAGAGATCTGTCACGTTTTCACCATTTGTTCGGTATTGTTCCTAATAAATTGACTATGGCCTACTGTTATAAGTAACACAATATTTTTAATAATTTACATTTTTAGGTTATTCTTTAATGTAAATACAGGGTGTTATGGTAATGACGTATTATATTTAAACCGGCAATTCCTGAGATGAAAACAAATTGAAGGAAAATATCCAAAAATGGTGCTTTAATTTAAAATGCCCTGTACATGATCTCATGTCGAATAAAGAATTACCACGTGGTGCCCCTGCCAGGAAGGTATACAAAAGAACATATGGCGAAAAACGTGAGTGAATCTTGAACAGTGTTATCATATCTTCAGGGTAAACTCTTTCGAAAACGTTGGACAGATTTCAAGTTGTTTATTTTTCAGGGGACATTATTATAAACTTTTACGTTCAATTCAGTTCACTGGGAAACAATCTCTGATTTATAAACTTGAACTGACTCGAACGAACCGACGGTCAGGTATGTTCTCACTTGTTCAATTCGAACGACACCCGTCGGACCTGAACAACTAAAATGCCACTTTACCCTTTAGAAGAAAAAAATGCAATTTTATTTACCTTTTCGGCCTTATTTAAAACCAACTTAATTTATAAAAAAAATACCAGGTAATCGAACAAAACACCAAAAAAAAGTCACATAAATGCACATCGCGCATCTCGTGAACACATCTAAGTACCATTCAATTGGAATTAGTATGTTAAAGTGCTATCGTGTAGACAAAAATACGCCCTTATTGTATAAGAATTTATCAGCTGGTAGTCTGGGAAATAATATAATGCTTTGTGATGTATTCGACATCTAAAAATGTTGAAACTAACCTTTGTTGTCTATCTCAAAATACAGCGTTGACACTTTCGATATTTTATAAGATTATATTCATAAAGTGCCTAATTTCCTTCTATAATATTAATATCCTATATAATTATAGTCTCGGAAATGGCAACCTCGCTGGCTCTACTAACGAAGAGTCGGAAAGAAAGTCCTAGGTGGACTAGACCTTTTATTTCAAAGGGTAGCTCTTGTCAATTGTTAACATAACTGTTTCATTTTATCTTTAGTAAAGGGTTAATGGCCCATAGAAATTAGCGTTTTTATTATAGCTATTGCGACATGATTAAGTGATCTTGTTCTATGTGTGCGGTAGTGTTATTATAAAGTCTAATTATGCGTTAGTGTTTAGTGCTTTCGTGTAATCTGATAATAGGTGCATATCTTCAAAAAAACTAATTTGAAACTCGTGGGTGTCTGTGTGTTTCTTTAAGTGATTTAGTGTAATTTGTTCTGTTTCACTGTGTTTTTTCTTTCGATTTTATGCCGGTTATATTCCGAGATTGGAAATAACAGGCCGAATGAGGTTTAGCGATAAGCTTATATAAGCTCATCACTTGTCCTGAAGATAGTGTGGGAGTGCATAAAGTTTTTCCCATAGAAAATAAAGTTTTACACTTTTAAACAGTGTGGCAACATTGTGCCTGAAGATCTGTTTATTACCCAGCTGGGCAATGTAATATGTTCATATATGAATGTGCCGAGCAGTGACAGGCGGGTTTAGGGGTGAATTACCCCACTTTTTAAATGTTCGATTTAAAAAAAAAAATATGTAGCTCTTCTCTAGGACACCCCAGGAGTCACCCATTTAAATATAATACGTCATTTCCATAACACTCTGTATATTGAAAAGGCTCAATATTTACATTTTGCTCTCTATCCGGAACGACAGCAACCATTTAAGGATATATTCCGACTACTGGAACATAATTTAAAAATATACGGCTCTTTTACTAGGCCGTGATCAAAAACTTATAATAAAGAAAACAAGGAAAATGGAGAAAAGTTTAAATAAATCGCCTAGGAAACCTATATCATCCATGGTATGTTCGGGTTTGTTCGCTATCTTTGTCGATTAAAATATACAGGAGGGTATTCTATTTAAAAAAATGAGGTTAGGTTCGATAACTGTTTTACGTGACCCGGTATACTTCTTCTAAAAACGGCAGATTATTCAACAATCATTATAAAGAAACTTCTGTATAAAACACTTTTCAATATTTCTTATAACTAAGAAAATTTAGGGTAATTGAGAAATTTTTTGATTTTCCCCCGTATCTCTTAAGCGAGCGAAAATTTTCAAATTTTGATTTTACCATTTTAAGTTTGACCCAAAAAGAGCACATGACACCTGCATTACTTTTTTGATAGCACTAACAAACCCTATGAAAGTGTCGAAAATGGGACACCTTGTACATGTACAATCCTTACATTAGTAGCGTAACCAGGAACTGACGTACATTATGTACTTGTGAACAATATTTTTCTGACGTACATTATGTACTTGTGAACAATATTTTTCTGACGTACATTATGTACTTGTGAACAATATTTTTCTGACGTACATTATGTACTTGTGAACAATATTTTTCTGACGTACATTATGTACTTGTGAACAATATTTTTCTGACGTACATTATATACTTGTGAACAATATTTTTCTGACGTACATTATGTACTTGTGAACAATATTTTTGGAATTTTTATTGAAGACCTGAGTGGATAAAGGTGTTATGTCACATTTTTTGAAAAATGAGTTTTGAGTTTTTTAAGCTTCCCTAGTACTAATCTAACCCGTTATGATCCAAAACACAAGAATCTTAACTATTTAAAGAAACTGCGAGTTGATAAAGGCGCTATGTCGCACATGTACGGCAAACATTTGAGTGGATAATGGTGTTATGTCACAATTTAGTAGTAGTAATAAAAGCGATACATTATACAAGAAAAATTGCCGGTTATAATGTGGGTCCAAATTCAGTGTAGAAGCAAGGGAATCAATTGTAAGAAAATTTTATATTGAATATTAATTCCAAAAATTGTTTGTTGTTTAAAAGCATAGATATAAATCCAGTTGTACGACAGTACGAGTTCGCGTTAAACGACAAAAGTTAAATTTGTTCGCATATTCCATAACTGTCAAAAACAAAAAATAACCATCTGTAAGGATGCTTTTTGCTCACTTTACCAAATTGGAAGAAAGAAGATGGAAAATATACAGAAACAGCTTAAAACTTGAGAGTCTGCTCCAACGCCAAGTAAACAAGGGCAACACAAAATAAGACCACACAGAATTGCTGAGGAAGTAATTGACAATGTTGTAGATCATATTAATAGATTTCCGGCAGAAAGTCCCCATTACTCCCGAAATAAAAATGAACAGAAAAAATATTTGTCTCCATTACTAAATATAACCAAGATGCATCAAAATTAAATGTACATAGATGAATGCAAAGAAAAAATCTGGAAGAGAAGTATTTTGTTAAAGTCTCTATGTATCGTCATCTGTTCGAGACAAAATTTAATCTTTCATTTGGTTATTCTAAAAGTGATACGTGCAGTGTATGTGATGCTGGTGTACATACTACTGAACACAATGAAAAATATACCTTTGCTTTCGAATCTCAAAGGGCAGACAGACAAAAGCCAATTTCTGATAAAGACCACGTGTTACATTACCATGGACTTACATCAAACTATGCCACTACCCAAATTATCAACGTCAAAAGCTTTCTATCTACGACAAATGTGGTTTTACAATTTTGGCATACATTGTATTACTCATGATGGATACAAATCATACTTCTTCACGTGATCTGAGAATGAAGCTAACAGAGGTATTAACGAAATAGCAAGCTGCTTGTTTCGATTTTGTAAACTGCTCAAATAAGAGTACACGGAAATCAATCATTTGATTGTCTGGTCCGACTCCGGTGCAGGACAAAATAAAAATTTTCTAATTATTGGTGTCTACGAATATATGATTTTAAATTGCTTTTTTAAAATAATTGACTATAAGTATTTAGATTCGGATAGAGATTTTGAAAGAATCGAGAAGGTCATTAGAAAACACCAATCCATTTTTATTCCAGACCAATATCGCAACATCATTAAGAGTGCAAGCACAAAAAACAGTTTGTGTCTGGACATGCAAAATTTTTTCTTTAATTTTCAAGAACTGCCAGGAAAATTGTGCTTATTTAAAAAACAAAACATTACGTTAAGAGGCAAAATTAATCTTCGCGATCAAATCAAATGGATCAGAGTGAACGAATTTGGTTACTATTACTATAAAACCTGCTTAAGCGATTACACTCCATTTTTGCAAGTTGATTTAAATAAAAGGGTTCAAGAAATATTGACAGATCTGATTGTAGACCGACTAGGCTAACAGAAAAAAGAACAAGTTAAGTTTGTTGCCGAAGATTATAGATGGTTTTATGATACTGTTACAAAAGAAAAGATGCTTTTGCAATTTCTTTCAGGTAAAACTTTTATACGCTTGTTTTAAAGGAGAAAAACTAGTTAGTTTTGTTTTTAATTAAATAATAAAATGGTTAATGTACTTGCCTCTTTTATTCACTCAATCCTACCTTTAGATTAAATCCCAACTTGGTGGATAAAGGCGCTATGTAAATAAAATCTAACTTTTTTTGTAAATCTGCATTTTTTTACAAGCTAAAAGTTGTTGAAATAATAGTAGTTTTTATATATTTAATTAAAAAATCATTCAAATTTTAATAAGAAAATATTTAAAAAAGTTCCAAACGAAAACAGTTAATTGCAATTTTCTCAAAACTTTGAATTTGCGACATAGCACCTTTATCCACTTATGTCTTCAATTGTATTTTTTAGTTTTTTTGATTTTTTTTTATGGAAATAAAATGTTATGCTATGCTATTTAAGTCCTATTGATATGCTATAATTGTTTTACTACTTAATTGTGTAAAGTTATCTCTAGAAATAATATTATGTTTATCCAAAACTATCTTTCTTAATTCGCTTAAGTTTCCAAAATAATTGTCAGAGAGCTTCTGTAAATTATTTCCAGACAGATCAATGACATGTAAATTTCCGCAATTTTCAAAAATGTCGCTTGATAACGAAACTAATTTATTATTATTCAGATTAAGAATAATTAAGTTTTCTAACTCAAATTTATTTGTCACCGTTCCAATATTGTTACTGTTTAGTTTTAAAATTTGTAGCTCTCTCATACCGTTAAATTCTTTCGCGTCAACATATTCCAAACTGTTATAAGATAAATTTAAAAATAATAATTGATCCAACCCTGTAAAAGCTCCACGCGCAATACTCTTAATGTGATTGTGCTGTAACGCCAAAGATAACAGACTATTTAGTCCCGCGAAGATGTTTGTTTCCAAGATTGTTAAGTTGTTTCTAGGTAATTCGATCCATTGTAGTTTCCGGACGGGGAAGAAACACCTGGGATGTAGAATTTCAATTCGATTGTTTGTTAAATCTAAACCGTTCAGGTTTTTCAATCCTGAAAACAAAAATGATAATCAAATACTAATGTGTGGAAGTCGTGTAACTTTTTAAATATTTTTCCGATCTTGGTGAAATTTTTAGCAAAGTATCGACTTGTGTCTTGGAATGATACCCTGAATTGTAGTTTTCAAAAAATACTGATGTATTGACCATTATACAGTCAGGAACAAGGAAAAGTAAATTTTCTATAAAATTTTTTAATGTATTGATATCATGATATTTTACATTCACGTGGTTATTCTATTTTTTCTTATATTGTGTGGGTCTGGCGTTTCAAAGCGTGGCATTGTCTTGCTGTGTTTGCATCTTGTTTCGAAATTACGAATTATTATTCTAACCAGATCGCGATTTTTGACACCTTCGGCGTATGTATTTTTATTCGAGATGATCTCTGCTGCCAACGAGAACCTACACTGGAACCGAAAGACTTTGATGTAATGTGGTTTAAAATATCAACGCCAAAAATCATCAAGTTTTTCTGCTGCCTTTACCGTCCTCCAAGTGATACCCATTACAGAGACCTTTTCTCATCACTAGCCAATACAATCGACTTCTTGCAAACCAACCATCCAAATGCCGAGATTGCTATCTTTGGCGACTTAACGTCCACAATGTCAACTGGCTTAAATATTCAAATACAGACGATGAGCAAGGCTGTGAGGCCGAATCCTTCGCGATCAGTTCTGGTCTAACTCAACTCGTAGAAGAACCAACGCGGATTCCAGACCGAGCGGCAGATTTTGCTAGTCTTTTGGATCTTTTCTTAACGTCAAATCCTGATCTATATACAGTCACCGTACAGCCTCCGTTAGGATCTTTCGATCACAAACTTATTTCAACTCTAAGCGAACTACCAATTAATTCTGAACAACCTCCTAAACCTCGCAAGATATGGCATTACAGATCGGCCAAGTGGGAAGACCTGAAAGACCATTTTCGGACTTTTCCTTGGATGAGCGTATGCTTCTCTTCTGATGATCAATCCGTTTGTACTGGAGAGGTCTCCGACGTCATTCGAACGAGCATGGAAGCATTTATCCCCTCCTCTCAAAAACACCCTTCCATCGGCAAGCCTGGTTTAGCAAGGATTGTGAGCGTGCTGTCAAATCAAAAAATCTGGCTTACCGACAGTGGCGTAAAAACCCTACCACTGAGAATCGTACCATCTTTATTACCACTCGAAGCCCATAACGTGAGGATCAAAAATAAACTTCTTGACTATCCAAACGGATCAAGGTCCTTTTGGTCAGTCGCTAAGTCCGTCAGCAAAAATTTTACCAAATCAACTATTCCACCTCTAACACGTCCCGATGGTACAATAGCATTCACAGCCGGAGACAAAGCAAACTTACTTGCTGAACTATTTTCTTCGCATTCCACTGTAGATTTCCAGGGACGAACACCACCCGACATTCCTGCAGTTGAATCCGAAATGACCGAAATCGTATTCCGTCAGCGTCCCGTCAAACGAATCCTGAAAGGACTCGACGTCAAAAAAGCTACTGGTCCAGACGAAATTCCTATTATAGTTCTCAAGAGATGCACCGATGAACTGACACCAGCATTTTGTAGATTTTTCAACTTATCCTACAGAAAAGGAATAGTTCCATCTTGTTGAACGACGGCGCGAGTCCAGCCTATTCCAAAGGAAGGTAAGAGAACCCTGCCTAACAACTATCGACCAGTCGCATTGCTTTCAGTTATATCAAAAGTAATGGAGAATGCTATGGTATGCCCAGTCGATTCTGTGCATGGTTGTCTAGCTTTCTGCAAGTGGCGATTGACGGGTTTCTCTCAGACACCTTCACCATCAATGCCTGTGTTCCTCAAGGGTCCATATTGTATCCCACTCTCTTCTTACTCTATATTAACGACCTTCTAGTGAAAACTAAATATCCGATATTTAGTTTTGCTGACGATAGAACACTTATCTCTTCTTTCTCTTTGAATGCGCAAACATCGGCTGCCGACGCACATCTTCGCAGACAGCATGAAGCATCAGGCCTCAACAAAGACCTGGAAGAAATTTTGGCTTGGGGTGACAGTAACCAAGTCGAATTTAACGCTAAAAAACCCAGGCAGCAGTTTCTCTAAAAAGGTTAACATTACAGAACCGGAAATAGTCATGGCCGGACACGCAATCCCACTGGCTTCATCTATTAATTTGCTGGGCGTCAATCTGGGAGGAAATATGTCTTAGCATAATCACGTTGTGGCAATCGCCAAGATAGCTTCTCAGAAGCTTGGGGTACTCTTCCGAACCAGAAAGTTGTACACACCTCAACAACTTTTGACATTATACAAAGCCCAGATTCGACAATCACTACAATACTGCTCTCATGTCTGGAGCTCTGCACCCAAACATACTCTTCGGCTACTGGATTCCATCGAAAGGAGGGCTATTCGTCTGATCGGAGACCACGAGCTGACGAAGAACCTCGACAGCCTAGAACATCGAAGAGAGGTTCGGGATTTGACTCTCTTTTACAGATATTTTCATGGAAGGTGTTCGGCTGACCTTGCCCTCTTAATTCCGCCCAGAGCGACGAATAGCAGAAATACACGACGAACCACTGCCGCCCATCTGTATGTGGTTAAGCTTAGTACTCCTCGAACTTCATTATTTAAAAATTCTTTCATCTGGAGGACGTCATCCTTGTGGAACGACGTTCTCGAGGTCGTTTTTCCCAACGAATATAACCTCCAACGATTCAAATCCAACGTGAATCGCTTTTTGCGTACACGCACCACTCCCAGAGTGCCCTAAAGGATTTTTCCTATGGTGCTTGTGTTTGATCGCAAAAAAAAAAATAAAAAAAATAATTCATATAAAAGTAAGTTTATCTATTAAATATAGTCTAGATACACAGCTGTCACAACTTACCTTGGCATCTGTCACAATTTACCTCGTTTCGTGCATTTTCTCAGAAACCTTATAGCTTTTATCGACTTTGATTACCGTTCTTAAAAGAGTAAGGATTGAGCTACATTGCGGCATACAATTCATAATGGTGGCATGTTTGTTTATTGAGATATGTTCTTTTAAGTAAAAATTGTCACAACCCTCCTCGGTCTCCCCTACCATTTATTGCCACCTCGTATTCTTAACACCTTTTTCTAGTTTACGCGCTCGTGATTGGCCCTAGGGATTTAATCAGAATAAACATGCCAATGACATTTCATAAAATCTTCAAAACAAAACTTTTTGTGAACATCGTGAGAAATTTTATCCATAAAAAACGAACCCTAGTTACAGGTCGACAAGTGTATCTGTAGCTCCGAGAGGAATGCGGGCTAGAAAATTTTTTGGGTTAACAAAGTTGTCACATATATTAGATTTTAATTTACTAAAATGTTACCCTAAAATGCAATTTATCCATTTAAAATAAATTGTCATAATTATATAAGAAACAAATATTCTATTATAGTTCCAATGTTCTTAAACCCTTTTTTCATACTATTTATTTTAATATTTAAATGCAAAATAAAATATTTTTTTATTAAAGTACTTCTAATCTAAAAATAGTGTAACATGGTGCAATATCAACGGTAACCATGGGTAACAGGTGGCTAGGGCTAATTTGATAGGTTATATCCCAGACAGAGGATGACGACACGCTTCTGGTCATACGCCCATTATGCCGGCGTAGTTGTTCGGCAGTTTCTTGATATGATTGTGAAGTTATTTAATAATATCTACGACACTGGAGTAATACCCGAAGATTGGATGCATTCGACATTTATTCCCATTCCTAAAAAGTCAAATGCAAAAACATGTGACCAACACAGATTAATAAGTTTAATTAGCCACTTACCTAAAATATTTACGAAGGTGATCCAGAACAGGATTAGCGCTAGATGCGACTCGGAGGTCAGCGAATCACAGTTTGGATTTCGAAATGCTCTTGGTACTAGGGACGCTATTTTTGCCCTCGAAGTTCTAATCCAACGCTGCAGAGACACAAATAAAGACATTTATCTCTGCTTTATTGACTTTGCAAAGGCATTCGACAATGTCAATCACGAACAACTAATATCCATCCTAGAACAGTCAGGTCTAGACAGCAAAGATATAAGGGTGATAGCGAATTTGTATTGGGGTCAGACTGCCTGCGTGAAAATCAATAACTGCTTAACAGAAAAAATCAAAATAAAGAATGGTGTGCGCCAGGGATGCGTCCTGTCCCCTCTCCTATTTAATAGATATACAGAGGAAATTTTCAGGGAAGCATTATATAATGCTGTTGGAGGTATAAAACTGAATGGGGAATTAATCAACAACATTCGATATGCTGACGATACAGTCATACTTGCCAGTGATATCGAAGAGCTGCAACACCTCGTGGAAAGGATCAAGATCGTCAGCGAACAATACGGTCTAAACCTCAATGTCTCAAAAACCAAATGGATGCTTATCAGCAAGCAACAGCAACAAGTGGGACAACTAATACTTGGAAATGAACCAGTAGCACAGGTTGATAAATACTGCTATCTTGGATCAATCGTTAATTCGCAATGGGACCAGTCTATAGAAATAAGATCAAGAATTGAAAAAGCAAGAACAGCGTTTAACAACGTGATGCCACTATTCGTTAGTAGAGATATATCTCTAAAATCAAAAATCAGGCTTGCGAAATGCTATATATTTTCAATTCTCTTATATGGAGTTGAAGCATGGAAAATGACGGACTCGTTGTTGAAGAAATTGGAAGCATTTGAGATGTGGGTGTACCGTCGTATTTTGCGCATATCGTGGACCGATCGAATTACCAACGAGGCTGTTCTCCGAAGGCTCGATAAAAATACAGAAATTCTGTTTGCCGTTAAGAAGCGTAAAATGGAATATTTCGGGCATATAATGCGCCATGAGAAATACCGACTTCTCCAACTCATTCTATAGGGAAAAACAGAGAGTAAAAGAGGTCCTGGTAGACGAAGACACTCGTGGTTGCATAACCTGCGTCAGTGGTACGGACTCACTTCGATACAACTTTTTAGGAGTGCAGTTAACAAAGTTCAGATAGCCATGCTAATCGCCAACGTCCGCAACGGATAGGGCACCACAAGAAGAAGAAGTTGTTCGGCGATGTCCAATATGCTTCATCCAGTTGCGTAGTGATAAGAAGGGCAAGACTTATTATATTGTGTTAAATTGTTTTTTTTTTAAGTGTTCGCTGTTTTAAAACTGTGATAACGAACAAACCCTTCATAGTCAAATCCGTGAAGTGATCGCCAATGTGTACAGGGTGTGTGAAGAGGAATCGCAAATTAATGCATTTAAATTGCCACTTAAGCGAAGGCTACAAATTGGATAAATCATGAGCCAGCATCTAGGAACTTTGAATTGTTTGAACTTGTCCAGCGTCATAAACCTCTCAATAATGACAAAAATGATATGTGGTGGACAACATCATCAGGCAATACGGCGACACTCCTTTAAGAGCACACCCGTATATGTGCGAATTAATCCCTATTGAGATGTCTTGGGCTCAAATTTCATTAGAGATCGCAATACATCAGGTGATTTTAGTATCTCTTAAGCGAGCTTCTGGACGAAGCAAATGCCTTAGTTTGGGAAACTGATTATATGATGGAGGAGATTGAACCCATTATAATACAAGTTGGGACTGATATTGATGATAGTGAAGTGAATAGTGACAGTGAAGGCAAAGAAGGTGAAGATGATGAATAAAGTATGTACTGATTATTTTTGTATATTTTACTGTTATGTCGCAAAACTATATTTTATGTGTCTTTGACATTAATACGACCAAAACTGAAAAATCGTCATTAATCGATTAACCACGTAGCTGTTTATCCATGCTGAAAGAATGGCATCTTGTAAAACTTAATTACATATTTAAAGCTTGATAAAAATCAAATGCAATTACTGAAGAATTTCCTATTCTTATTACAATATTAAAATAATCATAGCACGCCCATGACTCAGCCATGTTTTAAAAGATATTGCTTCGCCCTTACCGATACGTCGGAGACATAGACTCGGTTGTCGACCTGTATATTACCTTCGATAATAACAAGCTCCTTGCTTACCTTTGAATGTGTCTTCTTTTATTTCCTGCCACGAATTATTCCAAAATCTCAAAGTTTTTAAAAATTCGAACTCGAGAAAAGCATTTTCTTTCACATCGAGAAACTCGCTAGAATCGAGTGCGTACGTTTGCAAGTTTCTACAGTTTGTTGCTAAATTATATTTCCCTTCTAAGGTAAGATTTCTCATGTTGTTCAAGATCAATGCAAAGGTGTCGTTAGTTATGACGGTCCACAAATGTTGATCCATTCTCTCTAAACCGTTGCAAGTTAAGACAATTTCTTTGTCAGGATACATAATAACTTCGATTGTAGAAATACATTCGCTATTGACTTCCGACTCTTGAGTTCTTACTGATATCATATTTATAAGTAATATCCCAAAGGAAAGTAAAATTTCATGTAACCTCTTCTAAAAAATCAATGACCATAGCGAGAACTAAAAATAATAAATAAATAACATCGTACCATTCTGATTTACACAATTACTGTCTTGGAGAACTGTTTTAGGATCTGTAAATAAGTTTGACACGACCAAGTTTTTAGGTTTAAGGATTATCATCATTGATTATTCAAGAACATAAATTATTGGGCAGTATTTGCTGAACACGTTTATCACATTATTAGACAGTTTTTGGTAACCACCTAGTGAAATCTTTAGACGTTAATGTTTTTCAAACCACAGGAAAACTTTGTTCAATTTACTATAACAATAATAAAGATAACCATAATTTATTTTCATTTACTTGTACCTTTTAAGTAAAAATTACAAAAATATTTAGTATACAGGGTGTTATGGAAATGACGTATTATATTTAAATAGGTCAATAGGGGTGTCCTAGAGAAGCGCTACATATATTTTTTTTTTAAATCGAACGTTTTAAAAGTGGGGTAACACACCCATAAACCCACAGGTCACTCCACGGCACTATATCATATTACCCTGCGGAGCTGTCTGACAAGCAAATGTTCCGCGCAATGTTGCCAAACTGTGTAAAAATGTAAAACTTTAGTTCCTTATAAAAATAATTATTTAGCTTACCTCAGTATCTAAATACAAAGTAAATCGATACAGATATCTTCAGATTTTTTAGTTTTAGTGGTTAAAGCTTATACCCCACTCAAACCCCTTCGGCGTTTTTCTTCCAATCTCAGACCATTACCCTGTTATCGCCATAAACACAGAACACATAATGAAGCACTGAACAAATTACCATAAATCACTTAAAGAAACACATACGTTTCAAACTAGTTTTTGAAGATAGGCACTTGTCATACAAAATGGCTACACACTAATGCATTACACTTTATAACAAACACACAAATAGGAGATAGGACACAAATTGGCCCTTTATAAACTAAAACGTTCAGCAATTATTTTATCTGCTTCATCCAATATCTTATATCGCAACTGATCCATATCTTCGACTTTATGAACTATTTCTTTATTCATCGTACCCCATAGAAAAAAATTGCATGGGGTAAGATCCGGCGACCTTGCGATTTCCAGTCTCTTACTAAAGGAACATTTTCTAATATACCTTCGACTTGATTTTTCTGTATGTACTAAACATGTTCACACTTACTCGCACTGTTACAGTTGATTAAATATCCCGAAAAAACTCTTTTAATTTCGAAACCACGCGAAGCTGCAGAGGAATATCTTGTTATCAAGCAAATGTCAACTTCTAACCTTCTGTCGATTTATAGCAGAGATGGCTAATCTTTTGTTTTAAAATCCCGCTGTGATACGATCGATTTATTTTTTTAAAACTTTTCGAATGAATAAGAGCACCAGAGCAGCGATTAACAAGTTTTTTAATCTTTATTGGTATCTACAGCAGTGAAGGAAAACAATAAATAAGTGCTGTAGATTATTATATTTATTTAAGTATTTCAACCTTTTTTGGCGAATGCGCTGCAATCTACAGGAAAAACACGCATTGCAATAGTACATCTCTACTTTTTGACAGCTCGTGTTTTAAACGTTTCAGTTCAGATGTCATTTTTAATTCAAAGACATGTTATTTACATTTTACAATGTGTTTTTGAATTAAAAACAAAAGTTCATACAAATTTAGGCGAGACAAGCCAATGTTAATAAAAACGATGTCTCCAAGTGAATTTTGTGTAGTTTTATGGCGGCCAGTGTTCATGTGAAGTTTTGCGATTATGGTTATGGGTTATGTGATGTGCCGGTTTCTTTACTAAAACGCTGTATAAGTTTTTATAGAAATTAATTTTTAAATAATCAGTCAGCCAAAAGTCAAAAGGTCATTGACATTTGACCTATTTACGTAGATGCGTATTTCAAACTTAAAGAGTGTAAGGTGTAATTCTGACAACATCTGCCAGAATTCGTGGTTTAATTACATGTATCGCAGTGCAGCACGGGTGTTTTTTTAGTTTAACGTCAGGTCATTTTTACCGCTGAATGAATTGAAAGCGCCATTTAAGGATATTTTTCTTCAATTTGTATTCATCTCAGGAATTGCCGGTTTAAATATAATACGTCATTTCCATAACACCCTGTATAACACACCATGTATAATATTGGTTTCCTATGCGATTTATTTAAACCTTATTACTTTAAATCACAGTAGGCCATGAAACAAAAGCTAATATCCTAGAGACAATTATATTGACATTCTAGTTGTTATTAGCATTTAACGTCAATTCCATTTTTGCATATTCATTTGTGAAAATGACGTATCAACATTTTGAAAAATTTGATATGATATCTATTATCCATGGTCTTATAAATTTGAAAAGAGAGTTTAATAATATCTTTTTAGATTAAAATATACAGGGTGTTTCATTTAGAAAAATGAGGTTAGGTCCGATAACTTTCTTTCCTGACCCCGTATACTTATTCTGATAACGGCAAATTATTTAACAATCATTTTAAATAAACTTCTGTATAAAACATTTTTCTGTATCTCTTTTAACCAAGAAAATATAGGGTAATTTTGAAATTGTCAATTTGTTGATTTTCTCCCGCATCTCTTAAGCAAAAGAAAATTTTCTAATTTTGATTTTACCATTTTGTTTGACCCAAAAGAGCACATGACACCTACATTACTTTTTTGATAGCACTAACAAATACGGAGACACCCTATAAAAGTGTCGACAGTGGGACACCCTGTACTCTTTAAAAGAAATCTAAATGTATGGAAAAATTATTATTTCCCAGACCACCCGATGATACCTTATATTACAATAAGGGCGTATTTTTGTCCAGTAGTACTTTTAAATACTAATTCTGATTGATTGGAACTGCCATTGATAGGATGTCACCACCTGCAGGCAGATAGCTACTGCCGGACGTCTGGCAACCCTACTTTAAGAAATACATCGAATGGCATCCCTCCCAACAAATAAGTATGATACCGTCAATCAGGACGATCTCCGACACAAACAGTTCTCTATAAGTTAAACAACAACAGCCCAATTAAGCGTCCATTTTTATTTACTTATTCAGTATAAATTTGGTATCTTTCATTTGAACCCTGTGCAAATTGTAAATAAAGGATCGTTGACAAGCATGATTTTATAAGGTCACCTTTAAATTTTGATTAAATGGAAAGGCAGTAAGAGACAGTTATCGCAACGGTACAATATTTGTATTGTTTTAGAATATTAGCGTCAAGTACGCATTTTATCTATTTTATTTTTCATTCCTAAAAATGCGTCATTCACCGCCAATGCTGATTTGCTTATTTTGCCAGTCGCGTAACTAAGCCTAAATTTTTGAAGGGGCACACAGTGGGCATTTTATGCTCGTAGATTGCGAAAGATGTGAAGAAAAATCTTTGCAATACTTTTTGTTTTAAGAAAGCACAACAATAAATACATATTTGGGTGATTTTTGCAGTTTATTTGTTTGGTATCGAGACAAGTGGTAAAAATTCATTATTCACAAATAAATAAATTTCTGGAATTTTTTTTGTGGCTACTACAATTTTTGAGCTCAACCTGTGCCCATCCGTAGTTACGTGCCTGCTAAATACCCTACCTGATCACATGTAAAGGCTGCCTGTCGAGCGGTCGGTGACGTCATCGCTTGGTGAATCGAAATTTCAAGCGATTAATCGCTCGAGCGATTCACTTGATTATTAAAATCATCGGTTTCTTCCACTTCTAAAATTATAACAACGATAGCAAAAACACTACCTACATATGGGACAATAAAAAAATAACTGTGACAGTAAAATTTATTTTGCCGGGTATATCATTGCTGTAGTAGTAAAGTCGCTTCATAAATATTACCCTGCAGTTATAAAGCAAAGTTAAGTTCTTATGCTTACAAAGCGACTTACCACAGGTGGAAAAGATACTTTGGTAGGACAATAAAAGTATTTTCTTATATCCAGAAAATTACAGGTTAATTATATTTAAATACGTGACTCCTAGGGTGTCCTAGAGAAAGTCTATATACTTTTTTTTAATCGAATATCTAAATACTAAGGTAAAACCCTTTTTACCCATATACTGTCGCGCCGTTCCATCTGGATTCAGTTAGCAACAATGTGGGTCACTAGAGTATACTAACAGTGTTATCAGCTCACACCGCATGTTTCGCCCTTGCTTGGATATCTTCCGCGCGCGACTATCGTTGCTTCAGTATGTTTCGAGACTCGGGGGAGGAATGACGCTGTCGAGGGTTCCACGTACTTGACGTATACGAATTTTAAACGTTTTGTTAGTTGTAGCATTACCGGATTTTTTTTCTATTGGAAATAATTAATAATAAGAAATATTCTGATGTGAATTCAAATTTGTGTGATATTACCTATTGTTGGTTCTGTTGAAAAACATACTTTTTGTGTTTTATTTTTTTATGGAATTTAATTATAAAACGGATTATAAGATCGAAGGTAACAGAGTATTTACCTTAAAATTGTGGTAGTTGTAGTTTTTTCTAAAAGGCTTAAAAAAAAAATTATGACACGGGTCTGTTCGGGTTTGTTCGGGAGTTTTCTGGGAGCTGGGAGAAAGTCTTCTTAAATAGTGTGTAAAAAATTGAAAACTTGAAAATTGAATTTTTAGCAAGAATTTGGAAGAAGTAAATCATTCTACGGAGTTCACAGTAATCTAGATGAAATAAAAAAATAGATATTATTTAAAGTGTCAAAAAGTGAATTATGGGGTGTCGTTGAATTTGGAATGGCATTATGAATCGTTATAGCTAAAAATATAGATACTGGGTGTTCCATTTAAAAATCCAAAGTTGAGGTTAGTTTCGGTGAAACCGGAAGTGACAAAATATAGCCCGCTATCTCATAAAATCCAAAATAATTTCACATACAAACCCACCAAACTTTATTCTTGTAATGTAAACAATAAAAAATTGTTTAAGGAGATTTACATTGATGTTAGCGTTTTACATTCTATTTTAAAGGTACCTATTAGAAGTGTTAAGCATTTGATACCACGTGAAATTAAATAATGTTAATGTCATAAAAATATAACACAGATTACAGCTAAATGACCATTAAAATAAGAAAAATTCCGAAAAACTTTTACAACATCCTTTGAAAATATACGCTTGTCTGTTACTTCTTCGCGAATACCTTGGGCTATTGTACCATGGTGACACGGGGTATCGGTTCTCAGAATGATCCAGAAGGACCATGTGGAGGGCATCATCAACTTCAATTTTTCTAATACGGCCCTAAAAAGTCAAATTTTAAGAGCCTTTTTTATTCAAAATTCAATGATGTACTAACACGTTTAATTACGTTTCGAGCCTTTCTAATCATCTTTATGAAATTTTCAGGATACGAACCTGTATTGTCCATAATTTTGTAAACCTGTTCAATACAGTAGGCACTAAAATGAATATGTCTTAATAATAATGTACAGAGGGTGACCCATTTTCGACACTTTTATATGGTATATCCGTAACTGTTAGTGCTATCAAAAAAGTAATGTAGGTGTCATGTACTCTTTTCGGATCTAACTTAAAATGATAAAATCAAAATTTGAAAATTTTCGCTCGCTTAAGAGATACGGGGGAAAATCAAAAATTGACAATTTCAATAGATACCCAAAATACAGAAAAATGTTTTATACAGAAGTTTCTTTATAATGATTGTTGATATGTTGAATAATCTGCCGTTTTCAGAATAAGTGTACGGGGTCAGTTAAGAAAGTTATCGGACCTAACCTTATTTTTTTTAAATCGATCTGTATATTTTAATATTAAAAGATAGCATTTTAAATTCTCTTTACAAATATATACAAACCATGCATAATATTGGTTTCCCAGGCGATTTATTTAAACTTTATTACTTCAAACCACAGTAGGTCATGAAACAGAAGCTAATATCCTAGAGACAACCATGTTGACATTCTAGTTGTTATAACATTTAACGTCAATTTAATTTTAACATATTCATTTGTTGAAATGACTTATCAACATTTTGAAAAATTTGATACGATATCTATTATCCATGGTGTGTTATAAATTTGGAAGAGAGTTTAAAATGCTATCTTTTTAGATTCAAACATACAGGGTGTTCCATTTAAAAAAGTGAGGTTAGGTCCGATAACTTTCTTACCTGACCCCGTATACTTATTCTGAAAATGGCAGATTATAAAAAACATCATTATAAAAAACTTCTATATAAAACATTTTTCTGTAAGAAAATTTTGGGTAATTTAGAAATTGTGAATTTTTTTATTTCCCCCGTATCTCTTGAGCGAGCGAAAATTTTCGAATTTTGATTCTACCATTTTAAGTTTGACCCAAAAAGAGGACATGACACCTACATTACTTTTTTGATAGCACTAACAATAACGGAGATACCCTATAAAAGTGTCGAAACTGGGACATGCTGTACTTCATAATAATCATAAAACAAAATGATACCAAAATAGTAAGTACCCCACAAAGTGTTGTGGTCTAGAATTAACAATTGGAATTACGGCTTTTCCGAGCAGGCGTCTAGATGGTTTTCCAGTTCCGCAGGGAAGTAATATTGGCCCTCAATTCTATATTCCGCAACTTTTCCTGAAAAGGTACGGTTTTGCTCAGACCATGCGATTGAAGCATTCAATGAGGATGTCTTTAAACAAAAAATAACTAAAAACTTAACGATACTTGATACTTTTCGCATAGTTTGTTTACATTGTTAATGTTCTATAGCATAATGCGATTTGAAGAAACAACAAGGCGGGCACGGTTGGTCGCGCGGAGATAATTTAAGCTATAATAAGATTCTTATTTTTTATTTAATTAGTTATTTGGACCGTTTTTAATCAAAGTTCAGACACAATAATATTTAACATATACAGAAATAAATATAAACAATTAGATAATAATGTTTTCGCTAGAGAGTTCAAGAACATCTCACTTTTGTTGGTCGATACTAGTGTTGTAGAAAATATAATTTTTGGAAATATTTCCGCGGAATCATTGGAAATAAATTTTAACTAAGAAACTCAAAAAACTAAACGTTTAATGAAAAAATACCATCCAAAAATAGAACTCACAATACCTGGACGCAAATGAAATATGAAATATCAAATAAATTTAAAATATCGAGTCAAATCTCTTTAAAAACAAAGGTATTGTAAATTACAAATCCCATAATCCATTCATAAAACTCTTGGAAAGTGACGCTGTGATTATGTGAAATGTTATTGAAAATCAGTAATGGGTGGAAGAGAGAACTGCATGTTTGTTGGCTGAATGGCAACAATGTTGAAGTCTGTTTATATCAGATGGTTAAATATTAAAACATAACCATACTTATTGATGAAAAGATAAATCATTAAGGAGGTAAAGAAACTCAAAGTCTGCTCAACTAGTTTAATAACCGTTAATAAAAACCATACATGTTTCGAAGGTTTAAACCTTCATCCTCAGTGAAAAATACAACATCAGACGAATCTTATGACATTGTTAAACTGTAAAGAAGAAAAAAGATGTTTAAATAAGTTGAGTTTAAGCCAAAATAGTTGAAGGAAATGGAATTGACTAAATAAAGTAGTATAATTAAAGGAGAGTAAAAAGTATGAACACGCTTTCTTTTTTTTTTTTTTTTTTTTTATGATCAAACACAAGCACTATAGGAAAAATTCTTTAGGGCACGTGCGCAAAAAGCGATTCACGTTGGTCTTGAATCGTTGGAGGTTATATTCGTTGGGAAAAACGACCTCGGGAAGATCGTTCCACAATGATGAAGTCCTCCAGATGAAAGAGTTCTTAAATAATGAAGTTCGAGGAGTACTAAGCTTAACCACATATGGATGGGCGGCAGTGGTTCGTCGTGTATTTCTGATATTCGCCGCTCTGGGCGGAATTAAGAGGGCAAGGTCAGCCGAGCACTTTCCATGAAAATATCTGTAAAAGAGAGTCAAATCACCAACTTGCCTTCGATGTTCTAGGCTGTCGAGGTTCTTCGTCAGCTCGTGGTCTCCGATCAGACGAATGGCCCTCCTTTCGATGGAATCCAGCAGCCGAAGAGTATGTTTGGGTGCAGAGCTCCAGACATGAGAGCAGTACTCTAGTGATGGTCGAATCTGGGCTTTGTATAGTGTCAAAAGTTGTTGAGGTGTGTACAACTTTCTGGTTCGGAAGAGTACACCAAGCTTCTGAGAGGCTATCTTGGCGATTGCCACAACGTGGTTATGCCAAGACATATTTCCTCCCAGATTGACGCCCAGCAAACTAATAGACGAAGCCAGCGGGATTGCGTGTCCGTCCATGACTATATCCGGTTCTGTAATGTTAACCTTTTTAGAGAAAACTGCTGCCTGGGTTTTTTTAGAGTTAAATTCGACTTGGTTTCTGTCACCCCAAGACAAAATTTCTTCCAGGTCTTTGTTGAGGCGTTCTTACCTAACAAAGTAGGAAAAAAGAAAAAAAAACCTTTAGGTATATGATTATGCAAAAATAATAAAAAATAAAAACTAAAGTTTTCTTCTTAAAAAAGAATTAAGTTTAAAGTTTAATTATGCATTCTATTAATTCTTTTTTAAGAAGAAAACTTTAGTTTTTTATTTTTTATTATTTTTGCATAATCATGTAAAGGGTTTTTTTCTTTTTTCCTACTTTGTTATGTAAGAAAGAGTTTTCATACTTTTTACTCTCCTTTAATTATTCTACTTTATTTAGTCAATTCCATTTCATTCAACTATTTTTGCTTAAACTCAACTTATTTAAACATCTTTTTTCTTCTTTACAGTTTAACAATGTCATAAGTTTCTTCTGATGTTGTATTTTTCACTGAGGATGAAGGTTTAAACCTTCGAAACATATATGGTTTTTATTAACAGTGGAGTAGACTTTGAGTTTCTTTGCCTCCTTACAACTTCACTCCACTTTGAGATGGACTACTTCAAAAGAAAGATAAATCATTATTTAAATGATCCTCTTTTACAAACTACTGCGGTTAGCGCCCGAACAAACGTGACGGTAAAATTAATTTTAGCAACGTTTGTTTCGCACTCGGTCGATACATTATCGAAACCGTGTTTCTGTTTCGACACATTTTCTATAAATTATAGCTACATAATACGAAACATTTTAGAAGCCAAAGACTAGAAATTCGGTGTTAATTCCATTTTGGACCATAGTAATTTATTGCTTTCTAGCGGCCATTTTGTGAAAGGAATTTTTATTTTGTTAAAATGAGTTTTAATGAAATTCATGCATCTTTTGAAAAGCCAAAAGTCGTTGCATAAGTTACATTTTCCTAGCTAAGTCGATTTATAAAACAAATAAATCAAATTTTGAAAATATCTTAATATTAATTTTTTGGAAAAGTATATTTTTTTTTTGTAAATGCAAATAAATCGAGGGCTCGTTAAAAATATAAACCCCCAATTACTAAATTTTACGATAAAATTGACTGCGACAATGATTTTTTGATTCTTATGTGCAAAAACTAGGTATATCGAATAAAATAGCTTATAGGAAATATACGTATAACGAATTCATCATGGCAAAATTATTATTTCATATTGTCTTTCTTTTATTTTACAACAGTGAAGGTATCCTAATAATTTTTTCCTTATTTTGTCCATTTTGTCAATGTTCAAATACAAATATCAGCCACACTTGGAAACAATTTTGCTAAAAAGGTTGCGCTGGTTTTGCGCATGCTTTAACATAGCCCGCCTATTTATACTGTCATTTTTGAATGAACAGATAAAGTAACAGTTTCGAAATATTTTCGAAAATTTCCGAAATATTTTCGATAAAGTTTCGATTGTGCATCGAAACAGCGAAAGTCACAGCTAGTACTAACCACTTGGAAACACGTGCAAATGTGCCATTTAAAATGTATACGTTCCGAAAATATTCCATTTTTGTTACCAACAGTTTCCAATTTTGATCGGAAACAGAAACGATAGTTACGATACATTTATCATAATGTGTCTAATAATGCTACTTGGGATACTATATTTCACGATACATTTTGTTTTGTTTATTCATAGATTAAATCACTCGAGCTTCGCTCTCGGTATTTAATCAGAATAAGAATGTCAACGACATTCCGTTGCTATAATTATTCGAGAGATACTTTTAATATACATATACAATATCGATAGTGATCGATATCGATACTCTCCACTCTAGTCTTCAAACCTTTTGACGTTTCATAAGTTTAAGGTTATGTGATTAAAATTTCAAAGGAAACCAAGTCGACAATATAAATAGGAAAATACATTGCAAGTAAACCGTAAGTATATATACCGGGTGTCAATTTGAAAACTTCCCACCATTAATATCTTTCTTGCAGTTAAAAATATGAAAAATCGGAAAGACACGTCAATTTTATTTGTAAGGGGGACACTTGAAATGAATATTTTTAGCCTTGTTGTTTCAAGCCCATAGGAGGGGTAGATGTCACCCTTAGAATCTGAAATGGGAATGGGGGTCAAGTGGCACATCGTTTGAAAGGGCGTTCAATTCTCGTTTCAGTGGTATCCTACTTTGTTGCGTTTTGTCCACAGGTTTCCGAATAATCGCGTTTCAAAGTTGCAGAAACAATTAAACTTGCCTGCATTGAGATTTTGGTTTTCAGGTTAGTGTTTACAAAAAAATTACTGCATTGGGTCTCCTGGTAGTACAAATGATTAGAAGATTAGGTGGCACCGTTAAAATCGTTGAATGACCGGAAGAAAATGTAGTTTCCACAATTGATTTCTTATTTATTGATTATTTTACTTCGACATAAATAACTTTTACTATTATAAAGTCTATTCTCGAACTCCTCCCTAACATTTCGGAAAACTTCACCGGGAATTGACCGGCATTCTGCTGCAATTCGCCTTTTAAGATCATCAATATCAGCAGGTTGTGTTTTATAAACAATGGATTTGAGATGTCCCCAAAGAAAGAAGTCTAAGGGTGTTAAATCCGGTGATCTTGGAGGCCATTCAATTGGTCCCCTTCTGCCAATCCATCTATCCGGGATCTCTCGTTTAACCACCATCGGACCGGAAGAAAATAATGAGGTGGAGCACCGTCCTGCTGGAATGTTAACAAATCCTCCTGTAAAACTGAATTACCCTCTGCATCAATTTGAGTTTCTAGCTCATGGGTGATAAGACGATCAATAGTCTCTTCAAGCATATTAAGGTACAGATCACCTGTCAAGTTTCCATCAATAAATAAAGGACCACTAATGGCATTTCCAAGAATACCAGTCCAAACATTAACCTTTTGGGGATAGTGTGTATGTCCTTCTCGAAAAATATGCGGGTTTTGGTCACTCCAATATCGACAATTTTGTTTGTTAATATTTCCATTTAGAAAAAATGAACATTCATCGCTGAAACAGATATTCGGCAGAATATTAGGGATGGCGTTGACTTGACGACTCATGAATTCACAAAACTCTATTCTTCTATCAAAATCATCGTCATACAGTTCTTGAAGTATCTGCATTTTGTATGGATGGAGTTTATGAATTTTCAGTGCTTTTCTTACAGTCTCGTGTGATATTCCTGTCTCTTCTGCTACTGTCCGCAAGGTCCTAGTGGGCTCTGCAGCAAATAATCCCAAAACCTCAATTTGAGCTCCCTCATTTATCACTCGTAGGCTATTCCTTTTTCTATTACTCACCGAACCAGTTTCGGAGAACTTTGCCACCAAATCCAGCACATATCTGTGACTTACATCACGATTTCGATTTCTTTCATTGAAAACCAATGCCGTCCTTCGTGCGCACTTTCCAACCTCTCCATAAATGAAAATAATTGCAGTTCTTTCTTGAAGAGAATAAACCATTCTCACACTCTATGCACTTAATAAAAGCTATCAGTGAACAGCCCAACAAGCAAAAGCGAATTAACAATAATATTCATGTGTTGGCTACATCCATTAAATTTGTTGACCATTTTTTTTGGGTCAAAAAACAACGTATTTTAAGAATGTGTTGATGGAATAGCAAGGCCTTTTGTGGCATTTCAGTGATAAGGAATCGAATGAACCCAAATTAACTAGGCAGGTACTCGTAGTGCCATCGAAATTTTATTACAATACTTTTGATGTAAATTTGTCGAAGTTACTTTGCCAATCTCCACATAAAGTTTAAAACCGTGCCACCCAGGGGCGTAGCGTGGGGGAGGCAGGGGAGGGCCATCCTCCCTTTGGAAGTTGCCACTTATTGGAATTTAATAAAAAAAACATTAATATTTACGATGTTTTGTGGTTATTAGTATTTCGCCCTCCCCTAGGAAAATGTCTGGCTTCGCCCATGGTGCCACCTAATCTTCTAATCATTTGTACTACAAGGAGACCCAATGCAGTAATTTTTTTGTAAACACTAACCTGAAAACCAAAATCTCAATGCAGTCAAGTTTAATTGTTTCTGCAACTTTGAAACGCGATTATTCGGAAACCTGTGGACAAAACGCAACAAAGTAGGATACCACTGAAACGAGAATTGAACGCCCTTTCAAACGATGTGCCACTTGACCCCCATTCCCATTTCAGATTCTAAGGGTGACATCTACCCCTCCTAGGGGCTTGAAACAACAAGGCTAAAAATATTCATTTCAAGTGTCCCCCTTACAAATAAAATTGACGTGTCTTTCCGATTTTTCATATTTTTAACTGCAAGAAAGATATTAAGGGTGGGAAGTTTTCAAATTGACACCCGGTATATATTTTTACTTAAATCCTACTTTAAAGTAGTTTTCCGATTGTCTTACATGAATTATAATGAGAATCTAAGAAGATCTGCATAATGCATTAAAAGAAAAAGTCATTCAAACTTGGCATTTATTAAAACTCATTCTCTAGCTCTCGGACTAAGTATATTGAAAAATATTGTGTGTTAATTTTTTTTTATTGCCAGAACTATCCAATAACAAAGTTGCAAGAACTGCCCAATATTTGATGTTTTTGAATCATCAGTGAATATTGATATGATGATAAGCCTTAATAACTAAAAATTACGATTGTGATGCATTTAATATTTATAGATTCATAAGAAATCAGTGTCCAGCAGTTCTCTTGTGTAAATCAAAATGGTAAGAAGTTATTAATTTTATACAGTGTGTACACTGATTGACTCCCGACGAGGGAAAACTTTTTTATTTGTGGGTTTATGAAAAATGTTACTGTCCATAAAAACCCTCGCTTGTGCTGAAACGGCCCAAAAGTATATTATTTTCTCAAATTTTTATACGGGTTGTTCAGAAAGTTGGAAAAAAGTTGAAAATATGTTGAAATATCTTTTCCGTGGGAAATTTAATGAGGAATTTCTGAGAGTAAGTTCAATACATTCCTTATGCCCTTACCAGGTGTGTTGCTTGATTTTATTGCAGGCGGCCTATACAGGGCGCCTTAAATCCGGTTGACCACATATCCGGAACGGTAAGAGTTACGAGGTCGTTTAAATCAGAGAAAAGTTGCCTTTTTTAGTGATCATTTATAATGTGGTTACAGTGTTGCCAAATAGTTTTTAGTTTCAGGGATATTAAAGGAAATATGAAAATTCATCAAACTTTTTTCTCCAAATACCTCGAAAACCACTGAATTGATGAATAATTATTTCATAAAAAAAAGTTATGGTTTTCATTTTCTACCAAACGCATGCAATGTTTTCTGAAAACGATGCTTGACGTTAATACTACCAACTCGGATATTCTCAATACGAACCTGGGACCTACAGGGTCTGCCTTAATGACGTGCTAATGCTACAGGGTGTGATTCCTTAGGTCATTTTAGAAGAAAAGTTCATATGAACATATGTCCGCAAGGCCTTAAATTCTTTGCTACAGGTGTTGCATTTTTCTTTTTTAAATGGTTATTTTTTAATATCTCGGAAAGTACTTTAGATAATATTTTCAATTTTGGTATATGTTAATAGGATATAGAACCACAAATGTTAGTTAGGAAAGTTCTTCAATTGTTCCAGCAGTGGCGTCCCTGCGAACATGTCCTCTGATCTTTTTTACAAAAAGATGGTACGCCACTGATATTTTTCCATGTGGATATTATTTTCTGATTAGCCTGGTAAATTCTACATGAAAACGGTCTCTTGAGTTTTTCTCGTCAGACGCTCACCGTTCTTGATTAAAACCACTAAATTCATATTGAAACTCATTAATATTAACATTGATAAAATAATTAATGACAAATTTTGTTTCCTAAAAATTGTTGGAAATGGCCACCTTCACTTAAAAGACATGCTTCCGCCCGTCATCGCATCGAATTGCCCGCTCCAACAATTTTTATAAAACAAAATTTATCATTAATTATTTTATCAAATGTTAATAATAAGTTTCAATATAAATTAGTGGTTTTAATCAAGAACGGTGCGTCTGACGAGAAAAACTCAAGAGACTATATTTATGTAGAATTGACCAGGCTAATCAGAAACGATATCCACATGGAAAAATGTCAGTGGCGTACTATCTTTTTTGTAAAAAATATGAGAGGACATGTTTGCAGGGACGCCACTGGTGGAGCAATAGAATAACTTTTCCCATTAAAATTTGTGGTTCTATGTCCTACCAAAATTAAAAATAATATCTAACGTACTTTCGGAGATATTAAAAAATATCCATTCAAAAAATTAAAATTCAACACCCTGTAGCAAAGAATTTAAGACGCTGCGGGCATATGTTCTTTGAATGAACTTTCCTTTATAAAATGACCTAAGGAATCACACCATGAAATATTAGCACGTCATATCGCGGAATTTATTATCGGGTAGTGTAGTGCAGTCCCTGTACATTTAGACAATGAGTGAAAATTTGGTATTGAGGGGGTAGCTTTTCAACCCTAACAACTTTTACTAATTACTTCTTACTACTTTGTTCTTAGCTTATTTTCAAAATTTTTTAAAATTCTGGTCACCCGGTCTATAAATTTGAGAAAATAAATCCTTTTGGGTCATTAGACCAACAAATAAAGAACTTTTCCCTCTTCGGGAGTCAATCCGTGGACAGACACATTGTTCACTGTACTGGGTGTCCCATTTTCGAGAGTGGGTTAGGTCAGGTGCCATACGGAACCAGGTTTCTGTGTCTCTTATTAGTCTTTTTAAATTGGCCACAGCTTTGAGACCTATTTCTACATGCGTGATTAGAGTCGTATCGTCGGCAAAAAGAAGGGCGTAATTGTTTTGGTCCAAGTTGGTGATGTTTTCTGGTAACTGATAGCAGTAAATGTTGTATAATATTGGTGACAGAGGCGAACTCTGGGGTTTGTTCGGGTTTGTTCAGGTTTGTTCTTGAAAATATCGCATTTATAAGTTTTTTTTAATACAATTATACATTTTTGTAAAGCTCATAGTATGCTTAATTATTTTGAAAAAATAATATACAGGGTAGGGTGTCCGCTAATTAATGGGACATGGAAAAACCACAAATTCCTTACGTAAAAATATTAGGATTTAATTATACTTACCTATATCCGAAAGTTGATATTAATAGAGATACAGGGTGTTAAAGTCATAAATTCATTTTTGTTTTTCTCTAATAACTTTGACAGAAACCAACGGTTCTTTACAAAATTGGGCAATTATGGTTTTTTTAGGTTGAGAAACTGATTTGTTGGTGAAATTTTAATGTACAATGTAGGGGGGCGCTGACTGCGGCATTTTTTTGCATATTTATTAGGTCATAAATTTTTGTGCCTCAGTGTATTTAAGTTTTAAATGAAAATAATACTTTTCTCATATTTATTAGGTAAAAAAGGTATAATAATTTGAGGTCGCCCAGAGTTACCGTTTCGGAGATATTTGCATTTAAATTGTTTAGTGCACACTGTTCAATTAATTCACTAATCAACACAAAAATCCTCTTTATAAAAATATCGTGTATTTTGTAACATTTGGACTTAAACTAATATACAACTGACCTCAAATGTTTATATTGGCCTCAGATTTCTTGGAAGGGTCGAATAGGCCCATTAATATGTAATAAACGGTCGCCCCATTGTTATTTGCAGCTTATTTGGATCTATGCTTGAAATATCCCTTTAGTCGTTACTATATAATCATTTAGTAAACGTCTATTAATATTTTCGCTTAGATCTACGTGCGTGGTAAAACGGTATCAAAAATCTCGATGCGTGTTTGCGTTAATAAAGCCGATACCTTCTGTAATATTTGTGGCGAAGTTACCGCGAAAGCGTACCAAAAACCAATATCTTCATTAGTAAAAAAGGCTTATGAACTGTACTTTGGATGCAAAGTTGGCAATGAAGATAGGGCCTGGGCCCCAAAAATGTGTTGCAGTTCGTGCTCGAGAACATTGACTGGATGGCTGAAAGGTACTCATAAATCTATGCCATTCGCAGTTCCAATGGTTTGGAGAGAACCTCGTAATTACGTAGATGATTATTATTTTTGCATGACGAATATTAAAGGAATTACTAGCAAAACCAAGCGTAGCATTCAGTACCCCAATATTCCTTCTGCAATGCGACCAGTGCCCCATGACAACTCATTACCCATTCCCCAGCCACCTGAGAGTTACACGCTTGATTCCGAATCAGACTCCGGAAGTATTTCACCAGAAGCCGGACCAAGCTACATCCCTAGTTCTCATGATTTGCCTGATACACCTCATTTAATCACTCAAGGTGAATTAAATGACCTTGTTCGTGACTTGGACCTCCCGAAAACAAAAGCTGAACTTCTCGGATCCCGCCTGCAGCAGTGGAAACTCTTGGGAAAAGGAGTGAAGGTGTCCATCTACAGGAAAATGCAATCTACTCTCACACATTTTTTTACAGTGGAAGGTGATTTAGTATTTTGCCATGACATACCTGGCCGAATGACCGAACTAAACTTACCATATACTCCCGATAAATGGAGACTATTCATAGATTCGTCTTAAACAAGTCTAAAAGCTGTTCTACTTTTTAATGGAAACGAGCATCCATCGGTTCCTATAGGTCCTTCTGTAAATATGAAAGAAACATATGACAATCTTAAGATGTTACTAAGATGTGTAAAGTACGAAGATCACAAATGGAACATATGTGCAGACTTAAAAGTGGTGGCATTACTGACAGGACTGCAAGCAGGCTATACAAAATACTTTTGCTTTTTGTGTGAATGGGACAGCCGTGCAAGAGACAAACATTATAAAGTTAAGGTTCGGCCTCCACGTGACACAATACAAGTTGGCGTTAAAAATTTGACCCGAGAACCATTAGTTCAGAAAGAAAAAATATATTTACCTCCACTTCACATTAAGCTGGGTCTGATCAAAAATGTTGTTAAAGCACTGAATAGAGAAGGAAATGCTTTCAAGTATTTAAAAGACAAATTTCCACGTATCAGTGAGGCCAAAATTAAAGAATGAATTTTTGTTGGTCCCCATTAGGCAATTGTTTAAAGATGCAAATCTTAAGTGACAATGAAAGGCGGGCATGGAATGCAATTGAAAGTGTTTGCAACAATTTTCTTGGAAATAATAAATCAGAAAATTATCGTGAACTCGTGGAAGAACTACTCACGGCCTATCATATTTTAGAATGCAACATGTCACTAAAACTTCACTTTCTCCATTCTCATTTGGACTTTTTTCCTGAAAATTTAGGAGCAGTATCAGATGAGCATGGAGAGAGAAAAGGTATACAGGAAAGAGGAGCCCGAATATGTTAGCCGACTATTGCTGGACCCTAATACGAGACACATACAGGAGTTCTTATAAAAGAACGACGTTAGGGAAGTAAATATTAAATTTTAAATTATTTATAAATGTTTATAATGTACCTAAGTTAATAAAATATATTATAGGTTTTTAATTGTTCAAAGCATATGTCCCTCCCTTATCATTGGAGGCTGATATCGAAAATCTGAGGCCAGATCCGGATCCGGATTCAGCAGGCCAAGATATATAAAATCCAGCCAAAATCATTTCAGGGAGGAAATTTTTTTTTAAAAATATCAGTGTTATTATTAATTTGCAAACAACATTTTTTTTGAAGTAACCTATGAGAAAACACATTAAATTTAGAGATACAGTTTCTATGGAACAGAAAATGTTTAATTTTTGAGTTTATCGGAAGTTTGTGTTTTCATTGCTGTTGGTTTCTTTCGACACGATATTTTCTAGGATCAACGTCATTTTAATTAAAGTAAGTTAAAGAAAAATCCAATTGTTGTATTTATTATTGCCAATTACCATTACTGGAACATTAAATATCATGTAAAAGTTAATTGGTAAGAAGTAACAAAATATTATTTACTTGCCTCAGCTAACGCACTAAACAATTTAAATGCAAATATCTCCGAAACGGTAACTCTGGCCGACCTGAACTTAGTATACCTTTTTTACGTAATAAATATGAGAAAAGTATTATTTTTATTAAAAACTTGAATACACTGTGGCACAAAAAAGTTATGAGTTAATATCAACTTTCGCATATAGGTAAGTATAATTAAATCCTAATATTTTTAGGTAAGGAGTCTGTGGTTTGCCATGTCCCATTAATTAGCGGACACCCTGTATATCTAGGGTGTACATTTAAAGTTTTTAATTTTTTTTAATATCTCACTACGCCACTGAACTTACGTCCTTCCGTCCAGAAAATGTCGAAAATGGAACGTCTGTAATTTTTCTTGACAAAATATTTTTGTCGGCAATAGGGGAACTACCTTTTGACGCAAGAATGACATTTCTAACTGTCAAAATGGCCAATGGGCGCCATCTTGGTAAAGAAAATTACTTAGGAAGAGGGATCTTTCGATATATCATTTTGAAGGTCCTATTCTTGTACTTTACGATGCTAGAATATTACTTCTCTATTCGCACCCAAAACACAATGGCGGCGTTTTAAAAATTGTATTTTTTTTTTGCTTTCAGAAACAGTATTTCGAACTTTTGTTGATTCGGGATTTAAAAGAAAAGTAAGCGCTTGAAACAAAAAAATTAAAACGCGTGATTTGTTTCACTTGACACTCCCATTGTGATCGTTTGAGAGCGTTTTAAGAGGTTTTCTATTTTCCAGAAAATATGGAACATAAATTTATAAATGCTGATATTCTATCGCATGTCTTATTTTATCTCAAAAAAACTGTTATGTGGTAGTTAGAAGATGTTATTTGTGCTTAGAAAATAACGCAAATCATTTTGAACACTGACTACTGACCACTGATTATTTAGTTCCTTACTTTTTTCGTTGTTCGTTTTATTACTGTTTTGGATTTTTGTTCACTTATTTGTGGATTATTATTAAATAATTTGTTATTTATTGAACTAGTCCAACATAAGTAAAAAATTTAGAGCTTACTTATGAGATATTATTTATAAAATTAGGAGAAATACGGGACCGTATCCCAAAATTTCCTGATGTTGTTCAAAAAACCCTCGAAACGTCATTAAACCACAATATGTCATACATCGTTGCATTCGGGAGAAAAAAGCTTTCAAATTCCAATATCATGAAAACAGGACCGTATTTAGAAAAAGAAAGTTGATAATGGCCCTTCGAAGACGACTCGTCGGATTACAAAACAATGCTGTTAGATAGAGCGTAAAAAGTGGCAATGTAAAAATGCAATTTACTTTAAAATTCGATCTCAAAAAAACCCAGGAAAAAAAATAAAACGATTTTTCAGAATTTCGTTTTTTTCCGGATATCTCCGGAACTACTCGGAATTTTAAAACTTTCTAAACGGCATATTATTAGGTACTTAAATGCGCAACTTTACCTCCATTTAACCGACACTTCGTATCTCTTACGGTCTCCGAGATCCCTGTACTGGCCTTCCTTATCTTGGACATGTTGTATATATATATATATATATATACAGGGTGGCCCATCGAAAACAGTCCAGCAAGGTTTACGGTTGTGTACGTGAAAATTAAAAAAAAAACCTCGGACCCGAAACTTGTGTTTTGCAGGGGACACGTTTAACTATTAATTTCATCCCTGTAACCTCAACCCCCCAAGCGAAGGCGGCTACTGCCCTTGTTTTTTCAAATGGGAATGGGTATGTTGTGATACATCTTTTTAAAGGGCATTAAATTATCTTTAAAATGGCGCTTCGAGCAACGGAATTTGAAACATTTCACTGCACCTCTTATCAAGTACACAAGTTTGCGCGTAAACAATTTTTTTTAAGTAATAAGTATCAGTCAATTGAACTTTATCTTCAGTAAAGTGGTTGATCCAGATCTACATACTTCACAATGTCCGAGAACACTTTGAACAGTTATTGTACCATTGTATGGAGGTGAATGGCGGACATTTTCAACATTTAATAAGATAACATGCAAGTATTACTCAATAAAATTACATTTTTTAAAACGCAATTTCTCGGCGGCGCGTAGCTCAAATTTACAAAACAAATCATCATTTTAAAGAGAATTTAATGCCCTTTAAAAAGATGTATCACAACATACCCATTCCAATTTGAAAAAACAAGGGCAGTAGCCGCCCCCTCTAGGGGGGTTGGGGTTACTGGTCCGAGTTTTTTTTTTAATTTTCACGTACATAGCCGTAAACCTTGCTGGACTTTTTTCGAAGGGCCACCCTGTATATATCATATTATAATATAAAACAAACTTTGGTGAGTTACAAACAGACATCCAATTCAATGTACAATGTATTCTATCGACTCCGGGGTCGCCAACAGGAAGTCATCGGGTGTTCCACTATAGGATCTTATAGGACATTCTTCTATGACGTGTTTTATGGTTTGGGTTTCTCCACACTCACAGAGTGGGGATGGCCGCTTGCCCCACTTATGTAAAGAGTATGCTCATCTGCCGTGCTGGGTTCTGATTCTGTTCAGCGTGGACCATGTTTTATGTGTTTCTTTGAAGGTTAGAGACAATGCTGTATCATGAGTGATATACGTGTTTTGGACTTCCATTGTCTTTATTTCGTTTAAATCACAACTTTCGAACTGGTAAGTATGTCCAGTCGTCTTCAGGTGAATACTGAGCAAGTCACTAAACTACGAGAGTATTTATACTAATAAGGGGGGTGAGAAAGTTAGTCGAGTATGACCGAGGTGGGTGCAGTCATGCGTCAATACTAGAGATCAACACAGATTGTCAATGAATGTTAGTAGTAGAAGTAAGCCAATTCCGATTCACCCCCCACTCCTCTGACGTCATACGACCTTGACCGTCGAAGAGTGCAGGTGTTCATTTGACCTTGGGTGGTGTTATTGACCTTGAATGTGTGCAGGTGTTCTTAATTTCACCTTGTGACGTCATATGACTTTGGTCACCCACGTGTGCAGGTGTTCATTTGACCTTGGGTGGTGTTATTGACTTTGAATGATTGCAGGTGTTCTATTGCGTGTGACCTTGAAATATCCTTGAACATTTTCGCTTGAACGATGTCAGGTGTTATTTTGTTGTGTGACCTTGAAGTATGACCTTGACCGTCCAGGTGGACAATTGTTGTTGTTTGACCTTGTCTTTGACCTTGAACGGTGCAGGTGTTTGTTGTGTGACCATGAAGTTATTGTATACGTGACCAGGTGTCTTTTCATTGTCATATGACTTTGACCATTACCTTGTGACGTGCTGTTAATATCCCACGGGGACATATGTTATTTTACTACATCGACTTTGAAATATTCCCTTAGCGTTGATCTGCTCATCAGAAGCTGATGTATCTTGACCTTGAAATATTTACTAGCCCATGTGTGCTACGTCATTTTCGTGACCTTGACGAATTTATTTATTATTTTGTGAGCTACCTTACACGTGGGTACATCTGATGTCACTTGACCTTCAAATATTTTTAATAATATTTACTAGCCCATTGACCTTGGGTGGTGTTATTGTCCTTGAATATGTGCAGGTGTTCTATTGCGTATGACCTTGGTTGCCAACGTGGGCATATGTTGTTGGTGTGACCTTGAACGCAGGCGGGTATTTGATGCAGGTGTGCGATTACCACCCCACACCACCTTTCTGTTAATTTTGACCTTGAATATTTCCATAAATTTCATTTTTACCAGTCACATTAGCATTCTAGCTAACATTATCTGCTGCCTTGAACAGCAAATAGATATATTGTGTTTGTGTTGTGTTCCGACGAAAGTGTCTATTGAAGGTAATTGTTTTATTACATATTTCAACAATGAGCATTTCACAGAAAACCTTGGGTGAAATTAATAATATGATAAACAAAGACTTTGAATTTCCGGAGCGCAGAAAGCTTTCAACCTTGGGGGTGGGAATGGGTTATGTAATTAAAAAAATGACTCCAACAACAACACGTTTTGGGAAAACTATTGTTGCTACATTATACGATCAATGGAATGATGTGACATTTCAAACATTTCTACCTAAGCGTGTAGCTGATGCATTTACTGAGATTTTTATTGATGATATGAATATGTCAGGTGATAAATATATTTTGACGTATTTGGGATAGAGTACAAATGCATCATCAGGAGGCAATACAAGAGCATTAATAAATTTTGGTTGTTTGGAATAGACATTTTTAAAAGAATTTTAATATTTTTATTGTTTATCATATTAAGTATTAGTTGGATATGTAATAGAATAGTTGTTGATGGCACATGTGAGGAAGCACATACATAAGCATTAAAAATATTTTCTATTTAAGATGTGTGACGAATCTATTATCAGAGAGAACCAAGATTCCTATGTTTATGATTTATTAACTAGACTACAGCAGATGGCTGAAGATATTTTAAATTTTGCAATCGGATTCGATGTGGATTTATACCGAAAATACATGAGGGATGCAATCAATTTTTTCGCTGGGGCCCATGTTTGTCAAAAGTTCCTATATGGTGTCATTAGTGTAGAGGAATTTTGCCGGAAAATGATTGACGAAGATTTGGGTTCTATGTTGCTCGAAATGCCACATATACCCATTGATTTATTGGTAAATTATGGTTTGGTGCCCCAAGATGACGGCATGAACACAAATTTTAATGGAAATAATGCAGCCAATTCTAACAATGATGACAAGATGGATGTCATTGAAGAAGAACAATTTAATGGTTGTGACCATGGGTATGAAATCGCCACTGGTGACAATAATGGCACATCATATACTTCCAGTAATGACGCATTGTAATGACTAAAAATTAAATTGTAAATAAATTATGTTTAGCTATATTTTGTTTTATTTTCCCAAATATACGCTAGGTAAAATTAATTTAATATAAGTAGATAATATTTAAAAAAATAGATTATTTGGAAGTAGGGATGAAGGAATGTTTCCATAAATGAGACACAATTTGGTTATATTTAGTAGAATAGTGTTGTTGACGGCACATGTGAGAAAGCCCATATACGACCATTCAAAATACGTTTTAAGATGGGTGATGAGGCTCAGAGGAAACCAAGATTATTATCTTTAATATTTTAGTAAATGTCATTAAACAACTTTTCACTTCTACACACTTTTTACCTAAAATTGAAGGAAAGCTGAAATTTTCGCATTTTTTAAAATATGGGAAAATTTTCGAAAAAAATTACATACTAAAACTCTCTTATTATTGATTTCTCAGAAAATTTCGTTCCTTGTAATATTTAGTAAATGTCATTAAACAACTTTTCACTCATATGCACTTTTTACTTAAAATTGAAGGAAAGCTGAAATTTTCGCATTTTTTCAAATATTGAGAAAAATTTCGGAAAAAATTACGTACCAAAACTCTCTTATTATTGATTTCTCAGAAAATTTCGTTCCTTGTAATATTTAGTAAATGTCATTAAACAACTTTTCACTACTATGCACTTTTTACCTAAAATTGAAGGAAAGCTGAAATTTTCGCATTTTTTCAAATATTGAGAAAAATTTCAAAAAAAAAAAAAAATTACGTACCAAAACTTTCTTATTATTGATTTCTCAGAAAATTTCGTTCCTTGTAATATTTAGTAAATGTCATTAAACAACTTTTCACTCCTATACACTTTTTACCTAAAATTGAAGGAAAGCTGAAATTTTCGCATTTTTTCAAATATTGAGAAAAATTTCGGAAAAAATTACGTACTAAAACTCTCTTATTATTGATTTCTCAGAAAATTTCGTTCCTTGTAATATTTAGTAAATGTCATTAAACAACTTTTCACTCCTATACACTTTGTACCTAAAATTGAAGGAAAGCTGTATTTTCGCTCATTTTTTCAATTTTCACAACTTAAATGATGAGGAAATTAGTCGTCAAGGATTTAATATAGATAAAAAAGTTTTGCCTTTTTTGGTTAAAAATCCATGACACACAATTTTCACATGTGAAACTATGAGGATATTAATTGTTGGCATTTAAGGATCTAATAACAAAAAAAAATTTTGCCTTTCTTTTTGGCTAAAAATCCATGATTACACAATTTTCACATGTGAAATTATGAGGATATTAATTGTTAGCATTTAAAGATTTAATATAGAAAAAAATTTATCCCTTTTTTGGTCTCCATGATTACACAATTTTCACATATGAAATTATGAGGATGTTAATTGTTGACATTCAAGGATTTAATATAGAAAAAATAATTTTGCCTCTTTTTTGTCTAAAAATCCACGATTAAACAATCCTCACATCTGAAATTATGAGGATATTAGTCGTTAACATTCAAGGATTTAGAAAAAAATGTTTACTTTTTTGGTATATAAATCCATGATTGCGCAATTTTCACATGTGAAATTATGAGGATGTTAATTGTTGACATTCAAGGATTTAATATAGAAAAAATAATTTTGCCTCTTTTTTGTCTAAAAATCCACGATTAAACAATCCTCACATCTGAAATTATGAGGATATTAGTCGTTAACATTCAAGGATTTCGAAAAAAATGTTTACTTTTTTGGTATATAAATCCATGATTGCACAATTTTCACCTGTGAAATTATGAGGATATTAATGGTTGACATTTAAGGATTGAATATCCATATCCATATCTCTTATCAAATTTTTACATTCGCAATTATGGGGATGTTAGTTCTTAGATTCAAGGATTTACTTTTTAAGTAGGTAAAGCCTACGACCGTTTTTTTTACTCTGACGAGAAATTTTCTTTGTCTCAGCCTATTAGTGCAGTTCCCTATCGATCGACTGGCTAAAATCGATTTTTGACTAATTGAAAACTTTTTATATTTGGTAGTTCTAAGGTAATGACCACTGAGTAGTACATACACTCTCTGAAAAACTGTTTTGCGTGTCACTACCATCGCGTTACAATCACGTTACCATCGCACTACCACCGCCCCTATGATTTTACGTCTGAATTTTCCGTAATTCAAGGCAAAAACTTTTAAAAAATGAATGCAAATGTGAAATTATGAGAATATTAATTGTTGACATACAAGGATTTAATATAGAAAAAAGAATTTTGCCTCTTTTTTTTCTTGTCTAAAAATCTTACATTTCAAATTATGAAGATATTAGTTGTTAACATTCAATGATTTAATGTAGAATTTTTTTTTTTACTTTTTTGGTCTAGAAATCCTTGATTACACAATTTTCACATATGAAATTATGAGGATATTAATTGTTGACATTTAAGAATTTAATATCCATATCCATATCTATTATTAAATTTTACTTCCGAAATCATGAAGATGCTAGTTCTTAAATTCAAGGATTTACTTTTTAATTAGGTAAAGCTACGAATTTTTTTACTCTGACGAGAAATTATTTTTTGTCTCAGCCTATTATTGCATGAAAAGTACAGTAGGTAAACTAAAAGATGTATGTTCAATATGAGAATCAGATTTGCGGTTCCCTATCGATCGATTGGCTAAAATCGGTGTGATTATACATAGTATTTTTAATTAATTGAGAACTTTTTGTATTTGGTAGTTCTGAGATAATACTGAGTAGTATATAGACTCTCTGAAAAATCGTTTTACGGGTCGCTACCATCGCGTTATCATCGAGCTGCTATCGCGTTTCGATCGCGTTGTCATCGCGTTACGATCACGTTACCATCGCGCTACCACCGCCCCTATGATTTTACATCTGAATTTTCCGTAAGTCAAGGCAAAAACTTAAAAAATGCATGCCGACAAGCATTTAACTGAAATATTTTATTAAAAATCTATATAACATAATAAATTTCGAGAATTCATGCCGACATGCCTTTATTCATAGAATACCTACATAAATTGATGATTTTACGATAGTAATTTTAAAATATATTTTGAATTGTTTTGAGTATTCTGTTTTATTGTAATAGTAAGTAACTGAGTTTGAGTCAGCTGATAGGAGACGTTATGTGATAAATTAACTAGTTTACGAATGAATATTGAGATGGAAAGTAAAAACTACTTAAAACGATTTATTTCTATTATTACACACAACTTCTGAAATGACTCATATCGAGAGCGTCATATTCGCAACATCTGGTGTAAACCGATTTTCACGCAGCCCTACCAAGGTGAAAAGACCACAGCCATAATTTGCAAATATTTCGTTCATGTTTAACCAAATACCGCTTCTAAAGCTTATATTTTTAATATTGCCTCCTTTGTTTCGGTTTAATGTTATTATATTGTTTAGAATACAACATTTGAAATACTCATATTGTTAGGTTCGGTTTTCTTTTACATAATATTTACTGATTCGAGTTTCCTTTGCATTTTTAAAGTTTAAACTGTCCACACCTGCTGATTTAACCCGTTTTTCTCGCATAACTCTACCAAGGCTAGAGGACCATAACTCAAAAACATATTTTTAATATTAATATTTCTTCTTTATTAAGGAACTACAACATATTCTATGAAAAAGCGAGAAATAACTTTAAAAGTTTGAGTCGAAGAGGCGTGATAATTATTCCATATTCCGCTTTTTTCCATTTGACTAGTTATTTTTTCTGATTATACATATATGTCATTGGTTTTCAGAGAAATTATCGTAAATTATGATATTTTGAGCAGGAGGTATTATCACCATCAGTTCCAGCTGTGAATAATATAGGCACTTGTAACTCTTTAAACTTTGCATGTCTAATATAATTCCATGTTTTTTAATACTGAAAATTGGTAAGTGTATAAGGCCACAGCCAGGAATCGAACCAAGGTCTCTGAATTATTTTACATTATTCAGCGCTAGTCCAGTTAAGCTACTGGAGTTTAGCATTAGCATTAGCATTAATGTTTTATACGACTGAAAAAATAGCTTGATATTCAGAATATCCGAAAATTGAACAGAAATAAATATTATGGGAATGCAAACAAACACATAAAGTCTAATTTTCCATTGAGGTGATTTAAATCAATAAAATCTTTTAAATCAATACCTTATGTTTATTCTTCCAAATGTCCAAAGATTGATAAAGAAATAAATAAAATGCCGCCTAGGGTGACTTCGATACTGAGAACCTTGCTAACATGAAACGATCGACAATCAGTGTTCATATTATTAGAAAAAGTATCATCATTTTACATATTTCTCTAAATCACATCAATGGGCAAATAATGACTTTACCTAGTTTATTTAAAAAGAAGTAAAATTTTCGTTTTAATTCATTAGATAAAATCTAAATAGACCATCATGTTTAGTTTTAATGCGAAGATTACATAGTTTGCAAGTGATTATACATAATATTTTTTAACTAGCTTGAAACGTTTTTGTATTAGGAATGTACTAAATCAAAGGCTTAATGAGAGGTACTATTGTTTTTCAGATTTGATTTGTGTACATTATTTCTCTCTCATTGTGAATATCATTCGAACACACACTGATTGACGACAATTATTGTACAGGTGAAACCTTGTCTACTAAGCTAATGTAATGTACTGTAAATTTTACAATTTCCACATTATTACAAGCTAGGTGGCGTTTTTAATTTAAATTACAGAGACTATGTAATAAAATGTTAATGGATTAGACAATTAACGTATACCTACATTTAAAAGTTCCAGATGTGCCTAGATATAAAACTTTAATTCCAGTTTACGTAGTAGGATTTATTACATGAAATCAAACAAATACGTAACTTTGACGTGATTTAATCAATAAAAATGATCTAATATTTATTTTTTGTCGAACATTGGTAAATAAATAAAATAGTGTCAAGGATGACTTCGATATTGAGAAGCTGTCCGATAGGAAATTCAGTCATCCAGTGTCCAAATTATTAGGAATTTCATCGATTTGTGAAAAAATGGCGGCTGATGGCAAATTTTGCTTTACTATCAGTGCACGGGACCATAAGAATAGCCTGACTGGTGTCATTTAACGGGGGTTAGTGCTTTTTGCCATCAACCGCCATTTTAAATCATGTAATTTGGAATCCCTTTAGAGGAATCTATCATCGTTTTTTAATTCGTGAATTTCTACAATAAAAATAAATGGGGACTATAAACATATCATGTGGCTGATCTCTACCTATTTCTTTTCGAAAATGGTCGCATTTACCCTTATATATATATATATATATAATACTAATAATAATACAAGAAAAGTAGGTACAAACTAGATTATTAGATAGCTGTTACAAGTTCGTGGTATGTTTATTCTTACATAATTTTGTCTTTTACTGTACGTGTATACATACTTAATTCTAGAGGTATTGTTTTTTTTTAGTCTGAATTTGCTTTTTTGACTAAATAACTCTGAAAATGGGGTTCGGGATACAAAACAATGAATTATTTCTTCAACGACAATGAGCGACGTCACGTATTTTAATGATTTTTTTGTGATTTTGTTCGGATTCTGTATCATATTTAATTTATATAAAATATATAACAATTCATTCTACCTAAATGCGATTTACATTTTTAATATTGAACAAATTTTTCTCATGATAATTTGTTAGTGATTTTCATCCCCTTTATTATTACAACTTGTAGTTAGAATTGGTCTCTATTGACATAAATATACGCTGAAAATTACATGCGATCCGACATTCTTTCGTCGTAACTGGCTTTTTTCGTCTAATAACCCTGAATAGGGGATTTGGGACACAAAGGAAAAAAAAATATTTCATCACCAGCAATAAGCGACGTCACGTATTTTAACGAAATATTTTTTATTTTTTTTTTTGATTTTGTTAGGATTCCGTATCAATATTTAATTTATTTAAATTATTTTACCCTTCATTCTACCCAATGTCGATTTACTTTTTGATGGTGATTTCATTCCCTCTATTATTACAATTTTGTTCGGGTTTGTTCGGAGTCAGAATGGTCTATTTTGACATAAATATACCCAGAGAATTACATATAACTCAATATTTTTGTTAGAAACTGGCCTTTTTCGCCTAATAACCCTGAATAAGGATACAATAGAACAAGAATTTTATTGATTTTGTTAGGGTTCTGTATCAACATTTAAGTAATTTAAAATATTTTACCCTTCATTCTACCCAATATCGATTTACTTTTTTATCGGGATAATTTGATGGTAATTTCATTCCCTCTCACTCTAGTACAGTTTTTAGTCAGAATTGACCTCTTTTGACATAACGGAACACTTTTTAGTCGGAATGGGCTTTTTGACCTAAACAAGCCTGAAAAAGGGGATTCGGGATACAAAACAAACAAATTATTACCTTGGCAACCCACGTGGGCACGTATTATTTTACTACCTTGACTTTGACCTTGAAAATTTTCCTTAGCATTGAATGAGGCCAGGTGTCCTCTAACTTCACGTGATATTTTCAATAGGATTTACTAGCCTATGTGTGCTACGTCATTATTGTGACTTGAACGTCTAGAAGCAATCCTATACGCGAGCAAGTGGCTTTTTTGATCTAAATTAATCCAAAAAATTACCCACCGACCTTTTTTAGTCGAAATTGTCATTTTTGACTAAATAACCTTAAAATGGGATTCGGGACACAATAGAACAAATTATTTCTTCATCGACAATAAATGACGTCACGTATTTTAACAATATTTTTTTTGGTTTTGTTAGGATTCCGTATCAACATTTAATTTATTTAAAATATTTAACCTTCATTCTACCCAATGTCGATTTACTTTTTGATGGTGATTTCATTCCCGTATTATTACAATTTTTAGTCAGAATTTTTCTATTTTGATCTAAATATATCCAAAAAAATTACAGTTTTCTGGCCGGAACTGACATTTAGGCCTAATAACCCTGAATCAGGGATTTGGGACACAATAGATCAAATTAATTGTTCACCGAGAATAAGTGACGTCACGCAATTTATTGATATTTTGTTGATTTTATTATGTTCTGTATCAATATTTCTTTTATTTAAAACATAAAGTAGAAGTTCCTATTATCGACACCTTGGAACATTGGAAAACTTTACTTTACCTTAACAAAAAAACTATGGAAGATATATGGTTTTTAAATACAGTCGGAATAGTTTCGACATTGTTGAAAAGGCGAAAATTATTGCAATTTTTGACAGTTTTAAGCTAAGTTGAATGTTTATGCTAAAATCGACCTAAATGTAGCCTATAACCAACAACCAATTATCGGCATGGACGCCGATGATAGTCTAAATAATTAATTTGAATACACCCATTATCGGCATCAGCAAAATAAATGAAAAACTATAAAACAGTTTTTGAGCACCAACTATTGAAAACAAGAATATCCGATATAAACAAAACAATAAAATGTTAATAGGAATCAATAAACAGAAAAAATATGATGTTGAAGCTTGCCCGTGTCTTAGGACGTGTGATAAGAAATGACTCGCACAACGGTTTGGCGCGAAGTCATCCATATAATATCGACAACTGTCATTCAACCAATGACCGTTCGTCTTTGCAACAACATAGATAAAAGTTGTACGATTTACCTACAAGTATTTTACTTAACTTTCTAGCTATACAAATCTTATTTTTTCAGCTCATTACTTAATGAATTCGTCCCGGTACCTTAAAACATATTATTGGATCCCCTTCATTTGACCCAATATCGATTTACCTTTTTTTAAATTAACACATTTATCATTACATGTCACTCATGACTCTTAAATGCACCTCTAGATTAACCGTAATATCCTTTCTAAGCTAATTCATTGAATATCGAAGGTTAAATAGAAACGGATCGATGCAAAAATCTGACAACTTATTGGAGACAATCGCATGGTTAACACAGATTTCGGTCTATCTCAGACATACCGTGATGGATATCCGTGTGATATAAAACGAAGTGGCTGCGCTGAAATCATGTCGATTTTGGAATTCATGGCATTATGAATTGTCATATATATCCGTCTTTCTTAGTTCGAAATTCAATATCTATAGTAAATATATTTATAATCCTACACAGACAAATAAAACACTTTTTTACATGCGAATCGTTTTTACATCCGACTTGCCCATAAACTTGAGGGGATATTACCTAGGTAGTTTAAAGTTTCGTTAAAAACAGAACCCACAACGATTCAGCATGTTGTATTGTCCGTATCTTTGCGACTCCCCGCTTGGTTTATCTTTTCATTATGAGAAAGGTTGAATATTGGTTCGTTCAAGGATCTAAGTATTTTCGTTTAAGCTATTATGTACAAGTAAAAATTATCTAATATTCATTTTTCCTATGTATTTGACATTGATAAAAAATATTATGTGTACAAATTAGTAGAAAAAAAGTAGCAATTTACTCTGCTTTAATACACACCAAAAATACACACTACTTTTATAGCGTGTCCCTTTACTTGAGTGACAATACCAAAAAAGTTAATTTATTTTGTCTTAAAGCAATCTATGGACTGAACGAAGCAGTCTTGGAAATAACTGAACTTAACTTATTGCCGGTGATGAAATAATTTGTTCTATTGTGTCCCGAATCTCATTTTAAGGTTATTTAGTTAAAAATATTCAGTTCAACTAAAAAATGTCGGTATGTAATTTTTTGGATTAATTCATTCAATGCTAAGGAAAATTTTCAAGGTCAAAGTCAAGGTAGTAAAATAATACGTGCCCACGTGGGTTGCCAAGGTAATAATTTGTTTGTTTTGTATCCCGAATCCCCTTTTTCAGGCTTGTTTAGGTCAAAAAGCCCATTCCGACTAAAAAGTGTTCCGTTATGTCAAAAGAGGTCAATTCTGACTAAAAACTGTACTAGAGTGAGAGGGAATGAAATTACCATCAAATTATCCCGATAAAAAAGTAAATCGATATTGGGTAGAATGAAGGGTAAAATATTTTAAATTACTTAAATGTTGATACAGAACCCTAACAAAATCAATAAAATTCTTGTTCTATTGTATCCTTATTCAGGGTTATTAGGCGAAAAAGGCCAGTTTCTAACAAAAATATTGAGTTATATGTAATTCTCTGGGTATATTTATGTCAAAATAGACCATTCTGACTCCGAACAAACCCGAACAAAATTGTAATAATAGAGGGAATGAAATCACCATCAAAAAGTAAATCGACATTGGGTAGAATGAAGGGTAAAATAATTTAAATAAATTAAATATTGATACGGAATCCTAACAAAATCAAAAAAAAAATAAAAAATATTTCGTTAAAATACGTGACGTCGCTTATTGCTGGTGATGAAATATTTTTTTTTCCTTTGTGTCCCAAATCCCCTATTCAGGGTTATTAGACGAAAAAAGCCAGTTACGACGAAAGAATGTCGGATCGCATGTAATTTTCAGCGTATATTTATGTCAATAGAGACCAATTCTAACTACAAGTTGTAATAATAAAGGGGATGGAAATCACTAACAAATTATCATGAGAAAAATTTGTTCAATATTAAAAATGTAAATCGCATTTAGGTAGAATGAATGGTTATATATTTTATATAAATTAAATATGATACAGAATCCGAACAAAATCACAAAAAAATCATTAAAATACGTGACGTCGCTCATTGTCGGTGAAGAAATAATTCATTGTTTTGTATCCCGAACCCCATTTTCAGAGTTATTTAGTCAAAAAAGCAAATTCAGACTAAAAAAAAACAATACCTCTAGAATTAAGTATGTATACACGTACAGTAAAAGACAAAATTGTGTAAGAATAAACATACCACGAACTTGTAACAGCTATCTAATAATCTAGTTTGTACCTACTTTTCTTGTATTATTATTAGTATTATATATATATATATATATATATAAGGGTAAATGCGACCATTTTCGAAAAGAAATAGGTAGAGATCAGCCACATGATATGTTTATAGTCCCCATTTATTTTTATTGTAGAAATTCACGAATTAAAAAACGATGATAGATTCCTCTAAAGGGATTCCAAATTACATGATTTAAAATGGCGGGTGATGGCAAAAAGCACTAACCCCCGTTAAATGACACCAGTCAGGCTATTCTTATGGTCCCGTGCACTGATAGTAAAGCAAAATTTGCCATCAGCCGCCATTTTTTCACAAATCGATGAAATTCCTAATAATTTGGACACTGGATGACTGAATTTCCTATCGGACAGCTTCTCAATATCGAAGTCATCCTTGACACTATTTTATTTATTTACCAATGTTCGACAAAAAATAAATATTAGATCATTTTTATTGATTAAATCACGTCAAAGTTACGTATTTGTTTGATTTCATGTAATAAATCCTACTACGTAAACTGGAATTAAAGTTTTATATCTAGGCACATCTGGAACTTTTAAATGTAGGTATACGTTAATTGTCTAATCCATTAACATTTTATTCCATAGTCTCTGTAATTTAAATTAAAAACGCCACCTAGCTTGTAATAATGTGGAAATTGTAAAATTTACAGTACATTACATTAGCTTAGTAGACAAGGTTTCACCTGTACAATAATTGTCGTCAATCAGTGTGTGTTCGAATGATATTCACAATGAGAGAGAAATAATGTACACAAATCAAATCTGAAAAACAATAGTACCTCTCATTAAGCCTTTGATTTAGTACATTCCTAATACAAAAACGTTTCAAGCTAGTTAAAAAATATTATGTATAATCACTTGCAAACTATGTAATCTTCGCATTAAAACTAAACATGATGGTCTATTTAGATTTTATCTAATGAATTAAAACGAAAATTTTACTTCTTTTTAAATAAACTAGGTAAAGTCATTATTTGCCCATTGATGTGATTTAGAGAAATATGTAAAATGATGATACTTTTTCTAATAATATGAACACTGATTGTCGATCGTTTCATGTTAGCAAGGTTCTCAGTATCGAAGTCACCCTAGGCGGCATTTTATTTATTTCTTTATCAATCTTTGGACATTTGGAAGAATAAACATAAGGTATTGATTTAAAAGATTTTATTGATTTAAATCACCTCAATGGAAAATTAGACTTTATGTGTTTGTTTGCATTCCCGTAATATTTATTTCTGTTCAATTTTCGGATATTCTGAATATCAAGCTATTTTTTCAGTCGTATAAAACATTAATGCTAATGCTAATGCTAAACTCCAGTAGCTTAACTGGACTAGCGCTGAATAATGTAAAATAATTCAGAGACCTTGGTTCGATTCCTGGCTGTGGCCTTATACACTTACCAATTTTCAGTATTAAAAAACATGGAATTATATTAGACATGCAAAGTTTAAAGAGTTACAAGTGCCTATATTATTCACAGCTGGAACTGATGGTGATAATACCTCCTGCTCAAAATATCATAATTTACGATAATTTCTCTGAAAACCAATGACATATATGTATAATCAGAAAAAATAACTAGTCAAATGGAAAAAAGCGGAATATGGAATAATTATCACGCCTCTTCGACTCAAACTTTTAAAGTTATTTCTCGCTTTTTCATAGAATATGTTGTAGTTCCTTAATAAAGAAGAAATATTAATATTAAAAATATGTTTTTGAGTTATGGTCCTCTAGCCTTGGTAGAGTTATGCGAGAAAAACGGGTTAAATCAGCAGGTGTGGACAGTTTAAACTTTAAAAATGCAAAGGAAACTCGAATCAGTAAATATTATGTAAAAGAAAACCGAACCTAACAATATGAGTATTTCAAATGTTGTATTCTAAACAATATAATAACATTAAACCGAAACAAAGGAGGCAATATTAAAAATATAAGCTTTAGAAGCGGTATTTGGTTAAACATGAACGAAATATTTGCAAATTATGGCTGTGGTCTTTTCACCTTGGTAGGGCTGCGTGAAAATCGGTTTACACCAGATGTTGCGAATATGACGCTCTCGATATGAGTCATTTCAGAAGTTGTGTGTAATAATAGAAATAAATCGTTTTAAGTAGTTTTTACTTTCCATCTCAATATTCATTCGTAAACTAGTTAATTTATCACATAACGTCTCCTATCAGCTGACTCAAACTCAGTTACTTACTATTACAATAAAACAGAATACTCAAAACAATTCAAAATATATTTTAAAATTACTATCGTAAAATCATCAATTTATGTAGGTATTCTATGAATAAAGGCATGTCGGCATGAATTCTCGAAATTTATTATGTTATATAGATTTTTAATAAAATATTTCAGTTAAATGCTTGTCGGCATGCATTTTTTAAGTTTTTGCCTTGACTTACGGAAAATTCAGATGTAAAATCATAGGGGCGGTGGTAGCGCGATGGTAACGTGATCGTAACGCGATGACAACGCGATCGAAACGCGATAGCAGCTCGATGATAACGCGATGGTAGCGACCCGTAAAACGATTTTTCAGAGAGTCTATATACTACTCAGTATTATCTCAGAACTACCAAATACAAAAAGTTCTCAATTAATTAAAAATACTATGTATAATCACACCGATTTTAGCCAATCGATCGATAGGGAACCGCAAATCTGATTCTCATATTGAACATACATCTTTTAGTTTACCTACTGTACTTTTCATGCAATAATAGGCTGAGACAAAAAATAATTTCTCGTCAGAGTAAAAAAATTCGTAGCTTTACCTAATTAAAAAGTAAATCCTTGAATTTAAGAACTAGCATCTTCATGATTTCGGAAGTAAAATTTAATAATAGATATGGATATGGATATTAAATTCTTAAATGTCAACAATTAATATCCTCATAATTTCATATGTGAAAATTGTGTAATCAAGGATTTCTAGACCAAAAAAGTAAAAAAAAAAATTCTACATTAAATCATTGAATGTTAACAACTAATATCTTCATAATTTGAAATGTAAGATTTTTAGACAAGAAAAAAAAGACGCAAAATTCTTTTTTCTATATTAAATCCTTGTATGTCAACAATTAATATTCTCATAATTTCACATTTGCATTCATTTTTTAAAAGTTTTTGCCTTGAATTACGGAAAATTCAGACGTAAAATCATAGGGGCGGTGGTAGTGCGATGGTAACGTGATTGTAACGCGATGGTAGTGACAGGCAAAACAGTTTTTCAGAGAGTGTATGTACTACTCAGTGGTCATTACCTTAGAACTACCAAATATAAAAAGTTTTCAATTAGTCAAAAATCGATTTTAGCCAGTCGATCGATAGGGAACTGCACTAATAGGCTGAGACAAAGAAAATTTCTCGTCAGAGTAAAAAAAACGGTCGTAGGCTTTACCTACTTAAAAAGTAAATCCTTGAATCTAAGAACTAACATCCCCATAATTGCGAATGTAAAAATTTGATAAGAGATATGGATATGGATATTCAATCCTTAAATGTCAACAATTAATATCCTCATAATTTCACAGGTGAAAATTGTGCAATCATGGATTTATATACCAAAAAAGTAAACATTTTTTTCGAAATCCTTGAATGTTAACGACTAATATCCTCATAATTTCAGATGTGAGGATTGTTTAATCGTGGATTTTTAGACAAAAAAGAGGCAAAATTATTTTTTCTATATTAAATCCTTGAATGTCAACAATTAACATCCTCATAATTTCACATGTGAAAATTGCGCAATCATGGATTTATATACCAAAAAAGTAAACATTTTTTTCTAAATCCTTGAATGTTAACGACTAATATCCTCATAATTTCAGATGTGAGGATTGTTTAATCGTGGATTTTTAGACAAAAAAGAGGCAAAATTATTTTTTCTATATTAAATCCTTGAATGTCAACAATTAACATCCTCATAATTTCATATGTGAAAATTGTGTAATCATGGAGACCAAAAAAGGGATAAATTTTTTTCTATATTAAATCTTTAAATGCTAACAATTAATATCCTCATAATTTCACATGTGAAAATTGTGTAATCATGGATTTTTAGCCAAAAAGAAAGGCAAAATTTTTTTTTGTTATTAGATCCTTAAATGCCAACAATTAATATCCTCATAGTTTCACATGTGAAAATTGTGTGTCATGGATTTTTAACCAAAAAAGGCAAAACTTTTTTATCTATATTAAATCCTTGACGACTAATTTCCTCATCATTTAAGTTGTGAAAATTGAAAAAATGAGCGAAAATACAGCTTTCCTTCAATTTTAGGTACAAAGTGTATAGGAGTGAAAAGTTGTTTAATGACATTTACTAAATATTACAAGGAACGAAATTTTCTGAGAAATCAATAATAAGAGAGTTTTAGTACGTAATTTTTTCCGAAATTTTTCTCAATATTTGAAAAAATGCGAAAATTTCAGCTTTCCTTCAATTTTAGGTAAAAAGTGTATAGGAGTGAAAAGTTGTTTAATGACATTTACTAAATATTACAAGGAATGAAATTTTCTGAGAAATCAATAATAAGAAAGTTTTGGTACGTAATTTTTTTTTGAAATTTTTCTCAATATTTGAAAAAATGCGAAAATTTCAGCTTTCCTTCAATTTTAGGTAAAAAGTGCATAGTAGTGAAAAGTTGTTTAATGACATTTACTAAATATTACAAGGAACGAAATTTTCTGAGAAATCAATAATAAGAGAGTTTTGGTACGTAATTTTTTCCGAAATTTTTCTCAATATTTGAAAAAATGCGAAAATTTCAGCTTTCCTTCAATTTTAAGTAAAAAGTGCATATGAGTGAAAAGTTGTTTAATGATATTTACTAAATATTACAAGGAACGAAATTTTCTGAGAAATCAATAATAAGAGAGTTTTAGTATGTAATTTTTTTCGAAAATTTTCCCATATTTTAAAAAATGCGAAAATTTCAGCTTTCCTTCAATTTTAGGTAAAAAGTGTGTAGAAGTGAAAAGTTGTTTAATGACATTTACTAAAATATTAAAGATAATAATCTTGGTTTCCTCTGAGCCTCATCACCCATCTTAAAACGTATTTTGAATGGTCGTATATGGGCTTTCTCACATGTGCCGTCAACAACACTATTCTACTAAATATAACCAAATTGTGTCTCATTTATGGAAACATTCCTTCATCCCTACTTCCAAATAATCTATTTTTTTAAATATTATCTACTTATATTAAATTAATTTTACCTAGCGTATATTTGGGAAAATAAAACAAAATATAGCTAAACATAATTTATTTACAATTTAATTTTTAGTCATTACAATGCGTTCATCTATATCATTACTGGAAGTATATGATGTGCCATTATTGTCACCAGTGGCGATTTCATACCCATGGTCACAACCATTAAATTGTTCTTCTTCAATGACATCCATCTTGTCATCATTGTTAGAATTGGCTGCATTATTTCCATTAAAATTTGTGTTCATGCCGTCATCTTGGGGCACCAAACCATAATTTACCAATAAATCAATGGGTATATGTGGCATTTCGAGCAACATAGAACCCAAATCTTCGTCAATCATTTTCCGGCAAAATTCCTCTACACTAATGACACCATATAGGAACTTTTGACAAACATGGGCCCCAGCGAAAAAATTGATTGCATCCCTCATGTATTTTCGGTATAAATCCACATCGAATCCGATTGCAAAATTTAAAATATCTTCAGCCATCTGCTGTAGTCTAGTTAATAAATCATAAACATAGGAATCTTGGTTCTCTCTGATAATAGATTCGTCACACATCTTAAATAGAAAATATTTTTAATGCTTATGTATGTGCTTCCTCACATGTGCCATCAACAACTATTCTATTACATATCCAACTAATACTTAATATGATAAACAATAAAAATATTAAAATTCTTTTAAAAATGTCTATTCCAAACAACCAAAATTTATTAATGCTCTTGTATTGCCTCCTGATGATGCATTTGTACTCTATCCCAAATACGTCAAAATATATTTATCACCTGACATATTCATATCATCAATAAAAATCTCAGTAAATGCATCAGCTACACGCTTAGGTAGAAATGTTTGAAATGTCACATCATTCCATTGATCGTATAATGTAGCAACAATAGTTTTCCCAAAACGTGTTGTTGTTGGAGTCATTTTTTTAATTACATAACCCATTCCCACCCCCAAGGTTGAAAGCTTTCTGCGCTCCGGAAATTCAAAGTCTTTGTTTATCATATTATTAATTTCACCCAAGGTTTTCTGTGAAATGCTCATTGTTGAAATATGTAATAAAACAATTACCTTCAATAGACACTTTCGTCGGAACACAACACAAACACAATATATCTATTTGCTGTTCAAGGCAGCAGATAATGTTAGCTAGAATGCTAATGTGACTGGTAAAAATGAAATTTATGGAAATATTCAAGGTCAAAATTAACAGAAAGGTGGTGTGGGGTGGTAATCGCACACCTGCATCAAATACCCGCCTGCGTTCAAGGTCACACCAACAACATATGCCCACGTTGGCAACCAAGGTCATACGCAATAGAACACCTGCACATATTCAAGGACAATAACACCACCCAAGGTCAATGGGCTAGTAAATATTATTAAAAATATTTGAAGGTCAAGTGACATCAGATGTACCCACGTGTAAGGTAGCTCACAAAATAATAAATAAATTCGTCAAGGTCACGAAAATGACGTAGCACACATGGGCTAGTAAATATTTCAAGGTCAAGATACATCAGCTTCTGATGAGCAGATCAACGCTAAGGGAATATTTCAAAGTCGATGTAGTAAAATAACATATGTCCCCGTGGGATATTAACAGCACGTCACAAGGTAATGGTCAAAGTCATATGACAATGAAAAGACACCTGGTCACGTATACAATAACTTCATGGTCACACAACAAACACCTGCACCGTTCAAGGTCAAAGACAAGGTCAAACAACAACAATTGTCCACCTGGACGGTCAAGGTCATACTTCAAGGTCACACAACAAAATAACACCTGACATCGTTCAAGCGAAAATGTTCAAGGATATTTCAAGGTCACACGCAATAGAACACCTGCAAACATTCAAAGTCAATAACACCACCCAAGGTCAAATGAACACCTGCACACGTGGGTGACCAAAGTCATATGACGTCACAAGGTGAAATTAAGAACACCTGCACACATTCAAGGTCAATAACACCACCCAAGGTCAAATGAACACCTGCACTCTTCGACGGTCAAGGTCGTATGACGTCAGAGGAGTGGGGGGTGAATCGGAATTGGCTTACTTCTACTACTAATGTTTGGGGCGGAATAATGGATCGATATTTAATCGGTCCTTACTTTTTCGAAAACAATTTAAATGGGGAATTGTTTTTAGATTTTTTGAAAAATATTGTTGTAAGACATTCCCATCGCCATCAGATAAATGATGTGGCTTCAAATGGATGGAGCACCAGCACATTTCTATCTTAGGGTCCGTGAATTTTTAAATTTCCAATTTCAAAATCGATGGATTGGAAGAAATGGACCTCAGATATGGCGCCCAAGATCACCCGACTTGACTTCACCTGATTTCTTTTTATGGGGATATGTAAAAGGAATCGTTTATAACGCAGCTCCAACAACACCGGATAATATGAAGGAGCGTATTAGAGAAGCTTTCCGAAACATCAGTCCAGAAATGCTGTCAAATGTTGCTGAAGGTTTTAAAAAGAGGATACGTTTGTGTTTAGAGTCGGATGGTCGCCATTTTGAATACTTGTTATAAATATAAACAATTGTTTGTTGTAGGTATGTCCAGCAATATTTTCTGTCGTTACCTTTACTACTAAGTAATGCTTTTTCCCTCTGTTCCTCTAGACTAGAATCTAGATCTGATCTGTCAAAATGTCATAGGCGACTTGATTAATATTAAATACTTTTTGATAGACAATTAAATTCTATATCTGCTAGTGACATAAAATATAGGGTGTTATATTTAAATTAAGCAAGTTATTACCATTTCAAACTTGTAATTATTTAGTAGTACTTTTTGGACACCGTTAGTGAATTTAATCATTAAAATTGTTACTACATTTTGACAAACTATGAAATATTTCACAAACCGTAAGGTTTAAGTACGGTAAACCTTAATGAAAGTAATATTTATTTTGATCGTAGGAACGGAAAATGAAATAATATACTGGGCATTCCATTTTAAAAAATGCAACTTTGATACGTTTCGTGTTTTTGGGACAACCTGTACATTACGAAAATAATTTTAAAATGTACCTCAAATAGGCCCCTATCCACCCTGAATATTTGTTTTAATCCAAAACAAATAGCTTAGCTATAATATGTTGTCTGGAATAACGTGAATAACCCGGTATATGTCAGAGACGGCGATGTCTCCAATTTTTACAACAATGTTGTGGATTTCATCATCATCGGACGTGGAGATAATGGAGGCGTTCTCTATAGCCTGTTTAACGTACGTTGCCACACCTTATGATCGATGATACGTGGCACCCAATAGTTCATAGCCCGGCATTCTGCCCCTCTTCCATAATTGCTCTGCTGTTTCGCAATGGGTTTCCTGTATAGCGACCAGGTCGATGTTGTCATTATTTACAAGTTTTGATAGGTACTGGCTTTTTGAATAGCGTATGCTTTCTATGTTTATGTGACAAATCCGAACAGAGGGTCCGATTTGTCTAGTCAGCCGGTCCTGAGAAGGGCCATTTGCTTTGTCTGGTGACATATCCTCTTCTTGAGGTTCACGTAGAATGTGTCTCATGGTCAGGAGATCCTAAGATTATCTAACTGCCAGTCTCTGCTAGTTCATTTAGCGTTACCCAGGGTGCACCACGTGGAGGCGAAGTAGCTTTACACCCCCCTTCAAAAAGATGTATCGCAAGACCCCTGTTCTTATTTCATTTTCTTTACCAAGATGACGCCCATCCGCCATTTGGACAGCTAGACCTGTCATTCTTGCATTAAGAAGGTAGGGCATTAACGAACCGCACTGTATGTTATTTTTAGTTCTCGTTAATAATCATTGATTTTTTTCATTTTAGAGGTTCCATGAATTATTAATTATCTTTTGGATATTTTTACTGATTGAAACAGCAGTAAAAACTCAAAGAGTTGAAGAAAGCAAATGTATTTATGTTGTCCAGAATTATTCTGATAAAATTAAGTTTCTACTTTTAAGATGCGCCGGTTTGAAAGTAATAGATCAAAATTTGAGGACATTGATTGATGATAACACAAGTGAAAGGCAATTGATCGAGTTCAAAAATGTTACCTATGGAACGGACCAGTATATTGTTTTGCCAGAACATTGGTTTACTGAGTTTCAGATGCATTTTACCAATGGTTCTTGGCACGAAATAAAAGAAGATACATTCAAAGGTAGGCACCTTTAGGCCGGTCGCATACATTCGTTTTCTTTGTTCGGATTCCGAGTTCGGACAACGAAAACGGAATTCCGTGATTTCCGGGTTTGTTCGATGTTTATTATTAATAATAATAATAATAATTCATTTATTTCTTCAATTTAACTATACTTTCGTCATTTTCAATTACCAGGACATTTGTGTCATCTGCATAGCAGGCTACAAGAATGTAGTAAGACTTACTTTTTAAAATAACAATCAAATTATTAGCAAAAATTAAGTATAATAATGGCCCTAAAATTGAACCCTGTAGAACGCCTCTTTCAACAATACGTAGATTACTCTGTGTGCTATTATTCCAGCTCTAACACGTCCCGATGGCACAATAGCATCCACAGCCGGAGACAAAGCAAACTTACTTGCTGAACTATTTTCTTCGCATTCCACTGTAGATTTCCAGAGAAGAACACCACCCGACATTCCTGTAGTTGAATCCGAAAAGACCGAAATCGTATTCCGTCGGCGTCCCGAGGTCGTTTTTCCCAACGAATATAACCTCCAACGATTCAAATCCAACGTGAATCGCTTCTTGCGCACACGCACCACTCCCAGAGTGCCATAAAGGATTTTTCCTATAGTGCTTGTGTTTGATCATAAAAAAAAAAAACTGAGACCGATTATGTAGATAGGATTGAAGAAGTTGAAATGGCTCACCCCTGACGCCGTATCTATGTACTCTAGCAAGCAACAAATCATGATTGACTACATCAAATGCACGAGAAAAATCGAAAAACATACCCATCACGGAGTACTTCTTATCCATGGAATCGACTATCTTAGAGTGAAACTCATATAGGACTGTCTCAGTGCTTTTATCAACCGTAAATCCATGTTGTGAGGGAGAGAGTATCTTATTTTTCATAAAGAAAGCTACAAGTTGTTTTTATTACCAATTCAAAAATTTTCGAAATGCTAGACATGCGCGGTACTTTTTAATATCATTGACCTCACCTTTTTTATATACAGGAGTCACAGTTGCGATTTTTAACCGATCCGGGTATACACCACTCTCAATTAATAAATTTATTAAAAAAGCTAGAATATCACCCGAAACAAATTTACTCCTCTTCAACAAGTTGTTAGATATGCCATCGATCCCGGAGGCATTAGAATTCTTTAAAGTCATGATTAGAGCTATTACATCATGAGAACATATCGGAGCCAAGAAAATTGTATCGCTGTATAGCGGAATATTATTCTCGAGAAAAGAAACATCCACGCTATCATCAGTATCCACGCTCAAAAAATAATCATTAAACATCTCAGCCACCTCCCTATCAGTATGTCTATGTCCATCCATATTAATATTAACATCTATATTCCTCATTTGTAAATCTTTTTTCTGAACGTCCTTAATGAGTTGCCACATGGCCTTGGACGTATTATCACTGTTTTAAATTTTTAGATCCTTTCTCTGCCGAATAAACATTTCCAATTTTTCCCTATACATATATTTAAGTGCATACTCAAAGCAAGGTACTTTCTATAAGACCTTGCCAGGCCCGCAAACATAGTAATTCTTTATCTCAATCGGCATAAGTCAGGGTTCAATCTGTATTTCTTGGCCTTTTTTTACGATATAAAAACGTTTTATTGGAAATGATACATCAAAATAATCCAATAAGAGTTCGCTGAACTGATCAAAAGCATCATTTGGTGTTTTAGATTGATAGATATTAGACCAATCTTCGCCATTAAGAAAGTTTATAAAGGTTAAATTATTTTCACTACTCTACTGATACTTCGTCGAAAAACGTATTTCTTCCTCATCGATTCTAGCTCCTTTAAAGTGTCCATAGATAAAAATTGAGCAAAATGATCAGATCAATTTATATGGGAAAGGCTCTCCTTCTATTCCGGAACATCTTGGTGATGTAAATAAGATTAATGATTATTTTGTAAATATTGATAAAATTAATCCAAAGTCTGATACTTTAAATTTTTATTTGAATAATAGGAAGGAAAATGTTTTGGATTTTAATTTCAGGATGGCAACTTTAGATGAAGTTAGATCGGCACTTTTCTCTGTGAAATCGAAAGCTGTTGGCAGCGATCAGTTGGGCATAGACATGTTACTTCGTTGCTGCTCTGTGATTATGCCTGTTATTGTGCATTTGGTCAACTTCTGCATCGAGACATCTGTGATTCCGGATTGCTGGAAGTCAGCTTCTGTTATTCCCTTACCAAAGATTGGCTCACCTGTTGAATTGAAGGATCTGCACCCAATAAGTATATTACCTACGTTATCGAAGGTCATTGAGCGGATTCTTTTTGATCAGATTAGGGATGATGTGACGCCGTGTGGTGTCTTGCCGACAATGCAATCGGGATTTCGCGCTAACTACAGCTGCTCTACAGCATTACTCAAGGTAACGGATGATATATTTTCGGCTACAGACCGTGGAGACCTAACAACGCTGGCCCATTTGGATTATACCAAAGCCCTCGATAAACTGAATCATGCTCTTTTGAATGAGTTAGAAGCTATTTGACAAATAGAACGCAGATAGTTAACCTTAATGGAACTTTCTCGGAAGCAAGAAGCCTCTCGTGTGGTGTTCCACAGGGCTCGATACTGGGTCCATTGTTGTTTTCTCTGTATACGTCCCAATTGTATACGCACCTAAAACACTGTTCATTTCACTTCTATGCGGATGACACGCAGATCTATATTTCATTCTCACCTTATGCCATTGATAAAGCTAACCGGAAAATAAATGCTGACCTGGATATTCTATTGAATGTTTCCCATGCCCATTGTTTAAATCTGAACCCCAGCAAGTCTCAAGTTTTATTTTTTGGAAAATGTCATTGTAGAGAGTTATACGTGGATCGTGTTAAGATTTGTGTGAATAACATTCAGTTGAAGCTGTCTGACGTTGCAAAGAATTTGGATTTATTGTTAGATAAGGACCTTAGATTCTCTTCGCATATTAGTAGTAGTATTAAAAAAGCATTTGGCAATCTGAAATTAATTTATTGGCAGAAAAACTACTTAATGCTTCGCTGAAAAAGATGTTGTGCGAGTCCCTGGTCTTGTCACACTTTAACTATGCAGATGTTGTATATGGTCCTTGTCTTTTAGGTGAGGATGCTCGTTGTATTCAATTAATACAGAATTGTTGTGTAAGGCTGATAGGTGGTATTAGAAAGTACGATCGTGGTGTTGCGTGAACTTGAATGGCTAAGAATGGGTGAAAGACGGGTGTTGCATGCACTCACTTTATATAATAAAATTATTTGTAAAACGTGCCCAGACTATCTTTATTAAAAAATTAAATTTCGATATGACTCGCATAATTTGGATCTGCGTCATAAACTCATCATTACCCCACCAGTTTATCGTACAAATTATTTCCAAAGATCTTTCTCATTTAATATAGCGAAATTATACAGGGTGGCCCATCGAAAACGAAACAGAGACATTTACTGGCAGCTCAGTTCATTTTTGGAAAAACGCTCAGACCCGTCGATTTTGTTTTCGAGGGGGACACAAAATTGGAAAAAAATCACGTCAACAAGTGCAGCCCCCTGGACGGGGGTGGCACCACCCCTAAAATCTTAAATGGAAAGGGGGGGTTGAGTGATACCTTATTTTAAAGGTCTTTCAATTCCCTTTATAATGATGTAAAATTCACAATACTTCAGTTCAGTAGTTTTGGAGATTTATTGATTTTAAGCTTACAGTACACTTTAATAGGTACATCTAATTAGTTTGTACTACTTTCAGAAGAAATTTGAGTAAAGGCATTTACTTATTAATTTAATGCTTTTCTTCACTACGCTCATGGTTTGTTTATCATTTTGGTGTTCAAAATAGCGATTGGAGCGGTTTTTGTCGCGAAAAAAGTGGTTTATTGAAGAAAGATAAGTAGGGAATGTTTCGTACTTATTTTAAATAGGAATTTGTATATAGTTTGCGATTGATTCGATCAAATTTTGGTGTTAAAATACCTTTTACCGCTTTATTCATAAATTAACCATGGTATATTCCACGGCAGAAAGGATTGAAATTATCGAAATATTTTTCGGAAATAATCAGTGCGCTAATAGAACAGCACACATATTTAATGAGCGACATGAGAACAGTAACGTGCATCGAAAATATGTCCTAGAACTTATAGCTAAATTTCGGGACACTGGATCAGTCGCCAATAAAAAACGCAACATTGAAAATCCCATAAGGAACGAAGCAATAGAAGTGGGGGTTTTAGGGCAAGTTTATGTAGATCCTACGTTAAGTACCCGCAAATTGGATACTGTGTGTGGTGTTAGTCGATGTAGTATCCAACGGATTCTGAAGGCCCATAGTTTTCATCCGTATAAAATTCACCTTGTACAAGAACTTAATGAAGACGATTTTGATCGGCGATTACAATTTTGTGAAGATATGAGTGAACGAATTATAAACGATGAACATTTTCTATTCAACACTTGCTTTTCCGACGAATGTTCCTTTTTCTTACATGGCCTAGTAAACCGTCATAACTGCCGATATTGGTCAGATTCTAATCCCAGAGTTTATCATGAGGTACACACACAGCAACCACAAAAATTAAATGTTTGGGCTGGTATTTTTGGCGATCATTTAGTTGGTCCATTTTTCTTGCTTGAAAATTTAACCGGTGAAATGTATTTGGAATTACTGCAAGACGCCATAGATCCTGCATTAACAGCCATAATTGAAAATGCGAATGATCGGCGGTACACTGCGAATAGGTTGATGTTCCAACAGGATGGTGCCCCACCACATTACGCATTACGTGTTCGACAATATTTAGATCAGACGTTTCCAGGTCGATGGATTGGTAGAAGAGGTGCCATTGAATGGCCCCCAAGATCGCCAGACTTATCACCTTTGGATTTCTTTCTGTGGGGTCACTTAAAAATCAGAATCTATGCTACTCAACCAACATCGTTAGAAGATTTGCGACAAAGAATTGTGAATGAGTGCCTTCAAATTACTCCTCAAATATTGCAAAATGTGCGGCAACGTTTTGAGCAAAATCTTTATTACTGCATGGAGAGTCATGGTGGTCATTTCCAACATTTACTTGGCTGACGGGTCAGTTCATTCTTAATTTTTAAAGTACTTTGCTACCAAATGTATTGATTTCCACTAATGATGTATTAAAGTTTTATTTAAGTTTAAAATCAATAAATCTCCAAAACTACTGAACTGAAGTATTATGAATTTTAGATCATTATAAAGGGAATTGAAAGACCTTTAAAATAAGGTATCACTCGTAAGATTTTAGGGATGGTGCCACCCCCGCCCAGGGGGCTGCACTTGTTGACGTGATTTTGTTCCGATTTTGTGTCCCCCTCGAAAACAAAATCGACGGGTCTGAGCGTTTTTCCAAAAAAGAACTGAGCTGCCAGTAAATGTCTCTGTTTCGTTTTCGATGGGCCACTCTGTATAATAAAGTCGACTCAGAATTAAAATTGTGTTCAGATTATAAATTTAGGAGGCTAATTAAAGCCTCGATAGATAGATTCATGTAGTTTGTAGGGATACTCATCCTGATCTCTCTGGTTTAGAATTTAGTGTGTTTTGTGAGGGTGTGAAAGTGTCAAAAATTATAAATTTATCTATTTGTTTTTTTCTCTCTCTTTATATAATTCTATTGGGTTCATTTTATATGTAGGAATCGGTCAGAAGAATATGAATTGTAATAATTTACCACTTCTCTGTTGTCATATATTTTCTTATTTATTTTTCTTATTTTTTGTTGTTTTGTATTCCTTCTTTTTTATTATGCTCTGACTGCTTGCTGTATTCTGCATTTTATGCGTATAGTGGGCAGTTAGAGTATATCAATAGGTTAAGCTAGGAGGTTCGGCCTCAACTTCGCCATTTGTAATATTTTACTATAAAGTCATTTCTTATTATTATTATATTTAGATTAATAACAGATGTATTACATTTATATTTGTTGTCATCAACTAAAAAGTTATCAATGCATGTTGATGGAGTATCGGTTACTCTTGGAGGCTGGTTTACTTGAAAATTAAGATTATATATTATAATCAATTCTAGAAGAAGAGAGACATTCAAGCTTGAGGTCAGAAAATCAATATTAAAGTCCCCTCCCACTATAAATGAACAGTCAGGCGAAGAGTTTTGTAAGTGTAATAGCAGACCATTTAAAGTCTCTATTCGAGAAACCCTTTGAATATAAAACGAACACGAAACAAAACCGAAACTACATAGACTTTTGTTTATATTTTGTCTCGCCAGTGTGAACGCAAGTTTTCGTTCTGTTTTGTTTCCTAGATTGTTGTGTTTCTATTTTGTTGGATGTTTTTGTTCCGTTGTTGTTGTGTGGGCGCGGCATAAGAATGAGTTTGGTAGAATTCTATATTTGTGGTTTTGGACAGACCTTCATTTCTTTCACTTTTATTTTAACTACCATAAAATGGACCCCTTTTTAAACCCAAATTTTTTATATTTTCAGGATTCGAGAAGCTGCAAAGTTTATATATACGCGACAATCAACTTGAAATTTTACAACCAAAGTGTTTCTTCCCTTTCCTGAGACTAGCGAGACTCGAGCTATCCGGGAACAACATGACAAGCTTGGCCGCAAATATTTTCATTACGTCAACGAAGCTGGAACATTTGTCATTGCGGAACAATCAGATTAAGAGTATTGAGCATGGGGCTTTCACAGGGTTGATTAAATTATCGACTCTAAGTTTAGATAATAATAGATTAGAAAATGTTGACGCTAGCGAATTTAGCGTTATGGGAAAGTTATTCACTTTAACACTAAGTGATAACAATATTAGAAGCATTACAAGTAAATTTCAGTTAGACAATTTATCAGTAATTTTTCTGGATAATAATAAATTAGTTTCTTTATCAGAAGATCTTTTTGATGGTTGTTCGAATTTAGAAGGCATTTATGTGGCTCGAAATAATTTGCAGACTATCTCAGAGAGTTACTTCCTTAAATTACCCAGTTTAAAGGAGATATATCCGGATCAAAAGATTATTTTCGGGTACAACTATACGAAAATACCTTCGCTTTGCATTATGGCTCGCTATAACAGTATAGTTAGGATTCCTTTAAAGAGACTAGGAGGAAACATAAAGGTGCCGGATTATTGCGACAAAAGGTATCATAATTAAGAATAAAACAGCTAACTACTAAGCTAATCACCCCGTATATCCAGCCCCGGATCTACGGGGGGGGGGGGGACAAGCCGGTATCCATGCCCCGGGCGACAACTTCAATGGGTTGCAGTCAAGTGTGGCAGTTGTAGACAATAAATTTTTGGGTATTGGTTGTATATTGTATCAAAATGCATTTTTCTTGTTAATTTTGGGATGCTGAATATAAAAATGATAATGAAATTAAAAACTTAGTTGCCGTTTTCAAGAAAAAGTTTTTTATTTTTAACAAAATAATAAAAACTAGATAATTTTACACTTTTAGAGTCACTAAATGCGCTGTAGTTTGGCTATTCTTTTGTGAATTGTTTCTGGAGCCTCTCGGACAAGAGTCAAACAGTAGTCGGCAACCATGGATGCATTCCAGTTTCCCTGGTATTCTCTCTCCATTGTTGATATAGCCTGACGGAGGCGATCGCCCTGCTCATCACTTACAGCTCCGCAGTTGTCAGGAAAAAGTTCAGTTAGGAGTGTAGGAAAGGGATCTTAGAGACATATTGCAACCCATTTTTAGATATAGTATTTGCAGAATTATACCGTTGATCTTTTGACTGCAATAAAGCCTCATTAACCCTTCGACCATAAAATAAATAAGGAAATCACAAATTTTAAACCCTTTTCGAGCAGAGCCGGACCAGGTATACAAATTCAATTTATACCTATGCCTGATGCATATATAAATGCAAAGTGATTTTTAATAATTTTAATCTTTATTGGTTTTCCGGCGAGTAATTATGTGGCGTCCTTGGAATTCAAGTGTCATTTTTAATAGATCTACCGATGCCAAACTAATAATTAAAAATGTGTATCAATCGTTGTTGAGTAGATATTTTAATTCGATGGATGCTTTAGCAGAGACGTCTACTTTGACAAAAACTCCTTTATCTTCGGTAAGAGACATAGTACTTAAACCTGTAAATCCTAGAAAAAATCGGAGTGATTCTGGCACATTTAGAAGCATTGACGAAAATGACATGGATTTATTAAGAAGAAAGATTTACCAAATGTATGAGGCACAAACTGTACCCACTTTGATTTCCCTCAAAGAGCGGCTGATTAAAGACGAAACAAATATCTCTTGTAGCCTTTCAAGCCTTAGGAAAATATTGCGTAAAATTGGTTTTAAATACCGAAGCATTGATAAAAGACAAACATTAATGGAATCTCAACGCTTCCGGGAATGGAGACTTAAATATTTAAAAGCTGTTAAACAATTTAGAGAAAAAAATCGTCCAATTATTTACCTTGACGAAACATGGTTCGATACCCATGACACTCCAAGAAAAGGTTGGGATGATTCTTCAAAAAAATGTCAAACCAAGGCACCATCAAATAAAGGCAAAAGAATCACAATATTGCATGCTGGTTCAGAGAACGGGTTTGTTCCAAATTTTCTGTTGCTTTCAGCTAAAAACATAGCATATTCTTCTTTAGATTACCATCAAGATACCGACGCACAACTTTTTGAAGATTGGCTTAAACATAAACTCCTTAAAAATATACCTGAAAATAGCGTCACTGTAATGGACAATGCTAGTTATCATAGTCGGCAAGCAAAAATCATTGAACAAACCCGAACAAACCCAACTCTAATAATACAAAAGCAGAAATTCAAAATTTTATGATTGAAAATGATTTATATTTTGAAGAAACTTACAAAAAACGAGAACTGCTAGAAGTATTAAAAGCTTTTAAAATAAATAAGGAATACGAGTACGACAAACTTGCAGCAGAAAATGGACAGGCAGTGTTGCATCTTCCTCCGTACTATTGTATATTCAATCCTATTGAGCTAATATGACACCAATTAAATTCCAATATTAGGAGAAATAATATTTCTCCTACATTAAATGCATCTGTAGTAGAATTAATTAAAAACGAAGTAAGAAAAATTTCTGCAGACAACTGGAAAAACTGTGTACAGCATGTACTTAAGGTGGAAAATTCTTATAATTGTATGATTACAAATGTTCAACCCTTAAATTATAAGTTTAGGCTTAGATGAAGATAGTGATAGTGATACAGAGTTACATTTTGAATAAATTATCAATAGTTTCTTAGAATTTAATTAATTTTTATTGTACTTGTTATCGTAATAGTTATACTTTTAAATTATATTATTTTCAATTATCATTAATTTACATTTATTATAGGTACCTAAAACTAAAAATACCTATCTATTTATTTTAAATTATAAAAATAAATCATGTGGTGGGGTATATATTTCCAAGCCGGCCCTGATCCCATTTATTGAGCTTTGAAGAGGTTAAGGCGTATAGAATAGGGTTTAATCAGGTAGTTTATTTATGGCAGTAAGAGTCAACGGTATAATTCTGCAACAACTATACGACGACAGTATATTTTCAACAAGAGTAACGTAAATTGTCAGGTTTTTGTATGTCCCACGAAATAAGTACCCACGAATATTTCGAATGTGTAACCTTATACCTTCTTTAATTTTTGCTTCACTTAGCCTCGGAAAATGCTGGCCCATCTCTATTCAGAGGTGGTAACAAAATCTTTTTGGAGTCTACCAATGGCATATGTTGTACATTCCTTTGCCCTGAATCTAATGATTGTCGAACGGGCCAGTTTTGGCTATTGTAATGAAGCGACCTTGCCCGACTGTCACACAAAAAGCAGCAAAACTTGGTGTAGCCTAGCTGCAACCCAAGTAACAGTACAACAACCTTTAAGTCATCATATTTTATGGTTGTCAATAGGATCTTCATATTGTCGTATGATTCTTTCATGTGAACTATATATCCGAATGGAATAGACGGAAGAATATTGCCAATATGCAATAGTACTGCCTTTAAACTCAATGTTGAACTGTCTATAGACAATCTCGATTCCACTGGTTTATAGTTTATATTTAAAGCCGCCAAAGTTATTGCAGGAACCCAAGTTATTTTCCATGTCAAAAAATGGTGCTAGGCCTTTATGGCGGTTACGAGAAACACTTACAGAGACATCGTCTTCTAATAGATTCCACTGCTGCAATCTTGATCCTAGTAACTCTGCCTTACTTTTTGAAAGTTCTAGATCTCCCACGAGAGGACACAATGCCGACTGAGCAGGTACTACTGTTTTATGGGCCCTTATTATAGTACCGTCCTCAGGAGAACAATAAAAATGGTGATAAACAATTGTCCCTTTATCCGTTTAGTCCTTTATTTATTTAAAATAGGGTAGTTAAAACACTATTTATTTGCCGCTTAATTAAAATTTCAATATTATCGCTTTTTAGGGCGGTTTCGGCTCAGTCGGCATTGTGTCAATATCCCTATTTAGGTAAATTTAATTAGAACTCACTACTTCGCGCTCTTATGTTTGTGAACAGATTTTTATTATACAGGGACTGTTCAGTACAAGGCAGACATGGAAGTGGATTTACATGGGTTTAAATGGATATCGCTCTTATTTTAAGCAATAGGGGGTTAGGATTTCGCATATGGGGCATCATCCCAGGGGACCCACCATGCGGTGTTGTCGTGGTAAATTTCCTTAACTTGGTGAAAATGTAGATTTGGCAATGTAAGATCCATATATTGTTACTATAATACAAATATACCACGTGCGTTCTTGCGGTTACAGTGTTAATATACAGGGTGCCCCAAGTAAAGTGGCCTATTAGAAGTATCTCGAGAACTAAATGAGATTTTATTTTGAAAATTTAGCTGTGGCTACGGTTTTCTACATTTCTAAAATATTTTGGATGATGCGGTGTTGCCGGATCATACCGAAAGTGGTAGCAACTTCGGAATTTTAAATGAATTACCCTATATATTATATTTTTTTTGGAATCTAGGTAAAAATCTAGAACAGTTTTCTGTATAATATCATATACCTATCTTTAAGACTTTTTGAATTATAAATAATTTTGTGATTTTTTAACGCCGTATCGTTACCTGAAAAGAAAATCGTATCTTTTTAGCGGTTACAGCTAGAAAGCTGAAAATTTTACAATAGTTTCACAAGACCATCGCAATTTTATAATTTTGAACAGTATTGAATTCGTTTTATACAGGGCGTCTCCATAACAACATTTCTGAGGCAGATGAATTATTTTTTTTTAAATGGAACACCCTGTATTTGATATGTTTTGCTAATAGAGGATCAAATTTTCTATCTAATGATATTATGTGTTCCTATACCTATCTTCACTATTTTCGGACTTATAGCGAAATTTAAAAATTATCTTATAAAAATATATTTTTTGATAGTGTGGTTGGCTGTCGAATGGATTCATAGAAACAAAATAATGAAAAATCCATTTGACGTTATGTCTCAGTTATTGTAATAAAAATGGCTAATTCACATTATTCGAGCTTAGATATTTTAAGTTTATTTTATATTCATGGGGAGTGTGGTAGAGTTTTATCTAGAACTTGCAGAAAATTTAATGAACTGCATCCTGATGCAGCTCCTATGACTCCCTAAAAGTTGATTGGCCGAGGCGGTCCATGGAAATGGCCTCAAGGTCTCCGGATCTTACCCCCTAGAATTATATCTATGAGATAGGATTAAAGAAATAGTATACAAGACACCCGTCACAACAAGGGAAGATTTAGAAAATCGAGTACGAACAGCTTTGGGGTCTCTAGAAGAGAAAGAAATGAAAGAGATGACAAATGAACATGTTATAACCACAATTTATGAATGTTTAAGAGCGAACGGAGGGCATTTTAAACAATTTAGTTATTAGTTATTTTATTGATGCAATTTTCATTTTGTTTATTTATTTATTAATAAATTCCTTATTGGTTAACTATTTTTTTTACAACAACACAGACATAACATCACATGGATTTTTCATTATTTTGTTTCTATGAATCCACAGCCAACTACCAAAAAATATATTTTTATAAGATAATTTTTAAATTTCGCTATAAGTCCGAAAATAGTGAAGATAGGTATAGGATACATAATATCATTGGATAGAAAATTTGATCCTCTATTAGCAAAACATATCAAATACAGGGTGTCCCATTTAAAAAAAAATTAGATTTTTGCAATAATTCATCTGCCTCAGAAATATTGTTATGGAGACGCCCTGTATAAAACGAATTCAATACTGTTCAAGATTATAAAATTGCGTTGGTCTTGTGAAACTATTGTAAAATTTTCAGCTTTCTAGCTGGAACCGCTAAAAAGATACGATTTTCTTTTCAGGTAACGATACGGCGTTAAAAAATCACAAAATTATTTATAATTCAAAAAGTCTTAAAGATAGGTATATGATATTATACAGAAAACTCTTCTAGATTTTTACCTAGATTCCAAAAAAATATAATATATAGGGCAACACCGCATCATCCAAAATATTTTAGAAACGTAGAAAACCGTCTCTTATAGCTACAGCCAAATTTTCAAAATAAAATCTCATTTAGTTCTCGAGATACTTCTAATAGGCCACTTTACTTGGGGCACCCTGTATTAGGGGCACATAACGTCACGTATCTCTTAAACGTGAACTAATATTAAAAAAAAAGTTTATTTTCGGTTTTAGCGCACCTAAGATAGTAAGTTTTAGTTGATTTTATTTTATATAAATTTTCGTTGTTCTCCGGTGTTATTAATCGATTAGAAACTTTTATCAGAATCCTACTATTCATAATATCGCCAAAATTGCGGTTTTGTTAAAAATCTTATTTAGAATGTCCCAAAATTAATAGTACACAGTAAAACTACAACAAATATTGCGATTTACACAACCTTACGTAGTTGATACGACTTTGAGTTGTTGGCGCAGTAATATATTTGAGAACTAGGGGAATTATGGCGAATACCCCTAGAGCATACAGCTGTTGGTAAAAATTATTGAGATACTAGACAATGGGTGACAGTTGTTCCAGGCGAAGAGGAAGGCCTGAGATGCGCGACAGAGGGTTCTTTTGCGCCACCAGCTTAGGCCAAATTAAAGCTGGAAATCTTCACGTTTCGTATTGGAATCCTCTTAACCTAAAACCCCTGTTCGACACCACTGGAACGCAATGTAAAATAGGGCAGCGAACTAAATGAAACAACACAATAATAACTAACTGACTATATATTGAAATTCAAAAAAATAGAGTTACAGGGTCATCAAGTAAAAATTTTATGTTCTGATGTCCTAAGTAACTTACTTTTTGACTAATATTTTTGGTTTGAGGGTATTTAGGGGCGAGGAATTTGAATTTGTTAATTGTTTTATTTTTATGTAGATTGTAGAGGGCGCTCGCTGCATCACTCTCAACAAGTGCAGTTCTTTTGCGCCTTAGTGTACTTATGGTTTTATTAAAAATATCAATTTTCTCATCACATTTACCCAAAAATGGCTTGTGCATCTCATCAATGTCGCTCCGAGCAATTGTTTTCGATATTTTTGCATTTCATACTGCCCTGTGCGCTTTTAAAATTATTACAACAATTATTATCAAAAACAGGTCTTTTCTTGACAGTTTATTTATTGTTGTAAGTAAAACTACCTTTTTCCAATTAAAGAAAATTATTAAGAATTTCCCGGTCAAATTATTTTTTAATAATTTAACAAATAAATGGATCGATAATTCCAGCAAGCAACGGCAAACGACGGGTTCTTAGAATTTGCAGCGTCGACAACCTTGAGTGTCCGCTCTCGGCGTAACGGCCACCGCCCGCCGGCCGGGTGTGAAGGAGGGAGAGGAGTCGGTTTTCTGGTGTCCACAAAAGCCGCACTCGCCCGCGATTCAATTTTTTCAATAGTATTAGTATTCACTACCGCAGTTTCTAAACATTTTGGAAATGACAGGATAGTTGAGATCCCTTTAGTTGGGAAAATACTAGCTTAGGATAATTTTCTAATGTATATAAATAAATACCAAAATTTAAGTTGCAAGTTCCTGATAGGATGAATGTTAGGATGGTTGGATTCTCTATGAGAGAAAATGTTAGTATAGGTTAAATTATTCTTGTACATAAAAATAATTAACCTCGAGGTTTCCGGTTCGCGAGACTCGACTAACGAAAGGACTAGCCCCTTCATTACCCTCAATGACAACGGACATTAAAATTAAATAAATAAAAGCCCTCCGTGTTCAATATATTAACTTGCATTGTTAATGCATCCATTGGACATGCCCGAGCCAATACCAAAATAGAAAGTATAGTTTGAACATCAGTCAGGCTTCGTCCTACGTTCATCAACGATACAGTCATTTTACATTCTTAGACGAAATACTTGCCCTCATCTTCTTCAATTGCGCTGGTGGACTGCTGACAGCTTCCAGTTAGTGGGGAAAGGTGGTGGACCCACCCAAGACCGACTGACACGTGCGTGTCAAGTCGGCAATGGCATTATGCCTGGCATCCCTGACTAATAAACAACGATAAATCGTAATCGACCAAGATAATCGTCCGTAATACTAATTAAGTAGGAACGTCTTCGGTTGCGATGACTTTTTCATTGATTATCAAGACTGGCGACAAAACTGATAGTGTCGACCAGCAATCATACATTTTCAAAATTTAAAAGGATTAAGAAAGTAGATTGGCTCTAAATACATAGTTCCTAGGTGGGGAATTCACCTCTGGATAGAATTCAAAAATGGGGACAAAATTAAATTTCCAAAAATAGCCGTCTACTTAATAATCTGATTAAATTAAATTCAAATAAAACTTAAGGGGAAACTTGGTTATACGGGGGTTATCAAAAAACGTCTTACGTGATACGCGCACATAAGGAGAACGGTTAGAGTTACCTATAATTTATTAAGCGCACAACGGACGGACGTTTCGGGCTACGTACTCCACTCATATCATGGTATAATGTACGTACGTTCCGCTAGAAAAAAATCATTGTAGCGTGGACTTTTTAAAATATTTTAAATATTAATAAATTGCTAATAGTTAAAAAAATATATGTTAAGTTAATATTCTTGTGGTAATCTGATTTACTTGTAGATAATTGCTGTTACGTAGAATGTAACAATTATTAATATCTAACATAATAATGTGTTATGTATTTGAATAATTTAAAAGGCGCACTGGACACTATAAATGCAAGAAACTCGAAAGCAGTTGCTCGGAGCGACATTGACAAGGTACATACAGGGTGTTATGGAAATGACGTATTATATTTAAACCGGCAATTCCTAAGATGAAGACAAATTGAAGAAAAATACCCATAAATGGCGCTCTGAATTCATTCAGCGGTAAAAGTTACCTGACGTCAAACCAGAAAAACATCTGTGCGGCACTGCGACACATACGAATTCTCACGGGTGTTGTCATATTTACACCTTAAACTCTTTAGACAAAATACAATAATTTAAACACTTTTCCATTCTGTCATACCTTTTTTCTACAATTAATTTAAGAAAGATTACGACAGAAATGTTTTTTGGAACACACGGAATAGTATTAAACAAGTTTGAAATACGCACGTACGTAACTAGGTCAAATATCAATAACCTTTTGACTTTTGAGTGATTGCTCATTGTTTATTTTTTAATGCAATTTTATTTAAGCCACACACATACACTTACCTTGCCGGTCTTATTTAAAAATTAGTGTCAATTTCTATAAAATCTTATACATCAAATACGTCTTAGTTCAAAAACCTACACATCACATAACCATAATAATCGCAAAACTTCACATGAACACTGGCCGCCATAAAACAGCTAAATGCATAAATTCACTTGTAAACATCGTTTTTATTAACATTGGCTGGTCTCGCCTAGATTTCTATGAACTTTTGTTTTTAATTGACTCAAAATCACATTGCAAATAACATTTCTTTAATATCTGAACTGAAACAATCATTCAAAGCACAAGCTGTCAAAGCGTGAAGTAGAGATGGGCACTATTGCAATGCGTGTTTTTCTTAGAATCAATTAAAAGGGTCGGTAGATTCCGGCGCATTCACCAATAAAGGTTGAACTAAATAATAATCTACAGCACTTATTTATTGTTTTCTTTCACTGCTGTAGGTACCAATAAAGATTAAACAACTTGTTAATCGCTGCTCTGGTACTCTTTTTCATTCGAGAAGCTTAAAAGAATTAAATCGATCGTTTCACAGCGGGATTTTAAAAACAAAAATTAACCCATTTCTACTAAAAATCGACAGAAGAAAGAACTGAAGATGTTTGTGATCTGTATTACTTGCTAGTGCACTGGCATCTGGATTCACTTCTATTTGGATACTAGTTAAGCTAAATAGTTATTTTTATAAGAATCTAAAGTTTTATACTTTTACATAGTTTGGCAAAATTGCGCCAGAACATATGTTTATTACATAGCTGGGCAGTGTAATATGATTGCGCCGCGGAGTGACCTGTGGGTTTATGGGTGAGTTACACCACTTTTTAAAAGTTCGATTTAAAAAAAAATACGTAGCGCTTCTCTAGGACACCCCAGAAATCACCCATTTAAATATAATACGTCATTTCCATAACACCCTGTATACCATTTTTGAGTACAAGTGATGAGAAAATTGATATTTTTAATAGGAACATAAATACACTAAAGCGCAAGAAAGTTGCACTTGGTTCTATGTACCCGGAGCGCCCTCTATAATCTACATAAAATTAAGATAATTAACAAATTTAAATTTCTCGCCGCTAAAAACCTCGAGTCACATAATTGTATGCAAAAACGTTGATAAAAAATAAGTTAATCAGGAAATTATAGAGAATAGAATTTTCGCTTGTATATGTACTATACACAACTCGGTTATTATCAACTTTTGAGCAAGCAATGCTTGATCAAATCGCAATATTTTCACCCATAGAATCTGCAGTTTTACTGTGTACTATTAGTTTTGTGACATCCTGTATATAGCCCAATCTGGTCGAAATGCGCGGGAGCACGGGCGGGAGGTTTATATTTTTAAATACAACTATCAAAAACAACCAGGGAGATATTCGAGGGCGGCAACCAAGATCCGGGACTGGGTATATCTATGATAATAGAAAACACAAAGTCACGAACACAAAAAGTAATTTTCCAAATGTTCTATTTTTATTAAAATTTTGCGAGCTCAATTGAACTGAAATATCGACATGTTTTTATATTTTCCGGATATATCGGAAGTAGCCGTCTCTCTGTCTCTGTCTCAACAAAAAAATGTTCCCTGGTATACATCATATTAAAAAAATATATACCTGGTGGTTCAATAATTATGGTGAAAAACTTGATTCCATTGGAGCTCTTTGGGAGCTCATATCTCCGAAGAGGAGGCCTATACGAAAAAAGTTTGTATGAATTTGTAGTCTCTTGTTTCCTTCATATCCGGGAGATTTCTCACATTTTCCCGGACACCCTGTATATCTCCAGAAATAGTAGGAATTTTCCAAATTTTTCACCGGCATTAACTTAACCTTCACATTTAATAACTTTAATAATTACAAAAGTCCAGATATCTCAAGATCAGACAAAAAACATATTCTATTAAATATGCATTGAATTTATGGGTTAATCGAAAACTATAAGAAAAATTACCTTGTTGAATTAGAAAAACGAAAGTTGGCAAATATTTCCGGTTTAACCGGAAATAACAGAAATATGACATCATTTCAGTTAAAGAGAGCATATCCGATACACCTAAACCCGAAAAGATTAAAAATCATATAGTCAGTAGTTCTCCCTAAACTTCTAAAGCAAGCTCGTCGTGAATCACCCTGTATAAATAAGCTCTAAAGTATGGACTAATCATCAGGAATTATAATCTAGCTAATAATTCAGTAGAGTTCTGTAAGTCAAAAGGGGTTCAGTTTTAATAACGAATTTAATCGAAATTCATGATTATTTGGGATTCCCGGCATAAAGTTAAATGTTACCTATATTTTTCTAAATCTTTAGTCAATTGTGCCAAGAGAGAAATAAGGATACTTCAAAAGAACGAAAATTTTCCGAAATTTTTATAAAAATAAAATGACGAAAGTGACTGCGGGCAGGGCCGTTTCTGAATGGTGTGGTGGGAGTGCCCCCGCACAAGGGCGGCGAAAATTATAGGGCGGCAATAGCCGTATATAGTATATAGTAACTGTTTTGATTTGAAGGGCAGCCAGTTCATATGTAGCACAAGGGCGGCCAACAGGCTAGAAACGGCCGGCTGCGGGGTCAATAACTCTGGTTCTTATTATTCTTATATAAAATGTACCAGTTGCATTACCTGAGAAGAAGCTCCATGGAATGCAATGTTGTAAACTATATTACAATTTAAATAAAGTGCAGATTATTATAGCCAAAAGTGTTTTTACTTTCTTTTGCCTCATTATCTGAAATACCGTTTACTCTTAAGGCATCGCAAAAATGTAAATTTATGCAAGAGGACCACACGCCGGAGGGCCAAACCTCCAAGGCGGTCCCATTTAGTGCTGGGCGATGTTCATCGATGTTTTTGAAACATCGATGTTCTGTTACCGATGTTCGATGTTTTCGACATCGATGTTAGAGGTCAAACATCGATGTCGACATCGATGTTTACCTTTCGATGTTCGATGTTATAACAAAACAAGAAAACTAGGTTGTAATCTTAAACTCAATTTTCCCAGCACAAGAAAATAAGAGCGAAAGCTTTTGATTTCATTTGCTAAAAGCCTTATTAGAGTCGACAATAAAAATTTCCGGTGCAATGGCAATTATAATTGCACGAATTCATGCGCAGTAAACCGTTCTCGATCATCTGGCGCCTTGCTAATAGTCAGAACAGCAGTTGGTAGTGTCGAAATCCCTAAAATACCCCCAGAATTATATGCTTAATAAAGAATGTGAACTGTTAATTTAAGTACCAGTTTCGACCAATTAATAAACATTTAAAAATAACAGAATAATCCATCTCTACCCAGACTTGCACCGGCAATAGCAATGAAAGTGGCGCGTGCCTCATTTCTGGCAATGCGAGACAGCTGATCTAGAACGGTGTACTGCGCATGAATCCGTGCAATTTTTATTGCCAGAAGACTAGAATTGCCGACTGTAATACGGATTCCATTCTCGCATTGCGCCTGCAATGCGAGAGGTATTTGGCCAGCTGATCCAGAACGGTTTAGTGCGCATTAATAGGTGCAATTATAATTGCCATTGCTGGCGCAAGAGACAAAAATTGCCGACACTAATACGGCTTTAAAGATGGTTAAAATCTTTTTTTTTCCAAAGCCGGCGAAACTATGGCCCCAAAAACGAAATAGCTTGCAAGGAAAGAAACTTTCTAAGTTACTTTACTTGGAATCTATTAATTAAAAAATTTGGGACGCTCATTAATCTAGTTTTACAAAAAAAATTGTTTGGTAGAAGTTGCTAGTGACTGGAATTAATGCAGTTATAAAATATTATGTTTTAATATTTGCTTTATTTTTTTGTTTATATTATTTTTTTTTAATTTCTGTTATATCATAATTTTTCAATTCTTTCTAATAAAAAGTTTTTTATTTTTTATATCTAATTTATTCCTAATCGCAAATATACTTTTTTAAATGTCGATGTTTGAACATCGATGTTTAGAAAACATAGGCAAGCAGCTATGGAAAAAGTTGAAAAAGAAGAGGAAGTGCTTAAGAAGACTCCAAAAATATTCAGTTATTTCCAAAAACCGGAATCTGGAGCAGTTTCAAAAAGCAGTAACGTGGAAAATCCAAACTCTCAACAAGCAACAGAATCGTCTAAAATGGAAATAGACCCGAGTACAAAATCTCCTCACAGTCCTAACACAGTAGAACTAGTAGAAGTGGAATATGAAAATATAACAGCATTAACAAAAGAACTGAGTGACTCCGAAACTGAATCTAGCTCTATAGAACTGAACGAAAACCAACATTCCTTTAGACATCGTCAGACAATTACGACAAATACGTCGGAACACTTCAAAGATCAAGTAAAAGATTTTGATTTTCACCCTGCTTTGTGCATTATTAGTGACGACACTCGAGAACAAGTGATAAGGAATGGAATAAACCAAGACATATCAAAGCTGAATTTTAGTAGGTCAAAAAGATTTATTGGAGGGCAACATCGCTTCCTTATTCACGCACTATTTAAAGCAAATTTGATCAATGGACAAGAAGTCAATAGGTCTTACCTAATGTACTCCGAAAGTTCCGGAAAACTTTTTTGTGTACCATGCCAACTATTTGGAGGAGTTTCAAAATTGGCGAAAGAAGGCTTCGATGATTGGAAGCATGGAAATAGCTACCTAAAAAGCCCCGAGAATTTATCAGATCATAAATCGTGCGTTGTAGCAATGAAGAGGAGAATAAATACAGCTAGAAGAATTGATTCTCAGCTCCTGATTCAAGTCCAAGTTGAAATAAGTTATTGGAGAAATGTTCTTAAGCGAGTAGTTGCAGTTGTTGGGCTGCTGCTGGCTTGCCTTTATGGGGACAGCGTGAAAGATTTGGAGCGACCAATAATTGTGGGTACTTTATTATGCGTATAGAATTAATATCTGAATTTGATCCCTTCCTAGCTTCTCACGTTTCAAAGCATGGCAATCCTGGCCAAGGCAAAGCTTCGTACTTGTCCTCCACTACCTATGAACAAATCCTTAAACTGATGGGACAAAAGGTCACGAAAGAAATAAGAGCTAAAATTAAGGCAGCAAAGTATTTTTCATTAATCATAGACTGTACGCCTGATATATCACACACTGATCAATAATTGGCTGTAATAATTCGATATGTTACCGAAATGATAATTCCAGTAGGAAGATTTCTTTGCTTCCTACCAAATGTTGGCCTTGATGTTCTTCAAGAGTATGATATAGACATACAGAACTGCAGAGGATAGTCATATGACAATGCGTCCAATATGTCTAGGGCAGTGTTTCCCAAAGTGGTCCAGGTGGACCCCCAGGGGTCCACGGGAGACTCGACGGGGGTCTACGTTAGGCGTGACAAAAAATGGGGGTCCACAATCGTAAGCGGGGGTGCATAAAAATTAATTTGGTTTCGATAGTGAAGAACTAAAATGTTGACTTGACTAGGCAGATAAAGGAAGCTCAGCGACTGTTACTTGTAAAAACTTGCATATTTCATCGTCGAGACTTGTCGTTACCGCGCCGCGCCGGCCGCCGTCCTGTCCGCAACTCTTGTTCAGACGTGAAAATTAATACGACTTGCGGTGTATGTGCTTACAATCTTGCATGAACGTGTTGATTCTTCACCAATATAAATACGAATGTCAAGGATAAACGTTACTCATTTGTTTCTGGAATTTCATAAAGAAAAGTGAATCGATATTAGTGTTGACCAGTGACTAAATTTGTTTCCAGACTTTCGAAAACAAAAGTAAAGTGAATCGATATTAGTGATTGCCAGTGTCAGAAAAGTAAGTACCTACTTTATTTTATTTAGTTTTTTATTTCACGCTTTTTAAAGGTAGGTACATAACTATAAATAATTTTGTAATGTGCTCGTGATTTTCATTTGATACCCAACTCGAGTATGTTTTCGGACATTCGGATATTCTTCCCCACTTTCACTCTGGAAAACCGCACACCATTGGAGAACAGTTAATTTTACCTGCTGTTGAAGAGGTTTTAAAAACTATTCTGCACAAATCTCCATTTGACATACTCAAAAGAATTCCTTTGAGTAACAACACTGTACAAAGACGTATTGATGAAATGAGCTCTGATGTAGAAAGTTTCTTGTGTGATTATCTACAAACGACTCATTTTTCTATTCAACTGGACGAGTCAACTTTACCTGACAACGAAGCATTATTATTAGCATATGTTCGATTTGTTATGGGCGAAGAAATTCATGAAGAGCTACTATTCGCGAAAACTTTAAAGACGGACACTAAAGGTGAATCAATATTTAATGTTTTGAGTCATTTTCTTAAAGAAAAATCGATTCCATTCACAAACGTTATTTCGGGGGCAACAGATGGAGCTCCTGCCATGGTCGGGCGACATCGTGGGTTTATAAGTCATCTCAAAAGAATTATACCAGAGGTAATTGCAATTCACTGTGTTATCCACCGACAACATCTCGTAGCGAAAAATTTGAGTGATAGATTGCACCAATCGCTTCAATTTGTGATAAATGCAGTTAACAAAATAAGAAGCAATGCATTGAATACGCGTTTATTTTCACAATTGTGCGATGAAAATGATGAAGACTTCCAACGATTGCTGTTACATACCGAAGTACGCTGGTTGTCGAAAGGTGCATGTTTATCAAGATTTTATTTACTTTTTGACTCAGTTTTAGAGTTTCTGGAAAGTAAAGATCCTGAGTTAAAAAAAAACTTGATCAATTTTAAAGCAGACATCGCGTATTTGACAGATTTATTCAAAAAATTTAATGACCTCAACTTACAATTACAAGGGGATAGCCTCAATTTAATAAAAACAAAGAGTGTAATTTCAGCTTTTCTTGGTAAATTAAAATTTATAGTTTTCAAACTTGTCGCAGGTAGAATGCCTTGATGAAGATATTCAGACATATGTGCAACATTTGATTGCCCTGCATGATGATTTTAAAATCAGATTTGAAGATATTCTGTCATATGGATCATAAATCCATTTGAAGAAATGGAAGTGGAGAATGTGATATTACAAGAGGAGCTACTGGAGCTCAGCACTAATGAGGAGCTGAAAGTGATATTTAAAAGAGGGTATCAAAAATTTTGGCTGCAGGCAGAAATACCCGAAAAATATCCTGGACTGTGGGGAATTGTGCAAAAGCTTCTGATAGCGTTTCCATCCTCATATCTCGTCGAGAAAAGTTTTAGTGCCGTTACAAACTTATTAACAAAAAAAAGAAGCAGATTGAATATCACAGAACGGGGAGAATTGCGGTTATTCCTTACAAAACTCAAGCCAAATATTGATAATTTGCTGTCAATCCATCAAGTACATCCCTCTCATTAAAATTATATTTTTTTGTAATTATCATGGTAGAAATTACATTACGTTGTAAGTGTTTAATTTTGATTATATTACGACTGTTAAAACAATAATAATTAATAGCGTAATAATTTATAAGTATATAAATAAATGCCTACAACACAAGGAAATATACTATATTTCTTTTTACTACTCCGAATGGGACGTTTTCTAAATAAAATTTGTGAGAATTGATTGGTTCTGGTGCTGTGAGTAGTAAGGTGCCGTAGGAATATTCCCGTTCCCGGCAAACTTAGCTTTTTTGACATCCACTCACAGCACAATCAATTAAAATTTAATTAAAAAATTGTTTGCCCCACAATGCACCCCCCCCCCCCCGCTAGCTACGGTCATGCAGCATGCAGGGGGTCCACCGAATCCAGCAAAATTTTGATAGTGGTCTATGAAACAAAATAGTTTGGGAATCACTGGTCTAGGGCATATACTGGTTTACAAGCCAGAATTCGAGAAATTACGCCGACAGCAATGTATACGCCTTGCAGTGCTCATTCACTGAATCTAGTTGGCCAACATTCAACTAGTAGTTGCAAAGAAAGTCGGGACTTTTTTATGCTTCTAAATAACCTTTATTCTCGGCCTCAACAAAAAGGTGGGAAGTGTTAACTAGTTGTATCGACAAAAAAATAACTTACACCTAAAAAGTTTATCAACACGTTGGTCAGCGAGAGATGACGCTTGCAAGGCATTGCATGAAGACTGGAGTGAAATAATAAAAGCACTTACAATTATTTCAAATAACGAGACAGAAAAGGCAGCAACACGATGTAATGCATTTAGTTACCTCCTCAAGCTTCAAAGAATAGAAACAGCTATTTTGTCGATTTTGTGGGGAGATTTACTTAATAGATTAAATATATCAAGTACAAAACTGCAATCATCTGAAACCAACTTGTCAACAGTAGCACTAGTGTATGGATATCTTTCACAGTATATACGTGGTATAAGAGGAGATTTTGAAGTTTACGAAAATGGAGCTCTAGCAAAATCGGAAGTGTCTAATTATGAAGACGAAGCAAAAATGAAGAAGATAAAAAACTCTGTTCTGATGAAACTAGGCAGGGAGAAATAAAACTGATGGGACGAGAGAATTTTAAAATTAACACATATTATGTAATACTCGACACATTAACCAACGAAATGGAAAAAAGATAACATGTTTATGATGAGCTTAACTCAATATTTGGATTTTTTATTTTTAGTGGAAAAGAACCTGATTTAACGACCCTTATGGATCAATGCAAAAGGCTCTGTACTTTGTATATCAAAGATCTTTGTCCTCCAGAAGATTTTGTTACAGAATGTTCTCATTTTTTGGCTTCCTAAAGGAATTCAAAGAAGAAGAACGTCCAAAAAATATTTTTACTATGTATGCATTATTGCACAGTAATGGGCTTGGGGACATATATTCCTATGTTGATTTGGCTTTAAAAAATTTTTTAACGATTCCTGCATCAAACTGCACGGCGGAGCGATCATTTTCAGTTTTGAAAAGGTTAAAAAGCTACATAAGATCAACTATATCTCAAATACGTTTGAAAGATTTTGAACATAGAATCTGAGATGACAAAAAAATTGAACTTTGACGATATAATAAATGAATTCTCCGAGTTCAGTTCTAGAAGAAAGATATTTTAATTGCCATATGATAATCAATAAGTTGTAAGTTCGTTTATATAATATAATTATGATTTTGTAAAATGAATAAAATGGTTTTATTTATTTTAATGAGCTTTTGGTTACAAAATTATTAGTACTTTAATCTTTTTAATTAAAATGAAACCAAATAATAGTAGCTCTAACAATTAATATTTCTCTTCTTGCGATAAAAGAGAAGTAGGGGTAAGAATTGCCGAATAGGGGCGGCAGATTCTTGTAAGCCCGTGGGCGGCAAAAGCCTAAATACGCCGCTGCACACATCACAGCTAAAATACCACTAAAATAAGAAAAGATTCCGATTAACTTTTAAAACAACCGCCAAAGCCATCGGCCGAAGCTGCTCGGTGACCCCTCCTCGTTGCCACCAGCGTTGTCAGTCTTTTACAATTGTAATATATCCATTACTATTTGAACAATTTTTTAGATGTTCATTCTTGTTGTGGGGCTCCCCATATCAAATGTATGTTCAATCTGGAGGTGGCTCTCATATCATAGGAAAGGAATGACCTTTCTTCGTACTCTTCTTACTCTGACGCCGTTTTTTACTATTCTATTGGGTTTCGAACCGTCAACCTATTACTTTTGATCAAAGATTTCTGGCAATACTGGTCGCCACGTAGTGCCATTTGTCGTTGATTTCAAAGGAAATTTTGAAAGTTCACCAGAATTTCTTCTTATTTTTAGTCATTTGTGTTTATTATACAGGGTGTCCTAAAATATGTGGGCAATCTCCCGGGTTCAGATAGAACACTTAAAAATAATAGGAGAAGTACCTATAAATTTTTCTTCCTACGGCCTCGCCTGTGGAGATACGGGCCCAGAACGGACGTCCCTGGAAATCGTTGTTTTTTAAATAATTTTTTAAGTACTAGGTTTAATTTAATAATTTTTTAGTATAATGGTTATTAGATGAGTCTCCTTAAAATTCGCCCTTTGAAACCCATTTATCTTTTTTTAGTTTGCCAGGGACGGACTAGACGTAACACAAAAATGCTTTTTTTGTACACCTTGTATGATGAAGGAACGACAATAATATTTTTTGAATACTCTAAACCTTAAGCTGAAAAAAAGGTACTCTTGATCAGTGTCGATAAAATTAACTGTTTTCGAAAAAAAATATATTTTTGTTCAATATGGGGTTTTTGCATATTTCAGAGATGGACTATTTTAAAAAAAAAATTAGTTTAATTTGCTTATAACTACTTAGGTCGTATTTTAGCTTCAATCTTTGTTGTATGTTCATGAAATACATATACCTAAATACCATTATATTATTCCTGCATTTCACATACCCTTAATAATTGCGTAAAACCTTTTAATATCCCATAAGAGAATTAAAAATCACTCACCCGCCTCCATCGGCGTGGAATCATACCTATTTAATTATTTATACCATGCCGATGTACAGGGTGTTGGTGGTGTTACGGGATATCTCCGTTATTAGTACAGATAGAAGGATGCGGTTTGTTCGGGCTATTAATTTTTGGATATTTGTTTATGCTACTCGATAAAACAATATAATGTTCTGAATTGTGAATAATATTGAAAAACTGCAATATTTTCTTTTAAAAAATAGATAATGACGTGAAACAAAAAACATTATGTTAAAAAAAGATCACACTTAAAAAAATATAATGAAGCTAAATTCTACCGCTTAATTTTTCCACAGGGCGTTAAGAAATTAAGCGTCAAAATTTACTTTTATTTTTGCCTGTATACTGATCGATACATGATTATTTTTTGAAAACTAAAATTTAGGATATCATCCCAAGACACAAGTCTACCCTTTGCTTAAAATTTCACCAAGATCGGACAATAATTAAGAAAGTTACAGGACTGTAAAAAAGACTAACATTATCTTTGCCCGAGATTTATTGTCGAGCAGTGTATTATTATCATCAGGGTGCCATTTAAAAAAATCAAATTTGTTTGCTTCAAAACTATTGAACGTAGAAACGATCTGAATACGTCACAGGATTCTACGTAAAATACTACATTTCTTTTTGATAAACGTTAACGAAATATGGACAGTGTCCCAAAATGTAAAATTTTGAAACACAACGAAAACTCGCCGCGTCCTGCTATCTTTACTAATAACGGAGATAGTCCGTAAAACCACCGAAAAATGGACACCCTGTACATAGACGAGTGCTAGAATCTCATTAGCAAATATATATCCTATATTTCTAATACGATAGTAATAATAAAATACGTACAGGGTGGCCAATTAGTGCGACAAAGCACAATATCTCTTTTACCGCTAGGGATAGCGGAAAACTTTTTTCACGAAAGTTATTGAGCGTTAAGAGGTGCAGATTTTAAAATTATTTTCGACTATACAGGGTGCTCCAAAAGGGCGGTGTGATGAAAATTTTATATTTTTTAAATGGGACACTATGTATATTTTTACATATTTGAATTCACCGTAAAATTCTGTACATAGCACGTAATTATTTGTACACATTTTTGCAACGTTGCCAAATAGATTGGAAAATTCCTAAAATTTGTGCAAAAACATGGTTCAATGAAATGTGTAATATTTCTTAACTTATAATAATTTGAAATAAAATATTTTTATCTCAGAAAGAGGAATGTTGACAGAAGTCATATGATATGATAACACATATCAATATTATTATACAGGGTATTTCTATGGACACGCCATCATTACGAACTTGGAACCTGATTTTCTTAAGTTTTTTAAATAAAACACCCTGTATATGATTACTTTATCTTGTAGATATTTTAATCGTCTCTAATTTTTATTAAGGTCTTTCTATGCATATCTCTACCAATCGTGGTGGTATTTCAATTTTTATTTAAACTCGAGCAAAAAAAAAGTGGATGCATTTTACCATTGTACTTTTTCTAGTCACCTATGACAAAATAAAAACAAAATGTTGTAATTTTAAAAAAAATATTTATTCATATGGGAGGATACGACCCAAAAATATTTTAACGATTCAAGCTTGTGGACAATTTCTAAAGTAAATTATTAGTTAATTATTTGTTCATATAGTGACCTCCACTAACTTGAACACATAATTCAATACATTTTTCAAAAGAATGAGCCATGTTTCTACATAGTTGGAACTGTTTTCAAAGTATTGCCTAATTATTTGTTCATAGTGACCCCCCATTAACTTTAACACATATTCAATACGTTTTTCAAAAGAATGTTTCTGACATTTGAAGAGTAATAAATATTACACATTTCATTGAACCATGTTTTTGCACAAATTTTAGGAATTTTCCAATCTATTTGGCAACGTTGCAAAAATGTGTACAAATAATTACGGTGCTATGTACAGAATTTTACGGTGAATTCAAATATGTAAAAATATACATGTGTCCCATTTAAAAAATATAAAATTTTTATCACACCGCCCTTTTGGAGCACCCTGTATGGCCGAAAATAATTTTAAAAGCTGCACCTCTTAACGCTTAATAATTTTCGTATCCCTATCCCTAGCGGTAAAAGAGATATTGAGCTGTGTCGCACTAATCGGCCACCCTGTATAAATTTTAATAAATTCAATTTTATTTCAATCCCTCTCTCTCAACTAAAATTAAACATATTTTAAATCAGTTCTATTGGAAGCGAAAGTTATATTACCTAATTAAATTGAATGTGTCAAGTACAATGTGTCATAAAAGTACATATTATCACTGTCTTGTTTAAAATTTTTGTCAATCTAATCTTAGTTTTTTGTTATTTATTACTGCTGTGGAATTCGATGCTTCTGTAAATAATTAATTATCGAAAAAAGCAATTATTTTTATATCTTCCATGATGTCGATAATGGTAAATGTGCGATCCTTAGTAACACATTTATATAAAATAAACACTTTAACGATAAACTTTTGTATGCAAGCACGTAGGAATTCCAGGGAAGACCACATATACAGGGTTACTCATGTTATTCGAGACGACATATTATAGCTAAGCTAATTGCTTTGGATAAAAACAAATATTCAGGGTGGATAGGGGCCTATTTGAGGTACATTTTAAAATTATTTTCATAATGTACAGGTTGTCCCAAAAACACGAAACGTATCAAAGCTGCATTTTTTTAAATGGAATGCCCAGTATATTATTTCATTTTCAGTTCCTACGATCAAAATAAATATTACTTTCATTAAGGTTTACCGTTTCTTCCAATCCATCGATTTTGAAATTGGAAATTTAAAAATTCACGGACACTAAGATAGAAATGTGCTTGTGCTCCATCCATTTGAAGCCACATCATTTCTCTGATGGCGATGAGATTGTCTTGCAACAATATTGGCAATTGATTTATCAAAAAATCTAAAAACAATTCCCCATTTAAATTGTTTTCGAAAAAGTAAGGACCGATTAAATATCGACCCATTATTTCGCCCCAAACATTCACTGACTATCTGTGTTGATTATTTACTATTCTAAATTGATGTGGATTGGAATCAGAATAATAATGAAAATTATGTCTATTCACAGATCCATTATTATGAAATGTCCATTTATTACTAAACATAACAAAATTTTTCATTAAAAGTTTTCATTATCTGCCACTTTGTCTAACACCCACATACAAAATTCCACTCGTTTATCAAAATCGTTTGCAGAAAGTTCTTGGTGACGCTGAATTTTATAGGGATGGAAACTATGTTCCTGAAGAATCCTTGAGACACTTGCTTGGCTAATGTTGATATTTTGCGCAGTTTGGTTTTGACCGATATGAGGATTTTCGATTACAGAACCAATTACAGCAAATACATTTTCTTCGTTTCCTGTCACAAGTTTCCTTTTAGTGGGTTTTTTATACTGAACACTCCCAGTTTGTTTAAATTGAGACAACAATCTTTCGAAAACCTCTCTATTTGTATGGTTTCTGTTTTTGAGCGTAAACTCGGGAAGCAAGTAAGCATTTTTGCAGACATTCTCCAAGAATAAAAATAATATGAATTCGTTCTCTTTTGGATAACTTAACATTTTAAGTAACTAATAAAATAAGAAACAGAAACTACCACTATTATAACTAAATGACGATTTGGAGCGAAATACTTTTAGAAATAACTGACATTTACTGTAAACCCTCTGTTTCTCAAGAATCTAGATCTGATCTGTCAAAATGTCATAGGCGACTTGATTAATATTAAATTGATGATATTTATCCTGCTTTGCGAATATTTGCATTTTTCATGAAAATGCGAGTAATTAGCTATGGGAGAGGTTAATACTTTTTGATAGACAATTAAATTATACATCTGCTAATGACATAAAATACAGGATGTTATATTTAAATTAAGCAGGTTATTACCATTGAAATCTTGTAATTATTTAGTAGTACAGGGTGGCCAACTAAGCGAGGTAAGCGGCTATATCTCGGAAACCGTTCACCGTACAGCTTTCGGAAAAAAATATTTATAGGAAAAGTTGCCAAGAGAAATTGCTGGAAATTATTTACAAGCGTGTAGGCCGGCCGCTAGGGGGCGTAACACGAATAGTAATTTGTTGCCAGTCGATTTCTCTACAATTGGCATAGGTAAGGTATATTGATAATACTTATAAATAAATCTCAATTGTATCGTGGACAACTTTGCTTAAACACTTTTTTCTCTAGCCCTGCAAATAAAGTGGTGGGGGTAACGCAAACATCGATTTGCAAAATATGCAATATCTCAGGAACGCCTTATCTGAAAATATTCAAACTGGTGTTATTTAAAAGAGCTCTTTTTGCTTTATTAGCTACACTGCAAGCGATGTCTATGTAATTTTTACTGTAGTCGCTAGATGGCGCTTTCAACAGATTTAATATACCGGGTGTCCCGCTAAGGTCGACGAGCGGCTGTATCTCGATAACTGTTTGTCCTACGGCTTCCGGGGAAAAAAATTTATTACAAAAGTTACTCCTAGAAGTATACTAAAATTATTTTTAGCTTTGAAATTTTACCGCTAGATGGCGTATTTTGAATTCAAAATCAAGAAATGATAATATCTCTTAAAATCGATAGTGAAGGTATGTCATGTGGAACTGTTTTTGACTCTCCAATTAACACTGTACAAATAATTTATTTGACATTTTGGTCTATCTCCTAATATAAGGGGTGGGGGGAGGTTTGAATCGTGTTGCAGAAAAAGTTCGATAACTCCCGAATACGTTAACCGATTTCATCGAACTTGGTCTTGTTTTAAAGCCCCTTGACAGTCGAATTATAGTCTATTATAATACTTAAGTTTTAGTTTAAGCAAGAATCAAAAGATGGCGTGTTTTGACCGCCTTAGTAATTTACTCAATTTTTCATGAAAAGTTAAATGGAAGGCTAACATTTTAATTCATTAGTTGTATTATTCGTAAAATTATTTAAAAAGTGGCACAAACCGGAAGTCGATACCATTTTTCTAACTTAAGTTATGAGCAAAAATATATTTTTTTTAATATTTAAATTAAAACATGAAATGTTCATTAATAACAAGTAAGCCATGACAATCGAAACAATAAAATTTACGCTTAATACTAATTACAAATTTCTTATCAACTTGCAAAGATCAATACTTTTTACATTTTTTTCAGTAAATGCTGAAACTGACCGCCGTTATTGTCGATGCAACTTTGAACTCTTTGACGTGTGACATCAACAGCAGTTTCGATCTCTGCCACAGAAATAGACGATATCGCATTTCGGATTCTAAGAATCATGTCTTCTCGTGTGGTTTGCCGGGTCTGATAGACAATATCTTTAAGTCTTCCCCATAAATAAAAGTCCAAAACTGTCAAATCAGGGGATCTGGGTGGTCAGGGAAATAAACTACCCCTTCCCAGCCACAGGGCCGCCGAGAGCCGTGCCGGGCCCTGGTACAGACAAAAATCACGGGCCCCCAATGGCGTAAGTGGAATAAAAAATGCGCCGCAGGCGAATTTTTTGATAATTCAAGGTCAAACGCGTTTTAAGAAAAGTTACTAAATTTGTTTGGGACCTTAGGCTTGTGAACAGTGGACGACATTACAGCCCATTTTTGTTTATGCTAAAAAATTATTGCGACTTACCTTTATCCAAATTATGCCAAGACAAAAAGTTATGCTGTTTACTACGAAAAAAGACTCGTCGTCACTCGACGCAGTCGTACTCGTAAAAAACTTTTTAAGTCCATTTTCTGTTATTTATTAAAAAAACATTATAAAAAACAAACTAAACTAATAAAATTTACAATACAGGTCTATGACTACTACTACAAACTACTTATACTCGTATTATAACAAGTAGATATAAATTATTTTAAGGGAGCTTTACGACATCTTGCAGAGGCGAAATTTTCAATAATTTTAGAGAAGTCGCAGTTTCTAGCCAATCTGGACTCAATAGCTAATATGCCAAGAGAACTCAACCGTTCCTGAACCATGGTAGACCTTAAAATATTTTTTATTCTTGAAAGGTAACTGAAAGATCATTCTGCTTGGGCTACGGTTACAGGGAGAGTACAAAAAAGTCTTAATGCTATAACTATATTTGGAAACATGGTATTTAATTTTAATTTGTGAATTTCATTTAAAAGATTTAATGGGACAACGTCAGTGTCCTGAAAATTTGCCGAAAAGATGATTTTAAGATGTTTTATTTCTTCTTTGAATTCAGAATTGATATCTGCGTCGTAATGATTTTGAAGATAATTGGCCTGCTCTTCAATTTCTATATCTTCTAAACTTAAAAATCTCCACAACACACTAAACATGTTCACAATTGTTTTAGCTGCTTCAAATCTTGTGGATATGTTTAAAATAACAGCATCTAAAATTGAATAAAATACTTTTACTTTAAAGTATTCCTCCCCACTAAGTTCTTCTAATGAATCTGTTGATGTTTCGTCAAAAAACGTCTTTCTTTTGCGTTTTCGTTTTTCGGATGTAGATAGTTCGGTTGACATTTCTAAATTATTAGCTACTAGTTTACATTCATTCAAAATGTTTGCCCAACTATTTCTAATAGTATTAAGATCTTCGAGCAATGAATTCAGATTTTTAGTCTCAACGTCCAAAGTAACGGATACTGCTTGAAGCACTTCTATAATTAATAGCGGTGAGTACTTTTAGCCACGTTGAAGCCATGAAGAGGCATTCAAAAGAGCCCAAATAAGTTAAAATGCCATTTAATTCAACTCGTACTTCTGGTGTTAAATTAAGCTCCAATAACTCTCTAACGGCGTCTTTTATTCCGGGCAACTTCTCGATGATGATGATGAATGACAATTAAAGTATTATATTTTATTAAATTAAGATTAAATGGCTTGTAAAACAAACTCGCCCAATTAATTGATATTTGTTTATGCTAAAAAATTGCTGCGACTTACCTTTTTTATCCAAATTATGCCAACACAAAAAGTATCACTCGCGAACGGCAACTCAAATAAACTCAAGTAAGCAAGCACTAAACGATGAGTGCCGGGGATTTCCTGAGAAAATTATATAAGGCGTAAATACTAAATACGCAGAACGCGGCATGTGGCGACGACGTTGCCGTTGTTAATTGGAGCAAAATTTTACTTATTTAGTTATTTAAGGTTGCTTATGATGCATAATCAGCGTTGTTTTATCACATTAACTGTAACAGTGAATTAATATCCAAATCAATGCATATGATTATAATTAGGTATTTGTAAAAAAAAATTAAAAAGTTGCCCGAGCCCCGGGCCCCCCGGGGCCCCGATAATTAGTACCGCCTTCAACGCCCTCTCGTCGGCCCTGCCTATCCATTTGTTGAGGAACTCGGTATCTAAATATTCTCTCACGTTGAGAGCATAATGCGCAGGGCAACCGTTCTGTTGAAACCACATGTTTAAACGGGTTTCTAAAGGCATTCCATCCAAAAGAGGTGGCAAATGGTTCCTTAAAAATTTTAACTATCTTGCTCCATTAAGAGTCTCTTCAAATATAAAAACAACAATTTTACCTCCAATAAAGCCGCACCAAACATTCACGCTGAATTGATTTTGATGATCAATTTCTATCATTCAATGAGGATTATTTGAAGAGCAGTAATGGCTATTATGTAAATTTACTTTACCTCGACTAGTAAAGGTAGCCTCATCTGTCCATAAAATTTGATGAACAAAATTTGGATTTTCTCTGGTCATTTCAAGCATCCAGTTGCTGAAATCTAGCCTTCGGTCAAAATCAAATGCCGTAAGTGCCTGATGAAGTTCAAAATGATATGCGTGTAATAATAAATGTAAATATTTTAGAATTCTATGAATAACTGATTGAGGAACTACAAGATCTCTTTCTATATCCCTAATACTGCGTTTAGGATAATCTTCAATATATGCAAGAACATTTATGATATTGTTTTAATTTCGAGTTCTGCGAATCTTGAATTGAGCTTGCATTGGTAACAGCGTATTCCCGCAAGGCAATAACTGTATTTTCAAAACATTGAAAATATACTGCCAGCATGTCATATGCTTCAGCAATAGAATAAAACATAACTTTCAAATTGTTTACTGAAAAAAATGTTAAAAGTATTGATCTTTGCAAGGTGATAAGTAATTAGTAATTAGTATTAGGTGTGAATTTTATTGTTTCGATTGTCATGGCTTACTTGTTATTAATGAACATTTCATGTTTTAATTTAAATATTAAAAAATAAATATTTTTGCTGATAACTTAAGTTAGAAAAATGGTATCGACTTCCGGTTTGTGCCACTTTTTAAATAATTTTACGAGTAATACAACTAATGAATTAAAATGTTAGCCTTCCATTTAACTTTTCATGGAAAATTGAGTAAATTACTAAGGCGATCAAAAAACGCCATCTGGTGATTCTTGCTTAAACTAAAACTTAAGTATTATAATAGACTATAATTCGACTGTTAAGGGGCTTTAAAACAAGACCAAGTTCCATGAAATCGGTTAACGTATTCGGGAGTTATCGAACTTTTTCTGCAACACGATTCAAACCTCCCCCCATCCCTTATTTTAGGAGATAGACCAAAATGTCAAATAAATTATTTGCACAGTGTGAATTGGAGAGTCGAAAACAGTTCCACATGATATACCTTCACTATCGATTTTAAGAGATATTATCATTTCTTGATTTTGAATTCAAAATACGCCATCTAGCGGTAAAATTTCAAAGCTAAAAATAATTTTAGTATACTTCTAGGAGTCACTTTTGTAACAAATTTTTTTTCCCGGAAGCCGTAGGACAAACAGTTATCGAGATACAGCCGCTCGTCGACCTTAGCGGGACACCCGGTATTTATCGTTTTTCTCGAAAAATTTAAATGCAATGGTAAATATGTTATTATATCAGTACAGAGAGGTATAAAGGCCAGAGCAAACGATGAAAACCGCAAGTCCCTATCTTTTTTCTAACCGGAGATATCAATGAAAAATTAATTTATATCCTACTAAATCTCCCGCCCCGGTACTTACATATGTTGCAAAAAATAAGAAGGCTTTGGAAACAAAATACATATTATATATAATAGCAGTATTGGGAAAAAACGTTCATTTTATAAACCAAAAGAAACGTATTCTAGTGCTTCCTGAAATGCTCAAACTGTCTGCCATCCTGGCCCACACATTGTCTGAGCTTTTCTATAGTAGAAAGAACAGCAGCTTCCACTTCCGCTCTTGGCAGGCGAAGAATTGCATTTTGGATTTTGTTCGTATCATATCTTCCCTGGTCGTAGGCCCAGCTGGAAATACAATATCTTTTAATCGTCCCCACAAATAAAAGTCCAAACAGGTCAAGTCAGGTGACCTGGCTGGCCACGGAAAAAGGCTTCCTCTTCCTATCCATCGGTCTGGATATGTCTCATTCAGGTATTCTCGCACATTAATTGAAAAATGTGCTGGACAGCCATCGAGCTGCAGGAACATAATATTGACTGGTTACAAGAGGCACATCTTCTAATAAAACACATAATTCATTCTTAAGGAACTCCAAAAACAGGTTCCCATTTAGTGATTGGACAAAGAAATAGGGTCCAATAATTGTACCCCATATTATGTCACACCATACGTTGACACTCCAACGTCCTTGGTGCTGAACTTCTCGCATCCAGTGAGGGTTTTCTGTAGCCCAATAATGCGTGTTATGCAAATTTACCCTTCCGTCGCTATTAAAAGTAGCCTCGTCTGTCCAAAGAATTTGGGATAAAAATTGAGGGTTGTCATTTAAAATATTTTGAATGGTAGTTCGTGATATTCCCAAATCGAAAGACAATGTCCTAGTACTAACATGGGGATTAAATTCTATATATGCTAAAACATTGATAACATTTTCTTCAGTTCTGCCAGTACGATGTCTCCGAAATGTCAGTGAGCGAAAGCTTCCAGTGGTACGTTGTACCAAGCGCGGAAAAACTCTTCTGCCATAATGACGGCGATTTGGATATCGCAATGCATAACTCCTTTCAGCGATTGCTGCATTTTGAAAGCACTCGATATCAACTGCTTCTTCATTAGTAAACGGCATTTTTAAAATTCAAAAATTAAATGGAAACGGATCTCAAAATGAATAATTTGACGTTTCTTCCCAATACTCCTATTATATATAATATGTATTTTGGTTCCAAAGCCTTCTTATTTTTTGAAACATATGTAAGTACCGGGGCAGGAGATTTAGTAGGATATAAATTAATTTTTCATTGATATCTCCGGTTAGAAAAAAGATAGGAACTTGCGGTTTTCACCATTTGCTCTGGCCTTTATTCGTCTCTGTACTGGTGTGTAACATATTTACCATTGCATTTAAGTTTTTCGAGAAAAGCGATAAATATGTTAAATCTGTTGAAAGCGCCATCTAGCGACTACAGTAAAAATGACATAGACATCGTTTGCAGTGTAGCTAATAAAGCAAGAAGAGCTCTTTTAAATAACACCAGTTTGAATATTTTCAGATAAGGCGTTCCTGAGATATCGCATTTTTTGCAAATCGATGTTTGCGTTACCCCCACCACTTTATTTGCAGGACTAGAGAAAAAAGTGTTTAAGCAAAGTTATTCACGATACAAGTGAGATTTATTTATAAGTATTATCAATATACCTTACCTATGCCAATTGTAAAGAAATCGACTGGCAACAAATTACTATTCGTGTTATGCCCCCTAGCGGCTGATCTACACACTTGTAAATAATTTCCAGCAATTTCTCTTTGCAACTTTTCCTATAAATGTTTTTTTCCGAAAGCTGTACGGTGAACGGTTTCCGAGATATAGCCGCTTACCTCGCTTAGTTGGCCACCCTGTACTTTTTAGACACCGTGTATAAGTTAGTGAATTTTTCATAACTGATACACAAAACTTAATCAGTGAGTACAGTCCACTGAGAAATTGGGTTTAAAAAACAAAATACATGTTTAACATGTTGAGAATTTAGTCATTAAAATTGTTATTACATTTTGACAAAATATGAAATACTTCACAAACCGTAAGGTTTAAGTACGGTAAACCTTAATGAAAGTAATATTTATTTTGATCGTAGGAACTGAAAATCAAATAATATACTGGGCATTCCATCTAAAAAAATGCAACTTTTATACGTTTCGTGTTTTTGGGACAACCTATACATTATGAAAATAATTTTAAAATGTACCTCAAATAGGCCCCTATCCACCCTGAGTATTTGTTTTTATCCAAAACAAATAGCTTAGCTCTAATATGTCGTCTCGAATAACGTGAATAACCCGTGGCGTTCTTGAAAGCTTATTATGAACACCCTGTATAAAATAGATAAACGCAATTAGATTCATAGTATCTCTAGACCTCCTGTTATAAATTTCACCCAATGCCGAGGTTAAAAAACTAGTTCTGGATTTATTTTTTCTGATTTTTTCATTCAGGACTTCAAAATTTTTTTTTTTAGTTTTTAATTTATTTCTCCGAAACTACCAAACCAAATTAAATGAAAATTGAGGCACTTATAAACAATCCTAATACGAACCTAAATATGCAATAAAATACTGGGTGTCTCATTTTGAAAAATATAACTTTATGCTGTCACACTTTTTTGGGCCACCCTGTTTAATGTCAAATATTTTTAGAACATGCCGCTTTTAATCCAAAACCTCAAGCTGTTTTAGTATTGTTGATAAGTTCTTCGATAACGATTTAATCTTCCGTCCACGCTTCGTTTGCGGACCCGGTATAATGAGAGAAAAGATCATTTGTTAGGGAAGGCACTTAGTATCTTTAATTATTCCATTCTCCCATGACGACGGCGAATAGTCTCATTCCTATTAGTCACTATCAAAATTGATCTAAATATTGCATGAGTCAATTATTTTGACTGTAAGTGTATCACTCAGACCCGACCAGAAACTTGTTTATTAGGTATATGCGGTGGCGGTTCTTCCACAGGAGCACATGCGCACGTGCACCCCCAAAACAAAACGAATAAAAAATATTAATTTATATTCATTGAATATTATTTATCGTATAAAGTCCGACCCTCCCTAATATTTTATCGTACCGTCAAACTAAAAAAGTCCAACCTCCCTAATATTTTATCATCCCGTCAAACCAAACTGTATAGATCCGGCAAACGTGCCTCGGTCGAGGTAAATGACGATTATGACGAGAATTGCTCGCACGTGCGATTAAGTAGTGCATTTTCTCTGTAGTAACAGGTGACTGGTGGCAGCGGGGGATAGCGGGGCTATGGCGATTTAACATGGAAATGGCGCACAGTTTTTGTGTGCACCGCGCGCTGTTGTCTGTTCGTGCATCTAGTTAGAAATTCGAGCGTGTATGTTTTAATATTTTAATATTATATGTTTATTAAGTTAAAATGAATAGTTGACGGTAGACTATTTAAGAAATAAATTTAGCTCTTTGAGTTTGGAGCAAAAAATTGAAATTAAGAATGCGGGAACACCTAAATCCGAAATTAATTTAACGCAGACCACAAAGGGTAAATCTAGGGACTATGTTAGAAAGTTTAAAAATGAAATATATGAAAAAAAATGTATAGAGGGTATTCCAAACTTAATGAGGCTGTTATTGATCAATTATCTACAATTAAGAACCGAAGAATGGACCTTTACGCTTAAGCACTATTGTGTAGGGTCGATAAATGTTGTGTATTTCGATAAATGATACTCGATATGATTTTAAACCATTTTATTTAAGGATTTAAACTAAAAAACACTGAAAATATGAAGAATGCCAACTTGTCGGTCTCGTGGCTCGATTCGTTCTCGTCATAAAACAGTTAACTATTGTTCTCGTCTTGGTTGCGCCTAATGACGTAGCCGTAGATGGCGTAGTGGTATTAAACATCATTCGGTTTTTTTGATAGCTCGTAGATGGCTTTAGTAGTATTAGTAGTGGATTGTATAAATATTGTTACGAGGGTTGCATGCGATGACGTTAAGATCCGACAGCTATACACACTAAGAAAACCTTCCTTATTTTCCAAAAGTTGTATTTCCTTGTGTAAAATTAAAAAATAAATAAAAATATGTTTTACCTAACGCATTTTCTTATTACTTTTTTTCTTTCAAGATTTAAAACGCCTAGAAAGTAATGGTTTGGTCGTTATAAAATTTTAAAAATAATTTCACCATACTTGTGAACCCCCTCTATCATAGGTCACGAGCCGCTACTGGGTATATGGGGAGGATTCTTCTGTTGTACAGTGTAACAGGCTGAACGCGTTTGCAAAATTGTCCATTGTTTTATGGGCTTGAATCGTAAAGTGATTAATTGTGTGATAGTAAGCCTTAATGACTGATTATTAAAAATTACGATCGTGGCGGATTATTTATTGATTCGTCGGAAATCGGTGCCGATCAGTTCTATTGTGCAAATCAAAATGGTAAGAAGTTATTTATGTGTTAATTGTAGGTCTTGTTAATTAATAATCTCATTAACTAATTGAATCAGCCGATGATTGGTGGAAATCCTTAACTAATACAGGGTGGCCAATTAGTGCGACAAAGCTCAATATCTGTTTTACCGCTAGGGATAGCGGAAAACTTTTTTCACGATTAAGCGTTAAGAGATGCAGCTTTTCAAATTATTTTCGACTATACAGGGTGCTCCAAAACGGCGGTGTGATAAAAATTTCATATTTTTTAAATGGGACACTATGTATATTTTTACATATTTGAATTCACCGTAAAATTCTGTACATAGCACCGTAATTATTTGTACACATTTTTGCAACGTTGCCAAATAGATTGGAAAATTCCTAAAATTTGTGCAAAAACATGGTTCAATGAAATGTGTAATATTTCTTCTTATCTTATAATAATTTGAAATAAAATATTTTTATGTTGACAGAAGTCCCCTATGATAACACATATCAATATTATTGTACAGGGTATTTTCTATAGATATGCCAACATTAGGAACTTGAAACCTGAATTTCGTAAGTTTTTTAAATGAAACACCTTGTATATGATTACTTTATCTTGTAGATATTTTAATCCTCTCTTATTTTTATTAAGGTCTTTCTATGCCTATCTCTACCAATATTGGTGCTATTTCAATTTTTATTTAAACTAGAGCAAAAAAATTGGATGTATTTTACCATTATCCTTTTTCTAGTCACCTATGACAAAATAAAAACAAAATGTTGTAATTTAAAAAAAAAATTATTTATTCATAGGGAGGATTCGACACAAAAATATTTTAGCGATTCAAGCTTGTCGACAATTTCTGAAGTAAATTATTACCTAATTATTTGTTCATATAGTAACCCCCAATACCTTGAACACATAATTCAATACGTTTTTTAAAAGAATGAGTCATGTCTCTACACATTTTCAACTGTGTTCAAATTATTATAAGTTAAGAAATATTACATATTTCATTGAACGAAGTTTTTGCACAAATTTTAGGAATTTTCCAATCTATTTGGAAACGTTGCAAAAATGTGTACAAATAATTACGGTGCTATGTACAGAATTTTACGGTGAATTCAAATATGTAAAAATATACATAGTGTCCCATTTAAAAAATATGAAATTTTTATCACACTGCCTTTCTGGGGCACCCTGTATAGTCGAAAATAATTTTAAAATCTGCACACAAAAAAAGTTTTCCGCTATCCCTAGCGGTAAAAGAGATATTGTCGCACTAATTGGCCATCCTGTATTATGGGAAACAGTTGAACTACTTGGTACTTGTTGCATTTCCACTATAGTTATATACAGGGTGTTATGGAAATGACGTATTATATTTAAACCGGCAATTCCTGAGATGAAAATAAATTGAAAAAAAATATCCAAAAATGGCGCTTTAATTTAATATGACCTTATGTCAAACCAAAAATTACCACTTGGTGCCCCTGCCATGAAGGTAAACAAAATATCATATGGTGCAAAACGTGAGTGAATCTTGAACAGTGTTGTCATATCATCAGGGTAAACTCCTTAGAAAACCAACAAACGATTGACAGATTTCAAGTTGTTTATTTTTCAAGGTACATTATTATAAACTTTTACGTTCAGTTCAGTTCGCTGGGAAACAATCTCCGATTTATAAACTTGAACTGACTCGAACGAACCGCCGCGGATATTTTAAATGGTCAGGTATGTTCTCATTTGTTCAATTCGAACGACACCCGTCAGATCTGGACAACTTAAAAGTTTATAAATGCCACTTACCCTTTAGAAGAAGAAAAATGCAATTTTATTTACCTTTTCGGCCTTATTTAAAACTAACTTAATTTATAAAAAGACACCAGGTAACCGAACAAAAACAATCACAAAACACCAAAACAAAGTCACATCGCGCATCTCGTGAACACATCTAAGTACCATTCAATCTGAATTAGTATATTAAAGTGCTATCGTGTAGACAAAAATACGCCCATATTGTATAAGATTTTATCAGCTGGTAGTCTGGGAAATAATATAATTTTTTCATACAATGGTATTCGACATCTAAAAATATTGAAACTAACCATTGAACCTGTTCCTATCTTCACGTGTCTGTTGTCTATCTAAAAATACAGCGTTGCCACTTTCGATGTTTTATAAGATTATATTCATAAACTGTCTAATTTCCTTCTATAATATTACTTTCCTGTATAATTATAGTCTCGCAAATGGCAACCGCGCTGGCTCTACTAGCGGAGAGTTCTCGGAACGAAAGTCTGGTGGTGGACTAGACCATTTATTTGAAAGGGTAGTTCCTGTCAATTGTTAACATAATTGTTCCATTTTATCTTTAGTAAAGGGATAATGGCCCATAGAAATTAGCGTTTTTATTATTTCTATTGCGAAATGATTAAGTGCTCTTGTTCTATGTGTGCGGTAGTGTTATTTTAAAGTGTAATTATTCGTTAGTGTTTAGTGCTTTCGCGTAATCTGATAATAGGTGCATATCTTCAAAAAAACTAATTTGAAACTCGTGGGTGTCTGTGTGTTTCTTTAAGTGATTTAGTGCAATTTGTTCTGTTTCACTGTGTTTTTTTTCTTTCGACTTTATACCGGTTATATTCCAAGATTGGAAATAAGAGGCCGAATGAGGTTTAGTGATAAGCTTATTATGCACTACCACACTATCATCAGGACACGTGATGAGCATAAAGTTTTTCTCATAGAAAAAAGAACTGAAGGTGTCTGTGCCCTGGATCCGCTAATCACGTTCTGGATTACACTTTCTAAATAAGCTAAATATTTATTTTTATAAGAGACTAAAGTTTTACACTTTTAAACAGTGTGGCAACATTGTGCCTGGACATATGTTGATTATCCAGCTGGGCAATGTAATATGTTCATATATGAATGTTCCGAGGAGTTGTGTGTGGGTTTAGGGGTAAATTACCCCACATTTTAAACGTTCGATTTAAAAAGAAAATATGCAGCGCTTCTCTAGGACACCTCAGGAGTCACCCATTTAAATATAATACGTCATTTCCATAACACCCTGTATTATGAGAAACAGTTGAGCTACGTTGTACTTGTTGCATTTCCACTATAGTTTATAAAAATAAGACATGTTTCGGTATACAGGGTGATTCACGCTGGATGGAACGTTAGACGTTTCTGGAGAATGGGAGATCAGTTTGTTTTGAAACTTTGGTTTTCCAGATAACCGACAATGGTCTACAATTCTAAAATATTTTCAACAATGCGGCGTTACCGCTTCTACCTAAAACCGGTGGCAACATCGTTATTTTAAATGGAACTCCCTATATATTTATACATTTTCAGGTTCTACATCTATTTCTGAGCAACTTTTATTAATACTTTCCTATTCCTGTTACCGTTTTTTAGTTATTAATTAATTTTTATTTTTTTTTTAACGAAAACATTACTTCTAATAAATATGGTTTTCCCCAAACTCTAAAACATTCCTAAGTTGAAATGTTGAGTACGGTTTAAAAATGCATTTGGGTATTTGCTTTTTTGGTCATATCTGAGTTCAAGCATACAGAGTGGTCCAAAAATAATTGTTTGTAGGTTACTTGATAAAATGCCCGAAACTTGATTTTTTCAAATGGGACATCCTATATATCAATACTTATTTGGAAAGATGATAAAAGTAGCTTTCTAAAAATATATACCTATACATATTTAACTCTTCAAGTTTTTGATTTATAAGCATTTCGTTGCGAAAGTTTGCAAAACAAGTCAATTTCAACGACTTTAGTAGTAGGAGGCCATGGAAACAATTGTTAGTCTCCATGACAACTATATTTTTAGCTGGTCTGGGCAAATTTCTTGGTGCTTTTAATATTGAACGAAAATCTCTGAAATTGTTCTGGATTCGATTAAATTTCTTGATATTCATTTTTGATAAATCTGGATATATTTCATTAAATTTTCTACACGTTCTGCCTATAATCTTATCACACTGTCCATGTATAATAAATAAATTCATTATAATTGCATTTGAGTAACTATTAATATCTCCCATTGTACCGCCAACTTAAAATTACAAATGAAGGAATGACACTTCCGCTAAAAATATAGTTGCCATGGGAACAATTGTTTTCATGGCCTCCTACTACTAAAGTCGTTGAAATTGACATGTTTTGCAAAATTTCGCAAAGAAATGCTTATAAATCAAAAACTTGAAGAGTTAAATATGTATAGGTATATATTTTTAGAAAGCTACTTTTATCATCTTTCCAAATCAGTATTGATATACAGGATGTACCGTTTGAAAAAATCTAGTTTCGGGCATTTTTTCAAGTAACCTACAAACAATAATTTTTGGACCGCTCTGTATGCTTGACCAAAAAAGCAAATACACAAAGGCCTTTTTAAACCGTACGCAACATTTCAACTTGGGAATGTTTTATAGTTTGGAGAAAACCATATTTATTAGAAGTCATGTTTTCGTTAAAAAAAATTTAAATTAATTAATAACTAAAGAACGGCAACAGATAGATATAGGAAAGTATTAATAAAAGTTGTTCAGAAATAGATGTAGAATCTGAAATTGTATAAATATATAGGGAATTCCATTTAAAATAACGATGTTGCCACCGGTTTTAGGTAGAAGCGGCAACGCCGCATTATTGAAAATATTTTAGAACTGTAGACCATTATCTGTTATCTGGAAAACCAAATTTTCAAAAGAAACTGATCTCCCGTTTCCAAAAACGTCTAACGTTCCATCCACCGTGAACCACCCTGTATAGGAACTCATTACTTTTGATATTCAATAGAGGAACTGGTTCTAATATGGGCCCCCATTTTTTTGAAATTATTTTTTTTTTTTCTGGTGATAAGTAAAAAGGTTTATGAACGTTGTAAAATCCTAGCAATTAAACCCAAATATTCATTTTTCTCAAAAACATACAATGTATTTATAAAAGAAAAATAATAAAATATAGTGCACATTTCCGACATTATCCCAGAGGGTTTGGAATATGGGCCCCATCAAAAATTGTAATAAAAACGTTTTATCTTATGGCGACAAATGGATAAATACTCTACAATATAAAAAACAATCCTCTCAGCAAAGGAATAAACAGAAGGCAAAACTATCGGCAAAAATCGAACACGTCGGCATCCTCCTCCGCCCCAGAGCACTGTTCATGTGCCCGTAAAAGACACATCAGACCTGGACCCAGAGTTCTCCTCCAGTATCTTGAGAAAAGTTCACAAAGATCACAAAATAAGCATTTTGCGTCATTATTGTCCGGGGTCAATTGTCCAATTTGGTCCATGTCAAGGTCAGCGTCTGCAGGCGCAAATTCCTGTTCTTCACCCTCTTCCAAACTTGATTCTTGGTCTTTAACTCTAGTTGTTGTTTTTTTTAATTTTCTTCTGAATTTCATTCGATTCTACTGAAACTCCGTTCTTTGTTTCGGTTAATTTGTCGATTGATATTTCGAGGTCTGCTTTGTAAGGAGATGATGAAGTTATAACTTGGCATTTTAAAGACTTTCGTCCGCTTGTAGTTACTCGCTTTCTAACCAGTGCTGCAGTGGTACAGGTGAAATGTCAAATGGAGTGAAAAGGGTTCTCAAACAGTCATCTGATTCCACATGCCTTGATTCCAGCGTTTCTGGAGCCTCCGACGCTTCTCCCAATCTTTGGTTAGAATCTAGGTCTTTCAAACAACCTGGTTGAGGATCCAGGTGTTTTGAACAACCTGGTTGGGTATCCAGATCTTTGGAACAACGTGGCTGGGGATCCAGATCTTTGAAATAGCCTGGTTGGCAACCTAGATCTTTTGAGCAACATGGTTGAAAAGCCAGATTTTTTTAACACTTTTGCGTGGGTCCTGAACCAACAGCAGAAACGGTGGATTGAGATCGTGGTTCTCGCAGCTGACTTTCTGATCCTTAACTATATGATTTTTCGGCAATAAAATCAGCATCGAAATCAGCAAAAAAGTTGAAATAATAGTTTGGTCCGAATATGGGCCTCAGCCCATATTCAGTACACTCAAGGGGCCCATATTGCACGCAGTACAACTCACTATAAAATTACTGGTTAGGAAAAACCTGTAATTTTTAGAATAAGATTGAATACTGAAATGCAATGTTAAACTGTCCCTCTATCGCATACAGCATAAGCAAACACAAAATAATATGAAGGAACATGAAAATTCCGCGAATTAAACTTAGATCACAAACTTATAGGAAACAGCGAAACATATCAATCACAACCGTTTAATAACAACATGTGACGGGAGTCTGTAAAAATAGGTATCGACAATGTGTAAATGTAAATTTACACTTAACCTGGCAGATAGCGTTACTTGGTTTTTAGATAGAAAGGGGGCCCATATTAAGTACCTAGCCCATATTCGGACTATACTCCTCTAAGTACCCCCCCAAAGTCTTCATCTTCTGATGACGACTAAAGCACTTTTAGGCCAAAAATGCTTCTACTTTCTTAATTTAAACAACTTTTTATCTATAATAATAAAAGGGTTATCTGCCAACTTAATTTGGTACAGCCCGTATGAATTTATAGATATATTATATTGTTGATTTATTTATACAACTTATTGCGAATAAGTGAAATAAATTTAACAAAGGAGAATTGTCGAGATCCATTTCTCATCATTGGCAGTTAAATATATTTCTAGAATATATCAATTTTAAAACAGAAGAAGAAAATCAGCATTCTTTTAACTTCCTAGATTTAACTATAAAAAAAAGAATAAATATATTTTCTTAGTTTTCTCAAAAAGTAAACCAATAATATAATATATTTAATTATTATAATGGCCATTAAGAAACTCAATGTTACTATAAGATCCCCTACACCCAACACACATGGTATAAATAACTAGAGGTACAGTTCGACAACCAAGTGTATAGCTACGCGGTATCGGTAAGGGGGAAGCAATATCTTTTAAAACATGGCCGAGTCATGGGCGTGCTATTATTATCTTAATAATGTAATAATATATATTTTTTCATAGCATGAATATATTTGTATCACCAGTGCAATATATTAGGCCTTTTCATTAATATTCCTCGCTTATTTTGGCATTTTCGCCAATAAAATCCGTTTGATTTCAACATGCACCTCAAAGTTTCAAGGGAAAATGGAAAGTTTATGTCACTTCTCAGCTGTTGTAGCAACTTTTTTAAGGTTGGAAATACTTTTAGTTGAAAATAAAACTTTTGTATTGTTCTCCTAACAATGCCAAAGTCGAAGCCTTCGATTTTTTCGACAGCAAAGAGACGGTCCCTTTTTTGACAGGAGATTACAACAATTGATTCGGGTTATTTTCTTCCTTTCAGTATCTTCTTTGTGCATGTTTTTTACTGCACCCACGCTTACTCCGTATACATTGCGAGCCTTTCTAGCTTCCGCTTAAGTGGCAATTTAAATGTATTAATTTGTGATTCCTCTTCACACACCCTGTATACATTGGCAATCACTTCGCGGGTTTGACTATGAAGGGTTTTACCAGGGTATATTCATTCATTATCACAGTTTTAAAATAAACCCTATCACTACGCAACTGGATGAAGCATATTGGACATCGCCGACCAAGCACGCTGGCACTTATAGGCGTGTCACCAGGCGCGTGACGTCATCCTCTGTCTGGGATATAACCTATCAAATTAGCTCTAGCCACCAGTTACCCATGGTTACCGTTGATATTGTGCCATGTTGCCCTATTTTTAGATTAGAAGTACTTTAATGAAAAAATATTTTATTTTGCATTTAAATATTTAAATAAATAGTATGAAAAGAAAGTTTTAAGAACATTGAAACTATAATAGAATATTAGTTTCTTATATATTTATGACAATTTACTTTAAATGGGTAAATTTAATTTTAGGGTTTACTTGGTAACATGTTATTAAATTAAAATTTAATATATGTGACAACATTGTTATCCCAAGAAATTTTTTTGCCCGCATTCCTTTTGTAGCTACAGTTAAAGTTGTCGACCTGTAGATTCCACGCCGATAGAGGCGTGGCTTGTGACGTCACCAGATGAGTAATTTTTAAATCTTTTATGGAGATTTATATTGCTGTCAGCGATATCCTGGAAAACACTTAAGAAGTAAATGTTAACAAAATAAATAAAACCGTATCCATTCTAATTTTCTGTTTTTATCCTTAGGAAAGCGGAAACACTTTATATTTCTATGGTTCTTCGCCTGGTCTATATCACAACCGAACACTGCGCACCTCATTTTATGAAAATTCAGATATTTATTTTAATAAACACACACGACTAAATAAGAAAAAATTCTGGTGAACACTTCCAGATTGAACATAAATTTCATATGGGGAGCCCCACAACAAGAATGAACATCTAAGGAATTGTTAAAATAGTAACGAATATATTACAATTGTCAAAGACTGACAACGCTAATGGCAACGAGAAAGGGTCGCCGAGCTTCGGCTATCGTTGACCGATTCTGGCGAAACTACAGCACGTCATAATTTTATAAAATATAGTGAAAATGCAACAAGTATAACGTAGTTTTACTGTTTTGTTCGTTCTCATAATATAGTAAGCCAATAAATTATGGAATATTGAAAAATTCACGTTAAAACAAATAAGCACTTATTTCGTTATTAATTAACCAATTTTAATAATGTTTATTTTAACTGATAGAAAACAGATTCTACAGTTTAGAGCAGAGCAGAGTAGAGCAGAGCAGTTTACGTCCTAATACGTCTAATTGTATGGGGTAGCGCATAAAATCTAGATGCATGTAAATTTCCTAAAAGTTAAATTCTACATATCTTATATAAAAATCAAATTCAATTCATTTATTTTTAAATAAAGGCCATGCTCAAAAAATTGTATATTTTTTAAACAACGGAAATTTTAGCCATAATATTAAGACTAAAAATAAAGAATTATATTTCTGAGAAGCGTATTAAAAAATATATAGAGTGACCCATTTAAAAAACAAGCAAATTTGTTCTATTTCTTGAAAACTATTGAACGTAGAAAAAATATGAGTACGTCACCGGATTCCGCGTAAAAAACTACAAAGGGAACATTTTATTTCTTTTTGATAAGTTACAGGGTAACCGAAATATGCGAGTGTCCCAAAATGTTAAATTCTCAAAAACATGCCGTATATCAAAAACAAGGCGGCCTACAAAAATTCTTATTATGGCATCTTCTATTTCAGAAAAAAGTAGAACAGTGCTGCGGGAACCGCATCCTTCTATCTTACTAATAACCTGACACCCCGCACAATTAGACGTATTAGAGAGTAATGTGCTCTGCCCTAAACTCTCATGATACAATGACTAAAGGTAAGATAATAACCGAATAACCGTCGCAATATCGTCTGCCGCGCGCCGTGTCGTCACAGGGAGAGTGATTCTTAAATTTCTTATGGGGAATCTATGTTAAAGGTATTAACAGGTTTCATTTAAAGGTATGTGCAATGAAAAAATAATATGACAAGTATTTACGTATATTAATTTCGCTAAAATATTACAGCTAAAATACCACTAAAATTAGAAAAGATTCCGACACACTTTTAAAATATCCGCCACGCTACTGGAACCGGTCGGCGATAGCCGAAGCTGCTCGACGACCCCTGCTCGTTGCCACCAGCGTTGTCAGTCTTTTACAATTGTAATATATTCATTATTATTTTAACAATTTTTTAGATGTTCATATGTATTGTGGGGCTCCCCATATAAAATATATGTTCAATTTGGAGGTGGCCCCCATATCATAGGAAATTGACGACCTTTTTTTTCGTACTCTTCTTAGTCTGACACCGTTTTTTATTATTCTATTATGTTTTTAAGGAACTAAATATAATGACTGTTTATGCTCTGTACATACAGGGTGTTCATTTGAAAACTTCCCACCACGGATTTATCGAAAACCACTGATTAAAAGAAAAAACGCCGAGACACGTCAAAAGATTTGCCAAAGGGGACAACTTTTTAAACAAAAACTACTTCACCCCCTTTTACCCTCTGACCCCCGGGGTCATCCCCTTAAAAATTTTAAATGACAAGGGCAAGGGGTAGCAATTAATAGCTTGTTTGAAAGGTCTTTCAAAGTGCTTTATTTTGACGTTTTATTTTTTTAAATCGGTCGATTCGTTTTCGATAAAATTGGAAAAAATCTTTATTTATCTTAATTTGTTCAGATAATAAAAAAAAGCACACGAAAATATCACTTTTTATTTCAATAACTGTTCAAAATGTTGCCCGTTATTGGCCAAACAATGATATAGGCGATTTTCAAAAACATGTTGTGGGAGATCATGGCAGCTTTCGGTGATGCGTTGACGAAGTTCATCCAAACTGTTAGGTTGGGGAGTGAACACAATAGTTTTCAAATGGCCCCATAGAAAAAAGTCTAAGTCAGGAGATCTAGTAGGTCATTCTACAGGCCTTCTTCGCCCTATCCATTTATCTGGAAACTCGTCGTCTCGCCATTGCCGAACCGGAAGAACATAGTTAGGAGGAGCGCCGTCTTGCTGGAAATATATTTCAGCCTCATCAAGTATAGGGTTTCCATCGTCTTCGATTTGGTTTTCAATGGTTTCAGTGATAAGCGGATTGATGGTATTTTCCAACATATCTAAATAAATGCCTCCATTTAAATTCCCATTAATAAACAATGGCCCAATCACTTTGTTTCCTAAAATGCCTGCCCATACATTAATGTTTTGGGGGTACTGAGTATGCCCTTCTACAAAAGCATGAGGATTTTCATTGCTCCAATACCTGCAGTTATGCTTATTAACAAATCCATTTAGATAAAATGTGCATTCATCACTGAAGCAGATATTCTTTACATGAATGGTATTATCATTAATCGCTGCAGTCATTTGTTCACAAAACTGAACTCGCCTATCGAAATCATCTTCGGTTAACTCTTGCAATATTTTCATTTTGAATGGATGAAATTTATGTAATTTAGTAACTGTGTGCACAGAGCCTAATGAAATACCAGTCGCATCAACAATTTTGATTTGGATTTATGGCAAAATGACCCAAAACTTCAACTTGAGCGGCTTCATCCAAAACTCTACGATGGTTACGTTTTTTATTTGCAACAGATCCAGTTGAGTAAATTTAGTAACAAGGTCCAAAACATACCTATGCGAAGTTATCTTTTCCGGATGTCTGGCGTTAAATGTAACGGCAGTTTGCCGAACACATTGATTTTGGGCACCATAAATTAAAATCATTTCCACTCTTTCCGCTAGTGTGTAAACCATTTTGGAAGTAAAATCTGAATCAATAAATTTATTTTCACTATCCCGAGATTGTCACAAAGGTAACTGACAGCAAATTAAATTGTTTCTTCCCTTAGCAACTATAAAAAACTAAACAGGTATAAGAATAAAAACAGTTCGCCCATGTTATCTGTGTTGATAAAAAGAAGGCGGTAAAAATTTTTCTAATTTTCTCGAAAACGAATCGACCGATTTTAAAAAATCAAACGTCAAAATAAAGCACTTTGAAAGACCTTTCAAACAAGCTATTCTTGCTACCCCTTGTCATTTAAAATTTTTAAGGGGATGACCCCGGGGGCCAGAGGGTAAAAGGGGGTGAAGTAGTTTTTGGTTAAAAAGTTGTCCCCTTTGGCAAATCTTTTGACGTGTCTCGGCGTTTTTTCTTTTAATCATTGGTTTTCGATAAATCCGTGGTGAGAAGTTTTCAAATGAATGTGAGTGTTTAATGTTTGTGTTCAAAAACAAAAAATGTGTGTATAAAATTTTACAATAAGTTACCAAATTCGATTAAATGTATAAACAATATAAGGGCTTGGAATAAAACTATTAAAAAATTATTAATTAGGCTTGAATCATATACGGTGAAAGAGTTTTTTGAACAGGATATGTAGTTTTTCTTTAATTTGTTTTTTTGATTACATCATTTCATTTGTATATTACTTGCTGTATGTAAGGGATATCATTTTGAAATAAAGAAGTATTATTATTATTATTAGGTTTCGAACCGTCATTGAAAGATTTCTGGCAACACTAGTCGCCACGTAGTGCCGTTTGCCGTAGTTTTCCATGGAAATGTTGAAAGGTCACCAGAATTTTTTCTTATTTAGACGTAGGCGTTTATTAAAATAAATATCTGAATTTTCATAAAATGAGGTACGCTGTGCCGGTTGTGATATGGATAACCAGGCAAAGAAATTTGATAGAAATATAAAGTGTTTCCGCTTTCCTATGGATAAAAACAAAAAATTAGAATAGATACGGTTTTATTTATTTTGTTAACATTTACTTCGTAAGTATTTTCAACTGAAGCTGATGAGGGTATATGCCTTCGAAACATGTATGGAAATTAAAATATAATTTATTTAACTACTGAAGCAGACTATGAGTTTCTTTAACTCTTCAGTATTTCACTCTACTGAGAGATGGACTATTTAAAAAATAGTTAACTATCGTCGTATTTTAGCTTTAATCATCGTTGTATATTCATGAATTAAGTATACCTAAATACAATGATATTATTGTTTCACTTCACATTTATTTATTTATTTATTTACAAAAATAGGGATACAACAGGCACTAAACCCAATAAAGCATCCACGTTGTGGTATTGGCTAGTGGAATATTTAATGCTTAAATTACGTATACATTAAATTATATTAACCTAAAATTCATTAACCTTTATAGCATTGATTTTACATATTTTTTAAATCTAATTATAGACATATCGAACATTTCCATCCCTAAAGAAAGCCTATTACATGCCCTAGTCGCTCTACAGAGAGGAGAATTTTTTCCAGAATTTGTATTTCTGAGTGGAATATTGAAAGTATTTTGAAGCCTTAAGTCCCTAACCGGAATATTAAAGCTTAACTTTGACCTCAGAGTTGGCGAATCAACAAGACCGTTCACCAACTTGTAGATCATAACTACATCGGAAACCACTCGTCTCTCAGTAAGTGGCATTACAGAAAATTTTTCCATTATAGGCTTATAGTTGCTATTGACTATAGCTATGTCTGTTTTTCGTGATAAGAACCGTAAAAATTTGTTTTGAATACTTTCCAGCCTTCGCTGGTAAACCGCGTACTGAGGGTTCCAAACAACCGATGCAAAACTAAGTTTACTAAATATAAACGCATAATACAAGTTTAGAACTGTTTGAGGATTATTAAAATTTAAACTATTTCTTATAATAAATCCTAAAAATCGATTACACTTATTGATAACCTGTTCAATGTGAGAGCTAAAAATTAACTTAGGTCCATTATAACACCCAAATCGCGTATTTCATTGACTGATTCGAGATCACTATTATTAATAGTATAACGAAAATTGTGTACATTCTTGTTTCTGGTAAACGTAATCGATACACACTTCCCTAGATTAAGAAATAAACTCTGACTTTCACAGAATCTTACCAAGGCATTAAGATCATCTTGCAGCAAATGGCAATCCCCTGGCACCCTGATTAATCGAAAAAATTTTAGGTCATCTGCGTACATCAAAAATGTAGAATATTTAAAACATTGCTGTATGTTATTAATGTATATTATAAAAAACAGGGGACCAAGGTGACTGCCCTGAGGCACACCAGACGGCACGTTAAAAGGTTTAGAATAGAAACCACCAACGGAGACCATCTGTCGTCTATCACTAAGATAGGACCAGAGAAACATACTATTAAATGGGTAAAACCTTTTAATACCTTTAAAGGAGAGGTAAAAACGCTAACAGCAATATAAATCTCCATAAGAGATTTAAAAATCACTCACCCGATAACGTCACACATCCCGCATTCATCGGCGTGGAATCTTACCAGTTTAGTTATTTATACTATACGCTAAACTCTGGAATCTATTTTCTCTCAGTTAAAAAACAATTATAATGAAACGAAATTAATTTAATTAATTTTGAAGGGAATTTTTAATTAACAATCGTCGATTTCTTATTTTAGAGGTTCCATGGCGTTTTGATTGTCTTTGGGATTTTTTTACGGAATCAAATAGTAGTGAGAACTGAAAAAGCCGAAAACAAATGTACTTATTTGACTAAAGTTGCCCCTCCCACAATCGAGACTCTTCATTTAACTTGTACCGGCTTAGAAGTGTTGGATGAAAACTTGGCAGAATTGATTGACGATAATACAAGTAAAGAGCAATTGGTCAAGTACAAAACTATTATCGCATCGCGGAATGTTAACTGGGCAAGAACGGTTACGAACGGAAAGGATTCTTCCCCATTTGAATATCTACCGGAGATGAACTTTAGCAATAATACGTGGCGTGAACTAAAAGAAGGTACATTCAAAGGTAAGCAACACTTTTCAGACACTTTTCATTTATTTATGGTTTAAAAGTGCTTTAATATGTTCAATAAAAAAATGTCGGTTTTAAAGTTACCTTAAAATAAACTAAAGTTCTTAAAGACCACTTATTCTTATGCAATGAATTTAATACACTCTTTAAATTAAAATAAATAAAACAATTTGCTCTTAATGCCCTATTGATCTTATACTGGTTTTATAATACTCGTGACATCTATTTTAAAACTAATTTGTGCTGAACTAACACCAATGTTTTGTAAACTTTTTAACTTATCCTACAAACAAGGAACGTTTCCATCGTTCTGGAAGACGGCGCGAGTCCACCCTATACCTATGATTCTCAAAGTACTTTGACAAGTATATTTGTTCTTTGGGTTTTCGGTCAATTCTTAATAAAGCGAGTTATCAAATTTGTGACGTTTCGGTTTATTTCATTTTAAACCATCATCAGACTACAATTAAAGGAAAACATTTCTTTAGTTTTTAAGGACATGATTTGTGAAATATGATGGGAAAACATTTAGTTTATAGCAATCTAATTATAATAAAAACATACCTACCTTATGTAATTGCACTATCACAATCACTTTAACATATTTACTTATTATGAAGATGTTGTATCACCCTAGGTATAATTGTAACTAATTTCTATTTTAAACTACTTTACTGTGTTCTTGGTTTTTCTTAATCTATGGGTTTTCCAGGCGGTTTATGGCTTTCTTTTGATGGTAAAAATTTGCATTTTATTATTTAATTAAATTACTATAGTTACAACTTAGATTATCAGTGTCGGTACGGAAATTTAATGTGTTTGTATTATTTTTTTTTTTATATGAATCATTTCTTTAATGTTACCATCAAAAGAAAGCCATAAACCGCCTGGAAAACCCATAGATTAAGAAAAACCAAGAACACAGTAAAGTAGTTTAAAAAAGAAATTAGTTACAATTATACCTAGGGTGATACAACATCTTCATAATAAGTAAATATGTTAAAGTGATTGTGATAGTGCAATTACATAAGGTATGTTTTTATTATAATTAGATTGCTATAAACTAAATGTTTTCCCATCATATTTCACAAATCATGTCCTTAAAAACTAAAGAAATGTTTTCCTTTAATTGTAGTCTGATGATGGTTTAAAATGAAATAAACCGAAACGTCACAAATTTGATAACTCGCTTTATTAAGAATTGACCGAAAACCCAAAGAACAAATATATTTGAACAAACGGTCAGGAATCAATACTACCTTGACAAGTATATTTTAAGTGCAATGAGTTTTAATAAATAAATTTAAAGATGCCTTGAAGGTTGGTTGGTTTTAATGTAATTAGTTTTAAAATTTAGTCTGGAAGACCATTTAAGATGGACCCTTCTTGACTAGAAACTGCTTATGATAGTCATCAGGCTGTCATGAAGTTCATTTAGGTTTAGTCGAAATTTTATTGTAACGACCTTGGAGATCGCAATAAGAACATTAGTGTTACTTGGGAAGGAGATGTTTTTATCGTACGTAAAACCACAAGAGCGGATAAACATATATTCTTTACGAAAACTAGATCGCTTAGAAATTTAACGACAACAAACGAACTGATAAAAACGCGACCCAACTAGCATCAAAGTTGTGTGACTGATTGACACTGCTACGACGACTTGTTTTTTGTTATTTCCATTTTACTTATAAAGGACTTTCGAATTAATTTTTTAATGTTCCTTGGATCTTAATTCTGTATCAATAATTATACACTAGGAGACTTAATACCATCAAGAGTTACATTAATATTTTCATTTAAGAAAGGTACATTATTTTTACTACCAAAAAGCATTAAAAAGGCTTTAAAGGGTGTTTAATTTCAAGTTATGTTCTGAACAAAGCTGTTTTAATATAGACAAATGTTCATTAATTAAATTAGACACGATAAGATAATCATTAAGATCAAAATGAATGTAAATCTGTGTGTAAGATATCGGATGAGGAAATTATGAAAAGAAGCGGTCCAAGGATAGATCCCTGTGGCACGCCTGAAAGAATTTGAACTAATGTCATTAATTGACCCTATATTACATGATTTTAATGATCTTCATGTTTTTCTAGGATTCTTTTCGGCACAAATTGAATTTAAGTAATTTCTTTTTCTCTTCGAACTTCAGAAAGTACATATCATATGAACTGACATATTGTTTGGATAGAGATATGATAGATGGACTAAATGTACATTGTTTTAGTTGAAAGAGAGAGATATCAAAATATGTTTAAATCATGATGATGGGAGTAAGTCCCATATTGGTCTCAATTACCATACATTTAATATCTTGGAACGGTAGTGCAACGTCAGAATGTTATTATGTAGAAATGAAATATAACTGCTTGTAGTGTTTCAGAATTTTTTATTCAGTTTCCTGGCACGTGTTTCGACCTTTTCAGGTCATTTTCGAAGGAGTACAAAGACTAAATTAAAATGGGATTTTACAGGGGTATTTATGTTATGGCTGAAAAGAGTTGTAAATGGTAATAGACTTAATTACTGGATTTTTTTCCCATGTTTAAATACAGGGTGGATACATTTTAATCTTATATTATTTAATTTAATATAATCACAGTGTTGGAAATTAGGTTAGCTCTTGAGGGTATTTCTGCCTGATTGTTGACAACATACATTTGTTTTTTAAGGCCTTTTTAATTGCTAGATATTCTAATAGGTTTAATTTTTTGCTTCTTCCTTTGATATATAGCGGTTTTATTTTGTTAGAAATAAAATGGTTTTGTTCTAGGCAAAGGTCTGATAGTCCTGCTTTATTCTATTTTTTTAAAATGGATGTTTTATGTTCTTTGAGTCTGGTGTTGACGTTTCTGCCGGTTTGACCAATATAGACGGCATCGCAGTTGTCACAGTTTATTTGGTAAACTCCGCTATTTGAGAGTTTGTCTTTAGTTTCTATGTTAGCATTGACTATATGTCTGCCTAAATTGTTTCTATTGACTTGTATGGGTGTGAGGTTGAGATTTTTTAGTTTTTTATTGATTTTTTGGCTGGTGTTTCCAGTATACGTGATTGCACAGTATTTATTATTTGTTCCGGGTGGCCGTGGTAGAGTAATTTTTTGGTTTTTTATCTCAGTTTTTTTTTAAGTAATTGGTCTATATAGTTTCGTCGAGTAAACGTTGTCTGTAGCTATTGTTCTAATTATATGAAGTTCTTTTTTATAATCGTAGTCTGTTAGGGGTATATTGATTAATCTGTGAAGCATGCTATTGAACGCGGCTAGTTTCGTTTGTTGTGGATGTCTAGAGTCCGCTGGAATGACGGAATCGGTAGTAGTAGGTTTTCTATAGATTTGAAATGTTAATTTATTATTTGATGGTTTATTCTCAGGTCTATTAAGTTAATGGAGTCGTCAGTTTCTTTTTCTAGTATAAATTGGATTTTTTCGTTTATATTATTGAGTAGTTTTAGGAATTGGTGTAGTTGTCGAGCCGTGGCGATCCAGATACAAAACACATCGTCTACATATCGACGACAAAATTGTATGTTTTTGATTAATTGATTTTTTAAAGTAAACAAATTGTGTTCGAAATTCGTCATGAATAATTCGGTTAACATGGGTGATAAGCATGATACAATAAACTAAAGGTAGGATATCTAACCGTCCCAATTTCGTCTGCCGTGCGCAGTGACGTCACTGGCGAGTAAGTTTTAAATCTCTTATGGAGGTTTACATTGCTGTCATCGTTTCTAACTCTTTTTTAAATGTATTAAAACGTTTTAAGCATGTAATGGTATATGAAATGAAAGAATAATATATGACGAGTATTTACGTATATTAATTTCATAGAAATATAACCACTAAAAAAGAAAAGATATCAGACAAATTTTTCTCGCCATTTGAGCCGGCGACAATAGCCGAAGCATGCCGAAAGCTGCTCGCCGACCACTGCTGGTTTTGAAACAGTGTTGCCAAACTTTTACAATTGTAATAGATCCACTACTATTTTAACATTCTTGTTGTGTGGCTCCCCATATGAAATTTATGTTCAATCTGGAGGGACCACCTCCAGCTCCGTAAGAGATTTAAAACTTGCTTGCCAGTGACGTCACAAGCCACGTGATCATCGGCGTGCAATCATACCTATAGTTACTTATACCATGGGTGATAAGGGGGAGCCCATTGGTAGTCCCTTTTTTTGTAAATAAAATTTATCGTCAAACCTGAAATAACTTTGGTCTATGCATAAGTTGGTAAGTGCAATTATTTCGTGTATGTTAGTTGTAGTTCCACATTTGGTTAGTTTTTTGTGTATGATGTTTTTAATTTCAGTTGTTGGAATGGATGTGAAAAGGCTCTTGACATCGAACGAAACTAGTATAGCATTGTTGGGTATATTTATGTCTTTAATTTGTTCCATGAAGTCAAATGTGTTTTTTATTGCGTATTGGAGGAACAATCAATGATTGTTGGAAGATAATTGTTGAGGAATTGACATAATATGTATGTGGGGGCATTTATATAAGATACGACTGGTCTTATGGGTATGTCAGTTTTATGTATTTTAGATTGTCCGTTCAATCACGTATACTGGAAACACCAGCCATCTCTAAAAAACTAAACAATCTCAACCTCACACCCATACAAGTCAATAGAAACAATTTAGGCAGACATATAGGCAATGCTAAAATAGGAACTAAAGACAAACTCTCAAATAGCGGAGTTTACCAAATAAACTGTGACAACTGCGATGCCGTCTATATTGGTCAAATCAGACCATTGCATAGAACAAAACCATTTTATTTCTAACAAAATAAAACCGCTATATATCCAAGGAAAAAGCAAAAAATTAAACCTATTAGAATCTCTAGCAATTAAAAAGCCTTAAAGAAAAAATGTAATGTTGTCAACAATCAGGCAGAAATACCCTCAAGTGCTAACCTAATTTCCAACAGTGTGATTATACAAGATTAAATAATATAAGATTAAAATGTATCCACCCTATATTTAAACATGGGAAAAAACCCAGTATAAGTCCATTACCATTTACAACTCTGTTCAGCCATAACATAAATACCCATGTAAAATCCCATTTTAATCTAGTCTTTGTACTCCTTCGAAAATGACCTGAAAAGGTCGAAACACGTGTCAGGAAACTGAATAAAAAATTGTGAAACACTACAAGCAGTTATAGGGAAACCCGGTTTCACCAAGAATGTAGTCCAGCTCAAATTAATTATATGTCAGAATGTTAGTTCCAACGACCATGCAGGCACGTAATCGTTACCACAAAATTATTCCCCATTTTGGTAACAACGTGGTGCAGAACGGTTGCCGATACTAGTAGAAAAATATCTATATTATACGTAGCGACCACTAAAGTTGCTAGTTGGGGACAGCGAAGCTGGATCGCTCTTATCTATAGTTTAGTTTGTTCGTTTGTGCGTGTCGTAGAAGAAAAATTTTAACAATTTTTTTTATTTCCAGGATTCGAGAACCTGGAAATGTTATATTTACGCAACAATCAACTTTCCCTGTTGCATCCCAAGTGTTTCTTCCCTTTCCTAAAACTATGGTGGCTCGACTTATCCAGGAACAACTTGACAACCTTGCACACAAATATCTTCATGAGGTTAATAAAACTGGAACGATTATCGTTGGACTACAATCAAATTAAAAAGATCGAGAATGGGACTTTTACAGGATTGCAGCAATTATCGTTCCTAAATTTAGCCAATAATAGATTGGAAAATATTGAAGCGGACATTTTCAACGTTTTGGGAGGTTTACATATTTTAATACTAAACAATAACAATATTAAAACGATTACGAGTGAGTTTCAGTTAGAAAAAGTTACGGTAATTTCTCTGATTCAGAATCACTTAGTTTTTTTATCGCCCGATGTTTTCGATGATTGTGTAGAGTTAAATTTTATTCGATTATCGGGAAATAAATTACGTCGTCTGACTGATAGACATTTCAACAAATTAAGCAAATTAAAAGAGATATCTGTGGATAAAGAAGCTATTTCTAATAATAACTTTCCGAAAGAAACTAAATACAAAGTTACAATATTAGAATAAGATAATGAAGTTGCCCTAACGAGTTAAAGTTAAGTCACGCGGTGGATTACACTTTTGTTTTGTTGAAGGTACCTAATATAAAAAGAGTTCGTTTTCTATGGATTAGTTCCATCACCTGTAGTAAATATACTGTTCCGACCAATCAAATTGTTTCATTTGCATCATTCAGATGTGATTATACCGATAAAATTTCCATCTTCCTTACAATTGATAAAACTTTCTTATGCATTTCTAAGTAGACTGAGTACTAGAGAATAGTGGTGAGCGATATTTCACGAACTGTTATTTAATCACTGATATCGACAAATCACAGGTAGTTACAGTTCCTTAGCAGCTGTGGTGACCACGAAAAAGACTTTACGCAATTTTATTAAAGTTAAAATAAATATGGAATAAATTTCAGATTAAAATTAGAATAAAACTTTTTTATTAAATATGAAATAAAAAAAAAATTAGCAAATTAAGAAAAATTCGGAAACTTTTATAAAAAATTATGAAGTAAAATATTTAAAATAAAAAAATAAAAATAAATGAAAATTATTTAAATAAATTTCAAATGGTTTAAATATTTAAATAGATTAAAATTTTTATCAAAATTTAAATGAATAAAATCGGAATTATTTGAAAATATCAAGAAAGTCCAGAAATCGGGAAAAATCTCAATAAAAATTCGAAAAAAAAATCGGGAAAAATCAAATTAACGCGGAAATAATTTATAGAAATTTTTAGGAAAATTTTAAAATAAAGACTTACGTTTATTTTCCCAAAAGAAAATAATCCAGAAATTGCACAACACTTCAATTTCCACTTTATCATTGCACTTGGTCGGGTGAACGGATTAGAGACGCGAACGCGGACACGACATAACTAAACCGCGAAAAAATTGCGCGATGACCGATGAAGCCTACCCCCTCTCCTTAAAAGAAAGGATTTTCACCCCATTTTTTAACACGTAGACACGGAATTAACCGGTTGAATCTGGAAACGGTCGACCTAAAAACGCAGGTGTTCGATAGGGGGTCTGATAATGCAACCCTATGACTCATTGCCACCCAGGGAGGACGCGTGGGTCGGTTCCTAGAAATAAAGGGGGAAATGAACACCTATGACCTAAAAAGGGTAAAATTAAGCGACTTTCGCTCTTAAAGACCAATAAATAACCGGAAAATGACACTTATTCCCGGAAGTAAGATGAATCATAGGTAATAAAACTGTCACGGAGGGATCTTGGGATGGAAAAGTGGGCGGAATACTGAGTACTTAAGCGCGAAAAATTCAACACTAGATTAGTCAATTGGCGGAAGTGGAATCTATGTTTAACGCGGAACGGAGTAAAGTGATAAGTGACAAGTGAATTAATTGGCATAAGAAAATAATGCCAGAAAGCTTATTGTGAATTAAGTGACGGAAAAATCGTGATTTTTGGTAGAAAAATATTTTAAATTGGAAGTAATTGTTTGTGGCCAATAAGTTAGAAAAATCCGCTGTAAGAGAAGTTTTAAGAATAAGTTGACTCCGTAATAGTATAAGAATTGTGATGTCAAAAGGTATTAATGTTTTACCGAGATAAATTGTCGAGAGTGTCGTCTCGTATCCGGTAATCGTAATTGAGATTGAGATTATTGTAAGAAAATTTGGTAACGAAATAAAACAAGTGTATGTTAAAACTGAATAGTGTGCTTTTGATTGATAAGGAGATCAGGATTAAATAATCTCGAGTTGATGACAACTAAGTAGGCAAGTTCAGGTCATAATTCCATTTTCTAAGAATAAAATAAAGAAACGTAGTCAGGTTTGCTAGCACAGGAATCTTTCGAATCCCGCAAAAGTTTTCTATTATAGCCAGTAGTATAGTATTAAGAAATTAGACCGCTCGGATTTCAACAACAACCTGCGATACCGGACGTTGCAACTGGCAACAGGTTTCCCTTCTAAAAATACAGAGTGCGCCCAATAACAAAGGCTGGGCACGCTTTTGGTGGGCTGGGTGCAATACAGCAATAAAAAGCGCGATGTCATCACAGTTTAAACAAATCACTTTTTAGTACATATTTCACTTTTACTAATCATTAAACCTATCTTTTTGTTTAAAATTTATTCCCATGGGGTTGCCTTGTTGTAACACCATAATAAATACATTTATTACATTTGCCTTAATCGGCCTTATTGTCAGTGGCGGTTCTTCCACAGGAGCACATGCGCACGTGCACCCCCAAAACAAAACGAATAAAAAATATTAATTTATATTCATTGAATATTATTTATCGTATAAAGTCCGACCCTCCCTAATATTTTATCGTACCGTTAAACTAAAAAAGACTGACCCTCCCTAATATTTTATCATCCCGTCAAACCAAACTGTATAGATCCGGCAACCGTGTCTCGGTCGAGGTAAATGACGATTATGACGAGACTTGCTCGCACGTGCGATTAAGTAATGCAGTATCTCTGTAGTAACAGGTGGCGGGTGGCAGCGGGGGATAGCGAGGCTATGGCGATTTAACATGGAAAAGGCGCACAGTTATTGTTGTCTGTTCGTACATCTAGTTAGAAATTCGAGCGTGTATGTATTAATTTTTTAATATTATATATTTATCAAGTTAAAATGAATAGTTGATGGTGGATTATTTAAGAAATAACTTTAGCTCTTTGAGTTTGGAGCAAAAAATTGAAGTGGAGAGCGCGGGAACACCTAAATCCGAAATTAATTTAACGCAGCCCAGACAGAGGATAAATCTAGGGACTTTATTATAAAGTTTAAAAATGAAATATATGAAAAAAAAATGTGTAGAGGGTATTCCAAACTTTAATGAGGCTGTTATTGATCAATTTTCTACAATTAAGAACCGAAGACTGAACTTTCCGTTTAAGCACTATTGTGTAGGGTCGATAAATGTTGTGAATTTCGATAAATGATACTCGATATGATTTTAAACCATTTTATTTAAGGATTTAAACTAGAAAACACTGAAAATATAAAGAATGGCAACTTGTCAGTCTCGTGGCTCGATTCGTTCTCGTCATAAAACAGTTAACCATTGTTCTCGTCTTCGTTGCGCCTAATGACGTAGCCGTAGATGGCGTAGTGGTGTTAGACATCATTGGGTTTTTTTGATAACTCGTAGATGGCGGTAGTAGTATTGGACATCATTCGGTTTTCTTGATAGCTCGTAGATGGCTTTAGTAGTATTAGTAGTGGACTGTATAAATATTGTTACGAGGGTTGCATGCGACGACGTTAAGATCCGACAGCTATACACACTAAGAAAACCTTTCTTATTTTCCAAAAGTTGTATTTCCTTGTGTAAAATAAAAAAATAAATAAAAATATGTTTTACCTAACGCATTTTCTTATTATTTTTTTTCTTTTTGCATTTAAAACGCCTAGAAAGTAATTGTTTGATCGTTACACAAAAATAAAATTTTAAAAATAATTTCACCATACCTACTTGTGAACCCCCTCTATCATAGGTCACGAGCTGCCACTGCTTATTGTGTTGTACCAACACTAATTGGGTTAAAATAATAAAGGCCATTTTCGCATATCACCGTTAGAATAACATGGGTGATACGGGACTTCGTGCCTTATTGGTAAAGATTAAGCAATAAAAGTGATTTTAGCATATGATCATAAGAATGACATGGAGGATACTGGACTTCGTGCCTTATTGCTTTGTGGTGGATTTTCTCAAATCAAATCTCAAATGACATCTCATATAGACAGTGGCGTATCTACCGGTGTTCCATGTGTGCGAAGAACACGGACTAGGCCCCAAGAGGGGCCCGGGAACGCCGGTAGGGGACAGTCTCAAGAATAATTTTCTATTAATTATTTTTTCCATCTCCCAGTGGAGTGAAAAGTGAAATTATAAAGAGGAAAAGAAATTCATAGTCTGCTCCAGTAGTTCAATAAAATTTCAGTATTTAATTTCCATACATGTTTCGAAGTAACTTCATCTTCAGTGGAAAAATTATAGATAAACTTTTTACATACTGTAAAACAGGAAAAACATATTTAAGCATTTTTTATGTCAAGAGGGAAATTATGATTTCGAAAATATTAAAAAGGTTTACGGAAAGTTCAGAAAATTAAGGTAAAAAAAGTGTAAAATATCTCACCTTGTGTGGCAGAAAAAGAAGAAAAAATTTTATATATATGAAAGTTCATTAATAAAGTAAATATATTACTGAAAAAAGAATCTAAGAGAAAAGCATTGTAGTTTTTATTTGATTTTTCGAAAATAACCAAAAGTAATTTTCAAAAAAGGCAAAATTAAAGGGATGAGCCCCCTCTATTTTGGAATCGGTTTGCATGCCCCATCATGTCCGTTTATTTTTGCCCTTTCTGAAAATTATTTTTGGATATTTTCCAATGATAAAATTAAAAACTATGATGTTTTTTCTATAGATTAATTTTTCATTTTATTCAGTAATTTATTTAATTTATTAATGTAACAAAAAGGAACTGAATTGTTTATGTCTTGAATTTATATAAATTACTATATTTTGTTATCTGTTTATAATTTTTCTTTTTAAAGGCCTCGGTGCCAGTTCTTGTAACTGTTTTGAGGTTGTAAATAAATTATTTTTGGAAAAGAAAAATATATAAAAATTTTTCTGCTACAAATGGTAAGATATTTTACACTTTTTTCTTCTCCCTTAATTTTCATAAACTTTCTTAATGTTTCATAATTTTCCTCTTTACATAAAAAATGCTTAAATATGTTTCTCCTCTTTCACAGTTTGCTTCGAAACGTATATGGATATAGTGGAGCAGACTATGAGTTTCATTTCCTCTGAATATTCTATTTGATTTGGGGCCCGACAAAATTTTTGCACACAGGCCCGTGCCTGCGTTGCTACGCCTCTGCATATAGACCTACTATTTAAAATGTGATTCCGTGAAGTTGTCAGGTCGTTATTTGGAACTTGACTGTGACTTCTGAATCTTGAACTTGAAACCGTGAAATGAAAATGATTGTAATATTCGAAAGATTAGCGAGCTCTGGGCATTCTTTAAAGAAAGAGGCTAAGTAATAAGAAAAGTTAAAGGATTAACGATTCTATTCTTAAATTTCGTTTTGGGTGGGATCATACATGGAAAAGTTACGAAAAGTAATACTCTGCCGCGTCTTTTTCGTGTTAAATTGATGGTTGGGGGGGGGGGGGGGTCATGACCTCCCTGGATCTGCGCTTGGTTCTTTTAGTAGTAAAGTAGTGTGTATAAGTAAATAATAAATAATTTAAATCCATCGACCATCACACACTAATTATTTTACGATGCGCGCAATATTCTCTTACGTATATTACCTAGTTAATATCTCGCTTAGCAGTGATAATAGTATATTAAGATACAAGTTTCATAAGACATTCTCTTAGAGCACGCGTATAATTTAGAAAACGACCCGCGAAGCGGGGAGTTTTCTAAAGTACAAGTGCTCTAATTGTCTTATGAACCCTGTATTTTATACTACTTTTTCTATTTGGGTCTTTAAAGTCCGAAAAACCAGAAAAATATGGTAGATTTTTTCCATTTGAATTAATATTTTCTTTTTGGGTTGGCAATACTTTTACAATTTAATAAAATATTACAAGTATCAAAAATCTAGAAAAACTATTAAAAAGAACATGCAAAACTTTGAGTTATGGTGCGAGCAGAACAAAGTTCAAAATATTGAACAAAATAATAAATAATTATTATTGAAGAAAATATTGTGTCGACACAGAATCTGACAGGAATGACAATTAATGCCCATGAAATGTCTACAGTAAGTATAAATATGTATATACAGTGAGTCCCAGAAGAAATGTCTAAATTCATTTAAAATTCAGCGGTAAGTTTTTTCAAAAAACGCTCGTACCCGTCGATTTTGATTTTTTAATTTTTTTTTTGTGGTAATTTCATGTATACAGGGTAGCTCAAAAATAAGTTACGACCATCAACTTCATTTTTTCAAATGAAAACATATATTTTTTATTTCATTTTTGAATTTTGCATTGGATTCTAAGCATGTTTCATGTACCATGTCCTATACATAAACTCAACAGTTATTGAAAAAATTAGGATTGAACATATCATTTAGGGAATCCAACGATCTATCAAATCTTCTGGGCTCCATAATAAGTAAGAGTGTACTGTCTCACTGTCACCGTTTATTTCCATAGAAACTGTATGACAATTTTATTTCAAATAAGTATAATTATTGTCAAGCGTAGTTTCAAAGTTGCGGTTTTCACAATAATGGTGAAGTTAACGGAACGGGAAAAAATTGAAATTCTATGCATGGTTGGGTTTGGTGATAAAACACGTACTCAAATAGAAACAGCCCAATAATTTAATGAAATCCATCCTGATCGTCCTCCCATATGTCAAAATATGGTGAGTAGAATAGAGGCTAAGTTTAGAGAATTCGGTCATGTTAGAGATTTGCCTAAATCTGGTCGTCCTACTTGAGATGAAAATGAACAACTTGACGTTTTGCTTTCCTTGGAAGAAAATCAATGTACTCCCCTGTCGCACATTGGGGCCGATTTACACATGCCGAAATCTGTTGTTCGCCGAGTAGTTCAAAAGCACAAATATCACCCATACAAAGTTATTCCAGTGCATGAGTTATTTGAAGATGATTTCGATAGGCGAAGTGAGTTTTGCGGACGCATGCAAAATATGTGCAATCTAGATAATAATTTAGTAAAAAATATTATTTTTTCGGATGAAGCTACGTTCTATTTGAATGGTAATGTGAACAGACAAAATTGTCGATATTGGACAACAGAAAATCCGCATTGGATGATAGAGGTTCACAGCCAGTACCCTAAGAAAATAAATGTTTTGTGTGGATTCGTACGCGAAAGAGTAATTGGTCCATTTTTCTTTGAACAGTCTTTAACTGGACAAGTATATCTCGAATTTCTCCAACTAGAATTAATTCCAGCATTAGTGGCTTTATTTCCGAATCCATTGGATCCAGACTCCCCTGACGAAGAACTGATATTCCAACAAGATGGTGCTCCTCCGCACTATGCGGCCACTGTGCGCACATTTTTGGATGAAACCTTTCCCAATCGGTGGATTGGAAGGAGAGGACCTATCGAATGGCCTGCTAGGTCGCCAGACCTAACTCCGCTGGACTTTTTTTTTGTGGGGTTACCTCAAATCAAAAGTATTTGTTAACAGGCCAAACAATATGCAGGAGTTGAAAGAAAGGATCCGAAGAGAAGTGCGTGTCATAACTCCGGAAATGGTTGGAAACGTGCAAAGTTTATTGATCGTCTTTGATATTGTCAAGCCGTAAATGGCGCACATTTTCAACATTTAATTTGATTTTGTTGTGTTTTTTTTTAATAAACAGGTCTTACTTATAGATATGTTCAATCCTAATTTTTTCAATAACTGTTGAGTTTATGTATAGGCATGGTACATGAAACATGCTTAGAATTCAATGCAAAATTCAAAGTTGATGGCCGTAACTTATTTTTGAGCTACCCTGTATACATGAAATTACCACAAAAAAAAATTAAAAAATCAAAATCGACGGGTACGAGCGTTTTTTGAAAAAACTTACCGCTGAATTTTAAATGAATTTAGACATTTTTTCTTCTGGGACTCACTGTATAGCCTATTCATATTATAATTGTTTCATTGCGTAGGTTCCTAAAGTTATCCCTAGAAATAATGTTTTTATCCAAAATAAGCTTATCTAATTTGCTTAATTTAAGGAAATAACTTTCCGACAAACCTTGCAAATTATTTCCAGAGAAATTAATGACAAATAACCTTTTACAATCTTCGAAAATGTCGCTCGATAAAGTAACCAATTTATTATTATACATCGAAATAAACTCTACTCGTTCTAATTGAAATTTACCTGTGACCGTTCTAATATTGTTATTGTCCAGTTCTAAAATTTCTAGCTTTCTCATAACGTTAAATTCGCTTGTGTCAACATATTCCAAACTATTATAAGATAAGGTTAAAAACAATAAATGATCCAATCCGGTGAATGCTCCATGCTCCATACTTCCGATATGATTGCGTTCCAATTTCAAATATTCTAGTTGGTTTAATTTCACGAATATATTTGTGGCCAGGGTTGTCAAGTCATTTTTGGATAAGTCGAGCGTACGTAGCTTCTGGAGCGGGAAGAAACACCTGGGATGTAACACTTCGAGTTGATTGCCGGGTAAATTTAAACTTTCCAGATTCTTCAATCCTGGAATCGTAAAAAATAATGTTAAAATTGTTGTTTTGCGAAATGCACGGATCTATATTTTTTTGTTCTAATTAAATTTATCATATAAAGTTAAAATAACCAAAAGGCAATAGTTGGGTCTGATGGTATTCAGTTCACGCCTTGTGCCTGTGCCTTGAAAATGAAGTATCTATACCGGGTCGACAAACGAAACGCGAGATTAAATCGTTATCAAAGAACTTATCAGCAATACTGAAACTGCATGAGATATTGGATTAAAAGCGGCATGTTTTAAAAATATTTTACATTATACAGGGTGGCCCAAAAAAGTGTGATAGCATAAAGTTATTATTGTAATTGTTGTAATTTAAAACTAAAGAAAAAGATTTTGCAGTCCTGAATAAAAAAATTTAAAAAAACAATCCAGAATAAATTTTTTTAACCTCGGCATGGGGTGAAATTTATGACAAGAGATCTAGAGATACTATGAATCTAATTGCGTTTATCGATTTTATACAGGATGTTCATAATAAGCTTTCAAAAACGCCACATTTTAAAATAATTTTTCTCAAGTTTTTCAAAAGGAACACCCTGTATATTATTTAGCTATTTGACGTAGAATTCATAGACAATCTTTTTTTCTAATACAAGTATATAGGTACGTTATACAGGGTGCTGATAAAGTCTGGAATAATCGATTTTTCTTGAAAACGCAAAACTTTTTCGAAAAACGCTCGTACCCGTCGATTTTATTTTATTCTTTGAAATTTTTTGGCGTTCTTCAATATTATACCGGATGCGCCAAAAACGCTAGGCAAGTGTCAACTTCACTTTTTCAAATAGAACACCCCTTTTTTTCTCCAATATTCAGATTCCTCTCTAAACTCTAGACAAGTTTCATATAACATATTGTATGGCTAAAGTCAACAGGAATTGAAATACAGGGCCCACAATAAAAATCAAGGTATAATTTTAAGGTCTAGGTATTTACCTTCTTACCGGTTTCTACATAATAACTTAGTTACGTAAATGTCAAAACATTTAATATTTACTCCAAAGTTGTCACTTTTACCCATAAAAATGTTTCTAACGGAAGCTGAGAGAATCGAAATATTAATAATAGTAGGATGTGGAGATCGAAAGAGAACACAAATAGAAGTTTGTGAGTATTTTAATGATAAATATCCAAATAGAGAACACATAAATCAGGCAACTGTTTCCAAAATTGTTAAGAAGTATAATGAAGTTGGTCACGTTAAGGATAAACCTAGAAGTGGACGACCTAAAATTTCCGACGATGTCAAACTTGATATTCTAGTTTCGTTGGAAGAGAGACCACATTCGAGCACAAGAAGCATTTCTCAAAATGTTCAAAATATCCACGATTCAACGGTGGCAAAGTTCCTGAAAAAGGAAAAATGGCATGCATATAAATGTCAAGGAGTACAGGAACTTTTGGAAGGCGACCCTGACAGAAGGAATGAGTTCTGCGAAATTCTCATGGATAATTACTTGATTAACGATGCATTATTTCCGAGTAACATAATTTTTTCCGATGAGGCTACTTTTTTCTTGGATGGCATGGTAAATCGTCAAAATTGCCGGTATTGGTCCAGCGAAAATCCCCATTGGTTCCGAGAAATTCATACCCAGCGGCCGAGAAAAATTAATGTATGGGCAGGAATAATTCGGGATACTGTTATAGGACCCTATTTTTTTGAGGAAAATTTGACTGGCCAAAGATATTTGCAGTTTCTTGAAGAAGACCTCGCTCCAGCGTTGATTGCCCTATTTCGCGATCGGAACATTCCTGACTCACATGATACAACTATGTGGTTTCAGCAGGATGGTGCACCAGCCCACTATTCGGTCGAAGTCCGTAGATACCTGAATGAGTTATTTCATCATCATTGGATAGGTCGACGGGGTGAAATAGAGTGGCCTGCGAGGTCCCCCGACTTAACGCCATTGGACTTCTTTCTGTGGGGCTATATTAAGGAAAGGGTTTACAAAAATAAACCAGAAGATATTGATGTTCTCAAAACGCGTATAACAACAACCATAAGACAAATTACCCCAGAAATTGTACATAATGTACAGTTAGAATTTGTTGAGAGATTGGGACATTGTAGAGCCGTAAATGGACACCATTTTCAACACTTACTCAAATAATTTTTTAGATTGTTCACTGTATTACTAATTTCCTGTTAGAATTTTTTTTCTAGCCTAAGTATTTGTCATGGAAAACAAGCTTTAAAATTATACCTTGATTTTTATTGTGGGCCCTGTATTTCAATTCCTGTTGACTTTAGCCATACAATATATTATATGAAACTTGTCTAGAGTTTAGAGAGGAATCTGAATATTGGAGAAAAAAAGGGGTGTTCTATTTGAAAAAGTGAAGTTGACACTTGCCTAGCGTTTTTGGCGCATCCGGTATAATATTGAAGAACGCCAAAAAATTTCAAAGAATAAAATAAAATCGACGGGTACGAGCGTTTTTCGAAAAAGTTTTGCGTTTTCAAGAAAAATCGATTATTCCAGACTTTATCAGCACCCTGTATACAGACGTTTTCGAAATAATTGTAATTATCATAAATTATGTTGTTTAAATAGTTTTTATTGTTATAGGCCAGGGGTCTACAACCTGCGGCTCGCGAGCCACATGCGGCCCCGTGACACGCGTCGTTACTGTCGTCAGTCCGTCGAAAGCTCTCGAATGACGCCGTCGTCGGATGTTTCTATGTAGGTATTAATTCGTTTTCGACGCAAGACAATTTGGCGTCTTCACCAGTGCTTTAAAAAATAAAATAGAATACAAATTACCTGGCTGTGACCAGCGGTCCGTAACCTACGGCTCGCGAGTCGCATGTGGCTCTTTCGATGTCAAGTTGTGTCTCTTTCGATATCAAATTGAGGCCGTTAGTGGCTCTTTAAAACCTGAGAAATTGTGTAAATTATAACATTTGGCTCTTTCGTCTCAAAAGACCCCTGTTATAGGCGACTAGACTAATAATTGTAAGCTAAAATAAATGTTCAAAATAGCTTCCTTTTTTTTTACTAAGAGTTTATCTTATTTTAGTTATTTCGAAATAAACTTTAAAAGCAAAAGTAGCAAAATGTAAGCTTTTAAAATTTATATCGAAATAACTAAAATACGGTAAACTCTAAGAGTAAAAGGAAGCTAGTTTGAACATTTACTCTAGTTTAAAGTTATTAGCCTAGTCGCCTATAACAACATTTCCCAATAAAAACTCTATTTAAACATCATAATTTATGATATTTACAATTATTTCGAAAACGGCTGGATATAACTTATATGCTTGTATTACAAAAAAAGATTGTCCATGAATTCTACGTCTAATAGCCAAATAATATAGAGGGTGTTCCAATTGAAAAATTTGAGAAAAATTATTTTAAAATGTGGCGTTTTTGAAAGCTTATTATGAACACCCTGTATAAAATAGATAAACGCAATTAGATGCATAGCATCTCTAGACCTCTCTGCCGAGGTTAAAAAAATAGTTCTGGATTGTTTTTTTTAATTTTTTTTATTCAGGACTGCAAAACCTTTTCTATAATTTTTAATTTATTTCTCCGAAACCACAAAACCAAATTAAATAAAATTGGAGGCACTTAAAAACGATACCAATACGAACCTAAATATGCAATAAAATACTGGGTGTCCCTTTTAAAAAAATATAACTTTATGCTGTCTTTCTCACTTTTTTGGGCCACCCTGTATAATGTAAAATATTTTTAGAACATGCCGCTTTTAATCCAAGACCTCAAGCTGTTTTAGTATTGTTGATAAGTTCTTCGATAACGATTTAATCTGCCGTCCCCGCTTCGTTTGCGGACCCGGTATATCATCAAATTACATACTTACTTTCAACAATTAGGGTGTTTTAATATTCTAAAGTTCGATAAGCAATTTTTAAAAATAAACAAACAATAAATCGCTCCTATATTATTGCTAAAATATAAATTTTTGCCGATGAATATCTAGGGTCATTATTTTACAAACCGCACGCTTTTTAACAGTGACATTTTAGAATCTTCCGAAATTAATGGTACACCGGAAAACTGCAGACTACTTGGGTAAAAATATTACGATTTGGCTATATTTAGTTTAGTCAACAGCTGGTAATAACCAAGATACAGGGTGTCGAAGTAAAAATTTAATTTTCGATTTTCCTAAGTAACTTATTTCTGAATCAATATTTTTGAACAAAATTTTGTCATTAGGGGTTTTTGCGGCAAGGAATTTGAATTTGTTAATATGTTTAATGTAGATTTTAGGGGGCGCTCTCTGCGGTACTCTGTATATATAAAAAGAAGTGTAACTATTTTGGGTCTTAGTATAATTATGTTTTTATCAAAAATCTCAATTTTCCCATCGTTTTTACGCAAAAAAGGTATACTTTGTAAATATCGCTCCGACTAACCGTTTTCGAGATATTATCAATTACAATTTCTAATGCTCCCGTTTAAGTTTTGATTTGTAATGTGAAATTTATCACAGTAGGTTGGTAAAGACAAATAGAGTGAAAGCGCTTTGAAACCTCATTTCTGTCAAAGTTTATTTTTATTTGTCAGCATTGTGGGTGATTCTAAGGAGTTTTTGAAAATACTGTTATCCAAAATTATACTAAAAATACCGCGAGATAACTTGTTTGCGAGACATGGTATGTTCATATACGCACAAGAAAATTTGAATGGATGCGGAGCACATCGGCGGTATTTGGACAGATTTTAAAATTTTTAGATGCCTATACGACAGACTGGGACAAACAGGATCCTTGCGTCCAAAACGTAATAGTGGAGGACGTCAGAAGATTATTACATCCGAGCAGGAAGAAGAAATACTAGTTCGTCTCGCTGAAAACCCGGAAAGTAGCACAAGACGTATGGCTGCAGCAGCTCCAGCAAGTAAATCCACTAATTCTAGAATTTTTAACCAAGAAGGTCTTTCTATACTACTTTACGGCTGTTCAGAATTTGTTGGCTGTTGATCTTCCAGCTAGATTGGAATTTTCCCATTTCTGTCGTACAAATTCCTTGCCCCAAAAAAACCCTAGCCATAAAATTTTGTGCAAAAATATTGATACAGAAATAAGTTACTTAGGAAAATCGAAAATTAAATTTTTACTTGGACACATCTCGGTTATTACCAGCTATTGAACTAAACTAAGTATGGCGAAATCGCAGTATTTTTACCCAAGGAATCTGCAGTTTTCTTGTGTATCATTAATTATGGGACACCCTATAATACATAAAATTATTTTTAAGAAAGATTTTGATAAATTTTCATAATTTGCTGGATTCTCTCCAATCGTTTCATATTTGAAATTTAATATCTCCAGTTGTACTAATCGTATCAATCAGTCTTTTTTTATTTTATACTTGTTGTTTATTTTATAATTGTTTCAATAGCATTAACGTGCTCTTAACCCATCTTAAATTAATTTTAAAAAGTACCGCTTTGTTCTTTTCTCTCTTATCATCAAAACTAATTTTACAAAAATGTGGTACCTCCCTTAGTTCGGAAGTTATTAAATAGTTTCAATCGCAAGTCACGCAAAGCGCGGAGAATGCACCAGCGCGACGGTTCGAGACCTCTATAATCGAGCTCGGTGCGGTGTGAATCATTAATATTTCCTTTGCGACGTTCGAAAGTGTAGTTCTGTTCCACTCTTCGACGAGTCGCGCGCTTGGTGACCTGCGATCGAAAATATTTAATAACTTCCGAATTAAAAGAGGTACGACTTTTTCGAAAAATGGGTTTTGTAAATAAAAGGATGAAGAACAAAATGTAATTTTTTAAAATTAATTTAAGAAGGGTTAAGAGCATGTTAAAACTATTTGAACAATTAAATTGTTATTATTTTTCATTTGTTTCACACTAATTTTTTAAATGCATTTCGGAAGCTAACGTAACAAAGTGTAAAATAGAAAAAGACCGATATTGATCCGATCAGTACAACTGGGAATATTAAATTTCAAATATGAGAAGTCGTCGAAGAGCTGAGAGAAAGAATTGTTGCTAATTGTGAGGTAATTAAGCAGAAGGAAGGAATATTCCATAGATAGACTTCATCATTGTGGAACGATCTTCCCGAGGTCGTTTTTCCCAACGAATATAATCTCCAACTATTCAAAACCAACGTGAATCGCTTTTTGCGCACACGCACCACTCCCAGAGTGCCCTAAAGGATTTTTCCTATAGTGCTTGTGTTTGATCATAAAAAAAAAAAAAAAAAAAAAAAAAAAAAAAAAGAGTTCGTCGGAATCTTTTTAAGAAGAATTGAAGAAGAACGTCACTTTGGAACCTTTATTGTTCTAGTAACTTACGTATTTTAACTTTATGATGTTGTGAGTAAACCAGAAATAAATAAATAAAATAAATTAAAATGATTTCGTATTCATCACATGCAAACGATGTTATTTTAGCGTTTTTCTCGAAAACGGTTAGACTTATCGAATCAAAAGTAGTATATCTTTTTTATGTCAAAAGGTTAGAAAATTAAAAATATTCAGTCAAAATACGCATACAGTGTAGCACAAAAAGTTGAGACCATGAAATTAAAGTATAGGTTCGTATGCGGCGCCCTGTATAAAATGCGAAAAAATGGTGGGCAAATTTGTATTCCTCATCCCGAAAAAGCCCCACATACGAGATTTCGTCAAAATATTATGAGCGTGGCAAAAGGTATTGCAAAAAAACTGCAAGTAACTTTAACAGCAGGAAAAAATATTATAGATAAATTTTAATTTTCTTCCTCATCATTTCCGGACAACTTGTATAATAAACAGATACTCGCTTACCTTTGAACGTATCTTCTTTTATTTCATGCCACGAATTATTCCAAAATCTCAAGGTCTCTAGAAATTCAAATTCAGAAAAGGCATTTTCTTTCACGTCAAGAAACTCGCTGGAATAGACTTCGTACATTTTTAAGCTCCAATAATTTGTTTGCGAATGATTTTTCTGTTCCAGAGTAACATTTTTGGAGTCGATCAGTTGCAATTTACTGGTGTTATAAGTTACAAAATCCCAAAAATGCTGATCTGTTTTTTCCAAATTGTAGCACGTTAAAACGATGCCGTTGTAAAACTTGTAAATACATTTTCCATTGAATTCCAAATGTTGAGTTCTTACTTCTATTTTATTTAGCAGAAATAGAATCCCAAGAAAAATCAAAATTTCATGGAATCTCTGAAATTGGCAATCAACGATTATTAGAGAACTAAAAATGTTATTAAATAACTTACTATCATTTTGATTTACACAATTACTGTAGTAGAGAAGAGAGTAGACTCTGATATTTTAGGAATCTGTGAATAAAACACCGCTGTCAAGTTTTTAAATTTGATCATTAATGACTGATGATAAAAACATAAAATATTGGACAGTTTTTGCGAATACGTTAGATTATTAGACAGTTTCTGGCAACAAGCTACTGACCTCTTCAAACGTAAAAGTAAAAAGTATCAGGGCCGGATTTACGATCGATGGGCCTCTAGGTTGAACCTGTGGGTCTGTTGTAGAATCCATTTTTTTTTAATTTAAAAATATCAATAATAATATTTGGAAGGAATAAAATCACCTAAATGATCTAAATATTACCCGCATAGCAACTAAATAAAGGTGGTGCGAGGTTAATCAATTACCGGAATTGATCTTCGAAAACTCATATTATTGAATATGGGTTTGTTAATTTAGGTTGGTTGATTTCCTCTTAGTAGAGGGCCATTACTAGCTTAGGTTAATTTTTTATTGTATAAAAAAAATAGTTAATCGGAAACCGCCCCGATCGTGAGACTCGACGGACGAAAGGACAGCCCCTAAATAACCCTCAGAAAACAAAAGACTTAAAATTAATCCAATAAAAGCCCTCCGTGTTCTAATATAACAACTGCTTTGTGTTATATTACATTGGACGCGCCCGAGCCAATACCTAGCAGACAGTATAGTTTGAACAACAATTAGGCTTCGTCCTAAGTTCAGCTAACTATACTGTAAATAAGCAAAGCATCCTTTACTCTTAGACAAAATTCTTGCCCTCATCTTCTTCTTAATTGGTGGACTGCTGACGTCTTCCTGTTAGCGGGGAAAGGTGGTGGGCACACTAAGACCGACAGACATCTGTCGTCGGCTGGCATCCTGACTATACAAAAAATCGTAACGAAAAAATCGAAACTCGCAAACTGGCGGAAAACGTTAATAACGGAAGCACCAATTCTAGCCTTGACTTTTACGACCATTATAGGACTGTTGACCTCGCCGATAGCATCGACCAGTACTTTGGTTCGCATTATCATGACTCTACTGCTAGGTCTGCCGCTCGCCAACGAATGATGCTAGCATTCAACAAAACTCTTGGTGGGAAATCGCTGCCTTCGGACATGAAATTCAATTGGGACGACAGCAGCATCAGGCACCGCGACTTTGAATAAACAAGAGGAAAATTGGGTATACGTGGAACTCACAATAACGACCAATGAGTTACGCGCCGCATGCGAATTAACCGCGCTTCCTACTATTACTAAAGAGGAAAAAGATCGTTATTTCGGCGACAGGTCCTACTCCTACTCTGTAGTAGCAGTAGATAAGTGGTGGAGATTGTAATGGGGTACACTGAGTCAAGATTTTTACTGCCGTTATAAAAATTTTAACTAAACTCCCCGACAATAAATCTCGGACAAAGATAATGTTAGTCTTTTTTATAGTCCTGTAACCTTTTAGCTACATTGTGTTTTGTTTTGAAGTGTGATATTTTCTTAACACAATGCTTGTCGCTTCACGTCATTATCTACCTTTTAAAAGAAGATACACATTTTTAAAGAAAGTACTGCAGTTTTATCATTTTAATCACAATTCATCCTGTAACTTTTTTGATTATTATTGTCCGATCTTGGTGAAATATTAAGAAAAGGGTAGACTTGTGTCTTGGGATGATATCCTGAATTTGAGTTTCCAAAAAATAATCATGAACATCACATTGTTTTATCGAATAGCATAGACAAATATCCAAAAATGAATAGCCGGTATTTGATTGAAACATGCCTCGTCGCATGGAAGAAGTGATAAGAACATGAGAAGCCAATATGTGCTATTAATTTTTGGATACTTTGCTTTAAAAATTTGCATCGTCTTTTACAAAGCAGTTAATGGCGTAACCCCACAAACATTGGGTTAAGAAAGGATCACACTTCAAAACAAAACATAATTCAGTTAAATCCAACCGCTCAATTTTTCCACAGAGCGTTAAGAAATTAAGGTTAAAAAGTTACTGTTGTTGCTGCCTGTATAAAGATGCTTATTTTTTGAAAACTAAAATTCAAGATATCATTTAAAAACACAAGTCTACACTTTGCAAAAAATTTCACCAACAATAATTAAAAAATTTACCTGATAAACCTGACTAACATTAGGTATCTTTCTCCGGGAGTGTAGGATAGCAAAAAAATACCTACAAAGGGCAGTTACAGATAGTTTTTTTTAATTTAATTTAAAAACGTACGTTCCGGTTTTCAGATATTATTACCATCAGATCAAAATTTTTAAATACGGACCTGAAATATAAATATTACTTTTTGAATTATCTCGTTCCCCCAAAACATAAACCAATAACATTTTATCAAAATGTCACCATTTTGAAACGTTTTGATATAGTTATAGAACAGTAAATATTATCTATAAAGAACCACTAATTTGTCATAAAATGAAATAAAAATATACAGGGTGTTCCGTTTAAAATAAGAAAGTTTCGATGGTTGAATTCTTTCACAATGAACCTTGAATTATTGTGATCCCCCTGTACAAGATTGAAATATTTTTGAGACTTGTCGATCTTCTAGCTATTCGGTAAGAAAAATTTTTAGTCCAATAGCTAAGGTAAAAAAATTATATGGATTATTTCATCACCATGCATTTGCCAAATAATTACATTAAAGTCCAGATATCTCGAAAACTGGCAGAGTCAGACAAAAAGATGTTGTACAAAATTTGTTTAGAATTTAATGGTTAATTAAAAAATATAATAAAAATTACCATGTTGTATTTAAAAAACAAAAGTCGACAGCTACTTCCGGTATAACCGGAAATGACAGGAACATGTGAATATTTTAGTTAAAAAGGGGGTATCAATAAACCTGAATCCCTAAAGTTTCAGAAACATATGTTCAGTAGTTCCCCATAAAGATCTAATGTAAGCTAGTCGTGAATCACCCTGTATAAGATTTTTCGTCCATTATATTAAGGAAACCGTAACATTACTAAATTTTACTTAGTTATTTTTTTCGGCCGCCCTGCTTTCTGGCACTCCCTGTATATTAGAAAATATTTTCTTCTATACATTTTCTATTTAAGAGTATTTATCAGTGGACCGCGTGATCCGATTTGAGATTTCGCCGCGGAACAGCATAAGTTATTGAATAATGAGACAACATAGCCCTTCCAAGAAACGACGCTAACCGGGCTTTGTCGAGGGAATAGGAGACGTTTTCCTTATTCTTCTGCCTTTGTTCAACGGAAGCGTTGCCAAATCACTTTAGATAGTTGCGATTTTAGGTAATTTTTCTGAAAAATTCGGTGTGACATTTTTTTGCATTATAACGAAGCCATGGAATTAATTGGGTTTGTTCGGGTTTGTTATTGTAGATTATAGATAGTGGAGGAAATACTTTCAAAAATGACTGTATAACCATAAGATTTCAATTAAAACGTTATTTACCGTTTTGAAAAAATAATTTTTTGAAAACTTGGAGATAATATAGTCATGTAGTACCACATATCGAAGCTAACTTCACAATATGAACAAATTCTATGCAATAGTTTTCTTGTAGTTTCCCACACCTTTTTACCTCAATGGAGGTCACTGATAAGTGCTCTTCACATTTATTCGAAGATAACGAACTTCGTCGCACTAACCGAGCAGCCTCTCTGTAGGTATACTTCTTTTGAACTCATAAGCTCCCTGGTAATCGTACATTTAAAACCAATGACGGCGTTCTTGAAGCGTGAGAATGGAGCTAATTATTAAAAATCACTTCCTATACTTTTATTTATTTTGAGGGTGAGGATATAAATAAGACAACACGTCACGGTTTTCAACCAATATAATAATGTAACTAAAGCAAAATACATACTTATATTTTTGTTTAATGGAAGAAACCTTTTGAGTGTATCAAGTATATTTATTTATATACAATTTCTATTAGTTTTAAATACATATTTTACACAATACTAAAAGTAAGACCAAAGAAACTGCAGGTCGACAAGTTCATCTATAGCTACGAAATGCGGGAAAAAATATTTCTGGGTTTAACAACGTTGTCACATATATTAAATTTTAATTTAATAATCTCTTACCGAGAAAACCCAAAAATTACATTTTTTTACACAAGTGTCCCGACAGTGCCTCTTTTCATGCATGTTCACTTCACCGAAAGTGGCGTTTTCCAAGAGAGCGGGCGGGAAAGATTTTTCCCGCCCGCTTCGAGTCGCCATGTGCTCATAAATAAATAAAACCAGAATTGCCGGGGCGGGATTTGAACCCGGGACCCTCACATCGCCAGACGGATACACTACCCACCGAGCCATACTACAAGCGATAATAAATAGCGGATTATACAGGGTGCCCCAAGTAAAGTGGCCTATTAGAAGTATCTCGAGAACTAAATGAGATTTTATTTTGAAAATTTGGCTGTGGCTATAAGAGATGGTTTTCTACGTTTATAAAATATTTTGGATGATGCGGTGTTGCCGGATCATACCGAAAGTGGTAGCAACTTCGGAATTTTAAATGAATTACCCTATATATTATATTTTTTTGGAATCTAGGTAAAAATCTAGAACAGTTTTCTGTATAATATCATATACCTATCTTTAAGACTTTTTGAATTATAAATAACTTTGTGATTTTTTAACACCGTATCGGGACCTGAAAAGAAAATCGTATCTTTTTAGCGGTTACAGCTAGAAAGCTGAAAATTTTACAATAGTTTCACAAGACCATCGCAATTTTATAATTTCGAACAGTATTGAATTCGTTTTATACAGGGCGTCTCCATAACAATATTTCTGAGGCAGATGAATTATTGCAAAAATCTCATTTTTTTTAAATGGGATGTTTTGCTAATAGAGGATCAAATTTTCTATCTAATGATATTAAGTGTTCCTATACCTTATCTTCACTATTTTCGGACTTATAGCGAAATTTAAAAATTATCTTATAAAAATATATTTTTTGGTAGTTGGCTGTGGATTCATAGAAACAAAATAATGAAAAATCCATGTGACGTTATGTCTGTGTTGTTGTAAAAAAAATGGCTAATTCACATTATTCGAGCTTAGATATTTTAAGTTTATTTTATATTCATGGGGACTGGGAAGTCTGGTAGAGTTTTATCTAGAACTTGCAGAAAATTTAATGAACTGCATCCTGATGCAGCTCCTATGACTCCCTAAAAGTTGATTGGCCGAGGCGGTCCATGGAAATGGCCCCAAGGTCTCCGGATCTTACCCCCTAGAATTATATCTATGAAATAGGATTAAAGAAATAGTATACAAGACACCCGTCACAACAAGGGAAGATTTAGAAAATCGAGTACGAACAGCTTTGGGGTCTCTAGAAGAGAAAGAAATGAAAGAGGTGACAAATGAACATGTTATAACCACAATTTATGAATGTTTAAGAGCGAACGGAGGGCATTTTAAACAATTTAGTTATTAGTTATTTTATTGATGTAATTTTCATTTTGTTTATTTATTTATTAATAAATTCCTTATTGGTTAACTATTTTTTTTTACAACAACACAGACATAACGTCACATGGATTTTTCATTATTTTGTTTCTATGAATCCACAGCCAACTACCAAAAATTATATTTTTATAAGATACTTTATAAATTTCGCTATAAGTGCGAAAATAGTGAAGATAGGTATAGGAATACAAATATCATTAGATAGAAAATTTGATCCTCTATTAGCAAAACATATCAAATACAGGGTGTCCCATTTAAAAAAAATAAGATTTTTGCAATAATTCATCTGCCTCAGAAATATTGTTATGGAGACGCCCTGTATAAAACGAATTCAATACTGTTCGAAATTATAAAATTGCGATGGTCTTGTGAAACTATTGTAAAATTTTCAGCTTTCTAGCTGTAACCGCTAAAAAGATACGATTTTCTTTTCAGGTAACGATACGGCGTTAAAAAATCACAAAATTATTTATAATTCAAAAAGTCTTAAAGATAGGTATATGATATTATACAGAAAACTGTCCTAGATTTTTACCTAGATTCCAAAAAAAATATAATACATAGGGTAATTCATTTAAAATTCCGAAGTTGCTACCACTTTCGGTATGATCCGGCAACACCGCATCATCCGAAATATTTTAGAAACGTAGAAAACCATCTCTTATAGCCACAGCCAAATTTTCAAAATAAAATCTCATTTGGTTCTCGAGATACTTCTAATAGGCCACTTTACTTGGGGCACCCTGTATATAATTTAAATTGGCAGTTAATTTTTCAAAGATGTTTTAGAAAAAGGTCTGAAGAATTTATTTATTTATATGGCCTCAAAGACTCGGGCACTTGTAAAAAAATAAATAAAACCAGAGATGCCGAGTGCGGGATTTGAACCCGCGACTCCCAGATCACAAGGCGAACGCTATACCACTAGGCCACCGAGCCTATTTGTCAAAAATAATAAATAGATATTTACATTCTCCATGCGCGAGTGTTTTCATGTCATCTAGACAGGAAAACTGTCTGAAGAATTTCTTTATTTATTTGGCATCAAAGCTTCGGAGCACTTGTAAAAAAAAATACGGTACATATCTCGGGCCGTCGGAGGCTTTTCCGGACTCATCCGTAAAAGCCTCTTTTCGGCCCTTGATACGTAATGTACTATTACGCATTTAAAATAAATTGTAAAAGGTAGCAACGTTTTACAAACTTTTACGTTTCGTTTCGATTTTTAGCAACTCAATGTCTTCCCGTCGCGGAGCGGTAAACATCAAAGGGGTTTGTTCTTATTTCCCGCAACACTGCAGTGTGTATAGTCGACATTCAATTCTGTGAAACTCTCACATAATTAAAAATTCTTTCTTGAATTATTTATTTAATAAATATTATTTTTTGCGAGCAGATATAACGAAGCCGACGGCACCTCCTGAACTAATTGGACCGATGCGACCCAAAATAATATTTTAAATAAATAACTGAAGAGGGAATTTTTATTTCGGTGGGAATTCGATCGGAGATTCAAATATCAACTATACGTACTGTAAAACAAATACAAAAACGAAAGACAGCAGCACTGACAGTTAGAGGTTGAGAACTGTGGATAGTCGCACCATCGGTAGTTTATCGATCGATCCACTATCAATATTTAATCGGTAGTTTTTAATTCATAAAACCCTCAAAAATGGTCATTACTCGCCGATAATATCCCCAGAAAGTGGGACAGCCTATAGATAACGTGAGCGAGAGAGACTATGTAAAAACTAAGAAAAGTTTGCACGCGACTTGCAACCTGCCACCGGTTTATCGATGGATTTATGGGCGTGCGAATATGTCAACACACATACGCGAACTGTGACCGATGGTTTGCATTATGATCGCAACCAGCGAGCTAGATAGGCGGACGTTTGGCTGAACCGACATCGGCCGACGGCGGCGGAATTAAATAATTCGTCTCCGGGTAATGTATCGTAGAATTGCGGTAGGTAGGACTTTAAGAAATGGTAATGTGTATTTTATTTCTTCCCTTTTGTAACAATTTCTCGGGGGTTGCGCCAAACCTGCAAACCAAAGGAATATCTCAGAAACTAAGCCTTTCCGTCACAAATCGCATATTCCCGAACCGTTGTTTGGTCTTACTTTCATCAACCAACAAATACTAACTAATAAATAATATATTCCTCTGATTATACGTAACAATTATAATTTTTTTTTTAATTAACAGATTTTATTCTCTAGGAGCGAAAAGAAGACGTTACAATTTGGCTGAATACTTATCAGTTCTTTTATTACGTTCGTACATTAAAAAGTAACGAGATAGATATTTAAATCGGGGGAAAAATGTACGGGGTGTCCCATATTCGACACTTTCTGGGGCGAATTACAGTTATTATCAAAGAAAGAATGTTGCGGTTTTCATTTTGGCGTCTCACTTTTTAGAGAAACGAAAGATTCCGGTGTCAAATTTGTCATGGCTCTTTTAGCTTTGAATCTACAGGGTTTTTTCGAAAATCTTCGCTTTTTAAACACTCCCCTCGTATTTGAGTTATGCGTTAACTTATCTCGTTAGAGAATTTTACGCAAAGTTCAGTGGCGTAGCCAGTTTCTCCCTGAAAGATTCAGTTTTTGCGATATTAACAAAAGTATTCTTTTTAAATGAGACACCCTTTATATTATCTTTTAAATTAATTGAGCATACTTGGGGCTCCTGGACAAAATTAACGCAACATCATAAATTTCCCATATTTTTTATGCTATTTTTTTTTTCTGAATTTATGATCCGATTTGAATGATTTTTTTTTGCATTGTAGGTTGGTTCCTTGACAATGTCATAGGTTTCGCTGTTTATGATAAAAATTTAATTTTCGATTTATACTGGGTTTACTAAAAGTGCTATGTTTTTTTCCGAAAATTTGTATCACCCTGTGGAGTATATTAGCAACCGAAGCATATTGCAGTTGACATTGAACGGTAGGTCCATCTTTCCCCAACATTCTCTTTTTTGGTTTACTTCATTATCTCTGTTATTAAAGGAGATACACCGTTTTACAGCGTAACATGTTTTTATAGACTTTAATATTCAACACATTCATTGTTAAATGTTTTCAAGTAGGTTTCAAGATTAAAATACTCGTCGGGCAACTGGGCATACGAAACGAACGTTTAATAAGCAGTTTCCGAACAGTTTTTATCAGTATGGCGAATTTTATTTGACCTTTGTAACTTTAAAACACAACATCTGCTGACACATCGCTTGCAATGTCAGAAAAAGTCCATAGTCTACTTGAAAACATTTAACAATGAATGTGTTGAATATTAAAGTCTATAAAAACATGTTACGCTATAAAACGGTGTATCTCCTTTAATAACAGAGATAATGAAGTAAACCAAAAAAGAAAATGTTGGGGAAAGATGGACCTACCGTTTAATGTCAACTGCAATATGTTTCGGTTGCTAATATACTCCACAGGGTGATGCGAATTTTCGGAAAAAACATAGCATTCTTAGTACACCCAGTATAAATCGAAAATTAAATTTTTATCATAAACAGCGAAAACTATGACATTGTCAAGGAACCAACCTACAATGCCAAAAAAAATCATTCAAATCAGTCATAAACTCAGAAAAAAAATAGCAAAAAAAATATGGCAAATTTATGATGTTGCGTTAATTTTGTCCAGGAGTTTATTTATCTCAAAATTTTACTTTTGGTGATATCTCAAAAACTAATCTTTTTAGAAAACAACTGGCTGCGTCACTGAACTTTAGGCTAACAAGAACAGTTTTTATCTTCTTGATAAGTTAACACATAACGGAAATACGAGGGGGTGTCTAATAAGCGGAAATTTTCAAATTCACCCCGTAGATTAAAAATGACGAAACTAAAGTGAAAACCACAACATTCTATCTTCGATAATAACTTCAATATCCCCCAGAAAGTGTTGAAAATGGGACACAATGTAGCGATACGAAAAAAACCAAAGCAAAACTGTCCGTTTAATTCACAGTCTAAGTGTCATTTTATTACCATTACATCATATGGGTAGGCATTACCGAGACACCCATTTTCTTTTATAGAACGAATTATAGCGATAATTGCATTGCAAATATCAGGAAAATTACAGCGATAATTGCATCGAAACTGTCAATCACATGTCATACTTAACACGTGTTTGACGAAAAAGATAATGAATTTTAGAAATGCTACATTTAATTTTTAATTTCTTTTAAACAGTCGCACAAGAAAATAACCGCCTTCTTTGTGACAGAGAGACAGATATACATTTTTTAATTAATTCGTCACTATTACAAGTCACCTTAATAATTTTGAGAATGATTCAAATTTTCGGAATTATCGTATAAATTTTGAAAAAATATACATTGGCCTAGTCTACAAAAATGAACCCCCGTAAAAGAGCCGCTATAGGCCCGGTCTTATAACCTATCGTTAACTTTTCGGTTAACTAACGCTATGCCGTCGGGTACAGAAAGAAAAATTAATAAAATCTCCATCATTACGCTGAGCTCGTGACTAACCATCCTTGTCGCATACATTCGAATGAATATGGGTTTGCCTCATTCTAATTGTAAAGTTGCATCTGCGCATGCCTAGAGGGGCACACAGACTGTGGTGTTTTTACGCATGATACAATAAACACAAGGTAAGATATCTAGCCGTTCCAAGTTCGACTGGCGCGACCAGTGACCCATCTGGAGAGTGATTTGACGACGCCTCCTTGCGTGATATCATACTTTTTGTTATTGTATTATGGTTTTCACGATAGTGTTTTGTTCGATGTACAGGGTGTCCCATTTTCGACGCGTTCTGGGGGTATTAGTTATTATTCACATTAGTGAAACACATTTTAACGAAACGAAAAATTTCAAAATTTGTTCCGTTTCTAATCTATTTTTTTGAAAATTTTAGACACCTCTCACAGCCAGTTTTTCTCTAAAAAGTTTATTTTGGAAATATTAACGAAAGTGAAAATTTTGGGGACATCCTATATATTATTTTTTAAATTAATTAATTAAATTCTTTGGGCTTCACAAAAATATATTCCCCGACAATAAATCCCGGACAAAGTATCTCTAACACGATCACTTTTTACTTTTTTGATAAGCTAACGAGTAACCGAAATACGAGGGGTGTTTAAAAAGCGAAGATTTTCGGAAACACCATATAGATTAAAAACTAAGACAGCTATGACAAATTTGACACCGGAATCTTTCGTTTCGTTAAAAAGTGGGTGAATAAAGTGAAACCCGCAACATTCTATCTTTGATAATAACTAATATCACCCAGAAAGTGTCGAAAATGGGACACCCTGTATAAATCAGTCGAACAAAAACGCCACAAAACCGAAGTAAATGCCGCACATTTCCGTTAAAAAAAGCCGAAAATTTGATTAATTGATAAATTATCGGTGTCCGCCATTTTGTCGCGATAATTCAAAACTTTCATAAAAATTAAACAATATAAACAAGGATAATTCTAATTTAACTCCTCCTTGCGACGTTAGTTTAATAATTGTTTATGCAACCAAACATACATGATCGCGTTACAAACGTTTAAAAAAGAAAAAAAAAACCGGTTACATAAAAAGGTTATTATGATACTAAAAATGATATTGAATTAGCTTTAATATGGAAGCTGAATAGAAAAATATTTCCCTTTGCTTGAAGCTTGCTGAAATGATAAAAATTTCGCCACATTCTGAAAAATGTTCTATTCTGCTCATTTTAAGAAGAAAAATATTCCTCAGGAAATTATTATTAAACCCCAACTTCTTCGACAGTCTAAAACTGGTTGTGGAAAGAGTATCGGATACGCCTCGCGGTAATGACTATTATTAGTGCGATAATGAAATTCATAACTATATCAGATCCGTATTAATACCAAGCTAACACCGATAGTTATAAACTCCTGGACAAAATTAACGCAACATCATAAATTTGCCATATTTTTGATGATATTTTTTTCTGAATTTATGATTCGATTTGAATGTGTGAATTGTGGTTCCTTGACAATATCATAGGTTTCGCTGTTTATGATAAAAATTTAATTTTCGATTTATACTGGGTGTACTAAAAATGCTATGTTTTTTCTGAAAATTCGCATCACCCTGTGGAGTATATTAGCAACCGAAACATATTGCAATTTACATTAAACGGTAGGTCCATCTTTCCTCAACATTTTCTTTTTTAGTTTACTTCATTATCTCTGTTATTCAAGGAGATACACCGTTTTATAGCGTAACATGTTTTTATAGACTTTAATATTCAACACATTCATTGTTAAATGTTTTCAAGTAGACTATGGACTTTTTCGGACATTGCAAGCGATGTGTCAGCAGATGTTGTGTTTTAAAGTTACAGAGGTATTAAACGTTCGTTGCTCGACGAGTATTTTAATCTTGAAACCTACTAGAAAACATTTAACAATGAATGTGTTGAATATTAAAGTCTATAAAAACATGTTACGCTATAAAACGGTGTATCTCCTTTAATAACAGAGATAATGAAGTAAACCAAACAAGGAAATGTTGGGGAAAGATGGACCTACCGTTTAATGTCAACTGCAATATGCTTCGGTTTTTTTTTAGTAAACCCAGTATAAATCGAAAATTAAATTTTTATCATAAACAGCGAAAACAATGGCATTGTCAAGGAACCAACCTACAATGCAAAAAAAAATCATTCAAATCGGATCATAAATTCAGAAAAAAAAAATAGCATAAAAAATATGGGAAATTTATGATGTTGCGTTAATTTTGTCCAGGAGTTTATTTTAAAACTAGTAAGTGAAAAAAAGGGCACTTTTTGTAAACTAGACCGACACTTTTTTGTTACTATTACTTCTTCTAAAAACGTACGTTTCCCTTTAATGTACGAATGTGCGTCTAAAAGACCATTTTTTGTTAGACGGACAAAGACACGAAGCTGTTGTATTGAGAAATATTTCTCTTGAGGATGTCCGCGCATGGGCCGAGGACTCGTTCAAACCTAGAAAAAAAAACGGTCATTATAATTTAGAAGATTTTATTAACGTGTATAATAATAATAATAATGCCACCGGATCCATTAGTTGAAAATGCCGGATACCGGAACCAAAGTCACCTTTTTTTGGCCGGATATCGGACTAGAACTAACAGAGTGGCAATTTTTCTTCTGGGCGCAACAGGTGACGTTTGACTTGACAGAAAAGATGGAATGTCGCTGACGAACAATGAAAAATTTTATCGATAATTAAAACGACGTTCGAGTTATATTTGATAAGATTATTTCCAGAACCTAAATTAAATATTATAATAATTCGAGAAATACTTTTAAATGTGCAATATCGATAGTCGTCGATATCGATACTAGCTTATGCTCTCTACTCTAGACTTCAAACCTTTTGACGTTTCATAAGGTTAATGTTATGTGACTATATACAACGTGTCCAAGATAAGGAGAGCCAGTACAGGGATCTCGGAAACCGTAAGAGATACGAAGTCGGTTAAATGGTGATAAAGTTGCGCATTTACGTGCCTAATAATATGCCGTTTAGAAAACGTTTTAAAATTCCGAGTAGTTCCGGAGATATCCGGAAAAAACCGAAATTCTGAAAACTCGTTTTATTGTTTTCCTGGGTTTTCTTGAGATCGAATTCTAAAGTAAATTGCACTTTTGCATTGCTACTTTTTCCGCTCTATCTAACAGCGTTAATTGTTTTGTAATCCGACGAGTCGTCTTGGAAGGGACATTATCAAATTTCTTTTTTTTCTGATATTGGAATTTGATAGCTTTTTTTCTTCCGAATGCAACGATGTATGACACATTGTGGTTTAATGACGTTTTGAGGGTTTCTTGAACAACATCAGGAAATTTTGGGATACGGACCTGTATTTCTCCTGATTTTATAAATAATATCTCATAAGTAAGCTCTAAATTTTTACTTATGTTTAACTAGTTCAATAAATAACAAATAATTTAATAATAAACCACAAATAAGTGAACAAAATACAGAAACATTATTTCAAACTTCTGTTGATTCGGGATTTAAAAGAAAAGTAGGCGTTAGAAACAAAAAAATTAAGATGGTGGCGCGTGATTTGATTCACTTGATATGCCCATTGTGATCGTTTGAAAGCGTTTTAAGAGGTTTTCTATTTTCCAGAAAATATGGAACATAATTTTACAAATGCTGAAAAGTTTGGTATTCTATCGTGTTTTATTTTATCTCAAGAAAACTGTTATGTGGCAGTTAGAAGATGTTACTTGTGCTTAGAGGATAACGGAAATCATTTTGAACACCTGATTATGTAGTTCCTTACTTTTTTCATTGTTCCTTTTATTACTGTTTTGGTATGATTTTTTGTTGACTTATTTGTGGTTTATTATTAAATTATTTGTTATTTATTGAACTAGTCAAACATAAGTAAAAAAATTAGAGCTTACTTATGAGATATTATTTATAAAATTATGAGAAAAACAGGACCGTATATCAAAATTTCCTGATGTTGTTCAAAAAACCCTCGAGACGGCATTAAACCCACAATGTGTCATACATCGTTGTATTGGGAAGAAAACTTTTCCAATATCCAACAAATTCCAATATCAGAAAAACAGAACAAACAATTAACGCTATTAGATAGAGCGGAAAAAGTGGCAATGCAAAAGTGCAATTTACTTTAGAATTCGATCTCAAGAAAACCCAGGAAAACAATAAAACGATTTTTCAGAATTTCGGGTTTTATGGATATCTCCGGAACTACTCGGAATTTTAAAACTTTCTAAAGGGCATATTATTAGGCACGTAAATGCGCAACTTTACACCTCCATTTAACCGACTTCGTATCTCTTATATTTGATAACATTATTTCCAGAACGTAAATTAAATATTATAATAATTCGAGATATACTCTTAAATATGCAATATCGATAGTCGTCGATATCGATACTAGCTTATGTTCTCTACGCTGGACTTCAAACCTTTTGACGTTTCACAAGTTTAAGGTTATGTGACTATAATTTCCATAGACAAAGGAAGAGAGGGGACGAATAATTCCGGTTTACGGGCCGACGCAGAAAGTGTTACCTAAAATTGATCGGCCGCCATTGATAGGGAGCCAGACAATCGAGGTGGCACCCAATGTATTTTGGTGATTTGTGGTGAGAAGAGCTATTATAAGAATTCAGTTTATTTACAGAAAAATGGTGAATTGTTGTGCCTATAGCTGTAAAAGCCGTAGGTAATGAACGAAAGAAGCTTGGAATTACTTCCCATCGGTAAATATTCAAATTGTATTTTTTGCATGCATTTATTTTATATTAGATATCTCCGTTGTAAGTTTAGCAGTATATATTATTTGAAACTATGTTTAAGCCCATAGTTGAAGCTACCTTTCTTTGTAATTTGTACTAGATTTGTTGCACTTTTCATTCAAGATTTCTAATAAGAACCAGCTAATTGCCCTTGAAGAAGGTGTGTCACTCAATGGCGTACCTGCATGATTTGTATATTTTGACAAAATAAAATTATTTCTTATTTAATTTTGGTTCATTGTTAGTGAAAGCATTATATTATTTCGAATGTATACCAGTGTTATTTTTTTAAAGAAAGCGATTAACGTTTGTCTTGAAACTTTGAAGGTCATAGTCTTTGAGAAACACGTCAGGCGAAGGTCGTTTCACAAGGATGGCGTCCTGTTAAAACTTATTTTAAACCACTAAGCTCACACATTGTTGTATTGTTTTTAGATTTCCGAAAGATCCACAAAAAGCAAACATTTGGGTGCAGAACATGGGACTTAGAGATTGGACACCTTCTCCTGCGTACAGGATTTGTTCAGAGCATTTTGAGAAGTCCTTTTTTATAAAGTTGAGGAAAGAGTACGATTACTTGGAGGTGCTGTGCCAACAATATTTTCAAAACTACCAGTAATTACATTTTGTTGCTTCTTTGTAATAAATTTTGAATCGACCAATTTTGTTTTTTATCTTACATTTTCCCTAAAGTTGAAAGATATTTAAGTTTCACAACCTTTCCTATATGAAATTATATTTTTGGTTAATAAAATTAATATTTACTAAGCATTCATAAATTATTGAGAAGCAGAAGAACATTTGTACTCAGTAAGGGACACAATATACAAATTCAATTCAATAAAAATATGACTTCCATATTCCATAAATAATAATTTTGTACTGGGATAATACTAAGAAAATATTCATGTAACGCCACTGCTAAATCCGATAAGGAGCCAGGCGGTAACAAAATAGCTTCTGGTTTTACGCGTCCCCTCTCTTCCTTTGTCTATGATAATTTCAAATGGAAGAATGTCAATAATATCGGTAAATAAGAAAATACATTGCAAATAAACAGTGAGTACATATTTTTATCTTAAATCATACCTTTAAAGTAGTTTTCCGTTTGTTTTGGGTAAATAATAAGGAAAACCTAAAAAATCTGCATATATTACAAGAAAAGGCCATTCAAACTTGACATTTATTAAAACTCATTCTCTAGTACTCGGCCTACTAAGAAACGCTTTTTAAAAATGTTGTGGGCCAATGAGACAGCTTCAACACTTATAAGGAAGATGCAAATTTAATCGTGTGAATAGTTTAAATGAAATAATTTGATTGAGCGATACAGTAATTTGACAGGTGATGGAAATAATCACGCCTCCATTCTATTGGTAATACTATAAAATTATGATTTTATCAAAAACACACAAAGTCACATTTGAAGTTTTCAGGTTTGTTCGGGTCTGGTTTCCGTACGCTCGCGGTGAAATAAACATTACCTAGCTCGATCCAACTTGACGCACTTGAGCGGCCCGCACGCCACCACCGTAGCAGCCCTAGGTCTGTCGAGCAAGAGGGCTATTTCTCCGAAGTAGTCGCTAGGTCCCAGACGGCCCACGTCCATGGGCTCTTCACCTTCGGCTCGTTTCTGTTTCACTACGGCCGTTCCGTCTACGATAATGTAGAAATCGTCGCCTGGTTCACCTAAAAACAAAGAAGGTGAAGTGCGAGTCATACAAGCGTACACAGCGCTAGCGATTGTTTCTGTGGGGCCAAAGGTATTGTCAACTACAGATAGAATGTACATTTCTAGCCTACGCAACGAATAAGTATTTCCCACCTCTTTCGGTCATTACTGCAGCATAGCCAGATTGTCATATTTATTGCAAAACTATATTGCAAAATCCCAATTAAAAATTTGTTAATTTGACAATTAAAACTGCTTTAAGATTAATCCGCAATTGCTCTTATAATAAATTTATTTCCCAATAATTTTACTATAAACTGTGAAAAGGCGATAAAAAAAATTATTATATTTAAAAGTATCTAACTATGCAACTGCACTATGGCAACATCTATTTCCATTTAATATTGCGGTACGATCCGGGAGCTAAAATACGAATGAATATAATCTCGTAAACATGACAACGTTGGCGCTGTGATATCAGGGATTGTTTATATATTTTGGTTGATTTGTGTTTTTTTTGTGAGTATCTGTACTTGTGGATCATTTAAATAAGGATTTATCTTATCATCGCTAAGTATGGTTATGTTTTAATATTTAATCATCCGATATAACCAGTGATGTAGTCTCGCATCTCGAAAAATCGTCTGCAAATTGCAAAAGCATTATTTATTGTTATATTATTATGAGTTAATATAATATATGCTAGCAGTTGGCTAGTAAAAAACAAAGCACATATAGTATTTGCAGAATTATATCGTTGATCTTTTGACTGCAATAAAACCCATTATCCATTCAACCATAAAATAAATAAGGAAATCCCAAATCTTAAAACCTTTTCGAGCAGAGCCGGACCAGGTATACAAATTCAATTTATACCTATGCCTGATGCATATACAGGGTCCGCAAACGAAGCGTGGACGGAAGATTAAATCGTTATCGAAGAACTTATCACCAATATTGAAACAGCTTGAGATATTGGATTAAAAGCGGCATGTTTTAAAAATATTTTACATTATACAGGGTGGCCCAAAAAAGTGTGACAGCATAAAGTTAAATGGGACACCCAGTATTTTATTGCATATTTAGGTTCGTATTACTATCGTTTATAAGTGCCTCAAATTTTATTTAATTTGGTTCTGTAGTTTCGGAGAAATAAAATAAAAACTAAAAAAAAAAGTTTTGCAGTCCTGAATAAAAAAATAAAAAAAAACAATCCAGAACAATTTTTCTAACCTCGGCATTGAGTGAAATTTATGACAAGAGGTCTAGAGATACTATGAAAGTAATTGCGTTTATTTATTTTATACAGGGTGTTCATAATAAGCTTTCAAAAACCCCACATTTTAAAATAATTTTTCTCAAGTTTTTCAAATGGAACACCCTGTATATTATTTGGCTATTTGACGTATAATTCATAGACAATTTTTTTTTGTAATACAAGCATATAAATTATATCCAGCCGTTTTCGAAATAATTGTAAATATTATAAATTATGTTGTTTAAATAGAGTTTTTATTGGGAAATTTTGTTATAGGCGACTACACTAATAATTGTAAACTAAAGTTAATGTTCAAAATAGCTTCCTTTTACTTAATTTAATGATTTTCCTCTACTGCCAACAGAACTCTTAATTCATTTTCTTCATTAATAACGGGTTTATTGATTATCATCCTTTTTGTGTACGCAGTGCTTCCTATTGATACAAATCTTTGCAACGACTTCTCGAAAGTTTTTGTTCTCGGCTTTCTCTCAATATCTGGATATCTTTCAGCATACACTCGGCTCGCGAGGAGGCAATTTCTAAAATTCGACATTTTGTGTAAGTTAGTACTTAATTTCGACGACTGAACAAATGTAAATAATTTTATTTAACTGTCATGGTGACAATCTAAACAAAAAGAAATCATGGCAACTCGATTAAGAATAAAAAATAAAATTAAATAATAAAAGTAGCAAAAATGTATGCTTTTAAAATTTATATCGAAATAACTAAAATACGGTAAACTCTAAGAGTAAAAGGAAGCTATTTTGAACTTTTACTTTAGTTTACAATTATTAGTCTAGTCGCCTATAACAAAATTTCCCAATAAAAACTCTATTTAAACAACATAATTTATAATATTTACAATTATTTCGAAAACGGCTGGATATAACTTATATGCTTGTATTACAAAAAAAAATTGTCTATGAATTCTACGTCAAATAGCCAAATAATATACAGGGTGTTCCATTTGAAAAACTTGAGAAAAATTGTTTTAAAATGTGGGGTTTTTGAAAGCTTATTATGAACACCCTGTATAAAATAAATAAACGCAATTACATTCATAGTATCTCTACACCTCTTGTCATAAATTTCACTCAATGCCGAGGTTAGAAAAATTGTTCTGGATTGTTTTTTTTGATTTTTTTATTCAGGACTGCAAAACTTTTTTTTTAGTTTTTAATTTATTTCTCCGAAACTACAGAACCAAATTAAATAAAATTTGAGGCACTTATAAACGATAGTAATACGAACCTAAATATGCAATAAAATACTGGGTGTCCCATTTAAAAAAATATAATTTTATGCTGTCACACTTTTTTGGGCCACCCTGTATAATGTAAAATATTTTTAAAACATGCCGCTTTTAATCCAATATCTCAAGCTGTTTTAGTATTGTTGATAAGTTCTTCGATAACGATTTAATCTTCCGTCCACGCTTCGTTTGCGGACCCTGTATAAATACAAAGTGATTTTTAATAATTTTAATCTTTAGTGGTTTTCCGGCGAGTAATTTATAGTTAGGCTTATTAGTGGTAGAATGTGGCGTCCTTGGAATTGTCCTGATAGGGGGGCATCTTCAAGTGTCATTTTTAAAAGAAAGCATTTGTCTACCGATGCCAAACTAATAATTAAAAATGTGTATCAATCGTTGTTGAGTAGAAATTTTAATTCGATGGATGCTTTAGCAGAGACGTCTACTTTGACAAAAACTCCTTTATCCTCGGTTAGAGACATAGTACTTAAACCTGTTAATATGGCACCAATTAGAATCCAATATTAGGAGAAATAATATTTCTCCTACATTAAATAATGCATCTGTAGTAGAATTAATTAAAAGCGAAGTAAGAAAAATTCCTGCAGACACCTGAAAAAACTGTGTACAGCATGTACTTAAGGTGGAAAATTCTTACAATTGTATGATTACAAATGTTCAACCCTTAATTATAAGTTTAGGCTTAGATGAAGATACAGAGTTAAATTTTGAATAAATTATCAATAGTTTCTTAGAATTTAATTAATTTTTATTGTACTTGTTATCCTAATAGTTATACTTTTAAATTATATTATTTTCAATTATCATTATAGGTACCTAAAACTAAAAATACCTATCTATTTATTTTAAATTATAAAAATAAATCATGTGGTGTGGTATACATTTTCAAGCCGGCCCTGATCCCATTTATTGAGCTTTGAAGAAGTTCAGGCGTATACAATAGGGTTTAATCAGGTAGTTTATTTATGGCAGTAAGAGTCAACGGTATAATTCTGCAACAACTATACAGTACATATTTACAAATATTGCTAGTTACGTAAGTGCGTATTTCAAACTTGTTAATACTATTCTTTGTGTTGCAACACATTTCCGTCGTCATTTTTCTTAAATTAATTGCACGAAAAGGTATGAAACGGAAAGAGAATGGAAAAGTCTTTAAATTACTGTATTTTGTCTAAAGAATTTAAGGTGTAAATATGACAACACCGGTCAGAATTCACTGACGTATTTTGGTACGACTTATACAATGTTGATTGTTTACATGTGTCGCCAGTGCGCTGAATGAATTGAAAGCGCCATTTATAAAGGTATGAAACGGAAAGAGAATGGAAAAGTCTTTAAATTACTGTATTTTGTCTAAAGAATTTAAGGTGTAAATATGACAACACCGGTCAGAATTCACTGACGTATTTTGGTACGACTTATACAATGTTGATTGTTTACATGTGTCGCCAGTGCGCTGAATGAATTGAAAGCGCCATTTATAAAGGTATGAAACGGAAAGAGAATGGAAAAGTCTTTAAATTACTGTATTTTGTCTAAAGAATTTAAGGTGTAAATATGACAACACCGGTCAGAATTCACTGACGTATTTTGGTACGACTTATACAATGTTGATTGTTTACATGTGTCGCCAGTGCGCTGAATGAATTGAAAGCGCCATTTATGGCTATTTTTCTTCAATTTGTCTTCATCTCAGGAATTGCCGGTTTAAATATAATAAGTCATTTCCATACCACCCTGTACACATTTAATTAAAATCCTACTGGACGAGGGGGCTATTTCTAGTTACGCCAATGATTATAAAGGTTCGATATCTCCTCGTTCAACGTAGACACGATAAAGTTACCACTGTACCTACATAGCTGTAGATTTAATTGAGTTATCCGTCTAAATTGGCCCTTAATGAGACCGAACGTGCGGCATTTTAGATCATTATTAGTTAATTCAGTTATACGAGAACTTATGATTAAATTAGGATCTCGGAGTCCGCAGAGGTTGGAAATGTGATTTTAATAAACTGCGTAAATTTGTGTTTTGTCATGATAAACAAGGGAGTAAAGTGCAACTTTATTACCCATGTTGTGACAGATATAGTTGATTTCACGAGAGTTTGTACCGAGTGTCCCATTTTCGACCTTTTCCGGGGGTATTGGAGTTATTATCGAAGATAGAATGTCACTTTTTATCAAAACGGAAGATCCTGGTGTCAAATTTGTTATGGCTCTTTTAGTTTTTAATCTGCAGGGTGATTTTGAAAAGCTTTTTATAAACCCCTCGTATTTCCGTTACGCGTTAACGTATTAAGAAGGTGAAAAATGATCTTGTTGGAGATTTTCACGTAAAGTTCAGTGGCGTAGCCAGTTTCTCTCTAAAATGATTCGTTTCTGAGATATGCATTAACAAAAATAAAAAATTTTAAATGGGACACCGCACAATAATGTTATTCAGAAGAATAATGAACGTCACTTTTTTTTGCTAACCGTGTATATACAGTGTGTAACCAATTCGTCCTTCACCATTGGGATTTCGGGAACGGTAAGAGGTAGAGGAAGTCGGTTAAATCGGAGCAAAGTTGCGTAAAAATGGGATATGCCGCAAAAAAATCAAAAATGAATACAGGGGCTTTCAAAATATTTGTAAAAATCTAAAATTTAGCGTTTCGGTTCTTATTTTTTCCAGAAGATGGTCAATTTAAGGAACAAAACGTCGGAAAACTAGTAAGTGTTGTATACCGTTGAACGTAGATTTAGTTTTGTTTCCATAATTTAAACCAAAAAATCCAGGCCCGCATTTAAAAAAATTAAGTCGATGATGGCGACTTATAGACGAAACGTCGCATTAAAGATATGATGACGTCATCTTGCGGAGAACAAAAAGTAACAATGAGAAAGGGAAATTTATTTTTGGACATCTCTTCGAACAAAGTCAGGAAAAAATAAAAACCGAACGCAAATTTTTAGATTTTTCCAAACTTTTGCGGCGTATTATTGGACCCATAATTTAACCGACTTCGAATCTCTTACCGTTCCCGAAATCCCAATGGCGAATGACGGATTTGTTGCACCCTGTACACACGGATGTAATTACTTTTTTTTATAAGGACAATAAATCTTAGACCGCGAAACATTTTTTCTGTGTAACAGTTTACTTTCTTTACCTTGTTTGACGATGGTTTCTCCCTCTACGAAACTAACGGGCTCTAGCGCATCGGCAACGGTCAATCGCTCCCATTTATCTAAATTTTCTAAAATCGACACTCTAGACAAGAACTCCTCATACATTTTTCTTTTCCTAATAGTGGATCCCATAAGTATCCTTCTATAGGAATCCCTGCAACACAAAATTAATAAACATTATTTGTAATACAGTGATTGGCAAAAAGTTGACCGCATAGGGGTCATTCTTTTACAAACCTCATAGTTTTTAAACTCGACATTTTAGAACATATACATAAAATTAATTATATGAAATACATTTCAGGATTTTGCTTAAAACAATTTATTTTCCAAATCTTCTCATACTTGAAATTTAATATCTCCAGTTGTACAGGGTCAGTCAACGATAGAGTAAAGTTCATTTCCTCCTTTATGTTAAGAATTAGATAAAAACTCGAAATATAAAAGTTGTATAGATCATTAAGGTGCACATTCTAAAATTATATTGGAGTATACAGGGTGGCCCACAAGGAAGTGGTGATGATAACATACGTTTTTTTAAATGGAACACCCTATATTTCTATCAATTCTTGGATTATGCATAAGATTCTGATTATTTTTTATACAGTGAGGACGTAAAGTAACGAATAAATTCATTATGTCGCAAACTACAATTTTTTAAAAAAATCGCTCGGACCCTTCGATTTTGTTTTTCGAACGCGCATATTCTGACATAAAATGTAGATATACAGGGTGTTGCAAATAAGAGTGACACAAAAAATTTTTTTTTCTTAAATAGAACCCACTGTATATTATTGCATGTACGGATTCTTCGGGAAATCCTAAACATTTTTCATGTAGCATGTGCTATACCTTAGCCCAAGCGTTTTGGAGTTATTCTCATTCAAAATTTGAAAATCAGATATTTCGCAATCAATCAAGACTTGCATTGATTCATGCACGCTGAGGAAAACCTGTAGTCAGCACGCGTGAAGCGCAAGAAAAGTCAAGTAGGCTTTGGAGTTATGATGCAAGAACCAAAAGAATTAATGTCAATAGTTACTGTTATTGTCAGTTTTATGTGTATTGTCCTAACGTTTTACTAGTTTTCAAAAGACTCATTTCGTTTTTTCATAACTAAATTAAATTAAAATGCGGCTCACTGAGAAACAGCGCATAGAGGTTTTGATGATGATGGGCTACGGTGATAGGGTTAGAACACAGCAAGAAACTTGTGAGTTATTTAATCAAAAATACCCCAATCGTCCGCCAATATCACAATCAACAGTAAGCAAAATTGAGTACAAGTTTAGGCAATTCGGTCATGTAAGAGATGTCCCTAGATTTGGTCGTCCTCAAGTTGATGAAAATCAACAATTAGAAGTCTTACTGGCAGTTCAAGATAACCAGCATGTGGTGTCTAGGCAGGTAGCAAGTGACGTGGATATTGGAAAAACAACGGTTCTTAAAATACTGCATACAAATAAATACCATCCTTATAAAATGCAAGTTCTCCAAGAACTTTTGGAAAGGGACTTTGAGAGACGCCTTGAATTTTGTGAGCGTTTACAGGATATGTGTTTCGTAAACAGAAATTTTGTAAAAAATATAATTTTTTCCGATGAGTCCACATTTTGCTTGAATAGTGACGTAAATACCCAAAATTATCGATATTGGTCCGATGTAAATCCACACTGGATGAGGGAAGGACACACACAATTTAATCAAAAGGTCAAAGTGTGGGCTGGCGTTGTCGATGACATTGTTATAGGGCCTTTCTTTTTTGACGGAAATTTAACAGGCGAGAGATACGTGAGTTTTTTAGAACAAGAATTTGTTCCAGCCCTGGCCACCCTTTTTCCTGAGTTAGAACGTCCCGATTTGCCACATCATAATATCTGGTTGCAACAAGATGGTGCTCCCCCACATTTCGCTGGGGGAGTTCGTACATAATTGGACGATACTTTTCCAAACAGGTGGATTGGAAGAGGTGGTTTTATTGAGTGGCCGCCAAGGTCACCCGATTTAACACCACTCGGCTTTTTTTTATGGGGATACCTTAAGGGAAAAGTATTCAAAAGCCAGCCTGCAAATTTAGATGATTTAAAAGATCGCATCCGGCAAGAAATTCGGCAAATTACACCCCAAATGGTTCGAAATGTTCAGCGAGAATTTGTAGATCGGTTAAGCTATTGTCAGTTGACCAACGGAAGACACTTCGAACATTTACTTTAGAAAAATTATTTTTAAGTTCACCTAACTGTTTTTTCGATAAATAAGACATTTTTAAAATAATTTTATTCTTTGCTTTCTCCATGACTTTTTCCACTTTTCAAATTTCGAATGAGAATAACTCCAAAACGCTTGGGCTAAGGTATAGCACATGCTACATGAAAAATGTTTAGGATTTTCCGAAGAATCCGTACATGCAATAATATACAGTAGGTTTTATTTAAGAAAAAAAATTTTTTTGTGTCACTCTTATTTGCAACACCCTGTATATCTACATTTTATGTCAGAATATGCGCGTTCGAAAAACAAAATCGAAGGGTCCGAGCGATTTTTTAAAAAAATTTTAGCTTGCGAGATAATGAATTTATTCCTTACTTTACGTCCTCACTGTATATAATGTTATAGAAAACGAATTGGGAAATATTGAGCTTTGCAGCAAATGAAAGTGCACTCTTTAAAGTTGGTCCAATCTTTCGGAAATCTTTATTTCCATCATCAGGGAGACTACAATATAAGAAAAGGTCGACTGATATTAGAGATAAGCTCTTAAGAAATCACGACAAACGTTGTTACTTACAACTTCGTTGAGGTTGATCATGTAGTTGTTGAAATACATTCTATATAGTAACACAGTACTGGGAGCACTAAAGCAGTAAACAGACAAAATCCTTTACGGTTAGCAAACCAATACAGACAAAAACGTAACAAATTACTTAAAAAACGACAAAGATTTTTAAAAAAATTTCTTTAAAAATTTTCTTTAAAAATTTTGTTTAAAAGTTACTGGTCTTCCTGCACATGTTCAGAGACAACGACCATTTTGTAATGGTATTCTTTGATGAAACACAGCCTAGAGAAATTTTAGGAATAGTATTGACTTGTACTGTATGACTTGTATATATCTTTACCACTTTTTAAATCTTATAGTTTTCCCAATATTTCCATTTTTTCAGAAAAATGTCAGTTTTCAGCGTTGGATTTAATTGTTAATACCTACACTACCTTTGCAAATTAGAAGTTCATATTTGGAACGAATATTATATGGAGTTAAGGCAAATAAATTATGGAAACAAATTTACCTCACTTTTTACAGGTTGTTCAAAATAAATTTTAGAATTTCACTACCTTTAAACAAGAAAATCTCGGTTTTTTTGAATGGTACACCCTGTATATTTTATTCCTGTCTGATAGAATACGTAATTCTCTTTAACTTTTATTTAATATATCATATGTTTGTTTTTAATACTTTTGGACATATTTTAATTTTTCTCTATTTTTCATTGTTCGTTTCCTACATTTATGTTTTAACGTCGTAGTTGCCATGAAAAAACAAAAAACCTGTGGAGTCCCCAGGACAAAATCAAACGAGATAAATTTTCAAAACATATCATATAATAAAATGGAAATGGAAATAAGTAACAACAAACTTGTGGAAAAGAATATTTATTTTAATTGTGTCGTAATAAATGTATCAAGTATAAAAGTTAAAGAGAATTACGTCTTCTATCAGGAAGAAATAAAATATACAGGATATACCATTTAAAAAAAACGAGATTTTTTTGATTAAAGTTAATGAAATTTGAAAATTTATTTTTAACACCCTGTAAAAAGTGAGGTAAATTTGTTTCCATAGTTTATTTGCCTTAACTCCATATAATGTTCATTCCAAATATGAACTTTTAATTTGCAAAGGTAGTGTAGGTATTAACAATTAAATCCAACGCTGAAAACTGACATTTTTCTGAAAAAATTGAAATTTTGGAAAAACTATAAGATTTAGATATATAACATTATATATAAAAAATATTCAGAATCTTATGCATAATCCAAGAATTGATAGAAATATAGGGTGTTCCATTTAAAAAAACGTAAGTTATCATCACCACTTCCTTGTGGGCCACCCTGTATACTCCAATATAATTTTAGAATGTGCACCTTAATAATCTCTACAACTTTTGTATTTCAAGTTTTTTCAACTATAACGACAACAAAGCTAATCCGGTAGTGTTCAACGTGAAACCAGGTATGAAAGACGGCCGTTCCTATAAGGGCGTTTTAAAAACGTTCCAAACGCTCGATGGCGATGTAATCTCTTTGACTAATTAACAGAAAACGACAAAGAAAAATTATACTAATTTTCAGAGTACCACGATTGTCTTTCTGGAAGTTTACAACCTACCTAAGAATGTGAATTTTTGATTCTTCAAAGATTATGAACAAAAGCCGTATCCTTGATTTAAGATCCTTGTATTTTCAGAAAATTTTCCAGTATCAGTTTTACAGGGTGTCCGCTAATTAATGGTACATGGAAAAACCACAGACTCCTTACGTAAAAATATTAGGATTTAATTATACTTACCTATATCCGAAAGTTGATATTAACTGACATACAGGGTGTTAAAGTTAAAACTTCTTTTTTGTTTTTCTCTAATAACTTTGCAAGAAACCAACGTTTTTTACAAAATTTGGAAATTATCGTTTTTTTAGAGAAATTGATTTTTTATGAAATTTTAATGTACAATGTAGGGGCGCTGTCTGCGGCATTTTTTGCACATTTATTAGGTCACAACTTTTTTGTGCCTCAGTGTAAGTATTTAAGTTTTTAATGAAAATAATACTTTTCTCATATTTACCACGTAAAAAAGGTATACCAAGTTCAGGTCGCCCAGAGTTACCGTTTCGGAGATATTTGTATTTAAATTTAATTTATAAAAACAGCCGGAGACAAAGCAAACTTACTTGCTGAACTTTTTTCTTCGCATTCCACTGTAGATTTCCAGGGAAGAACACCACCCGACATTCCTGCAGTTGAATCCGAAATGACCGAAATCGTGTTCCGTCAGCGTCCCGTCACACGAATCCTGAAAGGTCTCGACGTCAAAAAAGCCACTGGTCCAGCCGAAATTCCTATTATAGTTCTCAAAAGATGCGCCGATGAACTAACACCAGTATTTTGTAGACTTTTCAACTTATCCTACAAAAAAGGAATATTTCCATCTTGCTGGAAGACGGCGCGAGTCCAGCCTATTCCAAAGAAAGGTAAGAGAACCCTGCCTAACAACTATCGACCAGTTGCATTGCTTTCAGTTATATCAAAAGTAATGGACAAAGCTATTAACAAACATATTCTAAAGTACCTGGAAGGCTTCAACATTATCAGCGATCATCAATATGGTTTTCGGAAGTCCAGATCAACTGGAGATCTTCTAGGATTTTTGGAACAACGCAATCGAACATCATGGGGAGTCTCGGGTTGTTGCACTGGATATTTCTAAAGCTTTTGATCGTGTTTGGCATGAGGGGCTTCTAAGTAAACTGCGATCCTATGGTATGCCCAGTCGATTCTGTGCATGGTTGTCTAGCTTTCTTAAGGACCGCTCTCTGCAAGTGGCGATTGACGGATTTCTCTCAGACACCTTCACCATCAATGCCGGTGTTCCTCAAGGGTCCATATTGTCTCCCACTCTCTTTTTCCTCTACATTAACGACCTTCTAGTGAAAACTCAAAATCCGATATTTAGCTTTGCTAGCACACTTATCTCATCTTTCTCTTTGAATGCGCAAACATCGGCTGCCGACGCACATCTTCGCAGACAGCATGAAGTATCACGCCTCAACAAAGACCTGGAAGAAATTTTGGCTTGGGGTGACAGTAACCAAGTCGAATTTAACGCTAAAAAAACCCAGGCAGCAGTTTTCTCTAAAAAGGTTAACATTACAGAACCGGAAATAGTCATGGCGGGATACGCAATCCCACTGGCTTCATCTATTAATTTGCTGGGCGTCAATCTCGGAGGAAATATGTCTTGGCATAACCACGTTGTGGCAATCGCCAAGGTAGCTTCTCAGAAGCTTGGGGTACTCTTCCGAACCAGAAAGTTGTACACACCTCAACAACTTTTGACACTATACAAAGCCAAGATTCGACCATCACTAGAGTACTGCTCTCATGTTTGGAGATCTGCACCCAAACATACTCTTCGGCTGCTGGATTCCATCGAAAGGAGGGCTATTCGTCTGATCGGAGACCACGAGCTGACGAAGAACCTCGACAGCCTAGAACATCGAAGACAGGTTGGGGATTTGACTCTCCTTTACAGATATTTTCATGGAAGGTGCTCGGTTGACCTTGCCCTCTTAATTCCGCCCAGAGCGATGATTAGCAGACATACACGACGAACCACTGCCGCCCATCCATATGTGGTTAAGCTTAGTACTCCTCGAACTTCATTATTTAAGAATTCTTTCATCTGGAGGACTGCATCTTTGTGGAACGACCTTCCCGAGGTCGTTTTTCCCAACGAATATAACCTCCAACGATTCAAAACCAACGTGAATCGCTTTTTGTGCACACGCACCACTCCCAGAGTGCCCTAAAGGATTTTTCCTATAGTGCTTGTGTTTGATCATATAAAAAAAAAAAAAAAATTATAGAGCATTAGCTCAGGCAGTAAATAATATTTTGTTACTTCTTACCAGCTTTACATGATAATTAATGTTCTAGTAGTGGTAATTGGGAATAATAAATACAGTAATTGGATTGTTCTTTAACTTATTTTAATTAAAATAACTTTGACCCTAGAATATCTCGTGTCGAAAGAAACCAACAGCAATGAAAACACAAACTTAGGATAAACTCAAAAATGAAACATTTTCTGACAAAGCTATTTCACAATAATCAACAAACAAATAACAACATGGAGGTTTCATAGCAACTGCATCTCAAAATTTGATTTGTTTCTCATATTATTATGTTAATTGTTTGCAAATTAATAATAATTGGGCAGCAAACATTTTAAATGCAAATATCTCCGAAACGGTAACTCTAGGCGACCTGAACTTAGTATACCTTTTTTACGTAGTAAATATGAGAAAAGTATTATTTTCATAAAAACTTAAATACACTGAGGCCCAAAAAGTTATGACTTAATAAATGTGCAAATAATGCCCCTACATTCTACATTAAAATTTTATAAAAAAATCAATTTCTCGTCCTAAAAAACCAAAATTGCCAAATTTTCTAGAAAAAAACGTTGGTTTCTCTCAAAGTTATTAGAGAGAAACAAAAATGAAGTTTTAACTTTAACACCCTGTATCTCAGTTAATATCAACTTTCGGATATAGGTAAGTATAATTAAATTATAATATTTTTCCGTAAGGAGTCTGTGGTTTTTCCATGTCCCATTACTTAGCGGACACCGTGTATAAGTATCATATTCCCAGGTATATAATGGAAATATGTTACATGATCGAAGGCCAAGGTAACAATTTGTTATTTAAACATTTCTGTTGTTTTTAAAAAAAAATAATTGTTAAAATTTAGCTTTTTACCAAGCAACTGGGTGTGATCAGGCCCTGTATCAAGCATATTATCTATTTATAATTATTTCTTGAACAATATGCTTAGGGAATACCGTTTTTTTCCAATTTTGAAACATGTTTAACATGTCTCCCAAAGGTGCTCCTACGAAATAAAAAATAAACAAATATAATAACTATTTTCGATATCTCGTCATTTAATATCAGTTTTTCATGACAAAATATATTTTTTTCAATTCTCCATACAAAGGAGTAGTCACGTGACAAATGTCAAAATAACTTTTTAGGTTACCAATCATGTATAGGCGATCGGCGTAAAAAGTTTTTTTAATATGTGGCCAACTTTTTGCGGGTCACTGTATAATAAACGATTGGAATAATCAGTTCTAAAAACACCCTCACGACATCTAGCGGGAAACTACACAAATGCAAGAGACAGAACATTCGAAAAGTGACCACACATGTCACGGCTAGACAATGCCAATAATTATTGTCATGTGAATGTCCATAAGATCGTATCCAGGAGAGTGGTTATTTTGACGTTTCGTAAATCTGGACTGACGTTGCAAACGACCGTCTCTAGAAATAGTGCTTACCTGTCAATACCCCACAATTTGACATCTGTTTTCGCCTTGACAGTGGCGGCACGTGGCGTTCCGTAAATGAGGGCCAGCTCACCGAAGCTGCCTCCTTCGCCGATGGTCACCACCAATTCGTTGTTTACATAAACCTAAAAAAAATATTTACAATAACGTTTCCAAGGCGTCCCTGTATATCAAGCCGAAAGTATTCTATATAGCCCCATAAGAAAATAGAAATTGAGTTTTTTATGTTTAAAATTAGGGATCGACCGATATGATTTTTTGTGGCCGATACCGATATCGGCCGATACCGATATACTCATAGCCGATATCGGCCGATACCGATATATCGGCCATAAAATTTTGTCGTAATTTGTTTGCTTTATAAATGAGGTAAAAGTGATTTATAATGATATACTGTTACCGTTACATGGATTAACCATAAAATCACTAAAAAAAATGCAGAGCAAATTCAATATTTTGTGAAATCACCTAACGGAATAAAAATAAATACGGTAATTCCCCGAATTCAACAAAGCCTGGCCATTCGGCCCGAGAAGAGCAACCGTAATTCGGCGGCGCGGCGTTCGCTCGGTCGGGGAATAACAGAATTTCCGAATACGGTTGGAAGCAGTAAGTAAATAAAACTCGTAGGATTGCTCTGATTTTTCACAAACATGGATCGTTTTGTAGTGCGTTCTCCATGCATACAGTCGTCGTCGTCAACTTTACAAGAGTCTGGTTCTGGTGCATTATCTTCAATAAGTAGCAGTATTAGTGGCAACATAACTAGTAGTAAAAGTGTTTACTGGAAGTATTTCTCCAAGAATGAAATTAATGCCCTTACAATAAAAACAAATGCCACCTGTAAATTATGTTCCTTTTGAAGAAATTACGAAGTTTTGTAATAAGAATAGTGCATCTCTATCGGAAGTAATACCCTTACTTAAAGCTCTCTTAAATTATCTCGAGAAAGCTGAAGGAGCTGACTTTTCAGGGGTGCAGAGTACCAAAAATGAGCTTAAAGACTCCTTGATTAAGAGATGCAAAGCATGCTTCACTGATAGAAACCTTCTTCTTGCCACTTTATTGGATCCAAGGTTCAAGACATCTTTCTTTGATAATGATTTATCTCAAGGAACCTTTACAGATTTAAAAAAAGGACTTTTAAAAATTAATGGGCAAAATTCAGACTTGCTGGAAGACAATGCAGGAGAATCTGAAGTAAGCCACGATGATGTTCCTTTAGCGAAAATCGCCAAAAAATCACACGAGGTAAACCAACAAATTCAGGAAAATGTCCCGGGCTCAATTTCTCATAGTTTATTTTGGAATACTTTTGATGAACTTACTGGTATGACGACAAGTAAATCAGTGTCATATAAGAGAAGTACTGATGATATGATGAATAAAATTGATGATGAGATTGAATTGTATAAGAAATTAGAAAAAATATCAAGAAATGAAGATCCTTTGACTTGGTGGGCGCAAAAAAAAGACATTTTTCCATTGATGTATAAAGTTGCAATAATATATTTAGCGTCGTCGCCAAGTAGTGTTGCTAGTGAACAGCTATTTTCTTCGGCCGAAAATGTTTATGAAAGCGCAAGAAATCGTCTAACTCCGGAAAGAGCAGAAAGCCTAATTCTGTTACATTACAACTTGCCAAAACTTCACTTTAAATATTAATTTGTTTAATTTAGTGTGTTACTTTACTTCTACATTTTTAATGACTTTTTTGTTAAATTTTCAATAAGAATAAATTTGTTTGTTTGTTGTTTGATTTTTATTTAGTATTTCTGTTTTAATTTCTTTAAAAAAAGGCTTAGCAACTGAAATATTAAGCAATTTTAATTTTTTTAGGCCGATACCGATATAGGCCGATATCGTGGTTACATATCGGCCGATACCGATATCGGCCAAGAAGGCCGATATGGCCGATATACCGATACCGATATCGGTATCGGTCGATCCCTATTTAAAATGCGTATTTTTTTTCTCTATACAGCGATTCTCAAACTGGGGTCCACGACCAATTACTTAGGGGTCCACGAACCACTAAGTGGAAATAAATTGTCACAAAGAGAAATTATCGTAATCGACTTAATGCCGAACCCGATATATAGGGAGTTGAAAAAACGTCGGTACCCCGGAATAACTCCGGTGCATCGCATTGCAGCGGAAAATATCTGGGAAAAAAGTTGTTTGGTTTTGAAGGAGGAATAGTTTGCAATTTAAACCACCCTACACCCCCGCAACCCCCGGGCGCGGGATGGGCTAAGTTAAGATTTTCAAATGGAACCCCATATCTTTTATTGGCGTATCGTGTTCTCCGACCAAAAATAAACATCTTTTCTCCGAAAAATTTTTTTATTCGGGCCCATCCTTCACCAATAATCACCATGAGAAAGACAAAATCAGAACCGTGCGAAAATCAAGTTTTATCCCGGAAATACTCTTTTTCTCTGTCTTGTACTAAAAAATGCCCGTGGAATACAAACAACTTTTTACACGGGCATTTTTTAGCACCAGACAGAGAAAAAGAGTTTTTCGGGGATAAAACTTGATTTTCGCAAGGTTCTGATTTTGTCTTTCTCATGGTGATTATTGGTGAAGGATGGGCCCGAATAAACAAATTTTTCGGACAAAAGATGTTTATTTTTGGTCGGAGAACACGATACGCCAATAAAAATATGGGGTTCCATTTGAAAATCTTAATTTACTCCCACCGGCGTCCGGGGGTTGAGGTGGTGGGGGGTGGTTTAAATTGCAAACTATTCCTCCTTCAAAACCAAACAACTTTTTCCCCAGGCATTTTCCGCTGCAATGCGATGCACCGGAGTTATTCCGGGGTGCCGACCTTTTTTCAACACCCTATATAGATCCAGGCGGTTCCCGGTGGGACACCCTGTATATTGAAGAGAGTTACATATCTATTAAGAATGTGGTGCCGATACCGATATTATATCGGGTTTGTTCGGGTTTGGCCCGTATCGGCCCATCACTATCTACTACTAATCAAAAAAATAAATTATGGTATAATTGGAAATAGAATTAAACGACCTTTAAAATGATGTGCAATTCCCCCCCCCCCCCCCCCCCACCCATTCCCTTTTAAGATTTTAAGGGTAACAACTACCCCTCCCGGGGGGTTAAACCACGACTTACCTCTACTTCTCCTAGATCTATAACATAAAAATTGTCCCCCTCGTCCCCCTGCTGGATGATCACCTCTCCGGGCAGGAACGTGACGGGAAACATGGCGTCGAAGATGTCTGAACGTTCGTTCTCGTCCAGGTGCGAGAAGAGCACGTTTTTCGCGATTGCCTTGGACAGGGCCGCCATTGTCTTGTAGTCCTTCGGGACCACCTACAATTAAAATGAAAATAGTTCTCAGTAAACATCTCAATGAATTCAATTAAGGGTATTTATCAGTGGACCGCGTGGTCCGATTTGGGATTACGCCGCGGAACAGCATAAGTCATTGTTATCGGGTTTGTTCGGGTTTGTTCGCGCTAGCCGGCCGATTCGAGGAAGTAGGAGACGTTTTCCTTATTCTTTTGCCTTTGATCACCCGACGCGATGCCAAATCATTTCAGATAGTTGCGATTTTACATATTTTTCCTGAAAACCTGGGTGTGACATTCTTTTCAATTTATACGTTATTTACCGTGTTGAAAAAAAATTCTTCGAAAAATTCATCATAATATAAAGTGCCCAAAATAAGGAGGGCCTCTATAGGAATCTCATTAATGGTAACATATACAAATTCGAGTAAATGGGGAAAAGTTTCGCGCACTCAATGCACGAACGATACGTCATACAAAAAGTTTTGGTAATATTTTTAAGTCTTGAGTAATTTAAGAAAAACTGAAATTTTCAATTTTTAATTTAATTTTTTATCGACTTTCGAGCAAAACTGACAAAAACATTCTCACAGCAACTTTTAGTGAACTCTAAGACGCTGTTCTCGCCAAAGCAACTGGTAAGCAACGCAACTGCAACTTCAGTTGAGTTGCTCGCTTGTTCTCACCAAAGCAACTGGTAAGCAACGCAACTGCAATGCTACCGCAACTTCAGTTGAGTTGCTCTAGCATTCCCACTGGAATAAACTGGTTTGAAATCTCTTTTGACGTGAGCAAAATGTTGTCTTCGTCAGAGGAAGATATAACCTCTACATCCTTTCTCGTTAAACAGCTTAAAAAATAAAAACTGAACGACAATTTTGGGTTGTCAGCCATGACACCTGCGATTGGAAGCAACTGACGAAGGCGACGCGGTATGCCGGGCAACTAATAAGCAACTAGTTGCGTTGCAGCTGAGTTGCCTTAAGTCAGTGGGAACACGCGTACTTTAACATTAGTGCTGAGTCGCGTGGATGTTGCGTTGCGGTTGCCAGTTACCTTTGGTGAGGACAGGCACTAAGAATACATAACAAATGTATAATGTGAAGACTTCTTTATTATAAATTCAATGATGTACAGGATGTCCCATTATCGACACTTTTATAGGGTAAAGTCATGTGCTCTTTTTGGGTCAATCTTAAAATGGTAAAATCAAAATTTGAAAATTTTTGCTCGCTTAAGACAGTGTTCTTCAACCTTTTTGCAGCTGCGGACCGGTGAAAATAGGATAAATATTTTGCGGACCAACTGAAAGCTAAGACAAATAAAAACCAATATACTTGTAGATATTATTTTTTTATTATAGAATATGTTATGCAATTACTTTTTTTAGTGCTATATCTGCTGCTGCTTCTTTGATATAAGAGTTGATATTCGAGGCTGCAGCGTTGTTTCTGAGAGACGAAGCGCTGCGTTAACATCTATTCTGTTCCTCTGTGTTTGGTATACCAACCTTTATAATATAAACTTTTTGTGCCACCCGTCGCAACTCAAAAACATTGACATTGACAGTGGGACCAAAAAACAAAAAGTGTCAAAAAATACAGCAAGTGTCAGTTCAGATTTCAGAAGTCAAGACGAGAAATTCCACAACATCTATAAAATACAGTCCGCTTTCCCGAAGAATTACTTAAAGAAGACTCGTGCACAAATCGGCGTCTTCATTTTGGTCCGTACGATCCGAATACGGCAACCTATTACAAAAATAGTGGTTAATTGGATTACATGGTGGCTACATTTACATTGAAGAAGGTGAGTGAGTCTCCGATCCTTTCCTAATATTTTCTTTCATTTTTTCAAATCATACCTGCACAATGGAAGATTTAAAAGAAAAAGAGCAGCTCTTAAAGGCAAATTAACCAGATTTTCGAATTATTTAATGTCAGAACAAGATAAAAATTTACCAAATATCACCGAAATTAAAATTAGAAAGATAAAGGCAAGCTCTTTCTTGGATGAATTCGAATTAATTCAAGATGGCATAGAATCTCTAATCAACACTAATGAAGAAATACTTGCTGCTGAAATTGAACGTAACACATTTGAACAAAGTTATTACCAACTGTTAGCTTCTGCAGAAGCACTTTTAGACAATGACCTTGCTAAAACAAAACAAATTGCATTACAAGATTATTCACCATCACAAAATTTAACTAGCCCTACATCACAGTCTCGGGTACAAGTTAAATTACCACCAATCACATTATTGCCTTTCGATGGGTCCTATGAAAAATGGAATGTCTTTCAAGATACCTACATAGCACTAATTCATGATAACACACAGTTATCAGATATTGAAAAATTTCATTATTTAAGAAGTTCTCTTACAGGAGATGCACAAAATATTCTGCTAAATTTGGAAACTTCATCACAAAACTACCACACTGCATGGAATCTCGTGAAAGAGCGCTATGAAAACAAGAAGCTGATTATACAAACACACATTAAAGCTTTATTTGAACTATCATCAGTTCCAAAAGAAAATTTTGAACAATTAAGAAGATTCTTGGACACAATTCAAAAACATGTTCGTGCACTTGAAGCTCTTGGTGAACCCACATCACAGTGGGATTCACTCATATTATTCCTATTTTCGTCCAAACTTGACAACACAACTCATAGAGAATGGGAAACCAAGCAATCACAATCGTTAATTAAACTCACATTTCAAACCTTTTGTGATTTTTTACAACAAAAATGTAATTTGCTAGAAACTTTGCACATAAGTTCTAATGCTCCTCCGCCAAAACATCAAATTTCATCATATGGAAACAGACAATTCCAGACGTCCCAAAGACACTCATTTTTCTCAGCACCACAAGGTGAGAAATTATCACGAAAATGTGCAGTTTGTGAAAAATCACAACACAAACTGTATGCATGTGACAAATTTATGAACATGTCTCCACAGAAACGAAAAGCCGAGCTGAAAAAACACAAATTATGCTACAATTGTCTAAGCAGTGACCACAGATATGAAGATTGTAAAGCAAGCCTTTGTAGAAAATGTTCGAGAAAACATAACACACTAGTACACATAGATTTTCAGCAACAACAACATGAAATCAAAAATATAAATGATAATGAAAAAAGCCAAGTCAATAACTCTGAGTCTCATTTCACTGGAACATCATTATGTTCTATACAAGACAGATATTCAACTGTTTTGCTGGCTACAGCAGTAGTCGAAGTTTTTAATCACAAAGGACAGCGATCGACATGTCGTGTTCTCCTAGATTCAGGGTCGGAACTTAATTTCATCAAGAAGAAAACACTCAATTTTTTGGGTATCAAACAAACTCAAACAAAAATACCCATAAATGGCATTGGAGGTACTACAACTAACATAACAGAGACAGCCACAGTGACAATCAAATCAAGAATAAATTCATTCCAGAAAAATCTAAATTTCATGGTTTTACCCAAGATAACAAGTAACCTCCCAGTGGTCAACATAGACATGGAAAATTTTCACATTCCTAGCAATCTACAGTTGGCAGATCCAGAGTTTCACAAGTCAAGTGAAATAAATATGCTTATTGGAGCCGAAATATACATGGATCTACTTGCTTTTGGACAAATAAAAACCAAAAATGCGCCCACACTACAAAACACAGCGTTTGGATGGATCGTATCTGGAAGAACCAACATAAAAACACCACAAAACTGTTTTTTTGTACACCATTCAGCACAAGCAATAAATGAACAAATTCAGAAATTTTGGGAGATAGAAGAAATATCTGTTAAACCCATACTCACACAGGAAGAAAGAGAATGTGAAATTCATTTTCAACAAACGCATACCAGAGACTCGGATGGTAGATACATAGTTCAATTACCATTCAAGGAAGATCCACATAAACTTGGAAAGTCACACAACATCACATTAAAGAGATTCAACTGTCTAGAAAAAAGACTTTCCAATAATTCAGATTTCAAGGTTCAATATCAACATTTCATTACTGAATATCAGAAGTTGAACCATATGAAACCAATTGAACCTGAAGAGGATTCTGGATATTTTCTTCCGCACCATGCAGTCTTTAAAAAAGAAAGTTTGACAACTAAGTTAAGAGTTGTATTTGACGGGTCCTGTTCCACAACGTCAGGCCTTTCTTTAAACGATACACTAATGAAGGGTCCAACCATACAGGATGACTTATTCATAATCTTGACGAGATTCAGATTTCATGCATATGCACTCACCGCAGACATAGAAAAAATGTATCGTCAAATAAAAATACATGAAGATGATATAAAATATCAAAAAATATTATGGCGTGACAGCCCTGAAAAAGAAATATCAACTTATGGATTGACTACAGTGACATATGGTACAACCACAGCACCATTCTTGGCGATAAGAAGTTTACAGCAACTCTCACATGATCATGGTAAAGAATTCCCTCATGCAGCTAAAATTCTACTTCAAGATTTCTATGTAGATGACCTAATAACCGGAGCATCCAGTATTTCAGAGGCCAAGGATCTGCACAAACAATTGAGCTTACTGTTAAAATCAGGATGTTTTGAATTAAGAAAATGGAAAACAAACAGTTCTGACATATTTGACAATGAAGATAGAGATGTAGAAAATTATTTACTTCCCCACGATAAACTTGAGAGTTCAAAAACTCTCGGATTAATTTGGAACTCTATTGATGACTGTTTCATGTTTTCAATCAATCAAAATGAAAATAAAAAAATCACAAAACGAACAATCTTAAGTCAAATTGCACAAATTTTTGACGCTTTAGGTATAATTGGACCTGTTATACTCACAGCCAAACTGATACTAAGGAAGTTATGGACAATTAAATTAGATTGGGATGATCCATTACCCATTTCAGAATGTACTACTTGGACTCAATTGCAGGAACAATTACCTTATTTAAACATGTTGAAAATTTCAAGAAATGTTACAAATATTTTAACACATGGCAATATAAAGGAGATTCAATTACACGGTTTTAGCGACGCTTCCCAAGAAGCATATGGAGCCTGTGCGTATATTCAAGTTACACATGAAGACGGCACAGTTACTTTGCTCCAAATCACGAGTCGCGCCTATTAAAACTCAATCAGTACCTCGTTTAGAATTATGTGGGGCCCATCTTCTGTCAAAACTTATTGCTAAGTTAAAAAATGCATTTCCCTTTTGCATTCACAAGGTGCATCTATGGACAGATTCTACTATTGTTCTATGTTGGTTAGCATCCCTGTCTAACACGTGGAAAGTTTTTGTCGCGAACAGAGTGACACAAATACATGAAAACACCAAAGGTGACAACTGGCATCATGTACCGACAAAGGACAACCCTGCAGACCTTTTTTCAAGAGGTCTTATGCCACCTCAGATTTTACACAATCAACTCTGGTGGAATGGACCTCAATGGCTTCAACAAAGTGAAAACAATTGGCGCAAGAACCGTGTCACAATGAAGAAGACCTAGAATTAAGACAACAAAGGAGCCTAATAGCAACTGTCATCAAAAATGATCTTTTTGACAAATATTCTTCACTCACAAAACTAAAAAGAGTATTTGCCTACTGTCTAAGATTCCTTCACAATGCCAAGCACAAGGAAAACAGAAGGACAGCATATCTAAGTGCACAGGAACTACATGATTCATTGGAGAAGTTAATTCAAATTTCACAACATGAAGATTTCCCAGAAGACATTGCAGCTTTACAAAAACACAATCAAGTAAAGCCAAACAGCCAATTGCTTAATCTAAATCCATATCTAGATCAAGGACTTGTTAAGGTTGGAGGAAGATTAAATAATGCCAACATTCCAGAAGCACAAAAGCATCCATTGGTTCTATCATCAACTCACAGAATGACCGAACTAATCATATGGGCTGAACATTTACAATTACTACATGGAGGTCCACAAATCGTTCTTTCGTCACTGCGAACAAAATTCTGGCCTTTGTCCGGTAGAAGAGTTGTAAGGAAGGTTTTAAGACAGTGCACAACATGTTTAAGACACAAGCCTAAGACTCTAAACCCCATAATGAGCGATTTACCTCTTCCTCGAGTAACATCATCAAGACCATTTCTCAGTGTAGGCATAGACTACGCAGGCCCGGTTTCAATAAAGGAAAGCCATCGACGTGGAAGAGTGCACACTTTTCAATGCTATATTGCAGTATTTGTTTGCCTAAGTACCAAGGCCATTCACTTGGAATTAGTTACAGGACTTACCACAGTATCCTTTTTAGCTGCTCTTAAACGATTTATGGCAAGAAGAGGAAAACCTGCACACATTTATTCAGATAATGCAACCACATTCACTCGAGCTAACAAAGACTTAATAGAGATCATAACTCTTATTTCATCAGAAGATCACTGGAATAAAATTCAAGACTTTGTAACAAATTTACACATTACATGGCACTATATTCCACCACGATCTCCTACATTCGGAGGACTATGGGAAGCAGCAGTTAAGTCCCTCAAGTACCACATAAGACGCATAACTGGAAATGGAGTTTTCACATATGAAGAATATTACACATTCTTGGTTCAAAAAGAAGCATGCCTAAACTCCAGACCTTTATGTCCTCAGTCGTCTGACCCAAATGACTTTTCCGTCCTTACTCCTTCACATTTCTTAACCGGAGACTCACTCATGACTACACCAAATCCAAATTATATTGACGCTCAAGTTCACAACTTGACTCGTTGGCAACACATTCAAAAACTCTATCAACATTTATGGTCGAGATGGTCATCCGAATACTTAACTTCACTTCAACAGCGAAGCAAATGGTGTCAGCAACTTTCTTGTGACAAGATCAAAATTGGTAGCCTAGTTTTACTGAAGGAAGATAATTTAGCTCCACTACACTGGCGAATGGCACGTGTCACTGCGGTTTTTCCAGGGCGTGATGATAAAATTCGGGTCGTAGAAGTTAAAACCTCACATGGACATTTTAAACGAGCAATTAACAAAGTTTGTTTTTTGCCAATTAATTAAACTCGCTCATTCAAAATTTGAGTTATATTAATTGGTGACTTTTGCAGTAAATTGTTTATGATTTCTTTTGTTTTTTAAAATAAACTTTCACATAACTTTCATACTTTTGAAAGACTTTAGCCTTTCAAAGGGGCCGGCATGTTTGGTATACCAACCTTTATAATATAAACTTTTTGTGCCACCCGTCGCAACTCAAAAACATTGACATTGACAGTGGGACCAAAAAACAAAAAGTGTCAAAAAATACAGCAAGTGTCAGTTCAGATTTCAGAAGTCAAGACGAGAAATTCCACAACATCTATAAAATACAGTCCGCTTTCCCGAAGAATTACTTAAAGAAGACTCGTGCACAAATCGGCGTCTTCACTCTGTTTGGTTTTTATTACAGACATGACTGAAAAAGTCTTTTCACATAAATAGGAAGTCGAAAATTTTACTAATAATTTGATAGCTTTATAACTCAAAGTTGGATATTCTTTTTCTCGCCATATACAAAATTGAGGCAATGAATGAATTTTATATCTGGAGGCCAGAGTGACATCAGAAGACAACTCGATCAGCTTTTCTTTTTCATGAAGATCAAGTGCACATGAGTTTATATCTTCCAAGAATGGATTCTTAATCCAGAGGTTACCTTTACGAGGATCTTCATTTTCTGGGAAATACTTATTCAAATTGTCAGCTAATGCTCTTAAATGTTGCTTTATTATGTTAAATATGACTTTCGTGTTCAAATCAGCAGCAATCAAAAATTCATCCAAAAGAGAAAACATTTCTACATCTTCCTCTTGTAAGCGACTATTCCAAAGAGCTAGAGTTGGTTTCATTAGAGAAGAACAGGCAGTCATAATTCGCAGTAACCTTTTTTTGTAGACGAGCGGTCCTTGGTTAGCGGCCATTTCAGTAGTAGCGTCCATAGTTTCTGCTGTGTTTTGTTAGAAAATAACTTCTTTAAATAGTATTATTCTAATTCATAGTTTGATAACTATTTGGTAAGTAATCATTAATTTTTGATATTATATTGTTATTATACATTATATTTGTATAGACGGTGATTTACGATTTGGATGAAATTTTTCGTGGACCGGCAGGAAATTTCTACGGTCCGGTACCGGGCTGCGGACCGGCGGTTGAAGAGCACTGGCTTAAGAGATACGGGGGAAAATCAACAAATTGTCAATTTCAAAATTACCCTATATTTTCTTAGTTAAAAGAGATATAAAAAATGTTTCATACAGAAGTTTCTTTATAATGATTGTTGGATAATCCGCCGTTTTCAGAATAAGTATACGGGGTCAGGTAAAAAAGTTATCGGACCTAACCTCATTTTTTTTAATGGAACACCCTGTATTTTTTAATCTAAAAATATAGCAATTTCAATTCTCTCCTCAAATATATAACACGCCATGGATGATATTGGTTTCTTAGGCGATTTATTTAAACTTTATTACTTTGAAACGACATAAAAGATTCGGGAATATAACGGGAATCATCGCAAATGTTCGGAATATGTCCTTAAATGGTTGCCATATTTCCGGATAGCGAACAAAATATAAATTTTGCGCCAATTCTTCATTTTTTCCATTCTCAATATAAACTGATATCATATAAAATTTTTCAAAATGTTGACAAGTAATTTTCACGAATGAATAGTAAAAATGAAATTAACGTTGAATGTTAATAACAACTAGAATGTCAACATACTTGTTTCTATCATATTAGGCTGTTGTTTCATGGCCTACTGTGGTTTAAAGTAATAAAGTTTAAATAAATCGCCTAAGAAACCAATATCATCCATGGTGTGTTATTTATCTGAAGAGAGAATTTAAAATGCTATATTTTTAGATTTAAATATATAGGGTGTTCCATTTAAAAAAAATAAGGTTAGGTCCGCTAACTTTTTTACCTGACCCCGTATACTTATTCTGAAAACGGCAGATTATTCAACAATCATTATAAAGAAACTTCTGTATATAACATTTTTCTGTATCTCTTTTAACTAAGAAAATATAGGGTAATTTTGAAATCGTCAATTTGTCAACAACAAACCCGAACAAACCCGACAAACCCGAACACACCCGAACATTTTTCTGTATCTCCTTTAACTAAGAAAATATAGGGTAATTTAGAAATTGTCAATTTGTTGATTTTCCCTGGTATCTCTTAAGCGAGCGAAAATTTTCGAATTTGGATTTTACCATTTTAAGCTTGACCCAAAAAGAGCACATGACACCTACATTACTTTTTTGATAGCGCTAACAATAACCGAGATACCATATAAAAGTGTCGAAAATGGAACACCCTGTATATGTGCACATATACATGAAATCTTCAGAATACGGACCTGTATTTTCCATAATTTTGTAAAAACTCGACATAGAAACGCTTTTTAATAATGTTGTGGACCAATGAGACAGTTTTGCCACTTGTAAGCAAGATTCAAAGTGCATGTCAGTATAATCACAAATGTGAATGGTCTAAATCTAAATGAAACAGTTGGATTGGTCCAAAACAGTATATTTGACAGGTGATGGAAATAATCGTAAATTTTAATATCATATTTTACAGTTTTACCAGAAATACTCACCTTCCGGTATTTTTAGAGGTTTCTCGCATCCCTTATTCGTCCGCAAAAAACAATCGATACACCCGTGTATGTGACATACAATATTGATGAAGGCATTATTTTCCATCGCAAAATCATAAAGAAACCGACCGATAATAATGGAATTAATAAGCCGACGCAAAACAAACGGCTATTGGCGCCGAAGGGATATATAGAGGGCAATTATTTTTTATAAATATGCCGGCAGGCTCACCCCCGATTTGTAAAGGTTCAGTATATTAAGGCTGTGCTGCTGGTTGTATAACGGGACACTAAAAAAAAAATGCGCCCCCTGTAGTGGCGTCTGTGAGTCGGAAAAAACCACGAAAAATCGAAATATTTTCAGCCGGAACAAGATTACCTCCCCACCCCCGTTTTCGAGGATGCTAAACACGTGGTCAGAATTTCCCTTTGGGGTTGCGCAACCCCTCAAAATGGCCAGAAACCACCCCCCAGAGGGGTTAAACGCGCTTCAACACACACTTTCCCCCCATTTTCGAGGATGCTGAGCACGGTGGTGGTGTTGGATATCGCGCCCGACCCCTTCCAACCCCTCCACCGGCCAATACTTGCCCCTGAGAAGGGTGAATTTTTTTCAAGTATCAGCGGCAAATATACAGGGTGTCCGGGAACATGTGGGAAATCTCCCGGATATGAAGAAAACACGTGAAAAGAATACTATAGGTTCATATAAACTTCTTTCGTATCGGCCTCCTCTTCGGAGATATGGGCTCCCAAAGAGCACAAATGGAATCAGTTTTTTACACATAATTATTGAACCACCTGGTATATTTCAATTATTTTTTAATATGATGTATACCAGGTAAGACCCGTCAAATTACTACCCAAGAAACTGTTGTGAATTACTCACAGCTGCAGGGACGGACTAGCTATAACACTCATGGGCCCATTTTTTTTACGCCCTATATGATGATAACTTTGGATAATGTTTTTTACATACCTTTAATTATTATCTAAAAATTAAGTACTCTTCATTCATGTCGCTAATCCTAACCGTTTTCGAAAAAACGGCATTTCATATACATCATGTGCTTCGGGTATTTCAATAAAAGATACATCTTTGTTCTGATCCAATGTTCAACCTTCACGATTCCGCTTTTTCATATTTAACCCGTGAGAAGTAAGGGGACTCTGTGTAAATAAAATGACGTTTTCTCGAAAACGGTTATGATTAGCGACATGAATGAAGAGTACTTACTTTTTAGCCAATAGTTAAAGGTATGTAAAAAACATTGTCCAAAGTTCTCATCATACAGGGCGTAAAAAAAATGGGCCCATGAGTGTTACATCTAGTCCGTCCCTGCAGCTGTGAGTAATTCACAACAGTTTCGTGGGTAGTAATTTGACGGGTCTTACCTGGTATACATCATATTAAAAAATAATTGAAATATACCAGGTGATTCAATAATTATGTGTAAAAAACTTGATTCCATTGGTGCTCTTTGGGAGCCCATATCTCCGAAGAGGAGGCCGATACGAAAGAAGTTTATATGAACCTATAGTATTCTTTTCACGTGTTTTCTTCATATCCGGGAGATTTCCCACATGTTCCCGGACACCCTGTATATATATATCCCCCCCCCCCCCCGTTTTCGAGGATGCTGAGCACGTTGGTGGTGTCGGATATCGCGTCCGACCCCTTCCAACCCCTCCACCGACCAATACTCGCCCCCACTATGGAACTACATTACCTTTTAATCGAAAAAAAGTTTTTAACATTTTTTGTTTAAATTACTCTTTCTGTTTTGATTTTTTGATTTAATTGAAATTTTAAATAAATTTTAACTTAAGACTTTAACTAAGAAAAAAAAATTTTTAAATTGGAAATAAACTGACCGACCACGCTTGACGTTTTTTCGAGCGCAAACTATTTGATTATATTTTTCAGTTGGACCGGAATAAGAGACCATTACAACCAAAAAGAGAAGTACAAGTATTTTCCCCATTCTCAACATCCTCGAAAACAGGGGGTGGGGGGTCGGACGCTATTCCACACCACCAACGTACTCAGCGTCCTCGAAAACGGGGGGTTGCCGCTGATACTTGAAAAAAAAACCTTTCAGGGGCGAGTATTGGCCAGTGGATAGGTTGGAAGGGGTCGGCCGCGATCTCCAACACCACCACTGTGCTCAGTATCCTCGAAAACGGGGGGAAAGTGTGTTTCTCTACAGGGAAACCTCTTGAAGCGCTTTTAACCCATCTGGGGGGTTGAGGGGTTGCGCAACCCAAAAGAGAAATTCTGACGCCGCCATCGTGTTCAGCATCCTCGAAAACGGGGGGGGGGGGGGGTTGTTCGGGTTTGTTCTTTATTTTGCTCTTAATACGCTATTGATCTTATACTAGATTTATACTACTCGTGACATAGGCTATTTTAAAACTAATTTGCTTTTTTATGACTTAATAAGTTTTAATACAAAAATTTTAAGTTGCCTTGAAGAGAACTCTTTAAGAACATAATTAAAAATGGTTTTAATGTAGTTTTAAAATTTAGCATTGAAGACACTTTTAGGTTGGCTCTTTTTGGCTTGAAGCTGCTTTATGGCTGTCATATTTGTCGTTATTGTTAAATAAAATTCCTTGTTGTATTTCAGTGTTTGTGTGTTAAATCTAAGTATTGCCCGTGGAAAAAATAGTAATTCATAAAAAAAAACATAGTAAGTCTGCCATAAACTGCATAAAAATATAGACTTTTGAGTCACGTCCGTCGATTGTTTGTTTTTCTTAACAAAGACATATAAAAACGGTTACCTGTTGGAATGAAAACAGAAATAGACAGAAGATATGAAGAGATGGGGATTCTACAGAACCCGAACAAACCCGTCTCCTTTTTGTTGTGTTCGTAACAAAACATAAACATAAAATACCGGGTCCGTGTTTGTTTCAAGTCGGTGGGAATGACTATAGGTTTGATTTTAAATTCCACATCGAACGACATAAAAATATACATAAGGGCATGAAAATAAGAAAAACTTCAAAACTGATATTTTTGTTAACTGGCAATATTGTTGTAGCAAATTCTACGCCTTACCGTATGTTTCAATACTCTCCTATCCCAATAGATTAACACTTTTCAACTGAACACGTGTGCCTATGGTATTCGCCGCATGTGGTCTGTATTGAAGAGTCTTTACCCAAGTTTTTAGACAGTCAATGTGAAAAATACCTATGTAGTGTATGTCCCAAAGATCTTACAAACTCCAGATAGAATTGTTTACATTTGAAGTCGACGTAAGGAATGTAAACGTGCACTCCCCACCTTGCTGTTATGCTTGCAGCATAGTCAGATTGTCCTATTTATCGCTAAGGTATCTGCAAAATCCCAATTAACAATTTGTTAATTTGACAACTTTTAAAATAAATTTATTTCCCAATAATTTTAATATAAATTGTGAATAGGCCTTGAGAGATTTAGAAAAAAAATATTATTATTATACATAACAGTTTGAAATAAACCGACTGCACTCTGACAACATCAAGTTAAGTTATTACGCTCGCCGGCAAAAGATCAAACTTTATCAATGGATCGGATTATAGTAAAGAATACACTGTTGCTACTCGCTGCTAACTGCTTTTAAGGGAGTGTTTATATATTTTGGTTGTTTTTATTTTTTTTTGTGAGTATTGGTGAAAAATCGTTTTTATTATAAACAATGATGGTGCATTCATGTATAGTTTGTAAAAGAGTGGATCATTTAAGCAAGGATTTATCTTTTCTTCGGTAAGTATGGTTATGTTTTAATATGATTGTATTGATATGATTTCTGATATAGCCATTGACGTTTAAAAGGTTATGGACCGGTCCGTGGTGCTAGTCCGGGCAAAAAGCAGTCGAGTTGGTTTATTTCTTAATATAAATCTTGCATTTACAAGATGGTTGAGTCTTGTGCGGCCATAAAATACTTCACCAGAAGATGCAATGGTGTTAAATTAAAATTTCACAGGTTAGTAAATATATTTAGAAATTTGATTTTGAGTTTGCATCACTATGAAAATTCGGTTTGTTTAAGAATGTACCAAATGTTTATCCACTTCGTTAGGATACTAAAGGGTCGTAGCCTACGACAAATTTGGATACATGCCCTTAGAAGGAATAATTATAGTCCAGGTGATACAACAGTTATTTGTGAGAAACACTTCACAAAAGAAGATTATGGAGGTAATGTACATGGGAATAAAATACTGAAGAAATGAACAGTCCCGTCAAAATATTTAACATCTTTATTTTTCTATATTTAAACAACGTTTGCAGTGTAACAAGTACGTGAAGACACGTTTTATATAATTTATTTATTTATTTTTATTTATTTGATCTAACTTGTTTAGGTACATATTATTTTAATTCACATATTTAATTAATCACTTTAGTGTACAATATGCCTTAGTGGCTTGTGTGTGCATTTTTTTAAAGAATCATCCTTTTCACAGTTTATAGTAAAATTATTAGAAATAAACTTATTTTAAGAGCAATTGCGGATTAACCTTAAACCAGTTGTAATTGTCAAATTTACAAATTTTTAATTGGGATTTTGCAAGATACCTTAGTGATAAATATGACAATCTGGCTAGAAATATACACTTTTATATCTGGAGAATTATCATCCAATAATGAATACACCAATAACATTGATGCTAAGCATAAATAGTTAAATCCATCCTTGGACACACTGTATATAAAAACTGGATCAATATTTCTATCTTTTTTATAAATATCCAATATTCGAAACTACACTCTTTGAATAGAAAATATAGTTAAACGTAAAGAATCTTAAAGTAAATTATACGCCCTTGTTGGGCTTTTTGCCCAGACTAGCTCCGCTCCGAAACGAGGAAGGCCGCTCCATAACCTTTTAAACGTTATTGGATTTAACCAGACTTCAACATTGTTGCCATTAGCAAGACAAACATGTTTTGTCACTCTTCCACCCATTACTGATTTTCAATAACATTTCAAACAATCACAAACTCACTTTCCAACAGATTTATGAATGGAGTGTTGGCCCTGTGGTATGTCCCAGAAATCCAAAGAGTAAACGATTTAAATATAACGAACCCTTTAAAAACACCCTGTATAACTCGCTCTTTTTAATTTAGCAAGCCTATTTACCCACCCGACGAAGCCATTTCAATTTACATGCAAAGTGAAATGTTACGCGACGTGGATTTACAGGCCTCGTTTACCGTTCGTTGTCAATTTAGATTAAAAATTAATTAGAACATGATTAGAATCGGCGCTTAGATTTGCATGCAAGAGGATAGGGAATGAGGAAGGAGGAGTAGGGAGGAATACGTCGTACCGAGGAGAGCACTGTAACCGGGCCAGGTAAAAATACAATAATTTTTTAGTAAATTAGGTAAAGATTGTTTCAAGAAAAATGGATATAGCTTAATGACTGCAGTAGAAGTACCTGGGGCCATGCCATTATTTATGACCCTTTGTTATTATTATGTGGAAATGACCGGATTGTAATAATTATAATTAAATATAGGCACATCAGGTAGGTTAGGTTGCTTAATTTATATTTAAATATCTTTTTGTGGTAAAATTTGTTAGTTTTTGAGGAATGGTTCAAGAATTGTCTTTTACCAAACATTCCTCAGAATAGCGTGATAGTAATGGACAATGCGAGCTATCACAGTCGCCAATTACATAAAGCTCCAAGCTCAAATAATACAAAATTGGAGATTCAGAACTACATGGCGGCGAATGATATATATTTTGAAGAAAGTTATAAAAAAAGTGATCTTTTAGAAGTTTTAAAGACATTTTGTATATAAAAAAGTATATGTTTGTGACACATTGGCAGAAGAAATTGGACATACAGTGCTACGGCTCCCACCCTATTATTGCATTTTTAACCCCATAGAGCATATGTGGCACCAGTTAAAACCACTGGTTAGGTCTGAAAATATTTCTCCGACTTTAAGTTCTAGTGTTGTAGAATGAATACGAAAATGCTTTGATGATATTCCCCCAGGTAGTTGGAAAAATTCAGTTTGTCACGTAATAACTGTAGAAAATTCGTATATTAGTCTGGATCGTATAATTAATCCAATTATAATTAATTTTGATGAGGATAGCGATAGCGAAATAGAACTATCTATAGAATGACATTATAAATGTAAATAAATATGACTAGTAATATTTTAAAAAAATGTTATTTCATTTGATTACATTAATATAATCATATCATTACTTGTTTTCCTTAGTCCGTCCCTTCATACTTCACTTGTTTATTGCCAAGCTCTTGTCGACACAATGGGACCGACCCAGGAAATCATTAATTCGTATCCAATTTTCGTGAAACGTACTGTATGTTGATATTTTATTCTCTGATCGAATTCAAGAAACAGAAGAAGGGTTCATATTTTATTATTTATCAGTTTATTTGATTGAGTCGGCGACGGCTTTTTTACAATTATTTTACAAGGCGGCGACGTCTTCTTTATTATAGTTGATATTCTATCCTGTGATCGAATTACCATGGAATTAAAAAATCTATCTTAAATTATTTATTCAAGAGATATTATCTTTTACGACCAACTTATCGCATAAAGTCGGACCCTCCCTAATATTTTATCGTACCGTCAAACCAAACTGTACATAGGCGGCTCTGACCTTGGCGCGACCCGGCCGGCGCGCCTGTCGTTAGATTGATGACGAAAAATGCTCTCTCAAATAGTCGCACAATTTTGGAGTGCGCCTTTGTCTGTTTGTTCGCGCATGTAAAGATGTAGTAATTCGAGCGTGGATGTTTCCATATTTTAATATTACATATTTATTAAGTTAAAATGAATAGTTTGAAGGTGGACTATTTAAAAAATAACTTTAGCTCTTTGAGTTTGGAGCAAAAAATTGCAGTGAAGAATGCGGGAAGACCTAAACCCGAAATTAATTTAACGCAGACCACAAAGAGTAAATCTAGGGACTTTATTAGAAAGTTTTAAAATGGAATATACGAAAAAAAATAACTGGATTTGTGGATGCAGCACAACTAACTGTTTGTTTTGTTGTTCCTGTTTGTTGTTTGGTCGCGGCGTTGCGGAGCCTGCCTGGACAAAAAATGGAATAGAAAATAATCTTCAGAGCACCTTTACATTTTTACAAATAATTGTTACCATACCAATGACCACGGGCGAAGGGGAACGATGTTTTTCAACATTAAAACGAATAAAAATATTTTTGCGATGTTCTATGAATGAAGAAAGGCTAACAGCCTTATCAATGCTATACAGGGTGTTCCTTAATGACGTGCTAATATGTCAGGGTGTGATTCCTTAGGTCATTTTATAAAGAACATATGTCCGCAACGGCTTAAATTTTTTGCTACAGGGTGTTGAATTTTTATTGTTATTTTTAATATCTCCGAAAGTACCTTAGATATTATTTTCAATTTCGGTATGTGTTAATAGGATATAGAACCACACATTTTAGTTAGGAAAGTTATTCAATTGTTCCGCCAGTGACGTCCCTGCAAACATGTCCTCTGATATTTTTGACAAAAAGATGGTACGCCAGTGACATTTTTCCATGTGGATATTTTTTCTGATTAGCCTGGTAAATTCTACAAGAAAACGGCCTCTTAAGTTTTTCTCGTCAGACGCACCGTTCTTGATTAAACCCACTAAATTCATATTAAAACTCATTATTTTTAACATTCATAAAATATTGTATTGTGTGTTGGAAATGGCCACCTTCACTTAAAAGGCATGCTTCCGCCCGTCATCGCATCGAATTGCGAGAGTTTCAATATGAATTTAGTGGTTTTAATCAAATGAGACCGTTTTCACGTAGAATTGACCAGGCTAAATAGAACAAAAATCCACATGGAAAAATGTCAGTGGCGTACCATCTTTTTTGTAAAAAATATCAGGAGACATGTTTGCAGGGACGCCACTGGTGGAACAATTTAATAACTTTTCTAACTAAAATTTGTGGTTCTATATCCTATTAACCCATACCGAAATTAAAAATTAATATCTAAAGTACTTTCGTTTATGTTTTACCTCACGCATTTTCTTATTGTTTTTTTTTCTTCCTACGTTTAAAACGCCGAAGAATAATTATTTGGTGGTTACAGAAAAATAAAATTTTTACAATAATTTATTTACCCGCCACTGTGTACAGTTCGACAACCAAGTCTATAGCTACGCGGTATCGGTAAGGGGGAAGCAATATCTTTTAAAACATGGCCGAGTCATGGGCGTGCTATTATTATCTTAATAATGTAATAATATATATTTTTTCATAGCATGAATATATTTGTATCACCAGTGGCCTTCTCATTAATATTCCTCGCTTATTTTGGCATTTTCGCCAATAAAATCCATTTGATTTCAACATGCACCTCAAAGTTTCAAGGGAAAATGGAAAGTTTATGTCACTTCTCATCTGTTGTAGCAACTTTTTTAAGGTTGGAAATACTTTTAGTTCCAAATAAAACTTTTGTATTGTTCTCCTAACAATGCCAAAGTCGAAGCCTTCGATTTTTTCGACAGCAGAGAGACGGTCCCGTTTTTGACAGGAGATTACAACAATTGATTCGGGTTATGTTCTTCCTTTCAGTATCTTCTTTGTGCATGTTTTTTACTGCACCCACGCTTACTCGTATACATTTCGAGCCTTTCTAGCTTCCGCTTAAGTGGCAATTTAAGTGTATTAATTTGTGATTCCTCTTCACACACCCTGTACACATTGGCAATCACTTCGCGGGTTTGACTATGAAGGGTTTTACCAGGGTATATTCATTCATTATCACAGTTTTAAAATACACCCTATCACTACGCAACTGGATGAAGCATATTGGACATCGCCGACCAAGCACGCTGGCACTATAGGCGTGTCACCAGGCGCGTGACGTCATCCTCTGTCTGGGATATAACCTATCAAATTAGCTCTAGACACCAGTTACCCATGGTTACCGTTGATATTGTGCCATGTTGCCCTATTTTTAGATTAGAAGTACTTTAATGAAAAAATATTTTCTTTTGCATTTAAATATTAAAATAAATAGTATGAAAAGAAAGTTTTAAGAACATTGAAACTATAATAGAATATTAGTTTCTTATATACTTATGACAGTTTACTTTATATGGGTAAATTTAATTTTAGGGTTTACTTGGTAACATGTTATTAAATTAAAATTTAATATATGTGACAACATTGTTATCCCAAGAAATTTTTTTGCCCGCATTCCTTTTGTAGCTACAGTTAAAGTTGTCGACCTGTAGTACCCATTATTTGTTAAAAATTATTAAAGCGCCGAATTGCACGCACGCCCCTGGAACAAACCTATCGACTCATTTTTATTGCTAAAATAGGTAGGTATGTGCTATTTTAGGCGATCCCAGTTTAAAAATAACAAATCTGCAAATTTACGATTGAACATTTTCAGTTCGGTTCCAGTTTTCCTAACATTCACCTGTTGTTTTTACAATCGGCAATAAACCGCTGACAACATATTTCTCTCGGGTATATTTAAAATTGGTTCAATTTATTGCCGAGAAAATTTCGTAAAAACATATTTTTTATGCAGAATTTACGTGGGTATATTTAGGGACGAAAGTAGCACTTTTAATCCCTCGAAAAGTATTTTTATAAAATTTAAAAAAGCCACCGAACAAACTTTTTTCTATTTCGGTTTCATATCACAAAGCCAGTTCGATGCCGTTTTCAGTATCGAACTGAACTTCTATGGTTGGTTAGTTGGTTGGTTGGTTGGTTGGTTGGTTAGTTGGTTGGTTAAAGGCGGGGGTCGGTTTAAAGGCCCGAACTTCTATCACTGCAGCCTTCCGGCTTATTGTGTACCCCGATCTGGTTAGAAGATGTTTGTTCCTTGTATGAGGTCCAGTAACCTTCTACCAAGCTTGTTATGTGGGAGGTTGTTACCACGTTGTATGCTCCTGAACATATTTTGTCTTCTACGAGACAGTGCTGCGCAGCGGCATATTATGTGTGAGGCGGTTTCATCCTCTTCGCCGCAGAGTCTACATTCAATGGATCCGTTGTTTATCCCTATCCGTTGAAGGTGTTTTCGCAAGTGGCAGTGGCCTGTTAGCAGACCCATCACTTGTTTCAACTGGGGCCGCGTCAGGGTTAGCATCCCATTCGATAGTATTTTCGATGGTTTTCCAATTACGGCCCGTGCGTGTATTTGACCAGGTAACCTTTGCCATCGAGATAGGTGTTGTTTTTTCGACCATCTATCTAATGTTGTTTTTGTTGCCTGTTTTGATATTCCAAAGGCCGGTTAGGGGCCCCTGAGACTTTGAGCAGATCCGGCTCTCGCTAGTTCATCCGCTCTTTCATTTCCTAATATCCCACTGTTACCAGGGACCCACAAGAGCCCTACCTCGTTTCCCCTGGCCGCCAGTACTTTTAGGTTAATATGGCACTCCAGTGTAAGTTTTGAAGTAAACCGATTGGAGTTCAGAGCCGTAAGATCAGCTTGGCTGTCCGACAGGATATAAATCTCTTGGTTGTGGTAGCCCTTTTCATGATTTTGTAGTACACATGCTTGTATGGCATGAACACCCGCTTGGTATACTGTGGCGTAGTTCTCCAGAGGAATGCTTATGTCCATCCTGGGTCTTTCCCCGATTGGGGTGCACTCTCCGCCCATCACTAAAGTAATGATGCCAGATCACACCGCATGCCTCGCCCTTGCTTGGATAACCGCCGCGCGCGTATTTATATGTTTAACCATCAGTATCGTTGCTTCAGTATGTCTCGATACTCGGTGTTGGAACGACGTTGCCGAGGATTCCACGTGCTTGATGTATACGAATTTTAAACGTTTTATTAGTTGTAGCATTACCCGATTTTTTTTCTGTTGTGAAATAAAATGTTGTGATGTGGTTTAAAATTTGTATGATATTATCTACTGTTGGTTCTGTTGCAAAACATACTTTTTGTGGTTTATTTTTTTATGGAATTTAATTACAAAACGGATTATTTTAAAATAAGATCGATGGTAAGAGAGGATGTGCCTTAAAATTGTAGTTTTTTTTCTAAAAGGTTTGAGAAAGAAATGATAACGCGGGTCAAGGACGTCTTGTGTTGCAATATGACAACACCGCCTACAATGCGCTGACCTCCTTTGGAGAATTGAGGCTCTCTCAATAAATTATGGAGTGCGAACGTCGTCAGTAGCGGCCACATAAATTTTCAGATTTCATATATTTCGCTTAATAATTCAAAGCGCCATTTATGGTTAGTTTTAATTTATTTTCGTCTCAGGATTTGCCGGTTTAAATATAATAAGTCATTTCCATGACACCCTGTATGCCGAAACAAGTAGCCAACAAAACAAAAGTTATTCTTTAAACCAAGGCTTCGTGTTTTATTTGATAGCATGTATTACTCTAAAGTCTAAGTAGCAGATGAATAGGGGATGTCGCTATTCTGTAACCCATTTTACGGCGCTCTTTTTTTTCCGTGGATTATTCTAACTCTAACCAACTCTAACCAACATACCTACTTCCCTTATAAAATTCGGTTAAGAGATATTAATAATAGTGTTCTAATGTTATTTAAGGCTGCAGTTCGCAGCAAAGGAGTCCAGTGTACAAGAATGGAGACTTGCCATTGTCAAAAATGGGAAAAAAGAGAGAATCTCCTTTTAAGGAAACAGTTCCGAGGAAAATGCGGTTAGAAAGGAAATAATACCGATTCAGTTTCCACTAGCGGCTCTACATCAACATTTATTTGTCGGATTCAAAACTTTATTTAGGTATACCTAGCCATAAATAGTCCAAGTAATAATAATGTAAATTGGCAACCAAAGATTTAAAACTAGTGGCGTCTGTAAGTCGGAAAAAACTCCGAAAAATCGAAATATTTTCAGCCGGGACAAGAGTACCTCCTGCGTCCGACCCCTTCCAACCCCTCCACCGACCAATACTCGCCCCCATTATGGAACAACATTACCTTCTAATTAAAAAAAAAAATTTGGGAAAATTTTTTTTTTAAATTATTCTTTCTGTTTTATGAGTTTTTTATTTAATTGAAATTTAAAAAGAAAATTAACTTAGAAAAAAAAAATTTTTCTAAAAAATTAAAATAAACTGACCACGCCTTGGCGTTTTTTCGTGCAAACTATTTGATTATATTTTTTCAGTTGAACCGGAATGAGAGACCGCCACGTATTGGCCGGTGGAGGGGTTGGAAGGGGTCGGACGCCCCTCGAAAATGGGGGAAAGTGTGTTTCTTTGCAGGGAAACCTCTTGAACGCGTTTAACCCCTCTGGGGGGGTGGTTTTTGCCCGTTTTGAGGGGTTGCGCAGCCCCAAAGAGAAATTCTGACGCCGCCATCGTGTTGAGCATCCTCTAAAATGGGGGGGGGGGGGGGGGTAACTCTTGTTCCGGCTGAAACTTACAGCCTCGCGGACAGCGACCCACGCGTGTATAGGGTATGACCTCACGAAGCGGCGAGGCGCTTTGTACTGATACCAAATATTTAACATTAAATATCTGAGGATTAGCTAAACCTATCGAGCAGAAATTTTACAAGCTTATTTAGATACCATAAAAAAAAATTACGAAACAAAATTATCGGTAACAAGTCCATTACTTACCATATCCAGCAAAAGTGTCTAAAATGGGTAACCGTGTACATGTTTTATGAAGCTATTATTTCGCTTGTTCCCTTGATGCTTTATAAAACTTGTGCTTTAATATACTATTAGAGACTCGTCGATTTTAACTATTTCGTTCTATGAACAATTGCAACGATTGGATCGATTTATTTTTAAGGCATGTTAAGATTTATCATTATTAGTATACCTTCTTGACATAACTGGTGGCATCTTCCTCAGTCACAGGTTCTGCAGATATTCCTCCTCTTCTTCTAACTGGCCCTTGTGCATGTGTCGGTAGAGGAGAGAGGTCTTCGGTGTCTTCCGGGGACTGAACCTGGTTTTTGGCGTCTAATGCTTGTTCCTGCAATTAAAAAATTACCTATATAAATAATAATAATAATAATAATAAACGTCTTTTATTCAAAAATAAATATACACAAGTAGGCGATATTTACCCGACATAGCTATATTTACATATTATAACAAAAAACAAACTTTGAGTATCACAATGAAAAATTTAATTGATAATTAAAAAGACGCTCAGAGTTATAATTTGATGAGATCATTTCCGGAACCTAAATTAAATACTATAATAATTCGAGAAATACTTTTAATAAATGCAATATCGATAGTCGTCGATATCGATACTAGCTTATGCTCTCTACTCTAGACTAGACTAGACTAGAACAAACCCGAACAAAGCTTTTGACGTTTCGCGAGTTTAAGGTTATGTGACTAAAATTTCAAGAAGAAGAAAACAAGTCGACAACATAAATATCCTAATACATTGCAAATAAGCCCTAAGAACATATTTTTTACTTAAATCATACCTTTAGAGTAGTTTTCCGATTGTATTGGGTAAATAATCAGCAAAATTTAAAAACATCTGCATATACATATTAAAAGAAAAAGTCATTGAAACTTGACATTTATTAAAACTCATTCCCTAGTACTCGGCCTACTAAGAAACGCTTTTTAAAAATGTTGTGGACCAATCAGACAGTTTTACCACTTGTAAGGAAGATGCAAATATGTTCGTGTGAATGGTTTAAATTAGTGTTTTTATCGCTGGAGCGAAAAAAAATCACTCGATTATTGAAATAACCGACATCAGTCGATTATTAAAAAAACCACTCGAGTTATCTATTCAGATCTATTCAGGCGAAAACCGTCGCCCGTCACTTATTATCTTTCACTCGATACCCGAGCTTCGCTTGACGCCGGCGGAAATATACCGCTGTAGTGTGATCGAGTTAAAAAACTGCTCGTATATACCTGATAGACGACCTTCGGTCTACACGTCGCGCGATCCGATTGGCGACGTTCGAGATTGACGCTGAGCAAGTACACGACATACGTCTTTCTTAAAGGCACATAAACGAGAAGGTGCATATAAAAAAGTATGCTGAATCCCTTAGCTGAGTCATCACGACATGATTTGGTAAAGTTTTGCTTTAACTGGCTAGCCAGCGGAGTAGTTTAGGTCTCCGATTGTAAATATTAAAAAATTAAAGGATATCATTTTAAAATTCTTAATTACTATAAAGACGAGAAAACTTCTCAAAAATAACATAATAATAGAAATTGTTAATGAAAAATAACAAAACGAACAAAATGGTGAACAAAATATATAGAAAAATTCGTTGGTAATCTTATAGTAAACATTTTTAAATCTAAACAGGAACTTTTTATTATTAAACTCAAGAAGACTTCTTAAAAATAACATACATTATAGAAAATGTTAATGGAAAATAAGAAAACGAGCAAAATAGTTAACAAAACATAGGTATCAACAAATTTTTTGGTAATTAAAAGTAAGCATTCTTAAATTTAAACAGGAACTTTTAGGTAACTCTGAGTACATGAATTTAAAAAAATAATAACCAATTTTCTTATTTTGCCAGTCGCGGAACTAAGACTAAATTTTTGAAGTGCACACAGTGGGCACCTGATAATTTAAAGTGGAAGAATTTGACAAGCTATTTTAAATATCTACTTATTTTATGCTCGTAGATTGAGGAAGATGTGAAGAAAAATAACTCTTGGTAATACTTTTTGTTCGGGTTAAAAACGCACAATAATAAACCCGAACAATAAATACATATTTGGGTGATTTTTTGCAGTTTTTTTGTTTGGTATCGAGACAAGTGGTAAAAATTCATTATTCACAAATAAATAAATTCCTGGAATTTTTTTGGTGGCTACTACAATCTTTTAGCTAAACCTGTGCCCACCCGTAGTTACGTGCCTGCTAAATACCCTACCTGATCACATGTAAACGGCTAGGCTTCCGGTCATGCAGTCGGTGACGTCATCGCTTGGCGAAGCGGAATTTCAGGCGATTCACTCGAGCGATTCACCCGATTATTACAATCGCTCGAGTATCAAGTACTCGATTATTAAAATCATCGGGTTTTCCCAACACTTGTTTAAATGAAACAATTTGATTGGTCGAAACAGTATATTTGACAGGCGATGAAAACAATCGAAGGTAATAGCTCGTTTTTTATCGATAAAATGTTCCCGATAAGTTTTGTTTTGGAAATTTTACGAAATGTCCTTACATGTTCATTCTGATTAAATCCCGAGAGCGAAGCTCGAGTTATGTAATCTATGAATAAACATGGCCAAACGATCATTGAGTAAAATTTCCCAACATATTAATTACATTAATGGTTTAAAAAAAATAAAGGAACATTACTCGATATATCTTTGTTAGTTTATAAAAAAAATATGTGTATTCTATTTTCAATATTAATCTTAATTATACCATGATTAACGTTTAATCGATTTCAATTGTATGAGGGGGTATATTATGGGTTTATTGTTTCGTTAAACTTTATACACGTATTTCAATAAAAAAAAGATAATTAATTTACCGAGAAAATAATTCCAAAAAAAACTCACATTTCACTAATAAGGGTTCGGAACAGTATATTGGGCCGAAACAAGGTTATAACTTCATATAAAATTTTGCCTTTTGTCCCCGCATCACCGAGCTACAGCCGACTGAAGGGGTGACTCTCGAAATGATTTTTACTGAATTTTTTCGAAACAATCAACGATAAAAATATGAAATTTTAAAATTTTGTTTAACTTTTACGCTGAGACGATCTACTAGCAGGGTTGTTTGGTTTTAAACATTTTGTATAAGACAATTGATTTAAACATGTTTTAAACAAGCGTTTGAGTTTAAAACAATTTTTTTAAAAAAAATGTTTAAAACATGTTTAAAACGGGTAAATTAAACTCACGCTGTTTTTTTTAGTAAATTGATTATTTAACAGGCCTATCAGTGGCGTAGCGCTACTACCGCGAACCCCGCAGTCGAGGGGGCCCGAAAGCTTGGGGGGCCCGAAAGCTTCGAGTGCCGAAAGAGCCTATTGCTAATTAGCAAATCTTTCAAATAAATACCAATATTACCAATGTCCACCTGATCTAGATTTTGTCACGCTGTGCCCGTAATTATATAAATTTGAAGAATGAAGCAATTGGTATATCAAGATCATGGAATATAAACCCGGAATTTGAAGATAAAAGACAATTAAAAGAAAAAAACACTTTGATGAAGCCAATACAAATTATCTATTTTCTAGTCGAGAAAACTATTTTAGGATAAATATATATTACAAAGTATTTGATATTGTAATTAACCAAATAGGTAATCGTTTTGAGGGAATGGAGTTATTTGTTAATAAATTTAGATTCCTATGTCCCCAAGTTCTAGTAACTTTGCCAGAAAAAGAATTATTTATGTCTGCAGAAACACTAGAGCAAACATATTCCAGCGATCTGTCTGCGACTTTTCCTTTAGAGATAGTCGCGTTGTGTATGCCGTTAAAGGAAAAAATTGCTTCTCTTCAAAGTATTAAAAAGTTCGCTGTATTTTTAATTGTGGAAAATAACACTCTATCATCAAATTTTCCAGAGGTAACAACAGCCTTATTATTATTTTTAACTCTTCCAGTAAGTGTTGCTACAGCTGAGAGATCCTTTTCCAAATTAAAAATCATTAAAAATTATTTACGAAATAGTTCCTCTCAGACAAGGTTAACCAACTTGGCTATCCTGTCTATAGAGGCACAAGAGGCGGCCAAAATGGATAATATCCATTTAATAAAAAATTTTGCGGAGGCAAAAGCTAGAAAAAAACAATTTACCTCCTGAAAGCAACAATATGAGAATAATTTTACAATATAATAATTAAAATAGGCAATTGGCCAATTGCCTCGCAATAACTATTGAGATACCTATAATATTATATTCAAGATTTTGTTGCTTAATTTTAAATACTTTTGGTTTTATCTCACTGTAACTTTCAAGTATCGCTACCTTAGCTCGGTACCTAAAGAATTTTTTCGTGTTTGTTCCTTTTAGTTTTAAAGAATGTTTTTTGTTTTCTTCTTGTTTTTCAATAATTTTATTTTTTGTAACGTTCTCTACATATAGGTTTGTAGATTATATAATAAACAGTATAATCTAATTTTGTTTATTTATATGTTTATATATGTATATTCTTAATATAGGGTAGGGGGGCCTAACACAATTTTCGCGCTGATGGGGGGGGGGGGGGCCTATAATTTTAACAAAATAATAAAAGTTAGGTACCTAACGAACATCATGCAGAGAACTTTGGTATGTTCAAAATAACTACAAATGAGTGTATAACCCGTAAGAAAAAAAAACGAATACAGTAAAAATGTATAATAATCACTGATCGGAAGTGACATCAGTTAGCACCGTAAGTGGGTGCATTAGAATTTAGTTCTTTAAAAATTGTAACCAACTTAGCTGCTCTGACAATGCCTAGTTTATTGCGGAGTTTGGAACGAACTAAACCATAAGACGAAAAAGTATTTTTATGTTGGCGGACGAAGCAATAGCTGTATGTAGCTGTTGGACAAGTTCAATTGCTCTTGTATGTAAATGTTTAATAGACCGCCACCATGCTATGGTTTTACATTTTCAAGTCTCTGTTGAGAAAACATATACGGCATAAATGGTGCACACCTAGCCTGAAAATTAACAATCGTTGGCATTGCCTCTGAATGGTAGGTTTCTACATATTCCATGGCAATTTCTAATTGCCTTTCAGTTAGTCTATCTCCCCTAAAACGATGATCAAGCAAGTTTAACAAATTAACTGGGGTTAGGGCTATCTCCAAACGTTCTATAACCTTATTTACGTCACTCATTGAAATTTTTTTATTTTCAAACGTCTCCAATAGTTCGAGCCATATTTCTGTCACTTCTCCTATCGTGCAAGTATTTTTTTGAACTTTATCTAGAGCCACAGCAATGCATTTTAATTTTTTATGATACTCCTGTGCATTAACTTTTAAATTAACGTCAGTAACTAATTTTATGATGTCGTTCTCAATAAGTATTCTCTTAGTACACACATCAATTAATATTGGCCAGTTTTTCAAATAACTCTCCAAGCAGTCTGATAAAGTGTTCTAGCGAATATCCTGAGGTAATACGAGGGCGGATCCACCAGCTTCTTTAATTTTTAAGTAAAGTATTTTCAACCTTTCTTTACGTTACTCTTGACTCCCAGCACTTCTAAATCATGAGCAAGTAAATTGAATATATGAGCTGAACAACCATAACTTATTATATCCTTTCGGTCTAATTGAAAAAAAAGGTTTTTCCTCATTTTAGTCATATTCGAAGCGATATCTGTTACTACACTGGGAACTCAACATTCATACTATTCTTCGCATTTTTGTATAGTTTTGTATAGCTTTTTTCAGTAGTTGTAATAAATACTCTGATGTGTGGCTACGGACTCTATTAGATGCACCCGTTCACTTTCTATATCTGTGACACATATGCCTATTATAGGTTCATTATGGACGTTACTCCAACCGTCAGGCCTAGACATACTTTCTTCTGACACAAACTATATTTCATTGTTGTTTGTACTGAGTTATAAACTGTATCGAGCAAATTGTTGGAAACAACATTTCTGTTTGGTGGTGAATATCCAAGACATAGCAAATTAATCAACAGTTTAAACTCATGATATTCTACTACACGACATGGTGTGTTCATTCCTGCATTCCTGCAGTTGCGAAATGACCGAAATCGTGTTCCGTCAGCGTCCCGTCAAACGAATCCTTAAAGGACTCGACGTCAAAAAAGCCACTGGTCCAGACAAAATTCCTATTATAGTTCTCAAGAGATGCGCCGATGAACTAACACCAGTATTTTGTAGACTTTTCAACTTATCCTACAAAAAAGGAATATTTCCATCTTGCTGGAAGACGGCGCGAGTTCAGCCTATTCCAAAGAAAGGTAAGAGAACCCTGCCTAACAACTATCGACCAATCGCATTGCTTTCAGTTATATCAAAAGTAACGGAGAAAGCTATTAACTAACATCTTCTAAAGTACCTGGAAGGCTTCAACATTATCAGCGATCATCAATATGGTTTTCGGAAGTCCAGATCAACTGGAGATCTTCTAGCCTATGTCACCCATATTTGGAACAACGCAATCGAACATCATGGGGAGTCTCGGGTTGTTGCACTGGACATTTCTAAAGCTTTTGATCGTCTTTGGCATGAGGGGCTTCTAAGTAAACTGCGATCCTATGATATGCCCAGTCGATTATGTGCATGGTTGTCTAGCTTTCTTAAGGACCGCTCTCTGCAAGTGGCGATTGACGGATTTCTCTCAGACACCTTCACCATCAATGCCGGTGTTCCTCAAGGGTTCATATTGTCTCCCACTCTCTTCTTACTCTACATTAACGACCTTCTAGTGAAAACTAAAAATCCGATATTTAGTTTTGCTGACGATAGCACACTTATCTCATCTTTCTCTTTGAATGCACAAACATCGGCTGCCGACGCACATCTTCGCAGACAGCATGAAGTATCACGCCTCAACAAAGACCTGGATGAAATTTTGGCTTGGGGTGACAGTAACCAAGTCGAATTTAACGCTAAAAAAACCCAGGCAGCAGTTTTCTCTAAAAAGGTTAACATTACAGAACCGGAAATAGTCATGGCCGGACACGCAATCCCACTGGCTTCATCTATTAATTTGCTGGGCGTCAATCTGGGAGGAAATATGTCTTGGCATAACCACGTTGTGGCAATCGCCAAGATAGCTTCTCAGAAGCTTGGGATACTCTTCCGAACCAGAAAGTTGTACACACCTGAACAACTTTTGACACTATACAAAGCCCAGATTCGACCATCACTAGAATACTGCTCCCGTGTCTGGAGGTCTGCACCCAAACATACTCTTCGGCTGCTGGATTCCATCGAAAGGAGGGCTATTCGTCTGATCGGAGACCACGAGCTGACGAAGAACCTCGACAGCCTAGAACATCGAAGACGGGTTGGGGATTTGACTCTCTTTTACAGATATTTTCATAGAAGGTGCTCGGCTGACCTTGCCCTCTTAATTCCGCCCAGAGCGACGATTAGCAGAAATACACGACGAACCACTGCCGCCCATCCATATGTGGTTAAGCTTAGTACTCCTCGAAAATCATTATTTCAGAATTATTTCATCTGGAGGACTACATCCTTGTGGAACGACCTTCCCGCGAGGTCGTTTTTCCCAACGAATATAACCTCCAACGATTCAAAACCAACGTGAATCGCTTTTTGCGCACACGCACCACTCCCAGAGTGCCCTAAAGGATTTTTGCTATAGTGCTTGTGTTTGATCATAAAAAAGAAAAAAAATATAAATATCAGGCTATTTGTATATCCATCTTTTTCTTGTCTGATTCGTTCGAATAATAAAACTTGACATGCTGCTACTGGATACTGAACCAGTAGAAGTAGACGATTTCGAGAGCCCCACAGCGTTCTATCATCTAACAAACTAAGCATCTTGAGAATGCCATGATTCTCGGCAAAAATCGTAAATGTCGTAAAACTCTATGAATAGAAAACATTCCGAGATGTCCACTGGGAAAGGAGTTTAAGTTATCTTTTAAATTCTACTAAAAACATTGAAAACATGTTTTAAACTATGTTTTTAATAAGGTTTTATTTGTTTAAAACATGAACTTTAAAAGCAAAAGCAAACATGATTAAAACAAAAAAAAACACACTTGTTTTGTTAAAAATTAAAAATACATGATTTTGTGGAACCCTGATATTAATATCTTCGCATGTTATAACACTAAAACTATAAGATGTCTCTTTGTCATCGGGAAAAATAATTTTTGTCCCTTCTTATAGGTACTCTGTTATTTTCATTATATGAGTTTTGTCAATAATTTATGGGGAATATCCGTTTGGGAATGAAAATCGACAATGGACGTTGGAAAATCAATCGTTTACTGTTGTTTCTTTTTTTATAAAATTGGTAATACGAGTTTTGTTACGTTTTCGTATCAGGGCTAGTTGCCAACTAGATCTGCGTCAACTAGAAATTATCTTTCCCCCCTTTTCGATCAATCCAGCAAATTACCGGAATTACCTGGTAATTTATGTTGAGGGTGGTTCACGCCCACTATATAATTTCAGAATCTGTAAGACCTACAAACAAAAGTTAATTACGAAAGTTTTTTCACATTAAACTTTTATAGTCGGTACTGTATTTTCACGTATATAGGGTGGTTTGTAGGGGGGTCGCAATGATAAAATGCGTAATTTTATAAACTTGAAAACCAGGACGGCAGTTTTTTTTTATGATCAAACACAAGCACTATAGGAAAAATCCTTTAGGGCACTCTAGGAGTGGTGCGTGTGCGCAAAAAGCGATTCACGTTGGTTTTGAATCGTTGGAGGTTATATTCGTTGGGAAAAACGACCTCGGGAAGATTGTTCCACAAGGATGAAGTCCTCCAGATGAAAGAGTTCTTAAATAATGAAGTAGGGAGTCCGAGGAGTACTAAGCTTAACCACATATGGATGGGCGGCAGTGGTTCGTCATGTATTTCTGATATTCGCCGCTCTGGGCGGAATTAGAGGGCAAGGTCAGCCGAACACTTTCCATGAAAATATCTGTAAAAGTCTTCGATGTTCTAGGCTGTCGAGGTTCTTCGTTAGCTCGTGGTCTCCAATCAGACGAATGGCCCTCCTTTCGATGGAATCCAGTAGCCGAAGAGTATGTTTGGGGGCAGAGCACCAGACATGAGAGCAGTACTCTAGTGATGGTCGAATCTGGGCTTTGTATAGTGTCAAAAGTTGTTGAGGTGTCTACAACTTTCTGGTTCGGAAGAGTACACCAAGTTTCTGAGAAGCTGTCTTGGCGATTGCCACAACGTGGTTATACCAAGACATATTTCCTTCCAGATTGACGCCCAGCAAACTAATAGATGAAGCCAGTGGGATTGCGTGTCCGTCCATGACTATATCCGGTTCTGTAATGTTAACCTTTTTAGAGAAAACTGCTGCCTGGGTTTTTTAGCGTTAAATTCGACTTGGTTACTGTCACCACAAGCCAAAATTTCTTCCAGGTCTTTGAGGCGTGATACTTCATGCTGTCTGCGAAGATGTGCGTCGGGAGCCGATGCTTGTGCATTCAAAGAGAACGATGATATAAGTGTGCTATCATCAGCAAAACTAACTATCGGGTTTTTCGTTTTCACTAGAAGGTCGTTAATGTAGAGTAAGAAGAGAGTGGGAGACTATATGGACCCTTGAGGAACACCAGCATTGATGGTGAAGGTGTCTGAGAGAAATCCGTCAATCGCCACTTGCAGAGAGCGGTCCTTAAGAAAGCTAGACAACCATGCACAGAATCGACTATAGGATCGCAGTTTACTTAGAAGTCCCTCATGCCAAACACGATCAAAGGCTTCAGAAGTATCCAGTGCAACAGCCCGAGACATGATGTTCGATTGCGTTGTTCCAAAGATAGGTGACATAGGCTAGAAGATCTCCAGTTGATCTGGACTTCCGAAAATGTTGAAGCCATCCAGGTACTTTAGAAGATGTTGGTTAATAGCTTTCTCCATTACTTTTGATATAACTGAAAGCAATGCGACTGGTCGATAGTTGCTAGGCAGGGTTCTCTTACCTTTCTTTGGTATAGGCTGGACTCAGTGGTAGTAAAAAGGGGAAAAAGCCCGTTACAGGCGAAATTTTGTCTGTAACTTTTTTAATTGTTGTCCGATCTTGGTGAAATTTTTAGTAAGGTGTAGACTCGTGTCTTGGGATGATACCCTGACTTTCAGTTTTCAAAAAATACTGACGTTTTGATCATGGTACAGGCAAAAACAAAAGGTACTTTTTTACCCTTAATTTCTTAACGCCCTGTGGAAAAATTGAGGGATGGAATTTAGCTGAATTATGTTTTGTTTTGAAGTGTGATCTTTTCATAACCAAATGTATTTTGGTTCACGTCATTAACTGCTTTGTAAAAGAAGATACAAATTTTTAAGGAAAGTATTGCAGTTTTTCAATTTTATTCACAATTCAGAAAATTATATTATTTTTTGGAGTAGCATAAATAAATATCCAAAAGTTAATATCGCGTATTGCCGTTCATGTTCTTGCCACTTCTACCATGTAACGAGGCATGCTTCAATACAACATAATGTAAATTTTTATTACCACTATCGTAAAATTATTATAGTAGAGTTCGTATTGTACGATTTGCCATAAAATATAATATTAATTGCAATAGTACATTACGTATCAAGGGCCGAAAAGAGGCTTTTACGGACGAGATGCGGAAAAGCCTTCGACGGCCCGAGATATGTACCGTATTTTTTTTTAAAAGTGCTCCGAAGCTTTGATGCTAAATAAATAAAGAAATTCTTCAGACAGTTTTCCTGTCTACATGACATGAAAACACTCGCGCATGGAGAATGTAAATATCTATTTATTATTTTTGACAAATAGACTCGGTGGCCTAGTGGTGTAGCGTACGCCTTGTGATCTGAGAGTCGTGGGTTCATTTTTTTAGTGCCCGAGTCTTTGAGGCCATATAAGTAAAGAAATTTTTCAGACATTTTTCTAAAACATCTTTGAAAAATTAACTTTTGAAAATACAATAATACAGATTATACTACAGAATATTAGATTTTATTATACGCGACGAGATTTGACGTCCAGAAGAAACGGGTCAATAAAAACAATATTCAAAGATTATTTACGGACGGGCAAGATACACGCGTACACCGAAAAAACAGAGCGGATTGCTGTATAATAAGTAATTTCCATAACACCCTGTATAAATTAAATTTTTTAAAATTATATTTCAAAACTTTAAAAGGGAAAATAATTAATAAATCCATCAATAAAGATTTAGGTGTAATTAAAATTAATTCACTATTGTTATTCTAGTGTCATGGTTAACTGAATTCGAAGCCCGATAATGCCGATTTATTTAAGTAATGTACGTCATTGAAAAATGTGATTTAAATTAAAAAAATGTTTAATCGCGATTAGTGAGATAAGGAAAGGAACACATTAGACTATTCTGGTTTTTAAACGTGCACTTATACCGATTAGTTGAAAGCACATTCATCGGAAACTGAAAGATCTCTTAACAATAACATGTGACGATGTTTCTGTTGTTCGGGTTATATTTTTTGTAACATACACTTAGCAGCAAAAATAACGCACAATCAAAAATTATGCTCAATTTCAAACGTGATTTTCTCGCGAACAGATAAATCGATTTCGTTAATTTTTCTTTTCAACTGTAGCTATTTTCTTTGGTAATTGCACTGTGATATAATTTTTTATTCAGATTTCAGTTTTAGGCTTATACAGGGTGCTAAAATGAGAACAGTTTTTTACGTTAAATTTGAGACACCCTGTAGGGAGCATTAGCAACAACAACGGGTGTATGATGAAATCATACTGTAGGCTCATGTTTTCTCAACATTTTATTTCTTTAATTTCTCTGATATCTGTAACATCAAAGAAAATACACAGTTTTATACCAGAACATGTTATGCACAGTGCAACATAAGTGAAACAACTTTTACGTAATAAATATGAGAAAAGTATTATTTTCATTAAAAACTTAAATACACTAGGGCACAAAAAAGTTATGACCTAATAAATGTGCGAAAATTGCCGCAGACAGCGCCCCCTACTTGGATATTAATAATTCAGAAAAAAATCAATTTCTCGTCTTAAAAAAACCATAATTGCCAAATTTTGTAAAAAAACGTTGGTTTCTATCAAAGTTATTAGAGCAAAACAAAAATGAAGTTTTATCTTCAACACCCTGTATCAGTTAAAATCAACTTTCGGATATAGGTAAGTATAATTAAATCCTAATATTCTTACGTAAAGAGTATGTGGTTCTTCCATGTACCATTAATTGGCGGGCACTATGTATATCGGCAAAATTTTGCCGATACCGATTATCGGCAAATATTGCCGATAAAATATCGATGTACCGATATTTATCGGTATCAGCCGATCACTAGTTTTCTTTTTCTTTTTTTTTTGTTTTTCTTTTTGTTGTTGTGAATGTATTAGGATCAATTTAAATTTGGCTCTTTATTGTTGTTTGCTGTTATGTATTTTTTTTTTTTTTTTTTTAATGTTGGTTATGAAGTCTATTATTATCTAATTATTAATGACTAATGAGTATGTGTTATTTAATTTTTTTTAGTAATTGGTTACGAACATGAAAATTTTTATTTAATTATTAATAATCAATAAAATCAACTTAGCTACTTAAAGTATGCGTATCTGACTGGTTCAGTAGAGTAGCTACTGTAGCTAGACTGCGCCAGGCTTTTATGCTGCCTCATATATTTATTTTTTCTTGCAGTATTTTTTACTATTATATATTTTTTTTGTTTTGTATTCTGCTATAATTTCTGATGTTATTTTGAAATAAAAGACGTTTATTATTATTATTATTATTATTATTAAATATTTGGTAAAAAACGAGCACGTTACTAAAGTTCTTTATTACATTTAACGCTATTTTCAGCTTGCATAAGTCGGTATTGTATAATGCGACAAAGATACATATCAAATTTAATGCGGCAAAAATGAACGAAAATTTATTTTTATACTGGTTCACAAAGAATTATTTAACGAAGAAAAATATTCTACAGCCCACAGGTATCTTGCGTCTATTTATAGCATTTTTGTATGCTTACTACGCTCACATTATCTTCGTCGTAGAATCAGACTGTTCTTACCAAAGATATTACAAACTACAGATGGAAAATGTAAAGATTGTTTCACGAAAAATGGATATAACTTAATGACTGCAGTAAAAGTACTTGTGGCGATCCCATTATTTGTGACCGTTTGGTATTATTATGTGGAAAGGACCGGATTGTAATAATTATAATTAAATATAGGCACATCAGGTAGGTTAGGTTGCTTAATTTATATTTAAATATATTTTTGTGGTAAAATTTGTTAGTTTTTGAGGAATGGTTCAAGAATTGTCTTTTACCAAACATTCCTCAGAATAGCGTGATAGTAATGGACAATGCGAGCTATCACAGTCGCCAATGACATAAAGCTCCAAGCTCAAATAATACAAAATTGGAGATTCAGAACTACATGGCGGCGAATGATATATATTTTGAAGAAAGTTATAAAAAAAAGTGATCTTTTAGAAGTTTTAAAGACATTTTGTATAAAAAAAAATGTTTGTGATACATTGGCAGAAGAAATTGGACATTGGCTCCCACCCTATTAAATAGAATTTTGACCAAAATTACTCTATAAAATGCTTTAAAATGTTTATAATGCCCTTTGTCCGTTTAAAGGAGAGTTTTCGCACTCTTTGTATGAAAACAGCCAGTCCGCCCAAGAGAGGTTGATTTTCATGGAATTTCATATACCTAGTTCCGGACTATGAAAAAATGTCCGCTTAATAGAGATGTCCGCTTATCAGAGGTGTCCGTTATGAGAGGTTTTACTGTACAACTGGTTTAGGACTAATCCGCAATTGCTCTTAAAATAAATTTATTTCCCAATATTTGTACTATAAACTGTGAAAAAGCAATGAGAGATTCTTTAAAAAAATATTATTATACTTAAAAGTATCAAACGAATCTTGAACTAATCCAACGGCACTCTGGCAACATCTATTTTTATTTGCTACGCGCTACATGTGCGCTAGGATTCGGACCCCCAAAATATGAATGAATACTAATCTCTTAAACAGTACAACGTGGGCGCTGTGATCTAAGGCATTGTTTATATATTTTGATTTGTTTTTTTTTTATGATTATTGGTGGGTGGACTTCTAAGTAAACTGCGATCTTATGATATGCGCAGTCGATTCTGTGCATGGTTGTCTAGCTTTCTTAAGGACCGCTCTCTGCAAGTGGTGATCGACGGATTTCTCTCCGACCCTTCACCATCAATGCCGGTGTTCCTCAAGGGTCCATATTGTCTCCCACTCTCGTCGTCTTACTCTACATTAACGACCTTCTAATGAAAACGAAAAATCCGATATTTAGTTTTGCTGATGATAGCACACTTAACTCATCTTTATCTTCGAATGCACAAACATCGGCTGCCGACGCACATCTTCGCAGACAGCATGAAGTATCACGCCTGAACAAAGACTTGGAAGAAATTTTGGCTTGGGGTGACAGTAACCAAGTCGGATTTAACGCTAAAAACCCAGGCAGCAGTTTTCTCTAAAGAGGTTAACATTACAGAACCGGATATAGTCATGGACGGAAACGCAACCCCATTGGCTTCATCTATTAATTTGCTGGGCGTCAATCTGGGAGGAAATATGTCTTGCCAGACCACGTTGTGGCAATCGCCAAGATAGCTTCTCAGAAACTTGGTGTACTCTACCGAATCAGAAAGTTGTACACACCTCAACAACTTTTGATACTATACAAACCCCATATTCGACCATCACTAGAGTACTGCTCTCATGTCTGGAGCTCTGCACCCAAACATACTCTTCGGCTACTGGATTATATCGAAAGGAGGGCCATTCGTCTGATTGGAGAGCATGAGCTGACGAAGAACCTCGACAGCCTAGAACATCGAAGACACGTTGGGGATTTGACTCTCTTTTACAGATATTTCTCCATGGAAAGTGCTCGACTGACCTTGCCCTCTTAATTCCGCCCAGAGCGGCGAATACCAGAAAGTAGTACTCCTCGAACTTCATTATTTAAGAATTCTTTCATCTGGAGGACTTCATCCTTATGAAAATACCTTCCCGAGGTCGTTTTTCCCAACGAATATAACCTCCAACGATTGAAAACCAACGTGAATCGCTTTTTGCGCACACGCACCACTCCCAGGGTACCCTAAAGGATTTTTCCTATAGTGCTTGTATTTGATCATAAAATAAAACCATTCAGCCAACAAACACGTAGTTCTCCCTTCCACCCATTACTGATTTTCAATAACAAGATTAACAGACAATACCTTTCATTCTCATGAATATTACAGGAGGCGGTTTAAATCACCAACCTGGCGATACCCAAAGTGGCAAGTGCAACACGATTTCTTGGAAACTACTTGTGAAAAAGTAATACGTAGTAGTAGTAGTAGATCTCGTTAAACAGTGGGACGCTACAGTTAAAACCGCAACATTATATCTTTGACTCTAACACCCCCAGAAATTGTCGCAAATGGGACACCCTGTGTTGTCCTCTAAAGCAGTGGTGCGCAAACTGTGGGTCGCGACCCTCGGAGGGGTCGCGAAAAAATTTTTGGGGGTCGCCAAATTCAAAGAAATTCACGCCTACTGTCTAGTCAGGGGCCGTGACAAATTTTACACAAAATAAGGGGTCGCAAATGAAAATAGTTTGCGCACCACTGCTCTAAAGCACTTGGGGACTGGTGCGTGTACGAAGAAAGCGATTCACATTGGTTTTGAATCGTTGGAGATTATATTCATTGGGAAAGATGACCTCAGGAAGGTCGCTCCATAAGGATGACTTCCTCCAGACAAGCGACTTCTTAAGTAATGAAGTTCGAGGAGTACTAAGCTTAACCACATATGGATGGGCGGCAGTGTTTTGTCGTGTAGTCTGCTATTTGGACCTATGAACCCAGTGAGATTTCAGTTTCCAGACGCGTATTTACAATTTACAGTTAGAAAAAACAAAAAATAGGATTGTATTTAAACAGAAATAGACAGATCTTTATTTTCCGTTCCTTTATACGCGAATTGACGTGCGGAACTGTCAAATAAATTCGGAATCGAACTACTTAGCTACGGACTTACGTAAGGCGTTTAAATGGCCGATAAATTTTCAAACGCGTAATTACGAGCAACTGTTTGGGTAATAAGTTAGCGTTAAATTCGGTAGCGTTTGAAAAAATTACTTTGATCAGTTGTGAGCTTAGAAAAATTAGTTTACTTTGTTTTGTGGGACAAAAATCAAAATTGCAATAGTTTTTTGAATACTTTGGTGTATGTTATGATGACCTATTAAATTAAAGCACATTAAGAAAAATGATGTTTCCTCAATAACTGACCTTCTGTATTACGATTTCGTTATTTATAAGGTTTGTTTGGGTTTGTAATGGGATAAGATTCATTAAAGGAATTTTTTGATAAAAAAAAACATGTCTAAGCTAATTTGACCTTAGTTTGTAGCTAATGCAGTCAGGATTAAGGAATCTGAGAAAATTTAGAAAATGTATGTTGTGCTTTTATTACAAAAAAATACTAGACTTAGCCTCTATGGGGATCTAATTGTAACAGATACAACTTCGATTAAATGGGGAAAAGGTATCGCAATCAAAGCACGAATAATATTCCGTACAACAAGTTTTGGTAAGATTTTAATGTTTTTGAGTTATTTAAAAAGAATTTAAATTTTGGATTTTTAATTTAATTTTTCTTCGACGTTAATATCAATAGAGCAAAAGTGACAAAATATTCTCACAGCAGAGATGATGCTATCGCAAAAGATGTCGGTTTTAAAGTTATAGTTTTTGCAGAATTATATCGTTGATCTCTTGACTGCAATAAAACCTCATTATCTATTCGACCATAAAATAAATAAGGAAATCCCAAATTTTAAAACCTTTTCGAGCAGAGCCGGACCAGGTATACAAATTCAATTTATACCTATGCCTGATGCATATATAAATACAAAGTGATTTTTAATAATTTTAATCTTTAGTGGTTTTCCGGCGAGTAATTTTTAGTTAGGCTTATTAGTGGTAGAATGTGGCGTCCTTGGAATTGTGTGTGATAGGGGGGCATCTTCAAGTGTCGGGAATGGAGACTTAAATATTTAACAGCTGTTAAACAATTTAGAGAAGAAAATCGTCCAATTATTTACCTTGACGAAACATGGTTCGATACCCATGACACTTGGGATGATTCTTCCAAAAAATGCCCAAACCAAGGCACCATCAAATAAAGGCAAAATAATCACAATATTACATGCTGGTTTAGAGAACGGGTTTGTTCCAAATTGTCTGTTGCTTTCAGCTAAAAACATAGCAGATTCTTCTTTAGATTACCATCAAGATACCGACGCACAACTTTTTGAAGATTTGAAAATAGCGTCATTGTAATGGACAATGCTAGTTATCATAGCCGGCAAGCAAAAATCATTCCCAATTCTAATAATACAAAAGCAGAAATTCAAAATTTTATGATTTAAAATGATTTATATTTTGAAGAAACTTACCAATAACGAGAACTGCTAGAAGTATTAAAAGCTTTTAAAATAAATAAGGAATACGAGTGTGACAAACTTGCAGCAGAAAATTGATATACAGTGTTGCGTCTTCCTCCGTACTATTATAAAACCAGTATAAGATCAATAGGGCATTAAAAGCAAATAGGTTTTTTTCTTATTTTAAGTAAAAGTGTATTAAATTCTTTGAATAAGAATAAGTGTTCTTTAAGATTTTAAGGTATAGTTGTTGCAGAATTATACCGTTGTATACGCCTCAACCTCTTCAAAGCTCAATAAATGTGATCAGGGCCGGCTTGAAAAGGTATACCGCACCACATGATTTATTTTTATAATTTAAAATAAATAGATAGGTATTTTTAGTTTTAGGTACCTATAATAAATGTAAAATAATGATAACAATTAATGATAATTGAAAATAATATAATTTAAAAGTATAACTATTAGGATAACAAGTACAATAAAAATTCATTAAATTCTAAGAAACTATTGATAATTTATTCAAAATTTAACTCTGTCTCACTATCACTATCTTCATCTAAGTCTAAACTTATAATTAAGGGTTGAACATTTGTAATCATACAATTGTAAGAATTTTCCACCTTAAGTACATGCTGTACACAGTTTTTCCAGCTGTCTGCAGAAATTTTTCTTACTTCGTTTTTAATTAATTCTACTACAGATGCATTTAATGTAGGAGAAATATTATTTCTCCTAATATTGGATTTTAATTGGTGCCATATTAGCTCAATAGGATTGAATATACAATAGTACGGAGGAAGACGTAACACTGTATGTCCATTTTCTGCTGCAAGTTTGTCACACTCGTATTCCTTATTTATTTTAAAAGCTTTTAATATTTCTAGCAGTTCTCGTTTTTTGTAAGAGGTTTTATTGCAGTCAAAACATCAACGGTATAATTCTGCAAATACTATACCTACTTTATGCGTGAAAGAAAAGTAGAACACATATTTAAAATGGAAAATGTTAGCGACAAGTATCAGTGGCGTAGCAATGCAGGCACGGGCCTGTGTGCGAAAATTTTGTCGGGCCCTAAATCAAATAAAATATTCAGAGGAAATGAAACTCATAGTCTGCTTCACTATATCCATACACGTTTCGAAGCCAACTGTGAAAGAGGAGAAACATATTTAAGCATTTTTTATGTAAAGAGGAAAATAATGAAACATTAAGAAGGTTTACTGAAATTTTAGAAAATTAAGGTAGAAGAAAAAAGTGTAAAATATCTTACCTTTTGTAGTAGAAAAATTTTTATATATTTTTCTTTTCCAAAAATAATTTATTTACAACCTCAAAACAGTTACAAGAACTGGCACTGAGGCCTTGAAAAAGAAAAATTATAAACAGATAACAAAATATAGTAATTTATATAAATTCAAAACATAAACAATTCAGTTTTTGTTTGTTACATTAATAAATTAAATAAATTACTGAATTTTTTTTTTTTTTTTTTTTTATGATCAAACACAAGCACTATAGGAAAAATCCTTTAGGGCACTCTGGGAGTGGTGCGTGTGCGCAAAAAGCAATTCACGTTGGTTTTGAATCGTTGGAGGTTATATTCGTTGGGAAAGACGACCTCGGGAAGGTCGTTCCACAAGGATGAAGTCCTCCAGATAAAGGAATTCTTAAATAGTGAAGTTCGAGGAGTACTAAGCTTAACCACATATGGATGGGCGGCAGTGGTTCGTCGTGTATTTCTGCTATTCGTCGCTCTGGGCGGAATTAAGAGGGCAAGGTCAGCCGAGCACCTTCCATGAAAATACCTGTAAAAGAGAGTCAAATCCCCAACCTGTCTTCGATGTTCTAGGCTGTCGAGGTTCTTCGTCAGCTCGTGGTCTCCGATCAGACGAATAGCCCTCCTTTCGATGGAATCCAGTAGCCGAAGAGTATGTTTGGGTGCAGAGCTCCAGACATGAGAGCAGTATTCTAGTGATGGTCGAATCTGGGCTTTGTATAGTGTCAAAAGTTGTTGAGGTGTATACAACTTTCTGGTTCGGAAGAGTACGCCAAGCTTCTGAGAAGCTATCTTGGCGATTGCCACAACGTGGTTATGCCAAGACATATTTCCTCCCAGATTGACACCCAGCAAATTAATAGATGAAGCCAGTGGGATTGCGTGTCCGGCCATGACTATTTCCGGTTCTGTAATGTTAACCTTTTTAGAGAAAACTGCTGCCTGGGTTTTTTTAGCGTTAAATTCGACTTGGTTACTGTCACCCCAAGCCAAAATTTCTTACAGGTCTTTGTTGAGGCGTGATACTTCATGCTGTCTGCGAAGATGTGCGTCGGCAGCCGATGTTTGCGCATTCAAAGAGAAAGATGAGAAAAGTGTGCTATCGTCAGCAAAACTAAATATAGGATTTTTAGTTTTCACTAGAAGGTCGTTAATGTAGAGTAAGAAGAGAGTGGGAGACAATATGGACCCTTGAGGAACACCGGCATTGATGGTGAAGGTGTCTGAGAGAAATCCGTCAATCCCCACTTGCAGAGAGCGGTCCTTAAGAAAGCTAGATAACCATGTACAGAATCGACTAGGCATACCATAGGATCGCAGTTTACTTAGAAGCCCCTCATGCCAAACACGATCAAAAGCTTTAGAAATATCCAGCGCAACAACCCGAGACTTTCCATGATGTTCGATTGCGTTGTTCCAAATATGGGTGACATAGGCTAGAAGATCTCCAGTTGATCTGGACTTCCGAAAACCATATTGATGATCGCTGATGATGCTGAAGCCTTCCAGGTACTTTAGAAGATGTTGGTTAATAGCTTTCTCCATTACTTTTGATATAACTGAAAGCAATGCCACTGGTCGATAGTTGTTAGGCAGGGTTCTCTTACCTTTCTTTGAAATAGGCTGGACTCGCGCCGTTTTCCAGCAAGATGGAAATATTCCTTTTTTGTAGGATAAGTTGAAAAGTCTACAAAATACTGGTGTTAGTTCATCGGCGCATGTCTTGAGAACTATAATAGGAATTTCGTCTGGACCAGTAGCTTTTTTGACGTCGAGTCCTTTCAGGATTCGTTTGACGGGACGCTGACGGAACACGATTTCGGTCATTTCGGATTCAACTGCAGGAATGTCGGGTGGTGTTCTTCCCTGGAAATCTACAGTGGAATGCGAAGAAAATAGTTCAGCAAGTAAGTTTGCTTTGTCTCCGGCTGTCGATGCTATTGTACCATCGGGACGTGTTAGAGGTGGAATAGTTGATTTGGTAAAATTTTGGCTGACGGCCTTAGCGACTGACCAAAAGGACCTTGATCCGTTTGGACAGTCAAGAAGTTTGTTTTTGATCCTCACGTTATGGGCTTCTTTGCTTTGATCTACTGTTAGCTTACATTTGTTTCGAGCGGTAATAAAGATGGTACGATTCTCAGTGGTAGGGTTTTTACGCCACTGTCGGTAAGCCAGATTTTTTGATTTGACAGCACGCTCACAATCCTTGCTAAACCAGGGCTTGCCGTTGGAAGGGCGTTTCTGGGAGGAGGGGATAAATGCTTCCATGCTCGTTAGAATGACGTCGGAGACCTCCCCAGCACAGACGGATGGATCATCAGAAGAGAAGCATACGCTCATCCAAGGAAAAGTCCGAAAATGGTCTTTCAGGTCTTCCCACTTGGCCGATCTGTAATGCCATATCTTGCGAGGTTTAGGAGGTTGTTCAGAATTAATTGGTAATAAAATGGAAAAGGAATCTATAGAAAAGACATCATAGTTTTTAATTTGATCATTGAAAATATCCAAAAATAATTTTCAGAAAGGGCAAAAATAAAAGGACATGATGGGGCATGGAAGCCGATTCCAAAATAGAGGGGGATCGGCCCTTTAATTTTGTCTTTTTTGCAAATTACTTTTGGTTATTTTCGAAAAATCAAATTAAAAACTACAATGCTTTTCTCTTAGATTGTTTTTTCAGTAATATTTACTTTATTAATGAACTTTCATATATATAAAATTTTTTCTTCTTTTTCTGCCACTCTTCTTACCACTTTTTTTTACGTTAATTTTCTGAACTTTCCGTAAACCTTTTTAATATTTTCGAAATCATATTTTCCCTCTTTACATAAAAAATGCTTAAATATGTTTTTCCTCCTTTACAGTATGTCAAAAGTTTATCTATCATTTTTCCACTGAAGATGAGGTTATGTGCCTTCGAAACATGTATGGAAATTAAATACTGAAATTTTATTGAACTACTGGAGCAGACTATGAGTTTCTTTTCCTGTTTATAATTTCACTCCACTGAGAGATGGAAAAAATAATTAAGTAATAGAAAATTAATCTTGAGACGGTCCCCCACCGGCGTTCCCGGGCCCCTCTTGGGGCCTAGTCCGTGTTCTTCGCACACATGGAACACCGGTAGATACGCCACTGACAAGTATTTTAAATGAATACAATTTGTATAATTCGCGCGCCCGACCACTTTAAATCCATAAGGGCACGAGCTTGAACATATTCAAGCAACTTCGGTTTTAAAATGAAGAGTAAATAGACGTCTGCGAGAGTAGTTGTCCTTAAAGTGGTAAAAATAAAACGCATTTTAAGTCTAGTAAGATTTAAAATGTTCTATAAACTTCGCAAGCAATCAGTTTTAATCTAGATCGCGCCATGATTTATGTCCATGATGGACATTTTCAATAGCCGAAAAAAAAATTATTATTGACATATACAGGGTGATTCACGGTGGATGGAACATTAGACGTTTCTGGAGAACGGGAGATCAGCTTGTTTTGAAAATTTGGTTTTCCAGATAACCGACCATGGTCTACAGTTCTAAAATATTTTCAACAATGCGGCGTTGCCGCTTCTACCTAAAACCGGTGGCAACATCGCTATTTTAACTGGAACTCCCTATATATTTATACATTTTCAGATTTTACATCTATTTCTGAGCAACTTTTATTAATACTTTCCTATACCTTTATTTATCTTTATAATGACATGCTTAAAACCTTTAATTATTTTAAGTGCATTTTTCTTGGTGCTTTTAATGTTGAACCAAAATCTCTGAAATCGGTCTGGATTCAAAATTTCGCAAAGAAATGCTTATAAATCAAAAACTTGAAGAGTTAAATATGTATAAGTATATATTTTTAGAAAGCTACTTTTATCATCTTTCCAAATCAGTATTGATATACAGGATGTCCCATTTGAAAAAATCAAGTTTTGGGCATTTTTTCAAGTAACCTATAAACAATTATTTTTGGACCACTCTGTATGCTTGAACTCAGATATGACAAAAAAAGCAAATACCCAAAGGCATTTTTAAACCGTTCGCAACATTTCAACTTAGGAATGTTTTAAAGTTTGGAGAAAACCATATTTATTAGAAGTCATGTTTTCGTTAAAAAAAATGAAAATTAATTAATAACTAAAAAACGGCAACAGATAGGTATAGGAAAATATTAATAAAAGTTGCTCAAAAATAGACGTAGAACTTGAAAATGTGTAAATATATAGGGAGTTCCATTTAAAATAACGATGTTGCCACCGGTTTTAGGTAGAAGCGGCAACGCCGCATTGTTGAAAATATTTTAGAACCGTAGACCATAGTCGGTTATCTGGAAAACCAAATGTTCAAAACAAACTTATCTCCCGTTCTCCAGAAACGTCTAACGTTCCATCCACCGTGAATCACCCTGTATGTGCATTACATCCTCTTAAATAACTGTAGAACATGAAAATAAAAAAAAAAGCATTTAGATGTTTAGATTGAAAATTAAATTTGACGATATTTTTTAAATAATTAAAAATTCATTAAATTGTTAGCCTCCGAGTTATGTAGAAGTTTTTTTATGATATTTTGTCGGAAAAGTGCAATCCGTTGATAAATTCTTTGCATTTGAACACTATTTATGATCGCTTCATATTAATTTCTATTTCACGCAAAAATTGTCCGACTATAATAAAGAAAATAAAACTCTTACAGGATTAATTATAATGATTCTCAAGGCACTTTATACTGCTGCAAGTGTATTTTAAATGCAATGAGTTTCAATACATAAATTTGAAGTTGCCTTGAAGAACTCTTTACGAACATAAAATTAAAAATAAACGGTTTTAATGTAGTTTTATAATTTTTTTTTTTTATGATCAGACACAATCACTATAGGAAAAATCCTTTAGGGCACTCTGGGAGTGGTGCGTGTGCGCAAACAGCGATTCACGTTGGTTTTGAATCGTTGGAGGTTATATTCGTTGGGAAAAACGACCTCGGGAAGGTCGTTCCACAAGGATGTAGTCCTCCAGATGAAAGAATTCTTAAATAATGAAGTTCGAGGAGTACTAAGGTTAACCACATATGGATGGATAGCAGTGGTTCGTCGTGTATTTCTGCTATTCGTCGCTCTGGGCGGAATTAAGAGGGCAAGGTCAGCCGAGCACCTTCCATGAAAATATCTGTAAAAGAGAGTCAAATCGCCAACCTGTCTTCGATGTTCTAGGCTGTCGAGGTTCTTCGTCAGCTCGTGGTCTACGATCGGACGAATAGCCCTCCTTTCGATGGAATCCAGTAGCCGAAGAGTATGTTTGGGTGCAGAGCTCCAGACATGAGAGAGTCTAGTGATGGTCGAATCTGGGCATTGTATAGTGTCAAAAGTTGTTGAGGTGTGTACAACTTTCTGGTTCGGAAGAGTACCCCTAGCTTCTGAGAAGCTATCTTGGCGATTGCCACAACGTGGTTATGCCAAGACATATTTCCTCCCAGATTGACGCCCATCAAATTAATAGATGAAGCCAGTGGGATTGCGTGTCCGTCCATGACTATATCCGGTTCTGTAATGTTAACCTTTTTAGAGAAAACTGCTGCCTAGGGTTTTTAGCGTTAAATTCGACTTGGTTACTGTCACCCAAGCCATAATTTCTTCCAGGTCTTTGTTGAGGCGTGATACTTAATCACTTCTGCTAAGATGTACGTCGGCAGCCGATGTTTGTGCATTCAAAGAGAAAGATGAGATAAGTGTGCTATCATCAGCAAAACTAAATATCGGATTTTTCGTTTTCACTAAAAGGTCGTTAATGTAGAGTGGGAGACAATATGGACCCTTGAGGAACAGCGGCATTGATGGTGAAGGTGTCTGAGAGAAATCCGTCAATCGCTATTTGCAGAGAGCGGTCCTTAAGAAAGCTAGACACCCATGCACAGAATCGACTGGGCATACCATAGGATGGCAGTTTACTTAGAAGCCCCTCATGCCAAACACGATCAAAAGCTTTAGAAATATCCAGTGCAACAACCCGAGACTCCCCATGATGTTCGATTGCGTTGTTCCAAATATGGATGACATAGGCTAGAAGCTCTCCAGTTGATCTGGACTTCCGAAAAACCATATTGATGATCGCTGATAATGTTGAAGCCTTCCAGGTACTTTAGAAGATGTCGGTTAATAGCTTTCTCCATTACTTTTGATATAACTGAAAGCAATGCGACTGGTCGATAGTTGTTAGGCAGGGTTCTTTGGAATAGGCTGGGCTCGCGCCGTCTTCCAGCAAGATGGAAATTTTCCTTTTTTGTAGGATAAGTTGAAAAGTCTACAAAATACTGGTGTTAGTTCATCGGCACATCTTTTGAGAACTAGGAATTAGGAATTTCGTCTGGACCAGTAGCTTTTTTGACGTCGAGTCCTTTCAGGATTCATTTGACGGGACGCTGACGGAACACGATTTCGGTCATTTCGGATTGAACTGCATGAATTTAGTCTTGAAGACCCTTTTAGGATTGGCCTTTTTTGGCTAGAAGCTGCTTTATGGTAGTCAAAATATCTTCAATAAAAAGATCAGACGAAGTGACGATATTTCAAACAGTATCATTTTTAGTGCCCGAGATCTTTCCATAGACCCACAAATACAAAACAAAACAGAAAAATTTAAACAATAAAAAAGTTATATGGATGAACGTTCCTCCTGAAACACCAGGTAGAGGCACAAATTATTAAGCTTTACTATTTTTATAGTAAATCTAACTAAGTTTTTCTTTCCGTGTAATCGAAATAACCCCAGCCCCCCTCCGAGAACATATTCCTTGCTGCCGTCACTGAATTGGTCGAATGTATATATTATTTTATATTTCATCTATCAATCAATTAATGTCGGTTTGTCGCTATTCTTAATCAGGGAGTGCCTCCGAACCCGGCCGACGTAATTTCACTTGTAATTTATACGCCTACGAAAGGTGTGCTGTGTTTTCACATCACGTGGGTCCCTCGGTCTTTATTACTAAATTAATAGTCGGCATATAATGTTTAGTTTATCAAATAATTGCAAAAATTTATTGCGAATATTGTTATTATGAAATGTCGAGTGATTTTTTTTAGTTTTTATTTTTTTCGCTGATATCACCGAACCGATTTCGATCAGATTTTAGGGGTACGTAAATAACCATAAGAATCATCGAATTAAGCAACAAATATGTACAGGGTGTTCATTTTTCGATGGTTTTACGGGGGTATCACCGTTATTAGTAAAGATAAAGAAGGAGGCGGGTTTCGCGGCAATGTGCTACTGATTTGTGAAACAAAAGATGCCGCTTGAATTTTTCTAGGCCTTCTTCTTTTTTATATATCGGATGTTTTGGAGAATTTTATATTTTGGGTTTGGGTTACCCTGTAACTTATCAAAAATAACTAAAATCTCTTTAGGATAATAATAGCTTTTTATTGCCCAACAAGAAGAACCCATTTACAGAGCAATATATAAATTTAAAAAAAAATAACATAAGTTATATAACAGTAGGAAAGTTAAGAATAAATAAATATATATAAGAAAAATAATACATTGCTAATCCAGCTCCACAATTCTCCTTAGTTCACCCAAACTGCAGAAGAATATATCACAGTTTCCACACATTACGATAAAATTAGAACACATAAAGTTTAAAGGGGACTTTACCATTACATTTGTTCTTGCCCTTTCACATAAAAAAGTTAAATGCTGTCTGGTATTTAATCTAGGAACAAAAAAATTTATTTGATTTAGCAGGTCAGGACAATCAATTCCACCGCGCAGCAACTTTAATTAAAAAAATTAAAGATGTAATTATTCTTCTTCTTTCTAAAGTAGTGAAATTGTATCTGTTTAATAAAGCATTATATTCGATTCCCCGTTCAGGATATACTCCATCTAATTTAAACGTTAAATATTTTAAAAATCTTTTTTGAGTCCTTTCAATATTATTCACATGACATGCGTAGTAAGGATTCCAAATCAGCGAAGCATATTCAAGCTTCGATCGAACATAGGAAAAAAATAGTGTTTTAAAAACTCTCGAATCATCAAAATTTCTGCAGTTGCGCACAACAAAACCAAGTATCCTACCCGCCTCCAATACTACTTTATTAATATGTTCCACAAAAGTTAACATAGGATCAAAGATAACCCCTAAATCCTTCAACGAACCAGGCCGCTCCAATTCTTCCCCCACAACAGAATAAGGATACAGTATTGGATGCTGCTTGCGATTATATGACATAACTCTACACTTAGTCGCGTTAAGGTTAAGCCCGTTACTTTCACACCAGCCCTGCACCAAGTCTAGTTGTTGTTGTAACCGAATACAATCAAGTAGAGATTTAATTTGTAAGAATATTTTCAAATCATCAGCAAAAAGCAACCTTCCGCACTGTATAATTTCGTTGAGATCGTTAATAAAAAGTAGAAACAATAATGGCCCCAAATTGGAACCTTGTGGTACTCCTGATGTTGAAACATATTCACAGGACATATAACCATTATAGCAGACAAACTGTCTCTTATCGGTTAGGTATGACTCAAAAAATGCCAGAGCTGATGCGTCAAAGCCATAACCCCTCAGCTTACGCAACAAAACAACATAATCGATCCTATCAAAAGCCTTTGAAAAATCCGTATAGACGACATCTACCTGCCCTTGATTGTCTAGCACACGAGACACTTGCTGAGTTAAACATGACAAATTGGTGATAGTTGACCTATTATTTACAAATCCATGCTGCTCAAACGCAATATTTGTGCGAAGTGACATATAGATTCGTCGATACAGAATCGTTTCCAGGATTTTTGAAAAGTTACAAAGTATGGAAATCGGTCGGTAATTATTATCAATTTGATTACGCCTGCCACTCTTATAAATAGGACACACTTTTGCCCGTTGCCATAATTTAGGCACCGTTGACATCGTCGTGCATAGGTTAAAAATAATTAAGAATGGTTTTAAAAAAGCTCCTATGCAATCTTTCACAATAAAAGAAGGGACCTGATCCGGACCCGATGTCATCTTGTTTTTAAGTCTCTTAGAGGCATCCATAATATCCTGGTTGCAGAATTGGAATATATTCATTAATAACATTATTAACCTTTGTAGTTTATTACGTAGAATCCAGTGATGTACTGCGATTTTTTCGACGTTCAATAGTTTTCAAGAAAAACAAATTTGCCTGTGTTTAAATGGGTCACCCTATATATTTTTTAATAATGTAATTCAGTTTTTGATAAGCTTCTCAGAAATATATAATACAGTGAAACCTATCTTAGGCGGATACCTACGGGACCGTCTATATGTGTCCGCCTAATAGAGGTGTCCGCCCATGGGAAATTTGTTATTAGGTAATATGTAAATGCAAAATTATTACTATGTATATGTATGTACAAATAAACATAACATAACAAAAATACACTAGTTTTAGTTAGGATGTAGTACTAAAAAAATCTAATAACGTAGTTTGACGTGTTTGCGTTTTAAAACTTGCAATCTAGAAAATGTAATTCCAAGTCTGATAACAATTTCATTGCTATAGAGTTACCTCTATTCTTTGCATACTCTTATAATTCCTTTACCATACTAATGGCTTGTTGATAATTGGTGACATTTGTTTGATTACTACATTCAACTTCTTCATCAGAGTCGTCAGATATTGATGTGGTTTCAGTTTGGGCTACATAATCGGCAGGAATGGGGGTCACTATCATCTTCTAATAGCACATTGCTATCAATGTTAATGAACTCGCCCAAATCATTGTTATCAAGGAAACTTTACAACCTTACAACTCACAAATAAACGGCTGACTGCTGTCGGGGAATCACACGTACTTTCATTCGGCGAAGTCCTTTCGCCACGCATACGCGATTGGTTGCCGGTCTGTCTTCAGAGAGTTTTTGCATCGCACTTTTTCGTCTCCCAAATACTTTTAAAAATTTTTGTCCGTTTAAAGGTGGGATTTCGCACATGAGAGTCCGCCCAAGAGAGGTTGATTTTTATGGAATTTCCTATACCTAGTTCCGGACAATGAAAAAATGTCCGCTTAATAGAGATGTCTGCTTATTAGAGGTGTCCGACACAGCGATGATTTGGGCGAGTTCATTAACATTGATAGCAATGTGCTATTAGAAGATGATAATGATCCCATTCCTACCGATTATGTGGTCCAAACTGAGACCATCTGATATCTGACGACTCTGATGAAGAAGTTGAAGGCAGTAATCAAACAAATGTCACCAATTATCAACAAGCCATTAGTATGGTAAAGGAATTAAGAGTATGCAAAGAATAGAGGTGACTCTACAGCAATGGAATTGTTATCAGACTTGAAATTACATTTTCTAGATTGCAAGTATAAAACGCAAACACGTCAAACTACGTTATTAGATTATTTTTAGTACTACATCCTAACTAAAACTAGTGTATTTTTGTTATGTTATGTTTATTTGTACATACATACACATAGTAATAATTTTGCATTTACATATTACCTAATAACAAATTTCCTAAGGACGGACACCTTTAGACGGTCCCGTAGGTGTCCGCCCAAGAGAGGTTTCACTGTACTAACATAATTAATATGAGCTCAAGTAGGCGGGAAGTGAGACGCCCACACACCCTGTATAAATAAGCTCCCTGTATTTTTCCTTTGTATTTCACAATATCTTTAAACAAACAAATGACAAGAAAGGAAAATTTTTTCCTCGGAAAACAAAAATAGCCTTCTTAAAGTTAATATGCTAATGGGCTTTCGAAAGAAACAACAAACATTAAAAATAACTCGGGAAAAACACAAACATTTTTTTTAAATGGATTGTGGAAATGTTTGTAAAATAATCGGTCAAGTGGCCGACCATGCGCTGCTGATAGATTAGTTTCCTGTAATATATACCAACGGTACATAATATACAGGCCTCCCAGAAGTCCAGTATAAAATTCATATTATTTTTACATTATTTTTTTTTATGATCAAACACAAGCACTATAGGAAAAATCCTTTAGGGCACTCTGTGCGTAAAAAGCGATTCACGTTGGTTTTGAATCGTTGGAGGTTATATTCGTTGGGAAAAACGACCTCGAGAAGGTCGTTCCATAAGGATGAAATCCTCTAGATGAAAGAGTTCTTAAATAATGAAGTTCGAGGAGTACTAAGCTTAACCACATATGGATGGGCGGCAGTGGTTCGTCGTGTATTTCTTCTATTCGCCGCTCTGAGCGGAATTAAGAGGGCAAGATCAACCGAGCACTTTCCATGAAAATATCTGTAATAGAGAGTCAAATCACCAACTTGCCTTCGATGTTCTAGGCTGTCGAGGTTCTTCGTCAGCTCGTGGTCTCCGATCAGACGAATAGCCCTCCTTTCGATGGAATCCAGTAGCCGAAGACTATGTTTGGGTGCAGAGCTCCAGACATGAGAGCAGTACTCTAGTGATGGTCGAATCTGGGCTCTGTATAGTGTCAAAAGTTGTTGTGGTGTGTACAATTTTTGGGTTCGGAAGAGTAAAGCAAGTTTCTGAGAAGCTATCTTGGCGATTGCCACAACGTGGTTATGCCAAGACATATTTCCTCCCAGATTGACGCCCAGCAAATTAATAGATGAAGCCAGTGGGATTGCGCGTCCGTCCATGACTATATCCGGTTCTGTAATGTTAACCTTCCTCGAGAAAACTGCTGCCTGGGTTTTTTTAGCGTTAAATTCGACTTGGTTACTGTCACCCCAAGCCAAAATTTCTTCCAGGTCTTTGTTGAGGCGTGATACTTCATGCTGTCTGCGAAGATGTGCGTCGGCAGCCGATGTTTGTGCATTCAAAGATAAAGATTAGATAAGTGAGATTATATGTGCAAAAACACTGTAAGACTATTATAGTAAAGATTTTATTGTACGATTTCCTATAAAATATTGGAATAATTACAATTTTCGTTATTAATCAGTATCAAAATAATATTGAAAATTTTACAACGAATGTAAGTGAAAACTGGGAACGGAAATACATATCTCATAGACTATAAAAGGTGCTCGACAGCTGTAAAGGTAAAAACACCTAACTTATAGGAAGTAACCTAGGTTACATAATTTAATGGTTGTATTTTGCGATACGAGGTGGCATCAAAATATGTTACATGTTTTATAATGTTGAGCGGAAGCTTATATGGAGGAACTAAATGTATTACGCATTTTTTATTAAGAAAAAGTCAAATGCTTTAGTTAAAGTAGGTATACAGGGTGTTATGGAAATGACGTATTATATTTAAACCGGCAATTCATGAGATGCAGTCAAATTGAAGAAAAATATCCTTAAATGGCGCATTCAATTCATTTCAGCGGAAAAAATGGCCTGACGTTAAACCAGAAAAACACTTGTACAATTAATTTAATAACTTACTACAGAAAATGTTTTTAGTGAAGTATAAGCTTTACCCACTAAAACCAAAAAAACTGAAGATGTCTGTGCCCTGGATTACTTGCTAGTATACTGGCACCTGGATTTACTTCTATTTGGATACTAGGTAAGCTAAATATTTATTTTTATAAGAATCTAAAGTTCTACACCCACAGTTTGGCAACATTGCGCCAGAACATGTGTTTATTACACAGCTGGGCAGTGTAATATGAGTGCCGAGGAATGACCTGTGGATTTATGGGTGAATTACCCCACTATTTAAATTTTAAACGTTCGCTTTGAAAAAAATATATGTAGCGCTTCTCTAGGACACCCCAGGAGTCACCCATTTAAATATAATACGTCATTTCCATAACACCCTGCATGTAATGTCGCCAAAAAATGAAAATAAAACTGAATAATAAAAGAAATTTAACAGAAAGTAAGAAAATATACAAACACAAAATTTGTCGTACCAACATTTTTTTTTAGCATGTAGTCATAGAACATTCCTATATATTACTTCTTGATAATTAGTATTCTTCTATTTTCATCTTTAGCAAACATTCTAGGGGAACCTGAAACTGCTCCTAATAATAGTTCGATGCCTTGCTATTTCTTATTTTGCCAACAACACGGTATTTCTGTTTACTCCTAGTTCGCCTGCAATATCCCTAATAAAAGCACTAGTGTTGGGAAAACCCGATTATTTTAATAATCGAGTACTTGATACTCGAGCGATTTTAATAATCGAGTGAATCGCTCGAGTGAATCGCTTGAAATTTCAATTCACCAAGCGATGATGTCACCGACTGCTCCACCGGCAGCTTAGCCGTTTACATGTGATCAGGTAGGGTATTTAGCAGGCAAGTAACTACGCATAGGTTTAGATAAAAAATTGTAGTAGCCACCAAAAAAATTCCAGAAATTTATTTATTAAGAAAAGGTAAGAGAACCCTGCCTAACAACTATCGACCAGTCGCATTGCTTTCAGTTATATCAAAAGTAATGAAGAAAGCTATTAACCAACATCTTCTAAAGTACCTGGAAGGCTTCAACATTATCAGCGATCATCAATATGGTTTTCGGAAGTCCAGATCAACTGGTGATCTTCTAGCCTATGTCACCCATATTTGGAACAACGCAATCGAACATCATGGGGAATCTCGGGTTGTTGCGCTGGATATTTCTAAAGCTTTTGATCGTGTTTGGCATGAGGGGCTTCTAAGTAAACTGCGATCCTACGGTATGCCCAGTCGATTCTGTGCATGGTTGTCTAGCTTTCTTAAGGACCGCTCTCTGCAAGTGGCGATTGAAGGATTTCTCTCAGACACCTTCACCATCAATGCCGGTGTTCCTCAAGGGTCCATATTGTCTCCTACTCTCTTCTTACTCTACATTAACGACCTTCTAGTGAAAACTAAAAATCCGATATTTAGTTTTGCTGACGATAGCACACTTTTCTCATCTTTCTCTTCGAATGCACAAACATCGGCTGCCGACGCAGATCTTCGCAGACAGCATGAAGTATCACGCCTCAACAAAGACCTGGAAGAAATTTTGGCTTGGGGTGACAGTAACCAAGTCGAATTTAACGCTAAAAAAACCCAGGAAGCAGTTTTCTCTAAAAAGGTTAACATTACAGAACCGGAAATAGTCATGGCCGGACACGCAATCCCACTGGCTTCATCTATTAATTTGCTGGGTGTCAATCTGGGAGGAAATATGTCTTGGCATAACCACGTTGTGGCAATCGCCAAGATAGCTTCTCAGAAGCTTGGCGTACTCTTCCGAACCAGAAAGTTGTATACACCTCAACAACTTTTGACACTATACAAAGCCCAGATTCGACCATCACTAGAGTACTGCTCTCATGTCTGGAGCTCTGCACCCAAACATACTCTTCGGCTACTGGATTCCATCGAAAGGAGGGCTATTCGTCTGATCGGAGACCACGAGCTGACGAAGAACCTCGACAGCCTAGAACATCGAAGACAAGTTGGGGATTTGACTCTCTTTTACAGATATTTTCATGGAAGGTGCTCGGCTGACCTTGCCCTCTTAATTCCGCCCAGAGCGACGAATAGCAGAAATACACGACGAACCACTGCCGCCCATCCATATGTGGTTAAGCTTAGTACTCCTCGAACTTCATTATTTAAGAATTATTTTATCTGGAGGACTTCATCCTTGTGGAACGACCTTCCCGAGGTCGCTTTTCCCAACGAATATAACCTCCAACGATTCAAAACCAACGTGAATCGCTTTTTGCGCACACGCACCACTCCCAGAGTGCCCTAAAGGATTTTTCCTATAGTGCTTGTGTTTCATCATAAAAAAAAAAATTTGTGAATAATGAATTGTTACCACGTCTCTCGATACCAAACAAAAAAACTGAAAAAAATCACCCAAATATGTATTTATTGTTCGGGTTTATTATTGTGCTTTTTTAACCCGAACAAAAAGTATTACCAAGAGTTATTAACTTCACATCTTTCTCAATCTACGAGCATAAAATAAGTAGATATTTAAAATAGCTTGTCAAATTCTTCCACTTTAAATTATCAGGTGCCCACTATGTGCACTTCAAAAATTTAGGCTTAGTTACGCGACTGGCAAAATAAGAAAATTGGTTATTATTTTTTTAAATTCATGTTTATAGTTACCTAAAAGTTCCTGTTTAAATTTAAGAATGTTTTCTTTTGGTTACCAAAAAATTTGTCGATACCTATATTTTGTTAACTACTTTGCTGGTTTTCTTATTTTCCATTAACATTTTCTATAATGTATGTTATTTTTAAGAAGTCTTCTTGAGTTTAATAATAAAAAGTTCCTGTTTAGATTTAAAAATGTTCACTATAAGATTACCACCGAATTTGTCTATATATTTTGTTAACCATTTTGTTCGTTTTGCTATTTTTCATTAACAATTTCTATTATTATGTTATTTTTGACACGTTTTCTCGAGTTTATAGTAAATAAAAATTTTAAAATTATATCCTTTAATTTTTTAATATTTACAATCGGAGAACTAAACTACTCCGCTAGCTAGCCAGTTAAAACAAAACTTTACCAAACTCATATCGCGATGACTCCGCTAAGTGATTTGGCATACTTTTTTATATGCACCTTCTCGTTTATGTGCCTTTAAGAAAGACGTATGTCGTATTACCTGCTCAACGTCAAACTCGAACGTCGTCAATCGGATGGCGCGGCGGGTAGACCGAAGGTCGTCTATCGAATTTATAACTAGAGTATTTCCTATCGAGCGAAAAACTGTTCGATATACGAGCAGTTTTTTAACTCGATCAGACTACAGCGGTGCATTTCCGTCGGCGTCAATGGAAGCGCGGGTATCGAGGGAAAGATAATAAGTGACGAGCGACGGTTTTCCCCTGAATAGGTAACTCGAGCGGTTATTTCAATAATCGAGTGATCAAGCGGTTTTTCGCTCGAGCGATCACAACACTAAAAAGCACCATTTCGCAATCGACTGTAGATAATAGTCTTTTGCTGGGGGGTTATTGTGGCATATTTTTAAAAGAACAATGTGCTTGACAAGTTAATGATAAAGTGACACTCTATGTTTACATGTACAATTTGTATATGACATTTTACTGGTACCAGACTCGAAACTAAATAGTCAAGGAGAAAATAAGAAATTTTGCTTTCCTAGTTTTTATCGGCACGATGGTACTTGTTATATCTGGCGCAGCAGTATGCAAATCACGGGATTGTCGCACTCGTTTACCGATCATGCGACAATTTTCTTATTGGTGACGAAATCACCACTTTACGCACTGTCCTTATTGGAACTTTTTGATGAAATAAAATATTTCCGCAAATGCCTGAAGAGATTATCTTGAAAAATAATTCAATTCGCCTGTATGTTTGTCTCTTTCCTTCACTTGCTGGCCTCGCTGTGTGACTGGCGTCACACTATTAATTATCTCCGGCAGTTTTAATTAATAAAGTTTATGGGAAAATAGAGAAGAAAGGATTAAAGGTCGCAAGCAGCGGGGATAAAAGCCATTAATCTTATCCCAGGCCTTTTAAACGTTCCTTCCCGCGATAATATAATGCATTGTTCCAATTTATACGTTTGCCTTGGTTACAGAAACTACAGGTTGTAACCAACTTTTATTTCTGCACGCTTACAAGACCATAGTAAAGGGTGAGTCAAAAAAAAGTAAAAATATCGGTCAAGTTCAAAGGTATTGTAAAGTACAGATCCCATAAACCATTCATAAAACTCTTGGAAAGTGAAGCTGTGATTGTGTGAAATGTTATTGAAAATCAGTAATGGGTGGAAGAGAGAACTACATGTTTGTTGGCTGAATGGCAACAATGTTGAAGTCTGGTTATATCAGATGGTTAAATATTAAGAGGATGGCGGAGTCAGTCGAAATCTCCGATTTGACCTCTGTTCGTTTCTCTCTTTGGCGGCACGAGGCGAATTGGATCTTCCCTTGCAGTTAGAAGAATACGTCGAGCGTCCGCCCGTAATCGGTACGCCGCCGATGAAACAACGATAATCGGAAGAAAGAGACTGCACGTGATCGGGGTCTATACTTCAATTTTCTATGCCTCAGTTTTCTCTTCCTATGAAAACGGTGCATTTAAAAAAAAATTTTTTTTAACGAAATATGTCTAAATTTTGTTACAACTCGAGGAAAGTCAATATTTTTTTCTATATGGAGCAGTAAAAAATAATTAAATCTAAAAATCTTCCGAAACAAAAAATATAGACTTTCCGCAAGTTCTAGTTCTATTACAAAGTTTTTGTTCCTTTGACATCTTTTCCCTAAAACAGGAATAAACGCTTGGGAAGAAAACTTGTTTACAGATACACCGGAATCCTGTTAAAACATAACCATACTTACCGATGAAAAGATAAATCCTTATTTAAATGATTCACTCTTTTACAAACAATGCACTATGAGTGTTTATAATAAAGACGATTTTTCACCAATAATCACAAAAAAAAAATCAACCAAAATATAACATGTGGGAAATCTCCCGGATATGAAGAAAACACGTGAAAAGAATACTATAGGTTCATATAAACTTCTTTCGTATCGGCCTCCTCTTCGAAGATATGTGCTCCCAAAGAGCACCAATGGAATCAAGTTTTTTACACATAATTATTGAACCACTTGGTATATTTCAATTATTTTTTAATATGATGTATACCAGGTAAGACCCGTCAAATTACTGCCCAAGAATCTGTTGTGAATTACTCACAGCTGCAGGGACGAACTAGCTGTAACACTCATGGGCCCATTTTTTTTACGCCCTGTATGATGAGAACTTTGGACAATGTTTTTTACATACCTTTAACTATTTGCTAAAAATTAAGTACTCTTCATTCATGTCGCTAATCCTAACCGTTTTCGAAAAAACGGCATTTCATATACATCATGTATTTGGCGTATTTCAGTAAAAGATACATCTTTGTTCCGATCAAATGTTCAACCTTCAAAATTCCGCTCTTTCATATTTAACCCCTGAGAATTTCGGGGACTGGTGTAAATAAAATGATGTTTTTTCCGAAAACGGTTAGGATTAGCGACATGAATGAAGAGTACTTAATTTTTAGCCAATAGTTAAAGGTATGTAAAAAACATTGTCCAAAGTTCTCATCATACAGGGCGTAAAAAAAATGGGCCCATGAGTGTTACAGCTAGTCCGTCCCTGCAGCTGTAAGTAATTCACAACAGTTTCTTGGGTAGTAATTTGACGGGTCTTACTTGGTATACATCATATTAAAAAATAATTGAAATATACCAGGTGGTTCAATAATTATGTGTAAAAAAACTTGATTCCATTGGTGCTCTTTGGGAGCCCATATCTCCGAAGAGGAGGCCGATACGAAAGAAGTTTATATGAACCTATAGTATTCTTTTCACGTGTTTTCTTCATATCCGGGAGATTTCCCACATGTTCCCGGACACCCTGTATAATCAATCTGCTAGAGCAAAGCGCGAACGTCGCAATGTTTACGAGATTAGCAATTCATACATCTTTTGGGTCCGAATCGTACCGCAGTTGTAAAATAAAAATAGATGTTGCCAGAGTGCAGTTGGATTAGTTCAAGATTTGTTTGATACTTTTAAGTATAATATTTTCTTAAAGAATCTTTCATGGCCTTTTAAGAGCAATTGCGAATTAATCTTAAACCAGTATTGCCAAATTAACAAATTTTTAAATAATAACCGAAAGAGGTGGGAGAGACTATTAGTATTCGTTGCGTAGGCTAGAAATGTACATTTCTATCTGTAGTTTGTAATATCTTTGGTAAGATCCAATAATTAGCCTCGTGCCTACAAAGTGCTAATGAACAGGGGTCAATTCCATGATACGGTGACACAAGGTAAGATATCTAACCGTTTTAATTTGGTCTGCCGCGCGCATCAGTGATGTCACAGGGAGAGTGATTTTTAAATTTCTTATGGCGATTGATACGGTCCGTTTTTAATTATATTTTTAAAGGTATTAAAAGGTTTTATGCATTTAATGTATATTAATTTAATAGACTAAAGTAAGAAAAAATCCCAACACACTTTTAAAGCATCCGCCACGCCCTTGGAACCGATCGACGATAGCCGAAGCTGCTCGGCGACCCGTGCTCGTTGTCACCAGCGTTGTCAGTCTTTTACAATTGTAATATATTCATTATTATTTTAGCAGTTTTTGAGATGTTCATTCTTGTTGTGGGACTTCCCATATAAAACTTATGTTCAATCTGGAGGTGGCCCCCATATCATAGGAAAGTAACGACCTTTTTTCCGTACTCTGGCAACACTGGTCGCCAAGTAGTGTCGTTTGACGTAGTTTTCCGTAGGTATTGTGAAAGTTCACCAGAATTTTTTCTTATTTAGTCGTGTCTGTTAAAATAAATATCTGAATTTTCATAAAATGAGGTGCGCAGTATTCGGTTGTGGTATGAATAACCAGGCAAAGAAATTTGATAGAAATATAAGGTGTTTCCGCTTTCCTAAGGATTAAAAACAAAAAATTAGAATGGATACGGTTTTATTTATTTTATTAACATTTACTTCTTAAGTATTTTCCGCTGAAGCTGATGAGGGTACTATATGCCATCGAAACATGGTATGGAAATTAAAATATTGTTTATTTAACTACTGAAGCAGACTATGAGTTTCTTTACCTCTTCATAATTTCACTCCACTAAGAGGTGGACTATTAAAAAAAAAACAGTTTAATTTCTTTATATGCAACTACTTGGTATACGTTGTATGTTCATGAAATAGATATACCTAAATACAATGATATTATTCTTTCATTTCGTATACTATTAAATGCGTAAAACCTTTTAATACCTTTAAAAGAGAGTTAAACATGCTGACAGCAATATAAAGCGATTTAAAAATCACTCTCTTGGTGACGTCACAAGCCACGCCTTCATCGGCGCTGAATCATACCTCTTAGTTATTTGTATCATGTACTTTGTGTTGTTGTATCATGGGCCAAATCCGAGATTTCGACTGAATTCGGCATCCTCTTAACAACATAACAGCTTATTAATCAGGCATTGCATTTTTGGAAATTCGATAATTAATTGGCGTATAGAGTATGTTCTCTACATTATTTTCATTTGCATAATGGAATTATGGAATGGTCCGTTCCCAACTCACCCAGTATGGCGTGTTACGTTTCCTAGTACGCCGCCTTTATGCAGAAAATCGGTAGTTTTTACACTCATATATTTATTTTAATGATTGTTATCGTGAACGTTATCAGGGCAAATTCACATTCACATTTCATTCTTACCTTAAGGAGAAAAATATAGGCTAAGTAATTTCAGACGTCAGCCTCAACCCGACAAACACATTGCTCTCCATACGGAACACTAAAACATTTACTTATTTCCCTTCAGTTTAGAATATTTCGACGACGGATTAAAAGGAACAGACGGCCGGGTTTAAAGATATCAATTTCCCCTAGCGAGAAGCTTATACTGTGCCGTCACGTTCTATCCGATAAGACAGATTTCCCATCCGTTTCCTTTGTTTATCTCCGTTCCGAAATTTGCAATTCCGAGGCTATAAAGTAGACTAAGAAGTATTTTCCTGCAACGACTTGACGACGAAAATGAGAAACTTGGCCAACACGAGTTTTGAAATAGTATATTACGTACCGAGATAGAAAGTGTTTCATTCATGTCGAGGTTTGTATACTATTTTATTTACAACCGCATCTAACATCCATTTCTTATTATTTTGAATTAAATTTTTTTTTTTTTTTTTTTAATTACTTTATTTATTTATTTTGAATTACTATTACATTACTATTACATTTCTGAACAAATATTCCTGTTTGAAATCCAAAAGCTACAAGCAGCTTGTCTAGATTTCAGGTTATGAATAACTTTTCCCTTTTAAAATAAAATAAGAAGAATAAAGATAACATATGCTAAAACTATTTATGCAGTACAGTCTAAACTAGACTAAAGAAAAATATTACCAATGTTAAAATGATTTATTAAACGTTATTGTTAATATTAAATGGATATTTCAAAACACCCTCTAGTATTCATTCAATAAAGGCACCGTATAGGTTATTTGCTGATAATTTATCTTTATCCATTTCGAGATTCCAAGCAAGAAAGTACGTAAATTTACAACAGACTTCAAATTTAAAGGTAACATATTGAATAATTTGGGGCCGACATACCTAATGTGCCTCTGCGAGGCTGTATATGATGCCAGTGGAACGAATAGGCACCCACTATCTACAGATCTGGTGTGAACATTGTGCATAATCCTACTTTTGTATTTATTACACTTTTTCATAAACCTAAGAGTACCCTTAACATACAATTGCCTTACCGGTAGCAGGTCAGCTTCTTTAAATAATAAATCTGATGGATACCTCCTGTTTCTGTTCATGAATATCTTTATTATATATTTTTGAGTAATATTTAAACGGTGAAGGATGCTACAACAAGCACTACCCCAAACACTCAAACCGTACATCAAAACTGATTCAATTAAGGCCTGGTACGTCATTTTTAAGAGTTTTAAAGATAAAAATTCTCTAAGTTGGTAAAATGTATGTACAGTTTTACGAATTTTTTTGGTAATATAGTTAACATGAGTTTCATACCTTAGATTCTTGTCAATGAATACCCCCAGGTATTTTTCACTATCTTTTGCTAATATTGTCTCTTCACATCTGCACACTGACATATCCATAACACATTCAAAATTATGCACCCTAAGTTCAGGATGGATCACACCTCCTGGGTTATTCATAGAAAAGGCCATATGAACAGTTTTGTTTACATTCATTGTCAGAAGATTCTGATCCATCCACAAACGTACCTTGGAGATGTGATCATCTGCCCTCTGAAATGTCTCTGGCCAGGATTTGCCTCTAACTAAAATTACTGTATCATCAGCATAGCACACACATTCACTATTTTCATTTGGCAGAACAGAAAAGAGATCATTAATATAAAAGGAAAAAAGTGTGGGACCCAGTACGGTACCCTGCTGCACCCCAAATTCCACCGTACCCGTTTTGCTCAATGAATCATTTATTCTTATTCGCTGGGTTCTATTTTTTAAATAAGACTCAAACAGGCTGTGCGCAAGACCTCTTACTCCAATATCTTCAAGTTTTTTTAGTAAAATTTCGTGTGCCACAGTATCGAACGCACGGGCCAAATCCACAAATATACCCAATGTTTTGAATTTGTTATTATAATTTTGCAATACATAATCTGTGACGTGCACCATAGCTTCCTCACTGCTTACTCCTGACAGAAACCCATACTGAGACTTGGATAAAATATTGTTAGTGTTCAAAAAGCTGTCTAACCTTAGTTTTATACACTTTTCAAATAGACGGCTAACTGAGCTAGTCATAGCAATCGGTCGATAATTTTCTTTGTTTAACCTATCTCCAGTTTTGTAAATAGGAACAATAACAGCCTTTTTTAGGATTTCGGGATATGTACCTTTTTCAAATATTAAATTTATTAGATGTAAGAGTGGTTTTAGGAGGTAAATATGATTATCTTTTAATAGTTTAGCCGAAATATTGTCGTCACCAGGTGATGCTTTGGTTTTCAAGGAATTAATAGCAGAAATTAATTCATTTTCAGTTATTGGATTAAAAAACAAAGAATTTGAGATACGCTTATTTAAAAACCTATAGTTATTTTTTTTAATTTTATTTGCCAAGTTTTTGCCAATATTACCAAAATATTCCAAGAATATATCAGCAATTTCCCGATTGTCATAAACAAGTTTGTTTTCATTCTTAATTAAAGTTATTCCTTTACATTTTCTAGTTTCATTAGTCGCCTGCTTAATAACCTCCCATGTTTTTTTAATGTCGTTCCCACATTGAGCTAGCCTATTCTTGAAATACATATATTTGGATTTTTTAATAAGATTCGTAAGATTATTTCTATACTTACGAAACTTTTCTATTGCTTCAACACTCTGCGGGGTCCTATCAGCTATTTTTTTTAGTTTATCTCTATGTTTAATAGACGCAATAATTCCTCTGGTGATCCACTCTTTTTTTTTCTTAACATTTTTTATTTTGATTAATTTAGTCGAGCTGGTGATACAATTATTTAATATTTGAATGAAATTTTCTGTACATAAATTAATGTCTATATCGCAAACTGAGTCCCACTCTTGATTCTTAATCTGACTTTGTAGTTTTATGCAGTCTAATCTCTTTATCAGTAAGGGCGAATTATTACCCTCATTAATAGATTGACCATTTGCGGTTTTCGCGGTCTATATTTAGTAATATTGGAAAGTGGTCAGTAAGACCACAATTTAGAACAACAGGCTTAATGCTACTATCACCAAGCCTATTGCATACAAAGAAGTGGTCGATACATGACCTGGACAAGCGATCTTGCCTGGTTGTAGAATTTATCATACTCACATATCCCAAACCATTCAAACAATTTAAATAATTACATGTTGTTTCATTACCTTCATCCATCAAATTGATATTTATATCACCACAAAACACCTCTAAAGGATTTTTTACTATATGTTCTTCAAGAAGAGTCTGTAAGTCGATTACAAATTCATCAGCATTCAGAGAAGGCAATCTATACACAGCAGCCACACCAATTTGAACATTATTTTTTGTGAGAACAGTTCTTAAAAATTTTGTTTTTCTTACCTGAACTATTTCAAAACTTGGCAACAACACAGATTTAACCAGGGCAATGGTCCCATCACATTTATTTTGCTGACTATCATTATAAAAAATGTCGAACCCATCTATGCCAAAACTATCCAGATCATGCACAATGTTGGTCTCAGAAAGTATGATCATCCCAAACTCAACAGTAGTTGACTCAAGAAAAGCAACCAAATCATCGTAATTTTTTTTAATACTACGTATATTAAAATGAATAATGTTAATATTTGTCTTAGAGTTCTTAATAAAGTCCATCTCATCCAAGCTATCACAGTGAAATGAGTTAAATAACTGATAATCATCCAGTATATCATACAGAGCCATGTTAGTACTCAAAGTAGCAATAGGATCTTACCATAAATAATTTTAGTAAAATATTTTTTTTTTTTTTAATGATTCATCAAGCCATCAACATCGCTCTCCTTTTTTATTCTTATAATTGCACTATCATCACTCTGCCTAACCAGAACATTACCATTCTTTGCCCACACATATTTAAACCCCTTTTCCTTGAGTTCCCGTGCTTTTCTGAAGAGACTACGTTCTTCCGGTGATAGGTCTTCGTTGAAGTAGATAGCTGTGTTCTCTCCCTGTAACCCACAGTTGGCGGCAGTTATTTTTCCTTTATTTTTCCTTTCCTCCAAGAATGCTTTCTTGTCATCTTTATTTTTAAATTCGACTATTACCGGACAATTTTCTTTCCTAGTATTGGCGAGTTTTATCACAATATCACTTCTTTTCAAGTTTGGACACACATGTTTAAGAACTTTCTCCACCTTAGGTACTACTAGATGAGGTACATTTATCCCCTCTTCAACTCCATATTTTACCCCCACAACAACAAGATTGGCACTTCTGCCTACCTTGTCTTGACGAGATGCGACTCCTTTCAGTTTGTTAATTTCATTGTTCAATCGTTCATTGTCCGTTTTTAAGTTGCTTATTTCCCGTTCATACTCTTCATTTTTTATTTTTTGCTCTTCGTATTGCTCGGCGTAGAACTTGATATCATTTACTAAATCACGTATCTCCAGTTTTAGTTCCCTTAATGATTGTACCAGATCTTCATTTGACTGCCCGCCAGATATCCCAATACTTTTTCGAGCATTATCAGATCTCACTTGAAGCTCAACTTTGGCTTTGCAGGTAATGCAACACCATTTACTTTGAACTTTCTTCATTACCTCAAGGTCAACCTCAGTCAATTCAATACACTCCAGATGAAACCATTGCTTACATCTCTCCGCACACTGAACAGCAGTTCTTGATTTCGTCAAATTCTTTTTGCATACAGGATATACTGCTTTAGCAGGCGGCATTTTTTTTTGTTAGATAACTTAAAAAACAGAAAACAGTTATGACCAAATACCAACGCCAAGTGCACAACCCAATTAATTCTGGTGTAGTACAATTTAAATATCATTCAGTACAATAACTGTCTATGTATACAACCACCAGTTGTTTATAGTTTAAAGTATGCAGAGATAAGAAGCCACTATCGATTTAAAGTTAACAATGGTTTTTTTAATATTTAATTTTATTTAGTCCGTGCCTTTTTTCTGGATTAATGCCTTTTCTTCTCACTTTCCCGATAGGTTTTCGCAATTAATTTTCACTGGATATTTAACACTATATTAAGGAAGTGTCTGAGAAAAAGAACGATATTTTTCGTCGACTTTAAACCATCAAAATTATTACTTTTGTGAGGAGACCAACACGCACACGTTTCACGTTCCGCAATATAATAATATATAATATAATATAATATATATTATTAATAAAAGATAAATGTTTGACTTTTCCATTGAAAAATTAGACAGAAATTTCAAATAATCGCAGGTGGTAAAATAGCGTAGGTAATAATACACATCAAGATGGCAAATATCATTTTTTGAATATGGTTTCCCCGTCACTAAACAATACATCATTTTAACAACAGAAAAACGTCTAAATTTTAAATCTAAAATCTAATCTAAATCGTAAATCTAACCTACCTGATGTCCCGTTCTCCAGAAATTTCTAACGGTCCATCCACCGTGAATCACCCTGTATTAGTGACAGCTTAAAGTTTTATTTAAATATTTTAAGAAGCGCGCTGAGCATTTTAAATGCAAAAATCTCGAAAACGGTTAGTCGGAGCGACATTCACAAAGTATACTTTTTTTGCTTAAAAATGACGGAAAAACTGATATTTTTAACAGAAACATAATTATACTAAGGCCCAAGAAAGACTTCTTTTTATGTATCCGGAGTACCGCAGAGAGTGCCCCCTACAATCTACATCAAAAGTATTAACAAATTCAAATTCCTTGCCCCAAAAAAAACCCTAGTCACAAAATTTTGTGCAAAAATATTGATTCAGAAATAAGTTATTTAGGAAAATTGAAAATTAAATTTTTACTTGGACACCCTGTATCTCGGTTATTACCAGCTATTGAACTAAACTAAGTATGGCCAAATCGCAGTATTTATACCCAAGGAATCTTCAGTTTTCCTGTGTACCATTAGTTATGGGACACCCTGTATAAGTAAATAATTGATAGATGGCAAATAAAACGATTTGCACGATATATTGCTTGCAACTCTCACGCCAAAAATTAACTTGCAGCAACAAAATTGCAAAATTATTACAGACTCTAATGCTGCCTGTAGGAAGGATGTTAAAATAACACCCCCACCCCTCGGCACTTCAGCATATACGCACATTTAGTTTAATAAATATTTTCTCTTGAATTTAGGGAAATGTGTATTGGCACACTGCCAACACCGCTGGCGTCTTTTCGATCAACTTTTCCATTCCCTGAACCTAATCGTTCTTCGCACAATAACCGCGCTTTTCTTCGCGTGCTTTTCTGCACAGCAAAAACATGGAAGGGCGACCTTTGCGTTTTCCAGCAGATTTTAAACTTTGATTCGGATAAATAAAACAGTTGAATGTCAAAGCTTTTAAACTATGCGTTCGTATGGAAGTAATCGATTTTTTTCTACGAATACAGGGGTATATTATATACAGGGTGTCCGCTAATTAATGGGACATGGAAAACCACAGATTCCTTACGTAAAAATGTTAGGATTTAATTACACTTACCTATATCCGAAAGTCGATATTAACTGAGATTCAGGGCGTTAAAGTTAAAACTTCATTTTCGTTTTTCTCTAATAGCTTTACAGGAAACCAACGGTTCTTTACAAAATTTGGCAATTAAGGTTTTTTTTAAGGACGAAAAACTGATTTTTTTTGTGAAATTTTAATGTACAATGTAGGGGGCGCTGTCTGCGGCATTTTTCGCACATTTATTAGGTCATAACTTTTTTGTGACTCAGTGTATTTAAGTTTTTAATGAAAATAATACTTTTCTCATATTTATTACGTAAAAAAGGTATACTAAGTAGAGGTCGCCCAGAGTTACCGTTTCGGAGATATTTGCATTTAAATTGTTTAGTGCACCCTGCCCAATTACTATTAATTTGCAAACAAATTTTTTTTCTCAAAGTAACCTATGAGAAAACAAATGAAATTTAGAGATGAAGTTGCTATGGAACAGAAAATGTTTAATTTTTGAGTTTATCGTTTTAATTTTTTTTTTGATTGCTGTTGGTTTCTTTCGAAACGATATTTTCTAGTGTTAAAGTTATTTTATTAAAGTAAATTAAAGAACAATCCAATTGTTGTAGGTATTTATTATTCATAATTACCATTACTAGAACATTAAATATCATGTAAAAGTTAATTGATAAGAAACAACAAAATATTATTTGCTTGCCTGAGCTAACGCACTAAGCAATTTAAATGCAAATATCTCCGAAACGGTAACTCTGCACTCTAAAAAATGGTCTAGCTTAGGATACCAAGATCTTAGTCTCAATAGCAAGAAAATTTAGTGAAAATGGCGATAAGAGGAAATTTAGTATCGAAGGCCAAATTTTATTGCTACGATTATTCTAGTTGGAGTCACTAATAACTCTTTTTAAGTCAACCAAGTACCTTCTAGTACCCGAAATAATAAATAGTCTTACGGTAACCAAGTTAGTTATTAGGAGCAACATCATATTGTTGTTTCCACAATTGTTTTGTTAATTATTACCTATTTTACTGTTAAAAGAGCAAAGAAATATTAAATGGAGCTCTGCACCCAAACATACTCTTCGGCTACTGGATTCCATCGAAAGGAGGGCCATTCGTCTGATTGGAGACCACGAGCTGACGAAGAACCTCGACAGCCTAGAACATCGAAGACCGGTTGGGGATTTGACTCTCTTTTACAGATATTTTCATGGAAAGTGCTCGGCTGACCTTGCCCTCTTAATTCCGCCCAGAGCGGGAATATCCGAAATACACGACGAACCACTGCCGCCCATCCATATGTGGTTAAGCTTAGTACTCCTCGAACTTCATTATTTAAGAACTCTTTCATCTGGAGGACTTCATCCTTGTGGAACGATCTTCCCGAGGTCGATTTTCCTAACGAATATAACCTCCAACGATTCAAGTCCAACGTGAATCGCTTTTTGCGCACACGCACCGCTCCCAGAGTGCCCTAAAGGATTTTTCCTATAGTGCTTGTGTTTAATCATAAAAAAAAATATATATATATAAATACCAATGTATGGAAAAATCATTATTTTTCCAGACCATCCCATGATACCTTATTATACAATAGGTACATTAAGGGCGTATTTAGTCTACACAGTTTAAAATACTATTTCAGATTGAATGGTAGTACTACCAAGAAAAGGAAACATTTTCCACTGATAGGATGTAACCACCAGCAGACCGGTATCGAACTTTTTTTATCTCGTCAGTACGAGAATGGGTATACATACCCATCATCAGAGAAGATTCTAATACTTCACGCCGTATTATCAACGGTAGTCGAGAAAATACAGCGCGCAGCGCCATCTCCTAGCAGCAAATGGCGCAATTGGTGTTAGGTGACATCGTACCTACTTATTACTACTACCGCTATCTGGCCAATAGCAATAACTAGGTAAATTAGTATAGGGAGCTAGGTAATAAAAAAAGTGTTGGTTTCAACACGACAATGTAGTTATGTTAACTAAGAAGTAGTTAAAAATAAGAGTTAGTTCTGTTAACTAGATCATCTTATTCATCGTAATTCAGTTAAAACGAAAATTTGTTTTGCTGACTAGAAATTACTTTTACATAAGCTAAAACTTTAACAGCAAGATAAAATTAGTCTTAGATACCAAGGCATTTTTTAGAGTGTATATTTTAACAAGTAGAATCGCCTCTCAAAGTATCCTGATGCATTATTCAAACACCCTGTATAATAAATCATATTCAGTCGTAGTGCCCACGAGTAATTCAGTATTTAATGCTTATACAGGGTGAGTCGGGAGGAACGGACCAAATTTCAGGAGTGTATTATACATGCGAAAACAATGTAAAAAAACCCATATGTTCTTATCGGATATTCATTTGTTTTCAAGTTATAGCGCAATATCCAATATTTTTTCTACGTTCCACTTTTATCAAAATTTTCACATAATTAGAGTATGCCATGCTCAGGATTATAAACTATTTGATACCGATGTTGTCTTGACAATGTATCAGTCTATTGTGGCAGTAATTAAACGTTTATTTTCAAGTTTGAGTGATTAAAGTGATACAAAATGCCAAATATTTATTCAAATTTAGAATATGCAAATATGGTGTTTATTTATGGTTTCTGTAATGGCAGTGCTACAGCTGCTGTTGAAGAATATCGTCAACGGTATCCATATCACAGACATCCGACTAGAAACGTGTTTATCAGAGTGTTTAGTAATTTGTGCGAGAATGGTAATCTTCCCAGTGCCAACATTACATCTGAACGAGCTACTCGACAAGGTTTAGGAGAAGTAGAAAATATTCTGGATTTAGTAGAAGAAGATGCAACGACCAGCTCAAGAAGAATTGGTACTCAATTGGGCATTTCACAAAAAAGAGTATTAAACACACTCCACGAGCAAGGCTTATATCCATACCATTACCATGTACAGAGAGTACAGCACCTAGAACCGGAAGATTATGCTAATAGTATTGAATTTTGTCGGTGGATAAATAATAATCATCGTGTTGTATCGCATATACTTTTTACAGATGAAGCAACATTCACCCGTGACGGTATTAATAATACTCGTAACTCTCATGTATGGTCAATCGAAAATCCCCTCGCAACAGTTGAAAGTAATTTTCAACATAAGTTTTCGGTTAATGTGTGGTGTGGTATGCTCGATAGCTATTTAATTGGCCCTTTCATTTTGGAGAATCGCCTCACAGGAGACAACTACCTACATTTTTTACAACATGAGTTACAAGGACTACTAGAGGATGTTCCTGTAAATATCAGAAGGCGAATGTATTACCAGCACGATGGAGCTCCTGCACATTTTGCTCGTCAGGTCAAGCAACATTTAGACGAAACACTTCCGGGGCGTTGGATTGGTCGCGGTGGTCCTATTAATTGGCCTCCAAGATCTCCAGACCTCACAGCACTAGACTATTGTTTATGGGGTTGGTCTAAAAATGAAGTGTACAAAGTAAAAGTGGACACTCGGGATGCACTAATTCGACGTATTAGAAATACTGCAGCCAATTTTAAAGAAGAAAGAAATGAAGCAATTAGAAGAGCAACGGGCCACCTTCGTAGACGAAGCAGAAAATGTTTAGAAGTCAATGGCGGTATTTTTGAACATTTATTAAAAGAACGCTATGATTAGGAAACCGTTAATATATGAACTTTTCTTTATTTGGTATTGCGCTATAACTTGAAAACAAATGAATATCCGATAAGAACATATGGGTTTTTTTACATTGTTTTCGCGTGTATAATACACTCCTGAAATTTGGTCCGTTCCTCCCGACTCACCTTGTATAATATAATTATTTTAAAATACAACAATTCCATTCCATCACTCAGTTAAAAAGAAAACCAAAAAGATGTGCGACGTGTTTTTCTGTTTTAGAGATTCGCTACCTCGGCAAAAAAGTTTCTTACTTTCAGCAAACTTTAATATATTTGTATCGTTCTGTGAAGCTCGTCGCTTTCTGGAATAGAAGGAAAGAAAAAGAAATAAAGTCACGGATACCGGAAGTAGGCAATCTCTACTATGTAGAAAGAAAATGGAAACTAGAAAATTGCCTTTCTTAGGAACAAAGTCAGCGGCGCAACCTGAACCGTTTTGAATGTATACATGGTGTCCGGAAATGATGAGAAAAAAATTTAGGAAACAATTGTAGACCGAAAATAAATGCTACCTCTTCGTATAGTATTTTTTTCGAAAATTGATTATTAACGGAGTTACATGGTGTTAAAGTTAAATTTTATTTGCAGTTTTTTTGCAATACCTTTTGCCACGCCCATAATATTTTGACGAAATCTCGTATATGGGGCTTTTTCGGGATGAGGAATACAAATTTGCCCACAGTTTTTTTCGCATTTTGTACAGGGCGTCACATACAAACCTATACTTTAATTTGAATGGCCCCAACTTTTTTGTGCTACACTGCATGCGCATTTTGACTGAATATTTTTTGACAAAAGGTATCGCAACAAAACTGCAAATAAAATTTAACTTTAACACCCTGTAACTCCGTTAATAATCAATTTTCGAAAAAATATCATAGGAAGAGGTAGCATTCATTTTCGGTCTACAATGATCCCCTAAATTTTTGGCTCATCATTTCCGAACACCCTGTATATGTACATTCTGCTTCTTTTTATAATAATTATTTTCCATAATTATCATTTTTCGTCCATAGAGTTTAATAAAACAATGGAAATACACTTATAAAACTTATTAACACCAACTAGATTTTAAAAACACAACACGTGGGCTTAGTACAGCTCACCACTAAAGTAGGGAATTTTATTGAAATTCCCAAGCAGCTGACCGATGACGAGAGGGATCGCTATACTTACTTATACTGTTTTTGGGCATTAAAACAGAAATGTATCAAGGTAGACCTTTATACAACAAATTGGAAAACTGAGAGCTTCTTAAAACTAAACTCCTGGACAAAATTAACGCAACATCATAAATTTGCCATATTTTTGATGCTACTTTTTTCTTGAATTTATAACCCGATTTGAGTGATTTTTTTTGCATTGTAGGTTGGTTCCTTGACAATGTCATAGTTTTGGCTGTTTATGATAAAAATTTAATTTTCGATTCATACTGGGTGTACTAAAAATGCAATGTTTTTTCCCGAAAATTCGCATCACCCTGTGGAGTATATTAGCAACCGAAACATATTGCAGTTGACATTAAACGGTAGGTCCATCTTTCCCCAACATTTTCTTTTTCGGTTTACTTCATTATCTCTGTTATTAAAAGAGATACACCGTTTTATAGCGTACCATGTTTTTATAGACTTTAATATTCAACACATTCATTGTTAAATGTTTTCAAGTAGACTATGGACTTTTTCTGACATTGCAAGCGATGTGTCAGCAGATGTTGTGTTTTAAAGTTACAAAGGTCAAATAAAATTCGCCATACTGATAAAGACTATTCGGAAACTGCTTATTAAACGTTCGTTTTGTATGCCCAGTTGCCCGACGAGTATTTTAATCTTGAAACCTACTTGAAAACATTTAACAATGAATCTGTTGAATATTAAAGTCTATAAAAACATGTTACGCTATAAAACGGTGTATCTCCTTTAATAACAGAGATAATGAAGTAAACCGAAAAAGAAAATGTTGGGGAAAGATGGACCTAACCTTTAATGTCAACTGCAATATGCTTCGGCTGCTAATATACTCCACAGGGTGATGCGAATTTTCGGGAAAAAACATTGCATTTTTAGTACACCCAGTATAAATCGAAAATTAAATTTTTATCATAAAAAGCGAAAACTATGACATTGTCAAGGAACCAACCTACAATGCAAAAATAAATCATGCAAATCGGATCATAAATTAAGAAAAAAAAAATAGCATAAAAAATATGGGAAATTTATGATGTTGCGTTAATTTTGTCCAGGAGTTTATTCTAAATCATAAAATATTTATTTGCGATTCCACCTTGGTAGGAAAGTAAAAAATATGATTAGATAGACAGTTTAGTTATGTACGTCACTGCTTGGAATCATTCAAAATCTGGGTCACGCCGGCACTTTTCTCGGCAAAATTACGACTTGAAGGAAAATAAGACATAATATACATGTAGAAGTAGGATGGAATAAAACAAGAAGAAAAAAAGACGCCAACTTGACGGGTCTTGGAACTATACAGTGTGTCCCAAAGTCTGCCGTTGGAAGAATTGAGTTGGGAAATTATTTTGTACAATTTCACATGGTTCATTTGTCAGCATTGTGGGTGTTTTCAAGGAGTTTTTGAAGACTGTTATCAAAAATTAAACTAAAAATGCCGCGACATAACTTGTTTTCTAACGGAGAAATGCGAGACATGGTATGTACAGAGTGTCCCATTTTTATAGGGTATTTCCGTAACTGTTAGTGCTATCAAAAAAGTAATGTAGGTGTCATGAACAAACTCGAACAAACTTAAAATGATAAAATCAAAATTTGAAAATTTTCTCTCGCTTAAGAAATAAGGGGGAACATGAAAAAATTAACAATTTCAAAATGACTCTATATTTTCTTGGTTAAAAGAGAAATGTTTTATACGGAAGTTCATTTATGATGATTGTTGAATAATCTGCCGTTTTCAGAATAAGTATACGGGGTCAGGTAAGAAAGTTATCGGACCTAACCTCATTTTTTTAAATTTTTAATATAAAAAGATAATATTTTAATTATCCTCTCAAATATATAACACACCATGGATAATATTGGTAGCCTAGACGATTTATTTAAACTTTATTACTCTAAACAACAGTAGGCCATGAAACAAAAGCTAATATCCGAGAGACAACTATGTTGCCATTCTAGTTGTTATTAACATTTAACGTCAATTTCATTTTTACATATTCATTTGTGAAAATGACTTATCAACATTTTGAAAAATTTGATTTGATATCTATCATCCATGGTGTGTTATAAATTTGAAAAGAGAGTTTAAATTGCTATCTATTCAGCTTAAAATACAGGGTGTTATGGAAATGACGTATTATATTTAAATGGGTGACTCCTTGGGTGTCCTAGAGAAAGTCTACTTACTATTTTTTTTTTAAATCGAATATCTAAATACTAAGGTGAAAACCCTTTTTACCCACATACTGTCGCGCCGTTCCATCTGGATTCACTTAGCAACAATGTGGGTCACTAGAGTATACTAACAGTGTTGTCAGATCACACCGCGTGTCTCGCCCTTGCATGAATACCGGCCGCGCGCCACTATCGTTGCTTCAAACTTCGGTATGTTTCGAGACTCGGGGGTGGAACGACGTTGTCGAGGGTTCCACGTGCTTAACGTATACGAATTTTAAACGTAGTAGTATTTCCCGATTTTTTTGTTGTGAAATAATTCATAATAAGAAATGTTGTGATGTGATTTCTAATTTATGTGATATTATCTACTGTTGGTTCCGTTGAAAAACATACTTTTTGTGTTTTATTTTTTTTATGGATACATATAAACGGATTATTTTAAAATAAGATCGAAGGTAAGAGAGTATGTACCTTAAAATTGTCGTTTTCTTTGTCTAAAAAGTTTGAAAAAGAAGTGATAACGCGCGTCAAAGGCGTCTTGTTGTCAAAAACTGAACACGTGCGTTTAGAATTCTGTGTTGCAATATGACAACATCGCCTATAATGCGCTAACCTCTTTTGAACCTCGAGACTGCCTCAATAAAATATTCATTGCGAAGGGCCTCAGGAGCGGCCACGTTAATTTTGAGATTTCATATAAAGTGTATATTTCGCTGAATAATTCAAAGCGCCATTTATGGTTAATTTTCTTCAATTTACTTTCATCTCGGGATTTGCCGATTTAAATATAATACGTCATTTCCTCAACACCCTGTATACAGGGTGTTCTATTTAAAAAGGTGAGGTTAGGTCCGATAACTATCTTACCTGACCCCGTATACTTATTCTGAAAACGGCAGATTATTCAACAATCAATATTAAGAAACTTCTGTATAAAACATTTTTCTATATCTCCATTAACTAAGAAAATATAGGGTAATTTCGAAATTGTCAATTTTTGATTTTCCCCCGTATCTATTAAGCGAGCGAAAATATTCGAATTTTGATTTTACCATTTTAAGTTTGACCCAAAAAGAGCACATGACACCTACATTACTTCTTTGATAGCACTAACAATAACGGAGATACCCTATAAAAGTGTCGAAAATGAGACACCTGTACTCGGGAGCAACTATGGCAAAGAATTCAGGATGCGGCGGTAATGTTTCAATACGAACGCTTGTTATTTAAAATCAGGCGATCCTTCAATAAGCGTGTCGCCAAATGCATTGAAGTTAACGGCAATCACTTTGAACAATTATTGTCAAAAACACACAATTTCTATTATTAATAGTTTTTTTATTTATTTATGTAAAAACTGAATTCTTATTTAAATTATAAAATCATATTTTCATTAGTGACCGTTTAAAGTTTTATTTAAATATTTTAAGAAGCGCGCTGAGCATTTTAAATGCAAGAATCTCGAAAACGGTTAGTCTGAGCGACATTTACAAACTATACCTTTTTTGCGTAAAAATAATGGAAAAACTGATATTCTTAATAAAAACATAATTATACCAAGGCCCAAAAAATTACACTTCTCTATATGTATCCAGAGTAACGCAGAGAGCGCCCCCTACAATTAACATCAAAATTATTAACAAAATCAAATTCCTTGTCCCAAAAAAACCCTAGTCACGAAATTTTGTGCAAAAATATTGATTCAGAACTAAGTGACTTAGGAAAATCGAAAATTAAATTTTTACTTGGACACCCTGTAACTCGGCTATTAGCAGCTGTTGAACTAAACTAAGTATGGCCAAATCGCAGTATTTTTACCCAAGGAATCTGCAGTTTTCCTGTGTACCATTAATTATGGGACACCCTGTATATTACGTAACAGTAGACAGGGCTTAAGTAGGTTCTTAGTAATATACAGGGTGTTATGGAAATGACGCATTATATTTAAATCGGCAATTCCTGAGATGAAAACAAATTGAAAAAAATATCCAAAAATGGCGCTTTAATTTAATATGCCCTGTACATGACCTTATGTCAAACCAAAAATGACCATGTGATGCCCCTGTCAGGAAGGTAAACAAAGCAACATATGTCAACAGTGTTGTCATATCTTCAGGGTAAACTCTTTAGAAAGTCAATAACCGTTTGACAGATTGCAAGTTGTTTATTTTTCAGGGTATATTATTATAAACTTTTACGTTCAGTTCAGTTCGCTAGGAAACAATCTCTGATTTATAAACTTGAACTGACTCGAACGAACCGCCGCCGTTTTTAAATGGTCAGGTATGTTCTCATTTGTTCAATTCGAACGACACCCGTCAGATCTGGACAACTTAAAAGTTTATAAATGCCACTTACCCTTTAGAAAAAAAAATTTGCCTATTGGGACTTATTTAAAACCAACTTAATTTATAAAAACCACCAAGGAATCACATCTCAAAATCCCATAGTTTTCGCGTCACAACACATCTAAGTACCATTCAATCTGAAATAGTATTTTAAAGTGCTACTGTATATATATATATATATATATATTGAACTGCTGGATTGGGGCACTGCCGTCGCGAAAAGAACAAATAACTTAATAATTTAAACTCGGATTTAAGTATTAACATACAATTTAACACACAAATCTGCTTGAAACAGCATTAGAAAACCGGCCGGCTAATTTAGGAGGAACAGCTGATGTTTGGAGAAACGGGCTGCATATCTACGCGACGGGTTAATACTTAAAAATACAGCGTTGCCACTTTCGATGTTTTATAAGGTTATATACATAGAATGCAGAATTTCCTTCTGTAATACTTTTCTGTATAATGATAGTCTCGGAAATGCCAACCGCGCTAGTTAGACGAGACTATTTATTGTAAAGGGATGGAAGGATGGGAAGGAAGGATTTATCAACATAATTATTTCATCATTCTTCTTCAGTAAAGGATTAAAAAAGTTGATTAGCCCATTAGAAATTAGCGTTTTTATTATTTCTGAATTTCTATTGCGAAATAATTTGTAACCTATAGTGCTGTTGTTTTATGTGTACGTTAGGTTATTGTAAAGTGTAATTATGCGTTAGTATTTATTGCTTTTGTGTTGTAATCTAATAATAAGTGCATATCTTCAAAAAAATAATTGGAAACTCGTGGGTGTCTGTAGGTGTTTCTTTAAGTGATTTAGTGCAAATGTTCCGAGAGATTGGAAATAAGAGGCCGAATGGGGTTTAGTGGGTATAAGCTTATTATGCAGTTCCGCGTTATCATCAGGGTACGTGATGAGCATAAAGCTTTTCCCATAGAAAAAGAAACAAAAACCTGAAGATGTCTGTGCTCTGGATTACTTGCTAGTGTACTGGCACCTGGATTCACTTCTATTTGGATACTAGGTAAACTAAATATTTATTTTTATAAGAATCTAAAGTTATATTATTTTCTACACAGTTGGCAACATTGGGCTTGAACATCTGTTGATTACACAGCTTGACAATGTAATATGATCATATATGAATGTGCCGAGGAGTAACCGGGTGGGTTTAGGGGTGAATTATCCCACTTTTTAAACGTTCAACTTAAAAAAAAATATATGTAGCGCTTCTCTAGGACACCCCAGGAGTCACCCATTTAAATTAATACGTCATTTCCATAACACCCTGTAGGATTAGAAAAAAATATTTTCACAAGAATGGGATGCAATTGATTCGGTTTCTCGTGCCAAATAATAGGAGAAGAACTTAACAGGGAACATACATCGATCGATTAAGTCGAGCGACATTGGGCATGGTTAGTACTTGGATAGGTAACCGCTTGGGAAAATGTCGTATCTTTAAATGTTAAAATATGAATGTGAAGATTGATTTTAAAAACACCTGACATTTTAAATTTTGCAGTCGCTTTAAAAATATCTCGATTTCTCACTTTGAAAATTCCAGCATCTTTCGGCTGACCTACATTTTGGCATCGTATAATATTCAAAATTAAATTAATAAAAAATGTTGTCACCCGCATCCTACGGGTTTTTCAGTGCTATCTTTAGAATGGGTATATTTTTGATTTGCTTAGATTTTGAAAACAAATATGTCTGAGTTTCCTCTTCGAGCGGCGCAGTTTTACCTCATTGGTCGGACACCTCTATTAGGCGGACACATTTAAACGGTCCCCTAAGATCCGAATAAGAGAGGTTTCACTGTATATCCAACAATATGAGCAACTCAGATATTGAAATAAGTGCAATGCCATCGGAAATTATTCTTGCCCCAATTAGAATTTTTCTAGGCATCCTCGTTTTTGATATACGGGATGTTTTTGAGAATTTTACATTTTGAGACACCCCCCATATTTCGCTTACCCTGTAACTTACCAAAAAGCAATAAAATGTTCTCGATGTAGTTTTTTTACATAGAATTCAGTGGCGTACTCAGATTTTTTCTACGTTCGATAGTGTTCAAGAAAAAAATAAATTTCCTTTTTTTTTAACGAGTCACTCTTATACAGGGTACCCACGATAAGGAGGGCCTCTATGGGGACCTCTTTAATGGTAACAGATACAACTTCCATTAAATAAGAAAAAAGTATCGCAATCAAAGCACGAACAATATGCCGTACAAAGAGTTTCGGTAAGATTTTTAAGTTTTGAGTTATTTAAGAAAAACTGAAATTTTGAATTTTGAAATAAATTTTTTTTCGACGTTAATATTAAAGTTCGAGCAAAACATTCTCACAGCAACTTTTACTGCATTATTATAAAATAATTTTAAAAATGTTAGTATACAGGGTGATTCACGACGAGCGTGCATTAGAACTTTATGGAGAACTACTGAATATATGTTCCTGAAACTTTGGGGATTTGGGTTTATCGATATGCTCTCTTAAACTAAAATATTGACATGTTTCTGTCATTTCCGGTTATACCGGAAATAGCTACCAACTTTCGTTTTTTAAATACAACATGGTAATTTTTATTACATTTTTCGATTAAGCATTAAATACTAAGCACATTTTATAGAAAATGTTTTTGTCAGACTCCATTAGTTTGTGAGATATCTGGACTTTTTTTAATTATTTGGCAAATGCATGACGATGAAATAATCCATATAATTTTTTTACCTTAGCGCTTAGACTAAAAAAATTTTCTCACCGAATAGGTAGAAGATCATCAAGTCTCAAAAACATTTCAAATTCGGCATAAAATGTACAGGGTGGTCACAATTCAAGCCTCATTGTGAAAGAATTCAACCATTAAAAACTTTCTTATTTTAAATGGAACACCCTGTATATTTTTATTTAATTTGATGACAAATTAGTTGTTCTTTATAAATAGTATTTACTGTCCTATACCTATATCAAAGCGTTTTCTCAAAAAATCCAATTTTATTCCGAAAATACTATTTGATCAAGTGTGTTATGAAAAACAATTGTACTTAGGGGCTGTATACTGATGTCTATACGGAGGAAAAGTGATTGATTGCTTGAAAATACAATATTCTAAAGTGTTTCTTAATAATTTATAAATAAAATGCAGTTTATTGTTTTAAATTTAATGGTTTAAATATTATTTTTTTAAAAATAGCAAGAAAACAAGTTTATAAACTTTAAATTCTTTAATTAAAAATGTGTTTGAAAATTATACCTAATATCTTTTGATTATATTTCTAAAATATGTTCGAAATGATTGCCATTTACTTCCAAGCATTTATGTATTCTTTTCATCATGTTATTTCTTGTAGCATTCCTAATTTCTTGTGAGAGATTGAAATTCACCCTTTCAATTAGATTTTCCTTCGTGGTGATGGGACGCGCGTAAACTTTATCTTTAATGGTTCCCCAGATGAAAAGTCCAGTGGAGTTAAGTCTGGCCAACGAGATGGCCAGTGGAAGGGACCTTGGTTTGCGATCCACTGGTCATGAAAAAGTCTGTTTAGGGCAGTCTTAACAACTTGGACGTTGTGTGCTGGAACCCCATCGTTTTGATACCAATCACTTTTCCTCCGTATAGACATCAGTATACAGCCCTTAAGTACAATTGTTTTCATAGCACACTTGAACAAATAGTATTTTCGGAATAAAATTGGATTTTTTGAGAAAACGCGTTGATATAGGTATAGGACAGTAAATACTATTTATAAAGAACAACTAATTTTCCATCAAATTAAATAGAAATATACAGGGTGTTCCATTTAAAATAAGAAAGTTTTTAATGGTTGAATTCTTTCACAATGAGGCTTGAATTGTGACCACCCTGTACATTTTATGACGAATTTGAAATGTTTTTGAGACTTGATGATCTTCTAGCTATTCGGTGAGAAAAAATTTTTAGTCCAAGCGCTACAGGGCATATTAAATTAAAGCACCATTTTTGGATATTTTTCGTCAATTTGTTTTCATCTCAGGAATTGCCGATTTAAATATAATACGTCATTTCCATAACACCCTGTATTTTTAATAATGTAATTCAGTTTTATCAAGCTTCTCAGAAAGATAAAAATGGACACCCTGTACCTTTCAAACAAAGCATATGCGATCCATGTTAATGGCAACTATTTGTCTTATTTTTGAGTAAGGAATCGACACACGAGCCATGGCACTTGTTTTTTGAAACACCTTGTATATTAAATTCCTTGTTTATTTACATTTTTTGGCTGGTATGGCCGGTCATCTTATTTTTGGTCAGAAACGGACGTTCCCCCGCCTTTCCCTGTTCCCCATACAATTAAAATTACCTGGTAATAATATTCCTGCAGGGTCAAACCATTAAAGGAACTGGCCAGAGGCATGTTATTGACACTAAACATTAAAATTTAATTTCCAACGTCAGTTTCAACAAAATTTTTGAAAAATTCCCCTCACAAAAGTTTCTTTTTGCACATTTTTTGTTTACGAACCGCCTCGCGAACAATAATCGAAAAGTTTTTAACGAAAATTTATTTGATTAAGTTCACGTATGACGGCTAAAAAAAAATTGTAATCTCACAATTTACGTAACTTAATTGTTAATGGACGCGCGTTGAATCAACAAAATAAAATCATCATAAATTCGTTTACGATAGACATTAAAACATTTTGCGTCTCTCTTCAAGATAAACGATACGAACTCGCCGAACTAAGTCGCTCTCTTTCCGTTTAACAATACGGTTTCGGAGACGTACGTCTGTTCTCGACTAAAATAAATAGGACATAAATCTGGTATGTACTGCGAGCGACACATGTTTAGATTAAGAGAATTTTATCTCGTGTATTTGCACAGTATATTCTTGCATGTTGGTCTGGAAGACAGTGGAATTTTAATTGAATAGCAGAATGAAAAAGGGGAATAATTTCGGTTTTGGCCATAATTTCCCTTCGTCACTTCCCTCCCTAAAGTAGCGTCATGCGCTGTATGTAACAAAAAAATACCATTTCTTCTAAGATAGTACGGCAGCCCGTTATCAGGATTTCAGACTGATCACGACCTAAAGTTTTTTTGAGTTTTTTTGGTCATTTAATAAGGACTTGAGAAGGAAACATTGGCGTAACTAGAATGATTTTATAGGGGGGGCCTGGCCCCTAGTCTAATAGGATTTTAATGGCAAGTGTCACTATGACGTATGTATGGCTTCGAACTTCGGAAACACTGGGGTGGACACCAGAGCAATCTGGGGTGGGCACGGCCCACCTGGCCCCCCCTCTAGTTCTCTAGTTACGCCTATGGAAGGAAATTAACAAGAACGGACATTGGCAACGTTGCGAAATCATTGAGAATCATCTTTACCTATATAAAAAAAAATGGCCGTAATAGTTATCGCGCCTCGTCCGTTCTTTTTATTTTTTGACACAGAATTATACCGTTGATTCTTACTGCCATAAAAAAACTACCTGAGTAAACTCTATTGTATACGCCTCAACTTCTTCAAAGCTCAATAAATGGGACCAGGGCCGGCTTGAAAATGTATACCACACCACATGATTTATTTTTATAATTTAAAATAAATAGATAGGTATTTTTAGTTTTAGGTACCTATAATAAATGTAAAATAATGATAACAATTAATGATAATTGAAAATAATATAATTTAAAAGTATAACTATTAGAATAACAAGTACAATACAAATTAATTAAAATCTAAGAAACTATTGATAATTTATTCAAAATTTAACTCTGTATCACTATCACTATCTTCATCTAAGCCTAAACTTATAATTAAGGGTTGAACATTTGTAATCATGCAATTGTAAGAATTTTCCACCTTAAGTACATGCTGTACACAGTTTTTCCAGCTGTCTGCAGAAATTCTTCTTACTTCGTTTTTAATTAATTCTATAGATGCATTTAAGGAGTTTATGTTTAAACCAATCTTCAAAAAGTTGTGCGTCGGTATCTTGATGGTAATCTAAAGAAGAATCTGCTATGTTTTTAACTAAAAGCAACAGACAATTTGGAACAAACCCGTTCTCTGAATCAGCATGTAATATTGTGATTATTTTGCCTTTATTTGATGGTGCCTTGGTTTGACAATTTTTGGAAGAATCATCCCAACCTTTTCTTGGAGTGTCATGGGTATCGAACCATGCTCCGTCAAGGTAAATAATTGGACGATTTTCTTCTCTAAATTGTTTAACAGCTGTTAAATTTTTAATTCTCCATTCCCGACACTTGAAGATGCCCCCCTATCAGCACAATTCCAAGGACGCCACATTCTACCACTAATAAGCCTAACCAAAAATTACTCGCCTGAAAACCACTAAAGATTAAAATGATTAAAAATCACTTTGTATTTATATATGCATCAGGCATAGGTATAAATTGAATTTGTATACCTGGTCCGGCTCTGCTCGAAAAGGTTTTAAAATTTGGGATTTCCTTATTTAATTTATGGTCGAATAGACAATGAGGTTTTATTGCAGTCAAGAGATCAACGATATAATTCTGCAAAAACTATAGCAGGCTGCCATACTATTATATTTTGAAAGAAAAAACGTTTCGAAAACAATAAATGCGACATTTTATCCCGTTTGGCACTTACTAAATTAAAAAAATAAAAAACATGCCAACAAATAAAGTATATCATACAGAGTGCTACGCTACGTAATTATCTAGTCATTTACTTAACATTTAGAATACAAAGTAGGTATGTGTAGCTAATTTTATGCATAGTTTTATGCGCTACCCTGTACAGGGTGTCCAATAGGCGGTGGGTTTACGCGGTATCTCAGTTATTAGTAAAGATAGAAGGATGCGGATTCCGCAGCTCTGTACTACCTTTTTTATAAATTCTAATTAATAATAAAAAATCAGTTTGTCCTAATTATTACCAGCCAATGTGAACTAAAATATGACATGCTCGCTTGCTATATCCAGTGTAACGAAATTGCTGAATGGATAAGTTCTATAAATAATCTCCATTGGCAAATTTGTTGCATAAAGGTCGCAAGTGATACATTTTGGTTAAGTAGCTGTCAGAATGTTCTTAGAATTAAGTTATAAAACTGTTTGACAGAAGTTTTATTAAACTGCTATTTTTTTCTAATGCTATGCCGGACTATAAGATTAGGTGAGGATTTTCATGTGGTATTTTTGCACATCTGATCCTTATATCTACTTTTTATGCAAAAATCTTATCGGTATTAAGTATAAAGCTCGCGATTAGGTTCATACGTCAATGGTGCTAAACTGTTTCGTACGGGGTGTCCATTTTAAATGGAACTATGCTATTTTCTGTAGTATAGTGACGTCTAGGAAAATTTACACAGACACAGAATATACAGGGTGTCCGGGAAAATGTGGGAAATCTCCCGGATATGAAGAAAACAAGTGAAAAGGGCACTACAAGTTCATACAAACTTATTTCGCATAGGCCTCCACTACGGAGATATGGGCTCCCAAAGAGCTCCAATGGAATCACGTTTTTTACACATAATTATTGAACCACCAGGTATATTTACTTTTTTTTTCATATGCTGTATACCAGGTAAGACCCTTCAAATTACTACCCAAGAAAGTGTTGTGAATAGCTCACAGCTGCAGGGACGGACTAGCTGTGACACTAATGGCCTCTTTTTTTTAAAGCCCTGTATGATAAGAACTGTGAACAACGTTTTTCACACACCTTTAACTATTGACTAAAAATTAAGTACTCTTCATTCATGTCGCTAATCCAAACCGTTTTCGAAAAAACGACATTTTAATTACATAATGTATTTGGCGTATCTCGGTAAGAGATACATCTTTGTTCCTATCAAATGTTGAACCTCAAAATTCCCCTTTTTCATATTTAACCCGCGAGAAGTTACTACTCAATGTAAATAAAATGACGTTTTCTCGAAAACGGTTAGGATTAGCGACATGAATGAAGAGCATGTAAAGTACGTTTCACGAAATTTGCATACGACTTAATGATTTCCTGGGTCGGTCCCATTGTGTCGACAAGAGCTTGGCAATAAACAAGTGAAGTATGAAGGGACGGACTAAGGAAAGCAAGTAATGATATGATTATATTAATGTAATCAAATGAAATAACATTTTTTTAAAATATTACTAGTCATATTTATTTATATTTATGTCATTCTATAGATAGTTCTGTTTCGCTATCGCTATCCTCATCAAAATTAATTATAATTGGATTAATTATACGATCCAGACTAATATACGAATTTTCTACAGTTATTACGGACTGAATTTTTCCAACTACCTGGGGGAATATCATTAAAGCATTTTCGTATTAATTCTACAACACTAGAACTTAAAGTCGGAGAAATATTTTCAGACCTAACCAGTGATTTTAACTGGTGCCACATATGCTCTATGGGGTTAAAAATGCAATAATAGGGTGGGAGCCGTAGCACTGTATGTCCAATTTCTTCTGCAAATGTGTCACAAACATATACTTTTTTATACAAAATGTCTTTAAAACTTCTAAAAGATCACTTTTTTATAACTTTCTTCAAAATATATATCATTCGCCGCCATGTAGTTCTGAATCTCCAATTTTGTATTATTTGAGCTTGGAGCTTTATGTAATTGGCGACTGTGATAGCTCACATTGTCCATTACTATCACGCTATTCTGAGGAATGTTTGGTAAAAGACAATTCATGAACCATTCCTCAAAAAGTTCGGCCGTTGTATCTTCATGGTAGTCCACACAAGAGTCTTTAATGTTTTTTGAAGAAAGCCACAAGGCCTTTGGAACCCAACCGTTTTCTGACCCAGCATGTAAGATGCTTATTCTTTTTCCTTTATTTGACGGAGCTTTTGTTTTACACTTATCGGAAGAATCAGACCAGCCTTTGGATGGTGTTTCATGCGTGTCAAACCAAGTCTCGTCAAGGTAAATTATAGGACGGTTTTTAGAACGGGATTTCCTTACAGAAGTTATATACTCATGACGCCATTTTTGTAAACGGTGGGATTCCATGAGTACTTGCCTTTTGTCAATTTTGCGGTATTTGAATCCCAATTCCGACAACTCTCCAAAGGCTAGTGCGGCTACAACTTTTTTGGGTTTTATCATTGGTGAGCCGTTGCTTCAGGGAATCTAATGTAGGTACGCGTTGCTCTTCGTACATGGTGTAGATTTTTCGCCTTATCAAGTCCTTGTCGCTTTCGTCGAAACATTTGGTGAAACCGGCATCTTTACGCTTCTTTCTAGATTTAATGGGTTTGTTCATAAAGTTGCATAAAGTCCTCTGTTGAGTAAAGAAGTATATACTCTTTTTACAATTTCCCTAGAAACAATATTTACATACTGGTGACTCTTTCAAACAATGGAACCTAAAATTCCACCATCCACACATAAATGGGTACTATTATTCCTTTTTGAGTATGTCTATGTCAGCTGAGAGATAATGTTTATTATCTTTTAAAAAATATCTGATATTACTTTCATATCTACTTTAAAAATGTGATACCGCCTTTGTTCGCACTTACAGCAATTATAAAACATTTCTGTTTTTACTTATCGTGCGCGACAGTGAATTTGTTCTAAAAAATCACCATGAATAAACCTGAAATAGACGCAGCAATTCAAGAACAGTCCAAACAATACCTTGATGCTTTAGAAGACTGTAAAAGTGCGTTTGAAAACGCAGTCACAAGTTTCTTCACGTCCAAAATTAAGACATGCCTCGTTGTAAAAACCAAAGATACACGAGTGGCGGCAATACGTTTAATGCAGGCGCTACAACAGTTGAAAGATGACCCAGAGCATCCGAAAGCGTTGGAAAAATACTTGAATGCGGATAACCAGACCTTCCTGAGTTGGAAACAATTACTAGACATAGTGCGACCACTAGAAAATCGCCCAAAATTCTCCGACTTGTTGGTTTGTGAGTTTCCTCAATCTCTGGAAATGGATCAGTCAGACGAACAAGTGCTCAACAAACTCATTGATCGCATCAATATGGTAGCATCAAAAAAATGTGTTTTTCTAATATCGCAAGGGGGTAGTCTCGACCAGTACATTAAAAACATCGACATGCCAGTTTTTCTTAAAATTGACGAGTATGAGAATACGGTCACCTCCATGACTTACGGTGATAATATCGAAGCCTTAATAAAAGAATCGTCAAAAGGTCATCTAGAGGAAGTAAAACAATTATTGGAAGATGGTGTCGAAGTAAATTCAACGTATGAACGAGGAGGATTTACAGCTTTAGAGACCGCGGCCGCAAATGGGCATAAAGATATCGTTTTAACATTATTGAAAAGTGAAGTTCCCGTCCAAAAATCTGAACTTGCCTTGGAACAAGCAGCTTCTAACGGGCATAAAGACACAGTTTTAGTGCTCTTAGAAAACGGTGTCGATGCTAACAATAACAATTTCGGATGGACTCCTTTGCGAATATCAGTTATGAATGACCATGTTAATGTAGTTAGGGTACTGTTGGAGCATGGGGCGGATATCAACGACGAAACGTGTATGCCAAATTATACCCCACTTATCATTGCTATAAGAAAAAACAACATAGATATGATAAAAACGTTATTAAACCATAGAGGGCAACATTTAAATTTACGTAGGGGAACTCCTTTACATTTAGCTGTGCAACGTAGAAATAAAGACGCATTTCTTGCTCTTATAAAATATATTGATGTCGACACTAAGAATCATGAGAGAAAAACTGCTCTGCATGTAGCAGTGGGGTTGAATTTCAATGACATGGTTGATCTGTTGATACGTTATAATGCCAATGTCAATGCCTATGATGTAGCTAATTGTACGCCTCTTTACGTAGCAGCTAAAATAGGAAACTTGGAAATTATCAAGGCGCTCTTAGATAACGGAGCGGAAATTTCAGAAACTTATACGAAGTATTCTCCTCTACACATCGCAGTCGAAAATGGGGAAGTGTCCGTAGTTTCATTGCTTTTAGAAAATAAAGTTGATGCTAATATCAGGAACGACCAGGGAAGAACTGCTTTACATGAAGGAGTAAAACGTGGAAACCCTAACATAGTTAAGGCCCTACTAAAGCACGGTGCCAATGTAAATGCTCAAACCTATGATGATTATGGCTACTCTCCCCTCCACCTGTATCCCCACGAAAACCTGACGGAAATTCTACAAACTTTATTAGATCATGATGATATCGATATAAACGCCAAAGACCACGATGGTTATACTCCACTACACCGGGCTGTTTATCACTACTCTGATGAGGCTATTAAAATCTTGATAACAAGAGGAGCAAGTAGAGAGATCAGAAATAACTACGGTGAAACAGCATGGGACGTGGGCATAGCGGAGTATTGCGATGATAATATTCTCGCACTATTAGAGACTTAAAATCAATGTGACCGTTCCACGAGTATAGATTTGAAATAAAGTATACTCTAATCTGCGACGAAGAAAAAAAAACTCCTGCAATAGAATTATGCTGAGGTATTAGATGGGAACCCAAATTTTTAATGTTAGATATTGACATTTCTTGTAAATTACATTTCCCACATATTGATAGGCTACACCTCCGTTATGTTATAATGAAGAAATTACATATTTCTATCTTAGTTCTTTATTCTTAATTTAAGATTGACCACTTCCGGTTTAACTGATAAAACTGGGCTTTATACAGGGTGTTATGGAAATGACGTATTATATTTAAATGGGTGACTCCTTGGGTGTCCTAGAGAAAGTCTACTTACTATTTTTTTTTTAAATCAAATATCTAAATACTAAGGTAAAAACCCTTTTACCCACGTACTGTCGCGCCGTTCCATCTGAATTCACTTAGCAACAATGTGGGTCACTAGAGTATACTAACTGTGTTGTCAGATCACACCGCGTGTCTCGCCCTTGCTTATATACCGGCCGCGCGCCATTCGCTCCTTCAGTATGATTCGAGACTCGGGGCAGTACTGACGCTGTCGAGGGTTCCACATGCTTGATGTATACGAATTTTAAACGTTTTGTTAGTTTTAGCAGTACTCGATTTTTTTTCAGTTGTGAAATAATTCATAATAATAAATGTTGAGATGCGATTTCAAATTTGTGTGATATTATCTACTATTGAGCTGTTGAAAAACATACTTTTTGTGTTTTATTTTTTTATGGAATTTAATTATAAAACGGATCAAAGGTAATAGAGTATGTACCTTAAAATTGTAGTTTTTTTTTCTAAAAAGTTTGAAAAAGAAGTGATAACGCGCGTCAAAGACGTCTTGTTGTCAAAAACTGAACACGTACGTTTAGAATTCTTTATTGCAATATGATAACATCGCCTATAATGCTCTAACCTCTTTTGAACCTGGAGACTGCCTCAATAAAGTATTGATTGCGAAGGACCTCAGGAGCGGGCACGTAAATTTTCAGATTTCATATAAAGTGTATATTTCGCTTATTAATTCAAAGCTCCATTTATGGTTATTTTTCTTCATTTTATCTCAGGATTTGCCGGTTTAAATATAATAAGTCATTTCCATAATACCCTGTATAAAAAAAATAAGTCAATAGGCTAAGAACAATATAAATATTTAAGTTGACTATTATAGTTGATATTCAATTCTGTGATCGAATTGCCACGGAATTATAAATTCTCTATTGAATTATTTGTTTAATAGATATTCTTTTTTCGAGCAGATCTAACAAAGCCGCCGACGCCTCCTGAACTAAATGGACCGATACTGGCCTAGCGGTTTCGGGCTTCAAACAAGCCGGCACAAGCACAAAATATTTAAAATAAATAATTTAAGAGAGAAATTTTAATTCCGTGGGAATTCGATCACACCAGTGACTCTCAACTAATATTAAAAAAATTATTTCGTAAAAAAACAATATATCCAATTAAAATGTAATTGCTAAAATTATATTTTGTAATTTTATCTTCATAATATAAACTCGGATATGGATCATTCTTTCTTCTTCAACTTATATACTAGAATTATCGACATTGATCAAGAATGCCTGTTTTTCAGTTTAAGGTTTAGATTATATAGAATATTGTCGTTCCTCCATCATACAGGTTGTAAAAAAGAATATTTTTGTGTTACGTCTAGTCCGTCCCTGGCAAACTAAATAAGCCAAATGGGTTTAAAAGGGTGAATTTTAAGGAGACTCATCTACTAATCATTATACTAAAAAATTATTAAATTACACCTAGTACTTAAAAAATTATTTCAAAAACAACGATTTCCAGGGACGTCCGTTACGGGTCCGTATTTCCGTATAGGGGAGGCCGTAGGAAGAAAAATTTATAGATTTGGCAAAATAAACCTTAGTCGATTTCGTTTTTTCCCTCTCCTGTAAAATTTACAAATTGTCAGATACGTCATTATGTCAAAAAGGGGACGATATGATTATTTGTAATCGTCAATATCAATACGATTATTTTAAGATGATTTATAAACTGCTGGCCATTTGCTTTCGAGCAAGAAAAATTTCGCCTAAATTTAAAAGTTAATATTTTCTGAACCAGATATGACATCGATCTCCGGTTTTTAATGGTTGATAGATTTGTCCCTTAGGAAACAATTGCCAAAGTTGGATTGTCTTAAACTGTCAGAAAATTTTATATACAGGGTGTTAAAGAGGACGATGATTTTTGCTCCAATTTCAATAGCATGTAACTTTCACAATAATATTTTTAAATTTTATCACTGTACGTCAATTGAATCACTGGTTCATAGCAAAGAAAGAGATCTGTCAAATTTTTGATATCTGCTATATTTTAAGAGATACCGTTTTTTTTTAAAACTTTGCTTTTTTCAACTTTTTGTTAGCTAGATCCCACTGTGCGTTGTATCGTGCAAACTTTGCAAGTGATTATTATACCTCATGAAAAGCTTGTTTATGTTCAGTAACAACAATTGTACCTAAATGTTGTGATGTGCAGTAGCGTACTTATAATCACTTACCTCTATATGTCTATGCTTTATGAGTATCTCACAATTTTTTTGTATTGGAAAGTACTCGCCCCTAGATTAGGCAAGTTTTCCCTTATTTTTTAGTTTTTCATATCGCGCTACAGGTGTATTATACAGTGTCTACAAAATGTTAAAAAAGATAATTTTTTTATTTAATTGTTTGAAAAAATGTATTTATTAATTTCTAACTTTCTAACACGACACTATTCCTAAAATTAAACTTACATTGAAAGGCACTTTAATATTAAATATCACTAGCTGCCGTCAAACCAAACCCCGTCCATGTATTAATTTGAATCGAGATTATCACGAAAAAAAAACAACATCAAGTCAGCCATGCTAATGCGTTTATTTTTCAAACAATTAAATAAAAAAATTTTCTTTTTTAAAATTTTGTAGACACTGTATAATATACCTGTAGCACGATATGAAAAACTAAAAAATAAAGAAAAACTTGCCTAATCTAGGGGCGAGTACTTTTCAATACAAAAAAAATTGTAAGATACTCATAAAGCCTAGACATATAAGTAATTATAAGTACGCCACTGCACATCACAACATGTAGGTACAATTGTTGTTACTGAACATAAACAAGCTTTTCATGAGGTATAATAATCACTGGCAAAGTTTGCACGATACAACGCACAGTGGGATCTAGCTAACAAAAAGTTGAAAAAAGCAAAGTTTTTAAAAAAAAACGGTATCTCTTAAAATATAGCAGATATCAAGAATTTGACAAATTACTTTCTTTGCTATGAACCAGTGATTCAATTGACGTACAGTGATAAAATTTAAAAATATTATTGTGAAAGTTACATGCTATTGAAATTGGAGCAAGAATCATCGTTCTCTTTAACACCCTGTATATAAAATTTTCTGACAGTTTAAGACAATCCAACTTTGGAAATTGTTTCCTAAGGGACAAATCTATCAACCATTAAAAACCGGAGATCGATGTCATATCTGGTTCAGAAAATATTAACTTTTAAATTTAGGCGAAATTTTTCTTGCTCGAAAGCAAATGGCAGCAGTTTATTACAAAAAAAAATTTATTCATAACACTTAATAAAAATGTGTTATAGAAATTATAACCATAACGATAGCAACATAATAAAGCTGCTTATTAATATTTGCAATTAATAATTCGAACATTATGCAGTCTATTTTTTTTTTTTTTTCGTATACATCGCCGGCCCGCGAAAATAGTATTTCACTATAGACCATTGATGCAGACGAAATGTTCTTCTACCTTTCGAATGGGTTTTGATCTCTTTTTAGAACGTTTTGTTATAAACACAGGTCCCGAATCCCGCCAGTATCCGATGGCATCGCTAATTAAAAGTAACGTGCCAGTTAGTCAAGAAATACATTACCGGTGACTCTTTCAAGCTATGGAATCTAAAATTCCACCATCCGCACATAAATGGGTACTATTATTCCTTTTTGAGTATGTCTATGTCAGCTGAGAGATAATGTTTATTATCTTTTAAAAAATATCTGATATTACTTTCATATGTACTTTAAAAATGTGATACCGCCTTTGTTCGCACTTACTGCAACTACAAAACATTTCTGTTTTTACTTATCGTGCGCGAGTGTGAATTTGTTCTAAAAAATCGCAATGAATAAACCTGAAATAGACGCAGCAATTGAAGAACAGTCCAAACAATACCTTGATGCTTTAGAAGACTGTAAAAGTACGTTTGAAAACGCAGTCACAAGTTTTTTCACGTCCAAAATTAAGACATGCCTCGTTGTAAAAACCAAAGATACAAGAGTGGCGGCAATACGTTTAATGCAGGCGCTACAACAGTGTTGAAAGATGACCCGGGGCATCCGAAAGCGTTGGAAAAATACTTGAATGCGGATAACCAGACCTTCCTGAGTTGGAAACAATTAGTAAACATAGTGCGACCATTAGAAAATCGTCCCAAATTCTCCGACTTGTTGGTTTGCGAGTTTCCTCAATCTCTGGAAATGAATCAGTTAGACGAACAAGTGCTCAACAAAATCATTGATCGCATCAATATGGTAGCATCAAAAAAATGTGTGTTTCTAATATCGCAAGAGGGTAGTCTCGACCAGTACATTAAAAACATCGACATGCCAGTGTTTCTTAAAATTGACGAGTATGAGAATACGGTCACCTCGATAACGTACGGTGATAATATCGAAGCCTTAATAAAAGAATCGTCAAAAGGTCATCTAGAGGAAGTAAATCAATTATTAGAAGATGGTGTCGAAGTAAACTCCGTGTTTGAACCAGAAGGACTTACGGCTTTAGAGACCGCTGCAGGAAACGGCCATAAAGATATCGTTTTAACATTGTTAATACATGAAGTTCCCATTTCGCCGCAACTTGAACTTGCTTTGATTAAAGCAGCTTGCAACGGACATAAAGAGGCAGTTTTATTACTCTTAGAAAACGGTGCTAATGCTAACTTCACGAACAATTTGGGATGGACTCCTTTACGTACATCAGTTAGTAATGGCCATGTTGATGTGGTTAGGGCACTGTTGGAGCATGGAGCGGATGTCGACGACGAATCGTGTAAGCCAGGTTTAACCCCGCTTCATATTGCTGTAGAAAATAATAAAATAGAAATAATAAGAACTTTATTAGACCATAGAGCGCAATTTTTAAATGTTGAATCCAAAGGAACTCCTTTACATTTAGCTGTGAAATATAGACATATAAACGTACTTTCGGTTCTTATACCCTATGTAGATGTTGACATTAAGAATCATAGGGGAGAGACGGCTTTGCACGTAGCAGTCGATAATAACTTTAATGACATGGTTGATCTTTTGATAAGTTATGGTGCCAATGTCAATGCTCAGTGTGTAAGTGCTTGTACGCCTCTTCACATTGCAGTTGGCCCTGGACGTGGACCGTTGAACGTAGAAGTGATCAAGACGCTGTTAAATAATGGAGCAGAAAATTTAGCAAGCCGTTGGTTCCGCTCTCCCCTGCACTTGGCAGCCCAAAATGGGGAAGATCTGGTGGTTTTATTGCTTTTAGAAAATAAGGTTGAGCCTAACATCACGGGAACTTTCGGAAACACAGCACTACATGAAGGAGTACAATATGGAAACATTAACATAGTTAAGCTCCTATTAAAGCATGGCGCCTATGTAAATGCGCAAAACGATGATGGCCAATCTCCCCTCCACCTACGTATCTACCAGAACCTCACGGAAATGCTACAAACTTTATTAGATCGTGATGATATCGATATAAACGCCAAAGACAACCGTGATTTTACTCCGCTGCACGCGGCTGTTAGAAACTCCTGTGCTGAGGCTGTCGAAATCTTGATAACAAGAGGAGCAAGGCGAGATATCAGAAATAAAGACGGCAAAACAGCTTTGGACATGGCTGAACAGCCTTATTGTGATCGTAATATTCTCGCACTATTAAAACCTTAATATCACTATCCCCGTTCCACTCTACCGATTTGAAATCAAATATACTGGATGGGCCAATAATACGAAGTGCCAAAAAATCGGATCTATTTTATATCGCACACCCTATGTACAAATTAAATTGTTTTAAAGATATTGACGTGGGAAAAATTACATTTATAGCACTTGGGCTAGAGCGTTCATAATATTAAAGAACAATAGTTTCGACACTGCTATCTTAGGTTTGTTCTCTATGTAAAAATTTCAACTTAAGGATAAACCGGTTTTTCAGGATTGGCTGTTAATCCTGAATTGATATTAATGTGTAGAGAATGAAGATAGGAATATGGAAACCGTATCTCTCTAAGAACTGCTCTACAAAGCAATATTATTTTTGACTCTACCGGGTGTCTCATTAAAGCGGGACAAAAAATATTACATTTTGAATAGGACAAGATACACTCCCCGACAATAAATCTCGGACAAAGATAATGTTAGCAATTTTTATAGTCCTGTAACTTTTTTAATTGTTGTCCGATTTTGGTGAACTTTTAAGCAAAGGGTAGACTTGTGTCTTGGGATGATATCCTGAATTTGACTATTCAAAAAATAAGCATGTATTGATCATTATACAGGCAGAAACAAAAGTAACTTTTTTACGAGTAATTTCTTAACGGCCTGTGAAAAAATTGAGCAGTAGAATTTAGCTACATTGTGTTTTGTTTCGAAGTATGATCTATTCTCAACACACTGTTTTTTGATTCACGTCATTATCTGCTTTTTAAAAGAAGATACAAATTTAAAAAAAAAAGTATTTTTCAATTTAAATGACAATTCATCCAGTAACTTTTTCAATTGTTGTCCGATCTCGGTGATTTTTTTAGCAAAGTGTAGACTTGTGTTTTGGGATGATATCCTGAATTTTAGTTTTTAAAAAAATAAGCATGTATTGATCATTATACAGGCAGAAGAAAAAGTCACTTTTTTACTCTCAATTTCTTAACGCCCTGTGAAAAAAATTGAGCTGTTGAATTTAGCTACATTGTCTTTTGTTTCGAAGTATGATCTGTTCTCAACGCACTGTTTTTTGATTCACGTCATTATTTGCTTTTTAAAAGAAGATACAAAATTTTTTTTAAAAAGTATTTTTTAATTTTAATGACAATTCATCCAGTAACTTTTTCAATTGTTGTCCGATCTCGGTGAATTTTTTAGCAAAGTGTAGACTTGTGTTTTGGGATGATATCCTGAATTTTAGTATTCAAAAAATAAGCATGTATTGATCATTATACAGGCAGAAAAAAAGTTACTTTTTTACTCCCAATTTCTTAACGCCAGATGAAAAAAATTGAGCCGTTGAATTTAGCTACATTGTGTTTTGTTTCGAAGTATGATCTGTATGACACTGTTTTTTGATTCACGTCATTATCTGGTTTTTAAAAGAAAATATTACAGTTTTTCAATATTATTCACAATTGAGAACATCACGTTGTTTTAGCGAGTAGCATAAACAAATATCCAAAAATTAATAGTGTGTTGAAATTAATAGCGTGTTGAAATCGCTCGAGCGATTCACTCGATTATTGAAATCGCTCGAGTATCAAGTACTTCACTATTAAAATCATCGGCTTTTTCCAACACTAATTTTAACGATGACATTCTAAATGTGTAGTTAAGTCGTAGTTAAATAGTAGTTTTTGTATATTTAAACCTTACCCAGTAGCTCGTTTATCTTCTTATCAAGAATCACTTACCTGTAAAAAAAAATGTAATAATTAGTAACTTAAGAAATTAGATTTAAGCATCAATGATATGTCATTCCATTTACAAATTAAATCGTTTAAAAAAAATTAAATTATTTTCCTTCCGCTTTCTTCAGCCAGCTCGGTTAAAAATAATTTTACAGTATAGAACCTATTGATTTCCTATTAATTCTATTTTAATATTTTTATTTATATTGTCCATTGGCGCACTAAACGAATTTGTAAAATGAAAATATACGGATATCACAGAACTATGTACATCTACAGGGTGATTTCTAATGACGTGCTAATATTTCAGAGTGGTTCCTTACAGGTAATTCTTAGGACGAATAGTTCATGTATATAAATAACTAAATAGGTAAGATTCCACGCCGATGGAGGCGTGGCTTGTGACGTCACCGGGTGCATTTTTAAATCTCTTATGGAGATTTATATTGCTGTCAGCGTGTTTAACTCTCTTTTAAAGGATTTACGCATTTAATAGTATGTGAAATGAAAGACTAATATAATGGTATTTAGGTATAAGTGAAACCTCTCCTAACGGACACCTCTAATAAGCGGATATCTCTATTAAGCGGACATTTTTTCATAGTCCCGAACTAGGTATATGAAATTCCATGAAAATCAACCTCTCTTGGGCGGACTCTCCTTTGGACGGACAGGTTGTTTTTATACAAACAGTGCGAAAACCCTCCTTTAAACTGACAAAAAAATTTTTAAAGTATTTGGGAGACGAATAAGTACGGTGCAAAAACTCTCTGAAGACAGACCGGCAACTACAGGTCGACAACTTTATCTGTAGCTACAAAAGGAATTCTTGGGTTAATAATGTTGTCACATATATTAAATTTTAATTTACAACATGTTACCAAGTAAACCCTAAAATTAAATTTACCCATTTAAAGTAAATTGTCATAAGTATATACGAAACTAATATTCTATTAGTTACAATGTTCTTAAAACTTTCTTTTCATACTATTTATTTTAATATTTAAATGCAAAATTAAATATTTTTAAGAACTCCTAATCTAAAAATAGGGCAACATGGTGCAATATCAACGGTAACAATGGGTAACCGGAGGCTAGAGCTAATTTGATAGGTTATATCCCAGACAGAGGATGACGACACGCGTCTGGTGACACGCCTATTGTGCCAGCGTGCTTGTTCGGCGATGTCCAATATGCTTCATCCAGTTGCGTAGTGATAGGGTTTGTTTTAAAACTGTGATAATGAATGAATATACCCTGGTAAAACCCTTCATAGTCAAAAACGCGAAGTGATTGCCAATGTGTACATGGTGTGTGAAGAGGAATCACAAATTAATACATTTAAATTACCACTTAAGCGAAAGCTAGAAAGGGTCGCAATGTATACGGGAGTATGAGTGGGTGCAGTAAAAAACATTCACAAAGAAGATACTGAAAGGAAAGAAAATAACCCGGATCAATTGTTGTCATCTCCTGTCAAAAAATGGGCCCGTCTCTCTGCTGTCGAAAAAATCGAAGGCTTCGTCTTTGTCATTGTTAGGAGAACAATACAAAAGTTTTATTTGAAACTAAAAGTGGTTCCAACCTTAAAAAAGTTGCTACAACAGCTGAGAAGTGACATAAACTTTTCATTTTCCCGTAAAACTTTGAAGTGCATGTTGAAATCAAATGGGTTTTATTGGCGAAAATGCCAAAATAAGCGAAAAATATTAAAGTCCGTTTTGTTGCAGTTGATAGCTCATATCGAGGGCTGAAGCCATAAAACAACCGTAAACCATAGGCGTTGCCAATAGTAATTACCTTATTTAATAAGAAAATTGGCCTCTGTCCATTGTTAAGTAGGATTAGGGTTAAAGTAGGTACAACAGGGGTAATTAATTTACCTATTTTTGCCTGCTTTAGGATGTTATTACGCCATTTGATGTGCGTTTGTCAAACTATGTATTTAGTTGTATTATCTCAAAGTTGAATTATTTCCTATACTTGTAACAATGGCTTCAAGTTTTTCGCCAACGTGTCTTCGTCAAATTAGCAAGAGTGCATATTCTCTCCGAGAAAAGACATTAATATTAAACGTGCATGATGCTCTAGTGTACCAGAAACCTGCAAGTGATGTTCGTAGCATCATTGCAGAGTGTGCCAATATGGTAGGAGTTGGAGAGGCTACTATATATAGGTTCTTGCGTGAAAGAAAATCTAAGAACCTCAGTGAGCCAAAACCACTCCCAGGAAAGAAACCGTTAGAAATTGACAATTTCATTAAAAATGGTATTAGAAGAAAAGTACATAGTTTTTATTTTGCCAAGGAAATACCAACTATAGACAAAATTTTACAAGCCATTAACTACGACGAGGACTTACCACAGCTATCACGAACGAAACTATGGAAAATACTTCATGATATGAACTTTCGATGGGAGAAGCAAAACAGAAAATCTTTTCTTATTGATAGAGCAGATATTATTTGCTGGAGACGTCAATACTTAAGGTCCATCCGAAAATACCGCAGCGAAGGCAAAAACATTTTCTATTTGGATGAAACTTGGCTGAACGAAGGGCACACCGTATCTAAAGTTTGGCAAGATAAAAATGTCCTAAGTTCTCGACAAGCTGTCATGGAAGGCTGGTCAACAGGACTTAGACCACCATCTGGAAAGGGAGACTTATTATAACTCATATAGGAAGTTCAAATGGCTTTTTGGATCAAGGATTATTACAATTCCAGTCGAATTCTACTAAAGACTATCATGAAGAAATGACTGCTGATGTTTTCGAGGAATATTTTAAGCAAATGATAGAATACATTCCCGCTAATTCTGTAATAGTGATGGATAATGCCAGCTATCACTCTAGGCTAAAAGAGAATCTTCCCACAACTTCATGGAAAAAGGCGGAAATCGTAAACTGGTTACAACGAAAGGAATTGAGTTACGATAATACCATGGTAAAAAAAGAACTTTTGGATATTGTTAGGCTACATAAATCACAGTATAAAAAGTATGTTATTGACGAGATGGCAAGAGATCGAGGTATTATAGTGCTCCGTTTACCACCTTACCATTGTGAGCTAAATCCTATCGAATTAATATGGGCTCAAGTAAAAGGATATGTTGCTAGAAATAACAAAACTTTTAAAATGCAAGAAGTGCGACACCTCTTGCTTCATTCTTTAGCAAATGTGTCATCAGAAAATTGGCAAAACGCCATAAAACATGCTATAGTAGAGGAACAAAAAATGTGGGAACTTGACAACGTAATTGACACAACTATGGAAATTGAGCCTTTAGTAATAAGCGTAGGACATGATGACTCTTCAGATTCTTCTGAGGACCATTTTATCGAGTTATAATTATTGAAATTGTCAATATTTTTTGATCTGTAAATAAATTAGTTTTCTTGTAAATAAATTCATAAAATCATAAAATCTATTACATTTAAATAAAATAATAAGCGGTTACATTAAAAACCCAACTCTCCGACCATGATGGGCCGTTTTAATCATTATCCTTTCATTTCATTTTATGGCTCTATTGTTACTTTATCTGTTACCCGGTGGAATAGGTCAAAATTTCTTCATCTTTATGCTAGATGTACGTAAAAAGACCATTTTATAGGTAAAATATTTTAGGCCACCGGGCCCTTGTTTTGAATCTTTAATGAGGGTATCGAGCTATCAACGGCAACGAAACAGACTTTAATGGAAGGCCTAATATATTGCACTGGTGATACAAATATATTCATGCCATGAAAAAATACATATTGTTACATTATTAAGATAATAATAGCACGCCCATGACTCGGCCATGTTTTAAAAGATATTGCTTCCCCCTTACCGATACCGCGTAGCTATAGACTCGCTTGTCGATCTGTATGCGTGGCAGCGCGAAAGGACTTCGCTGAATGAAAGTATGTGTGATTCCCCGACAGCAGTCCGCCGTTTATTTGTGAATTGAGTTGAGTTAAAATCGTAAACAATGGCAGAAAAATGTCGCGTTTTGAGTCTGAAAGAGAATATTGATGTTGTGGAAGTTTGTAATTTGATAACAATGATTTGGGCGACTTCATTAACATTGATAGCAATGTGCTATTAGAAGATGATAGTGACCCCATTCCTAACGATTATGTAGTCCAAACTGAAACCACATCACTATCTGACGACTCTGATGAAGAAGTTGAATGCAGTAATCAAACAAATGTCACCAATTATCAACAAGCTATTAGTATGGTAAAGGAAATACAAGAGTATGCAAAGAATAGAGGTGACTCTACAGCAATGGAATTGTCATCAGACTTGGAATTTCACTTTCTAGATTGCAAGTATAAAACGCAAACACGTCAAACTATGTTATTAGATTTTTTTAGTACTATACATCCTAACTAAAACTAGTGTATTTTTGTTTTGTTATGTTTATTTGTACATACATCCATAGTAATAATTTTGCATTTACATATTACCTAATAACAAATTTCCCATCTTAAACAAATTAAGCTATTTTTCTTAAATAGGTAAAATTATGAAGAGGTAAATAAACTCATAGTCGATATTTTAATTTCCATACATCAGATTCAGTGGAAAATACTTAAGAAGTAAATGTTATCAAAATAAATAAAACCGTATCCATTCTAATGTTTTGTTTTTATCCTTAGGCCGGTATTAGACTATCAAATATATTTGACAAAGATCTTTTATGAAATATTTTGTAGCATTTCTTTGATAATATTTCTTTTATAAAAGTTTTTACAAGTATTACACTGTCAAAGAACTTTGACAATTTTTGAAGGGACTTGTCAAGTTTTTACAATTAAAAATAAACGATAGACGTGCATTAGCTTATCTAGCGTTAAGTGCTGCCGTGATTACAATGTGTTTAGTATTAAAAAATAAAAATAAAAGAGCCAGGCGCCTTTGGGTAAGGCCCTGGGTGGCAAGACGTAATTTAAGGGGTGTCCACCACAATATCCTTCGGAAGTTACGAGTTGAAGGTATTAGGAGTTATAAAAACTATTTAAGAATGGACGAGGACACATTTAACTTTATTATTATAAAGATTGATATCCCGACAGAATACACATTTAAGGAATTGTATCAGCGTTGAGGAACGCCTTATGGATACCCTTTGGTTTATGGCAACAGGAGAGTGATGCTAGTTTACCGTACAGCATTCGTATACCTCAATGTACCCTTTCAGGCATAATCACAGAAACTTGCAAGGAAAAAAATGAAAATAAATAAATAAATATATCGAGTCTTTTATTTCGGTTTTTGTAATCCGAGTGTTGATGGTTGTACAATATTTCGAACCTTTCATACTCCGAAATTAACAATTTTGTTGTTGAAATGCATCAGACAAACTTATTTTCCGCCATGGTATTATATACCAATACCAGTCGCAGTCAATGTCAAATTTATGCCTTATTGTCAGAAAATGAGGTTACTACCGTTACCAATCAACTATAAAATCTTTTATCAAAGATAATCGTCTGTTGTTATCGAATGTAATACCACAAGATGTGTCGGGATTACCGAATAATACTTTTACCTGACACGAAACGCGTTACCCGGCAACAACTCGGAGTCGTAGTGTTGTTGCCGGGTAACGCATTTCGTGTCAGGTAAAAGTATTAGGTAATACCGAAACATCGAGTTGTATTCAAAGGATTATACAACGAAATAAAGTACATATATCTTTCTGAGTTAAACATTTTTATTACAGTAATTATTGTTAATTACGAAATTACAATTATTATAGTTAAAACTTGAACTATTGGATAAATTATTATCATAGGTTGGAGGTGTTTGAAATTGGGCTTCAGCATCAGAAGTAGATGACGATGTATTTTCGTCTCTCTTTTGCGACAAAATCTTCAGATGATGCTGCTCGCTGAGCTGGAGATAGGGAGTAACAGAATTTATAGAACTATGGCCCGTTATTTTGATAACTTCCTGGAGATTAGCACCTGAACTGCTAAGGGCACTTACTGTTGAAGCTCTATTAGAGTGATTCGTAATCTTTTTATTTTTCGTATCTAGGCCGATGTTGATTGCTCCCATTTTTGTCCAGTTTCTTATAATGTTAATACCTGCTGGACAATTCTTAAACCATGGGAAATTATCATTCTGTTTCCATTTCTGATTGACCGTCAAAAAGAATCGATTAGTTTTAATGTTTTCGCCTCTTTTGGACATTAGCTTAAAATATAACCGTATTGGACATAAATCCGGATTCACAAGATTTTTTACAAGCCACTTACTTTCGCATGTTCGACTTGCTCCTCCTTGCGCCGTTTTAGAAAATATTGGGTTGTATTCCAGACGACCGGTACTAGACCCGTTATTATATTTTTCCTCCTTAAAATATTCCAATAGCAAAAAAACTGCTTTATTTCCTCTCCATGCTAGTTCGGATGCAGATATGTGGAAAAATTTCCGTTGAAGTCCATCTGGGGTATTTTCATCCAAACTAAAGGCCATTTTTTCTATTTCCTGTCTCGTCAAACCCGTGGAACTCTCCTTTCGTGCACCAGGTACCGCCTGCAACTCTTTTCGTTTTGCATTACGGGCAAAACGGGCGCTTTGAAAAACCATGTCATTGAATGGATCTATGTGGCGATTATATTTTTCAAAATATAGTTCCTGGAGCATTTTGGCCGTTTTGTTCCATAAAAGCTTGACCACACCTTCTTTATAATCGCTTCCGTCGGATTTTCGCATATTATATGCCCAGTCTTTTAAAATGTTGCACCTTGTCTGTTGACATTTTCTCAATTTCGAAACTTCGCGCAAGGCAAAACTCAGTAAACTGCTTCCATACATATTTATCGGAACGCTCGGTATTTTTGGGCTTCACATTTTTAATAGCATCGTCGACTTTAGACAACAAAATTTTACCAAATCTTTCTTTTGCCATTTTGTAACAAGAACTGACAGAAATTACTTCTGAAGTAATTTGTCAAAAAATGACAATTACAACAATGTGACCACCAAGTGATAATCACTTAAATGATTATCACTTATTAATCACATCCTTCTATATGGGAAAAATATACATGGAGTTGTATAATCTTTTATAAAATATCTCTGTCAAATATATTTGATAGTCTAATACCGGCCTTAGGAGAGCGGAAACAGCCTCAAAATTCTATCAAATTTCTTTGCCTGCCTAACCATGTCACAACCGATCACAGCGCACCTCACAAAGTATCATTAATTAATTTCAAAAATAATATATAGGGTGTTCCATTTAAAAAGTTTTATTTTTGTTAATAGTATACCTATAAAAAAATAAACTTTTTATGCAAGAACTGGCTACGCCACTAAACTTTACGTAAAAATCTCTAACAAGATCAATTTTTATAATTTTGATAAATTAACGCATAACGGAGATACGAGAGGGTTACTTTTCTTGATAAGTAAGTGTATAAACGAGAAAATTTTCAAAATCACCCTGCAGATTAAAACCCACGAGGGCCATGACAAAGTTGACATCGGAATCTTTCGTTTCGTTAAAAAGTGGATAACTAAAGTGAAAACCGCAACATTCTATCTTTAATAATAACTCTAATACCCCCCAAAAAAGTTTCGAAAATGAGACTACCCATACTTTAGATATTTTTTCAATTTTGGTATGTGTTAATAGAATAAAAAACCACATATTTTAGTTAAAAAAATTATTCTATGGAACCACCAGTGGCGTCCCTGCAAAGATATCTTCGGATATTTAAAAAAAAAAAAATAGCACGCCGCTGACGTTTTTGACATTTAAAATTTTGGTGGCCAGTATCAATGTTAATAATAATCAATGAATTTCAATTCATTCATTCATTCATTCATTGATGCCACCGGATCCACTTCTTGAACATGCCGGATACCGGAACGAACGGCAATAATTTCGGCCGGATCCCGTACCGGAACCGGATTCTGTATTTACAACAAAAAATTATAAAAAAAGATCAAAGGGTCTGGTGCACTTGAGCACCCACGGAATTTAACAATTTTTGAAAATGCAATGGAAAGATATGGTTGTATAGAACACGTTAAAACAAAAAAAAATTGCGGAGGATACAGTTTCTCTATAAAAAAAGATAAAAAGTTCGTATTTGACAGTAATTTTTATGCAAAAATCCCCGTTTAATACACTTACGTCATTCGTTAGCTAACATGGTTGCCACATTTACTATCATATACCAATTTACAGGAAACATAAGTAAATTAATGCAATGCAATTTAAAAAAAAATTATTTAACAGAACACAAATAATTCTTTAATAAACAAGTGCAAAACGCTATACCTTTTGAAGGATTTCCTTTTCGGAAAAGAAAGTTACATAAACTGACAGTGTTCTGGGAAAACAAGTGAAAACCCGACCCGGTACACCTCTTGAAGCCGATTTTCTTCGGAAAAAGATCATTTAAGGAACAATTGGACAATAAAATACACATTCCAAAACAGCATCTTCTTTTTGATTAGAGTGCAATATCCTCGACAGGACTCCTTAAGTTTTCATGCAACAATCCTGCATCTCGTAAAGTGTTTACCAAATCCTGGTCATTTAAAGCAATTATTCAAAAATACATTATAGACGAAACTAAATAATTAAAATATAGTTTTTTGAATTGACAACATTGCTTTTTCAATATGCCAACTGACAAGTTGTGAAAAAAGTGTTAATATTTTCTAATCGAAAGAGATTAGTTTGACATTTATTTTTTATTATAATATGACAGCATATTATTATCATTTTCAATTGCCAATATTAGTGTTTTTTTTTTATAATAATCAGCCCTTTTATGTTATTCTTGTGGTGTATGTAGGTTAGCAATTCCGATTTTTAAGAAATTCTTCTACGTTACATTCTTTAATTGTTTTTCGTAAATAACTTTTTAAAAAATGGTTCATCGGCAATTTTTTTCAAAATACTTAAAATTAAATAACTCTTTCAAGTATCCTTTCGAAAATTGTTAATTTCGTGGGTGCTAAAGTGGACCAGAACCAGATCAAAATCCATTGCATGGTGGAAAAAACATGAAGAAAATTTTTCACTTTTATCAAAAAATCCAAAAAAATACATATTATCCGCGCCTGGACAAAGTAATTATAGTGAATGACTTTTTTTGGATGCCGGCGATGTCAACAAAAAAACAAGAAATATACTCTCTGCAAGCAACGGGGGAAAAATTACTTTTTCCGCATCATCTGCCCATTACTTTAACAAATACTAATTTGGTACACATTATCTATTGTCATTTGTTCCAGAGTTTGTGTCTGGTTTTAATCTTACTTTCGTCATCGGATCCTGATCCGGTTACGGGTGGCATCATTAGTTTTAATCAAAAACGGTGCACCCGATGAGAAAAATACAAGATACCGTTTTCATTCCAAAGAAAGGTAAAAGAACCCTGCCTAACAACTATCGACCAGTCGTATTGCTTTCAGTTATATCAAAAGTAATGGAGAAAGCTATTAATCAACATCTTCGAAAGTACCTAGAAGGCTTCAACATTATCAGCGATCATCAATATGGTTTTCGGAAGTCCAGATCAACTGGAGATCTAGCCTATGTCACCCATATTTGGAACAACGCAATCGAACATCATGGGGAGTCTCGGGCTGTTGCACTGGATATTTCTAAAGCTTTTGATCGTGTTTGGCACGAGGGGCTTCTAAGTAAACTGCGATCCTATGGTATGCTCAGTCGATTCTGTGCATGGTTGTCTAGCTTTCTTAAGGACCGCTCTCTACAAGTGGCGATTGACGGATTTCTCTCAGACACCTTCACCATCAATGCCGGTGTTCCTCAAGGGTCCATATTGTCTCCCACTCTCTTCTTACTCTATATTAACGACCTTCTAGTGAAAACTAAAAATCCGATATTTAGTTTTGCTGACGATAGCACACTTATCTCATCTTTCTATTTGAATGCACAAACATCGGCTGCCGACGCACATCTTCGCAGACAGCATGAAGTATCAGGCCTCAACAAAGACCTGGAAGAAATTTTGGCTTGTGGTGACAGTAACCAAGTCGAATTTAACGCTAAAAAACCCAGGCAGCAGTCTTCTCTAAAAAGGTTAACATTACAGAACCGGAAATAGTCATGGCCGGACACGCAATCCCACTGGCTTCATCTATTAATTTGCTGGGCGTCAATCTGGGAGGAAATATGTCTTGGCATAACCACGTTGTGGCAATCGCCAAGATAGCTTCTCAGAAGCTTGGGGTACTTTTCCGAACCAGAAAGTTATACACACCTCAACAACTTTTGACACTATACAAAGCCCAGATTCGACCATCACTAGAGTACTGCTCTCATGTCTGGAGCTCTGCACCCAAACATACTCTTCGGCTACTGGATTCCATCGAAAGGAGGGCTATTCGTCTGATTGGAGACCACGAGCTGATGAAGAACCTCGACAGCCTAGAACATCGAAGACAGGTTGGAGATTTGACTCTTTTTTACAGATATTTTCATGGAAGGTGCTCGGCTGACCTTGCTCTCTTAATTCCGCCCAGAGCGACGAATAGCAGAAATACACGACGAACCACTGCCGCCCATCCATATGTGGTTAAGCTTAGTACTCCTCGAACTTCAATATTTAAGAATTCTTTCATCTGGAGGACTTCTTCCTTGTGGAACGACCTTCCCGAGGTCGTTTTTCCCAATGAATATAACCTCCAACGATTCAAAACCAACGTGAATCGCTTTTTGCGCACACGCACCACTCCCAGAGTGCCCTAAAGGATTTTTCCTATAGTGCTTGTGTTTGATCATAAAAAAAAAAAAAAAAAATGTAGAATTGACCAGGCTAAAATGAAAAAATATCCACAAGGAAAAATCTCAGTGGCGTACCACGTTTTCTGTAAAAAATAACAGGCATGTTTGCAGGGACACCAAAATTGGAAATGTCATTAAGGAAACACCCTGTATAAAATATTAGTGCCACTTCTGAATCCCTGAACCCTCGATAACGTTTCTTAACAATATTTTTTACCTGCGGCATATTTACGGCTTCATATAGGTGCAAAAATCATGAAAGATACAGCGGGCCCGAGTTCAACACCCCCGCACTAGCGATGTCACAAAACTATTTCAATAGTAAGAAAATTATTTCGATATTTCGAAATATTTCAATGTATTTTTAGGTATTTAAAATCGGCAACGCTCACAACAATTTTTAACTTGCACTTTTTAACAGTCAGATGATAATATTATGCACGCGCAGAATGAATAAAAAAAAATATAGCAAAAATATGCTAGTTAAAGTCCCAGTTAACGATAATTTAAACGCGTTTTAATCGAACCGACTCCCGTACAACGATAGAGCGAAGAAAAAATGTCGCGATTATGTCGTTATCAAGTCGGCTTTGAAAAATTTGTACACAAGTTTGAGTTATTTTTGTCGCCTATTCGCGGCGAAACCTGTTAAAAATAAAACAAGTGAATGCACGGCACGCTTGACCCAGGGCTAAGGCGAGGTGCGCGCCGAGACTGGCGTCGTGAAAGTTGTCGCCGCGACAGAAGCCGATGGAAGAATGGGAAAGAACGCGGGCGGAGAGTTGGAGAGTATAGGGATTTGGCTATTTTGCGTCACCCCCTTTACGGGGAATTTCTATAGGTGCATTCCTAGGGAATTTAAAATTTGAAGTCTGAAATTAACGGATTTAGCAGTATTTTTACTTCAATCGCAAAAAGGAAAATATAGTTTTTATAAGACCAACCAGAAAGTACAGAGTGTTATGGAAATGACGTATTATATTTAAATGGGTGACTCCTGGGGTGTCCTAGACAAGCGCGACATATTTTTTTTAAATCGAACGTTTAAAAAGTCGAGTAATTCACCGCTAAACCCGCCCGGTTACTCCTCAGCACATTCATATATGAACATATTACATTGCCAAGCTGTGTAATCAACAGATGTTCAAGCCCAATGTTGCCAACTGTGTAGAAAATAATATAACTTTAGATTCTTATAAAAATATTTAGTTTACCTAGTATCCAAATAGAAGTGAATCCAGGTGCCAGTACACTAGCAAGTAATCCAGGGCACAGACATCTTCAGGTTTTTGTTTCTTTTTCTACTACCCTGATGATAATGTGGAACTGCATAATAAGCTTATACCCACTAAACCCCATTCGGCCGCTTATTTCCAATCTCTCGGAACATTTGCACTAAATCACTTAAAGAAACACACAGACACCCACGAGTTTCCAAATATTTTTTTTGAAGATATGCACTTATTAATAGATTACACAAAAGCAATAAATACTAACACATAATTACACTTTACAATAACTTACCGTACACATAAAAACAACAGCACTATAGGATACAAATTATTTCGCAAAATAAATTCAGAAATAATAAAAACGCTCATTTCTAATGGGCTAATCAAATTTATTAATCCTTTACTGAAGAAGAATGATGAAATAATTATGTTGATAGACCCTTCCATCCCTTTAAAATAAATAGTCTCGTCTAACTAGCGCGGTTGCCGAGACTATCATTATAAAGAAAAGTATTACAGAAGGAAATTCTTCATTTTATAAATATAACCTTCCTAACATCGAAAGTGGCAACGCTGTATTTTTAAGTATCAACCCCAGTCGAAGAATATGCAACCGTCTCTGCAAGATCAGCTGTTCCTCCAAAAGTAGCCGGCCGGTTTCATACTGCTGTTTCAACCAGATTTGTGTGTTAAATTGTATGTTAATACTTAAACCCGAGTTTAAATTATTAAGTTATTTGTTCTTTTCGCGACGGCAGTGCCCCAGTCCAGCAGTTCAATATTGATCGACGGAACCAACGTGTTATTTAGACAATAAGGGCGTACTTTTGTCTACACAGTAGCACTTTAAAATACTAATTCAGATTGAACGGTACTTAGATGTGTTGTGACGCGAAAACTATGTGATTTTCTGATGTGAGTACTTAGTGTTTTTTATAAATTAAGTTGGTTTTAAATAAGTCCGAAAAGGTAAATAAAATTGCATTTTTTTTTCTAAAGGGTAAGTGGCATTTATAAACTTTTAAGTTGTCCAGATCTGACGGGTGTCGTTCGAATTGAACAAATGAGAACATACCTGACCATTTAAAAACACCGCGGCGGTTCGTTCGAGTCAGTTCAAGTTTATAAATCAGAGATTGTTTCCTAGCGAACTGAACTGAACGTAAAAGTTTATAATAATGTACCCTGAAAAATAAACAACTTGCAATCTGTCAAAGGGTTATTGACTTTCTAAAGAGTTTACCCTGAAGATATGACCACACTGTTGACATAAATATGTTGCTTTGTTTACCTTCCTGACAGGGGCATCACATGGTCATTTTTGGTTTGACATAAGGTCATGTACAGGGCATATTAAATTAAAGCGCCATTTATGGTTATTTTTCTTCAATTTGTCTTTATCTCAGGAATTGCCGATTTAAATATAATACGTCATTTCCATAACACCCTGTATAATATTGATTGTATATTTGTTTCTTGTAATTTTATTTAGGATTTTGTGTGTTTTTGTTGATTGTTATTAGACACCAGTTAGAACTAGAGAAAAAAAGTCGTAATTGACTGGGCTGTTCGGAAATAATCGGTTAGAGTCGGTAGTCTTTCTGGTTTTTTCGTTCCCGTTTTGAGGGAGCCGCTCGGCGAACAAACCCGAATGGCTTCCATTTTGCGGAACAGTGTAAGCGCGGTGTTACACTGTATCTCAGAGGGAGGAAAATTTCTTCCCCGGAAGAAAGAGAATCATTTTCCTCCCTTATTTCGGGTTTGAAAATGACGTCTCCTAGTAATGTACTAAAAAATCAAACTATCCGCGGGAGGAAAAGCATTATTTTCGTCCCTTGGTATGCAAATAGCTATTGTCGATCCCTGTTTTTTTTTCCCTTTCTTGATACGTGTGCATACGAAATTTTCTTATGGGACTTTAAATGATTATTATTAAAGCATGATAAATAGTTGACATCTATGCGTTAGTAGACTCTCCTAAGCATTGTTTTTCAGGGATTTTTGTATGTAGCGTTGGTATTACTGATTCAAATACCATATACAGAGTGTTCCTTAATGACGTGCTAATATTTCAGGGTGTGATTCCTTAGGTCATTTTATAAAGAAAAGTTCATATGAACATATGAACATATGTCCGCAACGGCTTAAATTTTTTGCTACAGGGTGTTGAATTTTTATTTTTTAAATTGTTATTTTTTAATATCTCCGAAAGTACTTTAGATATTATTTTCAATTTTGCTATGTGTTAATAGGATATGGAACCATAAATTTTAGTTAGAAAAGTTATTCAATTGTTCATTCATGTCCTCTGATATTTTTTACACAAAAGATGGTACGCCACTGACATTTTCCATATGGATATTTTTTCTGATTAGCCTGGTCAAGTTTTTATCGTCAGACGCACCGTTCTTGATTAAAATCACTAAATTCATATTGAAACTCATTATTATTAACATTGATAAAATAATTAATGATAAATTTTGTTTTATAAAAATTGTTGGAGTGGGCAATTCGATGCGAAGACGGGCGGAAGCATGCCTTTTAAGTGAAGGTGGCCATTTCCAACAATTTTTATAAAACAAAATTTATCATTAATTATTTTATCAATGTTAATAATAATGAGATTCAATATGAATTTAGTGATTTTAATCAAGAACGGTGCGTCTGACGATAAAAACTCAAGAGACCGTTTTGATGTAGAATTGCTCAGGCTAATTAAATGGAAAAATATCAGTGGCGTACCATTGCAGGGACGCCATTGGTGGAACAATTGAATAACTTTTCTAACTAAAATGTATGGTTCTATATCCTATTGACACATACCAAAATTGAAAATAATATCTAACATACTTTCGGAGATATTAAATAATAACCATTTAAAAAATAAAAAACCAACACCCATATGAACTTTTCTTTATAAAATTACCTAAGGAATCACACCCTGAAATATTAGCAGGTCATTAAGGAACACCCTGTATAAGGAAAACGGTAAGAGATACGGAAGTCGGTTAAATTAGGTCATAGTTGCCTAATTATGGGCCCAATAATATAAAATCAAAAATAAATAAAGAGGCTTTCAAAATATTTGGAGAAAATCAAAAAATTTTCCGTTTCGGATTTTATTTTTTCCTGATTTTGTTCGAAGAGATGTCCAAAAATAAATTTCACTTTCACATTGCTACTTCTTATTCTCCACAAGATGGCATCATCTGATCTTTCCTGTGACGTTTGGTCTTTGAGTCAGCATCATAAACTTAATTTTTTTAAATACGGACCTGAATTTTATTTGTTTAAATTAGGTTGACGTTTTGTTCCTTAAATTGACCATCTTCATTAAAATACCTCCAATACGTTCCTGTAAATTACTTTCTTTTTTAAGTGCGGTATAATTCGAAAATGTATTTTTTAAAAGTCTTAACCGAGGCCAGGGCTCCATGCATTGGTTAGGGAATTTAAACAACTTGTAACTGGGTAATTGTAATATGTTTTTCTAAATACAGTGAAACCTCTCATAACGGACACCTCTATTAAGCGGACATTCTTTCATAGTCCGGAACTAGGTATATGAAATTCAATGAAAATCAACCTCTCTTGGGCGGTCTCTCCTTTGGGCGGACGCGGACAGTTTTCATACAAAGAGCGGGAAAAGCCTCCTTTAAACGGACAAAAAAAATTTTAAAGTATTTGGGAGACGAATAAGTACGGTGCAAAAACTCTCTGAAGACAGACCGGCAACAAATCGCGTATGAGGAGTGGCAGTGCGAAAGGACTTCGCCGAATGGAAGTACGTGTGATTCGCCGACAGCAGTCCGCCGTTTATTTGTGAGTTGTAGGGTTAAAATCGTAAACAATGGCAGAAAAAAGTCGCGTTTTGAGTCTGAAAGAGAATATTGATGTTGTGGAAGTTTGTAATTTGATAGCAATGATTTGGGCGAGTTCATTAACATTGATAGCGATGTGCTATTAGAAGATGATAGTGACCCCATTCCTACCGATTATGTAGTCCAAACTGAAACCACATCACTATATCTGCCGACTCTGATGAAGAAGTTGAATGCAGTAATCAAACAAATGTCACCAATTATCAACAAACCATTAGTATGGTAAAGGAATTACAAGACTATACATTTTCTCGATTTCTAGTTTAAAACGCAAACACATCAAACTACGTTATTAGATTTTTTTAGTACTACATCCTAACTAAAACTAGTGTATTTTTGTTATGTTATGTTTATTTGTACAGGGTGGCCAACTAAGCGAGGTAAGCGGCTATATCTCGGAAACCGTTCACCGTACAGCTTTCGGAAAAAAATATTTATAGGAAAAGTTGCCAAGAGAAATTTCTGGAAATTATTTGCAAGTTTGTAGGCCGGCCGCTAGGGGGCGTAGCACGAATAGTAATTTGTTGCCAGTCGAGTTCTCTGCAATTGGCATAGGTAAGGTATATTGATAATACTTATACATAAATCTCACTTGTATCGTGAACAACTTTGCTTAAACACTTTTTTCTCTAGCCCTGCAAATAAAGTGGTGGGGGTTATGCAAACATCGATTTGCAAAAAATGCAATATCTCAGGAACGCCTTATCTGAAAATATTCAAATTGGTGTTATTTAAAAGAGCTCTTCTTGCTTTATTAGCTACACTGCAAGTGACGTCTATGACATTTTTACTGTAGTCGCTAGATGGCGCTTTCAACAGATTTAACATATTTATCGTTTTTCTCGAAAAATTTAAATGCAATGGTAAATATGTTATTACACTAGTACAGAGAGGAATAAAGGCCAGAGCAAACAGTGAAAACCGCAAGTTCCTATCTTTTTTCTAACCGGAGATATCAATGAAAAATTCATTTATATCCTACTAAATCTCCCGCCCCGGTACTTATATATGTTGCAAAAAATAAGAAGGCTTTGGAAACAAAATACATATTATATATAATAGGAGTATTGGGAAGAAACGTCAAATTATTCATTTTGAGATCCGTTTCCATTTAATTTTTGAATTTAAAAAATGCCGTTTACTATGAAGAAGCAGTTGATATGCTGTTTTCTGTTTACTTCGACTGCTTTCAAAATGCAGCAATCGCCGTCATTATGGCAGAAGAGTTAAGTTTTCTAATTACTAACTGGTTAGGAAATGTAGAACGTTATGATACTTATTTGCGTCAGTTATGAAAGGTGGCGTTTTATCTGTGAAAATGGAAAACATATTTTTAAAGTGTTCTTTTGGGAGTTATTTTGATTATTTACCTGATATATATATATATTTTAGATTACATCCTTACCATATCGTTATGAACCAACGTTTCTTTTGGTTTATAAAATGAACGTTTCTTCCCAATACTCCTATTATATATAATATGTATTTTGTTTCCAAAGCCTTCTTATTTTTTGCAACATATGTAAGTACCGGGCGGCAGATTGAGTAGGATATAAATTAATTTTTCATTGATATCTCCGGTTAAAAAAAAAGATAGGAACTTGCGGTTTTCACTGTTTGCTCTGGCCTTTATTCCTCTCTATACTGGTGTAACAACATATTTACCATCGCATTTAAGTTTTTCGAGAAAAACGATAAATATGTTAAATCTGTTGAAAACGCCATCTAGCGGCTACAGTAAAAATGACATAGACGTCGCTTGCAGTGTAGCTAATAAAGCAAGAAGAGCTCTTTTAAATAACACCAATTTGAATATTTTCAGATAAGGCGTTCCTGAGATATTGCATTTTTTGCAAATCGATGTTTGCGTTACCCCCGCCACTTTATTTGTAGGGCTAGAGAAAAAAGTGTTTAAGCAAAGTTGTTCACGATACAAGTGAGATTTATTTATAAGTATTATAAATATACTTTACCTATGCCAATTGTAGAGAAATCGACTGGCAACAAATTACTATTCGTGTTACGCCCCCTAGCGGCCGGCCTACAAACTTGCAAATAATTTCCAGCAATTTCTCTTGGCAACTTTTCCTATAAATATTTTTTTCCGAAAGCTGTACGGTGAACGGTTTCCGAGATATAGCCGCTTACCTCTCTTAGTTGGCCACCCTGTACATACGTATACATAGTAGTAATTTTGCATTTACATATTACCTAATAACAAATTTCCCATGGGCGGACACCTCTATTAGGCGGACACATTTAGACCTTCCCGCAGGTCTCAGCCCAAGAGAGGTTTCACTGAAATCACTTTAAAAAAAAGTAATTTAATTTAGTTGAAATTTAATAATATAGTATTCTAATGCAAATGACGCGCACGCCCATGGTTAGCACCGCCAAATTCGCAGCTCCAGTAAGATATACAAATATTTTATTATCCTTTCCAGCAACTTATTTTTATTAAATTCCTATTCCGTCAAAATTGTCGATGCGAGATTGAAAAAAAAATATATTCCAAACCACATTTATATGCCGGATGAAAAATAAAACGTGAGAACGAAAGAGGAAAAAATATTACGCTGTTTTGTACGGCCGATCCGATGGGGGAAATTTCGGTTGTCCCGCAGGAATCCGGCGTGAGTGACGGTGAATACCTAGTCAATGTTTTATGACTTTGTCCCTTTTATTTAAATATTTATGGGACTTCTGGAAGTGACGTGAAAGCTGCGAAAACACAGGGGGCGATCCATCAGCGGCGACATTTTGGTAACCGCAAGCAAATCGCCGCCATAAGTCGCTTAATTTACTGGATCATTATCTATCCAAAGCACATACATGGGCTAAAATATGGAACAAATTCATTTAAAAATCAGGTTTTATTTTTTTGTAAAAACGCTCGGACACGTCGATTATAATTTTTTCTTCCGGATTTTTTGCCTCAAAAAGAAATTATACTGGGTGTGTCAAAAAGTAGATGTTGTAAAAATTTTTTGTATTTTAAATAGAACCACCCTATTTTTACTTATCACATAAATTCTACGTCAAATTCTGAGCATAATTCATGTAGCATACTCTATCCTTATCTCTAACGGTTTTAGAGAAAAATTACATCTTAAAAAAGAAATTTCTTTAAAAAAAGGTACATGTACCTACTTAAAGGTAAACAGGTAAATTTAAATTAATTGTTACTACCATAGCAAGTCATGTGTCAATCAAAAAGAATTTTAAGTATAATTTTGAAAAAACGGTGATCATGGTGCATTTAAATGAAACTCAAAGAATCGAAATTTTAATTTTTATTGGATGTGGAGACAAAACAAGAAGTCAAGAAGAAGTTTGTAACGTGTTTAGCGCTAAGTATCCAGAACGACGGATTACAAGATCTACAGTGAGTAAAATTGAGAAAAAATTCAGGGAAACAGGGAATGTAAAGGATCGTCTACGGCCAGGTCGTCCAAAAATTAGTGAAAACACAAAATTGAACATTTTGTTAGAAGTTGAAGATAATTCCCATAGTGCATCCACTGAAGTAGCCCTTAATAATGATGTTAGCCGACGATCTGTTTTGCGGGTATTGAAACAAGAAAAGTACCATCCGTATAAAATTAGGTTGCTGCACGAGCTAAACGAAGATGATCCCGACCGCCGACTACAGTTTTGTGAAACTATGATGGAAATTTGCAACTTAAATCTATTTTTTCATCGCAGCGTACTTTTTAGCGATGAAGCCACGTTTTGTTTGAATGGTTCGGTAAACAGACAAAATGTTCGGTATTGGAGTACAAATAATCCCCGTTGGATGAGAGCATACGCAATACTCACAAAAAGTAAGTGTTTGGGCAGGGATATTAAATGATAGAATTATTGGACCTTTTTTCTTCGATGGAAATCTTACAGGAGACCGGTATTTACAATTTCTTCAAAATGAATTAATTCCCACACTAGCAGCGGATTTTCCAAATCCGAATCAGCCTAATCTACCAGAAGTGTCTATTTGGTTTCAGCAGGATGGTGCTCCACCTCATTTTACTCGACAAGTATGAGAGTATTTGAATACTATTTTTCCCGAACGATGAATAGGTAGAAGAGGACCCATAGAATGGCCTGCAAGATCTCCCGATCTTACACCAATGGATTTCTTTCTTTGGGGTTATTTGAAATCAAAAGTGTATAAGGATAAACCACAAAATTTGGAAGACTTAAAATTTAAAATTAGATATGAAATTAGGCAAATTAATGAAAATACTGTAAATAATGTTTTAGAAGGGTTTTTAAGTAGATTGGCATATTGTCAAGAAGTTAATGGTTTGCATTTTCAACACTTAATAAAATAATTTTTCAAAATTATACCTACATCTACTTTTTGACACACCCAGTATAATTTCTTTTTGAGGCAAAAAATCCGGAAGAAAAAATTATAATCGACGTGTCCGAGCATTTTTATAAAAAATTAATACCTGATTTTTAAATGAATTTGTTCCATATTTTAGCCCATCACTGTATATTATAGGGTGTTGAAAAAAGGTCGGTACCCCGGAATAACTCTGGTGCATCGCATTGCAGTGGAAAATGTCTGGTGAAAAGTTGTTTGGTTTTGAAGGAGGAATAGTTTACAATTTAAAACACCAAAATCTTAACTTACCCCACCCTCGGGCGCGGGTGGGGTAAGTTAAGATTTTCAAATGGAACCCCATATTTTTTTATTGGCGTATCATGTTTTCCGACCAAAAATAAACATCTTTTATCCGAAATTCTTTTTTATTCGGGCCCAACCTTCACCAATAATCATCATGAGAAAGACAAATTCAGAACCGTGCGAAAATCAAGTTTTAACCCGAAAATACTCTTGTAGATACTAAAAAATGCCCGAAAAAGTTGTTTGTATTCCACTATAACTATTCCTCATTCAAAGCCAAACAACTTTTTCCTCATACATTTTCCGCTGCAATGCGATGCACAGGAGTTATTCCGGGGTAAAGTTTGTTTCACGATAAATGGATATAACTTAATGATTTCCTGGGTGGGTACCATTCTGTCGACAAGAGCTTGGCAATAAACAAGTGAAGTATGAAGGGACGGACTAAGGAAAACACGTAATGATATGATTATATTAATGTAATCAAATGAAATAACATTTTTTTAAAATATTACTAGTCATATTTATTTACAGTTATAATGTCATTCTATAGATAGTTCTGTTTCGCTATCGCTATGGTAGTCCACACAAGAGTCTTGAATGTTTTTTGCAGAAAGCCACAAGGCATTTGGAACCCAACCGTTTTCTGACCCAGCATGTACAATGCATATTCTTTTTCCTTTATTTGACGGAGCTTTTGTTTTACACTTATCGGAAGAATCAGACCAGCCCTTGGATGGTGTTTCATGCATATCAAACCAAGTCTCGTCAAGGTAAATTATAGGACTGGTTTCAGAACGGGATTTCCTTACAGAAGTTATATGCTCATGACGCCATTTTTGTAAACGGTGGAATTCCATGAGTACTTGCCTTTTGTCAATTTTGCGGTATCTGAATCCCATTTCCGACAAAACTCTCCAAAGGCTAGTGAGGCTACAACTTATCAAGTCCTTGTCGCTTTCGTCGAAACATTTGGTGAAACCGGCATCTTTACGCTTCTTTCTAGATTTAATGGGATTTGACGCGATTCTTTTCACTGTAGTCAGAGGTATCTTAGTCAAATCAGACGTTTCAGTCGCAACAGCACTAGCATAAAGTCCTCTGTTGAGTAAAGAAGTATATACTATTTTTACAATTTCCCTAGCATCGAGAGATAAATGCATTTTCTTCACTGCAACACTAGAAGAAGCACCATCAATGATTTTCCATGGACGCCACATACTGTTTTTTTATACGTTTGGTAAAATAATATCGGTAATACAACTAAACTCTTCCAGCAAGCAATAAAAACTAACAAATTTTACCACAAAAAGATATTTAAATATAAATTAAGCAACCTAACCTACCTGATGTGCCTATATTTCATTATAATTATTACAATCCGGTCCTTTCCACATAATAATAACAAACGGTCATAAATAATGGGATGGCCCCAGGTACTTTTACTGCAGTCATTAAGTTATATCCATTTATCGTGAAACAAACTGTACCGACCTTTTTTCAACTATGTGATCCAAAGCGTCAAGGGGTGGGGCGCAGACTTTAGACTAAATCAAAGCAAGGGGTACTTTTAAAGAGAATAACAGATTTACACTGTTTTTTCCCCTGTTATGTAATAGTATATTACATAACGAGTGTTGAAAGTGGTAGATTTTTTGATTTTGATATATTGACGATTGAAAATTGGCCAGATCCATTATTGAAAATATCTAAAAATGCAGGAATGAAAGAAAATCGAAATTGCCATGGAACACAAAGCACCGATAACCCGTGTTACTTATTTCTTCTCCATCTCGATTTTCTTTCTTCCTGCATTTTGAGAAATTTTTAATAAATTGTTCTTACCAATTTTCAATTGTCTATAATATCGAAAACGGTGCGTGTCAAGTCGGCAATGGCATTAATGCCTGGCATCCCTGACTAATAAACAATCGAAATCGTAATCGTAAAGAACTGTGTCTGTAAAACTAATTAAGTAGGAACGTCTTCGGTTGCGATGACTTTTTCATTACTTGCTAAGACTGGCCACTTTACAGATAGTGTCGACCAGTTCTTACATCTTCCAAATTAAAATGATTCAAATAGTTAGATTGGCTCTAAATAAATAATTCCTGGGTGGGGAATTCACCTCTGGATAGAATTCAAAAATGGGGACAAAATTAAAAAATTCTTAAATTGCCATCTAGCTAATCATCAGATTAAATTAAATTCAAAAATAAAATCAAGGGGTAAATTGGTTATACAACCCCCGTAAAAAAACGTCCAACGTAGAAACGCGCAGATAAGGAGAATGTTAGAGTTACTTATCAATTACTAAGCGCAAAACGGACGGACGTTTCGGGCTACGTACTCCACTCATATCATAGTATGATGTACGTACGCACCGATCTTGCAAAATTTCCAAATTTCTTTTACCATTCGGCAACAAAAACTAGTTACCTGGCCGTCAAACATAAAATGCAATTACTGAATAATTTCCTATTTTTCAAACAATATTGCTTCCCCCGTACCGATACGCCGGAGACACAGATCCACTTCTCGACCTGTAGGTATAAGAAATCGGTCTAGATTTGATTAAACGGAATCCTGCGTTAAAAGTGTAGGTCCCTAAAGAACCCGGCACGAGTGACGGTGGTGCACGCCTAGTCAATTATTTATGCTTTTATCCCTGAATTTAAATATGCATAGCAAACCCGCATTAGGGGAAAAGGTTACGCTTTAAAAACAGTGTGGGTAATTATTACCTAAGAGAACGTTCCGTCCACTGGAAGGACCTTCGCTTAGACCGTTCCGTCTTACCGGCAAGGTATTAAACAATCTTACAAGACAATAGTTTCTTCTGGCAGTATTTTATACAAATAATACACGTCATCCCTTCTGAAGGACCAAAAATGTTGCAGAAAATACAAGTTACGAAAGATAATCGAGATTGCTGCGGAAAACAAAGAACCGATGACGTCTTACTTCTGTTCTCCATAGCAATCTCGATTTTCTTTCATTCCTGCATTTTTAGGTATTTTTAATATTAGATCTTGCCAATTTTCAATTGTCTATAATATCGAAAACGGTTGACTTTGGGTATAGGATATATTACGTAAATTACGTTCAAAATTTTTCCGTAGAATTGGTCAATCAGTTCATATACAGGATCTCCCATTTACAAGAAAATCTTTTGATTCAGGATCAGGTAAAAAAGTTATCTGACCTAACCTCATTTTTTTCTAAATGGAACACCCTGTATATTTTAATATAAAAAGATATTATTTAAAATTCTCCACTCAAGAACACACCGTGGATGATATTGGTTTCCTAGACGATTTATTTTAACTTTATTACTTTAAACCACAGCAGGCCATGAAACAAAATCTAATATCCTAGAAACAACTATGTTGACACTCTAGTTGTTATTAACATTTAACGTCATATTTTTACATATTCATTTGTGAAAATGGCTTATCAACATTTTGGAAAATTCCATATGATATTCAAAGTGGAGAAAACGAAGAAATGGCGCAAAATTTATATTTTGTTCACTATCCAGAAAGACGACAACAATTTAAGGACATATTCCGACGACTGGAACATAATTTAAAAAAATATATGCCGAGATCAAAAACTTATAATAAAGAAACCAAGGAAAATGAAGAAAAGTTTAAATAAATCGCCTAAGCAACCAATATCATCCATGGTGTGTTATATATTTGAAAAGAGAATTTAAAATGCTATCGTTTTGATTAAAATATACAGGATGATCCACTTAAGAAAATGAGGTTAGGTCTGAAAACTTTTTTACCTGACCCCGTATACCTATTTTGAAAACGGCAGATTATTCAACGATCATTATAAAGAAACTTCTATATAACATATTTTTCTGTATCTCTTTTAACTAAGAAAATATAGGGCAATTTTGAAATTGTCAATTTTTTGATTTCCCCCCCGTATCTCTTAAGCGAGCGAAAATTTTCGAATTTAAATTTTACCATTTTAAGTTTGACCCAAAAATGACACCTACATTACTTTTTTGATATCACTAACGATTACGGATTTACGGATTACAAACACTATAAAAGTGTCGAAAATGGGACACCCTGTACAGTTATAAATAATTTTATAGTGCAGATTTCTAGATCTCCTATTCTTTATTTAAATATTGTTTGTATACTTTAGATAAGAAAAATGAGCTATTTCACTTGGCTAAGCTAAACGGCAAAGCGGCCACCCTGTATAATAATGTCAAGTTTTATTTAATTAAAAAACAATTTCCCAAATATATTATTTGTGATCGACAGTAAAGAAGAAGACAATTTAATTAGGTATATTATCAACTATCGAGGTGATTTTAAAGCGTAATAATAGTAAATTTACATTTTTCCTGCAAAAATGCTCCAAATATCTTATTCATCTTTGGAAAATCGTCTGTTCATTGCTATATTCAGAGAATGCATATGTAACAGGAATAGGGTTTTTGGAACTAAAAACCTCAAAACATCGGGTTAGGTATAGTTGTTGCAGAATTATACCGTTGACTCTTACTGCCATAAATAAACTACCTGATTAAACCCTATTGTATACGCCTCAACCTCTTCAAAGCTCAATAAATAGGATCAGGGCCGGCTTGAAAATGTATACCACACCATATGATTTATTTTTATAATTTAAAATAAATAGATAGGTATTTTTAGTTGTAGGTACCTATAATAAATGTAAAATAATGATAACAATTAATGATAATTAAAAATAATATAATTTAAAAGTATAACTATTAGGATAACAAGTACAATAAAAATTAATTAAATTCTAGGAAACTATTGATAATTTATTCAAAATTGAACTCTGTATCACTATCACTATCTTCAGCTAAGCCTAAACTTATAATTAAGGGTTGAACATTTGTAATCATACAATTGTAAGAATTTTCCACCTTGAGTACAGGCTGTACTGTACAGTGTACACAGTTTTTCCAGCTGTCTGCAGAAATATTTCTTACTTCGATTTTAATTAATTCTACTACAGATGCAATTTAATGTAATATTGGATTTTAATTGGTGCCATATTAGCTCAATAGGATTGAATATAGAATAGTACGGAGGAAGACGCAACACTGTATGTCCATTTTCTGTTGCAAGTTTGTCACACTCGTATTCCCTATTTATTTTAAAAGCTTGTAATAAGTACTTCTAGGAGTCCTCGTTTTTTGTAAGTTTCTTCAAAATATAAATCATTTTCAATCATAAAATTTTGAATTTCTGCTTTTGTATTATTAGACTTGGGAATGATTTTTGCTTGCCGACTAGATAACTAGCATTGTCCATTACAATTTACAATGACGCTATTTTCAGGTATATTTTTAAGGAGTGATTTTGATGGTAATCTAAAGAAGAATCTGCTATGTTTTTAGCTGAAAGCAACAGACAATTTGGAATAAACCCGTTCTCTGAACCAGCATGTAATATTGTGATTCTTTGCCTTTATTTGATGGTGCCTTGGTTTGACATTTTTTGGAAAAATGATCCCAACCTTTTCTTGGAGTGTCATGGGTATCGAACCATGTTTCGTCAAGGTAAATAAGTGGACGATTTTCTTCTCTAAATTGTTTAACAGCTGTTAAATATTTAAGTCTATATTCCCGTAAACGTTGAGATTCCATTAATGTTTGTCTTTTATCAATGCTTCGGTATTTAAAACCCATTTTACGCAATATTTTCCTAAGGTTTGAAAGGCTACAAGAGATATTTGTTTCGTCTTTAATCAGCCGCTCTTTGAGGGAAATCAAAGTGGGTACAGTTTGTGCCTCATACATTTGGTAAATCTTTCTTCTTAATAAATCCATGTCATTTTCGTCAATGCTTCTAAATGTGCCAGAATCACTCCGATTTTTTCTAGGATTAACTGGTTTAAGTACTATGTCTCTTACCGAAGATAAAGGAGTTTTTGTCAAAGTAGACGTCTCTGCTAAAGCATCCATCGAAATAAAATTTCTACTCAACAACGATTGATACACATTTTTAATTATTAGTTTGGCATCGGTAGATAAATGCTTTCTTTTAAAAATGATACTTGAAGATGCCCCCCCTATCTGCACAATTCCAAGGACGCCACATTCTACCACTAATAAGCCTAACTAAAAATTACTCGCCGGAAAACCACTAAAGATTAAAATTGTTAAAAATCACTTTGTATTTATATATGCATCAGGCATACGTATAAATTGAATTTGTATACCTGGTCCGGCTCTGCTCGAAAAGGTTTTAAAATTTGGGATTTCCTTATTTATTTTATGGTCGAAGGGATAAAGGTTTTATTGCAGTCAAAAGATCAACGGTATAATTCTGCAAATATATGTCAGATTTTCCAGGTTTGCTCGGGCTTGGGGATATGTTCCCTGGCCAATTTTGAATTCCCTCATATTCTACGACTTGCAGGTTTACTGATAAAAGTGGGAACTCTGTTCTCCCATCCGAACAAACCCGAACGACAATACACGAATAAATAGGTGTAGCGGACATACACACAAAATATCAAAATCAGGTATTTTGCGGGTATCTTAATCAATGCAGTGCACGTGCTCGAGAAAGGGCAATAAAGCATCTGCATTGGATTTTGACTGTTCGTTCGGCTGAACCTTTCTACCAGGGGTCGATAGAATAAAATCATAAAACTAAATAACTCGGTTCAGGCAAATAAGCAGCCTCTATAACCAGGGCATTTCTTTGAAAAGTATTATTGCCACTCGACGACATCCCCCAAAATAGGCAACTTAAATTTCAGTCCTGCTATTACTATCGATTACAAAATATTTCAAATTTCGGCCAGACGATACTGCCGGCTCTCTCTACCGACCGACCGCTCAAGCGATCATTTCTGCCGCCACAATCGGCGCAGGAAAACAACCTTGCATCGTAGCAGGAGCGTGCGCATTTACCACAGCGATGCCAGATTACGGAATTATTCTTTACGTCTAGGGAATTCGTGACAAACGGAAAACTTGTGCAAAAATTGACCACAACGAATAATGAAAAATATTGTCACTGACACTAATTTTCATTGTGTTAATGCCAATGGTGTTTGCTGTGTTACCTGAACTATGAGAGTTTCGTGGTTTTGCCATCGCGTTTAATTGAATAGCTTAGGATTGGCTCGCTAAAATGTATTCAAACATTTATCATGTCGGCCTCGTCACCCAACTAGTATCAAGTTATGGAAACTGTCACTGATTGACACTGCTACTATGACTTGGTAAAAACGTGGTAATTGGCACCATAGTCAATACTATAAAGTTTAAACTACTACTAAGTTAAAATTATTAGTAGAATTTACGTAACATTTACTTGGTATAGAGGTTAGTGGAAGTACAGTTACTGGAACATCAGGCTACTTATACAGGGTGTCCGGGAAAAGGAGGTCAATCCATTAACCATATATTCCTTGAGCAAAAATAATATCACTTTTATAATGTCATTTTTCATTTCAAATTGAAACTGTCAACGATATAATACGACGACAATCATTGATAGAATTCTTGAATGGTATAGCAAGTTTTTTGTATTAATAAATCCTTGAGTCTATTCTTAAAAATATTTATATTAGGAGAATTTCTTATCTCAGGACGCATTGTGGGAGTAAGTCCCATTTTGGTCGGAATTACCATACAGTCGTTACCACGAAATGATTCCCCATTTTAGTAACAACGTAGTGAAGAAAAGAAACTTATAATAGTATATTAAGATACAAGTTTCATAAGACATTATCTTAGAGCACGCGTTTAATTTAGAAAACGACCCGCGAAGCGGGGAGTTTTCTAAAGTACAAGTGCTCTAATTGTCTTATGAACCGTGTATTTTATAATACTTTTTCTATTTGGGTCTTTAAAGTCAGAAAAACTATAAAAAATATAGTATATTTTTTCCATTTTAATTAATATTTTCTTTTTGGGTTGGCAATACGTTTATAATTTAATAAAGTGTTACAAGTATTAAATATGTCATAATAAAAACAATTGAACACAACAAAGCTTCTTCCCATCCGTCATAATTAAAAATAAATATACCTATTATAAAAGTTAATAAAAATGTGTCAGGAAGAAAGTTGTACTACGTCAGAAATACGAGAAATTGCAGAAGATAATCTAGAAAAACTTTTAAAAAGAATATGCTAAACTTTGAGTTATGGTGCGAGCAGAACAAAGTTCTAAATATTGAACAAAATAATAAATAATACTATTGAACAAAATATTGTGTCGACACAGAATCCGACAGGAATAGCAATTAATGCCCAGGAAATGTCTCCAGTAACTATAAATATGTATATATAAACTAATACTACTATATTGAATTAAAAATAAAAATAGTAAAAAAAAGATGTTTCACGAAAAATGGATATAACTTAATGACTGCAGTAAAAGTACCTGCGGCCATCCCATTATTTATGACCGTTTGTTATTATTATGTCTAAAGGACCGGATTGTAATAATTATAATTAAATATAGGCACATCAGGTAGGTTAGGTTGCTTAATTTATGTTTAAATATCTTTTTGTGGTAAAATTTGTTAGTTTTTGAGGAATAGTTCAAGAATTGTCTTTTACCAAACATTCCTCAGAATAGCGTGATAGTAATGGACAATGCGAGCTATCACAGTCGCCAATTACATAAAGCTCCAAGCTTAAATAATACAAACTTGGAGATTCAGAACTACATGGCGGCGAATGATATATATTTTGAAGAAAGTTATAAAAAAAGTGATCTTCTAGAAGTTTTAAAGACATTTTGTATAAAAAAAGTATATGTTTGTGACACATTGGCAGAAGAAATTGGACATACAGTGCTACGGCTTCCACCCTATTATTGCATAATTAATCCCATAGAGCATATGTGGCACCAGTTAAAATCACTGGTTAGGTCTGAAAATATTTCTCCGACTTTAAGTTCTAGTGTTGTAGAATTAATACGAAAATGCTTTAATGATATTCCCCCAGGTAGTTGGAAAAATTCAGTCCGTCACGTAATAACTGTAGAAAATTCGTATATTAGTCTGGATCGTATAATTAATCCAATTATAATTAATTTTGATGAGGATAGCGATAGCGAAACAGAACTATCTATAGAATGACATTATAAATGTAAATAAATATGACTAGTAATATTTTTTAAAAATGTTATTTCATTTGATTACATTAATATAATCATCTCATTACTTGTCTTCCTTAGTCCGTCCCTTCATACTTAACTTGTTTATTGCCAAGCTCTTGTCGACACAATGGGACCGACCCAGGAAATCATCGAGTCGTATCCAAATTTCGTGAAACGTACTGTACTTTATTGAATGAAACTATAGAAATAGAGCATAAACTGGAAGATATTTCTATTATTTTTGGGTTATGTTGTTTTATAGTTGTGACTAGAAATTAGTTGACAGACACCGTCAGTATGTTATATACTTCCGAGTACCTATAGGTATTTCAGATAAATATCTAGTAAAAATGATCTATTTGCAAGGTTAAAGGTTAGTATTTTAAAGTTTTCTATAAAAAATTTCTACCGAATCCAAAATGCCTAGAAAACTAATTTCAACGAAATCGAAGTAAGCCAAAAATTCGAACCCTACTTGCTGCCAACATAAAAAAAATAAAATTTCAGTTCCATAAAGTGGCAGGTTATTCAATGTTTTTGCATTTCATAATGTAGCCATTATGAAACCCAAATAGAAAAAGATCTTTATTAGCGGCGACTAAAATTGCTAGTTGGGCAAGAAGTTGTAATGAACCTTTGCCATAAAATGTACAGGGTACCCGATCGGTAAACCGACGCGCACTCGGCGTCATAAAAAAAATAGACAGAAATGTGAAGGAAGGATATTTCGCAGGGATTTTGCTCCGACCGAAGCGACAACGTCGCATTCGCACACTTCCACCGACTGCTCGATCAGTCGGCCCGATTCGCCGCGCTCCGCCGCTCAGTAGCGCCACAGTCGTGTCAGTTCAAACATGGCGACCGCCGACCAGACGAGCCAACCAATCCCCACCGACCAAAAAGGCATTCCCAAGTCGAAAAGGAAACTCCAGAAGCATTTACGCAGCGCCGGATTGGCCTACGTGTCCAGGACGGGGAAAATAATACCAGCCAAAAAAGTCGCAGGTAGGTTTTAAGGTTAAACAAGTGAAAAAGTGGTGTGCAATAAAAATCTAGTGCCCTAGTCGCGACGTCATCCGCTCGCTGATTCACGGCGCGTCGCGATGTGCCCAATTGTTTTTGCCACGTAGCGTCGCAGAGTGCCTCGCAAACAACCGATGTTCTCCCTTAAAACAATCGGGGAATATAAATATAAACAAAACAAGGAACTAATAACCTCACATTTGCTGGCTGTGCACTTGTAGCACAGTTTCCGAAAGAAAAACGCTGTTGCGACCTTAGTATGTAGGTCAGAAGGTCAGTACGGCCTTGTGCGCTCAAAACGGCACGTGGAGAGTTTTTAAAACAGGTTTTGCGACGTCATTTCGACATTTTTTCCAGTTAAAGAAAAACACAATTATACATAAATCGTGTTTCGATGGAATTTAAATCTTAGCGCGCTCTGGAAACGAATGAATGAATTTAGTTTTGAATATCTACGGTGGCGCGGGATTTTCTTTTGTTTTATTTTACTCTTCTTCGTCGGGCGCGTGGCCTACTGTCAGGTTGCGTCAGCTGATCGGGAGCGGAGCTACACGGTGGGCCCGAAATATGTGGAACGTTATTTTTACCGGAGAAAGAGTTTTTTGTTGCGTTTGCTTTTGACTTGTGCAGAATAAACGCCACCCATTCACTAATATTACTGCTGGATTTATTTATTTGGGTTTAGGTATATATTTTCGTCTTTTTTTATTTATTTATTTTTAAGTTTTGGTTCGTTTCTATACTTAAGTGGTAATTATTGTATAATACTTGGGAATGTCAAGGTAGTTTAAAGTTGTTTTCTAGGTTGTTTAGTTCTTTTTCCCGGAAAAGAGTAGCTGCGTTGAAAAAATTGGTCAAGTGTGACTCGGGGTCGCGTGATAAATGCCCCATACTGATTTTGGGAATAAAATGGGGACTTCGCCTGTGGTGACAAGTTATCTTATCTTCTCTATGATTAGTTTTTATAAAATAGTATGAAAAACATTTACAAAAATTGACTACCGAGTAATATTCTACAGAGTAGAAACGAAAGTCGTATCCCACCCTGCCCATTTGGATCAGGTTGTACCAAATTTGGCACACAAATATTAACAGTAAATAAACATTTTTTTTTGCATTCCGTGATATTTGGTCAACTACGTATTTGGTGCCCAAGTACCGACCTATTACAAAAATATGAAAGCCGAAAAAATATCAAGGCCTTCTTGTAACGATGACTAGTTAGGCGATTGTTTTGCATTTGTTTGGGCTAAAGGCGACTTTTCGTAGTCGTGGCGGACTATCAAGGCCTCAAGGAGATATTTCGAAACAATTACGACGCACTTGCGAGGCTTTAGCCGCTGTTTGGTCGTTTTCGCACGACTTATTGTCGGCGCGGAATCGATTTGTGGTTTTTTTCGGAAATTAATTTTGGCTGCCGTACTAGAGTAATGTTGGAAACTTTTATGAAAATTTTCCATACGGTTTTGGATATTTTTATGTGGTAAAAATAAATTCCTGGAAGGTAGAGATTTTTTTTTTGCCATGCCTTTTTGCATTTGAAGAATCCGAGCCTATTCGATACAGGGTGATAAAGAATTTTGCCGATATACCGTGCGTCTACTTGCTTGAGTTGCTTTTTTATTATTAATTTTACGGAAAAAATGTACTCTTTATAAAAAGTTCTGCTCCATGAGAAAATGATATTAAAACATTCAATTTTCAGGTAGCTTGTACAGGGTGAGTCAACGATAGAGTAAAGTTAATTTTCTCCTTTATGTTAAGAATTAGATAAAAACTTGAAATACAAAAGTTGTAGAGATTATTAAGGTGCACATTCTAAAATTATATTCGAGTATACAGGGTGGCCCACAAAGAAGTGGTGAATATAACTTACTTTTTTTTAAATGGAACATCTTGTATTTCTTTCAATTTTTGGATTATGCATAAGATTCTGAATATTTTTCATATATAATGTTATATATCTAAATCTTATAGTTTTCCCAATATTTCCATTTTTTCAGAAAATGTCAGTTTCAGCGTTGGATTTAATTGTTAATACCTACACTACCTCTGCAAATTAAAATTTCATATTTGGTGTGGACATTATATGGAGTTAAGGCAACTAAATTATGGAAACAAATTTATCTCTCTTTTTACAGGGTGTTCAAAATAAATTAAACCCAAAAATCTCGTTTTTTTTTAAATGGTATGTTAATTTCCGATATTTATATAATATCATCGTACTTAGTTGCAATGAAAAAACAAAAGGTGACAAGACTTTGACACAAGTACTTAATACTGAAATACCTAGAAACGTTTGTTATTCGATGTAAGAAGTGTTCAGGAAGAAATTAAATATGGATTTCCCTAAAAATGAGCTGATTGACATGATTTACACACTTGGAGTCAGAAAAAAATTGGAATATAGAATACGAAATGCTTGCAGGACAGTATCACCATTTATGCTAAGGAGAGTACAGCAAAACTTACTAAAACATTAACATTGAACATTTATTACGACACAATTAAAAAATGAGAAAAATATTAGTTGTAAATATTCTTTTCCACAAGTTTGTTGTTACTTATTTCCATTTCCATTTTATTATATGATATGTTTTGAAAATTTACCTCGTTTGATTTTGTCCTGGGGACTCCACAGGTTTTTTTGTTTTTTTCATTGCAACTAGGATGTTATAATATAAATATAGGAAATTAACATTGAAAAATAGAGAAAAATTAAAATATGTCGAAATGTATTAAAAATAAACATATGATATATTAAATAAAAGTTAAAGAGAATTACGTATTCTATCAGAAAGAAATAAAATATACAGGGTGTACCATTTAAAAATACCGAAATTGTGTTTGATTAAAGTTACTGAAATTCGAAAATTTATTTTGAACACCCTGTAAAAGTGAGGTAAATTTGTTTACATAGTTTATTTGCCTTAACTCCATATAATGTCCATACCAAATATGAACTTTTAATTTGCGAAGGTAGTGTAGATATTAACAATTAAATCTAACGCTAAAAACTGAAATTTTTTTGAAAAAATGGAAATATAAGAAAAACTATAAGATTTAGTTATATAACATTATATATAAAAAATATTCAGAATCTTATGCATAATCCAAAAATTGATAGAAATACTGGATGTTCCATTTAAAAAAACGTAAGTTATCTTCTTCTTCTTTGTGGGCCACCCTGTATACTCCAATATAATTTTAAAATGTGCACCTTAATGAGCTCTACAACTTTTGTATTTCAAGTTTTTATCTAATTCTTAACATATAGGAGAAAATGAACTTTACTCTATCGTTGACTCACCCTATACAAGGTAGTCAAAAAGTAAAAAAAATAAAAATGATTTTGTTTTAAAGTGAGATTTGATCATAAAGTGGTTGTTAGATTAGAAGACAATTTTATTCACAACCTCCTATTTATATAGAAGTTTTTGGCAACTCGTAGTTACACAGGAATTTTTTTGAAAAGTAATTAAAATCCGAACAAACAATAACAATGATAGGTAGGTAAAGAAACTCCTAATCTGCTCCATTAGTTTAATGACAAAATCAAAAACCATACATGTTTCAAAGGTTTAAACCTTCATCTTCAGTGGAAAATACAAGGACATTAGAATTAACGTTTTCGTTTAAAAAAAAATTTAATAAAATAAAATAAATAGAATGCATTATTTAATTTTGAACTTGATGTAAGTAAGATTTTATCATTTTGTAAAAATGTAGCATCTTGGCAGGTGGTCCCAAGAATGAAATGCTTTCATCTTGGGACCACCTGCCAAGATGCTACATTTGACAAAATGATTTAAAAAAAAATAAAAAAGTTCAAAATTAAATAATGCATTCTATTTATTTTATTTAATTTAATTTATTTTTTTTAAAGAAAACGTTAATTTTTATAATTTATAAAGGGATTTTTTTTCTTTTTCCTGCTTTGCTTAGTTTAAACAATGTCATGAGTTTCTTCTAATGTCCTTGTATTTTCCACTGAAGATGAAGGTTTAAACCTTCGAAACATGTATGGTTTTTGATTTTGTCATTAAACTAGTGGAGCAGATAAGGAGTTCCTTTACCTACCTATAACTTCACTCCACTTCGAGATGGATACATTTAGAACAATTTAAAAGAATTGAAAATCATATTGCTAAAATTATATTTTAAAAACCCCAGAATGTATCCTACTAATTTGTTATATTCTAATGAAATAAATAAATTGCAAAGTTTATACAATATAACTGCTTGCAACCAATTTGTCAAACCGGAATATATGATATTTCTCGTGTTAAATTGATGGGTTGGGGGAGGGGGTCATGTTGTCATGGGTCAGTTTCTTGTAAAAATAAATATTTAGCTTACTTAGAAAGTAAATCCAGGACGCGATTAAGGAATCCAGGGCACAGACACTTTCAGTTCTTTTTTCTATAGGAAAAACTTTATGCTCATCACGTGTCCTGATGATAGTGTGGGAGTGCATAATAAGCTTATCACTAAACCCCAACACTAACGCATAATTACACTTTACAATAACACACATAGAACAAGAGCACTTAATCATCTCGCAATAGAAATAATAAAAACGGTAATTTCTATGGGCCATTAACCCCTTACTAAAGATAAAATGAAACAATTATGTTAACAATTGACAGGAACTACCCTCTGAAATAATGGTTTAGTCTGTCTCCCGACCAGTCGTGTCAAACTTTCTTTCCGAGAAATCTCCGCTCGCGTGGTTGCCATTTCCGAGACTATAATTATACAGGAAAGTAATATTATAAGGAAATTCGGCAATTTATGATAGTCGCGTATAAAACATCGAAAGCGGCAACGCTGTATTTTTAAATATTAACCCGATGTCCACAATCAGCTATTTAAAGAAGCCGATATCGATGAGAGAAACAACGTGTTATTTGTTTTTAAAATTTTTAGATGTTAAATACATTATTTCCCAGACCGCTTAGACAATAAGGGCGTATTTTTGTCTACACAATTGCACTTTAAAATACTAATTCAGATTGAATGGTACTTAGACGTGTTATGTGATTTTATTGTGCCGGTTTGTTTTTGTTCAAGTTACCTAGGTACTTGGTGTTTTTTATAAATTAAGTTGGTGTTAAATAAGTTCGAAGAGCTAAATAAAATTGCATTTTTTTTTTCTAAAGGGTAAGCGGCATTTATAAACTTTTAAGTTGTCCAGATCTGACGGGTGTCGTTCGAATTGAACAAATGAGAACATACCTGACCATTTCTAACCTCCGCGGCGGTTCGTTCGAGTCAGTTCAAGTTTATAAATCAGAGTTTGTTTCCTAGCGAACTGAACTGAACGTAAAAGTTTATAATAATGTACCCTGAAAAATAAACAACAATCTGTCAAACGGTTATTGACTTTCTAAAGAGTTTACCCTGAAGATATGACAACACTGTTGACATATGTTGCTTTGTTTACCTTCCTGACAGGGACAGCACGTGGTCATTTTTGGTTTGCCATAAGGTCATGTACAGGGCATATTAAATTAAAGCGCCATTTTTGGATATTTTTCTTCAATTTGTTTTCATCTCAGGAATTGCCGGTTTAAATATAATACGTCATTTCCATAACACCCTGTAGAAAGAGCTTCAAAGCGGCATTTTCATCTATACAGGGTGATTCACGACGAGCGTGCATTAGAACTTTATGGAGAACTACTGAATATATGTTCCTGAAACTTTGGGAATTTGGGTTTATCGATATGTTCTCTTTAACTAAAATATTGACATGTTTCTGTCATTTCCGGTTATACCGGAAGTATCTGCTAACTTTCGTTTTTTAAATACAACATGGTAATTTTTATTACATTTTTCGATTAAGCATTAAATACTAAGCACATTTTATAGAAAAATTTTTTGTCAGACTCTATTAGTTTTTGAGATATCTGGACTTTTGTAATTATTTGGCAAATGCATGACGATGAAATAATCCATATAATTTTTTTACCTTAGCTCTTGGACTAAAAATTTTTTCTCACCGAATAGCTAGAAGATCATCAAGTCTCAAAAACATTTCAAATTCGACATAAAATGTACAGGGTGGTCACAATTCAAGCCTAATTGTGAAATAATTCAACCATTAAAATCTTTCTTTCTAAGGTAAAAAAATTATATGGATTATTTCATCGTCATGCATTTGCCAAATAATTACAAAAAGTCCAGATATCTCAAAAACTAATAGAGTCTGACAAAAACATTTTCTATAAAATATGCTTCGTATTCAATGCTTAATCGAAAAATGTAATAAAAATTACCATGTTGTATTTAAAAAACGAAAGTTGGCAGATACTTCCGGTATAACCGGAAATGACATATATTCAGTAGTTCTCCATAAAGTTCTAATGCACGCTCGTCGTGAATCACCCTGTATTTAGAAATACTATATAGTCTATAGTGAGATCAATTTCACATTTTTTTGGCCACTCTGTGCAATATTTCGCATATTCGACTATGGCCAAGGAGATTTTCAACCGAGCAAAACTTTTTAGCGAGAGTGACTTTTTTCGATAATATGAAGGATTTCCCCGCTGCATGAAACAATCGGCCGTCAATTTTACGGAGTCAATTAATTGCCGCGCGCGCGATGCGAAAAGTCGCTATTTATTAGAAAAGGCGATAATAATAATAATAATATGGAAACATGACGGTGCGTTGCGGTGACGTCAGCGGTGGTTTGAGGGCCGATCGCGCGGAATTTTTGTTTTTTATCGCGCCATCGCGGTCTTGCGGCGACGACGACGCAGTTGCGGCTATTAAATTTTATGGCGGCCATATTGCGTTTATCTATTGTTTCTAGTAAAAATGTCAATATAGAATCGTTAATCGATAATATTGATATTGTCCTTTTAAAGCAAGGAAAACGCTCGCTCAGGTCTAATAAACATAAAACGACTGGCATCCCTAATCCTGTGGTTGTTATTTTCTGATTTTTACATCTTTTTTGATTTGGACTTTATTAGAAATTGCTATCTATGATTTTTATTTAAAAGGCAAGAAAGAAAAAAAAACTAATGATTCAACGATTGTTGTAATATAATTACGATTAATGGCCCAAGTAACCGTATGATTACGATTATACAGGGTGTTCATTTGAAAACTTCCCACCACGGATTTATCGAAAACCACTGATTAAAAGAAAAAACGCCGAGACACGTCAAAAGATTTGCCAAAGGGGACAACTTTTTAACCAAAAACTACTTCACCCCCATTTACCCTCTGGCCCCCGGGGTCATCCCCTTAAAAATTTTAAATGACAAGGGGTAGCAAGTAATAGCTTGTTTGAAAGGTCTTTCAAACCGCTTTATTTTGACGTTTGATTTTTTAAAATCGGTCGATTCGTTTTCGAGAAAATTAGAAAAATCTTTATTTTTTATGTCAATAAGTGTTCAAAATGTTGCCCGTTATTGGCCAAACAATGATATAGGCGATTTTCAAATTCCTGACGGACATTTTCAAAAACATGTTGTGGGAGATCATGTCGGCTTTCGGTGATACGTTGACGAAGTTCATCCAAACTGTTAGGTTGGGGAGTGAACACAATAGTTTTCAAATGGCCCCATAGAAAAAAGTCTAATGGCGTCAAGTCAGCAGATCTAGCAGGCCATTCTATTGGCCCTCTTCGCCCTATCCATTTATCTGGAAACTCGTCGTCTAGCCATTGCCGAACCGGAAGAACATAGTGAGGAGGAGCGCCGTCTTGCTGGAAATATATTTCAGCCTCGTCAAGTATAGGGTTTCCATCGTCTTCGATTTGGTTTTCAATGGTTTCAGTGATAAGCGGATTGATGGTATTTTCCAACATATCTAAATAAATGCCTCCATTTAAATTCCCATTAATAAACAATGGCCCAATCACTTTGTTTCCTAAAATGCCTGCCCATACATTAATGTTTTGGGGGTACTGAGTATGCCCTTCTACAAAAGCATGAGGATTTTCATTGCTCCAATACCTGCAGTTATGCTTATTAACAAATCCATTTAGATAAAATGTGCATTCGTCACTGAAGCAGATATTCTTTACATGAATGGTATTATCATTAATCGATGCAGTCATTTGTTCACAAAACTCAACTCGCCTATCGAAATCATCTTCGGTTAACTCTTGCAATATTTTCATTTTGAATGGATGAAATTTATGTAATTTAGTAACTGTGTGTACAGAGCCTAATGAAATACCAGTCGCATCAACAATTTTGCGTAATGAAGTATTAGGATTTATGGCAAAATGACCCAAAACTTCAACTTGAGCGGCTTCGTCCAAAACTCTACGATGGTTACGTTTTTTATTTGCAACAGATCCAGTTTGAGTAAATTTAGTAACAAGGTCCAAAACATACCTATGCGAAGTTATCTTTTCCGGATGTCTGGCGTTAAATGTAACGGCAGTTTGCCGAGCACATTGATTTTGGGCACCATAAATTAGAATCATTTCCACTCTTTCCGCTAGTGTGTAAACCACCCATGGATGTAAAATCTGAATCAATAAATTAATTTTCACTATCCCAAGGTTGTCACAAACGTAACTGACAGCAAATTAAATTGTTTCTTTCCCTTTGCAACAATAAAAAACTAAACAGGTATAAAAAACTAAACAGGTATAAGAATAAAATCAGTTCGCCCATGTTATCTGGGTTGATAAAAAGAAGGCGGTAAAAATTTTTCTAATTTTCTCGAAAACGAATCGACCGATTTTAAAAAAATCAAACGTCCAAATTAAGCACTTTGAAAGACCTTTCAAACAAGCTATTACTTGCTACCCCTTGTCATTTAAAATTTTTAAAGGGATGACCCCGGGGGTCAGAGGGTAAAAGGGGGTGAAGTAGTTTTTGGTTAAAAAGTTGTCCCCTTTGGCAAATCTTTTGACGTGTCTCGGCGTTTTTTCTTTTAATCAGTGGTTTTCGATAAATCCGTGGTGGGAAGTTTTCAAATGTGAATTTTTATTTAGAGTGGAACTGTGCTGTTTTTTTATATTATAAGATAGGGAGGGCCTCTATGAAGATCTCCTTAATGGTAACAGATACAAATTCGATTAAATAGGGGAAAAGTATCGCAATCAACGCACGAACAATACAATACAATACAAAGTTTTGGTAAGATTTGAAAGTTTTGAGTTATTTACGAAAAACTGAAATTTTGAACTTTTAATTTAATTTCTTTTCGACGTTAATGTTAAAGTTAGAGCAAAACGGACAAAACATTCTCACAGCAACTTTTAGTGAACTCTAAGAATATATAACAAATTTTTTATGCGGACGTTTCGTTTTCAAGCAATCATCATCAACTTAATTTTTTCTAATACGGCCCTGATTTTATAAGGTCCAATTTTTAGACCTTTTTTAATCTAAATTCAATGATGTACCACACATTATCGTTTAATTACGTTTCGAGTCTTTTTAATCATCTTCATGGAATTTTCATAATTTTGTAAAAACAGTTCAATGCAGTAGGTACTAAAAAGAACATTTTTATACAAGGAGGCACAAAAAGTTATGACCTAATAAATGTGCAAAAAATGCCGCAGGCAGCGCCCCCTACATTGTACATTAAAATTTCACCAAAAAATCAGTTTATCATCCTAAAAAAACCATAATTGCCAAATTTTGTAAATCTTGCAAAGTTATTAGAGAAAAACAAAAAAGTTTTAACTTTAACACCCTGTATGTCAGTTAATATCAACTATAGGTAAGTAAATTAAATCCTAATATTTTTACGTAAGGAGTCTGTGGTTTTTCCATGTCCCATTACTTAGCGGACACCCTGTATAGTACAGTTATTGAAGTCTTTCAAAGCGTAAGGCCACAAATGCTAATGAATGTTTTAAATTCTGCAATTTTAAGATGCTAAAATGGAAGCAATTTCTGAAAACTAAAAATCAGGATACCATCCCAAGACACAAGTGTACACTTTACTAAAAATTCACCAAGATCGGACAGCGATTAAAAAAGTTACAGCAGGAATTGTGATTAAAATTGAAAAACTGCAGTACTTTATTTAAAAATTTGTATCTTCTTTTGAAAAGGAGATAATGACGTGAACCAAAAAATATTGGGTTAAGAAAAGGTCACACTTCAAAACAAAACACAATCTAGCTATGTTCTACCGCTCAATTTTTCCACAGGGCGTTAAGAAATTAAGGGTAAAAAAGTAACTTTTGTTTCTGCCTGCATAATGATCAAGACATCGGTATTTCTTGAAAATTAAAATTCAGGATATCATCCCACGACACAAGTGTATACTTTGCTAAAAATTTCACCAAGATCGGACAACAATTAAACAAGTTACATGACTATAAAAAAGACTAACATTATCTTTGTACCGGATTTCCTATCGGGAAACGTAGTTTGTTAACGGCAAAGGATTTTTAAATCGATCTAAATCATAAAAAGAGCATGTTAAAGATTAAAAAAGTGTAATAAATTTATTTTTTTGTAATATAAAGAATCGTATTGATATGGACGATTACTATTAATCGTATAAATCCCTAAACACATAATTTTATGATTATTCTTAGAGATTCACATTAATTAATTAAAAAAATTTTAAAAAAATTTCCTATGAATATAAACCTAACCAACCGGATTTCTAGAAACCTACAAACACTATCCATTAAAACCAAATCATTTCGTTTTGTAACCGTTCGGCCAAATTTGAAATTTTAATGACCTTTTGGCGCTATTTAACGATGTTATTTATTGTACATTGTTTGACTTTAAGGTAATATTTATGGGCGCCTAAGACATTTTTAATGTCCTTTTAAGCGGTAAGAATGGTTTTTCGTAACCGTGGATACATGTCAACAATAGTAAGGGTTTTGAGTTTCTTGCATAATTTGGAAGACATTACAAAAATAAACTGGTCAAAAGAAAGATCGCTAAATGTGTTTTTACCCTCAGTTTCAAACTCTACAGGGTGAGAAAATGTGATAAGGTACTAGAATTTCATTTAAACTTCGCCTCGCCTCCTCTTCGGAGATATGAGCTCCCAAAAAGCTCCAATAGAATCAAGTTTTTCACACATAATTATTGAACCACCTGGTATATTTACTTTTTTTTTATATGATGTAAGACCCTTCAAATTAATATCCAAGAAAGTGTTGTGATTTACCCACAGCTGCAGGGCCGGACTAGCTGTAACACTCCTGGCCCTTTTTTTTAACGCCCTGTATGATAAGTACTTTGGACAACGGTCTTTAACTATTGACTAAAAATTAAGTACTCTTCATTCAAGTCGCTAATCCTAACCGTTTTCGAGAAAACGTCATTTTATTTACCCTGAGTCCCCTAACTGCTCATGGGCTAAATATGAAAAAGCGGAATCTTGAAGGTTTATTGCTTTTCTGGGTTTTTTTGAGATCGAATTCTAAAGTAAATTGCCCTTTTCCATTGCCACTTTTTCCGCTCTATCCAACAGCGTTAATTGTTTTGTAATCCGACGAGTCGTCTTCGACGGTCCTGTTTTTCTGATATTGGAATTTGATAGCTTTTTCTCTTCCAAATGCAACGATGTATGACACATTGTGGTTTAATGACGTTTCGAGGGGTTTTGAACAATATCAGAAAATTTTGGGATACCTGTCCTGTATGGGGTCCTGTATTTCTCCTAATTTTATAAATAATATCTCATAAGTAAGCTCTAAATTGTTACTTATGTTGGACTAGTTCAATAAATAACAAATAATTTAATAATAAACCACAAATAAGAAACATTATTTCAAACTTCTGTTGATTCGGGATTTAAAAGAAAAGTAGGCGCTTGAAACAAAAAAATTAAGATGGTAACGCGTAATTTGTTTCACTTGACATTCCCATTGTGATCGTTTGAGAGCGTTTTAAGAGGTTTACTATTTTCCAGAAAATATGGAACATCAATTTACAAATGCTGAAAAGTTTGATATTCTATCGCATATTGTATTTTATCTGAAAAAAACTGTTATGTGGCAGTTAGAAAATGTCATTTGTGCTTAGAGAATAACGGAAATCATTTTGAACACCTGATTATGTAGTCCCTTACTTTTTTCGTTGTTCGTTTTATTACTGTTTTGGAATGATTTTTGTTCACTTATTTGTGGATTATTATTAAATTATTTGTTATTTATTGAACTAGTCCAACATAAGTAAAATGTAGAGCTTACTTATGAGATATTATTTATAAAATTAGGAGAAACGCAGGACCGTATCCCAAGATATTCTGATGTTGTTCAAAAAACCTTCGAAACGTCATTAAACCACAATGTGTCATACATCCGTTGCATTCGGAAGAAAAAAAGCTCTCAAATTCCAATATCAGGAAAACAGGACCGTAATTAAAGAAAGTTTATTAATGGCCCTTTGAAGGCGACTCGTCGGATTACAAAATAATTAACGCTGTTAGATAGAGCGGAAAAAGTGGCAATGCAAAAGTGCAATTTACTTTAGAATCCGATCTCAAAAGACCCAGGAAAACAATAAAACGATTTTTTAGAATTTCGTTTTTTTCCGGATATCTTCGGAACTACTAGGAATTTTAAAACTTTCTAAACGGCATATTATTAGGCACGTAAATGCCCAACTTTACCTCCATTTAACCGAGTTCGTATCTCTTACGGTTTCCGAGAACCCCCTCCCCCTCCTTATCTTGGACACGTTGTATTAAAAGAAAAAGTCATTTTCTAGTCCTCGGCCTACTTAGAGACGCTGTTTAAAAATGCTTTGGACCAATGAGCGTTTTATCACTTGTAAGGAAGATGAAAATTTTATCAAAATAATTTTGTGTAATTGGTCTAAATGAAACAATTTGATTGGTCGAAACAGTAAATTTGACAGGTGATGGAAATAATCAATAATAAACCACGAGTAGTAATGTTTAGAGTACAAATGTGGCATATTACTTCCACTTTCTGATTTCGAAATTAACAAAAACTTCGCATTAAACAAAAAACTGTCAAACTGACAGAAAGTACCCGTCTTATGTAACAGACATAGGAAAATCATAATGTGACGTCAAAACGGTAAAAACTGCAAGTCTTAGAGGATTGAGGTCATTGGCGTAACTAGAATGATTTTTTAGAGGGGGCCTGGCCCCTAGTCTAGTAAGATTTTAATGGCAAGTGTCACTTTGACGTATGTATAGTTTCGAACTTCGGAAATACTGGGGTGGGCACCAGAGCAATCTGGGGTGGGCATAGCCCACCTTGCTCCCTCCCTAGTTACGCCAATGATTGGGGTCAAATTTACCCCCTGGTTCGCAAGCCCCTGGTTAAAGTTAACATTGTCCAATCGGCTCAAATAGACGAACGTACTAACAGTAACTTATCTCCCGAAATTAGTTGCGGTAGTTCCGGAGCCGGCCGGCCGGTTCCGGAGCATCTTCAAAGGATTCCTCTAGCTCCCTGAGGAAGCGTTTCCCGCGACTTTATTTTTTAAGACCCATATGTTCTCTAAATTTTCCGAAATTTTCAAATCTTTACCTCCATTAATTACAAAGTAAGGTCAAATTACCTCAATTTTATCTTAGAAACGGTTGGAGATGGGCATAGGAAATTGTTAACAAAGTAACTTGGATTTTTTCACAGAATCGAAAAATGCCAAAATATACAAGATATGCTATTTAAAATAACAATGTTAAGCTTAACATCCGCTATAACCGGAAGTGGTAGATACGTCAACATGCCTTCATTAAAAACATTGGCATAAAATATAGCAAGGACCAATATTTCAAACAAATATCTCTTAGTTCCCGAGATTTTTGAACAACAAGCCAGTCATCGTGAATGACAAACTATTTTTCCTCTGGATGTAATATACACATCGATAAAAAAAAGGTTAGAGGTAGTTGAAATACCAAATTGCATCATTTTTCCTAAAATAGTCGAGAACTATTACGAAATTTAGCAGAACCGAGGGGCCTTAGGCAGGAGAATTTGCTTTAAAAATCACGAACAAAATAAATTTTCAAGGTTTCTAATTAAAATCTGTTGAATACCCATTCTAGTACCGACGCGACGGCGGCGTAGGTACTGCCATCGTACCACGTGAATAAAAACTACAGGAAAAACCCGCAAAGTGATATAATGCCCATAGGAAATAAAAACGCGGTCAAGTGCGAGCCGGGATAAGTCTCCTCGCAATAAGGAAAGTATTGTGATCGAGAAAGCATTGTCTGTCGGCTTAAAAACTGAAATACTACTCGATGGGGAAGGGATCAATGTTTTTATGTGAATTTTTATTCTTCATTTAAAAATGGTTGTTGATGACATTTTTAAATACATCGTTTTCATAGCACACTTGAAAAAATAGAATTTTCGGAATAAATTTGATTTTTTGAGAAAACGCTTTGATATAGGTATAGGACAGTAAATACTATTTATAAAGAACAACTATTTTGTCATCAAGTTAGATAAAAATATACAGGGTGTTCCATTTAAATTAAGAAAGTTTTTCTGGTTGAATTATGTCACAGTGAAGCTTGAACTGTGACCAACCTGTACATTTTTTGACAAGTTTGAAATATTTTTGAGACTTGTTCTAGCTATTCGGTAAGGAATTTTTTTTAGTCCAAGAGCTAAGGTAAAAAAATTATGTGGAAAATTACACTCATGCATTAAGCTAGAGGTGTTGTTTTCGATTGATTACATCGAAAACAACCTCTCTAGCTATTGAACGCAAAACCATAGTAACCTTCTTACAACGCCATTATTGGAATAATATGTCAGTCTGACATTCTCATTGTTCCGAGTTTAATTTAAAAAATGTCACGTTTTGAAAAGAAATCAATCGAAGTTATTCAAGAAAAGATCGCACAGAGTGTCCCAAAAAACACTAAAAATAGCAAGCAATATGTCTGGCGTCAATTTATGATGTTTTGTGAAGATAGAAGGTATGTTTTTAGAAAGGAGACTTAGAATAAAAAGCTTGCGGACATAGTTCAAGACTGGGCTTATAACATGAAAATACAAAATGGCGAGGAATACAAAGATATAAATGCCGAACCTAGTTGCTCGAAAATGTCGAAACCAACCTCAAGAGATTCTAATATTAATTATTACAACTGCGTTATTAATAATTATTAAAGTAAAATTTATAATACATTACAATAGGGCGTATCGATAAACCAAAATCCCCAAAGTTTCGGAAACTTATGTTCAGTAGTTCTCCATAAAGTTCTAATGCAAGCTCGTCGTGAATCACCCTGTATAAGACAACGGCAAAAATTGCACTTTCATGCATTTCCTTATCAATTGATAATTTGTTTAAGCGATGATGCCCCAATGTCTTATCTTTGAAACATCAAAATGTCGCCCATATTAGGAGATAAAACGTTTTTGCGTATTTACTTAATTTAAAATTAATTCTACGCTAAGGATCTGGGGGGAAAATATATGTCCACATACAATAACTCCGTTACTATTTCAAATACATGAAAACTGTTATCATAAAAGGTGTAAGGCAATAAGTGAGCTATAAAGAACAAATATTTTGGACTCAATAGGGTGGCCCAAAAAGGACAGAACAAGAAAAAAATAATATTTTTTTTAAAATTGAACACCCTGTATATTTTTACATTTTTAAATCCCCCTCGAAATTCCGCGTATCGGGGCAAAGTTTCTATCAAGTTACTTAAAATCATAATTTTTTTGAAGAAAACACTTTCATCTTAAAATTTTAAATATAATTGAATTAACTAAGACATTCCAAACATTCTCGAGAATATGAAAGACAAAGACTGATTGAAGACTGTAAATCCTCGGAGCATTTCGTATTTTGTACAGGGTGTTCTCTACGAACGTGTCAACATGTCACATTTAAAAATTAATTTACTCTGTTTTTTCAAATGGGATTTTTATTGTAATATCTTATCTAGTAGAGTTTCCTTGCCCTCTACATCTTTTGTTAAGAGGCTTATAGACTTATTTTTACTCATTTTGGCGTATTGTGGATATTTTTGCTATTTTCATGTAGAATTAACCAGGATAATCAGAGAAAATGTCCACATGGAAAGGACAGCTTTGTAACACCAGGTATAACATTAAAGGTACATTTTTAACCAAAACAATTAAGAAAAAAAACTACAATTAGAAAAAAAATCCATTAAAACGACCGAAAAATTTCGAAAATACCTAACATAAAAGTTGAGGCCAATAAGTCGCGGAAGAAACTTCCTGTAGCTCGGACGTCCCAGATACACCCTAGGATAGAGATGGGACATACCGTCAACCGCTTGTCGCGGAATGTACCGTCGCGCTACACAAAAATACCGCGACAAAATACCGCTACTAAAAATAGCGTCAGGAAGAAAAAATATGTACCTTGAAGGAAAACACATACTTAAGAGTATTTATCAGTGGACCGCGTGGTCCGATTTCGCCGCGGAACAGCATAACTCATTGTTATTGAACAATGAAACAACATCGCCATTGCAAGGCACGACGGGCCAGCGCGCTGGCCGGCTGTATCGAGGGAGTAAGAGATTTATTCTTCTGCATTTGATCAACCGAAGCGTTGCCAAATCACTTTAGATAGTTGCGATTTTACATATTTTTTCTGAAAACCTCGATGTAACATTTATTGCATTAAAACTAAACTATGCAATTAATTGAGATTATCGATAGTGCATGCAATACTTTCAAAAATGACTGTATAGCCATATTTTTTCAATTTAAACGTTATTTACCGTTTTAAATTAATATAAAAAATTATTTTCGAGAAATTCAAGATAATATAGTCATGTATAACCATATCTCGAAGCTAAATTTAAAATATTTTAACATTTTCTATCCAATAGTTTTCTTGTAGTTTGTCACACCGTTTTACCTTAATGAGGATCAATGATAAGTGCTCTTAACGGCGTTCTTCACACTGAATGACCTTTCTTTAGAAGTTCCTATTCAATATACCTTGAAGGAAAATACCGTTAGTACCAAAAAATACCCACTACTATTGACCAGTGCGCCCGAACGACTTTTTTTTAGAACTTCCTATCGAAAATATAAAATACCAATGTCCTTATGTAAACCTACCCATAAAAAATATACTTATATAGTTGTTGCAGAATTATACCGTTGACTCTTACTGCCATAAATAAACTACCTGATTAAACCCTATTGTATACGCCTGAACCTCTTCAAAGCTCAATAAATGGGATCAGGGTCGGCTTGAAAATGTATACCAGATCACATGATTTATTTTTATAATTTAAAATAAATAGATAAGTACAATAAAAATTAATATAATTAGTATATTTTTAAGGAGTGTATGTTTAAACCAATCTTCAAAAAGTTGTGCGTCGGTATCTTGATGGAAATCTAAAGAAGATTCTGCTATGTTTTTAGCTGAAAGCAACAGACAATTTGGAACAAACCCATTCTCTGAACCAGCATGTAATATTGTGATTCTTTTGCCTTTATTTGATGTGCCTTGGTTTGACATTTTTTGGAAGAATCATCCCAACCTTTTCTTGGAGTGTCATGGGTATCGAACCATGTTTCGTCAAGGTAAATAATTGGACGATTTTCTTCTCTAAATTGTTTAACAGCTTTTAAATAATTAAATCTCCATTCCCGTAAACGTTGAGGTTCCATTAATGTTTGTCTTTTATAAATGCTTCGGTGTTTAAAACCCATTTTACGCAATATTTTCCTAAGGTTTGACTACAAGAGATATTTGTTTCGTCTTTAATCAGCCGCTCTTTGAGGGAAATCAAAGTGGGTACAGTTTGTGCCTCATACATTTGGTAAATCTTTCTTCTTAATAAATCCATGTCATTTTCGTCAATGCTTCTAAATGTGCCAGAATCACTCTGATTTTTTCTAGGATTAACAGGTTTAAGTACTATGTCTCTTACCGAAGATAAAGGAGTTTTTGTCAAAGTAGACGTCTCTGCTAAAGCATCCATCGAATTAAAATTTCTACTCAACAACGATTGATACACATTTTTAATTATTAGTTTGGCATCGGTAGATAAATGCTTTCTTTTAAAAATTACACTTGAAGATGTCGAAGGGATAATGAGGTTTTATTGCAGTCAAAAGATCAACAATATAATTCTGCAAATACTATAATTTGAAGTCAAATACCGATAAGGAAAGTACCCACTCCGAACCTGAATACCGCGACAAAATAGCGGTACGCTAATACCATGGTATAAATAACTAAGAGGTATGATTCCGCGCCGATTGAGGCGTGACGTCAGCGGGTGAGTGATCTCTTATGGAGATTTATATTGCTGTCAGCGTTTTTAACTCTCTTTTAAAGGTATTAAAAGGTTTTACGCATTTACTTATGTGAAATGAAAGAATAATATCATGATATTTAGGTATATTTATTTCATGACCATACAACAAAGATTAAAGCTGAAATACGACCTAAGTAGTTAGAAACAAATTAATCTATTTTTTTTAAAATAGTCCATCTCTCAGTGGAGTGAAATTATGAAGAGGTAAAGAAACTCATAGTCTGCTTCAGTAGTTACATAATTAATATTTTAATTTCCATACATGTTTCGAAGGCATATACCCTCATCAGCTTCAGTTCAAAATACAAAAGAAATAAAACCGGATCCATTCTAATTTTTGTGTTGACGCGACAAACCCGTGGCGACCAGTGTTGCCAGAAATCTTTAATCAAAAGTAATAGGTTGACGGTTCGAAACCTAATTTTTTTTTTTTTTTTTATGATCAAACACAAGCACTATAGGAAAAATCCTTTAGGGCACTCTGGGAGTGGTGCGTGTGCGCAGAAAGCGATTCACGTTGGATTTAAATCGTTGGAGGTTATATTCGTTGGGAAAAACGACCTCGGGAAGGTCGTTCCACAAGGATGAAGTCCTCCAGATGAAAGAATTTTTAAATAATGAAGTTCGAGGAGTACTAAGCTTAACCACATACGGATGGGCGGCAGTGGTTCGTCGTGTATTTCTGCTATTCGTCGCTCTGGGCGGAATTAAGAGGGCAAGGTCAGCCGAGCACCTTCCATGAAAATATCTGTAAAAGAGAGTCAAATCCCCAACCTGTCTTCGATGTTCTAGGCTGTCGAGGTTCTTCGTCAGCTCGTGGTCTCCGATCAGACGAATAGCCCTCCTTTCGATGGAATCCAGTAGCCGAAGAGTATGTTTGGGTGCAGAGCTCCAGACATGAGAGCAGTATTCTAGTGATGGTCGAATCTGGGCTTTGTATAGTGTCAAAAGTTGTTGAGGTGTATACAACTTTCTGGTTCGGAAGAGTACGCCAAGCTTCTGAGAAGCTATCTTGGCGATTGCCACAACGTGGTTATGCCAAGACATATTTCCTCCCAGATTGACACCCAGCAAATTAATAGATGAAGCCAGTGGGATTGCGTGTCCGGCCATGACTATTTCCGGTTCTGTAATGTTAACCTTTTTAGAGAAATAATAAAAATATATATATAGAATAATAAAAAACGGTGTCAGACTAAGAATAGTACGAAAAGAAAGGTCGTTACTTTCCTACGATATCGGGGGCCACCTCCATATTGAACATAATTTATTATATGGAGAGCCCCACAACAAGAATGAACATCTAAAAAAATTGTTAAAATAGAAATGGATAATACCTATTACAAGTGTAAAAGACTGGCAACGCAGGCGTCGCCGAGCAGCTTCGGCTATCGTCGACCGATTCCGATGGCGCGGCGGTTGTTTTAAAAGTTTGTCGGAATCTTTCCTTAATTTAGTGGTATTTTAGCTGTAATATGTGGTATATTTCTATGAAATTAATATACGTAAATACTGGTCACATAGTATTCTTTCATTTCACATACTATTAAACGCGTAAAACCTTTTAATACCTTTAAAATAGAATTAAGAACGCTAACACCGTATAAATCTCCATAAGAAATATAAAAATCACTCTTCCTGTGACGTCACTGCGCGCGACAGACGAAATCGCAACGGTTAGATATCTTACCTTTAGTTATTGTATCATGCGCTAATACCGTCTCACCCCTACCCTGGGACGTCATAGGGTGTGCCCCCATTTTGAACACGGACATTTCGTTGCCCTCAAGCGTTTTTTGTCATAAGATAAAATCACAACTAGTTGGTAAGCGATTAAGTAGCTGATTAGTTAAAAAAAAAACAAGAGGCCTAATTGCAAACGACTCGTGCATAATGACGAGCATTGAAATATTTTCAAGGATTCTCGCTAAAATTGCAAAATAATGCGCGTACTGATGGTACTGACGTATATACTTGCAGTAATGCCATTCCATCCATCACACTACGCGTATAAAAAGTACGGGAAAAACCCGCATAGTGATATAACGTCCGTAATGAGCAAATTTAGAAAGGAAAAAACGACCTTAAACACTTTTTAATTATTTAGAGACCTAATGACCTCATTTTCCTCGAACAGCCGTTTGGCTCGTTTATCGAGGTGGCTTCGAAACGACGGTGAACTTTCGCAAAGGCGCCCGTTGTACTATCGGGAGTTTTCGCGTTGCATACGTCCAAATGACGTTCGATAAAACCAAGGATTTTAAAACGAGGCGGATACGGCTTTGGTTAACAGTCTTTGAAGAATAAACAATTCACATTCTTAGGTGGATTGTAAACAACTGTCAAGAAAAACAATCGGGGTGCTCTGAAAATTAGTATATATCGTTTGAAATGTACTTTTTATAAAACCCTTAATGGAACGGCCGTCTTTCATACCTGATTTCACGTTTGACACCAAAGGATTAACAACTGTTCTATTTGTCGTTATTGTTAAATAACATTATTTGTTGTTTTTCAGTGTTTGTGCGTTAAATTTACGTATTGTTAGTGGAAAAAATAGTAATTCTTAACGGAACTGTGTCAAGTCTGCCGTAAATTGAATAAAAATATAGACTTTTGAGTCACGTCCGTCGATTGTTTGTTTTTCCTAACCAAGACGTATCAAACCGAGCAGCTATCACAATGAAAACAGGAACAGACTGAAGATAAGAAGAGATGGGGATTCTCCAGATAGAATCCCCCATCTCTTTTTTGTTCGTGCGTTCGTGTAATTAGCTAGAATAAAAATCTTAAGAAAGTTACACTTGCGGTGGGTCAGACGTTGGCTGCCCAGGACGTTTTTTGGCAATATAGTGATACGTAGTTTCAAATATACAAGGTGTTTAAATAATGCATCATACGAGGAGGGGTGATTCTGCGACATGTTAAAATAAAGGTAGAATGTCATATAACAAAAAGTGGAAAACTCCCAATACATTTTGAGTTACAGCTCCACTGTTTCATAGTCGAGTATCTGAACCAGTGGCCAAAAAATGTGAAATTGATCTAAGAATATAATATCCTTATTTCTGAAAATGCATCAGAAGTAACATTCTGGCATCGTAAAGTACTCGATAGGACATTCAAAATGATGTATCGCAAGCGACCTCTTCCTATTTAATTTTCTTTACCAAGACGGCGCGCGCCTATTCGCCATTTTGATAGTTAGAACCTGTCATTCTTGTGTCAAAAGTTAGCACATTAAAGAACCGCACTGTATTTTAAAAGAAGGCAGATAAGTTCTTGTTTTGATGTGAATCATTCTTATTTGTTGCCAGTTGGTACTCCGAATGAATTAGGTTAAAAAAATTTCACTTAAAACAAAAAATTAGCAGAAATTAATATGAACTTAGTCTCAGTAGGTACATTAAGTTCCTCATTGAAACTAATATGTTTTATCTTATAATACAAATCAAGTTTTTACTTAGTTTAAGAGGATGCCGAGGTCAGTCGAAATCTCCGGTTTGATCCCTGTTTATTTCGCGCTTTGTAGACACGAGGCGAATTGGATCTTCCCTTGCCGTTAGAACGTTACGTCGAGCGTCCGCCCGTAACCGGTACGCTGACAGAAACAACGATAATCGGAAGAAAGAGACCGAACGTGATCGCGGTCTAGACTTCAATTTTTAGCACTGAAAAACGGAGTTTTCTCTTTTTATAAAAAGGATACATTTTTTTTTAAACAAACCCGAACAAAAGATGTCTAAATTTTGTTAATAATTCGAGGAAAGTCCATAATTTCGTCGTTCTATATGGAACAGTAAATAAAATTACATCTAAAAATCTTCCGAAACAAAAAAATATGGGTTTGTTCATTTAACTGGTTAGCAATATTGTTATTTTTGAGAACAGAAAAATGTAATCGGTCAGCCAAAATGGCTAGTTGGTCGGCAACTTATGGACAGCAAACATTTCTGAATCGGTCAGCAGAGTGCTCTAAATTATTTTGGTACGCAAATTAAATATATAAGCTGCTATGAGCGATCCACTTTTAATCAGATATTAGTAAGCAATCAGCGGGTAAGCAAAATATGTAATCTTGGTCCTCAAAAAAAGCAATGAAACGTGAAATAGTGCAGTGCCCTGGGAAAACAAGTGAAAACCCGAGCCCGCTACCTTTTGGGCCATGACTGCTACACCGAATGAAAACACACGCACGCAATTAGCTACTCGTATAACGCGACTGCTTTCGCTCCGCCCACAATAACGAACTTTGCCGATTATTCAAACCAAACGCAATCCAATGATTTATATTGATAACCATTCTTTTAATATGCAAACCTCTGAAGTAAGCTGCTTCTAGATAATATTATTATTATGTTTTTTTCTACTTTCTGAAAATTGTAAAATCTTGCTGACCAAGTAATCATTTCGCAGCTCGATTGTTAATTAAGCGAACACATGATATTACAAGCGGACTGATATGGTTTAAATTGTTGACAGTTTGTAGCATTTTTTGCAGAACAAGTGTTGGAGCCCGATTTTTAATTATTGCAAGCAAAATGTTTTTATGCTGATCAAATGATTTAATGGCTATTTCTTGCTGCAAACCATTTAATTACATCTCAAAAAATATATACTTTCCTCCAGTTTCAGTTGCATTACAAAGTTCTTTCCTTGAACATTTTTTTTTCCGAAAACAGAAATAAACACTTGGGGAAGAAAACTTGTTTTGAGAGAGGTACTCCGGAATCCACTTACCGTCGCGCAAGTATTAATTTTTTTCCGTACCGACCGCATTTACTGTGGCCATCAAGTTGTTTTCCATTTATTTCAATTAGTATTAGCGAGACTATACGTTTACAATGCAGGTCTTTGAGTTCGTTCGTCGATAGCGCATTACCTGTTGATAACCGTTTATTAGGATATTTTTAATTATACGTTAGATAAAGAGTAAAAACGGCGCTGTGGAAACGACACCGTTTCCGGAATCGATTAGCTATTCCGACTACGTGAAATGATAACGTTGATAATACGACAGACATGGCTTTTAGGGCATTCGTTATTTCACAGAGCGATTTAATACAATTTCTCTATTTACTTATCTCTATTTATTGATTTTTTAAAAAATTATATCGAGGTTTGAAATACTAAATTAATTTTACCAAATTTCTTCTTTCAAGGACACTAATAGATATTTATGTTATAAGGATCATAATAACGATCATTATGGTACTAGCCGTGAGTATTATGGGACGAGGCGTCAGCCGAGTCTAATAACACGGCGTGTACAGTACGTTTCACGAAAATTGGATACGACTTAATGATTTCCTGGGTCGGTCCCATTGTGTCGACAAGAGCTTGGCAATAAACAAGTAAAGTATGAAGGGACGGACTAAGGAAAACAAGTAATGATATGATTATATTAATGTAATCAAATGAAATAACATTTTTTTTAAATATTACTAGTCATATTTATTTACATTTATAATGTCATTCTATAGATAGTTCTGTTTCGCTATCGCTATCCTCATCAAATTTAAATATAATTGGATTAATTATACGATCCAGACTAATATACGAATTTTCTACAGTTATTACGTGACGGACTACCTGGGGGAATATCATTAAAGCATTTTCGTATTAATTCTACAACACTAGAACTTAAAGTCGGAGAAATATTTTCAGACCTAACCAGTGATTTTAACTGGTGCCACATATGCTCGATGGGGTTAAAACTGCAATAATAGGGTGGGAGCCGTAGCACTGTATGTCCAATTTCTTCTGCCAATGTGTCACAAACATATACTTTTTTTATACAAAATGTCTTTAAAACTTCTAAAAGATCACTTTATCCGACGTGTCATAATGACATTATTATGGATTTAATTTTCAGTGTCAAAATGACATACTTTATAGGACTGAGTACTATAATGAAAAATAGACGCAAAAATGAAAAAACTTATTTAAAACAAAATGGAACAAAATTTAATGATTAAAATTAAAAGTAACATTATTACAATTCGTTAAATTGATGTTTGACATAGGACATTTTCGGGCAACAAACCAACAACTGCTTTATTGGCCAATTCTTCGGTTTCTGATGGCAAATTATCCATATTATATTATATAAACGTTAAAATTAAAAATTCAATTCTGACAATGACAATACAAACAAATATTTCTATAGTTACCTGGTTTTATTAAAATCAAGCTATTAGTTTACTGACGAAAAATTAAAATTCATCAAAAAAAAAATACAAAAATCGTCGGAATATAAAATATTGTATGAATAATAATAATAAATATCTGTTATGTCATACCAGTGCATTATTGTGTTTTTATGCCTTAGATACCGTCTACATAATGGATTACTTTATGCTCGTGCGGGCATAAAGTACACATTATGACCCGCGCTGGTATTAAAGGCCTTAGACTCGGCAATTTTTTCTCTTGCGCCGGCAATTATAATTGCACGTATTCATGCGCAGTAAACCGTTTTCGATCAGCTGGAGCATTGTCGACGGTCAGAACAGCAGTGGGTACTGTCGAAATCCCTAAAATATCCCCAGAATTAGAGATGTGCAAACCTGTTCGTTTTGATTACCAGTTAAAGCAGCTACTGCTATTTACAAATAGGAGGTGCAAAAAGTTGCTGGATTAGCAGTCCATAAGTTTAATAAAGAATGTAAACTGCTAATTTAAGTACCAGTGGGTTTAAATGGCCATTTCCTGTTCATACCTGGTTCGGCCAAATAATAAACAGTTAAAAATAACAGAATAATCCATGTCTAACCAATTGCGCCGCCAAGGGCAATTAAAATGGCGCCTGCCCCATTTCTGGTAATGAGAGACAGCTGATCGGGAACAGTGTACTGCGCATGAATCCGTGTCATTTTAATTGTGAGAAGAGTAGAATTTCTGACTGTAGTACGGAGAACGGTGTACTGCGCCTGAATCCTTGAATTATAATTGCCCTTGCTGGCGCCATAAAAATTCCCGAGTGTAATACGGCCTTTAAGACTCAAAAAACAGTTTTCGATTAACTTATTCTTTATTAACAAAATATAAATTTACGTTTATATATTATTTGGTTGTATTTACACAGAACTGGCAATTCTGGAAGGTTCCGCTGATTTTCCTGCAGCAAAGGTTGACTCATGATTCATTGTCTGGCTCTCTAGTTTCTGTAAGGAAATGCGAGATCCAGATGGTACGCCTGCCGACATCCTTGAAACCTCATTTTTTGAGGATATGCTATGCTCTAAATATTCTTCAGCAACTGTGGTACATATATTTATATTAGTAGCCTTATTTACCATTAAAGTATTCTTTATCATCGAATATTTAGCCTACAGACAGCGCGGAGAAAATTTTTCAGATAGGTCATTAAAGTGCCCCAACAGCACAGTTTCGTTAATATTTTCTACATCATTTTCTGACATCCACTTCAAAAATTGGTCATATTCTTTGTCGTTGAGTTTCTGGATTTTCTCGGTTCCTGCCTGTATAATGATCAAGACATCAGTGTTTTTTGAAAACTAAAATTCAGGATTTCATCCCAAGACACAAGTCTACATTTTGCTAAAAAATTTCACCAGAATCGGACAACAATTGAAAAAGTTACAGGACTATAAAAAATACTAACATTATCTTTGGCCGGGAAACTATCGTCAGAACGCGACACTAATGGCAAATTATCCACAAATGAATCCTTGGCACCATAGTAAAGAAGAAAAAACGTATACCCATAGAAAAGGCCTCTCCGTATTTAGATCAATGCCAAATGGTACGTAAGTCGTTCTTCGCCGGCCAAGGTGAAAGTTAGCCTACCGAATCTACGAGATTTTTTTAAGCAACAATCATAAGAGTGTGAGCAGTTCAGCATATTTTAGTCGGATATTAAAGAGTGCCTATTTAAAATGTCATTAGAATAAATCAGATAGAATGTTTTGCCAAATCATACAGGCTGTCCCAAAACTTATGGGCCATATAGACCAACTGACGATATTCTCTATGGGAAATTACTGTGATTTTTATATAAAAAAAAGAATGATACAACGATTGTTCTAATACAACTACGATGAATGGCCGAAGTAATCGTATGATTACGATTATAAATTCAAAAAAAAATATGTAAATATTTTGTATGTGTATTGTAGATTTGCTGAAATATTTTGCAAAATTTACTAAAATCTTTTGTAAAATTCACTAAAATCTTTTGTGAAAATTTCGACACATGGTATTCCCAAGCGGTCACCCATCCAAGTATTAACCGTCGCTTGACTTCGGCGATCGATAGATGTTACGTTAGCCACCTGTTCTTGCGAAATACGAGTTCTGATTGATCCGTTCTATCTGATTTAAGCTCTTCATTCTTGTACAATATTATTTGGGTATATGGATTCATAATGAAAATTGTAATTAATACAATACGGGGTGTTATGGAAATGACGTATTATATTTAAATGGGTGACTCCTGGGGTGTCCTAGAGAAGCGCTACATATTTTTTTTTAAATCGAACGTTTAAAAAGTGGGGCAATTCACCCCTAAATCCACCGGTCAGTACTTGGCACATTCATATATGATCATATTACATTGCGAAGCTGTGTAATCAACAGATGTTCAGGACCAATGTTGCCAACTGTGTAAAAAATGTAAAACTTTAGATTCTTATAAAAATAATATTTAGTTTACCTAGTATCCAAATAGAAGTGAATCCAGGTGCCAGTACACTCGCAAGAAATCCAGGGTACAGACATCTTCAGGTTTTTTTTTTCTATGGGAAAAGCTTTATGCTCATCACATACCCTGATGATAATGTGGAACTGCATAATAAGCTGATACCCACTAAACCCCATTCGGCCTCTTATTTTCAATCTGTCGGAACATTTGCACTAAATCACTTAAAGAAACACACTGACACCCACGAGTTTCAAATTAGTTTTTTTGAAGATATGCACCTATTATCAGATTACACGCAAACACTAAGCAGCACTTAAGTATTTCGCAATAGAAATAATAAAAACGCTAATTTCTATGGGCCATTAACCCTTTAATAAAGATAAAATGAAGCAACTATGTTGACAGGAACCACCCTTTGAAATAATGGTCTCGTACATGGTGCTTTCTTTGTGCAAGTGGCAACGCTGTATTTTTAAATATCAACCCCAGCCGGCGAAAAGAACAGGCAACCCGCTTTAGAGTTTCATCAACCAACCCCTTCCTGTATCCACTGCTGGATGTAGGTCTCCCTTAATTCTCTCCATGTGTTCCGATCTTGAGCTGCCTGCATCCAGTTTCCCTGACAACGCTTCAAGTCATCGGTCCATCTTGTCGGAGGGCGGCCCCTATTTCGATAGGCTTCCTGTCTCGGCCTCCACTCCAATATTCGCCTGGTCCATCTGTTGTCCGTTAATCTGGCGACATGTCCTGCCCAGTTCCATTTAAGAGTTGTTATTCTCTCTATCTTTAGAGTTTAGAGTTTGCAAATTAATAATAGGCACTAAACAATATAAATGCATATATCTCCGAAACGGTAACTCTGGGCGACCTGAAATTAGTGTACCTTTTTTACGTAATAAATACGAGAAAAGTATTATTTGCATTAAAAACTTAAATACACGAAGGCACAAAAAAGTTATGACCTAATAAATGTGCAAAAATGGGCAGCGCGCCCCCTACGTTGTACATTAAAATTTCACCAAAAAATCAGGTCCTCATCCTAAAAAAACCATAATTGCCAAATTTTGTAAAAAACCGTGGGTTTCTGTCAAAGTTATTAGAGAAAAACAAAAATGAAGTTTTAACTTTAACACCCTGTATCTCAGTTAATATCAACTTTCGAATATAGGTAAGTATAATTAAATCCTAATATTTTTACGTAAGGAGTCTGTGGTTTTTCCATGTCCCATTATTTAGCGGACACCCTGTATAAAGTAATATGTATAATACTATATTGAATTAAAAATAAAAATAGTACTTTATTGAATAAAACTTTAGAAATAGAGCACAAACTGGAAGATATTTCTATTATTTTTAGGTTATGTTGTTTTATAGTTGTGATTAGAAATTAGTTGACGGACACCGTCAGCATGTTATATGTTTCCGGGTATAGGTTTTTCAGATAAATGTCTAGTAAAAATGATCTATTTGCAAGGTTAAAGGTTCGTATTTTAAAGATTTCTATAAAAAATTTTTGTGGAATCCATGCCAAGAAAACAAATTTGAACGAAGTAAGCCTAAAATTCGAACCCTACGTGCTGCCATTATGAAACCCAAATAGAAAAAATAATAAATAATGGATTTAAACAACTTTAAAAATGATGTTATCCCATTTAAGATTTTAAGGGTACCATCTACCACTCCCTGGGGGGTTAAACCACGAAGGCTGCAATTATCCTTTAAAAAAAAATCACAATAAAATAGACGTGCATTTCATTTTTAATATTATTACCACCTCAGGATATTTTTTAAAGTCTTCGTCGGAGACACCCGGTAATCCCTAAGCTGCCTAACTAGCGTTAGATTTATTTAAAAAACATGACCTTAGCGTAAAAATCGAATCGCACTGTTAAAACGAGCAGCCAGGCAGTACCACTTTGGAGTCGGCCGCTTCAAGGATGTTGTAAAAGTGAATTTTAGAATAACACTTCAGGTGACTTGGACAGGTTGTATCGTCACCGTGAGAACCGAAATGATATCGGCATCGGTATGATAAGGTTCGTTAACTGCCCAGTTGGTTTAAAGTGTTCACAGAACGAAAATCTGTGACCGCGCACCAAAAATTCGGTGTTCTTAGAGCAAAACGTATCGACTGACAAAGGATTTGCAACCGTTAGAATGATCCGCGTACTTCTACGGAATCGTGGTTTGGATTCTGCCCATTTGGCCAACTACTAAAGCGCAAAAAAATCAAAAATTAATTCAGGGGCTTTCAAAATATTCAGAAAAATCTAAAATTCTTCGTTTCGGTTTCTAGTCTTTCCTGACTTTGTTCGAACAGATGTACAAAAATAAATTTCACTTTCTCATTGCTACTTTTTATTCTCCGCAGGATGGCATCATCGGATTTTTAATGCGACGTTTCGTCTTTACGATACACATCAACAATTTAATTTTTTTTCTATTTCAGTTTCATAATGGCTACATTATGGAATGCAAAAAAATTGAATAACCTGCCACTTTATGGAACTGAAATTTTATTTTTTTTATGTTGCCAGCAGGTAGGGTTCGAATTTTAGGCTTACTTCGATTTCGTCGAATTAGTTTTCTAGGCGTTATGGATTCGACAAAAAAAATTTATAGAAAACTTTAAAGTAGGTACTAACCTTTAACCTTGCAAATAGGTCATTTTTACTAGATATTTATCCGAAATACCTATACTCGGAAATATATAACATGCTGACGGTGTCCGTCAACTAATTTCTAGTCACAACTATAAAACAACATAACCTAAAAATAATAGAAATATCTTCCAGTTTATGCTCTATTTCTAAAGTTTTATTCAATAAAGTAATATTTTTATTTTTTATTCAATATCGTATTATACATATTACTTTATACATAGGGTGTTGAAAAAAGGTCGGTACCCCGGAATAACTCCGGTGCATCGCATTGCAGCGGAAAATGTCTAGGGAAAAAGTTGTTTGCCTTTGAAGAAGGAATAGTTTGAACGACCCCCACATACTCGCGCGGGTGGGGGTAAGTAAAGATTTTCAAATGGAGCCCATATTTTTTATTGGCGTATCGTGTTCTCCGACCAAAAATAAACATCTTTTGTCCGAAATTTTTTTTTATTCGGGCCCATCCTTCACCAATAATCACCATGAGAAAGACAAAATCAGAACCGTGCGAAAATCAAGTTTTATCCCGGAAATACTCTTTTTCTCTGTTTGGTACTAAAAAATGCCAGTGGAATACAAACAACTTTTTCCACTGGTTTAAATTGCAAACTATTCCTCCATCAAAACCAAACAACTTTTTCCCTAGACATTTTCCGCTGCAATGCGATGCACCGGAGTTATTCCGGATGGAGGAATAGTTTGCAATTTAAACCAGTGGAAAAAGTTGTTTGTATTCCACTGGCATTTTTTAGTACCAAACAGAGAAAAATAGTATTTCCGGGATAAAACTTGATTTTCGCACGGTTCTGATTTTGTCTTTCTCATGGTGATTATTGGTGAAGGATGGGTCCGAATAAAAAAAATTTTCGGACAAAAGATGTTTATTTTTGGTCGGAGAACACGATACGCCAATAAAAAATATGGGCTCCATTTGAAAATCTTTACTTACCCCCACCCGCGCGATTATGTGGGGGGTCGTTCAAACTATTCCTTCTTCAAAGGCAAACAACTTTTTCCCTAGACATTTTCCGCTGCAATGCGATGCACCGGAGTTATTTCGGGGTACCGACCTTTTTTCAACACCGTGTATACATATTTATAGTACATTTCCTGGACATTAATTGTTATTCCTGTCAGATTCTGTGTCGACACAATATTTTGTTCAATAGTATTACTTATTATTCATAACTCAAAGTTTGGCATATTCTATTTAAAAGTTTTTCTAGATTATTTTCTGCAATTTCTCGTACTTCTGACGGAGTACAACTTTCTTCCTGACTCATTTTTATTAACTTTAATAATAAGTATATTTATTTTTAATTATGACAGATGGGAATAAGCTTTGTTGTGTTCAATCGTTTCTATCATGGCATATTTGATACTTGTAACATTTTATTAAATTGTAAAAGTATTGCCAACCCAAAAAAAAATATTAATTCAAATGGAAAAAATCTACTATATTTTTAAAAGTTTTTCAGGCTTTAAAGACCCAAATAGAATAGTATTATAAAACACACTGTTCATAAGACAATTAGAGCACTTGCACTTTAGAAAACTCCCCGCTTCACGTCTAAGATAATGTATTATGAAACTTGTATCTTAATATACTATTTAAATACAGACCCGGATTTTTTTGTTTAAATTATGAAAGAGGGCCGAAATCTACGTTCAGTGGTATACAACACTTACTGGGTTTCCGACGTTTTCTTCCTTAAATTGACCATCTTCATTAAAATACCCCTAGTTCGTTCCTGTAAGTTACTTTTATTTCGAAGAAACTGAAGATTTTTAAATCTTACAAATCTTACACACTGAACAAAAAGGCCATAAATTGAATTTACTAGAAAACATTGAAATTTATAAACATAAAAAATACAGTAATATAAACCTTTTAAACACGCAATTAGATCTCGGCAACTCCCCGCTATTCAAACTATTGTAAAATCCCATCTGGCATGTGGATTCTCTGAATATTGACCGGTTTGTCCCTAATTTAAGTTTATTACACTACTGTGCCAAACATTATTTATTATACCAAATTAATATTTTTTATTTTTTACTATTACCTATAATTTCTACTACTACCTATATTATACAGGGTGTCCGGGAACATGTGGGAAATCTCCCGGATATGAAGAAAACACGTGAAAAGAATACTATAGGTTCATATAAACTTCTTTCGTATCGGCCTCCTCTTCGGAATTATTGAACCACCTGGTATATTTCAATTATTTTTTAATATGATGTATACCAGGTAAGACCCGTCAAATTACTACCCAAGAAACTGTTGTGAATTACTCATAGCTGCAGGGACGGACTAGCTGTAACACTCATGGGCCCATTTTTTTACGCCCTGTATGATGAGAACTTTGGACAATGTTTTTTACATACCTTTAACTATTGGCAAAAAATTAAGTACTCTTCATTCATGTCGCTAATCCTAACCGTTTTCGAGAAAACGTCATTTTAATTACATCATGTATTTGGCGTATTTCAGTAAAATATACATCTTTGTTCCGATCAAAAATGTCCAATCTTCAAAATTCCGCTTTTTCATATTTAACCCGTGAGAAGTTATAGGACTCAGTGTGAATAAAATGACGTTTTCTCGAAAACGGTTAGGATTAGCGATATGAATGAAGAGTACTTAATTTTTAGCCAATAGTTAAAGGTATGTTAAAAACATTGTCGAAAGTTCTCATCATACAGGGCGTAAAAAAAATGGGCCCATGAGTGTTACAGCTAGTCCGTCCCTGCAGCTGTGAATAATTCACAACAGTTTCTTGGGTAGTAATTTGACGGGTCTTACCTGGTATACATCATATTAAAAAAGAATTGAAATATACCAGGTGGTTCAATAATTATGTGTAAAAAATTTGATTCCATTGGTGCTCTTTGGGAGCCCATATCTCCGAAGAGGAGGCCGATACGAAAGAAGTTTATATGAATCTATAGTTTTCTTTTCACGTGCTTTCTTCATATCCGCGAGATTTCCCACATGTTCCCGGACACCCTGTATACACTTAGTTTGGGTTCACTCTCGTGTGAGCGGCTTGAAGATGTAGTTGTACTACGAAACGGCCGTAGTGCCAAAATTCTTTTAATATAGTGACAAATAACAACGTAAACTTTTGTTTAATTTTATATATTTAAAATGTATTGTCATGCACAAAGTAACGGACGAGTCAATCAATTCTTTGAAATTAGGGTAATATCAAAGTCGATAAAATTCTCTATCCAACCCTTGAAGAGCGACCCCCCTCCCTTATTTCTACTATAAAATAATTATCCTCAAAGTGATGCAAACATTTTTTTTTTTTAAATGGAGAATTTTCTTCGTGTTTTTTTCCACCAGTCAAATAGATTTTGATCTCTTTTTAGACCGTTCACACAAACAAAATCAATACTTGTCTATGTTTAGATTAAAAAAAAAAAATAGTTACGCGATCGAATATACGAACGTGCCATTTGACTGTACTGTCACGCTGTATATAAAACAACCAATCGTAAATGTTATTGTTTTTTAATAAACAAGCGCTCGTGTTCGTAAAATATTTATAGAAAACATAACCTCGTAGGTCGCACGGTAGTAACCAGCTCGGTATAGTAATTTATAACGAAAACAAAAACAAATGAAACAGGTCGGCGGATCTCACACTCGTTTGTTTTTCAATACGCGCATTTTTGTTATGTAATCGTGACGTCACCGTTCAATGTGATCGCGGCGCGCAAAGTTCACAACCAGGTTGGCTGTGATTTTTGAAGGAGTTGAACAATCATGACTAATTTGTACAGGGTGTCCCATTTTCGACACTTTCTGGGGGGGTATTAAAGTTATTGTCAAAGATAGAATGTTGCGGTTTACACTTTTTAACGAAACGAAAGATTCCGGTGGCAAATTTGTCATGGCCCTCTTAGTTTTTAACCTCAGGGTAGGGTGATTTTGAAAATTTTCGCTTTTTACACACCCCCTCGTATTGTGTATTTCAGTTACGCGGTTAACTTATCAAAAAAGGTAAAAACTGATCTTGAGATTCCCACGTAAAGTTCAGTGGCGTAGCCAGTTTTCTCAGTTTCGTTTTTGACATATTAACAAAAATAAAAAAAATTTAAATGGGACACCCTGTATATATTTTTTTTAATAAATTAAGCAAACTTTGGGCTTTACAAAAATGTATAGACAAAAATGACCTAAAATGCGATATTTTTAATAATTTACGTTACTTATAACAGTAGGCCATGGTCAATGTATTAGAAATAGTCAAAATTTGACAGGTCTTTCTTATTTTTATTATTTATGAAATACCTATTAAGGTAAAAGTTTTTATAATATGTATGCTTTTTGGTTATTTATCCTTAACAATGTGTTGTATAAACTGGGTTTATACAATAAAAAATCACCATAAATAATCAAAAAATTAAGAAACAAATAGGGAAATCAACACGCGGTATTGATTTGGGTTTTGTTAAATAGAGGGTGAAATGATATTTCATAATAGGAAGGTATAAAGTCTATTTGTCTGAAAGATTTAAAAGTCTGCATAGCAAAATAGATTTCATAGAACCATAAATAAATAATTTTATGTAATAGAATATCTAAATATCGCGCCTTGTTGTATAAACCGGGTTTATACAATAAAAACCACCAGAAATAATAAAAAAATTAAGAAACAAATATGGTAATCAACACGCGGTATTGATTTGGGTTTTGTTAAATAGAAGGTGAAATGATATTTCATAATAGGAAGGTATAAAGTCTCTTTGTCTGAAAGATTTAAAAGTCTGCATAGCAAAATAGATTTCATAGAGCCATAAATAAATAATTTTATGTAATACAATATCTAGATATCTCGCCTTTCAAAGGGCCCAGAAATCTAGCAGCGTTCACTCGCCCGTCCGTCCGTTCAGACCCAGTCTTAAAAATCGGGGCGTGGCCAAGCGCTGCTGCGGCACGTGGCGCGAAGAAAAAACTCGATGCAGGGTAATAATGTTTCAATTACAAAACAAAATACAAATTAAAGATTAGTAAATTTTGATAATATGATAGGCAGTATTATTACCTACAGTTCGAGGTATGATTTATTATTTTAGGACTGACCATTAGTTAGAAAATCTCATTTTGAAAATTGTCGTCATCCTGAATTTTACGCAAAGAGCTGTAAGGTTATTCTGGCCAATCAGAAAGCTTTTGCGGTCCATAAATACCCCGGTGATGGAAATTACAGGCAAGTTTAGTGAGAGCCCTCGACAGGTTAAGTTGTAAGATACAGGACACGGTTCCCTCTTGACAATTAACTGAAAAACGCTCCCTCGTTTTTAGGCTTCGGTCAGGAGACCCCCTAAAGCGACCCCGGAGTGGTGATACGGTGTTAGCTCTCAACTATTCTGAATTCCACTTTGTTTTGAAAGTAGCAACCACTTGCACAAAGGTTGTGAAATCGAAAGAAAGGCTAGTCCAAAAGTCGAATAACCTAATCTCCAATAAATTACGAAATTAGGGGACTTCGGCCAATGGTGAACAATTGTGAAAGTTTTTACTCAACCGCGTTTAGGGTGAACGTGCTTGCACGGCGTGTATTGTCAGTGGGGGAGGTATAAATGAGACTATCTGTTTACGAAGCTCGTTTGTAAGTAAGGCTGGTTTCTGTCGTCAGCCAAAAAGCTTAGACAGTTAAAAGAAATTCGTGCCCCCTGACAAACCGCCATAGTTTATAACCGCAGATAGACGAAAACTATAGATATTGTTCAAGTTCAAATCTATAGTGAGTAACTATATAGAACTTTACTTAACAAAAACTTTGACCTTTAAGATTCTGTCGGGAGTTTATAAAACTTTGTGTGTCAGTAGTAACAACTATTCAAGTAATACGTTTGGACTATTTAGTATGATAGGGCGTACGAAGTGTCCGCTGGGGACATTATCCTTTTATTAGGGATTTTTACGATTTGTGAATTCTTGGAAGAAGTATAAAGTTTTTGCCGTCCATAGAAACTGTCTAGTGATTGTTTTTGGGCTACTTATTCAAATTTTTTGTTTTAGTGTTCCGCAGGAACAAGATTTGTTGTGAAACAAAAGGGACTTTCTTTTGTTTTTGTTTGTGAATTTATTATCCTTGGAAGAAGTATAAAGTTTTTGCCGTCCATAGAAACTGTCTAGTGATTGTTTCTTGGGCTACTTATTCAAATTTTTTGTTTTAGTGTTCCGCAGGAACAAGATTTGTTGCGAAACAAAAGAGACTTTCTTTTGGTTTTTGTTGGTTGAATTTTTATAGACGACAGCGTCGATAAAATTATTTATGATAATTTTGGGGATCTGTATTAAAGTTATAAGCTTTACTTATAAAAAATTTTGTAAGGATTAGACATAAGTAAATTTAAGAAATCTTTTGTAATTCGGATCCGAAAAAAACTCCAACTACCCCGATGTGTAAATCAAACTTAAAGGCAGGCCGTAGAAATATTTTTTCGGTTTTCTTTTAAATAAGTAAAAACAAAATTGTGAGAGAAATAAGAAGTTTTCTTTTTAAATAAAAGCTACAGGGAGTAGTTTCAAAATAAAAGGCCATTACCTATTCAAATAAATTTTAATGTTTTAAAAAATTTATTTTTATATTATCACCCGTTGTGATAATAAAAGAATTTATTTAATTTCAATAAATAAATTTAAAAGTCAACTAATCTCTGAAAATGTCTGACTCCTCAAGTCATAGTCAAGTTGAGGCGTCAGATCTGACAAGTCTGGCGGGTGGCAAGGTGGGTCCTCACAGGCCCCCTTCAGGGGCCGTGCTTGATAACTTGTTTGACGAAATTATTGCCAGTCCTAATTACATGTGGGACAAGGTAAATAACTCTGATACTTTAAAAAAGTCAAACAGCCCCTACCCTGACAGTATTAGCTCAGGTGGGGAATCCAGCATTATCTTCAACGCAAAAAGGCCTCTCCCGTCTGAAAAACTTTTTATGAATAACCAAAATCCAGAAGTTGTAGGCATAGTTAGGGGATATAATCTTATTGACTTAGGTAATAGGGATCGCTTAGATTCTAATTCTGATCTAGGCGACGCGACAATGGATTTCCGCCATCCCCCAAACAACATGCTTTTACAAAATGGCATCCCTGGTGGGGAACAAAAATTAAATTTAGGGAATGAGAACTCGCTAAATGTAAATGACAACATGATTTTGAAAAATGAGATTTTGCACGAGGAGTTATTTAAACTCAAAATGGAAAACAAAAAATTATTAGAAGCGCAGACTTATTTGCTAAATAAAACTCATTGCAGTAACGAAAACACGCCACGGGACACTTACGCGGATATTCAAAGCCGTGAAAACACGGAAAAAGATAAATTTAAAATAAACACTGAATTATTAACTCAGCTCGAAATCGCAAAAACATTACAAACATTAGCACGCGGTATTGAAAACCAAACCCAATCTAAAAAAACCCCATTGCGCGTAAAATTCGCAGGGCTGGAACACGAAGACCCTATACAATTCATACATGACTTAAACAGTTGGTTCGACGCGAATAAAATCGATAACGAAGACAAAATATATTACGCTATAGAAAGGTTAGAGGGAAACGCGAAGAAGTGGTTCGAGCCCTATAGATGTTACGTAAAAACCTATTATGAACTTGCACAAAAGCTTAGAGACAAGTTTGATAGCGTAGAAAACATGGTAGAGCTTCAAGTATCGCTTTTCGGAAAAAAACAAACTAACTCGGAAAATATCGAAGATTTTATCATAAGAAAGAGGGCATTATTCTCTAGAGTACAGCCTTTAGGGCATGAAAACGACTTTTTACAGCTTGTAGTAACGTTAGTTAAACCAGAGATCAGATCTAGATTAAGGGCGGCGCACCTCCCGACACTTGAGCGTTTAGTTACCGTGGCTGGCTGTATTGAACGTGACCTAAAGGAAGAACACACGGTTCCTCAAAAGAACCTGGCATCCCTGGACAGAAATTCGGTAAATAATAATAACACTAATTTTGGGCGAAACCCGCCACGAAATTTTAATTATCAACTTAGAGATGAAAATAAAAAACAAAATACACCGCAGGTGATCGTTAAAGCAATAGAAGACGCGCCACCCCCAAAAAAGAATTTCAAAAACTTTAGGCCTTGTAGGCATTGTCAGGGCAATCATATGGACTACGACTGTCCTAAACCTTCCGAAAATAAAAAATTTAACCAAATAGGTTTATCAGATGACCCTGATAATGAACAAACCGCGTCTTCCAGTACAAAACCTGAGATAAAAACGGTTAATGACGATAAACATAAACTTAAACTAATCAACAAAAAGTTTGAGTCAAAAAACTTGCACAGGACCGACAGGGCGGAACAATAAATAAAACTAAAAATCTTGTCGGTCAAATAAATAAAAAAATATTTTCATTAAATAATGACTCGCCTCTGACCCCCACAATACGCGGATATTATAACGGGTTAGAATACGACATGTTATTCGATACGGGGGCGGCATACAATTTAATATCTTCATACATCGCACCCGAGAAATTAGGTCCCGCCACGATCCCGTCAATGCAGTTAGCATGTGTTGACAGGAATGCTCAAGTCCTTGGGTCGTGCGTTGTTTCAATTAATATTAAAGGTGTTGATTACAATGTTTTTTGTTGGGTCCTGAAAAATCTGGACACCCCAATAATTCTTGGTTCTCCATTTCTGACTAAAGAGCGCGTAGTTTTAGACTATAGCCGACAGTGCCTTTATATAGGCCGTGAAAAACGACAGACCGTCTTTTGGGCGAGAGAAACTTTTATACCGGAAGGTCAAATAATTTTACCGGTTGCCAAGGCTGACACCCCAAAAGAAATAATGAACCTTGTCCAAGAATTCAAAGAGTTATTCCAAATAGGACCAGTACAACCAACTACGAGGGACACCCAACACATTATAAATATTACAAGCAATAAAATCATACATGAAAGGTGCTTTCCTATGAATCCTAGAAAAAAGAAACTTTTGTATGATATAGTAGAAGATCTACTTAACACGGGCGTTATATCACCTTCCACCTCTGCGTACAGCACATCCCCTATCATAGTCGAGAAGCCGGATAAGAAGCCTCGGCTATGTATGAATTTCCAGAGCATCAACGCTATGACCACTGATGAATCCGCGGTGTTGCCACGCATACAAGATGCCCTAAAAGACCTCACGCAGGCGAAGTATTTTACGACTTTAGATCTAAAATCTGGCTACTGGCAGATCCCTATGGATCCTGCATCCAAAAAGTATACAGCCTTTTCGACGCCGGACGGAGCCAGTTACGAGTACAATGTTATGCCGTTTGGGCTCAAAAATGCGCCTGGGTCCTTCCAGAAATTGATGACCGCAGAAGTACTGGTTGGTTTCATCCAACAATTCGTTATAGTATATCTGGATGATATTGTTATTTATAGCGACAATTTAGAAGAACATTATGAGCACGTCAGACTCGTGTTTGAGAGACTGGCTATGCATAATTTGAAAATCGCAGGAGAAAAATGTCAGTTAGCGACAACAGATATAGAATATCTGGGCTATCATATAAAGGGAGAGGAAACGGTACCCCTCAGCAAACACAAGATACAAATAAAAAATTTTACAATGCCTCAAAATAAAAAACAAGTTCAATCGTTTTTAGGCATCTGCAATTGGCTACGAGAATACATACCCAGACTTGCTGAGCTGACAGCTCCCTTATCTGACTTGTTGAAAAAAGATTCAAAATTCAAATTAACAGAAAAACAATTCGAAGCCTTTGAAAACACCAAAATTGCAGTTGAAAATAGCACACCTCTCCATAGACCTGATTACAGTAAAAAATTCATTTTACAAACTGATTCAAGCGGCATTGGCATGGCTGCTTTATTATATCAACAACAGGGTGAACAAAAACATATAATCGCCCATGCCAGTGCCAAATTTTCCAAAACTACACAAAAATACCACATAAACGAGCAGGAGTGTTTAGCCATAGTCTGGGCTATAAAGATGTTTAGAGGGTACTTAGAGGACAAACCGTTTACTGTACGTACCGACAGTAAGGCGTTAACGTGGCTTGCGAAGTTTAAGGATCATAGATCCAAACTAATGCGATGGGCACTCCTATTACAGGAATTTTCTTTTGAGGTGGAACACATTCCAGGCAGGGAAAATCAATTGTGTGATTATCTAAGCCGAAATCCGGCCCTGTGCCCGTATGAGGAATTCACTGATGAAGATAGAATGTTAGCGCCTGCCAATATAAATATTATAAATAAAGACAAATTGCTGGATCAAATTCAGAAGGTACAGCAATCCACAGAACATATTAGACGTACAGTACGGATGTTAGAGAATTTAGAAACAGAAATGAACTTAGGCCAAGGGCCAACCACCAAACAGGAAAAAAGACTACATAAAACTTTATGTTTCAAAAATGGATTGCTGTGCAAAATTTCACCAGAAGGTGAAAGGATTATTGTACCACGTAAATTACAAGACAGGGTAATCTACTTATACCACGACGAAGAAAATGCGGCACACCCAGGTATAGACGAGACGTACAATAAGATCCGGAAACAATTTTATTGGGGTTACCAGAAAAACAGTATCGCGGACTATATAAGAAAGTGCAAAATTTGCGGCGTTTGCAAAACGCAACAAAAACAGGAGACGGCTCCTTTACGCGCGAATAATCCCAAATATCCTTTTCAGGTAATCTCGATGGATATTTTAGGTCCGTATACACCGGCTGCGGATAAAACCGACGCGAAGTATATTTTAGTGTGCGAGGATATTTTTTCCAAGTGGGTTGAAGCAAAAGCGTTAAAGAACGTCTACGCTAAAGACGTGACACTATTTTTACAGAATGAAATAATTGCGAGATATGGCAACCCAGAAATTTTGATTACTGATAACGGGGGAGCCTTTAAAGGTAATATTTTAAAGAAATTCTGTGAAAACCAAAATATTACTCAGCAATTCACTGCTATTCATCACCAACAAGCTAACCCTGTAGAGAGGCGAATACAGGAGTTAAAGAAAGTCTTAAGAGTCTTGACTTATAAAAAGCGTGCTAATTCCTGGGAGGAATATTTGCCTAGGGCACTTCAAACACTAAGAAGCAGAATATGTAGGGCAACGGGACAGTCCCCTGCTGCTATAATCCTTGGGTATGAGCTACCCCCTCCTGGTGAATGGACAGAGAAATGGCCACTTGTACGTGAAAATTTAACAAAAGAAGAGAGACAAAAGAAAAACAAAGCTATCACAAGAAAACAAAGTAAATACATAAATAATGAAATAAATAATGAGTCGGAACCAAAAGTAGAACTCGACGTCGGAGATATGGTAAATATACGTGCATGGCAAAAGAACAAGGGTCCTTTTTCTCCAGCATGGAATGGAAGCCATGAAATAGTTAAGAAAATCAATGACGTCGTTTATGAAGTTTTAGTAAACGATAAACAAGTCCCGGTACATATTAACGACATGAGACTAGAGCCAACAGGGAATTTTGTAAATTTCGATTCAGATTACGAAAATACGGAGGACGAACTATCAGAACCCGAATTCCCTGATGAGTACCAAAGATGCGAAACCGTATCAAATTATTCCGACGAAGACAGTTTTGCAGGACTAATAACACAAAATAATCAACCGGTAAATTTACAAAATAATATCCCTGAGATCACAATAGATGAACAAGACGTTATACCAGAACATCTCGAGAATTTACTAAATGATTATGAGGGGAATATTTCGCAAGTAACCGAAATCCCGTTATACAGTAGGTATTTTTATAATTCCGCTTATCACAATAAATAAACGGATAAAAGCGCTACGAAGAGAATATTTGGGATTTTCGCATTTAAAGAGAGGGGGGTGTTGTATAAACTGGGTTTATACAATAAAAAATCACCATAAATAATCAAAAAATTAAGAAACAAATAGGGAAATCAACACGCGGTATTGATTTGGGTTTTGTTAAATAGAGGGTGAAATGATATTTCATAATAGGAAGGTATAAAGTCTATTTGTCTGAAAGATTTAAAAGTCTGCATAGCAAAATAGATTTCATAGAACCATAAATAAATAATTTTATGTAATAGAATATCTAAATATCGCGCCTTGTTGTATAAACCGGGTTTATACAATAAAAACCACCAGAAATAATAAAAAAATTAAGAAACAAATATGGTAATCAACACGCGGTATTGATTTGGGTTTTGTTAAATAGAAGGTGAAATGATATTTCATAATAGGAAGGTATAAAGTCTCTTTGTCTGAAAGATTTAAAAGTCTGCATAGCAAAATAGATTTCATAGAGCCATAAATAAATAATTTTATGTAATACAATATCTAGATATCTCGCCTTTCAAAGGGCCCAGAAATCTAGCAGCGTTCACTCGCCCGTCCGTCCGTTCAGACCCAGTCTTAAAAATCGGGGCGTGGCCAAGCGCTGCTGCGGCACGTGGCGCGAAGAAAAAACTCGATGCAGGGTAATAATGTTTCAATTACAAAACAAAATACAAATTAAAGATTAGTAAATTTTGATAATATGATAGGCAGTATTATTACCTACAGTTCGAGGTATGATTTATTATTTTAGGACTGACCATTAGTTAGAAAATCTCATTTTGAAAATTGTCGTCATCCTGAATTTTACGCAAAGAGCTGTAAGGTTATTCTGGCCAATCAGAAAGCTTTTGCGGTCCATAAATACCCCGGTGATGGAAATTACAGGCAAGTTTAGTGAGAGCCCTCGACAGGTTAAGTTGTAAGATACAGGACACGGTTCCCTCTTGACAATTAACTGAAAAACGCTCCCTCGTTTTTAGGCTTCGGTCAGGAGACCCCCTAAAGCGACCCCGGAGTGGTGATACGGTGTTAGCTCTCAACTATTCTGAATTCCACTTTGTTTTGAAAGTAGCAACCACTTGCACAAAGGTTGTGAAATCGAAAGAAAGGCTAGTCCAAAAGTCGAATAACCTAATCTCCAATAAATTACGAAATTAGGGGACTTCGGCCAATGGTGAACAATTGTGAAAGTTTTTACTCAACCGCGTTTAGGGTGAACGTGCTTGCACGGCGTGTATTGTCAGTGGGGGAGGTATAAATGAGACTATCTGTTTACGAAGCTCGTTTGTAAGTAAGGCTGGTTTCTGTCGTCAGCCAAAAAGCTTAGACAGTTAAAAGAAATTCGTGCCCCCTGACAAACCGCCATAGTTTATAACCGCAGATAGACGAAAACTATAGATATTGTTCAAGTTCAAATCTATAGTGAGTAACTATATAGAACTTTACTTAACAAAAACTTTGACCTTTAAGATTCTGTCGGGAGTTTATAAAACTTTGTGTGTCAGTAGTAACAACTATTCAAGTAATACGTTTGGACTATTTAGTATGATAGGGCGTACGAAGTGTCCGCTGGGGACATTATCCTTTTATTAGGGATTTTTACGATTTGTGAATTCTTGGAAGAAGTATAAAGTTTTTGCCGTCCATAGAAACTGTCTAGTGATTGTTTTTGGGCTACTTATTCAAATTTTTTGTTTTAGTGTTCCGCAGGAACAAGATTTGTTGTGAAACAAAAGGGACTTTCTTTTGTTTTTGTTTGTGAATTTATTATCCTTGGAAGAAGTATAAAGTTTTTGCCGTCCATAGAAACTGTCTAGTGATTGTTTCTTGGGCTACTTATTCAAATTTTTTGTTTTAGTGTTCCGCAGGAACAAGATTTGTTGCGAAACAAAAGAGACTTTCTTTTGGTTTTTGTTGGTTGAATTTTTATAGACGACAGCGTCGATAAAATTATTTATGATAATTTTGGGGATCTGTATTAAAGTTATAAGCTTTACTTATAAAAAATTTTGTAAGGATTAGACATAAGTAAATTTAAGAAATCTTTTGTAATTCGGATCCGAAAAAAACTCCAACTACCCCGATGTGTAAATCAAACTTAAAGGCAGGCCGTAGAAATATTTTTTCGGTTTTCTTTTAAATAAGTAAAAACAAAATTGTGAGAGAAATAAGAAGTTTTCTTTTTAAATAAAAGCTACAGGGAGTAGTTTCAAAATAAAAGGCCATTACCTATTCAAATAAATTTTAATGTTTTAAAAAATTTATTTTTATATTATCACCCGTTGTGATAATAAAAGAATTTATTTAATTTCAATAAATAAATTTAAAAGTCAACTAATCTCTGAAAATGTCTGACTCCTCAAGTCATAGTCAAGTTGAGGCGTCAGATCTGACAAGTCTGGCGGGTGGCAAGGTGGGTCCTCACAGGCCCCCTTCAGGGGCCGTGCTTGATAACTTGTTTGACGAAATTATTGCCAGTCCTAATTACATGTGGGACAAGGTAAATAACTCTGATACTTTAAAAAAGTCAAACAGCCCCTACCCTGACAGTATTAGCTCAGGTGGGGAATCCAGCATTATCTTCAACGCAAAAAGGCCTCTCCCGTCTGAAAAACTTTTTATGAATAACCAAAATCCAGAAGTTGTAGGCATAGTTAGGGGATATAATCTTATTGACTTAGGTAATAGGGATCGCTTAGATTCTAATTCTGATCTAGGCGACGCGACAATGGATTTCCGCCATCCCCCAAACAACATGCTTTTACAAAAAATGGTCGTTTATAATAAGAATTATGAACAGTATGATATGTTGGCATGTTTTATATAATCCAATTGAATATTTAGATAGCTCTGAAAATTTTGAATTTATTTCTAATAAATTGAACATGGCCTACTGTTATAAGTACCTATCTAACGCAAATTAATAGAAATATCGCATTTTTAGGTTTTTTTTGAATATAAATCTAAAAAACTACTATTTTGTAAAGCCCAAAGTATACTCAATTAATTTAAAAAATAATAGTCCCATTTAAAAAATTTTACTTTTGTTAATATTACAATAAACAATTTTTTAGAATTTCGTTTTTTTCCGGATATCTCCGGAACTACTCGGAATATTAAAACTTTATAAACGGCATATTATTAGGCACGTAAATGCGCAACTTTACCTCCATTTAACCGACTTCGTATCTCTTACGGTTTCCGAGATCCCTGTACTGGCCCTCCTTATCTTGGGCACGGTCTATATATATAATATATATAACAAGATCGGGTTTTACCTTTTTGAAAAAGCAAAAAGGTAAGGTAGCTTTAAAATTAGAATGTTCCTGTCAAAATATAGGTTTCAGAGTTTCATGATTGCAAGATTTATTATTCTTATTACCTTTTAATATCCCATTGTACATTAAATTTTAATATTGTGCCCCTCTGTATACTATCCGTTAGGGCCTTAGCCTCGTTTTCTTTCACACGCACGAGTCGTTCTGTTGCGGGACATAAAAATGAAGACTTTTTGCACGATTCTCTCAACGCCCTATATTCCAATTTACCTGGCGTCGAAGAAATATTTTTCGGTCAACAAATTTCTCAATGTTGCTTATGATAAGTCGAAAATGGGACACCCTGTACATTGTATATACAGGGTGTCCGCTAATTAATGGGACATGGAAAAACCACAGACTCCTTACGGAAAAATATTAGGATTTAATTATACTTAGGTACCTATATCCGAAAGTTGATATTAACTGAGATACGGGGTGTTAAGGTTAAAACTTCATTTTTGTTTTTCTCTAATAACTTTGACAGAAACTAACGGTTTTCTACAAAATTTGGTATTTAGTTGACAAAGTAACGTAAGCTAAAAAATTAATTGAAAATATTGACGTCTAATAATTGACTAGTCTGCACTAAACTACAACAATTCAAAAGAATACTTAAAAAACTAATCAAGTTTTTGTCCAAAAGCAAAATGATAAGAAGAAGAAACCTCCTACTGTAATGCAGGTAAAAACCCATCAAAAGGTCAAAATAAACCTAATTTGCCATAGAAAAAAATTCATTCATTTCCGAGGGGCCCAACGTGAGCTCTAAACCGCGATCTTTGGTCATACGTTGCACCCCCAATGGCTGTCAACCCTTGGTTTCTCGCATTGCGATAATACCTACCGATTGGAGAGTTTGTTCGTCCGGCTTTTCTACAAAATTGTCTATGCGGCCCGAGAGGGTTTCGCGTATAAGGCGCCGATTAGCAGCGTTGCAAAAGGTCTCTATTATACGACGGCGTAACGGAGTAGTGTGCCCAAAAAAAAAACGAATTTCACTCGGCATCGAGGCCAAAATGAATTTCGAATAAGACCGGGCCGCAGTGACGCAGGTTGACCTTAAAAACAAGGCCGATTTGATATGGAATTTAAAACTTGCGTAAAGTCACAATTATCTACCTGGTGGAGAGCCATAAAGTTACTAATTTATTATTGTGCTTGTTTATTATTTAATTGCTTGGGTTGACTAGCGATGGCGTCTTTACGCGGAAGACCAATAATTGGTGATAATAGAAATGCTATGTAGCAGCCGCTCCTGCAACCAAATAATACAGGGCGAGTCGGCAGGAACTGACCAAACTCCAAGATTGTATTGTACACGGTGTCCCATTATCGGACACTTCCTGGAATTATTAGAGTTATTATCAAAGATAGAATATTGCGGTTTTCACTTTAATGCGAGGTTGGTAAATATGATGATATTTAGATAAATATCGGATATACAGGGTGTTCCTTAATGACGTGCTAATATTTCAGGGTGTGATTCCTTAGGTCATTATTGCGGTTTCCACTTTAATGCAAGGTTGGTACATATGATGATATTTAGATAAATATCGGATATACAGGGTGTTCCTTAATGACATGACTGACTGAATATTTCAGGGTGTGATTCCTTAGGTCATTATTGCGGTTTCCACTTTAATGCAAGGTTGGTACATATGATGATATTTAGATAAATATCGGATATACAGGGTGTTCCTTAATGACATGACTGACTGAATATTTCAGGGTGTGATTCCTTAGGTCATTATTGCGGTTTCCACTTTAATGCAAGGTTGGTACATATGATGATATTTAGATAAATATCGGATATACAGGGTGTTCCTTAATGACGTGCTAATATTTCAGGGTGTGATTCCTTAGGTCATTATTGCGGTTTCCACTTTAATGCAAGGTTGGTACATATGATGATATTTAGATAAATATCGGATATACAGGGTGTTCCTTAATGACATGACTGACTGAATATTTCAGGGTGTGATTCCTTAGGTCATTATTGCGGTTTCCACTTTAATGCAAGGTTGGTACATATGATGATATTTAGATAAATATCGGATATACAGGGTGTTCCTTAATGACATGACTGACTGAATATTTCAGGGTGTGATTCCTTAGGTCATTATTGCGGTTTCCACTTTAATGCAAGGTTGGTACATATGATGATATTTAGATAAATATCGGATATACAGGGTGTTCCTTAATGACATGACTGACTGAATATTTCAGGGTGTGATTCCTTAGGTCATTATTGCGGTTTCCACTTTAATGCAAGGTTGGTACATATGATGATATTTAGATAAATATCGGATATACAGGGTGTTCCTTAATGACGTGCTAATATTTCAGGGTGTGATTCCTTAGGTCATTATTGCGGTTTCCACTTTAATGCAAGGTTGGTACATATGATGATATTTAGATAAATATCGGATATACAGGGTGTTCCTTAATGACATGACTGACTGAATATTTCAGGGTGTGATTCCTTAGGTCATTATTGCGGTTTCCACTTTAATGCTGCAAGGTTGGTACATATGATGATATTTAGATAAATATCGGATATACAGGGTGTTCATTAATGACATGCTAATATTTCAGGGTGTGATTCCTTAGGTCATTATTGCGGTTTCCACTTTAATGCAAGGTTGGTACATATGATGATATTTAGATAAATATCGGATATACAGGGTGTTCCTTAATGACATGACTGACTGAATATTTCAGGGTGTGATTCCTTAGGTCATTATTGCGGTTTCCACTTTAATGCTGCAAGGTTGGTACATATGATGATATTTAGATAAATATCGGATATACAGGGTGTTCATTAATGACATGCTAATATTTCAGGGTGTGATTCCTTAGGTCATTTTATATAGAAAAGTTCATATGAACATATGTCCGCAACGGCTTAAATTTTTTGCTACAGGTTGTTGAATTTTTATTTTTTAAACGGGTATTTTTTAATATCTCCGAAAGTATATCCTTTGATATTTTTTACAAAAAAGATGGTACGCCACTGACATTTGTTCATGTGGATATTTTTTCTAATTAGCCTGGTCAATTCTACATGATAACGGTCTCGTGAGCTTTCTCGTCGGACGCACCGTTCTTGATTAAAACCACTAAATTCATATTGAAACTCATTATTATTAACACTGATAAAATATTAATGATAAATTTTGTTTTATAAAAATTTCAATATTTGAACGAGTGGGCAATTCGATGCGACGGGCGGAAGATGCCGTTTAAGTGAATGTGGCAATTCCCAACAATTTTTATAAAACAAAAATTATCATTAATTATTTTATCAATGTTAATAATAATGAGTTTCAATATGAATTTAGTGGTTTTAATCAAGAACGGTGCGTCTGACGAGAAAACTCAAGAGACCGTTTTCATGTAGAATTGGCCAGGCTAATCAGAAATAAACAAATATGGAAAAATGTCAGTCGCGTACCACCTTTTTTGTAAAAAATATCAAAGCATATGATTGCAGGGACGCCACTGGTGGAACAATTAAATAATTTTCTATCTAAAAATTGTGGTTCTATATCCTACTAACACATACCAAAATTGCAAATAATATCTAAAGTACTTTCGGAGATATTAAAAAATAGCCATTTAAAAAATAAAAATTCAACACCCTGTAGCAAAAAATTTAAGCCGTTGCGGACATATGTTCATGTGAACTTTTCGTTATAAAATGACCTAAGGAATCACACCCTGAAATATTAGCACGTCATTAAGGAACACCCTGTATATCGAATACCTACAAATCGGTTACAAATTTTGCCTTCACCATTGGGATTTCGGAAACGGTAAGAGATACGAAGTCGGTTAAATTGGGGCAAAGTTGCGTAATTATAGGCCCAATAATATGTCGCAAAAAATACAGGGGCTTTCAAAGTATGTGGAAAAAATTTTTCGTTTCGGTTTTTATTTTTTCCTGACTTTGTTCGAGGAGATGTCCAAAAATAAATTTCAGTTTCTCATTGCTACTTTTTATTATCCAGAAGACGGCATTATCAGATCTTTCAAGCGACGTTTCGTCTTTGGGTCGCCATCATCAACATATTTTTTTTAAATACGGGCCTGGATCTTTTTGTTTAAATTATGAAAGAGGACCGAAATCTACGTTCAGTGGTATACAACACTTACTCGCTTTCCGACGTTTTGTTCCTTAAATTGACTATTTTCATTAAAATATCCCTAGTACGTTCAAGTATTTAATTTTTTCTTTCAATTCAGTATAATTCGAAAATGTAAAATCACTTAAGAAAGTGATGGCTTTAAGAGTCAAATTTTATTTGTATTAATAAAATAAATTACTTGTACTTACGCTAAGTAGAAATTTGTTACAACTATGTATTAGTTTGAAATAAAGAAACCAGTAGTAGCACGTAATAACAATAACAATTAAAGACATAAATACCAATAATAATTTAAAAATCGTCATTTTCTTCGAAACAAAAGTAAATTACAGGAACGTTCTAGGGGTATTTTTCGGAAAAAGTGTTGTGGACCGTATTTCAAAAATAATAAATTGATGATGGTCACATAAAGACGAAACGTCGCATGAAAGATCTGATGACGCCATCTTGTGGAGAATAAAGACTAGCAATGAAGAAAGTGGAATTTATTTTTGGACATCTCCTCGAACAAAGATAGGAAAAACTAAAAACCGAAACGCAAATTTTAGATTTTTCCAAATATTTTGAAAGCTCCTGTATAGATTTTTGATTTTTTGCGACATATTATTGGGCCTATAATTACGCAACTTTGCCCCAATTTAACCGACTTCCAATCTCTTACCGTTTCCGAGATCCCAATGGTGGAACATCCTGTATATCCGATATATATCATGCCCTTGCTTTAATTACCCACTTTTTAACGGAACGAAAGATTCCGGTGTCAAATTTGTCATGGCTCTCTTAGATTTCAAGCTACAGGGTGATTTTGAAAATCACTGTCGCTGTTTAGACACCCCTCGTATTTCAGTTACGAGTTAACTTATCAAAAAAGTAGAAACTAATCTTGTTAGGGATTGTTATGCTAAATCCAGTGGCGTAACCAGTTTTTCTCTAAAAATGTTATCTTTTGAGATATTTATAAAAGTAAAAAAATTTAAATGGGACACCCTTATATTTTTTTTTAAATTAATTAAGCATACTTTGGGCTTTAGAAAAATGTATAGTTTATATTTATATTCAAAAATAACCTAAAAATCCGATATTTTTCATAATTTACCTTAGTCACATATTATTATAATAGTAGGCCAATTTATTAGAAACAAATTCAAAATCTTGTTACAGCTATTATTCTAAATATTAAATTGGATTATATAAAACATGCCAGCATATCATACTGTTCATAATCCTTATCAGAAACGGCCATTGTTATGAAAAATTAAATTAAAAGCATATGATAAAAACTTACGTAATAGGTATTTCATAAATAATAAAAATGTGAGAAATCTGTCAATTTTTGACCATTTGGCCAATGTTTCTCATAAATTGACCATGGCCTGCAGATTATTAAAAATATCGCATTTTTAGGTTATTTTTGAATATAAATATCAACAACTTTACATTTTTGTAAAGTATGCTTAATTAACTGAAAAAATAATATATAGGGTGTCCCGTTTACAAAATTTTATTTTTCTTAATATCTCAAGAACGAGAAGAACTGGCTACGCCGCTGAACAAACCTATATTTGTTAACAAGATGTTACTCTGGCTCAAATTTGATAAATTGTCCGTTCGACATCTTTTTATTTTTAAAAGTTAAAAACAGTAAACATGGTGATGGTCTGAACAATTGTGATTGATCAAGTCGTGAAGACGTTTTAAAAAAGTAATAATATTTAATTCAAATTTTGTATTTGTACGCCCAAAAAGATTTGAAACAACTTCTTTATTTGTCGTTTTGCTTAAAAAGTAAAAATAGGGGTAATACTCCTGGACTTCTTTACATTCTTGTACGAACCCTGTATAATTTCTTGCCAAGCAGAGCTTTTAGGATGAGGCACTTCTTTCCATGAAACACATAATAAAAAAGTTTCCTATTCGTGTACAACTTCCTTGGAGAATTTTGTACATAATGTGCATGGTGTTTTTTTTTTGATTTTCAAAAATCTCGAAATCAGTTATGATATATATTATGATATAAAACCACCCATTTTTACCTCAAAAAGTTATTATTCTTAAGCCAGTGACGTAGGTACAGCTACGTAACAAACAGCCCCGGAACAAACCCGAATAAAATATCGAAAAAGGATTTTTGTTAAGAATATACAGGGTGTCCGAGAAAATGTGGGAAATCTCCCGGATATGAAGAAAACAAGTGAAAAGAGTACTACAAGTTCAAGGCCTCCCCTTCGGAGATATGGGCTCCCAAAGAGCCTCCAATGGAATCAAGTTTTTACACATAATTATTGAACCACCGGGTATATTCATTTTATATACCGGGTATATTAATTATTTTAACCAGCCATGTATGATATTCGAATTCGATCTTATTGTTTTGTAAATATATCCTGCAAATTTCGTTTAAAACGATTTTAAACGATAAAGTGATTCAGAAAATAATAACATGGTCACTTTTCTTGATCCACCGTGTTTAGTGTGTAGCTTATTTGTTACTAATTAGTAAGTTTCCATAAAACAAAAAAAACTCTTCTAATAATATCATAAATTTATTATTCTCCAGATGAACTATGCCAGTGTCCCCACAAATGCGACGAGCTGGTGCCTCAGGACGCGCGACAGCAGCTCTTCCAGCATTTCTACGGCCTCGGCGAGGCCGACCTCCAGAACCAATTCCTCCGGAGCAACATGGACCTCCGGGCGAGATTGAACGTACCTGAAACTACCGGCAGCGGTAGACCTCCAAGGAGGATAACCTGCAAGTACCTGGTGCCCTTGATGGAAGAAGGTAGGCACATTTTTCGTATGAACTTTTGTGTAAAGCTTTATATTTTAAAGCAAATGTTTTAGTCGATGCAGTAGAACAATATACAACATACGCGAATATTCAATATACAGTGATGGGCTAAAATATGGAACAAATTCATTTAAAAATCAGGTATTAATTTTTTGTAAAAACGCTCGGACACGTCGATTATAATTTTTTCTTCCGGATTTTTTGCCTCAAAAAGAAATTATACTGGGTGTGTCAAAAAGTAGATGTAGGTATAATTTTGAAAAATTATTTTATTAAGTGTTGACAGTATTTTCATTAATTTGCCTAATTTCATATCTAATTTTAAATTTTAAGTCTTCCAAATTTTGTGGTTTATCCTTATTTTTATTATTTGATTTCAAATAACCCCACAGAAAGAAATCCATTGGTGTAAGATCGGGAGATCTTGCAGGCCATTCTATGGGTCCTCTTCTACCTATCCATCGTTCGGGAAAAATAGTATTCAAATACTCTCGTACTTGTCGAGCAAAATGAGGCGGAGCACCATCCTGCTGAAACCAAATAGACGCTTCTGGTAGATTAGGCTGATTCGGATTTGGAAAATCCGCTGCTAGTGTGGGAAATTAATTCATTTTGAAAAAATTGTAAATACCGGTCTCCTGTAAGATTTCCATCGAAGAAAAAAGGTCCAATAATTCTATCATTTAATATCCCTGCCCAAACATTTACTTTTTGTGAGTATTGCGTATGCTGTTCTCTCATCCAATTGTACTCCAATACCGAAAATTTTGTCTGTTTACCGAACCATTCAAACAAAACGTGGCTTCATCGCTAAAAAGTACGCTGCGATGGAAAAATAGATTTAAGTTGCAAATTTCCATCATAGTTTCACAAAACTGTAGTCGGCGGTCGGGATCATCTTCGTTTAGCTCGTGCAGCAACCTAATTTTATACGGATGGTACTTTTCTTGTTTCAATACCCGCAAAACGGATCGTCGGCTAACATCATTATTAAGGGCTACTTCAGTGGATGCACTATGGGGATTATCTTCAACTTCTAACAAAATGTTCAATTTTGTGTTTTCACTAATTTTTGGACGACCTGGCCGTAGACGATCCTTTACATTCCCTGTTTCCCTGAATTTTTTCTCAATTTTACTCACTGTAGATCTTGTAATCCGTCGTTCTGGATACTTAGCGCTAAACAAGTTACAAACTTCTTCTTGACTTCTTGTTTTGTCTCCACATCCAATTAAAATTAAAATTTCGATTCTTTGAGTTTCATTTAAATGCACCATGATCACCGTTTTTTCAAAATTATACTTAAAATTCTTTTTGATTGACACATAACTTGCTATCGTAGTAACAATTAATTTAAATTTACCTGTTTACCTTTAAGTAGGTACATGTACCTTTTTTTAAAGAAATTTCTTTAATTTTTCTCTAAAATCGTTAGAGATAAGGATAGAGTATGCTACATGAATTATGCTCAGAATTTGACGTAGAATTTATGTGATAAGTAAAAATAGGGTGGTTCTATTTAAAATACAAAAAAATTTTACAACATCTACTTTTTGACACACCCAGTATAATTTCTTTTTGAGGCAAAAAATCCGGAAGAAAAAATTATAATCGACGTGTCCGAGCGTTTTTACAAAAAATTAATACCTGATTTTTAAATGAATTTGTTCCATATTTTAGACCATCACTGTATATTCAAATATTCAAGCGAGACTACGCCTCGTTGTGAAGGACAATATCCCCTGCTGTTTGGCACGCGCTTGTCTGCGAACAATCAGTCGAACTCGACAATAACAACTGAAGAATCGTCTGATCCACCACGTGAAGCGACCATTTTAAAATCTAATTATTCGAAGTGCAGAAATTACACTTAAAAAATCGAAATACATAAAATTAATCTTACACTTGGGAAATTAACATGGACGACAGATCGTAGTAAAGCCGACAGCCAAGTCCAGACGGAAAATTCGACCTGGATCTGAGGAGAAGAGGATTCGGTCAGCTCTCGGGTCAGCTAGACACTCGAAAAATAAATTGAAACCGTTATTCAAAAAGAGACACTTATCGAGCAACGTAAATTAAAATACACCTACCGAAAAATCTCACTCACTGCGTTTTTTAAATGAAATAATAAATTGAGGAAACGAAACACTTGCATTGGAATATACTATTAAACCGACAATAAGTTAGTACCAAAGGTATTGTAAACTACAGATCCCATGATCCATCCATAAAACTCTTGGAAAGTGACGCTGTGATTGTTTGAAATGTTATTGAAAATCAGTAGGTAATGGGTGGAAGAGTACTACAACATGTTTGTTGGCTGAATGGCAACAATGTTGAAGTCTGGTTATATCTGATGGTTAAATATTAAAACATAACCACACTTACCGATGAAAAGATAAATCCTTATTTAAATGATCCACTCTTATACAAACTACACATGAATGCACCACGATTGTTTAAAATAAAAACGATTTTTCACCAATAATCCCAAAAAATCACAATATATAACAATCCGTTAGATAACTGGACAAACACCGCAATGTTTACGAGATTAGTATTCATTCATCTTGGTTATCTTTTGGGTCCGAATCGTAGTAAAATAGAAATCGATGTTGCCAGAGTGCAGTTGGATTAGTTCAAGATGGACACTTTTAGGTATAATAATATTTTTTTAAGAATCTCTCATCGCCTTCAAACAGTTTATAGTAAAATTATTGGGAAAATAATAAATTTTTAATTGGGATCTTGCGAGATATCTTTACGATGAATATGTCTATGCTGCAATAATGACCAAAAGAAGTGGGAAAGACTGTTTCCAGTCGTTGCGTAGGCTAGAAATGTACATTTTCCATCTGTAGTTTGTAATATCTTTGGTTAGTACCTATAGTAGAGTGTAATGATAGAAATTAACTCAGGTTGGGCGGATTGCGTTTGCGATCCCCCACACTGGGGCTAAGGACGGGTTTATCAGTGGAGTGTTAAGGTCATTTAGCTTAGAGCTAAACGATAACTCTGAGAGCTAACCTGTTTCATCCATGTCCGTGTTATATCAAGGCAAGTGTTAAAGTTCGAGGTTAATTAATACGAACTTGAAAGTGCGTGTGTTTTGGAGCTGGATCTTTGGGTTATTTTTTTCCTTATCCTCAGCCATGTTAATACAGTCGTATGAATAGATTCTGTGATTCTCCACCAAAACGCCGATTTATAATCTGACGTTTGTCAAACAATATTTGCCGATTTATAAAAAAACAGCTGGATAAACACGTTCACTGGCAACACCTACCCAGACCGAGAGCTAACGATAGCTCAGGGCTAAAGATAACACTCCACTGATAAACCCGCTCTTAGTCTCGGAATATAATCTTCTCCATTCAGACGCTTGAATATTATGATTGGAATAAAAGCAAAAACATTTTTATTTACAACCATGCATATAATAATGACCTTTCATCTATCTTTGAAAGGTGGAAAGTTTACATTTTTTTTTCCTTTTACTTTCCAGCCGGGTGGAAAGTAAATTATTGTTTTGTAATTTTTTTAAAAATCGATATCTCAAAATAATACACGAACACACTTTTTTAAAAATGCTAATAGCTTTGCGTGTTTTGAAATGTCTACTTTTTTCCTAATTGATAGAGTGGTCCCCAGCATTGAATATTGTGACCAAATCGCTGATATCTTCTTTGTCTTGGCATTTTCACTGAAATAAGCTAGCAGCGCCGACTCAGACCCAGGATTTTGAACTGTGTTTCCCGTACACCATTCTTTGAAACGGTTATATGCCTTGTCATATCTCGGGCGGCTTTTAGCTGGCAGTTGGCTTCTACTATTTTCGTTGCTTCTCGAATTTCTGGTGGAGTAGCAGCAAAATCAAATTCCTCATCTGATATTGTTTAGTGACATGGAAACCTGTTCAAAAAATGATATTTGCCTTCTTGATGTGTATTATTACCTACGTTATTGTACCACCTGCGGCTATTTGAAATGTCTGTCTATTTTTTCAATTGTCAAAGTCAAAATGACATTTATCTTTTATTAATAATTTTAAATCAAAATAATAAGAAGTAGATGTTAGATGTGGTTGTAAATAAAATAGTATACAAACCTCGGTGAAAAGTTTCATTACTGTCTCGAGATTTAGCAACTACCGACTCTCTCGAGAGGAATGAAACACTTTCCACCTCGGTACAGTACGTTTCACGAAATTTGGATACGAGTTAATGATTTCCTGGGTCGGTCCCATTGTGTCGACAAGAGCTTGGCAATAAACAAGTGAACTATGAAGGGACGGACTAAGGAAAACAAGTAATGATATGATTATATTAATGTAATCAAATGAAATAACATTTTTTTTAAATATTACTAGTCATATTTGTTTACATTTATACTGTCATTCTATAGATAGTTCTGTTTCGCTATCGCTATCCTCATCAAAATTAATTATAATTGGATTAATTATACGATCCAGACTAATATACGAATTTTCAGAACTTAAAGTCGGAGAAATATTTTCAGACCTAACCAGTGATTTTAACTGGTGCCACATATTATGCTCTATGGGGTTAAAAATGCAATAATAGGATGGGAGCCGTAGCACTGTATGTCCAATTTCTTCTGCCAATGTGTCACAAACATATACTTCTTTTATACAAAATGTCATTAAAACTTCTAAAAGATCACTTTTTTTATAACTTTCTTCAAAATATATATCATGTAGTTCTGAATCTCCAATTTTGTATTATTTGAGCTTGGAGCTTTATGTAATTGGCGACTGTGATAGCTCGCATTGTCCATTACTATCACGCTATTCTGATGAATGTTTGGTAAAAGACAGTTCTTGAACCATTCCTCAAAAACTAACAAATTTTACCACAAAAAGATATTTAAATATAAATTAAGCAACCTAACCTACCTGATGTGCCTATATTTAATTATAATTATTACAATCCGGTCCTTTCCACATAATAATAACAAACGGTCATAAATAATGGGATCGCCCAGATACTTTTACTGCAGTCATTAAGTTATATCCATTTTTCGTGAAACAATCTTTACGTAATATACTATTAGTGGCATTAGGGTATATTGATAAGAGAAAATATGAGACGCTAGCCATTGCTTCAAAATGTCTTGCTTGTTCTTAAACTTGGGAGAGGTGCTGGCTGCGCCCCCTGAATGAACAGAAGCTTCATTAAATCTTATTAATCCATTTTTTCTCTTTATTTTTTTAGGTAGATCAGCAGAAGTATGTCAAAAAGCCTTCGTTAGTGCCTTTGTTATAACCACAAAAAGAGTGAGACTGCAGAGGGAAAAACTTATTTCTAGTTTGGGATTAAACAGTTATAGAAGTCATAATAGGTACGTAAATATTGATTTAATTATAAGAAAGGCGCGATTTTCAAAGTGTGCGTATGACATAAGAATTTTATTAGAACTTTAGCCAAATACAAATATAGATGTACCGGGTGGTCAACGAAGAATGGCCGCCGGTCGTATCTCAAAAACTAGCAATCATACAACATCCAGGTAAATTTTTTTAAAGTAAAAGTTGCCCAAGAGAAAATGCTGGAAATTATTCCCGAGTTTGTAAAATATCCGCAAAGGGCACCTAGCAGTCATGACCCAGGTTAAAATGAAGATTTTCTTTGTGTTTTGACTAAGAGGTATCGCAAATATATATTTTAGTCCATATATACAGTGAAACCTCTCATAACGGACACCTCTAATAAGCGAACATCTCTATTAACCGGACATTTTTTCATAGTCTGGAACTAGGTATATGAAATTCCATGAAAATTAACCTCTCTTGGGCGGACTCTCCTTTGGGCGAACGCGGACAGGCTGTTTTCATACAAAGAGTGCGAAAACCCTCCTTTACACGGACAAACAAATTTGTAAAATGTGTATTTGTGTTTGGGAGGCCAATAAGTACGATGCAAAAACTCTCTGAAGACAGACCGACAACTATGCGTGGCAGCCCGAAAGGACTTCGCCGAATGAATGTATATGTGATTCCCCGACAGCAGTCGGCCGTTTATTTGTGAGTTGTAAGGTTAAAATTGTAAACAATTGCACAAAAATGTAGCGTTTTCAGCCTGAAAGAGAATATTGATGTTGTGGAAGTTTGTAATTTGATAACAATGATTTGGGCGAGTTCATTAACATTGATAGCAATATGCTATTAGAAGATGATAGTGACCCCATTCCTAACGATTATGTAGTCCAAACTGAAACCACATCACTATCTGACGACTCTGATGAAGAAGTTGAATGTCACCAATTATCAACAAGCCATTAATAGGATAAAGGAATTATAAGAGTATGCAAAGAATAGAGGTGACTCTACAGCAATGGAATTGTTATCATACTTGGACTTAAATTTTCTAGATTGCAAGTATAAAACGCAAACACGTCAAACTACGTTATTAGATTTTTTAGTACTACATCCTAACTAAAACTAGTGTATTTTTGTTATGTTATGTTTATTTGTACATACATATACATAGTAATAATTTTGCGTAGGGGTCCGCCTAAGGGAGGTTTCACTGTATTTCCTAATACTTTTTATCATACACAAATTTTTCAATATAGTAAAATAAAGCGGTTCAATTGTTTTTTTAAATAAACTCCGGTTTGGGTTACCCGATTTTAACGAACTCGCTTTCGCTTAAGAGAGCGTTATTTTCTCTACAAACTGCGCTTTTGTTTGTGCGTTCTTGAGTTTTGCAGTCGCTGATAGATGACGTTAACTGAAATATAAGCAAAAATTTGGCATTTTCTCAAAAATGTTAAATTCCATGAGATATTCTCGTTTTAAACAAGATATAAAAGAGTTTGGATCTTTTTTAGAGCCGGAGTTATTGACTTATGTGCCTTCGAAACATGCATGGAAATTAAAAATTTAACTTTTATTAAACAAGTGGAGCAGACTATGGGTTTCTTTTCCTCTTAATATTCTATTTTATTTGGGACCCAGTAAAACAAAACAAACATATTTAATGATTGCTTTTCTATTACGTGTGTTTGAAAAATACATCCCCCAGCTTTTAAAATATCTACCCCAAAAGCAGACTTGTAGAAAAATACTAATTAATAACCTTTTTTTTTGTAGGAGCAAAAAAGATAGAGAAGACAAGAATAACGCCGCCGCAACAGAAGCAAATAATAACAATATAATGCTAAATAACAACACTATAACGTTAAATACGCTAAAAACTAAGTTCAATTTGCCTTCAAATCTAAGCCTTTATTTACCAAGGTAAGTTATAGGAATTTATTTCGTAACCTTTTGCATTTTAACGAAACGCTTATCGTTCGCGATTCATTTTCGTTTCAGCAATTTGACAAAAATTAACAAAATCTTACCTCATTGGCACCATTGTGTGGGAAAAGATGAATTTATGGGAGTAAGTTTAATAAGGTTCATATGCCCTTCATAATCAGGTCTTACCAGGTGTTCTGCTTAGTATTGTGATCGTCAGAGCGAAAACCCGATTGAGTACCTGGTCTTTATTACATTTCGTTACGAAATATTTCGGTGGATTGGAACGGAAAAGTTCGTCGTTGGTCATTTGGTCACGTGTGTGGTTTTTACTGCAGTACAAGTGCGTGGTTAAAAATGGACGATATTAGTAGATTCATTTGTACAGGGTGATCACGTATTATGTCCCCTCATCTTAACCTATTTACTGCCGTACATTTTCTTGTCCTGTTACCACTTTGACGCACCGCACGCCTAATTTATTATTTTTTGGTTCTTTTCGGGGCCCCTTTAAATACGAGGCCGTAGGCTAGTATGCGTAATGATATATTCACAACAAAGAACCGATAACCCGTGTCACTTAATAATGACTTATGACACACATCAAGCGGAATAACTTTTCATTGACGAAAGTTCGTCGGTATCCAACCTTTTGTATTTGAAAGGAGTTCTTCGGCGGCAGATTATTATTGTGGGAAATCGTGATTGCTATGGAAAACAAAGAACCGATGTCCCGTGTCACTTAATAATGACACACGTCAAGCGGAATAATTTTTCGTTGACGAAATTTCGTCGGAATCCGACCTTTTGGATGTGAACGGAGTTTTTCGGCGGCAGATTATTATTGTGGAAAATCGTGATTGCTATGGAAAACAAAGAACCGATGTCCCGTGTCACTTAATAATGACACACGTCAAGCGGAATAATTTTTCGTTGACGAAATTTCGTCGGAATCCGACCTTTTGGATGTGAACGGAGTTTTTCGGCGGCAGATTATTATTGTGGAAAATCGTGATTGCTATGGAAACCAAAGAACCGATGTCCCGTGTCACTTAATAATGACACACTGCAAGCGGAATAACTTTTCGTTGACGAAATTTCGTCGGTATCCAACCTTTTGGATTTGAACGGAGTTTTTCGGCGCCAGATTATTATTTTTGTGAACATTTATTTTATTAACTATGAGTGTAAAATACCATAAACTAAAGTTTAGTGCCTTAGAAGATGAATTATTGATAGAAAGGGTAAAAGAAAATCCACCAAAAAAATTAAAAACTTTTAAAGACATATAAATGAAAGAGAATATTTTGAAAAAAATAGCGGTAGAATTTGGATCAAATAAAACAGGTATGTTCTAATTATACAAATATTTGACTTATTTATTCATGCAGTTATATTTTAATATTTTTTAAGAAAAATTTAAATTTAAATGTGAATCTCTTTTACTTATAAGGAAGATTAGTTTTATGATTCAAGCTAAATATACTTTAACACACTTTGCAAAACGAGTTTTGCCGCCGTTTCCTCGGATATTTGGCAATTTGTTAATGTTACGTTTTCATGATTAAACACTAGACTTGTTTTGGTTGGGTCGAACACACACATGACCCCCCACCTGAATATATATTTAACAGTTTAATTTGTACGATTTACGTGGTGATATTGCCATTGGACACTTCCTGCTTGGTTGCTAAAAAATTGCTTAAAACTGTGGCGAACGGATCTGGCAGCAAAAGTTACTCGGTTATTGTTGGTGGCTGATAGTGTTATAAAATTATCTACTGGAAGTATTGGAGTAGCATTCAGTCATTACTATGGATATAAAATTTTACTTTTTCTTAACATATTGTGCAAAAGACAGGCAGCAAAAATAATATTATCTCCTGTTTCTTTAACGGTAAGTGGGGTAAAAAAAATTCTAAAGTACTGACACAAAATTCCAAAAGCATTCTCAGAAGTTCTTCTGGCTCGACTTATAAGTAGCCACTGTGCCATCAGTTACAGATAAAGCTTGGGGGGTATGGTTGCATCATATTTTCAGTAAACGCAAAAGCAGATCACCCAGTATCGCGTAAGGTTGAAGTTCTGCGATACCTGGAAGTGTAGGTGGAGGTGGAATATTCATTTGACCTGCATTTATTTTTTGTCCCAAATTCGACCTCTCGAATACCCCAGCATCACCCTCTCCACCGTATGATCCTAGGAGAAGATTGCAAAAAGCCATGGGCAAATTTAAGAGACTATGTAAAAAATAAGAAAAGTTTAGGAACAGGGTCCGCAGCAAATACCAAGGATCGGGACAAGCTGGAGATGTTTAGATTTCTTGAACATTCTGCATTTCAACGTAGTCAGTAAATACCTACAACTTTCTCCATAGCTAGCATATTTCCCATAACTAAGGGTTTCAGGGTATAATTATAGAGCTTTTCCACATCAAATAATGTACACAAAGAAAATGCAAGTTAACTAATAGTATATTGTGTAACAAGTGCGTGAACATAGGTTTTATATATGAGTGAGGAGATTACAATACGAGCTATAGGCGAGTGTTGCAAACCGAATGAATAACTGGGCCCTTATGGAAGTATGCGTGAAGTAAATTCCATAAGAAACACATTGTGCTTCACACATTAGTAGTGATGCGTGAAAGTGAATTTCACGCACTGTGGTAGAACAAATATATTTCAGTTCTTAATGATATATCGCCTCTTTTTACTAAATTATTTTTGCAGGACCGTCTCCAATGTTGCGGCTTCCGCCAATGAAACTTCTTCAAGTATCAATAATAATTTGGAGTGTTACACCCAAAACTATATTGAAGATGATTCACAAAGTGACATAGACCCGCTAACTCCCGAACAAAATACGAATGTGGATGCGACAGAAAAATCAATCCTACCTATATGCATTATTGCTTCCACTTCTCACGTCCGTGAATCAAACAAAGTAGAAACTTATAAAAGGGCCCATGTGGATATACGTAGCGATCTTCACGAAGGAAGAACTGAAAGAATGAAATTGCTTCCTAACCGTCAAAAGGAAACGCCTCCTGTAGTTCCAACGGATGATCACATCGACTGCTTTTTTAAATCATTAGCAGCAACGGCAAGAACGTTGTCGCCATTGAATTTAATAGAAGCTAAGAAGAGGCTTTTCGAGCTAATGTCGGAACTAGAACGCAAAAATATATACGAAAAATATAATGAAACCATACTTTCGCCAAATACTTGTTCGATACTTATTTCCAGTGACACATCAGATAGTATGGAAGATTGAGGATACCCAAAATATATCAGTGAGGAATTATTATACTCCATTTAATATGCAACAGGAGAATTACAAAAGCTCATCTACTAAATTTTAAATCATGTGCACTAAATATGTTGGAAATAAAAGTCTTAAATTATTTGTTATTTGCTTGTTTTACTTGTAGATTTTAGTATTTAGTTATCCTAAACTATTTTTTGCCGTTAGAATACGTCCACTTTTTATTTTCTGTTGGGAAAGGAATGGGTTTTTAAGAATTTTGTTTAACTGTTAAAATTGTATTGTTTAACTGCTTACCTCAATGTTAGGCACAGCTTCTCTTCAGGTGATATGGGAATTGGGTATTTCTTGGACGTTATGTCATCCTTAATGATATTTAGTATCTCGTTAAATAGGTAAGGTGTCAAGCGAAAATTTTGTGTCGGTCGTTGTCCATAAGATGTCTCAGCACTAATACTTGGTAGGTACCTTATTTTCCCCTATTGTGAAATATTTCTGAGGAATCTGCCTCCAAAAGACACTGGGTTCACCGGTCATCGTCGTCTTCCTCTTCTTCAAGTTCAATCAGTAAAATTTTACTAATGTCGTCCATTTTTAACAATAATAATAATAATCTGCCGCCGAGAAACTCCGTTCAAACAACGAAAAATTATTCCGCTTGACGTGTGTCATTATTAAGTGACACGGGACATCGGTTCTTTGTTTTCCATAGCAATCACGATTTTCCACAATAATAATCTGCCGCCGAAAAACTCCGTTCAAATCCAAAAGGTTGGATACCGACGAAATTTCGTCAACGAAAAGTTATTCCGCTTGACGTGTGTCATTATTAAGTGACACGAGATATCGGTTCTTTGTTTTCCATAGCAATCAAAATAAAAGAGTTTAAAATAAAAAATACGATTTTAAATTGACAAATTAAATTAGGCGTGCGGTGCCTAAACGCGCTCATTATTTTTACCGACTTTATTATTATTAATAAATTGGAATATACAATGTGCCTATTTTTGGTTAAAGGGGGCCCTAGGCCCGTTACGCAATTGGGGGTCCCTTATCACTTCAAAAAGTGTTTTTTCCTTAATAAGTTATTTATTATGATTCACTAATGTCATACGATCACAAGTTAGTGTCGTCTTATATATCCTGCACATAACTCTGTAGGTTATTTCGTAAATTCCTTGGTTGCATATTATAAAATAGGTGTCTAACAAAGGACATCAACGTCATGTTGAGTAAAACCAACCCTACTTGTAAATCAACAGACCTAAATGATATTTGTTCCCATTGCAAATACTACTTTAAAAACATTGTATACCAATCGTTTTAATTTTTCTCAAGTATGTAAAATAAAAAGGTTAAGATGGGGGCGACATAATACGTGATCACCCTGTATAAATGAATCTACTAATATCGTCCATTTTTAACCACGCACTTGTACTGCAGTAAAAACCACACATGTGACCAAATGACCAACGACGAACTTTTCCGTTCCAATCCACCGAAATATTTCGTAACGAAATGTAATAAAAACCAGGGCTTTAAAAACTGCTCGAGTTATAAATTCAAGCAAACATCGTCGCTTGTTACTTATTACCTCTCACTCGATACCCGAGCTTCGCTTGACGCCGGGTTTGTTCGAACAAACCCGAAATGTTCTGCTTGGTAGTGTGATCGCTCCAGGTAAAAAACTGCGCGTATATTCGAGCAGTTTTTCGCTTGATAGAAAATACTACTATAATTATAAATTCATGTGAAAAATCGAAAATCGTTGCCTTTCACTTCATACCCGACCTTCGATCGACGACGAAAAACAACTCCTGGTATTTTATCAACACACATGATCACTAAAAAAGGCAACTTTTCTCTCTCTCACAAGCAAAACACCTGGTAAGGCATAATTACGGAGGGCATAAGGAAAGTATTGAAATTGGTCCAACAATTTCATCATCAAATTCCCCCCCGGGATGTGGAACGCCCCTCAACTACAACCCTATTTTTATACAGACTCTATGGCAACTACTGCTTGTCGACAACATACCACCTAATTTACCAATTACTCCAACAAAATATGTTCTAGTGCCTGTCAAATAACTGTGACCAACACCAAATCGACGAACAACAACAACATCCTGGCTCCGGAGACGAATTCGGCGAAGAGACTGGCCAGCATCCTCGGCAAGAAGTCGCTGGAGGAATTGAAGGAACTGAACATTTCCCTGGAGCAGAACGTGTCGACCAGCGACTCGGAATTCGAGGAAATGGCTGCGAAACCTTCACCGCCGAAAAAAGCGAAGCTAAATAAGAAGCGGAAGGCACAAGCGGCGATATCGGTAAGATATTTGACTTTATTGTTGTTGAGTGACGACATAACCACATTTAGGATGCAAAAACCTGTATCATCTGTTTTGGCTAACCCTTTACAATCATCTTGTATGGATAGATATCAATGATGTTTTTAATTAATAACTTTTGATCTTAGTCACCACATTTTGACTGGTTAGTATCTCCAATATGCACCTGAAGATTACTATTCAGTCGAAACAAATATTAAGACAATGGTAGTATAATATACAGGGTGTCCCAGAATATATAACGGACGTCCCTGGAAATCGTTGTTTTTTAAATAATTTTTTAAGTACTAGGTGTAATTTAATAATTTTTTAGTATAATGGTTACTAGATGAGTCTCCTTAAAATTCGCCCTTTTAAACATATTTGGCTTATTTAGTTTGCCAGGGACGGACTAGACGTAACACAATAATGCTTTTTTTGTACACCTTGTATGATGAAGGAACGACAATAATATTTTTGGATACTCTAAACCTTAAGCTGAAAAAAGGTACTCTTGATCAATGTCGATAAAACGAACTGTTTTCGAAAAAAAGATATTTTTGTTCGACATCCGGTATTTTTACCCAAGGAATCTGCAGTTTTCCTGTGTACCATTAGTTATGGGACACCCTGTATAGATCGAATTGATTCCGGGCGGGACACCCTGTATATGTAAACATTTCATGTGTTCCCGTTCTTTTAGCTGGACAATCCGTTGCTGCCCTTCGGCCTGGTCGTCCCAGATGGCGTCACCATCGCTCCGGTAATGGGGCCCGACCACGACCGAGACATCGCGATAGTAAACAACTTCTTCCACAACCAACTGTGGAAACCGGAGTACATTGGAGCTCTTTCGTGATAAGGAGGGGAATTCGAGAAGGGTAATATATAGGGTGCCTTATACATAATATAGAATAACAATTGCAAGGCTATTGTGTATCCGTAATGACCAAGTCATTAAGGAACGATATTTCGAAGTCGCCTTAAGATACGGAATGACGCAAGTCATTCCTAATATAAGTTTGACTCCCATCTAACGGAGTATATCTTTAAGGGAGTGGTAATCTTCCACTTAACGCGTTAGAGATGACTTAAGTCATTCTGTACCTTAAGGTAGCTCTGAAATATCGGTCCTAACTTAAGTACCGGTCGTCTTAACAGTAGATTAGATTCGCAAACGTTGTAGATTAATTATAAATATCTCTCGGAAGAATCTTAGATTATTTAATGTTCTCGTATGCGTACAATACTTATCTTATCAAAATAACGGCCTATTTAAGTAACCGTTTCTCTTGGAGACTTGTAATTTTTGTGTTCTCGGCCTTTAAAAGTTGATCAATGAATATATTCTTTACAACTGACTGCATAAAACGTTGAGCTTATCGTAAAAACTAGTCCTTACGGGTACAGAATAAACTTGTTAGTACGAGATGTAGAGTGCACTCATTGAGGTATGATGATAGTCCATAAAACATTCAGTCAAAAAAATCGATCCCCGCAATATTTAGACGGATTTTGATCCTGAATAATTGCCTCACCTTAAGTCCAATTTATATTATTATTTTTTTATATTGTAGGCAAATTTATCAAAAATGTCGCACAAGTGTGAGATTTTAAGAAAGTTAAGCATATGTCCATAATATACGGGTTGAAACAAGAAAGGTTCATGACCCAAACTCCAAAACACAAACAAACACACTGTAGAGTGATGTAGATGTGAAACTATTCATTTTGTCATTTAATTATCAAGTAACATCTATTCTTAACATTATCGCTTTTGGTTCATTTCAATACGTTAATTTTTGTAGCAGATACGATTTGTTTAAAGAAACAAACTTGTGTTTAAGAAAATTGTATTAATTTCCGAACATAACAAAAACTTGAAACCAACTTAAAAGATAACATAGACCCCAGTAACGGGTGTTTCCCCCACAATCCCGAATGACAGCTGCAATACGTCTTGGCATATGCCTTCAATAAAGTGCATGTATTTCTGGTCCAAAAAAGGCTACTTAATTTTGAGCCGAGGACATTTTACCACCTAATTTTTAGAAAGAGACGTTTTTATCGCTGTAAAAAAGAATCCACCTTTTTATGGATGCCAAAATGACATAATTAAATAGACATTTTGTCATTTTTACCTTCATTCCTTCTTCTATTCATCCAGCAGGCAAGGCATCGCCTATATGGAAACAGTTACTCGGAGTTAAACGTACGAGTCCTTAATGAGAACACTCTATATCTTGAGCATTAGTGGATGTTTTTTCTGTTAATTCCCTGTTGTCAATCAATACAGTCATAGAAGCGTACCAATTCAATATTAACATAAAAAACACCCAATATATAGTATTATTAAAGGTCAAGCATCTAGAGATTGGATTGGAAGTATTATCAATTGATTTAAAAATGTTAACATTTAAATTTGAACGATAAATTTGGAAAATTTCATATTAACGTTTAAAAAAAGTTTATTTTTCTTATGCTGAAGCAAAAAGTGAAATAATTGCATTACACGAGATACATCTGACGTACTGGGCCCAATCTTTCGATGTTCGGGTCCTACCATTGCTAATAATGTAACTTTTGCCTTACCCTGTATACTATTGGTGATTTTTAATGGTCCAAAAGCATCTCAGGCCCAAAAATCGATACTTATTCGCATTAGTTGTAAGATTTAGCGCGGGAAAAATGGTATTTTTAGGAAAATATTTTTATTTAGTCTGTAAGTTTTGATAAAAAGTGTTTTATTTGTCTTGGTAGTAACATAGGGATTATAATTTCCATCGGTTTGACAAAATATGCAAATAAATTCAACGGGATTAAACATATGCAGTGAGGTTAGGATTAAATGCATTCCGCTTGAGCTGGAAACAATAATTAACAGGAACCAATGAGATATACGCATGTGCACAGAGACCGGCCATTACAAAATTTTGATTAAGTTTTAGGCTTGATAACATTTTTATTTTTAGTCCTATTTTAGTGATTTTTTTAGAAAACTGTAAATACAACCTTCAATTTTAACGTATCTTTTACAAATTTTTAATGGGTGGAAGAGAGAACTACATGTGTGTGAACTGCACGATAACAATGTTGAAGTCGGTTATATCAGATGGTTAAATATTAAAACATAACCATATTTACCGATGAAAAGATAAATCCTTATTTAATGATCCCCTCTTTTACAAACTACACATGAATGCACCATGATTGTTTATAATAAAGACGATTTTTCACCGATAATCACAAAAAAAACACAAAGCAACCAATATACTGGATGGCCCAGAAGTCCGGAATAAAATTAATATAGCCTTAACCTGTAACTTTTGGGGAAAACGCTCAGACACGTGAATTTCGTTCTATATATGCTCATATTTTGACGTTATTCGTTTGTTTTTTTATAGACATTTGTCAAAGATATGACGACGTCGATCTTTTTTTTTAAATAGAAACATACAGCTTGTGATACATCATTTGAAAGCTAATATCTCGTACAGTATGCTCATAAATTTTAGCGCGATTCTGTCAAGCTATTTCAAAATGGCGACAGTTTTTAAAAAAATCTCTATTTAAATAAGCGGAAATTATAAATCATTAATGTTTTTTTACCTTTCAAGGTAAGAAATCTTCATTGTGTCGCGTTCAGAAGATTTCTTGACGTGTCCGAGCGTTTTCCCCAAAAGTTACAGGTTAAGGCTATATTAATTTTATTCCGGACTTCTGGGCAACCCTGTATAAACAATCCGTGACTTCACATCGACAACGTTGTAGTGTTTACGAGATTAGTATTCATTCACATTTTGGCTCCTTGATCGTAGCGCAGTAGTAAAATAGAAATAGATGTTGCCAGAGTGCAGTTGGATTAGTTCGAGATTCGTTTGATACTTTTAAGTATAATAATATTTTTCTAAAGAATCTCTCATCGCCTTTTCACAGTTTATATTAAAATTATTGGGAAATAAATTTATTTTAAGAGCAATTGCGGATTAACCTTAACCCAGTTGTAATTGCCAAATTAACAAATTTTTAATTGGGATTTTGCAAGATACCTTTGCGATAAATATGTCAATCTGGCTATGCTGCAATAATGACCGAAAGAGGTGGGAAAGACTGTTTCCAGTCGTTGCGTAAGCTAGAAATGTACATTTTTCTATCTGTAGTTTGCAATATCTTGGCAAAATCACATTATAACTGATGGTTGTACTTACAGTTCTCAAAAAAAAATCACTAACATCGGACTAAAATTAAAAAAGTTATCAAGCCAAAATCTTAATCAAAATTTGACATCAGTGTATATCAAAAATTTAATCAGGTCGTATAGAACGATATTGTTCAAATAATTGTCCCTACCAAGAGCTTTCGAACACTTTCAATTTTTAGAGAATATGCTAATAAGTTACCTTAAGAAGTTAGAAACAAATGCACCGTGACTACTTAAAAACATATTTTTGTATATACCAACTTTTGTAAAAAGTATTTGTTAGAATATTTCTATGAAAAAAGTACCTTTTGAAGGTATTTACTTAGTAAAAAATACCTGTATTCGCCTGTGACAATTTATGCCTTAAAATATGTCAGTAAATAACCAAAGAACTAACATTATTAACTCTACCTTAGGGTCAGTTTTTTTGCCTACGGTTAAGTAAGGAACAAATAACTAAAAGCTGATTTTTGAAAAAAAAAATTAATATACAGGGTGTAACATAGTCGTGCTTCACCATTGGGATATCGGATACGAGATACGAAGTCGGTTAAATTGGGGCAAAGTTGCATAATTATGAGCCCAATAATATGCCGCAAAAAATCAATATTAAATACAGGGGCTTTGAAAGAATCTAAAATTTTGCTAATCCTTTCCTGACATTGTTTGAAGAGATGTCCAAAAATAAATTTCACTGTCTCACTGCTACCTTTTATTTTGCACAAGATGACATCATCAGATCTTTTATGCAACGTTTCGTCTTTGGATCATCATCATCAACTACATTTTTTTAAATACGGGCCTGGATTTTTTTGTTTAAATTTTGAAAGAGGAACTAAATCTACGTTCGGCGGTATACAACACTTACTGGTTTTCCGACGTTTTGTTCCTTAAATTGACCATCTTCATTAAAATACCCCTACTAGTACGTTCCTATAATTTACTTTGTTTCGAATTAAACCGAATTTTTTGTAACAAAAGTAAATTACAGGAACGTACCAGGGATATTTCAACGAAGATGATCAGTTTAAGGAACGAGACGTCGGAAACCAGTAATTCTTGTATACCGCTGAACGTAAATTGAGTTCCATAATTCAACAAAAAAACCAGGCCCGTATTTAAAAAAATTAAATTGATGATGGTGACGCAAAGGCGAAACGTCGCATTAAAGATCTGACGATGCCATCTTGTGGAGAATAAAAAGAAGCAATGAGAAAGTGTGATTTATTGTTGGATATCACTTCCAACAAAGTCAGGAGAAAATAGCACCGAAAAATTTTAGATTTTTCCAAATATTTTGAAAGCCCCTGAATTTATTTCTGATTTTTTTGCGGCATATTATCGGGTCAATAATTACGGAACTTTGCCCCAATTTAACCGACGTCGTATCTCTTACCGTTTCCGAAATCCCAATGGTTAAGGACGAATTTATTACACCCTATATTCAGATGAACAGTGGCTTACCGTGAATGGTGAGCGAATATAGGTAGCAAATATGCGCCGCAGGCGAAACAGTTTCGCCCTTAACATCGGCAAACTACGAGGGAATCACGTTTCGATGTCTATTAGATATTTAACAAAACAATCGTTTCGGCTAGCTCCGGGATATGTAACGGATAACTAGGCAGAAAAAGACTGGCCTTTAGGCTAACTTGTAAAGTCAAATAACAAATTTATATACCAGAGTTACTATATACTACACCCAAAAGTTGTGATAAAAAAAAATCGTTGTCTATTTTTGTTGAGCATTTTATCATATAAATATTACGTATTTTATATTATACTTATGTTGTTTTGTATATACAAATACAAATATTATATATTAACACGTTACATATGCTGCTATATATATTATATACATAGTTTACTGGGTGTTATAAAGATGGTTTATTATACATTAAATCATTTTTTCTATTTGGGTTTCATAATGGCTACATTATGAAATGCAGCAAAATTGAATAACCTGCCACTTTATGAAACTGAATTTTATTTTTTTATGTTGGCAACAAGTCTGAACAAGTAGGGTTCGAATTTTAGCCTTCCTTCGATTTCGTTCGTTCGGCATTATGGATTCGACAAAAAAATTTTATAGAAAACTTTAAAATACTAACCTTTAACCTTGCAAATAGGTCATTTTTACTAGATATTTATCCGAAATACCTATACTCGGAAATATATAACATGCTGACGGTGTCCGTCAACTAATTTCTAGTCACAATTATAAAACAACATAACCTAAAAATAATAGAAATATCTTCCAGTTTATGCTCTATTTCTAAAGTTTTATTCAATAAAGTAATATTTTTATTCTTAATTCAATATAGTATTATAGATATTACTTTATATATACATATTTATAGTTACTGTAGACATTTCCTGGGCATTAATTGTTATTCCTGTCAGATTCTGTGTCGACACAATATTTTGAACTTTGTTCTGCTCGCACCATAACTCAAGTTTTGCATATTCTTTTTAAAAGTTTTTCTAGATCATTTTCTGCAATTTCTCGTATTACTGACCGAGTACAACTTTCTTCCCGACTCATTTTTATTAACTTTAATAGTATATTGATTTTTAATTATGACGGATGGGAAGAAGCTTTGTTGTGTTTAATTGTTTTAATCATGGCATATTTGATACTTGTTACATTTTATTAAATTGTAAAAGTATTGCCAACCCAAAAAGAAAATATTAATTCAAATGGAAAAATCTACTATATTTTTAAAAGTTTTTCAGACTTTAAAGACCCAAATAGAAAAAGTATTATAAAATACACGGTTCATAAGACAATTAGAGCACTTGTACTTTAGAAAACAAGTGCTCTAAGATAATGTCTTATGAAACTTGTATCTTAATATTCTATTATATGCTCCGAGACACATTTCCATGGACTCGTTACACTTTATGAACATTTCTGGGTATAAATATAATACATCAATTTTGTAACACCCTGTATACGAACCTCTACTTAATGTAAAAAGTTATGCTTTGGCTGGAACTTATTTTTGATGGGGTAGGAAATATCTATTATAATCAAACGTTTTTCTTTTTAAATTTTATCAAATGTAAATATATTTATTTACTAATAACATATCTTACTTTAATATTCCTAAAAAGTGTACTTATGTCAATTTAGTCAAGATTTCCAATAGTTAAAACGAACTATTATCAATAATGTGTCTATTATATGCACTAAGGTCCGCTGTCGCCCAGCCACGAGGGATAATACACTCACAGTCCAAATAATGGATCCCCGCAATATTTATATTCTTTTTTTATTTTGTAGGTAAATTTATCGGAAATCTCGCACATGTGAGAGATTTTAAGAAAGTTATGAATATGTCCATAATATACGGGTTCAAACAAGAAACGATTTTTGACTCAAACTTTAAAACACTCTGTAGAGTGAAGGAGATGTCGAACTTTTCATTTTGTCATTTAATTATTAAGTGACATCTATCCTTAACAGTTTTTGGTTCATTTCAATACCTTAATGTTTGTAGCAGATACAATTTTTTTTAAAGAAACAAACTTTTTGTAAGAAATTGTCCAATTTCCAAACACAACAAAAACTTCAACCTAAAATAACGAGAATGGCGTGAATTAAATGAAAGCCAACTTAGAAGATAACATCGACCTCCTCAGTAATGGGTGTTTCCCCCACGAGCACGAATGACAGCTGCAATACGCCTTGGCGTATACCTTCTATAAGGTTCCATATGTAATCCTGGTCACTTTGCTGCCATTCTGCAAGAAAAGCTGCACTGAGCTCATGTAAATTTGCAGGAGCAGGTATCAGAGACTTTATTTTTTGCCCAGTGCCTCGTAGACATGGTCTATTCCTACTGGGTTTAAGTCAGGGCTACGTGGGGGCCAATTCATTTTTTGGGATTTCAACCTCATCTAAATACTCGCTAACAATTCTTGTAACATGCGGTCGAGCATAATCCTGCATCAGCAGAAAATTTGCTCCGATAAATAACGCACAACATGAACAACCTGTGGTTGCTGTCATCACTTTAGTTCTTTTTCTACGGGAAAAGAAATGGAAATTGTAATGTTTCTTTAAAAAAATCGTATCTGCTACAAAAATTAAAATATTGAAATGAACCGAAAGCCAAAATGTTAAGAATAGATGTCACCTGATAATTAAATAACAAAATAAGAAGTTTCTGGTCTCCATCACTATGAAGCGTTTTAAAGTTTGAGCCAAAAAACCTTCCTTGTTTCAACCCGTATATTATGGACATATTCTTAACTTGATTAAAATCTCACAGTGAGAGATTTTCGATAAATTTATATACAATATAAAAAAAGAATGATAAAAATCGAACTTAAAATAAATTGTACACGATCAAAATTTGCGTGGATCGGCAATTTTGAATGTGACTGTACAGGGTGCTACAAATTTCGCCTTCACCATTGGGATTTCGTAAACGGTAAGAGTTGCCAAGTCGGTTATGTTAGGGTAAAGTTGCGTAATTATAGGCTCAAGTATGCCGCAAGAAAACAAAAATAAATACAGGGGCTTTCAAAATATTTGGAAAAATCTGAATTTCTGCGTTTCGGTCTCTATTTTTTCCTGACTTTGTTCGAAAAAATGTATAAAAATAAATTTCACTTTCTCATTGCTACTTTTTATTCTCCACAAGATGGCACTCAGATCTTTAATGCGACGTTTCGTCTTTAGGTCACCATCATCAACTAATTTTTTTAAATACAGGATTTTCTTGTTTCAATTATGAAAGAGGACCTAAATCTACGTTCAGCAGTATACAAAAATTACTGGTTTTCCGACGTTTTGTTCCCTACATTGACCATCTTCATGAAAATACCCCTAGTATACGTAATTTACTTTTTTTTAAATTTAGTATAATTCGAAAATTGAAAACTCGATGCCTGTTTTAAAAATTTTAAAATCTTCAGCTTTTTCGAAACAATAGTAAATTACAGTAACGTACTAGGGGTATTTTAATGAAGATGGTCAATTTAAGGAACAAAACGCCGGAAAACCAGTAAGTGTTGTATACCACTGAACGTATATTTCAGTCCTCTTTCATAATTTAAACAAAAATATCCAGGCCCGTATTTAAAAAAAATAAATTGATGATGGTAACCCAATGACGAAACGCCGCATGAAAGATCTGGTGCCATCTTGTGGAGAATAAAAAGTAGCAATGGGAAAGTGAAATTTATTTTTAGACATCTCTTCGAACAAAGTCAGGAAAAAATAAAAACCGAAACGCAAAATTTTGGATTTTTCCAAATATTTTGAAAACCACTGTATTTATTTAGGATTTTTTTGGGGCATATTATTAGGCCCATAATTACGCAACTTTGCCCCAATTTAACCGACTCCGTAAGTGTTACTGTTTCCGGAATCCCAATGGCGAAGGCCGAATTTGTAACACCCTGTATATTATGTTGGCTACTATACTATATTAGCTACTGCCCATCCGGCGCCCGGAGGCCGGATTCCTGCCGATTTTACTATAGTGAGGCCGGGAGTGGGGCATTGATTTTAATTGAAGATTTCACACTTGTCGATAGACGGGCCCAAGTTGGTTAAAAATATTTTATGTCAACTAAACCGGATGAAAACTTGAAAGACCTTACCGGATCCGAGTAGCCGATACCGGATACCCGGTTCCGGCAAGTGTGTAGCGGGCCTAACTCGTGGTTTCTCAACCGGGAGGTAATTTTAAACGTCAGAAATAGTGCAAAATAGACACAACACAAATATGTAATTCTTTTCTCTAAAAAAATGTATGTTCAAAATTAATACGAAAGTGTAAAAATGATTAATAAAAAAATCGATATGATATGCTGTGATTGTGATAATTGTCACAAAAATACCGTTCTTAGTAGGGTTGAATAACAGGGATTTTTACAGGAATTTAATTTAGAAATGCTACGAAAAACCGAATTTGAAAAGGCATATTATCCTACAGTATGTCCATTTTTCGGTGGTTTTACGGGGTATCTCCGTTATTAGCCAAGATAGAAAGATGCGGTTTTCGCAGCACTGTGATACTTTTTTGGTGAAACAAATTATGCTTATTAGAAACTAAATTACATTATTAAAAAATATATAGGGCTACCCAAAACGTAGAAAAAAACTGAGTACGTCACTGGATTCTACGTAAAAAACTACAAGAGGACTTTTTATTTCTTTTTGATAAGTTACATGGTAACCTAAATATTGGGAGTGTCCCAAAATGTAAAATTCTCAAAAACGAGGAGGCCTAGAAAAACTAGGGCATCTTTTATTTCCCAAAAACGTAGCGCAGTGCTGCAAAAACCGCATCCTTCTATCTTTGCTCATAACGGAGATACCCCGTAAAACCACCGAAAAATGGACACCCTGTACATACTTGCATTAATATAACTCCCGCGAACAAAAATATTTGCTATAATTTATTAACTTTATAATAATAATAGGGAGATTTATTCTAAAAACTAAGAAATATTTTTATGTCAACACTAGTGTTTACCCTGTACTTAGTTTAGCGTTTATTGAAATGGATTATATTATTATTAAAATTTATATTATGTATTTTTGTTGATTATATTTATGAGTTTATAATGTTAGATTTATGAGTACCTATGTAGTGTTTATGTAGAATTTGTTTTCCAATAAAAATGATTTTAAAAGGTAATTATTATGTTATTTATTTTTCTACTCCTATATTAGTAAAAACCTACTTACGCACTGTCTAGTGTTACGTAATGACTGTTCCGTAATATACAGGGTGTCCGGGAACATGTGGGAAATCTTCCGGATATGAAGAAAACACGTGAAAAGAATACTATAGGTTCATATAAACTTCTTTCGTATTGGTCTCCTCTTCGGAGATATGGGCTCCCAAAGAGCACCAATGGAATCAAGTTTTTTACACATAATTATTGAACCACCTGGTATATTTCAATTATTTTTTAATATGATGTATACCAGGTAAGACCCGTCAAATTACTACCCAAGAAACTGTTGTGAATTACTCACAGCTGCAGGGACGGACTAGCTGTAACACTCATGGGCCCATTTTTTTTACGCCCTGTATGATGAGAACTTTGGATAATGTTTTTTACATACCTTTAACTATTGGCTAAAAATTAAGTACTCTTCATTCATGTCGCTAATCCTAACCGTTTTCGAGAAAACGTTGTTTTATTTACATCATGTATTTGGCGTGTCTCGGTAAAAGATACATCTTCGTTCCTGTCAAATGTTGAAACTCAAAATTCCGCTTTTTCATATTTAACCCGTGAGAAGTAAGGGGACTCTGTGTAAATAAAATAACGTTTTCTCGAATTTTCTCATTTTGTAGACCCATTTGTCCTTAATTATTTTATAATCAAACTGTTGTTTTTTGTCTTAATTTCAAAACACCCTGTAGGAAAATTGAGGCGGATAATTTTATTTACATACTGTTTCTTGTAATCTTTGATGTATTCTAAACATTTCCTTTTTTGATTCATTCCATTATCTCATTTCTGCTCCGAGCTACAAAATTTTAAATGGAACGATGTAAACAGCTGATGATTATGGACAATAACGGCTTGTCTGTTCTTTTCGCCGGCTGGGGTTAATATTTAAAAATACAGCGTTGCCACTTTCGATGTTTTATAAATAAATTGCGGAATTTCCTTCTATAATATTACTTTCCTGTATAATTATAGTCTCGGAAATGGCCACCGCGCTAGCTCAAGTTAGTTCTCTGAATGTGCACAAAGAAAGCACCATGGACGAGCCAATTTATTTCAAAAGGTAGTTCCTGTCAACATAATTGCTTCATTTTATCTATAGTAAAGGGTTAATGGCCAATAGAAATTAGCGTTTTTATTATTTCTATTGCGAAATAATTAAGTGCTGTTTAGTGTTTGCGTGTAATCTGATAATAGGTGCATATCTTCAAAAAAACTAATTTGAAACTCGTGGGTGTCTGTGTGTTTCTTTAAGTGATTTAGTGCAAATGTTCCGAGAGATTGGAAATAAGAGGCCGAATGGGGTTTAGTGAGTATAAGCTTATTATGCAATTCCACATTATCATCAGGGTACGTGATGAGCATAAAGCTTTTCCCATAGAAAAAAAAACCTGAAGATATCTGTGCCCTGGATTACTTGCTAGTGTACTGGCACCTGGATTCACTTCTATTTGGATACTAGGTAAACTAAATATTATTTTTATAAGAATCTAAAGTTATTTTCTACACAGTTGGCAACATTGGGCTTGCACATCTGTTGATTACACAGCTTGGCAATGTAATATGATCATATATGAATGTGCCGAGTAGTGACCGGTGGGTTTAGGGGTGAATTACCCCACTTTTTAAACGTTCGATTTAAAAAATAAATATGTAACGCTTCTCTAGGACACCCCAGGAGTCACCCATTTAAATATAATACGTCATTTCCATAACACCCTGTATATTTACTTGGATTTTATGTAGGACAACACAATTTAAAATATCAATTAAAATGTCAAAAATTATTCCAGTAAACCTTATTTTTTTCTAATTAATTAATTACGACCCTGTTTAAACATATTTTTTAATGTGACATCTTGTATATTAACTGATTTTACAATTTCACGTCAAATTCTGAACACATACCACTTTGTTATATTAGCGTCTAAAATAATATCTTCTTCATCGGAAGAATATGACAACGCACAGTCCATGTTTATATCTCGATGTCGAGAGACAACACTGATCGACAGGCAAGACAGTGAGCTAGGCGCGGTGCGCCGTTGTGGACACTACTGTGCGGTGCTATGATACCAGGCTATGGTCGAGGGCCATGTGCGATGCTCCGTTGTGGCCATACACTAAGACTTTTAAAGGATTGAGTTTTACATTGTCGGATTATACTGAATTTTAAAAAAAAGTTAATTACAGGAACTTACTATAGGGGTTTGTTCGCCCCCCGCCCCGAACAAACCCGAACAAAGTTAGAAAAACTAAAAACCGAAACACAAATACAATAGATTTTTCCAAAAATATTTTGACAGCCTGTATTTATTCCAGGGTTGCAAAAAATCATGTATTTTTTAATTTTAAGCAAAACAAGTGTTTTTTTTTATTTAAACGTGTTTTTTTTTTGTTTTAAACATGTTTTTTTTTGCTTTTAAAGTTCATGTTTTAAACAAATAAAACATTATTAAAACATAGTTTAAAACATGTTTACAATGGTTTTAGTAGAATTTAAAAGATAGCTTAAACTCCTTTCCCAGTGGGCATCTCTGAATGTTTTCTATTCATAGAGTTTTACGACATTTAGGATTTTTGCCGAGAATCACGACATTCTCAAGATGCTTAGTTTGTTAGATGATAGAACGCTGTGGTACTCTCGAAACCGTCTACTTCTACTGGTTCAGTATCAAGTAGCAGCATGTCAAATTTTATTATTCGAACGAGCGAGCCAGACAAGAAAAAGATGGATATACAAATAGCCAGATATTTATATGCGACGAATACACCATTTCGTGCAGTAGAAATTATTATTATGATTCAAGCCGCGTTCTCAGAGCTACGTACTGTCGCCCGCGACACCAACCTAACCAATCAAAACCGTTTACGTCATTACCCCTCATCACCACGCTGATCTAGCGGTGTTGCCAGGTATCTGGAGAAATTTCACCAGATCTGGTGATTTTTTGTGATTTATAAAATATACCGCCCCCAACACGAAACTGGTAACACCAGGAAACGGACTTTTTTAAAAAGATTTTCATGGACCACCAGATTATTCATAAAATCACAAAAAGATCAACAGATCTGGTGACATTTCACGAGATACCTGGCAACACTGCGCTGTAGTATTATTAATTTTTTATTTTGTTTTGAAATTTGAACCTCAGTTTTCCGAAATAAGTATTCGTTGTTTCCGAACAAAGGTAATTACTAATTATTTGGTCCTAAAATATTGTGAATAGTATGTTCTTTGGCTTTTAAAATTTATTTGATCATTACCTACCTAAATGCCAGAAAATATTTAAATAATTTTTAATTACATTGGTTTTTTTAATCACATTGGTTCATTTTTTACTAACCAGAATAAATATATATATTTTGAGGAGTAGAATACGAAAATAAAAATAAAATTTGACGCTGTCATCGAAAAAATCTTTTAAAAAACAAACCTATAACCTCCGAGAGGGGAAAATTTTAATCCAACATCCGCATTCCACATACTCACACCCTAAAATATTGGCCTGCTGCAATCGGAAGAGATTAAGAAATGTGATAAGTTCAAGTTTAAAACATTAAATTTTAGGTTAAGCGAAAACCATAATATGGATGTGGACATAAATTCAAATTATATTCCTGTGGAAATTCTTCACTGTTCTGAAGCTGAATTTAGAATAAAGTTTATCTGCAGAAGAATGTGCAAGAGTTAATAATACTGGTAAAACATCATTTTGAATTAAAATTGTAAACTGTTTTTAAGGTCACAAGGTATTTTGTTAGCCCTACTTTTGGCAATTTCGTAATGTTATCTAAAAATTAGTTTTGTAGCTCTATAGATGCCTAAATCTTATAATATAAATATTTTTAAATTATTGTAGATACAGATTACAAAGGGCAAGTATGCTCTGCACGAAGATGGCTTTGTATCTGCTTGGAGTGAAGATATAGAGGAGACACAAGCTAGTGAGGATAGTAGCCAAGCTATCGAAAGCCTGCTTATTACAATTAGTACAACGAGACCTAGGATGTGGAATATGAATGATGAGGAGACACTGTCAGAAGGAGCATGACTATGCTTTTAGACTTCCTTATTGGATGAAATTATATTAGAATGAAATGGTTCTCCTACCTACCTACTTAACAGTGGTTAATAAAAACTACCTAATGTGTAAATGTATTTGTTTTTCTAGTGCATCGTAGTCCTAAATACAGTAGAGTCTCGATGTAGTGCATGCGTGTACTACAATTTCAAGTTTATGATAAAAAATACAGGAATAAAACTGGGCGGTTTTCATTACATTTAGGTATATTTTGAGCTCTAAAATGCACAAATTAGTTAATTTAGTCCGTTTTTTGGCTTCTTGTAACGTTTTTTTAACGAAATTAGCTCTTTAGTCTGGAAGAATAATCATTTTAAAATACACTGCCAGACATTATTCAAAGATTTCATTGCTTCGCCGCTTTCATTATCAGAGTCTCAATCAGTATGATAAATTATTCAAAACGAAATTTGTACAAAACAAATTGTTTTCATTTAAAAAACAATAACAAATTATTGAAAGGTTAGGTTTCACCCGAATGACAAGTGACAGACGTCACCCCCTACAAAAGTAGTGGGGGACTATCGCTGCGACACGTCGAAGCTCTGAGAACGCGGCTTTAGAAGTGCTCGGAGTCAAGAGTAACGTAACGTGCTTGGAAAGTTATTTGAAAAACTGGCCAATATTATTTAATGTGTGTGCTAACAGAATACTTATTGAGAACGACATCATAAAATTAGTTACTGACGTTAATTTAAAAGTTAATGCACAGGAGTATCACAAAAAATTAAAATGCATTGCTGTGGCTCTAGATAAAGTTCAAAAAACACTTGCACAATAGGAGAAGCGACAGAAATATGGCTCGAACTATTGGAGACGTTTGAAAACAAAAAATCCAATTTGGGAAATTTCAATGAGTGACGTAAATAAGGTTATAGAACGTTTGGAGATGGCCCTAACTCCAGTTCATTTGTTAGCAAACTTGCTTGATGATCGTTTTAGGGGAGATAGACTAACTCAAAGGCAATTAGAAATTGCCATGGAATATGTAGAAACCTACCATTCAGAGGCAATGCCAACCATTGCTATTTTTCAGGCTAGGTGTGCACCATTTATGCCATATACAGGGTGACAATTTAAAAACTTGAAATGGCCATATATTAGAAACGAAAAACTGAAGAAAAAAACGCAAAAAACAGTTTCTATAAAACGAAGGGGGAACAAAAACAAGCGTATTAGCCCACCCCTATCTGCAACCCCTTGGACAGGGTGAGATAAACCCTTAAAATCTTAAATAGAAAGGGGGTCGAGTGATACATCATTTTGAAGCTCTTGAAAAATGCTTTCCAATGGTACCATAGAAAGGTACGTTTCAGGAAATTCTTCTCTGTTTATTAAGGAAAACAATAAATGAAAAGACAATTTTGAAATTTTTTATTATTAGTTAATTAAATGTTCAAAATGATTGCTACCAATATCCTACAGGTAACTTCTACTAGTATTATTATTTTAAGAACAGTTAACTTTCGGTTCAGTTTAAACGAAAAGCAGCACTTCTTATCTTTAACAATGGTGTACAGCACAGCTGAACGGGTAGAAATTATTTTCATTTTATGGTTCCCAGGATCAATGTTTTTTAAGAACAGCTCAACGTTTTAACGAAAGGCATCCAGGTCAAAATGTAAGCCCGGAGTATGTTCGCCAAACTAGTAGCCAATGAATTCAACTTTATCAACTCGTCAAGCAGCTGTATCAACTGGATTATCTTGTGAATCAATAAGAAAGGTACTTAAAATTCATAAGTTTTATCCCTATAAACTGCACATACTGCAAGAACTTGGTGACGACGACCCTGACAGAAGAATACAGTTTTGTGAAATAATGACAGATAGAATTACGGCAGAACCTCGACTAGTTAAAAATCTTTGCTTCAGTGATGAGTGTACCTTTTATTTAAATGGGCATATTAATAAGCAAAACTGTCGTTACTGGAATGACGAGAACCCCCACGTATTTAGAGAAGGGCATACCCAGTATCCCCAGAAAATTAATGTTTGGGCTGGTATATTGGGAGATGGTATTATCGGCCCAATATTTATACAAGGAAATTTAAATGGCGACAGGTATGCTGAAATGCTACAGAGGTCTATCGAACCACTAATAGTGCGAGAATTAGAAAATCAGAGGGACATACTCGGAAATTTATCTTTAGAAGAACGCTTACTACATTTCCAACAGGATGGAGCACCTCCGCATTATGTAGTTCCCGTTAGGCAGTGGTTGGATGATAATTATCCCAACCAGTGGATTGGAAGAAGAGGTCCTGTTGAATGGCCACCTAGATCCCCGGACCTAACACCTCTCGACTTCTTTTTGTGGGGTCACCTAAAATTTTTAAAACGCAACCTGAGTCACTAGAGCAACTTCAGCATAGAATAGTTCAGGAATGCCGTGCTATATCCAGAGAAACCTTTGCAAATGTACGTGAAGAATTTGAAAGTAGGCTTTATTATTGTCTTCAAAACAACGGAAATCATTTTGAACATTTAATTAACTAATAATAAAACATTTCAAAATTGTCTTTTCATTTATTGTTTTCCTCAATAAACTATAAACAGAGAAGAATTTCCTGAAATGTATCTTTCTATGGTACCATTGGAAAGCATTTTTCAAGAGCTTCAAAATGATGTATCACTCGACCCCCTTTCTATTTAAGATTTTAAGGTTTTATCTCACCCTGTCCAAGGGGTTGCAGATAGGGGTGGGCTAATACGCTTGTTTTTGTTCCCCCTTCGTTTTATAGAAACTGTTTTTTGCGTTTTTTTCTTCAGTTTTTCGTTTCTAATATATGGCCATTTCAAGTTTTTAAATTGTCACCCTGTATGTTTTCTCAACAGATACATGGAAATATAAAACTATTAGCATGGTGGCGTTCCTTTTTTTTCTTACGGGTTATACACTTATTTGTAGTTTTCTGAACGTACCAAAGTTCTGAGCAACTTTTATTATTTTGTTAATTTGAATTAAAATTACTGTTTTAGTAAGTAGTTTTATTACTACAAACCAAGTTGTTGCATAAATTAAGTATACGGCTGTTAAATAATCAATTTACTAAAAAAAAACAACGCGTGTTTAATTTACCTGTTTTAAACATTTTTAACAAACATTGTTTTAAACTCGAACGATTGTTTAAAACATGTTTAAAACAATTGTTTTATAGAAAATGTTTAAAACGAAACAACCCTGATTTATTCTAGATTTTTTTCTTTGGCAACTTTGCCCCAATTTAATCGAGCTCGTATCTCTTACCGTTTCCGAGATCACAATGGTGAAGAACGAATTTGTTACACCCTGTATAATATTTTCTTTAAATTACATACCACATCGATGTATCAAGAGCCAAACGTACTTAAACTGATTTTTAATTTTAAGTCTTTGCAAGGCATTTATGATGATGTGGCGTTTTTGTTGAAATTCCTTAATTATTTGATTCGGCTACCTATCCCTAATATTTATTTAAATTTAATTAAACCCTGCCAATCGTGCATAATGTCTGTTTATGTCCCGCATAGAACGATAACCTACATACTAAAATAATAATCTATATTGCTTCTACGTACCTACAAGCCACTTACCACTGGAAATTTCAGGGACATATCCCTTTGCGAAAGTAAGGGTCGAACAACCCTTATTTCTTTAAAACGATCACGGAAATATAATAAATATCACAGTCGAGAATTAATCGCGAATATTTTAAATTAGATGAAAATTCGCGTGACCCGGAACTCCGCACTTGACCGATTTTCCGTCCGACTAGGGAAAAAGAAAACGGCGTTGCCATATTTGCAAACCAAAGTTCCTAATTCTGCATATTGTAGAACAGTAAAACATACACTACGCTAATTAATTATCGAATTTTTCAAAAATTCTCGTCCTAATTAATAAGGTGTTTATAGCATGTCAATCAAGCTAGCAGACACAACGGATTTATACTTTTTTTTTGCCATACATTTTGGCTATTTTATTGCTAATTTATTAGCCTATTTTAAATCTTATTGCTCGTCGTGTTTAAAAAAGAAAACCATGTGTCTGCTAGCTTGATCTCAAGCTAGCAGACACACTTCATCTTTTTGAACTTTTTCTTGCGCCATTTTTCTTGGCTATTTTATTGCTAATTTATTAGCCTATTTTAAATTTTATTGCTCGTCGTTTTAAAAAAGAAAACCATGTGTCTGCTAGCTTGATCTCAAGCTAGCAGACACACTTCATCTTTTTGAACTTTTTCTTGCGCCATTTTTCTTGGCTATTTTATTGCTAATTTATTACCCTATTTTAAATTTTATTGCTCGTCGTTTTAAAAAAGAAAACCCTGTGTCTGCTAGCTTGATCTCAAGCTAGCAGACACACTTCATCTTTTTGAACTTTTTCTTGCGCAATTTTTCTTGGCTATTTTATTGCTAACTTATTACCCTATTTTAAATTTTATTGCTCGTCGTTTAAAAAAGAAAACCATGTGTCTGCTAGCTTGATATCAAGCTAGCAGACACACTTCATCTTTTTGAACTTTTTCTTAATAAGATATTAATATAAGATAAGAACATGAAGTAGAAACACGTGCTATTAATTTTTGGATATTTATTTATGCTACTCCATAAAATAATGTAATGTTCTGAATTGTGAATAAAATTGAAAAACTGCAATACTTTTTTCAAAAATGTATATCTTCTTTTACAAAGAAATTAATGACGTGAACCAAAAAATATTGTGTTAAAAGATCACAGTTCAAAAACAAAACATAATTCAGCTAAATTCTACCGCTCAGTTTTTCCACAGAGCGTTAAGAAATTAAGGGTGAAAAAGTTAATTTTGATTTTGCCTGTATAATGACGAACTCATGATTATTTTTTGAAAAATAAAATTCAGGATATCATCGAGTTTACAGCAGACTTGGCATATTCTTACCATATTGAGTTAATAATTACTATTTTTTCCACGAACAATACTTAAATTTAACACACAAACCCTGAAAAACAACAAAGGATTTTTTTTAACAATAATAACAAATTTCCAAAAGATATAACGATACCATCTTATGAAGAATAAAAAGTAGCAATGAGAACGTGAAATTTATTTTTAGGGAAAAACTAAAAACCCAAAACGCAAAAATTTTGAAAACCCCTGTATTTATTTTAGATTTTTTTTGCGGCATATTATTGGGCCCATAATTACGCAATTTTCGCCCAATTTAACCGACTTCGTATCTCCGTCGTTGTCACACCCTGTATAATATTTTCTTTAAATTAAATATCACATCAGTATCTCTTCAGTATATCAGTATACAGACAGCCCCTAAGTACAATTGTTTTCATAGCACACTTGAACAAATAGTATTTTCAAAATAAAATTGGATGTTTTGAGAAAACGCTTTGATATAGGTATAGGACAGTAAATACTATTTATAAAGAACAACTAATTTGCCACCAAATTAAACAAAAATATACAGGGTGCTCCATTTATTTCATAATGAAGCTGGAATTGTGACCGCCCTGTACATTTTCTGCCGTTCTTGAAATATTTTTGAGACTTGATGATCTTCTAGCTATTCGGTGAGAAAAAATGTTTAGTCCAAGAGCTAAGGTAAAAAAATTATATGGACTATTCCATCGTCATGCATTTGCCAAATAATTACAAAAAGTCCAGATATCTCAAAAACTAACAGGGTCTGACAAAGACATGTTGTATAAAATGTGCTTAGTAATTAACGCCTAATCGAAAAATGTAATAAAAATTACCATGTTGTATTTAAAAAAAAGTTGGCAGCTACTTCCGGTATAACCGGAAGTGACAAAAACATGTGAATAATTTAATTAAAGAGAGCATATCGATAAACCTAAATCCCCAAAGATTTAGAAACATATATTCAGTAGTTCTCCATAAAGTTCTAATGCAAGCTAGTCGTGAATCACCCTGTATATGTATACTATGAAAAATCTACATATTCTGTACAGTATTGATAATGGTAAAAAGTGTTACACCGAGATTTTATCTGTATAGCCCTGAGGATGACCTCATAGAGGTCGAAACGTAGGCCAAAATACAAAATTTGATCGTCTAAGTGTGTTTTACTGACCCGTATCCAACAAGTTAACCCTTTTGGAAACTTATCAGTGTGGTCTCTAATCACTTCAAGAAAATAACGACAAATATGACAGTTGTTACTCCGGTAGTGTCAAACGTGAAAGCAGGTATGATAGACGGAAGTTCCAATAAGGGCTTTATAAAAATCACGTTCTGAACGCTCGAAGGCGACGTGATGTCTTTGTCTAATTTCCAGAAAACGACAAAGAATGTATTGTTTATTCTTCAAAGACTGTAAACCAAAGCCGTATGCTTCTTGATTTAAGATCCTTGGGCGTAGGTAATTTGGACATCGAATCTATGTAAATAACTACGTAGGTATAACAAATTCGATTTACTCTTTGACTAAATTTTGATTGATTTTGAAAAATAAATAATTTTCACCTCTATACTTAATAAATCTCACTTAATTCAGAATCTTCCATGGAAATGCGATATTTTTACTCAAAACTGTGTTTAAATCCCCCCATCCCCCCCATTTCAACTGTCTCCGAGATATCCTCAACTTCAAATAACTCGCCCTCCTATAACATAAAACACAATACCTATTATTCTTGATTTCTTACCAACTCGACTTCTTACACCTCGTGGCAACAGCGGAATACTCATCCCGTTACCAAAGCAACGCGGGATGAAGTTTCGGTAATATATGACGTCAAAACATTACAGGGGTGGCTAGAAATGTATATATTATAAAATATCGATGAGCGACTTGATAAATAGCGTTTGCCTACGGCCATGAGAAAAACAGCACGGCTAACTTGGCTAAGAACGCGCGTGTTGAAAAATACTTTTCAAACAACTATGTACAGGGTGTCCCATTTTCGACACTTTTATTGGGTATCTCCGTTATTGTTAGTGCTATAAAAAAAGTAATGTAGGTGTCATGTGCTCTTTTTGGGTCAAACTTAAAATGGTAAAATCAAAATTACCCTATATTTTCTTAGTTAAGAGATACAGAAAAATGTTGCATACAGAAGTTTCTTTATATTGATTGTTGAATAATCTGCCATTTTCAGAATACATATACGGGGTCAGGTAAAGAAGTTATCGGACCTAACCTCAATTTCTTAAAAAGAACACCCTGTATATTTTCATCCAAAAAAATAGCATTTTAAATTCTCTCTTCAAATATATAACACAACATGCATGATATTGGTTTCCTAGGCGATTTATTTAAACTTTATGACCTTAAACCACAGTAGACCATGACACAAAAGCTAATCGCATAGGAACAACTATGTAGACATTCTAGTTGTTATTAACGTCAATCTTACATATTCATTTGTGAAAATGACTTGATTTGACATTTTGAAACATTTGATAATAGGTTTGTTCCAACACCCTATTTTTGTATCGTTCTAGAACCGTCACGAAACTGTTGGAATCGATTTTGTGCGCAGGCGTTAATTTTGCACTGTTTGTTGCCGATGCACAAGGGAGGCACGGTTGGTACGTTTTTGTGACCATTCTGTGTAAAAATCTCAGCTGATCGCCTGTCTGATTCTAGGAAAGAAGTTTAGTAATTAGTTAATTATCATAATTATAAAGTATATAGTAAAAGTATATATTAACGTGTGCACGCTTTGTTTCGGCTCCGTAAAAACGTGATAAAAACCTCGTTTCAAGCAGTCTTTTTTTTCCAAATGGATCATTGAAGTATGTCTGAAGTGTTTATAATAATTTACAAGTAACTATTTGTTCATATCACCGAAATAATTAGCAAAATACCAGCAAATTAATAGTAAACCTTGAGAATCGTTTCAGGCAAAAAGGAAGTTTTTGCTGATAAGGCTGGCTTCAATGAAAAAAGAGTGTTTACATTAAATATTTTATTGTGATGGATGGCAACGAGGATAATTGTCCGAACTGTAAACAAGCAATTATTGGAGAGGAACAACACTACAGATGCGACTTATGTATAAGGAAGCTTCACAAAATATGCACTGCACTCTCTGCATCGGAAATTAAATGCATGCCGCTCCAGAAACGGCTTCTGATCCTATTATGTAATGAATGTAAAATAATGCTGACAAATACGCCTCAAATGGTCCAATTAATGGGGGAAATGAAAAATGAAATAAATTCACTGAAAATGGAAATTCAGGATCTGAGAACTGAAATAAATACAAAAGGGAACGTAGAGGATGTTAAGAGGCAAACGAGATCATCTGAAAAAACATTTTCAGATGCTATAAAACAACATAGAACAGACAAATCACAAAACTCACAATCTCCAACTTTAATAATAAAACCAAAGAGAAAACAATGCTCCGAACAAACCAAGAAAGACTTAAAAATGAATATACAACCGAATCAACTAAACATAGGAATAAAAAATGTTAGAGAAACAAAACAAGGTGGTATAATAATTAAATGTACAACACAGGACGACATTAAAAAACTAAAACAATCTGCAGAAAAGCGCCTTGGAGAAAAATATAATATTGAAACATTGAGGCTTAACCTGCCTAGAATGAAGATAGTGGGTTACAAAGGCTCATTGAATATGGAAGAGTTAGAAGCCACTATAAAGCAACAGAATACATGGATAGAGGAGGAGAGAATAAAAATTACATACATTAAGAAGGTAAAAAATAGGGAAACCTCCACAATATTTTTTGAATGTTCGCCAAATGTTTATTGGAGAATGATCGACTACAAAAAAATATTCATCGGCTGGGAAAGATATAGCGTATTCGAGAACCTAAGTGTAAAAAGATGTTTTAAATGTCAAGATTTTTATCACAAAAGTACTGAATGTGAAAACCAAATATCATGTGAAAACTGTTCCGGTGATCACGAAGGTTCAGCATGTACAGAACAAATAAAAAAATGTAAAAACTGTGTACTGGCAAACGATAAGTTTAAAACTAAATATAGCATAACTCATGCTGCATCAGATCCTAAATGCCCATCCACTATGTACCATATAGATCTTTTGAAAAGCAGAATTGATTACGGAAGTTAATGGTTCAATTGGAGCAAGACGATATATTGGAGACATTAGAAAGCGGGGATAATCCTAAATCAATATTGGTGGACGACGAGTTATTGCGTGACAGAGTACAAAACTCCAGAATCTTGTTTAACCTTCTACATGTAAATATTAGAAGTATAGTTAGAAACATTGACAATTTACTGTTACTAATTGAAGGTTTTGGTTTGCATTTTAATGACATAATAATATTAAGTGAAACTTTCAGAGTCCCTTCGACGGATCAATGTAATGTTCCTAACTATCAATTATTTTATAACCACGCTGACTTTAACAAAAATGATGGGGTGATAATCTTGGTAAAAAATCATATCAATGTTGAGTTCTCAAGCACAAAACTGCCAATCTCCCTGGCTACAGTGAGCAGACTAGATTGTGTAGTAAATAATATCAAAATAGGAATCACGGCTGTATATAAACCACCCCCTATATTAAAGTCTGACTTTATTACGGACATATATATGTATCTTGATGGTGCAGGAAAAAGTGGTAATAATTTAGAGATTTTTGTTGGTGACGTAAATATAGATATATTGCATGCAGATAATGATACTCACAATTATTTAACAATGATGTCACAGCTGGGTTTTCAACCATATATTGACTCTGTAACTAGATTTGATAGCGACTCATGTCTTGATCATATTTTTGTTAATCAAAAACTACAAACTAATCTTCACAATATACATTCCTTTGTCTTAGACTCACATATGACAGATCATTGCCCAATTATGCTAAATATTATAGCAAATAATAGCGTTCAAAATAGCAACAATTGCAAAAACATAATAAAGAGTAAACTCGATCTTGATAAATTTTTAGAATCATTAAATGCACACGATTGGTCTGATATTTTGAATGATGCAAATCCGGAGTCCTCAACTGCTAAGTTTGTTTCTATTTTTACTGAGTTGAAACTCAGAGCCACCTCTGAATATTGTGTAGCATTTAAACAGTGTAAAAAGATAAAGGAATGGATAACTAATGGATTAATAATTTCGATAAAGCATAGAGACAAAATGAAAAGAAGATTGTTACGGAGTTACAGCGAACAATTGGAAGCTGAGTACAAAAGATATAGAAATAGCTTAAATAAATTAATAGAGAAACGGAAGAATGATTATTATAAGGCTCAAATAAATCAAAATAAGGGGAATATTAAAAAAATATATAACATAATAAAGAAAGCTACAAACGAAAATACCTCTGAATTAAGCAATATTAGCATAAAGACTGATCTAGGTGCTGACTTTGAGAATGATTTCGCTATGGCAGAGCATTGTAATGATTATTTTACAAATATTGGAATTACGATGGCTAACATTATTCCGATGCCTAATGATCCTTTTAATATAAATTTCTCACAGCAAAATTCTATGTTTTTAACTCCAGTGACTAAAAACGAATTAATTAAGCATATCTTCTCCTTAAAAAGTAATAGTTCACCAGGCATAGATAATATCACCTCTGAATTAGTAAAGCAAACACACCACATAATTATAAATCCACTTCTTCATATAATTAACAGAATATTCGTAACCGGAATCGTGCCTACCCATTTCAAGTTGTCTGTTGTAACTCCGATTTATAAGAGTGGTAAAAAGACACTTGTGAGTAACTATCGTCCTATAAGCTTGGTAAGTTCCTTGGCAAAGCTATTTGAAAAATGCGTCAAGGAAAGATTGTTCATATTTTTTAGGCAGAGCAAACTTTTATCTGAGAACCAGTACGGATTTTTGCCGGGTTGTAGTACGGAGGACGCCTTGTACAGTTTAACATCTAAAATTACTGCTAACCTAAATAATGGAAAAAAGTGTGCTGCAGTCTTTATAGACCTGGCAAAGGCATTTGACACGGTTTCACATGATAAGCTTCTGGACGTTCTATGGCGTTATGGAGTCAGGGGGACCGTGTGGAAAATGCTTCAGAGTTATCTTACAGATAGATATCAAATAGTAAAAATCAATAATACATTAAGTAACAAACAGGTTGTAAAGATTGGGGTGCCACAGGGTACAGTTCTTGGCCCAATTTTGTTTATAATATACATAAACTCTATGCTGTCGCTCGATGTAGAAGGATCAATTATATCATATGCTGATGATACCGTCCTGGTTTTCAGTGGTGACATCTGGTTGGAAGTCAGAGACAAAATGACAAACGGTTTGATTATTATAAGGAATTGGCTAGAAACTTTTAGACTCTCTCTTAACCTGACAAAGACAAATTATATAGCGTTTTCCCTAACAGGCGCCAACAGACCAGAATTTACAAATATCGAAATTAACCAACAAGAAATAAATGAAGTATCACAAACAAAATACTTAGGGATTATAGTAGACAAACATTTGAAATGGCAATCGCATATTGAATACCTGTCAAATAAAATTCGCTGTATGATTCATAAATTCTATATTCTCAGAGAAATCTTGAACACAAAAATCCTAATCTTAATTTATAAAAATCTTGTTGAATCTCTGGTTCGATATGGAATCTTGGTCTGGGGGGGACTGTACAATAGGGCTCTCTATCGTTTGAATATTGTTCAAAAATGTATACTGAAAATAATGTTTCGGCGGGGTAGACTGTATCCTTCAGAGTTATTGTTCTCTGGGGACATCTGTAACATTAGAACTATGTATATGGTCAGTGTGTCAGCCTTCGTTCATAAAAATAAATCTTTGAACAATGTTATAAGTCACAGTTACTTCACACGGGCTAGAATGAATAATGATCTGATCATCCCAGTAAACAACAATAATATTAATTTAAAAAGTGTGGCCTATTTAGGGCCTAAGATATATAATTTGCTTCCAGTAACAGTAAGGACTATATTTAACATATTCAAATTTAAGAGAGCATGCCAAGATCATATAACGAGGGAATTTAATAACCTCAAACATATCTTTAAATAAAATTATTCATTCTTTTTCATCAATATACTGTATTATGCACATATCAAAACAAACACTCATTTGTCAAGTAGTTAGTCTATAAGATAGTATTATGGTGCATACAAGTAATTTTATTACTTAGGCACTTTTTAATTTTTAGAGAATATTTTTTTGTCTTTTGTAATCTTTAAACTTACTTGATTTAATGTTAATTAATGTTGATGTTATTATTATCATAACATTCATAAATCACAACCCTACTTTTGTTGTTTTGATGTCTTCGTCTAAGCTTGAGTATTATCTTTTTCGTTCCGTTTTGTTGTATTTAATAATCATGAAAGAGAATAACGTTTAATGTTAAGAATATCTTGTAGGTTTGGGAACCGGATTATACAAATTTAATAAGAATAAATTAAATAATCAAAATATTAAGCAACAACTCCTACAAAACAAGGCTAAAAGAACTGCATGAATGCCAGGAATACAAAAACAACGGTTAAAATTCTTAGGGCGCAAGTCAGTACAAGCGGTTCCTGGTCTTGGCCATGTATCGTTTTTACCGTTCAGGAACTGGTTTGCGAACAATTTGGTTGGAACACCAAAGGGATCGCCAGCTACACCGTTTTGTGTCGGTTGGAGCGCCTTTCGACTACTACGCATGTGCGTGACCGTACATTGTACGATTTTTAGGGTGGTTGGAACGAACCTATGATATCAGTTTGTATTGCAAGTGGAAAAAACGAAGAAATTGCGCAAAATTTATATTTTGCTATTCGGAAAGACGGCAACCATGAACATTTACGATAATTCCCGTTATTTTTTACCTTAATCTGAATCTTTTATTTCGTTTCAAAGTAATAAAGTTTAAATAAATCGCCTAGGAAACCAATATGTGTTATACTTATATTTAAAAAGACAATTTAAAATGATATCTTTTTAGATTGAAATATACAGGGTGTTCCATTTACAAAAAATGAGGTTAGGTCCGATAACTTTTCTTACCTGACCCCGTATACTTAGGTACTCTGAAAACGGCAGATTATTCAACAATCATTATAAAGAAACTTCTCTATAAAACATTTTTCTGTATCTCTTTTAACTAAGAAAATATAAGGTAATTTTGAAATTGACAATCTTTTGATTCTCTTCCGTATCTCTTAAGCGAGCGAAAATTTTCAAATTTTGATTTTACCATTTTAAGCTTGACCCAAAAAGAGCACATGACACCTACATTACTTTTTTGATAGCACTAACAATAACGGAGATACCCTATAAAAGTGTCGAAAATGGGACACCCTGTACTTGGGGAATAGATGACAGACAGTGGCGGCTCGTGGGAGAAATTACAGGGGTGTCTCTTAATAACATGCTAATATTTAGGTTATTCTATCATTTTCAGAAAAAACTGCAAATGAATGTTAAAGATGTTTTTTTAATAATTTGTTAAGATTAATAACTTAAATATGTGAGAACTATAGGTAGACAACTGTCAAAACTGTTTATGTTTACAAATCAAAATATACTTCTTAAGGCCGTATTAGACTCGGCAATTTTTTCTCTTGCGCCGGCAATTATAATGGCACGTATTCATGCGCAGTAAACCGTTTTCGATCAGCTGGAGCATTGTCAACGGTCAGAACAGCAGTGGGTACTGTCGAAATCCCTAAAATATCCCCAGAATTAGAGATGTGCAAACCTGTTCGTTTTGATTACCAGTTAAAGCAGCTACTGCTATTTACAAATAGGAGGTGCAAAAAGTTGCTGAATTAGCAGTCCATAAGTTTAATAAAGAATGTAAACTGGTAATTTAAGTACCAGTGGGTTTAAATGGCCATTACCTGTTCATACCTGGTTCGGCCAAATAATAAACAGTTAAAAATAACAGAATAATCCATGTCTACCCAATTGCGCCGGCAAGGGCAATGAAAATGGCGCCTGCCCCATTTCTGGTAATGAGAGACAGCTGATCGGGAACAGTGTACTGCGCATGAATCCGTGTCATTTTAATTGTCAGAAGAGTAGAATTTCTGACTGTAGCACGGAGAACGGTGTACTGCGCCTGAATCCTTGAATTATTCCCGACTGTAATACATCAGCAATATGTCATCTATCAGCTGTCTGGGGACATAATCAAATACCCCAGTTTTATATGAACCGCATTCAGCGTGTTGTGTTTTTATATTTTTCCAGTTTGATTGGTGCTAATAAGTTTTAAAAGTGTATTTCCGTCGTTTTAGTATAGTTTGTTTTGTTTTGAAAACTACATATTGAGTTGTTTGTGTATCTGGTAAACCACAGTAAGTACTAATCACGTAACGTAAATTTATAGGTTAATATTTTATTTATCTGTTTTTAGGCGAAAATAATAATTATGGAGCATAATTATTGTCTGCCTTCTACCTCAGCTGATGCCACCGTTAGAGAAACCTAAGGTGACTTTTACTATTAATAAAAAAATTTCTAGATGTTTTATTTCTTTCCGATTGAGTTGAGATTTATTTCAGTTAAATATCAGGTAATACTTTTGTGTGGCGACTTGAATGTAGACAGTTTGGTTAGCTGGGAAAGTAGGAAATATCTGCATGATATTTTTAATAGTTTTGGTCAGATTTCAAGTGCAATTATTGATCATGTAGTGTATAATAATAAGTATATCTAAGTTCATTATTTTTAGAACAGCAGAGAATACTAAATATATTGTTTATTAAAGGGGATGTTGAAATTTCAGTTTTCTTGGCATGTAATTATAGATAATGACTTTATTTTATATATTTTAATAAATAAATAACAAAAAATACAATGTGTTTGTGTGTTTTATTCCCTATAATAAATAATAAAGAATGTATTTAAAAATATAAAGACTCGTTTCATTTTTAAAATAAACGTACGTACTATTGTAGTACGGTCCTGGAAGGTCCTGGAATGTCATACAAACCTAGGCAAAAGAAATAAGCAGGCAAGTCATTAATGTCACGTAGCACTTGACGACTATACCTAATTTCATAACAGAGTGCAAAGGAATGAATTTAATTTTTTTATACAAAAACTGTACGTCAAACGACAAAAAATCAAGAGACGACATTTGCTGAGCAAGGAATGAGGATTTCAAAAATAATTATTATTTAAAAATAAGGAATGGCGTACCATTCTTTTCTTTAAAATACCGGGGACAATTCCCGGACGAACGCCACTGGTCGGAATGAAAAACATGTTATACATCATAAAATGCTTCTTGATGAATAGAAAGTGTCTCCCAAATTTCACAAAAATATCTAGAGCAGTATCACAGATATTAATAAAAAAGAAGATATTTTTGAAAAAGTTTAACACCCTGTATCTCAAAAGTTAAGACGTTTAGGACATATGTTCATATGAAGTTTTTTTCTGAAAATGGACCCGAGAATTATCTCCTTAAATATTAGTAGAGTAATCGTTAGTTGAGTTTGTAATTCGAATACAAATTCACAACAACCATGAGGTAAACCTATAAATATGCGCCTGGATATAAAGATATTAATACGAACAAACCCGAACAGAATTTGCCAAAGGTACAGTTGCTCGAAACTGACATGAGCCTTATACCTGAATACATAAATTCTCGAATACATCTTCCCCAACATCTTAGGTACCTAATAATACACAAAAAGTATCTAAACAAACAAATCTGCACAGAAGTAAACACGAATAATTTCACAAGGGACTCCCCTAAGTTGTTAGTTTGTTAAAACCAAGGCATTTGACATGTAACTACCATATTTTACGTAAGCCAGGCTATAATGAAAGGGTACCCAAAGGAATATACACAAACCGTCGACCCCCTTCGTACTAAAAGAGCTATTGCACCCTTAGCTCTGATCTCTACAAAATAGCCTTCGTAACCTCAAATAACAACTTTATTTTAAAATATGACTGCAGCTAAAAATAAGTAAGTACTTACCCTTTCCAGTTTTTGGAAATGCTCCCTCAAAAAGGAAATAGGGTTGGTAGGACGGTTAACACAAAGCTGGACTATGCATTCTTTCAAAATTTGTTGAATGTTATGATTTTGCACATAGTTTTCGCACTCGCGGAGCGCTTGCTCTTCTTCCATGTTACTAGCCATTTTTCACACGACCTTATTATAGTTACCGATATGAAAAACCACGGAAAGTACCACGAAAATCGTCCAACTAGAAATTTTTTCCAAAACGAAAATGTTAAAAAACAGATTTTGACATTGACAGTTCAAAAAATCTGTTTTGATCTTGCCGATAAAGTAGTTTTCCGTTTTACCCTATGTGGCACTGTTGTCAGCTCGTGGAATTATTTCTTATACCTTAGAAACAGATGTCCTTACCCAGTCGGTATTTGAGTAATAGGACTTTGAGAAGGTTGATATTATTATGCATGAAATGGTCTTGATGTATTTAATGTTAGTGTAGAATTATTTTATTTCTGCATGTTATAAAAGATGTAACTAGTACCAATAATTCTTGTCGCGGAGATAAATCATGGCAGCGTCGCAGAAAAGTTTTTGGCGGGAAGCTCCTAGTTTATGACAGCCATCAGTCATCAGCATCAGACCCAACCTCACTTTTGTAATTTGTTTTTAGCAAAGAAAAAGCCGAATTTTCATATATTTTTCTTGATTTAATAGTTTATGTTAGTGTTAATTGTGTGATTTTTCTTTTCAGACATGATGAAGAAGGCTGCGGCCAAAAACAAGGGGGCACAAGTAAGTTGTTGGGTAAACCATTCATTTGCATTGAAATTGTAGGGTAGAGCCATAATACTAGGAAATATTAGGGGATGAAAGAACGTTAATTTTGAGCGGAGTACTTTCCATTACTTGAAAAACACTGAATTTCTATTGTTCTATATAAACAATTTTATTTATTACTCACATCCTTACATAATCAATAATACCTTCCTCCTATTTCTATGGGATTCGATACAGGCACGTAACAATATGTGTGGATAAAACTCGTCGGGTACCAAATAATACCTGGTACCTGGTCAATTCCTAACTTACCTATGTATTGATCATAGTAATATTTTCTAGGGTTGCATGAAAATATCCAGTTTTTTCTCAAAACAAACTGATACCAAAAAATCTGCCAATCCAAAGGAGAATGTCAAAAGAATACCAGAATCCACAGTCATAGCACAAGAAATTATTTCTTTGGAGTCGGAGGATGAGGAATCTCCAAGCTTGATGAATTTTCAACCAAAGCATGTACAGAGTAAACGAAAATTAGAACATGATAGCAAAACTAACTTGAGTCCACCTTTAAAAAGGACGACCATATCTGGCATGGCAAAAGGTAAAAATGCATGTTTTCTGATTTAAATTAAATAAAAGAGTTTTACGACAATGTTTCACGATCAAAGGTTAACAGTTTTTTAACTAAAGCTTATATAAGAATAGTTTCTACAGAAATTAGAAGTGAATAAATTAAACATTTTACAATCTAAGTATGGGAAGCTCAAACCCATTTAATTCAGAAAGTTACTAAGTAAATATAGATTGCTATCCAGCGTCATGCAAGAAATATGAGGAGGACTAAAATGTACTGCTAGCTTGATCTCAAGCTAGCAGACACACTTCATCTTTTTGAACTTTTTCTTGTGCCATTTTTCTTGGCTATTTTATTGCTAATTTATTACCCTATTTTAAATTTTATTGCTCGTTGTTTTTAAAAAAAAACTCATGTGTCTGCTAGCTTGATCTCAAGCTAGCAGACACACTTCATCTTTTATCTTTCGTCTTTTATTCATTTCCTTCTTTAAGTAGTGGTAATTTTCTGGTCTAGTCTGGTAAAATCCGATTCTGGCCAGAATCAGCTGGAAAGAACTGATTTCCTGGTCGGTTACAAAAGCAATTGCCAAACTTATCAAATCATAGTGCATTGGAACTATAAGTGGTATAAAAGATAATATAGCAATTTCCCGATTTTAATTAAGTTTAATCTCGAAGGTTGACAGTATAAAAACATATTTGTGAAATTGTTGTAGTATGATAAAATATTTACCAGAAAATAAGTTGAAATTTCAAAGTATCAATACAAGCTGGCAACATAGCACACTCTAACGATTGTTTCGGCTTTTGCCTGTTTTTTTTAAATGTACAGTACAAAGAACAGCGGCCGATGCGACCATCAACAAAGGAAGTTGCGAGCTTGGCTAATGTTTAGTGGGCAAATGTAATTAAAATATTGGAAGATATCTGAAATCGTTTTTTTAAAACATAGGGACTTTCTGGCAAATTAGAAACCGATCTTCCTAGTAAACTGAACAAAATTCTGGATGTTATTTGATTCTCTCTGCATTATTCTGCATGACGAAAAATTTACAGAAAATCTGTATTACTGATGCACATTTTTTAATAGTGGATTAGCAATAAAATAGCCAAGAAAAATTGCACAAGAAAAAGTTCAACAGGCGAAGTATATCAGCTGGTTTGATATCAAGCTAGCAGACACATGTGTTTTTTAAAAAACGGCGAGCACTAAAATTCAAAATAGGGTAATAAATTAGCAATAAAATAGCCAAGAAAAATTTCACAAGAGAAAGTTCAAAAAGATGAAGTGTGTCTGCTAGCTTGAGATCAAGCTAGCAGACAAATGGGTTTTTTAAAAGAAAACGACGAGCAATAAAATCAAAAATAGGGTAATAAATTAGCAATAAAATAGCCAAAAATTATGTCATCTAAAAAAAAAAAATAAATCCGTTGTGTGTCTGCTAGCTTGATTGACATGAATTGAAGGGTTGATAGCCCTTGGGGGTGCTCCAGTAATATGACAGATGAGTAGAAACATGATAAAAGAGCGGAGAAAAATTAAGTAAAAATTAAATTTAAAAGCCAATGAGAAAAAAAATTTAAATTCTTAATGATAATAATTTAATAGGTATTACATATTGTTATTTATTATTTGTATGCTGCTATTTTTGTTAATGCTTAACTAAGTATAACTAAATGTTTCTCAAAATTATCTGTGGTAAAATTATATCTTCTGTCTGTTAGAATATTTTTGTATGTAGAAAAACTATGCTCTACATCTACAATGGTTATTGAGGGATATTTAAATTTCGGTATAATTGCTGGATCTATTTCAAAATTGGAATCTTGCCCACCACTTAAATAGTAGCTTTTTTGCAATCCCTTTATCTTCAATTTTTCTTTCATTGCTTGAGCATGGATCCTGGACTATTTTTTGTTGCAGCTTCAAAATTTAAAAAAATATTCACACGGATTTCCGAGCGGATTTCTCAGTTTAAATTTAAAATAATTTTTATTAAAAGCGAAGTTGTGTGCAAGTTTGGGTATTTCTAGAGCTTCCTGACATTCTTGAATTGATTTGCTTCCTGTACAGGGTGTCCCATTTTCGACACTTTTATAGGGTATCTCCGTTTGTTATTGCTATCAAAAGGTAATGTAGATGCTCTTTTTGGGTCAAATTTAAAATGGTAAAATCAAAATTTGAAAATATTCGCTCGCTAAAGAGATACGGGGGAAAATCAAAATATTAATAAATTCCAACTTACCCTATATTTTCTTAGTAAAGGAGATATAGAAAAATGTTTTATACAGAAGTTTCTTTATAATGATTGTTGAATAAGTATACGGGGTCAGGTAAAATAGTTATCGGAGCTAACCTCATATTTTTAAATGGAACACCCTGTATATTTTAATCTAAAAAGATATCATTTTAAATTATCTCTTCAAATATATAACACACCATGGATGATATTGGTTTCCTAGGCGATTCATTTAAACTTTATTGCTTTGAATCGAAATAAAAGATTAAGGTAAAAAATTACGGGAATCATCGTAAATGTTCGGGATATGTCCGTAAATGGTTGCCGTCTTTCCGGATAGCGAACAAAATATAAATTTTGCGCCATTTCTTCGTTTTTTCCACTTTCAATATATGCGATCATGTCAAATTTTTCAAAATGTTGGTCATTTTCACAAATGAATATGTAAAAATGAAATAGCTAATAAATGTCAATAACAACTAAAATGTTAACATAGTTGTTTCTATGATGTTAGCTTTTGTTCCATGATCTACTGTGGTTTAAAGTAATAAAGTTTAAATAAATCGACTAGGAGACCAATATTATCCATGGTGTGTTATATATATTTGAAAAGAAAATTTCAAATGTTATCTTTTTAGATTGAGATATACCTACAAGGTGTTCCATTTAAAAAATTAGGTTAGGTCCGATAACTTTTTTACCTGACCCCGTATACTTATTCTGAAAACGGCAAATTATTCAACAATCATTATAAAGAAACTTCTGTATAAAATATTTTTCTCTTTTAACTAAGAAAATATATTGTAATTTTGAAATGGTTAATTTTTTGATTTTCCCCCGTATCTCTTAAGCGAGCGAAATTTTTCGAATTTTGATTTTACAATTTTAAGTTTGACCCAAAAGGAGAACATGACACCTACATTACTTTTTTGATAGCACTAATAATTACGGAGATACCCTATAAAAGTATCGAAAATGGGACAGTCTGTACATTCAAATCAAGGCTGGCATGATATACGTATTGATATACATATATGCGATATTTATATAAATATCATGATATTTACCAACCTTGATCCAAATTGTACGAAGCTTCTAAATTATCTAAATTTATCGGCATAGTACATGGCAGCATTCATCCAAGTTCCACCATCTTAAACTAGGTTATGGGGGTACAGTACGTTTCACGAAATTTGGATACGACTCAATGATTTCCTGGGTCGGTCCCATTGTGTCGACAAGAGCTTGGCAATAAACAAGTGAAGTATGAAGGGACGGACTAAGAAAAACAAGTAATGATATGATTATATTAATGTAATCAAATGAAATAACATTTTTTTTAAATATTACTAGTCATATTTATTTATTATTGGATTAATTATACAATCCAGACTAATATACGAATTTTCTGCAGTTATTACGTGACGGACTGAATTTTTCCAACTACCTGGGGAATATCATTAAAGCATTTTCGTATTAATTCTACAACACTAGTACTTAAAGTCGGAGAAATATTTTCAGACCTAACCAGTGATTTTAACTGGTGCCACATATGCTCTATGGGGTTAAAAATGCAATAATAGGGTGGGAGCCGTAGCACTGTATGTCCAATTTCTTCTGCCAATGTGTCACAAACATATACTTTTTTTATACAAAATGTCTTTAAAACTTCTAAAAGATCACTTTTTTTGATAGCTTTCTTCAAAATATATATCATTCGCCGCCATGTAGTTCTGAATCTTCAATTTTGTATTATTTGAGCTTGGAGCTTTATGTAATTGGCGACTGTGATAGCTGGCAATGTCCATTACTATCACGCTATTCTGAGGAATGTTTGGTAAAAGACAATTTCCTCCATTCCTCAAAAACTAACAAATTTTACCACAAAAAGATATTTAAATATAAATTAAGCACCTGATGTGCCTATATTTAATTATAATTATTGCAATCCGGTCCTTTCCACATAATAATAACAAACGTCATAAATAATGGGATGGCCCCAGGTACTTTTACTGCAGTCATTAAGTTATATCCATTTTTCGTGAAACAATCTTTACCAACATTGATTCAAATTGAATGAAACTTCTAAATTTATCGGCATAGTACATGGCAGCATTCAGCCAAGTTCTGTACTGTACATTGTACCTTAGAAGATTCCTGGTTATAAAACTTTTCGAAATTTTTAATAAATTAAATTCTGACTGGTAACTAAAACCACCTAACTACATCTAAGTAGGTTATTTTTAATCTTTCTTAAAGCAGACGACGATAACTATCGATGAAATTATTGTTTGCTCAAAAATTAAGAACTATTGCTTATAAACGAGTAAATTTCTGCCAGTTGGGCGACATCCGGCGGAAAATTTTTGATGGTGGGCAGCAAAACCGTGCATTATTTCGGGTGATAGGTACAAATTATTGTATATTATAGTTCCATTTAGAAGGTTGGGGGCCACCTCTGGCGCCGCCACTGCTTCTTTTGGAAGCGTAAACACCTATACATAGTGTTATGGAAATGACGTATTATATTTAAACCGGCAATTCCTGAGATGAAAACAAATTGAAGAAAAATAACCATAAATGGCGCTTTGAATTATTAAGCGAAATATAAACTTTATATGAAATCTCAAAACGTACGTGGCCGCTCCTGAGGCCCTTCGCAATATATTATATATTATATATATTTTATTGAGGCTGTCGCCAGGTTCAAAAGAGGTTAGCGCATTATAGGCGATGTTGTCACATTGCAACACAGAATTATAAACGCACGTGTTCAGTTTTTGACAACAAGACGTCTTTGACGCGCGTTATCACTTCTTTTTCAAACTTTTTAGACAAAGAAAACTACAATACTCTCTTACCTTCGATCTTATTTTAAAATAATCCGTTTTATAATTAAATTCCCTAAAAAAAACACAAAAAGTATGTTTTCAACAGAACAAACAGTAGATAATATCACACAAATTTGAAATCACATCACAACATTTATTATCATGAATTATTTCTCACAACAAAAAAAATCGGGCAATACAATACAATAAAACAATCTTTATTTCTTTTCTTTATCAACAAATATCAAAATTCAATTGTCAAGTTTACAATAATATAATTTAATCAAAGGAACTTAAACTAGAAATTACTTAATTTATTTTAAGACATTATTAAATTAAAATTAAATACAACTAACAAAACGTTTAAAATTCGTATACGTCAAGCACGTGGAACCCTCGCGGCCGGTATTCAAGCAACGGCGAGACACGCGGTGTGATCTGACAACACTGTTAGTATACTCTAGTGACCCACATGGTTGCTAAGTGAATCCAGATGGAACGGGGCGACAGTATGTGGGTAAAAATGGTTTTTACCTTAGTATTTAGATATTCGATTTAAAAAAAAAGTATGTAGACTTTCTCTAGGACACCCAATGAGTCGCCCATTTAAATATAATAAGTCATTTCCATAGCACCCTGTATGATGATAGAAAAGGAATTTTACTTAACCTAACAGTGCGATAACTCTTTTATCACGGTCCCTTTCCACAGCCAGTTCTAAGGCTGTTTTGCCATCATTATTTCTACCATACACTTGGACTCCTTTGTCTATCAAGACGGTAACAAGCTCGTGGAGGTCATAATTGCACTTCATCACAGCACAATGAAGAGGACTGTTATCCTTTCTATCTTTGGCATTCACGTTGGCACCATTATTGAATAACGTAGTTATTACGTCGCTTCTTTTGTAAACAACGCACCGAATGGCCTTATAAAGAGGTGTTTCACCATTGTTGTCTTCTGCATTAACAATCGCACCATGTTCTAGAAGGAGCTTAACCACGTCGTCGTGGCCACGGTATGCAGCCTCGTGGAGTGCCGTTGTCCCTGAGAATTTCTTTGCGTTTACGTCAATGTTGTGTTTTAGAAGCGTTAATATAACTTCCATTTTGACGTAGTTACGGTCAACAGCTATGAAAAGAGCCGTCGAACCGTCGTCCGTTTGCGCATTAATATTAGCACCGTGCTCCAATAGAGCATTGGCGACCTTATTCTTGTCATACTCGACTGCTTGATGTAGAGCGGTTTGTCCCAAATAACCCCGGATGTTTGCATCAGCTCCATTTTCTAACAGCACCGATACTATGTCTTTACAGCCTTTTTTGCCTGCCACATGCAAAGGAGTCTCTTGGGATTTATTACACAAAACGGCGGCTCCATTAATCAATAAAATTCTTATCATTTCCTTGTCTTTATTGTCAACGGCCATGTGCAGAGATGTCGAACCGTCGTCGTCGCTTTGAGCGTTGATGTCTGCACCATGTTCGAGTAGAAGTTCGATCAAATTACCGTGGCCGCTGCGCACTGCACTGTGTAAAGCTGTCAGTCCATAGTCAGCCTTGATATTAACATCGACGCCGTTTTCTAAAAGTACCAAGGCAATATCCTTGTGTCCACTTCTAGCCGCTATATGCAACGAATTGGGAAGAATGTGTGCACCATTTCGTAATAATGTCAGCACAACATTCTTGTGACCTTTTTCCACCGCTAGGTTCAAAGGAGTCTCTCCAAAATGTTCACCCGGTACGTCAACATCGACAACGGCGTTTCGCAAGAACTCTAGAACAACTCCTTTGTGCCCGCTACTAGCAGCTAGATGTAAAGGGGTCAGTCCTTGTCTATCGAACTGAATACGGGCCCCGTTTTCTAACAGCGTTAAAACGACGTCTCTATTACCTTTCTCGGCGGCGACATGTAACGCCGTGTAATCGTCCCATCCGCTGTTGACGTTTACGTCGACGCCATCTTTTATAAGATCTGTGATGCCGTTCACGTGACCTTTGGCGGCCTCCTCCATTAAAGCCTTCGTTATATCATCGTAGATGAGCGATGTCATTTTATTGTTGATCTCGTCAATTTTCAGGAACACTTGCATTTTAAGTTTTTTAAAATATACGTCCAAAGACCGTTTTTGTGGCGTTATAAAGATGACTTTGTTGGAAGTAGTGGTGGTATTAAGGAGATCGATAATTTTCATCAAGGCTTTTCCGCCTATTTTCTTAAGTTTTACTGATGGCGGAAGTTCACATACCAGCAAGTCGGTGAAATTAGGTTCTGATCCCGTTACTTTTCTCAACTGTTTCCATGTTAAAAACGTTTGGTTTTCGCTAAGTAAATATTTTTCCCACATTTTGCGTTTCGGCGGGTCTTCTTTCAACTGTTTCAGCACCCGGACTATACGTATGACGCCGATTTTCGGATCCCTCGTTTCGATCACGAGGCACGTTTTGATGTCGGAGGTTAAAAACGTTTCGACGTTGTTTTTGAAATCCCTTTCGAATTTTTCTAACCGGGCAAGGTATTGCTCGCATTGTTGTCGAATATCCGCATGCACTTTCGACGAATCCATTGTAAATTTTCGCTCGAGTACGATGCAAAATCAAAACAAACTAATAAAAAATGTTTGGTTATTTTTAGACATCCGCTAAGATGCGTCACGGAACAGGCAGGGCCGCATTAAGGATCTGGCGGTTTATAGTTATTGTAAATAACGACGTCCCCGCCTGTAACGGATACAGGTAACCCCAAGAAATAATTCCACTTAAAATACCTACACTGCCCCCAATTAATTATGTCGAATATTCAAAAATCCACTTCCAAATTAATCAGCTGTTTTCGTTAATAACGAACCGATTTTAATAATTTTTATTTTAATGGATAGAACACAGATTGTAGAATTTGGGGTTCAATTTCAATTTCATTTATTGATCAATTTTTCAGTACAGCAGTACAAAAAAAGAACCATAAAGGTGTAGATCACAAATCCTATCACAATTTCTATATATATATATAATGGAACATACTAAATCAATAACAAAAAACAATCAACGTGCAACATACAGAGATCAATTAACTAAACACAAAGTCGAAAATAGAATAAGTTCAAACAAAATATGCACAATTGGGCAAGACAGCCAATAACATAACAGACTATAAAAATATTTAAAATATATAAAATTTACACAATATAATATTATTTAAAAAATTTACTAAAACAACAGCCTGATACAAGCGCTAGGCGGAAATCAATCTAGGGATGGAATTTTCCAAAAATTCATCAAATGAATAATTTGCCGAAGATATTAAAATTTTCTTAATTTTTGATTTAAATTTCCCGGAGCTTAACTGTCGCACACCATAGGGAATAGCATTATACCATACTTTGCCAGCATGAAAAACGGTCTCCATAGTTAACCTTAGGTGAGATTGGGGTACACGTACAGCATTTCTATTCCTAGTAGGGTACTCATGCGAACACTCACTTCTACCCAAGTACATATTATGAAGAGAGGTTACACACTCATAAATAACCAAGTCATAAAGGGTTAGGATTTTTAAAGATTTGAATAAAGGTTTGCAGTGTGCTATTCTATTGGCCTTACAGATGACTCTGATAGCCCTCTTTTGCATGAGAAATATACTGTGAAGCCTACCAGCAGTTCCAAACCCCCAAAACATCGATCCATATCTTAAATGCGATTCAAATAGAGCATAATAGACCTGGCGAGAGATGTGACCGTCGTCCAGTTCCTGCGATACAGTTCTTAACGCAAACACAGCAGATGCTAGACTTTTGGTCAACTTATCTATATGGTTATCCCACTTCAGGTTTTGATCCAACATAACTCCCAGGAACCTATAGTCTGAGACTCTAAGAACGGTCGAGTTATTAACAGTTAATGATAATGCAAGATTTTTATTAAAGGTCATGAATTTTGTTTTATCGACATTTAGCACCAGCCTGTTAGCATCAAACCACTGACTTATCAGCGACAAATCTTTATTAATTTTAAGCTCCAACAGGGTTGGGTCCTCATCGGTCCAACAGATGGAGGTGTCATCCGCAAACATTGTAAAACTGCCAGAAATCTGCAAGTTACTAAGGTCGTTGATGTATAACAAGAACAGTAGAGGACCCAGGACTGATCCTTGCGGCACCCCATTTGCGATGTTTCTATTATCAGAACGAACGGGGTAGATTAGTTCACGTCCTGATATGTCTAATTGTACAGGGTAGCGCATAAAATCTACAGGGTGTAATAAATTCGTTCTTCGCCATTGGATTGTCGGGAACGGTAAGAGATACGAAATCGGTTAAATTATCGCAAAGTTCCATAATTATGGGCTCAATAATATGGCGCAGAAAAATCAAGAATAAATACAGGGGTTTTCAAAATATTTGGGAAATCTAAAATTTTGCGTTTCGGTTTTTATTTTTTCCTGACTTTGTTCGGAGAGATGTCCAAAAATAAATTTCTCTTCCTTATTGCTACTTTTTATTCTCCACAAGATGGCGTTATCAGATTTAATGCGACGCCTTTGGGCCTCCATTATTCACTTATTTTTTTAAATACGGACCTGGATTTTTTTGTTTAAATTATGAAGAAGAAGATCTAACTCTACAGTCAGCAGTATACAACAGTTACTGGTTTTCCAACGTTTTGTTCCAGAGATTGACCATCTTCATTAAAATGCCCCTAGTACCTTCCTGTAATTTACTTTTGTGTCGAAAAATCCGAAATCGTTTAAATTATTATTGCTATTACTGTTCTTAATTATTACTATTACGTAGCACTACTGTTTCCTTTTTCCGAAATATTTTGAAAGGCTTTATTTTTCATTTTTTTGCGGCATATTATTGTGCCCATAATTACGCAGCTTTGTCCCAATTTAAACGACTTCGTACCTCTTACCGTTTTCGAAATACCAATGGTGAAAGACGTATCTGGGACACACCCCGTATATGCGTGTAAATTTCCTAAAACTTAAATTTGACGTAATCTAACATACAGTCTATAATACAGAGTGCTACGAAATTATTTATTCATTTTATTCATTTGCTTAACAAAAAATACAACCTTGTAATGATTTTTATTTTTAATGGCTTAAATGAATATACAGGGTGTTATGGAAATGACGTATTATATTTAAACCGGCAAATCCCGAGATGAAAATAAATTGAAGAAAAATACACTTTATATGAAATCTGAAAAATTTACGTGGCCGCTCCTGAGGCCCTTCGCAATCAATATTTTATTGAGGCAGTCTCCAGGTTCAAAAGAGGTTAGCGCATTATAGGCGATGTTGACATATTGCAACACAGAATTCTAAACGCACGTGTTCAGTTTTTGACAAAAAGACTTCTTTGACGCGCGTTATCACTTCTTTTTCAAACTTTTTAGACACAGAAATCTACAATTTTAAGATACATACTCTCTTATCTTCGATCTTATTTTTAAATAATCCGTTTTATAATTAAATTCCATCAAAAAATAAAACACAAAAAGTATGTTTTTCAACAGAACCAACAGTAAATAATATCACAAATTTGAAATCACATCACAACATTAATTATTATGAATTATTTCACAACAAAACGGCAAGACACGCGGTGTGATCTGACAACGCTGTTAATAGTGACCCACATTGTTGCTAAGTGAATCCAGATGGAACGGGGCGACAGTATGTGGGTAAAAATGGTTTTTACCTTAGTATTTAGATATTCGATTTAAAAAAAAAGTATGTAGACTTTCTCTAGGACACCCATGGAGTCACCCATTTAAATGTAATAAGTCATTTCCATAACATATATGTGAGTAAATTTCCTAAAATTTAAATTTGACGTAATCTTACATACAGAGTGCTACGCAATTATCTATTCATTTAATACATTTGCTTAACAAAAAATACAACCTAGGTGTAACTTATGCTTCTAATGTTTTTTTTATTTTTAATGTTAAGTAAATGAACTAAATGAATATATAATTGCGCAGCACTCTGTATTATAGACTTTGTTAGCAAAAAATTGTTTACTAAACGTTTTTTCAACCATATAACGTATTTAGAAGAAATGGTAATTTTATTCTTACCTCGAGTGGCAAGGGCGATATTTTTGGGTCAGTGTCTACCCCAAATATATCCCTAATGGATCTAGTTTAAGAAATAAATAAAATTCGATATACATATTCACACTAAACAATTTTGATCCGACCCTGTATTTTTATCGGTAATTCTTGGAGTTTTCAAAAAGTATAAGTAGTTGGATTTAATCGAAGTCAATTACGTAATAGATACGATAACGGATTCCTTAAATTGCTTTTATAATTGCTGATTTATAAATAAATATTACGTACGATTAATTACGATTATCAAATTTATTTAGAATTTAAAAAAAACTTCAGATTTTATTATGGCGACAAATAGTATACACATACGCGGTTGGGCAAATGTTGCGGAACCAGCTTTACAGGCAGACATGGCAAATTTGAGCCAAAACGGTTGAATAATTTAGGAATTATCATGTGCAGAGACGTACGAAACATCTTTTAATTCACTTTTTGATGGATTTTAATTTTAATATGGCACAAATATTATCATCGCGAGCGAACCGGCGGGTACAAATACTTTTCCCGTAATTGGGCACTCATTTAACATAAATTTCAGGCAAATGGGCTGAATAATTTAGGAACTATCCTGGGGAGAGACGTACTAGGTGGCCCATTTCGACAGTTTTATAGGGTTTGTTCGTTGGTTCTCCGTAATTGTTAGCGCTATCAAAAAAGTAATGTGCTCTTTTTGGGTCAAACTTTAAATGATAAAATCAAAATTTGAAAATTTTCTCTCGGTTCAGAGATACGGGGAAAAATAAAAAAATCGACAATTTCTAAATTGCCCTATATTTTCTTGGTTAAACGAGATACAGAAAAATGTTTTATACAGAAGTTCTTTTATATTGATTGTGGAATAATCTGCCGTTTTCAGAATAAGTATACGGGGTCAGGTAAAAAAGTTATAGGACCTAACCTCATTTTCTTAAAATGGAACACCCTGTATATTTTAATCTAAAAAGATATTATTTTAAATTATCCTTTCAAATATATAACACACCACGGATGATATTGGTTTCCTAGGCGATTTTTTTAAACTTTATTACGTTAAACCACAGTAGGCCATGAAACAAAAGCTAACATCCTAGAAACAACTATGTTAACATTCTAGTTGTTATTAACATTTAACGTCAATTTCATGTTTACATATTCATTTGTGAAAATGACTTATCAACATTTTGAAAAATTTGATATGATATCAGTTACGAGTCAGTTTATATTGAAAGTGGAAAAAACGAAGAAATGGCTCAAAATTTATATTTTGTTCGCTATCAGGAAAGACGGCAACCATTTAAGGACATGAAAACGGCAGATTATTCAACAATCAATATAAAGAGACTTCTGTATAGAACATTTTTCTGTATCTCTTTTAACTAAGAAATTATAGGGTAATTTTGAAATTGTCAATTTTTGGATTTTCCCCCGTATCTCTTAAGAGAGCGAGAATTTTCAAATTTTGATTTTATTTATTTATTGAACACTACACACTACAGGTTGATATAGAACATATCATTAACCCAATTTTACCAATATAAGTTCGACCGAAAAAGAGCACATGACACCTACATTACTTTTTTGATAGCACTAACAATTACGGAGATACCCTATAAAAGTGTCGAAAATGGGACACCCCGTACAAAGCATCTTTTAAGTCACTTTTAGATTTGATATCTAGGTGGAAAATGACATTTACCCGGGTAGAAGGTGATCACTTTTCACCTGGGTAAATGTCACTTTCCATTCAGATAAATATCAACATTCATTGAATAACCAAAGTGACTTGGCAACGTTACTTTTTTTTTATTTGTGAATGGTGGCGAAGCTATTGGATATACAGAGGTCTTACTTTTGTTAATTTCTCACGTAGTTCAATTGCTGTATTCTCTTTATGTATTGAATCTAAGGTATGCAAATCTCAAGGCGAGATATTTTAAATTTGCCGATGACACAGTATTAGTGTATATCGGTGAGGAGGAGAAGGCATTGAATAATATGGTTAATGATGACTTAAATTTATATCTTAATTGGCTATACTATAATAAACTAAAAATAAATGTTGACAAAACAACATATATGATATTTAAACAAAAAAATAAACAAATAGACCATTTCAATATTAAAATAAATGACTTAATTTTAGAAGAAGTTCAGAATGTAAAGTATCTGGGATTGGTGATCGATAATGATCTTAACTGGTCCCAACACATTAGGCATCTCTCAAACAAAATACTACCTATGATACCTATAATATACAGATGTCGAAACTATCTTACTAATAAAACCAAATTGAATGTGTACAATGCCTTCTTCCTGTCACACTTTAGATATCAAATGCCAATATGGGGAACATGTGGGAAAACTAATTTTAACGCGGTCCAAGTACTCCAAAATAAAGTATTAAAAATTCTCTTTAACTATGATAGGTTGACAAGTTCAGAAACTTTATATAGAGAGTTGAAAATACCAAAATTGGAGATACTTCTAGAATTAGAACAGGCTAAATTAGTGTATAAAGTTTTAAAAAATAACCAAAGGTGTAATATAAATATTTTAATGTCCAATAACATACACAGTCACGAAACCAGATCACAAAATAATATATATTGTGTAAGTACCAGGACGAATATAGGATTGAGTAACCCGATTGTAAGAGCGGCAAAGGCTTACAATAGAATACCACAGGATATCAGAGATCTTGGAAAATTGTGTCAATTTGTAAAACGAGTTAAATTGTTTTTAGGGATTTAGTTAGGAACACGTCCAACACTGTAAAATTAATACTGATTTATTCTCGAGGCCAGTGCTATAGGCACTGATTAGAGAAATATTTAGATAAATGTATATTATTGTTTTGATGGAAAAATAAAGATTTATTTTCAAAATTTGTCACAAAAAAACATCATTTGCATTTAAAATGTATGGTTGTAAATAAAATAGCATACAAACCTCGGTGAGAAGTTTTATTCTTTTCTCAAGAAATGATTCAACCGAACAAACCATCATCCTTTTCTCTCGAAAAAAATTAAACACTTTTCACATCGGTATGTAATACCGTACTGTTTTATTTATTTTTCTCATTTTAACATCCAAGTTCTATGATTTTTTGTAATAAAAACAAGTCTTTTATAAAAAAATACATGTTTTGCACAAAGTCGTAAATAACAAGCTAACTTCACTTTTATTGATAGAAGGTCGTATGTGCATATTTTTTCAAAAAATCTTCTTCAAGCATTTTTTTTTTGACAAGCGTAATGTTAAAACTATCACTCTTTACAATAAATCGAAAATCAAAATAGTTATATTGCACATAAAATAAAAAATATTCAAAATTTTCCAATATTATTAGTCCCTTTATCTCAAAACTACTTATTTGAACATACGACCTCTTGGTATAAATAGCCAAGAGGCATGATTCCAAGCCGATCGAGGCGTAGCTTGTGACGTCAGCGGGTGAGTGATTTTTAACTCTCTTTTAAAGGTATTAAAAGGTTTTACGCATTTAATGGTATGTGAAACGAAAGCATAATATCATGATATTTAGGTTCAGTGGTATCTCAAGATACGAGTGCCCTTACATTTGAGATGCAAGCTGTCGAGCAAGCGAAGTTTTGGTTTGAAATACGAGCGATGTTTGAGATACGAGGAACGGTCAGCTGCGACTCTGCACAAAAGTTGCAACTGGTCGTGCATCGGAGCTCTTTAATGACACTTTCCTAACTCATTTCCTCAGCATTCTGAAAGGGAGGAAGCAACAAACCTCCTTGGACAGTTTTTTTTGAATCCGGCGAAAAAGGCAAAGACCAGTGAAGAGAAAAGCAGTGACTAAAATTAAGCATACAGTAGTAGCATTTAAGTTGTGTGTAAGTTGCATTTAAGTGACCAACATACAAATATGTATGTACACTTTATAAAGCCAGTTTTTTTGCTTTACTTCTCTTTTATTATGTTTTTATACAATATTTGTCATTTATAAATACATTTTTCTTATTCAAAATCACGTAACAACAACAGCAATTGGGGGTAGCATTTTTGGGGCTGGAACGGATTAATGGCATTTCAATGGGGAAAATTGCTTTGAGCTAAAGATTGTTTCACGAAAAATGGATACGACTTAATGATTTCCTGGGTAGGTCCCATTGTGTCGACAAGAGCTTGGCAATAAACAAGTGAAGTATGAAGGGACGGACTAAGGAAAACAAGTAATGATATGATTATATTAATGTAATCAAATGAAATAACATTTTTTTTAAATATTACTAGTCATATTTATTTACATTTATAATGTCATTCTATAGATAGTTCTGTTTCGCTATCGCTATCCTCATCAAAATTAATTATAATTGGATTAATTATACCATCCAGACTAATATACGAACTTTCTACAGTTATTACGTGACTTAATTTTTCCAACTACCTGGGGGAATATCATTAAAGCATTTTCGTATTAATTCTACAACACTAGAACTTAAAGTCGGAGAAATATTTTCAGACCTAACCAGTGATTTTAACTGGTGCCACATATGCTCTATGGGGTTAAAAATGCAATAATAGGGTGGGAGCCGTAGCACTGTATGTCCAATGTGTCACAAACATATACTTTTTTATACAAAATGTCTTTAAAACTTGTAAAAGATCACTTTTTTTATAACTTTCTTCAAAATATATATCATTCGCCGCCATGTAGCTCTGGATCTCCAATTTTGTATTATTTGAGCTTGGAGCTTTATGTAATTGGCGACTGTGATAGCTCGCATTGTCCATTACTATCACGCTATTCTGAGGAATCGTTTGGTAAAATACAATTCTTGAACCATTCCTCAAAAACTAACAAATTTTACCACAAGAAGATATTTAAATATAAATTAAGCAACCTAACCTACCTGATGTGCCTATATTTAATTATAATTATTACAATCCGGTCCTTTCCACATAATAATAACAAACGGTCATAAATAATGGGATGGCCACAGGTACTTTTACTGCAGTCATTAAGTTATATCCATTTTTCGTGAAACAATCTTTACAAGCAAATTGACATACGAGCTAGGTTACGGAACGAATTGAACTCGTATCTCGAGGCATCACTGTATCTATACTTATTTAAATACGACCTAAGTAGTTATAAACAAATTCAACTTTTTTTTAAAATAGTCCATCTCTCGGTGGAGTGAAATTATGAAGAAGTTAAAAAACTCACAGTCAGCTTCAGTAGTTAAATAAATAATATTTTAATTTCCATACATGTTTCGAAGCCATATACCCTCATCAGCTTCAGTGGAAAATACTTAAGAAGTAAATGTTAACAAAATAAATAAAACCGTATCCATTCTAATTTTTTGTTTTTATCCTTAGTTAAGCGGAAACCCTTATATTTCTGTCAAATTTCTTTGCCTGGTTATCCATATCACAACCGAACACAGCGCACCTCATTTTATGAAAATTCAGATATTTTTTTAATGAACACACACGACCAAATAAGAAAAGATTCTGGTGAACTTTCAAAATTTCCATGGAAAGCTACGGCAAACGGCACTACGTGGCGACCAGTGTTGCCAGAAATCCTTAATCAAAAGTAATAGGTTGACGGTTCGAAACCTAATAGAATAGTAAAAAACCGTGTCCAGAGTAAGAAGAATACGAAAAAAATATTGTTACTTTCCTATGATATGGGGGCCATTGAACATATATTTATTTTTATTTTATGGGGAGCCCCACAACAAGAATGAAAATCTAAAAAATTGTTAAAATAGTAATGGATATATTACAAAATTGTAAAAGACTGACAACGCTGGTGGCAACGAGCAAGGGTCGCCGAGCAGCTTCGGCTATCGTCGACCGGTAGCGACCTCGCAGCGGTTGTTTTAAAAGTTTGTCGGAACCTTTTCTTATTTTAGTGGCATTTTAGCAGTAATGTGTGCTATATTTCTATGAACTTAATATACGTAAATACTTGTCATATATTAGTCTTTCATTTCACATACCATTAAAGGCTTAAAACCTTTTAATACTTAATAATAAAATAGAATTAAAAACGCTAGCACCGTATAAATCTCCATAAGAAATTTAAATATCACTCTCCCTGTGACGTCACTGCTCTCGGCAAACGAAATTGAAACGGTTAGATATCTTACTTATTGTATCATGATACGACCTTATGTTATTATAGCAGTGATTTATTTTCAGTACAAAATAGTTCACCTCAACCGTCCACAAGTGGTGTGACTCCCAGCAACATATCCAACGAGATTGACGTATTACGTGAACCTCCCCACATGGTACCTTCCACTAGTGGCGAATCGCCTGGAAGAAATAAAGCCACCTTTGGTGTCAAAAGTGTGGACAAACTATTGAATCCTGCTGCTTTAAAGGAGTTCAATTCGCCTGAAAAAATTATGGAACGGTTAGTATCGAGTTATAGTGCGCGTACTGTAACGTCAAGGCTTAGTAAGTCCGCTGCTTAAGTTATTTAAACAGTCGCTATCTCTCGGCGATTTGCGACAATTTGTAAAAAAGCTATCATTATGCCAGTCTTTAAATACGGCGACAAAAGAAAAACATCAAGAATTAGTATAGGTCCATTTGTAAACTTCATCGACTTGAAAGAAACATGGACCCGGAATTTCTATCTGCTTTGTACACATCAATGTGACGCGTGTTGTTACGAAACTAACCAACGAGAAAGAGACGAGGATTCTATCTATAGACTCACCATCTCTTTTTATCTTCTGTCTGTTCTTTTTTTTTATGATCAAACACAAGCACCATAGGAAAATCCTTTAAGGCACTCTGGGAGTGGTGCGTGTGCGCATAAAGCGATTCACGTTGGTTTTGAATCGTTGGAGGTTATACTCGTTGGGAAACACGACCTCGGGAAGGTCAGCCGTTAATTTTCCATCAAAATATCTGTAAAAGAGAGTCAAGTCACCAACCTGTCTTCGATGTTCTAGGCTGTCGAGGCTCTTCGTCAGCTCGTGGTCTCCGATCAGACGAATGGCTCTTCTTTCGATGGAATCCTGTAGCCGAAGAGTATGTTTGGGTGCAGAGCTCCAGACATAAGAGCAGTATAGTGATGCTCGAATCTGGGCTTTGTATAGTATCAAAAGTTGTTGATGTGTGTACAACTTTTTAGTACGTAAGAGTACTCCAAGTTTCTGTGAAGCTACCTTGGGGGTTGCCACAACGTGGTTATGCCAAGACATATTCTCTCCCAGATTGACGCCCAGCAAATTAATAGATGAAGCCAGTGGGATTGCGTGTCCGTCCATGACTGTATCTGGTTCTGTAATGTTAACCTTTTTAGAGAAAACTGCTGCCTGGGTTATTTTAGCGTTAAATTCGACTTGGTTAGTATCACCCCAAGCCAAAATTTCTTCCAGGTCTTTGTTAAGACGTGATACTTCATGATGTTTGCGAAAATGTGCGTCGGCAGCCGATGTTTGTGCATTCAAAGAGAAAGATGAGATAAGTGTGCTATCGTCAGCAAAGCTAAATATCGGATTTTTGGTTTTCAATAGAATATCGTTAATGTAGAGTAAGAAGAGAGTGGGAGACAATATGGACCAGACAAGGTGTCTGAGAGAAATCCGTCAATCGCCACTTCCAGACAGCGGTCCTTAAGAAAGCTAGACAACCATGCACAGAATCGACTGGGCATACCATAGGATCGCAGTTTACTTAGAAGTTCCTCATGCCAAACACATGATCTAATAATATAATTAATAATTAACAAGGTTCTCAGAAATATATAATGCTTTATTTTTAGTCTTAATATTATGCACGCAATTTACACTTTTTTAAAAATATATAATTTTTTAAGGATAGACCGTGACAGATATTAAAAAAAAACAATTACTGGTGCGATTAAATATAAGAAACAAAAATTGAACGTTTATGGAACTTCCTCATAAATGTTTCTCAAATTGTTCTCCATTACGCCTTAGACATGTTTCACACATAATTACTATAAAAAGCACATTTATTTCATCAGTCCCGCCATTTTCCTTGTGGTCGATTTTAGGCTGAGGTTTTGGAAATGAACCTTGTTCAATTAAATTTGATTTTATCCTTGGAAAAAATATTTTATCCTCGGCTGTCGTCTTTCGTGATATCTGCTTTTACTCTTAGAGTCATGGCAACTCGATTAAGAATAAAAAATAAATAAAAGTAGCAAAAATGTAGGCTTTTAAAATTTATATCGAAATAACTAAAATACGGTAAACTCTAATAGTAAAAGGAAGCTATTTTGAACATTTACTTTAGCTTACTATTATTAGTTTTGTCGCCTATAACAAAATTTCCCAATAAAAACCCTATTTATACAACATAATTTATGATAATTTAATGTAAAAAAGAAGAAATTTGCTTTTAAATGTTTCAATATATTTAGAGGATTACTCTACATTTTTTACATTAAATTATTTTAAAAATGTTTATAAAGAACCAGTCGAGTATAATTTATGATATTTCGAAAACGGCTGGATATAACTTATATGCTTGTACTACAAAAAAAAATTGTCTATGAATTCTACGTCAAATAGCCAAATGGTGTTCCATTTGAAAAACTTGAGAAAAATTATTTTAAAATGTTGCGTTTTTGAAAACTTATTATGAACACCCTGTATAAAGTTGCTAAAAGCAATTAGATTCATAGCATCTCTAGACCTCTTGTCATAAATTTCACCCAATGCCGAGGTTAAAAAAAATAGTTCTGGATTGTTTTTTTGATTTTTTATTCAAGACTGCAAAACTATTTTTGTTTAGTTTTTAATTTATTTCCCCGAAACTACAAAACCAAATTAAATAAAATTTGAGGCACTTATAAACGAGACTAATACGAACCTAAATATGCAATGAAATACTGGGTGTCTCGTTTAAAAAAATATAACTTTATGCTGTCACACTTTTTGGGCCACCCTGTATAATGTAAAATATTTTTAAAATATGCCCCTTTTAATCCAAAACCTCAAGCTGTTTTATTATTGTTGATAAGTTCTTCGATAACGATTTAATCTTCCGTCCCCGCTTCGTGTGCGAACCCGGTATATATTTTTAAAAAACGTAAATTTCGGGCTAATATTAACCGTTAATTGGACCCAGTTCTGCAGAAAGCATCCAACCCGCAAAAGATGTAAGGTGTGAAAAATTAGCATAAAGATTTTTATAATTAAATAATGTTTCTGACTAAAGTATAAACAATTTTATAATATTAAAATGATATTCTGGCTACAAGGGATCAACGTATTCAAGGTTTTAACAAATTAGATGTTTTGTACTTATACCATTGTTTTTTTTGGGGGTTGGACGTTTTCAGCAAAATGAAATATAAAGATCACTGAAGTGTGTAAAAAAAAGTTTATTAAATATTTTGGAAAAGTAACAATAAAAATCTAATTTTAGAATGTAAACCAAAATTTATAAATATTAATAATTCTCTTCAACGCAAAAATCTAAATTTTCGGTATTAAAACCTTCAATATCTTCTTCAATATTCACATGTCCATTACGTTTTTGATAAAAACCTAAACAATCAGCTGGCAACAGGTGATACATTTCACCTAAATTAACAAGTTTAGGTTCTGCTATTGATTTTCCTTTTGGCCACAGTTCCACTAAATTAGAAAATATGTCGTCTGGGGAATTTCCTGTTGGTCGCCCTCTTGTGATCTTCTTTATGTTTACTTCCTGATAAGGATCATTGAAAGTGTTTTGTTGGATATACAGCAAAAAAGGTTCATCTTTTGTCATCTTAATGGATCTTATAGTAAGCCAATTAATTTTTTCACCATCAACCGATATTTTCCTGTTAGTAATGTTTTTTTCTATGTTTATAATTCCAAAGAAATCTTTTGAGGACATTTCGGTTACCACAAGTGGGTTTTTCTTTCTACATGTTTTCATAACGTTTATGTAGTCAGAAGGAAGGTACATTCTTTGTTGGTGCTTTAATGCTGATTCTATGTCACTGAAGTCTGCGTCATTTGGCAAGAAACTATGCCCAGAACATAAAAACTTGAGAGTAATATCTGTAAGATGTTCAGATGAGTGTAGAATGTATTTTAACATTAAAGTCAGTTTAATGTTACGATTTTGCCCCCCACAAGAATCACTCCATAAGATAAGATGCTTTACTACTGAAGATACATATTTTGTTTGAACGTGCTTTAACAGGCAAGATCCTATTTCCTGAGCCCCCCTTCCCGCTGTGCCTTCTGCCCAAACATAACAGTATCCTCTATTATCTTTCCCACTATGCACACCCGCATTGTAAACCCAAAGTTGTCTCTTATAAAACACAATATTCGTTGGAATGCGTGGAAGTGGCAAAGTTTTCTCTAGATCAAAAGTTAAGCACTCATATTCCTCTTGTTCTTTGGCATTTTCAAAATCCTCCCTTCTTAACTTTTGTGCGTTCTCAGCATCTTCTAAGTGCTTCCTCTGTTTTTCTCTTAGTTCCAGTTTCTTTTCATTATCACTTTCGTTGTCAATTTGCATTTTTAGACTGTCACACATGTTGCATGTATCTTTCTTCAGTGCTTTAGTTCGCAAATTAAAGTTCGCATAAAAAATCTTTTTGTATTTTGTGATACTTACAGGATTTTCATATTCGGTAGAATATATTTCATACATTTTGTTGAGCGTAACGTGGGGGGGGGGGGCAAAAATTTAGCATCAGTTTTCTTTCGTGAGTAGTGCGAAATATATTTTGGTATTTTATTAATTTGATCAATGACTTCTTGAACCTTGTTATCAGGTGTCCTATTGCTACCACCTTGGTTAACACCTCGTTGGTCTAATAAAGGCGCACGACCATGAAACTTTTTGAGTGCAGTATTTACCCGACAAGGAGATATAGCAAGTGTTTTTACAAACATTTCTCTACATACTACTTTATCCGCTATTTTGTAAGTTCTAGAAAAGTTGCGTCTCTGTATTTCTACCATAGTTTCTTTTCTTCAGAACTTCGCTTACAGCAGCAGCAATATAATTATTTTGGCTGTTATAAGACTCTAGTGACCAAAACTGTTCAAATTGTCGTTTCCGCAAATCGGAAGAAACAAATGTTGTGCATTTTAATTTACATCGACAATCAAATTCTATAAAATCCTTTGGTTCTTTTTTGCGTCCTTTATAGTCTACATAGGTCATGTTACTATTTCTTTTTTTTCCCTTCAGCTCTAGACTGATCTTTAAATTTTCGTTTTCTTCCTTTTGGAGGTCTTCCATTGTCAGTTTTGATCATAATTTCGTCTTCCTCAGAGTCGGCAACAACGTGGCGGCGAACTGGAAGCTCATAAGAAGGATCAGCTACCGAATCATCGGACCAAGATTCAGAAGTAATTTCTTGTATTTTTGATTTATCCCTAAACTTTTTGTCATTATTTAATTCTTCTTTCTCAGAATCTGTTTCGCTTCTAATAATGTCGATTTCATTGTAACTGGTACTATGGTTTATGTTTTCTGTACTTATTCCTTCAATGTTATTTTGATCTGGGCTGAAGATATCTGCAATGAATAAACAAAAATACTCAGTATATTGAAATACCAACCACATAATTAATTCTTATTTTTTTCTTTCCTGTATGTCCACTTTATCAGCGGTATTATTTGAGACTTTAATAATAATTATTGAAGCACAACTTTTAATTACATTTTGTTGGAAAACTTATACTCAAAAAGTCTCCCATATGGCAAGATATTTTACGAACACACTGTATATTATTAAATTACTTACCAGAAGTTATTTCTTCTAACGAATTTTCTCCGATGCCTTTTTCATTATGATCGTGGTCTATCTCGTCAAAGCAGCCCATCATATTATTATTTACTTTGGAACTTTCATTTTTCTTGGTAGTAGTAGCTATTCTTAAAACCTCCAACGTAGTAAAAGTTTTATTTTCGTTGTTTTTTAAACCAACTTCAGAATCGACCTCTACATTATGTTGTTCCACCTGTTCAATGTTTATAACACTATTGATAATAATGTCTGTAGCGTCATTCCAACTAGTAGCAGAAGCCGGCTCCCGAACTTCCGAAACATCCACAAAGTTTTTTGAAACGGTGTTATTATGCGAGTCGCATATTTTTTCTCTGTCTAGAACAAAATTAAAATATCAAAATCATTTTGGCAGTCTTAAAAAACTACACAATAGTCAGTGTTCCCATGAATTCGGGAAATTTTTTATTTAAACGCATCACACACTTCGGTACATACCTAAAGAACTAACAAACTTACCTTCTTGTTCTCGTTCCTTTAGAATTTCTAACATTTTGGCACCACGATTTCTTAACATATTGACCACACACTTTGTCACTAATATTTATTAATATCATTAGGTTTAAGACACAAAAATATTTTAAAATGCAGCAGGACAAACCGTGATAAGGCACTGAATTTTTAGGTTAGGTAGTAGGTTCATGACTTGCAGAAAACATCCAAACCATATTAACCGCTGGCTACGCGACATTTTTAGATTTGCAGAAAGCGTCCAAACCACTTGGTCGATCGATATACGGATAATAAATAGCGACCATGTGGTTTGGACGATTTCTGCAATCAGATACTTAACAGTAGATAAATATTTTTGTATGCCATGTGGTTTGGTTGTTTTCTGCAATCATTTTTTTAAGGTTATAGAAATATTTTTGTCGGTTGAAAATTAATATGACCTTTAAACGCCAAGATATGGGTTGGTCGCTTTTTGCAAAATGAAGAATAGGAAAAAAATAGCCAAAAAGTATCTTTAGTTCAATTTTTAGCATATTGTGGGTTGGTCGGTTTCTGCAGAACTGGGTCCAATTGACCCTCACGTTAATTTGAACCATAGTTTTTTCTAAGGTTTACCATAACGTTAAGGCTACCTTATCTGTGGTCTAACTTAAGGTAACATTGAAATACCGGCCCTGAAACATGCTTTAAAATTATCATTCATTAAACTGGGCGCAGCTTGTGAGGGTAGCTTGCTCCTTACTGACGTCATGCCTCAATGGTCAGGCCCATTTCATGGTCGACTGCACGAATTGAACTATAAAGGGCGGAGCTTTTGCCTTAGAGGCCATTATTTTTCCGATTGTTCTACTGTGAACTACTCCAAGATGTATCAGCTGGTTCCTTTCGTAAGTGCATATGCTACAGTACTCCCAAATCTTCCTGTTGAGATGTGGTGTATTATACTGAGACTACTAGATCCTGCATCGTTGTTGACAACGGTAAGAACATCTTTATTCTTTAATTCCATTGCCCAAGGCGACTCAACTCTAAGAAGAATGATTGAAGATGCGACGGGAGAAGAACAAGAAAAAATATTCGCTCAATGGACACAGCCAGGAATGACTACGAGTGTAAGTCGTCAAGATTATGCCAGACTGTTTTCTACAAACGTTTCCAAGACTGTCACTACGAGACGTCAAGTTGTTCTTAAAAAAGTCAATAGAGAAGCGATGGTCAAAAAATCATTAGCGTCAAATTTTGGGCCCATGAAAAGGTCCACCAAAAATTCTAGATTTAATCCCTATAGATTGTAATAATTTTAGTTAAATGTGTAAATATTAATAATGATTGCAATAAATTGTATTAACTAATATATGTTTTCTTTTGTTTAGTAGTTGAAGTTAAGATCAGTGATCTATTCTCCACTATATTTACTATTAAAATACACTTCAAATGCTCCATCTGCAATTTCCGTATACTGGTTAGCAAACGAGGTTGTCATATTATTTTAGTTTACATTGGCTGTAATAATTAGGACAAACTCATTGCACTACTAGTGTAATTCAAGCAGCGAAAATCACAAAACCTGCAGGGAGTGCAACAGTCTAAATAACACCGCTATCACAATATGTCAGTAAAAATATTTAACTTAGTCGAATGGAATTTTTTAAACTGAGTTTTAAAATGTTTTACATCTTTTATATTTCGTATTTCCAATGGTATTTTGTTGTATAATTCAGGACCCAGATAAAGTGTTGACCCAAACTGTTGTTACAAAGGGTTGTGTTTAAAAGTTTATTTTCAACTCCTCTTGTGTAATACATATGCACTCTATATCTCGAGTCATACTTTTGATTGTTGTGTATAAACTTGGAAGCAGCTATAATATATAAACTTTGCAGGTTATTTTTTCGTTAGAATATAACAAATTAGTAGGATACATTCTGGGTTTTTTAATATGATTTTAGCAATATGATTTTGAATTCTTTTAAGTTGTTCTAAATGTATATTATATGCCCCTCCCCACACCACAATTCCGTAATTTATAAGTGGTTCGACCAATGCCTTATAGATCATTATAAGAAATTTACGGCACAGAAATTCTCTCCAAAGTATAAAATTTGTAAATCAAACACCTTATCTTTTTAGTGATGTACGGCACATGCTCCTGCCACTTCAAATTTTTGTCTATTATGACACCAAGCTATTTAATTTTTTCGCATTGTGTTATGGGTTCAGGGATATTATCTAGCAAGATGTTGTTAAGATCCGGTCTATTTGCTTCTGTTAATGAAAATGCTATGTAGTGTGTTTTTTGAATATTGATATGGAGTTTGAAAGTGTCTAGATAGTTTTTAACTTTAGCAAAACCGGACCTCAACTTAGCTCTTGCGTCTTCCCAAGTCTTACAGGAGAAGACGATGACAGTATCGTCAGCATATGCCACACGTACTACGATAAGGGTTTGAAATACACTTCTAATGCTCCACCTACATTTTCCTTACACTGGCTTACAAACTAGCATGTCATATTTTAGTTTACATTGGCTGTAATAATTAGAACAAACTGATTTTTTTACTATTAATTAGAAGTTGCGAAATTATAATATATATTTTTTAAAAACGTTAATTTCGGACTAATATTAACACGTTGATAGGCGACTTTAATGCAAAACTCGGAGAAAGGCAGGACGAAACAACAAAAACGCCCCTAGGCAAATACGGATATGGGGAGAGAAACGAAAGAGGCAGCAAACTCCTCAATTTTCTACAAGAAAATAATCTGTACTCCATGAGCTCCTTCTTCAATAAAAAACCACAACAAAAATGGACATGGATCAGTCCAAATGGGAATACGAGAAGTGAAATAGATCTCATTATTTCCAACAAAATGGAAATTGTTCACAATGTAACAGCTTTGACTAATTTTACCATGGCAGCGACCATAGAATGATAAGAGGAAAGGTATCAACGGACATTAAAAGAGAAAGAATGAAGATGATGGGAAGAACAAACAATAAAAGATGGATACCTCCGGACAACATAGAAGCTTTCCAAAATGACATCGATGAACACCTAAGTAGACAGGAAATAATAAATGACAATGTGGACCTCGAAAAACTAAATGGAAAGATAGTGAATGCCGTAAAGAAGGCAGAGAAAGCTCATTGTATAGGAACAAGTCAGAGAAATGAAAAACTGAGCGACGGAACCAGGAACATGTTAAAGGAAAGAAGAGAGCTACAGGATAATCTGACATATGGTGCAGAGACCAGACCAGAGGTCGTCCACCGACTAGATGGTCGGACGATATAAGACGTGTCCACACAAACTGGATACAGGTGGCACAAGATAGAAGAACGTGGAGGCAAACAAGGGAGGCTTACGTCCAGCAGTGGATAGATATGGGCTGAATGATGATGATGATTATCGCGTTAATTGATCCTCACATTAATTTGAAATATAGTTTTTTCTTAGGTTTACCAAAACGTTAAGGCTACCTTATCTAAGGTTTAACCATTCAAATACCGGTCCTAAAACATGCTTTAAAATTATCATTCATTAAACTGGGCGCTGTTTGTGAGGGTAGCTTGCTCCTTACTGACGTCATGCCTCAATGGTCATGCCCATTTCATGGTCGACTGCACGAATTGAACTATAAAGGGTGGAGCTTTTGCCTTAGAGGTCATTATTTTTCCGATTGTTCTACTATGAACTACTCCAAGATGTATCAGCTGATTCCTTTCGTAAGTGCCTATGCTTCGGTACTACCAAATCTTCCTGTGGAGATGTGGTGTATTATACTGAGACTACTAGATCCTGCATCGTTGTTGACAACGGTAAGAACATCTTTATTCTTTAATTCCATTGCCCAAGCCGATTCAACTCTAAGAAGAATGATTGAAGATGCGACGAGAGAAGAACAAGAAAAAATATTCGCCCAATGGACACAGCCAGGAATGACTACGAGTGTAAGTCGTCAAGATTATGCCAGACTGTTTTCTACAAACGTTTCCAAGACTGTCACTACGAGACGTCAAGTTGTTCTTAAAAAAGTCAATAGAGAAGCGATGGTCAAAAAATCATTAGCGTCAAATTTTGGGCCCATGAAAAGGTCCACCAAAAATTCTAGATTTAATCCCTATAGATTGTAATAATTTTAGTTAAATTTGTAAATATTAATAATGATTGCAATAAATTGTATTAACTAATATATGTTTTCTTTTGTTTAGTAGTTGAAGTTAAGATCAGCGATCTATTCTCCACTATATTTACCATTAAAATACACTTCAAATGCTCCATCTGCAATTTCCGTATACTGGTTAGCAAACGAGGATGTCATATTATTTTAGTTAACATTGGCTGTAATAATTAGGACAAACTGATTTTTTACTATTAATTAGAAATTACAAAACAACTTAGAGAACTTTAATATTCTGACAGAAACAGAATAAATTTTCATTATGACACAAGCGACAGTATTATTTTGTTTTGTTTTTTTTTAATATTCGTTATGTTCAAAAAATTGTATATTTTTAAAAAAACTTAAATTTCAGGGCATAATATTAAGACTAAAAATAAAGTATTATATATTTCTGAGCAGCTTGATAAAAACTGAATTACGTTATTAAAAAATATATACAGGGTGTCCGGGAACATGTGGGAAATCTCCCGGATATGAAGAAAACACGTGAAAAGAATACTATAGGTTCATATAAACTTCTTTCGTATCGGCCTCCTCTTCGGAGATATGGGCTCCCAAAGAGCACTAATGGAATCAAGTTTTTTACACATAATTATTGAACCACCTGGTATATTTCAATTATTTTTTAATATGATGTATACCAGGTAAGACCCGTCAAATTACTACCCAAGAAACTTGTGAATCACTCACAGCTGCAGGGACGGACTAGCTGTAACACTCATGGGCCCATTTTTTTTACGCCCTGTATGATGAGAACTTTGGACAATGTTTTTTACATACCTTTAACTATTGGCTAAAAATTAAGTACTCTTCATTCATGTCGCTAATCCTAACCGTTTTCGAAAAAACGGCATTTCATATACATCATGTGCTTCGGGTATTTCAATAAAAAATACATCTTTGTTCCGATCCAATGTTCAACTTTCAAGATTCCGCTTTTTCATATTTAGCCCATGAGCAGTTAGGGGACTCAGTGTAAATAAAATTACGTTTTCTCGAAAACGGTTAGGATTAGCGACATGAATGAAGAGTACTTAATTTTTAGCCAATAATTAAAGGTATGTAAAAAACATTGTCCAAAGTTCTCATCATACAGGGCGTAAAAAAAAATGGGCCCATGAGTGTTACAGCTAGTCCGTCCCTGCAGCTGTGAGTAATTCACAACAGTTTCTTGGGTAGTCATTTGACGGGTCTTACCTGGTATACATCATATTAAAAAATAATTGAAATATACCAGGTGGTTCAATAATTATGTGTAAAAAACTTGATTCCATTGGTGCTCTTTGGGAGCCCATATCTCCGAAGAGGAGGCCGATACGAAAGAAGTTTATATGAACCTATAGTATTCTTTTCACGTGTTTTCTTCATATGCGGGAGATTTCACACATGTTCCCGGACACCCTATATATATATTTATAATAATACAAATTTGTTTTCTTCCTTGAAAACTATTGAACGTAGAAATAATTCGAGTACGTCACTCGATTCTACGTAAAAAACTACAAAGAGAACATTTTCTGTTTAATAAGTTTGATAAGGTAACCGAAATATGGGGGGTAACCCAAAATGTAAAATTCTCAAAAACGTCCCATATGTCGAAAACCAAGGAGGCATAGAAAAATTCTAATTAAGGCATCTTTTGTTTGACAAAAAAGTAGCACAGTTCTGCGTAAACCTCATCCTTCTATCTTTACAAAGATATTACAAACTACAGATAGAAAAATATACATTTCTAGCCTACGCAACGAATGCAAACATTCTTTCCCACCTATTTCGGTCATTATTGCAGCCTAGCCAGATTGCCATAATATTTATCGCAAAGGTATCTTGCAAAATCCCAATTAAAAATTTGTTAATTTAACAATTACAACTGGTTTAAGGTTAATCCGCAATTGCTCTTAAAATAAATTTATTTCCCAATAATTTTACTATAAACTGTGAAAAGGCGATGAGAGATTCCTTAAAAACATCTTATTATACTTAAAAGTATCAAACGAATCTTGAACTGCACTCTGGCAATATCTATTTTTTTTTACTACTGTGCTACGATCCAGGAGCCAAAATATGAATGAATACTAATCTCGTAACATTACAACATTGGTGCTGTGATATAACGGATTGTTTATATATTTTGGTAGATTTGTGATGTTTGTGATTATTTGTGAAAAATCGTCTTTATTATAAACAATCATGGTGCATTCATGTGTAGTTTGTGAAAGAGTGGATCATTTAAATAGGGATTTATCTTTTCATCGGTAAATATGGTTATGTTTTAATATTTAACCATCTGATATATAACCAGACTTCAACATTGTTGCCATTCAGCCAACAAACATGCAGTTCTCTCTTCCGCCCATTACTGATTTTCAATAACATTTCACACAATCACAGCTTCACTTTCCAAGAGTTTTATGAAGGGATTGTGGGATCTATAGTTTACAATACCTTTGTATCTTTACGATTAGCGGAGATACCCCGTGAAACCACAGACAAATGGACACCTTGTACAGTTGTTTGAAAAGCATTTGTCGACGCGCGTGTTTTACATATAAAACACCTTCTGGCCGCGCTTTTTTTCTCATTTTCGTAGGTCCAGGTCGTAGGAAAACAAATAATTACTCTCACTTTTGTTGCAGGTTTTTAGACAAAACAACGCGACAAGTTACCCCAGTGAAATTAAGCTTTCGAGACCGCACTCCTGAGAAGAATGAAATTAATTCAACATCGACTGAGGCTAGGAACGGTACACCAAAAAGCCGCATTAGAACGCCGAGTAAAAATTCCGGCAAGAAATCCAGTGGAGAAAAAAGTGCGGATAATACTCCGAGTAAGCAAAGAAGAACGCCAAAAAAACTTTTTGATAGGTAAGAAGTATGTTAATCTGGAATTTACTGATACCCATAATTTATTATTTATTTATTTTATTTATTTATTCAGGATAACAAACAGGCAAAGCCCAATACAGTCCACTTAATATGTTATGTGGCTAATTGAGATATCAAAAAGATAAGTTAAATTAATAGATTTTAAGGTATAATTTATAAAAACTACAATAACTATAATCTATTTACTAGAAAAAAAAACAATAAAACCTTAAACAATCACTCTAATGGATATTCCTTTACTGTTCTCCTTTCACGGCTTGTGACACACTAAAAAAATCAATATCAAGATTGCAACAATATAAATTTGATAATCTCATCATTCTGCATAAAGGGGAATACTGAGCATTATTTGTGTATCTAAAGGGTATACTGAAGAGACTGCCAGATCTAAATTGACGAGCAGAAACATTAAAAGAAACTTTACCCAACAAATCAGGTGAATCCACCTTATTACAAAGAATTTTACTCAAGAACATAACTTCCGACAGTTTCCTCCTATTTTCCAAAGTCATAATTCCAAAATGATGTCGTATAAAACTTCGATGATGGTTATCAAGGTTTGCTTTGACTGAGAGAGTTCTTAGAAATTTATTCTGTACTGATTCTAATCTATTTATACAGGGTGTTATGAAAATGACGTATTATATTTAAATGGGTGACTCCTGGGGTGTCCTAGAGAAGCGCTACATATATTTTTTTTCAAATCGAACTTTAAAAAGTGGGGTAATTCGCCCATAAACCACACACAACTCCTCGGCACAGTCACATTACACTGAGCAGCTGTCTAATAAACAGATGTTCTGGCGCAATGTTGCCAAATTGTTCGTGTAAAACTTTAGATTCTTATAAAAATAAATATTTAGCTACCTAGTATCCAAATAGAAGTGAATCCAGGTGCCAGTATACTAGCAAGTAATCCAGGGCACATAAATCTTCAGTTTTTTTGGTTTTAGTGGGTAAAGCTTATACCCTGCTACCATAACCATGCCATAAACCATTACCATAAATCACTTAAAGAAACACACACATGTTTCAAATTAGTTTTTTGAAGATAGGCCCTTGTCACACAAAATCGCTACACACTAATGCATTCTTTAACAAACACACAAATAGGAGATAGGACACAAATTGGCACTTTATAAACTAAAACGTCCAGCAATTATTTTATTTGCTGCATCCAATATCTTATATCGCAACTGATCCATAGCTTCTACTTAATCAACTATTTCTTTATTCATCGTACCCCATAGAAAAAAATTGCATGATGTAAGATCCGGTGACCTTGCGATTTCCAGTCTCTCACTAAAGGAACATTTTCTAATATGCCTTCGACTTGATTTTTCTGTATGTACCCAACATTTTCACACTTATTCGCACTGTACAGTTGATTAAATATCCCGAAAAAACTTTCGCGCGAAGCCGCAGAGGAATATCTTGTTGTCAAGCAAATGTCAACTCCTAACCTTCTGTCGATTTATACTAGACATGTGGCTAATCTTTGGTTTTAAAATCCCGCTGTGAAACGATCGATTTAATTTTTTTAAGCTTTTCGGATGAAATAAAGCACCAGAGCAGCGATTAACAAGTTTTTTAATCTTTATCGGTATCTACAGCAGTGAAGGAAAACAATAAATAAGTGCTCTAGATTATTATAATTTCTAGTTTTTGACAGTTCGTGTTTTAAATGTTTCAGTTAAGATGTCATTTTTAATTCGAAAGAATGTTATTTACATTTTACAATGTGTTTTTTAATTAAAAACAAAAGTTCATACAAATCTAGGCGAGACAACCCAATGTTAATAAAAAAACGATGAATTTTGTGTGTGTTTTGGCAAGTGTTCATGTGAAGTTTTCCGATTATGGTTATGGGTTATGTGATGTGCCGGTTTCTTTACTAAAACGCTGTATAAGTTTTTATAGAAATTGACATTATTAATGTTTAAATAAGACCGACAAGGTAAGTGTATGTGTGTGGCCTAAATAAAATTACATTAAAAAATCAATCAGCCAATCAAAAGTCAAAAGGTCAGTGACATTTGACCTAGTTACGTAGTTGCGTATTTCAAACTTAAAGAGTGTAAGGTGTAAGTCTGACAACACCGGTGAGAATTCGGATGTGCCGCAGTGCCGTACAGAAGTTTTCCTGGTTTGACATCAGGTCATTTTTACCGCTGAATGAATTGAAAGCGCCATTTAAGGATATTTTTCTTCAATTTGTATTCATCTCAGGAATTGCCGGTTTAAATATAATACGCCATTTCCATAACACCCTGTATAAACTGAATAGAAAGGGTTCCAAACAATCGAAGCAAAATTCGATCTCTCAATCCCAAAAACATAATATAAAACTAAATATGATTTTTGATTTTTGAAATATCTTGCTTGCCTATTAATAAAACCTAACATTCGAAAGATCTTACAAACTAATGAATTAATATGGCTATCGAAGATCAGCTTACTGTCAAAAATTATTCCCAAATCCTTCACTTCAGAAACTCGATTCAGCTCAGAATTGCTGATCGAGTAAGTAAATGATATAGGGTCACGATTCCTAGTAAAAGAGATTATACAGCATTTTTTTTATATTAAGAAATAAGCTATTGCGCTTACAATAGTTTTCAAGGCGGGTCAGGTCTTCTTGAATAAGCACACAATCAAGTAGAGTGTAATTGTTAAATTTCTTATGGAAATTGATACGGTGATCTTAAAGGTTTTACGCATTTAATGGTACCTATGTGAACTGAAAGAATAATAGATGACAAGTATTTACGTATATTAAATTTGATAGAAATATACAGTGTTTCCGCTTTCCTAATAAACACTAAGGATAAAAACAAAAAATTGGAATGGAGATTGTTTTATTTATTTTGTTAACATTTACTTCTTAAGTATTTTCCACTGAAGCTGATGAGGGTATATGGCTTCGGAACATGGAAATTAAAATATTTTTTATTTAACTACTGAAGGAGACTATGAGTTTCTTTACCTCCTCATAATTTCACGCCACTGGGCGATGGACTATTTAAAAAAATAGTTTAATTTGTTTATAACTACTTAGGTCGTATTTTAGCTTTAATCTTTGTTGTATGTTCATGAAATAAATATACCTAAATACCATGATATTATTCTTTCATTTCACATACCATTAAATGCGTAAAACCTTTTAATAGCTTTAAAAGAGAATTAAAAACGCTGACAGCAGTATAAATCTCCATAAGAGATTTAAAAATCACTCGTTTGGTGACGTCACAAGCCACGCCTCCATCGGCGTGGAATCTTACCTGTTAGTTAGTTATACCATGACACTACCCCAATTATTTATCGAATATTCGAAAATACACGTCCTATCTAGATGCGTGCAAATTTCCTAAGATTTAAATTTGGCATAAAATGGAATTTAATAGATTTTTTTAAACTAAATAATTAGAGATATAACTAGGTTAGACACTGGCCCAAAAGAATCTCCATGCCACTCGAGTGAAGAATAAAATTACCATTTCTTCTAAATATGTTATTTTGTCAAAAAAAGGTTACGTACACGGTCTTCTAAATTCTTAAAGATACTTATATTTGTAGATCTCCAACTAACCTAAATGAATTTAACGTAGAAGTCCTGAGAAATTTTGTTAAGATTACACCAAGCAAGAAAGAAGTTGAACGGCAGGAGGACGAGATTGACTGTCCTAGGAGGTAAGTAGGTACATTCAATAAAACCAAAAAATTTGCTTAAAACACTACGATTAAACTCCTTGTGCCATATTTTGATGAAAATTACCACGTCCTTAAAGATCTATTCCTTTAGATGAGAGTTAAACAGAAAACTTTAATGTACTGCCAAACTTAAGCGTGTTAAGGATAACTTATGTCATTCTGTACCTTAAGGTGACTTTGAAATATCGGTGCTTAAGGTAACATTGTAATATCGTCCCTTAGTTGTTCTAATTAGAAATTGCATGATTCTTCGATTTTGACAACACAACTAACGACCGCATAGACTAATTTTCTGCTCACGTCCTTCCGACACGACGTTCAGAAACGCCTGGACATACAATAATATTTCGAGTTATTTAGTAACTATTTTAAATTTGTAGGTCCCTCGACGTTCAGTTGCAGAATGAAAAAACTCCCGTCAAAAATCAAGGACCCGGTTGCTTTTCGCCGGAATTGAAAGTACGAACCAAACTAGATTTTTCTAAATGTGGCGTTCCCGCGAAAAATGGAGAGCACGCGTCGCAGGAGAAGCGGAGCATTAAGAATTTTCCTGATGGCGTAAGTTTCCTCAAATAATACGCGTTTTCTTATAACGTTAATGAGTTCCAGAGTTATTTACGTAGACGTTCTAAAATATGACTATTTTTTTCAGATCGGGACGATTACAGTAGACGATGACGAGGCGAGTGGGTCGTCAGTTAAAGGTCCAAGGACGAGCAGTTTCGATAAGGAAAACCTCGATTTAAATAACTTGAATTTGAATTTTGAAGAAGACTGGGATACAGAATTCGTACGTATTTTTTTTCTGCTCCTCTCTAATCCTGAGATGAAAACAAATTGAATAAAAATAACCATAGATGGCGCTTTCAACTAATAAGCGGATTATATCACCTTATGTCAAATCAGACAAGCATGTGGGGGCATTGGCGAAACATGATCAACATTGTAGTACCTAGTGTCAAAAGACGTCAGCGCATTTTGGCCAGTGTTGTCATATTTAAACGACAGACTCTTTAGAAAAAATGCTATAATTTTAACAATTTTTCATTTATGAACAAATATTATTCCTGAAAACCGACGACAAAACATGTTTTGCAACACAAATAATAGTAATATCACAAGTGTCAAATCCGTCACAAGCACAGGACAGTAAATAGGTCAAACGTCATTGGCCTTTTGAATGATTAAGTAGTTTTCAAACTCTTTTAAAAAAATATGCAATTTTATTTAAGACACATGCTCTCCTACCTTTACTTATTTAAAAACCTATAAAACACAACAGTAAGTTTTTGTAAAAACCCGCACATAACCTCTCTCATAGTAGCTATTGACATGGAGCAAATACACAGATTACACGGGAATGTTGTTTTAATTAATTTTGGCTTGTCCCTTTTTTCTCGCGTAGATTTTTTTTTTAATGATCAAACACAAGCACTATAGGAAAAATCCTTTAGGGCACTCTGGGAGTGGTGCGTGTGCGCAAAAAGCGATTCACGTTGGTTTTGAATCGTTGGAGGTTATATTCGTTGGGAAAAACGACCTCGGGAAGGTCGTTCCATAAGGATGAAGTCCTCCAGATGAAAGAATTCCTAAATAATGAAGTTCGAGGAGTACTGAGCTTAACCACATATGCATGGGCGGCAGTGGTTCGTCGTGTATTTCTGATATTCGCCGCTCTGGCGGAATTAAGAGGGCAAGGTCAGCCGAGCACTTTCCATGAAAATATCTGTAAAAGAGAGTCCAATCACCAACTTGCCTTCGATGTTCTAGGCTGTCGAGGTTCTTCCTCAGCTCGTGGTCTCCAATCAGATGAATGGCCCTCCTTTCGATGGAATCCAGTAGCCGAAGAGTATGTTTGGGTGCAGAGCTCCAGACATGAGAGCAGTACTCTAGTGATGGCCGAATCTGGGCTTTGTATAGTGTCAAAAGTTGTTGAGGTGTGTACAACTTTCTGGTTCGGAAGAGCACACCAAGCTTCTGAGAAGCTATCTTGGCGATCGCCACAACAGCTTCTGAGTAGCTATCTTGGCGATTGCCAAGACATATTTCCTCTCAGATTGACCCCCAGCAAACTAATAGATGAAGCCAGTGGGATTGCGTGTCCGTCCATGACTACATCCGGTTCTGTAATGTTAATCTTTTTAGACAAAACTGCTGCCTGGGTTTTTTTAGCGTTAAATTCGACTTGGTTACTGTCAACCCAAGCTAAAATTTCTTCCAGGTCTTTGTTATGGCGTGATACTTCATGCTGTCTGCGAAGATGTCCGTCGGCAGCCGATGTTTGTGCATTCAAAGAGAAAGATGAGATAAGTGTGCTATCGTCAGCGAAACTAAATGTCGGATTTTCCGTTTTCACTAGAAGGTCATTAATGTAGAGTAAGAAGAGAGTGGGAGACAATATGGACCCTTGAGGAACACCGGCATTGATGGTGAACGTGTCTGAGAGAAGAGAGTTTAACTGATTAAAAACACACATTTTAAACACGATTCCTTCAATTTAAAAAATGACATTTTATTTAATCGGTTGGAACGAAACCGTTCAAAAATCGGAACTAGAGATGGGCAATAGTTCACAGTTTAGTGATTTTTTCAGTGATTTTATAAATCACCATGACAACCTGTGATTCCACAGACACGAAACCGTCGAGTGTAATTTTGTATTGAAAATTCGCATTTTATTATTTTATAAGATATTTGTTGGGATTTGTTCGTTAATAACAGGCGCTTAACTGCGTGATTTTCTTATGGTGATAACCGAACTTCTTCCCTATTACTTGCCTATTTACCATAAGGCCTGAGATCTCTTGCAAGGCGTGTAATTTGTATGACGTTAATGGAATTTCGACCAAATTGCATAAAATAGTAGTGACTGATACCGCCGTATTGTTCAGTTTAGCTCATTTCTATTCAAAATGACCTCTCCATCACATCGATCGACATATGTTTATTCGTCCGACTGCTCAAGCGTGCAACGTTAGAATGTAGTCGGTTTATGGCCATTTACACTCTCAGCCTTGTTTTCAGGAGGTACTCGTGTAATAGTTGAAATGAATAATGATTTGCGGTTCACGCATTTCAGTTTATCTTGCCAGTCCATAAATAAACTTGTATTGTTTGACATTGTGGAACCTAAGTTGCTCAGTTAAGACGGGTAGTTTCTTCTGGACGCAACAGCTGACGTTTGACTTGACGGAAAAGATGAAATGTCGCCGACAAACAAGTGAAATTTCGTCGTATCGCGTGTAATAAAATCTAATAATTATAATAAGTCATTACCATATCACCTTGTATACATGGTGTTCCTAAATATGATGTACAAACGGAAGGGGGTGCTTCTTTGATTTATCTTATGACTAAAATTTCAAATAAACATAGGTCCGCAAACGCCTCGTTACCGATCCACAGGGTGTTGTAATTTTAATATTTTTTAAGTTGTTTCCTTTATAGCTCCTTCAATTTCTAAGGTATATAGCTCAAATTTGGTATATGTTACGCAATAGAGGGATTACATGATTGCACATGTCAAACGCTTGTCAGAATCTACAGGGTGATATTTTTTAGGGGTTTTTTGCGATGCGCCGCTGGTAGATTATAAAATAGAAAATCATTGTTCCATCTTATTTACAAACTTTTGGTATAGTTCGACACGCGAGTCTATAGCTACGGGGTATCAGTAAGGGGAAAGCAATATCTGTTAAAACATGGCCGACCCATGGGCGTGCTAATATTATTTTAATAATGTAATAAAAATAGGAAATTCCTGTAGATAGGTAATTATTTTTATGAAGGTTTAAATAATTACGTTTTACAAGATGCCATTCTTTCAACATGGAAAAAACAGCTACATGGTTAATCGATTAATGACGATTTTTCAGCTTTGGTCGTATTAATGTCAAAGACACGTAAAATATAGTTTGCGACAAATCAGCGAAATATACAAAAAAAAACAGTACATACTTTATTCATCATCTTCATCTTCTTCGCCTTCACTGTCACTATCATCAGTATCACTATCATCAATGTTTGGTCACAGTTACTAGTCGAGCGGCACTTTCTTCTAAAATCTTTTATCTCTGCGGGAATCGAACAAATAAAGGACTTATAGAATATATATATACCTACTTACCAGTGGAACTTATGTTTTTTATTACCCCAAAAAACATCTGCACTCTGCCAGCAATTTTTTACCGTTAGGTCATTGTCTACCCAGGTCTCATCTATGTAAATTATATGACCTTCCCTATATTTTTTCATGGCATGAATATATTTGTATCGCCAGTGTAATATATTAGGCCTTTCAATTAATATTTTTCGCTTATTTTGGCATTTTCGCCAATAAAATCCATTTGATTTCAACATGCGCCTCAAAGTTTCACGGGAAAACGGAAAGTTTTTGTCACTTCTCAGCTGTTGTAGCAACTTTTTTAAGGTTGGAACCATTTTTAGTTCCAAATAAAACTTTTGTATTGTTCTCCTAACAATGCCAAAGTCGAAGCCTTCGATTTTTTCGACAGCAGAGAGACGGGCCCTTTTTGCCAGGAGATGACAACAATTGATCAGGGTTATTTTCTTTTCTTCCAGTATCTTCTTTGTGAATGTTTTTTACTGCACCCACGCTTACTCCCGTATACATTGCGACCCTTTCTAGCTTTCGCTTAAGTGGTAATTTTAATGTATTAGTTTGTCATTCATCTTCACACACCCTGTACACGTTGGCAATCACCTCACGGGTTTGACTATGAAGGGTTTTACCACGGGTATATTTATTCATCATTACAGTTTTAAAACAACGAACACTTTTTAAAAAACACAATAAAATAATAACATAAACTATAACACAATATAATATCTCTAGCCCTTCGTATCACTACGCAACTGCATGAGTATATCGGATATCGCCCAAGAACAGCGCAGGCAAATTGGGCGTGTCACCAGCCGTGTGTTGTCATGCTCTGTCTGGGATATCACCTATCAAATTAGCTCTAGCCACCGGTAACCCATGGTTACCGTTGATATTGCACCATGTTGCCCTATTTTTAGATTAGAAGTACTTTAATAAAAAAATATTTTATTTTGCATTTAAATATTAAAATAAATAGTATGAGAAGAAAGTTTTAATAACATTGAAACTATAATAGAATATTAGTTTCTTATATACTTATGACAATTTATTTTAAATGGGTAAATTTAATTTTAGGGTTTACTTGGTAATATGTTATTAAATTAAAATTTAATAGATGTGACAACATTGTTAACCCAAGAAATTTTTTTGCCTGCATTCCTTTTGTAGCTATAGATAAAGTTGTCGACCTGTATATGTTACGCAATAGAGGGATTACATGATTGCACATGTCAAACGCTTGTCAGAATCTACATGGTGATATTTTTTAGGGGTTTTTTGCGATGCGCCGCTGGTAGATTATAAAATAGAAAATCATTGTTCCATATTATTTACAAACTTTTTGTCTTTTTGTACTTTTTTCGTATCCCTGACCATTATCGTGAAAAATAAATTATAACACATTTTCTGCAATTAGCTAGATGAAACTAATATCTTTGAAATGGTCTAGTAAGCTATGGCTTCATTTGAATAATCTCTTATTCTATTGATTTGACGTAGTTTCTGCCAACATTAGAGTTGTAAAGTGTAAAAGTGTTTTAAATACTCGTTATTATCTGGCTACAATGGCAGTTTATACGAATCCTGAAATGGTTGAGATGCATAACCGGTTTGTTATAAGCGCCTAAATTGCCATTAAATAACATTTGGCAACAGCGTATCGCTGGTCTCTTCACGGCCTGTAATGCAGAAGGTCAGGACCACGTATATATTGTATAAAGAAAAAGTGGCTCAATTGGGACAAATATGTTTAGATCATGGAGACTGATTACAGTTTGGACTTGACCAAATCGCAGCACTGCAAACTGGTCGATGTGAGTCATCGTACTGCTGAGATTATTGTGACCATGAAGTCCACTAGGACGAACCAGCAGGCAATTTGTGCCTTGCAGGGATTTTGGTAAGTTACTGAAAATATTTAAAAGAGTGATCACGTACGATTTGAACACGCGTGATAAATTGATAAGTTTATTTCGTTAAGAGCATCCGACAAACATTTATTTTTTCCTCTACCGCTCAATTTTTCCACAGGGCGTAAAAAATTAAAGGTGAAAAAGTTACCTTTTCCTGCCTGTAAAATGATGAAGACATCGGCATTTACAGCACTATAAACTCCGGAAATTATTGTCAGGGAGTGTATATTAATTAAATATAAAAGAATACTAAATACACCGTGTCCAAGATAAAGAGGGCCAGTACAGGCATCTCGGAAACCGTAAGAGATACGAAGTCGGTTAAATGGAGGTAAAGTTGCGCATTTACGTGCCTAATAATATGCCGTTTAGAAAGTTTTAAAATTCCGAGTAGTTCCGGAATATCCCGAAATTCTAATACATCTTTTATTGTTTTCCTGGGATCGAATTCTAAAGTAAATTGCACTTTTACATTGCCACTTTGTCCGCTCTATCTAACAACATTAATTGTTTTGTAATCCGACGAGTCGTCTTCGAAGGGCCATTATCAACTTTATTGTTTGAATACGGTTCTGTTTTCCTGATATTGGAATTTGAGAGCTTTTTTTCTTCCGAATGCAACGATGTATGACACATTGTGGGTAATGACGTTTCGAGGGTTTTTGAACAACATCAGGAGATTTTGGGACACGGTCCTGTATTTCTCCTAATTTTATAAATAATATCTCATAAGTAAGCTCTAAATTTTTACTTATGTAGGCGTTTGAAACAAAAAATTAAGATGGTGACGCGTGATTTGTTTCACTTAACATTCCCATTGTGATCGTTGTCAACATTTGAAAGCGTTTTAAGAAGTTTTGTATTTTCCAGAAAATATGGAACATAATTTTAGAAATAGAAATGCTGAAAAGTTTGTTATTCTATTGTGTTTTACTTTATCTCAAAAAAAACTGATATGTGGCAGAGCGGATGCATTTGGAAAAGTGTCCAGAAAGGAGACAACCAAAATAACGGAAATCATTTTGAACACCTCATTATGTAGTTCCTTACTTTTTTCGTTGTTTGTTTGATTACTGTTTTGGTATGTTTTTTGTTCACTTCATCATCATCATCATCAACCAACCCCTTCCTGTATTGTTATTATATTGTTATTATACAGTGTGTACATAAAGTAAGGAACAAATTCATTATCTTGGAATCTAAAAATATTTCGGAAAAATCCTCGGACACGTGTATAATAATTTTTAATGGCGCATTTTTTCCCATACAAACTTAATATACAAGGTGGCTCATGTAGTAGATATGACATTATCGACGATTTTTTTAAATGGGAACCCCTATATTTTAGTTCAGATCTGTAATCTCCAAGAACAGCTGATTTCAAAAACATAACACACTTAGGGCCTAAAATTCATAGTTTCGTTACTACAGGGTAAAACAAATAATTTTATTTAAGATATTTTTAATTTAAAAAAATGTAAATAAATTAAATAAGCTATTTAATTAAGTCTTGAAATTGTCCTCCTTCTGCTGCCTGACAGTACCCCAAGCGATCAATAAATTCCTGTTGGACTTTTCTTATGGTTTCTTCTGAAATGTTCCTGCATTCTGTTGTTATTCGATTTTTTAAATCTTCAATATTGGCAGGTCTGACTTTATAAACAACATTTTTCAGGTGACCCCATAAGAAAAAGTCCAGTGGTGTAAGGTCTGGAGACCTAGGCGGCCATTCAACAGGCCCACGTCTTCCAATCCACTTGTTCGGAAAAACTTGGTTTATGTAATGGCGCACTACTGCTGCATAATGTGGAGGTGCGCCGTCTTGTTGGTACCACAAATTTTCATCTAGAATTCCTGGATTATTTCTACTAGGGTATAACTTAACTAGCGTAGGGATAAGAAAGTTCTGAAGAAAATGAAGATAATTTAGCCCGTTTACATTGTTGTCAAAAAAATATGGCCCAATAATTTTGTTTTTCACAATACCAGCCCAAACATTAATTTTTTGAGGATATTGAGTATGGTGCTCACGCATCCACCTGGGATTTTCTTTTGCCCAGTATCTACAGTTTTGCCGGTTCACTTCTCCATTTAATTTAAAGGTAGATTCATCGGAAAATAGGATATTTTCAACAAACAAGTTACATCTTTCCATTAATATTTGACAAAACTCCATCCTACGATCTGGATCATCTTCATTCAACTCATGAACCAATCGGATTTTAAACGGGTGCCATTTTTCTACCGTCAATAGGTTATGAACGGTCATAGCAGCCGCCCCATGATCAATGCTAATCTGGCGGACGCTGTTGTGGGGATTTTCTTCCATAGCCAATAAAATATCTAATTTCTTATCATCCGGAATAGTTGGACTGCCTTTTCTGGGAATATCTTCCACTGAACCCGTTTCCCGAAATTTTATTTCAAGTTTACTCACAGTTGATCTAGTAATTGGTCTTGCTGGATACTTAGTGTTAAACAAAATGCAAACTTCTTGTTGAGTACGGATCCTATCACCATATCCAATCATCATAAGAATTCCTATTCTTTGTGTTAAAGATAAACGCATAGTAACTCAATATGTTTTAAAATAAAATTTATTACTTCTAATAAACTTACTAGAAAAATACAATGTAATGACAATGACATTATCTAAATACCATAGTTACATAACAGCAAATAAGCCTACTTGAGAAAAAACATAAATAACAGCAAATGATGGTGCGTCTATTAATTACGTAAGGCTTTCAGGTAAAATTGGGTGATGGCGGAAGGGATTGAGCCAAATGTCACGAAATCTTTTATTGGGGGAAGGGGGGTTGAAAAATCGCTAAAAACGCCTCACGTAATTAATTGATGCCTCCCAAGCCAAAAAAAAATATCTTAAATAAAATTATTTGTTTTACCCTGTAGTAACGAAACTATGAAGTTTAGGCCCTAAGTGTGTTATGTTTTTGAAATCAGCTGTTCTTGGAGATTACAGATCTGAACTAAAATATAGGGGTTCCCATTTAAAAAAATCGTCGATAATGTCATATCTACTACATGAGCCACCTTGTATATTAAGTTTGTATGGGAAAAAAATGCGCCATTAAAAATTATTATACACGTGTCCGAGGATTTTTCCGAAATATTTTTAGATTCGTAGATAATGAATTTGTTCCTTACTTTATGTACACACTGTATGTTCACTTATTGTTGTTTATTATTGAATTATTTTTTGTTCACTTATTTCTGGTTTATTATTAAATTATTTGTTATTTATTGAACTAGTCCAACATAAGTAAAAATTTAGAGCTTACTTACGAGCATGCAAATTCCAATATCAGGAAAACAGGACCGTATTTAAAAAAATAAAGTTGATAACGGTGCTTCGAAGACGACTCGTCGAATTACAAAACAATTAACGCTATTAGATAGAGCGGCAATGTAAAAGTGCAATTTACTTTAGAATTCGAACTCAAAAAAACCCAGGAAAAAAATAAAACGATTTTTCAGAATTTCGGTATTTCCAGATATCTCCGGAACTACTCGGCATTTTAATACTTTCTAAACGGCATATTATTAGGCACGTAAGTGCGCTACTTTACCTCCATTTAACCGACTTCGTATCTCTTACGGTTCCCGAGATCCCTGTACTGGCCCTCCTTATCTTGGACACAGTGTATACAGTGTGTACAAGAAAGTATGCAACATATGGAAAAATGATATTGACTTCCCTGTATACAAAAAATAAATTTTCTAACGATCGATCTCAATTTTTTTACAAGAAAGATTTTTTATAATGAATAACTTTTAGTGGAGAAATAAAAAATTAGGTCCATTTGTGATATACCTACGTGGGTAACCCCATCCAGGTTTGAAATAAATACAAAAATACATGTTGTGTACACGCGGTAGAGAATTATCGCCGTCCAATACTAAAATGTTCCAAAAGAGTAAAGACGAAAAAAATAAGAAATTATTTTTCCCGAAGTATTTTTTTTTCACAATTTACAGGATCCACTCCAAACTGTGCATCGGCGATACCGTACATGTCGAAGCCGCCAAATTACAGGACAACACCTGGCTGGTGGACAATCAGAACGGCTTCCTGGTGTTCGAGCCGGATCTGTTGCTGTCCGTAACATCTGTCGTTGGTGAGTTTCTTCGGCAACTAGTTTATACAGTGAGTCCCAGAAGAAATGTCTAAATTCATTTAAAATTCAGCGGTAAATTTTTTCAAAAAACGCTCGTACCCGTCGATTTTGATTTTTTAATTTTTTTTTTGTGGTAATTTCATGTGTATACAGGGTAGCTCAAAAATAAGTTACGACCATGAACTTCATTTTTTCAAATGAAAACATATATTTTTTATTTCATTTTTGAATTTTGCATTGAATTCTAAGCATGTTTCATGTATCATGTCCTATACATAAACTCAACAGTTATCGAAAAAATTAGGATTGAACATATCTACAGTGTGTCCACTGATTGACTATCGAAGAGGGAAAACTTTTTTATTTGTGGGTTTATGAAAAAAAGTTATTTTTCATAAAAACTCCTGCTTGTTCTCCAACGACCAAAAAGTATATTATTTTTTCAAATTTATATACCGGGTGTTCAGAATTTAGAAAAATATGAAAAAAGCTAAGAACAAAGTACCCTTATGTGTAAAGATAGGATAAAACTAATTAGTAAAAGTTGTTGTGGTTGAGAACCTACGTCTCATTACCAAGTTTTGACTTATTAGCTAAATGTACAGAGACAGGCAAAAAATTCCAACTCATAAAATATGATTTGCTTTAAATTAACGCATTTTACAAATTAGTTAATCTTTAGAACGTATTTCTTTGTATAATATTTATCTTTATACGAGGAATTGTCGAAAACGGCTAAGTAACTACCCATGCTATTAAAAAATCAATACGTTTTAAAATAAAACCGTGCACTATTCATAATTAAACGAATTTATTAGAGAACGAATGAAGAGTAAAAAATTGTAACAAGTATAACAAATGTAAGTGAAAAAGGCAGGTTATCAGCAAAAAAAAAACTATTCAAAGGTTTCTCCACCAACCTCCTCGCATCGTTGGACTTTCTTAATAAATGCTTTATATGCATTTCGTATCTCTTGCAAAGGGATAGCCTGAATCGCTTCTCTAATTCTAATTTTTAAATTGTCAAGATCAGGTTCCAAATGAGATGCATACACTTTCTGGGTAAGGTAGCCCCATAAGTAAAAATCCATTATTGTAAGGTCGGGACTTCTTGGCGGCCAAGGGATTGGTCCATATCTCCCAATCCAGCGCTCCGGAAATTGTCGATTCAACCATTCCCGCACAATAACAGTGGAATGCGCAGGATGACCATCTTGTTGAAAATATGCAGTTTGCCTGTCAATAAGTGGCATATTATTTAAATAATGAAAAAAAATTGAATTTAGCATTTCTAAATAACTATGCTGATTCATATTTGCTTCAAAGAAGTACGGTCCAATTATTCCGTTGTACGTAACTGCACACCAAACGTTAACTTTCTTGGAGTACTGTCTTCTGCAATGAATTCGAAAATGGGGATTCTCAGTTGACCAGTAACGTACATTTTGGGAACTAACCACTCCATTAGTTGAGAAAGTAGCTTCATCGGAAAAAATAATATTATGAAAAAAGTTTCTATTTTCTAAGTATTTCTGACCAACCCATAAGCAAAAATCAAGTCTTTTTGCATCATCATTTGCTTCTAGAGTATGACCAAATTTAGGTTTATATGGCCTGACTTTATTAGCTTTAAAAATTATTTGCAAATATGATTTACTAATGTTTCCAATATGGGATGCTCTAATCCTTAGCGATGTTTTGGGAAAATGCCGAACGGAATCCAGCGCAAGAGTTGCCCCAACATTTTCTTCTTCATTGATAGGAGTCTTCTTCTTTTTAATATTTAAAACGCTTCCTGTTCTTCTAAATTTTGAAACAATAGATTTAACTGATATTCGGTTAACGGTAATATTTGGCCATTTCTCGTTAAACATTCTTGTGACATACGAGTATGAGATATTTTTCCCTAAACCATAACATTGGACAATAAATACTTTTTGTTCTAACGTCAGCATTTTTTTTCACTGTCATAAATTAAGCAATATGACATTGGCAACATTTTTATTTGTTTGTTCATTTGTTAAATACGTCGCTCCGCGATGTGTTTTCAACGCCGTCTTGTCGGTAAAATGTACGTCCATTGTCATCGCAACGTATACTATAAAGTTTTTACAAAGAAATACGTTCTAAAGATTAACTAATTTGTAAAATGCGTTAATTTAAAGCAAATCATATTTTATGAGTTGGAATTTTTTGCCTGTCTCTGTACATTTAGCTAATAAGTCAAAACTTGGTAATGAGACGTAGGTTCTCAACCACAACAACTTTTACTAATTAGTTTTTATCCTATCTTTACACATAAGGGTACTTTGTTCTTAGCTTTTTTCATATTTTTCTAAATTCTGAACACCCGGTATATAAATTTGAAAAAATAATATACTTTTTGGTCGTTGGAGAACAAGCAGGAGTTTTTATGAAAAATAACTTTTTTTCATAAACCCACAAATAAAAAAGTTTTCCCTCTTCGATAGTCAATCAGTGGACACACTGTATAAGTAAGACCTGTTTATTAAAAAAAACACAACAAAATCAAATTAAATGGTTGGAAACGTGCAAAGAGAGTTTATTGATCGTCTTGGATATTGTCAAGCCGTAAATGGCGCACATTTTCAACATTTAATTTGATTTTGTTGTGTTTTTTTTTAATAAACAGGTCTACTTATAGATATGTTCAATCCTAATTTTTTCAATAACTGTTGAGTTTATGTATAGGACATGGTACATGAAATGCAAAATTCAAAAATGAAATAAAAAATATATGTTTTCATTTGAAAAATGAAGTTGATGGTCGTAACTTATTTTTGAGCTACCCTGTATACATGAAATTACCACAAAAAAAAATAATTAAAAAATCAAAATCGACGGGTACGAGCGTTTTTTGAAAAAACTTACCGCTGAATTTTAAATGAATTTAGACATTTCTTCTGGGACTCACTGTATAATTTTTTTCTCTCCTACGGTAAAATGCAATCGCATTCGATTGGTCTGGTATGGGTTTGTGTCAACATTTTCCCTATTGCAGGTTTGTTCATTACGTTGCTGGTGTACTCAGGGCCGGCTCACAGTGATTTACAATTTAGAAGTGATATACAGGGTGTTACAAATTCGGCCTTAACCATTGGGATTTCGGAAACGGTTAGAGATACGAAGTCGGTTAACAATAATATGTCGCAAAAAATATTTGGAAAAATCAAGAATTTTGCGTTTCGGTTTTTATTTTTTCCTGACTTTGTTCGACGAGATGTCCAAAAATAAATTTCACTTTCTCCTTGCTACTTTTTATTCTCCACGAGATGGCATTATCAGATCTTTTATGCGACGTTTCGGCTTTGAATCACCATCATCAACTTAATTTTTTTAAATACGGGCCTGGCCCTTTTGGTTTAACTTATGAAAGAGGACCGAACTCTACGTTCAGCGGTATACAACACTTACTGGTTTTCCGACGTTTTGTTCCTTAAATTGACCATCTTCATTAAAATTCCCCTGGTACGTTCGTGTAATTTACTTTTTTTTCTTAATTAGGCATAATTCGATAATGTAAAACTGAATGCCTCTTTTAAAATTTTCAAATTTTATTTGTATTAATAAAATAAAATACTGGTACCGGGTGGTCAACTAAGAATGACCGCCGGCTTTATCTCAATAGCTGGTAGTGATAGAGCATCCGGGTAAATTTTTTTTACTAAATGTGCCCAATCAAAAATGCTGGAAATTATTTTCGCGTTTGTAAAATTACCACAAGAGGGCGTTACAGTCATGACCAAGGTTAAAATTATGATTTTCTATGTGTTTTGACTAATTGAGAGGTATCGAAAACATCTGTATTTTAATCCTTACATATTTCCTAATACTTTTTGTCTTACATACATTTTCCAATCTAGTAAAATAAAGTGGTTGGGGTGGGGGATTCAATTTAAAAGAAAAACTACGGTTACTCCGGTTTGGCTTAACCGATTTTAACAAACTTGGTCTCGTTTAAGAACGCTATATTTACCCTATAAGATGGGCTTTTGTTTTTGTTTCCTTGCGTTTTAGCGTCGCCGCTAGATGGCGTTAACTGAAATATACGCAAATATTAGGCTTCCTCTTAAAAAAGTTAAATGCATGTTTTAACAAAGTATAATAGGGAATTAAATCCTTAACATTTCGGTAAAAAATACAAGTTTGTATCTTTTGTAGAACCGGAGTTATTGACCAAAATAAATTATATATACGAATTTTTTCGTTTTACGGGCGTTTAAATTTTATTTATCGTATAATTTTAACCATTTTATTCATAACTGAACAACATGGTACAAAAGAAGATGATAACACTAATTAATTTTCCAAAGATATTATCTTTTCAAAAACACAGCAACCCAATTACTTAAGTGAAAAACTGAGAATATTATTTACAATGTCAACGCGTCATTGGCTTTGTTATCAAACCTACTCTTTTTATTTTAATGGTATATTTTTGAATTTAAATACCTTATACAAGAACCAACATAAATATATTTTTTAAATTTTAACATGTTCATTTTTATATACAGGGTGACAATTTAAAAACTTGAAATGGCCATATATTAGAAACGAAAAACTGAAGAAAAAAACGCAAAAAACAGTTTCTATAAAACGAAGGGGGAACAAAAACAAGCGTATTAGCCCACCCCTATCTGCAACCCCTTGGACAGGGTGAGATAAACCCTTAAAATCTTAAATAGAAAGGGGATCGAGTGATACATCATTTTGAAGCTCTTGAAAAATGCTTTCCAATGGTACCATAGAATGGTACATTTCAGGAAATTCTTCTCTGTTTATTAAGGAAAACAATAAAGGAAAAGACAATTTTGAAATTTTTTATTATTAGTTAATTAAATGTTCAAAATGATTGCTAACGATATTCTGGCATATTAAGAGATATCTCTTAAGAATTCTAAACATCAGTTTAAGCCTCGGTATTTCGTTTTGGTTTATTTGCTATTTTTTTTTTGTCGAAAAAAAAAATTTGTTTATAAATATTCGCATTTTATTATCACAGAATTTACCTTAAAGGTAACTTCTACTAGTATTATTATTTTAAGAACAGTTAACTTTCGGTTCAGTTTAAACGAAAAGCAGCACTTCTTATCTTTAACAATGGTGTACAGCACAGCTGAACGGGTAGAAGTTATTTTCATTTATGGTTCCCAGGATCAATGTTTTTTAAGAACAGCTCAACGTATTTAGAGAAGGGCATACCCAGTACCCCCAGAAAATTAATGTTTGGGCTGGTATATTGGGAGATGGTATTATCGGCCCAATATTTATACAAGGAAATTTAAATGGCGACAGGTATGCTGAAATGCTACAGAGGTCTATCGAACCACTAATAGTGCGAGAATTAGAAAATCAGAAAATCACATACTCGGAAATTTATCTTTAGAAGAACGCTTACTACATTTCCAACAGGATGGAGCACCTCCGCATTATGTAGTTCCCGTTAGGCAGTGGTTGGATGATAATTATCCCAACCAGTGGATTGGAAGAAGAGGTCCTGTTGAATGGCCACCTAGATCCCCGGACCTAACACCTCTTGACTTCTTTTTGTGGGGTCACCTAAAATCTGTGGTTTTTAAAACGCAACCTGAGTCACTAGAGCAACTTCAGAATAGAATAGTTCAGGAATGCCGTGCTATATCCAGAGAAACCTTTGCAAATGTACGTGAAGAACTTGAAAGTAGGCTTTATTATTGTCTTCAAAACAACGGAAATCATTTTGAACATTTAATTAACTAATAATAAAAAATTTCAAAATTGTCTTTTCATTTATTGTTTTCCTCAATAAACAGACAAGAATTTCCTGAAATGTACCATTCTATGGTACCATTGGAAAGCATTTTTCAAGAGCTTGAAAATGATGTATCACTCGACCCCCTTTCTATTTAAGATTTTAAGGGTTTATCTCACCCTGTCCAAGGGGTTGCAGATAGGGGTGGGCTAATACGCTTGTTTTTGTTCCCCCTTCATTTTATAGAAACTGTTTTTTGCGTTTTCTTCTTCAGTTTTTCGTTTCTAATATATGGCCATTTCAAGTATTTAAATTGTCACCCTGTAGAAGAAATTTGTAATTTGAAGCTTATCATCTTCTTTTTTGTACCATGTTGTTCATTTATGAATAAAAGGGTTAAAATTATACGATAAATAAAATTTAAACGCCCGTAAAACGAAAAAATTCGTATTAATATTTTATTTTGGTCACTAACTCCGGTTCTAAAAAAGATACAAACTTGCATTTTTTACCGAAATGTTAAGGATTCAATTCTCTATTATACTTTGTTAAAACAAATATATCATTGCTTTTAATTTTTTTAAGAAAATGCCTAATATTTGCTTATATTTCAGTTAACGCCATCTAGCGGCGACGCCAAAACTCAATAAGAGAAATACAGAAGCGCATCTTATAGGGTAAATATAGCGTTCTTAAACGAGACCAAGTTTGTTAAAATCGGTTAAGCCAAACCGGAGTAACCGTAGTTTTTCTTTTAAATTGAATCCCCCCACCCTAACTACTTTATTTTACTAGATTGGAAAATTTATGTAAGACAAAAAGTATTAGGAAATATGTAAGGATTAAAATACAGATGTTTTCGATACCTCTCAATTAGTCAAAACACATAGAAAATCATAGTTTTAACCTTGCTGATGACTGTAACGCCCTCTTGCGGTAATTTTACAAACTCGAAAATAATTTCCAGCATTTTCTCTTGGGCAATTTTTACTAGGATGCTCTATCACTACCAGCTATTGAGATAATGCCGGCGGCCAATCTTAGTTGACCACCCGGTACTTACGCTAAGTAGAAATTTGATACACCTATTAGCTTGAAAAAAAAAGCAGTAGGGGTATTTTAATGAAGATGGTTAATTTAAGGAACAAAACGTCGGAAAACCAGTAAGTGTTGTATACCGCTGAACGTAGATTTAGTTCCTCTTTCATAATTTAAACCAAAAAATCTGGGCCCGTATTTAAAAAAATTAAAGTGAGGTAACGATTTTCGCTTGAATTTATAACTAAAGTAGTATTTCCTATCGAGCGAAAAACTGCTCGAATATACGAGCAGTTTTTTATCTCTAGCGATCACACTACCAAGCGGCACATTTCGGTCGGCGTCAAGCGAAGCTCGGGTATCGAGCGACGATTTTCGCTTGAATTTATAACTCGAGCAGTACTTTTAATAATCGAGCGATATCGGATATTCCAATAATCGAGTACTCGAGCGATCACAACACTATCTAATTGGTTTAGTTTGAAAAATGAACGTTATCTTCGTACTGGGCACCCAATACCCTGATTTATTTTTTAGGTTCCGTATTTTGTAAAAGAAAACAATTTTTACAAGAAAAATATCGCGGTTTCGAGGGAACAAATAGATTCATGATAGTCGGGCAAATGGTTCATACTCTGCTACAGGAAGTGCTGAAAAAGAAACTGAATCAGTATACGGACATTGACCGGTGTGCCAAAGAGATATTGAAACGGAAGGAATTGGTGAGTCCATTATCCGTACGTACAGGGTGTCCCCCCTGTGAACCATACGACTAAACAGGTCTAGAAACGAAGAAACACCTTAATAAGCAGATCGCCGAAAACAGAAACAAACACTTCCAGAAACAGGACAACAATAATATGGCACTAACACAGCAGTAGCACATCCCACATAAAGATGTTTTTCTGTTTGTGGACCTGTTTTCTGAACCTGTTTTTTGTGGTTTCCGATCTGTTTATTAACGTGTTTTTCTGTTTCTAGACCTGTTTAGTCGCTTCTAGACCTATTTTTTCCTCTCGAGTCTTACGCAGTAGGTGGTGAGAAATCCGGCTCAGAACTACATAATTAAATGGGACCATGAGGCTTTTGTTAACTGTCAAATTTGACATTTTCTCCACAAGATATCGAGAAATGGCATTTACTGATCGAATTTAAAAAAAATGGATTTCCCAAGTACCGGTAACTTACCGGTCAACTTAACGATTTCCCTTAAAAAGTACCGGTAACTTACCGGTCAACTTAACGATTTCCCTTAAAAAGTACCGATTACTTACCGGTCAAGTTTAGGTGGTATAATAAAATATTTCCTTTAAAAATTACCGGTAACTTACCGGTCAACTTAACGATTTCCCTTAAAAAGTACCGATAACTTACCGGTCAAGTTTAGGTGGCATAATAAAATATTTCCCTTAAAAAGTACCGGTAACTTACCGGTTAAGGTTAGGTGGCATAATAAAATATTTTCCTTAAAAGTACCGGTAACTTGCCGGTCAACTTAACGATTTCCCTTAAAAAGTACCGGTCAAGTTTAGGTGGCATAATAAAATATTTCCCTTAAAAAGTACCGGTAACTTACCGGTTAAGGTTAGGTGGCATAATAAAATATTTTCCTTAAAAGTACCGGTAACTTGCCGGTCAACTTAACGATTTCCCTTAAAAAGTACCGGTAACTTTCCGCTTAATTTAGGTGGCATAATAAAATATTTCCCTTAAAAAGTACCGGTAACTTACCGGTCAACTTAACGATTTCCCTTAAAAAGTACCGATTACTTACCGGTCAAGTTTAGGTGGTATAATAAAATATTTCCCTTAAAAAGTACCGGTAACTTACCGGTCAAGCTTAGGTGGCATAATAAAATATTTTCCTTAAAAGTACCGGTAACTTACCGGTCAACTTAACGATTTCCCTTAAAAAGTACCGATTACTTACCGGTCAAGTTTAGGTGGTATAATAAAATATTTCCCTTAAAAAGTACCAGTAACTTACCGGTCAACTTAACGATTTCCCTTAAAAAGTACCGGTAACTTACCGGTCCAGGTTAGGTGGTATAATAAAATATTTCCCTTAAAAAGTACCGGTAACTTTCCGCTTAATTTAGGTGGCATAATAAAATATTTCCCTTAAAAAGTACCGGTAACTTACCGGTCAACTTAACGATTTCCCTTAAAAAGTACCGGTAACTTTCCGCTTAATTTAGGTGGCATAATAAAATATTTCCCTTAAAAAGTACCGGTAACTTACCGGTCAACTTAACGATTTCCCTTAAAAAAAGTACCGGTAACTTACCGGCCAAGTTTATAGGTAGCATGATAAAATATTTCCCTTACCGATTCCTGTTTTAAATAATAATAATAATAATAATAATAATATATACTTTATTTAGCACTTGGCTAGTAAGAAGAAACAAAATAAATACATATTACATACAAAATTCTAACATAAACTCTGTTCTCGCAAATACACAAAAAGTTTTCTACAAAATACAGTCAAACTAGGTGAGCTTCTTATCACATCGGGAAGCGCATTAAAGAAGCGAAGTCCCTCATAAAAAAAGGAGTTTTTTGTAGACAAACCGATTTTACATGCATTGTAGATAAGGCAGGTCTACGAAAGTGGGGAGTCTCTAGTTACCATCCAACAAGAATTTATGCTTTACGTACCTAAGATACACGAATTCGTCAGAATTTACGTGCAAAACGACATGAAAAAAGCCAACCCGAGACCGTACAATAAAGACGATTGGCAAGGGGCCATTTCGGGAATAGACGAAATCGAGGAGAATATCTGGTGTCCCGATTTGGGAATTAAAGGTAAACAAAACGATTATTTCATCATATAGGTACAGTATCACTATTAAAGTAGGAACCAAATAGGGAAAAAATGTATTGTTCGGTAAAATTTTACTTCACTAGTGTTTGCTTCAATAAAGAATAAAAATTACATAATTAAATGGGACCATGCGGCTTTTGTTAACTGTCAAATTTGACATTTTCTTCATAAAATGTCGAAAAATTGCATTTTAATCGAATTATTATATATATTTTGGCTCCTGCCCAAGTAGCATTTTTAGACACAAATTGGACACACATTCTTTGGTGAGAAACGTTTCGAAACATTTTCGATTAAAATTATAAGTTGTATCGATACATATGTGTTACGAAACTTTTGCGACACATTTTCGAATCCAGTTACTAGAAACACTTAAAGACGTGCTTGTTTCGAAATATTTTACAAACCATAGTGTCGATACATTAACGACACGCGAAGATAAGTATTTTTCGAAAAAATATTAGTTGAAATTTTTGTAAGACACAAGATTGCATTGAATTTCCCATGAGAGATTGTTTATAGCATCGGTGTACGTTTATTAGCGATAAATAAGCAACTTCTTGATATTATTTATATTTTAGCTGTTATTATTGATCCATTTTCAACCACAGATTGAAGTAAGTGTTTTAGGTACATTTTTAATCACCATCTGAACAAGTTTGAGGTTATGTTATTGTTTAGCGAGATTTCAATTGTTATTTTTCTGTAAAAAAAAGCTACTGTATTGTATTTATCAACATAACTCTATGTTGATAGATACAGTGCAATAAGCTGTTTTTAACAGAAAAATAACAATTTAAATCTCCCTATGCAAACAATAATAACATAACCTCAAACAAGATGGTGATTAAAAATCTTCAAAAAACACTTACGTCAATCTGTGTCTGAAAATGGATCACTAATAACATCTAATATACAAATAATATCAGGAAATTGCTTATTTATCCCTTATAAACGTATCGGTACACGCTTTAAAAAATCTCTTATGGGATTTTCAATGTAATTTTAGTTTGAAAAGGTTTTTGAAACCACGCCTTTCCTGACGTCAGGCTGTCCATATCCAACCTTTGTTTTCTGTGCATACAAGCAACCCTTTTTTCTGTGGCATTCACCATCACCTTAACAAACTTTTTATTTTTCTGTGCATCATGGAAACATTATAGAAGCCAAAGACTAGAAATTGTGTGGTCCATTTTGGACCAGAATAATTTATTGTTTTCTAGCGGCCATTTTGGGAAATGAATTTTTATTTTGTTAAAATGAGTTTTAATGAAATTCCTGCATCTCTTGCAAAGCCAAAATTTGTTAGATAAGTTCCATTTTCCTAGCTAAGTGGATTTATAAAAGAAATAAGTAAAATTTTGATAATATTTTAATTTTAATTTTTTTGACAAAATATATTTTTTTCTGTAAATGAAAATAAATCGAGGGCACGTTAAAAATATAAAGCCAAATTACTAAACTGCACGATAAAATTTACTGCGACAATGATTTTTTGGTTCTAATGTGCAATAACTAGGTATATAAATTAAAATAACTTATAGGAAATATACTTATAACGAATTCATCACGGCGAAATTATCGTTTCATATTGTTTTTCTATTATTTTACAACAGTGAAGGTATCCTAATTGATTTGCGCATGGTTTAACATAGCCCCGCCCCTTTAACTGTCATTTTTAAATACAAATAAGTAACATTTTCGATAAAAGTTTCGATTGTGCATCGAAACAGCGAAAGTCACAGCTAGTACCAACCGCTTGGAAACACGTGTAAATGTCCCATTTAAAATGTATACGTTTCGAAAATATTTCCATTTTTGTTGCCAACAGCTTCCAATTTTGTACGGAAACAGAAACGATAGTTACGATACATGTACCATAATGTGTCTAAAAATGCTACTTGGGTAGCAGTAGTAAAATAGAAATAGATGTTGCCAGAGTGCAGTTGGATTAGTTTAAGATTCGTTTGATACTTTTAAGTATAATAATATTTTTTTAAAGAATCTCTCATCGCCTTTTCACAGTTTATAGTAAAATTATTGGGAAATAATTTCAAGAGCAATTGTGGATTAGCCTTAAACCAGTTCTAATTGTCAAATTAACAAATTTTTAATTGCGATTTTGCAAGATACCTCTGCGATAAATATGTCAATCTGGCTATGCTGCAATAATGACCGAAAGAGGTGGGAAAGACTGTTTGCAGTCGTTGCTTAGGCTAGAAATGTACATTTTCTATCTGTAGTCTGCAATATCTTTAGTTGGCAACCAAGCCGGCACCAATACGGCAGGGTTGCCTATATGATGGCGACAACATTCTGAGCAACCTTTAAACCGTCATAGTCATAGGTCAGTGGCTGACACACACTCATTCCATTGCGCCATAGAAAATCTCGCAACGTATTTTTTATTGATGTCAATTTTATTTTCCAGTTAATATGAACGAAAATCAAAGAAATAGTCCATTTTATCCAAGAAACCTGTTTAATAGCTAATTAATTAATAATTATTATTAATTTTAAATTAACAAATAGTAATAATAAATAACTTTGAGTTTACTTCTTAATAGTTAATATGAACTAGTCTATGTCGGTCTGCTTGTAAGAGGTAAAACTTTACCCTCAAATTTTTTTATCCGATTTTAGGTAAAGTTGACGTAAGCATAAAAAACGGACTGGAAACGATACCTCTGGAAGTAAAAACAGGCAGAGCTAGCGTGTCTCTGCAACATAGAGGCCAGGTGTTGCTCTACATTATGATGATGAACAAGCTGGGATATAGAGTGTCGACTGGGCTACTTTTATATCTAAAGTAAGTTTCTTATCTTAGTATACACACTCCCCGACAATCCCGGAGAAAGATAATGTTAGTATTTTTTTATAGTCCTGTAACTTTTTTAATTGTTGTCCGATCTGGATGAAATTTTTAGCAAAGTGTAGAATTGTGTCTTCGGATGATATCCTGAATTTTAGTTTTAAAAAAATACTGTGTCTTGATCATTATACGGGCAGAAACAAAAGTTACCTTTTTACCCTTGATTTCTTAACACCCTGTGGAAAAATTGAGCATTAGAATTTTGCTTTATTATATTTTGTATGTTTTGTTTTGAAGCGTGACCTTTTCTTAACACAATGTTTTTTTGTGCACGTCATTACCTGCTTTTTAAAAAGAGATGCGAATTTTTAAATAAAGTACTGCAGTTTTTCAATTTTAATCACAATTCATCCTGTAACTTTTTTAATTGTTGCCCTATCTGGGTGAAATTTTTAGCAAAGTGTACACTTGTGTCTTGGGATAATATCCTGAATTTTAGTTTTCAAAAACTGCTGTGTCTTGATCATTATACAGGCAGAAACAAAAGTTACTTTTTTACCCTTAATTTCTTAACACCCTGTGCAAAAATTGAGCATTAGAATTTTGCTTTATTATGTTTTGTTTTGAAGCGGGACCTTTTCTTAACATAATGTTTTTTTGTTCACGTCATTACCTGCTTTTTAAAAGAAGATGCAAATTTTTAAATAAAGTACTGCAGTTTTTCAATTTTAATTACAATTGATCCTGTAACTTTTTTAATTGTTGCCCTATCTGGGTGAAATTTTTAGCAAAGTGTAGACTTGTGTCTTCGGATGATATCCTGAAATTTAGTTTTCAAGAAATGCTGTGTCTTGATCATTATACAGGCAGAAACAAAAGTTACTTTTTTACCCTTGATTTCTTAACACCCTGTGGAAAAATTGAGCATTAGAATTTTGCTTTATTATGTTTTGTTTTGAAGCGGGACCTTTTCTTAACACAATGTTTTTTTGTTCACGTCATTATCTACTTTTTAAAAGAAGATGCAAATTTTTAGATAAAGTACTGCAGTTTTTCAATTTTAATCACAATTCATCCTGTAACTTTTTTAATTGTTGCCCTATCTGGGTGAAATTTTTAGCAAAGTGTACACTTGTGTCTTGGGATGATATCCTGAATTTTAGTTTTCAAAAAATACTGTGTCTTGATCATTATACAGGCAGAAACAAAAGTTACTTTTTTACCCTTGATTTCTTAACACCCTGTGGAAAAATTGAGCATTAGAATTTTGCTTTATTATGTTTTGTTTTGAAGCGGGACCTTTTCTTAACACAATGTTTTTTTGTTCACGTCATTATCTACTTTTTAAAAGAAGATGCAAATTTTTAGATAAAGTACTGCAGTTTTTCAATTTTAATCACAATTCATCCTGTAACTTTTTTAATTGTTGCCCTATCTGGGTGAAATTTTTAGCAAAGTGTACACTTGTGTCTTGGGATGATATCCTGAATTTTACTTTTCAAAAAATACTGTGTCTTGATCATTATACAGGCAGAAACAAAAGTTACTTTTTTACCCTTGATTTCTTAACACCCTGTGGAAAAATTGAGCATTAGAATTTTGCTTTATTATGTTTTGTTTTGAAGCGGGACCTTTTCTTAACACAATGTTTTTTTGTTCACGTCATTATCTACTTTTTAAAAGAAGATGCAAATTTTTAGATAAAGTACTGCAGTTTTTCAATTTTAATCACAATTCATCCTGTAACTTTTTTAATTGTTGCCCTATCTGGGTGAAATTTTTAGCAAAGTGTAGAATTGTGTCTTGGGATAATATCCTGAATTTTAGTTTTCAAAAAATACTGTGTCTTGATCATTATACAGGCAGAAACAAAAGTTACTTTTTTACCCTTGATTTCTTAACACCCTGTGCAAAAATTGAGCATTAGAATTTTGCTTTATTATGTTTTGTTTTGAAGCGTGACCTTTTCTTAACACAATGTTTTTTTGTTCACGTCATTACCTGCTTTTTAAAAGAAGATGCAAATTTTTAAATAAAGTACTGCAGTTTTTCAATTTTAATTACAATTCATCCTGTAACTTTTTTAATTGTTGCCCTATCTGGGTGAAATTTTTAGCAAAGTGTAGACTTGTGTCTTCGGATGATATCCTGAAATTTAGTTTTCAAGAAATGCTGTGTCTTGGTCATTATACAGGCAGAAACAAAAGTTACTTTTTTACCCTTGATTTCTTAACACCCTGTGGAAAAATTGAGCATTAGAATTTTGCTTTATTATGTTTTGTTTTGAAGCGGGACCTTTTCTTAACACAATGTTTTTTTGTTCACGTCATTATCTACTTTTTAAAAGAAGATGCAAATTTTTAGATAAAGTACTGCAGTTTTTCAATTTTAATCACAATTCATCCTGTAACTTTTTTAATTGTTGCCCTATCTGGGTGAAATTTTTAGCAAAGTGTAGAATTGTGTCTTGGGATAATATCCTGAATTTTAGTTTTCAAAAAATACTGTGTCTTGATCATTATACAGGCAGAAACAAAAGTTACTTTTTTACCCTTGATTTCTTAACACCCTGTGCAAAAATTGAGCATTAGAATTTTGCTTTATTATGTTTTGTTTTGAAGCGTGACCTTTTCTTAACACAATGTTTTTTTGTTCACGTCATTACCTGCTTTTTAAAAGAAGATGCAAATTTTTAAATAAAGTACTGCAGTTTTTCAATTTTAATCGCAATTCATCCTAGAACTTTTTTAATTGTTGTTCGATTTTGGTGAAATTTTTTGCAAAGTGTACATTTGTGGGATAATATACTAATGTCTTAATCAATATACAGGCAGAAACAAAAGTTACTTTTTTACCCTTGATTTCTTAACACCCTGTGGAAAAATTGAGCATTAGAATTTTGCTTTATTATGTTTTGTTTTGAAGCGGGACCTTTTCTTAACACAATGTTTTTTTGTTCACGTCATTATCTACTTTTTAAAAGAAGATGCAAATTTTTAGATAAAGTACTGCAGTTTTTCAATTTTAATCACAATTCATCCTGTAACTTTTTTAATTGTTGCCCTATCTGGGTGAAATTTTTAGCAAAGTGTACACTTGTGTCTTGGGATGATATCCTGAATTTTAGTTTTCAAAAAATACTGTGTCTTGATCATTATACAGGCAGAAACAAAAGTTACTTTTTTACCCTTGATTTCTTAACACCCTGTGGAAAAATTGAGCATTAGAATTTTGCTTTATTATGTTTTGTTTTGAAGCGGGACCTTTTCTTAACACAATGTTTTTTTGTTCACGTCATTATCTACTTTTTAAAAGAAGATGCAAATTTTTAGATAAAGTACTGCAGTTTTTCAATTTTAATCACAATTCATCCTGTAACTTTTTTAATTGTTGCCCTATCTGGGTGAAATTTTTAGCAAAGTGTACACTTGTGTCTTGGGATGATATCCTGAATTTTACTTTTCAAAAAATACTGTGTCTTGATCATTATACAGGCAGAAACAAAAGTTACTTTTTTACCCTTGATTTCTTAACACCCTGTGCAAAAATTGAGCATTAGAATTTTGCTTTATTATGTTTTGTTTTGAAGCGTGACCTTTTCTTAACACAATGTTTTTTTGTTCACGTCATTACCTGCTTTTTAAAAGAAGATGCAAATTTTTAAATAAAGTACTGCAGTTTTTCAATTTTAATTACAATTCATCCTGTAACTTTTTTAATTGTTGCCCTATCTGGGTGAAATTTTTAGCAAAGTGTAGACTTGTGTCTTCGGATGATATCCTGAAATTTAGTTTTCAAGAAATGCTGTGTCTTGATCATTATACAGGCAGAAACAAAAGTTACTTTTTTACCCTTGATTTCTTAACACCCTGTGGAAAAATTGAGCATTAGAATTTTGCTTTATTATGTTTTGTTTTGAAGCGGGACCTTTTCTTAACACAATGTTTTTTTGTTCACGTCATTATCTACTTTTTAAAAGAAGATGCAAATTTTTAGATAAAGTACTGCAGTTTTTCAATTTTAATCACAATTCATCCTGTAACTTTTTTAATTGTTGCCCTATCTGGGTGAAATTTTTAGCAAAGTGTAGAATTGTGTCTTGGGATAATATCCTGAATTTTAGTTTTCAAAAAATACTGTGTCTTGATCATTATACAGGCAGAAACAAAAGTTACTTTTTTACCCTTGATTTCTTAACACCCTGTGCAAAAATTGAGCATTAGAATTTTGCTTTATTATGTTTTGTTTTGAAGCGTGACCTTTTCTTAACACAATGTTTTTTTGTTCACGTCATTACCTGCTTTTTAAAAGAAGATGCAAGTTTTTAAATAAAGTACTGCAGTTTTTCAATTTTAATCGCAATTCATCCTAGAACTTTTTTAATTGTTGTTCGATTTTGGTGAAATTTTTTGCAAAGTGTACATTTGTGGGATAATATACTAATGTCTTAATCAATATACAGGCAGAAACAAAAGTTACTTTTTTACCCTTGATTTCTTAACACCCTGTGGAAAAATTGAGAATTAGAATTTTGCTTTATTATGTTTTGTTTTGAAGCGGGACCTTCTCTTAACATAATGTTTTTTAGTTCACGTCATTATCTACTTTTTAAAAGAAGATAAAAATTTTTAAATAAAGTACTGCAGTTTTTCAATTTTAATCACAATTCATCCTGTAACTCTTTTAATTGTTGCCCTATCTTGGTGAAATTTTTTGCAAAGTGTACACTTGTGTCTTGGGATGATATCCTGAATTTTAGTTTCCAAAGAGTACTGATGTTATGTAATGTTTATCCCATGCTATAAATAACTAAGGGGTAAGATTCCACGCCGATGGAGGCGTGGCTTGTAACGTCACCCGGCGAGTGATTTTTAAATCTCATGGATATTTATATTGCTGTCAGCGGTTTAAATTCTCTTTTAAAGGTATTAAAAGGTTTTATACATTTAGTAGTACATGAAATGGTATTTACGTTTATTTATTTCATGAACATGCAACAAAGATTAAAGCTAAAATACGACCTAAGTAGTTATAAACAAATTAAACTATTTTTTTTTAAATAGTCCATCTCTCGGTGGAGTGAAATTATGAAGAGGTAAAGAAACTCATAGTCAACAATATTTTAATTTCATACATGTTTCGACGGCAGCTTCAGTGGAAAATACTTAAGAAGTAAATAAATGAAACCGTATCCATTCTAATTTTTTGTTTTTATCCTTCAAGCGGAAACACCTTATATTTCTATCAAATTTAGTTATTTTTTTTAATACACACGACAAAATAAGAAAAAATTCTGATGAACTTTCGAAATTTCCATGGAAAACTACGGCAAACGGCACTACTTGGCGACCAAAATACATTGACGGTTCAAAACCTAATAGAATAATAAAAAACGGTGTCAGAGTAAGAAGAGTACGAACAAAAAAAGATCGTTACTTTCCTATGATATGGGGACCACCTCCAGATTGAACATAAATCAAAAAAATTGTTAAAATAGTAACGGATATATTACAATTATAAAAGACTGGCAACGCTGGTCGCAATGAGGAGGGGTCGCCGAACAGCTTTGGCTATCGTCGACCGATTCCATTGGCGCGGAGGATGTTTTAAAAGTTTGTCGGAATCTTTTCTTATTTTAGTGGTATTTTAGCTGTAAGTAATGTGTGTTATATTTTTATGAAATTAATAACGTAAATACTTGTCATATAGTCGCTGCGCGTGGCAGACGAAATTGGAACGGTTACCTTTAGTTATTTGAATGATGTGTTTATCCTAATCTAATAACAAGGGCGCTATAGTTACAGCACTGTCATTAATTAATGTCATTTCTTAACAGTTCAACAACTCTCTTATCACAATCCATCTCCATAGCCAAGTCCACGGAAGTTTTGCCGTCTCCATTTTTAATATCAACTTTGGCTCCCTTGTCTATCAATCGTTTAATAACCGCATAAAGATTATAATTCCAGTTTATAATCGCATAATGAAGAGGTGTATTATCCTTCTTATTTTTGCAATTTACGTCGGCTCCATTGTCTAATAAAGTATTTAACACTGATATGTTTCCTTCCTCAGCGGCGTAGCGAACCGCCATGTAAAGAGCGGTTTCCCCATTACCGTCTTCGGCATCGATACTGGCCCCATGTTCCAAAAGAACCTTAACTACATCATCGTAGCCATAGCGCGCTGCTCGGTGTAAAACCGTATTCCCTGAGTTATTCCTTGCGTTAACGTCAATTTTGTGACTTAAAAGCGTCGCTATAATTTCCGTCTTTACGTTATCGAGGTTAATAGCCAAATACAGAGCAGTTAAACCATAGTCAGTCTGGCTATTGACATTGGCGCCGTGCTCCAACAGAGTTTTAACAACTTCATTCCGGCTATACCTAACTGCTGTGTGTAGAGCAGTTTGTCCCGAGCGACCCCGGATGTTTACATCAACGCCCTTTGTTAAAAGCAACAACACCATGTCTTTAAATCCTTTTTTAGCTGCCATGTGCAAAGGCGATTCTTTCAATTTATTACACACATTGACAGCTCCCTTATTTAATAAAGCTTCTGTCATTTTCATGTTTCTATTGTAAACGGCGTTATGTAGGGCAGTTAAACCGTAATCAGTTTGGGCATTGACATTTGCGCCATGCTCCAACAAAATCGTAACTATTTCCTCATTATTATAGTAAAGTGATAGAATTAGAACTGTTTGTCCCCTATGGCCTCTAGTATTTACATCGACCCCCTTTTTTAAAAACATCATCAGAATGTCTTGATAGCCTCTTTTGGCTGCCATATGCAATGGGGTTTCGAAAGATTTAACAGACAAAAGGCCAGCCCCTTTATTTAGCAAAGTTTCTATAATTTCCAAGTCTACATTCTTAACGGCCATGTGAAGTGCCGTTAAACCATCATTAGTTTGGACATCGACCTTTGCACCATTGTCCAAAAGGGTTGCAACCATTTCGTTGTTCTGGTACTCAACTGCTTGATGTAGAGCAGTTTCTCCATAACGATTTTCACTATTCACATACACTCCGTTTTTTAAAAGAACCAATGCAGCGTCTTTATAGCCGTTCTGGACTGCTACATGCAAATGCGTCATTTGGAACTTACCGCATAAAGTGTGAGCTCTTTTCTTTAACAATGCTTCTATTACTTCTATGTTTTCATTGAAAATGGCCACATGAAGAGCAGTGAAACCATCATCCCTTTCAGCATTGATATTTGCACCATACTTCAACAACAATTTTACCATTTGATGATGAACGGCCTGGTGTAGAGCAGTTTGTCCCTGATGACCTTTAATATCTACATCAACTCCCTTTTTTAAAAGCACCGACACAATATCTACAAAGCCTCTTTTGGCTGCCACATGTAAAGGGGTCTCTCCGTATTTATTACACAAAATGTCAGCCCCTTTATTTAACAAAGCCTCTATCATTTCCGTATTTTTATTGTAAACGGCCAAGTGAAGAGCAGTCGAACCATCCTTAGTTTGGACATTGACGTTTGCACCGTGCTTTATTAAAAGTTCAATCGAATCAACACAGCCATTGTGGATTGCACAATGTAAAGGAGTCTGTCCAGAGTGTCCTTTGATGTTGGCATCAACTTTATGTCGCAGGAACTCTAATATTATGTCCAAATGCCCGTTACTAGCAGCTAGATGTAAAGGGGTCAATTTTTGACTATCAAACAGAATACGAGCTTTATTTTCTAATAACAATAAAACGACGTCTGTATGGCCGTTCTTAGCGGCAACGTGTAAAGATGTATAGTTATCAGATTGCCTAAAGGCATTTATGTCAACCCCATCATTTATTACTTTTTTTACACCTTGTATGTCACCTTGAGACGCCAGTTCTATTAAAATTCTTGTTCTATCGTTAGAAATCGGTGAATCTGCCTTATTGTTAAACTCGTCAATTTTCTGGAATACTGGCTTATCAAGTTCTTGAAAATATCTGTCCAAAAGATGTTTTTGTGGCATTATAATGATAACTTTTTTGGAAATGGCTTCTTTGGGTTCCCATTCAAGAATTTTGTCTAATATATTAACAGCGGCATCTGGTTCTTTAATATTTAATGATTGTCGCAGTTCGCACACTAACAAGTCAGTTAATTGAAGAACATCTGACTCCACTACTTCTATTAACTGTTCCAAGTTCAAAAACGTCTGGTTTTCATCACATAAATATTTTTCCCGAATTTTTAGAATTTCATTATCTTCTTTAAACTGTTTCAGCAAGTGTACTATACGCATTGCACCCACTTTTGGATCCCTCGTTTTAATCACAAGGCACCCTTTCTCTTCAGATGTCAAGAAATAAACGAGAGAATTTTTGAAATCACTTTCAAATTTGTCTAACTCGGAAAGGTATTTCTCACACTGCTGTCTAATTCTTGCCTGTCCTGATGAACTCATTGTAAATTTCGCACAATGTATCTGCTACTACAAAAGACCAAAGGAACTTTTTATATTTTAAATTAAATGATTTATACCAGTTCAAGTTGTAAACACGTTTTTTGGTAGATAAGACAATCCTTCCCTTTACTAAATGTTATATTTATACAGATGATTCTTTATCGCTATCATATCCACCGATTATCAAAAAATATATCTACAAAGTGATTCTGGGAATAGGATATCTTCCTACATACATACTAAAAAACCGTACCTTGTGCAAGTCAACTTGACCCTCCTTTTTGTTCATGGCTTGTAAATTAATTCAATAAACTGAAAAATCCATTCCGTATCTTTATTTGTTTAAATAATTTATCAAAGAATTGGAATATAAACAAATCTGTCAGATTTTGAGGTTAGCAGTCGATAGTTCCGCATTGACCGTATACAGCAAAGAAAGTATACAGTGTTGCCAGAAATTGTTTTAGTTGGGTACTAGATTGTTGTTTAAAAAGTACTTTCAGTGTACTTTTAGTGATTTGTGTACTGATGATAAACATGTGTGTACCTATTCATAAAATGTTTTATTGGCATTATGATAATTTAAAATGAAAATAAATGTGAAATTGTAGAAAAGTTTAATACACAACTCGTGGTAAGCCTATTGCACACCATTACGCAAAAACAACCAGATCGTTGGACTAGAAGATGCGAATTCAGATAAATTATTTCGAACTGTTTTAAAGAAATAATTGTAATTTGGATATGCTGGCATTCTTTGTTGTTACGGTTCCCATAAGCTTAAGCTTTACTTGCAAATTGCCGCTTCTTGCGTCGCATTCGTAAAACGGAACAAGGCCAGTTCACATGTAGACAGAACCAATATACGGACAGCTTTCCAGAGTTAGTACTAGATTTAGTACCTTTTCGTGACATTTAGTACTTTAGTGCCGTTGGAATGAAATCTAGTACTTTTTGAAAATGATGGAATATGGGTTACGTCAGGGGTTCTCAAAATAATAGGGGGTCAGTCTTGCGACCTTTTTTTTAGTTGTTCTATCCTTTGCTGTCGGCTAAACCTAGAGACCTTTTTTTAGGGCGGCGTGACAAAATACTAAGGGCACTCTGAACTCGAAAAAAGTTTGGAACCCCTGGGTTACGTCGTATTACCTTTTTTTGCTTGTTACTTTTTTAGTACTTTTTAAACAAGAACCTAGTACCCAACTAAAATAATTTCTAGCAACACTGTATACGGTCAATCCGGACCTATTAGGCAATCCAAACCACGTGACTTTTCATCTGTCAAAATTTCCTTGGTGGGCAAACAAACCCATTGTTTGCATTGATTTAGATAGGTTTATTACCTTTCTTAGGAGTTTTAAACCATCTAAATTCTAAATATTTGCTGGTTCTGGCTAGTTCTGTTAAGACCATTTAATTGTGAAAACGTACCAGTGTGTTTTATCATGCAGAGTTCATATTTGAAGAAATTATTGCAATAATACTCGGACGTAGACCAGAGGTATGTTTGTTTACATTTTGATTATACTTTCAATTTAAGATTCATGAGCATTTTTCTCATTTAAATAGTAAAATTCTATTCTTGAATATCATATTCAAATGATATAAAATTATAATTTGTTTTAGAGATTTCTAATGAAGCTGAAATTAATAAAGGATTTGAATCTTTTTACCATGGCAGTTGTTGATTTGGACTACACCATTAATGGGATTCTACCAGTGGCCTATCATCTCGTATTTCGATTTTTGTAGCCTTAACACATAGTTTTTATTCACATGAGCAGATGAAAGCCTACAAAACCCTTGAAGCTCATTAATATTTTTCAGCCAGTTCTGTTATAAATCTTGGAACGAAGGTTGTAAATGAGTTCTATGTCATGCTTGGAAAGGTAATTATTTTTGTTTACTTCAAGTGTTTGATACCTAGTGCAGGAGTGACCAACTTTTTTTATAAGATCTTTCACTTTTGAACTAAAAAAATTTAAGGTGTGTCTCTCAATTTTCGGAATGCAATACTTTATATTACTTAATGTATATAATATTCTTTTTCAGCTGAAGCATTCACAAAAAGCCAATGCTAAACCAATTTTTGCTGTGGAATATATCAACAGAAATAAAGGTATGATTTTTTGTACCGATGTACCTGCCGTTATTGTCCACGGAACTGCCCATTATCCCAATTGCAAATATGAACTTCGGCACAGTTTCTGGTACGTTAAGACAGAGGTAGCTTTACCTTCAGTGTTCAAAGAATGGATGGTAAATTTATTCAAATATGAACTCAAAACCTTGCTTACTTATTTTTATTTAAAAATAATTTGTTTCCATATTTTCCATTTGGTAAATATATTATTTATATTAAATGTATTGTTTTATTTATATATATAATTCAGTGCGTATCAAACATTTAAATATAAGTACTTATACTAAATATCCTTATTTAACATGAATTGTTTTTAAAAATAAGTATTATCAAAATATGTTTATTTACAAATTGTATGTACTATATGTTCTACAAGATTCAAAATATATGTTTAAAACTATGTAAGTATATTTTTAATTATTATAAAACTTAAGTAGATAAAGTGATAGGAAAAAATATTTTAAAGTTCTCTTCGAGTAGGGCCATTTGAATAGCTAACTACACACTCTCTGGTTTCTTAAAATTGATTCTGTAAGATCTTCCCTCTTGATAGCTGCTCTATTAATCACATATCCCGCCTTTTCTTTGATAAATCGTTTATTTGTGGGTAATGAATAGTCTTTTTTACTGCGAATCAAATGAAACTAAGGAAATGGTCGCGATCACGACGGCTTCCACAATTTGACCACAATACACGTTGTCGGTATTTTTCTTCCACAAATACTTATTATATACACTTAAATGAATCTATTCTAATAATAAATTTGTTAACAAAAGACCACACAATCACAGTAAAACGCTCCAAAAACGCTACGAGCTTAACAGTAAACATATGGACACGACCTTTGTTTGCCCACCAGATAACCTAAAAAAATTTTTTGACAGGTCGTTGGATTGGTCAATCGACAGCGACAGCTAACCTCAAAATCTGACAGATTTGTTTCAATTCTTTTATAAATTATTTCAACAAATAAAGATACGGAATGGATTTTTCAGTTTATTGAATTAATTTATAAGCCATGAACAAAAAGGAAGGTCAAGTTGACTTGCTCAAGGTACGGTGATTTTTAGTATGTATGTAGGAAGATATCCTATTTCCAGAATCACACTGTAGATATATTTTTTGATAGCGGTGGATATGATAGCGATAAAGAATCATCTGCTATAAATATAACATTTAGTAAAGGGAATCGATTATCTTATCTACCAAAAAACTTGTTTACAATTTGAACCGGTATAAATTATTTAAATTGAAATATAAAAAGTTCCTTTGGTCTTTTGTAGTAGCAGATACATTGTGCGAAATTTACAATGAGTTCATCAGGACAGGCAAGAATTAGACAGCAGTGTGAGAAATACCTTTCCGAGTTAGACAAATTTGAAAGTGATTTCAAAAATTCTCTCGTTTATTTCTTGACATCTGAAGAGAAAGGGTGCCTTGTGATTAAAACGAGGGATCCAAAAGTGGGTGCAATACGTATAGTACACTTGCTGAAACAGTTTAAAGAAGATAATGAAATTTTAAAAATTCGGGAAAAATATTTATGTGATGAAAACCAGACCTTTTTGAACTTGGAACAGTTAATAGAAGTAGTGGATTCAGATGTTTTTCAATTAAGTGACTTATTGGTATGTGAACTCCGACAATCATTAAAAATTAAAGAAGCAGATGCCGCTGTTAATGTATTAGACAAAATTCTTGAATGGGAACCCGAAGAAGCCATTACCAAAAAAGTTATCATTATAATGCCGCAAAAACATTGTTTGGACAGATATTTTAAAGAACTTGATAAGCCAGTATTCCTGAAAATTGACGAGTTTAACATTAAAGCAGCTTCAGCGATTTCTAACGATAGAGCGAGAACTTTAATAGAACTGGCGTCTCAAGGTGACGTACAAGGTGTAAAAAAAGTAATAAATAATGGGGTTGACATAAATGCCTTTAGGCAATCTGATAACTATACATCTTTGCATGTTGCCGCTAAGAACGGCCATACAGACGTCGTTTTATTGTTATTAGAAAATAAAGCTCGTATTCTGTTTGATAGTCAAAAATTGACCCCTTTACATCTGGCTGCTAGCAACGGTCATTTGGACATAATATTAGAGTTCCTGCAACATAAAGTTGATGCCAACATCAAAGAACACTCTGGACAGACTCCTTTACATTGTGCAATCCAGAATGGCTGTGTTGATTCAGTTGCAATTTTAATAAAGCATGGTGCAAACGTCAATGTCCAAACTAAGGATGGTTCGACTGCTCTTCACTTGGCCGTTTACAATAATAATACGGAAATTATAGAGGCTCTGTTAAATAATGGGGCTTACATTTTGTGTAATCAAGACGGAGAGACCCCTTTACATGTGGCAGCCAAAAGAGGCTATGTAGATGTTGTATCGGTGCTTGTGAAAAAGGGTGTTAATGTAAATACTAAAGGTCATCAGGGACAAACTGCTCTACACCAGGCCGCTAATCATCAAATGGTGACAACTTTGTTGGAGCATGGTGCAAATATCAATGCTGAAAGGAATGATTGGTTAACTGCTCTCCACGTGGCCGTTTTGAATAAAAACATAGAAGTAATAGAAGCATTATTAAATAATAGAGCTCGCATTTTATGTGGTAGGTCCCAAATGACGCCTTTGCATATAGCAGCCCAGTACGGCTATATAGACGCTGCATTGGTTCTTTTAAACAAGGGAGTATATGCAAATATTAAAAATCGTAATGGAGAAACTGCTCTACACCAAGCAGTTGAGTACCAGAACAACGAAATGGTTGCAACCCTTTTGGACAATGGTGCAAATGTCAATGTCCGAACTAATGAGGGCTTAACGGCACTTCACATGGCCGCTAAGAACATAGAGTTAGAAATTGTAGAAACTTTGCTAAATAAAGGAGCTGTCCTTTTGTGTGTTAAATATTTCGAAACCCCATTGCATATGGCAGCCAAAAGAGACTATCAAGACATTCTGATGATGCTTTTAAAAAAGGGGGTCGATGTCAATACTAGAGGCCACAGGGGACAAACAGCTCTAATTCTATCACTTTACTATAATAACGAGGAAGTAGTTACGATTCTATTGGAGCATGGTGCAAATGTCAATGCCCAAACTGATTACGGTTTAACTGCTCTACACAATGCCGTTTACAATAGAAACATGAAAATGACAGAAGCTTTATTAAATAGGGGAGCTGTCAATGTGTGTAATAAATTCAAGGAATCACCTTTGCACATGGCAGCCAAAAAAGGATTGAAAGACATTGTGTTGTTGCTTTTAAAAAAGGGAGTTGATGTAAACATCCGGGGTCGCTCGGGACAAACTGCTCTACACACAGCAGTTAGGTATAGCCGGAATGAAGTTGTTAAAGCTCTGTTGGAGCACGGCGCCAATGTCAATAGCCAGACTGATTACGGTTTAACTGCTCTGTATTTGGCGATTAACATCGACAAAGTAAAGACGGAAATTATAGCGACGCTTTTAAGCCACAAAATTGACGTTAACGCAAGGAATTACTCGGGGAAGACGGTTTTACACCGAGCAGCGCGCTATGGCCACGATGATGTAGTTAAGGTTCTTTTGGAACATGGTGCCAGTATCGATGCCGAAGACGTTAATGGGGTAACCGCCCTTTACATGGCGGTTTACTACGCCGCTGAGGAAGGAAACATATCAGTGTTAAATACTTTATTAGACAATGGAGCCGACGTAAATTTCAAAAATAAGAAGGATAATACACCTCTCCATTATGCGATTTTAAACTGGAATTATAATCTTTATGCGATTATTAAACGATTGATAGATAAGGGAGCCAAAGTTGATATTAAAAATGGAGACGGCAAAACTTCCTTGGACTTGGCTATGGAGATGAATTGCGATAAGAAAGTTGTTGAACTGTTAAGAATTGACATTAATTAATGACAGTGCTGTAACTAGAGTTATCAGATTAGGATAAACACATGATACAAATAACTAAATGTAACCGTTCCAATTAGGTCTGCCTCGCGCCGTGACGTCACAGGGAGAGTTATTTTAAAATTGCTTATGGAGATTTATACGGTGTTAGCGTTTTTATTCTATTTTAAAGGTATTAAAAGGTTTTACACAATTAATGGTATGTTACGTATATTAATTTTATAGAAATTTTTATTTATTTATTTGCAAAATGTTATTACAATTACAATTTCTTAAATGTATAAAATACATGGATATCCTAAATTTTTCTATGACGCCTAAGTGTTGAAACACTTGTACGTGTCACGACAAATTACTAAATATCTAAAAAAAACTAAAACAAAACTAAAAATTAAAATTCAAAAAACTAAAATTTCAAAACCATACACAACTGAAACGCCAAAATTAGGAAAAACAAAATCAATTGAAACTAATCAAAAATATTATATTTTTGGAAAATAAATTGTCTACAATTTTTTTAAAATTTAAATCTACTCGTTAAGCGTCTTATTTCAGTGGGTATTCTATTATAAACTTTAGGGCCTATTTAGCTAATAAACCTCAAATTAACGTTATTGTGATTAACAGGCATTTGTATATTTCCATCTGCTTAATACGGGTGTTATAAACATGATCTATTCCATTAATATCCTTTTTTATGCATATACAAACAGATGGTGGATATGTATACAGTGTGGCCGTTTAAGTGTGCAACATATGGGAAAGTTTTTTATTACCGATTTCTCAGAAAATTTTATTCTTGATAAAAGTTGGTGCATGTTCGATAATCGTATTTGGTGCACTTGGAATGGTTGCAAGTTAAATGACGTACAGGGTACGACAAAAAATATAAAACTTGTACAAGAATAAAGTACCCCTATTTCAGAAAATTCAGCGAAATGTTATTAAGAAAAGGTGTTTAGAATTAAAAGTTATGCATAGGTTTGAAAACGTGGCCTCATAAAATAAAAAACAAAAAAATTTTAAAAATATTAATTATTTCCCAAAAAAAAATTTTTTTTTATTATCACCCTAAAAACCTTGATAAATTAAACAAAATCAAATCAATTTCACACATCTTTGTTCAAATTCAAGCATATTTGTAAAATTAACTTAGCTTTTTAATTTATTAAGGAATCACAAACTTCATGTTTGTTGCAAGGACATTAAACACAACTTTAAAATACCGTAAAAATTATTTTTAACAAGATAAAACATTAGTAATGCTAATTTTCAAATTAAAAACTCCCATTTAAAGTGCAAAAATTTTTATTTTAAATGTTTATTAGAAAATTGTACAAAATAATCGACAAACATGAAATTCTACTAAAATAGTCGCAGATACCTATGGAAAAAACAAATAAGGGTTAAAAAGTAAACATTATGACAGTTTGGTGGCATTATTCATTCTTAAATAATTATTGTTATTAGCTGATCTCAAATGCCTCCTCCAGTACAGTTAACGTTAGCCGAAAAGGCAGAATTAGTGCTAATATGTGGAGATAACTATAAAACAGTGCGTGAAGCAGGAGTTATATTCAATGAACGACATCCAGATAAACAAGTCCATTATTCAACCATAAGCAGAATTTTAAATAATTTTAAATAATTCTGAAATAGGGGTACTTTATTCTTGTACAAGTTTTATATTTTTTGTCGTACCCTGTACGTCATTTGACTTGCAACCATTCCAAGTGCACCAAATACGATTATCGAACATGCACCAACTTTTATCAAGAATAAAATTTTCTGAGAAATCGGTAATAAAAAACTTTCCTATATGTTGCACACTTAAACGGCCACACTGTATAGTTCTGATGTTACATATTTTTTCTGAAAATATTAAGTGATCTGTGTTTTTTGTAAATAATTTTAAGTATGTATTTTTGTACGATATTCAGTTTGCAGACAATTATTGTGTAGACCACCCCATACCAAAGTACCGTATCGTAGTCTCTGCTCGACTAAAGATTTATAAATAATCTCGATAATATGACACACATTACAGCTAAAATACTACTAAAATAAGAAAAGATTCCCACAAATTTTTAGAACATCCGGCCGCGCCATTGGAACCGGTCGACGATAGCCGAAGCTGTTCGGCGACCCCTCCTCATTGCCACCAGCGTTGTCAGTCTTTTACAATTGTAATATATCCATTACTATTTTAACAATTTTTTTGATTTATGTTCAATCTGGAGGTGGCCCCCATATCATAGGAAAGTAACGACCTTTATTTCGTTCTCTTCTTACTCTGACACCGTTCTTTATTAATCTATTAGGTTTCGACTCATCAACTTACTTTTTATCAAATATTTCTGGCAACACTGGTCGCCACTTGCCGTAGTTTTCCATGGAAATTTTGAAAGTCCACCAGAATATTTTCGTATTTTCTCATGTGTGTTTATTAAAAGAAATATCTAAATTTTGATAAAAGGAGGTGCGCTGTGTTAGGTTGTGATAAGGATAACCAGGCAAAGAAATTTGATAGAAATAAAATTCATTGACACGGTTTTATTTATTTTGTTAACATTTATTTCTTAAGTATTTTTTACTGAAGCTGGTGAGGATATATGCCTTCGAACCAGGTATGGAAATTAAAATATTTATTGTTTATTTAACTACTGAAGCAGACTATGAGTTTCTTTACGTCTTCATCATTTCACTCCACCAAGAGATGACTATTTAAAAAAAAAATAGCTTAATTTGTTTATAACTACTTAGGTCGTATTTTAGCTTTAATCTTTGTTGTATGTTCAATATACGTAAATACCATGATATTATTCTTTTATTTCATGTACCATTAAATGCGTAAAACCTTCTAATACCCTTAAAAGAGAGTTAAAAGCGCTGACAGCAATATAAATCTTCATAAGTGATTTAAAAATCACTCGCCTGGTGGCGTCACAAGCCACGCCTCCATCGGCGTGGAATCTTGCCCCTTAGTTATTTATACCATGGTATAAACATAAGATGAAGGACAGGCAAATAAATTACTCAATAAACCCTTTGATATTGGTATAGAACAGTAAATACTACATTTTAAATAACAACTAATTTGTCATTAAATTAAATAAAAATATACAGGGTGTTCCATTTAAAATAACAAAGTCTTTAATGATTGAATTCTTTCACACTGAACCTTGAATTGTGACAATCCTGTAAATTTCATGCCATGTTCGTTTTTTTTTTGAGAGAAACTATCTATAAAAGTTGTGCCAACACAATGACATATTGAATAGTAAAGAACCCAGTACAGGGTGTGCACTTTTGGGTGGTTTTACGGGGTATCTCCGTTATTAGTAAAGATAGAAGGATGCGGTTTTCGCAGCACGGTGCTCCTTTTTTGTGAAACAAAAAATGGCCCAATTAGTTTTTGATATATGGGATGTTTTTGAGAATTTTACATTTTGGGACAACACTCATATTTCGGTTACCCTGTAACTTATCAAATAGAAATAAAATGTTCTCTTTGTGGTTTTTTTACGTAGAATCCAGAGACGTACTCAGTTTTTTTCTACATTCAATAGCTTTCAAGGAGAAAAAACAAATTTGTTTTATTCTAAATGGGTAACAATCCGCCCAGAAATATACATACAATACTTTATTTTTAGTCTTAATATTATGCCTTATCGTATGGAATTACTAAGGAAAGCGTAAAATTTAAGCGTACCTTAAAATAAATTTGAAAACACCATCAGCATCTTTTTTTGCGAAATGGAACAAAAAAATATCAGGAAATGAGCTCCAAATTATACGGCAAAAAAGAAAGAAGTTCGAACATGGCATAAAATTTACAGGATTGTCACAATTCAAGGTTCAGTGTGAAAGAATTCAATCATTAAAAACTTTCTTATTTTAAATGGAACACCCTGTATATTTTTATTTAATTTAATGACAAATTATTTGTTATTTAAAATGTAGATTTAGTGTTCTATACCAATATCAAAGGGTTTCCTCCAAAAATCAAATTTATTCTGAATATACTATTTTTGTCAAGTGTTTACTTGTGCTTAGAGCAAAATGGAAGACATTTTGAACATTTACTGTAGTTTACAATTATTAGTCTGGGCGCCTATGCTATTTAAACAAAATATATAATTTCTGAAATGTGGAATTATTTCGAAAACGTCTGGAAATAACTTACTTATATGCTTGTATTACAAAAAATAATTGCTTATGAATTCTACATCAAATAGACAAATAATATACAGCGTGTTCCATTTGAAAATCTTGAGAAAAATTATTTTTAAATGTGTAATTTTTGAACGCTTATTATGAACACTCTGTATCAAATAGATAAGAGCTATTAGATTCATAGTATCTATATACCTTCTGTCATAAATTTCTTCCAATACGGAGGTTAAAAAATAGTTTTGGATGGTGTTTTTGAGGCAGGAGTAGAGATGTAAAGGTAATATTACCGAGGTAATGTTACCGTAATATTACGTAATATTACGTAATATTACCGCAAGATCGGTAACATTGGAAATATTGTTTTTTTTTTTGTTTTTTTTCCATAAGCCAAATCCAGTTGAACAAAACGGGGCGATACATCTCTTTAAAATTGCCGGTGAAAACAAGATGGGGTTCCTTTGTTTCTTGTATAAAAAGCTTTTTGGAGACTAAACATTCATTAAAAAGTTTAGCAGTTGATGATAGCCCAGATATTTCTGATGTTCTTTCATCAAATACAGTAAGACTTCTTCTTCAAAACGAATTTTGGTTGCAAATAGAAGCAACTTATGACTTGTTCCAGCCAATGTCTAAGTGGATAACGATTTTTGAAGCTAACGGGCCAACAATCTCAAAAGAGTTTATCTGCTTTTTTGAAATAAGGTCTATATTACGTGACAAAGTATCAAATTTATCTATTACTATGTTTGAAAACCAGAAAATGTGTTCAATTCTTGAAAAACGAGAAAATATATGTTTAAAACCCGTTCATCTTGCTGCTTACCTATTAGAACCAAGTCAACGCGGCGAGAAGTTAACTGAAGCTGAAATTTTAATTGCAACGGAGTTCATCTATGAAACTGCAAGGCGTCATCCAAAGTATTCTTCACAAGTAGATCTTATTATGGAAGCACTCGCACAGTACAAAATTAGAGGTAATATTTTTGCTAAGGAATTCGTCATTTCCAGCGAAAAATCTATGTCTGGATCTGTTTGGTGGGCAGGAATTTGCTCCAGTTCTAAAATAAGTAGGTTAGCTGTAGACATTTTAAATTTACCATCGTCAACAGCCGCAACCGAAAGAACCTTTAGTACTTATGGATTTATTCATCGGCAAAAAAGAAACAGACTAACCGTGGAGAGGGCCGGAAAACTAACTTATATTGCCCATAATTATAATTTACTAAATGAAGAAGATCATTCGAGAATAGTAGAAGATACTGAGGAAGAAATAGAAAAAGAAGATATCGGTTTCGAAGTTATAGACTTGACTCAATTAACGAAAGAGAAAGAAGAATCAGATGACGAGGTTGGGGATGATGATGAGGATGATTTACCATTATCCACTCTATTACGTAGTCCATTCTGACTCTGACTAGTTTAAAAAAACGTTCTTATTGTTTTTCGTAATGTTTTTACAGTTTTGAAATAAAAAAAACTAGTATTACTTAAAAAGCTGTTTTTTTTATAAATTACCAATGTTACCGTAATATTACGTAATATTACCGGTAATATTACCGATTTTTAAATTACCGGTAATTTTACATCTCTAGGCAGGAGTGCAAAACCTTTCTTTCTCATTTTATAATTTATTGCTCCTCACCTACGGGACCAAATTAAATAAAATTTTAGGAATTATAAAGGACTCTAATACGATCCTAAATATACAATAAAATACTGGGTGTCCCATTTAAATAATAATAATTAAATATGTTGACGTTTAAAATTGCCGGTGTTAATACATTTAATACATTTACGTTGTGAAGGCGACGCAATGAATTGCACAGCCAACTATGCGCAAAATCCATTGGAAACATTAACGGTTTTGGCGTATCATGGGTAACGTGATTTGTGCAACTGTTACGTAATATACAGGGTGGCCAATTAGTGCGACAAAGCTCAATATCTCTTTTACCGCTAGGGATAGCGGAAAACTTTTTTCACGAAAGTTATTAAGCGTTAGGAGGTGCAGCTTTTAAAATTACCATACAGGGTGCTCCAAAAGGGCAGTGTGATAAAAATTTCGTATTTTTTAAATGGGACACTATGTATATTTTTACATATTTGAATTCACCGTAAAATTCTGTACATAGCACCGTAATTATTTGTACACAGTTTTGCAACGTTGCCAAATAGATTGGAAAATTCCTAAAATTTGTGCAAAAACATGGTTCAATGAAATGTGTAATATTTCTTAACTTATAATAATTTGAAATAAAATATTTTTATGTCGGAAAGAGGAATGTTGACAGAAGTCCCCTATGATAACACATATCAATATTTTTATACAGGGTATTTTCTATGGATATGCCAACATTACGAACTTGAAACACCCTGTATACGATTACTTTATCTTGTAGATATTTTAATCCTCTCTAATTTTTATTAAGGTCTTTCCATGCCTATCTCTACCAATCGTGGTGGTATTTCAATTTTTATTTAAACTCGAGCAAAAAAAAGTGGATGTATTTTACCATTGTCCTTTTTCTAGTCACCTATGACAAAATAAAAACAAAATGTAATTTAAAAAAAAATTATTTATTCATACGGGAGGATACGACACAAAAACATTTTAGCGCTTTAGCTTGTGAACAATTTCTAAAGCAAATTATTACCTAATTATTTGTTCATATAGTGACCCCTATTAACTTGAACACATAATTCAATACGTTTTTCAAAAGAATGAGTCATGTTTCTACACATTTTCAACTGTTTTCAAACGAATTACTCGGCAAATGTCTAGAAATATGACTCATTCTTTTGAAAAACGTATTGAATTATGTGTTCAAGTTAATAGGGGTCACTATATGAACAAATAATTAGGTAATAATTTACTTTAGAAATTGTTCACAAGCTAAAGCGCTAAAATGTTTTTGTGTCGTATCCTCCCGTATGAATAGAGATGTAAAATTACCGGTAATTTAAAAATCGGTAATATTACCGGTAATATTACGTAATATTACGGTAACATTGGTAACATTGGTAATTTATAAAAAAAACAGCTTTTTAAGTAATACTAGTTTTTTTTATTTCAAAACTGTAAAAACATTACGAAAAACAATAAGAACGTTTTTTAAACTAGTCAGAGTCAGAATGGACTACGTAATAGAGTGGATAATGGTAAATCATCCTCATCATCATCCCCAACCTCGTCATCTGATTCTTCTTTCTCTTTCGTTAATTGAGTCAAGTCTATAACTTCGAAACCGATATCTTCTTTTTCTATTTCTTCCTCAGTATCTTCTACTATTCTCGAATGATCTTCTTCATTTAGTAAATTATAATTATGGGCAATATAAGTTAGTTTTCCGGCCCTCTCCACGGTTAGTCTGTTTCTTTTTTGCCGATGAATAAATCCATAAGTACTAAAGGTTCTTTCGGTTGCGGCTGTTGACGATGGTAAATTTAAAATGTCTACAGCTAACCTACTTATTTTAGAACTGGAGCAAATTCCTGCCCACCAAACAGATCCAGACATAGATTTTTCGCTGGAAATGACGAATTCCTTAGCAAAAATATTACCTCTAATTTTGTACTGTGCGAGTGCTTCCATAATAAGATCTACTTGTGAAGAATACTTTGGATGACGCCTTGCAGTTTCATAGATGAACTCCGTTGCAATTAAAATTTCAGCTTCAGTTAACTTCTCGCCGCGTTGACTTGGTTCTAATAGGTAAGCAGCAAGATGAACGGGTTTTAAACATATATTTTCTCGTTTTTCAAGAATTGAACACATTTTCTGGTTTTCAAACATAGTAATTGATAAATTTGATACTTTGTCACGTAATATAGACCTTATTTCAAAAAAGCAGATAAACTCTTTTGAGATTGTTGGCCCGTTAGCTTCAAAAATCGTTATCCACTTAGACATTGGCTGGAACAAGTCATAAGTTGCTTCTATTTGCAACCAAAATTCGTTTTGAAGAAGAAGTCTTACTGTATTTGATGAAAGAACATCAGAAATATCTGGGCTATCATCAACTGCTAAACTTTTTAATGAATGTTTAGTCTCCAAAAAGCTTTTTATACAAGAAACAAAGGAACCCCATCTTGTTTTCACCGGCAATTTTAAAGAGATGTATCGCCCCGTTTTGTTCAACTGGATTTGGCTTATGGAAAAAAAAAATATTACGTAATATTACGGTAACATTACCTCGGTAATATTACCTTTACATCTCTACGTATGAATAAATAATTTTTTTTTAAATTACAACATTTTGTTTTTATTTTGTCATAGATGACTAGAAAAGGAACAATGGTAAAATACATCCACTTTTTTTTGCTTGAGTTTATATAAAAATTGAAATACCACCAAGATTGGTAGAGATAGGCATAGAAAGACCTTAATAAAAATTAGAGAGGATTAAAATATCTACAAGATAAAGTAATCATATACAGGGTGTTTCATTTAAAAAACTTACGAAACTCAGGTTTCAAGTTCGTAATGTTGGCATATCCATAGAAAATACCCTGTATAAAAATATTGATATGTGTTATCATCGGGGACTTCTGTCAACATTCCTCTTTCCGACATAAAAATATTTTATTTCAAATTATTATAAGTTAAGAAATATTACACATTTCATTGAACCATGTTTTTGCACAAATTTTAGGAATTTTCCAATCTATTTGGCAACGTTGCAAAAATGTATAAAAATAATTACGGTGCTATGTACAGAATTTTACGGTGAATTCAAATATGTAAAAATATACATATTGTCCCATTTAAAAAATATGAAATTTTTATCACACCGCCTTTTTGGAGCACCCTGTATGGCCGAAAATAATTTTAAAAGCTGAACCTCTTAACGCTTAATAACTTTCGTGAAAAAAGTTTTCCGCTATCCCTAGCGGTAAAAGAGATATTGAGCTTTGTCGCACTAATTGGCCACCCTGTATATACAAGGTGTACGGGAAAATGTGGGAAATCTCCCAGATATGAAGAAAACAAGTGAAAGGAATACAACAAGTTCATATAAACTCCTTTCGTATAGGCCTCATCTTCGGAGATATGGGCTTCCAAAGAGCTTCAATGGAAAGAATCAAGTTTTATACACATAATTATTGAACCACCAGATGTATTTAATTTTTTTTTAATATGATGTATGCCAGGTAAGACCCTTCAAATTACTATCCAAAAAGTGGTGTGAATTACTCACAGCTGCAGGGCCGGACTAGCTGTGACACTCATGTCCTCCTTTTTTAACACCCTCTATGATAAGAACTTTGGATAACGATTTTTACATACCTTTAACTATTGACTAAGAATTAAGTACTCTTTATTCATGTCGCTAATCCTAACCGGTTTCGAGAAAACGTCATTTTATTTACGCTGAGTCCCATAACTTCTCACGAGTTAAATATGAAAAAGCGGAATTTTGTGGTTCAACCTTTGATAGGAACAAAGATGTATCTCTAACCGAGATACGCCAAATACATGATGGTGCTTCAATAATTATGTGTAAAAAACTTGATTCCATTGGAGCTCTTTGGGAGCCCATATTTCCGAAGAAATTATACGAAAAAAGATTATATGAACTTGTAGTATTCTTTCCACTTGTTTTCTTCATATCCGGGAGATTTCCCACATTTTCTCGGACACCCTTTATATACAGTATGTCCACGGATGGGGTTTACAAGAGGACAAACGGACTAAAAATTGAAAGATACGAAAAACAGTCACTCTTAATAAACGTTTTTGCTTGTCTAGAAAATACGATTCATCATAAGAAACTTCAATTTTTTTATACAGGGTGGGTAAAAACTGCAAAAATGTTATCTTGCTTAAGAGTAAACATACTTTATTTTGAAAGATACGAAAAAAAGTCACTCTTAATAAACGTTTTTACTTGAATAATGAATAGGTGATACTTGTGGTCAATGTCTTTATTTAATGAAGTAATTATAATAATAATAATAATAATAATACGAATATTTTTATTAACATGAAAAGAATACTATAACGATTTCTTAATTCAAAAACTCCACCCCCCCATACTCGACACATTTTTCTAATTGCTTTCTCAAATAAGTGAAAGAATTTCTGATTTCGATTGGACAGCCTGGATAATTCTGCCCTTCAGCACTTCAATATCATTTGGTATTGCGGTTGCAAAAACAATTTGTTTTAAACGGCCCCATAACAACATCGGCCAAGGTTAAGTCGGGACTTCTTGAGGGCCACAAAACTGGGCCATTCCTGCTAATCTACCTTGGACCAAATCTGCGGTCAAGCCATTCTCTAACCTCACGAGCGAAATGGGCTGGACAACCATCTTGCTGAAAATACATATTTTGTCGAAAATTTAATGGTAGATTTTCGAGTTCATCATTGAAAAATGTAACCAGCATTTCTAAATATGATAATCTATTGCACGTGTTATCAAAAAATATGGCCCTATAATGCCATGGATGGATATCGCACACCACACGTTCACTTTTGTGAAATATTGTCTTCTCGTCATAATTCTGAATTCGGGATTTTCTAAAGACCAGTACCTAAGGTGCTGGGTTGCAACGGTTCCATTTGTTGAAAATATAGTTTCATCAGAAAACATGATACATTTATAAAAATCAACATTTCCACTTAAAATTTTGTCTGCTATCCACAGGCAAGAATCAAGTCGTTTCGCGTCGTCTCCCTCTTCCAATCTTTGATTAATATGCGGTTTATACGGATACAATTTATTTGCTTTAAGGATCTTCTGAATTTGGCTTTTTTTCACAACTTCCAACTGAGTAACACGATTTCTAAGGGACGTCATAGGATTTTCTTCAACAGAATGAAGAACTAAGGCTGTAGCAGCAACATCATGGTCGTATTTCTTCTTCTTTTTTTTTTTGAGGTCCAAAACTGAACCAGTTCTCTTGAACTTTTTTATTAACTTGCAAATTGCCATGCTAGTTATTGTGTAGAAAACACATTCATTAACTTTTTTTCGTATCTTTCAAAATAAAGTATGTTTACTCTTAAGCAAAATAAAAATTTTGCAGTTTTTACCCACCCTGTATAAAAAAAATTGAAGGTTCTTATGATGAATCGTATTTTCTAGACAAGCAAAAACGTTTATTTAGAGTGACTTTTTTCGTATCTTTGAATTTTTAGTCCATTTGTCCTCTTGTAAACCCCATCAGTGGACATACTGTATATTACGTACCAGTTCCACAAATAACATTACCCGTGATATGCCAAAATCGTCAATGATTTTAATATATTTTGCTGAAAGGTGACTGTGTAGCATCGCGTCGCCTTGACAACGTAAATATTAATTTGTAATTTTAAACGTCAACATTATTAATTTGGATAGTTATTTTGGGTATATTAGTAACGTATGAGTGACTACGATATGCAAATTGAGAAAACGCCACCGGAAATTACAGCAAATAATTTATTGCTCGAAGAATCCAGGGAGAGGTATGAAAAATAAGTGTGTAAAGAATTTATTGATTGGTGTACTGATGATAACCATGTGAGTACCTATTCACAAAATGTTTTATTGGCATCATGATAATTTAAAATGAAAATAAATGTGAAGTCGTAGAAAAAGTATAATACACAACTCGAGTGATAAACCTAACGAATTGGTGCGGAATAAAGCGAACAAATCGTGTGTAATAGGCTTCTTACCACTCTTGACATCTATTAACAGTCTATCCTTTTAGGGATTAACGTCATAAATTTTTCACCATTACGCAAAAACAACCAGATCGTTGGGGTAAAAGGTATAAATTCTGAATAACTTATCTCGAACTATTTTAAAGAAAATATTGGAAGTCGGACATTCTAGCATTATTTGTTGTTACGGTTCCCATAGCTTATGCTGTACTTCTATTCCAAGGAAAATTCCCGCTTCTTGCGTCGCATTCGTAAAACGGAACAAGGCCAGCTCTCGTGCAGACAGAACCGATATACGGACAGTATTACCAGAGTTAGTACTAGATTTAATACCTTTTCGTTACATTTAGTACTTTAGTGCCGTTGAACCGAAATCTAGTACTTTTTGAAAATGATGGATGAAATGATATGGGTTACGTCAGGGGTTCTCAATCTGTACGCCACGGCACCCCGGGGCGCCGTGAGAATAACAAGGGACCCCGCGAACTGATAGATTTGCCCCATTTTAAGTGTTCACACACTTGGTGTCCACTTGGAAGTAAAAAGTAACGACATTTTTTTTGGACTCTTAGTAATATTGGGTCAGTCTGGCGACCCTTTTTTTTAGTTCTATCTCTTGCTGTCCACTGAAAGTAGAGACCTTCCTTTTTTAGGTCGCCATGACAAAATACTAAAGGTACCCCGAACTCAAAAAAGGTTGGGAACCCCTGGGTTACGTCGTATTACCTTTCTTTGCTCGTTGTGTTTTTTGCGCCAATTACATATACATACATACATTACATATACAGATCTAGTACTTTTTAAACAACAATCTAGTACCCATCTAAAATAATTTCTGGGAACACTGTATACGGTCAATGCGGAACTACCGACTGCTAACCTCAAAATCTGACAGATTTGTTTATATTCCAATTCTTTAATAAATTATTTAAACAAATAAAGATACGGAATGGATTTTTCAGATTATTGAATTAATTTACAAGCCATGAACAAAAAGGAGGGTCAAGTTGACTTGCACAAGGTACGGTTTTTTAGTATGTATGTAGGAAGATATCCTATTCCCAGAATCACTTTGTAGATATATTTTTTGATAATCGGTGGATATGATAGCGATAAAAAACATCTGCTATAAATATAACATTTAGTAAAGGGAATCGACTATCTTATCTACCAAAAAACTTGTTTACAATTTGAACCGGTATAAATTATTTAAATTGAAATATAAAAAGTTTCTTTGGTCTTTTGTAGTAGCAGATACATTGTGCGAAATTTACAATGAGTTCATCAGGACAGGCAAGAATTAGACAGCAGTGTGAGAAATACCTTTCCGAGTTAGACAAATTTGAAAGTGATTTCAAAAATTCTCTCGTTTATTTCTTGACATCTGAAGAGAAAGTGTGCCTTGTGATTAAAACGAGGGATCCAAAAGTGGGTGCAATACGTATAGTACACTTGCTGAAGCAGTTTAAAGAAGATAATGAAATTTTAAAAATTCACGAAAACTATTTAGGTGATGAAAACCAGACGTTTTTGAACTTGGAACAGTTAATAGAAGTAGTGGATTCAGATGTTCTTCAATTAAGTGACGTTGGTATGCGAACTTCGACAATCATTAAAAAGTAAAGAAGCAGATGCCGCTGTTAATGTATTAGACAAAATTCTTGAATGGGAACCCGAAGAAGCCATTAACAAAAAAGCTATCATTATAATGCCGCAAAAACATTGTTTGGACAGATATTTTAAAGAACTTGATAAGCCAGTATTCCTGAAAATTGACGAGTTTAACATTAAAGCAGCTTCAGCGATTTCTAACGATAGAGCGAGAACTTTAATAGAACTGGCGTCTCAAGGTGACGTACAAGGAATAAAAAAAATTATAAATGATGGGGTTGACATAAATGCCTTTAGGCAATCTGATAACTATACATCTTTACACGTTGCCGCTAAGAACGGCCATACAGACGTCGTCTTATTGTTATTAGAAAATAAAGCTCGTATTCTGTTTGATAGTCAAAAATTGACCGCTTTACATCTGGCTGCTAGCAACGGAAATTTGGACATAATATTAGGGTTCCTGCGACATAAAGTTGATTCCAACATCAAAGGACACTCTGGACGGACTCCTTTACATTGTGCAATCCACAATGGCTGTGTTGATTCGCTTGAAATTTTAATAAAGTATGGTGCAAACGTCAATCTTCAAACTAAGGATGGTTCGACTGCTCTTCACTTGGCCGTTTACAATAAAAATACGGAAATTATAGAGGCTCTGTTAAATAAAGGGGCTGACATTTTGTGTAATAAATACGGAGAGACCCCTTTACATGTGGCAGCCAAAAGAGGCTATGTAGATGTTGTGTCGGTGCTTGTGAAAAAGGGTGTTAAAGTAGATACTAAAGGTCATCAGGGACAAACTGCTCTACACCAGGCCGTTGGTCATCAAATGGTGACAACTTTGTTGGAGCACGGTGCAAATATCAACGCTGAAAGGAATGATGGGTTAACTGCTCTCTACTTGGCCGTCTTCAATAAAAATATAGAAGTAATAGAAGCATTGTTAAATAATAGAGCTCGCATTTTATGTGGTAGGTCCCAAATGACGCCTTTGCATGTAGCAGCCCAGTACGGCTATAAAGACGCTGGATTGGTTCTTATAAACAAAGGAGTTTATGTAAATAGTAAAAATCGTAATGGAGAAACTGCTCTACACCATGCAGTTGAGTACGAGAACAACGAAATGGTTACAACCCTTTTGGACAATGGTGCAAGCGTCGATGTCCAAACTAATGATGGTTTAACGCCACTTCACATGGCCGTTGAGAACGTAGACTTTGAAATTATAGAAACTTTGCTAAATAAAGGGGCTGGCCTTAGGTGTATTAAATATTTCGAAACCCCATTGCATATGGCAGTCAGAAGAGACTATCAAGATATTCTGATGGCGCTTTTAAAAAAGGGGGTCGATGTAAATATTAGAGGCCATAGGGGACAAACAGCTCTAATTCTATCGCTTTACTATAATAATGAGGAAATAGTTAAGATTCTGTTGGAGCATGGTACAAATGTCAATGCCCAAACTGATTACTGTTTAACTGCTCTACATAACTCCGTTTACAATAGAAACATGAAAATTACAGAAGCTTTATTAAATAGGGGAGCTGTCAATGTGTGTAATAAATTCAAGGAATCACCTTTGCACATGGCAGCCAAAAAAGGATTGAAAGACATTGTGTTGTTGCTTTTAAAAAAGGGAGTTGATGTAAACTTCCGGGGTCGCTCAGGACAAACTGCTCTACACACAGCAGTTAGGTATAGCCGGAATGAAGTTGTTAAAACTCTGTTGGAGCACGGCGCCAATGTCAATAGCCAGACTGACTATGGTTTAACTGCTCTGTATTTGGCTATTAACCTCGATAACGTAAAGACGGAAATTATAGAGACGCTTCTAAGCCACAAAATTGACGTTAACGCAAGGAATAACTCGGGGAAGACGGTTTTACACCGAGCAGCGCGCTATGGCCACGATGATGTAGTTATAGTTCTTTTGGAACATGGTTCCAGTATCGATGCCGAAGACGGTAATGGGGAAACCGCTCTTTACATGGCGGTTCGCTACGCCGCTGAGGAAGGAAACATATCAGTGTTAAATACTTTATTAGACAATGGAGCCGACGTAAATTTCAAAAATAAGAAGGATAATACACCTCTCCATTATGCGATTATAAACTGGAATTATAATCTTTATGCGGTTATTAATCGATTGATAGACGGGGGAGCCAAAGTTGATATTAAAAATGGAGACGTCAAAACTTCCTTGGACTTGGCTATGGAGATGGAGTGTGATAAGAAAGTTGTTGAACTGTTAAGAATTGACATTAATTAATGACAGTGCTGTAACTATAGCGCCCTTGCTATCAGATTAGGATAAACACATGATACAAATAACTAAAGGTAACCGTTCCAATTTCGTCTACCTCGCGCAGTGACGTCACAGGGAGAGTGAATTTTAAATTTCTTATGGAGATTTATACGGTGTTTTTCATTCTATTTTAAATGTATTAAAAGGTTGTACGCATTTAATGGTAAGTGAAATGAAAGAATAATATATGACAAGTATTTATGTATATTAATTTCGTAGAAATATACCACACATTACAGCTAAAATACCACTAAAATAATAAAAGATTCCGACAAATTTTTTAAACATCCACCGCGTCATTCGAACCGGTCGACGATAGCCGAAGCTGCTCGGCGACCCCTCCTCGTTACCACCAGCGTTGTCAGTCTTTTAAAATGGTAGTATATCCATTACTATTTTAACAATTTTTGAGATTTATGTTCAATTTGGAGGTGGCCCCCATATCATAGGAAAGTAACGACCTTTTGTTCGTACTCTTCTTACTCTGACACCGTTCTTTATTATTCTATTAGGTTTCGAACCGTCAACGTATATTTCATCAAATATTTCTGGCAACACTGGTCGCCACGTAGTACCGCTTGCCGTAGTTTTCCATGGAAGTTTTGAAAGTTCACCAGAATTTTTTCTGATTTTGTCGTGTGTGTTAAAAATAATATCTAAATTTTCATAAAATGAGGTGCGCTGTGTTCGGTTGTGATATGGATAACCAGGCAAGGAAATTTAATAGAAATATAACGTGTTTCCGCGTTTCTAAGGATAAAAACAAAAAATTAGAATGGATACGGTGGTATTTATTTTGTTAACATTTACCTTCTCGAGTATTTTCCACTAAAGGTGATGAGGGTATATGCCTTCGAAACATGTGTGGAAATTAAAATATTGTTCTAACTACTGAAGCAGACTATGAGTTTCTTTACCTCTTCATAATTTCACTCCACCGAGAGATGGACTATTTAAAAAAAATATTTTAATTTGTTTATAACTACTTAGGTCGTATTTTAGCTTTAATCTTTGTTGTATGTTCATGAAATTTACCTAAATACCATATTATTCTTTCATTTCACATATATTAAATGCGTAAAACCTTTTAATACCTTTAAAATATAGTTTAAAACGCTGACAGAAATATAAATCTCCATATGAGATTTAAAAATCACTCGCCTGGTGACGTCACAAGCCACGCCTCCATCGGGGTGGAATCTTACCTCTTAGTTCTTCTTACCATGGGATAAACATAAGATGAATGAAGACAGGCAAATAAATTACTCAATTACAATTTCCCAACGTTTCGTTTTATTATTAAGACTTCCTCAGGTGTCTAAATAGAGAGAAAAGACATATCGTCGTTGAAGTACTAACACCCAAATGAAAATTGATATTGCCTTACACATAATATGACCATTTGCAATGGAAGGCATTAGAAATCTTAAATATTCAGTGAAGTTATCTTTTGTGGTATAAAATATATTAGCGAAGTTGTAGAATTTGGCTTACACTACCCAGTGCCACCAAAAACGCAATTTCGAGCATTTGTGGCTTACGAGGTGTTAGTAGTACCATCACAAAGCTAGTTTGTCCTTCCTCTCTTTTTGGGCCCCCGAGGAAGTTTTAATAATGAAACGAAACGTTGAGAAATTATGATTGAGCATTTGTTTGCCTGCCCATATTCTCGCTATACAGGTTTGCGATTTAATAACGGATAAATTCAATAGAAATTAAATGGGGGCATTTTCGGAACAACGCTGGAACCCGTCGATTTTGTTTTTGGATTGCGCATATCTCGACATAAAATGTATTTATACAGGATGTCCCACAAATGTGTGACAGAAAAAGTATTTTTTCCTTAATTGGAAACCCCAGAGTTACAGAGTTATTCACGTTATTCGAGACGACATATTATAGCTAAGCTATTTGTTTTGGATGAAAACAAATATTCAGGGTGGATAGGGGCCTATTTGAGGTACATTTTAAAATTATTTTCATTATATACAGGTTGTCTCAAAAAAACACGAAACGTATCAAAGTTGCATTTTTTAAAATGGAATGCCCAGTATATTATTTCATTTTCGGTTCCTACGATCAAAATAAATATTACTTTCATTAAGGTTTACCGTACTTAAACCTTACGGTTTGTGAAATATTTCATATTTGGTCAAAGTGTAGTAACAATTTTAATGATTAAATTCTCAACATGTATTTTGTTTTTAAACCCCATTTTCTCAGTGGACTCTACTCACTGATTAAGTTTTGTGTATCAATTATGAAAAATTTAATATTAATCAAGTCGCCTATGACATTTTGACAGATCAGATCTTGATTCTAGAGAAACAGAGGGTTTACAGTAAATGTCAGTTATTTCTAAAAGTATTTCGCCGCAAATCGTCATTTAGTTATAATAGTGGTAGTTTCTGTTTTTTTTAATTTTATTAGTTACTTAAAATGAGAAGTTATCCAAAAGAAGAACGAATTGATTCTTGGAGATTGTCAGCAAAACTGCTTACTTGCTTCCCGAGTTTACGCCGAAAAATTTCAGGAACCATCCAAATAGAGAGGTTTTCGAAAGATTGTTGGCTCAATTTAAACAAACAAGTGTTCAGTATGAAAAACCCACTAAAAGGAAACTTGTGACAGGAAACAAAGACAATGAATTTGCTGTAATTGGTTCTGTAATCGAAAATCCTCATATCGGTCAAAACCTAATTGCGCAAAATATCAACATTAGCCAAGCAAGTGTCTCAAGGACTCAGAAACATTGTTTCCATCCCTATAAAATTCAGCGTCACCAAGAACTTTCTGCAAACGATTTTGATAAACGAGTGGAATTTTGTATGTGGGTGTTAGACAAAGTGGCAGATAATGAAAACTTTTAATGAAAAATTTTGTTATGTTTTGTAATGAATGGACATTTCATAATAATGGATCTGTGAATAGACATAATTTTCATTATTATTCTGATTCCAATCCACATCAATTAGAATAGTAAATAATCAACACAGATGGTCAGTGAATGTTTAGGGCGGAATAATTGGTCGATATTTAATCGGTCCTTACTTTTTCGAAAACAATTTAAATGGGGAATTGTTTTTAGATTTTTTGATAAAGTAATTGCCAATATTGTTGCAAGACATTCCCATCGCCATCAGAGAAATGATGTGGCTTCAAATGGATGGAGCACCAGCACATTTCTATATTAGGGTCCGTGAATTTTTAAATTTCCAATTTCAAAATCGATGGATTGGAAGAAATGGACCTCAGAATTGGCCCCCAAGATCACCCGACTTGACTTCACCTGATTTCTTTTTATGGAGATATGTAAAAGGAATCGTTTATAACGCAGCTCCAACAACACCAGATATAACGGAGCGTATTAGAGAAGCTTTCCGAAACATCAGCCCAGGAATGCTGTCAAATGTTGCTGAAGGTTTTAAAAAGAGGATACGATTGTGTTTAGAGTCGGATGGTCGCCATTTTGAACACTTGTTATAAATATAAACAATTGTTTGTTGTAGGTATGTCCAGCAATATTTTCTGTCGTTACCTTTACTACTAAGTAATGCATTTTCCCTCTGTTTCTCTATAATCTAGATCTGATCTGTCAAAATGTCATAGGCGACTTGATTAATATTAAATTGATTAGAATTAGCCTGCTTTGTGAATATTTGCATTTTTCATGAAAATGCGAGTAATTAGCTATGGGAGAGGTTAATACTTTTTGATAGACAATTAAATTCTACATCTGCTAGTGACATAAAATACAGGGTGTTATATTTAAATTAAGCAAGTTATTACCATTTCAAACTTGTAATTATTTAGTAGTACTTTTTGGACACAGTGTATAAGTTAGTGAATTTTTCATAACTGACAAACATAATTTAATCAGTGAGTAGAGTCCACTGAGAAATTGGGTTTTGAAAAACAAAATACATGTTGAGAATTTAATCATTAAAATTGTTACTACATTTTGGCAAAATATGAAATACTTCACAAACCGTAAGGTTTAAGTACGGTAAACCTTAATGAAAGTAATATTTATTTTGATCGTAGGAACCGAAAATGAAATAATATACTGGGCATTCCATTTAAAAAAATGCAACTCTGATACGTTTCGTGTTTTTGGGACAACCGGTACATTATGAAAATAATTTTAAAATATACCTCAAATAGGCCCCTATCCACCCTGAATATTTGTTTTTATCCAAAACAAATAGCTTAGCTATAATATGTCGTCTCGAATAACGTGAATATCCCTATCAAGTTTTTTCTAATAAATTGTTTTGTACCATGTAAATTGATGTTACTTTATTCTTAGCATTTTAGCACATTTGTTTATTTTTTGACCACCCTCTACGTTATATTTGTGATTTTATTTTCGGGGATTAGGAGTTTTTGCAAGCTTTTTAAGAAAAATTGATTTTTTTCATACACTTTGTGTTGTTGTTTGTTTGTTTGTTTGATGTTTTAAAGACGCGACTTATTGAGGAAAATTTATCAAAGTTTATTTCGACGGAATAAATAAATTCTGTGCCATGTCAATGATCTGTCCGATATTTAAATTAAAATAATTATAATTCTTATCCATAAAATTTCAACAACTGCTTATTTATTTAATTTACTTGTCGATCTCCGATTTTATATGAATAAAACCATTTGCTAAATGATTTTCATTGAATATTAAGTATTTGCTATCCAATTGCTTCGATTTTATTTATAAAAATACATGACAACATATGCGAATCTTGTACCAAGGATTCCATTTGAATATTGGTTTTATGGACAGCAATAAATATACGTTATCAACTGATAAACAAATAATTATCTATTAAAGGGATTAATCTCCTGAAACGTTGGTATACAACTACAACTGGTCAATTTCAAAATGAATTAGTTTTTTTTTTGCCTTTGTAGTAGCAGATATTTTATCTTAAATTTGCAATGAGTGAACCAAAACCAGATAAAATTCAACGATGCAGTAACTTAAACCTCGTGGAGTATAACAAATTTGAAAGTGATTTCAAATATTGGGTCAATGACTTTTTGACCTCCAAAGACAAGAGATGCCTTGTGATCGAAACGAAGGATCCAAAAGTGGGTGCAATACGTATATTGCCGTTGTTGGAGCAGTTTAAAGAAGATAAAAACTATACGCTTTTAACTTGGGAACAGTTAATATATATAGGAGTTCCCAAATTTACCTACTTGTTGGTATGCATACTCCCAAGATCATTTAAAAGTACTACCGAGGTAGCAACGAATGTGCTGAAAAAATTTTTTGATCACTCTGATAATGCCATTTCCAAGAAACTTATCTTTATAATGCCCCCAGAATGTTCGTTGAATAAACATTTTGAAAATCTTAATTCCGAAGTTATAATGAAAATTGAGACGGTCAACAATAAAGTATCATTCATTTATAGCGATGGAGCGAGAACTTTAATAGAAATGGCATCTGTAGGTGACTTATGGGGCGTGAATCAACTAATACATGACGCTGTCGACATAAATGCTACCAGGGAATCTGACAAATATACAGCGTTACACGTCGCCGCAATAAACGGCCATAAAGAAATCGTCTTGACATTATTAGATAAAGGAGCTGATATCTTGTTTGATAGCAATGAAATGACTCCTTTGCATCTTGCTGCTAGCAGTGGACATAAAGATGTAGTGATAACATTCTTAGACATACGTAAAGTCGATGCTAATATCAAGGGAGACTCGAAACTGACAGCTTTACACACAGCAGTGCTCAATGGCCATAGTGATTTGATTGAAATTTTAACAAATTATGGTGGAGATATCAATGCCAGAACTGATGAAGGTTTAACTGGACTTCACATGGCCGTGAACCGTCAGAACAAAGAAATGATAGATGCTTTGTTAAAAAAAGGAGCTTATATTTTACTTAATAATTCCGGAGATACCCCTTTACATGTGGCAGCAAAAGAAGGCTATAAAGATTGTGTGTTGGTACTTTTAGAAAATAAACCCAGTATAGTTGATACTAAGGGCCGTTGGAGACAAACTGCTCTACACCAAGCAGTTTACTATGACAAGCATGAGATAGTTAAAATTCTTCTGGAGAAAGGTGCAGATGTCAATTCTCAAACTGAATATGGTATAACTGCTCTTCACAATGCCGTTGAAAATCAAAACATGGAAATTATAGAAACTTTATTAAATAAGGGTGCTCTTAATTTGGGTAATAAAAGCAAAGATACTCCTTTCCACTTGGCTGCCAAAAATGGTTATAAAGACATCGTGTTACGGCTTTTACGAAACAAAGTTGATGTAAACGTTCCCGGTCTTTCAAATCAAACTGCTCTACACGCGGCAGTTTCATATAACCGGGATGAAGTTGTTACAACTCTACTGGATCATGGTGCCAATGTCAATGCATTAACTGGCGAACATTTAACGCCTCTTTATTTGGCTATTGAATCATCCTGCAACAAAAAAAAATTAAAAATTATTGAAACGCTTTTAAATAGTCCCAACATTAATGTTAATGCAAGGAATCGTTCAGGAAAGACTGCTTTACACCAAGCAGCAAGTGGCTATGATGATATCGTTAAGCTCCTTTTGGAACATGATGCTAATATTGATGCCGAGGACAATTATCGTGAAACCTCTCTTCACGTTGCAGTTCGCCACGCTGCTAAAAAAGAAAACATGTCAGTATTAAACGCTTTATTAGATAACGGAGCCAACGTAAATGTTAAAAATAGTAAGGATAATACTCCACTCCATTTTGCGATTAAATACTGCAAGGTCAACGTTTACGATGTTGTTAAATGCTTGGTAGACAAGGGAGCGAAAGGTGATATTAAAAATGGAGACGACGAAACTTCCTTGGACTTGGCTATGAAACTAGGATGCGATAAGAAAGTTATAGCACTGTTAAGCACATAAATGACCTTGTTTTTGTACATAGTTCAGCAAACATAGAATTATTGGTGTTCGCAATACTAACAAAGATATCGACCGAACTGGCCCCCTCCCGATTATTAATGAAATTTGGTATGCAAGGTAAACAACAATCAATATCATGTTTATTAACGCTTTCCGTATTCACATTGAGGAGAAGATATGGGCTCCCAAAGATCTCCAATGGAATCAAGATTTTTACACATAATGATTGAACCACCAGATATATTTAAATTTGATGTATTCCAGGTAAGACCCTTCAAATTACTATCCAAAGCAGTGTTGTGAATTACTCACAACTGGACCATTTTTTTAACAACTTTCGACAACGGTTTTTACATACCTTTAACTATTGACTAAAAATTTAATACTCCTCATTCATGTAGGTATTTGGTAGTGTTATGATCGCTCGAGCGAAAAACCGCTTGATTACTCGATTATTGAAATAACCGACATCGCTCGATTATTAAAAAAACCGCTCGAGTTATCAGGCGAAAACCGTCGCCCGTCACTTATTATCTTTCACTCGATACCCGCGCTTCGCTTGACGCCGACGGAAATGTACCGCTGTAGTGTGATCGAGTTAAAAAACTGCTCGTATATTCGAACAGTTTTTCGCTCGATAGGAAATACTCTAGTTATAAATTCAGGCGAAAAACCGAAAAATATCACTTGATAACCGACCTGATCCGATTGGCGACGTCCGAGTTTGACGTTGAGCAGATAATATGACATACGTCTTTCTTAAAGACACATAAACGAGAAGGTGCATATAAAAAAGTATGCCAAATCCCTTAGCAGAGTCATCGCGACATAGGTTTTGTAAATTTTGTTTTAACTGGCTAGCCAGCGGCGTAGTTTAGGTCTCCGATTGTAAATATTAAAAAATTAAAGGATATATTTTTAAAATTTTTATTTACTATAAAATCGAGAAAACTTCTCAAAAATAACATAATAATAGAAATTTTTAATGAAAAATTGCAAAACGAACAAAATGGTTAACAAAATATATGGAAAGGTTCGTTGGTAATCTTATAGTAAACATTTTTAAATCTAAACAGGAACTTTTTATTATTAAACTCGAGAAAAATAACATACATTATTGAAAATGTTAATGGAAAATAAGAAAACGAGCAAAATAGTTAACAAAACATAAGTATCGACAAATTTTTTTGTAACCAAAAGTAAACATTGTTAAATTTAAACAGAAACTTTTAGGTAACTATAAACATGATTTTAAAAAAATAATAACCAATTTTCTTATTTTGCCAGTCGCGTAACTAAGCCTAAATTTTTGAAGGGCACACAGTGGGCACATGATAATTTAAAGTGGAAGAATTTGACAAGCTATTTTAAATATCTACTTATTTTATGATCGTAGATTGAGAAAGATGTGAAGAAAAATAACTCTTGGTAATACTTTGTGTTCGGGTTAAAAAAGCACAATAATAAACCCGAACAATAAATACATATTTGGGTGATTTTTTGCAGTTTTTTTGTTTGGTATCGAGGCACGTGGAAAAAATTCATTATTCACAAATAAATAAATTTCTGGAATTTTTTTGGTGGCTACTACAATTTTTTTAGCTAAACCTGTGCCCACCCGTAGTTACGTGCCTGCTAAATACCCTACCTGATCACATGTAAACAGCTAGGCTGCCGGTGGAGCAGTCGGTGACGTCATCGCTTAGTGAATTGGAATTTCAAGCGATTCACTCGATTATTAAAATCGCTCGAGTATCAAGTACTCGATTATTAAAATCATCGGTTTCTCCCAACACTAGTATTTGGCATATCTCGGTAAGAGATATATATCTTTGTTTCTATCAAATGTAGAACCTCAACTCAGTGTAAATAAAATGACGTTTTCTCGAAAACGGTTAGGATGAGCGACATGAATGAAGAGTACTTAATTTTTAGTCAATAGTTAAAGGTATGTAAAAACCGTTGTCCAAAGTTTTCATCATACAGGGCGTTAAGAAAAGAGGCCATGAGTGTCACCAGTTGTGACTAATTCACAACAGTTTCTTTGATGGTAATTTGAAGGGTCTTACCTGGAATACATCATATTAAAAAAAAATTAAACATACCCGGTGGTTCAATAATTATGTGTAAAAATCTCCAATTCCATTGGAGCTCTTCGGGAGCCCATATCTCCGAAGAGGAGGCCTATACGAAAAAAGATTATATGAACTTGTAGTGCCCTTTTTACTTGTTTTTTTCATATCTGTAGATTTTCCATATTTTTTCGGACACTCTGTATATCTGACGAACTTGAGGTTATATCGAAAAGAATCATATATTCATGTAAAGTTTAATAAGATATAAATTCGGCGTCGCTCTGTGTGTAAGCTAAGAAATTAGTAATTTTGGCTACTATATTTAAGGAAACAGTATTTTGTGAATATGCTTTTAGTATATCCAAATGAATTTAGACATATTCTAAATCAAGTACACATAGTGGTCAAAAAAAATTGAATTTTTTAAATTTAATATACAGGGTGATTCACGACGAGCTTGCATTAGAACTTTATGGAGAACTACTGAACATATGTTTCTGAAACTTTGGGGATTTAGGTCTGTTATATGCCCTCTTTAACTAAAATATTGACATGTTTCTGTCATTTCCGGTTATACCATAAGTAGCTGTCAACTTTTGTTTTTAAATACAACATGGCAATTTTTATTATATTTTTCGATTAACCTTTAAATTCGCAAATTTTATGGAACATTGTCTAACTTTTCCAGTTTTTGAGATATCTGGATTTTTTGTAATTATTGGGCAAATGCATGGTGATGAAATAATCCCCTTAATTATTTTACCTTAGCTTTTCTTACCGACTAGCTAGAAGATCATCAAATCTCAAAAATATTTGAAACTTGGCAGAAAATATACAGGGTGATCACAATTCAAGCTTCAATGTGAAAGAATTCAACCATTAAAAACTTTCTTATTTTAAATCGAACACCCTGTATATTTTTATTTAATTTAATAACATATTAGTTGTTCTTTATAAATAGTGTTTATTGTTCTAAAGCGTTTCCTCAAAAAATATTTTTTTTCCGAATATACTATTTTTTTAAGTGTGCTATGAAAACAATTGTACATAGGTACTGTATACTCATGTCTATACGGAGAAAAATTGTTTGATTGCTTGAAAAAACAACTTTTTAAATCGTTTTTTATTGGATTTATAAATAAAATTCAGTTGACTAAATTAAGTAATCAGAACAAACCCATTTTTACCTGAGTTTAGACAAATCTTAAAACATTTCACAGGTTATAAGATTTAGGTATAGGGCATATTTAACAAAAAAGAAAGATGTTCGGAAGATACATGCATATGCCTAACAATATACAGGGTGTCCGCTAAGTAATGAGACATGGAAAACCCACAGACTCCTTACGGAAAAATATTAGGATTTAATTATACTTACCTATATCCGAAAGTTGATATTAACTGAGATACAGGGTGTTAAAGTTAAAACTTCATTTTTGATTTTCTCTAATAACTTTGACAGAAACCAGCGGTTTTTTACAAAATTTGGCAATTATGGTTTTCTTAGGATGGGGAACTGAAATTTTAATGTACAACGTAGGGGGCGCTACCTGCGGCATTTTTTGCACATTTATTACGTCATAACTTTTTTGTGCCTCCGTGTATTTAAGTTTTTAATGAAAATAATACTTTCTCATATTTATTACGTAAAAAAGTACACTAATTTCAGGTCGCCCAGAGTTACCGTTTCGGAGATAGACAGTGAGTCCAAGAAGAAATGTCTAAATTCATTTAAAATTCAGCGGTAAGTTTTTTCAAAAAACGCTCGTACCCGTCGATTTAGATTTTTAAATTGTTTTTTTTTTGTGGTAATTTCATGAATACAGGGTATCTCAAAAATAAGTTACGACCATCAACTTCATTTTTTCAAATGAAAACATATATTTTTTATTTCATTTTTGAATTTTGCATTGAATTCTAAGCATGTTTCATGTACCATGTCCTATACATAAACTCAAGAGTTATTGAAAAAATTAGGATTGAACATATCTATAAGTAAGACCTGTTATTAAAAAAACACAACAAAATCAAATTAAATGTTGAAAATGGTTGGAAACGTGCAAAGAGAGTTTATTGATCGTCTTGGATATTGTCAAGCCGTAAATGGCGCACATTTTCAACATTTAATTTGATTTTGTTGTGTTTTTTTTTTAATAAACAGGTCTTACTTATAGATATGTTCAATCCTAATTTTTTCAATAACTCTTGAGTTTATGTATAGGACATGGTACATGAAACATGCTTAGAATTCAATGCAAAATTCAAAAATGAAATAAAAAATATATGTTTTCATTTGAAAAAATGAAGTTGATGGTCGTAACTTATTTTTGAGATACCCTGTATACATGAAATTACCACAAAAAAAAAACAATTTAAAAATCAAAATCGACGGGTACGTGCGTTTTTTGAAAAAACTTACCGCTGAATTTTAAATGAATTTAGACATTTCTTCTGGGACTCACTGTATATGCATTTATATCGTTTAGTGCCTATTATTAATTTGCAAACAAATTTTTTTTTAAAGTAACCTATGGGAAAACAAATGAAATTTAGAGATGCAGTTGCTATGAAACCTCTATGTTGATATTTGCTTGTTGATTATTGTCAAATAGCTGTGTAAAAAAATGTTTCATTTTTGAGTTTATCCTAAATTAAGTAACAATGCCGAAACACAATAATCAACAAATAAATAACAACATAGAGGTTCCATAGCAACTGCATCTTTCTTCTTTCTTTCATTTGTTTTCTCATAGGTAACTTTAAAAAAAAATTTGTTTGCAAATTAATAATTAATAGGCACTAAACGATATAAATGCATATATATCTCCGAAACGGTAACTCTGGGCGACCTGAAATTAGTGTACTTTTTTACGTAATAATATGAGAAAAGTATTATTTTCATTAAAAACTTAAATACACGGAAGCACAAAAAAATTATGACTTAATAAATGTGCAAAAAATGCCGCAGGCAGTACATTAAAATTTCACCAAAAAATCAGTTCCTCATCCTAAAAAAATCATAATTGCCAAATTTTGTAAAAAACCGTTAGGTTATGTCAAAGTTATTAGAGAAAAACAAAAATGAAGTTTTAACTTTAACACCCTGTATCTCAGTTAATATCAACTTTCGGATATAGGTAAGTAAGCTCTTCACGGCTATAACTCTGGTAACTATACAGCCAGTTCTGGAGTCCCACAGGGTTCTGTACTGGGGCCGTTACTTTTTATTCTCTTTATAAATGATATTGGCTTAGAGCTAACTGTTGAGTTCTTGGTATATGCGGATGATATTAAAATATTCAAAGTGATTAGAAATATCAATGACTGTATTATTCTTCAAGACAACTTAGATCTAATTAATAATTGGTGCTTGAAAAATAATCTTCAGCTAAACATTGAGAAGTGCAACGTTGTATCATTCACAAACAAACTTTCTGTCATTAAACATGACTATGTGCTTAAAAATACAGTTATCTCCCGCTGCGACTCATTCTGCGACCTGGGAGTAGTTTTTGACTCAAAACTTTCTTTCATATAAATAAGGTAGTGGGTGAATCTCTGCGGGGTTATGGGTTTATTGTGCGCTGCACAAGAGATTTCAATAACAGTGATGTCTTGAAGACATTGTACAATTCATATGTACGGTCCAAGTTAGAATATGCTGCAGTAATCTGGGCCCCTGAGTACAGTGTTCATATTAATGCCATTGAAGGTGTTCAAAGAAAATTCTTAAAATATCTTAGCTTTAAGAGAGACGGAATATATCCCATCCAGGGTTTTCCTCAATCCAGGTTACTTGAGGAATTCAATTACGGATCTCTCAGTGATCGCCGTGATTACCATCTTTTGATTACTTTGTTTAAATTATTAAACAATCAGTTGGATTGTATGGACATTTTGACGAAGCTTAACTTCAACGTGCCGCGCTTAGGTTCACGGCAAAACATAACATTCTATTTACCATATCCAAGGACAAATATTTTGAAGTTTTCTCCTATTTTTCAAATGTGTGACAAATACAATAAACACAATGAATTGGATTTTTTTAATTGCTCGATAAACATAGTTAAAAAGCTGGTGCCTCACTAAACTGCTTTTCAATTATATCATACGGTTTGCATATTTTTTTTGTTTATTGTAAGACTAAATAAGTTTTCAAATTTGTAATGTAATGTAAATTTATCTTATCTTAAGTTCAATTAAGATTATGTGCCTATATCTTTTGCCCTGCCTTGTAGTTGGGAAATGTTCCTGTAAGGCAGGTAAAGTAAATAAATAAATAAATAAATAAATAAATAAAAGTATAATTAAATCCTAATATTTTTACCCATATCCATTACTTAGCGGACACCCTGTATAGGGTGTCATATTTAAAAAAATTAAAATAAAGCATATTTAAAATCGTTGACTTGGCGACGTTCTAACGAACGCTTTGTGTAAGAAACTTAAAAATAGTGGCATAGATCGATAATACAAACTTTCGGGTAAAGTACGTTTCACGAAATTTGGATACGACTTAATGATTTCCTGGGTCGGTCCCATTGTGTCGACAAGAGCTTGGCAATAAACAAGTGAAGTATGAAGGGACGGACTAAGGAAAACGAGTAATGATATGATTATATTAATGTAATCAAATGAAATAACATTTTTTTTAAATGTTACTAGTCATATTTATTTACATTTATAATGTCATTCTATAGATAGTTCTATTTCGCTATCGCTATCCTCATCAAAATTAATTATAATTGGATTAATTATACGATCTAGACTAATATACGAATTTTCTACAGTTATTACGTGACGGACTGAAGTTTTCCAACTACCTGGGGGAATATCATTAAAGCATAATAAGGTGGGAGCCGTAGCACTGTATGTCCAATTTCTTCTGCCAATGTGTCACAAACATATACTTTTTTTATACAAAATGGCTTTAAAACTTCTAAAAGATCACTTTTTTTATAACTTTCTTCAAAATATATATCATTCGCCGCCATGTTGTTCTGAATCTTCAATTTTGTATTAATTGAGCTTGGAGCTTTATGTAATTGGCGACTGTGATAGCTCGCATTGTCCATTACTATCACGCTATTCTGAGGAATGTTTGGTAAAAGACAATTCATGAACCATTCCTCAAAAAGTTCGGCCGTTGTATCTTCATGGTAGTCCACACAAGACTCTTTAATGTTTTTTGCAGAAAGCCACAAGGCATTTGGAACCCAACCGTTTTCTGACCCAGCATGTAAAATGCTTATTCTTTTTCCTTTATTTGACGGAGCTTTTGTTTTACACTTATCGGAAGAATCAGACCAGCCTTTGGATGGTGTTTCATGCGTGTCAAACCAAGTCTCGTCGAGGTAAATTATAGGACGGTCTTTAGAACAGGATTTCCTTACAGAAGTTATATACTCATGACGCCATTTTTGTAAACGGTGGGATTCCATGAGTACTTGCCTTTTGTGAATTTTGCCCATTTCCGACAAAACTCTCCAAAGGCTAGTGCGGCTACAACTTATCAAGTCCTTGTCGCGTTCGTCGAAACATTTGGTGAAACCGGCATCTTTACGCTGCTTTCTAGATTTAATGGGATTTGACGCGATTCTTTGCACTGTAGTCAGAGGTATCTTAGTCAAATCAGACGTTTCAGTCGCAGCAGCACTAGCATAAAGTCCTCTGTTGAGTAAAGAAGTATATACTCTTTTTACAATTTCCCTAGCATCGAGAGATAAATGCATTTTCTTCACTGCAACACTAGAAGAAGCACCATCAATGTTTTTCCATGGACGCCACATACTGTTTTTTATACGTTTGGTAAAATAATATCGGTAATACAACTAAACTCTTCCAGCAAGAAATAAAAACACATTTTACCACAAAAAGATATTTAAATATAAATTAAGCAACCTAACCTACCTGATGTGCCTATATTTAATTATAATTATTACAATCCGGTCCTTTCCACATAATAATAACAAAACGGTCATAAATAATGGGATCGCCCCAGGTACTTTTACTGCAGTCATTAAGTTGTATCCATTTTTCGCGAAACAAACTTTTAACTAAATATTAACCTGCCTTACTGCTAAAATAGTTTAGTTCACATCCATTAAACAACGTGACAAAATGTTTCTAATTTCAATGCTATCTTAGTATAAGTGGGTGAGAATGGTACAAGGTATGTCCATTCTGTCATTAATATATTTTCTTGTTTTCATTCTAAACATGACTAACTAAGGAATTTTCCTTTCAACACCATCAAAAAATGTTGCTGCTTTCTAATTTTGTTTATACGCCTTTTTTATTTATGTTTCAAATAGTTCTGACGAAGGTTTAAATAAAACGAACCGAAACGTTGACGAAAAATTGGATTTTCATTTCAAAAGTGTCCGAGACCCAGGAACAAACTACCTATAATTTCATTTTAGTTTATTACTTCTTGACTAATTTGACAAAATGTAACTGCTAGCATTGTAAGCACTGGCGGCGATAAGGAGGCAGCAGGCCCAGCCATGCAACTTCGAAAAAAAGGCTCCCACCGCTAAATTGCTTTCCCAATAAAAACGAATTTGGCAAAACCCGGTTGATGGGCCCCGAATTCTTACCGCCGCGCCTCCTGTAAATTTAAAATACACAATCTCTAAAATATGTGCTTTATTTATATAAAAAAGATAAAAAAATAAAGAAATCTACATTTTTAAAGTTTTTGAGACAAATCGATTTTTTACAAGCTACATTTCTATGAAAAGTGTTGTGTTAATTAGTTTTTACGAACGGTGTTCTTTACGATTACGATATGTCAGGGATGGCAGGCGTAATGCCATTACCGACTTGACACGCGCGTGTCAGTCGATCTTGGGTGGGCCCACCATCCTTTCCTCGCTAACTGGAAACTGTCAGCAGTCCACCAGAGGGCATGAAGAAATGAAGGCAAGAATTTTGTCTAAGAGTAAATGACTGATTTTTATTTGAAGTATAGTTGTTTGAACGTAGGACGAGGCTTAACTTTTGTTCAAGCTGTACTTATTGTTGTATTGGCTCAGGCATGTCCAATGAATACAATAACAATGCAAGTTATTATATTGAACACGGAGGGCTTTTACTTATTTAATTTTAATTGTTTTTGTCAATGAGGGTAATTAAGGGTTGGTCCTTTCCTAAGTCGAGTAACGCGACGCGAAGTACTCGTAAGTTAATTATTTACATTTTATGTACAATGAGAATTAACCTAGACTAATACTCAGTTTTTCAATCCAACCTATCATTCATCTATCACGTACTCAGTTTTAAATTTTGGTATTTACACTTTTTTCAATATAAAACTACCCTAAGCTAATATTTTCTTCTCAACTTAAGAGAGCTTAAACTAACCTAATAATTTCCAAAAAATTATAACCCCCGGTAGAGGCTTATAATACTAACTTAAGATATTTCATGTTGAACTTATAATTACCATTACTTTCTTTTCTGGTCTCAGAATACTTTTTATGTCACAATTAGGTAAATTTTAGTTACGAAAATTATTCTAGCTTTGGACACAAAGTCTGTTTTGAATAAATCTTCGCACCAAAATACAAGGGTCTTTTATGGTCTTATTTATACTCGCGCCAGGAACGAGTATTCGGAGATCAATTTTAGTTATTATTTAGACTCGCACTAAAATACACGAGTGTTCGAAGATATTCCAGTGTTGTTTATACTCGCCGGAAACACGAGTGTTTGAAGATATTCACTGAGGGAAAGATCCGCGGTTTGACTTTTCTCGGAATTTTCGGTGATAAACACTCTAAAAACTGTAGCCAAAAATACGGACCCCCCTTCTTACGTAAAAATTAATAAAAAAAACTAAATCGCGTTTGAGTACGACTCTGGGAATCCCAATCGACGGCATACCGCGTACTTGAAGAACCCAAAACCGACTAACTTCTAAAACAATTTTTTATTTCATCCTTCCCAACGCTACATTGCGTCATTTTTAAGCCATCTAATCTCTTGCCGGCGACGCCCGTAAAGCCATTCTCATGATTTTTGCTGATGAAGCATATTGGAAGATTACGTCAACCTTCCATCCAATTTCCTTATTAAATTATTTAGAATAATTTGACGGAAAATAAAATTCATTAATTTTCTGAAATTGGAGAAAGCCAGTTTTACAGCAACAGACACATAATATTTCATTTGAAAATGTTGAAAACAATTAGTTTGAATTGTGTCATTTTTGAAATCTTATTATTAACGCCCTGTATAAAATAGATAAACGTTATTAGATTCATAGTATCTTTATACCTTGTGTCATAAATTTCACCCAATACGGAGCTTAAAAAATAGTTTCGGATGGTTTGTTTGATTTTCTTTTCATAATTGCAAAACCTTTCTTTTTCATTTTTTAATTTATTGCTACTAAACTACAGAACCAAATTAAGTAAAGTTTTAGCAAATATAAGGACTCTAATACGAACCTAAATATACAATAAAACACTGGGTGTCCCATTTAAAAAAATATAACTTTGTGTTATCACACTTTTTGGGCCACCCTCTATAATGCAAAATATTTGTTTTAAATGCCGCTGTTAATCCCATACCTCGAGCTGTCTTAGTGTTTTTGATAAGTTCTTCGATAATGATTTAATCGTCCATCCCCGCTCCGTTGGCGGACACTGTATAATCGTAAAACTAACCTACAACGGGAAATTGAAAATAACTCAGCCAGCCAGCATCAAAATGCTACAAAAAAAATGTAAAGAGCAAAATTGAAGAACTTGACAGAGCGCGTAAGCTCGAACAAACCAGATCCCGATATATTAATGAGTTCGCGAATTATGCGATTTTCAACTGCAAAACCAATAAAATTTAATTAATTATATCTCGAGAAGGGGCGGAGTTGGGGCATCATTTTTTCGAGAATTAACGGGTGATACCGAGTACTTTGATGGGCCGGATGCTGGGATTGGTGGGGCAATTAGGAGGGGAGTAAGGGGGATTGGAAATTTTTTACATAAATGCTAATAAGTAGTTTATTAATCGAGCTACGGGGGTCAGGCCGGATTCAATTTGTTCATTTTTTTCTCAGCTACGAGGTGGGATTGGCGAAAAATTGTTATTTTCCCAAATGCGCGCTTGGCGCGGCATACAAGAAATGGCCATCTCCGAAAATACTTTAGATATTATGTTTAATTTTGGTAGATGTTAATAGGATATAGAACCTCAAATTTTAGTTAGAAAAGTTATTTAATTATTCCACCAGTGGCGTCGCTGCAAACATGTCCTTTGATATTCTTTACAAAAAGATGGTACGCCACTGATATTTTTCCATATTTTTCTGATTGACCTGTTCAATTCTCCATGAAACCACTAAATTCATATTGAAACTCATTATTTTTAACATTGATAAAATAATTAATGATAATTGGTCAATTCGATGCGATGACGGGCGGAAATATGCCTTTTAACTTTTATTTTCGCAAATGAAATGAAAAAAAAATTATCATTACTTAATTATTTTATCAATGTTAAAAATAATGAGTTTCAATATGACTTTAGTGGTTTTAATCAAGAACGGTGCGTCTGACGAGAAAAACTCAAGAGACCGTTTTCAGGGAGAATTGAACAGGCCAATCAGAAACAATATCCACATGGAAAAATATCAGTGGCGTACCATCTTTTTTGTAAAAAATATCAAATGACATGTTTGCAGCGACGCCACTGGTGGAACAATTGAATAACTAAAATTTGAGGTTCTATATCCTATTAACATATACCAAAATTAAACATAATATCTAAAGTATTTTCGGAGATGGCCATTTCTTGTATGCCGCGCCCAGAGCGCATTTGGGATAATAAAAATTTTTCGCCAATTCCACCTCGTAGCTGATAAAAAAAACGAACAAATTGAATCCGGCCTGATCCCCGTAGCTCGATTAATAAACTACTTATTAGCATTTATGTAAAAAATTTCCAATCCCCCTTACTCCCCTCCTAATTGCCCCACCAACCCCAGCCTCCGGCCCATCAAAGTACTCGGTATCGCCCGTTAATTCGCGAAAAAATGATGCCCCACCTCCACCCCTTCTCGAGATATAATTAATTAAATTTTATTGTTTTTGCAGTTGAAAATCGCGTTAATTCGCGAACTCATTGAGATATCGGGATCGGGTTTGTTCGAGCTTACGCGCTCTGTCAAGCTCTTCAATTTTGCATTTCACATTTTTTTTGTAGCATTAAAACCGGCTGAGTTATTTTCAATTTCCCATTGTAGGTTAGATTTACGAAGCGTGTAATCGGATTCCGTGCTGTATGTTTTAAATGCGCGACTTATTGAGGAAAATTTGTCAAAGTTTATCTTTATTTCGACGGACAAGATGGCCCATAAATTCAATACCTTGTCAATGATCTGTCCCATATTTAAATTAAAATAGTTATAATTCTTATCAATAAAATTTCAACCATTGCTTATTTATTTAATTTACTTGTCGAACTCCGATTTTATGTTAATAAAGCCGTTTGCTAAATTATTTTCATTGCATATTAAGTATTTGCTATCCAATTGCTTCGATTTTATTTATAAAAATACATGACAATATTGAAACTGATCGACCCCTGGTGTGTTATTCACCTGATGGAATCCATCGCTCTGGCTGTAATCGTCTAATTTTTGTGATACGACCCTGTATACGTTGTGTTTACTTTGCCGGTTCTTTTAAAGTTTGGGACAACGGTAAACGGTAAGGTTGTCAGCAATTCTCACTATCTATTATGTCTGCGACAATAATAGTAGATATCCGATATTTCTATCTCGGTTCTTACATGAACCTTGTTTACATTGATCCCCTGATAATCTGCAATTTATTTTGTTACATATGACCCCATTTTCGTGTACGTATTTTTATTTAATTTACTTGTCGTTTTGTTTATGTACTATCCCTCAGTTTACGTACACGTTTGGTATAATGCTACTACACTACTACGTAGTATAGTGAAAAGACAACTGTACAGTAGTGGTGTCCTACTGTTGAACATTTTAACATATAAATCATAAAAGTGTAATAAAAATTAGGAGCCTGCTCGCTTTACGCATGTGTCACTTTCCGTCTCAAGCGAGCATTGTTTTTCATGTACTGGAAGTCGAAAGACACTGTCCGGTAGTGGTGTCCTACCGTCGAATATTCATTCCTAAGAAAAACCCATCACGCCTTTTTATTTACACCTGTTATAAATTAACGTTCTACTGGCAACATCATACCAAATGATTTTAACCCTTTTTTATAACAGTGATAACCTGCGGTTACCCTGTTATACATCATAGATAACCCTTTTTAGAACCCTCTCCCATTTCTTTACCGAGGATTGCAGATATTATTCGAGGAAGGCTTTATTACTGCGTAATAAACACCTACCATTGTTTTCAAGAATCCACTCTAAAACTCACCCTGGATAGACAAACATCTGTTGCTGAAAATGACCTACTAAATAACGACCCTTTAAACGAAAGCAAAAGTGTATCGATTTACACCAACAAGTGGTACTGTTACTTGCCGTACCTTTTAAACAATAAAATAATATATTTTAGTCTTGCAGACATTTTAGATGATACAGAACCGTTAATCCCAAATTAACCCTTGTAGTTTTTACTAGAAACCTGCCATTTTTGCCCTGCAGATAATTTATTTGGCAGATGGAGATTATTTGTATTAATAAATCAAAACAGAAGATAAGAAGAAGAGATCGGCCATTTTGTGTATAAATTAATTTGATTTTTTGACACTGAATTTACCTCCGTTGTTAAAGATCCCTAGCGCATCTACTTTGGCAAGCCGACGTGAGCAACTAGAAAACTCTAACAAGTAGAAGGAAATTATTTATATGTGTCTATAGAAAAAAGAGTGATATACTGAGAGTAGCATACCATGTCGAATTTACTTCCGTTGTCAAAAATTCCTAGCGCATGGACATCGACAAAGCCGACATGAGCCACCAGAGAACTCTAACAAGTAGAAGGAAATTTCTTAATACTTGTCTAAAGAAAAATAGTGATATACTAAGAGTAGCATACCATACTGAATTTAATTCCGTTGTCAAAGATTCCTAGCGCATGGACATCGACAAAGCCGACATGAGCCACCAGAAAACTCTAACAAGTAGAAGGAAATTTCTTAATACTTGTCTAAAGAAAAAGAGTGATATACTAAGAGTAGCATACCATACTGAATTTAATTCCGTTGTCAAAGATTCCTAGCGCATGGACATCGACAAAGCCGACATGAGCCACCAGAGAACTCTAACAAGTAGAAGGAAATTTCTTAATACTTATCTAACGAAAAAGAGTGATATACTAAGAGTAGCATACCATACTGAATTTAATTCCGTTGTCAAAGATTCCTATCGCATCAACATCGACAAAGCCGACGTGAGCCACCAGAAAACTCTAACAAGTAGAAGGAAATTTCTTAATACTTGTCTAAAGAAAAAGAGTGATATACTAAGAGTAGCATACCATACTGAATTTAATTACGTTGTCAAAGATTCCTAGCGCATCAACATCGACAAAGCCGACGTGAGCCACCAGAAAACTCTAACAAGTAGAAGTAAATTTCTTAATAAGTAGAATGATGTACTGAACACTAAATGGCCGTGGAATACTAATTACCGCGTAACTACTAATTTGTGAATTGGAAAAATTTTAATGTTGAAATTAAAGAGATTAATGATGCACTGAAAGAGCACTGGCAGCGAAATGACTTGATTTGAGAACGGGAATTTTTTACTCTGAATCGGGCAGCGTAACGTCTTGTATTTGCGACAGTCAAAAATTGAAATCCTCTCTCGCTTATATAGGCGCACCCCTGCCTTTGCTCTGTTGCGTCACTTTATGCACCCCTATGTTATTTTTAGCCTAAGGAATGTGACCACTTGAGACCCTTGGTTGGTAAATCGCTAAAATGTTAGACTTTTTGCTATTTTAAGCTCTTTTAAAATACATGTATTTTATGCATGTATTACTGGACCTAAATATATTGGCTATTTTATTTTCTACATCGACTTTTTTTTAGCGAAAAATAGACCCGGGTCCGGGCCGTTTCACTATGTGCGAATTGTACGTACCTTTTACCAAGGATTCCATTTGAATATTGGTTTTATGGGCAGCAATAAATATACGTTATCAACTGATACACAAATAATTATCTATTAAAGGGATTAACCTCCTAAAAAGTTGGTATACAACTACAACTGGTCAATTGCAAAATGAATTAGTTTTTTTTTGCCTTTATAGTAGCAGATATTTGATATTAAATTTACAATGAGTGCACCAGAACCAGATCAAATTCAACAGCAGAGTAACTTATACCTCGCGGAGTTGAACAAATTTGAAAATGTTTTCAAAAAGTGGGTCAATAATTTTCTGATCTCTGAAGAGAAAAGGTGCCTTGTTATCGAAACGACGGATCCAAAAGTGGGTGCGATACGTATATTGCCGTTGCTAAAACAGTTTAAAGAAGATACAAATTCAAAAATCGAGACAAAATATTTAGGACCCGAGAACCAAACGATTGTGACTTGGGAACAGTTAATAAATGCCGGGGTTCCCAAATTTACTTACTGGCTGATATGTGTACTTCCGCAAGTATTTTCAATTAAGAAGACAGAATCGGATTTGCTAAAAAAAATTCTCGATCACTCCGATAATGCCATTTCCAAAAAGCTCATCTTGATAATGCCTCCGAAACGTTCTTTGGACAAACATTTTCAAAAATGTAATTCGCAAGTTTTCCTGAAAATTGACGAGATCAACAATAAAGTGTCTTCATTAATTTATAGCGATGGAACGAAAACTTTAATAGAATTGGCGTCTCGAGGTGACTTGCACGGTGTTAATGAACTAATAATTGACTGTGTCGATGTAAACGGCACCAGTGAAGTTGACAAATATACAGCGTTACACGTCGCCGCCAAAAACGGCCATAAGGAAGTCGTCTGCTTATTATTAGAAAATGAAGCTCGCATTCTGCGCGATAGCCAAGGATGGACCCCTTTGCATCTGGCTGCTAGCAATGGAAATAAAGATGTAGTAACAGCATTTTTACTAAGCAAGAAGGTTGATGCTAACATAAAAGGAGACTCGGGACAGACTCCTTTACACACAGCAGTGTTGAGCGGACATAGTGATTTGATTGAAATTTTAATAATGAATGGTGGCAATATCGATGCCCGAACTGATGAAGGTTTAACTGCACTGCACATGGCCATGGGCAAAAGAAATACGGAAATGATAGAAGCTTTGTTCAATAATGGAACTGACATTTTGTGTAATCAAGACGGAGATACCCCTTTACATTTAGCAGCCCACAGTGGCTATATAGACGATATGATGGTGCTTTTAAAAAAGGGAGTCAGAGTAAATACTAAGGGTCGTTTTGGAGAAACTGCTCTACACCAAGCAGTTCATAATGACCAGTATGAAATAGTTAAAACTCTTCTGCAGCACAGTGCAAATGTCAATGCCCAAACAGATTATGGTTTAACTGCTCTTCACAATGCCGTTGAAAATAAGAACATACTGATTATAGAAACGTTATTAAATCAAGGCGCTCTTAATTTGGGTGATAAATGCATAGATTCTCCATTACACACCGCTGCCAAGAAAGGCTATAAAGACATCGTTTTAGTGCTTTTAAAGAAAGTTGATGTAGACTCTCCGGGACTTTTAAAACAAACTGCTCTACACACGGCAGTTACATACAACCAGAACGAAGTTGTTAAAACTCTACTGGAGCACGGTGCCAATGTCAATGCCCCAGCTGACGAAAATATGACTCCTCTTTATAGAGCTATTGACCCCTTCAAGATAAAAAGGGAGATTATTACAACGCTTTTAAGTAGTCCCACAATTGATGTTAATGCAAAGAATCGTTCAGGAAAGACTGCTTTACATCGAGCAGCAGGCATAGGCTCTGATGATATAGTTAAGATCCTTTTGGAACATGGTGCCAATTTTGATGCCGAGGACGATTATCGTGAAACCGCTCTTCACTTGGCAATTCGCTACACGGCTGGGAATGAAAACATCTCGGTAGTGAATAATTTATTAGATAAAGGAGCAAACGTAAATGCAAAAAATAATAAGGGTAATACTTCACTCCATTGTGCGATTAAATACTCCAAGTTTGACCTTTATGAGATTGTTAAAGGCTTGGTAGACAAAGGAGCAGAAGGTAATACCAAAAATAAGCATGGCAAAACTTCCTTCGATTTGGCTATGGAATTGGGCTGTGATACGAAAATTATCGCACTGTTATTCAAAACACAGAAAAAACATTAAAAGTGAATTTAAAAGACAGTAAGAGGTCTATAACGCAACAATAATATTGACTGTACAGGGTGTCCCATTTTCGACACTTTTATAGTGTATCTCCGTAACTGTTAGTGCTATCAAAAAAGTAATGTAGGTGACATGTACTCTTTTGGGTCAAACATAAAATGATAAAATCAAAATTTGAAAATTTTCGCTCGCTTAAGAGATATGGGGGAAAATCAAAAAATTGACAATTTCAAAATTACCCTATATTTTCTTAGTTCAAAGAGATACAGAAAAATGTTTTATACAAAAGTTTCTTTATAATGATTTTTGAATAATCTGCCATATTTAGAATAAGTATACGCAGTCAGGTGAAAAAGTTATCAGACCTAACCCCATTTTTTTAAATGGAGCACCCTGTATATTTTAATCTAAGAAGATTGCATTTTAAATTATATTTTCAAATATATTACACACCATGGATGACAATAGTTTCCTAGGCGATTTATTTAAACTATATTACTTTAAACGACAGTAGGCCATGAAACAAAAGCTTATATCCTAGAAACAACTATGTTGACATTCTAGTTGTTATTAACATTTAACGTCAATTTCATTTTTACATATTCATTTGTGAAAATGACTTATCGACATTTTGAAAAATTTGATATGATATCTATCATCCATGGTGTGTTTAAAAATTTGAAAAAGAGTTTAAAATGCTTTTTAGATTAAAATATACAGGGGGTTCCATTTAAAAAAATGAGGTTAGGTCCGATAACTTTTTTAGCTGACCCTGTATACTAATTCTAAAAACGGCAGATTATTCAACAATCATTATAAATAAACTTCTGTGTAAAACATTTTTCTGTATCTCTTTTAAGTAAGAAAAAAATATAGGGTAATTTTGAAATTGTCAATTCTTAAAATAACGGAGATACCCTATAAAAGTGCCGAAAATGGGACACCCTGTACGTGGTGACTCATAAAAGTGGGACCGAAATAATAATACTTTTTTAAGTAGGATACTATATATTTTATAGCATTTTGAATTATAGCAATCGATCTATGTAAAGCTGATATAATGTTTTCTATATGCCTGGGCTGGGCAGTACCTAGCTACCAAGTAGTTAAGCTTAGTTACTGTTTGGTAGCTAGAAGCTTCATTCAAGCTACTTTTTTCTTTAAATGGCTTGTAACTGTACCTTCTTTTCAGTGTATTCATGAAGTTACTTTAAACTAACACGGATTGTCAGGGCTAAGTAGGCTGCAATGTTTAGTTAAGTTAGTTTTTAATTATTTGTTATTTGGAAAACACCTTCAATTGGTTTAATATCTTGTTTATTTAAGGTATAGCTTACATTATTTTTTCTTGCTGTTTCGTGTGAGTACTTTAAAATAAAATGATTGTCGATAATCAATTCGTTTATTATTTAAAATAATGTCGTTACTGTAAGACCTGTTCTTTCACATTTTTAAATACATTTTTGATAGAATTACTCACCGAATGTGATATCTAAGGATACCTAGTTAAAATAGTCGTTTTAAAATTTCCTATACACAAATAATAGATCCTTCAAATCAGATCGACAGTTCCAAATAATGCTTGTGTCTTTCTATGGTAAATAATAGTGTTGGGAAAAACCGATGAATTTAATAATGGAGTACTCGATACTCGAGCGATTTTAATAATCCAGTGAATCGCTCGAGCAATTAATCACTTGAAATTTTTCTGACTAAGAAGATGTGTTGATAAAACACCAGGTGCTGTTTTTGTAAGTTTTAGAAGTTTAGTCTAGATATTTTATTAAGAAAGAATTCTGATTTTTCTAAAAATTATATCCATTAATTTTTTTTAAATTTACAATCGCCACTGGCTAGCCAGTCGAAACAAAACCCGTGGCGCGATGAATCCACTAAGGGATTTGGCATACTTTTTTTTATGCAGCTTCTCGTTTATATACAGGGTGTCCCATTTTCGACACTTTTATAGGGTATCTTCGTTATTGTTAGTACTATCAAAAAATAATGTAGGTGTCATGTGTTCTTTTTGGGACAAACTTAAAATGGTAAAATCAAAATTCGAAAATTTTCGTTCGCTTAAGAGATACGGGGGAAAATCAACAAATTGACGATTTCAAAATTACCCTATATTTTCTTAGTTAAAAGAGATACAGAAAAATGTTTTATAGAGAAGTTTCTTTATGTTGATTGTTGAATACTCTGCCGTTTTCAGGATTAGTATACAGGGTCAGGTAAAAAGTTATCGGACCTTACCTCATTTCTTTGAATGGAACACCCTATATATTTGAATCTAAAAAGATAGCGTTTTAAACTCTCTTTTCAAATTTATAACACACCATGGATGATACATATTATATCAAATTTTTCAAATTGTTGATAAGTCATTTTCACAAATGAATATGTAAAAATGAAATTGACATTAAATGTTAATAACAACTAGAATGTCAACATAGTTGTCCCTAGGATATTAGCTTTTGTTTCATGACCTACTGTGGTTTAAAGTAATAAAGTTTAAATCAATCGCCTAGGAAACCAATATTATCCATGGTGTGTTATATATTTGAAAATAGAATTTAAAATGCAACCTTCTTAGATTAAAATATACAGGGTGCTCCATTAAAAAAAATTGGGTTAGGTTCGATAACTTTTTTACCTAACCGCGTATACTTATTCTAAATACGGCAGATTATTCAAAAATCATTATAAAGAAACTTTTCTATAAAACATTTTACTGTATCTCTTTTAACTAAGAAAATATAGGGTAATTTTGAAATTGTCTATTTTTTTGATTTTCTCCGGTATCTCTTAAGCGAGCGATATTTTTCAAATTTTGATTTTATCATTTTAAGTTTGACCCAAAAAGAGGACATGACACCTACATTACTATTTTGATAGCACTAACAGTTACGGAAATACCCTATAAAAGTGTCGAAAATGGGACACCCTGTATCTATAACAAAGACGTATGTCGTGTCAGTCTTCTGAGCGAAGAACGAGTATCACGTGAAAGGCGGCGATTTTCGATTTTTCGCTTGAATTTATAACTAGAGTAATATTTTCTATCCGGCGAAATAATGCTCGAATATACGAGTAGTTTTTCACTCGAGCGATCACACTACCAGGCAGCACTTTTCGACCACCACGTTTGTTTTGCTGTATTTACAATGTGAGATCATTTCGTTTAACTTGCACATTTTTTATAATAAATTACATTCACTGTATGTGTTCCAGGGAAGGAATTTTAAAAGAGATCCCTCCCACCGTGGCAGAGAAACGAGACATCATGATTTTACGTAACGAGTTGGCCTATTTCATGACGAGGAAACCGACCGTGGTGAAAAATTCAGAGGAGATATATCTAGAAGCAGGGGAAGTACCCGAGACCTCAGATAACCAATCGTGCAACAGATGTCCTTATAATGCGATCTGTATGGCTTATTCTAAGTAAGTATTTTCTAACCGACTCTTAAGAAAAAAAAACGATTTTAGTTCGTACAGAGTGTAGGATGTACAGGGGATCTCATTTTCGATACTTTTATAGGGTATCTCCGTAATTGTTAGTGCTATCAAAAAAGTAATGTAGGTGTCATGTGTTATTTTTGGGTCAAACTTAAAATGATAAAATCGAAATTCGAAATTTTTCGCTCGCTTAAGAGATACGGGGGAAAATCAAGAATTGACAATTTCATAATTACCCTATGTTGTCTTAGTTAAAAGAGACACAGAAAAATGTTTTATACAATAGTTTCTTTTTGTCTTCAGAATAAGTATACGGGGTCAGGTAAAAAAGTTATCGGACCTGACCTCATTTTTTTAAAATGGAACACCCTGTATATTTTAATCTGAAACGATAGCATTTTAGATTATCTTTTCAAATATATAACACGCCATGGATAATACTGGTTTCCTAGGCGATTTATTTAAACTTTATTACTTTAAACCACAGTAGGCCATGATACAAAAGCTAATATACTAGAAACAACTATGTTGACATTCTAGTTGTTAGTCAATTTCATTTTTACATACCTATTCATTTGTGAAAATGACCCAACAACATTTTGAAAAATTTGATATGATATCAGTTTATATTGAAAGAAGAAATTGCGCAAAATTTATGTTTTGTTCGCTATCCGGAAAGACGGCAACCATTCAAGGACATATCCTGAACATTTGCTATGATTCCCGTTATTTTTTACTTGAATCTGATTCTGTTATTTCGTTTCAAAGTAATAAAGTTTAAATAAATCGCCTAGGAAACCAATACCATCCATGGTGTTTGATATATTTGAAACGAGAATTTAAAATACTATCTTTGTAGGTTAAAATATACAGGGTGTTCCATTTAAAAAAATTAAATTAGGTCCGATAACTTTTTTACCTGGCCCCGTATACTTATTCTGAAACGGCAGATTATTCAACAATCATTATAAAGAAACTTTTGTATAAAACATTTTTCTGTATCTGTTCTAACTAAGAAAATATAGGGTAATTTTGAAATTTGACCCATAAAGAACACATGACACCTACATTACTTTTTTGATAGCACTAACAATTACCCTATAAAAGTGTCGATAATGGGACACCCTGTACAGGGTTACCCATTTTTTACACTTTTGCTGGGTATCTCGGTAATTATTGAACTATAGCGCTTGAAAAGAAATGGAGCTGTGCTCAGTGTATAAAATTCGCTACTGATATAAGCTAGGGATACAGGGTGGTCAACGTTAGGAGATGTATTTTCGGCTTCTGCTGTCAAATATTTATTTATAAGATATTCCCACAGGTCCAATAATACATTCATAAAACTCTTGGAAAGTGAAGCTGTGATTGTGTGAAATGTTATTGAAAATCAGTAATGGGTGGAAGAGAGAACTACATGTTTGATGGCTGAAAGGCAACAATGTTGAAGTCTGGTTATGTCAGATGGTTAAATATTAAAACATAACCATACTTACCGATGAAAAGATAATTCCTTATTTAACTTTTTTTACAAACTACACATGAATGCACCGTGATTGTTTATAATAAAGACGATTTGTCACCAATAATCACAAAAAGACACAAACAATTTTTACGAGATTTTTAGTCATTCATAGTTTCCTATCGCATAGTAAAATAAAAATAGATGTTGTCAGAGTGCAGTCGGGTTAGTTTAAGATTCGTTTGATACTTTTAAGTATATGTACTAATATTTTTTTAAAGAATCTCTCATCGCCTTTTCACAGTTTATAGTAAAATTATTGAGAAATAAATTTATTTTAAGAGCAATTGCGGATGAACCTTAAACCAGTTGTAATTATCCAATTAACAAATTTTTAATTGCGATTTTGCAAGATACCTTTGCGATAAATATGTCAATCTGGCTATGCTGCAATAATGACCGAAAGAGGTGGGAAAGACTGTTTGCATTCGTCGCGTATGCTAGAAATGTACATTTTTCTATCTGGAGTTTTACAAGATCTTTGCTTATTCCAGACACGCGAACGAAGATATGTCATCGAAGACCGTCCTGAGTAAAGTTCACAGCCAACTAAGTAGTTTTTTGACGTCGGCTCACATCAACTATTTTATACACTGGAGCTTCCTCTTGGACATCGAGATGTCGGTGCGAAAAGGACAGAAGGATCTGAGAGACATCTATACGCTGTCGCCGATCGAAAGGTAGGAGAGCGAAATAGAATTAAGAGGATGCCGGAGTCAGTCATGGTATAAATAACTAAGAGGTATGATTCCACGCCGATGGAGGCGTGGCTTGTGACGTCACCGGGCGAGTGATTCTTAAATTTATTATCTAGATTTATATTGCTCTCGGCGTTTTTAACTCTCTTTTAAAGGTATTAAAAGGTTTTACGCATTTAATAGTACATGAAATGGTATTTACGTATATTTATTTCATGAAGATACAACAAAGATTAAAGCTAAAATACGACTTAAGTAGTTATGAACAAATTAAACTATTTTTTTTTAAATAGTCCATCTCTGGGTGGAGTGAATTTATGAAGAGGTAAATAAACTCATAGTCTGCTTCAGTAGTTAAATAAACAATATCTTAATTTCCATACATGTTTCGAAGGCATATACCCTCATCAGCTTCACTGGTAAATACTTAAGAAGTAAATGTTAACAAAATAAATAAAACCGTATCCATTCTAATTCTTTTTTTTATCCTTAGGAAATATCCTTATATTTCTGTCAAATTTTGAACATAAATTTCATATGGGGAGACCCACGACAATAATGAAGATCTAAAAATTGTTAAAATAGTAATGGATTCAATTGTAAAAGACTGACAACGCTGGTGGCAGGGAGGGGTCGCCGAGCAGCTTCGACTATCATCGACCGGTTCCGATGGCGCGGCGGTTCTTTTAAAAGTTTGTCGGAATCATTTCTTATTTTAGTGATATTTTAGCTGTAATGTTTTGTATGTATGTGTCTGTATTTTTCTACGAAATCAATATGCATAAATACTTGTCATATATTATTCTTTCATTTCACATACCATTATATGCGTAAAACATTTTATACCTTTAACATAGAATTAAAAACGCTAACACCGTATAAATCTCCATAAGAAATTTAAAAATCACTCTCCTTTGTGACGTCGCTGCGCGCGACAGACGAAGTTTGAACGATTGGATGTCTTACCTTTAGTTATTGTATTCTCTAATCAAAATCATTCAGTTCTTCAGGATTTCTAAATTTAAATCAATCAATATTTTTTAAGAGATTTTTTTTTTCTTGGATTGTTTTGTAAATTATAAATAGCGTGGCAACATCGCGACGAATATCAAATTAAAATACTCGTATTGATAATCTTTCTCTTCTATTATTATTCTTATTCTATTACTAAAAATGCAATTCAATCATAAATCAATAATAAACAAGGTTGTCATTTGGTGCAAAGTTCTTTATTTCTGCTCTGAATTTTTGAAAGTAAATATCTCATAGTGTTTTTTTATAGTTGAACCCATTGACTTGAAACAAACAAAGACCCGGTATTTCTATTTGCTTTGTACACGTCAATGTGACACCTGTTATTACGATAATCAACACAACAAAAGAGATATTTTTTTTATCTCTGTTCCTGTTTTAATTCGTTAGGAAAAACAAATAATCAACGGATGTGACTCAAAAGCCTATATTTTTATCCAGTTTACGGAAAACTTGGCGCAGTCTTACCATATTTTTTCCATAAACAATACTTAAATTTAACACACAAGCACTGAAAAACACCAAAGTGTTTTATTGAACAATAACGACAAATATGACAGTTATTAATCCGGTAGTGTCAAACGTGAAAGCAGGTATGAAAGATGGCTCTATAAAAGTGTCGCCTAAATTGGAAAAATAGATTTTATTAGCGGAACGTACGTACATTATACAATGATATGAGTGGATTACGTAGCCCGAAACGTCCGCCCGTTTTGCGCTTAAAAAGGATATGTAACTCTAAGCGTTCTCCTTATCGGCGCGTTTCACGTAAGACGTTTATGGATAACCCCCCGTATAACCAATTTTCCCCTTAAGTTTTTTTGAATTTAATTGTGATCTGATTATTAGTTAGATGGCCATTTTTGAATTTTTATTTTGTCCCCTTTTTGGTTTCTATCCAGAAGGTGTATTCCCCAACCAGGAATTATTTAGTAAAGCCAATCCAACTTTTGAATCATTAAATTTTGAATATTTAAGAACTGGTCGACACTATTTGTAATGTCGCCAAGTCTTAGTGGATAATGAAAAATTCATCATAATCTTACTTATTTTTTCAAACGCTGTTTTTTCGTTTATCGTTTCTTCGTTTCTATTTGTATTGCCAGGGATGCCAGCCGACGACAGAGTCTGTCGGTCTTAGGTGGGCCCACCATCCTTTCACGGCCAACTGGAAGCTGTCAGCAGTCCACCAGCGCATTGTTACAAGTATAGTTACTTGAACGTAGGACGAAGCCTAATTTTGTTAAAACTATACCATTCATTTATTGGCTCGGACACGTCCAATGTGATATAACAACAATGCTATTTTATTATATTGAACAAGGAGGGTTCTTTATTTTAATTTTAAAGTATTTTGTCTTTGAGGGTTGCCTTAGGGGTTTTGTCTTACGTCAGTCGAGTAACGCGTAACAATAAAAATTATCCTACACTAACATTCTGCGTTTCAAACCAACCTGTCACGAAATCTCAATTTAAAGTTTAGTATTTACATTTTATACGACATAAAATTAACCTAATCTAATATTTTGTTTTTTCTCAAATAAAGAGAATCAAACTAACCTATAATTTCAAAAAATTATAGACACGCGGGGGGCGGTTAAAATTAACTTAAGATATTTCAACTTAAAAAATATCTTGCACTGATATTTTTTTCTATCATATTCGGGACTCGGACGGGAATAGTTTTAATAACCATCACTTATTGTACCCTGCAGGTATATCGACTTGAAAAAGTTCGTAGTGACCGCTACTTGTTTAGTTTTAGTTTAAGAGAAACTTTAATACCATGCAGGCCGGACGTCACCCTCAGTTCAGGGACAACGCTGCCTTTATGACCGAACTAATGACTATTCCGCCTACTTCTCTATCTATAGCTTCCCCTGTGAAAACAGTCGCTATTTTTACGGGTGCTTGAGAAGTAAGCTAGTCTTACTCGCAACCGTGCTTCTAGTCTTCAAGGATGACTTCTATCTTGGCCTTTTCTTTTATGGTCTTATTTATACTCCCGCCAGAAACGGGTTTGTTCGGAGATCAATTTTAGATATTATTTAGACTCGCACTAAAATACAGGAGTGTTCGAAGATACTTTTAGGTTCTTGTTTATACTCGCACCAAAACACGAGTGTTTGAAGGTATTTCAACGTTATTTATACTCGCACTGAGACATACGAGTGTTTGAAAATAAAATTTACTGAGGGAAAGATCCGCGGTTGACTATTCTCGGAATTTTCGGTGATGAACACTCTAAAACCTGTAACCGAAAATACGGGCCCCCCTTCTTACGTGAAAAATAAAAAAAACTAAACCGCGTTTGAGTACGACTCTGGGAACCTCAAGTCGGCGGCCGACCGCGTGCCTGAAGAACCCAAAACATCGACTGCCGTCTCCCGCAGAATTTTCTATCCATTCCCCTTTACATGCTAGCTTGCGTTATTCTAAAGCATCTAATCTCCTGCTGACACTGCAAAACTACAAAAAGCCAGTCTGATTTTATATCAAGAGCTTACATCCGTTAAAAAATATTATTATTTTCTGAAATATAAAAATAATCCTTTTTGGGTAACATATAGGAAAATATGATCCTATGTACAGGGTGAGTCAACGATAGAGTAAAGTTCATTTTCTCCTTTATGTTAAGAATTAGATAAAAACTCGAAATATAAAAGTTGTATAGATCATTAAGGTGCACATTCTAAAATTATATTGGAGTATACAGGGTGTCCCACAAAGAAGTGGTGAATATATATTTAAATGGAACACCCTATATTTCTATCAATTTTCGGATTATGCATAAGATTCTGAATATTTTTTATATATAATGTTATATATCTAAATCTTATAGTTTTTCCAAAATTTCAATTTTTTCAGAAAAATGTCAGTTTTCAGCGTTCCATTTAATTGTTAATACCTACACTACCTTTGCAAATTAAAAGTTCATATTTGGAATGGGCTTTATATGGAGTTAAGGCAAATAAATTATGGAAACAAATTTACCTCACTTTTTACAGGGTGTTCAAAATAAATTTTCGAATTTCAGTAACTTTAAACAGAAAAATTTCGGTTTTTTTAAATGGTGCACCCTGTATATTTTATTTCTTTCTGATAGAATACGTAATTCTCTCTTTAACTTTTATTTAATAGATCATATGTTTATTTTTAATACTTTTCGACATAATTTAATTGTTCTCTATTTTTCATTGTTCGTTTCCTACATTTATGTTTTAACGTCGTAGTTGCCATGAAAAAACAAAAAACCTGTGGAGTAACCAGGACAAAATCAAACGAGGTAAATTTTCAAAACATATCATATAATAAAATGGAAATAAGTAACAACAAACTTATGGAAATGAATATTTACAATTAATATTTTTCTCATTTTTTAATTGTGTCTTAATAAATGTATAAATCTAGTGGGGTCAGATCACAAGATCGAGGGGGTCACGAATGAATTCACCCCGCCCGATCCACTTTTCTGGATAATGTTCGTTTAAGAAGTCTCAGACTGCACGACTGTAATGAGGAGGAGCTCCGTCTTGCTGCACATGGGGATTTTCTTGGACATGAAGTAAAATCTCCAATTCTTTATCTTTATTGGTGGCAACTCGATTTACCAATTTATGTTTAGTGTACTCAACGCAACCATTTTCATCAAACCTTTCCATTAAACACTGAAAATAATTTTTAGTTGGAAGACGCCTATGAGGGTACTTTGCTGCGTAAAGCCTAACTGGCAAAAGACAATTTTTTTCTGACTCGCCAAGTGTGTAAATCATGTCAATCAGCTCATTTTTAGGAAAATTCATACTTAATTCCTTCCTAAACGCTTCTTACATCGAATACCTATCGTTTCTAGGTATTTCAGTATTAAGTACTTGTGTCAAAGTCGTGACACCTTTTGTTTTTTGTACGACGTTAAAACATAAATGTAGGAAACGAACAATGAAAAATAGAGAATAATAAAAATATGTCGAAAAGTATTAAAAATAAACATATGATATATGAAATAAAAGTTAAAGAGAATTACGTATTCTATCAGAAAGAAATAAAATATACAGGGTGTACCATTTTAAAAAAAACGAAATTTTTCTGTTTAAAGTTACTGAAATTCGAAAATTTATTTTGAACACCCTGTAAATAGTGAGGTAAATTTGTTTCCATAATTTATTTGCCTTAACTCCATATAATGCCCATTCCAAATATGAACTTTTAATTTGCAAAGGTAGTGTAGGTATTAACAATTAAATGGAACGCTGAAAACTGACATTTTTCTGAAAAAATTGAAATTTTGGAAAAACTATAAGATTTAGATATATAACATTATATATAGGAAAAAATCGTTATCTATAACATTATACAGGGTCCGCAAACGAAGCGTGGACGGAAGATTAAATTGTTATCGAAGAACTTATCAACAATACTGAAACAGCTTGAGATATTGGATTAAAAGCGGCATGTTTTAAAAATATTTTACATTATACAGGGTGGCCCAAAAAAGTGTGACAGCGTAAAGTTATATTTTTTTAAATGGGACACCCAGTATTTTATTGCATATTTAGGTTCGTATTACTATCGTTTATAAGTGCCTCAAATTTTATTTAATTTGGTTTTGTAGTTTCGGAGAAATAAATTAAAAACTAAAAAAAAAAAAGTTTTGCAGTCCAGAATAAAAAAATAAAAAAAACAATCCCGAACTATTTTTTTAACCTCGGCATTGAGTGAAATTTATGACAAGAGGTCTAGAAATACTATGAATGTAATTTCGTTTATTTATTTTATACAGGGTGTTCATAATAAGCTTTCAAAAACCCCACATTTTAAAATAATTTTTCTCAAGTTTTTCAAATGGAACACCCTGTATATTATTTGGCTATTTGACGTAGAATTCATAGACAATTTGTTTTCGTAATATATGCATATAAGTTATATCCAGCCGATTTCGAAATAATTATAAATATCATAAATTATGTTGTTTAAATAGAGTTTTTATTGGGAAATTTTGTTATAGGCGACTAGACTAATAATTGTAAACTAAAGTAAAAGTTCAAAATAGCTTCCTTTTACTCTTAGAGTTTACCGTATTTTAGTTATTTCGATATAAATTTTAAAAGCATACATTCTTGTTACTTTTATTATTTAATTTTATTTTTTATTCTTAATCGAGTTGTCATGATTTCTTTTTGTTTAGATTGTCACTATGACAGTTAAATAAAATTATTTACATTTGTTCAGTCGTCGAAATTAAGTACTAACTTACACAACATGTCGAATTTTGGAAATGGTAAATATGATTTTTATACTGGGTGAATGTGCAAGAAATTGCCTCCTCGCGAGCCGAGTGTATGCTGAAAGATATCCAGATATTGAGAGAAAGCCGAGACCAAAAACCTTCGAGAAGTTGTTGCAAAGATTTGTAGCAACAGGAAGCACTGCGTACACAAAAAGGATGATAATCAATAAACCCGTTATTAATGAAGAAAATGAAGTAAGAGTTCTGTTGGCAGTAGAGGAAAATCGTTAAATTAAGTAAAAGGAAGCTATTTTGAACATTTACTTTAGTTTATAATTAGTAGTCTAGTTGCCTATAACAAAATTTCCCAATAAAAACTCTATTTATACAACATAATTTATAATATTTACAATTATTTCGAAAACGGCTGGATATAGCTTATATGCTTGTATTACAAAAAAAAATTGTCTATGAATTCTACGTCAAATAGCCAAATAATATACAGGGTGTTCTATTTGAAAAACTTGAGAAAAATTATTTTAAAATGTGGGATTTTTGAAAGATTATTATGAACACTCTGTATAAAATAAATAAACGCAATTACATTCATAGTATCTCTAGACCTCTTGTCATAAGTTTCACTTAATGCCGAGGTTAAAAAAATAGTTCTGGAATTTTTTTTTTGATATTTTTATTCAGGACCTCAAAACTTTTTTGTTTAGTTTTTAATTTATTTCTCCGAAACTACAAAACCAAATTAAATAAAATTTGAGACACTTATAAACGATAGTAATACGAACCTAAATATGCAATAAAATACTGGGTGTCCCATTTAAAAAAATATAACTTTATGCTGTCACACTTTTTTGGGCCACCCTGTATAATGTAAAATATTTTCAAAACATGCCGCTTTTAATCCAATATCTCAAGCTGTTTCAGTATTGTTGATAAGTTCTTCGATAACGATTTAATCTTCCGTCCACGCTTCGTTTGCGGACCCTGTATATAAAAAATATTCAGAATCTTATGCATAATCCGAAAATTGATAGAAATATAGGGTGTGCCATTTAAAAAAACGTAAGTTATATTCACCACTTCTTTGTGGGCCACCCTGTATACTCCAATATAATTTTAGAATATGCACCTTAATGATCTCTACAACTTTTATATTTCGAATCTAATTCTTAACATAAAGGAGAAAATGAACTTTACTCTATCGTTGACTCACCGTGTACATGTTAAATTATTAAAAAATAATCTAACGTAAAAATTCTCATAATTTTCTTAAATTGGAAAAGGCCAGTTTTACAACAAAGGGGGACGTAATGTCTTTGTCTAATAAACAGAAAACGACAAAGAAAAATTATACTAATTTTCGTACCTCCCCGATTGTTTTTCTGGCAAGTTGTTTACAACCTACCTAAGAATGTGAATTGTTTCTTCATCAAAGACTGTGAACCAAAGTCGTGTTCTCCTTGATTTAACATCCTTGGACTTAAGTAATCTTCTTTTTAGGAAAAACAAGGGAAAATGTTTAATAGACCTAAAAATTACCGACGTATCCGAAGACTGCAATGGCACCTTTTCGCACTCCTTGTCGGAAGTTCCGAATCAAGCCACGAACTTCCTACTGAGCGGTTTCACGGAAACGACGTACGTCGTAGTTAGCGTCGAGAACAGACCAGCTGTGTCAACTGGGTTTATCACCGATATCACGGCCGACTGCGTCACCGTATCATTGGATAAGTAAGTAATAGTTAGTTGCGTTACGAGGGAGGAAACTGAGCTATTTTCTCCCGCTGATAGTTCTCTGAGGGAGGAAACGGCACCTTACTCCATTCCGATGAAACGTTTTAAATTGTTCTTGTTTTTATTTGAGTATTTAAGGTTACATAGGAAAATGTTTAAGGAAAAAGTATAATTGGAAGAGAAAGTATTATTTCCTCCCCAGTATGAGGGAGGAAACTGTCATATTTTTTTACAATTTTACGCAAGATGAAATTTTACTTCCCTGCTCCGCGAAAAAAGTTAAAGGCCAGACTGTCGAAATTTTATTATACCTATACAGGGGGTTCATTAAGAAATTTGCTAGTTCGCCGCGGAACAACATAAGTTTCATTGTTATTGAACAATGCGACAACATCGCCATTCCAACACACGAGGAACCAGCGCGCTGGCCGGCTGTATCGTGGGAGTAGGAGACTTTTTCTTATTCTTCTGTTTTTGATCTCCCGAAGCGTTGCCAAATCACTTTAGATAGTTGCAATTTTAGATATTTTTCCTGAAAACCTCGGTGTGACACTTTTTTAAAACTAAATTATGAAATTAATTGTGATTATTGATAGTGCCGTGCAATACTTTCAAAAATGACTGTAGTACCATATTTCGAAGCAAAATTTTAAATTTTAACAATTTCTATCCAATAGTTTTCTTGTAGTTTAACACACCTTTGTACCATAATGGAGGTCAGGTGACACTATTGAAATTGAAAAGTAAATTATTATTTGATTTGGGTTGGATTCCCTGTTGAAAAGGGCCTGCTTCATTAGAATTTTTATAATACACTCCCCGACAATAAATCTCGGACAAAGATAATGTTAGCAATTTTTATAGTCCTGTAACTTTTTTAATTGTTGTCCGATTTTGGTGAACTTTTAAGCAAAGGGTAGACTTGTGTCTTGGGATGATATCCCGAATTTTAGTTTTCAAAAAATATTCATGTATTGATCATTATAGAGGCAGAAACAAAAGTTACTTTTTTACTCTTAATTTCTTAACGCCCTGTGGAACAATGGAGCGGTAGAATTTAGCTACATTGTGTTTTATGTTGAAGTGTGGCCTTTTCTTCCAACAGTGTTTTTTGGTTCACGTCATTATCTATTTTTAAAAAGGAAATATTAGTTTTTCAATTTTATTCACAATTCACAACATCACATTGTTTTCTCATAAGAACATTGTTTATGCTACTCCATAAAATAATGTGACCGAATTGTGAATAAAATTGAAAAACTGCAATCAATACTTTCTTTAAAAATTTGTATCTTCTTTTACAAACCAGTTAATGATGTGAACCAAAAAAACATTGGGTTAAGAAAGAATAACACTTCGAAACAAAACATACGGGTAAATAAGTTACTTTTGTTTCTGCCTGTATAATAACCAGGACGTCATGTCTTTGTCCGGATTTTATTGTCGGGGAGTGTATATTAATAATTATTAATACAGTGTGCTCAAGCAATAAGATTAAAAATGAACCTTACTTTGTTTTTAATCCTAAATAGAAAACAATCATACAATTTGGGCGTTTCCATTTGAAAATGTACGCATTTTTGCAATTTTCTTAATTTCATTTTCCGGTAAATAACCAGTCTCAAATTCTATCGCAATATTTTTTTCAGAAATCTGAACAAAAAATACCGAAACCGAACGTTTTTCCTGGACGCTTACGATTCGACAACGTTTCTGACCTTTAACTTGTCCAGTTTGGCCTTAATATTGGACCCTTCGGAGCGGTCACATCAGTTACGAAATATTATCGTCGATAGGTAAGTTACTGAAGCGACTTTGCAAACAGTCTTTCCCACCTCTTTCGGTCATACCTATTACAGTTCTCAAGAGATGCACCGATGAACTAACATCAGTATTTTGTACTTTTCAACTTATCCTACAAAAAAGGAATATTTCCATCTTGCTGGATGACGGCGCGAGTCCAGCCTATTCCAAAGAAAGGTAAGAGGACCCTACCTAACAACTATCGACCAGTCGCATTGCTTTCATTTATATTAAAAGTAATGGAGAAAGCTATTAACCAACATCTTCTAAAGTACCTGGAAGGCTTCAACATTATCAGCGATCATCAATGTGGTTTTCGGAAGTCCAGATCAACCGGAGATCTTCTAGCTTATGTCACCCATATTTGGAACAACGCAATCGAACATCATGGGGAGTCTCGGGTTGTTGCGCTGGATATTTCTAAAGCTTTTGATCGTGTTTGGCATGAGGGGCTTCTAAGTAAACTGCGATCCTATGGTATGCCCAGTCGATTCTGTGCATGGTTGTCTAGCTTTCTTAAGGACCGCTCTCTGCAAGTGGCGATTGAAGGATTTCTCTCAGACACCTTCACCATCAATGCCGGTGTACCTCAAGGGTCCATATTGTCTCCCACTCTCTTCTTACTCTACATTAACGACCTTCTAGTGAAAACTAAAAATCCGATATTTAGTTTTGCTGACGATAGCACACTTATCTCATCTTTCTTTTTGAATGCACAAACATCGGCTGCCGACGCACATATTCGCAGACAGCATGAAGTATCACGCCTCAACAAAGACCTGGAAGAAATTTTGGCTTGGGGTGACAGTAACCACGTCGAATTTAACGCTAAAAAAACCCAGGCAGCAGTTTTCTCTAAAAAGGTTAACATTACAGAACCGGAAATAGTCATGGCCGGACACTCAATCCCACTGACTTCGTCTATTAATTTGCTGGGCGTCAATCTGGGAGGAAATAAGTCTTGGCATAACCACGTTGTGGCAATCGCCAAGATAGCTTCTCAGAAGCTTGGGGTGCTCTTCCAAACCAGAAAGTTGTACACACCTCAACAACTTTTAACACTATACAAAGCCCAGATTCGACCATCACTGCTCTCATGTCTGGAGCTCTGCACCCAAACATACTCTTCGGCTACTGGATTCTATCGAAAGGAGGGCCATTCGTCTGATCGGAGACCACGAACTGACAAAGAACCTCGACAGCCTAGAACATCGAAATCAGGTTGGGGATTTGACTCTCTTTTACAGATATTTTCATGGAAGGGGCTCTACTGACCTTGCCCTCTTAATTCCGTCCAGAGCGACGAATAGCAGAAATACACGACGAACCACTGCCGCCCATCCATATGTGGTTAAGCTTAGTACTCCTCGAACTTCATTATTTAAGAATTCTTTCATCTGGAGGCCTTGTGAAACGACCTCTCGAATATAACCTACAACGATTCAAAACCAACGTGAATCGCTTTTCGCGCACACGCACCACTCCCAGAGTGCCCTAAAGGATTTTTCCTATTGTGCTTGTGTTTGATCATAAAAAAAAAAATATTGCAGCATAGCCAGATTGCCATATTTATCGCAAAGGTATGTTGCAAAATCCCAATTAAAAATTTGTTAATTTGGCAATTACAACTGGTTTAAGGTTAATCCGCAATTGCTCTTAAAATAAATTTATTTCCCAATAATTTTACTATAAACTGTGAAAAAGCGATGAGAGATTCTTTAAAAAAATATTATTACATATACTTAAAAGTATCAAACTAATCAGACTGCACTCTTGCAATATCTATTTCTATTTGACAAATGCGGAAGCAATTGCGACGTTTGCTCTTTGATCTAATGGAATGTTATATATTTTGGTTAATTTGGGTTTTTTTTGTGATTATTGGTTAAAAAAAAACATCTTTATTATAAACAATCATGGCGCATTCATGTTTTAACTAACTGATATAACCAGACTTCAACATTGTTGCCATTCAGCCAACAAACATGTAGTTCTCTCTTCCACCCATTACTGATTTTCAATAAAATTTCGCCCCATCACAGCTTCACTTTCCAAGAGTTTTATGAATGTATCCTGGGATCTGTAGTTTACAATACCTTTGAGTTTATCTATTTTTTAACGCAAACATTCTCAGCGATGCCTTATTATTTCGAACCGTACCATATCTTTGCCTATACCCAAATTCAACCGTTTTCGATATATTGACAATTAAAAATTGGCAAGATCCAATTTTAAAAATATCTAAAAATGCAAGAATGAAAGCTAATCGAGAAGGCTATGGAAAACAAAGAACCGATAACCCGTCTCACTTTTGTCCTCCATAGCAATCTCGATTTTCTTTCATTCTTACATTTTTAGATATTTGGAATATTGCCAATCTTCAATTGCCAATATATCGAGAACGATTGAATTTGAGTATAGGGTATATTAGATAAATTACGTTCAGAATTTTACTTAGGATTGGAAAATCACTAATCATACAGATGTCTCATTTAAGAAAAGGAGCTTTTTGATCCGCCCTGTAAATCAACAGACCTAAAATGATATTTAATCCCCTTGCAAATACTACTTGAAAAACCCCTTATAGCAATCGTTTTAATTTTTCTCAAGTATGATAAATAAAAAAGTTAAGAGGGGCGGGGGGGATTATACGTTATCACCCTGTATATGGAGAAAACATAAAGAAGTTAATGGGGCGGAGACAATGTTTCCTTTAAAGTAGAATTTACATTGGCACAAAATGTCATATTTGTCATAAAATTACACGTTTACGCTTGTTTTAGGCAACCAGCTTCTTTTCAACCGAAGCTGCCGAAAGTGTTGGCCGATAAAGCGAAACCGATCCTGAAAAGACTGAACCGCGTGCAACAAAGGGCCGTGCTCAAAGCGATCGCCGCAAATGAGTATTTTCTAATTAAAGGAATGCCGGGAACAGGTAAAATATTACGTTTTTGTTTTTCGGAATTTCCACACAAGAAAATTGAATAGGTCTGGGTAGGGGGGAGGGGGGATTAACACACAAGAATATTGAGTTATACAGGGTATTTCTTAATGACGTGGCAATATTGCATAGTGAGGTCCTTTTATGAAGAAGTTCATATATGAGCCTATGAAAGCCAGAGTGGTCTAAGTCAAAAATAGTTGTTTTGAGATATTAAAGCCGGAAGTTAAACAAGGATACAAAAAAAACAAAAACAAATAGCGAATGGGATTACAAGGTGTTTCTTGGGAAAGCCCAAAGATCTTACACAGCACAACTCCAGAATTGTTTATATTGTAGTTGACGCAAGGCAAATAGTTTATCAATCGGCATTGCGCATGCTATCTAACGACCAGCTTTGTTTACATGCGCGAGGCCATAAATTTGCAACTTTTGCTTTTAGAGCTTGCCTATCTATACAGGGTGTCTACTAATTAATGGTAAATGGAAGAACCACATACTATTTACGTAAAAATATTAGGATTTAATTATAGGGGAGAGTGGGGCAAGAGTGAACACTTGAGCTTTGCTTTGTTTTTAAATTTTAATACAGAATATGAACTAAACTTGCTTGCCAGAGGACAATCCATTGATGATACAGTAACACAAGAATATGTATAAAACTTCTTAAAAACCTAAAATAATAATAATAATAAAACATTTAAAAAAAAAACTGCAACTATTCACTCTTGCCCCGCTGGTATGAGGCAAGAGTGAACCATAAGAAAAATCCTAGGTAGGACGACAAAAGTCACAAACAGTTTGTCAAAAGGTTCAATGTCTGTACAGTCCTCATGTGACCATAAACCACAGGTCGCACATCGGATCCACTCCTCACTAGACTCGCTGTATATACCGCCACAATAAATACATTCGCAATTATTCTCTTCATCAGTTGTTTTTCCTTTCTTGGCCGCTTTCTTTTTTGTTTTTATACCAGATGTACCTGCTTCTTCATCACATATCTTCCTTTTGACTATTTTCATTTTCCTCTCCTTTTTCCTTCTCTGTTAAGTAGTCTTTATAAGGTGTAGTTGTTATGACCTCTGACTTTTGCTGAACTCTGTTACTTGGTTTTTTAACAGGTTTATGTTGAGATTTTGGAAGTGGTAATGGTTCTGACACTGAAACATTAGGACTATCTAATTTGTTTAAGCCATCTTCCGTTATAGTCCCTGAGCTTTTCGTGGTGCCATTTGTTAATTCATTATTTATATTTTCTTCTCCTGCCTCCTTTATACCAGCGTTAACCGCATCCACTGCAGCGTAGTCAGCGTCTGAAAATACATTTGGGTTGTAAGGGTTTGTTCGGGTTTGATACCTAATGTTCTGAAGCCACTGCAAATATTATTTGGTGTAGATCCTCTCATAAACGCGTTGGAAATTAAAGGACCCATGTCATATTCTGCGATACGTTCTCCTGCATGGTTTGTCATCCAAGTGTCCATTTCGGAATTTAAATAGGATTTAAAAGGACCAAACACCGAAAGGTCAAAAGGCTGGAGGCGATTGGTACAATGTGGTGGTAAGGTTATTACAACAATCCCATTCTCTCTGCACAAGTCTATTGCTTTTAAAGATTTGTGGCTGCTGTGCCCATCAACAATAAGTAACGTTGGGTTATCCTTACTAGCTCGAACTGATTTAACGAAGTGCTCTATAACCTTAACGTAAATATCCGTATCTATCCAACCGGTGGAGCTAGGAATTCCTATGGTTCCTGGAATAGCACCGGTTAGTAAATGAGGGTTCATTCGAACACGTTTGTAAAGACTACTGGAGGAATAAAGGCTCCAAAAGCGTTTACACAGGCCACAACCGTTGCTGTTTTCCGCGTTCGGCAGAAGTAGCTCTCCCAACTTGTTTCTTCCTCTTTTGTGCTATTATTTTCTTTGGACGTTGAACCACAGTTACCCCCTTCTCATCAAGATTAAAAATACGGTCTGGTTTAAATTTATATTTCAGTTGTACTTCTTGTAGTAGGTCAAAAAATCGCTGAACTTTTGCCCGAGAAAAACCAGAAATACGTGCCATGCTTGTCGCTTCTGGTGTTCGAATAGACAAACCTCCAACTCTTGACATAAACTTTTGGGCCCACACTTTTCCGGCAATACGTTTTTGTTTGTTAAACTGATGATTATCTGATTTGCTTCCGCAAATTCGAATGCTAGGCGCCGCAGTTCTGTAGGGGAATTTCCGTAAAATAGTCTTTCGAGAGACAATACATGGGTTTTGAATTCTTCTTGTTGTTCTCGATTAAATGTAGGTTTGAATCTTCCTATGTTGGCTACTGCAAACTGTCTCTTCTTTACTCGCTTGTGTAGAGTTGCTACTGCGATCCCATACTTTTTTGCAGCTTTTCGCAAACTAAGCGTTTTTGACTGGGCGTCGTTAATTGCTTTGTGCATATTTTCCTCCGTATACGCAGCTCTGTTGCTTTTTCGAATATAATTTCGAACCATCCTAAAAAAAAAATCTAATGCGGGGCAAGAGTGAACATATTGTGTTCACTCTTGCCCCAAATAAAATAATTTTTAATAAGCGTGCCCTTTTTAACAACCCGGCACTGGTGACCCTACGCGCCGAAATGAATTTGTAGGTTATGTACTAAAGATTCCTTAAAAAATACTAGGCAATGAAAATTAACTACCTGAGACCATTAATAAATCAAAATTATCAATTAATTGTTAGATCAGTTTACCTTAACAATAAATTTACCTTATTTTAGGCTTATTTTCCAGGGAAATTTAGTCAAAATGGCACAGACAACTGACTAGCACATGGTTTGCACTACTGAGACTATTGGCGGCGAAAATATTAATAATTAGAAAGATTATGGAACTGTCTACTCTTGCCAACCTGTTCACTCCTGCCCCTCTCTCCTCTACTTACCTATATACGAAAGTTGATATTAACTGAGATACAGGGTGTTAAAGTTAAAACTTCATTTTTGTTTTTCTCTAAGAACTTTGCAGGAAACCAACGTTTTTTTACAAAATTTTGCAATTATGTTTTTTAGGACGAGTAATTGATTTTTTTATGAAATGTCGTCTGCGGCATTATTTGCACATTTATTAGGTCATAACTTTTTTGTCCCTCAGTGTATTTAAGTTTTTAATGAAAATAATACTTTTCTCACGTTTATTACGTAAAAAAGGTATATTAAGTTCAGGTCGCCCAGAATTACCGTTTCAGAGATTTGTTGTATTTATTACTCACAATTACCATTACTAGAATATTAATTATCATGTAAAAGTTAATTGGTAAAAAGCAACAAAATATTATTTGCTTGCCTGAGCTAACGCACTAAACAATGTAAATGCAAATATCTCCGAAACGGTAACTCTGGGCAACCGGAACGTAGTATACCTTTTTTACGTAATAAATATGAGAAAAGTATTATTTTTATTAAAAACTTAAATACACTGAGGCACAAAAAAGTTACAACCTAATAAAGGTGCAAGAGATGACGCAAACAGCGCCCCCTACATTGTACATAAATTTTCACAAAAAAATCAATTTCTCGTCCTAAAGAAAAACAATAATAGCCAAATTTAAAAAGAAAAACGTTTGTGTCTCGCAAAGTTGTCAGAGGAAAACAAAAATGAAGTTTTAACTTAAACGCACTGTATCTCAGTTAATATCAACTTTCGGATATAGCTAAGTACTTATAATTAAATCCTAATATTTTTACGTGAGGGGTCTGTGGTTTTTCCATGTACCATTAATTAGCGGACACCCTGTAACGATTTGACATTTCAGGAAAAACCGCCACTATCGTCGCGTTGATCCAGCTCCAGCTGGAACTGAAAAAATCCGTTCTTATAACGAGCCACACCCACTCCGCCGTCGACAACGTATGTCTGAAATTGATCCAGTTCGGTGTGAAATTTATGAGATTGGGCAGCGAAGCCAAGATGAACGCCGATTTACGGGAATATTCGGAAAAGAATCTTACCAGACTCTGCAAGACGCCTGAGGAATTGGAAAAGGTTTATAACGAAGCTGTAAGATTTCCGACTTTACCGCTTATACAGGGTGTTTTCTAAATACGGTCCGTACCTTTCGATTTCTGTGTGTTTATTACATGTACAGGGTGTCCCAGTTTCGACACTTTTATAGGGCATCTCCGTTATTGTTAGTGCTATCAAAAAAGTTATGTCGGTGTCATGTGCTCCTTTTGGATCAAACTTAAAATGATAAAATCAAAATTCGAAAATTTTCGCTCGCTTAAGAGATACGGGGGAAAATCAAAAAATTGACAATTCCAAAATAACCCTATATTTTCGTAGTTAAAAGAGATACAGAAAAATGTTTTATACAGAAGTTTATTTATATTGATTGTTGAATAATCTGCCGTTTTCAGAATAAGTATACGGGGTCAGGTAAGAAAGTTATCGGACCTAACCTCACTTTTTTAAATGGATCACCCTGTATATTTTAATCTAAAAAGATAGCATTTTAAACTCTCTTTTCAAATATATAACACACCATGGATGATGATGGATGATATCAAATTTTTCAAAATGTTGATAAGTCCTTTTCACAAATGAATATATGTAAAAATGAAATTGACATTAAATGTTGACAACTAGAGTGCCAACATAGTTGTCTCTAGGATATTAGCTTTTGTTTCATGGCCTACTGTGGTTTAAAGTGATAAAGTTTAAATAAATCGCCTAGGAAACGAATATTATCCATGGTGTGTTATATATTTGTAAAGAGAATTTAAAATGCCATCTTTTTATATTAAAATATACAGGCTGTTCCATTTAAAAAAATGAGTTTTATTATTCTGAAAACGAAAGATTATTCAACAATCATTATAAATAAAATTATGTATAAAATATTTTCCTGTATCTCTTTTAACTAAGAAAATATAGGGTTATTTTGAAATTGTCAATTTTTTGATTTTCGCCCGTATCTCTTAAGCGAGCGAAAATTTTCAAATTTTGATTTTATCATTTTAAGTTTGACTCAAAAAGAGTACATGACACCTACATTACTTTTTTGATATCACTAACAGTTACGGAAATACCCTATAAAAGTGTCGAAAATGGGACACCCTGTACAGGGTGTCCCATTTTCGAGACTTTCTGTTGGTATTAGAGTTACTATCAAAGATGGAATAACGTATCCGGTGTCAAATTTGTCATGGCTCGTTCAATTTTTAATCTACAGGGTGATTTTGAAAATCTTCGCTTTTTATACAGCCCTCGTATTTTCGTTACGCGTTAACTTATCAAAAAGGTAAAACGTGATCTTGTTTTACGTAAAGTTCAATGGCGTAGTCGGGTTTTCTCTAAAAACTTTCGTTTTTGAGATATTAACAAAAATTTTAAAAAAATGTTAATGGGACATCTATATAGTAATTTTTAATTAATTCGGCATACTTGGGGCTTTACACAAGTGTATAGTTGTTTATATTTGTATTCAAAAATAACTTAAAAATGCGATATTTTTAATAATTTACATGATTTATACTTATAACAGTAGGCCATGGTCAATTTACTAGAAAAAAATCGAATTCAATATTTAGAATAGCTGTAACAAAATTTGAAATTTGTTCTAATAAATGGACCATGGCCTACTGTTATAAGTAACGTAAATTATAAAAAATATCGCATTTTTAAGTTATTTTTGAATATAGATATAAACAACTATACATTTTTATAAAACCCAAAGTATGCTTAATTAATTTTAAAAAATTATATACTTTGGGCTTTACAAAAATGTATAATCTTCAAAATTTTACTGGTGTTAATATCTCGAAAACGAAAAATTCTAGAGAAAAACTGGTTGTGAACTTTACATAAAAATCTCTAATAAGATCAGTTTTTACATTTTGATAAGTTTACGTGTAACGGAAATACGAGGGGTGTCTAAAAAGCGAGGATTTTCAAAATCACCGTATAGCTTAAAAACTCGAAGAGCTGCGACAAATTTGACGCCTTTCGTTTCGTTAAAAAGTGGGACGCTGAATTGAAAACAAACCCAGAAAGTGTCGAAATGGGACACCCTGTACATACTTGTTTTCCTAAAATATCCTAAAAGAATTGCATCCTGGAGGTATGGAGCATACTTAGAAAACATCCTGTATAACATTGAAACAGAAGTCATACGATTTTTAAATTATTTATTTATTATTTTGTCGTCGGGAAAATTGAACATACGTACGTATATTTCATATTATGGGCCGATATTTGAAGGTTACCTTAAGTGAGACCTTAGCTAAGGTAGCCTTAACGTTATGGTAAACCTTGAAAAAACTATGTTTTAAATTAATTTGAGGGTCAATTGAAGTGGAAAATTACCACGTCCTTATTGATCTATTCCTTTAGATGAGAGTTCAAGAGAACTTTAATATACCGTCAAACTTATGTTAAGGATGACTTATGTCATTTTGTATCTCAAGGTTTCCTTGGGTTAAACCTTAGCCAAGGTAGCCTTAGCGATATGGTAAACCTTAAAAGCTATTAATTGATTCAGCCGATACTTGGTGGAAATCCATAACTAATATTATGAGAAACAGTTACTACGTTATATTGTTTTCTTTACCACTATATTCTTAAAAATGACATGTTTCGCTATCACTGTAGCTTCTTCAGATTGAGAATGAATGAATACTTTTTTATATCTAACAAAATGTACACTCTTACAATATTATTACAGGTATAATGATGGTGTAGGTGTAGGGGATCTAATAGTAACAATGAGAATTTCCAAATGGTCAGTCTAGTGATTATATAAATTATATTACGGGTACATTTATACAAGTAATTGCGGAACAGATTAAGTTTTATGCCTTTGTTTTCCATATGTAAAATTATAAAATTTGAATCAAAATTGTGTTGGTTCTGTTTTAAATGGTTGGAATAATTAGAATCTGTTTTATCTTTTATGTAGCTATTATAATGTTCTTTTATTCTTTTTCCAAAATATCTACCTGTTTGTCAGTTTGTTTTCGGACAATCTTTATATTTTAATTTATACACACCTGATTGTTACTATTAGATCCCCTACACCCTAAACCATCATTATACCTGTAATAATATTTTAAGATTGTACATTTTGTTAGATATAGGAAAGTATTCATTCATTCTCAATCTGAAGAAGCTACAGTGATAGCGAAACATGTCATTTTTAAGAATATAGTGGAAAAGAAAACAATATAACGTACAGGTCGACAACTTTATCTGTAGCTACAAAAGGAATGCGGGCAAGAAAATTTCTTGAGTTAACAATGTTGTCACATATATTAAATTTTAATTTACAACATGTTACCCAGTAAACCCTAAAATTAGAGCTAATTTAACAGGTTATATCCCAGACAGGGGATGACGATACGCGTTTGGTGACACGCCTATAAGTGCCAGCGTGCTTGGTCGGCGATGTCCAATATGCTTCATCCAGTTGCGTAGTGATAGGGTTTGTTTTAAAACTGTGATAATGAATGAATAGACCCTGGAAAAACCCTTCATAGTCAAACCGGTGAAGTGATTGCCAATGTGTACAGGGTGTGTGAAGAGGAGAATCACAAATTAATACATTTAAATTGCCACTTAAGCGAGAGCTAGTAAGGGCCGCATGTATACGGGAGTAAGCGTGGGTGAAGAAGATACTGAAAGGAAAGAAAATAACCCGGATCAATTGTTGTCATCTCCTGTCAAAAAAAGGGCCCGTCTCTCTGCTGTCGAAAAAATCGAAGGCTTCGACTTTGGCATTGTTAGGAGAACAATACAAAAGTTTTATTTGAAACTAAAAGTGGTTCCAACCTTAAAAAAGTTGCTACAACAGCTGAGAAGTGACATAAACTTTCCGTTTTCCCGTGAAACTTTGAAGTGCATGTTGAAATCAAATGGATTTTATTGGCAAAAATGCCAAAATAAGCGAAAAATATTAATGGAAAGGCCTAACTGGTGAAACAAATATATTCATGCAATGAAAAAATATATATTATTACATTATTAAGATAATAATAGCACGCCCAAGACTCGGCCATGTTTTAAAAGATATTGCTTCCCCTTACCGATACCGCGTAGCTATAGACTCGCTTGTTGAGCAATAGTTTTACTGTTTCTCATAATATTAAATGCTGTTTACAGTTACCACGTTCTTAAAGGTCTATTCCTTTAGATGCGAGTTAAAAAGAACTTTAATATTCTGTCAAACTCGTCTTAAGGGTGACTTATGTCATTCTGTACCTTAAGGTAACTTTCAAATATCGGCCCTAAAAATAAGGGAAATGTTTTTTCTTTATATTTCTAATCTTTTTCTACGATTATACCGTATGTCCACGCATGGACCTATCCTGCTTATAAACACTTCAATTTTCAATTTTTCGAAAAAAGGACGTTCTTCATAATATCTTCTGCTTGTTATACAGGGTGTACAGAAACTAATGGTCATAAATGATAGGATCTTCAGAGTGTAACAAATTCGTCATTCCCCATTGGGATTTCGGATAAGAGATACGAAGTCGGTTAAATTGAGGTAAAGTTGCATAATTATGGGCCCAATAATATGCCGCAAAAAAATCAAAAATAAATACAGGGGCTTTCAAAATATTTGGAAAAATCCAAAATTTTGCGTTTCGGTTTTTATTTTTTCCTGGCTTCGTTCGAAGAGATGTCCAAAAATAAGTTTCACTTCCTCATTGCTACTTTTCATTCTCCACAAGGTGGCATCATCAGATCTTAATGCGACGTTTCGTCTTTAGGTCACCATCATCAACTTAATTTTTTTAAATACGAGCCGGGATATTTTCGTTTAAAGCATCTATGTTCAGCAGTATACAACAATTACTAGTATTTCGACGTTTTGTTCCTTAAACTAACCATCTTCATTAAGATACCCCTAGCACGTTCCTGTAATTTACTTTTGTTTCGAGGAAACTGAAGATTTTTAAATTAATATTGCTATTTGTGTCTTTAATTGTTATTGTTATTACGTACTACTAATGTTTTTTTTTATTTCAAACTAATAGTTGTATCAAATTTCTACTTAGCGTAAGTACAAGTAATTTATTTTATTAACACAAATAAAATTTGACTCTTGTCAACACTTTGTTAAGTCTTTTAAAAGATGCATTGAGTTTTACAATCTCTTAACGTAATCGAAAAAATTAATTTATTATACCGAATTAAAAAAATTACAGTACAGAAATTACAATAACAAAGATAGTCAATTTAAGGAACAAAACGTCGGAAAACCAGTAAATGTTGTATACCGCTGAACATAAATTTAGTTTCTCTTTCATAATTTAAACAAAAAAATCTAGGCCCCTATTTAAAAAAATTAAGTTGATGATGGTGGCCCAAAGACGAAACGTCGCATTAAAGATCTGATGATGCCAACTTGTGGAGAATGAAACGTGGCAATGAGAAAGTGAAATTTAGTTTTGGACATCTCTTCGAATAAAGTCGGGAAAAAATAAGAAGCTAAACGCAATTTTGGCCCCAATTTAACCGATATCGTATCTCTTACCGTTTCCGAAATCCCACTGGTGAATGACCAACTTGTTACACCCTGTAGAGTTCAATTCCCGGCGTAGCATAATGCCAGGGGAGTAGTTGGTTTTAATTGTCATGCGCCTTGACTAACCGAAAAGGTTCTTCTATAAACTTCTATCGCGTCCATAAATTTTCGATGTGCATTTTTTAGATTATAATCTATTTCGTACCCAGTACCTTCGTCAGACCTGGCGAAGATACTGTTACGCTCCCTATGTAATAATAATAATAAATTATTTATTTCAAATCGCGATACAACGAGTACAAGAGAAATGACGTCAAACAAGCAAGCGTCAGGTCCGTCATAATTTAAACATTTATTGTATAATAGTGTAACGACCGTAACGTAATTTATTTGCTTAATAAGAACCTCCCGACATCTGCGATGCGTGACTGTCTTGCGTATTTAGCAGTAGTAATGTTACGGGCGCGACACTTAAAAATAATTTTATCAGATTCCTCACAATTGAATTAACATATGGGTCGGCACAATATCATTTTTATATTCTCTATTCATAGTGTGACGAGCGTAACGTTTGAACCAGAATTTCTTCTTATCAATCAATTTTTATATACTTTACTATAGTAAAGTGTTCGGCCGCTACACGCCGGGTACTACTGCTCCTGGCCAGTTTCCAGCTGGATCATTTCAGGTTCAAGCATCACGGTCGCTACACTTTGCTAACTATATTAGGGCCCATATTCCAATTGTCCGTGCGCGACAATCTTGTAAATTTATCTTGAACAATTGTTACGATCGCTACATATTGATAAAAGCGCTAACATTTTTCGCGCTTGTTACGCGTGTGACACTGTAAGATAATTTTATTCGATTCCTCATAATTGAATATCGTCGATACAATATTATTTTTAAATATTAAATTTAAATAAAATTTTAAAATTAAATTTAAATTCTCTATTCATAGTGTAATTCAAATTAAATCAATTTGTATACAGGGTGTTATGGAAATGACGTATTATCTTTAAATGTGTGTAATTTTATTTTTTTAAATCGATCGTTTTAAAAGTGGGGTAATAAACACTCTCAGTCCGCGCTACTGTACAACATTTCACCCAGAGCCAATGGCAATGTTGCCAAATGTAAAACTGAAATTCCATATAACATTATAAAAATAAATTATTTTCTACCTACTTGTATTAATCCTTATACCTAAAGAGCGAGGAAATCCAAAACACAATCAGTTTTTTTTCTTTTTCATGGGATCACTCCTGGAAACACTTTATGTACACACAGTAATACTAAAACAGAACCGATAGTTAGCTTTTGAAAATAAAATAAAACAGATTATACTACAGATTATTAGATTTTATTACACGCGACGAAATTTGACGTCCAGAAGAAACGCGTCAATAAAAACAATATTCAAAGATTATTTATGGACGGGCAAGATACGCGCGTAAACCGAAAAAACAGAGCGGATTGCTGGTTGGTCTTCAACTAACAGACGCAAGCGTACGGCGCTATATGAAACTACTTCGCTCAGCCGATGTAAGGCGTCTAGGCATTTGACCTAGTGACGTACGTGGTGGCTATTACTATTCCATATGTTTTTTCGGGTTGTTTAAAACATAGTCCGTCGTAAATGTTCGTCAATTAATTATACAAAAAGGTATTACAGAATGGAAAAATGTTTAAATTATTTTATTTTGTCTAAGAGTTTAAGGTATATGGCAACACCGGCCAGAATTCCTTGATTGCTGTATCGCCGTGCCAAACAGGTGTTTTTCTGGTTTGACGCAGGTCACTTTTACCGCTGAATGAATTGGAAGCGCCATTTATGGCTATTTTTCTTCAATTTGTCTTTATCTGCCGGTTTAAATATAATACGTCATTTACATAACACCCTGTATATTCTATCAAGTTTTACAGTGTTCGGGCCGCTACACGCCGGTACAACATACTGCGCTCGATACACTGTGCTAACTATATCAGGAGCCATATTCCAATTGTTGCATGCGCGACAATCTTGTAAATCCACCAGGAGTGATATTACCACTGTTACGGTTGCTACTATTGATTTGTTTCAATTGTTACGGGCGTGGCGCTTCATGATAATTTTATCAGATTTCTGACGATTGAATTTAGATTCTTGTCAATGCAATTTATATTCTCTATTCGTGATGATGTAACGAACGTAACGTTTAAACCAGAAATTGTTCTTATTTCAATTTTTGTATATTCTACAGCAAGTTCTGGCAGTGACCTGTCTGGGCTCCGGGCATCCCGTGCTGTCGAAACGAATCCTGGACATCTGCATTGTCGACGAGAGCACGCAGGTGCTGCAGTGCTCCGTGTTCCGGCCGTTACACGCCGCGAAGACGTTCATACTGATCGGGGACCCCGATCAGCTACCAGCGGTCGTTAGAAACAGGGATGCCATGTAAGTGATAATTTTTTTTTAATCCTCAGTTATTTTTGATAAATCCACCGATTATTTCCATCACCTGTCAAATATACCGTTTCGAACAATCAAATTAACGTGTGATTATACTGATAAAATTTGCACAAGTAAAACTGTCTCATTGGTCCACAACATTTGTTAAAAGGCGGTTCTAAGTAGGCCGAGTACTTGAGAATGAGTTTTAATAAATGTCAAGTTTGAATGACTTTTTCTTTTAAAATATGCATATTTTTTGTAGATTTTCCTTGTTATTTACACAAAGCAATGGAAAAACTACTTTAAAGATGGGATTTAAGCAAGAAAATATGTTCTTAAGGCTTATTTACAATGTATTTTCCTATTTATATTGTCGGCTTTTTCGACGTTTTCTTTTGAAATTTTAGTCACATAACCTTAAACTTATGACACGTCAAAAGGACCATGTGGTGCCCCTGTCAGGAAGGTAAACAAAGCAACATATGTCAACAGTGTTGTCATATCTTCAGGGTAAACTCTTTAGAAAGTCAGTAACCGTTTGACAGATTGCAAGTTGTTTATTTTTCAGGGTACATTATTATTAACTTTTACGTTCAGTTCAGTTCGCTAGGAAACAATATCTGATTTATAAACTTGAACTGACTCGAAAGAAACGCCGCGAAGTTTTTAAATTGTCAGGTATGTTCTCAGTTGTTCAATTCGAACGACACCCGTCAGATCTGGACAACTTAAAAGTTTATAAATGCCACTTACCCTTTAGAAAAAAAATGCAATTTTATTTACCTTTTCGGACTTATTTAAAACCAACTTAATTTATAAAAAACACCAAGTACTCACATCACATAGTTTTCGCGTCACAACACATCTAAGTACCGTTCAATCTGAATTAGTATTTTAAAGTGCTACTGTGTAGACAAAAGTACGCCCTTATTGTCTAAATAACACGTTGGTTCCGTCGATCAATATTGAACTGCTGGACTGGGGCACTGCCGTCGCGAAAAGAACAAATAACTTAATAATTTAAACTCTGATTTAAGTATTAACATACAATTTAACACACAAATCTGCTTGAAACAGCATTAGAAAACCGGCTAATTTTGGAGGAACAGCTGATGTTTGGAGAAACGGGTTGCATATTTACGCGACGGGTTGATACTTAAAAATACAGCGTTGCCACTTTCGATGTTTTATAAGGTTATTTTCATAAAATGAAGAATTTCCTTCTGTAATACGTGATACGTCCGTGATGAGCATAACGCTTTTCCCATAGAATAAGAAACAAAAACCTGAAGATGTCTGTGCTCTGGATTACTTGCTAGTGTACTGGCACCTAGATTCACTTCTATTTGGATACTAGGTAAACTAAATATTTGTTTTTATAAGAATATAAAGTTATATTATTTTCTACACAGTTTGGCAACACTGTGCCTGAACATCTGTTGATTACACAGCTGGGCATGGGTAATATGATCATATGTGATTGTGCCGAGGAGTGACTTGTGGGTGAATTACCCCACTTTTTAAACGTTCGATTAAAAAAAGAAAATATGTAGCGCTTCTCTAGGACACCCCAGGAGTCACCCATTTAAATATAATACGTCATTTCCATAACACCCTGTATATAATAAATTTGAAGTATAAAATTTTTCTTTGTTAAATATAATTTTTAGCCACCTTTCCTGTAGTATTTCTATTTTTTTTTTCTATTTAGAGTTCCATTTTTTCCTCGCTCATCTAAAATTCCGTAGCTTAAAACAGTTTTAATTGAACAAACCCGAACAATAAACAATTCACATTCATAGGTGGATTGTAAATAAGTTCCCAGAAAAAACAATCGGGGAGCTCTGAAAATTAGTATAATTTTTCTTTGTCATTTTCTGTTTATTAGACAAAGACATTTCGTCGCCTTTTATAGAAAATATTTTACAGCAGCCCCCTTCACAATAAAATGGACTTGTTTTTCCGATTTTTAATATTATTTACTTGAAGCGATTTATTATTTCACTTAAGTGTAGAGGGTGTCCCATTTTCGACATTTTTATGGGGTATTTCCGTAATTGTTAGTGCTATCAAAAAAGTAAAATAAGTGTCATGTGCTCTTTTTGGGTCAAACTTAAAATGATAAAATCAAAATTTGAAAATTTTCGCTCGCTTAGGAGAAAATCAAAAAATTGCCCATTTCGAAATTACCTTATATTTTATTAGTTAAAAGAGATAGAGAAAAATGTTTTAAAGAAAGTTTCATTATAAGGATTTTTTAATAATCTGCCGTATTTAAAATAAGTATACGCGGTCAGTTAAAAAAAGTTATCGGATCTAACCCCATTTTTTTTAATGGAGCATCCTGTATATTTTAATCTAAGAAGATTGCATTTTAAATTCTCTTTTCAAATATATAACACACCATGGATAATATTGGTTTCCTAGGCGTTTATTTAAACCTTATTACTTTAAACCACAGTAGGCCATGAAACAAAAGCTAATATCCTAGAGACAACTATGTTGGCATTCTAGTTGTTATTAACATTTAACGTCAATTTCATTATTACATATTCATTTGTGAAAATGACTTATCAACATTTTGAAAACTTTGATATGATATCTATCATCCATGGTGTTTTATAGATTTGAATAGAGAGTTTAAAATGTTATCTTTTTAGATAAAAATATACAGGGCGTTCCATTTAAAAAAATTAGGTTAGGTCCGATAACTTAACTAAATCATTATAAATAAATTTCTGTATAAAATATTTTTCTATATCTCTTTTAACTAAGAAAATATAGGGTAATTTAAGCGAGCGAAAATTTACGAATTTTGATTTTACCATTTTAAGTTTGACTCAAAAAGAGCACATGACACTTATTTTACTTTTTTGATAGCACTAACAATAACGGATGCATGTGGAACATGGTCAATTAATGGTGGCAAGTGATTTTGTAAAAAGTCCAAATATACGTCACCTGTTACTCTACCATCTAAAAAATATGGCCCAATCACATACTCCCCTACCACTCCTCCCCAAACATTTAAGGGCCACCTATTTTGAGAGTGCAGTCTCACAAAATGAGGATTAGTAGTCGCATAATATTGAAAATTCTGTCTATTTACGTTTCCATTTTTGTGAAAAGTTGCTTCATCACAAAGGAGCACATCATTAGAAAAATTCCATTGTTCTCTCATTTTGTTCTGAACCCACTCAGAAAAAACTACTCTTTTATTATAATCTTCACCATGAAGCTCTTGCAATAGTTGTACATGGTACGGGTGCATTTTATTAGCCCATATTATCCTTCGTACGGATGATCTCCAGATATCAGTTTGTTGTGCCACAGGTCGTTGGCCGATATGGGGATCTTCAGTGATAGTCAATAAAACATTTAGCTCATTTTCTTCCGTACTAACAGTTTTATTTTTTTATTATAAGCCACACTTCCTGTTCTGTCAAACCTCTCCAACAATTTTTCGAAAGCTCGTTTATTTGGTTGTCGTCTGTCTGGATATTTTTCGTGATAATGTCTTGTTGCAAACAATGTATCTTTGTCACTTGCCCCGAGAATGTAAATCATATCAATCGTTTCAGTATTTGAAAAATTCATCTTCTAAATGTTATTAACGAGAAAAACCTAGAATATAACACAAATTGGCACAAATACTTGGTGCCTAATTTGCCATTTTGGTAAATTGACATTTTGCATTTGTTTTGATTTTGTTGGTCATGGCTGACTAGAAAAATAAAAAAAACACAGTCTGTTTACGAAAATTTCAATAAAAATCGAATTTTTAAGCAAAAGAAGTAACTAGGTATATGAATGACTTAATAAGAATGAAAGATACTTAAAATATCTATAGTATAAGCCTAAAATATATAGGGTGTTTCATTTGAAATAACCGAGTTATCGTAATTTAAAATTTCCTATATTCGAATTTTAACAGAAAACACCCTGTACAAAATTTTAACTACTTTATTATTTACAAAAGTTTTCTATCCCTATACTTAAGAGCTTACAAGAAATTATCGATTTTGGATTTTCTAATTGAGAAATACAGGTAATTTTATACTATCATGTTTTTTTCAAAAATTTTAAGAATTTTCTATTTTATTGGGCGACGTTGCAAAAAAAACGAAAAACTAAAAATGGGGTAATATGTATAATTTTGTGGCGAATCCAAAAATGCAAAAATATATAGGGTGTGCCATTTAGAAAAATACATATTTTTATTGTCCTACTTTTCTGGACCACTCTGTATAATTAAAAATATTTTTATAACATGTATTTCTTAATACCTCACAACTTTTATTTACACTTTTTTTACATCTTTAATGGTAGAGCCGTTATATTACTTTGTCACACCAATTCAAATAAAATAAACTGTTTGTAGAGTATTTTCAGAAATTTTATTTAAAAAACTATTAGAGTAGTCCATATTTAGGAAACTTACTCTACGCCATTTCTGTTTTTTAAATAGAAAATATTTTTGAAATTTTTATTCCTTGCTGAGCAAATGTTGTCTCCTGATTTTTTGTCGTTTCACGTACAATTTTCGTATAAAAAATTGAATTCATTCATTTGCACTCTGTTATGAAATTAGGTATTAACAAGGATCTAGTAGGTAAGAATATTATGTTTTGTAAACATAAGGAGTTTTGATAGTTCTCTGCCTAGTCTAGTCGTCACGTATTTAAGTCATTAACCTTAAGTGCCTGTTCTCACCAAAGCAACTGGCAACCGCAACGCATCATCAATGCGACTCAGCACTAATGTTTAGATACGCGTGTTCTCACTGACTTAAGGCAACTCAACTGCAACGCAACTAGTTGCTTATGACTTGCCCGGCATACCGCGTCGCCGTAGTCAGTTGCTTCCAATCGCGGTGTAATAGCCGACGAGACAGCAAAATATTTAACTTTTGTGGCTCATTCGGTAAAACCCATGGAATTTAACCGGATAATTATTTAATTCCTGTGCCACTATATACCAACTATGACTCAAATTTATAAGAAGGGTTAACCTAAAATTGTCGCTCAGTTTTTTTTAAGCTTTTTAACGAGCAAGTATGTTGCGGCTATATCTTCATCTGACGAAGACGACAATTTGCTCATGTCAAAAGATATTTCAAACCAGTTGATTCCAGTGGGAACGCAAGAGCAACTCAACTGACGTGGCTGTCGCGTTGCCGTTGCGTTGCGGTTGCTTTGATTCCAGTGGGAACGCAAGAGTAACTCAATTCAAGTTGCGGTCGCGTTGCAGTTGCCAGTTACTTTGGTGGGAGCAGGCACTTACAAATTATTAAAAAAGAACATAACACCCTGTATCTCAAAAGTTAATACGTTTAGGACATACTATGTTCATATGAAGTTTGTTTCTGAAAATTGACCCAAGAATAACCTCCTTAATTAATAGCATGTTATTAAATAAACACCCTGTATATTGCCTTCCTTTAATCGGCAACTTTGAGTGGGTTATTTCCTTAAGTAGCTGTCCCCCTATAGTTTCTGCCAAGGGATCGCCCACTTCATCACCAATTGCAGCTTCAAAGTGTTGGTGACAAAATATCCCAATCCATTATCCCAAAATTAGAAAATTTTCCAGGAAGATAAAGAAGGTATGTTTTTAAAATCAAATTACTTCTGTCGGAAGAATCGGTTGTTTTTTTAAAATGGCCACAACTTCCTTAAGACGTCTTTCCTCAGCCAAGTCTAACGCAGTATTACCATATATATTTTGAAGTTGAGCATCAGCTCCTCTTTCTAATAAAACTTTAACAATCTCAAGATTACCTTCAAGTGCGAAGTAGTGGAGTGGAGTATTTTCGTTATCTTTATCTTTATCGTTAATGTCTGCCCCATGGGTCAACAAAGTGTTTACAATTTTTATATTAATTCTGTTTCGACCCCGAACCATTTGTAGTGGTAAGGTTCCGTCGAGTAGGCTGAATATATTAGATCTATAAGCATTAACGTCAGCACCATGCTCCAAGAGAACTTTAACAACATCATGATGGCCCCTAGAAATTGCTTCATGTAAAGCAGTCTTTTCCGCATATTGCTTCGCGTTAACTTCAATATCCATTTTCAAAAGCAGTAAAACTATATCTTTGTTCCCATTGCTGGCTGCGCAATGCAACGGAGTGCCTTTAAATTCATCATTTATAATTTTCGCTTCATTTTCCAACAACGTTTTAACCATTTCCAAGTTATTTTTTACAGCAGCTATGTGAAGTGGGGTAGCTGACCTTTCGCTGCTGGCATTGATATCGGCTCCACGATCTAACAGAACTTTAACCACATCAATGTGTTCTCTGGAAACAGTCATATGGAGAGGGGTATCATTTGCATAAGCCTTTATATCAACATCAACGCCGTTCTCTAACAATATTAAAACTACGTCTAAATGCCCTTTGTCGGCTGCTAGGTGCAGAGGGGTATATCTGGATTGATTTTGAGAAACGGAAGCTCCTCTTCTTAATAATGTTACAACCACATCTTTATGGCCTTTTTCTGCTGCGATGGTGTGATGTTTCTTGCACTTCGCCACCCTGTATGCCACTTTGAAAGAGGACAGCAGTGCGTTGCTAGGTACTGAAGCTTGTTGGGTAAACACGTTCTTTTGTTTTTGTACGTTCTGCAACTTTCTTGTGAAAAATTCGCGTGACTTTCCAACCATCGTAGGATGAATGGTTTCGATATGTCGTTTTAGCTTACTTGGGAGCATATTTTCTACCGCTAGAATTTTCAAACAGAGCACACACTGCGGTCTTTCCTCATGATTTACTTCTACTGAAGTAAAACCAAAGTTTAAATAGCTATCATCGTATTTGCGATGTTTCCTTCTTTTTACTCCTCCGTCACTTGTCGATGCTTGATCACTCTGTCTCGATCTATCAAATTCCTTATTAACCTTATTTAATAAAAATCTTTCCATCTTGTGACTAACTTTTTACGAAAAAACGAAGCAACCGATCCGATAATAGAACGTTTATGTGTCCTGAGTTCTTAAATCACAACACTTTGTATCACTACTAAAACTCTCTATTACTACTTCTATTTATCATAACAGTTCAACCGCTTACAATTCCTCTTACGGTAAACTAACCTAGCAAAGCGGACTACGGCGACTTAAATACTGTCAAAGAGCGCTCGCGAAAATTCTCGTCGAGCGACGCGCAAGTCGAATACGGGCTTCTGGAAATTCTAGAAACTTGCCCTGCTCTCTCGGGCTCGAGGCTCGATTAATAGCGGATGCGGCGCCGGCGTTGCCAAACGTAACTCAAATTCTGGATTCGGCGCACACTTTGGGAACCACTGAATTAGACTAATACATTACGTCGCCCTCGAGCGTTCAGAACGTTCCTTCTATAAAGCCCTTAGCCCGTCTTTTATACTTGCTTTCACGTTTTACAGTACCGTATGTATATGTCGGCGTCAATCAGTGAAATCCGTCATTCCCTGAAATGCCTAGTCATTTCACGTATTGTACGTAACTCTACGTTTGGTACACCGTTTGCCTAAGAGTATCAGGCATTCCCTGAAATGACGGAATTCTTTTAGTCAAACGCTGTACTTAACTAAATGATTTAAGTTTTTTTTTTATGATCAAACACAAGCACTATAGGAAAAATCCTTTAGGGCACTCTGGGAGTGGTGCGTGTGCGCAAAAAGCGATTCACGTTGGTTTTGAATCGTTGGAGGTTATATTCGTTGGGAAAAGCGACCTCGGGAAGGTCGTTCCACAAGGATGAAGTCCTCCAGATGAAAGAATTCTTAAATAATGTTCTTATGAAGTTCGAGGAGTACTAAGCTTAACCACATATGGATGGGCGGCAGTGGTTCGTCGTGTATTTCTGCTATTCGTCGCTCTGGGCGGAATTAAGAGGGCAAGGTCAGCCGAGCACCTTCCATGAAAATATCTGTAAAAGAGAGTCAAATCCCCAACCTATCTTCGATGTTTTAGGCTGTCGAGGTTCTTCGTCAGCTCGTGGTCTCCAATCAGACGAATAGCCCTCCTTTCGATGGAATCCAGTAGCAGTAGAGTATGTTTGGGTGCAGAGCTCCAGACATGAGAGCAGTATTCTAGTGATGGTCGAATCTGGGCTTTGTATAGTGTCAAAAGTTGTTGTGGTGTGTACAACTTTCTGGTTCGGAAGAGTATCCCAAGCTAGCAAGAAGCTATCTTGGCGATTGCCACAACGTGGTTATGCTAAGACATATTTCCTCCCAGATTGACGCCCAGCAGATTAATAGATGAAGCCAGTGTGATTGCGTGTCCGGCCATGACTATATCCGGTTCTGTAATGTTAACCTTTTTAGAGAAAACTGCTGCCTGGGTTTTTTTAGCGTTACCCTGATTGCCGGTTTTAGTCGAACGCTGTAATTGTTGTTAACATCTGTATAGTGATTTTTTTTTGGAATTGAAATATCGAAGCATTCAGAATTGTTTTATAAGAAGTTAGATGACTATTACTCCAAAAAAGAAAACCCTGCATTTCAAACATAACCACAAACTACTTCAACCTACAAAATCACTTTAAATTCGTACACTGTTGTCACGTTTAACACGGTTTTATAATTCATATGCTTTGGGAAGGAGTGATTTTGTTGTGTCCCTTTTTATTGATTTTTATTAACCGACTTCAAAAAAGGAAAGGTCCTCAATTCGGTTGTATTTTTTTTATGTTGTGACCTCAGAACTCCGCCATTTATGAACCAATTTAGAATATTTTTTTGTTTGAGAGGGAATATTTTCAATTAGGTCCGATTTTAATTGTACTACAAAATTCTCAAAGGGTGGGGGTGTTAATTGCCAAAAAAATACGTTATTTTAAATATAAGAAAAAAAATGTCATTTTAATGGTATTTAGTTGCGCAATTTTTGCGTTTTATGATTTGTTGTCTTAGAAAAAAAATGGAAGGGATGGAAAAGTGAGAGGGAGTGAAAAGGGTGAAAGAGGCAAAAGAATGAAAAATGAACCGATTTGGATAATTCTTTGTTATTAAAAAGGGGATATTTTCAAGGCGTTTCTATTGGATATAAAAAAACATCTATTGGAAACCAAAGAGGCATTTCTTCAAGTAGGTGACGTTCCTGAAAAGTTTGTATCAGTACGAGAAGCTGTGCAGTCGCTTTCACTTTCCGGAGGTCAAGGATATTTTAAGTGTTGCAAACCAGCGAAAAACAATGTTTGTCAAACAGATTCGTTTGTGTAAAAAAAAAGTTCTTTGTAATTCAAGGTGTCATAAAAGCGCACCTTGCGCTAATAAATAATAAACCATATTGTTGGGGCCTTGCTATTGATATCCGTTAAGCCTGTAAATATTCAGTTTTATAATAAAATTCAGATAAAATACACGTCCTAGCAATATCTAACAAGTTAAGAATTACGTCATACCGATGGTCTAAATAATACAATTTAATATCAAAACCCGTTCGTAAGAGCATTCTTTGGTGTCTACCAATATTAACTTTCGTTGCCAATGCCTAATTTCAACCCAGACTGCAAACTATTAATATAATTCAAGAAAAATAAATACTTTAATACTGTAAGTTCACGCGAATATCGCCTCTAACGACCATATTTGCATCAAGAACAAAACATTTCCAAGTTTATTCATGTCAAAACAAAGCAACGTGTTTTTTATGCGAAACTGTACCACATTCCTCCTAAATTATGTCTCGACAAAAACATCAAATAATATTCGAATACCAATATCATTTAAAACCAACGAGAACAAATGAGAGAACAATACTCTGTTGTCTCTCACGCTCGCATTATGCAAAACATCTGTTCACAATTCTTAACGTGTTTTAAAACGCACAAATCGATAAATCTCTCACTCATTTCCATATACGGTATTCAATTCGTAGAAATCAACATCCCCGCTGCACTTGCCGTTGCGACCGACGCGTCATCTTATTCTGATTGGTCGACCTTTACCCCTGCCTGTAACCCATCTCGGACGGTTAGTGTAGTTCACACCTATTCAAATCATTGCTGTTCTAGACCCCGCAAAAGTGCATCGTTGTACCGAGATTTAAGGTGGCGATAAAAGGGTAGTCCACTCTCACTCAGGAGAACGCACTTAGCGAGCCTGTTTTAAGTTTAATTATTTGAAGTGAAGTGTTATTATTATTGTAAACAATCTGCCGAAGCGCACTGACCAGTCCTTTGATAATTAAGGTGGCAGTAACGGGTTCCAATTTTCACTCAGGAGAACGCACTTAGCGAGCCTGTTTCAAGTTTAAGTACGAAGTGAAGTGTTGTTAATCGCTGTGCTAAACCCGCCGAAGAGCACCGGCTGAACCGAGAATTAAGGTAGGGGTAACAGGTAGTCCAGTTGATTAAGGAGGCCGCTCTCAGCGACTATGTTATTCATACTACAGTAATTTACCACCAATCGCCCGACCAACTTAAAGCGAACGTTCTTCATGACAAGGTGTTCCAAGTACATATAGAACACATTCTTTATAAGAAAACCACTGAAGAAAATAGAGAGCTTTTAGCCATACACGAGTTGTTTTTTTCCTGCTTTCATATTAGCATTGAACCAGCGAACCAACCTACGGATTGACAGTAAGACCCAAACACGACGGTCCAGCCGATTAGTAAGCCCTGCCCCATCACATATTATCAGTCATTTTCTTTTAGATTTCTGTATCTAGCTATTATGTTGTTCGTTCCTATTCGTTCTATGAATTTTTTTTATAGTAAGTTATAGATAATAAATATGAGTTTATGATAATACCTACACATACATCATATTTCAAGACATCCAATTTTAAGGAAATTCCTGATAATAATCAGTTATTTACAAACCTTTTAATGTAAAATACCTTATTTTCATGCACTACTGACAACACTGTCCTAATATTGACTAAAACCGGCAAACAGCGTAACTTAAATCATTTAGTTAAGTACAGCGTTTGACGGAAGGAATTCCGTCATTACAGGGAATGCCTGATACTCTTAGGCAAACGGTGTGCCAAAAGAAGAGTTACACTATTTGCCGGCAATACGTGAAATGACTAGGCATTTCAGGGAATGACGGATTTCACTAATTGACGCCGACATATATTTGTCGTTATTGTTAAATAAAATTCTTTGTTGTTTTTCAGTGTTTGTGTGTTAAATTTAAGTATTGTTTGTGGAAAAAATAGTAATTCTTAAGTCTGTGTGGTAAGACTGGGCCAAGTGTGCAGTAAAGCGGATAAAAATATGTACTTTTGAGTCACGTCCGTCGATTGTTTGTTTTTTCTAACCAAAACATATCAAACCGATCAGAGGTTAGATTGAAGCCAGAAGATAAAAGAGATGGGGATTACCGGAAATTCCGGGTCCCTATTTATTTTAAGTCATTGTTTTTAACTAATGCATATTGCAGGGTAGTCAAAGGGTATTGTCACCCTGAGTGACTACCTACGGGCCCTTAATAATTCGACGTCGTGCTGGATAGAGATTTAAGCGTCCTTTAAAATAGTGCGCCACATGACCCCCTTCCCATTTATGATTTTAAGGGTAACGTCTACAACTCCCAGAGGGTTTAACCACAATGGCTGCATATATTGTTTTACAGCGGCCCCCTTCACAATAAAATTGACTTATTTTTCCGATTTTTAATATTATTTACTTGAAGCGATTTATTATTTGACTTAAGTGCACTTAGAAATACGTACGTAAACAGAATAGGGACTCAACTCACCTCGAATGTTTTTGAGTGGCAAAATAAGGTGGATTAGAAGCAATTATTTAAAAAAAAATTATCAGATAGATGAGGTGATAAGGATCAATAAATTATGTTAGTAATAATAATAATAATTTTTATTTCAAAAGTACATACATAGCATAAAGTAAAAATTACATATTTAAATAAGACTTTATCATGCCCGAGTACAATATTCATCCCTCCATTATAGAGATCACTCACGAGAACTCCTCAGTTGTCATTTCCACAAATGATCATTTTCGCGCCTTTAATGAAACAGGGTTACGCCACGTTTCACAAAATCATAAAAGTGTTATTTTCTTAGATTGCAAATAATTTAATAATCACCGGGCTTCTTGTCAAAATTATAGTCATTTTACGGCATTGTTTGAAGCAGCAAAGGAACTTCTATTACATTTGTTTAAGTCTGGGTATATAGGGTGTTTCTTAATAACATACTAATATTTAAGGAGGCTATTCTTGGGTCTATTTTCAGAAAAAAAACTTCCTATGAACATATGTAACTTTTGAGATTCATAAAGATTTTCAAAAAATCTCCTTTTTTATGAATATATGTGATACTGCTCTAGAGATTTTTGTGAAATTTGGTACTCACTTTCTATTCATCAAGAGGCATTTTATGATGTATAACATGTTTTTTTTATTCCGATCAGTGACGTTCGTGCGGGAATTGCCCTCGGCATTTTAGCAGAATAAAATGAAAGGCCATTTCTGTTTTTTAAATAGAAATTATTGTTGAAATTTGTATTCGTTGCTGAGCAAATGTTGTGTCTGATTTTTGTCGTTTGACGTACAGATTTCGTATAAAAAATTAAATTCATTCAGAGTGCACTCTGTAATGAAATTAGGTAACCCGAACGAAGATTAAAAAGGATCTAGTAGGTAAGAAGATTTTGTTTTGTAAACATAAACAGTTTTGACAGCTGTCTACCTAGTCTACGGTTAAAAAAATTTTTACAGGCAATTTTCAGTAAATCGGATTTTAATAATAAATAATCTTAAGAACACCTGTACATTCTTGAATAGGTTTTTCATACTATCTAATTAGAGGAATTATATATGTCCGCCCAAAAGATCATCGTCACAAAGATCTTGGTCTATATATACAGTGTGGCCAATTAGTGCGACAAAGCTCAATATCTCTTTTACCGCTAGGGATAGCGGAAAACTTTTTTCACGAAAGTTATTAAGCGTTAAGAGGTGCAGCTTTTAGAATTTTCGACCATACAGGGTGCTCCAAAAGGGCAGTGTGATAAGAATTTCATATTTTTTAAATGGGTCACTATGTATATTTTTACATATTTGAATTCACATTGTACACATTTTTGCAACGTTGCCAAATAGATTGGAAAATTCCTAAAATTTGTGCAAAAACATGATTCAATGAAATGTGTAATATTTCTTAACTTATAATAATTTGAAATAAAATATTTTTATGTCGGAAAGAGGAATGTTGACAGAAGTCCCCTATGATAACACATATCAATATTATTATACAGGGTAATTTCTATGGATATGCCAACATTACGAACTTGAAACCTGAGTTTCGTAAGTTTTTTAAATGAAACATATGATTACTTTATCTCGTAGATATTTTAATCCTCTCTAATTTTTATTAAGGTCTTTCTATGCCTATCTCTACCAATCGTGGTGGTATTTCAATTTTTATTTAAACTCGAGCAAAAAAAAGTGGATATATTTTACCATTGTCCTTTTTCTAGTCACCCATGACAAAATAAAAACGAAATGTTGTAATTTAAAAAAAAATTATTTATTCATACGGGAGGATACGACACAAAAATATTTTAGCGATTCAAGCTTGCGGATAATTTCTAAAGTAAATTATTACCTAATTATTTGTTCATATAGTAACCCCCAATATCTTGAACACATAATTCAATACGTTTTTTTAAAAGAATGAGTCATGTCTAGAAACATTCTTTTGAAAAACGTATTGAATATGTATTAAAGTTAATGGGGTCACTATGAACAAATAATTAGACAATACAGTTCCAAATGTGTAGAAATATGTGTGTGTAGAAGTTGCCTGTAAAAAAATGCTGACTCTTTAGTTGTCACGTATTTAAGTCATTAACCTTAATATAACTAGGGAGGTAAAGAAACTCACTCTACTAGTTTAATGAAAAATTAAAATTAAAAACAATACATGTTTCGAAGGTTCAAACCTTCATCTTCAGTGGAAAAAAATGAGAACATTAGAAGGCACTCATGACATTGTTTAAACTGTAAGAAAGAAGAAAATTGTTTGTATAAGTTGAGTTTAAGCAAAAATATTCTTTATTAAAAATAAAAGGAATTGAAGGTAATGGAATTGACTAAATGATTTAGTATAATTAGAGGACAGTGAAAAGTATTGCTTTGCTTAGGTAAGGAAGAGATTTTATACTTTTCACTGTCCTCTAATTATACTAAATCATTTAGTCAATTCCATTACCTTTCAATTTTCTTCTTTCTTATAGTTTAAACAATGTCATGAGTGCCTTCTAATATTCTCATTTTTTTTCACTGAAGATGAAGGTTTGAACCTTCGAAACATGTATAGTTTCTAATTTTAATTTTTCATGAAACTTTACCTCCCTATAACTTCACTCCACTTCGAGATGGACTACTTCAAAAAAACTTAATATAACTATTAAAATCCATCACACCCTGTATCTCAAACGTTAAGACGTTTAGGACATATGTTCATATGAATTTTTTTTCTGAAAATTGGCCCAAGAATAACCTTCTTAATTATTAGCATGTTATTAAGAAACATGCTGTATATTGCCTTCCTTTAATCGGCAACTTTAAGTGGGTTATTTCCTTAAGTAGCTGTCCCCCTATAGTTTCTGCAAAGGAATCGCCAACTTCATCATCAATTGCAGCTTCAAAATGTTCGTGGCAAAATTCTCAATCCATTATCAGAAAATTAGAAAATCTCCAGGAAGATAAAAAGGTTGTTTTTTTAAAATGGCCACAACTTTCTTATGACGTCTTTCCTCAGCCAAGTCTAAGGCAGTTTTACCATATTTATTTTTAAGTTGAGCATCAGCTCCTCTTTCTAATAAAACTTTAACAATCTCAAGATTGCCTGTAAGTGCGAAGTGGTGAAGTGGAGTATTTTCGTTAATTTCATCTTTACCATTAATTTCTGCCCCATGAGCCAATAAAGTGTTTACAATTTCTATATTATTTCGTCCCGTAACCATTTGTAGTGGTAAGTCACCGCCGAATACGTTGTACATACAAGTACTGCTACCATTTGCATCAGCACCATGCTCCAAGAGAAGTTTAACAACATCATGATGGCCTTGAGAAATTGTTTCATGTAAAGCAGTCTTTCCCTCAAATGACTTCACGTTGACTTCAATTTCGTGTTTCAAAATCAGTAAAACTATATCGTTGTTTCCATTCCTGGCTGCGATATGTAAAGCAGTTCCTTTAGAGAATTCATTTATAATTTTCGCTCCATTATCCAACAACGTTTTAACCATTTCCAAGTTGTTATTTTCCGCAGCCATGTGAAGTGGGGTAGCTGAATTTTGGCTGCTGGCATTGATATCGGCTCCACGATCTAACAGAAGTTTAACCACATCAATGTGTCCGCTAGAAGCAGCCATGTGAAGAGGGGTCTCATTTGTATAAGCCTTTATATTAACAGCAACGCCGTTTTCTAACAATATTAAAACTACGTCTAAATGCCCTTTGTCGGCTGCTAGGTGCAAAGGGGTATATTCACTGTAATTCCGCAAAAAGCTATATTCATTTTTTTTTTGCAAAATGGAAGCTCCTTTTCTTAATAATGTTACAACCACGTCTTTATGACCATTTTCTGCTGCCACGTGAAGAGCCGTTTCTCCTCCACAAGTAGCATTTACATCGATACCGTCCGTTAACAATGTAAGAACGACATTCCTGTGGCCTTTGGCAGCTGCAGCTACTAAAGCTTTCTCCCGGGCAATAGTGTTGTTTACATTGACTTTATCTGTTAATAATTGCTTTACTTCATCAACGTGACCTTTAGACGATTCTTCTATTAAGGCTTCGCTACTATCAGCGTAAGTCATCGAGTCAACTTCATTCTTAAACTCGTCAATTTTAAGAAATACTTGCATATCGATGTTTTTGATGTACTCGTCCAAACTACTCTTTTCCGACATTATAAAAACAACTTTTTGTGCTACCGCAATATTAAGACGATCGATAATTTTGTTCAACACGATTTTTTCGGCTTTTTTTTCAGCTTTTCTTCGTTTTAACGGTTGAGAAAATTCACAAACTAACAGATTAGGTAATTTGGGGAGATATTCTACGGATTTCATGATGTCTGCTAATTGTTGCCAACTTATAAACGTCTGATTTTCCGCACTCAAGTATCTTTCCAACGCTTCCTGATGTTCGGAGTCATCTTTCAACAGTTCCAACATCTGCATTATCCGTATCGCACCCAATCGTGTATCTCTGGTTTTCACAACGAGGCATGTCTGAATGTCCGATGTCAAAAAACTGGTGACTGTATTTTCAAACGTATTTTTATACTTTTTCAGGCCAGCAAGATACTGTTTAGACTGTTCTTGAATTGCCGCGTATATTTCTGGTTTACTCATTGTAACGTGCAATGAATAATAGCTTCACTATCGCATAGTAACTAAAAACACTAATATTCAATTCAGGCTGGTGGCAATATAGATAGCTGTATCGCACATTTTTATAGATAAGATATAAAATTCTTTAAAAATATTAAAACTCGAGAGTAAAATACATTTCACGCTATTTTGTTTAGTGCTGGGGAAAAAACGATGATTTAATAATCGAGTAAAGTTTGTTTCACGAAAAATGGATATAACATAATGACTGCAGTAAAAGCACCTGGAGCGATCCCATTATTTATGACCGTTTGTTATTATTATGTGTAAAGGACCGGATTGTAATAATTATAATTAAATATAGGCACATCAGGTAGGTTAGGTTGCTTAATTTATATTTAAATATCTTTTTGTGGTAAAATTTGTTAGTTTTTATTTCTGCTGGAAGAGTTTAGTTGTAGATATTACCGATATTATTTTAGCAAACGTATAAAAAAACAGTATGTGGCGTCCATGGAAAAACATTGATGGTGCTTTTTCTAGTGTTGCAGTGAAGAAAATGCATTTATCTCTCGATGCTAGGGAAATTTTAAAAAGAGTATATATTTCTTTACTCAACAGAGGACTTTATGCTAGTGCTGCTGCGACTGAAACGTCTGCTTTGACTAAGATACCTCTCACTACAGTAAAAAGAATCGCGTCAAATCCCATTAAATCTAGAAAGAAGCGTAAAGATGCCGGTTTCACCAAATGTTTCGACGAAAGCGACAAGGACTTGATAAGTTGTAGCCGCACTATCCTTTGGAGAGTTTTGTCGGAAATAGGATTCAGATACCGCAAAATTGACAAAAGGCAAGTACTCGTGGAATCCCACCGTTTACAAAAATGGCGTCATGAGTATATAACTTCTGTAAGGAAATCCCGTTCTGAAAACCGTCCTATAATTTACCTCGACGAGACTTGGTTTGACACGCATGAATCACCATCCAATGGCTGGTCTGATTCTTCCGATAAGTGTAAAACAAAAGCTCCGTCAAATAAAGGAAAAAGAATAAGCATTTTACATGCTGGGTCAGAAAACGGTTGGGTTCCAAATGCCTTGTGGCTTTCTGCAAAAAACATTCAAGACTCTTGTGTGGACTACGATAGCGATAGCGAAACAAAACTATCTATAGAATGACATTATAAATGTAAATAAATATGACTAGTAATATTTAAAAAAAATGTTATTTCATTTGATTACATTAATATAATCATATCATTACTTTTTCCTTAGTCCGTCCCTTCATACTTCACTTGTTTATTGCCAAGCTCTTGTCGACACAATGGGACCGACCCAGGAAATCATTAAGATATATCCATTTTTCGTGAAACAAACTTTACTTGATACTCGAGCGATTTTAATATTCGAGTGAATCGCTCGAGCGATTAATCGCTTGAAATTTTTATGACAAAAAGAATGTGTTGATAAAACACCAGGGGTTTTAGAAGCTTAGTCTAGAGTTTTTATTAAGGAAGAACAGTTGATTCTGATTTTAAAAAATTACATCCTTTAATTTTTTAAGAATTTACCATCGCCGCTGGCTAGCCAGTCAAAACAAAACCCATGTCGCGATGAATCCACTAAAGGATTTGGCATACTTTTTTATAAGCACCTTCTCGTTTATGTGCCTTTAACAAAGACGTATGTCGTGTCAGCCTTCTGACCGCAAAACTCGAACGTCTCCAATCGGCACATTTCGGGTGGAGCGGCGAAGATCGGGTATCAAGTGAAAGTCAACGATTCAATTTTTTCAAGCGAAGCTCTGGTATCGAGGGATAAGTAATAAATAACAAGCGACGATTTTCGCTTGAATTTATAACTCGAGCGGTTATTTCAATAACCGAGTACTCAAGCGGTTTTTCGCTCGGGCGATTTCAACACCAATTTTGTTGCTTTCAACAAAATTAAATTAAATAATTACATAAATATTTCAAATTTCTTAAAATGCGCCAGAATCGGGGTAAAATTTGTCACCGGTATCTTTGGTTTCGTTAAAAAGTGTAAACCGCAACATTCTACAGTGAGTCCCAGAAGAAATGTCTAAATTCATTTAAAATTCAGCGGTAAGTTTTTTCAAAAAACGCTCGTACCCGTCGATTTTGATTTTTTAATTTTTTTTGTGGTAATTTCATGTATACAGGGTAGCTCAAAAATAAGTTACGACCATCAACTTCATTTTTTCAAATGAAAACATATATTTTTTTATTTCATTTTTGAATTTTGCATTGAATTCTAAGCATGTTTCATGTACCATGTCCTATACATAAACTCAACAGTTATTGAAAAAATTAGGATTTAACATATCTATAAGTAAGACCTGTTTATTAAAAAAAAACAACAAAATCAAATTAAATGTTGAAAATGTGCGTCATTTACGGCTTTACAATATCCAAGACGATCAATAAACTCTCTTTGCACGTTTCCAACCATTTCCGAAGTTATGACACGCACTTCTCTTCGGATCCTTTCTTTCAACTCCTGCATATTGTTTGGCCTGTTAACAAATACTCTTGATTTGAGGTAACCCCACAAAAAAACCCCACAAAAAAAGTCCAGCGGAGTTAGGTCTGGTGACCTAGCAGGCCATTCGATAGGTCCTCTCCTTCCAATCCACCGATTGGGAAAGGTTTTATCCAAAAATGTGCGCACAGTGGCCGCATAGTGCGGAGGAGACCATCTTGTTGGAATATCAGTTCTTCGTCAGGGGAGTCTGGTTTGTTCGGGTTTGGATGGATTCGGAAATAAAGCCACTAATGCTGGAATTAATTCTAGTTGGAGAAATTCGAGATATACTTGTACAGTTAAAGACTGCTCAAAGAAAAATGGACCAATTACTCTTTCGCGTACGATTCCACACCAAACATTTATTTTCTTAGGGTACTGGCTGTGAACCTCTATCATCCAATGCGGATTTTCTGTTGCCCAATATCGACAATTTGGTCTGTTCACATTACCATTCAAATAGAACGTAGCTTCATCCGAAAAAATAATATTTTTTACTAAATTATTATCTAGATTGCACATATTTTGCATGCGTCCGCAAAACTCACTTCGCCTATCGAAATCATCTTCAAATAACTCATGCACTGGAATAACTTTGTATGGGTGATATTTGTGCTTTTGAACTATTCGGTGAACAACAGATTTCGGCATGTGTAAATCGGCCCCAATGTGCGACAGGGGAGTACATGGATTTTCTTCCAAGGAAAGCAAAACGTCAAGTTGTTCATTTTCATCTCGAGTAGGACGACCAGATTTAGGCAAATCTCTAACATAACCGAATTCTCTAAACTTAGCCTCTATTCTACTCACCATCTTTTGACATATGGGAGGACGATCAGGATGGATTTCATTAAATAATTGGGCTGTTTCTATTTGAGTACGTGTTTTATCACCAAAACCAAGCATAGAATTTCAATTTTTTTCCCTTTCCGTTAACTTCACCATTATTGTGAAAACCGCAACTTTGAAACTACGCTTGACAATAATTATACTTATTTGAAATAAAATTGTCATACAGTTTCTATGGAAATAAACGGTGACAGTGAGACAGTACACTCTTACTTATTATGGAGCCCAAAATGCCATATTGCCAGAAGATTTGATAGATCGTTGGATTCCCTAAATGATATGTTCAATCCTAATTTTTTCAATAACTGTTGAGTTTATATATAGGACATGGTACATGAAACATGCTTAGAATTCAATGCAAAATTCAAAAATGAAATAAAAAATATATGTTTTCATTTGAAAAAATGAAGTTGATGGTCGTAACTTATTTTTGAGCTACCCTGTATACATGAAATTACCACAAAAAAAAAATTAAAAAATCAAAATCGACGGGTACGAGCGTTTTTTGAAAAAACTTACCGCTGAATTTTAAATTAATTTAGACATTTCTTCTGGGACTCACTGTATATTAGCATTTCATTACGAAAAACTGTTGAGCAGTATTTGAAATATTTGCAATATTCCCGTGGTTTTATAACCCGTGTTCAATTTGAGTAGTTTCTTTGGATATCAACATGTTTTTACCTTTTTTCCAGAGACCATGGCATGAACGAGAGCCTGTTCCAACGTCTTAATAGCGAGGAGTCGCGCATCACGTTGAACCTCAACTACAGGATGAACGAACCAATTACGGGCCTCGCGAATGCCCTCACCTACAACGGAGAGCTGCTCATTGGTGCCGATCGCGTAGCGACAGCTACGCTCAAGATCCCAAAGTTTCAGGTAAATTTAATGACACATACCGTTTGGTATCGGTATCGTTGGTATATTTGCAGAATTATACCGTTGATCTTTTGACTGCAATAAAACCTTATTATCCCTTCGACCATAAAATAAATAAGGAAATCCCAAATTTTAAAACCTTTTCGAGCAGAGCCGGACCAGGTATACAAATTCAATGTATACCTATGCCTGATGCATATATAAATACAAAGTGATTTTTAATAATTTTAATCTTTAGTGGTTTTCCGGCGAGTAATTTTTAGTTATGCTTATTAGTGGTAAAATGTGGCGTCCTTGGAATTTTGCTGATAGGGGGGCATCTTCAAGTGTAATTTTTAAAAAAAAGTATTTATCTACCGATGCCAAACTAATAATTAAAAATGTGTATCAATCGTTGTTGAGGAGAAATTTTAATTCGATGGATGCTTTAGCAGAGACGTCTACTTTGACAAAAACTCCTTTATCGTCGGTAAGAGACATAGTACTTAAACCTGTTAATCCTAGAAAAAATCGGAGTGATTCTGGCACATTTAGAAGCATTGACGACCATTATTGAGGCACAAACTGTACCCACTTTGATTTCCCTCAAAGAGCGGCTGATTAAAGACGAAACAAATATCTCTTGTAGCCTTTCAAGCCTTAGGAAAATATTGCGTAAAATGGGTTTTAAATACCGATTGATAAAAGACAAACATTAATGGAATCTCAACATTTACGGGAATGGAGACTTAAATATTTAATAGCTGTTAAACAATTTAGAGAAGAAAATCGTCCAATTATTTACCTTGACGAAACATGGTTCGATACTCATGACACTACAAGAAAAGGTAGGGATGATTCTTCCAAAAAATGTCAAACCAAGGCATCATCAAATAAAGGCAAAAGAATCACAATATTACATGCTGGTTCAGAGAACGAGTTTGTTCCAAATTGTCTGTTGCTTTCAGCTAAAAACATAGCAGATTCTTCTTTAGATTACCATCAAGATTCCAACGCACAACTTTTTGAAGATTGGTTTAAACATAAACTCCTTAAAAATATACCTGAAAATAGCGTCATTGTAATTGACAATGCTAGTTATCATAGTCCGTAGTAGAATTAATTAAAGACGAAGTAGAGAAAAATTTCTGCAGACAGCTGGAAAAACTGTGTACAGCATGTACTTAAGGTGGAAAATTCTTACAATTGTATGATTACAAATGTTCAACCCTTAATTATAAGTTTAGGCTTAGATGAAGATAGTGATAGTGATACAGAGTTAATTTTTGAATAAATTATCAATAGTTTCTTAGAATTTAATTAATTTTTATTGTACTTGTTATCCTAATAGTTATACTTTTAAATTATATTATTTTCAATTATCATTAATTGTTATCATTATTTTACATTTATTATAGGTACCTAAAACTAAAAATACCTATCTATTTATTTTAAATTATAAAAATAAATCATGTGGTGTGGTATACATTTTCAGGCCGGCCCTGATCCCATTTATTGAGCTTTGAAGAGGTTGAGGCGTATACAATAGGGTTTAATCAGGTAGTTTATTTATGGCAGTAAGAGTCAACGGTATAATTCTGCAACAACTATATCTATGCGTACCACGTCCTGTCCGTCTGTTGGGGAAATTAGTATTCAGCCAAAAAAAAATGAATAAAATAATAATAATAATAATAATAGAAATAAAAATAAAATGACCTAATCATGGAATAAATAACTAAACAGGTAGATTCCACGCCGTTGGAGGCGTGGCTTGTGACGTCACCGGGTGAGTGATTTTTAAATCTCGTATGGAGATTTATATTGCTGTCAGCGTTTTTAACTCTCTTTTAATGGTATTAAAAGGTTTTACACATTTAATGGTATATGAAATGAAAGAATAATATCATGGTATTTAGGTATATTTATTTCATGAACATAAAACAAAGATTAAAGTAAAATATGACCTAAGTAGTTATAACCAAATTAAACTATCTTTTTAAATACCATCTCTCAATGGAGTGAAAATATGAAGAGGTAAAGAAACTCATAGTCTGCTTCAGTAGTTAAATAAACAATATTTTAATTTCCATGCATGTTTCGAAGGCATATACCCTCATCAGGTTTAGTGGAAAATATTTAAGAAGTAAATGTTAACAAAATAAATAAAACCGTATCCATGAAATTTATTTCTATCAAATTTCTTTGCCTGGTTGTCCATATCAGAACCGAACACAGCGCACCTCATTTTATGAAATTTTAGATATTTATTTAATAAACACACACGACTACATTAGAAAAAAATTCTGGTGAACTCTCAAAATGTCCATGGACAACTACGGCAAACGGCACTACGTTCCGACCAGTGTTGCCAGAAATCTTTGATAAAAAGTAATAGATCGATGGTTCGAAACCTAATAGAATAATAAAAAAAAGGGCGTCAGAGTAAGAAGAGTGCGAAACAGGTCGTTACTTTCCTACGATATGGGGCCACCTCCAGATGGAACATAAATTTCATATGGGGAGTCCCCACAACAAGAATGAACATCTAAAAAATGGTTAAAATAGTAGTGGATATATTACAATTGTAGAAGACTGGCAACGCTGGTGGCAACGAGCAGGGGTCGCCGAGCAGCTTCGGCATCGTCGACCAGCTTCGGCATCGTCGACCGGTTCCGATGGCGCGGCGGTTTGTTTTAAAAGTTTGTCTTATTTTAGTGGTATTTTAGCTGTAATGTGTGTTATATTTCTATGAAATTAATATACGTAAATACTTGTCATATATAATTCTTTCATTTCATATACCATTAAATGCGTAACCGAACCATAAGAAATTAAAAAATCACTCTCCCTGTGACGACACTGCGCGCGGCAGACGAAATTAGAACGGTTAGATATCTTTACCTTTAGTTATTGTGTCATGTGACCCAACTATGTGGCATAGGTGGCTATTTCTCGTGAGCATGTTTAGAGGGAGAACATAATTCTAGAAAGAACTCCGAAACGACATTTTGATATATTTTTAGAAATAAGGGTATTTTATTTTAGGTATCATTTAACTGGTTAGCAAAATATTCTTATTTTTGCGAACAGAAAATTGTAATCGGCCAGCCAAAATGGCCAGTTGGTCAGCAACTTATGGACAGCAAACATTTCTGAATCGGTCAGTAATTAATGTCATACTAGAGTGCTCTAAATTATTTTGTTACGCAAATTAAATATATAAGCTGCTAGGAGCGATCCACTTTTAATCAGATATTGGTAAGCAATCAGCGGGTAAACAAAATATTTAATCTTGGTCATCAAAAGAAAAGCAACAAAACGTGAAATAGCGACAGTGCCCTGGGGAAACAAGTGAAAACCCGGCCCCGCTACACCTTTAGTAGCAGATTTCCTTCTGTATTCGGCAAAAGAAAACACAAGAAAGTTACATAAATTGACAGTGCCCTGGGAAAACAAGTGAAAACCCGGCCCCGCTACACCTTTTGTAGCAGATTTCCTTATGTATTCGGCAAAAGAAAATACAAGAAAGTGACATAAATTGACAGTGGCCTGGGAAAACAAGTGAAACCCCGGCCCCGCTACGCCTTTTGTAGCAGATTTCTTCTGTATTCGGCAAAAGAAAACACAAGAAAGTGACATAAATTGACAGTCCATGGGAAAACAAGTGAAAACCCGGCCCCGCTACACCTTTTGTAGCAGATTTCTTCTGTATTCGGCAAAAGAAAACAAAAGAAAGTGACATAAATTGACAGTGCCCTGGGAAAACGAGTGAAAACCCGGCCCCGCTACACCTTTTCTAGCAGATTTCCTTCAGTATTCGGCAAAAGAAAACACAAGAAAGTGACATAAATTGACAGTGGCTTGGGAAAACAAGTGAAAACCCGGCCCCGCTACACCTTTTGTAGCAGATTTCCTTCTGTATTCGGCAAAAGAAAACAGAAGAAAGTTACATAAATTGACAGTGCCCTGGGAAAACAAGTGAAAACCCGGCCCCGCTACACCTTTTGTAGCAGATTTCCTTCAGTATTCGGCAAAAGAAAACACAAGAAAGTGACATAAATTGACAGTGGCCTGGGAAAACAAGTGAAAACCCGGCCCCGCTACACCTTTTGTAGCAGATTTCCTTCTGTATTCGGCAAAAGAAAACAGAAGAAAGTTACATAAATTGACAGTGCCCTGGGAAAACAAGTGAAGCCCCGGCCCCGCTACACCTTTTGTAGCAGATTTCCTTCTGTATTCGGCAAAAGAAAACAGAAGAAAGTTACATAAATTGACAGTGCCCTGGGAAAACAAGTGAAAACCCGGCCCCGCTACACCTTTTGTAGCAGATTTCCTTCTGTATTCGGCAAAAGAAAACACAAGAAAGTGACATAAATTGACAGTGGCCTGGGAAAACAAGTGAAAACCCGGCCCCGCGACACCTTTTGTAGCAGATTTCTTCTGTATTCGGCAAAAGAAAACACAAGAAAGTGACATAAATTGACAGTGCCCTGGGAAAACAAGTGAAAACCCGGCCCCGCTACACCTTTTGTAGCAGATTTCTTCTGTATTCGGCAAAAGAAAACAAAAGAAAGTGACATAAATTGACAGTGCCCTGGGAAAACGAGTGAAAACCCGGCCCCGCTACACCTTTTGTAGCAGATTTCTTCTGTATTCGGCAAAAGAAAATACAAGAAAGTGACATAAATTGACAGTGCCCTGGGAAAACGATTGAAAACCCGCCCCCACTACACCTTTTGGGCCTTGACTGCTACACCGAATGAAAACACACGCACGCAATTAGCTACTCGTATCACGCGACTGCTTTCGCTCCGCCCACAATAACCGATTATTCAAAACAAACGCAATCCATTGATTTATATTGATAATTCTTTTAATATGCAAACCACTGAAGTAAACTGCTTCTAGACATGTTTATTTCTACTGACCAATAGTAAAATCTTGCTGACCAAGTAATCATTTCGCAGCTCGACTGTTAATTAAGCGAACACATGATATTACAAGCGGACTGATATCGGTTAAATGTTGACAGTTTGTAGCATTTTTTGCAGATCAAGTGTTGCAGCCCGATTTTTATTTATTGCAAGCAAAATCTTTTTACGCTGATCAAATGATTTAATGGCTATTTTTTTGCTGCGAACCAATTTTAATAACGCCAAACCTTTTTTATTTTTAGACCAATTTTTACAGTTTTCGACCACTCTGTTCAATATTTCGGATATTCAATTATGGTTAATGAGGTTTTCAACTAAGCAAAACTTTTTTGCAAGAGTGACCTTTTTCGATAAATTATTTCCCATTTGTTACACTTTCTAACCCACACGTTGTATACACATGTTATGTGCTAAAATGCTTTGTTTTCGATATACAGGGTGTTTGTTCGGGTTTGTTCGTTCGTTTTTTTTTGGTTTTTATCAAAAATCTCGAGAACAGTTTGAGTTATTACAACAAATTTCGGTACAGGCTGTTACCGCCCGACTGTATGTCAAGGATCTTGCACAATATTTGTTTCAAAATAAAAAATAATGCCCACTTGTCATGTTTCAGGAGTTGTGTACAGCATGCAAGGACCAGACGTGGCTGCTTCAGGCTATCGATACCAGCTTGGAGAACGCTGTACAGTTCATCGATACAGGTAAATTGTTGCGATGGTATTTTTTTTAATTAAGAATCGTTTATCTTCAAGTCGCACCGGACCGGAAATCTATTCTCTCTAATAGGACAATAAATTCCGGACAAAAATAATGTTAGTCTGGTTTATAGTCCTGTAACTTTTTTAATTGTTGTCCGATCTTGGTGAAATTTTTAGTAAAGTGTACACTTGTGTCTTGAGATGGTATCCTGAATTTTAATTTTCAAGAAATACCGATGTATTGATCATTATACAGGTAGAAACAAAAATTCCTTTTTTTACCCTTAATTTCTTAAAGCACTGTGGAAAAATTGAGCGGTACAATTTGACTTCGTTATATTTATGAAGTGTAATCTTTTCTGAATACAATGGATTTTGGTTCAGGTCATTATCTGCTTTTTAAAAGAAGATATAAATTTTTAAAGAAAGTATTGCAGTTTTTCAATTTTATTCACAATTCAGAACATCACACTGTTTTATCGAGTAGCATGAACAAATATACAAAAATTAATATCTCGTATTGCCACCTCGTGTTCTGGTCACTTCTACCATCTGACGTGGCACGCTTTCAATGGAATACTGCTCTCATATCTGGAGCTCTGCACCCAAACATACTCTTCGGCTACTGGATTCCATCGAAAGTAGGGCCATTCGTCTGATTGGAGACCACGAGCTGACGAAGAACCTCGACAGCCTAGAACATCGAAGGCAAGTTGGTAATTTGACTCTCTTTTCCAGATATTTTCATGGAAAGTGCTCGGCTGACCTTGCCCTCTTAATTCCGCCCAGAGCGGCGAATATCAGAAATACACGACGAACCACTGCCGCCCATCCATATGTGGTTAAGCTTAGTACTCCTCGAACTTCATTATTTAAGAACTCTTTCATCTGGAGGACTTCATTCTTGTGGAACGACCTTCCCGAGGTCGTTTTTCCCAACGAATATAACCTCCAACGATTCAAAACCAACGTGAATCGCTTTTTGCGCACACGCACCACTCCCAGAGTGCCCTAAAGGATTTTTCCTATAGTGCTTGTGTTTGATCATAAAAAAAAAACTTGTCTATTCTTTTAAAAGGTAGGTAATGACGTGAATCAAAAAACATTATGTTAAGGAAAGGTCACACCTCAAAACAAACCATATTGAAGCTAAATTTTATGTCATTCCAAGATACCACCAGTCTACACCATTTTGAAAGTTACGGGACTATAAATATGGCTACCCTGTATGTATATTAATTTTTTTAGGCCCCGTTTGGAACATAAACAAAGAGGTACCGTGGGCCCGGACTGAAAGTTTCGAAGAAAGCGCCAATGAGAATCAGAAATGCGTAAATATTTTCGAAGCAGCCGTCATTTGTCGTTTGGTACAGGCCTTGATATACAAGGTAACGTTATAATTGATTTATATCGAGCCCCTGTATGTTCTAATAACATACGAGGGCCATAGGGAAAGTTTTCCCAACAATATTTAACCAGACCAGAATGTGAACATAAAACAAAACCTAAAAATCAAACATACTTATTTATCTTATACACATTTTGGTTTGGATAATTTCTTCTCCGCATTACTTCCGGTGTGGAAAATAAAACCAATATTTTAAGTTTAATGTTTTTGCATTTTTGCTTCTTGATTTGTTTAATTTATTCAGTTTTTCATTATTTTCCACACGCTCTTAGAAAAATGTTGGTACTAACTCTTCCCGAAGATGTAATTTCCGCATGGCGTCTGCCGTCTGACGCAACCAATTCGTATATCATTGTGCCCTCGACATTTATCATTTTCCGCACTTGAAAATAACTAGTGTTGTGATCGCTCGAGCGAAAAACCGCTAGATCACTAGATTATTGAAATAACCGACATCGCTCGATTATTAAAAAAACCGCTCGAGAGGCGAAAACCGTCGCTCGTCACTTATTATCTTTCACTCGATACCCGAGCTTCGCTTGACGCCGGCGGAAATGTACCGCTGTAGTGTGATCGAGTTAAAAAACTGCTGGTATATTCGAACAGTTTTTTCGCTCGATAGGAAATACTCTAGTTATAAATTCAGACGAAAAACCGAAAAATATCGCCTGTCACTTGGTAGACGACCTTCGGTCTACGCGCCACTCCATCCGATTGGCGACGTTCGAGTTTGGCGCTGAGCAGGTACACGACATACGTCTTTCTTAAAGGCACATAAACGAGAAGGTGCATATAAAAAAGTATGCCAAATCCCTTAGAGGAGTCATCGCGACATAGTATTGTAAAGTTTTGTTTTAACTGGCTAGCCAGCGGCGTAGTTTAGGTCTCCGATTGTAAATATTAAAAAATTAACGCATATAATTTTTAAATTTTCATTTACTATAAACTCGAAACTTCTAAAAAATAACAATAATAGAAATTGTAAATAAAAATAACAAAACGAACAAAATGATTAATAAAATATATACAAAAATTCGTCGGTAATCTTATAATAAACATTTTTAAATCAAAACAGGAACTTTTTATTATTAAACTCAAGAAGACATCTTACAAATAACATACATTACAGAAAATGTTAATGCTGAATAAGAAAGCGAGCAAAATAGTTAACAAAACATAGATATCGACAATTTTTTTGGTAACCAAAAGTAAACATTCTTAAATTTAAACAGGAACTTTTAGGTAACTATAAACATGCATTTAAAAAAAGAATCACCAATTTTCTTATTTTGCCAGTCGCGTAACTAAGCCTAAATTTTTGAAGGGCACACAGTGGGCACCTGATAATTTAAAGTGGAAGAATTTGACAAGCTATTTTAAATATCTACTTATTTTATGTTCGTAGATTGAGAAAAATAACTCTCGGTAATACTTTTTGTTTTATAAAGCACAAGAATAAACCCGAACAATAAATACATATTTGGGTGATTTTTTGCAGTTTTTTTGTTTTGTATCGAGGCACGTGGTAAAAATTCATTATTCACAAATAAATAAATTTCTGGAATTTTTTTGGTGGCTACTACAATTTTTTTAGCTAAGCCATTGCCCACCCGTAGTTACGTGCCTGCTAAATACTCTACCTGATCACATGTAAACGGCTAGGCAGCCAGTCGAGCTGTCGGTGACGTCATCGCTTGGTGAATTGGAATTTCAAGCGATTCACTCGAGCGCTTCACTCGATTATTAAAATCATCGGTTTTTCCCAGCACTAAAAATAACTATTCAACAAAATATTAAACTAAATTAAAAATATATGTATTATTTTCCACACTATACAGGGTGTTCATCCTTCACCTTTGGGATTTCGGAAACGGTAAGGGATGAGAAGTCGATTAAATTGTGACAAAGTTGCGTAATTATGGGCCAAATAATAGGACGCAAAAAAAAAATAAATACAGTGCTTACAAAATATTAGAAAAATCTAAGATTTTGCGTTTCGGTTTTTATTTTTCCTGGCTGTGTTCGAAGTGATATCCAAAGATCAGTTTCACTTCCTCATTGATTCTTTTTATTCCCCACAAGACGGCATCGTCATATCTTTAATGCGACGTTTCGTCTTTGGCTTCGTTCGGGTCATCATCAACTTCATTTTCTTAAATACGGTTATGGATTTTTTTGTTTAAAGTATGAAATAGAAACTGAATCGACGTTCAACGGTGTACAACAAAAATGCTTGTTTTTTCGACGTTTTGTTCCTTAAATTGACCATCATCATTTAAAATACTTCTAGTACGTTCCTGTAATTAACTTTAAATAATTCGGTTCAACTCGAAACTTTAAAACTCGATGACCTTTTTAAAAGTCTTAAAAAGTGCTAGCTTGCTACCCGATTTTCCCTCGACGCCACGTGTCACCCGAAATGTGCCGATTGGCGACGTTCGAGGTTGACGCTCAGAAGGCTGACATGCGTCTTTGTTAAAGGCAAATAAACGAGAAAGTGCATATAAAAAAAGTATGCCAAATACCTTAGTGGATCCATCGCGACATTGGTTTTGTTTTGGCTAGGACTGGCTAGCCAGCGGCGATTGTAAATTTTTAAAAAAATCAAAGGATTCTTAATAAAAACTCTAAAAACTAAACTTCTAAAACTTACAAAAACAACCCTTGGTGTTTTATCAAAACATTCTTCTTAGTCATGAAAATTTCCAGTGATTAATCGCTCGAGCGATTCACTCGATTATCGCTCGAGTATCAAGTAGTCGATTATTTAAAGCATCGGTTTTTCCCAACACTATCGATGATCTTCTAGCTATTCGGTAAGAAAAATTTTTTAGTCCAAGAGCTAAGGTAAAAAAAGTATATGCATTATTTCATCGCCATGCATTTGCCAAATAATTACAAACAGTCCAGATATCTCAAAAACTGGTAGAGTCAGACAAAAAGTTATTCTATAAAATTTGCTTAGAATTTAATCTTTAATCGAAACATATTAATTATTACCATGTTGTATTTAAGAAACGAAAGTTGACAGCTACTTCCGGTATAACCGGGAATGACAGAAACATGTCAATACGAACTTTTACCAGAGCACTTGAGCGAAAAGTGTGTATTTCCACATTCTCCCAGGAAACAGTTATTTAACCTGGGATTTTTTCATGTCCTTTATAACAATTAGTATATTTTAGGGTGGTGTAGATTCGGATCAAATAGGCGTGATCTGCACGTACAGGGCGCAGGTCGTCCAACTCGCGGACCTTCTGCAACGCACGAGTGTGGACGTGAACACTGTGGACCAGTTTCAGGGCAAGGATAAAAGCGTTATTATATATTCGTGTTCAAAGTCGAAGGATCTCAGTAAAAAGCAGGAACAGAATAAGGTACGTAAAATAAGGGAACCGTGGAAGTATAAGCATCCTTTTTTTAGACCAATTACAGGTCGATAAGTTTATCTGCGGCTACGAAATGAATGTTGGCAAAAAAAAGTTCTGCGGTTAACAATGTTGTCACATATATTAAAGTCTATTTATTTCCAAGATAGACTACGCATAAACACTGTTAGCGCATGATCATCACGTGAGTAGGAGGAGCCCCCGCGGATGCGTGTTCTTATTGGCCGTTCGATATGGCGCGAACGTGGGACGGGGCGGGGCTTATAATTTTTACAGAGTTGAAATCAGGAAATTAGTCGGTCTGTTGGTCATTGAGGCCAAGTTTCGTGTTGGTTCGTTGGTTGTGATTATTCCATTTTGGTTTGTTGTTGTTGTTGTGAGTACTACTTAACATACCTACCTTTGTATGTTTGTTAAAGGAATGTTTTTCACCGATACTGCAGACGAAGCTCAAGAGTATACTTATTAATTTGAGTCAATCTAAGAAACGTCACAAGAAAAATCATTTTAGTCTTGAAATGAAAGAAGTCATTTTAAAGACTTTTGTTGCCAACCATAATTAAACCTGCAAGTTTGTCGATATGAAAGACCTTTTTGACTTTTGCATTAGCAACTATTACACCTGAGAAGAGTCAAAAATGTATTAGTGCAACAAAAAGTAGGAACCAGAATGTGGGAGCTCGATAATATTATCGAGATACAAGTTGAACGACTGATTAGGTATTACTGTAGAATAAAACGACGATGACAGCGATAACTCCTCAAACTTATCAGAATAATTTCATCACAATAGGATCAGTAAGATATACAGGTTGGTCAATACAGGTTGGTGAATTCGGATCTTGTACGCCACGCTTCATCAGTAAACAGAATTTTTTAATGACAAATTGGATCACGGATTCTTTCGTTTCGAATAAATTGAAAATTCTGACAAAATGTATATCGACTCGTATTTTCCGGAAACCCTGTATTTATTAATTTATTTTATATTTTACCATGAATACTAATTTATATTCCGATATTTCCAAATTGTATTCAACAATATTGCGATCATAATTTTTTATGATTATAATATTATAAGCACTACCCTGTTCACTGTTAGTTTCACCTATCACGTGCGTTTGTTGTGGTCGGTCTATCTTGGAAATTAATATACTATAGATTTTAATTTAATAATCTCTTACCGAGAAAAACCCTAAAATTGCATTTAAAATAAATTTTAAAAGTTATATAAGGAACCAACATTCTATTATAGTTTGAATATAATTAAAACTTTCTTTCATATTATTTATTTTAATATTTAAATGCGAAATAATATTTTGTTGATTAAAGTACTTTTAATTTAAAAATATGGCAACATAGTGCGTTGTCAATGGTTACATGTAGCTAGAACTAATTTGATAGGTTATATCCCAGACAGTTGATAGCGCATGCGTGTCGTGAGACACCAGAAGGGGCGGGGCATCGGGCTGGTTCGGCGATGTCCGATATTTGATGGATGTGCCCACCTAGTTGCCTAGTGATAGAAAGGGCAATTGTTATTGTATTGTGTTTTATAAATAAGTGTTCAGTGTGTCGTGTTTTAGGGTGTTGTTTTAAAATTTTGAACTTTGTGATAATGAATGAGTATAGATAGTCATGGTAAAAACCTTCTCAATCATATAGCTGTTTTTTTTTCTCGTGTTGAAAAATTGATATCTTGTAAAAAGTCATTTATTTAAACCTTGATAAAAAAAAAATAGTTAAAGTTTGTTCCCCGAAAAATGGATATAACTTAATGACTGCAGTAAAAATACCTGGGGCGATCCCATTATTTATGACCGTTTGTTATTATTATGTGGAAAGGACCGGATTGTAATAATTATAATTAAATATAGGCACATCAGGTAGGTTAGGTTGCTTAATTTATATTTAACGGCAAGCAGCAACGGCTCACCAATGATGAAACCCAAATAAGTTGTAGCCGCACTAGCCTTTGGAGAGTTTTGTCGCAAAATTGACAAAAGGCAAGTAGGTACTCATGGAATCCCATCGTTTACAAAAATTGCGTCATGAGTATATAACTTCTGTAAGGAAATCCCGTTCTGAAAACCGTCCTATAATTTACCAAAGGCTAGTTTGATTCTTCCGATAAGTGTAAAACAAAAGCTCCGTCAAATAAAGGAAAAAGAATAAGCATTTTACATGCTGGGTCAGAAAACGGTTGGGTTCCAAATGCCTTGTGGCTTTCTGCAAAAAACATTAAAGACTCTTGTGTGAACTACCATGAAGATACAACGGCCGAACTTTTTGAGGAATGGTTCAAGAATTGTCTTTTACCAAACATTCCTCAGAATAGCGTGATAGTAATGGACAATGCGAGCTATCACAGTCGCCAATTACATAAAGCTCCAAGCTCAAATAATACAAAATTGGAGATTCAGAACTACATGGCGGCGAATGATATATATTTTGAAGAAAGTTATAAAAAAAGTGATCTTTTAGAAGTTTTAAAGACATTTTGTATAAAAAAAGTATATGTTTTTGACACATTGGCAGAAGAAATTGGACGGAGTGCTACGGGTCCCACCCTATTATTGCATTTTAACCCCATAGAGCATACGTGGCACCAGTTAAAATCACTGGTTAGGTCTGAAAATATGTCTCCGACTTCTAGTGTTGTAGAATTAATACGAAAATGCTTTAATGATATTCTCACAGGTAGTTGGAAAACTTCAGTCCGTCACGTAATAACTGTAGAAAATTCGTATATTTGTCTAGATCGTATAATTAATCCAATTATAATTAATTTTGATGAGGATAGCGATAGCGAAATAGAACTATCTATAGAATGACATTATAAATGTAAATAAATATGACTAGTAATATTTAAATAAAATGTTATTTCATTTGATTACATTAATATAATCATATCATTACTTGTTTTCCTTAGTCCGTCCCTTCATACTTCACTTGTTTAATGCCAAGCTCTTGTCGACACAATGGGACCGACCCAGGAAATCATTAAGTCGTATCCAAATTTCGTGAAACGTACTTTACCTACGCAAACATAAAATGCAAGTGCAGAAGAATTTCCTATTTTTTATTAGATTATTTAAAATGGTAATAGCACGCCCATGACTAGAACATGTTTTGAACGATCTTGCTTCCGCCTTACCGATACGTCGGAAACACAGATCCACTTGACGAACGAAAATTATTCGAATCACGAAAATAATATTAGTCACTTTCGTGACCCACTTTTTAATGAAACGAAAGGTTCCTATGTCAATGACTCTCTTAGTTTCTAATATACAGGGGGATTTTGAAAATCGTCGCCTTTGTGGACATCCCGTGCATTTCCGTTACGCGTTACCTTTCCAAAAAGGTAAAAATTGATCTTGTTAGAGATTTTCACGTAGAGTTCAGTGGCGTAGCTCTAAAATTTTTCGTTTTTGAAATATCAACAAAGGTAAAATTTTGAAAATAAATTAAAAAACTACACATTTTTGTAATGCCCAAAGTATGCTTAAGTGATTATAAAAATAATATACAGGGTGTCCCATTTTAAAAAAAATTTTTTTGTTAATATCTCAAAAACTAAACTTTTTAGAGAAAAACTGGCTACGCCAGTGAACTCGATCCCGAACTGCATAAAAATCTGTAACAAAATCAGTTTTGACCTATTTGATAAGATAACGCATAACGGAAATACCAGGGATGTCTAAGAAGCAAAAAGTTTCAAAATCACCCTGTAGATTAAAAACTAAAAAACCATAACATTAAAAAGTGGGACACAAAATTGTAAAACACAACATTATATCTTTGAATAACTCTAATACGACCAGAAGGTGTAGAAAATGGGACACCGTGTACTTTTATTTATTTCTTTTTTAGTATGATCTCTTGGAAGACAAACGAAGACTGAACGTGGCCATCACACGGGCAAAGCACAAACTAATCATAGTCGGCGACTTTGCGACGTTGCATAACTACTCGACTTTTAAGAAGATTCAAGATTATTTAGAAAAAAATGTCATTAAGTTGACCGAGTGTGAAGGTTTCAACTGGGACAGCGTTTTAGATTTAAGCGTTTGTTAGAAGTTAAATGTATGTTCCTTATTGTTCGAAAAAAAGGGTGAAATAATTAATCGATTACGGGAAACTTAATATATAATCGATTATTTCTTCGATTTTCTAATCAATCCATTATACGGTTAATTACGTTAAAACGATTAATTAAAATTTCGGTTAATCGGAAAATAATCGATTAATTTTCATGATCCCCCAATCGATTATGACTTGATGATCGCCCAGGCCTATTCGAAAATTTATGTTTTTATTTGTTATTATCGTTTATATGAAAATAAAGTCAGTTAATTTTTGATCAATATGTAATTTTTTTCCGCATATAACTTTTTTAATAAATATATCATATTTTTATCAATATGTCATATTTTTATCAATATGCATTTTTTACCAATATGTCATATTTTTTTTATCAATATGTCATGTTTTTATCAATATGTCATATTTTTATAAATATATTATCATATCTTTTTATGTTAATATGTCATATTTTTTCAATATGGCCCTCCTTTTTATTAATATGTCATCTCTTTTTTTGGCAATATATCATCTCTTTTTTCTCAATATCCAATGTTATGGAAATATGCACTTATTATATTTGAATCGGCAAACCCTGAAAACAAATTAAAGAAAAATAATCATAAAACTTTGATAAGCCAAATATACACTTTATGTGATATCTGAAAATTCACGTGGCCACCACCGACGACGTACACAATCAATAATTTATTGACGTGGGTCAATTCTCAAAAGAGGTCGGCACCTTTTAGGCGGTGTCGTCATACTGCAACACAGATTGTAAACGTACTTGGTCAGTTTTTGCCAATGTGAAATCTGAAAATTCACGTGGCCGCCACTGGCGACGTACACAATCAATAATTTATTGACGTGGGTCAATAATTCTCAAAAGAGGTCGGCACCTTTTAGGCGGTGTCGTCATACTGCAACACAGATTGTAAACGTACTTGGTCAGTTTTTGCCAATGTGAAATCTGAAAATTCACGTGGCCGCCACTGGCGACGTACACAATCAATAATTTATTGACGTGGGTCAATTCTCAAAAGAGGTCGGCATCTTTTAGGCGGTGTCGTCATACTGCAACACAGATTGTAAACGTACTTGGTCAGTTTTTGCCAATGTGAAATCTGAAAATTCACGTGGCCGCCACTGGCGACGTACACAATCAATAATTTATTGACGTGGGTCAATTCTCAAAAGAGGTCGGCACCTTTTAGGCGGTGTCGTCATACTGCAACACAGATTGTAAACGTACTTGGTCAGTTTTTGCCAATGTGAAATCTGAAAATTCACGTGGCCGCCACTGGCGACGTACACAATCAATAATTTATTGACGTGGGTCAATTCTCAAAAGAGGTCGGCATCTTTTAGGCGGTGTCGTCATACTGCAACACAGATTGTAAACGTACTTGGTCAGTTTTTGCCAATGTGAAATCTGAAAATTCACGTGACCGCCACTGGCGACGTACACAATCAATAATTTATTGACGTGGGTCAATTCTCAAAAGAGGTCGGCACCTTTTAGGCGGTGTCGTCATACTGCAACACAGATTGTAAACGTACTTGGTCAGTTTTTGCCAATGTGAAATCTGAAAATTCACGTGGCCGCCACTGGCGACGTACACAATCAATAATTTATTGACGTGGGTCAATTCTCAAAAGAGGTCGGCACCTTTTAGGCGGTGTCGTCATACTGCAACACAGATTGTAAACGTACTTGGTCAGTTTTTGCCAATGTGAAATCTGAAAATTCACGTGGCCGCCACTGGCGACGTACACAATCAATAATTTATTGACGTGGGTCAATTCTCAAAAGAGGTCGGCATCTTTTAGGCGGTGTCGTCATACTGCAACACAGATTGTAAACGTACTTGGTCAGTTTTTGCCAATGTGAAATCTGAAAATTCACGTGGCCGCCACTGGCGACGTACACAATCAATAATTTATTGACGTGGGTCAATTCTCAAAAGAGGTCGGCACATTTTAGGCGGTGTCGTCATACTGCAATACAGAATTGTAAACGCACGTAGTCAGTTTTTGCCAACAGGACGTATTTGACTCGCGCTATCACTTATTTTTCAAACTTTTTAAAAAGTTAACTACAATTTTAAGGTACATACTCTCTTACCTTCGATCTTATTTAAAAATAATCCGTTTTAGAATTAATATCGATAAAAAATAAAACACAACCAACAGTGTATAAAAAGTGTACAAAAAATTTAAGGTTTAACTAAAGTTTAAAACCTGTGAAGTAAACAACTTAAATATTAAAATGAAAAATGTATTTTTTAAACACAACATTTATTATAAGCATCGGCGAAATAATTCACATTCTTATTATTACAATCTGTACGGATTAAATCTAGAATTTTTGACAGACTTCTTCATGGAGCCAAAACTTGAAGATGATTTCTTGGACCCCTTTCCTTGATCGATTCTTCTAACAATAACTGGACGTCTCGTAGTGACAGTCTTGGAAACGTTTGTGGCAAACAGTCTGGCATAATCTTGCCGACTTACCCTCGTAGTCATTCCTGGTCGTGTCCACTGGGCAAATATTTTCTCTTGTTCCTCCCTTGTGGCACATTCAGCCGTTCTTCTTAGGGTTGAGTCTCCTTGCACAATGGACTGGAAGAACGAGGACATTCTTGTGGTTGCCAACAATGACATAGGGTCCAGGAGTTTCAGTATAATACACCACATTTCTACAGGAAGATTAGGTAGTACTGTAGCATAGGCACTTACGAACGGAAGCAGCTGATACATAATGGTGGTAGTTCACAGTAAAGCAGTTGGAAAAATAATGACTTCTATGCCTAATCGTCTATCTTTTATAGTAACATTTGTCCGGTGATCCGTGACGTGGCTGGTGAAGTATGACGTCATTAGAGCCACAAAAATACCATAGGAGTATGATCGAGTGCACTTGTGCAACTCCTTTGTTGCTCAATTGTAACAGGAGCGCGCCAACAAAACGTTACAATGGCGGTAAGGAATAACGTAAAATTATTATACAAGGTGTTATGGAAATGACGTATTATATTTAAACCGGCAATTCCTGAGATAAAGACAAATTGAAGAAAAATAGCGATCAATGGCGCTTTCAATTCATTCAGCGGTAAAAGTGACCTGACGTCAAACCAGGAAAACACCTGTGTGGCACTGCAATACATGTAAGCAATCAAGGAATTCTGGCCGGTGTTGTCATATGTACACCTTAAACTCTTTAGACAAAATAGAATAATTTAAACACTTTTCCATTCTGTAATACCTTTTTGTACAATTAATTGAAGAACATTTACGACGGACTATGTTTTAAAGAACCCGAAAAAACATATGGAATAGTAATAGCCACGTACGTCACTAGGTCAAATGCCAATGAGCTCTTGACGCCTTACATCGACTGAGCGAAGTAGTTTCATATAGCGCTGGACTCGTGCGTCTGTTAGTTCAAGATCAACCAGCGGCCGGATACGTTGTGTCTCTCGTCGGTCACCAACACGCTTTCAGCGATCCGCTCTGTTTTTTCGGTTTTCGCGTTTATCCTGCCCGTACATAAATAATCTTTGAATATTGTTTGTTTCCGCGTTTCTTATGGACAAATTTCTCGCGTGTAATAAAATCGAATAATCTGTAGTATAATCTGTATTATTTTATTTTCAAAAGCTAACTATCGGTTCTGTTTCACTATAACTGTGTGTACATAAAGTGTTTCCAGGAGTGTTCCCATGAAAAAGAAAAAAACTGATTGTGTTTGCGCCTGGATTTCCTCGCTCTTTAGGTATGAAGATAAATACAAGTAGGTAGAAAATAATTTATTTTTATAATTTTATATGGAATTTCAGTTTTACATTAACTTTGGCAACATTGCCATTGGCTCTGGGTGAAATGTTGTACAGTAGCGGGGACTGACCTGTGAGTAACAGTGTTTATTACCCCACTTTTAACACGGTCGATTTAAAAAAAAAAATATGTAGCGCTTCTCTAGGACACCCAAGGGGTCACCCATTTAAATATAATGCTTCATTTCCATAACACCCTGTATAGTTGTGCCATTTGTATCTAGCTTTTATACGAAAGAATGGCGTAAGGGTCCGAATTGAATAAACTGTTGTCGATTGTCGGGTACGCTTTATTCGTACGAGATGTCGCTGTCCGTCACATGATCTCCACGGATGGGATAAAGACCTAAGAGATATGATTCCACGCCGATGGAGGCGTGGCTTGTGACGTCAACGGGCGAGTGATTTTTAAATCTCTTATGGAGATTTATACTGCTGTCGGCGTTTTTAACTCTCTTTTAAATGTATTAAAAGGTTTTACGCATTTAATAGTATGTGAAATGAAAGAATGATATCATGATATTGAGGTACATTTATTTCTTGAACATACAACAAAGATTAAAGGCCAATTTATAAACTTGACGGTGCCGTAAAAAGCTGGATTTATAAACTCGAGGGTGGCGACGATAACATAACCTGTTTTTCTCGGCTTTTCTATATTTTTATGTGATTATATTAATTTTGGTGTTCATGTGATCTGAATGATACTATCAACACTTATCAACAGTACACTTTAAAATGGTTAATAAGATGGTATAAAATAAAATAATATTTACTAAATATCACGTGACAGGCAAACACGATTTTGATTGGCTGTGGAAACTTGCTACGAACGTTGCTACGACCGTCCACCGTCAGCAGATAAAAAAAACCATCATCGTCAAATATAAATGGTCTTATGCATTTCAATATGTTTAAGCTGTAACGTCACCATCAATCGTCAACGTCAAGTTTATAAATCCAGCTTAAAGCCTAAATACGACCTAGTTATAAACAAATTAAACTATTTTTTAAATAATCCATCTCTCAGTAGAGTGAAATTATGAAGAGGTAAATAAACGCATAGTCTGCTTCAATAATTCAATAAACAACATTTTAATTTCCATACATGTTTCGAAGGCATATACCCTCATCAGAACAAACTACGGCACTAACTACGTGGCGACCAGTGTTGCCAGAAAGCTTTGATCAAAAGTACAGTTGACAGTTCGAAACCTAAATAGTAAAAAACGGCGTCAGAGTAAGAAGAGTACGAGAAAATAGGTCGTCACTTTCCTATGATATGGGGGCCACCTCCAGATTGAACATAAATTTCATATGGCGAGCGCCACAACAAGAATGAACATCTCAAAAGTAATGGATATAAGACTGACAACCCTGGTGGCAACAAGCAGGGATGGCCGGGCAGCTTCGGCTATCATCGACCGGTTCGAATGGCTCGGCGAATGTTTTAAAAGTTTGTCGGAATCTTTCCTTATTTTAGCGGTATTTTAGCTGTAATTTGTGTTATATTTCTATGAAATTAATATATGTAAATACTTGTCATATATTATTCTTTCATTTCATATATCATTACATGCATAAAACCTTTTAATACCTTTAAAATAGAATTAAGAAGGCTGCCAGCAATATAAATCCCCATAAGACATATAATAATCGCACTCCGTGCGGCAGACGAAATTGGGACTGTTAGATATCATACCTTTAGTTATTGTATCGTTATCGCCACGTCTCTTCCCGCTTGATATCCAGCGGCGAGGCTTCAGTGCTATTCGAGACGCGAGGGCTACTGTAAATCGACTATGGTTACCTTAAAATCTGGAGGGTATTAATTTTAAGCGATAAATACTGTGGGAAATTTACATGTTGTTGTTATTTTAACAACGCCGATGCAACACCAACACTACCGTAACGTTCTATTGTGTTGATAAATAATGCTGGCAACAAACCTGGTTATAGGAGAGAGGAAACATGTATTTTTTTACAATTAAATTAATTTATTTAATGGACAATCCATTGTTTGACTTAGTTTCTAAGGAACACAGGTACTGTCCGTGGTACAAGTAGAATTGAAGAATCTCTCCCCAGTTGTACAATTGTTCAGTACTACATAGTAGTTCCACAGCGCCAAGTAGCACTCGTAGTACTGGTTACATTCGGCCGCTGGCCATGTTTCGCCTGCAGTATCACAAGATGATGGTCCCGTAACTAAAAAATGTTTAAAAATCCGATTGCCGATCTTTTTGTTGGCAAATTTATAATAAAGTATTTGTAGGTCTCGTAATACTGCACATTCGTCCTTCACCATTGGGATTTCGGGAGCGGCAAGAGATACGTAGTCGGTTAAATTAGGAGAAACTTGCGTAATTATGGGACCAATAATATGCCGCAAAAAAATCTAAAATAAATACATGGGCTCTCAAAATTTTTGGAACAATCTAAAGATTTGAATTTCGGATTTTATTTTATCCTGACTTTGTTCGAATAGATGTCCAAAAATAAATTTAACTTGCTCATTGCTACTATTATTCTCCACAAGATGGCATGATCAGATCTTTAATGTGACGTTTCGTCTTTGGGTCATACAAAAAGCAAAATTTGTCTAAATATACCTGAAAAAAAAATAAATATCGTGTTTCTACTTGCCCCTGTAAATGAATTAAGAAAAACGTTAAGTCCCTAGGACTTATACTCATTAACCATCTTCATTGAAATACCCCTAATACAGGGGTCGGCAACCTGCGGCTCTTTCGATGTCAAGTTGTGTCTCTTTCGATATCAAATTGCGGCCGTTAGTGGCTCTTTAAAAACTAAGAAATTGTGTAAATTATAACTTTTGGCTCTTCCGTCTCAAAAGGTTGCCGACCCCTGCCCGTAAACCGAACAAGATAAATTACAGGACCGTATAGTGCTAGGCGAGGTATTTAATGAAGATGGTCAATTTATGGAACAAAACGTTGGAAAGCCAGTAAGTGTTGTATACCGCAGAACGTAGATTTAGTTCCTCTTTCATAATTTAAACAAAAAAATCTAGGCCCGTATTTACAAGAAATTAAGTTGATGATGGTGACCCAAAGACGAAACGTCTCATTAAAGATCTGATGACGCCATCTTGTGGAGAATAAAAAGGAACAATGAGAAAGTGAAATTCATTTTTATTCATCATTATTTTATTTTTATGTAGATTGAAGAGAGGACGCACCCTGGATACATAGCAACAGGTGTTTTAGTGTATTTATGTTTTTATTACAAATATCAATTTTCTTATCACAGCAATTGTTTTTGATATTTTTGCATTTACAGTGCCCAGTGCGCTCTTAAAAATATTACAACAATTCAACAATTATTGTCAAAAACAGATCATTTGTTGATAGTTTATTTATGTAACAATAAAATTTGTATTTAACTTGTTGTAAATATTTTCATTACTGGTCTTTTAATTTCTTTGTAGTCTGGACTTTTTCGAATATTTTAAATATTAATAAATTAATAATACTTCAAAAAATATAGGTTACGTTAGAACTCCTGACCTTTGACATAACGTCAAATTAATTTTTCATTATTTGGTTTCTATGAATCTATTCCACAGCCAACTACCACAAAATATATTTTTATAAGATAATTTTTAAATTTCGCTATAAGTCCGAAAATATTAAAGATAGGTATAGGAACATTTAATATCATTAGATAGAAAATTCGATCCTCCATTAGCAAAACATATCAAGTACATGATGTACCATTTAAAAAAATGAAGATTTTTGCAATAATTAATCTCTCTCATAAATATTGTTATGGAGACGCCCTGTATAGAACTAATTAAATTCTGTTCAAAATTATAACATTTCGATGGTCTTGTGAAACTATTGTCAAAATTTCAGCTTTCTAGCTGTAACCGCTAAATATGATCTGATTTTCTTTTCAGGTCCCGATACGGCATTAAAAAATCACAAGATTATTGATAATTCAAAAACTCTTAAAGATAGGTATATGATATTAAACGAAAAAGAATTAATATACAGGGTGTCCGGGCACATGTGGGAAATCTCCCGGATATGAAGAAAACACGTGAAAAGAATACTATAGGTTCATATAAACTTCTTTCGTATCGGCCTCCTCTTCGGAGATATGGGCTCCAAAAGAGCACCAATGGAATCAAGTTTTTTACACATAATTATTAAACCACCTGGTATATTTCAATTATTTTTTAATATGATGTATACCAGGTAAGACCCGTCAAATTACTAGCCAAGAAACTGTTGTGAATTACTCACAGCTGCAGGGACGGACTAGCTGTAACACTCATGGGCGCATTTTTTTTACGCCCTGTATGATGAGAACTTTGGACAATGTTTTTTACATAACTTTAACTAGTGGCTAAAAATTAAGTACTCTTCATTCATGTCGCTAATCCTAACCGTTTTCGAGAAAACGTAATTTATTTACACTGAGTCCCCTAACTGCTCATGGGCTAAATATGAAAAAGCGGAATCTTGAAGGGTGAACATTGGATTGGAACAAAGATGTATCTTTTATTGAAATACCCGAAGCACATGATGTATATGAAATGCCGTTTTTTCGAAAACGGTTAGGATTAGCGACATGAATGAAGAGTACTTAATTTTTAGCCAATAGTTAAAGGTATGTAAAAACCATTGTCCAAAGTTCTCATCATACAGGGCGTAAAAAAAATGGGCCCATGAGTGTTACAGCTAGTCCGTCCCTGCAGCTGTGAGTAATTCACAACAGTTTCTTGGCTAGTGATTTGACGGTATACCTGGTATACATCATATTAAAAAATAATTGAAATATACCAGGTGGTTCAATAATTATGTGTAAAAAACTTGCTTCCATTGGTGCTCTTTGGGAGCCCATATCTCCGAAGAGGAGGCCGATACGAAAGAAGTTTACATGAACCTATAGTATTCTTTTCACGTGTTTTCTTCATATCCGGGAGATTTCCCACATGTTCCCGGACACCCTGTATAGGGTAATTCATTTAAAATTTCGAAGTTGCTACCACTTTCGGTATGATCCGGCAACATCACACCATCCAAAATATTTTATAAACGTAGAAACTCATCTCTTAAAGCCACAGCCAAATTTTCAAAATAAAATTTCATTAGTTCTCGAGATACTTCTAATAGGCGCAACTTTACCTTCATTTAACCGACTTCGTATCGGGCGCGAAGGTTTTTTTTTAATACAACTGCTAAAAACAACAAGGGATGGCGAATATGCGAGGGCGGCAGTTCTAAGTTTTTGCCCTCGAAAATAATCAAGATCCGGGGCTAAAATATGAGAATTAATCATTTCCGAAAAAATACGCAATTAATAAAATTTTCGTGAACTCTTGGTTTTTAACATTGATTAATATGATAGTTGACTAGCCCAATAAGACTGACTTTGATCACACCATTGATCATAAATCTCCATCCTTAAAAACATACCAAAATTTCAAAAATAAATGCCTATTATAATATGCTAAATACCTACCTGCAGCCGTTGTGGTTGTAGTAGTAGTAGTTATCGCAGAAGTTGTAGTAAGAATAGTTGTCGTTGTAATAGGAGTTGTAGTTGTTGCAACAGATGTGGTTGTAGTAGTGGGCGTAGTTGTGGTGTCAGCAGCACGAGTAGTGGTTGTGGTAGTTGCAACAGTTGTCGTTGTTGAAGTTATACAACTAAATATAAGACAATAAGTCTTTAAAGCAATAAAAAGTGTAGATACATAGTGTTATGGAGAGGACTTATTATAAAGGGGATATGATTTTGAAACGATATGGTAACCATGGTAATAAAGTTATGTCTGTCATTAATTGTAATTTATGTTCAGTATACTGCAGCCCGGTGAGACCGCTTCTGGCGGGGATCGAAGCACATAAGTAGGCCGTGCAAGTAACGTCACAGCCAGGCAGGTTACTCCATACGTTTATCATTTTGTGTCAATCGTTCTGTGTCAATATCAGACTTACGTAGCTATATCTGAAAGTCAAAAACGTGAGTGTATTTGTTCGGGTTTGTTCGATTTGATCTAGGCTATATTTGTCTCCGTTTAATGAAGCGAGGAAGGTTGATGCTGACAGAGACAGACATAGAATGCGAGCAGCATACGTTCTTAAATTATTTCACAACCGAAAACATCCTTCGTCTGGAATGGAATAAAATCAAGTAACATATGATTTATAATGCGATTGAAAATGGTGGAGGAAGCGTCATTAAATTCTAAAATAATTTTTAATTTTCTATTCTTTTCACGAAAACGGACCTTCTCGTTTTGTTGCAGGTAAATAATTTATGATTGAAATATTTTTTTACTAATTTTTATTCGTTATTGTTATTTTATATTATAAAATTGTCCCATTATGTCCCAAACTTGTCACGCAAACAGCAACAAACAAATTTTTTAAGAATTTTACTTAAATTTTACAATCTACAAGTCAAAAGCTACAACATAATATTTACAGCTTAGTTATATTAACCTGTAGCCAGAATTTTGATAAGTCCGGTAATATATTATTATAATAATTCTTTCTTTTCATAGTTTAATTGAGAATCCCATAATGACTGAACATTAAAGAGGACTTCGAGCACTAATGTTGTCAGGAGTATGCTACGAAACAAACAAATTGGAAGCCCATAATCATAATGATGGTGCATATATTTACTTGGTTAGTAGCTGTACATATAGTATTGTATTTACCTTGATTTGTTTGAAGTTGAAGATGGTAAAATATTTTATGTAAATTATGATTTATTTCCTATTTTTTAATAAAACTAATTACAACCTTCAATCTCTGAATTCGTTATTTCTAATTTCGTTACTAGTTCAGTAATAATAGTATGTAAGGACAATTTTATAGCGATATTTACAGCAGAAACCCTATGTCAAAATCCTAATATTTGATTTTCTCTACTTAGTAAATCAAATGAAAGGGTTTTGATGTTTTCTTTGCTTAAATGTCACTTTAAAATATTGACAGTAATAAAAATTTGGACAAAAGTGACATTTGAAAAGCACGTGCGCGCCGGGCATAATGTATGTCGCCGTATCATGCCTGCTTCGATTATTTAACACGGCAGTTTGTCTTCTTCCTGGTTATAAGTATTCGTTGGTATACTCTAACAATTTATTATGGCTAAATACGCACTTCAAGAACGTTTGGTTATTATCCAAAAATTTTACGAAAATAGGCGTTATTTTGTGAAAACTTATCGCGAACTTCGCGAAAACTTTGGTCCAAATAATCACCCTCCTTTGCTTGCCATTCGTCGCGTCGTTGAGAAATTTGAAAATAATTTTACTCTTCACTATGTAAAAACACCAGCAAGACGTCGAAATGCCAGAAAAATGTTGCTGCTGTAAGAGAAAGTGTTGCAGAGGATCCAAATTCGTCTATTCCTCGTCGTGCTCAACAGTTTGTAACAATTTAATTTCGTCATTAAAGACTTAACAGTTTATATTGGTCTATCAATATTATTGTTAATATACCTTCGCCATTCTGTTCAGAATTTCATTTATTTTGTTTATCCCGTGTTGATTACTCTAATGCATATTTGGTTGTATAAATAATTTTTCCCTTCCTATCTTTTCTAACCACAAATTAATTTATCGTTCCCATGATTTGTTTACTGAAAGTCGAGAATGTATTATTTACCTGTGAAGGGTTTATTCCTTGTAATTTTCCTGGTAATCGATGCGATTTCCCTATGCATCGGAACATTTTAACAGGTTGTTTTGTTGTGGTCAGACTGTCATGCGAACGCCGAACTCTGGCAGTAACTCCGCCTCCCTTGGGCAGTGTGGGCCAAGTTTTTAGTTCCTGCGGCCGCTTTGGTTTCAGCGATTGACAGTGTTTCAATATTTTGGTCTCCGATTATGTTACGTTATAGGTTTTGATTGTTCAGTAACTGCGAAAGAAGAAAAAAAACCACCAATTGTTACATCCCTTTCTGCTTCTTAACGGTCACACACGTTATGGATTTAGGTTTTGGAAGTTAAGATGTTATGCTTTGCTGGTTGCATATGGTTGGAATGCATTTATGATATTTACTTGTTGCTATCTGAACCGATGGAACATTGGCTGATTTTTTGTGAGGTTTGTTAACGTTTTTTTTCCTTGCTGCTTCGGCAGTGGAAACGCAGTTCGGGTCACTTTTCTTCGAGATTTCCGACGGGGAAGCCACATGAGTTTAATTTCCATTAACAAAGTGCACAGACCGTGGATCTGGAAATTAACTCTTCCATCTTACTCCATTCATTTTCTTGTATTGGCAATTTTATTGTGTGTAGTTAATGTAGTAAGATATACGGCAGCAGCCGGAATTTGCAGTTGGTCTCCGTCAAGATCTTTGTTGGCCCCAAATAACAACGGGTAAGCTTTGTTCCCCAATTGCATTGTATTAAGTTGGATAACTTTTAATTAGACTTGATTTTATGGCAAAATGCATTCCATATTCTTATTAAAGTCAGCTATATCTTTTAGTAAAATTTTACTTTGTTAAAGCAATTTCTCTCATGTTCTATTTCTACCTTTTTTTTTATTATATATAGGACACGTGTATGGTTCCATTTACTTTTGGCGTTTGTAGGCTCTTTTAGGACTTAATATTTGCGTAATTTACTATAGATTCGTGACTTATAGTGTCGTTTTGCTGCCGTAGCTCGTGCAGCGTTGCTCTGGCTGGTAAAGATTGGCCTTTCCGGCGTTGTTGTTTTCTTTATGAATAAAATGCGTTATGTTAAATTAATTAATTAGTTAATCAACCCTTCAGGACTGTCTGATTTGCTATAAATTCATGCACTGTAGTTTTTTTTTATAATTAAAATACGTTACGTTAAAGTGATTAATTGGTTAATTTGCAATTATCCCTAGTAGTGCCACCTAGTGTCTGGTTCAGCAATTTTATGTAGTCATTGGGTATGTTCTTTTGCTTTAGTGTTTTAAATAACGTTTTCATTGCTGAAATGAATTTCGGGTTTGTTAAATTTTATTAATTGATTAACGATCGATTATCGGAACAAATTATGTCGCCTGTTAGTCCATTTTATGGCGAGTCTTTAGAGCCTAATATCGCTTAAAACTTCACGCATGCGTAGAAGAGTCAACCTTTTGGATTTGAACTTTATTGTTAATAGTGAATTAATTGAACATATTATTTTATATTTTTGGGGGTCACTCAGGGGCTATTCCTCTTACTTGCTGTCACATTTTTTTTTGTATGCGTGCCGCACATGTGCAATAACTTTTTTTGTACTTTTTAATTATGTCGGCTTACTGATTTTTGTGATGAATTTTAGTGATAATTTTGAACATGCGCAGTACATTGATATTTTCCCATAGTTAATTTGTTTGCTATATTTTATTTTCCATCACGTTTTAGAGGCCTAGCAATTTATGTATAATTATTGACCATGCGTGTGGCGCATGCGCAGTAAGGATTTTGGGACTTTGAACTGAGAATCGATTGTAGTCATGAATACTTTCATTCGCTATCGCGGCAGTGAGTTTATTTTGTTTGTTTCGGTGGCAATACTAAGTTACTTAAGCCCTCAGCCATTTGTTTAGGTAGAACATGAGAGAGTTTTAGTTTTTTTTACGTTACGTTAATGCGCACTGTTTCTTTCTCAGGGTCTTTTCACTGGGTGAAAAGGTGTCTTTTCAGAAGAAGTTCTTTTTATTGGGCGAGAAGAAGTCTTTTCGCAAGTCTTTTTATTGGGCAAGAAGTTCTTTCAGAAGTCTTTTTATTGGGCGAGAAGAAATCGTCTCATTGGGCGAGAAAGTTTTAGTGTTGGGTGAGACAAGCCAGTCAGTACTATCGAGTAAGAAATGTCATTCCTGTTTATTGAGTAAGACAGCCGTCTTATTATTCGTTGATCTTATATCACGTTAATTTTACTATACTAATTGTAGACCAGCGCCATGTAAAACTTGCGTGTACACGACGGTTGCGCCTGTAAAGGTTAGTTTTATAAGCTTAGTTGTAACTTTGGGTATTAACCTTATTTGCTCACTTACTTTCTTTGATCATTCATATTTTTTTTTGTTTTGGTAATTATTACTTTACTTGCGTTTATCATATTTTATTCATAACTCGCTATCGCTCATGACATAGGAAAGAAACTAGTGCCGTATATATATTATTTTTTTTTTCTCGTTAATTAATGCCCACATCAGTCATGAAGTTAATAAATTTAAATGTTGGTTGTTAAATACAATTTTGGGTTTTATTTGAGTTACCCCACAGCACGCACTAATGATAGATATATTTTGTTTTGTTTATTGCTTTGCGTAAATTTCAAGTATCTGAACTAGCAAAGCTGGGAGCGAGTTCCCAAATCCAACGAGGAGGGTTCTGTTTTGCCCGGCTAAAAACAGTGGCGCCCTGTTACCTTTAACCCCCCCCTACTCTCCGGCAATTGAGCTAGGGCATTTTGCTCGTGCTCCATTGTGCCATTCACCCCCAGCTCTGCTAGCTAGCTTTGTTTCATTCACTTTTTCTTATTGAGGTTAATCAATTATATTTTTCTTTTATCGCACCTTTTTGGCGCAACTTCAAAAAAAGCACGTGGCAAATTTGGCGCCCAACGTGGGGCAGTTAGTTGTCTTCTGAAATCAAGAGTGTGTGTGGGTGAACTCAAATAAAATGGTTACCTTGCTTACCTGATAATTACTTGAAATTTTTTTTTGAATTTTCGAAATTTTTTTTTGCGATTGATATCTTGTCTCGTCCCTTGATTTATTACCTTGCGTTTTGTTTTGCGTATTTTTTTTTATCGAGTACCGTGGTTCTATGTAGTTTCTATTTGGAACTTATTTGCATTTTGATTTACTGGTATTTTTTTTTATTATTGATTTTCGTTGTTCCATCTCGAATTGCGGTTCGAAGTTGGAAGATCCTTTGGCATACTGCGTATATGACCATTGATTTCGATTTTTGATTTCCTTACCTTTTACCTTCCCTTTCTTTAACCTCAGTTGCACTTAGTTATTGGTGATTAAGTGAGTGAGGTGAATTATTAGTGAATTTTACTTGTTATTAGTGAAGTTTCGCGAGTGTAGTGTTACTATATTGTGACTATATTTTTATCGATTACGTGTGTTTAAGTGACTCTTGTAACAGTAAAAATGGATTACAACATGAGAGTCAATTATTTGAAGAAGGACATGCTAGTGCACGAACTAACAGTCCGAGGAATTCCTGTAGACGAATCAAGTACCGTCGATTCCCTTAGAGCTACCTTAAGGCCGCTACTCCAATTGGAGAAGAGCAATAAACCTTTGAACTATCCTCCGTACACCCTGGATTTTGATGAAGAAAAAGTGTATGTGCACGATGCACTCCAGAGAATTAAATCAACATTAAAAACTGTAACAGGCGAAAACGCAAAAACGAAATTCGAACGTTTTCAAACTCATTTAGTACACTTGTTGAAGCGGACTGACCGTGTCCCAATTATTGGCCTATCACCAGCTAATGTTGACGCGAAAACACGCCTATTGGTCGACATCCTATCCACTTTGGATAATCTGGAAGCAGTTTGCAAACAGGATCCCAACCTAAGTATTTTACTGGCTGCAGGTCATTCTGAGTGTTCAGATGACGAATTTCATCCTTCAGAGGCATTACCTGTTTCCACGCCTAATAGAACAAATAGTCATTTTAAAGGACCAAAAATTGAAAAATGGGGTTTAAAATTCACAGGAGACCTGAAAAGTTTATCAGTTCATGGCTTTTTAGAGAGAGTGTCTGAACTTAGGATTGCTCGACATGTGACAGAGCAAGAAGTTTTTGAGTCCGCCATTGACCTTTTTGAAGGAAAAGCTTTAAACTGGTTTAGATCAAATAGATCAAGATTTACCGACTGGAGAGGCTTAGCAGATTTATTATTACGTCATTTTCAAGCACCGGATTATAGAGCTCGACTATTCCGAGAATTACTAGATAGGACGCAAGATCCCTCCGAGAGTATTGTGGATTATCTCTCAAGTATGCACGCTTTATGTAGGCGTTATGGAGGTATGACCGAAGATGTTAAACTTGACATTATAACCAGAAATTTGGCTCCATTCTATACTACGCAACTGCCTGTAGTAAACTCGCTAGAAGAATTAGAAGAAAAATGCTTAGCTTTAGAGGCCAAAAAATTCCGTGCCGAAAATTACGTTCCACCATCTAGAAAGAGACAGGGCTTTGTGGAACCCGATTTTGCATTCGTGTCTGATTTGTCAGAGGCCTTACCGAGTAGGCCAACAAATCACAACATCCAAGAAATTCGTCATGTACCATCTACTAGTAATAACAGACCTAGTAAAGAGATAGTTTGCTGGAATTGTCAAAAGACCGGACATTATAACCGAGATTGTCAAAGTCCACGAAGAGTTCATTGCTACCGCTGTGGAACAGCTGATGTAACAACCAGAAATTGTCAAAGATGTGAATTCGGGAAACGCTTCCCGGGGGAATCAATAGGTCGTAAGATCTCTCCCGCTACCGAAATTGTTCCGACCAATGATGCTTCACTTTCAACCAAAATGCTCATGGATTATATTATTAGCCACGCCCACGGTGATCAACGTCCGTATTTGGAAGTCAACATACTAGGCATGCCTATTCGAGGCTTATTACATTCTGGAGCTACCAGAACCATATTGGGCCTTCCTGGATATGAGCTATTACAACGTTTAGGATTACGACTTTTGGTAAACGAAACTAAATGCACCGTCGCCAATGGGCAGAGTTGTTCCAGCATTGGTTCTATGCAGGTTCCATTCTGTTTAATGGGTAAGACCCGAATTCTCGAAGTGCTTGTTTTGCCAGAGCTTTCACACACTCTCATCCTAGGAATCGATTTTTGGAGAAATATGGAAATAATCCCCGATTTAAATCAAGACATTTGGCATTTTGCAAACAATTCTACTTCTACTATCATTAATAGCATCAAAGACGAGAGTACTCTTACTTTGGATCAGCGTATGGAGTTAGATGTTTTAATAAAGGAAAAACTTTCATCCATGGGATCTGGATTAGGTTGCTGCAAAGTAGCAGAGCATGTCATCGAAGTTAAACCTGATACCAAACCTATCAAACAAAGGTACTATCCTGTATCTCCTTTTAAGCAGAAAATTATAGACGAAGAGCTAAAGACAATGTTAAAGGATGGCGTAATAGAACCCTCAAAAAGTGCCTGGTCTAGTCCAATTTGCTTAGTGCGCAAGAAGGATGACTCCTACCGATTTTGCGTGGACTACAGAATGCTTAACGAGGCTACAACCAAAGATGCATATCCCATTCCTTACATTTCGTCAATTTTAGATCGCTTGAGAGACGCTAAATACCTCAGTTCCATTGACATCAAGTCTGCTTTTTGGACCGTTCCTTTGTCTAAATCTTCGCGCGAGTATACCGCATTTACTGTCCCTGGAAGAGGATTATACCAGTTCCGTCGTATGCCGTTTGGTTTGACTAACTCGCCAGCTACGTGGCAACGTATTGTTGACACTGTCCTTGGAGCTGATCTTGAACCTTCAGTAATGGTTTACCTAGACGATATCATCCTTATTTCTCAGGACTTCAATGAACATCTACGTCTTTTGGGATTAGTATTCGACAGACTTCTCGAAGCGGGATTAATTGTATCATTAGAAAAATGCCAATTTTGCCGACCAGAATTAAAATATTTGGGCTATGTTGTGGACAGCCAAGGCCTTCGGCCCGATTCATCAAAAGTTGAAGCAATTGTGAATATCCCACCTCCTAAAAATGTAACCGAGATTCGACGTTTCATAGGTACTGCCTCATGGTATAGATGATTTGTACCGAATTTTTCCTCTGTAATATCACCATTAACTAACCTGACCAAGAAAAACGTTAAGTGGTCATGGACACCTAACTGTGATAGTGCTTTTCGAGCTATTAAGGAATCCTTAATTACGGCACCGGTGCTGAGTTGCCCGGACTTTAATCGCCCCTTCGTTCTTCAAACTGATGCCAGCGCTTTCGGCCTAGGAGCAGTTTTGTCACAAACCTTTGAAGAAGGCGAAAAAGTAATTTGTTTCCTGTCCCGATCATTAACTAAACAGGAGATGAAACTAACAGTTACAGAAAAAGAGTGCTTAGCTGTGATTTGGAGCGTGGAAAAGTTACGACATTATCTGGAAGGAGTTCATTTTACGGTAATAACCGATCATCATTCATTGTTATGGCTACATCGATTAAAAGACCCACAAGGAAGATTAGCACGATGGGCACTTCGTCTTCAACCTTATGATTTCACTTTGATCCATCGACCTGGAAAAGATCATGTAGTTCCAGATTTTCTCTCTCGATCCGTCCCTATCTCTGTAGATGCTGTAGAATCTGAAACCAAAGAAGATGCATTTTCTCCGTCCACCGACAAATGGTACAGCAAAATGTTTACTAGACTCGAAGAACAACCGGAAAAGTTCTCTACTTGGCGTGTAGAAAACAAGACTCTGTATAAATATGTGAAGTCCAGCCTTTCTGAATTAGCTAATCCATCTAGTGCCTGGAAGATTGTCGTTCCTAAAGATAAAAGGCGCGCAGTTCTTCGCCGTTGCCATGATATACCCGCAGCAGGCCATGTAGGCATATTTAAAACTTATTGGAAAGTATGTCAACGTTATTATTGGCAAAAAAAGAGGAGGAGTGACATAACCAGATATGTGAAAGCTTGTAGAGTGTGTGCTCAAAACAAGGTAGAACAAAGACCTCCCGCAGGTTTAATGGGTGATCGACCAGACATTAAACAACCTTGGCAATGTATCAGTTTAGATTACATTGGACCGTTTCCTCGCTCAAGATCAGGAAATCAATATGTGCTTGTGGTCAATGATTACTTCACAAAATTCACCGTTTTATTTCCATCTCGTTCTGCCACCGCTAAATCTCTTTCTAAACAAGTTGAAGAAGGAATTTTCTTGATGTTTGGTTCTCCACAATTTTTGATGTGTGATCAAGGTGCCCAGATGAAATCTAAAGAATTTCAAGGACTCTGTGAGCGTTATAAGACTTGAAAAACTATTTTTGGACGTGCGAGATAAAATTAAGGCTTCACGTTCTAGAAACCAACGACGTTATAATTTACGTAGACGTCCTGTTGAATATGTACCTGGACAACAAGTTTGGCGTAAAAACAAAAGTCTTTCTGATGCCTTAAAATATTATAGTGCCAAATTGGCCCCGACTTATGTAGGACCGTTTACGATCAAGCGCAAAACTGGTACCTGTACCTACGAACTTCAAGATCAGTTAGGACAAAGCAAAGGTGTTTGGCATGTTCAAGACCTCAAGTTGTGTAATCCGTCCATAGCAAGTGAGAGTTCGGATAATGAAGAAATATAGTGCACTACCTCTACCTTTACTCTACCCTTACGTTATTATTATCATTCTTCTTTTTTGTTTCTTTTCATTAGTTAGTGATTTTCTTCCTTGCCTTCCTTTACTTTTATCTTTTGGTTTGATTTAACTTATATTTTGTCATAACCCCTGCAGAGGTGGGGTTCCAGCAAAGTTCGACTCCGTCTTGGCGCGTAACTTGATGGATTCGGATGGAGTTGGTTAGAAAAGCCCTGCACTGAGCTCTAGTGATGGTAGAAGTCCATCGAGTGCTGAAATAGATCAAAGCCTTCAGCTAATCTATTTCTTGCCGTAGGAGACTAAACCATCAGTTGTCTGCTACGTTGCGAGCGTAAGGTGAACCTTCAGTTACCTTACCCTCACTTCAGTGGAGTAACCTTCAGTTACTACACTGTTTTAATTGCTTCTGTCCTTGTTTTGTCATCACTCTTGCTGTAGAAGGGTTTGATGATGTTCGGTTCCATCTCGGCGCGTAACTTGGTGGATCCGAACAGGAAGGGACTTTACTATTTTACTTGCGTTAATCTTTGTAGTTTTTCTTTTATTTTTGGCCTTCAGCAGTCTTAACTTGTTGAATTTTAATATTTTGCTTTAAGGAAGGAAGAAAATTCTTGTTTGGCTTTACTTTTCTTTATTATGATTCACTTTATTTTTTTTTGTGTACCTTTTCCTTTAGTATCTTTTCCTTTCCCTTTTCCTTCTTTCCTTTTTCCTTTGATAGAACTACGGTTCTCGTTACTTTACTTGATTGTGACTTTTGATTTACTTGATTTTGACTTTTTTTGCGTTAGTATTTTTGCGTGGAACTTAGTTGCGGCTAAGTTTCCTATTACTCTTACCTTGATGTGTCTTACTTTACTTGGCTCACGCCTGTATTGTGTATTTGGTCAAGACTTTGCCTGGTGGTAGTCTTGCACCATTTTGGATCTTTGACTCACGTCGATTATCCCTTATTGATTTCGTTACTTTCTCTTGGTGTTAGTGGTATTTTCTGTGTAACCTTTTTAATCCGATTGTCGGGATGTTTGCATAGAGAATTACTTGTCTTCCTTTATTTATTTGATTTGCTTGATTGCTTGATTTTGTTGGTTTTGATTAAAGGATGATATACACCTTCGGGGATTTAATTCCACTATATCGATCCAATTGTTAAGTGACGAAATAACCTTACTTTTGATTTTGACTTGCTTGATTTTGTCTTTTAGACGTTTTCTAGTTTACCGATTGTGTCTTAGTACGGGATTTGCCCGCTACTAGCTATTTACCCTACCGATTGTGACCTCTTACTTTACTTTATTTTATCTCCTTTTGCGTTTATTTTTAGTTTCCTACCTTCTAGAAGTTGTCGTGGGCTCGGTTTCTTTCGGTGGAGATTGGTTGTATCTTGAGTTGTTTTGTGTGAAGTTAATATACGAGGTTCGCCAAGCCACATTTGGTGTGAACGCAATTTTAACTACAGTTCATTTTAACATCATACTTTTCATTCTTAGAATCTGTTACCATAGAAACAGCTCATGATTGCTTCCATCTCTCTCGAGGTTTCCATTGACTTCAGGGCAATGACTGGAATATTTTTAGTTTCTTTACTTTTAGCGTTACTTTCTTAAGTGACTACTTGATTGCTGTAGTATACTACTTGTAGACTACTTTAGTAGTGGTTAGTTCTGTTTTGGTAGTAATTAGGTATCTGATTACTTGAGTAGTTTAGTATGTATAGTTGGCTTATCGTCGTAAAACTTCTATGGGAAGTTTTCCTCCTTCCGAAGTAGAGGGGAGTTGTAACAATTTAATTTCGTCATTAAAGACTTAACAGTTTATATTGGTCTATCAATATTATTGTTAATATACCTTCGCCATTCTGTTCAGAATTTCATTTATTTTGTTTATCCCGTGTTGATTACTCTAATGCATATTTGGTTGTATAAATAATTTTTCCCTTCCTATCTTTTCTAACCACAAATTAATTTATCGTTCCCATGATTTGTTTACTGAAAGTCGAGTATGTATTATTTACCTGTGAAGGGTTTATTCCTTGTAATTTTCCTGGTAATCGATGCGATTTCCCTATGCATCGGAACATTTTAACAGGTTGTTTTGTTGTGGTCAGACTGTCATGCGAACGCCGAACTCTGGCAGTAACTCCGCCTCCCTTGGGCAGTGTGGGCCAAGTTTTTAGTTCCTGCGGCCGCTTTGGTTTCAGCGATTGACAGTGTTTCAATATTTTGGTCTCCGATTATGTTACGTTATAGGTTTTGATTGTTCAGTAACTGCGAAAGAAGAAAAAAAACCACCAATTGTTACATCCCTTTCTGCTTCTTAACGGTCACACACGTTATGGATTTAGGTTTTGGAAGTTAAGATGTTATGCTTTGCTGGTTGCATATGGTTGGAATGCATTTATGATATTTACTTGTTGCTATCTGAACCGATGGAACATTGGCTGATTTTTTGTGAGGTTTGTTAACGTTTTTTTTTCCTTGCTGCTTCGGCAGTGGAAACGCAGTTCGGGTCACTTTTCTTCGAGATTTCCGACGGGGAAGCCACATGAGTTTAATTTCCATTAACAAAGTGCACAGACCGTGGATCTGGAAATTAACTCTTCCATCTTACTCCATTCATTTTCTTGTATTGGCAATTTTATTGTGTGTAGTTAATGTAGTAAGATATACGGCAGCAGCCGGAATTTGCAGTTGGTCTCCGTCAAGATCTTTGTTGGCCCCAAATAACAACGGGTAAGCTTTGTTCCCCAATTGCATTGTATTAAGTTGGATAACTTTTAATTAGACTTGATTTTATGGCAAAATGCATTCCATATTCTTATTAAAGTCAGCTATATCTTTTAGTAAAATTTTACTTTGTTAAAGCAATTTCTCTCATGTTCTATTTCTACCTTTTTTTTATTATATATAGGACACGTGTATGGTTCCATTTACTTTTGGCGTTTGTAGGCCCTTTTAGGACTTAATATTTGCGTAATTTACTATAGATTCGTGACTTATAGTGTCGTTTTGCTGCCGTAGCTCGTGCAGCGTTGCTCTGGCTGGTAAAGATTGGCCTTTCCGGCGTTGTTGTTTTCTTTATGAATAAAATGCGTTATGTTAAATTAATTAATTAGTTAATCAACCCTTCAGGACTGTCTGATTTGCTATAAATTCATGCACTGTAGTTTTTTTTTATAATTAAAATACGTTACGTTAAAGTGATTAATTGGTTAATTTGCAATTATCCCTAGTAGTGCCACCTAGTGTCTGGTTCAGCAATTTTATGTAGTCATTGGGTATGTTCTTTTGCTTTAGTGTTTTAAATAACGTTTTCATTGCTGAAATGAATTTCGGGTTTGTTAAATTTTATTAATTGATTAACGATCGATTATCGGAACAAATTATGTCGCCTGTTAGTCCATTTTATGGCGAGTCTTTAGAGCCTAATATCGCTTAAAACTTCACGCATGCGTAGAAGAGTCAACCTTTTGGATTTGAACTTTATTGTTAATAGTGAATTAATTGAACATATTATTTTATATTTTTGGGGGTCACTCAGGGGCTATTCCTCTTACTTGCTGTCACATTTTTTTTTGTATGCGTGCCGCACATGCGCAATAACTTTTTTTGTACTTTTTAATTATGTCGGCTTACTGATTTTTGTGATGAATTTTAGTGATAATTTTGAACATGCGCAGTACATTGATATTTTCCCATAGTTAATTTGTTTGCTATATTTTATTTTCCATCACGTTTTAGAGGCCTAGCAATTTATGTATAATTATTGACCATGCGTGTGGCGCATGCGCAGTAAGGATTTTGGGACTTTGAACTGAGAATCGATTGTAGTCATGAATACTTTCATTCGCTATCGCGGCAGTGAGTTTATTTTGTTTGTTTCGGTGGCAATACTAAGTTACTTAAGCCCTCAGCCATTTGTTTAGGTAGAACATGAGAGAGTTTTAGTTTTTTTTACGTTACGTTAATGCGCACTGTTTCTTTCTCAGGGTCTTTTCACTGGGTGAAAAGGTGTCTTTTCAGAAGAAGTTCTTTTTATTGGGCGAGAAGAAGTCTTTTCGCAAGTCTTTTTATTGGGCAAGAAGTTCTTTCAGAAGTCTTTTTATTGGGCGAGAAGAAATCGTCTCATTGGGCGAGAAAGTTTTAGTGTTGGGTGAGACAAGCCAGTCAGTACTATCGAGTAAGAAATGTCATTCCTGTTTATTGAGTAAGACAGCCGTCTTATTATTCGTTGATCTTATATCACGTTAATTTTACTATACTAATTGTAGACCAGCGCCATGTAAAACTTGCGTGTACACGACGGTTGCGCCTGTAAAGGTTAGTTTTATAAGCTTAGTTGTAACTTTGGGTATTAACCTTATTTGCTCACTTACTTTCTTTGATCATTCATATTTTTTTTTGTTTTGGTAATTATTACTTTACTTGCGTTTATCATATTTTATTCATAACTCGCTATCGCTCATGACATAGGAAAGAAACTAGTGCCGTATATATATTATTTTTTTTTTCTCGTTAATTAATGCCCACATCAGTCATGAAGTTAATAAATTTAAATGTTGGTTGTTAAATACAATTTTGGGTTTTATTTGAGTTACCCCACAGCACGCACTAATGATAGATATATTTTGTTTTGTTTATTGCTTTGCGTAAATTTCAAGTATCTGAACTAGCAAAGCTGGGAGCGAGTTCCCAAATCCAACGAGGAGGGTTCTGTTTTGCCCGGCTAAAAACAGTGGCGCCCTGTTACCTTTAACCCCCCCCTACTCTCCGGCAATTGAGCTAGGGCATTTTGCTCGTGCTCCATTGTGCCATTCACCCCCAGCTCTGCTAGCTAGCTTTGTTTCATTCACTTTTTCTTATTGAGGTTAATCAATTATATTTTTCTTTTATCGCACCTTTTTGGCGCAACTTCAAAAAAAGCACGTGGCAAGTTAGGGCTTAAAAACACTACAACTTGGCAGATTTTGCAAAATATTTGAAGTTACATCCGTATAAAATTGTTTCGACTCAAGAACTTAAGCCACCGGACCATCGTCCGAGAATTTGCTGCTTGGAGTTTAGAACAACTTGAAAGGGATCTTAATTTTGCAAAAAAAATTATCTTTTCAGATGAAGCGCATTTTTGGTTAAGTGGATATGTCAACAAGCACAATTGCCGTTCTTGGTGCGAAGACAATCGACAACAGATTCACGAGAAGCCCTTGTATCCGCTAAAAGTACCTGTATGGTGTGGTTTATGGTATGGTGGCATCATCGGACCATTTTTTCCAAAATGAGATTCAGTTACAGTGAATGGTGAACGACACCAACAGATTTAGATGCACTTAATCTGGAGGATATGTGGTGTGGCTCATGAAACTATCGACGTATTGCAAGAAAAGTTTGATGAAAGGATAATAACAAGGAATGCAACTGTTCACTGGCCCCCCAAGAAGCTTTGATTTAACTCCTTTAGATTTCTTCTTGTGGTGCTATTTGAAATCTAAGGTCTATGCAAGCAGACCACAAACACTTGACACATTAAGATTGAACATTGAACGCTGCATTCGTGAGATCACGACCGATTTATTGTACGAAACCAACAAAAATTGCAAAGGAATTCGAGGTGGACATTATGTCAACCCAGAAAATCCACGTGATGGCGTAAGGAATGAATGTGGTAGGTCAGTTAAGTTTTCAAAACACTTCAGTGAAAGTCGACCTGTGTTGTCATATTTGGCCGTTGAAAGCTTTTTAGTAAGAAATACAACTGAGTAATCGAAATTTGTAAACTATATTACGTTTTTGGGTGGTTTGCTATTGTTTATAAGTATATTATACATAAATTGTTGCACGAGATTGTTTATGACATGATATGCAGGTTAATTTTATAAGCTTTTTTGTTATACTTACTATGTATCTCCGTCATCCTGGTCGCATGTAGTACCATCATCGCATGTATATATTTCATCATTATACTGGGGAATAAAAAAAAGATACCAGCAAGTTTGATACGAAGTCGAGTTGATACATTGAATCCTCTTTGATCCACAACTGGCTTCTACCTCGATGTTTGTGAGGAAGATAATGAACAAAATGGAAATCTAAAAATTATAAATAAATATCAAAAAAAGGAAAATATTTTGGTGTCATATCAAAGTTATTTCGATACGGTTTCCAGTAGATCCGTTCTGATTTTAGAATATTGTTCGGGTCGGGTCTGGGTTCTCCCAGCCGGTAGTTCCTAATTCTTGGACAGGATGTCATGCCTAATTAATTACCTTCAGTTCAGTGGCGGTTCTTCCACAGGATTTCATTTATATTCATTGAATATTATTTATCGTATAAAGTCCGACCCTCCCTAATATTTTATCGTACCGTCAATTATCGTATAGAGTCCGACCCTCCCTAATATTTTATCGTACCGTCAGCCAAACTGTATATTATAGGCTCTCGATCCGGTAACCGTGTCTCGGTCGATGTTAATGACGATTATGACGAGACTGCTCGCATGTGCGATTAAGTAGGCGAGTAATAATGCAGTTTCTCTGTAGTAACAGGTGGCGGGAGACAGCGGGGGATAGCGGGGCTATGGCGATTTAACATGGAATAGGCGCACAATTTTAGTGTGCGCCGCGCCGTTGTCTGTTCGTGCATCTAGTTAGAAAGTCGAGCGTGTATGTTTTAATATTTTAATATTATATATTTATTAAGTTAAAATGAATAGTTTGACGGTGGACTATTTAAAAAATAACTTTAGCTCTTTGAGTTTGGAGCAAAAAATTGAAGTGAAAATGCGGGAAGACCTAATCCCGAAATTAACTTAACGCAGACCACAAAGGGTAAATCTACGGACTTTATAGAGGGTATTCCAAACTTTAATGACTCTGTTATTGATCAATTTTCTACAATTAAGAACCGAAGAACGGACTTTCCGTTTAAGCACCATACACACTAAGAAACCCTTTCTTATTTTCCAAAAGTTGTGTTTCCTTGTGTAAAATCAACAAATAAATAAAAATATGTTTTACCTAACGCATTTTCTTATTACTTCTTTTCTTTCTACATTTAAAACGCCTAGAAAGTAATCGTTTGGTCGTTACACCAAAATAAAATTTTAAAAATAATTTCACCATTCTTGTGAACCCCCTCTATCATAGGTCACATGGTAATATTTAAGGAGGTTATTCTTGGGTACATTTTTAGAAAAAAAAAACTTGATATGAACATATGTCCTAAACGTCTTAACTTTTGAGATACAGAGTGATAAAGATTTTCATGCTTTTTCAAGAATTTGTTAAGGTTAATGACTTAAATACGTGTCAACTAGACTAGGTAGACAACTGTCAAAACTGTTTATGTTTACAAAACAAAATCTGCTTCTTACCTACTAGATCATTTTTAATCTTTGTTAATTAGCAATTCCCGCACGAACGCCACTGGTCGGAATAAAAAAAACATGTTATACATCATAAAATGCGTCTTGATGAATAGACAGTGTATACCAAATTTCACAAAAATATCGACACTGACAAGAATGCATTTACCAATGTCTAGGGTTACAAAATTGAAGCTACCTCAACCCACCTCTCTATGTTGTTATAACTGAGCCTACGAATTATCACAAACGCTACAGTAATTCAGGTTCTTTTGGTTCGCCTCAACCCAGAAACAGATTTTTTATCAACATTTAAACATATTTGGGATCACCACAATTCCTCATCTTCTAACTATTTTATGAGTTACCTGAACTCAGTTTCTGGGTTGGAAAGACTTACTAATTGATTATTAAGTGTCGTTTTAACCTGGACGTGCATTATTTTAACTCATTACCATGTGTAAATTATTTTGAGTTGGAATAATTCAGGAAACGTGCTCCAAAACCCCATATCGAGGGTAAATCGCAAGATGGTAAGGTCACGGAAAGTTCCGAATTCGTGCTCGTGCAGGTTTGGCGCGGTTCATTCCATTGTTATTCGTCAATTCTCCTTCGATCGCGCGTATAGACACCTGTTGGCCGTTGCGCGGTTTGCGGGATTTTTCATCTTTGTTCTCTGTACGTGAAAATTTATGTTTTGCATAATTTTGGTTAGTTGTCGTAAAATGGAGGGACACGAGGGAGATGCATACAAATTGTTATTATTGGAATGGAGCCCTATTATTTATAAACAATCGCCATCACTTCGTCCGCATGGTTTCTTAGCCGTAGTATGCTATCCTGTCTATAATTCATTTGATTATTTTTTTTTTAAATATACAACAAAAATGTCATATGTTGAAGAAACAAAAGGCAATTGAAGTCCACAATATGCAGGCGTTAAATCAAAGAAATATTTTGAGTTCTGATAGTCCACAATTTAGGTACTGGTAGTCCAAAATTTGGAGTCTGGTAGCCCAAAGAGTCAGTTCTTCCATCCACCATCGTAAGCTACAACAACTTAAATGTCAAGTTTTGATAGCCCGAATCGTGAATTAATCTAGCCCGACTAGTAACGCATCACAATTCACATACTGGTAGCTACGGTAGCATATCAATAGTTTAGGACGGTTGGGCGTGAGCTATTCCAACGCATAAAATAACCCATCTTCTGTGCTATCATAACTTATCAATAGTGAGTTGCTGCAATTTCTTTGATTTGGTTGCCGTAATTCAGAGGTCTGGGCTGTCCCCTATTAGCAACACGCTTCGGTCTAGGACAACTCATATTTGAGTTATATCAACTCGAAATTTCGCTCAGTGTAGAGCAGTATCACAGATATTAATAAAAAAGGGGATTTTTTGAAAATCTTAACGCCCTGTATCTCAAAAGTTTAGACATTCAGGACATATGTTCATGTGAAGTTTCTTTCTGAAAATGGATCCAAGAATAACCTCCTTAAATGTTATTAAGAAACACCATGTATATCTAGTTCGGCAAATCGATTACGATATTCTGTTTTTGTGACATTTTATTTTTAGTTAGTGGTTTGCGGACCTTTAAGTTGCTCGCGGACCCCCAATGGGTCCGTGGAGCCCATTTTGAGAAACTCTGAAGTAGATTAACTCTAGCTCAACAATCTTTGTTGAAATTACTATAACAGATACTTACCAAACACCACCTAGTCTCGAATTTGTAACCCATTATATCTTGCACTGAATATTCGAAAAAACAACTTGCAGTTCTGTAGCATTCTAATTTATTCTCTTTGATGATTTATATGCCAGCATATTGGCATTATCTTTATTAACTTTAAATATCTTTGGGTAATCCTTTTATTGGGCGGATTTATTTATTGTTATGATTCTAAATCTATATGATCAAATATTTTTCCAATCGTTTTTATTTTAGACAATAATTTAGCGATAAAAAATCACTGATTATGTCGGGTTTGTTTTATGGATGTTTTTCTTAATTGAATTAATTTTGAAAGAAATCACGAATAAAATAAAGAGAAATTATGTTGTAGTTAATATGTATGTTGCCCCGGATCTTGATTGTTTTCTAGACGGGACAAAAACTTAGAAGTTACGCCCTCGCATATCCTCCATCTCTTGTCGTTTTTAGTAGTTATATTTAAAAAAAAAACTTCGCGCCCGTGCATTTCGACCAGGTTGAGCTATATACAGGGTATCCCATTTTCGATACATTTATAGGGTATCTGCGTAACTGTTAGTGCTATCAAAAAAGTAATGTCGGTGTCATGTACTCTTTTTGGGCCAAACTTAAAATGGTTAAATCAAAATTTGGAAATTTTCGCTCGTTTAAGAGATACGGGGGAAAATCAAAAAATTGACAATTTGAAAATTACCCAATATTTTTTTAGTTAAAAGAGATATGGAAAAATGTCTTATATAGAAGTTTTTTTATATTGATTGTTGAATAATCTGCCGTTTTCAGAATAAGTATACGGGGTCAGGTAAAAAAGTTATCGGACCTATCCGCATTTTTTTAAATAGAATACCCTGTATATTTTAATCTAAAAATATACTATTTTAAATTCTCCTTTCAAATATATAACACACCATGGATGATTTTGGTTTCCTAGGCGGTTTATTAAACTTTATTACTTTAAACCAAAGTAAGCCATGAAACAAAAACTAATATCCTAGAGACAACTATGTTGACATTCTAGTTGTTATTAACATTTAAAGTCAAATTCATTTTTTACATATTCATTTGTGAAAAATACTTATCAAAATTTTGAAAAATTTGATGATATCTATCATCCATGGTGTGTTATAAATTTGAAAAGAGAGTTTAAAGTGCTATCTTTTTAGATTAAAATATACAGGGTGTTCCATTTTAAAAAATCAGGTCAGGTCCGATAACTTTCTTACCTGACCCCGTATACTTCTGAAAACGGTAGATTATTCAACAATCATTATAAATAAACGTATGTATTACACATTTTTCTGTATCTCTTTTAATTAAGAAAATATAGGGCAATTTAGGAATTGTCAATTTGTTTTTTTTCCGTATCTCTTAAGCGAGCGAAAATGTTCAAATTTTGCTTCTTCCATTTTAAGTTTGACCCAAAAAGAGCACATGACACCTACACTACTTTTTTAATAGTACTAACAATAACGAAGATACCCTATGAAAGTGTCGAAAATGGGACATCCTGTACAGTACTTATGTCCCAAAACTAATAGTACACAGTAAAACTGCAGATTGTTGGGTGAAAATATTGCAATTTGGTCAAACATTGCTGGCTCAAAAGTTGATAGGTAATATTCGAGTTGTGGTCATACAAGTGAAAATTTTATTTTCTACAATTTCCTGATTAACTTACTGTTTTACCAACGTTTTTGCGTACAATTATGTGTTATGTAGATTGTAAAGGGCGCTCGCTGTTGTTCTCCGGGTGCTTTAACCAAGTGCAACTTTCTTGCGCTTTAGTGTATTTATGTTCCTATTAAAAATATTAAATTTTCTCATCACTTTTATCCAAATAATATGATGTGTGTACCTTGTCAATGTCGCTCCGAGCAACTGCTTTCGAGATTTTTGCATTTATAGTGGCTAGTGCCCTGTTTAAAATATTGAAATAACACATTATGTTAGATATTAATAGTTATTACATTATAGGTAATATAATTTAGCTACAAATAATTCAGATTACAACAGGCGTTCTGACAACCTATATTTTTTTAAGTATTAGTAATTTATTAATATTTAAAATATTGCAAAAAGTCCAGACTACAAAGACATTAAAAGACCAGCAATGAAAATATTTATAAGTTAAATAAAAATTTTATTGTTACATAAATAAACTATCTATGTTTTTGACAATAATTATTGTAATATTTTTAAAAGCACACTGGGCACTATAAATGTAAAAATATCAAAAACAATTCCTCGGAGCGACATTGACAAGATACAGACACAGTGGCGGTTCTTCCACAGGAGCACAGGCGCCCGTGCACCTAAAAAAACGAATGAAAAATATTAATTTATATTCATTGAATATTATTTATCGTATAAAGTCAAACTAAAAAAATCCGACCCTCCCTAATATTTTATCATCCCGTCAAACCAAACTATATAGATCCGGCAATCGTGCCTCGGTCGAGGTAAATGACGATTATGACGAGACTTGCTCGATTAAGTAGTGCATTTTTTTTTTATTTTTTTTTGGACAGCCGATGAAAATCTGCACACAGACACCTTACAGACGCGGCTGCAAGGTAGTGTCGGGTTAGCAACATTGTGGGGAAAGACCATCAATATCATCCTTTCTGAAGGAAAGGATCCGCCTCTGAAGGAGGACGAGCCGACCGACTAAACTCACCGTGTGAGTCAGGTATAAAACCTTTCTCCTTTCACTCTCCTTTCTTCTTTCACTCGACGTGTTATTTTTGTCTATCATAAGTATGATTTTTCTGTTAAGTCTTTAGGCGTTATTGATGATGTTTGGTGTCAGCTCTAGTATCTTTCTAATTTGAATTTAATCAAATGAGCAAGATATAAGGGCTCGTAACATGTTGGCGGTAGGTGTGTGGTAGGCGGTGTATTTTTACAATAGTCGTGTAGTGTTTTGTGTATCGTGTATGCAGAACAAGTTCTTAAATAAATTAAGTAGTGCAGTTTCTCTATGGTAACAGGTGGCGGGTGGCAGCGGGGGATAGCAGGGCTATGGCGATTTAACATGGAAAAGGCGCACAGTTTTTGTGTGCACCGCGCTGTTGTCTGTTCGTGCATCTAGTTAGAAATTCGAGCGTGTATGTTTTAATATTTTAATATTATATATTTATTAAGTTAAAATGAATAGTTGACGGTGGACTATTTAAGAAATAACTTTAGCTCTTTGGAGTTTGGAGCAAAAAATTGAAGTGAAGAATGCGGGAACACCTAAACCCGAAATTAATTTAACGCAGACCACAAAGGGTAAATCTAAGAACTTTATTAGAGAGTTGAAAAATGAAATATAAAAAAAAAATTATACAGGGTATTCCAAACTTAATGAGGCTGTTATTGATCAATTTTCTACAATTAAGAACCGAAGAATGGACTTTACGTTTAAGCACTATTGTGTAGGGTCGATAAATGTTGTGTATTTCGATAAATGATACTCGATATGAGTTCGATTGGGAAAGATTCAAGAGCTGGCACTCAACATAAATGTATAGCTTAAAAGCTAAATCTAATCACTCATACATGATGCAAAAATAACACACTCTAGTGAAAAGGAGTCAAAGGTTTCTAGCCCGTCCTCCTTCAGAGGCGGTTCTTTTCCCTCAGAAAAGAAGATATTGATGGTTTGGTATATTCCCCACAAGTTGCACATACCCGACACTACCTTGCAGCCGCGTCTGTAAGGTGTCTGTGTGCAGATTCTCATCGGCTGTCTCAAAAGAAAAAAAAAAGAGATACGAAGTCGGTTTAGGCATAATCAGTTGCGTAATTAGGGGGTCCAATAATATGCCGCAAGAAAATCAAAAATAAATACAGGGGCTTTCGAAATATTTGGAAAATCTAAAATTTTGCGTATTGGTTCTTATTTTTCCTGACTTTATATATACGTTATGTCCAAAAATAAATTGTATTGCTACTTTTTATTCTCCACAATATGGCATCATCATATTTTTAATGTGACTTTTCGGCTTTGGGTCACCATCATCAACTTAAATTGGATTGAATTTTAAATAAGGATTTTAGATTTGAGGAGGATACCTGCAGATAATATTCATAAGGATTTGGTATCAAAATGCAAATTCAATAGTGTAATTGTGAGACTAAAAGCGTGTAATTTGTCCAGCTAATCGTGTAATTTCACAAATTCAGATTATGTACCAACACTGCAAATTAATAAAACTACAAGGTTATCATTTGGTAAACATAGGTTTGCCAAGTACCTACACTGAGAGAAGATTTTTACTACCGTTATAAAAATTTTAACTACGATATTAAAAAAATATATCTACATAGGGGACGATAAAAAAAATATCTGTGACAGTAAAATTGATTTTACTGGGTATATCATCGCTGTAGCAGTAAAGTCGCTTTATAAATATTATCCTGCAGTTATAGCAAGAGAAAGTTCTTATTCTCACAAAGCCACTTACCACCGATACAATGGCAATTATAATTGCCCGAATTCATGCGCAGTAAACCGTTCTCGATTAGCTGGCGCATTGCCAATAGTCAGAACAGCAGTTGGTAGTGTCGAAATCCCTAAAATACTCCCAGAATTAGAGATGGGCAAACCTGTTCGTTTTGACTAGCAGTTAAAGCAGCTACTGCTACTTACAAATGGCAGTTCAAAAAAGTTGCTACGACTTAGCAGTACATATGCTTAATAAAGAATGTGAACTGTTCATTTAAGTACCAGTTAGTTTAAATAGCCATTAGCTGTTGATAGGTGCTTCGACCAACTAATAAACATTTAAAAATAACAGAATAATCCATCTCTACCCAGACTTGCACGGGCAAGGGCAATGAAAATGGCGCGTGCTCCATTTCTGGCAGTGCGAGACAGCTGATCGAGAACGGTGTACTGCGCATGAATCCGTGCAATTTTAATTGCCAGAAGACTAGAATGGCCGACTGTAAAAGCCGTATTAAGGCCGTATTAGACTAGGTAATTTTTCTCTTGCGCCGGCAATTATAATGGCACGTATTCATGCGCAGTAAACCGTTTTCGATCAGCTGGAGTATTGTCAACGGTCAGAACAGCAGTGTGTACTGTCGGAATCCCTAAAATATCCCCAGAATTAGAGATGGGCAAACCTGTTCGTTTTGATTACCAGTGAAAGCAGCTACTGCTATTTACAAATAGGAGGTTCAAAAAGTTGCTGAATTAGCAGTCCATAAGTTTAATAAAGAACGTAAACTGCTAATTTAAGTACCAGTGGGTTTAAATGGCCATTACCTGTTCATACCTGGTTCGGCCAAATAATAAACAGTTAAAAATAACAGAATAATCCATGTCTACCCAATTGCGCCGGCAAGGGCAATGCCCCATTTCTGGTAATGAGAGACAGCTGATCGGGAACAGTGTACTGCGCATGAATCCGTGTCATTTTAATTGTCAGAAGAGTAGAATTTCTGACTGTAGTACGGAGAACGGTGTACTGCGCCTGAATCCTTGAATTATAATTGCCATTGCTGGCGCCATAAAAATTCCCGACTGTAATACGGCCTTAAGGGTCGGTAAATTTTTCTCTTGCGCCGGCAATTATAATTGCACCTATTCATGCGCAGTAAATCGTTCTCGATCAGCTGGAGCATTGTCAATAGTCAGAACAGCAGTTGGTATTGTCGAAATCCCTAAAATACCCCCAGAATTAGAGATGGGCAAACCTGTTCGTTTTGATGACCAGTTAAAGCAGCTACTGCTATTTACAAATAGGAGGTGCAAAAAGTTACTACAAATTAGCAGTCCATAAGTTTAACAAAGAATGCTAATTTAAGTACCAGCGGGTTTAAATGGCCATTAGCTGTTCATACCTGCTTCGACCAAACAATATACTGTTAAAAATAACATAATAGAGATAATCCATCTCTACCCAATTGCACCGGCAATGACAATTAAAATGGCGCGTGTCCCATTTCTGGCAAATGAGAGACAGCTGATCGGGAACGGTGTACTGCGCATGAATCCGTTCAACTTTAATTGTCAGAAGAGTAGAATTTCCGAGTTTAATACGGATTCCATTCTCGCATTGCGCCCGCAATAAGAGCAGTATTGGACCAGCTGATCGAGGACGGTGTACTGCGCATGAATCCTTGAAATTATAATTGCCATTGCCGGCGCAAGAGACAAAAATTGCCGATTCTAATACGGCTTTAAGTGTTTTAGACAAAAACTGCGCTACGATTCGGACCCAAAGGATGAATGAATTACTAATCTTGTACATATTGCGACGTTGGCGCTTAGATCAAATGGGTTGATTATTGGTGAAAAATCGTCTTTATTATAAACAATCATGGTACATTCATGTGTAGTTTGTAAAAAAGTGGATCATTAAATAAGGATTTACCTTTTCATCGGTAAGTATGGTTATGTTTTAATATTTAACCATTTGATATAACCAGACTTCAACATTGTTGCCATTCAGCCGACAAACATATAGTTCTCTCTTCCATCCATTACTGATATTCAATAATATTTCACACAATCACAGCTTCACTTTCCAAGAGTTTTATGCATGGATTATGGGATCTGCAGTTTACAACAAGCGCGGATACAGGGGGGGGGGGGGGGGTCATGAAGGTCATGAACAAACCAGAACAACCCCCCCCCCCAAACCGAAGTTCTGGATCCTCCTTTGGTTTACAAAACCTTTGATATGAACAAAGTTTAAATTAAGTACATGGTATAAATCATAGATTGGTTATAGTTCTAAAAATGAATATACATATCAAACCGAGCTCAAACGTTTTGAACTGACCGACTTCCGCTTCAATACAAGAATGGAATGGGCGCTTCGAAGCACTGTTCGAACATTCGGAAAAATACGTGGAACTAGCGCGTTGTTGCCGACTTAGACGTCGAGATTTGCGCCCCCAAAACATTAAATTGAAAATTCGTTTAAAAAAATTAATTTTGTCTTACAGCAAGGAAGAAAATTATACAGAAAAATAATGTTACAGAAGTTACACAATTTATGAATATAATCTTGTAGAACAGCGAAAACACGCCAACAAGTGGCAACGCTGTATTTTTAGACATTTATATTTCGTTGTTTGCAACTCCATTATCTCCGGCCCGAGCATGATATATCGATCGACTAACAAACCCGATAGAATGTCAAACTCAAACGGAAACGTTTAGTTATTTCTAGGTAAATTTAATACGATATGTATTTCCTAATCAGTTAAAGACAAAAGTGCATACAAATCTACGCGAGAATTAATTAAAACGACGTCCCATATAAATTTATGTGATTTTGCGAGGTTATGTGCCGGTGTTCTACTAAAACGTATTTGCTGTGTAGTTTTTTTATGAATTAAGTTGGTTTTAATTGAAAAGGTAAGAGAGCATGTGGCATTTTGTTTTCTAAGAAACATTACAATTTCTAACAAGCATTGAAATGAAAAATAAACAACTTCGAATCAACCAAACGGCCATTGACCTTCTAAAGAGTCTAACGCCTAAATAGGAAAACACCGGTGAGAATTCACTGACGTTTTTTGACATAACCTATCACAATGTTGATTGTTTACATCTTTGACATCTGTCGCCAGTTTGTTTACATTTTCTGCCAGTGCGACACATGTGGCGTTTCTTGTTTGGCATCAGGTGATTTATATTGCATATTAATTGAAAGCGGTTATTTTTCTTCAATTTGCTTGCATCTCAGGAATTAACGGTTTAAATATGATGAAATCGTTTCCATAACACCCTGATTAGATTAATTACAGAAAATATTACTTTTAAAGAGGTATTTCATTATGACTATAAAGTAAATGTTTCTGAAACAGCAAAGTGTTTTCTAACACGAATAAAGAATATCCAGTAATTGGTTTCTGCTGTTACAATGAATAACTTTTGTTGTTAAAATAATCCTAACATAAACTTTTTAGCTAGAGCTTTTCTCAGTGTACTGTATTTCTAAGAACTTGTTATCTTGAAATATTTACATTAGACGGCAATCAGCCAGTTTTCTTAAGTAAACATAAACGATTGTCAATGGTCTGAGTTAAAATGTTGAATGGAGAATGCACTACGGACGCATTACCGGCCTCAAGCCATCGAAAAAATGATTCTAGGAAGGATAACAAAAAAGAACCAAAAGTTAAAGAGTCAAAAAGTGAGGAGGAAAGACACACTAACTGCCCTTTCGCTCAACCTTCAGTAAGTCAATCTTGTAAGTAAACATATGCAATATTAATAACAAACAATAAGTTTAACTAACATGGGGTGAACTCGAAGTCACGGCCTCACAACTTATCTTTAGTAAGTATATTAAAAAGGAGTTAAGTAAGAGTTAAGTTAATAAGTTGTGAGACTGTGACTTTGAGTTCACCCCTTGTTAGTTGCCAAACAGGTCTCTTGGAGAAAATGGACTTTTTCTTTGATAAACAATAAGTTTGATACCTTCCTTCAATTAATTAAAATACTTAGAACCTGTAGTAATCCAGGGGCACAAGCATTATTATTTATATTATGTATTATTGATATGCGGTAAGATGCGATATTTTTATTTTTCATCTATCAATTATTTACATATAATACCTTAGAAACGGTTGCTATAACATCATCATAATATCAGAGGAAATATTAGCGGGCGATAAAGTTTATAATAACCCGGTAATTATTATTAAAGAAAATATTGAACAAAATTTGTATATATTTTTATAGTTATTTTTACATACTTAATATTATTCTGTTCTTCCTATGTAAATTTGTTTTCTTGAGAAAGAAGCTGGACCAATTATGAAATTTTGCGACTGTGTTGCTGAGTTTCCCGATGTGCATGCGGATTCCTGCTACATTTCAACATTAATTAACATATTTTGTTTTTCGATAACAGAACTAGGTAGGTATCATTTTTGCTATTCGGTTTTTGACGTGATACTTTCCTCTATATAACCCTCCGCTACGCTAGTACTCTTCCACATTCCTCGTAGCTTAAGAGTTTCTAGGGAAGAACCATCCTCGATAAGAAGTGTGGACGAGGTTCGACGTAGACAATGTCCTGTATATTCCTTGGCGTTTTCTAAATTAAGAAATTTTGCTATGATTGAAGGAACACGTTCTAGTGTATTTTTATCCACAGGCATAGGTATGCATTTACCATTTCGTTATGTTAGAAAAAATGTGCGTTCCTTAATTCCTTTTTGCTTGAATGCAAAGTACTGTCTAATCAATTTTAAGACTGTTTGGTCTCCTTCGATTATAGTAAAACTTTTTAGCGAAGCAGTTTTAATTTCTGGTAGGTACATTGACAAGCATAACAGACCCCTTAAGCTCAATATCATCAATGGTAATTTTTACCATCATCCCGTCTTAGGCCGCCAAAAACTCCCACTTAAGTACCACTTTATGCAGCAAGAGGTATCATTCGCCGCATTTTTTGATAAAAGTTAAAACTTGTTTACCTATCTTCCAAAACTTTTGACTTTTTAGGAATAAGATATCCCTTTGATTTAACTTTTAAAAATGCTATTAATTGACAATATCTTGAAATATTAATGTTTTCTTTTACTAAATGTTCAGACTTCATATTGGAATAGTTTGTCCAAAGGCTATTTGGGGTATATTTTTCCGACTAAAATAAAGTAAAAATAAATTGTTATTACCAATGAGTAAAAGGGTCACATACCAATTCCTGAAAGTAAACCATCATTACTGTTTCAATAAACACCGTAATTTGGTTTTTATACTTTCCATTGAAGAACATTTTCATATTCCTTGCCGTGCAGGACTTTAGACTTTGCCGGTAATAAGTTTTCCTTAGCTTTTTCAGCATTTTCTAAAATATTTGTGAAATTTCCATATTTTCGTTCATAAAACGTAAAAGACGTTTATAATAAACAACCCTTAGCAACCGAGCAACCGTCAAACTTATTCTGTGACAACCGATCAAAGCTCACTAAATACTAAAAATTGGCGAAAATAATTTTAAGAAATGAAGGAATTTAACTAATTATATTTTAAATAGATGAAAAATAAAGTATTGTATATGGCGTCACTAGACTATAATGCCCATCAGGCGAAAACTATCACTCGGGCTCGTTTACTTAACGTATAGTATTTGCAGAATTATACCGTTGATCTTTTGACTGCAATAAAACTTCATCATTATCCCTTCCACCATAAAATAAATAAGGAAATCCCAAATTTTAAAACCTTTTCGAGCAGAGCCGGACCAGGTATACAAATTGAATTTATACCTATGCCTGATGCATATATAAATACAAAGTGATTTTTAATAATTTTAATTAGTAATAAGTAGTTTCCTGGCGAGTAATTTTTAGTTAGGTTATTAGTAGTAGAATGTGGCGTCCTTAGAATTGTACTGATAGGGGGGCATCTTCAAGTGTCATTTTTAAAAGAAAGCATTTATCTACCGATGCTAAACTAATAATTAAAAATGTGTATCAATCGTTGTTGAGTAGAAATTTTAATTCGATGGATGCTTTAGCCGAGACGTCTGCTTTGACAAAAACTCCTTTATCTTCGGTAAGAGACATAGTACTTTAACCTGTTAATCCTAGAAAAAATCGGAGTGATTCTGGCACATTTAGAAGCATTGACGAAAATGACATGGATTTATTAAGAAGAAAGATTTACCGAATGTATGAGGCACAAACTGTACCCACTTTGATTTCCCTCAAAGAGCGGCTGATTAAAGACGAAACAAATATCTCTTGTAGCCTTTCAAGCCTTAGGAAAATATTCCGTAAAATGGATTTTAAATACCGAAGCATTGATAAAAGACAAACATTAATGGAATCTCAACGTTTACGGGAATGGAGACTTAAATATTTAATAGCTGTTAAACAATTTAGAGAAGAAAATCGTCCAATTATTTACCTTGACGAAACATGGTTCGATACCCATGACACTCCAAGAAAAGGTTGGGATGATTCTTCCAAAAAATGTCAAACCAAGGCACCATCAAATAAAGGCAAAAAAATCACAATATTACATGCTGGTTCAGAGAACGGGTTTGTTCCAAATTGTCTGTTGCTTTCAGCTAAAAACATAGCAGATTCTTCTTTAGATTACCATCAAGATACCGACGCACAAGTTTTTGAAGATTGGTTTAAACATAAACTCCTTAAAAATATACCTGAAAATAGCGCCATTGTAATGGACAATGCTAGTTATCATAGTCGGCAAGCAAACATTCCCAATTCTAATAATACAAAAGCAGAAATTCAAAATTTTATGATTGAAAATGATTTATATTTTGAAGAAACTTACAAAAAACGAGAACTGATAGAAGTATTAAAAGCTTTTAAAATAAATAAGGAATACGAGTGTGACAAACTTGCAGCAGAAAATGGACATACAGTGTTACGTCTTCCTCCGTACTATTGTATATTCAATCCTATTGAGCTAATATGGCACCAATTAAAATCCAATATTAGGAGAAATAATATTTCTCCTACATTAAATGCATCTGTAGTAGAATTAATTAAAAAAAGAAAAATTTCTGCAGACAGCTGGAAAAACTGTGTACAGCATGTACTTAAGGTCGAAAATTCTTACAATTGTATGATTACAAATGTTCAACCCTTAATTATAAGTTTATGCTTAGATGAAGATAGTGATAGTGATACAGAGTTAAATTTTGAATAAATTATCAATAGTTTCTTAGAATTGAATTAATTTTTATTGTACTTGTTATCCTAATAGTTATACTTTTAAATTATATTATTTTCAATTATCCTTAATTGCTATCATTATTTTACATTTATTATAGGTACCTAAAACTAAAAATACCTACTATAAATTTATTTTAAATTATAAAAATAAATCATGTGGTGTGGTATACATTTTCAAGCCGGCCATGATCCCATTTATTGAGCTTTGAAGAGGTTGAGGCGTATACAATAGGGTTTAATCAGGTAGTTTATTTATGGCAGTAAGAGTCAACGGTATAGTTCTGCAACAACTATACTTAAATAACTATTGTGTATCGTTATTTTTTTACTGATACTCGATATTTTATACCGGTATTTTACAGTACAATAGAGGGTGTTAATTAAGTATGTGCAGTAATTTTAAGAGATTCTTTGGGTGATTTTAAGACGAAAAGTTCATATAAACATGGGTTCGTAAATGTTTCGTTTTCAAGATACAGGGTATTAAAAAATTTTTTTTATTGGGTTTTCGTAGATATCTTAAATAACCTTTTTGTCGATATTTGTTGAAATTTAACAGTTTTATTTATAGTGTTAAGGGGCTAATTTAGCCCTAAGTAGATTACATTTATTGAGTCCAGTGGCGTCCCGGGCAGCACATTAACGAATATTATTGAAAAAAAAAACTAAGCCACTGGCTTTTTTGGAATTTTTATATTTTTCTCGGATTAAACAACTAAACATACAACACGTTTGTCTCTAGAATTTTTTTCGTATCTTACTTTGTTTTCGAGAAAAAAAATAAAAACCACTTTGATGCATGTCCCTGGAGATGCATGGACATTTTCTTTTTTAATCAAGGTTTGCTTTGGAAAATAATTGCAGAGTTGTCAGCTTATTTATAAAGTATTAATTTGTTGTGTTTAGAAAGTATATTTGGTGATTATTTTTTGTTCCATATGGTTCAGTTCATTTTTCTAACATCTTGTATCTTGAAAACGAAGCATATGCATGGTTATATGAACTTTTCGTCTTAGAATCACCCAAAGAATGGTCTGTTAAAATTACTGCACATACTTAATTAACACCCTGTATATATGTGCTTTTTGGTACCTACATATAATGCACAATAATTTTAAAATAAAAATTATTGTGCATTCAACTATATTTTCCAAGCAAGATCATTCTCAAAATATTATGTTAGACAATTTAAGTGATTATGTTAGAAAGACGGTGACGGTTAGACACGGGTTCGTGAAGTGGAATATCAGTAATCTGCTTTTCGTGGAGTTTAGGTCCCCCTCTACAACTTTTATATTTGATGAAATGCCGTAGAGCGTTGCTGAGAGGCGCTGTACCGCTTTAGATAGGAAATTATCAATAAATCAAAATTATATCGAGCCTCTGAAAATGAATTTACAGCATCTGCGTGACCCCAAAGTCACGGAAAATACATTTTCTGACAAGTTAACCTTTGCATATACTTTTCCGAGCATCTCAAAAAAGAATGAAAATTTAAAAAAAGAAAAGAAGCGAATTTCAAGTTGAATCTTTCTAGAATGGAACATGGAAACAAGATTATGTGAAAAAATTGTTTTTTTCATTTCATTTCATTATTGGAATTTATTAAAAATCTCCTTGGAGGAAATTCGGAAAACGATCGTGATATGTCAGAAAATTGTGACACCCAAATATTGTGGAAAAAAAATTCAGAAGATTCGCACCTAGCTAGGCGGAATTCTGACAATATTACGCAGAGATACCGGAAGGCAGGTATCGTTCAGTTGTATGACGGGAAAAATGATAACTGGTGATTAAGACAAGCAAGACACGACTCGCCAAAGTTTTCTCGTCCTCTGAATCGATGGGATGGATTTCAAACCCCGTCCCCCATACCGTGTTATTGTAAAATTTAAGAAAATATTACAATTCTGAGGTTGTTGCGCGCACGGGAAGCGCAATTAGCGTGGAACAAGTGGCGTGCCGATTGTGTGAATATGTGAAACGCGCACACGAATTGCATCCGATATGTTTTCTTCTTTCATACGCGATATTGTCACATTTCATACTCCCAATTCCGTGTACGAAAGTCGCTTTCGCGCACCGAAAAAATTGAAAACGACTTTAACACATGTGGGATTGTGGGCGCGAGAAGCGACAAGCATAAAAGTAAGTGAAAAATAGTTCAATCTTTTAGCATTGGACATGTTTGGGAAGTGAAACGGTTTTTTGAAAATTTACCTGGGCTGGAGCGCAAGCGCGGACTTTTCGATAAAATACCGCGCTTTCGCAATATTCCCTTTATTTACGAGTCATCTCCATGTGAATACAAATCGATTAAGCCCACTTGGACCCATGTCACTTGAGACTTTATAATTTTTACATCCATTTTTTTTTGACACGCTCGGAAAAGTATATGCAAGGGTTGACTTGTCAGAAAATGTATTTCCCGTTACTTTGGGGTCACGCAGATGCTGTAAATTCATTTTCAGAATTTTGAATTCAAAGAAAAAGTCCATTTTCTCCAAGAGACCTGTTTGGTAACTAACAAGGGGTGAACTCAAAGTCACGGTCTCATAAATTATCTATTGTATACTTAAAGAAGCGTGGTTACATGTTTCGCCCAACAGGGCATCATCAGACCTTAGAATAAGAATTTACACCAGAATACAAACAACAAGCAGTTACATTTAAAAATACGAGTAAACATATTGTTTGAAAGTAAAACAATATGTTTACTCGTATTTTTAAATGTAACTGCTTGTTGTTTGTGCAGTTTTTTGTGTTCTGGTGTAAATTTGTATTCTAAGGTCTGATGATGCCCAGTTGGGCGAAACATGTAACCACCCTTCTTTAAATATACAATAGATAATTTATGAGACCGTGACTTTGAGTTCACCCCTTATTAATAATTTTGAATTTATTGAGAATTTCAGCAACGCTCTACTGCATTTCATCAGATATAAAAGTTGTAGAGAGGGACCTAAACTCCACGAAAAATCAAATTACTGATATTCCACTTCACGGACCCCCTATTGTCACCGTCTCTCTAACTATCAAATTTATAGATGTTTTCAGAAATTATTTCCAAAAGCAATTTCAAAAAATATTTTTGTTTATTTTTGATATCCTATATCATTTAATATAAAACATGTACCGGTACTCACATTATCAGCACTTTATCGGTACACCGATACTAGACTGACCACGCCTATGACAACACGCTTTCAAGCATGGTCTTTGTTCATTTTTCCCTCGCTCTTCATACGCAAGCGTTCAGAATCAACCGGGTGAACTAATAACTACTAATTTCGCATAAAAGTATCAAATAATAGTAAAATTTGTAGGTGTAAATATTAGTGGTTCTCATATTCACGTCGGCCACAGAATATATTTTGGAGTCAAAACGAAACAAGCCGAAAAACCAATAGTAAAGGAGACTAAAAAAATGATATCACTTAAGAACAGTTGTGCACCGGTTACCTGTAAGGACATCGGTGTTCTTTCTGAACATATGTCTAGCGGGTGGGAAGACACAGCAAGACATTTAGGATATTCTCTTGGGCAAATTCAAGCGTTCGAAAATTGTCACCTCAGGAATCTCAAACAAGTAAGTAGTACAAGTAAAGTTTGTTTCGCGAAAAATTGATATAACTTAATGATTTCCTGGGTCGGTCCCATTGTGTCGACAAGAGCTTGGCAATAAACAAGTGAAGTAAGAAGGGACGGACTAAGGAAAACAAGTAATGATATGATTATATTAATGTAATCAAATGAAATAACATTTTTTTAAAATATTACTAACTTTAGTCATATTTATTTACATTTATAATGTCATTCTATAGATAGTTCTGTTTCGTTATCGCTATCGCTATGGTAGTCCACACAAGAGTCTTGAATGTTTTTTGCAGAAAGCCACAAGGCATTTGGAACCCAACCGTTTTCTGACCCAGCATGTAAAATGCTTATTCTTTTTCCTTTATTTGACGGAGCTTTTGTTTTACACTTATCGGAAGAATCAGACCAGCCTTTGGATGGTGTTTCATGCGTGTCAAACCAAGTCTCGTCGAGGTAAATTATAGGACGGTTTTCAGAACGGGATTTCCTTACAGAAGTTATATACTCATGACGCCATTTTTGTGAACGGTGGGATTCCATGAGTACTTGCCTTTTGTCAATTTTGCGGTATCTGAATCCCATTTCCAACTCTCCAAAGGCTAGTGCGGCTACAACTTATCAAGTCCTTGTCGCTTTCGTCGAAACATTTTGTGAAACCGGCATCTTTACGCTTCTTTCTAGATTTAATGGGATTTGACGCGATTCTTTTCACTGTAGTCAGAGGTATCTTAGTCGAATCAGACGTTTCAGTCGCAGCAGCACTAGCATAAAGTCCTCTGTTGTGTAAAGAAGTATATACTCTTCTTACAATTTCCCTAACATCGAGAGATAAATGCATTTTCTTCACTGCAACACTAGAAGAAGCACCATCAATGTTTTTCCATGGACGCCACATACTGTTTTTTTATACGTTTTGTAAAATAATGATGTGCCTATATTTAATTATAATTATTACAATCCGGTCCTTTCCACATAATAATAACAAACGGACATAAATAATGGGATCGCCCAGGTACTTTTACTGCAGTCATTAAGTTATATCCATTTTTCGTGAAACAATCTATACAACAAGTAGCTTTTAAGTGATAGACTGGAAAGTTTTGAGGTTCAAACAGAACTAGATAGTCACTGCCACGAAAACGCGCATTTCACTTTTCCTTGTGTTGTGTGTATCAATAAATTGGTGATTTTTACTTTTATACCTGGGTCATTCCTTTTAGAATCATCCGAAATTTTGTTTACAACTTATATACATAAAAATAGTTGACACATATTTCAGGGTCTTGCTATAAAAATCTTTTTTGAAAATATCCACACATAAATTTTACGTAACAAAGTGTAAATTAAAAAAAGACCGATATTGATCCATATCTCAGTAGTACTACTGGAATATGAGAAAACCCAGCGCAAATTACCGAAAATTTATGGCTGGATACTTTTGAAAAAAAATAGTTTTCGGAGGTAATTACACTAGTGCCTAAAAATTTTCGATAATTTTGCATGAAAGCGTAAACAACAAGAGTTCATTTTCATATTTTGGCGAAATAGCCCGACTCCGAAGGAGGAGGGCTATTTTACAAAATTTGAAAATGAACGAATGTTGTTTTTCAAAGGAAATACGCTTAAATGCAAAATTATCTGAGAATTTTTATGCACGAGTGTAATTTAGGGAGAAAATTACTCGAATAATGGTTAAAACAACTTTATATTACAACTTTTAAATAAAGAACTAAAAAAATTAAGTAATTATTAATAACGCAATTGTAATAATATTTAATATTTGAGTTTGTAGCTGGAAAATCCTGTAAGATTTATTTTTTTAAACGTCAAAAAGTGTCATTATCTTTGTCAATAAACAATAAAAACTTGGCGGGTTGTTTTCGATAGCTAGAGGGGTTGTTTTCGATGTAATCAATCGAAAACAACACCTCTAGCTTAATGTATGAGGGTAATTTTCAGCAAAATCCTGTTTGTTGTAAAAAAAATGTCGGACGATTCTGAAATATTAAGGTTAAAAAGTATGCGGTTTGTAAAAGAATGACCCATATACAGGATTGGGCAAATGTTGCTGAAAATCCATGGTATATATAACTGAGATGTATGATTCCACGCCGATGGAGGTGTGGCTTGTGACGTCACCAGGCGATTTTAAATCTCTTATGGAGATTTATATTGCTGTCAGCATTCTTAACTTTCTTTTTTAAAGGTATTAAAAGGTTTTACGCATTTAATGGTATGCGAAATGAAAGAATAATATCATGGTATTTAGGTATATTTATTTTGAATGTAGTATATTGGGACATATTTATCTATACTTCAAAATAAATGCATAAAAACCCGGTTTAAGAAATGCATAGAAAAAGCAGTACGCGATTCGCCAGGTACCTGCTGCCATATAGCGGTAAAAAGGCAAAACAGTGTATTTTTGACTTCCATTTAAATAAATAGTTATTAAATAAAATTAAAGAGTCTTATAATTCAATTAATTATAGGTAGACCACTTATTCTTATGCACAGAATTTAATACAGTCTTTTAATTAAAATAATTGATCTTATACTAATTTGCCTTTTTAAAGGATTAATTATCAAGTTGGTTTTAAAACAACCAATTTTGGAACAAATAGTTTTAATGTAGTTTTATGGAGTATCCTTGATGTACTCATTAAAACCCATTAAGGAAGCTATTTCATCTTAAGCCTATATGATCAATATAACTCCACATTAAATTCAAAAATATAATTTTTACTTTTTAAAGAGTACTCAAAGGTTTTAATTTAGTCGATTTGGTAAAAAGAAATGCCTGTTGAATTTTTGACGCCTTTATTAAAACTAATTCTACTCCCTCCACGTTCAAAGAAAACGCCATCTTTTCAATAAGCTAATTTAGTCAACCAATGCAGTCCATGCACCTTCTTTATGCGTGAAAGAAAATGGAAAATGTAAGCGACAAGCATTTTAAATTAAAACAAAGTGCAGCAATCACAAAATCGCCAAAATTGGTACAATTTGTAAGGTTAAGATTTCATTCGCGTGACAGACCACTTTAAATCAATAAGGGCACGAGCCTGAACATATTAAACCAACTTCGGTATTAAAATGAAGAGTACATAGACGTCTGCGAGAGTAGTTGTTCTTAAAGTGGTAAATAAACCGCATTTTAAGTCTTGTAACTGACAATCAGTTATAATCCGATTTTCCGTTTTAATATCGATTCATACAGTATAACGATAATCATAACACTCTATTTTTAGCATATTTTACGATAGACAATAGCAAACAAAGCTGCGACGAAATTATTTGCACTATAAAACCAAAATAGGTCATATTTGTAGTAGCTTTTAAGCTGACTGTAAATCTGTTTAAGCTTTACAAAACGGGGAAATTTAAACTATGTATGCATAAGTGTCTACAAGCTTAGTAGGTATTGCCAAGTCTCAAGTATATATTTTTTTCTTTTCACTTTTTTACATTAGTAACATCCATGGTATAAAATATAACTAAGAGGCAAGATTCCCCGTCGATGGAGGCGTGGCTTGTGACGTCACCAGGCGAGTGATTTCTAAATCTGTTATGGAAATTTATATTGCTGTCAGCGTTTTTAACTTTCTTTTAAAGGCATTAAATAGAATGTGAAATGAAAGAATAGTATCATGGTATTTAGGTATTTAGGTAGTTAGGTTAGTAGGTTAGTTCTCATCATACAGGGCGTAAAAAAATGGGCCCATGAGTGTTACAGCTAGTCCGTCCCTGCAGCTGCGAGTAATTCACAACAGTTTCTTGGGTAGTAATTTGACGGGTCTTATCTGGTATACATCATATTAAAAAATAATTGAAATATACCAGGTGGTTCAATAATTATGTGTAAAAACCTTGATTCCATTGGTGCTCTTTGGGAGCCCATATCTACGAAGAGGAGGCCGATACGAAAGAAGTTTATATGAACCTATAGTATTCTTTTCACGTGTTTTCTTCATATCGGGAGATTTCCCACATGTTCCCGGACACCCTGTATATGTTTTTTTAATTTAAAGAGTGTATTAAATTATTTGCATAAGAATAAGTGGTTTTTAAGAACTTTTATGTCATACCAGTGCATTATTGTGTTTTTATACCTTAGATACCATATACATAATGGATTACTTTATGCCCGTGCGGGCATAAAGTACACATTATGGGCCGCGCTGGCATTAAGACGCAAAAAACAGTTTTCGATTAACTTATTCTTTATTAACAAAATATAAATTTACGTTTATATATTATTTGGTTGTATTTACGTAGAACTAGCAATTCTGGAAGATTCCGCTGATAGCTAATGATAGCTAAATTTCCTACAGCAAAGGTTGACTCATGATTCATTGTCTGTGTCTCTAGTTTCTGTAAGGAAATGCGAGATCCATAGTAGAGCGAGCGAGCGAGCGAGAAACATAGTATTTGAGCAGCCATGTGGCCGCAAAGACGTATAATCTCTTATAAGTTTCCAACTATTCATTTCGTCTTCATCAATAATGGTGAAAACTCGTTTTTTGTCAGTTTTGGTTTCTGGCACCGCTACAACAAATACTGATTTTCTATCTTCTACATGTGTGACTAACATATTTACAAGTTCTGGCCGCCGACATCCACCAAATACACCAAATGATAATGCGACCATGTTCATTAAAAACGATTCATTTGGTGCCTCATGAATAAATTTTAGGACATTTTCTCTAGATAATACACTGGATTTTTTTGGTTGGTACCCCTTTTGACCTTTGCTTTAAATACTTGAATATTTAGCCCACAGAGAGAGCTCGGGGAAAATTTTTCAGATACCTAAATCATTAAAGTACCCCAGCCCAGTTTCTTCAATGTTTTCTACAGCATTTTCTGACATCCACTTCAAAATTTGGTCATATTCCCTGTCGTATGAGTCTCTGGATTTTCTCGGTAACAGGTTTTGCGTTGCCTTTTCTGCCTTGTTTTCAATTTCGTCGGGAATTTCAAAACCGTGTTCCATTTTTGATTTTTTTACTTTGACACATTAAACATTTGAATACTTATCTCCCTAGCAACCAAAACTCAGGCTATAATAATGTCAACGTAATGTCGCAGGTAAAAATAAAAAAAATTGGTAAATCAAATTAAATTTTAAAAAAATATTTATTATTTAAAACGAACTGGTATGACATAAAAGTTTGTATGCACCACGGTTACTAATAGATATATATCCTTGGGGCGACTTACAAACCCTCGGGCCAGAGGCCCTCGGCTTTGTAAGGGCGCATCTACTTAATACCATTGGTACATAAATAACTATTAGTTTATTTTAATGTAACTTCAAAACCAACATCTTTTTATTGAACATAGTAAAGCACTTTTAAACCATAAATAAATCAAAAGTGTCTTAAAATTGCTCTTTAAGATTGTTACTTGCGTTGAAAACATATAGGAAAACAACAAAAAATTTGCGGGTACACTACAGATGTTTTTATGAAATTAATTATGTAATAATAAGAGAAGCGATTTTATGATTTTGACACCAAAAATGTTAGCGATGTTGCCGGATTTTCAATTTTATAACCAAAAGAAAGTAAAGATTCTGTAAAAAGATTGAACGTGGTGATACGTCCTCCACAGAAGGATTCGTCCATCGGCTTATACAACACGATAAAATAGAACGGCTCTTGGCAACTCTGCAATGTAACTTGTCATTTACTGTCTACATAGAAGGAACAAAAATCACTACTTAACAACGTATTTTTCTATCTTTCTATCTCAGTTAATCCTCTTAATAAAAAAAAATCACTTGGCAACAAACTTCCAAAACAAATCAATAGAAAAAAATAAAAACAACTTAAAGAATGTATTATTGCAGCAAACTATGCCACGTGCCATCTGGGCTTGTGATAACAAACATGTCCAAGCGTAAATCTTACGTAAAGTTTGTTTCACGAAAAATGAATATAACTTAATGACTGCAGTAAAAGTACCTGGGGCGATCCCATTATTTATGACCGTTTGTTATTATTATGTAGAAAGGACCGGATTGTAATAATTATAATTAAATATAGGCACATCAGGTAGGTTAGGTTGCTTAATTTATATTTAAATATCTTTTTGTAGTAAAATTTGTTAGTTTTTATTTCTTGCTGGAAGAGTTTAGTTGTATTACCGATATTATTTCAACATCAACATATCAACATCAATTCAGTCCACCAGCACTTACAATCTTCTAAGCCTCACGTACTCGCACTGACCGAGACAAAGGTTAGATCGTCAACAAACACCGTCAGCTATTTATACCCTGGATACGATTTCCATTTCCGATTCCGACGCAACTTCGGCGTATGTATTTTTATTCGAGATGATCTCTGCTGCCAACGAGAACCTACACTGGAACCGAAAGACTTTGATGTAATGTGGTTTAAAATATCAACGCCGAAAATCACCAAGTTTATCTGCTGCCTTTACCGTCCTCCAAGTAATACCCATTACAGAGACCTTTTCTCATCACTAGCCAACACAATCGACTTCTTGCAAACCAACCATCCAAATGCCAAGATTGCTATCTTTGGCGACTTTAACGTCCACAATGTCAACTGGCTTAAATATTCAAATACGGACGATGAGCAAGACCGCGAGGCCGAATCCTTCGCGATCAGTTCTGGTCTAACTCAACTCGTAGAAGAACCAACGCGGATTCCAGACCGAGCTGGAGATTTTGCTAGTCTTTTGGATCTCTTCTTAACGTCAAATCCCGACCTATATACAGTCACCGTACAGCCTCCGTTAGGATCTTCCGATCACAAACTTATTTCATCTCTAAGCGAACTACCAATTAATTCTGAACAACCTCCTAAACCTCGCAAGATATGGCATTACAGATCGGCCAAGTGGGAAGACCTGAAAGACCATTTTCGGACTTTTCCTTGGATGAGCGTATGCTTCTCTTCTGATGATCCATCCGTCTGTGCTGGGGAGGTCTCCGACGTCATTCTAACGAGCATGGAAGCATTTATCCCCTCCTCCCAAAAACGCTCTTCCAACGGCAAGCCCTGGTTTAGCAAGGATTGTGAGCGTGCTGTCAAATCAAAAAATCTGGCTTACCGACAGTGGCGTAAAAACCCTACCACTGAGAATTGTACCATCTTTATTACCGCTCGAAACCAATGTAAGCTAACAATAGATCAAAGCAAAGAAGCCCATAACGTGAGGATCAAAAACAAACTTCTTGACTGTCCAAACGGATCAAGGTCCTTTTGGTCAGTCGCTAAGGCCGTCAGCCAAAATTTTACCAAATCAACTATCCCACCTCTAACACGTCCCGATGGTACAATAGCATCCACAGCCGGAGACAAAGCAAACTTACTTGCTGAACTATTTTCTTCGCATTCCACTGTAGATTTCCAGGGAAGAACACCACCCGACATTCCTGCAGTTGAATCCGAAATGACCGAAATCGTATTCCGTCAGCGTCCCATCAAACGAATCCTGAAAGGACTCGACGTCAAAAAAGCTACTGGTCCAGACGAAATTCCTATTATAGTTCTCAAGAGATGCGCCGATGAACTAACACCAGTATTTTGTAGACTTTTCAACTTATCCTACAAAAAAGGAATATTTCCATCTTGCTGGAAGACGGCTCGAGTCCAGCCTATTCCTAAGAAAGGTAAAAGAACCCTGCCTAACAACTATCGACCAGTAGCATTGCTTTCAGTTATATCAAAAGTAATGGAGAAAGCTATTAACCAACATCTTCTAAAGTACCTAGAATGCCTCAACATTATCAGCGATCATCAATATGGTTTTCGGAAGTCCAGATCAACTGGAGATCTTCTAGCCTATGTCACCCATATTTGGAACAACGCAATCGAACATCATGGGGAGTCTCGGGTTGTTGCACTGGATATTTCTAAAGCTTTTGATCGTGTTTGGCATGAGGGGCTTCTAAGTAAACTACGATCCTATGGTATGCCCAGTCGATTCTGTGCATGGTTGTCTAGCTTTCTTAAGGACCGCTCTCTGCAAGTGGCGATTGACGGATTTCTCTCAGACACCTTCACCATCAATGCCGGTGTTCCTCAAGGGTCCATATTGTCTCCCACTCTCTTCTTGCTCTACATTAACGACCTTCTAGTGAAAACTAAAAATCCGATATTTAGTTTTGCTGACGATAGCACACTTATCTCATCTTTCTTTTTGAATGCACAAACATCGACTGCCGACGCACATCTTCGCAGACGGCATGAAGTACCAACCATCACGCCTCAACAAAGACCTGGAAGAAATTTTGGCTTGGGGTGACAGTAACCAAGTCGAATTTAACGCTAAAAAGACCCAGGCAGCAGTTTTCTCTAAAAAGGTTAACATTACAGAACCGGAAATAGTCATGGACGGACACGCAATCCCACTGGCTTCATCTATTAATTTGCTGGGCGTCAATCTCGGAGGAAATATGTCTTGGCATAACCACGTTGTGGCAATCGCCAAGGTAGCTTCTCAGAAGCTTGGGGTACTCTTCCGAACCAGAAAGTTGTACACACCTCAACAACTTTTGACACTATACAAAGCCCAGATTCGACCATCACTAGAATACTGCTCTCATGTCTGGAGCTCTGCACCAAAACATACTCTTCGGCTGCTGGATTCCATCGAAAGGAGGGCTATTCGTCTGATCGGAGACCACGAGCTGACGAAGAACCTCGACAGCCTAGAACATCGAAGACAGGTTGGGGATTTGGCTCTCTTTTACAGATATTTTCATGGAAGGTGCTCGGCTGACCTTGCCCTCTTAATTCCGCCCAGAGCGACGATTAGCAGAAATACGCGACGAACCACTGCCGCCCATCCATATGTGGTTAAGCTTAGTACTCCTCGAACTTCATAATTTAAGAATTCTTTCATCTGGAGGACTGCATCTTTGTGGAACGACCTTCGCGAGGTCGTTTTTCCCAACGAATATAACCTCCAACGATTCAAGACCAACGTGAATCGCTTCTTGCGCACACGCACCACTCCCAGAGTGCCCTAAAGGATTTTTCCTATAGTGCTTGTGTTTGATCATAAAAAAAAAAAAAAAAAAAAAAAAATTATTTTACCAAACTGATGGAAATGATATTCCCCCAGGTAGTTGGAAAAATTCAGTCCGTCACGTAATAACTGTAGAAAATTCGTATATTAGTCTGGATCGTATAATTATAATTATTCCAATTATAATTAATTTTGATGAGGATAGCGATAGCGAAACAGAACTATTTATAGAATGACATTATAAATGTAAATAAATATGACTAGTAATATTTAAAAAAAAATATTATTTCATTTGATTACATTAATATAATCATATCATTACTTGTTTTTCTTAGTCCGTCCCTTCATACTTCACTTGTTTATTGACAAGCTCTTCCAGGAAATCATTAAGTCGTATCCAAATTTCATGAAACGTACTTTACCTAAGCATTTTTCACATTTAAATTAAAATTTAAACATGTTGTCAATTATCGTGTAATTACATTCTTTAAGTGCATTTTTATTGCATTGTGTGTAATTTTTGTGCAGCACAAGATGATTTTGAAGTCTGCTTATATCAGATGGTTAAATATTAAAACATAACCATATTTATCGATGAAAAGAAAAATTCTTATTTAAATGATCATCACCATGATGCAATAAAGATCACAGAAAAAAAATACACAACACATCAACCAAAATATATAATCAATGCGTTAGATCAAAGCGCAAACGTCGCAATGTTTACGAGATTAGTAATTCGTTCATCTTTTGGGTCCGAATAGTAGTGCAGTTGTAAAACAAAAATAGATGTTGCCAGAGTGCAATTGGATTAGTTCAAGATTCGTTTGATACTTTTAAGTATAATAATATTTTTTTAAAGAATCGCATTGCCTTTTCACAGTTTATAGTAAAATTATTGGAAAATAAATGTATTTTAAGAGCAATTGCCAAAAACCATTTGTAATTGCCGAATTAACAAATCTTTAATTGGGATTTTGCAAGATAGCTTTGCGATAAATATGTCAATCTGGCTATGCTGCAATAATGACCGAAAGAGGTAGGAAAGACTGTTTGCTTTCGTTACGTAGGCTAGAAATGTACATTTTTCTATCTGTAGTTTGTAATATCTTTGAAACAAACACTGCATTTTGTCATTCTTCGGTTAGAGAAATGTTTACGTCTATATCAACTAATGCCTTTGTTTTAGGCTAAATATGATTTATTAAAGGACTGGATAGAAAATAACGGACCCGATAGAGCAACAGTGGGAATTCTAGCTCGAACCCTGTGGATGAAAGATCAGAAAGAAGCTCTCAAGTTGTGGTCAGAAGAATACGACAAAATCCATTCAAATGATAGTGATGATGCTTACTTTTAAGATACCTTTTTTAATTAAATAATTTTTATGCCTTAGAATAGAGAATTATCTTTAAAACGCTGGAAGGGACTTTATAACAAAAGAAAGTCCTTGAAAATTACAATTATTCTGCTTGGCTCGACGCCAACGGAGAAACAGTTAATTTGGCGTTCTTTTCGAGTGTTGTGCGTCTTGGCAAAAAATACGATATTGTTATTATTTTTCAATTAGTGTACGAAACTAAATGCAAAGATCTTTGTGAAGAAGCTACATTGTATTTTTTTTTCTGTGTTTTTTTTTAAAATAAATTAATGATAAGCCGTGTCACCAGGAAAGTTGAAACCCTATGGCGAAAAAATGTTCGATTTGGGTAAAAGTTCACTTCACCATAAGTTTTTGCTTCACTAAAGATCGAAAATGACGTAATTAAATGGGACCATGTGGCTCAAGGGCAGATACAGAACTTCGGTTTGGGGGGGTGCGAGTCAAGGAAATGTTACGGAAAGTAATACCCTGCAGCCAGGGCCGTAGCCAGAATGTTTCTGCTACCAGGGCGTTGACCTTCATAGCCAGGGCATTATAAGATTAGAGAAAATACATACACATATCGGTACTGCAGAATAGTAAGGACCAATAACTATATAAACGGGGGCCCCAGACAATTTCTCAGAAGGGGCCCTACCACGGAAATATGTTACATTATTTCGGTATTCAAGTTCACGGTAAATTGGTGCTGTACGAGATTGGAGGTATGGATATGGAGACGTTCGAAAAAAAAATTGATCTATGTTAAACTTTTTATTCTGATGGTACAATACGAAAATGAAAAACAGTCCATAACACGCCAAGTTTTCGAAATTTTCATATTCAATTTGGCATTCGTCCAGTTCTTTTAGCCTTGTTTTGTACGAGTTGTTGCTTAACCTCTCGTTAATATTCTGATTATTTAATTTATTCTTATTAAATTTAAATAATCCGGTTCCCAAACCTCCAAGATATTCTTACCATTAAACATGTTATTCTTTTCCATAATTATTAAATACAATAAAACGGAACGACAAAAGATAATACTCAAGTAAACTCAAGCTTAGACGAAGAAATTAAGCAACAAAAGTAGGGTTATGATTTATGATAATTAAGTAATCTTCTTTCCTAGTCTAAGCACTAACCAGAGTAATCAGACAGGCGATCAGGATCACCTGCGATTTTTACAGAGTATGGTCATGAAAACGTAACAACCTTGCTCCCATTGTGCATCGGCAACAAACAGTGCAAAATTAACGCCTGCGCACAAAATCGATCCCAACAGTTTCGTGACGGTTCTGCAAAAAAAGGGTGTTGGAACAAACCTAATATACAGGGTTATTCACGTTATTCGAGGCGACATATTATAGCTAAGCTATTTATTTTGAATAAAAACAAATATTCAGGGTGGATAGGGGCCTATTAGAGGTACATTTTAAAATTATTTTCATAATGTACAGGTTGTCCCAAAAACACGAAACGTATCAAAGCTGCATTTTTTAAATGGAATGCCCAGTATATTATTTCATTTTCGGTTCCTACGATCAAACTAAATATTACTTTCATTAAGGTTTACCGTACTTAAACCTTACGGTTTGTAAAATATTTCATATTTTGTCAAAATGTAGTAACAATTTTAATGATTAAATTCTCAACATGTATTTTGTTTTTTAAACCCAATTTCTCAGTGGACTCTACTCACTGATTAAGTTTTGTGTATCAGTTATGAAAAATTCACTAACTTGGTGTCCAAAAAGTACTACTAAATAATTACAAGTTTGAAATGGTAATAACATGCTTAATTTAAATATAAAATAACACCCTGTATTTTATGTCACTAGCAGATGTAGAATTTAATTGTCTATCAAAAAGTATTAACCTCTGCCATAGCTAATTACTCGCATTTTTATGAAAAATGCCAATATTCACATAATCAATTTAATATATTAATCAAGTCGCCTATGACATTTTGACAGATCAGATCTAGATTCTAGAGAAACAGAGGGAAAATGCATTAGGTACTTAGTAGTAAAGGTAACGACAGAAAATACTGCTGGACTACAACAAACAATTGTTTATATTTATAACAAGTGTTCAAAATGGCCACCATCCGACTCTAAACACAAACGTATCCTCTTTTTAAAACCTTCAGCATTTCTGGGCTGATGTTTCGGAAAGTTTCTCTAATACGCTCCTTCATATTATCCGGTGTTGTTGGAGCTGCTTTTTGATACGTTTCGTGTTTTTGGGACAACCTGTACATTATGAAAATAATTTTAAAATGTACCTCAAATAGGCCCCTATCCACCCTGAATATTTGTTTTTATCCAAAACAAATAGCTTAGCTATAATATGTCGTCTCGAATAACGTGAATAACCCTGTATACATGTCCGCGATGACGCGCAAATTTGAAATTGAGAACATAAAAAACAGCCCGGTGAGACTGCTTATGGGGGGGATCGAAACACGTAAGAAGGCCTTGGAAGTGATGCTAAGCCTACTCTGCTCCATACGCTCCCAAGTAACCTACTTTTATCTATCTGTTTCACTCTATCTCTATCTCTATCATTTAAGCGTCAATAGTACGTAGAGTTAATATGGAAATCCCAAAAGTGAAAATTTTAAAATAATTTTTAATATTCTAATCTTTTACGAAAAACGCCGTTTCCTTTTTGGTGCAAGTGAGTAATTTGTAATTGAAATATTCATTTAGTCATCTTTACTGAGAGTAAGCATCAATAATAATTTCTTTTCCTAAATCACATGGGGCCCAAAAATATGTTGTGACTTGAAGCTTGAAATATTTGCTAGGAGTTGAAGATGGTAAAATATTTTATGTAAATTATGATTTACTTCCTATTTTTTAATAAAACTACTTACAAGCTTATTTCTGAAGATTAATTTTTCATTTGTAGTTACGTTACTAGTTCAAAAAATTATATAAGAGTGTGTAAGGATTATTTTAAAGTGATATTTACAGCTTAAAACATGTCAGAATCCTAATATTTGATTTTCACTACTTAGTAAATCAAATAAAAGGGGGTTTGAATGTTTTTTGTTGGTTAAATGTCACTTTAAAATATTGACAGTAATAAAAATTTGGACAAAAGTGACATTTGAAAAGCACGTGCGTTTGTCAGCTGATTACAGACGTAATGGATGCCTGGTTTGTTCGTTTGTTCATACTTGCTTCGATGTGTTAACACGGCTGTTTTTCTTCTTCCTGTTTATAAGTATTCGTTGATAAAAAACGTAAAAATATAAAAGGTAGATAACGAATATGAAAAACTGAAAAATCAGCTTTTTCACTAAAAACTTTTATTTGATCGGAGTTTTCCTATAGTGCTTGTGTTTGATCATAAAAAAAGTCATCATAATGACATAAGTCATCCTTAACACAACTTTGCCATCTAAAGGAAAAGATCTGTAAAAACGTGGTAATCTTCCACTTAACGCGTCAATTGACCCCCAAATTAATTTACATTTTTAAGGTTTAACTTAATGTTAAAGCTACCTTAGTGTAACTTAAGGTAACATTCAAATATCGGCCCTATGTCAAGGTCACGTTAAGGTACAGAATGATATAAGTCATCCTTAACACAAGTTTGACAGTATATTAAAGGTCTCTTTAACTCTTATATCTAAAGAAATAGTTATTTAAGGATGTGGTAATCTTAGACTTAACGAACTTGACCCTCAAATTAATTTAAAACATAGTTTTTTAAGGTCCCCCCCCCCCCCCCAAATCAAATAATTTAATACGAAAAATACTATATATACCTGGTTGACTAACGGGGCAGGGTATTACTTTTCGTAACTGTTCCTAGTCTGCCCCCAAAACGAAGTTTGACCCTCCCCAAACCGAAGTTGTGGATCCGCCCTTGCCTTGGTTGTGCCATGTACGCCTTAAAGTCACAGCTTTATTACGATCTTGTGGCGACTTCCGTTCTCAATGAAACAAGCGCGGATCCAGGGGGGGCCGGCTCCCCAAGCTGAAGTTCTGGATCCGCCCCCTTGCAATGAAAATGGATATTGGCCAAAAATAGATGGAAAAAAATTATCATAAGTGATTCAAATTCGGTACGTAGACATACAATTACAATACAAGCAATTTTTCCAAATAATATTTTTTTAAATTCGATCAATAAATGCAATTTTTTGACATTTTGTGGAGAAAATCTCAAGTTTGACAATGAGCAAAAGCCGCACGATCCAATTTAGTTATGCCATGTTTGGTCTTGATTGAAACGAAAGCTCATAGTAAAATTAAATTTTACATAAATCGAAAAATAATTTTTTTTTCCACATATGGTTCCAACTTTAATTTTGACACTGTATACAGGGTCCGCAAACGAAGCGTGGACGGACGATTAAATCGTTATCGAAGAACTTATCAACAATACTGAAACAGCTTGAGATATTGGATTAAAAGCGGCATGTTTTAAAAATATTTTACATTATACAGGGTGGCCCAAAAAAGTGCGACAGCATAAAGTTATATTTTTTTAAATGGGACACCCAGTATTGTATTGCATATTTAGGTTCGTATTACTATCGTTTATAAGTGCCTCAAGTTTTATTTAATTTGGTTTAGTAGTTTCGGAGAAATAAATTAAAAACTAAAAAAAAAAGTTTTGCAGTCCTGAATAAAAAAATCAAAAAAAACAATCCAGAACTATTTTTTTAACCTCGGCATTAAGTGAAATTTATGACAAGAGGTCTAGAGATACTATAAATGTAATTTCGCTTATTTATTTTATACAGGGTGTTCATAATAAGCTTTCAAAAACCCCACATTTTAAAATAATTTTTCTCAAATTTTTCAAATGGAACACCCTGTATATTATTTGGCTATTTGACGTAGAATTCATAGGCAATTTTTTTTTGTAATACAAGTACATAAGTTATATCCAGCCGTTTTCGAAATAATTGTAAATATCATAAATTATGTTGTTTTAATAGAGTTTTTATTGGGAAATTTTGTTATAGGCGACTAGACTAATAATTGTAAACTAAAGTAAAAGTTCAAAATAGCTTCCTTTTACTCTTAGAGTTTACCGTATTTTAGTTATTTCGATATAAATTTTAAAATCATACATTTTTGCTACTTTTATTATTTAATATTATTTTTTATTCTTAATCGAGTTGCCATGATTTCTTTTTGTTTAGATTGTCACTATGACAGCCAAATAAAATTATTTACATTTGTTCAGTCGTCGAAATTAAGTACTAACTTACACAAAATGTAGAATTTTACAACTTTAGAAATGGTAAATATGATGTTTATACTGGGTGAATGTGCAACAAATTGCCTCCTCGCAAGCCGAGTGTATGCTCAAAGATATCCAAATATTGAGAGAAAGCCGAGACCAAAAACCTTCGAGAAGATGTTGCAAAGATTTGTAGCAACAGGAAGCACTGCGTACATAAAAAGGATGATAATCAATAAACCCGTTATTAATGAAGAAAATGAATTAAGAGTTCTGTTGGCAGTAGAGGAAAATCATTAAATTAAGTAAAAGGAAGCTATTTTGAACATTTACATTAGTTTACAATTATTAGTCTAGTCGCCGATAACAAAATTTCACAATAAAAACTCTATTTAAACACATAATTTATGATATTTACAATTATTTCGAAAACGGCTGGATATAACTTATATGCTTGTATTACAAAAAAAAATTGTCTATGAATTCTACGTCAAATAGCCAAATAATATACAGGGTGTTCCATTTGAAAAACTTGAGAAAAATTATTTTAAAATGTGGGGTTTTTGAAAGCTCATTATGAACACCCTGTATAAAATAAATAAACGCAATTACATTCATAGTGTCTCTAGACCTCTTGTCATAAGTTTCACTCAATGCCTAGGTTAAAAAAATAGTTCTGGATTGTTTTTTTGATTTTTTTATTCAGGACTGCAAAACTTCTTTTGTTTAGTTTTTAATTTATTTCTCCGAAACTACAAAACCAAATTAAATAAAACTTGAGGCACTTATAAACGATAGTAATACGAACCTAAATATGCAATAAAATACTGGGTGTTCCATTTAAAAAAATATAACTTTATGCTGTCACACTTTTTTGGGCCACCCTGTATAATTTAAAATATTTTTAAAACATGCCGCTTTTAATCCAATATCTCAAGCTGTTTTAGTATTGTTGATAAGTTCTTCGATAACGATTTAATCTTCCGCCCACGCCTCGTTTGCGGACCCTGTATAGACAGCTAAGCGAGGCCACACACCTGGATACAAATGTGGAGCCAAAAATCTGACGCCAGATTTGTGGCCCAACATACAGGGTGTTCCTTAATGTCGTGCTAATATTTCAGGGTGTGATTCCTTAGGTCATTTTATAAAGAAAAGTTCATAATATGAACATATGTCCGCAATGGCTTAATTTTTTGCTACAGGGTGTTGAATTGTTATTTTTTAAATGGTTATTTTTTAATATCTCCGAAAGTACTGTAGATATTATTTTCAATTCTGGCATGTGTTAATATGATATAGAACCACAAATTTTAGTTAGAAAATGTATTCAATTGTTCCACCAGTGGCGTCCCTGCAAACATGTCCTCTGATATTTTTTACAAGAAAGATGGTACACCACTGCCATTTTTCCATATGGATTTTTTTTCTGATTAGCCTGGTCAATTCTACATGAAAACGGTCTCTTGAGTTTTTATCGTCGTTCTTGATTATTATAACCACTAAATTCATATTGAAACTCAAAATAATTAATGATAAATTTTGTTTTATAAAAATTGTTGGAGTGGGCAATTCGATGGGAAGACGGGCGGAAGTATGCCTTATAAGTGAACTTGGGAAAATGGCAGTGGCGTACCATCTTTTTTGTAAAAAATATCAAAAGACATGTCTGCAGGGACGCCACTGGTGGAACAATTCAATAACTTTTCTAACTAAAATTTGTGGTTCTATATCCTATTAACACATGCCAAAATTGAAAATAATATCTAAAGTACTTTCGGAGATATTAAAAAATAATCATTTAAAAAATAAAAATTTTAGCCGTTGCGGGCATATGTTCATATGAACTTTTCTTTATAAAATGACCTAAGGAATCACACCCTGAAATATTAGCACGTCATTAAGGAACACCCTGTATACTGCCCCACTTGACACGAAAGGTTCTAACTCCAAAATTTGACATTTTTACTTCTTTCACTTCTTGGAGACGGTTACATTTTACTCAAGTGTGTGTGCGAGATTAGGACATCCTATTTATGCGTTAAGGGAAAGAAGTAAAAATGTCAACGTTTGGAGTTAGAACCTTATACTTATACATGCTTAATTTTGCTTTAGAGCACGTTTCCCCAACATATCTACATAATCTCTTTCCCCCGATTCAACTATAAGTGCTATATTGAATAATGGACTAAAGTATGAATTCTGATAGTCAATACGATGTTCTATATAATTTTGTGTACTTTCCTAAGTAATAAATAGCATATACAAAGTATTAACAAAATAAGGAAAACGTTATTAAACACCAAAAAGATTCTGTCGAACTTGACGCTGTGATTGTCGTAGCCTTAGCAGTAGTAGTTGTTGTTGGTTCCGCAGTTGTTGCGGTACTGGTTGGCTCTAGAGTTGTAGTTGCTTCAGTAGTAGCAGTGGTTAAGCAGGTTTGCTTCTAGCAGTAGCACTGGTTGAGTATGGAATTGTATTTGTTTCAGTAGTAGTAGTAATTTTTGCCTACGTAGTCGTTATAATAGTGGTAGCTTCTTTACGTTGTAGTTATGATCTCAGTTTGACACACAACTAAAAGAGAAACCCATAATACAATCGCAAAGCGTTTACACATTCTTGCATACATTTCTCTAGTTGAATTAATGGAAATCCTCCATTTTTGAACGATTGTTAATTTAATAATGGAAGAAAAGGGTATAACATTATTTTTTTGTTAAAATATTTCATAATTAATATCATTATAAGGTATTGGCCGACTTTTTTTTAAAGATAAGTACTTACTTAGTTGTGCCACTGTCTTCCTCGCAAGTAGTACCATCTTCGCACGTCTGATAGCTTCCTCCGTACAAAATAATGCCCCAAAAGGTAGTACAGGTTTTATAGGTGGTGTCGTTATAACAATGGATGCCGTTGGTGCCACAAGAATCTTTAATAAACAACAGAAGACATTTTTTGTTAATAATATTTTTTGTTTGATAACAACATTTAGAAAATTGTCCTGGCTCCTCACATAGATTAAAAGCATATTATACAAAACTTACTTGGTCGTACTGTCGTTGTTGCAGCTGTGGTAGTAGTAGTAGTTGTAGTAGTAGCTTCAGTAGTTGTAGTGATTGTAGGCTTCGTAGTAGCAGGTGCAGTCGTAGTAGTAGTTGTAGTAGTAGTACATTCAGTAGTCGTTGTGGTTGTAGGCTCTGTAGTAATAGTTGCACCTTCAGTAGTCGTTGTGGTTGTAGTCTCTGTAGTATCAGTTGCAGCTTCAGTAGTCGTTGTGATTGTAGGTTCCCTAGTAGCAGGTACAGCTGTAGTAGTAGTTGTAGTAGTAGCAGCAGCTTCAGTAGTCGTGGTTGCAGGCTCTGTAGTAGCAGTTGCAGCTTCAGTAGTTGTTGTGATTGTAGGCTCTGTAGTAGCAGGTGCAGCTGTAGTAGAAGTAGTCGTAGCTTCAGTAGTCGTTGTGGTAGTAGGCTCTGTAGTAGCAGTTGCAGCTTCAGTAGTCGTTGTGGTTGGAGGTTCTGTAGTAGCAGTTGCAGCTTCAGTAGTTGTTGTGATTGTGGGCTCTGTAGTAGCAGGTGCAGCTATAGTAGTAGTAGTAGTAGCTTCAGTAGTCGTTGTGGTTGTAGGCTCTGTAGTAGCAGATGCAGCTTCAGCAGTCGTTGTGGTTGTAGGCTCTGTAGTAGCAGTTGCAGCTTCAGTAGTCGTTATGATTGTAGGCTCTGTAGTAGCAGGTGCGGCTGTAGTAGTAGTAGATGTAGTAGTAGTAGCTTCAGTAGTCGTTGTGGTTGTAGGCTCTGTAGTAACAGTTGCAGCTTCAGTAGTCGTTGTGATAGTAGGCTCTGTAGTAGTAATCGGAGATCCAGTAGTGGTCGTTGCTAATAAGATAAATTGTAAATCTTAGACACTAGAAACCTGTCTCACAGGCTCAACATTTAATTTACTTACATGTTGCTAGTTTTCTTCTTTAACCAATATGATTAAAACAATGTGTGTTTAAATAAATACAAACTCTTGTGACCTTAACAAACATTATTGTTGCAATTTAAAATGTTTGCAATCCCAACCTTTCAATAATTCCAAGTTTTAGATTGTTTTCAATATAGACATAAGTACAATAAAATTGTGTTTTTACCAGGAAATTCTTGGGATAATTTTGAGTTGGAAGAATGGAAGCACTACATGTTTTTGAGAATTGCTAACAAAATTTCGTGACGCAACATTGAAGAAAATCCAAAAAAACTATCCAGAAACTATCAACTTTTCATAAATAACCAACATTATTTCTTCGACGAATCGTTCAGGCTCGAGGGATAGTTGAAAATTGGCGTATTTACACTCCAAAGCTCTAATTTATTATTAAAGGCTGTCAATTTATGAATTCTTCTCAGTTCTTTGCACATACCTTATTTAGATCGTATATGTAAAGGTTTGAGGTGCAGATCTACAGATCTTCTTTCTGCTTCAATGAAATGCTTATCAAAGTCACCCTTTCAAAATATACAATCCAGACCGAGCCTTAAAACAACATTTTGCACAGCAGGATCATTGGAATGGCTAGCGAAAGTGTATCGTTTGAGTGTAAAAAAAGTGGGTTTTGGCGGTAACAGCCGAATATGCCAATTTTCAACTATTGCTTGAGCATAAAAGGGCAATAGGAGAAAAAAACTTAAATAATAGATAGAATTCATAAGAAATTCTATGTATTTTCATTTACATTTACGAAAAGTTTATAGTTTCCTAGTTTTAAGCCATAGAAGTAAAAAAATTTGATTTGTTTTTTACCTTCTTTTGGATTTATTTCACTGCTGCATCACGAAAGTTTGTTAGCAAACTTCAGATTCTGATACAGTACCCAAAAAATATATAAAATTGAAAAAATCAAAACTAACCCAGAACTTTTCCGCTAGAGGACCAATGTGAGCACAAATTGACTGTATTAATATAATTTTGTGATTACTTACTTGTGGTTGTGGTGATGGTAGTTGTGGTTATGCAACTAAAAAAATTTTATATGAATACGCATGTTATTGAATGTTCAGTTGCTCGCTTGTTTAATCTGGAGGGTGTTTTGGAAATGGTTATTATATTTAAATGGAGAAGTTAATTACAATAAATCGTTCTAAAACACCAAATGTTACAAGCGAATCCGTAAATTGTAGAGTGATATTCTTTTGCCTTTAAAATGACATGTTATTTCTTTTTCAATAACTTAACAAAATGATAGAAGCCTACGCGGTGTCCCTGTACGAGATATCAAGTTTAAAAATACTTACTTAGTGTCTCCAGTGTCCTGATCGCAAGTGGTGCCATCTGCACAGGTATATATTGTGGAGCTATAAACAGCTACGAATAAGACATACTTGCATGTTTTATACGATGTAGAATTAACGCACGAGATCTTTTTTGTTCCACAGCTCGCTTCCGTCGCCGAAGGGATGGTCAAGGAAACGAATAAAAATGGAACCTAAAACAAGAATCAGTTATATTCACTAAAGGGTTTTTATTTTATAACCCTCCTAACTATTCTTATAATATCAAATACCAATGTATGGAAAAATATTATTTTTTCAGACCACCCGTTGATACCTTATACAATAAGGGGGTATTTAGTCTACACAGTAGCACTTTAAAATACTATTTCAGTTTGAATGCTACTACCAAGAAAAGACGTTATGTCGTTATCTCTGATGATAGGTATGTACACCTACCCTGACTGACGAGAACAAATAAGTTCGAAACCGGTCTACAGGTGGTGCCATCCTATCAATGGAGAGGGCTTCTTTTCTTGGTAGTATCATTCAATCTGAAATAGTATTTTAAAGTGCTACTGTGTAGACAAAAATACGCCCTTATTGTATAAGGATCATCGGGTGGTCTGGGAAATAATAATTTTCCATATTGGTATTTGATATTAATACCACCTGACAAGCATAGACTTTCCATTTCTTAAATATATTTTTCTAATATTTTTCCATACATTGGTATTTGAAATTAATACCACCTGACAAGTATAGACTTCTTATTTCTTAAATAGATTTTTTTTAATAATCTTTTATTTCGTTAACGGAAAAGATAGTATTTTTATATATTTTTTTTAAGTTTGTTATGTATTTTTAAAGTCGTAAAGTAAATTAGCTATTTACGGCGGTGCATGCTGGAATAGTGTATTCGAAAATATTTTTCTCTTAATCGAAGTGAAAAAAAAATTAATAAATCTATAAATTAAAAAATAATAAGCCAAACAAAGAAAGAAATCTAATATAGCGGATCCAAAGCTGCCATATAAACAAATTTATAAGGAAATTTTAGGCACCATTATTAATTAAATTAAAACTAGATTTTCGGACATCAGTGAATTACATTTTTTCGAATTATTGACCAATAATAATTTTTAATCCTATTCAGAATTGTGTCCGAAAGAACTATTTGACAGTTTATTGAGGCAATAATAAATGTTTGATTCTGTTCAACTGAAAAATTAACTTAAACGTCCATTACTTCCGTCTCAGTCGAGAGAAGCTTTTTTGGTTTAAAATGAATCGGAGCTTAGACGTGAAATACGAAATACAACCGGCCAGTACACTTAGGAGATTTCGTTGTAGTTTTAACAGACAATGAACTTTCTTACGATGAAATTATTGCATATTTGGCATTACAACCGTAGAATACCATTAAAATACAAATAAAGGTACTTATCACTGTTTTTTAAAATAAATATGTAGTTACTTTTTGGTTTGTTATCGGCTGTCCTTTTTGTATACAGGGTGACAATTTAAAAACTTGAAATGGCCATATATTAGAAACGAAAAACTGAAGAAAAAAACGCAAAAAATAGTTTCTATAAAACGAAGGGGGAACAAAAACAAGCGTATTAGCCCACCCCTATCTGCAACCCCTTGGACAGGGTGAGATAAACCCTTAAAACCTTAAATAGAAAGGGGGTCGAGTATACATCATTTTGAAGCTCTTGAAAAATGCTTTCCAATGGTACCATAGAAAGGTACATTTCAGGAAATTATTCTCTGTTTATTAAGGAAAACAATAAATGAAAAGACAATTTTGAAATTTTTTATTATTACTTAATTAAATGTTCAAAATGATTTCCGTTGTTTTGATGACAATAATAAAGCCTACTTTCAAATTCTTCACGTACATTTGCAAAGGTTTCTCTGGATATAGCACGGCATTCCTGAACTATTCTATGCTGAAGTTGCTCTAGTGACCCAGGTTGCGTTTTAAACACCACAGATTTTAGGTGACCCCACAAAAAGAAGTCAAGAGGTGTTAGGTCCGGGGATCTAGGTGGCCATTCAACAGGACCTCTTCTTCCAATCCACTGGTTGGGATAATTATCATCCAACCACTGCCTAACGGGAACTACATAATGCGGAGGTGCTCCATCCTGTTGGAAATGTAGTAAGCGTTCTTCTAAAGATAAATTTCCGAGTATGTCCCTCTGATTTTCTAAGTCTCGCACTATTAATGGTTCGATAGACCTCTGAAGCATTTCAGCATACCAGTCGCCATTTAAATTTCCTTGTATAAATATTGGGCCGATAATACCATCTGCCAATATACCAGCCCAAACATTAATTTTCTGGGGGTACTGGGTATGCCCTTCTCTAAATACGTGGGGGTTCTCGTCATTCCAGTAACGACAGTTTTGCTTATTAATATGCCCATTTAAATAAAAGGTACACTCATCACTGAAGCAAATATTTTTAACTAGTCGAGGTTCTGCCGTAATTCTATCTGTCATTATTTCACAAAACTGTATTCTTCTGTCAGGGTCGTCGTCACCAAGTTCTTGCAGTATGTGCAGTTTATAGGGATAAAACTTATGAATTTTAAGTACCTTTCTTATTGATTCACGAGATAATCCAGTTGCTACAGCTGGTTGACGAGTTGATAAAGTTGAATTCATTGCAAACTGCCCCAGAATTTCAATTTGCGCTGCTTCGTCGGCTAGTCTCGGTTGATTTTTCTTTATATTCGCGACAGAACAGTTTCTTTAAATTTGGCTACTAGTTAGCGAACATACTCCGGGCTTACATTTTGACCTGGATGCCTTTCGTTAAAACGTTGAGCTGTTCTTAAAAAACATTGATCATGGGAACCATAAATGAAAATAATTTCTACCCGTTCAGCTGTGCTGTACACCATTGTTAAAGATAAGAAGTTCTGCTTTTCGTTTAAACTGAACCGAAAGTTAACTGTTCTTAAAATAATAATACTAGTAGAAGTTACCTTTAAGGTAAATTCTGTGATAATAAAATGCGAATATTTATAAACAAATTTTTTTTTTCGACAAAAAAAAATAGCAAATAAACCAAAACGAAATACCGAGGCTTAAACTGTTTAGAATTCTTAAGAGATATCTCTTAATATGCCAGGATATTGGTAGCAATCATTTTGAACATTTAATTAACTAATAATAAAAACATTGTTTCAACATTGTCTTCTCATTTATTGTTTTCCTTAATAAACAGAGAAGACTTTTCTGAAATGTACCTTTCTATGGTACCATCGGAAAGCATTTTTCAAGAGCTTCAAAATGATGTATCACTCGACCCCCTTTCTATTTAAGATTTTAAGGGTTTATCTCACCCTGTCCAAGGGGTTGCAGATAGGGGTGGGCTAATACGCTTGTTTTTGTTCCTCCTTCGTTTTATAGAAACTTTTTTTTGCGTTTTTTTCTTCAGTTCGTTCTAATATATGGCCATTTCAAGTTTTTAAATTGTCACCCTGTATAAACAAATTTATAAGGAAATTTTAGGCACTATTATTAATTAAATTAAAACTAGATTTTCGGACATCAGTGAATTAAATTTTTTCGAATAATTGACCAATAATAATTTTTTATCCTATTCAAAATTGTTTCCTTAAGAACGATTTGACAGTTTATTGAAGCAATAATAAATTCAATAAAATAATTCTGTTCAAATGGAAATAAACATCCATTACTTCCGTCTTAGTCGAGAGAAGCTTTTTTTGGTTTAAAATGAATCAAAACTATACGTGAAATACGAAATACAACTGGACAGGACACTTAGGATATTTCGTTGTAGTTTTAACAGACAATGAACTTTCTTACGATGAAATTATTGCATATTTGGCATTACAGCCGTAGAATACCATTCAAATACAAATAAACGTAATTATCATTATTTCTTAAAATAAATATGTAGTTATTTTTTGGTTTGTTTTCGGCTGTTTCTTTTTATATATATGCCGTAAAGTCCGGAAAAATCTTCAGAAAATGGAAAAAAAACTTTTGTTCCGTCTGTTGTGTCGCGTTTTTCAATTAATATAACACGAATTCTTCAAAATTTATGTCAAGTTTTCTGTTGTAAACTTGGTGTATATTTTGGATTTGTTCGTGGGGAGTTTGTACCGGTCTTGTTTTGCCATTCGTTTCGGCATTAAAATACGTGAAGCGGCTAGAAATTTTAATATTCCGGAGTCAGCAAAGATGGTGATGGTGGTCGAACTCTGAAACGATATTACTTACGTATTAATTTGTCAAAGTATCACAGGTTACCCTATTCCAAAGAAAAGACATTTTTCTAAACAAAATATAACAAAAAAAATAATAAAAAATTTCGACTTCTATGTACATAAGTAAAACGAGATAAAAAAAGACAAATTCTAAGCAGAAAGTAAATATAAGTGAAGAAGGACAGCAAAAAAGGATAAAGACAAAAAGAAAGCATATGCGATTTTTGCGATACCTTCAGCAAGGAATAAAATAAATAAATCAATTAATTTATTTTTAAATCAAGGTGGTGCGTTCATGGTCGTCGTTAGAAAGTTTTGTAGGGGGGTGGCAATAATAAAATGAATAATTTTATAAACTTAAAAACCAATACGCTGGTGGTAACAAAAAGGGGAAAAGGCCCGAAGCAGGCGAAATTTTCTATGGACGACGCCCCACGAACAAATCCAAAATACACACCTAAATTTGGTCAATAATTTATAGTTAATTCTGAACAACCTCCTAAACCTCGCAAAATATGGCATTACACATCGCCCAAGTGGGAAGGCCTGAAAGACCATTTTCGCACTTTTTCTTGGATGAGCGTGTGCTTCTCTTCTGATGATCCATCCATCTGTGCTGGGGAGGTCTCCGACGTCATTCTAACTAGCATGGAAGCATTTATACCCTCCTCCAAGAAACGTCCTTCCAACGGCAAGCCCTGGTTTAGCAAGGATTGTGAGCGTGCTGTCATATCAAAAAATCTGGCTTACCGACAGTGGCGTAACAACCCTACCACTGAGAATCGTACCAAATTTATTACCGCTCGAAACCAATGTAAGCTAACAATAGATCAAAGCAAAGAAGCCCATAACGTGAGGATCAAAAACAAACTTCTTGACAGTCCAAACGGATCAAGGTCCTTTTGGTCAGTCGCTAAGGCCGTCAGCCAAAATTTCCCCAAATCAACTATTCCACCTCTAATGCGTTCCGATGGTACAATAATATCCACAGCCAGAGACAAAGCAAACTTACTGGCTGAACTATTTTCATCGCATTCCACTGTAGATTTCCAGGGAAAAACACCACCAAACATTCCTGCAGTTCAATCCGAAATGACCGAAATCGTGTTCTGTCAGCGTCTCGTTAAACGAATCCTGGAAGGGCTCGACGTCAAGAAAGCTTCTGGTCCAGATGAGATTCCTGTAGACTTTTTAACTTATATATTTCCATCGTGCTGGAAGACGTGAAGACGCGAGTCCAGCCTATACCAAAGAAAAGTAAGAGAACCCTGCCTAACAACTATCGACCAGTCGCATCGCTTTCAGTTATATCAAAAGTAATGGAGAAAGATATTAACCAACATCTTCTAAAGTACCTGGAAGGCTTCAACATTATCAGCGATCATCAATATGGTTTTCTTAAGTCCAGATCAACTGGAGATCTACTAGCCTATGTCATCCATATTTGGAACAACGCAATCGACCATCATGGGGAGTCTCGGGTTATTGCACTGGATATTTCTAAAGCCTTTGATCATGTTTGGCATGAGGGACTTCTAAGTAAACTGCGATCTTATGGTATGCCCAGTCGATTCTGTGCATGGTTGTCTAGCTTCGTTAAGGACCGCTCTCTGCAAGTTACGATTGACGGATTTGTCTCAAACACCTTCACCATCAATGCCGGTGTTCCTCAAGGGTCCATATTGTCTCCCACTCTCTTCTTACTCTACATTAACAACCTTCTAGTGAAAACGAAAAATCCGATATTTAGTTTTGCTGACGATAGCACACTTATCTCATCTTTCTCTTTGACTGCACAAACATCGGCTGCCGACGCACATCTTCGCAGAGAGCATGAAGTATCACGCCTCAACAAAGACCTGGAAGAAATTTTGGCTTGGGTGACAGTAACCAAGTCGAATTTAATGCTAAAAAAACCAGGCAGCAGTTTACTCTAAAAAGATTAACATTACAGAACCGGATATAGCCATGGACGGACACGCAATCCCACTGGCTTCATCTATTAATTTCCTGGGCGTCAATCTGGGAGGGAATCTGTCTTGGCATAACCACGTTGTGGCAATCGCCAAGATAGCTTCTCAGAAACTTGATGTACTCTTCCGAACCAGAAAGTTGTACACACCTCAACAACTTTTGACACTATACAAAGCCCAGATTCGACCATCACTAGAGTACTGCTCTCATGTCTGGAGCTATCCACCCAAACATACTCTTCGGCTACTGGATTCCATCGAAAGGAGGGCCATTCGTCTGATTGGAGACTACGCGCTGACGAAGAACCTCGACAGCCTAGAACATCGAAGACCGGTTGGGGATTTGACTTTCTTTTACAGATATTTTCATAGAAAGTGCTCGCCCAGAGCGGCGAATAGCAGAAATACACGACGAACCACTGCTGCCCATCTATATGTGGTTAAGGTTAGTACTCCTCGAACTTCATTATTTAAGAATTTCTTCATCTGGAGGATTTCATCCTTATGGAACGACCTTCCCGAGGTCGTTTTTCCCAACGAATATAATCTCCAACGATTCAAAACCAACGTGAATCGTATTTTGCGCACACGCACCACTCCCACAGTGCCCTAAAGGATTTTTCCTATAGTGCTTGTGTTTGATCATAAAAAAAAAAAAAATAGTAAATACTAGAAACACCGATGAGGTAACGTGTGAATTTAGATAACGTGACAGAAATTTTGCCGAATTCTCGTTATACTTAATTTGAAAAGCGTGACTTTTTTACTTAAGTCACAACAGACGAACAAAAATAATTTTTTTTCGAGGAGAGTTTTCCATTTCCTGAAGATTTTCAGCAGTTTTAAAATGATCCCGATTGTACGACTTATATAGCGAGACAGCGGAAAACGAACCAAAAATAACTCCTTATTTATTTTAAGAAACATTGATTAGTATGCTTAATTGTATTTTAATGATATTCTACGGTTGTAATGCCAAATATGCGATAATTTCATCGTAAAAATGTTCATTGTTTACACTATACAGCTAGATCTTATGAGTGTCCTGGCCAATTGCATTTCTTATTTTCCGCATAAGTTTTGATCCATTTTAAACCAAAAAAAGCTTCTCTGGACTGAGAAGGAAGTAATGTGGTTTTTAGGTTCATTTTTCAGTTGAACAGAATCAAACATTTTATATTGCTTCGATAAGCTGTCAAATAGTTCTTGCGGAAACAATTTTCAATAGGATTCAAAAGTATTTTTGGTCAAGAAATCGAAAAAATTTAATTCACTGATGTCCGAAAATCTAGTTTTAATTTAATTAATAATGGTGCCTAAAATGTCTTTATACATTTGTTTATACAGGGTGTTATGGAAATGACGTATTATATTTAAATCGGCAATTCCTGAGATGAAAACAAATTGAAGAAAAATATCCAAAAATGGCGCTTCAATTTAATATGCCCTGTACATGACCTTATGTCAGACCAAAAATGACCACGTGGTGCCCCTGTCAGGAAGGTAAACAAAGCAACATATGTCAACAGTGTTGTCATATCTTCAGGGTAAACTCTTTAGAAAGTCAATAACCGTTTGACAGATTGCAAGTTGTTTATTTTTCAGGGTACATTATTATAAACTTTTACGTTCAGTTCAGTTCGCTAGGAAACAATCTCTGATTTACTGCCGCGGAGTTTTCAAATGATCAGGTATGTTCTCATTTGTTCAATTCGAACGACACCCGTCAGATCTGGACAACTTAAAAGTTTATAAATGGCACTTAACCTTTAGAAAAAAGAATTCCAGTACCATTCAATCTGAATTAGTATTTTAAAGTGCTACTGTGTAGACAAAAATTTTAAAAATAAATAACACGTTGGTTCTCTCGATCGATATCGGCCTGCTTCTTTAAACAGCTGATTGTGGACAATGGGGCTAATATTTAAAAATACAGCGTTGCCACTTTTGATGTTTTATAAGCGACTATCATAAATTGCCGAATTTCCTTCTATAATATTACTTTCCTGTATAATTATAGTCTCGGAAAAGGCAACCGCTGGCTCTAGAGAGCGGAGATTTCTCGGAAAGAAAGTTCGACGACTGGTCCGAAGACGGACTAGACCATTATTTCAAGGGTAGTTCCTGTCAATTGTTAACATAATTGTTTCATTTTATCTTTAGTAAAGGGTTAATGGCCCATAGAAAATAGCGTTTTTATTATTTCTATTGCGAAATGATTAAGTGCTCTTGTTCTATGTGTGTTATTGTAAAGTGTAATTATGCGTTAGTGTTGGGGTTTAGTGATAAGATTATTATGCACTCCCACACTATCATCAGGACACGTGATGATAGTGTGGAACAAACCAGTTTTTCCCATAGAAAAAAGAACTGAAAGTGTCTGTGCCCTGGATTCCTTAATCGCGTCCTGGATTTACTTTCTAAGTAAGCTAAATATTTATTTTTATAAGAAACTAAAGTTTCACACTTTTAAACATTTTGGCAACATTGTTCTTGAACATCTGAATATATGAATGTGCCGAGGAGTTGTGTGTGGGTTTAGGAGTGAATTACCCCACTTTTTAAACGTTCGATTAACAAAAATATATGTAGCGCTTCTCTAGGACACCCCAGGAGTCACCCATTTAAATATAATATGTCATTTCCATAACACCCTGTATGGCAGCTTCGAATCCGCTATATTAGATGTTTTCTTCGTTTCGCTTCGATTAAAAGAAATATTTTCGAAAACACTATCCCACCATGCACCGCCGCGAATAGGGAATTTACTTTTTTTTACATGTTCCCCGTAAGTGCCTCTTTTCATGCATGTTCTCTTCACCGAAAGTGGTATTTTCCAAGAGAGCGGGCGGGAAAGTATCGAAGCGGGCGGGAAAGATTTTTCCCGCCCGCTTCGAGTCACCATGTGCTCATAAATAAATAAAACCAGAATTGTCGGTGCGGGATTTGAACCCGCGACCCTCAGATCGCCAGGCGGACACTCTACCCACCGAGCCATACTACAAGCGATAATAAATAGCGGAGTATATATAAATTAAATGGGCAGTTAATTTTTCAAAGATGTTTTAGAAAAATATCTGAAGATTTTCTTTATTTATATGGCCTCAAAGACTCGGGCACTTGTAAAAAAATAAATAAAACCAGAGATGCCGAGTGCGGGATTTGAACCCGCGACTCTCAGACCACAAGGCGTACGCTATACCACTAGGCCACCGAGCCTATTTGTCAAAAATAATAAATAGATATTTACATTCTCCATGAGCGAGTGTTTTCATGTCATGTAGACAGGAAAACTGTCTGAAGAATTTCTTTATTTATTTGGCATCAAAGCTTTGGAGCACTTGTAAAAAAAAATAGGGTACATATCTCGGGCCGTCGGAGGCTTTTCCGGACTCGCGCCGCATCCCGTCCGTAAAAGCCTCTTTTCGGCCCTTGATACGTAATGTATTATTACGACTTTAAAAATACCAAATTAAAAAAAAAAGTAAAAACATACAATCTTTTCGGCTAACGAAATAAGAGATTATTGATGTAAGGTTGTCAACTTCCAGGGGGCAAGTGCCCCGTCTTGCCCCTCCTAAGCGACGACCATGGCTGCGTTAGAAGATTATAAAGATACACACAATTTTACTAGTTGGTAGTAAAGTAGAACACAAATCCACCAATAATTTTAATTAAAAAAAAACTCACCAAAAAATAACCTAACTTCGAATTGATATGCATTTTTTCCTGAGCTATAAAAATATCAATGGCAGATTATAAACTAATGAACCGTTGTCAATTTTGCGACTTTATCGGCTTTTTACTTTTTTTATAAGGGTCCAATTAAATTTATTACGTAAGTAGGTACTTTTAATTTTTTTAAGTCCCGGTATTTAATATTTTTATTAAAATTCTTGTTCTTGTCGTGATTGAATCCTTCGACAAACATATTGTGCATTGTAAACTGCTAAGATGTGATTTCATTGGTTGTAAATGATATTAAAATTTCCTTAATCACAATTATGTTGTATTTATTTCTTCCAAAAAATATATTATCTACTTATCGGTAATAATAATAAATAAATTTAATCTACTAGGAACTTATGATGATCACTAAGAACCATATACAGTAAAACCTCTCATAACGGACACCTTTAATAAGCGGACATCTCTATTAAGCGGACATTCTTGGGAGGATTCTCCTTTGGGCGGACGCGGACAGGCTGTTTTCATACAAAGAGTGCGAAACCCCTCCTTTAAACAAACAAAAAAAAATTTTAAAGTATTTAAGAGACGAATAACTACGGTGCAAGAGCTCTCTGAAGACCGGCAACCAATCTCGTTTTTAATGGTTGAATTCTTTCACAATGAACCTTGAATTGCGACCACCCTGTATATTTTCTGCCGAATTTGAAATATTTTTGAGACTTGATGACCTTCTAGCTATTCGGTGAGAAAAAAAATTTAGTCCAAGAGCTAAGGTAAAAAAATTATATGGATTATTTCATCGTCATCCATTTGCCAAATAATGACAAAAAGTCCAGATATGTCAAAAACTAACAGAGTCTGACAAAAACATGTTCTATAAAATGTGTTTAGTATTTAACGCTTAATCGAAAAATGTAATAAAAAACGAAAGTTGGCAGCTACTTCCGGTATAACCGGAAACCTAAATCCCCAAAGTTTCAGACACATATGTTCAGTAGTTCTCCGTAAAGTTCTAATGCAGGCTCGTCGTGAATCACCCTGTATTACTCATTTAGTGCACACCATTCTAATAAATAATACACACGACATTAACTGATAATATATTATTTTTGGTAAAATACAATAAAGGTGTCCCTAATAAACTACAAACTATGTGGTAAATACATGTTATAAGGCACTTACTTATAATATATGTACACAGGGTCTCTTAACGTTAACAGCTATAAGGTCGGTTAAACTAGAAGCTTTTTCGGAATATACAGGGTGTCCCACTAAGGCCGGCGAGGTACGATATTATGGAAGCCATAAACCTTACCTCTTTGAGAAAAATATTTCATTAAAAAATCGACCAAGAAAAATTAATGGAAAATATTTTCACGTTGCCAAAATTACCGCTAGGGGTGCAATACAAATTCAAATTTTTTCGAATTATCACTAGGTTTGTTCCAACAGCCTATTTTTGTATCGTTCTAGAACCGCCACGAAACTGTTGGGATCGATTTTATGCGCAGGCGTTAATTTTGCACCGTTTATTGTCGATGCATATGGGACGCTAGGTTGGTACGTTTTTGTGCCCATTCTCTCAGGTGATTATCATAACTTTCATAAATCATAACCCTACTTTTGTTGCTCGAGTTTTTCGTCTAAGCTCGAGTATTATCTTTTGTCGTTCCGTTTTGTTGTATTCAATAATTATTAGAGAGAATAACGTGTTTAATGATACGAATATCTTGTAGATTTGGGAACCGTATTATACAAATTTAATAAGAATAAATTAAATAATCAAAATATTAAAGAGTGGTTATGCAACTAATCCTACAAAGCAAGGCAAAAAAAAAATGCATGAATGCTGGGAATACAAAAACTGTTAAAATTTTTACTGCGCAAGTCAGTACAAACGGTTCCTGCTCTTGGCCATGTATCGTTTTCACCGTTCAGAAACTGGTTTGCCAACGATCACAAATTTGGTTGGAACACCAACGGGATCGCCAGGTGCACCGTTCTGTGTCGGTTGGAACGGCCTTCGACTACTACGCATGTGCGTGACCGTACATTGCACGATTTTTAGGGTGGTTGGAACGAACCTACTGTTAAGGTTTTAATTTCATAACGGAGAAAAAAACAATCATTATTAAGTTAGTTCCTAAGATTGTGGGAAGCGTGTAAAAAATACTGTCTCTTCCATATCCTTTATCCAAATTTAATCAACTTAGGCTCGTTGTAAAGATAATTTTACGCTTATTAAATATACGACGCTGGGCGTGATCGCTAGTTCACACCGCCTCTTCTAGAGGGTGCTGTGTACCCATGATTCTGTTTTTTTTAAATTTCTTAATAAAATTAAATAGTATGATATATTATTTTGTTACTGTGCTTAAAGAGCAAAAAAATAAGCTACATTTTGGCGTAAACCGTAATTCGATAGCTTTACTCTTTCGCGAGTTATTCACAAATACAATTTTATTCAATAAAATTAATGTTAGGTACCTACCTGCTTATCGTGATATCCATGGAAACAAAATTTCGCCAACCCTGCTAAATGGTAGCCAACTTTGATATTAAGTTAATTTGGCATTATTTGCGTACTTAAAAGTTCGTTTATTATTTAAAAAATAACAAAGTTGGTTTGGTTGCCTTTAAAATTTTCAATTCCATTTTTTTAGTTTAGTTGTTATAATAAGCTTCAGGTACTTGTTGCCTTTGATGTTGCCCATCAACTTATTTCTGTTTTGGACAGCGTGTGAGAACAGACTAACACCAATGCAACAAAAGGTTAGACATTTTAATAATATATATTTTCTTATTATTATACACGGTGAAAAACGGTCGGTACCCCGGAATAACTCCGGTGCATCGCATTGCAGCGGAAAATGTCTGGGGAAAAAGTTGTTTGGTTTTGAAGGAGGAAAGTTTGCAATTTAAACCCCCCCCCCCCCCCCCCCTCAACCCTCGGGCGCGGGTGGGGGTAAGTTAAGATTTTCAAATGGAACCCCATATTTTTTTGGGCGTAATGTGTTCTCCGACCAAAAATAAACATCTTTTGTCCGAAAAATTGTTTTATTCGGGCCCATCCTTCCCCAATAATCACCATGAGAAAGACAAAATCAGAACCGTGCGAAAATCAAGTTTTATCCCGGAAATACTCTTTTTCTCTGTCTTGTACTAAAACATGCCCGTGGAAAGGTTGTTTGTATTCCATATATTTTTGGTGGGGGGGGGGGGGGGGGGGGGGGGGGAGGGGGGGTGTTAAATTGCAAACTATTCCTCCTTCAAAACCAAACAACTTTTTCCCCAGACATTTTCCGCTGCAATGCGATGCACCGGAGTTATTCCGGGGTACCGACCTTTTTTCAACAGCCTATATATTGTTACTAAATAGATAAAAAGTATGATAAAACAATTTTTACTTTGTATTTGTTTATTAGTAAAAGATAAGGCATTTATGCCATTTTTAAACAATAAACGAAATTTTAAATGGGTACACGAATGTCAAATTAACGTAATATCAATGTTGCAGGGTTGATAACATTTTGTTTGCGTGGATATCATGATAGTAATACACAGTAATAAAATAATGTATCATGCCATTTAATTGTATTAAGAAAATTTAAGAATAATGGGTAAACAGCACCCTCTAGAAGATGTAGTGTGAACTACCGGTCACGATCACAGTCGGATATTTAATAAGTGTAAAATTATCTTTAAAACGAGCCTAAGTTGATTAAATTTGGATAAAGGATATGGAAGATACAGTATTTTTTGACACGCTTCCCGCACTATTATTGTCGGCGATACGAAAAAAGTCTTACGACCAAACTTTCGCAAAAATTAATGATCGTTTTATATCCGTTATTAAACGAAAACCTTTACGGTGATAATTCGGAGAAAATTTGAATTTTAGTTACTAGTAATGTCGATCCCTAGCGTTCATTTTGGAAATGTGAAAATATTTTCCGTCAACTTTTCTTGGTCAATTTAGTCCATGAAATTTTTTCCTCAAAGACATAAGACTTATGGCTCATAGCTCGTCGGCCTTAGTGGTATACCCTGTACAGGGTGTCCCATTTTCGATACTTTATAGGGTCTCCGTAATTGTTAGTGCTATCAACAAAGTAATGTGGATGCCGTTTGCTCTTTTTGGGTCAAACTTAAAATGGTAAAATCAAAATTTGAAAATTTCGCTCGCTTAAGAGATACGGGGGAAAATCAAAAAATTCACAATTTCAAAATTATCCTATATTTTCGTAGTCAAAAGACATATAGAAAAATGTTTTATACAGAAGTTTCTTTATATTGATTGTTGAATAATCTGCCGTTTTCAGAATAAGTATACGGGGTCAGATAAAAAAAGTTATCGGACCTAACCTCATTTTTTTAAATGAAACACCCTGTATATTTTAATCTAAAAAGACAGCATTTTAAATTCTCTTTTCAAATATATAACATACCATGGATGATATTGGTTTCCTATGCGATTTATTTAAACTTTATGACTTTAAACCACAGTAGGACATGAAACAAAAGCTAATTTCCTAGAAAAAACTATGTGGACATTCTAGTTGTTATTAACATTTAACGTCAATTTCATTTTTACATATTCATTTGTGAAAACGACATAATATATCAACATTTTGAAAAATATGATATTATATCGGTTTATATCGAAAGTGGAGAAGAAATGGCGCAAAATTTATAGTTTGTTCGCTATCCGGAAAGACGGCAGCCATTTCCGACGACTGGAACATAATTTAAAAATATACGGCGATAATTCCCGTTATTTTTTACCTTCATCTGAATATTTTATTTCGTTTCAAAGCAATAAAGTTTAAATAAACCGCCTAGGAAACCAATATCATCCATGGTGCGTTATATATTTGAAAAGAGAATTTCAAATGCTATCTTTTCAGATTAAAATATACAGTGTTCCATTTAAAAAATGAGGTTAGGTCCGATAACTTTTTTACCTGACCCCGTATACTTATTCGGAAAACGGCAGATTATTCAACAATCATTATAAAGAAACTTTTGTATAAAACATTTTCCTGTATCTCCTTTAACAAAGAAAATATAGAGCAATTTTGAAATTGTCAATTATTTTATTTTCCCCCGTATCTCTTAAGCGATCGAAAAGTTTCAAATTTTGATTTTACCATTTTAAGTTTGACCCAAAAAGAGCTCATGACATCTACATTACTATTTTGATAGCACTAACAACTATGGAGATACCATATAAAAGTGTCGAAAATGGGACATCGATATTTTTGCGTAATTGATTCTAGGCTATGACAAAATTATTTTTGCGAGATTCCGTTTTTTGCCCATAATTAATTTTTATTCATTATACAATACAACAGCTCAACCGGAAGTTATGACTAAGTGTCTAATCGATATCCCGGGATCAAGAGGGACAGAGAGAGATTTGCTTACTTTAAACTATGTGATCGTCATCGCCTGAAGCGAACCTGACATTTTGTTAAAAACTAAGACCGGTAATGGCCGTTCCTCTCTAAGAAACACCATTTAAATGGAACCTACCAGAAATCACAACGGCGTACTTTGACCAGGGACGGAGTTAAAAAAATACATATCTCAAAAAATATATTAAACAGCGAATAGAATGGATATGCGCCGCAGGTGAAAATGTTGAAAATATGTAATAAGAAACTGGCGTCACATAGTAATGGTAAAAGGAAGGACTCAAAGCATCAATTTGAACTGTTACGAATTGCAAGTAAAGAACAACAAGAAATATGCGCCGCAGGCGAAATTTCGTATATATGTAATAGAAAACTAAGGCGATGTCAAAAAAATTAACTGTATTTTTTGTATTAAATATAATTTTGAGAAAAATAATAGCCCGATTCGATTAATCGTGAACAAAAAATAGAAGGAAACGTGCAAAAATATTCTAATTTTCACGGACCTTGTAGTTCTGACCGTAGTTTCCGAAACCGACCCTGTGTACATCTCAAATGTCAAACGTGTCAAAATTGGCATGAAACTTAACAAAAAGCTAAAAACGTATGTAAAATAATATTTTTTGGTTAAGTAAAAAGAAAACAATAAATCAACCAAGAAAATAGCACCCGAACTTAGTAAACGGTATAAACAGTTCCAAAATAAAACTTAAACATAAAAACCAAAAAAGGTAAAAATTCACAGTGTAAGCGATATTGCCATACATCGACCGCTTAGTTAGGACTTTACACTGTGAATTAGATACCTTTTTAGCCGAAGGTGTACAGTGTGTAGTATAAGGGTTATAAACTAAAATCTATACACTATTTACACCAAAACGATAAAATTGGTAATTAAACCAAATAGCTGCCCTATGATGATTTCATTTTCGACATCCCCTGTAGGAATTCTCGTGTTCAATTTGTTTTCGACGCCACATCAAAATATTCTGGTCATTTTAAACGTATAGTTATTACACTGGGGAACAGCAAAAATGTTTCCGAGACCAAAATAGCAAAATCTTACTTATTTTATTATACTAATTAACAATCTGTCTTGCAAAAGGCTCAGTTGGCTCCGGTTTTATAGATCCATCCCAATTATGATAATTTACCTACCTGCCCTTAATATATGGGAAAATTTCACCATTAAATGAGAAATACCTGGATTTATTATAACAGGTGTACTTTATAAGGGGTTTAAATACATATAATATAAATCCTAAATTGTTAGTTAGTTGTATTTCAACCACCAGTTGATCGAGAGCTGTTCGTATTTGAGAAATTAGAGAGTTTTGAGCAACATGTCGCGAGTTTGTGTAAATAAGCCGGATCATTTTTGTTATATATGTGGTGAAATGACTTTTGTGAAACAAAAACGTACGCTTAGCCCTTTAATAAAAAAGGCTTACCACTTGTATTTTGGCTGCAAAGTTGGAGACCAGGATAAAAATTGGGCTCCCCATATCTGCTGCTACAAATGTGCGTCCAACATTCGCGGCTGGCTAAGTGGAAAAAACCGTAAGATGCCCTTCGCTGTTCCTATGATCTGGCGAGAACCGAAAGACCACGTTACTGACTGTTACTTTTGTTTGACACCTCCCATCAAAAAAGGCTTTTCAGAGAAAAAAAGGTCTGCGATACAGTATCCAAATTTACAATCCGCCATACGCCCGGTGCCTCATAGTGACGAGTTGCCTATACCTAATCCACCTCAGGAATATACCCTTCATTCTGATGATGATCAAGAGGATTCAAACGGTAGTGTACCGGAAAATGTCGCCGGCCCATCAACCTCGCAAGACTCCGATTTTGTCTGTGAACTTCCAAGTAAAAAGCCTCACAAAATAAGTCAAAGTGAATTAAGTGACCTTATAAGGGATTTGGAACTGCCCAAGACAAAAGCAGAACTATTGGCCTCTCGATTGCAACAATGGAATTTACTTGAAGATGAAGTAAAAGTTTCTGTGTACCGAAGCCGTCAGAAAAACCTAACACCATTTTTTAACATGGATAACAATTTGGTAGCCTGTAGGGACATTGAGGGATTAATGGCAGCTTTAAATCTGGACTATGATCCAAAAGACTGGAGACTTTTCATTGATTCCTCAAAAGTAAGTCTTAAAGCTGTGTTACTCCATAATGGAAACAAATTGCCTTCAGTCCCAATTGGTCATGCAGTCCATATGAAAGAAACATATAGCAATTTGAAATTGTTACTTGAGACCATACAATATGAAAGATATAAATGGCAAATTTGTGGGGATTTAAAAGTTGTGGCGATCTTGTTTGGAATGCAGCTAGGTTATACCAAATACTGCTGCTTCCTCTGCGAATGGGACAGTCGAGCACGATCGGATCACTACAGAAAGAAAATTTGGCCACCGAGAGAGTCTTTTGAGCCAGGAAAGAAAAATGTGACCAGCGCGCCATTAGTTGCCCCAGAAAAGATTTTACTACCGCCACTTCATATAAAATTGGGACTTATGAAAAATTTTGTGAAGGCAATGGACAAAGAAGGCCGTGCTTTTAGTTATTTAAAAGAAAAGTTCCCTAGAATCAGTGACGCTAAAATTAAAGAGGGAATATTTGTGGGTCCCCAGATTAGGAAACTTTTCGGAGATGCGCAATTCGATTCCATACTTGAAGGCAAGGAAAAAGACGCTTGGGATGCCTTTAAAATGGTTGCAAAAAATTTCTTGGGAAACATAAAAGCAGAAAATTATAAAGACCTGGTTGCCCAACTTCTTTTGTGTTACCAAAACCTAGGGTGTAATATGTCGTTGAAAATTCATTTCCTGGATTCTCATCTGGATTACTTTCCGGAAAATTGTGGTGCTGTAAGTGACGAACACGGTGAGAGGTTCCACCAGGATATTTCGAACATGGAAAGAAGATATCAGGGAAAATGGAACTGTGAGATGTTAGCCGACTACTGCTGGACTATTACGAGAGATGCCCCAGAGGCTGCTTTCAAAAGGCAAGCTAAGAAGCGCAAAATGAGTGTCTAAACTTTGGATTCAATGATAAAAATGTGCTATTTAGTTGCTTTTGTTGAACCAACAATATATTGTTATCTGTATTTTGTATGTCCATTGTATATGCCTATGAATTAAAATTTTGTAACAAATAATTGAGATTTTTTTTTTTGCGAGCCAACTAAAATCTTTAATAGGTATTTTTTAGTTACTTGGGTACAGTTGAATCCAAAAAAATAGGTTTTGTTCAGGAAACAAAAAAAAAGTTGAAATTTGTTTCCCAGTGTTATCAGCTAACTTTTTAATGAACACCATTGACATTTATGTAATTTCTAGTATATTCTGTTTACATAACCTTCACATTTTATGGGGAATTGCATTTACAGCACGGCCTTACAGCAGCCGACGCCATAAAAAAGTGAAGAAGAACCGTCACATTTAAATCTTTGATCAGGGCCGGACTTCACATTCTTTATTAAAATTTATTACTTTTAATAGTAATAAAACATTTTCCTGAAATTGGCATGCTGATAACGTATGTGTATAGCTGTATTCATGGAAAACTGGGACACTAAATTTGTTATAGTGTAAATCGGTCTTAACTTTTGACGTTTTCAAAAGTGTAAGGTTGAACATTTGTCACTGCCAAAATTAAATCGGTCTTCTTAACTTTTGACGTTTTTAAAATTGTAAGGTTGACAACACTTGTCACTGCCAAAATTTTCACAATGCCTAGTCATTTAACGGAACTTGAAAAAGCTCAAACAGTAGCGAGAATTGAAGATGGGTAGTCAATACGTTCACTAGCAGTTTTGTACGGAAAAAGCAAGAATACGATTTTAAGTATTAAACAATTTTATTTAGCGCCGTCAATGCTTTTAACCTAAAAAACAATCAGGGAAGCCTGATTTACGCAAATATGGCAAAAACTAGTCATAAGACTTGTCCCAGTTTTCAATGAATACAACTGTACATTATGAGAAACGAATTATTTTAGTATAACTATAAACAAATTTAGCTGCATGATATTTTCGACCATCGGTGCGCTGCTTCTGGTACGATTGTTTTTTAGTTTCAATTACAGGTAGGTACACAACTTTGATATCACCACTTGTTAATCAAAATTGACTTGGACCCAGGTCTGCCAGATCAGCTGTAATCATTGTGTTCCAAGAAATGAAATCCGAATGTAGAAAGAGGTGCTGGTGCAAACGCGTAAGACAAAGATGTTTTCCACACGTCTTTCGATGTGATTTGCTGCACCTATCCACGTTTTGACGCTTTTTCGGTTAAGACGATGGGAAGCGCATATGCATCTTCGTCGCGTATAGGCATGGCCATTATTCCTTTATCGATTCAGAGAATTAACTGAGTTCGAGTGTCTAGTTACTTTTCAATCAGGTGTTGGCAACATATTTGACATTAGGTAAATTGTCATCATCAAAAAGTTAGCCGATAATTAATATGCCATGCTAAATTTAAGAAGGCAAGACCGGTGGTTTTGCCAATAGGAATAAACTTTAAGAAACGCCACTTTTGACAGACGGCGACAGCGCACTGCCACTCCTAAAACCTTGAAATAAACCGATATTCATCCGAATGTACGCAACAAGGACGAAAAAACGGAGGGCGTCGAAACAAATATCACGTGACCTATCAAAGTAGGAATGTTTGTGCAGAATTGCATTAAGGGTCGAGCGGAACTTTAAAATAAAATTTTGAAAACGTATATACTTCATAATTGTTGATTAATATAACTTTTACGCATTTTTATAAAAATAAGAACAAAAACCACATATAAGTACGTAAAAATTTAAGTCACGAATAAGAAAACAAAGGACTTTTACGTCGGTAGCATGCAATCCTGTCTAAATGCCGCGCCGCACATCTTCTGCGCATTAGAGTATTTTAAAAAATTTAATAAGGTTCCCGTCGATCCTTAATGCAACTCTGCACAAACATTCGAACTTTGATAGGATATAGCATAGTTTCTTTTGAACAGGTATGTTAAGAAAGGGGATGAGGAGGTGGGGTATCCCGTAACAGAAAAATTATATTTTTAGTAAAAAACTGAGTTTTCCAAAATATTCACAAAATTTTCGAAAAATATTTATAGTATAAGTGATCTCAAAAAGATTAAGGAGGGGGTTATTGGCATCATAGAACAGTTATTAAACACGTAGGAAAATCGTTCTGATTTTGGGAAAAAACGACCGATTATTATTGTGAAGAAATTTCTTCAGAATTTTACTTTTACTTGAGTTACGTAATAAGATTCTTTATTGCATTAGTGATTTTTTTTAACATTACATTCCTAGTGATGAGTAATGAGCCGCACAACACCAAACTCTTTCGTTTTAAATAAAAATTATAAGAGAGAATTGTCACCCTAGAAAAGAGCACAATTATGGAAAATATAAATTAGTGCGTCCATAGTATTGCATTGATTTAAAATTCAGGTATTTGTTTTTTTATTAAACGCTCGGACATGTCATTTAGTATATTTAGTTGCGAATTTTTTAAGGTAAAACGTTGGTATATAGGATGTCCCAGCTGGGAGGTATGACGTCTTCCAAGATTTTTTTTAAATAAAACACCCAGTATATTATGTCAATTTCAAATTCTATGACAACAACTTGAAACTTGTATATCCAATCATACAATTGGAAATAGCGATTTTCGACATTTGAGGTTTGAAAATTTAATTTGAAGGTCAAACAATTTTCGAACGTCAATATTTGCTGTTTCCCGATGTATGGTTGATTATACAAAAAGGTTGACGTTTTTATCCTAGAATGCAAAACTGACATAATATACTGGGTGTTCTATTTTAAAAAATCTTGGATGACGTCACACCTCCCACATGGAACACCCTATATACCAACGATTTATCTTAAAAAATGCGCGACTAAAAATACCAATTGACGTGTCCGAACGTTTAAAAAAAACAAATCCCTGAATTTTAAATCAATTTGTCCAAAGAAATCCGAAAGAAAAATAAAAATCGGTCACTTTTTGGTCACGCGCGGTATCATTAAAAATACCTGGATTATAAAGACACTTAAATTCTAATATACAAGGACCGCTTAAATAGGTGTATATTTCCATACAAAAAACGTATTTCTGTCGAAACATTATTTGACAGCTACATTCTTTATGTGGAAGATCTTAATTGTCAATAAAACAACTAGTGGCCCAAGAGATGGCGACATTGTTTACTTACGTCATTTCAGCAGCCTTAGTTACGTCATTTCAGAAGCATTGCTGAAATGGCGTGAAGTTAATTTCGGCTTGTAAATTAAAAGATCTGAAAAAAATATTAAGGTCAAGAAGAATTAACGTAAAATGTCGCCAGTTCTTCGTCTATCGGCTATTTGAATGGGTCAGAAGCGGATGGGTCCGCGTTAAACAACATAATTTTCAGGGATTTTTGATTTAAAAGTTGATTATTCTACCCCGTGTTGCTTAAAATAATAATATTTATTTTAATATTGACAATAAACAAATTTGAAACCAGTAAAAGTGGAATAAAATTACGGAGGTAACAGCGATTAATCACAGAGGAAAAATAGGTCGCTGCGAAATATGGAATCGCCTGAAACCAATGATTTCAATGTAGCGGCAAACTACACTCTCCCACAATAAAACCCGGACAAAGATAATGTTAGTCTTATTTATAGTCCTGCAACTTTTTTAATTGTTGTCCGATCTTGGTGAAGTTTTTAGCAAAGTGTAGACTTGTGTCTTGGGACGATATCCTGAATTTTAGTTTTGAAAAAATAACCATGTATTGTTAATTACACAGGCGGAAACAAAAGTAACTTTTTTACCCTTAATTTATTAACACCCTGTGGAACAATTGAGCTGTAGAATTTAGCCATATTGTGTTTTGTTTTGAAGTGTGACCTTTTCTTGACGCAATGTTCTTTGGTTCACGTCATTATCTGCGTTTTAAAAGATTATACAAATTTTGAAGAAAGTATTGCAGTTTTTCAATTTTAATCACAATTCATCCTGTAACTTTTTTAATTGTTGTCCGATCTTGGTGAAATTTTAAGAAAAGGGTAGACTTGTGTCTTGGGATGATATCCTGAATTTTGGTTCTCAAAAAATTATCATGTATTGATCATTATACAGGCAGAAACAAAAGTTACTTTTTTACCCTTAATTTCTTAACGCCCTGTGGAAAAATTGAGCTGCAGAATTTGGCTTCATTATGTTTTGTTTTGAAGTGTGACCTTTTCTTGACGCAATGTTCTTTGGTTCACGTCATTATCTGCGATTTAAAAGATTATACAAATTTTGAAGAAAGTATTGCAGTTTTTCAATTTTAATCACAATTCATCCTGTAACTTTTTTAATTGTTGTCCGATCTTGGTGAAATTTTAAGAAAAGGGTAGACTTGTGTCTTGGGATGATATCCTGAATTTTGGTTTACAAAAAATAAGCATGTATTGATCATTATACAGGCAGAAACAAAAGTTACTTTTTTACCCTTAATTTCTTAACGCCCTGTGGAAAAATTGAGCTGCAGAATATGGCTTCATTATGTTTTGTTTTGAAGTGTGGCCTTTTCTTAACGCAATGTTCTTTGGTTCACGTCATTATCTGCGTTTTCAAAGATTATACAAATTTTGAAAAAAGTATTGCAGTTTTTCGATTTTATTCACAATTCATAACATTGCAAAACAAAACATAAAGAAGCTAAATTCTGTCGCTCATTTTTTCCACAACGCGTCAAGAAACTGAGGGTAAAAATTAACACATCAGTATTTTTTGAAAACTAAAATTCAGGCTAACATTGCGAGACACAAGTCTACGCTTTGCTAAAAAAATTACCAAGATCGGAAAACAATTTAAAAAGATACAAAGCATTATAAACGCGACTAAAATTATCTTTGTCCGGAATTTATTGGCTAGAAGTTTATGCAAAATGACATATTGAGCGCGACCTTATTTTTCCTCTGTGGGCGGTCCCCGTCATCCTTCAAAGTTTGATGACCAATTAAATTTGATTATTGAAAAAAAAAATTAAATTAATGACATAAATTAATAGAGATAAATAAGCAGAGTAGAAGCAACCAAATACCAAACCAATGACCCGTCGTTGTTTGCAGATATAAGAAAAAAAGTATCACTGTCGCCCTGTACAGAAAAAACGACACAAGTAACTCGACGACGAAAAATCGATTTTTCCACGTTAAATCGATTATACGTCGTATTACGCATCGACTTTTCTTGTCAATTCAACTTGGCCCTTTGGCGTCGGACCCACTCAAAAAAAATATTTATAACATAAAACGAACCTAAGAAATATAAAAATATATGCCTAAATAATATGTTAAATACATACAGGGTATGTCAAAAATAACTATATATTTTAGAAATAATAATGTTGCGTTACAGAAAAGATTTCAAATATCTAATAACTACCGCTTTGATTGTGAGTAAATTAGTTGTGGCCACTGTCATTTATGTCACAGTCAAAGACGCCTGGGTTAGTTACCTAATAGTAAAAATATTTAGACATGATACAAATAACCGAATTTTAAAAAAATCAAGCTAATCAACTCGTCCTCGAGGAACCTCCCGCTACGGGCGCAACAATATCCGTATAAGCGTTACGTACATGCACGTCAATTTAAATATCACATTGACATTTAAAGTGTAACGCACGTAACACTCGAACTTGCCTAATGTTCATATACTGCCCCCTGTTATAACGGCAGTTTTGTCACATTTTTTAATACCAAATCCTGTAATTTTAGCGTCCTAGTCAAACGATTCCATTAAAATACGTTCAAGTGACTTTAAAAACGACGTTAGCACGCTACGTTCGCTATGGTTTTAAATACATTTTAAATTGTTACGGACGTGACACGCAGTATGCCATGTTATGATAGTGACGTACAGGGTGTCCCGGAATATACAGAAATGATCAAAATTAGATAAATATTTGGGCAAAACCGAATTTTTACGATTTGGTTCTTTTTGTTTTCCGATTCCACTAACAAGACATGTGAAAATTAATTTTACACTCACCTTTTGCCACTTTTTCTCATGCATGAGAATATGACATAATTAAATTTCCGATCCGACGTTTCGTTTTTTCGCAACCATCATCAACTTTTTTTTTTAAATAGCAGTAATATTGAACTCCACTATATATTGTGAATCTAATGATATATTACACGTAATATTTATTATTATTATTATTATTGTGCGAAAAAAATTATTGTAAATAAGGTCAATTAAAATAGCACATTGTTTACCGAGTAGGAAATGCCTAACATTCCTCGACGACTGTGAAGATAGCAACACAGATAGTCCAGGAATGTGGCTTTTCCTACGAGGTAAACATATTACTTTTCCGGAAATCGTTTAAAAATCGACAGATATTGATTAATTTTGAAAAAATCGCGAATAATTGTATTCAAAAATAAATGGTGCTTTGAAATTCGTAATAAAATTGGTTGCATTACTATCGAAACCTATTAATGTTGAATTTTATTGTCGAACTTGACGCATATAAATTTAATTGTTGGTGTTTCCGAAAGCAAAACAGTATAAAATGATAAGTGATGATGAATTTTCCATTTCTGGGACGCCTCCAGAGCTGGTTGAGGCAGTGAATACTGCTTCATTAGAATGATTGCCAAAGAAACCCAGAGAAAAGTACGAATATGCATATAAACGTTTTATGGACTATCGCAAGAGTAAAAACACGAGTTCTTTCTCGAAAAATGTTATAATGGCATACTTCCTAAACCTTTGTTTAAAGATGAAATCTTCAACATTATGGGCCAATTATTCAATGTTGACGCCAACCCCTGCAATTAAACACAATGTAGATATATCTACATATTCAAAACTTCGATCTTTATTGAAACGGCAAGCTCAAGGTTATAGGGCAAAGAAATCTAAGATTTTAACGAAGGAAGAAATCGACAAATTTATCCAGGAAGCTCCAGATAAAGAACATTTAATGAATAAGGTAATTTACAAGGTTTTAATTTCTATTTAGATTACACATTTATTTATTTTTTAGGTGGCCTTAATATTTGGTATTTCTGGGGCCTGTAGAATGGATGAGTTAGTCCGAACGACTCTACACGATGTAGAAGACGTAGAATCTAAGCTTGTAATTAGCATACCTGATTCAAAGACTAGCAAACCAAGATCATTTGTAGTTAATGAGATGTACGTGAATGTTTATCGAAAGTATGTTTCGTTAAGACCAGAACATATGAACAGTGACCGATTTTTCTTTAAATATCAAAGTGTTGTAGACAAGTGGTAGGAATACATCAATTTAGAAAAATGCCTAAAATAGTTGCTACTTATTTGAACTTGCTAAATCCGACAGAATATACTGGTCACTGCTTTTATCGGTCTTCTGCAACAATATTGGTGGACTCTGGTGCCAACATAACTAGTTTAAAGAGGCATGGCGGATGGAAGTCATCAAACGTTGCTGAAGGATATATTGAAGAACCTCTTAACAATAAGGTTGAGGTGGCAAATAAAATATTCACAGTACCAAATATTCAACAAAATAACCCTACTACCTCGCATGTTGTCCAAAATGCTCTCATAGTTCTAATAATGTTCCTCCAATGGTCAATAATTGTACTAACTGTCAAATAACTGTGAATATATCAAACTAATTTCAAAATATAAATTAATTCCTTATGAACAACGTGTTTTCAATCATTTATGTAGAACACTAACAACTGTAAGGAAATATCATTTCCTTACAGTAAGGAAATTAATATTTCCTAACAGTTATTTTCCGCACGACGCAGTGTAGGGAAATATTGACTTTTTCTTTCAAAACAAAAATGTCAATATTTCCGAACGATTTTCGGAAAAAAATATTTTTAATGCCCATTAGGATATAAATTAAATAATAAAAATTTTCAATTGTTTCCATTGAAGATAAGTGTTTTTAGCTCGAAACGTCTAATAAACAATAGGTGTGATATATCGTTGGATTCAGAATATAAAATGGAGTTCACAAAGCGTAAAGTGAAGTGAAAAAAAATGGCGACAAAAACGAAACGTCGGATTGAAATTTAATTAAAAAAGAGGAGAAAAAGTGGCAATGTAAAAATTATTTTCAGATATCTCTTCAAATCGACCCAGAAAACGTGACGTTGCAGAACTCATTAATGCGCAACTCTTGTCTAATTTGCTCATTTCTGCATGTCCTCTGGTTAACGAGATCTCTATAGAGTCCATTCTTATTCGGGTCACCCTGTATGTACAGTTGTGTTCATAGAAAAACCCGTACAACCTCATAGAGAGAGGTGCGATTTGTCATATATTTTTTTGATATGTCATGTCACCTCTCTTTACTACTTGTACGGTATTTTTATGAACATAACTGTACATTGAAGTTTATTGTCGCGTGCGCTACTTTTTTTTAAATAGAAATGTTACGGGACATTGTTGCTCCCGCTTAAATATATTCGCGGTATAAATTTCAAAACGTCGCGGACGTAACGCTGTAACGTAAAATTACCAATACGGAAAAAAGCAAATTGTCAAGCCAATCAAACCAGAGAGGGACCCAGGGGAATCCCCTTAAAATCCTGATTCTCCCCGCTTCCGTCAAAGGTACCCCGACAAACATAAACGTCGACGAATTTAAGACAATTAATCAAAATGGTGATGATTTTTTGATTAATCAATATATCGAAATAATCGCGTTCATTTGCCCACTGATACGCGACATAGCTAAACGCGTTCTCTTTGAAACTCTTGTTTTTCTTGGTGAACGCCTCCACGCAACTCAAAAGTCCCTTAAAACTTAACGGATCCTTGAGAGTTTTCCTCACGATGCAACCGCACAATCCGTACTCGCGATCCTCGGCGTACACTATCTCACCCAGTTTCTTCGATTTGTGGCTTTTAAAGCTCGTCAAAAAATTGAATTTCTTCGACAGCTCGACCATCGTTTCGTCGACGTCGCCCTTCTCCGTCGTGAAGTAAAATATCAACGTGCCGGGCTCGATTTTCGTTATCGGGAACTCTTCGAAGACTAATTTGCGCGTGGGGGATTTTTTTACTATCTCGTCATCCTACAGAAACAGAAAATAAATTAAATTTCGAAAAACTCATTTTGGAGCAAGAACTCGCGATTGATTTTTTTTGTAGAACTATGTCGCGCTGTAAAGGCAGTGCCGTAGACAGCTTTTTCTCTAGTTATAACTACACTCCCCGACAATAAATCCCGGACAAAGATAATGTTAGTCCTTTTTATAGTCCTCTAACTTTTTTAATTGTTGTCCGATTTTGGTGAAATTTTTAGCAAAATGTAGACTTGTGTCTTGGGATGGTATCCTGAATTTTAGTTTTCAAAAAATAATCATGTATTGATCATTATACAGGCAGAAACAAAAGTTACTTTTTTACCCTTAATTTCTTAACACCCTGTGGAACAATTGGGCTGTAGAATTTAGCAATACTGTGTTTTGTTTTGAAGTGTGACCGTTCCTTAACACAATGATCCTTATACAATAAGGGCGTATTTTTGTCTACACAGTAGCACTTTAAAATACTATTTCAGATGAAATGGTACCAAGAAAAGGAAATCCTGTCCATTGATAAGATGCAACCACCTGTAGACCGGTTTCGAACTTATTTGTTCTCGTCAGCACAGGGTAAGAGATGGCGCTGCGCGCTGTATTTTGTCGACTACCGTCGATAGTACGGCGTTAAGTTAAAGTCCTCTCTGATGATGGGTATGTACACCTACCATGATACAATAAACTAAAGGTAGGATATCTAACCGTCCCAATTTCGTCTGCCGTGCGCATGGAGAGTAAGTTTTAAATCTCTTATGGAAGTTTACATTGCTGTCATCTTTTTTAACTCTTTTTTGAATGTATTAAAACGTTTTAAGCATGTAATGATATATGAAATGAAAGAATAATATATGACGAGTATTTACGTATATTAATTTCATAGAAATATAACCCACAAATACCACTAAAAAAAGAAAAGATATTAGACAAATTCTTCGCGCCATTTAAGCCGGCGACGATAGCCGAAGCGTGTTGCCAGACTTTTACAATTGTAATAGATCCACTACTATTTAACATTCTTGTTGTGGGGCTCCCCATATGAAATTTATGTTCAATCTGGAGGTGGTCCCCCATCTAATAGGAAAGTAACGACCTTTTTTTCGTACTATTATTACTCTGACGCCGTTTTAATTAAAAGTTTTTACGTTTAGTGGTATGTGAAATGAAAGAATAATATCATGGTATTTAGGAATATTTATTTCATGAACATACAACAAAGATTAAAGCTAAAATACGACCTAATTATCTTTCCGCTTACACAACTGTATCCATTTTAATTGCTTGTTTTTATCTATAGGAAAGCGGAAAAACCTTATATTTCTATTAAATGTCTTTGCCTGGTTATCCATATCACAACCGAACATAGCGCACCTCATTTTATGAAAATTCAGATATTTTTTTTAATAAACACAAGACTATAAGAAAACGTTCTGGTAAACTTACAAAATGTCCACCAAAAACTACGGCAACCATGCAGCAGTGTTGCCAGAAATCCGTGATCGAAAGAAATAGAGTGCCGGTTCGAAACCTAGGAATAGTAAAAAACGGTGTCAGAGTAAAAAGAGTACGAAAAAAAAGGGTCGTTACTTTCCTATTAGATGAAATTTATGTTCAATCTGGAGGTGGTCCCTCCAGATTGAACATAAATTTCATATGAGGGGGGGAGCCCCACAACAAGAATCTTAAATAGTAGTGGATCTATTACAATTGTAAAAGTCTGGCAACACTGTTTCAAAACCAGCAGGGTCGGCGAGCAGCTTTCGGCATGCTTCGGCTATCGTCGCCGGTACCATGGCCGGCTATATGGCCGGCTTAAATGGCGCGAAGAATTTGTCTAATATCTTTTCTTTTTTTAGTGGTATTTGTGGGTTATATTTCTATGAAATTAATATACGTAAATACTCGTCATATATTATTCTTTCATTTCATATATCATTACATGCTTAAAACGTTTTAATACATTCAAAAAAGAGTTAAAAAAGATGACAGCAATGTAAACTTCCATAAGAGATTTAAAACTTACTCGCCAAGCCACGTGATCATCTGCGTGCAATCATACCTATAGTTACTTATACCATGTACACCTACCCTGTACTGACGAGAACAAATTAGCGATGATACAAACTAGTATTTTTTTAGTAACAGTACGTTATGTTCCTGTTACACGCCAGTAACTGTTACAAATACTAGTTATTTTGTAACAACTAGTATTTTCTAAATCTCGTCGGCGGCCTCGCCTGTTTGGATTACTGGTTGTCGATTTATGCTGAATTACATATTTTTTGGTGCGGCATATATCTTTTTGTTTAAATAGAAATTTTTGAGTTCTAATTCAACATTTTTAAAAATAGTTATTTTTAACGAATTTAATATTTTAGGTTAGAAATACTTACAATAATGTAAATAAATCACTCATGACACAAATACATCTAAAATTATTAAAAAACTATATAAAAAACACGAGGGGATGATGATGGGAGACCAATATCAAAGTTTAATAATTACCTAATACCTATTAATTTACTTTACTAAAGCAGAACCCGTTCTGTCCAACAGTGTTGTTACTTGTTTGTCTCAGCTTCGTATACGACGGCCATATCGTATATCGTATATGCCAGAAATATCAGAATAATAGAAATAACAGCTGAAACTATTATTTTGCCAAAGAATAGGCCGGCGCCGCGCAACTCGCTGTAACAGTGTTGTCACACGTATACGGACCGATATAAAACAACAAATAACAGCTGGAACTATTATTTTGCTGGCCCTAGTATTTTGCAACCTGTTGTGTGGTAACGGTGCTGTCACACGTATAAGAAATATCGGCTGGAACAGGGAACTAGTATTTTACAGTATAAGTATCTGTTACGTTCCGTTACACGCTCATAACTGTTACCAGATACGTGTTCCTAGTATTTTGTATCATCGCTAGAACAAATAAGTTCGAAACCAGTCTGTAGGTGGTTGCATCCTATAAATGGAGAGGGCTTCCTTTTCTTGGTAGTAGCATTCAAACTGAAATAGTATTTTAAAGTGCTACTGTGTAGACAAAAATACGCCCATATTGTATAAGGATTAATACATGATTATTTTTTGAAAACTAAAATTGACCGAATTGATTGAAAACCATCACATCAACATTTTTAATACGGACCTGAAATTTAAATATTACTTTTTTAGAATTATTTCGTCCCGCAAAATATAAACCAAAATTTCACCGTTTTGAACCAAAGATTCACCATCAGCAACTTCATTTTTTTGCAACACTTTCCTGATAATGAATTTTACAAATATGCTACTTTAACTAGAAAGAAAGATATTTAATAACCAATCACAAAGGACCCCGCACGGACCATATGGGAATCAGCCCTCGGTTAAAATCTTTGATACTCGGGAATATTATCCAAAAATCGATGCTGATCAAAAGTCTCCATGGGCCCGAGGTCCGAAAATGCGATCCCGGGGAGCTACCTTCATCGCAATCAAAATAGTAAAAATGAGCAAATGCACTGGCAATAGTGTGTCAGGCTTCCATAGCTCCGAATTTGGGACACCCGGTAGAGGTACCCCATTTTAAACGCTCAGAGGAATCGCGAAAGAACACGAACAACCGCTCGTTCATCCCGAACAGATGCGCAATACAAGAATATTTAACGACTTAGTAAATTGCTTTGAATGACATTGAAACAATAATCTTAAGCCCAGCAGCGACACCTGTTGATAAACATACCTATTACAAATATCTAGTTTATGATTATTCCGTTTGTCGCCAGTGTTTAGAGCTACTCCCACACCAAAAGGAAATCGTATTACAGGTTTATTAGTAAGATATCCTAACAAATCGCCAATGGCGTTTAAATCTAAGATACGTCGACCGAAATGAGACACTTTTTTGACGTAACCGATAGATAGGAGAATAGATAACATTTACAAAAAAATGTGCTATCGTTTCCGTCAAAAATCGGGTCTTCTACTCGCATTAAGCTTATGCTAACTTTGACAGGGCCTCTACTATCCCGAAGCCGACGAATAGCTGTCATAGCCGTTGATAACGAAACATTATACAAGTCAGATAAATTATATACTATCTTTTCGAGCCCTTTTTAGATTTTTTAGTTGCTCCATCGCTGCCCGGTGCTTTCGTTTGAAGTTTTTTCTTCGTTTGGCCATAGTTCTACAAAAAATAAATCTCAATATCGATCATTTTATCAGGCGAAATAAAATTATCAATAAATTGATTTGAATGAAATATCTTGAGCTGAAATTGTCCGGAAAATCGGTTTGAATAGGATTAAAAAATGGCAGTATGGCGATATTGATAACACTTCATTTAAAGTACATAGACAACGCTCCTTTTAGAGTAAACAGACAACGCTCCTCTTAGAGTAAACAGACAACATTCCTTCTAAAGTAAATAGACAACACTTCTTTTATAGTAAACAGACGACGCTCCTTTTAGAGTAAACAGACAACATTCCTTCTAGAGTAAATAGACAACACTTCTTTTATAGTAAACAGACAACGCTCCTCTTAGAGCAAACAGACAACATCCCTTCCAAAGTAAATAGACAACACTCCTTTTATAGTAAACAGACGACGCTCCTTTTAGAGTAAACAGACAACATTCCTTCTAGAGTAAATAGACAACACTCCTTTTATAGTAAACAGACGACGCTCCTTTTAGAGTAAACAGACAACATTCCTTCTAAAGTAAATAGACAACACTCCTTTTATAGTAAACAGACAACGCTCCTTTTAGAGTTAGTAGACAACACTTCTTTTATAACAAATAGATAACGTTCCCTTTTTGTGCCTGTTCTCACCAAAGCAACTGGCAACCGCAACGCAACATCAACGCGACACAGCACTAATGTTTAAATACGCGTGTTCCCACTGACTTAAGGCAACTTAACTGCAACGCAACTAGTTGCTTATGGGTTGCCCGGCATACCGCGTCGCCGTCGTCAGTTGCCTCCAATCGCGGTGTCATGGCGGACGAGACAGCAAAATATTTAACTTTTGTGGCTCATTCGGTAAAACCTGTGGAAGTTAACCGGATCATTATTTAATTCCTGTGCAACTATATACGCATTATGTCTCAAACTTATGGTATAAAAAGGGTTAGCCCAAAATTGTCGCTCAGTTGTTTTTTTAAGCTTTCTAACTAGCAAGTATGTTGCGGCTATATCTTTATTTGTCGAAGACGACATTTTGCTCATGTTAAAAGAGACTTCAAACCAGTTGGTTCAAGTGGGAACGCAAGAGCAACTCAACTGAAGTTGCGGTTGCCAGTTGCTTTGGTGAAAAGAGGCAGAGTGAAGTGAATAGATAACATTCCCTCCAGAGTAAATAGACAACGCTCCTTTTAGAGTCAATAGACAAAACTTCTTTTACAGTAAATAGACAACATTCCTTCTAGAGTAAATAGACAACGCTCTTAAAGTAAAGAGACGACGCTCGTTTTAGAGTAAATAGACAACGCTCTGAAAGTAAAGAGATAACGTTCCTTTTAGAGTAAATAGACACCCTCATTTTATAGTTTAACAGACAACATTCCTTTAGAATAAATAGACAACATTCCTTCTAGAGTAAATAGAGAATGCTCTTAAAGTAAAGAGACAACGCTCCTTTCAGAGTAAATAGACAACCCTCATTTTATAGTTTAATAGACAACATTCCTTTAGAATAAATAGACAAAAATAGACAACATTCCTTCTAGAGTAAATAGACAACGCTCTTAAAGTAAAGAGACAACGCTCCTTTTAGTGTAAATAGACAACCCTAATTTTATAGTTTAATAGACAACATTCCTTTAGAATAAATAGACAACATTACTTCTAGAGTAAATAGACGACGCTCCTTTTATAGTAAATAGACAACACTTACCTGTTGAAAGTTGCACACTGTAATATCCACCTCCATATCTAAGAACAGGTGCTCGATCATCGCTTTCACCGTGTTCCACTCCAATCGATCAAGGCCGCATGCCAATCGGGGTATCGCCAATTTTTTTACCTGAAAGGAACACGGCAATATTATCGGACTCTTTGTGGATGGACTTCCGCAAAAAGTATATTCTCCTGCGTCCAAAGGTCCAACTGGCAAGAGAGTCAGAGTTAGTGAGACTAACATTTTATATGAATATTTAATTCTACCTCAATATGCCGCACTAATCCGATTCATATGGTGTTTCTTGGAGGAATAGAATTGGTTCCAAATATACATTGTGATTCACGACAAGCTTGCATTAGAACTTTATGGAGAACTACTGAACATATGTTTTTGAAACTTTGGGGATTTAGGTTTATCGATATGCTCTCTTTCTCTAAAATATTGATTGATTATTGATAATATTGTTTGTCATTTACGGTTATACCGGAATTAGCTGCCAACGCTTGGACTATTTGTAATTATTTGATGAAATAATCCATATAATTTATTTACCTTAGCTCTTGGACTAAACATTTTTCTTACCGAATAGCTAGAAGATCAGCAAATCTAAGAAAACATTCAAACTTGGCATAAAATATACAAGGTAATCACAATTTAAGGTTCCTTGTGAAAAAATTCAACCGTTAAAAACTTTCTTATTGTAAATGGATCACCCTGTATGATAGTATTTAATTTCATGACCAATTACTTTTTTTTAAATGAGTATTTACTGTTCTATACCTATATACATGGAAATGACTTATTATATTTAAATGGGTGACTCCTTGGGTGTCCTAGAGAAAGTCTACATACTTTTTTTTTAAATCGAATCTCCAAATACTAAGGTAAAAACCCTTTTTACCCACATACTGTCGCCCCGTTCCATCTGGATTCACTTAGCAACAATGTGGGTCACTAGAGTATACAAACAGTGTTGTCAGATCACATCGCGTGTCTCGCCGTAGCTTGAATACCGGCCGCGCGCCGCTTCATACTTCAGTATGTTTCGAGACTCGGGTGTGGAACGACGTTGGTTCCACGACGTCGAGGGTGCCACGTGCTTGACGTATACGAATTTTAAACGTTTTGTTAGTTGTATTGGCCGATTTTTTTTTGTTGTCAAATAATTCATAATAATAATAGTTGTGATGTGATTTCAAATTTATGTGCTATTATCTACTGTTGGTTCTGTTGAAAAACATACTTTTTGTGTTTTATTTTTTTATGGAATTTAATTATAAAACGGATTATTTTAAAATACGATCGAAGGTAAGAAAGTATGTACCTTAAAATTGTAGTTTTCTTTAAAAAGTTTGAAAAAGAAGTGATAGCGCGCGTCAAACACGTCTTGTTGTCAAAAACTGAACACGTGCGTTTAGAATTATGTGTTGCAATATGACAACATCGCCTATAATGCGCTAACCTCTTTTGAACCTGGAGACTGCCTCAATAAAATTGATTGCGAAGGGCCTCAGGAGCGGCCACGTAAATTTTGAGATTTCATATAGTGTATATTTCGCTTAATAATTCAAAGCGTCTTTTATGGTTATTTTTCTTCAATTTATTTTCATCTCGGGCTTTAAATATAATACACACATAACACCCTGTATATCAAAGGGTCTCCTCAAAAAATCAAATTTATTCTGAAAATACTGGTTTTTTACTGCATACTGATTTTTATACGGAGGAAAATTGATTGGGGCAATTTTAAAATGCTTCAGGCTCACACACATAAAAAATAATTAAAAAATATTCTAATTTCAATAAACATTATCACTTATTTCCACCATATTTAACCTATTAAATTGAAAACAGTTTAAAATAAATTAACTGTATAAGATTTACAAATTCGATTGAGAACGCTTTAGAAAGGATTTTTTGTAAGGAAATATTGCCTAATTGTACAATTGTTTCATACGACACTTGTTTTCATGCGACACTTGGAAAAAAATAGTATTTCGGGAATAAATTTGATATTTTGAGGAAACGCTTTGACATATGTAGATATAAAACAGTAAATACTATTTATAAAGAACAACTAATTTGTAATCAAATTAAATAAAAATTCGTTCCATTTAAAATAAGAAAGTTTTTAATGGTTGAATTATTTCACTATGAACCTTGAATTGTGACCACCCTGTACATTTTGTGGCAAGTTTGAAATATTTCTGAGACTTGCTGATCTTCTAGCTATTCGGTAAGGAAAATTGTTCAGTCCAAGAGCTAAGGTAAAAAATATATGGATTATTTTATCACCATGCATTTGCCAAATACATACATTAAAAGTGCAGATATCTCGAAAACTGGTCAGGCAAAATCATGTTATAGAAAATTTGCTTAGAATCGTTAATCGAAAGATATAATAAAAATTACCATTATTTAAAAACAAAAGTTGACAGCTACTTCCGGTATAACCGGAAATAACAGAAACATGTCAATATTCTAGTTAAAGAGAGCATATCGATATACCTAAATCCCCAAAGTTTCCTAAAGATATGTTCAGTAGTTCTCCATAAAGTTCTAATGCAACGAACAAACCAATATTTATTAAATTTTCTCTAAAACGAATTATTTTATTCAAATTTTCGAACAAACCAGTACGTAGCAACACGTCTCTTACCTCATTTTCCTTCATATGGTCTCTCATCTTGTTCAACGACCTCCACAGCGTTAGGTACGTCGGTTTTCCCGTCGACTCCCTTTTCGTAACCAGGTAGTAAACGAATCTGCCATTTTCTTTGTCGTGCAATGTTGCCAGACCGCCTTGCTTCGCCTTCTGGTCTAGCAAATCATCTAAATTTTTGAATTCGCGTCTGAAAAGAAATCGAAAATTTATTAACGAGAAAAAACAAATATCTTTCTAGAAAAACAGATTTAAGTGATTTTCTTTAACGTCATTAAAGGATAAGACAACTATATTGTTAAAATAATAATATTGTTGGAGTGTTCCCGCTTTTCCCATGAATATTTCTTATCGGGATGTTGTTGTCAGAATAGTGTCATACTCTTTATACAGTTGAAGGAAAACAAAAAAATTAATTACACTAAAAAATTTGGTCGACTTCAAGGATCTTAAAACATGAAGGATACGGCTTGGGTTCACAGTCTGTGAAGAATAAACAATTCACATTCTTAGGTATAGGTCGTAAACAACTTCCCGGAGAAACAATCAAAATTAATAAAAATAATAAAATGGGAAAATTAGTATTTTGTCATCTTGCGTTAATTAGACAAAGACGTGATCCTGTTTGGCATGAGGGACTTCTAAGTAAACTGCGATCCTATGGTATGCCCAGTCGATTCTGTGCATGGTTGTCTAGCTTCCTTAAGGACCGCTCTCTACAAAAGTGGCGATTGACGGATTTCTATCAGACACCTTCACCATCAATGCCGGTGTTCCTCAAGAGTCCATATTGTCTTCCACCCACTTCTTACTCTACATTAACATTAATTCTAGTGAAAACTAAAAATTCGATATTTAGCTTTGCTGACGATAGCACACTTGTTTCATCTTTCTCTTTGAATGCACATACATCGGCTGCCGACGCACATCTTCCCAGATAGCATGAGGTATCACACCTCAACAAAGACCTGGAAGAAATTTTGGCTTGGGGTGACAGTAACCATGTCAAATTTAACGCTAAGAACACCCAGGCAGCAGTTTTCACTAAAAAGGTTAACATTACAGAACCGGATATAGTCATGGCAGGACACGCAATCCCACTGGCTTCATCTATTAATTTGCTAGGCGTCAATCTGGGAGGAAATATGTCTTGGCATAACCACGTTGTGGCAATCGCCAAGATAGCTTCTCAGAAGCTTGGGGTACTCTTCCGAACCAGAAAGTTGTACACACCTCAACAACTTTTGACACTATACAAAGCCCAGATTCGACAATCACTAGAGTACTGCTCTCATGTCTGAAGCTCTGCACCCAAACATACTCTTCGGCTTCTGGATTCCATCGAGAGGAGGGCCATTCGTCTGATCGGAGACCACGAGCCTGGAACATCAAAGACAGGTTGGTGATTTGACGCTCTTTTACAGATATTTCCATGGAAAATGCTGGGCTGACCTTGCCCTCTTAATTCCGCCCAGAACGACGAATAGCACGAATACACGACGCACTACTGCCGCCCATCTATATGTGGTTCAGCTTAGTACTCCTCGAACTTCATTATTTAAGAATTCTTTCATCTGGAGGACGTCATCCTTATGGAACGACCTTCCCGAGGTCGTATTTCTCAACGAGTATAACCTCCAACGATTCAAAACCAACGTGAATCGCTTCTTGCGCACACGAACCACTACCAGAGTGCCCTAAAGGATTTTTCTGATAGTGCTTGTGTTTAATGATAAAAAAAAGAAATCCTTCACAATGAACCTTCAATTGTGACCACCCTGTAGATTTTTGCCAAGTTTGAAATATTTTTGAGACTTGATGATCGTCTAGCTATTCGGTAAGAAAATCTTTTTAGTCCAAGAGCTAAGGTAAAAAAAATTATGTGGATTATTTCATCACCATGCCTTTGCCAAAGAATTAGAAAACGTCCAGATATCTCAAAACGGCAGACAAAAAGATGTTCTCTAAAATTTGCTTAAAATTTAATGGTTAACCGAAAAATATAAAAATTACCATGTTGTATTTAAAACACGACTTCCGGTATAACCGGAAATTACAAGAACCGTGAACAAACCCGAACAAACCTAAATCTCCAAAGTTTCAGAAACATATGTTCACTAGTTCTCCATAAAGTTCGAATGCAAGCTCGTCGTCAATCGCCCTGTATAAAGACACTTACTTAAAATCGACGGCGATCCCGCTGCCCATCCTAAGGTCCTCCGCCACGCAGTGAGCCAACGAAAAGTCCTTCGGTTGTTCGAACAAATCTCCCTGGATTTCCCGGACGACGTGGAAATCCTCGATTTTGTGCCACGTCCCTTTCCAGCGATCGAATTCCTTGTCCGAATGTTCTTTTTCGTCGTCTTGGTCGATAAAAGATGTTATCCGCCTTGAACAAATAATACATAATAAATGAAAAAGTAGTTTTACGAGGAATGTGCGAAAAGTTTAAACGTTTACGCCTGCAGTTTCATAAAAAAATATGCATATTTCTACACTAGTGCGGAAAAGTTGTTATTTTCGCACGCAAATAAGTGCAAATATGTACACGGTGTCCCATTTTCGACACTTTTATAGGGTATCTCCGTAATTCTTAGTGGTATCAAAAAAGTAATGTAGGTGTCATGTGCTCTTTTTGGATCAAGCTTAAAATGGTAAAATCAAAATTTGAAAATTTTCGCTCGCTTAAGAGATACGGGGAAAAATCAAAAAATTGACAACATCAAAATTACCCTGTATTTTCTTTGTTAAAACAGATACAGAAAAATGGTTTATACAAAAGCTTCCTTATATTGATTGTTGAATAATCTGCCGTTTTCAGAATAACTAAACGGGGTCAGGTAAAAAAGTTATCGGACCTAACCTTATTTTTTTTTAAATGGAACACTCTGTATATTATAAGCTAAAAAGATATTATTTTAAATTCTCCTTTCAAATATATAACACACCATGGATGATATTGGTTTCCGAGGCGATTTATTAAACTTTATTACTTTAAACCACAGTAGACCATTAAACAAAAGCTAATATCCTAGAAACAACAATGTTGACTATTAACGTCAATTTCATTTTTTCATATGCATTTGCGAAAATGACCTATCAATATTTTGAAAAATTTGATATGATATCAGTTCATATTGAAAGTGGAAAAAACGAACAAATGGCGCAAAATGTATATTTTGTTCGCTATCCGGAAAGACGGTAACCATTTAAGGAGATATTCCGAACATTTGCGATGATTCCCGTTCTTTTATTTCGTTTCAAAGTAATAAAATTTAAATAAATCGCCTAGGAAACCCAATATCATCCATGGTGTATTATATATTTGAAGGAGAATTTAAAAGAGTATCTTTTTACATTAAAATATACAGGGTGTTAAATTTAAAAAAATGGCAGATTATTCAATAATCAATATAAAGAAACTTCTGTATAAAACATTTTTCTGTGTCACTTTTAACTAAGAAAATATAGGGTAATTTTGAAATTGTCAATTTTTTGATTTTCCCCCGTATCTCTTAAGCGAGCGAAAATTTTCAAATTTTTATTTTACCGTTTTAAGTTTGACCCAAAAAGGGCACATGACAGCTAATTACTTTTTTTATAGCACTAACAATAACGGAGATACCCTATAAAAGTGTCGAAAATGGCTTTGTTCGGGTTTGTTCGCATACTTGTTGTGCATACTTTGGACTTTACAAAAATGTATAGTTGTTATATTTATATTCAAAAATAACATAAAAATGCAATATTTTTAATAATTTACGTTACTTATAATAGTAGGCCATGGTCAATTTATTAGAAACAAATGATAAAAACTTGACAGAGCTCTCATATTTTTATGACTTATGAAATACCTATTACGTGAGTTTTATAATATGCTTTTTTTAATTATTCTTAACAATGGTCGTTTATCATAAGAATTATGAACAGTATGGTATGTTTTATATATTCCAATTTAATATAGAATAACTGTCAAAATCTTGAATTTGTTTTCAATAAATTGACCATAGCTTACTCTTATACAGGGTGGCCAATCAGTGCGACAAAGCTCAATATCTCTTTTATCGCTAGGGTTAGCGAAAAACTTTTTTCACGAAAGTTATTAAGCGTTAAGAGGTGCAGCTTTTAAAATTATTTTCGACCATACAGGGTGCTCCAAAAGGGCAGTGTGATAAAAATTTCGTATTTTTTAAATGGGACACTATGTATATTTTTACATATTTGAATTCAGCGTAAAATTCTGTACATAGCACCGTAATTAGTTGTACACATTTTTGCAACGTTGCCAAATAGATTGGAAAATTCCTAAAATTTGTGCATAAACATGGTTCAATGAAATGTGTAATATGTCTGAACTTATAATAATTTGAAATAAAATATTTTTATGTCGGAAGAAGGAATGTTGACAGAAGTCCCCTATGATAACACATATCAATATTATTATACAGGGTATTTTCTATGGATATGCCAACATTACGAACTTGAAACCTGAATTTCGTAAGTTTTTTAAATGAAACACCCTGTATACGATTACTTTATCTTGTAGATATTTTAATCCTCTCTAATTTTTATTAAGGTCTTTCTATGCCTATCTCTACCAATCGTGGTGGTATTTCAATTTTTATTTAAACTCGAGCAAAAAAAAGTGGATGTATTTTACCATTGTCCTTTTTCTAGTCACCTATGACAAAATAAAAACAAAATGTTGTAATTTAAAAAAAAATTATTTATTCATACAGGAGGATACGACACAAAAATATTTTAGCGATTCAAGCTTGTGGACAATTTCTAAAGTAAATTATTACCTAATTATTTGTTCATATAGTAACCCCCAATACCTTGAACACATAATTCAATACGTTTTTTAAAAGAATGAATCATGTCTCTACACATTTTCAACTGTTTTCAAAGTATTATTCGGCAAATGTCGAGAAACATTCTTTTGAAAAACGTATTGAATATGGGTTAAAGTTAATGGGGGTCACTATGAACAAATAATTAGGCAATACTTTGAAAACAGTTCCGAATATGTAGAACATGACTCATTCTTTTGAAAAACGTATTGAATATGTGTTCAAGTTAGTGGGGGTCACTATATGAACAAATAATTAGGTAATAATTTCCTTTAGAAATTGGCCACAAGCTTGAATCGTTAAAATATTGTTGTGTCGTATCCTCCCGTATGAATAAATATATTTTTTTAAATTACATCATTTTGTTTTTATTTCGTCATAGGTGACTAGAAAAAGGACAATGGTAAAATGCATCCAATTTCTTTTTTTCGAGTTTAAATAAAAATTTAAATACCACCAAGATTGGTAGAGATAGGCATAGAAAGACCTTAATAAAAATTATAGAGGATTAAAATATCTACAAGATAAAGTAATCATATACAGGGTGTTTCATTTAAAAAACTTACGAAATTCAGGTTTCAAGTTCGTAATGTTGGCATATCCATAGAAAATACCCTGTATAATAATATTGATATGTGTTATCATAGGGGACTTCTGTCAACATTCCTCTTTCCGACATAAAAATATTATATTTCAAATTATTATAAGTTAAGAAATATTACACATTTCATTGAACCATGTTTTTGCACAAATTTTAGGAATTTTCCAATCTATTTGGCAACGTTGCAAAAATGTGTACAAATAATTACAGTGCTATCTACAGAATTTTACGGTGAATTCAAATATGTAAAAATATTCATAGTGTCCCATTTAAAAAATATGAAATTTTTATCACAGTCTTTTTGGGGCACCTTGTATAGTCGAAAATAATTTTAAAATCTGCACCTCTTAACGCTTAATAACTTTCGTGAAAAAATTTTTCCGCTATCCCTAGCGGTAAAAGAGATATTGAGCTTTGTCGCACTAATTGGCCACTCTGTATGTAACGTAAATTGTGTCTCATTTAAATTTTTTTTACTTTTGTTAGTACATGTCTCAAATTAACTTTTTAGAGAAAACTGTATACGCCACTGAACATTGCATAAAAATCTCTATTTACTTAATCTATTTTTACCTTTTTGATAAGTTAAAGCATAACCGAAATACTAAAAAGCGAGGATTCTTAAAAAGTGGGACACTATAGTGAGGACCGCAACATTCTATCTTTGATAGTAACCCTGATATACCCAGAAAGTGTCGAAAATGGGACACCCTGTACCAAAAACATTAAATATAAACAAGAGACAGAATTGTTTATATTCTGTCAGAATCATACGGGCGCGGTGTTGTTTGTGTTTATTCTCTAATGCGGTTGTGATCTATTGTAATTGTAAAGCTATCCACGATGGTTCTTCAGGGCGTGGTGTGTCAGAAATTCGACTATTGTAACCCCGGATTAATATTTCGTCAGTAAGTGAGGTTAATGAGGTTATGTGAGGTTGGTGAAATGGTGTAGCTAATTCTATACATTTTAAGTAAATATTTAGTGTTGGGAAAAACCGATGATTTTAATAATCGAGTACTTGATACTCGAGCGATTTTAATAATCGAGTTAATCGCTCGAGTGAATCGCCTGAAATCCCAATTTACCAAGCGATGGCGTCACCGACTGTTTAACGGGCTGCCTAGCCCTTTACATGTGATCAGGTCGGGTATTTAGCAGGCACGTAACTACGGGTGGGCACAGGTTTAGCTAAAAAAATATAGTGTCACCAAAAAAATTCCAGAAATTTATTTATTTGTGAATAATGAATTTTTACCACGTGTCTCGATACCAAACAAAAAACTGCAAAAAATCACACAAATATGTATTTATTGTTCGGGTTTATTATTGTGCGTTTTTATCATCGACTGCTTAACGGGCTGCCTAGCCCTTTACATGTGATCAGGTCGGGTATTTAGCAGGCACGTAACTACGGGTGGGCACAGGTTTAGCTAAAAAAATTATAGTGTCACCAAAAAAATTCCAGAAATTTATTTATTTTGTGAATAATGAATTTTTACCACGTGTCTCGATACCAAACAAAAAACTGCAAAAAATCACACAAATATGTATTTATTGTTCGGGTTTATTATTGTGCGTTTTTAACCCGAACAAAAAGTATTACCAAGAGTTATTTTTCTTCACATCTTTCTCAATCTACGAGCATAAAATAAGTAGATATTTAAAATAGCTTGTCAAATTCTTCCACTTTAAATTATCAAGTGCCCACTGTGTGCACTTCAAAAATTTAGGCTTAGTTACGCGAATTTTGTTCCGTTAAAAGAAAAGTTCCTTTTTAAAAACAGTTTTATTACAATACAGAGAAGATGTTTACTTTAAGAGCTTAAAACAGAGAGTGATTTTAATATTTCATTAAATAAAGCATTACAATTCAAATATGCTGGTGTCATCACCAGATAAGGCTTCTAAGAAAGATGTCGTGAGAATCATCTAGGTCGGCAGGTTCCATGGATGTAACTCCTCCCTCCTTAAGCCGAAAAAATACTGGATGTATTTTGTGAGGAATTGGTTCCTTCGGTTTTGGCATCGATTGGGCCCTGTGATTGATTATTGGTTCTATTTGTCGTGTAGATTTTGAGTAGGGGTCTAAGTCGACTTCTGAATTTCCATACCATGTATATTGTCAGAATGATAACTAGGATTCCTATTAGGTAATTCGTAATATTTGAAGTTCGGTCCTGTTCTTCTATAGGGGATATTGGTGATAGCTGGTTAGCCATGTCTTTTAATCTATAGATATCTTCAAAGTTTAGTTTCCCTAATTCGGGTGTCTTGAACATTATCGATGAGGTAGAGTTTCCTATTTCTATATCTGGTAGGATTAATGGTTTTCCTTGTTTAATTTTTATGTCGTTAATAAATTTCTTTGGTCCAACTTGAATTTGGCAATTTTCTTGAACTTTCGCCAGGGTAGGTAGATTGATTTTTATATACTGATCAATTTTGCATTTTGAAAAAAGACTTTCTTCTTTATTTGGAATTATAAGTACTTCTTCTTGCGTGATTTGTTCTGTTATTATTTCTTGTATATTAACTTCTAGAATAGGACAGTTGTCTAGCGTGAATCCGTTAAGCAGTAGAAGGGTGCACTCGTCTTGGGGGTGGAAGTTTTCATTGCAATAGTAGTCCTCTTCAATTTGGGGGCAAGTATTTTCTTCAAATTGGGTTCTTTCTTTTGCTTGTGCCAAATAAGGATATTTTGGGACAAATATTTTATGGTTTTGGATAATAGGATAAAGGTGGTAAAAAGTAAATCTTTCAGGACGGATTATAGGAACATGAATAGCGAACATCACCTTAGCTTTCGAAAAAGTAACCTGAGTTCCCAAAAATTGGTAATACGATAGTATATTTTCAAATTTTGGTATTTCCTCATTATTATAGATTGTTTTTAGATAATCTATCATTTGTTTTAATTCTAAACTTGAAACTATTGAATTATGTAGTGCATTTAATTTGGCAAACATAATAGCGTCCTCTAAGTTATCGATAAAGGTAATTAAATTTTGACAGTCTAAATTTATTTGGTGAATTAATCCCTGAAAACTTATGTAATCATTTAAATCATTAATTGATTTTTGAATGACGTCTTTAAATACTTTTAGACCATATTGCAGTTGTTTTTGGTTTTCATTAAGAATCGATATTGTTTTATTGTAATTATTAATTAGGTTTTTTGATAAGGAAACCTGTAAATTTAATTCATGGATAATATTTTTCTGATTAGTTTCAAGGTTTTTTATATGTTCATCGTATCTTTTTCCATCCTCAGCGTCTAGTGTACCGAATAGCCATTTATTAACTTTTCCTACAATATTAATTAGACCTCTTTTATTTCTTACGTGTGGGTAGAGATTCTCGAGTTTATCTTGTGTTGTTTGAATTAAAAATTCCGTTCTAAGAATTGCGCTTTCTGATAGTCCCCGATAAGAAATTGGATTTGTAGCGTTTTCTAGCTTTATATGACTTTTTATTATGCGAAAGTATTTTTCTACGTTTGTAAGTTGTAACAAAATAGGTTCTAGATCTACATAGTGGAGAAATGTATGTTTTGTATATATAAGTTTAGCTTTTCCTAATTCTATGGGAAGAATAGGGTTTTTAAGGGTTGTCAGTTGTATGTCATTGGTGTTGCTGTACGTTTGAAGTACTTGGAGCGTCATGATCAATGTCAGGGTCGTCCTTTTCATTGTCAATCTGAAAATTCGGTGGTTGTTTAATTCGGGGTTTTCTAATGCTACTTTTATGATATGTACCCTTTTGAGTGATTAACTTGTTATCGGTTTGATTTTTAACCAAAAATTTTTTAAATTTCGGCAAGTCTTTGCCTCTGGCTTTTGTTTTAATATAGGCTTCATTTGAATGCGCGAAGTCAGGCGGGTCGTCTCGGTTTTCGTTTCTTTTGTTAATTACGTTTTCTTTAGTTTCAGCATTTTTTTGTTGAATCCTGCGATAAAGTTGTGCCGCGTTTTCTTTATGTTGTTGTACGTAATTTGATACTATTACGTGGTCGTTAATATCGAATGGGTTTGGACTATTAATGTGACCTTTTAATATTTCGAATGGTGTATATTTAGTTACACTATGAATTGAATTGTTGTATGCCATTATTACGCGTTTCATGAGTTGCGTGGGTGTAAAATTTTTATTTTCTTCTTTTAAACATCTATAATGCTCAATTAAGGTTGAATGAAACCGTTCAACAGGGGAATTTGAGTTGCTATTTTTTGGGGTAGTATAATGAAGTTCGATTTTGTAGAGTTTGCAAAAATCTTCCATTTCTTTATTTTTAAATTCTGTACCAGAATCCGTTGTAATTTTGAGGGGTAAGCCATGATGCGTAATAAAATTTAATAGGTTTTCTAGTATTTCTGGTCCCGTTAAACTATTTATGTGATATGCTTGACCGTATCGAGAAAAGGTATCTATTATTGTCAAAAATATCTCGTTCGATATTTTGAATGTGTCCATATGTACTAATTCGAGTGGTTTTGAACTCGTCGGGGTTAAATTAAATTTGATTACCGGTGGGTTTCTGTCATATTTATTGTTTAGACATGTTTCGCAATTGTTAATGTAATTTATAATGTCTTCAGACATTTTTGGCCAGTAATATTTTCGCGTGAGTGCTAACTTTGTTTCATTAATACCTCGATGGCATGTTTTGGTTGTATGATACATTTCGAGTTTTTCTTTTTGGTCATTTAGTTTTTCTACGTCTTCTAAAAATTTTGAACATTGAATTAATTTGTATGAAGAATTTTGGAAAAGGTTCTGGACCGTAACGATGAATATTCTTGCTATTTCAGGTTCTCTAAAATACAAAGCAAATGTTTGTTTGGGGTCAATGAATTCTTTTAAAATCTTTATTATGTGTTCGCGTGGGTCTCTTTTTGATATTGTGACGTAAAGACGCGTATTTTCAAAGATTTTATTGTATTTACATTGAATTTTATTTATATCACCTACGGTGATAACAATTTGATTTTTAAAACTATTTAAGGACCGTTCCGATATAGGTATATTTATTATTGGGTGTTCTAATGAGGTATGTACCGTTTCTAAGTCGTCATCGTTATTTTTTACAGGGGGTCGAATCTGTATATCAGATATTATATTGATTTTTTGTTTGTCTGTATTTGTTGGAATTTCGTTCCATGGTTCAAGGAAGTCATTTACAATTGATTGATCTAGTATTGGAATGTCTTGGTTCTGTAAATATTCGTTTATTATACTGTCTACGTCACCGGGGTTATTGTCTGTAGACACTGTCTCTAAGGCGTTAAGGTTATTGTTAGCGGGATACCTTGATTTGAATGAATCGACGAGAATAGGTTCAGTTAATGTCACGAAAATGGTTCTATCAGAATGATTCTGTATTTCTACGGGGGCGAATCCGTTTTTTGCATAAGATAATATTTGTGGTAGAAATAATATATCGATTTTACATGATCGTGTCAAAATTTCTCCTTCTATTATGTTCACAGGAACATTTTTTATTATTTTTTCGTGTGGGTTTACCGAAAACGAAAAAGAAGATTCATGTACTTTTCTATAAAAGAAAGGTATTTCGATTTTAGGTCCGATCAATCTCGTATTACATAAATCTATATTAAGTTGCATATTAATTAGGTCAGTTAAACCTAATATTCCGTCAAAGTAATCGTGAAAGTCAAAAAGAATAAAGTTTATATTATAATCTATACGGAATTCTGCGAAAGCCGGTATAGATGCTTGGAATTTAGTTACTTGACTTCCCAAAGCTGTTTTTATAGTATTGTTAGACTGATAAATACAGTGGGCATAAAAAGTTTCTGCAATTGATGGTTTTAAAATGGATCGTTGACTACCAGTGTCAATTAAAAGTTTTAAATTTGGATGTTTAATTTTGACGTATGGAAGGGCGTTGCAAGAAGATATATTAATTTCTGTCATGTCGGTTCGTTTATTGGGCTCGTTTCTGGAAAATTTTGGGTATGAACATTGTCTTCTTTGTCCATAATCTGTTTATTAAGTAATGGTTGTTCATGTGTCATTTGAGGTTGATTTTGATGCATTATATATTGATCGTAATCAGAATATTGCATATCGTAGTACTGTTGATCAGGGGTCATTTGAAAGTCCGGATAGTTAGCTGCATAACTACCGTGTGTTTCGTATTCGTCATAGTAAGTATTTTCGAAATTTAAATCATCATATCCTTCGTTAAAATAAAGTTCTTGAAAAGCAAAATTTGGTTTTCTATTAGGATATTGATTTCTAAAATGATTTTGTGGGGCATTATACAAATTTTGTCGATTTGAATTTACCGTCGGGTTCCTAGAAGTAGTTGACATAGGTACCGGGCGTGGTAACTGATTTGGTGGAATTTGGTTAGGCCTGAAAACATTTTGGGGTTTACCAAAAACTTGTTGGTTAGTGGGGTAGTTTCGCGGGGGCAAATACCGTGGTTGTATGTTTATAGGTCCGCTTGGAAATTTTGGTCTTTGAGGAAAGTTTTGTGGTACTATGTTTTGTGGCGTGTTAAAGTTATTATACATTTGATGTCCATTCTGAAAATTTTGAAATTGTCTTGGTTTTTGGAACCAATTATCTTGTTTTTGCATTTTTGGCGTTTCGCCGAAACTGTTATATAACTTTTCAAAATTTTCGAATTCGCTTACGTATGCCATTGCGTCTTCGAGAGTTGCTGGCTTTTTTATGTGCATGTTATTTTTTAATATGCCGGTGCATCCTGCAATGAAAGTATTTAAAGCCGTTTTTTCGTAGTAACTTATGTGACATAATTTTTCTTGGGCACTTAAAGAATTATTATTACTTATTCTTTGAATAACATTACTGCGTAATAATTGTATTCGATTGCCAAAATTTAATATATGTTCACCTTTATGAGGTTTAGTTCTAGTTAGTTCTTGAACTAAACAGTCTGAGTCGGTTCTATCGGAAAAACCAGAAATTAATGCTGCGCGCAATTTCGACCATTCGTCTAGCTCAATGCGGTTGCCAAGCATTATTTCAGCTTTACCAGTTAGTTTTTCAATTATGCATTCCACAATATGGGTATTTAAGTCATTATCGTTAAAATGTTGATATTTGGCGACTAAGTCGTCACATCTTTTAACAAATTTGTTTAAATAGTCACTGTTGCCATCAAAAGGCTTGATATTTTCGATTTTTAGTTTAAATAAATCCCAATTCACAACAAGAGGTGTGGATTGCGATTGGTTTGTTTGCTCCTGCGGAGTACTCATCTTTATTAATAAAATAAAGAACAAATGATAAACTAAATTAAACTGTAATTTATCAAATAATATTATAAATGATTATAATATTTTCTTAACTTTGAAATCTCAAAATATGAAAGATTCTTCTTTCTCTTTTTTAAATTTCTTTGTTAAAAATTTAACTTTCCTAAAATTACGTGTCTTCAATAGACGGGTCCTAAAAATAAAATGTCTACAATAGACTGATCCTAAAAAATAAATTGTCTACAATAGACTGAGCTAAGCTAGGTGATGTGCACAATGCACGAGCCTAAAATTATCCCTAAGAAACCTTATTCGGAGGATCAAGGGGCGAAAAGGAATTTGGCACTTACCGTAACTTCCTTTCCCGACTCTGCTGGCTGAGCTTCTCAGAAGTGGCTTCTCTGGATTGGTTGATTCTTTTGATAGTGCTGAAGGGTTGATACCACAATTCGACGAGTTTTTTCGATATGCGATCGGAAAACACGCTAAACGCACTATCCTACCGACTGCGCCAATTTTGTTCCGTTAAAAGAAAAGTTCCTTTTTAAAAACAGTTTTATTACAATACAGAGAAGATGTTTACTTTAAGAGCTTAAAACAGAGAGTGATTTTAATATTTCATTAAATAAAGCATTACAATTCAAATATGCTGGTGTCATCACCAGATAAGGCTTCTAAGAAAGATGTCGTGAGAATCATCTAGGTCGGCAGGTTCCATGGATGTAACTCGCGACTGGCAAAATAAGAAAATTGGTTATTATTTTTTTTAATTCATGTACTCATGTATTCATAGTTACCTAAAAGTTCCTGTTTAAATTTAAGAATGCTTACTTTTAATTACCAAAAAATTTGTCGATACCTATGTTTTGTTAACTATTTTGCTCGTTTTCTTATTTTCCATTAACATTTTCTATAATGTATGTTATTTTTGAGAAGTCTTCGTGAGTTTAATAATAAAAAGTTCCTGTTCAGATTTAAAAATGTTTACTATAAGATTACAAACGAATTTTTCTATATATTTTGTTAACCATTTTGTTCGTTTTGTTATTTTTCATTAACAATTTCTATTATTATGTTATTTTTGAGAAGTTTTCTCGTCTTTATACTAATTAAAAATTTTAAAATTATATCCTTTAATTTTTTAATATTTACAATCGGAGACCTAAACTACTTCGCTGGCCAGTTAAAACAAAACTTTACCAAATCATGTCGCGATGACTCCGCTAAGGGATTTGGCATACTTTTTTATATGCACCTTCTCGTTTATGTGCCTTTAAGAAAGAAGTATGTCGTGTACTTGCTCAGCGTCAATCTCGAACGTCGCCAATCGGATCGCGCGGCGCTTAGACCGGGGGTCGTCTATAAGATAACCGGCGATATTTTTCGGTTTTTCGCCTGATTTTTAACAAGAGTATTTCCTATCGAGCGAAAAACTGTTGGAATATACGAGCAGTTTTTTAATTCGATCACGCTACAGCGGTACACGGCGGCAAGCGAAGCGCGAGTATCGAGTGAAAGATAATAAGTTACGGGCGACGGTTTTCGCCTGAATAGATAATTCGAGCGGTTTTTTTAATAATCGAGCGATCTCGGTTATTTCATTAATCGAGTGATCAAGCGGTTTTTCGCTCGAGTGATCACAACACTATAAATTTTGCAAAAATATAGATTTTTTCCTTCATATTATTTGAATTTCCGTAAAAAATACGTACAACGATTACCTATTTAGGATTAATATTAGATCGAAATTATCTAAACGCGTACCATATTAGAGCGTTGCCATTTTTTAAAGCCATCTTCTTCTAACTTATTTGAAACTGTAGAACTGTGCATGATTGTAAATAAATGGTGTTTTATGAATGGCATGTTGTGTCTCCCCTTTTATATTATAATATGTCTATGTCCTGTACTTTATACAGCAAAACACTATTACGAATGATACTTACGACTGCTTAAGGCGTGATTCTAATGACCTCGCGCCGCTACTGTTTGTGGACGCGTCCAAATGAGAACTACCCACGCTTCTGTTCAGTGTCTCCTTCCTGGGATCGCTTGGTTCCGTTTTATCGTACGACCTACGCGGTCGGTCTCTCCCTTCATTGGTTGTATGTGAGAAATTTTCCCTTTCCATCCTCGGGTCCCTTGGTTCTTTGTCGTACGACCTGCGCGGTTGGTCTCTCCTATCATTGGTTGTGTGTGAGAAATTATCCCTTTCCATCCTCGGGTCCATCTTCTCGTGCGATTTACGTGGTCGTTGTCCGTCCCACTTTCCATTGGGATTATGCCAGGAATTTCTAGACGTACCTAAAATCGCTAGGGTTTGTACCATGATATTAAAGACAAACTAAGATATCTACCAGTGCCAAGTTCGTCTCTTGTGTTTTGACAGTTAACGGAAAAAAGATAATATATGATTTTAAAGACATGTTGATACACAACACCATTTAGGTGCAAAACTGGAATTAAAGTTTTTGAGCACTAATAAAATCAGTTTTTCAAATGGAAGCAAAAAAATAAGTATAGAATAACAGCTCCAAGTATCTTTATTCACATCTTACGATGTAAGTGTTAGTCGTATTGCCCAGATACGCAGTGAGGCTCTTTAATGTACCGGGTGTCCCACTAAGAATGGCTCTCGGCCGTATCTCTGAAAGTGTTAGTCGTATGGCTTGCGGAAAATTTTTTTAATAGGAAAAGTGATCATAAGAAATTGCTGGAAATTATTTTCAAGTTTCTCAGTCGAGCGCTAGAGGGCGCAACCGTAACGGTAAATCCGTAAAGCTCAGTTTTTTTCAAAAGTTGCCGCGTTAAGGTATATTGAAAATAGCATTTTCGTATACTTTAAGGTTTTATGAAGAAAATTTACTTATGACATATTTTTGTCACTTTTAAAATAAAGTGGTGGGGGAAGGTTCAACATTATTTTAAATAAATGCCTACAACTCCGGGTTGGCTCAACAGAATTTAGTGAACTTTGTTTTGTTAAAAAGAGGTTCCCTTACTCTATACTTTACTCTATAAACTATGACAATATGACTTTTAAAGTAGGCGCTAGAGGGAGCTCTTTTACAACTTAACAAACATTGCGCATTTTTTCAAAAATTTTAAATACAACAGTATGTTTAATTTTACTTCATCACACAGATTAATAAAAGCCTAAAAAACTGGCGGAAACCACAACTTGATATCTTTTTTCAAACCGGAGATATTAACAAGACCAAAAATAAACACGGAAAAATATGATTATATTTAAGTTTCAACGGTACGGTCAAAGCCTGATGGAGCACAACATGGTAGGGATGTAGCCTAAAGAAAAACAAAATACCCATTATTTTGACTTGAGAGCTACTAGTATAAGCTGCTATATTGGCATTTTTCTAAATTATTTGAAAGTTAATACCTAGTTATTACTTACTTTTCTTCTAGTAAAATCCTATTCACAGTAGTGCGAGTAACTCCCAATTCTCGAACAATTCCCCTAATACTAAGTTGTGGATTAAGTTCCACATATGCCAAAACGTTAATTATGTTCTCTTCGGTTCGACCTCGACTTCGTCTGCGATATATAGGGCGAAGAATACTTCCCGTAGTACGAAAACGTTGGGCTAAACGATTAAACATTCTACTGTCATATCGACGCCTTTGGGGGTATCGCATTGCATAAACCCTCGCAGCAATACTTGAATTGCTTAAACATTCAAAATACACCGCGATGATATCAACCGCTTCTTCAAGTAAAATAGGCATTTTCAAAAATTAATACAACGGCACAACAATAAATACAACGGCACAATACTTTGGACACGATGAAAATTTTGACGTAATAAAAACCTTGACGTGAAAGCATCTAATTTTAAATTATATTTTGTTTTTCCAATGCCTATTTGACTTTTGAAAAAACCTGTACCGTTGAAACTTAAATATAATCATATTTTTCCGTCTTTATTTTTGTTCTTGTTAATATTTCCGGTTTGAAAAAAGATATCAAGTTGTGGTTTTCGCCAGTTTTTTAAACTTTTATTAATCTTTGTGATGAAGTAAAATTAAATATACTGTTGTATTTAAAATTTTTGAAAAAATGCGCAATGTTTGTTAAGTTGTAAAATAGCTCCCTCTAGCGCCTACTTTAAAAGTCATATTGTCATAGTTTATACAGTAAAGTATAAGGTACGGGAACCTATTTTTAACAAAACAAAGTTCACTAAATTCTGTTGAGCCAACCCGGAGTTGTAGGCATTTATTTAAAATAATGCTCAACCTTCCCCCACCACTTTAATTTAAAAGTGACAAAAATATGTCATAAGTAAATTTTCTTCATAAAACCTTAAAGTAGACGAAAATGCTATTTTCAATATACCTTAACGCGGCAACTTTTGAAAAAACTGAGCTTTACGGATTTACCGTTACGGTTGCGCCCTCTAGCGCTCGACTGAGAAACTTGAAAATAATTTCCAGCAATTTCTTATGATCACTTTTCCTATTAAAAAATTTTTCCGCGAGCCATACGACTAACACTTTCAGAGATACGGCCGAGAGCCATTCTTAGTGGGACACCCGGTACCTATGTATGCTAACTTTTGACCCGCTCATTTTTTTTTAAGAAAATTTGGGTGTGGCGAGGATTTTAAATCAAGGAGGATTCCGCTTTGGTTCCCAGTCTTTGAAGAATAGTCAATTCACATTCTTAGGTAGGTTGTAATGTAAACAACTTCCCAGAAATACAATCGGGGAGCTCTGAAAATTAGTATAATTAAGAACTGCCGTCTTTCATACATACTTTCACGTTTGATACTACCATCTTAATAACTGTCATATTTGTCGTTATTATTATACAGGATGTTGCTTAATAACATGCTAATATTTAAGGTGGTAATTCTTGGGGCCATTTTTAGAAAAAAAACCTTCATATAAACATATGTCTAAAAAGTCTTAAGTTTTGATATACAGGGTGTTAAAAAAGATTTAAAAAAAAATTACCCTTTTTATTAATATCTGTGATACTGTTCTAGATATTTTTGTGAAATTTGGTACGCACTTTCGATTCATTGAGGGGCGTTTTATTAGTGTTGGGGAAAAACCGATGATTTTAATAATCCGAGTACTTGATACTCGAGCGATTTTAATAATCGAGTTAATAGCTCGAGTGAATCGCCTGAAATTCCAATTTACCAAGCGATGACGTCACCGACTGCTTAATGGGCTGCCTAGCCCTTTACATGTGATCAGGTCGGTTATTTAGCAGGCACGTAACTACGGGTGGGCACAGGTTAAGCTAAAAAATTATAGTGTCACCAAAAAAATTCCAGAAATTTATTTATTTGTGAATAATTAATTTTTACCACGTGTCTCGATACCAAACAAAAAACTGCAAAAAATCACAGAAATATGTATTTATTGTTCGGGTTTATTATTGTGCATTTTTAACCCGAACAAAAAGTTATAAGAGTTATTTTTCTTCACATCTTTCTCAATCTACGAGCATAAAATAAGTAGATATTTAAAATAGCTTGTCAAATTCTTCCACTTTAAATTATCAGGTGCCCACTGTATGCACTTCAAAAATTTAGGCTAGTTATGCGACTGGCAAAATAAGAAAATTGGTTATTATTTTTTTAAATTCACGTACTCATGTATTCATAGTTACCTAAAAGTTCCTGTTTAAATTTAAGAATGCTTACTTTTAATTACCAAAAAATTTGTCGATACCTATGTTTTGTTAACTATTTTGCTCGTTTTCTTATTTTCCATTAACATTTTCTATAATGTATGTTATTTTTGAGAAGTCTTCTTGAGTTTAATAATAAAAAGTTCCTGTTTTGATTTAAAAATGTTTACTATAAGATTACCAACGAATTTTTCTATATATTTTGTTAACCATTTTGTTCGTTTTGTTATTTTTCATTAACAATTTCTATTATTATGTTATTTTTGAGAAGTTCTCTCGAGTTTCTAGTAAATAAAAAATTTAAAATTATATCCTTTAATTTTTTAATATTTACAATCGGAGACCTAAACTACTCCGCTGGCTAGCCAGTTAAAACAAAACTTTACCAAATCATGTCGCGATGACTCCGCTAAGGGATTCAGCATACTTTTTTTATATGCAGCTTCTCGTTAATGTGCCTTTAAGAAAGACGTATGTCGTGTACTTGCTCAGCGTCAATCTCGAACGTCGCCAATCGGATCGCGCGGTGCTTAGACCGGAGGTCGTCTATCAGGTAACCGGCGATATTTTTCGGTTTTTTACCTGATTTTTAACTAGATTACTTCCTATCGAGTGAAAAACTGTTCGAATATACGAGCAGTTTTTTAACTCGATCACACTACAGCGGTATATTTCCGTCGGCGTCAAGCGAAGCTCGGGTATCGAGTGAAAGATAATAAGTGACGGGCGACGGTTTTCGCCTGAATAGATAAATCGAGCAGTTTTTTTAATAATCGAGTGATGTCGGTTATTTCAATAATCGAGTGATCAAACGGTTTTTCGCTCGAGCGATCACAACACTACGTTTGATGTACAACATGTTTATTTTATTCCGACCAGTGGCGTTCGTGCGGGAATTGCCTCGGTATTTTTGAAGAAAAGAATGGTACGCCACTTTTTTAAATAAAAATTATTGAAATTCTCATTCGTCGCTGAGCAAATGTCGTCTCTTGATTTTGTTGTCATTTGACGTACAGTTTTCGTATAAAAAACGATATCTATTCATTTGCACTCTGTTATGTAATTAGGCATTAACAATGATTAACAAGGATCTAGTAGGTAAGAAGCAGATTTTGTTCTCTAAACATAAACAGTTATGACAGTTTGATGACAGAGTTATGACAGATTATGACTAGTCTAGTTGTCACGTATTTTTAACAAATTATTAAAAAATATGAGCATCTTTAACACCCTGTATCTCAAAAGTTAAGACGTTTATTCATATGAAGGTTTTTTTTTTGAAAATGAACCCATGAATTAAATATTAGCATGTTTTTAAAAAACACCCTGTATACAATTCCTTGTTGTTTTTCAGTGATTGTGTGTTAAATTTAAGTATTGTTTATGGAAAAAATAGTAATTCTTAACTCAATATGGTAACATTGTGCCATCTGGATAAAAATATACACGTTTCAGTCACGTCCTTCGATTGCTTGTTTTTCCTAACCAAGACATATCAAACCGAAACAATAACAGGAGTCACATTGACGTGTGCAAAGTAGATAGAAATACCGGGTCCATGGCAATGGGGTGTGGCCAATAAGGGAAGGCAAACTACCTTTTTACGCGAGAATGACAGTTCTGTCAAAATAGAGGATGCGCGGCGCCATCTTGGTAAAAAAATTAAATAGGAACGGGGGGGGTCTTGTGATATATCATTTTCAAGGTACTATCCTATAGTTTACGATGCTAGAATATTACTTCTGTATTCGCACCCAAAACAAAATGGCGGCGTTTTAAAAACTGCATAGTTATTATTTTCTTCTGTTGTTGTTGTTGTTGTTGTTTATCGTGCACATTAAAGAACCGCACTCTATACAACAGAAAATGAAGTCCTGTTATGTTAAGAAACAAATGTACAGGGTTCTCCAATGAGAGGTGTTATTTTGATATTGAAAGGAAAATGCCATTTTTTGATGAGATAAATGATCGGATGTTTATTTCATTATACAGAGGAAGGTATGCCGTTAATAATGGAAAATAACATCTGCCAAATGACCACCACGACCACGCCTACAGGACCATATCCTTTTCATGAAATTTTCCATAACCAAGTCGCAAAGTGGCTGCCGTATGTCCGCCATAGCCTCACGAACTCCATCTTTGAGGTCTTGAATCGACGCTGGGCTGTTGGCGTAGACCTTCTCTTTCACGTGGCCCCAAAGGAAGAAGTCGCAAGGTGTTAAGTCACAAGATCTCGGTGGCCAATTGTGATCACCTCTTCGAGAGATAACACGGTCCGGAAACTTTTCCCGTAAAAGATCAATGGTTTCGTTGATTGTGTGGCACGTAGCGCCGTCATTAATCATCTCTCGATAGCGCAATCCATTCACCGTAACTGGTGCTCCAGCCTCATTTTCGAAAAAGTAAGGTCTAATGACCCCGCCGGACCATAAACCGCACCAAACAGTCACACGTTGAGGATAGAGAGGCTTTTCAACAATAACTCTTGGGTTTTCCGAGCCCCAGATGCGAAAATTTTGTTTGTTGACGAAGCCACCGAGGTGGAAATGGGCTTCATCAGTCCAGATGATTTTTCGATGGAATTCCGGATCATTTTCATGCATTTCAAGGACCCAATCGGCAAAGACACGCCATTGTTGATGATCGGCCGGCTTGAGTTCTTGTGTTAACTGAACTTTATAAGCCTTAAGACCCAAATCTTTATGCAAAATACGGTGTAATGATGTTTGTGGAATGTTTAATTCCAAAGAACGACGAGGAATGGACAAACCTGGGTTTTCTTCAACATTTTCGGCTACAGCAGCAATATTCTCGGCTGTTCTTGAGCGACGTGCACGGGTTTTATTCTTCACATCACTAACTTGTCCCAACAGCTCGAATTTTCCCACCAACTTCTGTATTGCGGTCCGACAAGGTGCTTCACGACGACCCAAAAATGTTCGAGTTTTACAAACCGCCTCTGCCAAATTTTCACCATTTTTATAGTGAATTTTAATAATTTCAATGCGTTGTTGAAGCGTGTATCGTTCCATTTTTATTAATGGCGTAGTTTCTACTTGTCAAATGACAAAAAAATTACAGCTCCAAAAGTGACATCTACCGAAATAGCGGGCTATTCAAAATAACACCTCTTATTGGAAAACCCTTTAGTTTGTTTGGAATCTCTGGCGATTGCAAACTGACAAGTTTATACAGTGTGTACATAAAGTAAGGAACAAATTCATTATCTAGGAATCTAAAAATATTTCGGAAAAATCCTCGGACACGTGTATAATAATTTTTAATGGCGCATTTTTTTCCCATACAAACTTAATATACAAGGTGGCTCATGTAGTAGATATGACATTATCGACGATTTTTTTTTAAATGGGAACCCCTATATTTTAGTTCAGATCTGTAATCTCCAGGAACAGCTAAAAAAAAGGCCTAAAATTTATAGTTTCGTTACTACAGGGTAAAACAAATAATTTTATTTAAGATATTTTTAATTTTAAAAAATGTAAAAAAATTAAATAAGCTATTTAATTAAGTGTTGAAATTGTCCTCCTTCTGCTGCCTGACAGTACCCCAAGCGATCAATAAATTCTTGTTGGACTTTTCTTATGGTTTCTTCTGAAATGTTCCTGCATTCTGTTGTTATTCGATTTTTTAAATCTTCAATATTGGCAGGTCTGACTTTATAAACAACATTTTTCAGGTGACCCCACAAAGAAAAAGTCCAGTGGTGTAAGGTCTGGAGACCTAGGCGGCCATTCAACAGGCCCACGTCTTCCAATCCACTTGTTCGGAAAAACTTGGTTTATGTAATGGCGCACTACTGCTGCATAATGTGGAGGTGCGCCGTCTTGTTGGTACCACAAATTTTCATCTAGAATTCCTGGATTATTTCTACTAGGGTATAAGTTAACTAGCGTAGGGATAAGAAAGTTCTGAAGAAAATGAAGATAATTTAGCCCGTTTACATTGTTGTCAAAAAAATATGGCCCAATAATTTTGTTTTTCACAATACCAGCCCAAACATTAATTTTTTGAGGATATTGAGTATGGTGCTCACGCATCCACCTGGGATTCTTTTGCCCAGTATCTACAGTATTGCCGGTTCACTTCTCCATTTAATTTAAAGGTAGATTCATCCGAAAATAGGATATTTTCAACAAACAAAGGATCTAAGTTACATCTTTCCATTAATATTTGACAAAACTCCATCCTACGATCTGGATCATCTTCATTCAACTCATGAACCAATCGGATTTTAAACGGGTGCTATTTTTCTACCGTCAATAGGTTATGAACGGTCATAGCAGCCGCCCCATGATCAATGCTAATCTGGCGGACGCTGTTGTGGGGATCTTCTTCCATAGCCAATAAAATATCTAATTTCTTATCATCCGGAATAGTTGGACGGCCTTTTCTGGGAATATCTTCCACTGAACCCGTTTCCCGAAATTTTATTTCAAGTTTACTCACAGTTGATCTAGTAATTGGTCTTGCTGGATACTTAGTGTTAAACAAAATGCAAACTTCTTGTTGAGTACGGATCCTATCACCATATCCAATCATCATAAGAATTTCTATTCTTTGTGTTAAAGATAAACGCATAGTAAAATAAAATTTATTACTTCTAATAAACTTACTAGAAAAATACAATGTAATGACAATGACATTATCTAAATACCATAGTTACATAACAGCAAATAAGCCTACTTGAGAAAAAACATAAGTAACAGCAAATGATGGTGCGTCCATTAATTACGTAAGGCTTTCAGGTAAAATTGGGTGATGGCGGAAGGGATTGGGCCAAATGTCACGAAATCTTTTATTGGGGGAAGGGGGGTTGAAAAATCGCTAAAAACGCCTCACGTAATTAATTGATGCCTCCCAAGCCAAAAAAAAAAATCTTAAATAAAATTATTTGTTTTACCCTGTAGTAACGAAACTATGAATTTTAGGCCCTAAGTGTGTTATGTTTTTGAAATCAGCTGTTCTTGGAGATTACAGATCTGAACTAAAATATAGGGGTTCCCATTTAAAAAAATCGTCGATAATGTCATATCTACTACATGACCACCTTGTATATTAAGTTTGTATGGGAAAAAAATGCGCCATTAAAAATTATTATACACGTGTCCGAGGATTTTTCCGAAATATTTTTAGATTCCTAGATAATGAATTTGTTCCTTACTTTATGTACACATTGTATAGCTATAAGTTAAGGTGAACATTACAGCTCACGAAATTATCCAAAAAATAACCTAATGAAAGAAATTATTTATTTTAGAAAATACCTTGATTCATCCTATTTTCGGACTTTCTTTTCGACATGTCGGACGCTTCTAGCCCGTCCTCTTTTCCGGATATGTTTTCTATACTCCTTGGGGTCTCCTAAAAAGGAAATCTATATAAGTATAGTTAGTATGTATTGTATTGTACTGCTTAGCATTTTCTTTTATTAAACAAAATTTATAAATAACATTTTTCATCGTGCCTAAAACTTCACTTTTTAACAAATAGTTCTCAAAATTTGGCAGTTACTTTACGTCAGTAAATGGGCGCATTCAGCAGAACCCATCGATTTGTAAGCGATTAGTAATAATCTGCTGAATGCACTAAAAAAATCGATTTCACAAATCGATGCGAAATCGGCCGCCATTTTTTCCATCGAATTTAAAAAGCGATTTGTAATTTGACAGCGATTTATGTCAGTTTTGCTTGTCAGGTTGAGGAGTAAAATATATAAAAATATGATGTGAAGTGAATTATAATTATAAAAATATATTATAGGTACACGATCTCCGCTAGTGAAAAGGAGCATTAAAAATAAAATTATCCATTTCGTATACAGTGAGTCCCAGAAGAAATGTCTAAATTCATTTAAAATTCAGCGGTAAGTATTTTCAAAAAACGCTCGTATCCGTCGATTTTGATTTTTTAATTTTTTTTTTGTGGTAATTTCATGTATAGTAGCTCAAAAATAAGTTACGACCATCAACTTCATTTTTTCAAATGAAAACATATATTTTTTATTTCATTTTTGAATTTTGCATTGAATTCTAAGCATGTTTCATGTACCATGTCCTATACATAAACTCAACAGTTATTGAAAAAATTAGGATTGAACATATCATTTAGGGAACCCAACGATCTATCAAATCTTCTGGCAATATGGCATTTTGGGCTCCATAATAAGTAAGAGTGTACTGTCTCACTGTCACCGTTTATTTCCATAGAAACTGTATGACAATTTTATTTCAAATAAGTATAATTATTGTCAAGCGTAGTTTCAAAGTTGCGGTTTTCACAATAATGGTGAAGTTAACGGAACGGGAAAAAATTGAAATTCTATGCATGGTTGGGTTTGGTGATAAAACACGTACTCAAATAGAAACAGCCCAATTATTTAATGAAATCCATCCTGATCGTCCTCCCATACGTCAAAAGATGGTGCGTAGAATAGAGGCTAAGTTCAGAGAATTCGGTCATGTTAGAGATTTGCCTAAATCTGGTCGTCCTACTCGAGATGAAAATGAACAACTTGACGTTTTGCTTTCCTTGGAACAAATCCATGTACTCCCCTGTCGCACATTGGGGCCGATTTACACATGCCTCAAATCAAAAGTATTTGTTAACAGGCCAAACAATATGCAGGAGTTGAAAGAAAGGATCCGAAGAGAAGTGCGTGTCATAACTCCGGAAATGGTTGGAAACGTGCAAAGAGAGTTTATTGATCGTCTTGGATATTGTCAAGCCGTAAATGGCGCACATTTTCAACATTTAATTTGATTTTGTTGTGTTTTTTTTTTAATAAACAGGTCTTACTTATAGATATATTCAATCCTAATTTTTTCAATAACTGTTGAGTTTATGTATAGGACATGGTACATGAAACATGCTTAGAATTCAATGCAAAATTCAAAAATGAAATAAAAAATATAGGTTTTCATTTGAAAAAATGAAGTTGATGGTTGTAACTTATTTTTGAGCTACCCTGTATACATGAAATTACCACAAAAAAAAAATTTTAAAATCAAAATCGACGGGTACGAGCGTTTTTTGAAAAAACTTACCGCTGAATTTTAAATGAATTTAGACATTTCTTCTGGGACTCACTGTAGATAAAAACGTAATATTTGATGAAAATATTTAGAAGGGATCCTAACCAAACAAAAAACTGACAGCAAAATGTATTCAGCAGAACTACAAATCGATGCGCATCGTGACGTCATCCATTAAAAATCGCTTATAAATCGATGGGCTTTGCTGATTGCAGCCAATAGCAGCATTTGTTGTGTAAAGTCAATTTTTATCTGCCACCAGTGGTGTAGGTAAGGAATAATTGTGTTTATTTAAAAAACAATTATATCTTTAAGCTTTCCAAACAATCTACAACAGAAAGGTCACTTCTATTTTGAACTAGTTACTGGAGCTGCTCTTTGGAATAGGTATACTGGGTGTTCGGATAATACATCAGGATACTTATAGAGATGATTCTACATATTATTAAAATAAAGGAAATATAACAGAAACTCGAAAACTCGAAACTTTTTTTTCTTCTTTGAAAAACTGATTTTACTGCTAACAAAACCTATCCATTCAGTTTTACGCTTAAAAACGGTGTGGTTTAGCGACTCGAATAACGAGTACCTTTCATATTAAGCATTCGTTTGTCTTTTTTCAAATAACTGTCAAAACGAAAAAAATACGTCAAAAATGAAATTTGAATTTTAAGAAAACTGGCCTCCGGTGGCACAATAGAGTAATATTTTTATAACAGACTGATAGAAGTCGTTAAGCGTAGTGCCTGTGCCAAACATCCACTTGACAGTTCAAAAACGAATTGCAAGATATTAAAAATAATAGAAAAACTTAACTTTGACAGGTTGTAACTCGAAAAAGTTTTCCACTTTTTGTTATTTTAGGGTTTACCTTAACGTTAAGGCTACCTTAGCTAAGGTATAACTTAAGGTAACATTGAAATATCGGCGTCAAAGTCACCTTAAGATACAGAAAGACATAAGTCATCCTTAACACATGTTTGACAGTTTATTAAAGTTCTTTTTAACTCTCATCTAAAGGAATATATGTTTAAAGGCGTGGTAATCTTCCACTTAACGCGTTAATTGATCCTCAAATTACTTTAAAACAGAGTTTTTAAGGTTTACCATAACGTTAAGGCGACCTTAGCTAAGGTATAACTTAAGGTAGCATTAAAATTTCGGCCCTAAGGGCCGATATTTCAAACTCACTTTGAGGTACAGAATGGCATAAGTCCCCTAACACAAGTTTGACAGTTTATTAAAGTTCTTTTTAACTCTCATCTAAAGGAATATATGTTTAAAGGCGTGGTAATCTTCCACTTAACGCGTCAATTGATCCTCAAATTACTTTAAAACAGAGTTTTTAAGGTTTACCATAACGTTAAGGCGACCTTAGCTAAGGTATAACTTAAGGTAGCATTAAAATTTCGGCCCTAAGGGCCGATATTTCAAACTCGCTTTGCGGTACAGAATGGCATAAATCCCCTAACACAAGTTTGACAGTTTATTAAAGTTCTCTTCAACTCTCATCTAAAAGAATAGACCTTTAAGAATGTGACAATGGACAGCCTAAGTGATGACGTCAGAAACGTCAAATTTTTGAAAACCTCAAACAAAAAAAGATTGCATTGAATTTCCCATAAGAGATTTTTTATAGCATCGGTGTACGTTTGTTAGTGATAAATAAGCAACTTCTTGATATTATTTATATTTTAGATGTTATTATTGATCTAATTTCAACCACAGATTGAGGTAAGTGTTTTCGGTAGATTTTTAATCGCCATCTGAACAAGTTTGACGTTATGTTATTGTTGTTTACTTTATTGTTTAGAGAGATTTAAATTGTTATTTTTCTGTAAAAAAGCTTATTGTACTGTATTTATCGACATAAAGTATGCCGACCACCATATAGCTTGAAATATTTATTATTATAGATTCGAAATCTGCAAAAATGATTGTGTTTTATAATGAGAAGTACCTACATTTGCGAAGGAAGAAAAGAAAGCCTGGATATCACTTATAAGGTACCTTCTACTACATACACAGTGTGTAAAAAGTCCCGGAACAGTCAATTTCAAAAATGGTGCACAATATAAAAACACTTTCTGTATAAAAGTTGTTGGTCTTAAAGAAATTTATTAAACTTAGATCCCTGTAATTATACAGGGTTGCCCAAAAAGTCGTGGTAACCGAAACTTCATTTTTTTTAAATGGAATGACCCTTTTTTGATCACATTTTCTGATTCCTCTAAACATTCTAAACAACAATTATAGAACATGTCATATGGCTAAACCTATTAGTTTTAGAAATAATTTGAGTTGAAGGACATAAATGCGATAGGTACGATATTACCTTTTGCATTTTTATAAGCTGGTACTAGAATTTTTTGCGTCACTGTCAAAGTAAATTCTCAAAATGTCGCTCAGCGAAAGGGAACGTATAACTTTACTAATAATAAGAGGTTTTGGAGACCGACAAAGATCAGTTATCGAGACAAAGGAATTATTTAATACAACTTTTCCAAACCGAGAGCCTATATCAAAATCTACAGTTGTGAGAACAGTTCAAAGGTTCGAGGTAACCGGTTGTTGCAGAGATAAACTTCGTTCCGGAAGACCAAAGTCGGCAAGTAGTGATGAAAAAAAATTAGAGACATTACTTCATTTTGTTCAGAATCCACATTTGTCACTCAGAAAAGCTGCTACCCAAGTTGATGTTTGTTTTAAATCAATTGACAATATTTTTAAAACCAGTAATTTTCATCCCTATAAAATAACTCTTGTCCAGGAATTATCAGAAGACATGAAGAAAATAACAATTTTTTTAATCAAATAGTTTTTACGGATGAAGCAACATTCATGTTGAACGGGTCTCTCAATCGCCATAATTGTCGTTACTGGGCTGATCAGAATCCACATTGGATGAGAGAAACACATACTCAACACCCCCAGAAAGTAAATGTGTGGGCTGGAATTATTGGCAACAGATTAGTGGGGCCTTTCTTTATAGAGGGGAATTTGAATGCCGAAATGTATCTCCACATGCTGCAAAATGAAATTGTGCCAGCAATAAACAATGAAGTAGGACCACTATTACGCAATACGTGGTTTCAGCAGGATGAAGCACCTCCTCATTTTGGGCTAGCTGTTAGAAATTATTTAAACAACACTTTTCCTAACCGCTTGATAGGACGAAGAGGCCCCATAGAATGGCCTGCTAGGTCGCCAGACTTAACGCCCCTTGATTATTTTCTTTGGGGACACCTAAAAAATAAAGTATTTGTGACAATACCTGCAGATTTGAATGAATTAAGAGGAAGAATTATTGAAGAATGTGCATCTATTAACCAAGAAATGTTACAAAACGTCATCGACAAATTTTATTATAACCTAGCCCATTATCAAACTGTGGGAGGAGGACATTTTCAGCATTTAATTAAATAACGACTTACACTTAATTTTATTTTTGTTCTTTTCAAGTTATTGTTAATTTTACTGCTTGTATTTAATAATTTAGTTGTTATTAAAATTTTGACACAACTTGAGTGAGGTTCATTTTACACGAGTTTAATGTTTTTCTTTTAATTTTAACGTAAAACATTTGAGCCGACTCGAAACAATGCAAAAGGTAATATCGTACCTATCGCATTTATGTCCTTCAACTCAAATTATTTCTAAAACTAATAGGTTTAGCCATATGACATGTTCTATAATTGTTGTTTAGAATGTTTAGAGGAATCAGAAAATGTGATCAAAAAAGGGTCATTCCATTAAAAAAAAAATGAAGTTTCGGTTACCACGACTTTTTGGGCAACCCTGTATAATTACAGGGATCTAAGTTTAATAAATTTCTTTAAGACCAACAACTTTTATACAGAAAGTTTTTTTATATTGTGCACCATTTTTGAAATAATTGACTGTTCCGGGACTTTTTACACACTGTGTATATGAACACAATGATTGGGTAAATCAATTATTATGTTAATGTTTGCTATTTGAAATAGTTCCCTTTTTTTAGAAAAGATAGGAAACCTTTATGGTATCCTTTGGGTTGTAGCTGCTATTTTGTGACGAAGACAGCTATGCGAGGCAGCATGAAAACTTATACTAGCTGAAGAGGGTTTTTTAATAAAAGAGTTGCTACATGAATGAGTCCATTTAAATATACCATCATTTTTGAGCACTCATCAATTTACAGAAGCTCGGGTTTATGAAATCCAGACAATTATGAAGGCAAGAATCCATGTCGAGAGAGCAAAACCGAACAAAAAAAACCGAACAAAATGCATTATTTTGCAACAAATACCACAACATTATATGTTCCAAATTTCAGTTATGTGTAGCACTTACTAACTTTCAGTATCCACTAATTAAAGAAGTAGAATAATATATTCATAAATAATGTATTTATTTTTTAAATTTTCAGTGGTTAATATTTAAATGTTATACTTTATTGGAAATTGCTTATTTATCCCTTATAAACGTGTACCAATGCTTTAAAAAATTTCTTATGGGATTTTCAATGTAATTTTAGTTTGTTTGGAAAGGTTTTTGAAACCACGCCTCTCGTGACGTCAGATTTAGACTTCAATTGACAATGAAATTAACAGCCCTTAGGGTTGATATTTGAATGTAACCTCAAGTTCGACCTTAGCTAAGGTAGCCTTAACGTTAAGATAAACCTTTAAAAAGCTATGTTTTAAATTTTAGGGTCAAATGACGCGTTAAGTTTAAGATTGCCACGTCCTTAAAGATCTAGTCCTTTAAATGGGAGTTAAAGAGAACTTTAATATTACTGTCAACCGTTAAGTTAAAGATGACTTACGTCATTCTGTACCTTAGGATGAATTTGAAATATCGGCCCTTACTACCTTTATTTTAACATGTACATTCACCTGTCCAAGTATCCTGATTCATTATATCGGATCGGTTCGGACCTGATCCCCAAAATTTTACGGATTACCCATTCCCACTTTCATTTAATCGTAAGTGGCATTTTTGTCGACACATCGTTATTTCCGAAGTAGACTAATAAATACTAAACATTAGTATTACTTTCGCGATATTTGATACTCTTTATTTATTTTAACTCGACAGCAGTGCTGGAAATTGAATTTGTTTTCAGTAATTTGTAGTGTTGGGAAAAACCGATGATTTTAATAATCGAGTACTTGATACTCGAGCGATTTTGATAATCGAGTGAATCGCTCGAGCGATTAATCACTTGAAATTTTTATGACTGAGAAGAACGTGTTGAGAAAACACCAGGGGTTGTTTTTGTAAATTTTAGTATAGTCTAGAGTTGTTATTAAGGAAAAACAGTTGATTCTGATTTTTTTAAAAATTATATCTTTTAATTTTTAAAAAATTTACGATCGCCGCTGGCTAGCCAATCAAAGCAAAATCCATGTCGCGATGCATCCCCTAAGGGATTTGGCATACCTTCTCGTTTATGTGCCTTTAACAAATACGTATGTCGTGTCAGCCTTCTGAGCGTCAAGCTCGAACGTCGCCAATCGGCACATTTCGGGTGGGGCACGGCGTCGAGCGAAGATCGGGTATTTTCGCCTGAATTTATAACTAGAATAGTATCTCCTATCGAGCGAAAAGCTGCTCGAGTATACGAGCAGTTTTTTACCTCGAGCGATCACACTATCAAGGTCGGCGTCAAGCGAAGCTCGGGTATCGAGTGAAAGGTAATAAGTGACAAGCGACGATTTTCGCTTGAATTTATAACTTGAGCGGTTTTTTTAATAATCGAGTACTCAAGCGGATTTTCGCTCGAGCGATCACAACACTAGTAATTTTCCTTTAAGGTGCCGCCCGCGTACCGTTTTTAACTGTCAATGTACCGTTTTCTACTTGTGTTTAATTTTACCTTTTTTCTTGTTTTTTTTAGTATTTTATTTTTAAAAAATCTATTTTATGTGGTACCAAGCAGACCGTCTACCGTAATCTAAGAGGTGCTCAAAAATAAATTTCCCTTTCTCATTGCTACTTTTCTCCACAAGATGGCATCATGAGATCTTTAATGCGACGTTTCGTCTTTGGGTCACCATCATCAACTTAATTTTTTTTTAAATACGATGCCTTTAAATTATGAAAGAGGAACTAAACCTACGTTCAGCAGTATACAACACTTACTGGTTTTCCGACGTTTCGTTCCTTAAATTGACCATCCTCATTAAAATACCCCTAGTACGTTTCTGTAATTTACTTTTGGGTTTAATTCGAAACTGTAAAACTCAATGCCTTTTTTTAAAAGTCTTAAAAAAGTGTTGGCTTTAGGAGTCAAATTTTATTTGTACTAATAGAATAAATTACTTTAAATAAATTATTAAATACATTTATTAGAAAAAGCTATTTCAGAAATGGCATTTGATAATCAGGTTTCATTTCCAAGGCAAATATGATAAACGATGAGGAAATCGAAGAAATTAGAAATTTCTAGCTAGGGAAAATATTGCATAAAATGAAAAAACAAATATAGGCTGATGGTTATTCAATTCGGTACACCTGTATGATTTTGAATTCCCAGCAACTTATCTTAATAAGATTTTTCGATATTTTGTAAAAAATAGGCAACTAAGCAGGAAATAAAAATAATGCTCCGGTCAAGGCCTGCTTGATTTCGTAAAAATCCCAAAAATTGTATTTTCTAATCAAGCAGGCCTGGACCCAAATGCTCAAATTTCAATTCGAAATGTTCTTGTCTTTTACACCTTTAGGGTCACTTATCATGGGACACACTGTATACTTTTGTAATTATTACAAGTTAATAATGATTCTATACAATAAAGTTATGTGGTCACTTTTTTTGGCTTATCGTGTACAATAACCCCAGATTTGCTTCATTTTCTGCAGTTTTCTCAATTCCAATTTTAATCTTATTTTCTTGAACACCCTCTATAAATAGTTATCAAAATATACTCCTTACATAAAAATATTAGGATTTAATTATACTTACCTATATCCGAAAGTTGATATTAACTGAGATACAGGGTGTTCAAGTTTAAACTTCATTTTTGTTTTTCTCTAATAACTTTGAGAGAAACTGACTTTTTTACAAAATTTGGCAATTATGATTTTTTTAGGATGAGAAATTGATATATTTGTGAAATTTTAATGTACAATGTAGGGGGCGCTGTCTGTGGCATTTTTCTCAAGTTTATTAGGTCATTTTTTGTGCCTCAGTGTATTTAAGTTTTTAATGAAAATAATACTTTTCTCATATTTATTACGTAAAAAAGGTATACTAAGTTCAGGTCGCCCAGAATTACCGTTTCGGAGATATTTGCATTTAAATTGTTTAAAGTCTGTTTCGTTGCCGTTGATAGCTCGATACCCTCATTAAAGATTCAAAACAAGGGCCCGGTGGCCTAAAATATTTTACCTATAAAATGGTCTTTTTACGTACATCTAGCATAAAGATGAAGAAATTTTGACCTATTCCACCGGGTAACAGATAAAGTAACAATAGAGCCATAAAATGAAATGAAAGGATAATGATTAAAACGGCCCATCATGATCGGAGAGTTGGGTTTTTAATGTAACCGCTTATTATTTTATTTAAATGTAATAGATTTTATGATTTTATGAATTTATTTACAAGAAAACTAATTTATTTACAGATCAAAAAATATTGACAATTTCAATAATTATAACTCGATAAAATGGTCCTCAGAAGAATCTGAAGAGTCATCATGTCCTACGCTTATTACTAAAGGCTCAATTTCCATAGTTGTGTCAATTACGTTGTCAAGTTCCCACATTTTTTGTTCCTCTACTATAGCATGTTTTATGGCGTTTTGCCAATTTTCTGATGACACATTTGCTAAAGAATGAAGCAAGAGGTGTCGCACTTCTTGCATTTTAAAAGTTTTATTTCTAGCAACATATCCTTTTACTTGAGCCCATATTAATTCGATAGGATTTAGCTCACAATGGTAAGGTGGTAAACGGAGCACTATAATACCTCGATCTCTTGCCATCTCGTCAATAACATACTTTTTATACTGTGATTTATGTAGCCTAACAATATCCAAAAGTTCTTTTTTTACCATGGTATTATCGTAACTCAATTCCTTTCGTTGTAACCAGTTTACGATTTCCGCCTTTTTCCATGAAGTTGTGGGAAGATTCTCTTTTAGCCTAGAGTGATAGCTGGCATTATCCATCACTATTACAGAATTAGCGGGAATGTATTCTATCATTTGCTTAAAATATTCCTCGAAAACATCAGCAGTCATTTCTTCATGATAGTCTTTAGTAGAATTCGACTGGAATTGTAATAATCCTTGATCCAAAAAGCCATTTGAACTTCCTATATGAGTTATAATAAGTCTGCGTCCCTTTCCAGATGGTGGTCTGTTGACCTGCGACAGCTTGTCGAGAACTTAGGACATTTTTATCTTGCCAAACTTTAGATACGGTGTGCCCTTCGTTCAGCCAAGTTTCATCCAAATAGAAAATGTTTTTGCCTTCGCTGCGGTATTTTCGGATGGACCTTAAGTATTGACGTCTCCAGCAAATAATATCTGCTCTATCAATAAGAAAAGATTTTCTGTTTTGCTTCTCCCATCGAAAGTTCATATCATGAAGTATTTTCCATAGTTTCGTTCGTGATAGCTGTGGTAAGTCCTCGTCGTAGTTAATGGCTTGTAAAATTTTGTCTATAGTTGGTATTTCCTTGGCAAAATAAAAACTATGTACTTTTCTTCTAATACCATTTTTAATGAAATTGTCAATTTCTAACGGTTTCTTTCCTGGGAGTGGTTTTGGCTCACTGAGGTTCTTAGATTTTCTTTCACGCAAGAACCTATATATAGTAGCCTCTCCAACTCCTACCATATTGGCACACTCTGCAATGATGCTACGAACATCACTTGCAGGTTTCTGGTACACTAGAGCATCATGCACGTTTAATATTAATGTCTTTTCTCGGAGAGAATATGCACTCTTGCTAATTTGACGAAGACACGTTGGCGAAAAACTTGAAGCCATTGTTACAAGTATAGGAAATAATTCAGCTTTGAGATAATGCAGTATCTAAATACAACTAAATACATAGTTTGACAAACGCACATCAAATGGCGTAATAACATCCTAAAGCAGGCAAAAATAGGTAAATTAATTACCCCTGTTGTACCTACTTTAACCCTAATCCTACTTAACAATGGACAGAGGCCAATTTTCTTATTAAATAAGGTAATTACTATTGGCAACGCCTATGGTTTACGGTTGTTTTATGGCTTCAACCCTCGATATGAGCTATCAACTGCAACAAAACGGACTTTAGTGCGTTAGCTCAGACAAACAAATATCTTGTTACTTCTTACCAATTCCCTTTTACATGGTAATTAATGTTCTAGTAATGGCAATTGGGAATAATAAATACAACAATTGGATTGTTCTTTTACTTACTCTAATTAAAATAACTTTGACCCTAGAAAATCTCGTGTCGAAAGAAACCAACAACAAGAAAACACAAACTTACGATAAACTCAAAAATTGTTCAGGGTGCACTAAACAATTTAAATGCAAATATCTCCGAAACGGTAACTCTGGGCGACCTGATCTTAGTATACCTTTTTACGTAATAAATATGAGAAAAGTATTATTTTCATTAAAAACTTAAACACACTGAGGTATAAAAAAAGTTATGACCCAATAAATGTGCAAATAATGTACATTAAAATTTCATAAAAAAATCAATTTCTCGTCCTAAAAAAAAATAATTGTCAAATTTTGTAAAAAAAACATTAGGTTCTCTCAAAGTTATTAGAGAAAAACAAAAATGAAGTTTTAACTTTAACTCCCTGTATCTCAGTTAATATCAACTTTTGGATATAGGTAAGTATAATTAAATCCTAATATTTTTACGAAGGAGTCTGTGGTTTTTCCATGTACCATTAATTAGTGGACACCCTGTATAATAATCGATTCCGCTTAGGAAATATTAATAATTATTTTAAGGGCCGCAAACGTCATTTTAGACATAAAACCTTAAATGTACCAGACACAATTAGACTTAGGTATATGATAATATGATATACGAAATCTGTCTAGAATCTTGTGTAAAATCCAAAGTGTATACCTAGTAAAATAATATAATAACATATTCACTAAAAAGATAAGCATCTTTTCTAGCGAGTGCCAAATATGTGGTGCCAATATTTCAAACAAATATCGTTCCCGAGATCTTTTTATAGGCCACTCAACGTGAATGACCCTGTATATGAGACAAAAATTGTATCGTTTTTTATAGACAGACGGCCAAGGCCTGCTTAATTACATAAAAATCGAAATATGTTAAATTTTATTTTCTAATCAAGCAGGCCAGAATCCTAAATGGTTAAATTTCAATTTGAAAATTTTTTGTCTTTCACACCTTTAGGGTCACTTATCTTGGGACACACTGTATACTTTTGAAATTATTACAAGTTAATAACGATTCTAAACAATAAAGCTGTGGTCACTTTTTTTGGCTCATCGTGTACAAAAACCCCAGATTTGATTAATAATAGTTGTGAAACTAAATCCCCTTACAAAAAGTAGACTTTCTGAAACCCAAATAAACAAAAATATTACCTTTGCACCGTGACAAAACACTATTTAAAAGCACATTCACTTAGTTTGAGGAAGATTTTCACTGTTCAATGCTTTCTGTCCTGTTTTATACATATAATATCACTGCTATAATGAAGGAACAAATCGGAAAACTATTATTATATAGTTTGTGAATAAAATAATTTGGTGGTGAACACGGAACTGTTGAAACAAACACCGAGTTATACGCCTAATTGTAAAATTCTACGGGGCGAATATAAACAACACGGCCATTAACACAAGCAGTCAGACGCAGAAGGCAATGGTTTTCTTTCGCATGGGTTTCACATGGCTCTGAGCAGTGGAACAGTGTGGCGAATAGAGATGGGAAAGTTATACCTATTGGATGTGATCCAATGGAACTGGGAACTGTTCCGGCTTTGGGATGAGTAGAGCTGATACACCACAAATCGAACCAACAAACTGTCGAAGCCCATCTCACAGGGATTATATACAGTGTGTCCCACTTTTCATAAATCCACCCTAATATCTCAGGCATTAAAAAAGCGATTGTTTTCAAATTTCTGTGGTAATTGTATGATGAAAAAATGAAATCTTTGGCGTAGTAAAAATTTTCAGGGTAGATTTTTCGGCAAAAGGGATATTAGATATGATACTTAGATACAGCATCATTAAAAACCCCTTCAAAATCTCAAAAACTGATAAGGAAGAAGCGAAAAATTTATTAACTTTTTAAAACTTCTGTATTTTATGTTCTGGTAAGACCAGAGTTTAAAAAACAAGTAATTTTTGCGCTCGTTGGGTTTGCAGTAATCGCCTACAGCTCGTATCGTAAACTCCAAACTCCTAATACAACCGGTATTCACGCACAATGTATAAACTATTATTTGTTTACCGGTTTTTATGCATATAAACGAAAAGCACTCTTGATAAATTTAAAATATCGAAGCATATTAAATTGTTTTTCAAACAGCATACCTATACAGAGTGTTATGGAAATGACGTCTTATATTTAAACCGGCAATTCCTGAGATGAAGACAAATTGAAGAAAAATACCCATAAATGGCGCTTTCAATATTCATTTAGCGGTTCAAGTGACCTGACGTCAAACCAGAAAAACACCTGTGTGGCACTGCGATACATGTAAGCAATCAAGGAATTCTGGCCGGTGTTGTCATATGTACACCTTAAACTCTTTAGACAAAATAAAATAATTTAAACACTTTTCCATTCTGTAATACCTTTTTGTACAATTAATTGAAGAACATTTAAGAACGGACTATGTTTTAAACAATCCGAAAAAACATATGGAATAGTAATAGCCACGTACGTCACTAGGTCAAATGCCAATGACCTCTTAACGCCTTACATCGGCTGAGCGAAGTAGTTTCATATAGCGCTGCACGCTTGCGTCTGTTAGTTGAAGACCAACCAGCGGCCGGATACGTTGTGTCTCGTCGATCATCAACACACTCTCAGCAATCCGCTCTGTTTTTTCGGTTTACGCGTGTATCTTGCCCGTCCATAATCAATCTTTGAATATTGTTTTTATTGACGCGTTTCTTCTGGACGTCAAATTTCGTCGCGTGTAATAAAATCTAATAATCTGTAGTATAATCTGTATTATTGTATTTCCAAAAGCTAAACTATCGGTTCTGTTTCACTATTCTGTGGGTTTTTTTTTTATGATCAAACACAAGCACTATAGGACAAATCCTTTAGGGCACTCTGGGAGTGGTGCGTGTGCTGTGTGTACATATAAGGTGTTTTCAGGAGCGTTCCTATGAAAAAGAAAAAAAACTGATTGTGCTTTGGATTTCCTCGCTCTTTGGGTATAAAGATAAATACAAGTAGGTAGAAAATAATTTATTTTTATAATTTTATATGGAATTTCAGTTTTACATTAAGTTTGGCAACATTGCCATTGGCTCTGATTGAAATGTTGTACAGTAGCGCGGACTGACCTGTGAGTAAGAGTGTTTGTTATACCACTTTTAAAACGGTCGATTTAAAAAAAATAAAATATGTAGCGCTTCTCTAGGACACCCAAGGAGTCACCCATTTAAATATAATACGTCATTTCCATAACACCCTGCATATATATTTTTAAATCTGGGAATAGTTTCTAAAAAAAATAATACAGTGGTATCTCGAGATACGAGTGCCCTAACATACGAGTTATTTGAGATACGAGTTGTCGAGCGAGCGAAGTTTTGTTTTGAAATACGAGCGACATTTGAGATACGAGGAACGGTTAGCTGCGACGCGATCTCTACAAGTGAGATAAAAGAGATCTTGGGAATGTGGGAGAGAGTTTCACAGTTCGTGCAAAAGAAACACCCCGAAAAAGTTGCAACTGGTCGTGCATCGGAGCTATTTAATGACACTTGCCTAACTCATTTCCGCAGCATTCTGAAAGAGAGGAAGAAACAAACCTCCTTGTACAGTTTTTTGAATCCGGCGAAAAAGGCAAGGACCAGTGAAGAGTGACTAAAATTAAGCATACAGTAGCATTTAAGTTGTGTGTAAGTTATTATGTTTTTATACAATATTCATAATTTATACATACATTTCTCTTATTCAAAAACACGTAACAAAATCAATTGGGGGTAGCATTTTTGGGGCTGGAACGGATTAATTGCATTTCAATTAATTTCAATGGGGAAAATTGCTTTGAGATACGAGCAAATTGACATACGAGCAAGGTTACGGAACGAATTAAACTCGTATCTCGAGGTATCACTGTATAGTTAACTTCGAAGGTTTACATTTCTATGCACGGAATTGTATTTCTTGAATTGCCCATCCCTAGTTGCTAAATATGAACTAACATGAAGACAAGTCACACCCGATGACGTCATTGCACCCGTTCAGCTTGCATTACTCGGCTATACGATTATAGAGGTGAAAACCTATCGATAGTGTTAAAGCTCGATATATCGATTAGTGTTGGAAAAAACCGATGATTTTAATAATCGAGTACTTGATACTCGAGCGATTTTAATAATTGAGTGAATCGCTCGAGTGAATCGCTTGAGATTCCATTTCACCAAGCGATGACGTCACTGACTGCTCGACCGGCAGCCTAGCCGTTTACATGTGATCAGGTAGGATAACGTAACTACGGATGTGCACAGGTTTAGCTAAAAAATTGTAGTAGCCACTAAAAAAATTCCAGAAATTTATTTATTTGTGAATAATGAATTTTTACCACGTATCGTATCAGGACGTAAACTGATCTGCCCTAAACTCTAAAATCTATTTTCTAACAGTTAAAACAAAGATTATTAAAATTAGAAATAACAGCTTGTTAAATTGGACGTGAATTTTTCTATATTCGATAATTAATTGGCATAGTGTATGTTCCCGATACAGCTCTGGTTGCGAGCTAGGAGATCCAATCCCGGGAATACGGGATCCCGTAGAAAAATAACAGATTTTTAATCTGGGGAAATCACGGGGTTGTAATCTCCGTCCCGGGATTGCAATTAACAGTACCATCCAAGTCTTTCCATAAATCATGCCCATTAGGGAATGTTTTCACACTAAATAATTATTGATCGATAAAACAATGTGTTGCCTTAAATTTTTTAATTGAAGAGCTTAACAAACATTTGAGCAGAAACCTGAAAACTTCAATCGCGAAACGACTGCAGCAACGCTTGACAATTTTTCAGGGGTTTTACGTTACTTACAAGATCCCACTCAAAAAGAAAATAACAACTTATTTCAGCCATTAAAGCCAAAATACGCGAAGCAAGAATTGGTAAATCTGGAACACCTTCAAAACGATAAACTTTCAGCTCCGGAAATATCGATTAGCTCCGATGACGAAGATGATATACCACTTGCCAGAATAATTACTCTTAAAGAAGAAAACACAAGAAAAAACTTTGCCATTAGCAGAACAACCAAATCAAGCATTATAGAAACAGGTGTTGCATACATTAAGCCCTGGTTTTTATTACATTTCGTAACGAAATATTTCGGTGGATTGGAACGGAAAAGTTCGTCGTTGGTCATTTGGTCACATGTGTGGTTTTTACTGCAGTACAAGTGCGTGATTAAAAATGGACGATATTAGTACATTCATTTGTACAGAGTGATCACGTATTATGTCCCCCATCTTAACCTTTTTATTTTACGTGCTCGAGAAAAATTAAAACGATTGGTATACAAAGTTTTTAAAGTAGTATTTGCAATGGGAACAAATATCATTTAGATCATTTAGAACAAAGATCATTTAGATTTACAAGTAGGGTTGGCTTTGGGATGGGAAAACAATCGAAAATACTATCGAATGGGATGCTAACCCTGACGCGGCCCCAGTTGAAACAAGTGATGGGTCTGTTAACAGGCCACTGCCACTTGCGAAAACACCTTCAGCGGATAGGGCTAAACACCGGATCCATTATTGAATGTAGACTCTGCGGCGAAGAGGATGAAACCGCCTCACACATAATATACCGCTGCGGAGCGCTGTCCCGCAGAAGACAAAATATCTTCGGGAACATACAACGTGGTGACAACCTCCCACATGACAAGCTTGGTAGAAGGTTACTGGACCTCATAGATGGAACAAACATCTTCTGACAAGATCGGGGTACACAATAAGCCGAAAGGCTGCAGTGATTTGAAGTTCGGGCCTTTAAACCGACCCCCGCCTTTAACCAACCAACCAACCAAGGGTTGGCTTAACTCAACATGATGTTGAGGCCCTTTATTAGACACCTATTTTATAATATGCAACCAAGTAATTTACGAAATAACCTACAGAGTTATATACAGGATATAATATAAGACGACACTAACTTGTGATCGTATGATATTAGTAAATCATAATAAATTACTGTTGCATAACTTATTAAGGAAAACACTTTTTGAAGTGATAAGGGATCCCGAATTACGTAACGGGCCTAGGGTAGGGCTATAACCAAAAATAGGCACATTGTATACTCCGATTTATTAATAATAATAAAGTCGGTAAAAATAATGAGCGCGTTTAGTGAGTTAGCCGATTCTTTATTCAGTCGTAGATTATCTTGCTCTGTTGCCAGTTTGAGGCACGGCCCGAATAATTTAATTTGTCAATTTAAAATCGTATTTTTTATTTTAAACTCTTTTATTTTTTAGTTCTTTTCCAGGCCCCTTTAAATACGAGACTAGAGCCTAGTATGGCCTAGTGATATATCCGAAACCAAAGAACCGATAACCCGTGTCACTTAATAATGACACACGTCAAGCGGAATAACTTTTCGTTGACGAAATTTCGTCGGTATCCAACCTTTTGGATTTGAACGGAGTTTTTCGGCGGCAGATTATTATTGTGGAACATCGTAATTGCTATGGAAACAAAGAACCGATAACCCTTGTCACTTAATAATGACACACGTCAAGCGGAATAACTTTTCGTTGACGAAATTTGACGGAGTTTTTCGGCTGCAGATTATTATTTTTGTGAACTCTTATTTTATTAACTATGGGTGTAAAATACCATAAACTAGAGATTAGTGCCTTAGAAGATGAATTGTTGATAGAAAGTAAAAGTAGATAGATAGAGGGTAAAAGAAAATTCACCCATATATGCAAAAAAATTAAAAACTCTTAAAGATATACAAATGAAGGAGAATATTTGGAAAAAATGGCAGTAGAATTTGGATCAAATAAAACAGGTATGTTCAATCCTACTTGTAAATCAACAGATTTAAATGATATTTGTTCCCATTGCAAATACTACTTTAAAAACTTTGTATACCAGTCGTTTTAATTTTTCTCAAGCACATAAAATAAAAAGGCTAAGATGGGGGACATAATACGTGATCACTCTGTACAAATGAATGTACTAATATCGTCCATTTTTAACCACGCACTAGTACTGCAGTAAAAACCACACATGTGGCCAAATGACCAACGACGAACTTTTCCGTTCCAATCCACCGAAATATTTCGTAACGAAATGTAATAAAAACCAGGGCTTTAGTTTCCAAAAATCAAACTGTTTAAGTAAAGTTGTTCCAGGAAATGGAAAGGTTTCAAAATGGAGGCCAACGTGGATCCAATCTCCAGCTATCATTCGATATCATGTGCACGATACCTCCAACCAGGGAGGAAGCTGAAAGATGTTTATCAGCCGCAGGATTACGTTTAACTAAGTTTCGCTCATCTATGCTAGATGAAACACTGGACAATTTAACTTTTTGCGTTATTTTCTTAAAGAAAAAAAGTAATATTTAGAGATACATGTCATTTAATCAGCCATTTTGTTTGTTTTTTTAATTATGTGTACCCAACTTATCTTCTTTGATACGGCTAATTAATGCCTGATTACGTGCAAATGTATTTTAATTTATCTTGTTTTTATCTGATTTCTACCAATAAAATTGAAAAAAAATACCTTTTTATTTAATTTTAAATCCCGGGATTATAAGAATGGCAATTACGAAATCCCGGGATTGGAATATGTAACGGGAATGGATCCCCTATTGCGAGCTACAGTAATGGAATCCCAGACTTCTTTTTATATGCAAGTAATACTTATCTAATTGTTATCCACAATTATTACAACTTCCTTGGCGGATTTTAAATTGCTCGGTGATAAGAAAATGTACGATAAGCAAGGGAATTATCAACTGAAATGTAAATGGAAATATTTTATGATGATATTAGACTACTTATTATAATTAATATACAGGGTCATTCACGGTGAGTGGCCTATCAAAAGATCTCGAGAACTAAAAAAGATTTTTGTTTGAACTGTTGGTACTTACTATAAACGATGCTGGTCTTATTAATAAAGATATTTTGACGTCTCCAGCAATTCCGGTTATACCGGAAGTCGGTGTCAACTTGCTGATTTTAAATGAAATACACCGTGTGCAAGATAAGGAGAGCCAGTACAGGGATCTCGGAAACCGTAAGAGATACGAAGTCGGTTAAATGGAGGTAAAGTTGCGCATTTACGTGCCTAATAACAGGCCGTTTAGAAAGTTTTAAAATTGAGAAGTAGTTCCGGAGATATCCGGAAAAAAATGAAATTCTGAAAAATCGTTTTATTTTTTCCTGTGTTTTTTTGAGATCGAATTCTAAAGTAAATTGCACTTTTGCATTGCCACTTTTCCGCTCTATCTAACAAATTGTTTTGTAATCCGACGAGTCGTCTTCGAAGGGCCATTAACAACTTTATTTTTTTAAATACGGTCCTGTTTTCCTGATATTGGAATTTGAGAACTTTTTTCTCCCGAATGCAACGATGTATGGCACATTGGGGTTTAATGACGTTTCGAGGGTTTTTTTTAACAACATCAGGAAATTTGGGGATACGGTCGTGTATTTCTACTAATTTTATAAATAATATCTCACAAGTAAGCTCTAAGTATTTTACTTATGTTGGACTAGCTCTATAAATAACAAATAATTTAATAATAAACCATAAATTAGTGAACAAAAAAACATACCAAATCAGAAATAAAACAAACGAACAACGAAAAAAGTAAAGAACTACATAATCAGGTGTTCTGAAACACCATGGCCAGCACGTTCGTCTGATATGATACCGTTAGATTTTTTTCCTCTGGGGGTATGTCGAAAATTATGTTTATAAACACAACTTCGAAACAGAAGACGAACTTAGGAGGTTGGTGCTTGAAGCCTTTCAAAGTATTACGCAAGAAATGTTGTCAAATGTTTTAGAATCGACAGTTAGAAGATGTTATTTGTGCTTAGAAAATATCGGAAATCATTTTCAACACCTGATTATGTAGTTCCTTACTTTTTTCGTTGTTCGTTTTATTACTGTTTTGGTATGTTTTTTGTTCACTTATTTGTGGTTTATTATTGAATTATTTGTTATTTATTGAACTAGTCCAACATAAGTAAAAAGTGAGAGCTGACTTATGAGATATTATTTATAAAATTAGGAGAAATACAGGGTTCAAAAAACCCTCGAAACGTCATTAAACCACAATGTGTCATACATCGTTGCATTCGGGAGAAAAAAGCTCTCAAATTCCAATATCAGGAAAACAGGACCGTATTTACAAGAATAAAGTTGATAATGGCCCTTGGAAGACGACGCGTCGTATTAAAAAACAATTAACGCTGTTAGATAGAGCGGAAAAAGTGGAAATGTAAAAGTGAAATTTACATTAGAATTCGATCTCAAAAAAACCAGAAAAAAAATAAAACGATTTTTCAGAATTTCGTATTTTTCCGGATATCACCGGAACTACTCGGAATTTTAAATCTTTCTAAACGACATATTATTAGGCACGTAAATGCGCAACTTTACTTCCATTTAACCGACTTCGTATCTCTTACGGTTTCCGAGATCCCTGTACTGGCCCTCCTTATCTTTTGACAAGGTATATAATCATATACCTAAGTCAAAGCGTATGTGACATATTTAAGGTTTTATGCCTAAAATGACGTTTGCGGACCTTAAAATAAGTATTAATTTTTCCTATAAGGAAAATTTGGTAATTATTAATACAGGGTGTTCAAACAATAAGATTAAAAATAAAATTGAAAAACTGTCGAAAATTTACATTTTCAAATGGAAACCCACAAATTTTATTATTATTAATTACTAATTATTTTCTATTCGGCATTAAAAATAAGGGTACCTAAGTTTGTGTAAGGTTACCTATTCCCAAAAGTTGTAGTTTTCGAAATATTGCCAATTTAATATTTTTATATGGCAATTTTCCTGCGAAATAACCAGCTTCGCTCGACTATTAAAAAAACCGCTCGAGTTATAAATTCAAGCGAAAATCGTTACTTATTACCTTCCACTCGATACCCGAGCTTCGCTTGACGCAGTTTTTCGCTCGATAGGAAATACTCTAGTTACAAATTCAGGCGAAAAATCGAATCATTGCCTTTCACTTGATACCCGATCTTCGCGCGCCACCCGAAATGTGCCGAATGGCGACGTTCGAGTTTTACGCTCAGAAGGCTGACACGACATACGTCTTTCTTAAAGGTTTATAAACGAGAAGGTGCTTACAAAAACGTATGCCAAATCCCTTAGTGCAGTGTTCTTCAACCTTTTTGCACCTGCGGACTGGTGAAAATAGGATAAATATTTTACGGACGAACTGGAAGCTGAGACAAATGAAAACCAATATACTTGTAGATATTATTTTTTTATTATAGAATATGTTATGCAATTACTTTTTTTAGTGCTATATCTGCTGCTGCTTCTTTGATATAAGAGTTGATATTCGAGGCTGCAGCGTTGTTTCTGAGAGACGAAGCGCTGCATTAACATCTATTCTATTTCTCTGTTTGGTTTTTGTTACAAACATGGCTGAAAAAGTATTTTCACATAAATAGGAAGCCGAAAAATTTACTAATAATTTGATACCTTTATAACTCAAAGTTGGATATTCTTTTTCTAGCGATATCCAAAATTGAGGCAATGAATGAATTTTATGTCTGTAGACCAGAGTGACATCAGATGACAACTCGATCAGCTTTTCGTTTTCATGAAGATCAAATGCACATGAGTTTATATCTTCCAAGAATGGATTATTAATCCAGAGGTTACCTTTACGAGGTTCTTCATTTTCTGGGAAATCCTTATTTAAATTGTCAGGTAATGCTCTTAAATGTTGCTTTATTATGTTAAATATGACTTTCGTGTTCACATCAGCAGCAATCAAAAATTCATCCAAAAGAGAAAACATTTCTACATCTTCCTCTTGTAAGCGACTATTCCAAAGAGCTAGAGTTGGTTTCATTAGAGAAGAACAGGCAGTCATAATTCGCAGTAACCTTTTTTTGTAGACGAGCGGTCCTTGCTTAGCGGCCATTACAGTAGCAGCGTCCATAGTTTCTGCTGTGTTTTGTTAGAAAATAATTTCTTTAAACAATATTATTCTAATTCATAGTTTTATAACTATTTGGTAAGTAATACATACATTTTTGATATTATATTGTTATTATACATTATATTTGTATAGTTTTGTGATTTCCGGTTTGACCGAAATTTTTCGCGGACCGGCAGGAAATTTGTACGGCCCGGTACCCGGCCGTTGACCGGCGGTTGAAGAACACTGCCTTAGTGGATTCATCGCGACATGGGTTTTGTTTTGACTGGCTAGCCAGCGGCGATTGTAAATTCTTAAAAACACATTCTTCTTAGTCATAAAAATTTCAAGTGATTAATCGCTCGAGCAATGTACTCGATTATTAAAATCATCGGTTTTTCTCAACACTAATATTTACCATCGCATTTAAGCTTTTCGAGAAGGAATATAAAATATGTTAAATCTGTAAAAAGCGCCATCTAGCTACTACAGTAAAAATTCCATAGACATCGCTTATAGTTTAACTTTCATATGACACTAATTTTGATATTTTACGATAAGCCGTTCCTGAGATATTGCATTTTTTCCCAAGTCAATGTTTGCGTTACATCCACCACCTTAATTGAAGGATTAGAGAAAAAAATATATATAATCGAAGTTGATCATGATACACGAGAGTTTTATTTGTAAGTATTTTCAATATAGGTACCTTATCTAAGGAAATTGTAGACAAATCGAATTTCTCGTGCAACTTCTCCTATAAATTTTTTTTCAGGCTGCTGTCCGGTATACAGCCGCGTACCTCGCTTAGCTGGCAACCCTGTACATTTTCCCTTTTTCTGGGTATACAGGGTGTCCGCTAATTAATGGTGCATGGAAAAACCACACACTCCTTAAGTAAAAATATTAGGATTTAATTATCCGAAAGATGATATTAACTGAGATACAGGGTATTAAAGTTAAATCTTCATTTTTGTTTTACTCTAATAACTTTGAGAGAAACTAACGTTTTTTTACAAAATTTGGCAATTATGGTTTTCATAGGACGAGAAATTGATTTTTTTTTATGAAATTTTAATGTACAATGCTGCCTGCATAATTTTTCGAACATTCGTAAAGTCATAACTTTCTTGTGCCTCAGTGTATTTAAGTTTTTAATGAAAATAATACTTTTGTCATATTTATTACGTAAAGTTTATCGTAAGTTTATCTTTTCATTGCTGTTGGTTTCTTTCGACACGAGATTTTCTGGGGTCAAAGTTATTTTAATTAAAGTAAGTTAAAGAACAATCCAATTGTTGTATTTATTATTCGCAATTACCTAGAACATTAATTAATTGTAAAAGTTAATTGGTAAGAAGTAACAAAATATTATTTGCTTGCCTGAGCTAACGCGCTAAACAATTTAAATGCAAATATCTCCGATACGGTAACTCTGGGCGATCTGAACTCACTATACCTTTTTACGTAATAAATATGAGAAAAGTATTATTTCCATTAAAAACCTAAATACACTGAGGCACAAAAAAGTTATGTCCTAATAAATGTGCAAATAATGCCGCAGACATTGTACATTAAATTCATAAAAAAAAATCAATTTCTCGTCCTAAAAAACCATAATTGCCAAATTTTGTAAAAAAACGTAGGTTTCCTTCAAAGTTATTAGAGAAAAACAAAAATAAAGTTTTAACTTTAACACCCTGTCATATAAATAAAACAAAACGTCTAACTTGTATTCAGCGTAATATACTTAATTCTACAAAACGCCTAGCGCTTTCGGCCTCTAAAAGGCCATCATCAGGGCTAAGGCTTCGTCAAAGTCACCTCAGGCACACAAGAAACATACCAAAAAGATATTAAACACCTTTTTTTTTTTAATACAAGTTAGACGTTTTGTTTTATTTATATGACAAAACAGCGTACAACTGACCCCGACACCCTGTATATAATAATACTTACCGACTTATCTTCCACTCCATCCGCCAGCATCGCGTTCCAACCGCCGCCCAGTTCCGACCCGGCCTCCACCTCGATATCCATTGAATCGTTCCAATCTTCACGCACGTCCGAATCACGTGACACGGCACTTTTATCGCAAATATTTTCCGGGCTGTCCACTGTCAATTCGACAATCTTTTCTGGAATATCGCTGGACTCTTCATCCGTGATATGATAGCTATCGGCGCTATCTTTACTCGAATCATCATTGGCTATTTCTATTGCTTCTGTGGAGTTCCGTCTAACTTCATCATCGTTTCGATTGGTTCTGGTCGAATTATATTTCCCACGTTCATTTCCTCTCCTACTTCCCCTCGTAAATTGTACATTACCCCTACCTCTGGACTCCCTAACACCACCACGAGCTCTATTGGTACTATTTTTGGGATTATTGGTATCTCTGTCTCTTTTGGTATTACTGGTATCTCTGCCTCTATACCTATCATCTCTCTTGTTAGTAAAAAATCTATTCGAATCGTCACTGGTACGGTCTCTCCATGATGTTCCCGATTTATTAGCGGTCTCAAGCATCTTCTTTTCGTCATCACCTCGAGTTGTTGATGTAACATTATCACCTGCATCCTGCCTTGTATCCTCATCTCTATCCGACGAATCAATGTTCTTATCCAGAAGGCCTCTGTTTTGTTCTCGCTGGAGTTTTGCAGTATTTTCATAACCTCTGGTCCGATTGGCGTCATTTCTTCCTCTATTGTCGTGACCCCTATTACGTGTAGGGTCGTATTTAGGCGGATTTCTTACATTGCCATAAGTTTCCTGTTGCCTTTCCTCAGAATTCCTCTTATTTTCTTTTGGAGCTTCATCCCAATCATCGTTTGAGGGGTATTGGTTCTTCCTTTCTGTTTCTGTAGATCTAAACCTATTTTCACTACGTCTTCCACCAAACTCTCTGCTCTCTCTCTCATTGAAACGCTTCTCCCCGCCCCCAACACCTCTTGTTCCTTCTTTATCTTCATTTTGGCGTCCTCCTCTCCCTCTCCCCCTACCGCCACGCTTATCTTGGAAACTATTTCTATTAAAACTATCACGGTTTCCCTGGAACCGACCGTGGCTGGTCCCATCTTCCCTATGATTAGGCTTAGTATAACTTTGTTCTGCGTTTTTTTCATCGGACCAGTTACTAGATAAACTGGGTGCACCATGCTTTGGTTGAATGGAAATCTCCTGGGAGCTCGGCCGAGGTACCTGAGCTGAATCCCGCTTAGCTTGCTGGGCATATGTAGTAGTTGGAGGAACACCTGGAAGACAAGACGAAATTTGAATAAATTTAAGGAAAAAGTAAACTAAATGATTATTGGTTTAAGAAGTGGTCCATTTCACATTGGTTAAGGTAGAAATAAAACAAATAATGGTCTGTGTAAACCACAAGTATAGAATTTTTGCTCTTTTTCTTTTGTTAAACTCATCCTTAGACGCGTTTCGCCGTATCACGGCTCGCAGTAAGGTTAGAGTCCGACGAAAGGAGAAGGATTTTTGCAAGTGCCCAGAATGAATGTCTACGGCAGTATATAGTAATACTCATGTTATCGTCGTATCTTAGAAAAGAACAGGCGGATCGCGGCTGATGGTAGACGGCAAGCCACGATGCCAAACGCGGGCGGCAGAAAATTTTATAGGTAATTTGTTAATATTAATACAGAACGACACCCATGGGTGTAACATAATATGGTGCTTTGAAGTGATTTAGTGCAAGTAGGTATGCAGGTAACCAGTTTTATTTTTCATTAAGTGCTAATCTGAAATCTAAGTCTGGCAACATTGTCGCAGCGGTTTTGTTTTCGGCGGTCGATTTAAATATACAGGGTGTCCGGAAATGATGAGCAAAAAATTTAGGGGATAATTGTAGGCCGAAAATAAATGCTATATCGTCTTATAACATTGTTTCGAAAATTGATTATTAACGGAGTTACAGGGTGTTAAAGTTAAATTTTATTTGCAGTTTTTTGGTAGTACCTTTTGCCACGCTCATAATATTTTGACGAAATCTCGTATATGGGGCTTTTTCGGGATGAGAAATACAAATTTTTCCAACGTTTTTTCGCATTTTGTATAGAGGGCGCCACATACGAACCTATACTTTAATTTGAATTGTCACAACTTTTTTGTGCTACACTGTATGCGCATTTTGACTGAAAATTTGTATTCTTCTAACCAAAGATCTTACAAACTTGAGATAGAATTGTTTATATACTTAATTGTTTATATATACGCAAGGAATGGAAACGTCCACTCCCCACCTTGCTGTTATGTTTGCAGCATAGCCAGATTGTTCTATTTATCGCTAAGGTATCTGCAAAATCCCAATTAAAAATTTGTTAATTTGACAATTACAACTGGTTTAAGGTTAATCCGCAATTGCTATTAAAATAAATTTATTTCCCAATAATTTTACTATAAATTGTTAATATGCCTTGAGAGATTTAGAAAAAAAATATTATTATACATAAAAGTTTTTGAAATAAACCGACTGCACTCTGGCAACATCAAGTTAAATTTACTACGCTCTACGGCACAAAGTCAAACTTTATCAATGGATCGGATTATAGTAAATAATACAGTGTGGATGGTCGCTGCTAACTGATTTTAAGGGATTGTTTATATATTTTGGTTGTTTTTTTTTTTTGTGAGAATTGGTGAAAAATCGTCTTTATTATAAACAATGATGGTGCATTCATGTATAGTTTGTAAAAGAGTGGATCATTTAAGCAAGGATTTATCTTTTCTTCGGTAAGTATGGTTATGTTTTAATATGATTGTATTGATATGATTTCTGATAACCATTGACGTTTAAAAGGTTATGGACCGGTCCGTGGGGCTAGTCCGGGCAAAAAGCAGTCGAGTTGGTTTATTTCTTAATATAAATCTTGCATTTACAAGATGGTTGAGTCTTGTGCGACCATAAAATACTTCACTAGAAGATGCAATGGTGTTAAATTACAATTTCACAGGTTAGTAAATATATTTAGAAATTTGATTTTGAGTTTGCATCACTATAAAAATTAGGTTTGTTTAAGAATGTACCAAATGTTTATCCACTTCGTTAGGATACTAAAAGGTAGTAGCCTACGGCAAATTTGGTATATGCCCTTAGAAGGAATAATTATAGTCCAGGTGATACAACAGTTATTTGTGAGAAACACTTCACAAAAGAAGATTATGGAGGTAATGTACATGGGAATAAAATACTGAAGAAAGGAACAGTCCCGTAAAAATATTTTACATCTTTATTTTTCTATATTTAAACAACGTTTGCAGTGTAACAAGTACGTGAAGACAGGTTTTATGGTACATATTATTTTAATTTATTTATTTAATTAATCACTTTAGTGTACAATATGCCTTAGTGGCTTGTGTGTGCATTACTAATATAATATGCTACTATAACTATATGTAACATCGTTTCACAATATATTATTACTTTATAAATCACAGACATTGTTATTTTATAAATTACAGACAGTGAAATTTGTAATTGTCAAATTTACAAATTTTTAATTGGGATTTTGCAAGATATCTTAGTGATAAATATGACAATCTGGCTAGAAATATACACTTTTATATCTGGAGAGTATCATCCAGTAATGAACACACCAAAAATATTGATGCTAAGCATAAATAGTTAAATCCGTCCTTGGACACACTGTATATAAAAACTGGATCAATATTTCTATCTTTTTATAAATATCTAATATTCGAAACTACACTTTTTGAATAGGTAATATAGTTAAACGTAAAGAATCTCAAAGTAAATTATACGCCCTTGTCTGCCTTTTTGCCCAGACTAGGTCCGCTGCAAGGAAACGAGAAAGGCCGCTCCATAACCTTTTAAACGTTATTGGATTTAACCAGACTTCAACATTGTTGCCATTATCGAGACAAACATGTTTTGTCTCTCTTCCACCCATTACTGATTTTCAATAACATTCCACACAATCACAACCTCACTTTCCAACAGATTTATGAATGGAGTGTTGGTCCTGTGCTTCTAGCCTTTTGACATAAAAAAGGTATGCTACTTTTGTTTCGATAAATCTAACTGTTTTCGAGAATAACGCTAAAATATCATTGGTTGCATGTGATGAATACGAAATCATTTTAATTTATTTTATTTATTTATTTTTGGTCTACTAACAAAATCTTAAGGTTAAAATACATAAGTTACTAGAACAATAAATTAAACAGGCAAATCAAACGTTCAAAGTGACGTCCTTCCTCTTCAATGCATAAATTCATTCTTCTTAAAAAATTCCGACGAACTCTATGGAATATTCTTTCCTTTTGCTTAATTGCCTCACAATTAGCAACAATTCTTTCTTTCAGCTCCTCGATGCTATTCACAGGTGTCCTGTATACAAGCGTCTTCAGATAGCCCAAAAAAAATAAATCCATCGGGTTTAAGTCAGGGGATCTAGGAGCACACTGTACAAATCCACCGTATACAGGGTGTCCGCTAATTAATCGGACATGGAAAAACCACAAACTCCTTACGTAAAAATATCAGGATTTAATTATACTTACCTATATCCGATTGATATTAACTGAGATACAGGGTGTTAAAGTTAAAACTTCATTTTTGTTTTTCTCTAATAACTTTGACAGAAACCAACGGTTTCTTACAAAATTTGGCAATTAGGGTTTTTTTAGCATGAGAAACTGATTTTTTGATGAAATTTTAATGTTCAATGTAGGGGGCGCTGTATGCGGCATTTTTGCACATTTATTAGGTTATAACTTTTTTGTGCCTCAGCGTATTTAAGTTTTCAATGAAAATAATACTTTTCTCATATTTATTACGTAAAAAAGGTATACTAATTTCAGGTCGCCACAAAAAAATCAGTTTCTCATCCTAAAAAAACTATTATTGCCAAATTTTGTAAAAACCGTTGGTTTCTGTCAAAGTTATTAGAGAAAAACCAAAATGAAGTTTACACCCTATATCTCAGTTAATATCAACTTTCAGTAGTATAATTATATCCTAATATTTTTACGTAAGGAGTCTGTGGTTTTTCCATGTCCTATTAATTAGCGGACACCCTGTATATACAGGATGCTGCAATAGTGCGAATTAAGTTACGAATTTCATTCATATGATGATTTATACTACATTATAGGGTGTATTTGTGGAAAATATTTTTCCATATACAGACTGGCCCAAAAAAGTGTGATAACATAAAGTTGTATTTTTTTTATTTATTATTTTATTGCATTTACGAAACCTATACTTTAATTTGAATGTAGCACAAAAAAATTGGGACCATTCAAATTAAAGTATAGATTCGTATGTGGCGCCCTCTACAAAATGTGAAAAAAACAGTGGGCAAATTTGTATTCCTCATCCCGAAAAGCCCCATATACGAGATTTCGTCAAAATATTATGAGCGTGGCAAAAAAACTGCAAATATAAATTAACTCTAACACCCTGTAACTCCGTTAATGATCAATTTTCGAAAAAATGTGATAGGAAGAGGTAGCATTTATTTTCGGCCTACAATTATCCCCTAAATTTTTTGCTCATCATTTCCGGACACCCTGCATATTAATTTTAAGGTTAGGTTTTTATAAATACCCCAGTGACACATAACTAAACACTACAATTACAGCGGAACGTCAATGGGAGGACCTAAGTAGTAACCACCGGCATTAATTTTATGCTGCAGTAGTGCAGCAATTCTGGTATCTCCCACTTTGACAGCTAAGTTCATAGGTGTTTTCCCTTCTCCGTTCGTCACACGGATATCGGCTCCTTTCTCTATCAGGACTTCAACAATCTTTAAATTCCTGATAAGCACTGCGTTATGAAGCGGAGTGGATTTAGTCCCATCATTAGCGTTCACGTGAGCCCCATTAGCCAATAACGTACTAACAACGTCTAAACAGTTATTTGAGACAGCGACATGCAGAGGGCTTCGTCCTAAACCGTCTAGAGCCTCCTTATTTGCCCCGTAATTCAAGAGAGTTTCAACCATATCGCTGTGGTATCTCTCGGCAGCAACATGCAAAATACTCTTTCCGGAGTCATCAACGATACCGATATCGGCGCCGTTTTCCAAAAGCATTTGAACTACATCTGTCCGTATATATTTCGCCGCGCAATGCAATGGCACGGTATTTCTGGATCTAGCATTAACATCTGCACCATAATTCAACAGGGTCTGAATGACGTTTTTGCGACCATTGTCAACCGCATCGAGTAAAGCTGTCTGTCCCTCTCCACCATCGATGTCAATACGAACATCGTTTTCTAAAAGGGCCCGAACTATGTCGGAGCGACCATTTTTGGCAGCTGTGTGTAAGGGCGTATCTCCAGATTTATTTCGCGACATGTCGCCTCCATATCTGAGTAATGTCAATAACATGTCTAGATGTCCAGTTGCTGCGGCCCTGTGTAAGGGGGTATATCCATACCTATTTGTGAAATGTTTCGCTCCATTGTGTAACAATGTCACTACGACATTCGTATGACCTTCTTGTGCGGCGAGGTGTAATGGTGTCAATGCGTCATAGCCAGACGCATTGACGTCGACGCCATTTTCTAATAATTCTTTCACCCCAATTACGTCACCACAAGACGCCCTGTCTAGTAAAGCCCTTTCACCAACATATATCTTCGATGGTACCTTATTACCAGACGTGACACTCGTATCTATTGCCCGTAAATAATCGTCCAAAAGATTTTGTCGCGATGTAATAAAAACAATTTTTTTAAAAACGGCGATTTTAAGGCGGTCTCTGATTTTGTACAGAACCGCCTCTTCTTCAATTTTCACTGATTCGTGATCGGGAAACATACACACCAACAAGTCGGTAAATCTGGGAAGTTCTTCGGTCTTTCCTGCTATATCTAACAACTGATCCCAATGTAGAAAGGTTTGGTTTTTCGCATCCAAATATCTGTCCCACACCTCGGTTTCCCGGTCTTCTTTCAAGTGTCGCACAACTTGCATGATTCCTATGGCACCGAGTTGCAAGTCCTTGGTCTCTACAATGAGGTAGTTTTTATGGTTAGACCTCAAGAAATCGCTCACTGCATTTTCAAAATCGCCGTTGCGCTTGTCCAATTCAGCAACGCACTTTCCAGATTGTTTGTGGATCTCTACCTGTAGGTTTGACAAACTCATTTCAATTTAAAAAAATAAACAAGGATTATAATTATAACGCAGGTACGATAAGCTAACGACTGGCTATTGTTTTTAAACAAAAGCAAGCAAAATATTTATTAGATAAGATAAAAAATAAATTATCAGTCAACGATCCACCGGTCCCTGTATTCCTTTAAATTCCCTTGCATCAGAAATAGCAATTACTTCTTCTAAGCTGAGCTTACAAAATTCGGTATTTGGGCGGTTTCTGGGCATGCGGAATTGAACAATGATATCGGCTATGTTGTAGTAGGCTTCCAAATTTTCAAAATTATCTCTCCTAGTTCCTGAGATATGACAACACAGCATTTTCAGTAAAAAGTACCGGAACGCCTAAATATCTTCAAAACCGCTGAAGCTGCGCTTAGAAAATTCGGTGTTTGGGGGTTTCTGGGCATGAGGAATTTAACAATGATATCGGCACTTCCTGAGATGAAAACAAATTGAAGAAAAATATCCAAAAATGGCACTTTAATTTAATATGCCCTGTACATGACCTGCTGTCAAACCAAAAATAAGCACGTGGTGTCACTGGGAGAAAGGTAAACAAAGCAACATATGGCAAAAAACGTCAGTGAATTTTGAGCAGTGTTGTCACATTTTCTTTCATGGTAAACTCTTTAGAAAGTCAATAACCGTTTGACAGATTTGAAGTTGTTTATTTTTCAGCGTACATAATTATAAACTTCTACTTTCAGTTCAGTTCGCTGGGAAACAATCTCTGATTTATAAACTTGAACTGACTCGAACGAACCGCCGTGGAGTTTATAAATGGCCACGTATGTTCTCATTTGTTTAATTCGAACAACACCGTCGAATCTGAACAACTTAAATGCCACTTTACCCTTTAGAAAAAAAATGCAATTTAATTTACCTTTTCGGCCTTATTTAAAACCAACTTAATTTATAAAAAAACACCAAGTAAATAACCAGAACAAAAACCGACCCAATAACCTCACAAAACACCAAAACAAAGCCACATAAATTCACATTAGTTTTCGCGTAGGTATGCATCTCATGAATACATCTAAGTTTTTAGTATTTGAAAGTGCTACTGTGTAGACAAAAATACGCCCTTATTGTTCTGGAAAATAATATATAGCGCATTAGAAATTAGCGTTTTTATTATTTCTGAATTTCTATTGCGAAATAATTTATATCCTATAGTGCTGTTGTTCTATATGTACGGTAGTGTTATTAATTATGCGTTAGTATTTAGTGCGTTTGTGTAATCTAATAATAGGTGGATATCTTCAAAAAAACTGATTTGAAACTCGTGGGTACCTGTGTGTTTCTTTAAGTGATTTAGTGTAATTTGTTCCGTTTCACTATGTGTTTTTTTCTCTCGACGATATGCCGGTTATGTTCTAAGATTAGAAAGAAGAGGCCGAATGGGGTTTAGTGGGTATAAGCTTATTATGCAGTCCCACACTATCAGCAGGGCAAATGATGAGCATAAAGCTTTTCCCATAGAAAAAAGAACTGAAGGTGTCTGCGTCCTGGATTCCTTACAGCGTCCTGGATTTACTTTCTAAGTTAGCTAAATATTTATTTTTATAAGAAACTAAAGTTTTACATTTTTACACAGTTTGGCAACATTGCGCGTAACAGGTATTTGTGATACACTGCCACAGGGTGCTGTGATTCATTACCGCGGAGTCACCTGTGAGTAAGATAGTTGATTACCCCACTTTTAAAACGGTCGATTTGAAAAAAAAATATGTAGCGCTTCTATAGTATATAATATATCTTTCTCAAGTCATTCATTGCAGTAAAAATAAATAGGGTTTAGATAACAAAACGACTACGTGTAGCGGAAAACTGGGAAATGTGGCAACATTGCAGATATCATTGTTCAGGTTTGTTCGGGTTTGGAATTTGAGAGCTTTTTTTCTTCCGAATGCAACGATGTATGACACATTGTGGTTTAATCACGTTTAGAGGGTTTTTTGAACAACATCAGGAAATTTTGGGATACGGTCCTGCATTTCTCCTAATTTTATAAATAGTATCTCATAAGTAAGCTCTAAATTTTTACTTATGTTGGACTAGTTCAATAAATAACAAATAATTTAATAATAAACCACAAATCAGTGAACAAAAATCATACCAAAACAGTAATAAAACGAACAACGAAAAAAGTAAGGAACTACATAATCAGGTGTTAAAAATGATTTCCGTTATTCTCTAAGCACAAATAACATCTTCTAACTGCCATATAACAGTTTTTTTGGGATAAAATAAAACACGATAGAATATCAAACTTTTCAGTAGTTTGGTAAAATTATGTTCCATATTTTCTGGAAAATAGAAAACCTCTTAAACCGCTTTCAAACGATGACAATGGGAATGTCAAGTGAAATAATTCACGCGTCACAATCTTAATTTTTTTGTTTCAAGCGCCTACTTTTCTTTTAAATCCCGAATCAACAGAAGTTTGAAATAATGTTTCTGTATTTTGTTCACTTATTTGTGGTTTATTATTAAATTATTTGTTATTTATTGAATTAGTCCAACAGAAGTAAAAATTTAGAGCTTACTTATGAGACATTATTTATAAAATTAGGAGAAATACATGACCGTATCCCAAAATTTCCTGATGTTGTTCAAAAAACCCTCGAAACGTCATTCAACCACAATGTGTCATACATCGTTGCATTCCGAAGAAAAAAGCTCTCAAATTCCAATATCAGAAAAACAAGACCGTACTTAAAAAACGAATGGACCTTCGAAGACGACTCGTCGGATTATAAAACAATTAACGCTGTTAGATAGAACGGAAAAAGTGGCAATGTAAAAGTGCAATTTACTTTAGAATTCGATCTAAAAAAAAAAACAGGAAAACAATAAAACGGTTTTTAAGAATTTCGTTTTTTCCGGATATCTCCAGAACTACTCGGTATTTTAAAACTTTCTAAACGGCATATTATTAGGCACGTAAATGCGCAACTTTACCTCCATTTAACCGACTTTGTATCTCTTACGGTTTCCGAGATTCCTGTACTGGCCCTCCTTATCTTGGACGCGTTGTATATTAAACGAAAAGTCATTCAAACTTGACATTTATTAAAACTCATTCTCTGATACTCGGCCTACTTAGAAACGCTTTTTAAAAACGTTGTCGGCCAATGAGACAGTTTTATCACCTATAAGGAACATGTAAATTTTATCAGTATAATCACATGTGACTAGTGTAAATAAAACAACTTGATTGGTCGAAACAGTATATTTGACAGGTGATGAAAATAATTAAAAATATTACACCTTTAATATAAACTCCTGGACAAAATTAACGCAACATCATAAATTTGCCATATTTTTGATGCTATTTTTTTTCTGAATTTAGGATCCGATTTGAATGATTTTTTTTTTGCATTGTAGGTTGGTTCCTTGACAATGTCATAGTTTTCGCTGTTTATCATAAAAATTAAATTTTCGATTTATACTGGGTGTACTAAAAATGCTATGTTTTTTTCCGAAAATTTGCATCACCCTGTGGAGTATATTAGCAACCGAAACATATTGCAGTTGACATTAAACGGTATGTCCATCTTTTCCCAACATTTTCTTTTTTGGTTTACTTCATTAGCTCTGTTATTAAAGGAGATGCACCGTTTTATAGCGTAACATGTTTTTATAGACGTTAATATTCAACACATTCATTGTTAAATGTTTTCAAGTAGACTATGGACTTTTTCTGACATTGCAAGCGATGTGACAGCAGATGTTGTGTTTTAAAGTTACAAAGGTCAAATAATATTCGCCATACTGATAAAAACTGTTCGGAAACTGCTTATTAAACGTTCGTTTCGTATGCTCAGTTGCCCGACGAGTATTTTAATCTTGAAACCTACTTGAAAACATTTAACAATGAATGTGTTGAATATTAAAGTCCATAAAAACATGTTACGCTATAAAACGGTGTATCTCCTTTAATAACACAGATAATGAAGTAAACCAAAAAAGAAAATGTTGGGGAAAGATGGACCTACCGTTTAATGTAAAATGCAATACGGTTGCTAATATACTCCAGAGGGTGATACGAATTTTCGGAAAAAAACATAGCATTTTTAGTACACCCAGGATAAATCGAAATTTAAATTTTTATCATAAACAGCGAAAACTATGATATTGTCAAGGAACCAACCTACAATGTAAAAAAAAATCATTCAAATCGGATCATAAATTCAGAAAAAAAATAGCATAAAAAATATGGCAAATTTATGATGTTGCGTTAATTTTGTCCAGGAGTTTATTTACTATACAAATTATATTCAAAACTCAACCCTTAATTTTTCGAAAAAAAATCTCGGATCCGTCGATTTAAATTTTTTGACGAGCATTTTTAAACTAATTTTCATTTATACAGGGTGACTGAAAAAAACAATTTTTTAAATTGAAACCCCCATTTTCTATTTTATTTTCTGGGTCTAGGGAAAATGTTGATCGCGTTTCATGTATCATAACTTATGTCTAAATCAAGTTGTTTAAAAAAAAAAAAAATTTATTTGAAAAAAAAAATGTTTCAATGACAAAATTTTGAAATATAATTTTTTTTCGATTTTTTGCCGAAAAAATATTTAAAAAGTTATTAAGGGTGGCTCCTTTTAGCTGCATAAGTTATTAAGTACGTGTAATGACCTTTATAGTTATTTGGGAATAAATAAATTAAAAAAGAAGTTCAAAAACTCGGTGGCGCCCTTTCAAAGACGCGTCTAAAGCTGTTTCGCCATAGTGATTCTGGTTATGGACATTGACGCCTCTTTCTACCAAGACATTAACCATCTCAACATTACCGGAAAAGGCTGCTTTATGAAGTGTAGTCTTATTAGTGTTGTCTTTGGCATTCACGTCTGCTCCATTATTTAATAAAGTAATTACAGCTTCTATGCCGTGAAATAGAACCGCCTTGTGGAGGGGTGTTTCTCCTATAATATCACGTGGTTCCAAATTTGCGCCTTTCTCCAAAAGAATTTCAACGACATCCGTACGATTGTAAAGAGCTGCATGGTGTAAGGCAGTCTCTTCGTTTGAACCCACGATGTCAATAGCAGCGCCGTTTTCTAAAAGTATTTGAACGATGTCTTTATGTCCATAATTCGCTGCAACGTGCAAAGCTGTGTTATTGCATTGGCTGTGAAGTGGCCTAAACGTGACACCAGAATTTTGAGCATTAACATTTGCGCGATGATTTATCAGGATCTGAATCACGTCTCTATGGCCTGCTTCAGCTGCGTCATATAAAGCTGTCTGTCCCACTTCACCCCTGACATCGACATCAACAACGCTCTTATCTAAAAGCACCGAAACAACGTCTGAATGTCCCTCTTGTGCAGCTTTATGTAAAGGAGTATCGCCGGATGCCCTGTTCAGTAAAGCCCTTTTTTCATCATTTATCAGCGATGGTATATCATTTTCAAGCTCGTCGATTTTAACAAACGCATTCACATCGATTTCCTGTAAATACTCGTCCAAGACGCCTTTTTGCGTCGCAATGAAAACAATTTCTTTTTAAATTGCCGATTTTAAGGCAGCACTTGATCATGTAAAGTACCTCCTCTTCTAGAATTTCTATGCTCACTGATTCACGATCGGGAATCATACACACCAACAAATCGGTAAATTTGGGAAGTTCTTTTGCCATTCCTGCTGTACGTAATACATCATCCCAATGTACGAAGGTTTGGTTTTCCGCACTCAAATATCTGCCCAACGCTTTCTCATTTTCTCTGTTCGCTTTCAAATGTTCCAAAATCTGCATTATTCGTATTGCACCGCGTGTTGAGTCCCTGGTTTCAATCAAGAGGCAGTTTTTCTGGTTAGACGTCAAGAAATCGCTCAATGCATTTTCAAAGTCGCTCTTGTATTTATTTAAGGCGGCGATGCACTTTTTGGATTGTTCGTGCATTGTTGCCTGCACCGTCGAGGGATTCATTTTTATTTCATGAAACAAAACAGGCACTATAACTAAAGCAGAACTAGCTCGACTGAATTCTTAAGCATAGAACAGATCGTAGCTAAGATAAGGATAACATTGTTGTGTCAGTCAACAAGTATGATCCTCTCAAGGGCATAATTTTGCAGTGATATTGGTGAGGCATTTCAACGATCGGTTATGTGCAAGTCCAGCTCAAGTGATAAATGTACTGATGATCTTCCTTTTCAATGTAGGTGTCCTTCTTCGCATTCTTTCTTTTTCCAGATTAGTTTAGAGAACCAAAATGTGGGCGATTTTAATATGCAAACTATCTGCGTGAGTTTTTTCAAGTTTTACGAGACGATATGTCGAAAATGATTTATAATATATCCAGTAAATTTTGGGACATTTGTAACATTTCACCACTATTTTGACTTTGAAATTTTAAATAGGTTAATATGTACAGGGTGTCCGTTTTTCGGTGGTTTTCCGGGATATCTCCGTTATTAGTAAAGACGAATACTGCGGTTTTCGCAGCATTGTACTACTTTTTCGTGACACAAAAAATGTCCCAATTAGAATTCTCCTAGGCCCCTTTGTTTTTGATATACGGGATGTTTTTGACAATTTCACATTTTAGTAGTAATATCCATTGTCGTACTCAGATTTTTCTACGTTCAATAGTTTTCAAGAAAAACAACAAATTTGCGTTTCTTTTTTAATTTGTCACCCTATATATTTTTTAATAATGCAATTCAGTTTTAAAAATTGTATATTTTTAAAAAACCTAAATTTTGGGCATAATATTTAGAATAAAAATAAAGTATTATATATTTCTGAGAAGCGTGTTAAAAAATTAAATTACATTATTAAAAAATATATAGGCTGACCCATTTAAAAAAACCAAATATGTTTTTTTCTTGAAAACTATTGAACGTAGAAAAAATCCGAGTACGTCACTGGATTCTACGTGAAAAACTACAAAGAGAACATTTTATTTCTTTTTGATAAGTTACAGGGTAACCGAAATATGGGGGCTGTCCAAAAATGTAAAATTCTCAAAAACATTCATTATATCAAAAACGAGGAGGCCTAGAAAAATTTTAATTGCGGCATCTTTTGTTTCACAAAAAGTAGCACAGTGCTGCGAAAAAAGCATGCTTCTATCATTACTAATAACGGAGATATTCCGTAAAGGACACCCTGTACTGTTGTTTATAAGATAATTATCAACGTAAAAAGCTACGTATGTATATATACAGGGTGGTCCAGCGAAAACTTAACACCTCGATTTTCCTGCTTTAAAATGAAAATGTAGAAAATCCCCCAACGGGGGTGAATACAACCCCCTGATTTTGAATAGGGAGGAGGGGTGTTGCGATACCTCATTTTGAAGATCTTATCGAGTACTATCTGACCCCAAAATTTCGCTTCAAAATTTTCACCTTTAACGAAATTACAGCTAAAATAGTGGAAGACTACATACTTTTGTGATTAGTTTATTAAATGCTGAAAATAGCCACCATTCACTTCCATGCAGTAAAATAAATTTTGCTCAAAACGTTCACGGACATTACTCAACATTTGTGGTGAAATTTGACGGCATTCATTAATGATCCACATTCGCAAATCCTCCAGTGACTCAGGCTGGGTAGCGTAAATCTTAGATTTCAGGTGACCCCATAGAAAAAGTAAAGTGGAGCCAGATCAGGTGATCTGGGTGGCCACTCAATATGTCCCCTTCTTCCAATCCAGGCCTGAGGAAAATTTTCATCTAACAACTTACGAACAGGTTGAGCGAAATGAGGTGGTGCGCGATCTTGTTGAAAAATGATCGTTATATGGTCTTCTTCATTCTCCAATACTTGAACGAGGGCTGGATAAATAGCGTTCTCTAATAGTTGTAAATACATTTGGCCAGGAAGATTACCGGGTATAAAATACCCGCCCAAACATTTAACTTTTGGGGATGCTGAGTATGCACTTCACGAAATAATCTTGGATTTTCATCTGACCAATACCGACAGTTATGCCTGTTTATAATGCCATTAAGGTAAAATGAACACTCGTCCGAGAAACAGATATTGAACATGTAGTTAGGATTATTGTTAATAATTCCACTGACCACTTCACAGAACTGGAGTCGGCGATCGAAATCATCCTCATTCAGTTCCTGAACCAGTCGTATCTTAAAACGATGGAACTTATGTTGTTTAAGGATTCTCATGATTGTTGTGCGTGAAACACCAGATACATCGGACAATTTCCTAGTACTAATTTGGCAACCAGTTGCACAACGTAAGCAGCGGATACATTTTTTTCAGGATGCCGTTCGTTAAATAAAGCCGCTGTTACTCGCGCAGTCGTTATTTCTAAAAAATAATTTCATAATTTCCACCCTTTCTTCTACGGAATACACCATTTTAATTCTACTACAAAGGTACAATCGAATTTACACAGTTTTAACGTTCTTAAAAATTCACGATAGACTAAGGTAAATCAAAAACATGGCCCGTCTACTTTTTTGGACAAAAAATTAACAAATAAATAAATAAATTCAACTGCGTCTGGTAAGAGTAATATCCTCGAGGTAAATTCCACATTCTCAACTCATACACCAGCGTTTTTTACTGCATGGAAGTGAATGGTGGCCATTTTCAGCATTTAATAAACTAATCACAAAAGTAAGTAGTCTTCCACTATTTTAGCTGTCATTTGGTTAAAGATGAAAATTTTGAAGCGACATTTTAGGGTCAGATAGTACTCGATAAGATCTTCAAAATGAGGTATCGCAACACCCCTCATCCCTATTCAAAATCAGGGGGTTGTGTTCACCCCCGTTAGGGGGTTGAAGTTACGGAGATGAAAAAAGCGGAAAAGTTATTCCCCCTCGAATCAGAAATCGACGGGTCCGAGCGATTTTCTACATTTTCATTTTAAAGCAAGAAAATCGAGGTGTTAAGTTTTCGCTGGACCACCCTGTATGTACAAAACATTTCTTCGATTTGATCTTTCCGTTAAGGAATTATGGCTAGCTAAATTTTCATTCAATTAAAAAAAATAATAAACGAGTTTTACCTACAACTCATGTTTAGATATTCCAGAATTATTATTCACTTTCATGGCAAAATTACTCAGTGAGTTGAGAATTTTAACGACCATTTTCAGTTTATTGCTCAGTTAAACATAATTTGAGAGAGAGAATCAGAAAGTGTTCGTACCGTACAAGCTGGGCTGGGCGTCAATCTGGGAGGAAATATGTCTTGGCATAACCACATTGTGGCAATCGCCAGAAGCTTGGGGTACTCTTCCGAACCAGAAAGTTGTACACACCTCAACAACTTTTGACACTATACAAAGCCCAAATTCGACCATCACTAGAGTACTGCTCTCATGTCTGGAGCTCTGCACCCAAACATACTCTTCGGCTACTGGATTCCATCGAAAGGAGGGCTATTCGTCTGATCGGAGACCACGAGCTGACGAAGAACCTCGACAGCCTAGAACATCGAAGACAGGTTGGGGATTTGACTCTCTTTTACAGATATTTTCATGGAAAGTGCTGGGCTGACCTTGCCCTCTTAATTCCTCCCAGAGCGGCGAATAGCAGAAATACACGACGAACCACTGCCGCCCATCCATATGTGGTTAAGCTTAGTACTCATCGAACTTCATTATTTAAGAATTATTTCATCTGAAGGACTTCATCCTTGTGGAACGACCTTCCCGAGGTCGTTTTCCCAACGAATATAACCTCCAACGATTCAAAACCAACGTGAATCGCTTTTTGCGCACACGCACCACTCCCAGAGTGCCCTAAAGGATTTTTCCTATAGTGCTTGTTTGATCATAAAAAAAAAAGTAGTAAGTAAAGAAGAGGTGACACGATACATAAAGAAATATATGAAAAATGGCACCTATCTTTTTGAGGTCGTAGGGATTTCTATGAATACAACTGTACCATTGCGGTAAAAAATACTGGTCAAGAAAAAAAATCAAACTATGTTGCTCCTAGACTATATTATGAAAACCTTTTTTATTTCTCATTACAGGTCATTACTCATTAGTAAAATAAAGCCATTGTCTCTTATCAAATAATGCAATCATTATAAAATATTTACACTTAAATTAATAAGAAGAAACAAAACAATAATTATTATTATTATTTCGTCATTGCACCTTTGTTGTCTGCTGACGGCTTATCAGGTTTGTTAATTTTTATGCGAACAATGTTAATAGGGACACAACTTTGTGATGGTCCTCTTCCAAAGCCATGTGTAACGCTGTTTGGCCATACCGATTCTTGTCAGGAACATTCACTCCTCTTTCTATCAAGATTTTAACAATCTCAAAGTTACCGGAAAAGGCTGCTTTATGAAGTGCAGTCTTATTAGTGTTGTCTTTGGCATTCACGTCTGCTCCATAATATTAGTGATGTGATCGCTCGAGCGAAAAACCGCTTGATCACTCGATTATTGAAATAACCGACATCGATCGATTATTAAAAAAACCGCTCGAGTTATCTATTCGGGCGAAAACCGTCGCTCGTCACTTATTATCTTTCACTCGATACCCGAGCTTCGCTTGACGCCGGCGGAAATATACCGCTGTAGTGTGATCGAGTTAAAAACTGCTCGTATATTCGAACAGTTTTTCGCTCGATAGGAAATACTCTAGTTATAAATTCAGGCGAAAAACCGAAAAATATCGCCGGTCACTTGATATAACATAAACGAGAAGGTGCATATAAAAAAGTATGCCGAACCCCTTAGCGGAGTCATCGCGACATGGAAAGTTTTGTTTTAACTGGCTAGCCAGCTGCGTAGTTTAGGTCTCCGATTGTAAATATTAAAAAATTAAAGGATATAATTTTAAAATTTTTAATTACTATAAACACGAGAAAACTTCTAAAAATAACATAATAATAGAAATTGTTAATGAAAAATAACAAAATGAACAAAATATATAGAAAACTTCGTTGCTAATCTTATAGTAAACATTTTTAAATCTAAACAGGAACTTATTATTATTAAACTCAAGAAGACTTCTTAAAAATAACATACATTATAGAAAATGTTAATGGAAAGTAAGAAAACGAGCAAAATCGTTAACAAAATATAGGTGTCGACAAATTTTTTGGTAACCAAAAGTAAGCATTCTTAAATTTAAACAGGAACTTTTAGGTAACTATAAACATGAATTTAAAAAAGTAATAACCAATTTTCTTATTTTGCCAGTCGCCTAAAGCCTAAATTTTTGAGGTGCACACAGTGGGCACCTGATAATTTAAAGTGGAAGAATTTCACAAGCTATTTTAAATATCTACTTATTTTATGCTCGTAGATTGAGAAAGATGTGAAGAAAAATAACTCTTTGTAATACTTTTTGTTCGGGTTAAAAACGCACAATAATAAACCCGAACAATGAATACATATTTGGGTGATTTTTTGCAGTTTTTTTGTTTGGTATCGAGACACGTGGTAAAAATTCATTATTCACACATAAATAAATTTCTGGAATTTTTTTGGTGGCTACTACAATTTTTTAGCTACACCTGTGCCCACCCGTAGTTACGTGCCTGCTAAATACCCTCCTGATCACATGTAAAAGGCAAGGCCGCCGTCGAGCAGTCGGTGACGTCATCGCTTGGTGAATTGGAATTTCAAGCGATTCACTCGAGCGATTCACTCGATTATTAAAATCGCTCGAGTATCAAGTACTCGATTATTAAAATCATCGGTTTTTCCCACACTACATAATATAACAAAGTATGTACAACTTCTATGCCATTGAGTACGGCCGCTTTATGGAGAGGTGTTGGTCCCATATAGTTTCGTGCTTCCAAATTCGCGCCATGCTCCGATAGAGTTTCGACCACATCCGAGCGATTGAAAGGGGCCGCATGGTGTAAGGCAATCTCTTCATTCAAACCCGCGATGTCGATCGCAGCGCCATTTTCTAAAAGTATCAGAACGATGTCTTTATGTCCATTTTTCGCTGCACCATGCAAAGCTGTGTCCAATGGACAATGTGGGTAAGTTGTATTTTGAGCATTAACACTTGCACCATGTTTTAAAAGATTCTGAGCCACGTCTATATAAAGGTGTATGTCCCCGTTCACTCCTGTTGTTAATATAAACGCCATATTCTAAAAGTACCGAAACAACGTCTGAACGTCCCTTTTGTGCAGCCTCATGTAAAGGAGTATTTCCAGATTTATTCGACAAAATATCCGAAACTCCATTTTGTAATAATGTTACTACCACGTCATTATGACCTTTTTCTGCGGCGACGTGTAATGCTGTCATGTCAGCTTGTCCTGTCCACCGGTGGCATTCCGTCGACGTCATTTTTCAATAACTTTTCTACTCCATTTACGTCACCACGAGATGCCATATATCTTCTCCACTATATCTCACAGATGTCACCTTATTTTCAAACTCGTCGACGGGCATAATTTTATTGCAATTGCTATGAATACATTTTGGTTACTGTGTGGTTGCTGTCACCGGTATACCGGTCACTGCTAAGCTCATCTCTAGTTAACTTACGTGACACATGTTTCCAGATCACAATAACTGCTCCGCCGGCACCTACGTCATTGTACTTTTATGATTCATGCGTTAAGTTGCAACGCGATCGATTTCTAGCGGATGACAGTCTTAAGTACTAAGCATATACGGTCTTATTAGAAACATAACTTTGAGATTGTCACTCGCGCCAGCAGTACTATAGGCTGTTTCCCAAGATTCATTCCTATCATGTAGATTGGCACCTTTTTCTACTAGGACTTGAGCAACACCAAATCGACCGGTGCACGCTGCTATATGTAGAGGAGTATTCTTCTTTTCGTCTTTAGCATTAATATCTGCTCCACAATTTAGCAATATATTAACAACTTCTGCTTGACCGTAAAAAGCAGCTAGATGAAGAGGTGTTTCTCTCGCAATGTTATAGGCGTGGACGCTTGCTCCATGCTTCAAGAGAGTTTTAACCACATCCTTCTAGAGGCTGCAAAGTGCAAGGCAGTCTGTCCTAAAAAGCCCCTACAGTCGACATCAGCGCCGTAGTCTAAAAGCATTTGAGCTATGTCGACATGTCCATTCAGAGCTGCTATATGCAATGGTGTGTTATTACGTTGCCGGTTAATTGTGTGACTTGTACATCGAGCATTAACGGTCGCACAATGTTTTAACAGAGTCTGAAGCACGTTTACTCGACCGTTCGAAGCGGCATCGTGTAAAGCTGTATGTCCCCCTTCACCCCTAATGTTAACATCAACGCCGTTTTCTAAAAGCACCGAAACTACATCCGAATGTCCCTTTTGTGCAGCTGTATGTAAACCAGTATCCCCGGATTTATTTGCCAAAATGTCGGCTCCATATCGTAATAATGTCAGCACCATTTCCTTATGACCTTCCTCTGCGGCGGCGTGTAACGCTGTCAACTCGTTCTGTCTATCGGTGGTATTTACGTCGACGCCATTTTTTAACAACTCTTCCACTCCGTTTAAGTCACCACAAGATGCCCTGTTTAATAAAGCCATTTTTTCATCATTTAGTGACGATGATGGTACTTCATTTTCAAACTCGCCAATTTTAAGAAACGCGTTCACATCGATTTCCTGTAAATACTCGTCCCAAACGCCTTTTTGCGTCGCAATGAAAACAATTTTCTTTAAAACGGCAATTTTAAGGCGATCACGGATTTTGTGAAGCAACACCTGCGCTTCTGTATTTTCTATTTTCGCTGATTCGCGATCGGGAAACATACACACCAACAAATTGGTAAATCTGGGAAGTTCTATTGTCGTTCCCACCATATTTAATAACTGTGTCCAATGTAAAAAGGTTTGGTTTTCCTCACTCAAATATCTCCCCAGCGCTTTTTCATTTCCTCTGGTCTCTTTGAAATGTTCCAGAATCTGCATAATTCGTATCGCAACAAGTTTGGCGTCTTTGGTTTCGATCAAGAGGCAATTTTTATGGCTAGACGTCAAGAAACCGCTGAATGCATTTTCAAAGTCGCTTTTGTATTTGGCTAATTCGGCAACACACTTTTTAGATTGTGCCTGCATTGTTGCCTGCGCTGTCGATGGATTCATTTTTATTTCAGAGAAAGAAACAGGAACTATAATTAAAGCAGAAGTACACGACTGAATACTTAAGTATCGAAATATATCGTAGATAAGATAAAGATAAATTTGTTTATCGGTCACCTTCAGGGCATAATTATTGCAATGTCTAAATTCCAATGGAATAAATATTTATCTAAATTTTGATTAGGTATTTCAAAAATCGGTTATGTGTTAGTCCAGGGGTTCCCAACCTGTGAGCCGCGGCGCCGCCCTGGCGCGACTATCCTTCATAGGTACCCATATCTATACAGGGTGTTATCGAAATGACGTTTTATATTTAAACCGGCAAATCCTAAGATTAAAATAAATTGAAGAAAAATACCCATAAAAGGCGCTTTCAATTAATGGCCAGATTATATCACCTTATGTCAAATCAGACAAACACATGTGGGACACTGACGTAATATGTAAACAATCAACACTGAGGTCTGCAGGGTCAAAAGACGTCAGCGCATTGCGGCCGGTGTTGTCATATCTACACGGCAAACTCAAAAAATTTATAATTTTAACAATTTTTAATTCTATCATTTATGAACTAATATGATTCCAGAAAACCGACCGGTTTGATGACGGGAAAGATGTTTTGCAAAACAAATAATGGTAATATCACACACAAATTTCCAATTCGTTACAAGCACAGGAAAGTAAATAGGTCAAACGTCATTGACCTTTTAAATAATAATTATCGTTCAAACTCTTTTAAAAAAATGCAATTTTATTTAAGACATATGCTTTCTTACCTTTACTTATTTAAAAACAATTGTTAGTTCATAATTTCACACAAACCACATAGAACCTAAGTTTTAGGAAAAAACCTCTCACGTAACCTCAAAAATAGCAGCTATTCACATGGAAGAATACACGCGAACGCTGTTTTAATTTTGGTCCTTTTTTTCTCGCGTAGATTTATTTATTTAACTAATTTAAAACACACATTTTAAATGCACATAATGCAATCCTTCAGTTTATCTTATCTACGAACCATAAAACCACCAAATTGAATAAAATGATAGTGGTAGCTAATAATACTGCGACTGTACTTTTTCTTTTGAGAAGCTTAAAAAATTAAACTAGCTCAGCTCTACTCCAAATGACAAGACCGACGAAGATTTTATTTTCTTTCTCACGCGGCCATCTCTCCGTCTCTTTCAAACAAACTACAAGAGTGCGACTTGCAAATGTCAGTAATAGAAGAACAGCGTTAGGGTGCGGTCGCTTCTGTTGATAACCATTTACACTCTCGGCTATCCGCTTTGTGTTCAGAAGGTACGCGTATAATAGTTGTAATGATTTTCGGGCTACGCGTCCAAACTTTGTATATTATTTGACATTGTTTTTATGGACGAACACCTAAGTTACTCAGTTAAAACGAGTAGTTTGTTTTGGACGTTCGACTTGACAGAAAAATGGAATGTCGCCGACGAATAAGTCAAATTTCGTCGCGTCCCGTGTAATAAAATTTAATGATCTGATCTCAGTGTATTTTTAAAAAACTTGTGCCTAGAGGTATAAAGATAAATACAAGTAGGTAAATAAATAATTTATTTTTATAATTTTATATGGAATTTCAGTTTTGCATTACGAACGGTGACATGACGAACAAATCCGAACAAACGCCGGATGAGGTGTGGGTTTATGGGGCTGGACCCACTTTTAAAACGGTCGATTTGAAAAAAAAATATGTAGCGTTTCTGTATAGATTTGATTACAAGCAATTTACTTCTACAAGCAACAACAATATAATCAGTATTCTTTATTATAAAAGGTATTGTTTTCAGACTTTTATGCAATGTAGCCAATGTAATTAAAATGAGAAAGTAAATATGAATGGTAATTTTTAAAATAAAACAATAATTGTTAAGTTGTTTTATCATTGCCATGCCATGATATAAATAACTAAACAGGTAACACGCCGATGCAGGCGTGACTTGTGACGTCACCAGGAGAGTGATTTTTAAATCCCTTATGGAGATTTATATTGCTGTCAGGGGTTTTCACTCTCTTTTAAAGGTATTAAAAGGTTTTACGCATTTAATAGTATGTGAAATGAAAGAATAATATCATGATATTTAGGCATATTTATTTCATGAACATAGAACAAGATTAAAGCTAAGATACAAACTAGTTATAAACAAATATTTTTTTAATATCCCATCTCTCAGTGGAGGGAAATTATGAAGAGGTAAAGAAAGTCATAGTCTTCTTCAGTAGTTAGAACAATATTTTAATTTCCATACATGTTTCGAAGGCATATACCCTCATCAGCTTCATTGGAAAATACTTAAGAAGTAAATGTTAACAAAATAAATAAAACCGTATCCATTCTAATTTTTTATTTTTATCCTTAGGAAAGCGGAAACACCTTATATATCTATCAAATTTCTTTGCCTGGTTATCCATATCACAACCGAACACAGCGCACCGCATTTTATGAAAATTCCGACATTTATTTTAATAAACATACACGACTAAATAAGAAATATTCTGGTGAACTTTCAAAATTTCCATGGAAAACTACGGCTACCGGCACCACGTGGCGACCAATGTTGAAAGAAATTTTTGATCGAAAGTAATAGGTTGACGGTTCGAAACCTAATAGAATAATAAAAAACGGTGTCACAGTAAGAAGAGTACGAAAAATAGGCCGTTACTTTCCTATGATATGGGGACCACCTCCAGATTGAACATACATCTTATATGGGGAGCCCCACAACAAGAATGAACATCTAAAAAATTGTTAAAATAGTAATGGATATATTACAATTGTAAAAGACTGACAATGCTGGTGGCCACCAGCAGGGTCGCCGAGCAGCTTCGTCTATCGTCGACCGGTTCCGATGGCGCGGCGGTTGTTTTAAAAGTTTGTCCGAATCTTTCCTTATTTTAGTGGTATTTTAGCTGTAATATACGTAAATTACTTCTTATATATATCATTCTTTCATTTCACATACTATTAAATGCGTATAACCTTTTAATACCTTTAAAATAGAATTTAAAACGCTAACACCCTATAAATCTACTAAACCTAAATCCCCAAAGTTTCAGAAACATACGTTCAATATTCTTCAGAAAGTTCTAATGTAAGCTTGTCGTGAATCACCCTGTATACAGTATGAAAAGGACATAAAGTTACAAATTAAAAAAAATGTAGGAACATTTGTTACAGATATAAAGTTTTCGGAAACACACGGAACGGTTCCTGTAGTCTACTTAATATTAAACTTTTAATAAAATGTTTAAAAGTTTAAATAATTTTCGAAATTATTAAGTGCTAATCACATCTTGCCAGGATTGAGAAAATTGCTTTGAAATATATAATGTAATAAGAATGATAAAAACAATTTCAATATGGACAATTTTTAAATTTTCGTCACAGATATTCCCAAAACTTGTTTAATACCCCAATCGACATGTCAGACAATCTAAATATCGATAAATTAACTAGAAAACTTTATTATTAACGGCTAAAACGTCACGAAAATTAAATTGATCAGCTGATGACTCGCGTATCTTTCTAACCTGCCAAGAAGCGGTGGCATACTTTTTAATAGTCATGGGTAAGACCCTAAAATTTCTGGTGTCGATACAATGACTCTGACACCGCTATTGTATCACCACACTGTATCATAACACGCTAAAATGACACTGTCACTGCTTATTACAATTGCGCAATATGGCACAGTGACTCATGGCATCGGTCGCAGTTCAGTGTCACGTTTTCTGAAACACAAACACTTCGCACAGTATTTTTCAGCGGTAGATTCAGTCAGATAAATAGTAAATCGCGACCATGACCCTCATAAACAAATATACAAATAATGAAATCTTAACTCAACTGTAGGCAACCCACAATACGTGCGTAATGTGTATAATGAGTTGTCTAAATATTAAATATGGAAAAAGGCAACACTGTCATGAAAACAAGACTCTGTACCGGGTGTCCGGGAACATGTGGGAAATCTCCCGGATATGAAGAAAACACGTGAAAAGAATACTATAGGTTCATATAAACTTCTTTCGTATCGGCCTCCTCTTCGGAGATATGGGCCCCCAAAGAGCACCAATGGAATCAAGTTTTTTACACATAATTATTGAACCACCTGGTATATTTCAATTATTTTTTAATATGGTGTATACCAGGTAAGACCCGTCAAATTACTACCCAAGAAACTGTTGTGAATTACTCACAGCTGCAGGGACGGACTAGCTGTAACACTCATGGGCCCATTTTTTTTACGCCCTGTATGATGATAACTTTGGACAAAGTTTTTTTACATACCTTTAACTATTTGCTAAAAATTAAGTACTCTTCATTCATGTCGATAATCCTAACCGTTTTCGGAAAAAACGTCATTTTATTTACACCAGTCCCCTAAATTCTCATGGGTTAAATATGAAAAAGCGGAATTTTGAAGGTTGGACATTTGATCGGAACAAAGATGTATATTTTACTGAAATACGCCAAATACATGATGTATATGAAATGCCGTTTTTTCGAAAACGGTTAGGATTAGCGACATGAATGAAGAGTACTTAATTTTTAGCCAATAGTTAAAGGTATGTAAAAAACATTGTCCAAAGTTCTCATCATACAGGGCGTAAAAAAATGGGCCCATGAGTGTTACAGCTAGTCCGTCCCCGCAGCTGTGAGTAATTCACAACAGTTTCTTGGGTAGTAATTTGACGGGTCTTATCTGGTATACATCATATTAAAAAATAATTGAAATATACCAGGTGGTTCAATAATTATGTGTAAAAAACTTGATTCCATTGGTGCTCTTTGGGAGCCCATATCTCCGAAGAGGAGGCCGATACGAAAGAAGTTTATATGAACCTATAGTATTCTTTTCACGTGTTTTCTTCATATCCGGGAGATTTCCCACATGTTCCCGGACACCCTGTATAATGGCTACATTGCGCTACATCCGTTCCATGCGAAATTCAGCAGAACCCATCGATTTGTAAGCGATTAGTAATCATCTACTGAATGCACTAAAAAAAATCGATTTCCATCGAATTTAAAAAGCGATTTGTGATTTGACAGCGATTTACGACAGTTTTGTTTGTCAGGTTGAGGAGTAATATCAGCCCGGTGAGACTGCTTATGGGGGAGATCGAAACACGTAAGAAGGCCTTGGAAGTGATGCTAAGCCTACTCTGCTCCATACGCTCACAAGTAACCTACTTTTATCTATCTGTTTCACTCTATCATTTAAGCGTCAATATCAGACCTACGTATAGTTAATATGAAATTCCAAAAAGTGATTGTTTATGCAGGCGACTTGATCCTGGTCATATTTGTCTCACTTTACTGAATTAGGGAAGGTTGCTGCAGACAGAGACAGGCATAGAATGCGAGCAGCACGAATTGTTAAACAAGCTAACTTCCTTCGTCTGGCGGGAATGAAAATCAAGCAACATCTGATGTGGTTTAAAATGGTGAAGAAGACGCAACATCTTTTAATTTTCTAATCTTTTCACGAAAAACGTCGTTTCCTTTTTGGTGCAAGTGAGTAATTTGTAATTGAAATATTCATTTAGTCATCTTTACTCAGAGTAAGCATCAATAATAATTTCTTTTCCTAAACCATATGGGGCCCAAAAATATGCTCGGACTTGAAGCCTGAAATATTTGCTAGGACCTAGAGCACAGTTGATGATGGTAAAATATTGTATGTAAATTATGATTTACTTCCTATTTTTTAATAAAACTACTTACAAGCTTATTTCTGAAGTTTAATTTTTCATTTGTAGTTACGTTACTAGTTCAAAAAATGTTATAAAAGTGTGTAAGGATTATTTTAAAGTGATATTTACAGTTTAAAACATGTCAGAATCCTAATATTTGATTTTCACTACTTAGTAAATCAAATAAAAGGGCTTTGAATGTTTTTTTGTTGGTTAAATGTCACTTTAAAATATTGACAGTAATACAAATTTGGACAAAAGTGACATTTGAAAAGCACGTGCGTTTGTCAGCTGATGCCAGACGTAATGGATGCCGGGTTTGTTCGTTTATTCATACTTGTTTCGAGTTGTTAACACGGCTGTTTGTCTTCTTCCTGTTTATAAGTATTCGTTGAGTAATATTATACGCGATTTCCGCTAGTGAAGGAGGAGCATAAAAAATAAAATTATTTATTTCGTGAACAAAAATTTTTTATATTTGATGAAAATATTTCGAATGGATCCTAACCAAACAAAAAAACTGTCAACAAAATGCATGCAAGGCAGGTGTCAATACAATAGTGTCATTCAACACAGTGTTACCCACGCCTACTTTCTAATTGTTGAATTGTTGCAACTTAGATTGCGATTGCTAATTTGGAATCTTAAATAAAAATCCTACCTGGACTATTCTGAGACGATCGCTCTGTGCATTGCTCTGATGGAGGATTCCTCCTTATCCTGTCACCATCCCAAGCACTAGTCGAATTCTTACGATCAGGAAGCGGCGGGTTACAACTCGCCGAGGGCCATTCTACGGAAGCGATGCTTGGGGCAGGCAAATTGGAGGGCTCCTCTTGTGACGAATTCTGAAAAACGGATTTCGACCATGAGGGCAAAAGCAGTCTTATGTGCGATATTCATAGGGTTCGAATATACAATAAGCACAAGGTACAGTGGCGTATATAGGGGGGAGGGGGGCGAAATGTAATGTTTTAACCAATTCATAAATTAAAAAGCAACGAAATATTAATCAAGAAACGAAAAGGCGAAAGCGCCAATATATTCGACATATAGTGACATCATGTTATGGAGATTCGCGTTGTTATTAGCGTTTTAGTTCTCCTCTAAAGGTGATTAAAAGGTTTCACGCAAAATCGCTGGGGTCACCACCTCGGGTGGCAACTTCAGTGGGCGACAAATTTAAGTGTGGCAGTTGTAGAACGTCATGCAGTTGTGTACGTCACTACGTACCCGATTATTAATCGATTAGAAACCTTGATCAGTGGCAAAATATTCATAACATAGCGCAAATTGCGGTTTTGCTAAATATCTTATACAGGGTGTCCCAAATTAATAGTATATAGGGTGTTGAAAAAAGGTCGGTACCCCGAAATGGTGCATCGCAGTGCAGCGGAAAATGTCTGGGGAGCGGGTGGTGGTAAGTTAAGATTTTCAAATGGAACCCCATATTTTTTATTGGCGTAGGGTGTTCTCCGACCAAAAATAAACACCTTTTTAAATTGCAAACTATTCCTCCTTCAAAACCAAACAACTTTTTCCCCAGACATTTTCCTCTGCAATGCGATGCACCGGAGTTATTCCGGGGTACCGACCGTTTTTCAACACCGTGTATAGTAAAACTGCAGATTCTTCGGGTAAAAATATTGTGATTTCGCCAAACTTTACTAAGTTGATAATAACCGAGATATGTATTTTCTAATTTCCTAATTAACTTACTTTATAACGAATATTTTAGCATAAAATTTTTGGTATGGTGTTTTTTTTTGGGGCTGGAAAGTTAAATTTGTTAATAATCCTGATGTAGATTGTAGAGGGCGCTCGCTGCGCCACTACATAGCAACAAGTGCAACGAGAAAAACTCAAGAGGCCGTTTTCATGGAGAATTGAACAGGCCAATCAGAAAAATATCCACATGGAAAAATATCTTTTTTGTAAAAAATATCAAAGGACATGTTTGCAGCGACGCCACTGATGGAACAATTGAATAACAATTCTAACTAAAATTTGAGGTTCTATGTCCTATTAACACATACCAAAATTAAACATATCTAAAGTATTTTCGGAGATGGCCATTTCTTGTAATGCGCGCTGGGCGCCAATCCCACCTCGTAGCTGATAAAAAAATTAACAAATTGAATCCGGCCTGATCCCCGTAACTCGATTAATAAACTACTTATTAGCATTTATGTAAAAAATTTCAAATCCCCCTTACTCCCCTCCTAATTGCCCCACCAAGCCCAGCCTCCGGCCCATCAAAGTACTCGGTATCACTCCTTAATTCGCGAAAAAATGATGCCCCATCTCCGCCCCTTCTCAAGATATAATTAATTAAATTTTATTGTTTTTGCATAAAAATGATGGAAAAACTGATATTTTTAATAAAAGCATAATTATACCAAAAAAGTTACACCCCTTTTTATGTACATATCCAGAGTACCGCAGAGAGCGTCCCCTTTAATTTACATCAAAATTATTAACAAATTCGCCCCAAAAAAACCCTAGTGACAAAATTTTGTGCGAAAATATTGATTTAGAGATAAGTTACTTAGGAAGATCGAAAATAAAATTTTTACGGTTATTACCAGCTATGGAACTAAACTAAGTATGGCCAAATCGCAGTATTTTTACCCAAGGAATCTGCAGTTTTCCTATGTACCATTAATTATGAGACACCCTGTATAGCCAAGATTCGGGGCTGCTTACCCCAGAAAGTAATTATAAAATTTAGGTGTTTCCATTTGAAAATGTAGATTTTTTGCAGTTTTCTCAATGTCTTTTTAATCTCATTGTTGAACTTAAAATATTATAAAAATTCTATAAAGCAGAACCTTTTCAACAAGAAATCTAACTGAAATGAAATAATAAGGGCTTCTATACAGGGTCCGCAACGAAGATTAAATCCTTATCGAAGAACTTATCAACAATACTAAAACAGCTTGAGATATTGGATTAAAAGCGGAATGTTTTAAAAATATTTTATATTATACAGGGTGGCCCAAAAAAGTGTGACAGCATAAAGTTATCATTTTTTTAAATGGGACACCCAGTATTTTATTGCATATTTAGGTTCGTATTACTATCGTTTATAAGTGCCTCAAATTTTATTTAATTTGGTTTTGTAGTTTCGGAGAAATAAATTAAAAACTAAAAAAAAAAGTTTTGCAGTCCTGAATAAAAAAATCAAAAAAAATAATCCAGAACTATTTTTTAACATCGGCATTGAGTGAAATCTATGACAAGAGGTCTAGAGATACTATGAATGTAATTGCGTTTATTTATTTTATACAGGGTATTCATAATAAGCTTTCAAAAACCCCACATTTTAAAATAATTTTTCTCAAGTTCTTCAAATGGAACACCCTGTATATTATTTGGCAATTTGACGTAGAATTCATAGACAATTTTTTTTTGTAATACAAGCATATAAGTTATATCCAGCCGTTTTCGAAATAATTATAAATATCATAAATTATGTTGTTTAAATAGAGTTTTTATTGGGAAATCTTGTTAAAGGCGACTAGACTAATAATTGTAAACTAAATGTCAAGGTTAATTGGTGTGCAGTATGTGAACAAACAGCTTTATCAAGCTAGCGGGCACTTTGTAGCTTTTTTGATACGCCGGTCGCACATTTGTAGCTTGAGACGGTTCCGAGAAAACCGCGGATCCGCTAGCTTGAACCTCCATGGTAGCGCGACAGGTTCAGACCCAACTGGTTTTTCGTAACTTTTTTGTAGCTTTTTCTCGGACCCGGCTCAAGCTACAAAGGAGCTACAAAAGACCCACCGGGTGTGCCGCTACAGAGTGCCCGCTAGTTTGATAGAGCTTGGACAAACCCTAATAAAGAATTTTTATTTATTTTTTCAAAACCAAAATGAAAATATAAGCAACTGGAAAAACGGTACCTTTCGAAACGGACTCGGAATCGATTGGTTAGCAAACTGGGCACTAGTAGTCATACTGGTACGTGTACTCGTACGATTGGGTTGTATCGGAACGCCTGGTGATACAGTGGAGGGCATAATTTCCCTCTGTAAAACAGGGTGTGCATCGGGTAGGGCAGGATTCGTATTCTCCACAGCTTGTCCGATGTTGGACTGGCAGGGGTTGATGGTACCTGGAAAAATATTTTTATTAAAGAAGTCATTAAGTGCGAATCGAACTTCTGGAGCGCCACCTGACGGCGGGGAATAGTTGCACCTCGCTGTGAACATTGACAATTTCAAGTGATTTAAAAAACGCCACAGTTTACCAAGCGGAAGTTCATGCCATACAAGCATGTGTACTACAAAATCTTGAAAAGGGCTACCACGACCAAAAGATTGACATCCTTTCGGACAGCCAAGCTGCTCTTAAGGCTCTGAACTCCAATCGGTTCACTTCAAAACTTACACTGGAGTGTCATACCAACCTAAAAGTACTGGCGGCCAGGGGGAACAAAGTGGAACTCTTGTGGGTCCCGGGTCACTCCGGGATATTAGGAAATGAAAAAGCGGATGAACTGGCCAGAGCCGGATCTGCCCAAAGTCTCAGGGGCCCTGAACCGGCCTTTGGAAGAGGATGAAACCGCCTCGCACATAATATACCGCTGCGTAGCGCTGTCCCGCAGAAGACAAAATATCTTCGGGAACATACAAGGTGGTGACAACCTCCCACATGACAAGCTTGGTAGAAGGTTACTGGACCTCATAGAAGGAACAAACATCTTCTAACAAGATCGGGGTACACAATAAGCCGAAAGGCTGCAGTGACTTGAAGTTCGGGCCTTTAAACCGACCCCCGCCTTTAACCAACCAACCAACAAACCATGATAAGAACTTTAGGAAACGGTTTTTACATACCTTTAACTATTGACTAAAAATTAAGTGCTCTTCATTCATGTCGCTAATCCTAACCGTTTTCGAGAAAACACACACTGACTTCCCTAACTTCTCACAGGTTAAATATGAAAAAGCGGAATTTTGACGTTGAACATTTGATAGGAACAAAGACTTATCTCTTACCGAGATACGCCAAATACATGATGATAGATAATATTTATTTGTTCAAAATGCTTTACACTAAACAATATAAACCCATAAGGGTGTTGAACAGTGTCAAATGGTCATCAATTTCCACAGACAAATTTAACATCTTTCAAATGAAACACATTCTACAACAAAACTCATAATTGAAAGAAAAATTGTACGGCATATACATATAAAATAATTTAACTTACTCAAAATTCAAACAACACAATAGACATAATAATAACAATAATCCGTGAAGAAGACGGACATAAAACACTTATAGTATACTTGCCACATTTAAAATTCAAAATTCAGCACTGAATTGTTTGTTTATCAGCATCATCGAAACATTCACTGGCACTATAAAATGGCTTACTAACTTGATATAAACTCCTGGACAAAAATAACGCAACATCATAAATTTGCCATATTTTTGATGCTATTTCTTTTCTGAATTTATGATCCGATTTGAATGATTTTTTTTTTGCATCGTAGGTTGGTTCCTTGACAATGTCATAGTTTTCGCTGTTTATGATAAAAATTTTAATTTTCGATTTATACTGGGTGCACTAAAAATGCTATGTTTTTTTCCAAAAATTCGCATCACCCTGTGGAGTATATTAGCAACCGAAACATATTGCAGTTGACAGTAGGTCCATCTTTCCCCAACATTTTCTTTTTTGGTTTACTTCATTATCTCTGTTATTAAAGGAGATACACCGTTTTATAGCGTAACATGTTTTTATAGACTTTATATTCAACACATTCATTGTTAAATGTTTTCAAGTAGGTTTCAAGATTAAAATACTCGTCGGGCAACTGGGCATACGAAACGAACGTTTAATAAGTACTTTCCGAACAGTTTTTATCAGTATGGCGAATTTTATTTGACCTTTGTAACTTTAAAACACAACATCTGCTGACCCAATGTCAGAAAAAGTCCATAGTCTACTTGAATATATTTAACAATGAATGTGTTGAATATTAAAGTCTATAAAAACATGTTACGCTATAAAACGGTGTATCTCCTTTAATAACAGAGATAATGAAGTAAACAAAAAAAGAAAATGTTGGGGAAGGATGGACCTACCGTTTAATGTTAACTGCAATATGTTTCGGTTGCTAATATACTCCACAGGGTAATGCGAATTTTCGGAAAAAAACATACCTAGCATTTTTAGTACACCCAGTATAAATCGAAAATGAAATTTTTATCATAAACAGCGAAAACTATGACATTGTCAAGGAACCAACCTACAATGCAAAAAAAATCATTCAAATCGAATCATAAATTCAGAAAAAAAAATAGCATCAAAAATATGGCAAATTTATGATGTTGCGTTAATTTTGTCCAGGAGTTTATTTTTTAAATATATTTAAGTTTATTATTTGGTAAAGTTCGTATTCTATCTGGAAAGCAATTAAATATCTTCATAATATAGTATTTAACGTTTTTTTGCAGGTACGTAAAGTTGTATTTTTCAGGTACTAAATAACTTTTATTACGAGTATCATAATCATGTTTTACATCACAGTCAGTAAAGAAATCCCTATTATCACAGACAAACATCACAGAATCCAAAATATACATCCCTATCACAGTTAAAATATTATTTTCAATAAAAATAGGTTTACAACTTTCCTGCTGCTTCATTTTAAAAATACTTCGAATGCACCATTTTTCCATGACCATAATTCTGGGCATGTCAGATGAACCACCCAAGAATATTACACCATATCTCAACCAGGACTGGATATAGGCATGAAAGGCGCTAATGGCAGCCTCAGTACTCACTTGATCAGACACCACACATAAGGCATAGCAGTATCTAGATACACTGTGAGCCAAACCCTCAATGTGCTCCCTCCAATCCAGTCTCTCATCTATCTGTACACCCAATAAACGCACACTCTCAGCTGCTTTTAATTCCTCACCATTGTAAAAGAGTGAACATTTATTATTAAATTTATTTCTAAGAGTTATGTCAGATGTAATTAAAATGTCGTTTTTTCGAAAACGGTTAGGATTAGCGACATGAATGAAGAGTACTTGATTTTTAGTCAATAGTTAAAGGTTATGTAAAAACCGTTGCCAAAAGTTCTTATCATACAGGGCGTTAAAAAAAAGGGCCATGAGTGTCACAGCTAGTCCGTCCTTGCAGCTGTGAGTAATTCACAACACTTTCTTGGTTAATAATTTGAAGGGTCTTACCTGGAATACATCATATTAAGAAAAAAATTAAATATACCTCGTGGTTCAATAATTATGTATAAAAATCTTAATTCCATTGGAGGTCTTTGGGAGCCCTTATCTCCGAAGAGGAGACATATATGAAAAAAGTTTATATGAACTTGTAGTACCTACTCTTTTCACTTGTTTTCTTCATATGCGGGAAATTTCCCGGACACCATGTATAGTAAAAATAGTAGAATAGCAATATTAAAAGCAGGGCCGTTCCTGGCGAGCGTGCAGGGCGTGCATGCACGAGTATTCTTTATTACAAATTTTAAAAAAAATCATATATTTTATCATTTTAATATGTCTAAAAATGTTACCAAACGTTTGCTCAGTAAGTGAAACTAGGTGGGAAAGTAGAATTAAAGCAATTCGTCCTCTTAGATATCAGTTAGAAGAAATTTGTAATAGCCTAGAATTTTTGACAAAAGATACACCACGAGACATAAAGACAAAACATAGTGCACAATCTTTATTGGATAAAATTAAGACTTTTAAATTTATTTGTTCGATTTTAATCTGGCATGATATTTTAGAAAAAATTAATATAGTAAGTAAAATACTACAAGATCCGAATAGAAACTTAAATGACTGCCATAAAGAAATTGAAAATCTTAATCTTTATTTTAACGAAAAACGTTCAGACAAAAATTTTGATTTGCTCATCAATAAAGCTAAAGAAGAAGCAGCAAAAAACGATGTAGAGCAGGTATTCCCAATAGTACGGCAACGAAAATTTAAGCAACAATTTTCATATGAAAGTAAGGATGAATCTGTAGCAGATCCAAAGCAAAAATTTAAAATCGATTTTTATTTTCTAATTTTAGATACAACCATTCAGTCTTTACAAAAGCGGTTCGAGGGTATAAAAAAATTTCAAAATTTATTTGGGTTCTTATGTAATTTTGAAAATTTAGAATCTGACTTAATTAAAGAATCATGTGTAAATTTAGATACCGAATTGCAAGTTGAGATTGATAGAGTAATATCTAAAGACATTGACGGCTTAGATTTACATAATGAAATTTTAACATATAAGATTCTTAATCCTAAAAATACTACTGATTCATCCTTTCCCAAGTTAAAATCAAAGACAAAATATGAAAACTTTAGTTAAAATCTACAAGATGATAAATTATAATTAATACCAGTTCACAGTTAAAAATCTAAATTGTAAAATAATTTATTAAAATCATACCAGCCATATCAATCAGTCACATTAAAGTTAAAATTTAAAAATTCAATAAAACAGTACTTAAAAGGCATTAGTAACAAGGATCTCACGAATTCTCCCTAACCCCTAAACTCTAGAAGGCATTTTCTATTAGTAGTAGTATCAAAATTGTCAAAATGGATTCATTGTTGAACGAAATAACAGTTTATTAATTTAGACCTATAAAATAAATAGTAAAAATACATGACAATACATACATACCAAAGCAACTTCCAGGAGTGAACTCCGAAGCATTCGGATTGAGTCCACTAAAAGGAGGCTTGGGGAAAAGTAGCGACCTGGTCGCACTGTTGACCCATGCCGGGTTGTCAGGCTTAGGTTTAGATCCTTGCACATCTTTTCTTATGTGTTCCATATTCGTAGTGTTTGGCGACTTAACTACAAAAAAAAAATAAACCTACTCAACAGTCCTAAAAGTACAAAATACTATTTAATACATAATACCTACTTAAGGTGCTAGTTTTTGATGTTACCTTGTGTTATGTGGACCACCCTGTCCATACAGTAAGGTAGTCCCCACATACAAAGTATAACTCAAAATTTCATAATATGCAGATCTACTTACGTTCTGTCCTTGCTTCTTCCAAGGTATTAATAATGACTTTCTCCTTATCTAGTATATTTGTGGAAGTATCTACCAAATATCCACTCTTATTTTCTGCAGATGTAGTCAAATCCCTATCTAAAACTTTGGTATGGACACCATCAGCTTTGTCATCATTTTCAACAAGCACATGCTGAATTGCCTTGGTCTTATCAACATTATGATGTGCTTGTCCAGCTGACCGACTGATTTCTTTTTTAGGTAGTTTGATTTTAGTTTTCACCTCCTGTATACTATCGGGTGGCTTTACCTCCGTCTTATATCTTTCTTCAGGGGCTGATTTACTACTTTCTCCTCCTTTCTTTGTCCGAGGTTCAATGGGTTTCGTTTCTGAATTGGAAGCACTATTTCCCGAACTGCTAGGACCTTGCTTTTCTACGTCCTGCAATTTTTTAGCAGTGATAATTTCTACATTTTCGGAATTAAATACCTTAAATTTCGCTTTGTCTTTTTTGACCATGGCAGAATATTTATTTATTTAAAATGGTAACCTAACCCTTTTCTTGTGCGATTTTATTTTAACCTCACTTTACCTTATGAAACCTTTGGTTGTGAACGGAAATGGTACGACCACACCGTAAAAATTAAAAAAGAACTTAAAATTAGTTTGCTTATCGGTTTTTCTACGTCAGCTAAGCTAAAGTACTGTGAGATGCGCAGAAAGTAACGAGTTTGTTGGGATTCCCAGAGAACCCCTGCCAACTTTTCGACTTCTACATCAAATTTTAAATTTTATATAGATGAAATGTCAGATATGAGTCAATAGACTAGCGTCAACTTTAGGAAAGAGCGTCAACGTCAGTTTCAAACATACCATTCAAACGTCGCCGTTGCCACAGAGAAAGGTTTGGAATCAAGGTTTCCGCTAAACAGAGACTGTAAAAGTATACTAAGGAGTACAACGACATCGATCACACCCATTCGTTATTAGTTCACAAAATAAACAAGGTACCTTGAAATGTGAATTAGAAGATGGATATTAAATAAACATTGAATTATTCTGATAATTTAAATTGACAATAATAGGTTGTTTCATTAAACATTTTAGACAGGGGATGTGGTAAGGGTGTTGCCACCTGAAATAGCTTGCTGAAAATATCGAGGTCATTTCAATTCATGTAAAAACGATAGTTCCTCATTCCTAAGTATCTGTCATTTATAATTTACAGTTTCTTGTCACATTTTTGCTTTTCTGTCATCTGTCATGCATGCTGTCAACAATTTTTTTTAAATGAAATGCCGATGCAGTGTAAAATCAATATATTTTTTTAATTAATGAAATTCTACGATTTTAAACAGACCTAGCCACCGAAAAATAATACACGATGAAGATGGCACATTCAATGCAAGGAATTTACTCGCCCTTACCGCAATCACTGAGCGATTCCGATTCTGAAAAGGAAATAAGTATGGAACCGATATGCACAAGTTACAATTCGAAGAATACGAATAATTTCGAAGCTGCTTATAGACCGAACGGAAACAGTATTCACATGGACGATGATATCGTTAAAATAAAGAGGGGTGCCAGTAAAATGTCCACTGCACGAAAAGTAAGTTAATAGTTTGGTATTATGTATTTCTGCTATATAATGTAGAAGTGAAAATATACTCCCTTCTAAAATCCACCCTTAATGGTTTTTAGGCGGCCTTTATAACTTCTATAATTCTCTGTTTCCTGCCCATCATAATCTTCCTCTGGGTCTTGCCGTGCTCCGAGTTGCACACCTGTCCTGTTAAGATCACCAACTGGGAGTACCAGCAGGAGGATATTGAACTGAAAGGGCCCATAAACTTGGTGAATGGACTTTACAAAACGAATTACAATTTGGCTCTGCTCTACAAGGGAAGTATTAACAGTCCAAAGGGATTGAAGAATGGTGTTATTTCGTTTATGGGACTTACAGGTAAGTTTATCCTTAATCTACAGAGTGTTCCATTTTCGACACTTTCTGAGGGTATTGGGGTATAGTTGTTAACTTGGACGGATCTCTAATACTTTTATTATTTATGAAATACCTATTACCTACATAAAATTTTATATGTACTTATGATATTTTGGTATGTTTTATACAATCAAATGAAAGATTCCAAGAAAATCTGTTTCTAATAAATTGACCTACCGTTAGAAGAAACAGACATTATTAAAAATATCGCATTTTCAACTTCATAAAGAAGTTTTTTTTTTCAAGTACATAGGTAGTACTTATTTGACTTACAACAAGTATGGTCAAATCATAAACATATACCTAATATAAAAGGGGAGACAAATACATTCCATTCATAAAACACCATTTATTTACAATCATGCACAGTTCTACAGTTTCGAATAAGTTAGAAGATGGTTTTAAAAAATGGCAACGCTCTAATATGGTACGCGTTTAGATAATTTCGATCTAGCATTAGTCATAAATAGATAATAGGTATTTTTCACAGAAATTTAAAAAATATAAAAAAAAAAATATATATTTTTGCAATATTAAGTATTTTAAAATTTAGAATTAGCGACACCCCTCGGGTGCATCACTAGGTAAAATTTTTACACCTACTGCCGATTTTGGCAGTTAACTGCCAGTGATTCCCGCTGATTCCGGTAACTGACTGGCGCTGCTTACTGCCACTGATTGGTGAATTCCCTGGTTGGGGGGCATCAGGTGGATTCGGTGCATACAGATCCAGATCATTTCAGATCCAGATCATTTATTTATTTTATGTCCTACCAGTGCATTATTGTGTTTTTATACCTTACATTTTTACATCTACATAATGGGTTACTTTATGCCCGTGCGGGCATTTATTTATTTATTTATTTGTTAGGAAGTCTATTACATTTCTGAACAAATATTCCTGTTTGAAATCCAAAAGCTACAAGCAGCTTGTCTAGATTTCAGGTTATGAATAACTTTTCCCTTTTAAAATAAAATAAAAAGAATAAAGATAACATATGCTAAAACTATTTATGCAGTACAGTCTAAACTAGACTAAAGAAAATATTACCAATGTTAAAATGATTTATTAAACGTTATTGTTAATATTAAATGGATATTTCAAAACACCCTCTAGTATTCATTCAATAAAGGCACCGTATAGGTTATTTGCTGATAATTTATCTTTATCCATTTCGAGATTCCAAGCAAGAAAGTACGTAAATTTACAACAGACTTCAAATTTAAAGGTAACATATTGAATAATTTGGAGCCGACATACCTAATGTGCCTCTGCGAGGCTGTATATGATGCCAGAGGAACGAATAGGCACCCACTATCTACAGATCTGGTGTGAACACTGTGCATAATCCTACTTTTGTATTTATTACACTTTTTCATAAACCTAAGAGTACCCTTAACATACAATTGCCTTACCGGTAGCAGGTCAGCTTCTTTAAATAATAAATCTGATGGATACCTCCTGTTTCTGTTCATGAATATCTTTATTATATATTTTTGAGTAATATTTAAACGGTGAAGGATGCTACAACAAGCACTACCCCAAACACTCAAACCGTACATCAAAACTGATTCAATTAAGGCCTGGTACGTCATTTTTAAGAGTTTTAAAGATAAAAATTCTCTAAGTTGGTAAAATTTATGTACAGTTTTACGAATTTTTTTGGTAATATAGTTAACATGAGTTTCATACCTTAGATTCTTGTCAATGAATACCCCCAGGTATTTTACACTATCTTTTGCTAATATTGTCTCTTCACATCTGCACACTGACATATCCATAACACATTCAAAATTATGCACCCTAAGTTCAGGATGGATCACACCTCCTGGGTTATTCATAGAAAAGGCCATATGAACAGTTTTGTTTACATTCATTGTCAGAAGATTCTGATCCATCCACAAACGTACCTTGGAGATGTGATCCTCTGCCCTCTGAAATGTCTCTGGCCAGGATTTGCCTCTAACTAAAATTACTGTATCATCAGCATAGCACACACATTCACTATTTTCATTTGGAAGAACAGAAAAGAGATCATTAATATACAAGGAAAAAAGTGTGGGACCCAGTACGGTACCCTGCGGCACCCCAAATTCCACCGTACCCGTTTTGCTCAATGAATCATTTATTCTTATTCGCTGGGTTCTATTTTTTAAATAAGACTCAAACAGGCTGTGCGCAAGACCTCTTACTCCAATATAGTATTTATAGCGAATCCTCAAGCTTTTTCGACAGTTGACATCATTAATATGTCATCGATCAGCTGTTTGGGGACTTAACCAAATACCCCAGTTTTATAGGAACCGTATTGAGCGTGTTTGGTTTTTATATTTTTCGAGTTTGATTAGTGCTAATACGTTTAAAAGTGTATTTCCGTCGTTTTAGAAGTGTTTATTTTGTGTTGAAAACTTTGATTAATTACATATTGTGTTGTTTATATATCTGGTAAACCACAGTAAGTACTTGTCACGTTATGAAAAATTTATAGGTTAATATTTTCATTTATCTGTTTTTAGGCGAAAATAATAATTATGGAGCATAATTATTGTCTGCCTTCTACCTCAGCTGATGCCACCGTTAGAGAAACTAAGGTGAATTTAATATTAATAAAAAAATTTCTAGATGTTTCATTTCTTTCTGATCGAGTTGAGATTTGTTTCAGTTAAATATCAGGTAATACTTTTGTGTGGCGACTTGAATGTAGACAGTTTGGTTAGCTGGGAAAGTAGAAAATATCTGCACATTTTTTTGCAGAGAATACTAAATATAATGTTTATTAAAGTGGATGTTGAAATTTCAGTTCTTGGCACGAGTGGTTGCACAATAAGATTCCACATAAAAAATGTCGAATGGTTTTTAAGTCTTTTTAGGGGTGAGGGGTCACAGGCCCGTGGTAGTCCCAATAAGCCTGAATGTAATAATGTAAACGCCAAATACTACAAAAATATAAAACGGTTTCAAGTGAAAGATAAATACATTTTTGTTTATGTTTGTTTGTTCCAATAATAATGGGTTGCTCCTATTTTCTTAGGCAAAGGCGTATTCATATTTACATGGTAATGAGCTAGCCCAGCAGTTCGTTCAAAATGTTTATAGCTACTTTAAAGAATGCCATGCTCACTTAAGTGCTGTTCAGGTGAGACATTTTAAAATGTTTTTATATATGTGTATATAGCTACATTTATTATTTTTAATTAAACTTACACACTCGACTCTCCTTACATTTCTTATTCATCTATTAAAGCATAATATGAGGGATATTACCTGTATTAATTTTCCAACATTATTAACTTTACCAAAAGAAAAATAATTAAGCAAATGGCAGGCAAATATTTTAGAAATAATTTTAAAAAACTGTTGGTTTTTTATAATTTTTCAATTACTATATCATAAAATTTATCCTTTAAACCTACAGGAAACTGCAAAAGCGATGCAAATATCTGCTTTCACAGTTAGACGATATAAGGATGGCCCTATCGAAGACCGTCTGGTGGTGTCAAAAAAAAGAGCTAAACCTCTAACGGATGATCTCAGGGAAGGTGTCCGTTTGCAAATCCGGGATCAAATTTACCACATGTACGCCGATCGTAAGTGTGAATCATGTTGCTAATATGTGTTTAAGCATTTTTGTATGACAATATTAACGGTATAACTTTTTTCAGTTACAGTGCTGGATCCATATTGCAGAGAAATGCAGGTTTTATAATAAAAAGAGTTGCATTACTGTCAAAAGTAAGGTAATATGTATGGTTGGCATATATAGGAACCAAGTTCACAAGATGATACAAAATATCTATCCTGATATTTTTACGGTCTTATATAAATGTCTGCTTTTACTTATTTTAAATAATATTTAATCAATAAACTGTAAATACTTGTTCACACTGACACTTTCTTGATTAAAACAAAGGTATTAGGAAAAATTGCCTTCTAGATCAAAATAAATCAAAAGTTATTTAATACCTATAACATTGTTAATGTACACAGGTACAAATTCCTGAAAAAATTATGTCTTTTACCATGAAATATTAGTGCTTGCAGAACATAATTATAAAAAGCATGCTAATATAATTTTGTATAATAAGGTATATTAAGATATTGATGTATAATAGTTACTGCTCATTTTAATTTGATAGTAACATAAGTTCCTATTGTTTTCTTAGCAGGTTCGTCTACAGAGATAGGATTGCAAGGTGCCATCTACTTTTATTAAAACCATAATTACAATTTTAAAATGTATACTTGATAAAAAGAAATTGTAGGAAAGCCAGTGACAACAAAATCTTTAAGTGAACTGCTCAGAGAAAAAGAAATGTACCAGGGAAGCCCAAGTAGTTTGGTCAAACTTGTCAGAAGCTTGGGATTTATATATAGAGCTGATGATAATCGCCGAGCTCTAATGGAAAAGCCTTGTGTTGCTCAGAAGAGGCGCAGATTTCTGGAAATATACATGGCGAATGAACAACTTGGTGCCGAAAAGAAACCATATGTTTTCGTGGACGAAACGTGGATCTTTTCCAATGGGTCGTTTAGGAAGTCATGGCAGGATGACAGTATTAAATCAGTTAGGAAACACACTGGAGACGGGTATAGGTATATATGCTTATCAGATATATATATATATATATATATATCAGATGCAGGTCAGATTCCCCCCACTTTGGGGGATCCTCTAGACTACATGGGGGCCGTTGCTCCTCCTCCAAACTCTTTTCGGTTTAGGGATGTGACTTTTAATGAGGTAAGAAATATTATTGATCAGCTTAAAAATAAAAGGGGCTCGGATGCCTTTGGCCTTAGCGTAAGGCTAATTAGGAATATAAAAAACATAATACTAGTTCCCCTAACTAAGTTACTAAACCTTTGCTTGAGGGAAAACATATTTCCATCCTGCCTAAAGGAGGCACTAATTACACCTATCTTTAAGAAGGGTGATCCGAACTTACCTGAAAACTATAGGCCAATCTCTCTGTTGCCTATATTGTCTAAAATCTTGGAAAAATGTATGGCTTTTCAGATAGTGGAGTATTTTAATCTCAACAACCTTTTTACTGAATGTCAATTTGGATTCCGAAAGGATAAAAATACAACATTGGGCATCCTTGACCTGGTGTCCTATATTCTTACCTCTTTTGATGAAAAGCAGTTTACAGCTTCACTGTTCTGCGATTTGAGCAAGGCATTTGACTGTGTCTCGCATGACATTCTTCTGCGTAAGTTGGGAGCATACAATTTCAGCCCAAACAGTGTTGACCTGATAAGATCTTACCTCACCAATCGACTCCAGGCGGTGAAAGTGGATGGGGTGGCGTCTGCGATGAGGGAGATCACCATTGGTGTCCCGCAGGGATCTGTCTTGGGACCCCTTTTGTTTTTAATTTTTATTAACGACTTGCCAATGGTTGATGCCTTAGCTAAGTTTACACTCTTTGCCGATGACACCACAGTCTCGATTGCTGCTGGAGCCCTGGATGATGCAATCAGTGAGTCTGTGAGACTGCAAAAAAGGGTAGAGGAATGGTTCAGTGCCAACAGGCTACTCCTAAACAAAGACAAGACTAGCAGAATGGTGTTTTCGCTGCGGGATATTGGCACAGTTAATGCTGGGACAGGGATGGTCAGGTTCTTGGGTGTCAGTCTCGACTCTGGTCTGCTGTGGGATGCGCATGTGGGGGTGGTTGCTGGGAGGCTGAGTAGTACTTTGTTTATGCTGCGGGGCCTTGCTGGTTGTGTTTCCCGGGCGACTTTGAGAACTGCCTATTTCAGCGTTTTTCACAGTTCCTTGTCTTATGCTATTCTTGCGTGGGGACATACGGCTCAGGCTCAGAGAATCTTTGGACTACAAAGAAGAGCTGTAAGACTGGTTGCGGAGCTTGGCTATAGGGATGATTGTCGCCCTGCTTTTGGAACTCTTGGAATTTTGACCCTCCCTTCGGTCTACATTCTCGAAAGCCTTCTGTACGTAAAGAGAAATGAGGACCTGTATGTGACTCATGGGGATGTTCATGGGTACAATACTCGCAATGCGGGGAACGTGCTAACAAACTATTGTAGACTCAAAAGATCCCAGGATGGGCAGGGGTACTATGGGGCTAAATTTTTCAATAAGCTGCCTGTTGACATAAGAATCTTACCGCTGAAGCAATTCAAAGGTCGTGTTAGCAGAATGCTGATTAAGAATGCCTTTTACAACATTCATGAATTTTTAAATTATGACTTTGTTGAACTAAATTAATTTTAATCTGTAACTGATGTATTGTATTCGCCATTAGGTTTATATTTTACTTTATTATAATAAGCGTTTTACTTATATATACATTTTGTGTTGTCCGTGTAAACGCTTTGTGTGTATGAACGTTGATATACTTTTTATTGAATGTTTGTATAGTATAGTAATGTTTGGCTCTTATTTTTTTATTATAATAAGTATTTTACTTTTCTTTATATACATTGTATTTTGACCTGTGTAAACACTTGTGTTTTAACATTAATAAAACTATTGACTATTGACTATTGAGATGAAACTTTGGATCTAATCTAATAGAAATCTATTTTATCTTTAATTTTACAAAGAAAAGTTACTATTTTAAAAAGTTCTGCTTACCGAGAAAGAGGAGTACCCTTAATACTTGTTTTGAGTAAAATGTAATAAATTTTAAAAAATATATATGTATGTATTGGTATATATATGTGATTGATGGTGGATGGCCTATTAGACGTTTAGGATATGTTTTATAAAAAAAAGTTTAATTAAGTATTATCTCGAGAGCGATAACAGAAAGGATAGGAAAATGTTAAAGATATTAACGATTAAAGATAAAGATGTAAGGATATTAAAAAATTAATAGAAATTCTAAAAAAAATAATACTTTCTAGTAGGAGCTGCAGCACTGACCTCACACAATCAATATTATTGTCAATATCATCAAATATTGACAATATTATTGAACGTGTGAGGGCCGCTTAAGATACCAAATTTTCACAGTGATTCGTTGACTAGTTCTTCATAAACGTCTAATAGGCCACCCTGTATGTATTTAGAAAATAATCATGTAAAACCGATTTGTGAAGAACAAAAAAAAAGAACAAAAGAGTCACAAGACTCGCCAATAAATAGAAGTGTACAAATTTACAATGGGTTTCCAGAGACTTTATTTCAGTGTGAAGAAAACGTTGTATGTCGTAACCTTAAGAGATTTATAAGGAACAGTGACTGAATTCTTTTTGTTAAGTTTATGTTTTTGAATTTACATAAAGTACTATACTTTTGTTATCTATTTATAATTTTACTTTTTCAAGGCCTCGGTGCCAGTTCTTGTAAGCTGTTTTGAGGTCTGCAAAAAAATTGTTAAAAAAAAAAAATTCTCATACTATGTTATATTATATTTGTTGTAGATATATTATCTTACATGCTGGCGGACAAGATGGGTTTGTGGAAAGCGCAAAGCTGATTTTCAAGTCCAAGAGTAATACAGGTGACTATCATGGCGAAATGAACTCTGATAATTTTGAGAAATGGATTTCTGATGCTTTGCTACCCTACTTGGAGGAGCCTTCAATAATTATACTCGATAATGCTAGTTATCACAGCAAGCAAGTTGAAAAGTGGCCTGCTAAGAGCTGGAAAAAAGCGGAGCTACAGCGGTGGCTTACAGACAAGCAAATCATCTTTTCAGCTACTGCTATAGTAAAAACCCTATGGCAGCTTATCGATCAGTTGCCAAGAGCTGATAAGTCCTACAATGTGGACCAACTAATACGAAATGCTGGTCATGAAGTTCTGCGGTTGCCTCCATATCATTGTCAGTTTAATGCTATTGAAATGGTATGGAGTCAAGCAAAGCGACTTTATGATCAGTACATTCTACAAGAAAAGGACGTCGGAAAAGCTTGGGAAAAGGCCTTAAAAGGTGTAAGTAAGGAACAATGGGCAAATTATGTTAAGCACACTGACAAGGTTATTAAAGCAGCATGGGAGACGGAGCGATCAATAATCGCTCATATGCAGGAACCTATTATTATCAATGTTGATAGTGATGTTGATTTTTCTGACAATGATGATGATTTTTCAAATTAACCAACATCAATATATTTCTGTATTGAAGTAATAGGTTCTAATATTCTCTCTTTGTGATATATAATTTGTCCTTGTTTCCTTATTTGACTTACGTAGCCTACATAGACCCAAAAATGGTTCATATATAATTCGTTCGTTACACTTATAGTTAACTTTCTAAGGTTTGTTGGTTCACATCATGTTAAATACTTTAATTCAGCCAGATATTTAATGTTACTATAAAATACATTTTATCAGTTTTTTGGCATTTTTGCAAACAGTAACAGTGCAACAGTAAAATTTATTCAACATGAAACCCTCCAATGTCGACACATTTGCCCATCTTTCTCGAAATTCGTCTATGTGAGTTTAAGTACTGCGCACAGAACTAACAAACAAACCACTGGTGCTTGGGTATGGTTAAATTTATTTTTGGACATCTCTTCGAACAAAGTCAGAAAAAACTAAAAACCGAATCGCAAAATTGTCCCAATTTAACCGACTTCGTATCTCTTTACTCTTACCTTTCCCGAAATCCCAATGGGAAAGGCCGAAATACCCATTTTATTAGTTTTTTGCATATATGACTTACGTAACCTACATATTTGCAGTATACGTAGCCTACGTATACAAAAGAAGGGTGCATATAGAATTTGCTTGTTATGATACTATACGCTTATAAGTTACTAGTGAACATTAAAGTTAAAACAGAGGTAACAAGAGTGAACAATCTTTAAGCAAACCGTATATTTAGTCCATAGTTATTTTCAAAAATGTTTTTTTGTGCATCCGGTACAAAACATGGAAATTTTTCCAAGTGATTTGTATTTACATAACAGGGAAAAGAAATGATCAAGGATGACTTTTTCGAAAAATTTTTTACAGGTATAGTTAAGTCCATGTGTAGACACACTGTATACAGTTTACAGTAGGTAAAGATGGACATGCATGTAGATGCGTACTTCCTATCTTTTTGTGAAGATAGAGGTACCTACTAGACATGTAATTATAAAATAATGACTTTATTTTATATATTTGAATAAATAAATAACAAAAAATACAATGTGTACTGTTTTATTCCCTATAATAAATAATAAAAGATGTATTTAAAAATATAAATAGACTCGTTTCATTTTTAAAATAAACGTACGTACTATTGTAGTACGGTCCTGGAAAGTCCTGGAATGTCATACAAACCTAGGCAAAATAAATAACCAGAAATAAGCAGGCAAGTCATTATGTCACGTGACACTTGACATATCTGGCGCGAGGATTCGCTGGAACCACTATATCTTCAAGTTTTTTTAGTAAAATTTCGTGTGCCACAGTATCGAACGCACGGGCCAAATCCACAAATATACCCAATGTTTTGAATTTGTTATTATAATTTTGCAATACATAATCTGTGACGTGCACCATAGCTTCCTCACTGCTTACTCCTGACAGAAACCCATACTGAGACTTGGATAAAATATTGTTAGTGTTCAAAAAGCTGTCTAACCTTAGTTTTATACACTTTTCAAATAGACGGCTAACTGAGCTAGTCATAGCAATCGGTCAGACTTCTACAAAGCTTTCGATTCGACCTTCTCCTGGCCAAGCTGCGAGCGACTGGTTTTAGTGAGAGCTCAGTTCGTTGGTTTGCAAGTTTTCTGAAGGGGCGCACACAGAGTGTTAAAATCAATGGTTTCATATCGGAATCATTTCAGGTTTACTCTGGGGTTAAACAGGGATTTGATCTCATTGCTCACCCCTTCTGTTGAAGTTGTATAAGACAATAAATTGCAGTGTGTGGTCTCAGATAAACCATATTAACATTAACATCGAAAAATGTTGCTATATTAGTTTAGTATTTAGGTGTTTATTTTGATGAGCGTGTAACTTTCAATGACCATATAGTGAGAATTTCTCAAAATGGTATAAAACTGTTTGGTTTCGTTTATAAAAATTGTCAAGATTTGTCACTAGAGGCGCTAAAAACTATTGATATAAGTTTAGTTCGCTCGAATCTTGAATACGCAAGTGTTGTATAGTCCTACTATCGCGCATATGTTAATATTATCGAACGCGTCCAAAACAAGTTCTTGAGAGCGGCAGCTTTTAAGATGGGGATTGATTTTCGCGACTACCACAGAGAGAACATTCTCCAACGCACCGAATTAATTACGCTAGAACAGAGGAGAGTATACTTGGATGTATGTTTTGTGTATAAGGTGATAAGGGGTTTGTGTGACTGTGTAGGTTTGCTATCGAGAATTCGACTGAATGTTCCTAGGCGAGTTTTAAGAGAGCATAACATTTTTCATTTGGATTATCACAGAACTGCATATGGATCAAAAATGACTTTGAATAGAACTCTTCGTACTCTTAATGATATGAACAGAACTGTAGACATTTTCAATATATCGCTGGGGGCATTTAAACATAATACTATGATATATGTCAAGACTCTGTAAATCTGTTTTTTCTTTTGTAGTTTTATATTTCAATTGTTATGTATTCTAATGTTCGAATGTTACTAACTAGTTGTAAAACTTTTTACTTTGTTAAATAGATAAGTAATTAATTGGAAAATTATACAATGGGGTATCCCGTAGATTTAATAAATAAATAAATAATAGAAAAATTATTCCTTTTTCGTTTCGCCAGACTAACATCCCCAGACGCGTTTCGCCGTTTACGGCTCATCAGTGGGGCTCAACAGTCTGGCAAAACGAAAAGGAATTCTCACAGCACTTATGAAGTGCTCAACAATACAATACACCGCGAGATGTAGATATTTCGTGTATCTTACTTTTAAAATAAATAAATGATTACCGATGACTGATACTGGCTGGTGATGACTGCCATTGCTTGCCGATGATTGCTAATGATTGCCACTGATTGCTGATGACTACCAATGATTCACAGATATTGCAAGGAATTGCAGTGAACTGTAGCAGTAGGTCAGACTGCGTGCTTTACTTAGAGTAAACTTCTAAGGCAAGTTTAGAAAGTCTGAAAATACTTCTGCCCCGAGGGGTGTCTCACTAGGTAAAATTTGTACACCTACTGCCGATTTTGGCAGTCAACTGCCAGTGATTGCCGCTGATTGACGGTAACTGATACTGATTGCTAATGACTGCTGAAGTGGAATCACGAGTACATGAGCACCTACAACGCTAAAAGCTGTTTTACATTATCCCATTTCTTGTCCAATAAATTGTACACTTTCTTGTGCAATAAATAGACACAATATTATTGGGATGGTAAATAGTTTTTTTTTTTTTGTAAACACTTTATTTTTGAACTAAAAACAGTACATAATGTCTTATGACTGGTAACAAGTCCTAATATTAAATGAATTATATAATAATATTACAGTTATGCTCTGAAACGAAAACTAATTAACCACTCTACATCCATACAGAACCATCAATCATATTTGCCGCAAGGAAAAGCGTACAATATATAATTTATAATTTATAATTTGTCATAAAGCATAAAGCATTCAGTCTTTAATCCTAAAATTGCACTGAACTTTGTTGTGTAAGCATTTGTTTTATTTTTTTTTGCAAAGGTTTTAGCGTTTGTAGTATTCTTTATGTTTACTGGTAGCGAGTTATATGACTTCAGCATCTTTATTGTAATTTTGTTTTGATGAATGTTTGTTCTTGATCTCGGCACATACAAGTTGTCACGGGCTCTCGTGTTGTGTTGATGCAGATCACTGTTTCTTATCGGACTTATGTTAGTTTTTATTTGCTTTTTCAGGATTTTATGAACCAGTTTACATTCTTCTAGCTTTATTATGTCACTAACATTAATCACTTTATAGTTTTTATATATTTGTTTGGTTGGATATAGTCTCGGTAGTCTATGTAAAGATTTAAGAACTCTATTTTGGTATCGTTGGAGTTTTTGTATTATTGCATTGTTTGAAAATGTCCAAACAGCACACATATATTGTAAATGCGACTTAAACAACGCCTCATAAATTGTCATTTTCATTATGTTTGGTATATAATTCACACATTTTTTTATTACACCACAGGCAGAAGCCAATTTCTTGATGACATGGTCCATATGTTTTTTAAAATTTAACTCTGCATCTATATTTAGTCCTAGATATTTATAGCAGTTCACCATTTTTATTTGTTCCTTGTTTATTTTTATATTGAATTGTGCACTTTTTTTATTTTTATGTTTAAAAATCATAAACACAGTTTTTTTTATGTTGATCTTTAAATTATTTTTTAATAACCACCCATAGTATGCTGTTACAGTCTTATTTACTTTTTCTTCAAGAACCCTTGGATCTGCGTCTTCGAACAGTAGGACTGTATCATCGGCATAAGTTATATGTATACATCCTAGGTTCGCTTTAGATAAACTATGTACATATAAGAGATATAAAATGGGGCCCAGAACAGACCCTTGAGGTACCCCTATTGTTGCTTTCTTCACTTCACTTTCTTTTTGGTTTACTGACACATACTGCTTTCTATTTGTAAGATATGAATTGATTAAGTTATATGCTGTACCTCGAACTCCCATTTCTTCTAGTTTCTTCATTAATATATTGATGTTCACTGTATCAAAGGCCTTTTGAAGATCGACAAACAAAGCTGCTACATACTTGCTATTGTCTAGACCATTAGTTACAAAATCTATAAGGTCTATTACTGCTGACTGAGTGTTGCTATTTGGTTGAAATCCGTACTGTTGTTTGTCAAACTTAAAGGTGTTGTTAACAAAATTCACTAATCGTTCTTTGATAATTTTTTCTGCTACCTTGGAGAATGTTGATATTAATGCGATGGGTCTTTTGTTCCCAGGTTCAGAAAATGTACTTGTTTTATGTATTGGGATAATTTTAGAAATTTTTAGACATTCTGGGAAGGTACCTATTTCCAGCATAGCATTTATTAACCTTGTAAGGATTGGTGCAAGTATTTCTTTCAGGAGTACAACATCACGTGTGGTGATTCCATCTGCACCAGGCGCAGAGTATTTGTTAAGATTGTTTATTATTTCTGTAATTTCTTGCTCAGTGCATGGTTTTAAATAGATGGTTCTTTTTTCTTGCTCCTCTGAGAATTCCACATTTGCTGTTTTCCCCCTTTCCTCCTCCACTTGTCTTCCGATTTTATTTCCAATATTCAAAAAATGTTCATTCAGTTTGTTTGCTATTTCCTGATCATTCTCAATTTTATTGCCGTCTATTACCAGAAAATCTATGTAGTTGTCTTTATTATAGTGACTTGAGAAGTCATTTTCGATTATTTGATTCACTGTTTGCCACGTCTTTCTCACATCACCTTTTGTATGTTCGAACTTTTTTGTTAAAAATTTCTTCTTGAGTTTATTTTTTAGATTATTACATTTATTTTTTAGTCTTATAAATTCTTCTTTAATGGCTACATTATGTATATTCCTCTTATGTCTCACATATATTTTATCCCTTTCTTTAATTAGATTTATAAACTCATTATTCAACCAGTGCTTATTTCTATCTGTAATTGTTTTCATTTTTGTTGATACTTGTTTTGATATTTTTAGTATGTCAATTAGTTGGTGAAATTCATTAATATCGCCATCAATGGCCACTCGTTCCTCCACCTCATCCTTAAATTTAGTTTCATCAATGTATTTTATTTGACGTTTCTGTTTCGGCTCCTCCTTCCTTTTATATTTTTCCAATTTTATAATTTGTATTTTGTGATCCATACTATGATGGTCAACAAATTGTATGTTTATTTGATTATGTCTACTATTACTAATAACATGGTCAATAAGTGTTTTTGTTTCAGGTGTCTCTCTAGTAGGTTTAGCATCATTTACAAAGTAGAAACCATTTTCTATAATCATATTACAGTATTCAGTTACATAATTATTGTTTTTAAACAGGTCTATGTTCATGTCTCCAATAATAAGTGTGTCTTGAGTTATTTCATTAATTATGTTGTCCATATCATTTATTAAATTTCTTACATCTGTTAGTGGTGGTCTATATGTTGTTATTATTTTTAGATTGTTTTTATCTAATTTTAGTTTTATACTCAGCCATTCACAGTTGCTAATAGATCTATTAATATCTACTTCATATGTTATATTAAATTTGACATAAATTGATATACCCCCTCCTCTTTCACCTCTACAGTTATGTTCCATTCTATATCCTGGAAGTTTATACAGTTTCGTCTCATTCTCGTACAACCATGTTTCTGTGAAAATCAAGATATGTGGTTCTGCATGTAATTTAACTAAAATCTCTATTTCTTCCCATTTATTTCTAAAACTTCGAACATTAGCATATAATATGCTCAAATTAAATAATAACTCTTTGGCAGATTGATCTATATGTACTTAAATATATATTCTTCATAAGCAGTACTTATTCATATATACAAGTATATGCATAATCCATTCAACTTAAACGAGCAGTTCAAGATCTCCTAATGAGAAAATACGTACTGGCTTACTATCTTCTCGTATTTTAACATATATTTTGGAATTTACACAGTATGCAGCCTTATAATTTTTTTCCCTCTTCACCTCTCGTGCTGCCTTGAAGAGTTGTTGATTACTTTTTGTTAGTTCATCATTTAAAAAAATTTGCTTGTTTCTACCCTGAAATTTGCAGTCTTTTGTATATATATTCTTTATAATCTTCCGTTGTTGAAAAATTTTTCTTTTAATATCCATATTTTTACATTTAATGATTATGGGTTTGTCTTCATTTTGGGTATTAATCCTATAACAATCGATTATATCATCTTCTATAAGTTTTAGACCCATATTGATGATAAGTTCATTTATTATTTGCTTTGTTGTTTTGTTTTGTTGTCTTGTTCGGGGATTCCTGCTACTAGTATGTTATTTTGTTTTTCCAATTGTTCGTTTGTAATATTGTCTGTTTTAAACTTATCAAATTTATTGTACAATAAATGTCCTAGGATTCTGCGCTTTAAGTCAGTGATTTTAGAGTAATGTTTGTTTTTATGTTGGTAACAACAAAAATGTTGGTAAGACTTATAACCTAAATAAATGTGTTTTTAGTTTTAACTAAGGTTTTTACGGTTTGTATTATTTATCTATTTTTATTCAGATAATCTGATATTTAAGAACTTTGTTTTAAAACGTGGAAATGGCGTCTGGCGATAAATACGACAAGTGTCAAATTGGCGCAAGCGCAATTGAAAATTGTATGAAAAATAGGACCTGTTCTATTTTTCATACAATTTTATAACCCAATACAATTTATAACGCAATTTGCTGTATGAAACTATACAATTTAAATTGTACAAGAAATTGTACAATTTCTTGGACAAGAAATGGGATAATGTAAAACAGCTTTTACTTTGTCTGTCTACTTTGTCTGTCATAATAGTATCTAGCTTTGATTTTTCTTTAAAACAAACTTTATGAGTTCGTTCAGTAATTTTTTGTGCCCTGGCAAAATTTAAAATTTTTTTTCATCTGATCGGAGACCACGAGCTGACGAAGAGCCTCGACAGCCTAAAACATCGAAGACAGGTTGGGGATTTGACTCTCTTCTACATATATCTTAATGGAAAGTGCTCGGCTGACCTTGCCCTCTTAATACTCGACGAACCACTGTCGCCCATGCATATGTGATTATGCTTAGTACTCCTCGAACTTCATTATTTAAGAATTCTTTCATCTGGAGGACTTAATTCTTATGGAACAACCTTTCCGAGGTCGCTTTTCCCAACGAATATAACCTCAGATTCAAAACCAACGTGAATATAACGTAAAATAACTTACATATAACCAAGAATCTTACATCAAGGAGGATACGACTTTCGTTCACAGTCTTTGAAGAAGAACAATTTACATTCTTAGGTGAATTGTAGACAACTTTCCAGAAAAACAATCGGGGGAGTTCTGAAATTAGCATAATTTTTCTTTGTCGTTTTCTGTTAATTAGATAAAGACATTACGTGGTCTTCGAGCGTTCGGACGCTTTTATAAAACCCTTATTGGAACGGCCGTCTTACATACCTGCATTCACGTTTGGCACTACCAGATTAACAACATATTTATCGTTATTGTTAAATAAAATTCTTTGTTGTTTTTCAGCGTTTGTGTGTTAAATTTAAGTATTGTTTGCGGAAAAGTAGTAATTCTTAACTCAAGATGGCAAGACAGTTCCAAGTTTGCCGTAAACTGGATAAAAATGTAGTCGGTCACGTCCGTCGATTGTTTGTTTTTCCTAACAAAGACCAGTCACCTGTTAGAATGAAAACAGAAACAGACAGAAGATAAAAAGGGATGGAGATTCTACGGATATAATCCTCGTCTCTTTTTTATTCGGGTTTGTTTTTTGTTTGTATATTGTCGCTTAATTGAGAAAAAGACACGAAGGAATTTTTGTTTGAACGTACGTACATTATACCATGATATGAGTGGAGTACGTAGCCCGAAACGTCCGTCCATTTTGTGCTTAATAAATGATAGGTAACTCTAAACGTTCTCCTTATCCGCGCGTTTCACATAAGACTTTTTTGAGAACCCCCGTATAACCAAGTTTCCCCTTAAGTTTTATTTGAATTTAATTTAATCCCTCCCCCCCCAGAATTATTTATTTAGAGCCAATCTAACTTCCTTAATCATTAAATTTTGAATATATGTGTGAGTGCTGGTCGACACTCTCAGTAATGTCGCCAGTCTTGATATTCAATGAATAATTTAGAGACTACCCCTACTTAAAGTATTTTCGAACGCAATTTTCTCGATTATGGTTTTTCGAATCGAATAGCTGTTTTTTTGTCAGGGATACCAGGCCATTAATGCCATTGCCGACTTGACATGCACGTGTCTGTCGGTCTTTAGGTGGGCCCACCATCCTTTCCCCGCCAACTGGAAGCTGTCAGCAGTCCACCAGAGCGCATGAAGAAATGATGGCAAGAATTTTGTCCAGAAGTAAATGACTGATTTTAATTTGAAGTATAGTTGTTTAAACGTAGGACGAGGTCTAACTTTTGTTCAATCTATACTGATTGGTGTATTGGCTCGAGCATGTCCAATGAATACAATAACAATGCAAATTATTATATTGGAACACGGATGGCTAGTTTTATTTAATTTTAAGTCTTTGTCTTGAGGGTTGATTTAAGGATTAGTCCTTGCGTATGTCGAGTAACGCGACCCGAAGTACTCGTAGTTAATTATTTACAATTTATATACAATCAGAATTAACCTGAACTATCATTCAATTGATTCAACCAACCTATCATTCATCTGTCACGTACTCTGTTTAAATTTAGATTTATTATTTACAATATAAAATAAACCTAAGCTAGCATTCTGTTCTCAACTAAAGGGATCTCAACTACACTAATAATTTCCCAAAAAAAAAAATATTATAACTCGCGGTAGTGACTACTAATACCAACTTAAGATATTTTAACACTTACTTATGATGTCACAATCGGGTAATAAGATATCGCGGCACTATTTATACTCGCACGGACAGCTACGAGTTTTCGTAAATCTAGTTGTTATTTAGACTCGCACTAAAATTCACGAGTGTTCGAAGATATTTCAGGGTTCTTTATACTCGCACTGAAACGTACGAGTGTTTTGAAGATTCCAGAGTTATTTATACTCGCACGGAAAGTACGAGTAGGCGAAGATAAAAATTTTCTCAGGGAAAATCCGCGGTTGACTAGTCTCGGAATTCTTGATGTAAAAACACGCTGAAACCTGTAGTCACACATCCCGTTTTGAAATAATAAAATCGCGAGTGAGCGCGGTTCTGGGGATACCAGAAAACCGACTGCCTTCTAAAACAGTTTTTTATTTCATCCTTCCCAACGCTACCTTGCGTCATTCTTAAACCATCTAATATCTTGCCGTCGACTCCCGTAAAGCCGATCTCATGATTTTTCCTGATGAAGCATATTGCAAGATTACGTCAACCTTCGATCCAATTTCCTTATTGAATTATTTAGAATAATTTGACGGAAAAAAAATTCATTAATGTTCTGGAATTGGAAGAAATGTATTTTTTACAACAATATTTTCGTAATAGCAGGCGTCATATTGATGTGAACACAGCAGATAGAAATACTGAGTCTATGTTTGTTTCAATGCATGACCGATTTTTAAAATACCTAATCAAAATATAAGGAAATATTTATTCAATAGAATTTAAACATTGTAATAATTATGCCCTCGAGTTGACCGATAAACAATATTATCTTTTATCTTATCTACGATATATTTCAGTCGTGTACTTCTGTAGTAGTAGAAGTTATAGTTCCTGTTTCGTACTCTGAAATAAAAATGAATCCATCGAGAGTGCAGGCAACAATGCAGGAACAATCTAAAAAGTGCGTTGCCGAATTAGCCAAATACAAAAGCGACTTTGAAAATGCATTCAGCGGTTTCTTGACGTCTAGCCATAAAAACTGCCTCTTGATCGAAACCAAAGACGCCAAACTTGTTGCGATACGAATTATGCAGATTCTGGAACATTTCAAAGAGAACCGAGGAAATGAAAAAGCTTTGGGGAGATATTTGAGTGCGAAAAACCAAACCTTTTTACATTGGAAGCAGTTATTAAATATGGCGGGAACGACAAAAGAACTTCCCAGATTTACCGATTTGTTGGTGTGTATGTTTCCCGATCGTGAGTCAGCGAAAATAGAAAATATAGAAGAGCAGGTGGTACTTCGCAAAATCCTTGATGGCCTTAAAATTGCCGTTTTAAAAAAAATTGTTTTCATTGCGACGCATAAAGGCGTTTTGGACGAGTATTTACAGGAAATCGATGTGAATGCGTTTCTTAAAATTGGCGAGTTTGAAAATGAAGTACCATCGCCGATAAATGATGACAAAAGGGCTTTACTACACAAGGCATCTTGTGGTGACTTAAACGGAGTGGAAGAGTTATTAAAAAATGGCGTCGACGTAAATACCACCGATGGACACGAGTTGACAGCGCTACACGTCGCCGCGAAGAAAGGTCATAAAGATATGGTTCTGACGTTATTACGATATGGAGCCGACATTTTGGCAAACAAATCCGGAGATACTCCTTTACATACAGCTGCACAAAAGGGACATTCGGATGTAGTTTCGGTGTTTTTAGAAAACGGCGTAGATGTTAGCATTAGGGGTAAAGGGGGACATACAGCTTTACACGATGCTGGTGAGAACGGTCATAAAGATGTGGTGATGATGTTATTACGATACGGAGCCGACATTTTAACAAATAAATCCGGAGATACTGCTTTACATATAGCTGCACAAAAAGGACATTCGGACGTTGTTACAGTGCTTTTAGAGAACGGCGTTGATGATGACATCAGGGGTGAAAGGGGACAGACAGCTTTACACGATGCGGCTGCGAACGGTCGTGTAGACGTGCTTCAGGCTCTGTTAAAATATTGTGCGACCGTTAATGTTCAATGTACAAATCATCCAATTAACTGACAACGTAATAACACACCATTGCACATAGCAGCTCTGAATGGACATGACGACATAGCTCAAGTGCTTTTAGACTACGGCGCTGATGTCGACTGTAGAGGCTTTTTAGGACAGACTGCCTTGCACTTTGCAGCTTCTAAAAGCTGCACGGGTATGGTTAAAACTCTCTTGAAGCATGGCGCAAGCGTCCACGCCTATAACATTGCGAAAGAAACACCTCTTCATCTAGCTGCTTTTTACGGTCAAGTAGAAGTTGTTAATGCGTTGTTAAATTGTGGAGCAGACATTAATGCTAAGGACGAGAATAAGAATACTCCTCTACATAAGGCAGCGTGTGCCGGTCGGTTGGTTGTTGCTCAAGTCCTAGTAGGAAAAGGTGCCAATCTACATGACGAGAATGAATCTGGGGAAACAGCCTTTGATGCTGCTATTACGAGCCACAATTACAAAGTTATGTTTCTATTAAGACCGTATATGCTGAGACCATATATAATTAAGATCGCTAGAACCGGTCGTAACTTAATATAATTGAATTGAGAACAAAGACAATTGTTTACAATTTGTTCCGATCAAAGGGCGTTTTTAACAGAAATCAATGACAAATTACTGCTGATTGCCTTAAATCTACCGCCTATGCGTGAGATCGAAAGTTATATTAATTATATGGAATGAATTTGTAAATCGTAACCTATTATACTAAATCAAAGCCCATCAAAGTACTCGGTATCACCCGTTAATTCGCGAAAAAATGATGCCCCAACTCCGCCCCTTCTCGAGATATAATTAATTAAATTTTATTGTTTTTGCAGTTGAAAATCGCGTTAATTCGCGAACTCATTGATATATCGGGATCGGGTTTGTTCGAGCTTACGCGCTCTGTTGAGCTCTTCAATTTTGCCTTTCACATTTTTTTTGTAGCATCAAAACCGGCTGAGTTATTTTCAATTTCCCGTTGTAGGTTAGATTTACGGGGCGTGTCCCCTCCCCCCCCCCCCCCCCCCCCCTCCGTGCGGCGCCCTACACAAATCATTTCAGAATGTCGAGGGGATCCTACTGTATCGATTGGGGAAAAATAATTACTTGATTTCGGGGGTTTCGAGCCGCTTATTTCGCCAGGATGACTCCACTATTATAAGTTTAAATGAAACTACTATTTCTTCTCACCACGTTGTTACCAAAACGGGGAATAATTTTGTGGTAACGAATACGTGTAATTGTGGCTACCTTTAACATTACTCTGTGATCGCGTTATATTTCTGTCGTAACGGCAACGGTTTCTTGTTACTTTAAAGTTTTGGTGTTATACAACGTGTCCAAGATAAGGAGGGCCAGTACAGGGATCTCGGAAACCGTAAGAGATACGAGAAGCGATACGAAGTCGGTTAAATGAAGGTAAAGTTGCGCATTTACTTGCCTAATAATATGCCATTTTGAAAGTTTAAAAATTCCGAGTAGTTCCGGAGACGAAATTCTGAAAAATCGTTTTATTGTTTTACTGGGTTTTTTTGAGATCAAATTCTAAATTAAATTGCACTTTTACATTGCCACTTTTTCCGCTTTATCTAACAGCGTTAATTGTTTCGTAATCCGACGAAGTCGTCTTCGAAGGGCCATTATCAACTTTCTTTTTTTAAATACGGCCCTGTTTTTCCGATATTGGAATTTGAGAGCTTTTTTCTTCCGAATGCAACGATGTATGACATATTGTGGTTTAATGACGTTTCGAGGGTTTTTTGAACAACATCAGGAAATTTTGGGATACGGTCCTGTATTTCTCCTAATTTTATAAATAATGTCTCGTAAGTAAACTCTAAATTTTTTACTTATGTTGGATTAGTTCAATTTTGATTAGTTCAATAAATAACAAATAATTTAATAATAAACACAAATAAGTGAACAAAAATCATAAAAAAACAGTAATAAAACGAACAACCAAAAAAGTAAGGAACTATATAATCAGGTGTTCAAAATAATTTCCGTTATTCTCTAAGCACAAATAACATCTTCTAACTGCCACATAACAGTTTGTTTGAGATAAAATAAAGCATGCGATAGAATATCAAACTTTTCAGCATTTGTAAAATTATGTTCCATATTTTCTGGAAAATAGGAAACCTCTTAAAACGCTTTCAAACTATGGGAATATCAAGTGAAACAAATCACGCGTCACCATCTTAATTTTTTTTTGTTTCAAACGCCTACTTTTCTTTTAAATCCCGAATCAACAGAAGTTTGAAATAATGTTTCTGTATTTTGTTCAGTTATTTGTGGTTTATTATTAAATTATTTGTTATTTATTGAACTAGTCCAACATAAGTAAAAATGTAAAGCTTACTTATGAGATATTATTTATAAAATTAGCAGAACTACAGGACCGTATCCCAAAATGTTGTTCAAAAAACCCTCGAAACGTCATTAAACCACAATGTGTCATACATCGTTGCACTCGGGAGAAAAAGCTCTCAAATTCCAATATCAGGAAAACAGGACCGTATTTAAAAAAATAAAGTTGATAATGGCCCTTCGAAGACGACTCGTCGGATTACAAAGCAATTAACGCCGTTAGATAGAGCGGAAAAAGTGGCAATGCATAAGTGCAATTTACTTTAGAATTCGATCTCAAAAAAAGCCAGGAAAAAAATAAAACGATTTTTCAGAATTTCGGTTTATTCCGGATATCTCCGGAACTACTCGTAGTTTTAAAACTTTCTAAACGGCATATTATTAGGCACGTAAATGCGCAACTTTACCTCCTTAACCCACTTCGTATCTCTTACGGTTTCCGAGATCCTTGTACTGGCCCTCCTTATCTTGGACACGTTGTATAAGTAGGTAAATGTTGACGCGCTGTAGTTCCAATAACCTCTATACTGATCATAAAGTAATGACACCATAAAATCACTATACCAAATCAGTGTTACGCAAATTATACTAATAATTTTAACTTACCCGTAGTTTAAACTTTATGGTAATTAATGTGCACTTGCATAATGTAACCAATTGTCTCTATGAAGGACATCACTAAATTCAATCGACGGAGCCCTATATCAATATATGACAGAGCAGGATCATCGAGACGGCTAGCAAGAATGTTTCGTGCCTTAAGGGGTTAGTCTAATGTTACCACGGGAAATAGCATAACCGTTGAAACGGAAGGCCACACTGTATTCAACTTAAAACTAGGAGAAACTCACTAAATTTCATCCTTTAATAATAAATTAGATTTTTGTAGTGTAAAAAAGTGGCGCACAAATTGACTGTATTATTATTACACAATGTAAGTTTTGTCATTCTTTTATTAGTATACAGGGTGTCCCATAACTAATGGTACACAGACAAACTGCAGCTTCCTTGGGTAAAAATACTGCGATTTGGTCATATTTAGTTCAGTTCAATAGCTGGTAATAACCGAGATACAGGGTGTCCAAGTAAAAATTTAATTTTCAATTTTCCTAAATAACTTATTTCTGAATCAATATTTTTCCACAAAATTTTGTTACTAGGGTTTTTTTTGGGGAAAGTAATTTGAATTTGTTAATAATTTTGATGTATATTATAGGTGGCGCTCTCTGCGGTACTCTGGATACATAAAAAGAAATGTAACTTTTTTGCGCCTTAGTATAATTTTATTTTTATTAAAAATATCAGTTTTTCTATCATTTTTAAGCAATAAAGGTATACTTTGTAAATGTCGCTCCGACTAACCATTTTCGAGATATTTTCAATTACAATTTCTAATGCGCCCCTTTAAATTTTTATTTGTAAATGTGAAATTTGTCACAGTAGGCTTTGGTAAAAACAAATACAATGAAAGCACTTTGAAACCTCATTTTTGTCAAAGTTTATTTGCATTTGTCAGCATTGTGGATGTTTTTAAGGAGTTTTTGAAGATACTGTTATTAAAAATTAAACTAAAAATGCCGCGACATAACTGTTTTCTAAAGGCGAAATGCGAGATATGGTATGTTTATACGCACAAGAAAATTTGAACAAATATATGGAAATGTATCCAAATAGAAGGCAGCCAGATTTTAAAATTTTTAGAAGCCTATACGACAGACTGGGAGAAACAGGATCCTCCACTATTACGTTTTGGACGGAAAACAGTTATGTCGCGGCATTTTTAGTTTAATTTTTAATAACAGTATCTTTAAAAACTGGTTAAAAACACCCACAATGCTGACAAATGACAATATACTTTGAGAGAAATGAGGTTTCAAAGTGCTTTCATTGTATTTGTTTTCACCAAAGCCTACTGTGACAAATTTCACATTTACAAATCAAAATTTAAGCGGCCGCATTAGAAATTGTAATTGAAAATATCTCGAAAACGGTTAGTCGGATCGACATTTACAAAGTATACCGTTATTGCTTAAAAATGACGGAAAAACAGATATTTTTAATAAAAATATAATTATACTAAGGCACAAAAAAGTTACATTTCTTTATATGTATCCAGAGTACCGCAGAGAGCGCCCCCTATAATCTACATCAAATTTATTAACAAATTCAAATTGCTTTCCCCAAAAAAACCCTAGTCACAAAATTTTGTGCAAAAATATTGATTCAGAAATAAGTTATTTAGGAAAATTGAAAATTAAATTTTTACTTGGACACCCTGTATCTCGGTTATTACCAGCTATTGAACTAAACTAAGTATGGCCAAATCGCACTGTTTTTACCCAAGGAATCTGCAGTTTTCCTGTGTACCATTAGTTATGGGACACCCTGTATATTATAGTATTTTAGCTTTAATCTGTATTATATTTTTATGAAATAAATATCGCTAAATACCGTGATATTATTCTTTTATTTCACATACTATCAAACTCATAAAACCTTCTTTCTATTTTGGTTTCATATGAAAGCTTCTTCGATATCGTTTTCAGTATCGTAATAGCTTGTTTCGATACCGTTTTTTTTTTAATTTTAAACGGTTGGTGGTACTGCTGTGTATGTTTGGTTGCATAAGAAACAATTCCTAAACTAACCTCACAATCACAAGTTTAGATCAACACGTAATATGTTACAAAGATATCAATTTAAAGCTAATAAATACACTGTACACTAATAATATTAATAAACCTAAGTAAATGCTATTTTCAGCCTCAGTTATAAACTTATTGATATCCTCTAAATCGAAAATGGAAGATTTTTTGGGCTTGTAGCTCTCAGATTGCCTTTTTAAAAAGGCTTGAAGTCTTTCATAATTTCTTATATCTGTGTTTTCATAAATGTTAATGCAAGCTCTTAATTTTGAGTATAAGGACCACAGAGTCGACGACTTCTTAGTTTTACTTTCCTTCTCAAAATAAGCGATTAGAACATTTTCACTACTTCTAGAAACACCCTTCGCAGTACACCAGGTTGTGAAGGTCTTTTTCGTATACTTTCTTGGACTTTTTTTGGTAAAAGTTGATCCAATGTATTATTTGCAATTTCCCTTAACTCAGGAGGAGTTAAATTAATAATATCTTCTTGATCCATTATTGATTAATTGTAAGAAAGCTTTCAATATTCGCGACAAAATGGCGGACACGTAAATTTATCAAAGCTCACTCGATAAATAATTTGACTATTGCCAACATAAAATTTAAACATACAAAAACATACAAATTTACAAAATTTGTATGGCATTTATTAGTTTTAATTATGTGTTTTTTTATTAAAAAATACACAAAATAGAACAAGTAGTATAAAGTACATGTTTTATAAAGCTATTATAGCCGCAAGCGGCTCGTTTCCTAAAATGGACGCGTGCTAAAATATCATGCTTTATAAAACTTGTGCTTTAATATACTATTAATACCTTTAAAAGAGAATTAAAAACGCGAACAACAATGTGAATCTCCATAAACAACTCCCACCATAACGTCACTGCGCTCGCCAAACGAAATCGAAACGGATAGATAGCATACCTTATTTATTGTATCATAAGCCCCTTTCTGATCCAGAACTCCCGATATTCTATAAACAACATTTTTAGGGACGGTGGCATGGGATTTTCAACAAGAAGTCGAGCCCTTTGGAATCGACTGCAATACGATCGACACGGATAAAGATGGAACATCAGACTGTTTGCTGGTCGACCAGAAAGTAAGTTTTTATAAGAAAGAACGGTTGTATATTTTTTTTCTCGATTAGATGCGCTGTAATAGCGAAATAAATATAGTTGAGCTACGGAATTAAGTAACGTACCTCTAACAGTATAATTCAAATCCAGATTATGTTGATCAAATAAGACGAAACCACGTCCTTCATAATGTTAATCACGTTCATTAACGGCTGAACCTGAAGGCCGTGGAAGTAAAAATTCTACTAAAATTAAATTTTAAAATGGTTTTAATGCCATTGGCGTAATTAGATGAGGGGGGCTCCAGGGGGTTTGGACTCTGACATTCTGAAATGATTTGTACAGGGCGCCGCATCGGTGGAGGGGGGGGGGGCACGCCCCGTAAATCTAACCTACAACCGGAAATTGAAAATAACTGGGCCGGTTTTGATGCTACAAAAAAATGTGAAAAGCAAAATTGAAGAGCGCGTAAGCTCGAACAAACCCGATCCCGATATCTCAATGAGTTCGCGAATTAACGCGATTTTTAACTGCAAAAACATAATAAAATTTAATTAAGTATATCTCGAGAAGGGGCGGAGTTGGGGGGCATCATTTTTTCGCGAATTAACGGGTGATACCGAGTACTTTGATGGGCCGGAGGCTGGGGTTGGTGGGGCACTTAGGAGGGGAGTAAGGGGGGATTGGAAATTTTTTATATCAATGCTAATAAGTAGTTTATTAATCGAGCTACGGGGATCAGGCCGGATTCAATTTGTTCATTTTTTATCAGCTACGAGGTGGGATTGGCGAAAAATTTATATTTTCCCAAATGCGCGCTGGGCGCATACAAGAAATGGCCATCTCCGAAAATACTTTAGATATTATGTTTAATTTTGGTATGTGTTAATAGGATATAGAACCTCAAATTTTAGTTAGAAAAGTTATTCAATTGTTCCACCAGTGGCGTCGCTGCAAACATGATATTTTTCCATGTGGATATTTTTTCTGATTGGCCTGTTCAATTCTCCATGAAAACGGTCTCTTGAGTTTTTCTCGTCAGTCGTCAGTTCTTGATTAAAACCACTAAATTCGTAGTGAACCTCATTATTTTTAACATTGATAAAATAATGATATTTTTTTTTCATTTCATTTGCGAAAATAAAAATTAAATGGCATGTTTCCCCCCGTCTCCGCATCGAATTGCCCACTCCAACAATTTTTATAAAAAAAAATTATCATTAATTATTTTATCAATGTTAAAAATAATGAGTTTCAATATGAATTTAGTGGTTTTAATCAAGAACGGTGCGTCTGACTAGAAAAACTCAAGAGACCGTTTTCATGGAGGCTTGAACAGGCCAATCAGAAAAAATATCCATATGCAAAAATATCAGTGGCGTACCACCTTTTTTGTAGAAAATATCAAAGGTCATGTTTGCAGCGACGCCACGGGTGGAACAATTGAATAACTTTTCTAACCAAAATTTGAGGTTGTATATCCTTTTAACACATACTAAAATTAAACATAATATCTAAAGTATTTTCGGAGATGGCCATTTCTTGTATGCGCGCATTTGGGAAAATAAAAATGTTTCGCCAATCCCACCTCGTAGCTGATAAAACAATTAATTAGCAAATTGAATCCGGCCTGATCCCCGTAGCTCGATTAATAAACTACTTATTAGCATTTATGTAAAAAATTTCCAATCCCCCTTACTCCCCTCCTAATTGCCCCACCAACCCCAGCCTCCGGCCCATCAAAGTACTCGGTATCACCCGTTAATTCGCGAAAAAATGATGCCCCAACTCCGCCCCTTCTCGAGATATAATTAATTAAATTTTATTGTTTTTGCAGTTAAAAATGGCGTTAATTCGCGAACTCATTGAGATATCGGGATCGGGTTTGTTCGAGCTTACGCGCTCTGTCAAGCTCTTCAATTTTGCATTTCACATTTTTTTGTAGCATCAAAACCGGCTGAGTTATTTTCAATTTCCCGTTGTAGGTTAGATTTACGAGGCGTGTAATGTCCAGCATCGCCAGGGACATGCATCAAAGTGGTTTTTATTTTTTTTCTCGAAAACAAAGTAAGATACGAAAAAAATTCAAGAGACAAAGGTGTTGTATTTTTAGTTGCTTAATCCGAGAAAAATATAAAAATTCTAAAAAAGCCAGTGGCTTACTTTTTTTTCCAATGATGTTCGTTAAGGTGCCGCCCGGGACGCCACTGGACTCAATAATTTTAATCTACTTAGGGCTAAATTAGCCCCTTAACACTACAAATAGAACTGCTAAATTTAAACAATATCGATAAAAGGAAATTTAAGATATTTACGAAAACCCTAATAAAAAAAACTTTTTAACATCCTGTATCTAGAAAACAAAACATTTGCGGACCCATGTTTATATGAACTTTTCCTCTTAGAATCACCCAAAGAATCGTCCCTTAAAATTACTGCACATACTTAATTTACACCCTGTAGATTTATTCAAAATTTACCCAATATACTGGATGGTTCATTAAAAAAAAATCCTAAATTACGTCATATCTCCCAGCAGGGACACCCGGTATACCGTTTAGTGTTTACCTTCAAAGTTGCGAACTAAAAGTACTAATCTATGGGTCCGAGCGTTTAAAAAAAAACAATTACCTGAATTTGTGCAAGAAGATCAAAAGTTTATTAAGGTTAACAATTTATAAAAAATTTACCCATAATCATTATATATATTATATTATTATGTTAAAACAATATCAAGATGAATTAAAACCATATATACGGGGCGCATCAAGTAAAGTGGCCTATTAGAAGTAATGGACTACAATAGCTCGTTGGGAATAAACATTATTATTATTATTATTATTATTATCTCGAGAACTGAATGAGATTTTATTTTGAAAATTTGGTTGTAGCTATAAGAGATGGTTTTCTACGTTTCTAAAATATTTTGGATGATGCGGTGTTGCCGGATCATACCGAAAAGTGATAGCAATTTCGGAATTTTAAATGAAATATTACCCTATATATTATATTTTTTTTTGGAATCTAGCTAAAAATGTAGAACAGTTTTCTATATAATATCATACCTATCTTTAAGAGTTTTTGAATTATAATCTTGTGATTTTTTAACGCCGTATCGGGACCTGAAAGGAAAATCATATCTTTTTAGCGGTTACAGCTAGAAAGCTGAAATTTTGACAATAGTTTCACAAGACCATCAAAATTTTATTATTTTGAACAGTATTTAATTAGTTTTATACAGGGCGTCTCCATAACAATATTTCTAAGGGAGATGAATTATTGCAAAAATCTTCTTTTTTTTTTTAAATGGGACACCCTGTATTTGATATATTTGCTAATGGAGGATCGAATTTTCTATCTAATGATATTAAGTGTTCCTATACCTATCTTCAATATTTTCGGACTTCTAGCGAAATTTAAAACTTATCTTAAAAAAATATATTTTTTGGTAGAAGGCTGTGGAATGGATTCATAGAAACAAAATAATGAAAAATCCATTTGACGTTATGTCTGTGTTATTGTAATAAAAATTAACTAATTCACATTATTCGAGCTTAGAGTTTATTTTATATTCATGGGGAGTATGATAGAGTTTTATCTAGAACTTGCAGAAAATAGTGTACAAGACACCAGTCACAACAAGTAAAGATTTAGAAAATCGACTAAGAACAGCTTTGGGGTCTCTAGAAGGGGAAGAAATGAAAAAGAAAAAGGTGACAAATGAAGATGTTATCACCACAATTCATGAATGTTTAAAAGCCAACAATTTAGTTATTAGTTATTTTATTGGTGTTGATGCGTAATTTTAATTTTGTTTATTTATTAATAAATTGCTCATTTGTTAACTATTTTTTTTACAACAACACAGACATAACGTCAAATGAATTTTTATTATTTTGTTTCTGAATCCATTCCACAGCCACCAAAAAATGTATTTTTATAAGATCATTTTTAAATTTCGCTATAAGTCCGAAAATATAGATATAGATAGGTATAGGAACGCTTAATATCATATATCATTAGATAGAAAATTCGATCCTCCATTAGCATAAAATTTAACTAATAATAATAATACCCATTTAAGTCTCATTTAAAAAAAAAAGTAGATTTTTGCAATAATTCATCTCCCTCAGAAATATTGTTATGGAGACGCCCTGTATAAAGCTAATTAAATACTGTTCAAAATAATAAAATTTTGATGGTCTATTGTCAAAATTACAACTTTCTAGCAGTAACCGCTAAAAACATATGATTTTCTTTTCAGGTCCCGATACGGCGTTAAAAAATCATAAGATTATTTATAATTCAAAAACCCTTAAAGATAGGTATATGATATTATACAGAAAACTGTTATAGATTTTTACCTAAATTCCAAAAAAAATATAATATATAGGGTAATTCATTTAAAATTCCGAAGTTGCTACCACTTTCGTTATGATCCGGCAACACCGCATCATCCAAAATATTTTAGAAACGTAGTTTGTAACTATTTCTTATAGCTACAACCAAATTTTCAAAATAAAATCTCATTCAGTTCTCGAGATAATTCTAATAGGCCACTTTACTTGGTGCACCCTGTATACTAGGTACGTATAATTAAAACTCAACTAAAAACATAGAAACTTTACAAAGCAACACTACAGGCCAAAATTTAATTAAATAGATTGGGACAAGAGTCACAATTTAATTAATTTTAATAAAATAACTAATACACATCTGTAACCCTAATTTATGGTTTGTTTCTTAAAACTGGCCTCATGAAAAGCCATGTGGGTGTCATAATGGTTGTAACAAAAACATTTAATTAATAAATATACAGAATTATTGTCGGAATCATACAACGTTTTAAACAGTCTAACAATGATGCCAAGTCTGTACTGACAGTCCTAAATCTCAAAGTCTCAAAAATATTTCAAACGTGGCAGAAAATTGACAGGGTGGTCAAAATTCAAGGTTCATTGTAAAACCCTTAAAAACTGAATTACTTCAAATGGAACGCCCTGTATATTTTTTATTTAATTTGATGACAAATTAGCTGTTCCTTATAAATAATATTCCTAAAATATATTTCCTCAAAAAAATCAAATTTATTCCGAAAATGCTATTTTTTCAAGTGAGCTAAAACAATTTTACAGGGTGAGTCAACGATAGAGTAAAGTTCATTTTCTCTTTATGTTAAGAATTAGATAAAAACTCGAAATATAAAAGTTGTAGCGATCATTAAGGTGCACATTCGAAAATTATATTGGAGTATACAGGGTGGCCCACAAAGAAGTGGTGAATATAACTTACGTTTTTTAAATGGAACACCTTGCATTTTTGGATTATTATATTATGGGCTGTAGCTCGGTAATAAGGGCATAAAAGACAACATTTTATATGGAGTTCTAACCTTGTTTTGGCCCAATATACTTAACTATACCTTTTAGGCCACCCTGTATAATCTTTCTTCTTGGAGATTTCAAAAACCATTTATTAAAATATTTTATCACAAACCCGTGTTACATTTAAATAAAATTAAGGTAATATTTCTTGTAACGTGTTGATTATACAGGGTCGCTTTTATGTATGGTCGATTATTTGCTAAAGTAAGATAGCTATCGAAGAATGTTAAATACAAAACTTTTAGGGTTTTTAGAAATCTATTATACTACACATAAACTAAGTATACAGGATCAGTCAAAAAGCCATGGAAGAACAAAGTTACTTTATTTTAAATGGAACCCCTGTGTATTATTCAATATTTCAATATTTACAAGATTCTAAAAAAAATGTTAAGCACACCATACCCAATCTTAACCGTTTTCGAGATATCGAGTTTCGAATTTCGTTTTCAAATAAATCTAATAACAATAATAAAAAAGACAAACTAAGTTTTAGTAAACAACAATTTAAAATCCTATTTTATAAGGTGCTCAAAGTGTCCACCGTTTACCTCCTGGCAGTAATGAATTCGGTGAACAAAATTTTGTAGCGCATCTAAAAGGATATTGGGAGCAATACTGAAAATTTCATGCATTATTCTTTGTTGCAAATCTTCGATATTTTGTGGCTTATTTTTGTACACTAAATTTTTGATATGGCCCCACAAGAGGGGTCATATCAGGAGACCTAGCAGGCCATTCAATTGCACCTCTGCGCCCAATCAATTTACCAGGAAAGGTTTCCTCTAGATATTCCCTCACCATCCGTCCAAAATGTGGTGGACCCCCATCTTGTTGGAACCATATTTGTTCAGCCGGTCAATTGGGATTATTATGGTTCGGGAATAATCGTCTGAGCTGTGGAACAATATTCTCTTGTAAAAGTAATAAATATCGTTCAGAGTTCAAATTTTCATGTATAAAATAGGACGTTTCCACCAATAATGCAACACCAAACATTGGTTTTTTGTAGCCGTTGGGTATGAACTTATTCCATCCAATGTGGATTTTGGTCTGACCAATATCTACAGTTGTGTCGACTTAAACAAAACGTTGATTCATCAGAAAATAAAATGTGGTTGACAAAGTTGACATTTTGATTCAATTTATCCATAATGATTTCGCAAAACTGAATTCTGCGATCAAAATCGTCTTCACTCAATTCTTGTAACAAATTAATTTAATATGGTTTAAATTTTTCTCTTTTGGTAATTTTTTGAATGGAATATCGACTCATATTATGATTTAAAGCCCGCTGTTGCGTCGAATTTATTGGATTTTCTACGATATCTAACATGAGATTTAGAGAAATTTCTTCATTAGTAACGCTTACCGGTCTTCCACTTTTTGGTCGATCTTTCACACCTCCAGTTTCATGAAAACGCTGCAATGTTTTGGAAATAGTTGATTTAGTTATAGGTTCCCGATCTGGATGCAATTCATTAAAAATATTCACCACTTGGGTAAAACTCGCGTGTCCTATCGCCGTACCCTATCATCATTAGCATTTCAATGCGCTCGGTATCACTTAAACGTGCCAAATTTACGCGAAAATTGTTCACAAATTGTAAATGTAAGCATTTTTGGCATATCTGTTGTCAAGATGACAAAACAACTAAATATTTTCTAAGGTAACTTGATGGCGTAGAATTAATGAATTTAATAATTTATTTGAAAACGAAATTCGAAACTCGATATCTCGAAAACGGTTAAGATAGGGTAAGTGGTGTGCTTTACATTTTTTTTTTAGAATCTTGTAAATAATTGAAATATTGAATAATATACAGGGGGTTCCATTTAAAATAAAGTAACTTTGTTCTTCCATGGCTTTTAGACTGATCCTGTATACTTAGTTTATGTGTAGTATAATAGATTTCTAAAAACCCTAAAAGTTTTGTATTTAACATTCTTCGCTAGCTATCTTACTTTAGCCAATAATCCACCGTTTCCATACATAAAATCGACCTTGTATTTTCTTACGTCGCGTCGCTTGTGCATGATCCTCGAATGTGCGAGGAGACGCTCATGGCAATCTCGTTAATCTCGGATGGTTGCCCTTTTAGCGACACAATTTTGTCATAACCCCGTTCTAAAGCCAAGTCCAAGGCTGTTTTGCCTGATGGGTTCTTATCGTGTACATTAGCTCCACGTTCTACAAGGACTTTAACAATATCGAAGCTGCCGCCCTTTGCTGCCAGATGAAACGGTGTATCCCCCATATCATAGCAGCTAGCATTGATATCGGCTCCATAATTTAACAATATATTTACAATTTCTATTCTATTGTGCAAAGTAGCTAGTTGGAGAAGTGTAAGTCTACTTTTATTATTATCTGCATTAACGTCTGCTCCATGCTCTAAGAGAGTTTTCACCACATCCACGTAACTGTTACTAACTGCATCATGTAAGGCGGTTTTTCCGAGACGACTCTTGCAGTCGACATCAATGTCGTTTTCTAAAAGCACCAAAATGACGTCTGTACGTCCATATTGTGCAGCTGTATGTAAAGGAGTATCTTCAGATATATTTGGCAAATTGTTGGCTCCATTTCGTAATAATGTCAATACCACAGCTTTATGACCCTTTCTTGCGGCGACATGTAACGCCGTTTGCTCATATTGTCCCCTGATGTCAACATCAACGCCATTTTCTAATAGCACCGAAACAACGTCTGTATATCCATTTTCTGCAGCTGTATGTAAAGGAGTATTTCCGGATTTATTTGGCAAGATGTCGGCTCCATTTTGTAATAATGTCAGCACCACATCTTTATGACCTTTCTCTGCGGCGACGTGTAACGCTGTCAACTCGTCCTGCTCATCGGTGGCGTTTACGTCGGCGCCATTTTTCAATAACTTTTCTACTCCATTTGCGTCACCACGAGATGCCATATCTAGTAAAGCATTTTCAAATGCGCCCTTGTAATTGTCTAATACGGCAACGCACTGTTTAGATTGTTCCTGCATTGCTGCATACGTACAGAGGAAAGCACCGGAACTATAGCGAATGCAAAATAGGCTATCGATTGAATAAATATCGAAATATATCGTTGATAAGATAAAGATAAAGATAAAATTGTTTATCGGTTAACTCACGGCATCAATTATTGTGTCATTTCAATTATTAGGTAGTTTTACGGGGTATCTCCGTTATTAGTAAAGATAGAAGAATGCGGTTTTCGCAGCACTGTGCAACTTTTTTGTCAAACAGAAGATGCCGATGAATTTTTCTAGGAAGCCTTGTTTTTGATATACGGGATGTTGTGAGAATTGTGCATTGTTGGACCCCCCCCCCCCCCCCATATCTCGGTTACCCCGTAACGTATCAAAAAGAAATAAAATGTTCTTTTTGTAGTTTTTTACGTAGAATCCAGTGACGTTCTCATTTTTTCTACATTCAATAGTTTTCAAGGAAAATAAACAATTTTGCTTTTTTTAAATGGGTCACCCTATATATTTTTTATTAATATAATTTAGTTTGTAACAAGCTTCTCAAAAATATATAACACTTTATTTTTAGTCTTAGTATTAGGCCCGAAATATACGTTTTTCAAAAATATACCATTTTTTTTTTTAGTAGGCCATGACGGATATTTAAAACAAACAAAAGAACACTGTCCTATGCGATAATAATAAAATCTTCTAATTCTGTTAGAGCATTCAGGTCCTCTAAGTTGTTTTAAAATTTCTAATTAATAGTGAAAAATCAGTTTGTCCTAATTATGGCAGAGCATGTAAACTTTGAGAAGTACGACATGCTCGTTTGTTATATCCAGTGTAACGAAAATGCAGATGGAGCATTAGAAGTGTATTTGAATAGGTAAATATAAGCCCTTATGTAGTAATTCTATGGAATTTATAAATTTTCTTAAATTACTTGTAGATATCCCGAAAAACGATAACCGGATAAAGTCCGTTTTGTTGCAGTTGATAGCTCATATCGAGGGTTGAAGCCATAAAACAACCGTAAACCATAGGCGTTGCCAATAGTAATTACCTTATTTAATAAGAAAATTGGCCTCTGTCCATTGTTAAGTAGGATTAGGGTTAAAGTAGGTACAACAGGGGTAATTAATTTACCTATTTTTGCCTGCTTTAGGATGTTATTACGCCATTTGATGTGCGTTTGTCAAACTATGTATTTAGTTGTATTTAGATACTGCATTATCTCAAAGTTGAATTATTTCCTATACTTGTAACAATGGCTTCAAGTTTTTCGCCAACGTGTCTTCGTCAAATTAGCAAGAGTGCATATTCTCTCCGAGAAAAGACATTAATATTAAACGTGCATGATGCTCTAGTGTACCAGAAACCTGCAAGTGATGTTCGTAGCATCATTGCAGAGTGTGCCAATATGGTAGGAGTTGGAGAGGCTACTATATATAGGTTCTTGCGTGAAAGAAAATCTAAGAACCTCAGTGAGCCAAAACCACTCCCAGGAAAGAAACCGTTAGAAATTGACAATTTCATTAAAAATGGTATTAGAAGAAAAGTACATAGTTTTTATTTTGCCAAGGAAATACCAACTATAGACAAAATTTTACAAGCCATTAACTACGACGAGGACTTACCACAGCTATCACGAACGAAACTATGGAAAATACTTCATGATATGAACTTTCGATGGGAGAAGCAAAACAGAAAATCTTTTCTTATTGATAGAGCAGATATTATTTGCTGGAGACGTCAATACTTAAGGTCCATCCGAAAATACCGCAGCGAAGGCAAAAACATTTTCTATTTGGATGAAACTTGGCTGAACGAAGGGCACACCGTATCTAAAGTTTGGCAAGATAAAAATGTCCTAAGTTCTCGACAAGCTGTCATGGAAGGCTGGTCAACAGGACTTAGACCACCATCTGGAAAGGGACGCAGACTTATTATAACGCATATAGGAAGTTCAAATGGCTTTTTGGATCAAGGATTATTACAATTCCAGTCGAATTCTACTAAAGACTATCATGAAGAAATGACTGCTGATGTTTTCGAGGAATATTTTAAGCAAATGATAGAATACATTCCCGCTAATTCTGTAATAGTGATGGATAATGCCAGCTATCACTCTAGGCTAAAAGAGAATCTTCCCACAACTTCATGGAAAAAGGCGGAAATCGTAAACTGGTTACAACGAAAGGAATTGAGTTACGATAATACCATGGTAAAAGAAGAACTTTTGGATATTGTTAGGCTACATAAATCACAGTATAAAAAGTATGTTATTGACGAGATGGCAAGAGATCGAGGTATTATAGTGCTCCGTTTACCACCTTACCATTGTGAGCTAAATCCTATCGAATTAATATGGGCTCAAGTAAAAGGATATGTTGCTAGAAATAACAAAACTTTTAAAATGCAAGAAGTGCGACACCTCTTGCTTCATTCTTTAGCAAATGTGTCATCAGAAAATTGGCAAAACGCCATAAAACATGCTATAGTAGAGGAACAAAAAATGTGGGAACTTGACAACATAATTGACACAACTATGGAAATTGAGCCTTTAGTAATAAGCGTAGGACATGATGACTCTTCAGATTCTTCTGAGGACCATTTTATCGAGTTATAATTATTGAAATTGTCAATATTTTTTGATCTGTAAATAAATTAGTTTTCTTGTAAATAAATTCATAAAATCATAAAATCTATTACATTTAAATAAAATAATAAGCGGTTACATTAAAAACCCAACTCTCCGACCATGATGGGCCGTTTTAATCATTATCCTTTCATTTCATTTTATGGCTCTATTGTTACTTTATCTGTTACCCGGTGGAATAGGTCAAAATTTCTTCATCTTTATGCTAGATGTACGTAAAAAGACCATTTTATAGGTAAAATATGGCCACCGGGCCCTTGTTTTGAATCTTTAATGAGGGTATCGAGCTATCAACGGCAACGAAACAGACTTTAAACGATTTTTTTCGAGAATAAAATCAAATTTAATTGAACGCGGTTAATTTTCTAAACCTCTACCACAAGGATAATCGCGAGACTGATGAAATAAATGTGTTAGCTTCAATTGAAACAAATTCAAGTAGTTCTTGCAGAAAAGTTGAAGGTTCGGTCGGAATCATTAAATCAAAAGTGCAAGCAATCCTAAAAAACACAATTAAGCCATATAAATTCCACCGTGTACAAAACTTACACAGCGCCGTATAGAGTTTTGCAATTGGTATTTACAAAATCTGAACAGGGAAAACAATTTTGAAAAAACCGTTATATGGTCTGATGAGGCTCATTTTAGCAGTGCTGGCATGTTTAATCGACAGATACGAGGTTTTGTTCTCAGGAAAATCAGCATGTAATATTCCCAATCGAAGGGCAAGGCAGATTCGTTAGCGTTTCATGCTTTATACTGAATAGCAAGATAGTTTATAATATATTTGAAGGAAGCCTTAATGCAAATAAATATTTGGAAATTTTGGAAAACGTTGTGCCAGAAATAATAGAAGATGTGCCCTTAGCTGGTCTCAATAACTTGCATCTTCAACAGGATGGAGCGCCCGCTCATAATGCCCAAATTGTAAGGGCCTACCTAGATAATAACTTCCCAGGGCGCTGGATTGGAACTAATGGACCTGTAAGATGGCTACCAAGGTCACCCGACTTGTCGGTTTTGGATTTCTTCTTATGGGGATACCTTCAAAATAAAATTTATTCCATTCAGTACCAAACAATGGCAGATTTAAGAATTGCCATTGACAGAGCTTTTAGGGAGTTACAAACGCGGCCGTTTATTATTTTTATTTCATTAAGGCGAATAACAGCCATGTGTGAAACATGTCTCAGGCATAATGGAGAACAATTTGAGCAATATTTATGAGGGAGTTCAATAAATTTTCAATTTTTGTGTCTAATATTTAATCACATCAGTATTTTTTTAATATCCGTCATGGCCTATTAAAAATCATGGTATATTTTTGAAAAACGTATATTTCGGGCCTAATACTAAGACTAAAAATAAAGTGTTATATATTTTTGAGAAGCTTATTACAAACTAAATTATATTATTAAAAAATATATAGGGTGATACGTTTAAAAAAAGCAAATTTGTTTATTTTCCTTGAAAACTATTGATTGTAGAACAAATCTGAGTACGTCACAGGATTCTACGTAAAAAACTACAAAAGAACATTTTATTTATTTTTGATACGATACGGGGTAACCTAGATATGGGGGGGGTGTCCCAAAATGCACATTTCTCAAAAACATCTCGTATATCAAAAACAAGGCGGCCTAGAAAAATTCTGATTTCGGCATCTTCTGTTTGACAAAAAAGTAGCAAAGTGCTGCGAAAACCGCATCCTTCTATCTTTACTAATAACGGAGATACCCCGTAAAACTACCCAAAAATGGACACCCTGTAGAATTGTTTTCATAGCACACTTGAAAAAATATTATTTTCGAAATAAATTTGATTTTCTGAGGAAACGCTGTGATATAAATAAATACTATTTATAAAGAACAACTAATTTGACATCAAACTAAATAAAAATATACAGAGTGTTCGGGTTTGTTCAAAATAAGAAAGTTCTTAATGGTTGAATTATTTCACAGTGAACCTTAAATTGTGACCACTTTGTACATTTTCTGCTAAGTTTGGAAAATTTTTTAGTCGAGGAGCTAAGATAAAAAAAAATATATGGATTATTTCATCACCATGCTTTTGCCAAGCAATTACAAAAAGTCCAGGTATCTCAAAAACTGTCAAGATCACACAAAAAGTTGGTATAAAATGTGTTTAGAATTTAATGGTTAATCGAAAAATATAATAAAAATTACCATGCTGTATTTAAAAAACGAAAGTTGACAGCTACTTCCGGTATAACCGGAAATGACAGAAACATGTGAATATTTTAGTTAAAGAGAACGTATTGATAAGCCTGAATCCCCAAACTTTCGAAAACATATGTTCAGCAGTTCTCCAGAGAGTTCTAATAAGCTCGTCGTGAATCACCCTCTGATACAGTGTGAACATCTAACAGGGAATAAAATTATTTATGTCACTTTGGTAGATTTTTCTAAAAATCGATCGGACACGTGAACTATTATTTTCCTTGCGAATTTTATGAACTAAAAAAACATAATTACAAAAAATATATAATTTATTTAAAATCCTATTTTTTCAAAAGGGAAATCCTTCTATGTATTCAAATTTTTGATTGAACAAGCCCCATATACTTAATGTTTTATTGTTTACTTTACCTTTTAGGACGCCCTGTATAATCGTTCTTCTTGGAGACTTCAAAAGCCATTTATTAAAATATTTTATCACCAACAAGTGTTTTCTTCCAGCTTTTTCGGCGTTACATTTAAATAAAATTCAGGTAATATTTCTTGTAACGTTTCGATTATATTTTCTTACGTCCTTCGTGCATGATCCTCGAGTGTGCGACGAGCGCGTGATAATCTTGTTGATCTCGGATGAGGTGTTTTCTAGCTTAACTGATATTTTTATATCGACCTTAATAGCGACACAATTTTGTCATAACCCCCTTCTAAAGCCAAGTCCAATGGTGTTTTGCCTGATGGGTTCTTATCATGTATATTAGCTCCACGTTCTACAAAGATTTTAACAATATCGAATCTACCGCCTTTTGCGGCCAGATGAAACGGTCTATCCACCACATTATTGCAGTCAGCATTGATATCGGCTCCATAATTTAACAATATATTTACAATTTCTATTCTATTGTGAAGAGTAGCTTGTTGGAGAGGTGTAAGTCTACTTTTATTATTATCTGCGTTAATATCTGCTCCATGCTCTAAGAGAGTTTTAACCACATCCACGTAACTGTTACAAATTGCATCATATAAGGCGGTTCTTCCCAGAAAACTCTTGCAGTCCACATCAATGTTTTCTAAAAGCACCGAAATTACGTCTGTCTGTCCATATTGTGCAGCTATATGTAAAGGAGTATCTTCATTACTATTTGGCAAATAAATATCGGCTCCATTTCGTAATAATGTCAATACCACATCTTTATGGCCGTTTTCTGCGGCGGCGTGTAATGCTGTCATCTTGTCCTGTCCGCCTGTGGCATTCACGTCGGCGCCTTTTTGCAATAACTTTTGTACTCCATTTGCGTCACCACGAGATGCCATATCTAGTAAAGCCTTTGTTCCATGGTTTACCACCGACGCCACCTTATTACCAAATTCGTCAATTTTAAGACACGCATCCGAATCGTCTTCCTGTAAACACTCGTCCAAAACACCTTTTTGTGATGTAATGAAGACAATTTTTTTTAAAACGGCAATTTTAAGGCGATCGCGGATTTTGTGCAGGACATCCTCTTGTATATTATCTATTTTTTCCGATTCGCGATCGGGAAACACGCACACCAACAAGTTGGTAAAACTGGGAAGTTCTTTTGCCGTTCCTACCATATCTAGTAACTGATTCCAATGTAAAAATGTTTGCTTTTCCGCACTCAAATATCTGCCCAACGCTTTTTCATTTTCCTTGCTTTCCACCAGCCGTTTCAAGATCTGCCTAATTCGTATTGCAGCCAGTTTCGAGTTTGTGGTTTCAATCAGGAGGAAGTTTTTCTGGCTAGACGTCAAGAAATCGCTCACTGCATTTTCAAAGTCGCTTTTGTAACCGTCTAGTTCTGCAACGTACTGTTTAGATTGTTCCTGCAGGGCTGCATGCACTTTCGACGGATTCATATTTATTTCAGAAACGGAGACTAACAGTTGAACTATAGCAAATGCAAATCAAGCTGACGACTGAATAAGTATGAAAATATATCGTAGATAAGATAAAGATAAAAAGGTTTATCGGTCAACTCACGGGCAAATAAATTTACTTGAAATTGTTTTTAATAATCGGTCATATCATTGTTTTACATTTCAATACTATACACTCATGGTATAAAGATCTGAGAGGTATGATTCCACGCCGATGGTGGCGTGGCTTGTGCCCTCAGCGGTGAGTGATTTTTAAATCTCTTATAGGGATTTATATTGCTGTTAGCGTTTTTAACTCCCTTATTAGTATTAAAATGGAAGCTATTTTGAACATTTACTTTAGTTTACAATTATTAGTCTAGTCGCCTATAACAAAATTTCCCAATAAAAACTGTATTTAAACAACATAATTTATGATATTTATAATTATTTCGAAAACGGTTGGATATAACTTATATGCTTGTATTACAAAAACAAATTGTCTATGAATTCTACGTCAAATAGCCAAATAATATACAGGGTGTTCCATTTGAAAAACTTGAGAAAAATTATTTTAAAATGTGGGGTTTTTGAAAGCTTATTATGAACACCCTGTATAAAATAAATAAACGCAATTACATTCATAGTATCTCTAGACCTCTTGTCATAAATTTCTGTCAATGCCGAGGTTAGAAAAATAGTTCGGGGTTGTTTTTTTTGATTTTTTTATTCAGGACAGCAAAACTTTTTTTTTACTTTTTAATTTATTTCTCCGAAACTACAGAACCAAATTAAATGAAATTTGAGGCCCTTATAAACGATAGTAATACGAACCTAAATATGCAATAAAATACTGGGTGTCCCATTTAAAAAAATAAAACTTTATGCTGTCACACTTTTTTGGGCCACCGTATAATGTAAAATATTTTTAAAACATGCCGCTTTTAATCCAATATCTCAAGCTGTTTTAATATTGTTGCAGTGCCTCCTAAAACTCCGGGCCGCGAAGAGTAGTCACTCCGGCATCACTGTCGTGGGACTTTTGCGCCATTTTAGAACTGTCAAATCTCGTTGACCGCCGGGTACAAATTTTATTTTGCAGTTCATTTTAATGATATTACGAACAGTTATTTATTAAAACGTTAACAGGGTGTTTCCTGGGTTTGTGTAGAGGATATTAAAAGTGTTTGTGATACAATATCTAATATATTTCGTCCATAGTCGTGTGCTAACCGGATCGGCTCTCTCGTAAGAAAGTCCCACCGTGTGTGACAATTTTTCAGCGTTTTAGTGCTTATTTGCGTTAGAATTTCAGTTGAATACCGGAAATCCGGTAATTTAAAAAGCAGTGTGTGCTCTTCTAGTTTGTCACATTTTAGAGTTTAAAATTGGATGTATTGGATTACTTACGTAAACTAGTAACGAGGTAAGTTTTTGAACATTCTACATAATGACAAAAACGTGTTGTGTTCCTGGGTGCAAATCGAATTATCCGAGTACGATAAAAGCTATTGGATCTATGCTATCGACTTTTGGTTTCCCAAAAGATGAAATTTTGAAAAATATTTGGCTAAAAGCTTTTCCCCGAGATAGTTGGTCACCTACCCAACATTCCGTAGTTTGTAGTAATCATTTTGCAGAAAGCGATATCATTAGGGAAGAGATTTATAGTTTACCAGACGGAACTGTGAAAAGAATTCCAACGAAGACTAGGCTTAAATGTGGTTCATTTCCTTCTATTTTTCCAAATTTACCTGTATATTTATCTAAAAAAGTACCTATGCCAAGAAAATCTCCCGATGAAAGACATAATGAAAATCTAGCTCGTCATAATGAATTAAATGAATCATTTGAAAACTCAGATATAATTAATAGTTTTCAAGACTTACTTTTAAACTATCTTAAAAAAATTAATATTTGTGAGTCTTGGACAGTAATAGTAGAAGAAGATAGAAAAATTTATTTTTATATTCTAAATTTAAAAGAGGACCTTATTAGCATTGTAAGTCAAATTTCAATTGATAAAAATATGGTTGTTAAGGTATTTATAAATAATACAGAATTAACTTTTAAAAACTTAAATTGGATTTTACCTTTTAATTTGAAACTAACTAGATGGTCCCAACTAGAAAATTTATTAGTTAGATACAAAGATAAAATATCTATCCACCAATCATTCACTTTTTTAATAGAAAGGAGTATATATTTTTTGAACGAAGCTTATACCAAACTGGTTTCAGAATCAGATATATTGCAGGAGGAGAATGATTCAAAAGACAATAATAATTTAAATTATATGTTACCAATTTTAATTAATCAAGTACAATTACTCATTTTGAAAAAAAGCGCTATTCATCGGAAACTATAATTATAACATAAAAATGTTGTATACACTTTCTCCGTGTGCATATGATTTAATACGGGATTATTTAAACTTGCCCACTAAAAGATATATACAAAATATTTCTTCTAGTCCCAATTCGTACCCAAATACCGCCGATAAGGACCCAAACACCAATAATTACCTAAACTATGTCTCTGATTCCTTAGAACCTCATACATGTTATGTATTTTAAATTCCATTCCATTTTAAACTTCCCACCAAACACCATTTGGCAACAGCGCATCGCTGCTCTGTACACGGCCTGTCTGAAGTTGGCCGTGATTGTTGATAAGTTCTTCGATAACGATTTAATCTTCCGTCCACGCTTCGTTTGCGGACCCTGTATTTATTTCATGAACATACAACAAAGATTAAAGCTGAAATACGACCTAAATAGTTATAAACAAATAAAACTATTTTTTTTCAAATAGTCCATCTCTCAGTGGAGTGAAACTGTCTGCTTCAGTAGTTAAATAAACAATATTTTAATTTCCATTCGTTTCGACATCAGCTATAGTGGAAAATACTTAAGATGTAAATGTTAACAAAATAAATAAGACCGTATCCATTCTAATTATTTGTTTTTATCCTTAGGAAAGCGGATCTCTATCAAATCTCTTTGACTGGTTATCCATATCACAATCGAACACAGCGCACCTCATTTTATGAAAATTCAGATATTTATTTTAATAAACACACATGACTAAATAAGAAAAAATTCTGGTGAACTTGCAAAATCCAAGGAAAACTACGGTAAACATGTGAAATATTGGTACTCGCTATAAACGATGCGGATCTTTTTATAGAAGATATTTTGACGAACGTATCACTTCCGTTTATACCGGAAGTCGGTGTCAACTTTCTTATTTTAAATAGAACACCCTATGTATTATTACATTTTTGGATTCTACCCAAGACATAAGTCTAAGCATGTTTGACATATTTAAGGTTATTTTAAGGTCTAAAAAGACATTTGCAGACCTTAAAATAATTACATACAGGAAACTATAAGGAAGTTTATATTATAAGAAAAAAATGTTAGAATATAGAGGGTGTTCTATTTAAATTATGCAAGTTGACACCGACGTTCGGTATAACCGCAAAATATTTTCATTAAAAAGATCAGCATATTTTTATCGCGAGTACCAATGTTTGACAAAAATATATTTTTCAGTTCCTGAGATCTTTTAATAGGTCACTCATTGTGAATGACTTTGTATAGGGTGAGCCAAAAAATACTTATCATAATCAATTTTTTTTTTTAAAGAACGCCTAAAGTTGTATCTTCGCGCCGAATTTAACTATTGCATCTTTAACCCTTACTTATACAGTGTAGGTCAAAATTAGCTAGAATTCAAAAATATCTTTAATAAAATGTATTACACTTTTTGTAAAGGCGTTGAAAATATTCTAAAACGACTAGGTTGCTGACGGCAATTGCAGATACTTTTGAATTCTAGGAAATTTTGAGCCGCTCTGTATAAGTAACGGGATAAAGATGGAAAAGTTAAACTCTCCACAAATATACAACTTTAGGCGTAACAATATGATAAAAAATACGATGTTTCCATTTTAAAAAAAACAGTGGGTCGTGATATGTATTTTCTGGTTCACCTTGTATATGCGTATTTTAATTCATAAATCACGCAAGGAAAAATAATAGTTGACGTATGCGAGTGCACCAAAGTGACAATACAAAATTTATTTCATGTTAGATAATCACACTGTATCTATTTTCAGACATTTATTGATGACATAAAAATATCGCTTCTTTTGCCAGTAAAGTTACACAGAACATATTGTCATTGCGAGCAAAGCCGCGGATATAAATTTTACTATTTTTCCCATCTTTAGAATATAATTTTACATGACCCTTTAGAAACAGTTGTTTCACATATAGGGTGTTCTTTTGAAAACTTCCCACCACGGATTTATCGAAAACCACTGATTAAAAGGAAAAACGCCGAGAGACGTCAAAAGATTTGCCAAAGGGGACAACTTTTTAACCAAAAACTACTTCATCCCCTTTTACCCTCTGGCCCCCGGGGTCATCCCCTTAAAAATGTTAAATGACAAGGGGTAGCAAGTAATAGCTTGTTTGAAATGTCTTTCAAAGTGCTTTATTTTGACATTCGATTTTTTAAAATCGGTTGATTCGTTTTCGAGAAAACAAACTGTTAGGTTGGGGAGTGAACATAATAGTTTTCAAATGGCCCCATAGAAAAAAGTCTAATGGCGTCAAGTCAGGAGATCTAGCAGGCCATTCTATAGGCCCTCTTCGCCCTATCCATTTATCTGGAAACTCGTCGTCTAGCCATTGCCGAACCGGAAGAACATAGTGAGGAGGAGCGCCGTCTTGCTGGAAATATATTTCAGCCTCATCAAGTATAGGGCTCGTCTTCGATTTGGGTTTCAATGGTTTCAGTGATAAGCGGATTGATGGTATTTTCCAACATACCTAAATAAATGCCTCCATTTAAATTCCCATAATAACCATGGCCCAATCACTTTGTTTCCTAAAATGTCTGAACATACATTAATTTTTTGGGGGTACTGAGTATGCCCTTCTACAAAAGCATGAGGATTTTCATTGCTCCAATACCTGCAGTTATGCTTATTAACAAATCCATTTAGATAAAATGTGCATTCACCACTGAAGCAGATATTCTTTACATGAATGGTATTATCATTAATCGCTGCAGTCATTTGTTCACAAAACTCAACTCGCCTATCGAAATCATCTTCGGTTAACTCTTGCAATATTTTCATTTTGAATGGATGAAATTTATATAATTTAGTAACTGTGTGTACAGAGCCCAATGAAATACCAGTCGCAACAACAATTTTGCGTAATGAAGTATTAGGATTTATGGCAAAATGAGCCAAAACTTCAACTTGAGCGGCTTCATCCAAAACTCTACGATGATTACGTTTCTTATTTGCAACAGATCCAGTTTGAGTAAATTTAGTAACAAGGTCCAAAACATACCTATGCGAAGTTATCTTTTCCGGATGTCTGGCGTTAAATGTAACGGCAGTTTGCCGAGCACATTGATTTTGGGCACCATAAATTAAAATCATTTCCACTCTTTCCGCTAGTGTGTAAACCATTTTGGAAGTAAAATCTGAATCAATAAATTAATTTTCACTATCCCAAGATTGTCACAAAGGTAACTGACAGCAAATTAAATTGTTTCTTTCCCTTAGCAACTATAAAAAACTAAACAGGTGTAAAAAACTAAACAGGTATAAGAATAATAACAGTTCGCCCATGTTATCTGTGTTGATAAAAAGAAGGCGGTAAAATTTTTTCTAATTTTCTCGAAAACGAATCGACCGATTTTAAAAAATCAAACGTCAAAATAAAGCACTTTGAAAGACCTTTCAAACAAGCTATTACTTGCTACCCCTTGTCATTTAAAATGTTTAAGGGGATGACCCCGGGGGCCAGAGGGTAAAAGGGGATGAAGTAGTTTTTGGTTAAAAAGTTGTCCCCTTTGGCAAATCTTTTGACGTGTCTCGGCGTTTTTTTCTTGTAATTAGTGGTTTTCGATAAATCCGTGGTGGGAAGTTTTCAAATGAACACCCTGTATAATAGGAATTATACATCAGAAAAAGTATCACATCCTATACCAGCAGCCTGAGTAATTGAGGAGCTTGCGTGCAAAAGCGGCTATATCACTTTAGGAAAAATGTTCAGGAATCGACGAAAACTTCTCATCGATTCGCCTTAATATCTCTTGAAAAAATAGTTCTTGAAAAAAAACGAAAATTAATCTGGATATAGATGGTTTTGATAGCAAAGCTTTAAAAAATCTTAACAAAATAATTAATTAATACGCTAGAAAACATATTTTCATTATAAAATTGGAACACCAAACATATTTTTATTTTGAAAATTCAACATACATAACAAAAAAAACAAGAGAAACATAAAATATTTATATATGAAGTGCAGCTTCTTCATCTAAACAGTCACATGGCACATTCTGTTCGCCCTCATCTCCTTCCTTGTCGCTAGTTTCTGTATCTGCATTACCAGAAGTAAGTAAATCTTTATACCATTTTAGATCTGCTCGTGACATCCAATTTTCACCGAACAGCTCTTTCAAAAGCTTCCTAAGACTAGGTTTCTTTTTATCTGGTAAAGAGTTTCTGGGCTCTATTATGTTAAGAACCAGGTTGTCATCATTTTTTCCTTTCTTTAGCATCATCTGGCGCGATTTATTTTCAAATACAAACCGATAATACAGATGTGTATTCAGTTCAATCTTAGGTCGCCAAGTGTATCGTTACAGATCTTACAGCCTTGCCAGATGCACCACTATGTTGTATTTTTGAATATAACGAATTATTGGATATAACCACTTTTGATGGCAAAAAGAGGATATAGCCAGTTTTGATGCAAAAGGCCGACCTTACATGCGATTTTACCATACAAATAGACCGTTTTGAACGCAAATGATCGTGTCAGTTGATAGAGCTTGTGAAACTTAACCGAAAATCGCAAAAAAAGCTTATCCGCAAAAAAAGTGATATAGCCGCTTTTGCACGCAAGCTCCTCAATTGTATTATGAATTTTACACTTCATTCGGGAGCAACGACAGCGCCATGCGCGTCTCCTCGCTCACTTGAATTACTTAACCACAGATATATCACAGAAAATGCCGGAGGAATTTGTAAGATGACAGACATTTCTTTTCAAGTAAAATTCATTATTATTAAATCAGTTGATATTTTGTAAGTCATATATTCGTGTATGTACAGTTCTGTTCATAAAAAGACCGTACAAGTGACGTGACCCATGAAAAAATATATAAGAAATGGCACCTCTCATTTTAATGTTGTGCGGGGTTTTTATGAACAGAAACCTACTATATCAGTCTACGGGGTATCCTAAAAGATATGGTCAATAATTAGGCATTAAGTATACAGGGTGTTATGGAAATGACGTATTATATTTAAATGGGTGACTCCTGGGGTGTCCTAGAGAAGCGCTACATATATTTTTTTTTTAATCGGACGTTTAAAAAGTGGGGTAATTCACCCCTAAACCCACACACAACTCCTCGGCCCATTCATATATGAACATATTACATTGCCCAGCTGATTAATCAACAGATGTTCAAGCACAATGTTGCCGAAATGTTTAAAAGTGTAAAACTTTAGTTTCTTATAAAAATAAATATTTAGCTTACTTAGAAAGTAAATCCAGGACGCGATTAAGGAATCCAGGGCACAGACACTTTCAGTTCTTTTTTCTATGGGAAAACTTTATGCTCATCACGTGTCCTGATGATAGTGTGGAAGTGCATAATAAACTTATCACTAAACCCCAACACTAACGCATAATTACATTTTACAATAACACACATAGAAGAAGAGCACTTAATCATTTCGCAATAGAAATAATAAAAACGCTAATTTCTATGAGCCATTAACCCTTTACTAAAGATAAAATGAAACAATTATGTTAACAATTGACAGGAACTACCCTTTGAAATAATGGTCTAGTCCGTCTTCGGACCAGTCGAACTTTCTTTTCGAGAACTCTCCGCTACTAGAGCCAGCGCGGTTGCCATTTCCGAGACTATAATTATACAGGAAAGTAATATTATAGAAGGAAATTCGGCAATTTATGATAGTCGCTTATAAAACATCGAAAGTTGCAACGCTGTATTTTTAAACATTAGCTCGATTGTACAAAATCAGCTGTTTAAAGAAGCCGGCCGATATTGATTGAGAGAACCAACGTGTTATTTATTTTTAAAATTTTTAGATGTTAAATGCATTATTTCCCAGACAATAAGGGCGTTTTTTTGTCTACACAGTAGCACTTTAAAATACTAATTCAGATTGAACGGTACTTAGATGTGTTGTGACGCGAGAACTAATGTGATTTTGTGATGTGAGTACTTGGTGTTTTTTTTATAAATTAAGTTGTTTTTAAATACCGATAAATCCGAAAAGGTAAATAAAATTGCATTTTTTTTTTCTAAAGGGTAAGTGGCATTTATAAACTTTTAAGTTGTCCAGATCTGACGGGTGTAGTTCGAATTGAACAAATGAGAACATACCTGACCATTTAAAAACTCCGCGGCGGCTCGTTCGAGTCGGTTCAAGTTTATAAATCAGAGATTATTTCCCAGCAAACTGAACGTTAAAGTTAATAATAATGTACCCTGCTGAAAAATAAACAACTTGAAATCTGTCAAACGGTTATTGACTTTCTAAAGAGTTTACCCTGAAGATATGACGACACTGTTGACATATGTTGCTGTGTTTACCTTCCGAACAGAGGCACCACGTGGTAATTTTTGCCTTACCTGAAAATAGCGTCATTGTAATGGACAATGCTAGTTCTCATAGTCGGCAAGCAAAAATCATTCCCAATTATAATAATACAAAAGCAGAAATTCAAAATTTTATGATTGAAAAAGATTTATATTTTGAAGAAACTTACAAAAAATGAGAACTGCTAGAAGTATTAAAAGCTTTTAAAATAAATAAGGAATACGAGTGTGACAAACTTGCAGCAGAAAATGGACGTACAGTGTTGCGCCTTCCCCCGTACTATTGTATATTCAATCCTATTGAGCTAATATGGCACCAATTAAAATCAAATATTAGGAGAAATGATATTTCTCCTACATTAAATGCATCTGTAGTAGAATTAATTAAAAACGAAGTAAGAAAAATTTCTGCAGACAACTGGAAAAACTGTGTACAGCATGTACTTAAGGTGGAAAATTCTTACAATTTTATGATTACAAATGTTCAACCCTTAATTATAAGTTTAGGCTTAGATGAAGATAGTGATAGTGATACAGAGTTAAATTTTTAATAAATTATCAATATTTTCTAAGAGTTTAATTAATTTTTATTGTACTTGTTATCCTAATAGGTATACGTTTAAATTATATTGTTTTCAATTATCATTAATTGTTATCATTATTTTACATTTATTATAGGTACCTAAAACTAAAAATACCTATCTATTTATTTTAAATTATAAAAATAAATCATGTGGTGTGGTGTGGTATACATTTTCAAGCCGGCCCTGATCCCATTTATTGAGCGTTCAAGAGGTTCAGGCGTATACAATAGGGTTTAAACAGGTAGTTTATTTATGGCAGTAAGAGTCAATGGTATAATTCTGCAACAACTATACCTGATTATTGGGTGTGCGAAGAGACGCGCATGGTACGATCAGTTATCTAGCAAATGGTTGTCCTTAAGGACTAATTTTATATCGACTTTAATAGCGATACAATATTGTCTTGACCCTGTTCTAAAGCCAAGTCTAAGGCTGTTTTTCCAGATGGATTCTTATCATGGACATTACCTCCCCGTTCTACAAAAGTTTTAACAATATCGAACCTACCGCGCTTTACTGCCAGATGAAACGGACTATCCACCATATTATTGCAATTAGCATTGATATCGGCTCCATAATTTAACAATGTATTAACAATTTCTTTTCTATCAAATGTAACAGCTTCATGTAGAGGTGTATTATGTGTATTGCAATATGTCTCGACATCTGCGCCATACTCTAAAAGAGTTTTAACCACGTCCGCGTGACCGTGAACAACTGCTTCATGTAAGGGAGTCCATCCCACTAGATTCATGTTGTCGACATGAATGCCGTATTCCAAAAATATGGAACTTACGACTGTATGTCCTGTTTTTGCGGCCATATGTAAAGGAGTATCTACGTATCTATTTGGCAAATAAACGTCGGCTCCATATCGTAATAATGTCAATACCACATCTTTATGACCTCGTCCCGCGGCGACGTGTAGCGCTGTCAACTAGTCCCGTCCAGCGATGGCGTTTACGTCGGCGCCATTTTCCAATGACTTTTCTACTCCATTTGCGTCACCACAAGCTACACTGTTTAGAAAAGCTCTTTTTTCATCATACAATGGTACATAAAGTAAGGAACAAATTCATTATATAGGAATCTAAAAATAGTTCGGAAAAATCCTCGGACACGTGTATAATAATTTTTAATGGCGCATTTTTTCCCATACAAACTTAATATACAAGGTGGCTCATGTAGTAGATATGACATTATCGACGATTTTTTTAAATGGGAACCCCTATATTTTAGTTCAGATCTGTAATCTCCAAGAACAGCTGATTTCAAAAACATAACACACTTAGGGCCTAAAATTCATAGTTTCGTTACTACAGGGTAAAACAAATAATTTTATTTAAGATATTTTTAATTTAAAAAAATGTAAACAAATTAAATAAGCTATTTAATTAAGTGTTGAAATTGTCCTCCTTCTGCTGCCTGACAGTACCCCAAGCGATCAATAAATTCTTGTTGGACTTTTCTTATGGTTTCTTCTGAAATGTTCCTGCATTCTGTTGTTATTCGATTTTTTAAATCTTCAATATTGGCAGGTCTGACTTTATAAACAACATTTTTCAGGTGACCCCACAAGAAAAAGTCCAGTGGTGTAAGGTCATTCAACAGGCCCACGTCTTCCAATCCACTTGTTCGGAAAAACTTGGTTTATGTAATGGCGCACTACTGCTGCATAATGTGGAGGTGCGCCGTTTGTTTTTCACAATACCAGCCCAAACATTAATTTTTTAAGGATATTGAGTATGGTGCTCTCGCATCCACCTGGGATTTTCTTTTGCCCAGTATCTACAGTTTTGCCGGTTCACTTCTCCATTTAATTTAAAGGTAGATTCATCCGAAAATAGGATATTTTCAACAAACAAAGGATCTAAGTTACATCTTTCCATTAATATTTGACAAAACTCCATCCTACGATCTGGATCATCTTCATTCAACTCATGAACCAATCGGATTTTAAACGGGTGCCATTTTTCTACTGTGAATTGGTTATGAACGGTCATAGCAGCCGCCCCATGATCAATGCTAATCTGGCGGACGCTGTTGTGGGGATCTTCTTCCATAGCCAATAAAATATCTAATTTCTTATCATCCGGAATAGTTGGACGGCCTTTTCTGGGAATATCTTCCACTGAACCCGTTTCCAGAAATTTTATTTCAAGTTTACTCACAGTTGATCTAGTAATTGGTCTTGCTGGATACTTAGTGTTAAACAAAATGCAAACTTCTTGTTGAGTACGGATCCTATCACCATATCCAATCATCATAAGAATTTCTATTCTTTGTGTTAAAGATAAACGCATAGTAACTCAATTTGTTTTAAAATAAAATTTATTACTTCTAATAAACTTACTAGAAAAATACAATGTAATGACAATGACATTATCTAAATACCATAGTTACATAACAGCAAATAAGCCTACTTGAGAAAAAACATAAGTAACAGCAAATGATGGTGCGTCCATTAATTACGTAAGGCTTTCAGGTAAAATTGGGTGATGGCGGAAGGGATTGAGCCAAATGTCACGAAATCTTTTATTGGGGGAAGGGGCGTTGAGAAATCGCTAAAAACGCCTCACGTAATTAATTGATGCCTCCCAAGCCAAAAAAAAATATCTTAAATAAAATTATTTGTTTTACCCTGTAGTAACGAAACTATGAATTTTAGGCCCTAAGTGTGTTATGTTTTTGAAATCAGCTGTTCTTGGAGATTACAGATCTGAACTAAAATATAGGGGTTCCCATTTAAAAAAATCGTCGATAATGTCATATCTACTACATGAGCCACCTTGTATATTAAGTTTGTATGGGAAAAAAATGCGCCATTAAAAATTATTATACACGTGTCCGAGGATTTTTCCGAAATATTTTTAGATTCTTAGATAATGAATTTGTTCCTTACTTTATGTACACACTGTATATTAGCGATGGTACCTCCTGATCAAACTCGTCAATTCTAAGGAACGCATTCGAATCGATTTCCCGTAAATATTCGTCAAGAACACCTTTTTGGGAAGTAATAAAGACAATTTTTTTTAAAACGGCAATTTTAAGACGGTCGACGATTTTGTGAAGCACCATGCTCGTCTATATTTCCTATTTTCACCGAGTCACGATCGGGAAATATACACACCAACAAATTGGTGAATCTGGGAAGGTCTTCTGCCGTTCCTGCCATGTCTAGTAACTGTTTCCAATGTAAAAATGTTTGGTTTTCCGCATACAAATATCTGTACGACGCCTTTTTATTTCCCTTGCCCGCCGTCAGCTGTTTCAAAATCTGCCTAATTCGTACTGCACCCAGTTTTGGGTCTCTGGTTTCAATCAGGAGGCAATTTTTACGGTTAGACGTCAGGAAACCGCTCACTGCATTTTCAAAGGCGCTCTTGAAAATGTCTAATTCGGCCTCGCACTGATTAGATTGTTCCTGCATTGCTGCTGCTTTCGATGGATTCATTTTTATTTCAGAAACAGACACGAGCACTAGAACTATAGCGAATGCAAAACAACGACAGAATAAGTACTAAAATGTATGTAAATACGATAAAGATTACATTGTTTATTCGCAACCCATGTATGTAATGTTGACATTTCATACTTTTTAAAAGTTTGTTAATTTTTCACATTTGTCACAAAACACATTATTTGTATTTAAAAGGCATGGTTGTAAATAGAATAGCTTACGAACGTCGGTTGAAAAGTTTCATTTCTGTCTCGAGAAATCCTTTTTTCTCGACAAAAATGACGCACTTTCACCTCCTAAGGATTCTAAAACAAAAATAATACACAGGGTGTTCCGTTTAAATTGTCAAAGTTGCTAATACTTTCAATTAGAAGCGGCAACACTGCAGGGCTAAAAATATTTTTAAAAGAGCGATCATGTCCGCTTCTATAAGCTCCCAAATTTTCAAGTGATCCGATGACTAGTTCTCTATAAACGTCTAATAGGCCATCCACCATCAATCACCCTGTATTGTATATATAACCATTATATTGCAAAATAAATAATATCTGCAATTATTAGTGTTGTGATCGCTCGAGCGAAAAACCGCTTGATCACTCGATTATTGAAATAACCGACATCACTCGTTTATTAAAAAAACCGCTCGAATTATCTATTCAGGCGAAAATCGTCGCCCGTCACTTATAATCTTTCACTCGATACCCGAGCTTCGCTTGACGCCGACGGAAATATACCGCTGCAGTGTGATCGTGTTAAAAATAAAAAACTGCTCGTATATTCGAACAGTTTTTCGCTCGATAGGAAATAATCTAGTTAAAAATCAGGCGAAAAACCGAAAAATATCGCCGATTACCTGATAGACGACCTCCGGTCTAAGCGCCGCGCGATCCGATTGGCGACGTTCAAGATTGACGCTGAGCAAGTACACGACATACGTCATTCTTAAAGGCACATAAACGAGAAGGTGCATATAAAAAAGTATGCTAAATCCCTTAGCGGAGTCATCGCGACATGATTTGGTAAAGTTTTGTTTTAACTGGCTAGCCAGTGGAGTAGTTTAGTTCTCCGATTGTAAATATTAAAAAATTAAAGGATATAATTTTAAAATTTTTATTTACTATAAACTCGAGAAAACTAACATAATAATAGAAACTGTTAATGAAAACTAACAAAACGAACAAAATGGTTAACAAAATATATAGAAAAATTCGTTGGTAATCTTATAGTAAACATTTTTAAATCTAAACAGGAACTTTTTATTATTAAACTCAAGAAGACTTCTCAAAAATAACATACATTATAGAAAATGTTAATGGAAAATAAGAAAACGAGCAAAATAGTTAACAAAACATAGGTGTTGACAAATTTTTTGGTAATTAAAAGTAAGCATTCTTAAATTTAAACAGGAACTTTTAGGTAACTATGAATACATGAGTACATGAATTTAAAAAAATAATCATCTATTTTCTTATTTTGTCAGTCGCGTAACTAGGCCTACATTTTTGAAGTGCACACAGCGGGCACCTGATAATTTAAAGTGGAAGAATTTGACAAGCTATTTTAAATATCTACTTATTTTATGCTCGTAGATTGAGAAAGATGTGAAGAAAAATAACTCTTGGTAATACTTTTTGTTCGGGTTAAAAACGCACAATAATAAACCCGAACAATAAATACATATTTGTGTGATTTTTTGCAGTTTTTTGTTTGGTATCGAGACAAGCGGTAAAAATTCATTATTCACAAATAAATAAATTTCTGGAATTTTTTTGGTGACAGTATAATTATTTAGCTAAACCTGTGCCCACCCGTAGTTACGTGCCTGCTAAATACCCTACCTGATCACATGTAAAGGGCTAGGCAGCCCGTCAAGCAGTCGGTGACGTCATCGCTTGGTAAATTGGAATTTCAGGCGATTCACTCGAGCGATTAACTCGATTATTAAAATCGCTCGAGTATCAAGTACTCGATTGTTAAAATCATCGGTTTTTCCCAACACTAGCAAGTATGTCCCCGCTATGGGCATCGAAGGGGTAATAGTGAGTTTGCGCAGTTCGGAAATTTCCTTGTGAAAGTAAACATTCGACAGGGCCGGATTTCAACTTTTTTAATGCAAATTTCGCTGGTCAGTTAGGAAAAATATTGCAATCAAAATTTCGATTCGAATTAAGACGGCGTTCCATGCATACGATTTCTGACGATATGATGATGCGACGGTGGTGCCAAATTCCTTCCGAACATTTGTAACAATCGACACGATGTGCTTTATTTTAACTTTCATCCGACGTCGTATGTTTCTTAACCTCACTTTTTTCTAAACCAAAAATTAAGAATGAATGACTATATTGACTATTTTGGGAATTATTATCAGCTACTAATGCACTAAATTAAAAATACATTATTTTTAAGGTTAGGTACTGACCACATATACAGGGTGTCAAATAACTAATGGTACACAGGCAAACTGCAGATTCCTGGGGTAAAAATACTGCGATTTGGCCATACTTAGTTTAGTTCACTAGCTGGTAATAACCGAGATACAGGGTGTCGAAGTAAAAATTTAATTTTCAATTTTCCTAAATAACTTATTTCTGAGTCAAGATTGTTGCACAAAATTTTGTGATTAGGGTTTTTTGGGGAAAGGAATTTGAATATGTTAATAATTTTGATGTAGATTGTAGGGGGCGCTCTCTGCGATACTCTGGATACATAAAAAGAAATGTAACTTTTTTGTGCCTTAGTATAATTATATTTTTATTAAAAATATCAGTTTCTCCGTCATTTTTAAGCAATAAAGGTATACTTTGTAAATGTCGCTCCGACTAACCGTTTTCGAGATATTTTCAATTACAATTTCTAATGCTCCCGTTTAAATTTTGATTTGTAAATGTGAAATTTGTCACAGTAGGCTTTGGTAAAAACAAATACAATGAAAGCACTTTTAAACCTCATTTCTGTCAAAGTTTATTTTCATTTGTCAGCATTGTGGGTGTTTTTAAGGAATTTTTGGAAGATACTGTTATCAAAAATGAAATGCCGCGACATTTTACGTTTTGGACGCAAGGATCCTGTTTTCCCAGTCCGTCGTATAGGCTTCTAAAAATTTTAAAATCTGGTTGCCTTCTATTTGGATACATTTCCAAATACCGCCGATGTGCCGTCTGTTAAAATTTTCTTGTGCGTATAAACATACCATGTCTCGCATTTCTCCGTTAGAAAACAGTTATGTCGCGGCATTTTTAGTTTAATTTTTGATAACAGTATCTTCAAACACTCCTTAAAAACACCCACAATGCTGACAAATGAAAATAAACTTTGACAGAAATGAAGTTTCAAAGTGCTTTCATTGTATTTGTTTTTACCAAAGCCTACTGTGACAAATTTCACATTTACAAATCAAAATTTAAACGGGCGCATTAGAAATTGTGATTGAAAATATCTCGAAAACGGTTAGTCGGAGCGACATTTACAAAGTATACCTTTATTGCTTAAAAATGACGGAAAAACTGATATTCTTAATAAAAACATAATTATACTAAGGCCCAAGAAAGTTAAATTTCTTTTTATGTATCCAGAGTACCGCAGAGAGCGCCCCCTATAATCTACATGAAAATTATTAACATATTCAAATTCCTTTCCCCAAAAAAACCCTAATGAAAAATTTTGTGCAACAATTTTGACTCAGAAATAAGTTATTTAGGAAAATTGAACATTACATTTTTACTTCGACACTCTCGGTTAATACCAGCCATTGAACTAAACTAAGTATGACCAAATCGCAGTATTTTTACCCAAGGAATCTGCAGTTTTCCTGTGTACCATTAGTTATGAGACACCCTGTATATTATATTATATACAAGCGACACTCTTTTGTTACAAGCTTTTTAGTGAAATTCGGTTCGGAAGATCGGATAAGCAAAATATTTTCATACATATGTACCATCGTGCCGGTAAAAAACTAGGACAGCAAAATTTCTTATTTTCTCCTTGACTATTAGGAATTTTTTACTTTCGAGTCTGGTACCAGTAAAATGTCATTTACAAATTTTGAATGTCAACATAGATTGTCCCTTTATCATTAACTTGTCAAGCAAATTTTTCTTTAAAAAATATGCCACAATTAACACTCCAGCAAAAGGCAATCGGTTGCGAGATGGTGCTTTTATTAGGGATATTGCAGACGAACTGGGAGTAAACAAAAATACCGTGTTGTTGGCAGAACAAAAAATAGCAAGGCATGGGACTATTATTAGGAAAGCAGGTTCAGGTCCCCCTAGAATTTCTACTGAAGATGAAGATAGAAGACTAGTTAACTATCTAAGGGATCATCAATTCGCAATTGCAATAAAGGCGAAAGAACAGACGAACTTTCCAGGTTCTGCAAATATACGATATACGAAGTCGTTCTGCTACTAATAAAATATTTTTAATGGAAATAAATAAACAAGGCAGGTTAAAATTTGCACTCGCACATGAATATTTAAATCGGAATATTTTCTGGGAAACAGTTATATTTTCTGACGAGAAAACTTTTCAATCGTGTAATAATGGAATAATTCGAGTGTATAGGCCTTCCGGCATGCGGTATGATGAGATATACAGTCACAAAACAAACCAAATCGGGCGTTTCTCTATAAATTTCTGCGGTTGGATTAGCGCTAGAGGTCCAGGAATTTGCCAAAACTGCACCTGAATATGTTAATATCCTAAATGCAGTGATGATACCATCGATAAACGCTGTATATGGTCAAAATATTACATTTCAGCATGATAATGCTCCAATACACACAGCACGCATTGTGCAAAATTTTCTCCTAGAAAATAATATAGCAGTTCTTCCCTGGCCTTCAAAGAGTCCCGATTTGAACCCGATCGAAAACATTTGGGGTAAAATGGTGAAATCAATGTATAAACATGATTTTCGGCCACGAAACGGAGATGAATTACGCTACAAGATAAATGAAGGTTGGGATGAAGTAACAGGCGAATTATGCAGAAACCTAGTTTTAAGTATGCCGCAAAGGCTTCAAGAAGTAATAAACAGGAATGGTTGACTAAATATTAAAAATGTTTTGTTGCTTCGACAAATTTTGCGTTTGTATTTTTGTAACTTTCTATTAAATTTCTTTTATTATTTAGTTCCGTTTTCATTTTTATGCGACGTTATATATACCTACTTTAAATAAGGTATTAGACTTTTTCTTAATAAAAATGCCCAATATATTTACTGCCGCTCAAGTCTATAAAAGAAATAAGATATGTTCACCTCGTATCGTAAAATATAAAACGTTAAATTATGTAACCTAGGTTACTTCCTATCCATCTCGTCGAGAGTTTCTTAAATTGAATTTGTGAACTACAGGTTTCTAATATGGAAAGGTGTAATATAACTGCCGTCGCCGATAGATGGCTTACCAATATTAACAGGTTTGTTAACATGGAAGTGTCCATTCTATTAACAAACCTAAATATTATTCTATGGTCTATGACATATGTATATCCTTTCCCAGTTTTGTGATTTTGTTGTCCTAGTTTTTTATCGGCACGATAGTACATACCTAAAATACTTTATACCTGGTATTGATCCACGACATTTGCAAAAAAGCACCATGCACTTGTGACCGTCCTTTCATCTTAAACAATACAAGCCACTAACCTATTTGTTTGTTTCCTTATTCGTGACTTAAATTTTCATTAATTTTTACATACGTTCATGTCGTTTATATTGCTATTTTAATAAAAAGGCATATTTTGCAGTTTACCCATTTTCAAAAATTTAATAAATTCTAACTTTTACAGGTTATGAAATATTGTTGTGACGACCTATACAACGTGTCCAAGATAAGGAGGGCCAGTACAGGGATCTCGGAAACCGTAAGAGATACGAAGTCGGTTAAATGGAGGTAGAGTTGCGGATTTGCCTGCCTAATAATATGCCGTTTAGAAAGTTTTCCGGAGATATCCGGAAAAAAACGAAATTCTGAAAAATCGTTTTATTGTTTTCCTGGGTTTTTTTGAGATCGAATTCTAAAGTAAATTGCACTTTTACTTTGCCACTTTTCCGCTTTATCTAACAGCGTTAATTCTTTTGTAAACCGACGAGTCGTCTTCGAAGGGCCATTATCAATTTTCTTGTTTTAAATACGGTCCTGTTTTCCGGATATTGGAATTCGACAGCATTTTTTCTTCCGAGTGCACAACACCTGTATTTCTCCTAATTTTATAAATAATATCTTATAAGTATTCCATGAGAATGGTCGTTTTGCGCGTTATGCAGAATCATCAAACTTATTATTAGACTTATTATTAGATTTTCTTAGATTCGTTAGATGTTCTCATGCAATGTCAGCATTGCGAACATTATAAATATAAGCAACAGAGTTAAGATCATCATTCTTATTGTACCGTCAATAGATTAAAATAAAGTTTTTTAAAAACAAACTCTCGTCTTTCGAGTTGTTAACTGTCTGAAGTATTTTAGAGTCCTAAATCCGAAAATGATAAGCTAATTACTGTAACACGTACAGTTTTTTTTGTTATAAGGGGTGGGTGGTGGTGAAAAAACAGGAGACGACACATTTTTACAATCTGATATATTTAGTTAATATAAACATATAAAACATGTGGCATCTATGCAAAAACATTACTGAGGATTGGTTGTTATGTTAATAAAACATACAATGTGTACATAAAGTAAGGAACAAATTCATTATCTAGGAATCTAAAAATATTTCGGAAAAATCCTCGGACACGTGTATAATAATTTTTAATGGGGCATTTTATTCCCATACAAACTTAATATACAAGGTGGCTCATGTAGTAGATATGACATTATCGACGATTTTTTTAATTGGGAACCCCTATATTTTAGTTCAGATCTGTAATCTCCAAGAACAGCTGATTTCAAAAACATAACACACTAGTTTCGTTACTACAGGGTAAAACAAATAATTTTATTTAAGATATTTTTTTTTGGCTTGGGAGGCATCAATTAATTACGTGAGGCGTTTTTAGCGATTTTTCAACCCCCCTTCCCCCAATAAAAGATTTCGTGACATTTGGCTCAATCCCTTCCGCCATCACCCAATTTTACCGGAAAGCCTTACGTAATTAATGGACGCACCATCATTTGCTGTTACTTATGTTTTTTCTCAAGTAGGCTTATTTGCTGTTATGTAACTATGGTATTTAGATAATGTCATTGTCATTACATTGTATTTTTCTAGTAAGTTTATTAGAAGTAATAAATTTTATTTTAAAACATATTGAGTTACTATGCGTTTATCTTTAACACAAAGAATAGAAATTCTTATGATGATTGGATATGGCGATAGGATCCGTACTCAACAAGAAGTTTGCATTTTGTTTAACACTAAGTATCCAGCAAGACCAATTACTAGATCAACTGTTAGTAAACTTGAAATAAAATTTCGGGAAACGGGTTCAGTGGAAGATATTCCCAGAAAAGGCCGTCCAACTATTCCGGATGATAAGAAATTAGATATTTTATTGGCTATGGAAGAAGATCCCCACAACAGCGTCCGCCAGATTAGCATTGATCATGGGGCGGCTGCTATGACCGTTCATAACCTATTGACGGTAGAAAAATGGCACCCGTTTAAAATCCGATTGGTTCATGAGTTGAATGAAGATGATCCAGATCGTAGGATGGAGTTTTGTCAAATATTAATGGAAAGTTGTAACTTAGATCCTTTGTTTGTTGAAAATATCCTATTTTCGGATGAATCTACCTTTAAATTAAATGGAGAAGTGAACTGGCAAAACTGTAGATACTGGGCAAAAGAAAATCCCAGGTGGATGCATGAGCACCATACTCAATATCCTCAAAAAATTAATGTTTGGGCTGGTATTGTGAAAAACAAAATTATTGGGCCATATTTTTTTGACAACAATGTAAACGGGCTAAATTATCTTAATTTTCTTCAGAACTTTCTTATCCCTACGCTAGTTAACTTATACCCTAGTAGAACTAATCCAGGAATTCTAGATGAAAATTTGTGGTACCAACAAGACGGCGCATTATGCAGCAGTAGTGCGCCATTACATAAACCAAGTTTTTCCGAACAAGTGGATTGGCCACCTAGGTCTCCAGACCTTACACCACTGGACTTTTTCTTGTGGGGTCACCTGAAAAATGTTGTTTATAAAGTCAGACCTGCCAATATTGAAGGTTTAAAAAATCGAATAACAACAGACTGCAGGAACATTTCAGAAGAAACCATAAGAAAGGTCCAACAAGAATTTATTGATCGCTTGGGGTACTGTCAGGCAGCAGAAGGAGGACAATTTCAACACTTAATTAAATAGCTTATTTAATTTTTTTACATTTTTTTAAATTAAAAATATCTTAAATAAAATTATTTGTTTTACCCTGTAGTAACGAAACTATGAATTTTAGGCCATAAGTCTGTTATGTTTTTGAAATCAGCTGTTCTTGGAGATTACAGATCTGAACTAAAATATAGTGGTTCCCATTTAAAAAAATCGTCGATAATGTCATATCTACTACATGAGCCACCTTGTATATTAAGTTTGTATGGGACAAAAATGCGCCATTAAAAATTATTATACACGTGTCCGACGATTTCTCCGAAATATTTTTAGATTCCTAGATAATGAATTTGTTCTTTACTTTATGTACACACTGTATATTGCACAAGATATGATACAGCGACAAAAACGTTCACTTTTTCCTTTTATGTTCTGTAGCATCATGTCTTTTTAAAAACAGTAGTCGCCCAACATAGATGGGTTCCACGTCCCTGGTATCTTGTTTCCATCGTTCTGATGTCTTGGTGAAACCTCTTTCCTTGTTCATCGCTTACTGCACCCAAATTTGCCGGAAAAAATGCAAATGGGAGAGGCACCGACTACCCTGCTCAAGAGGTTTTTGCTTAGCGCACTTCATATACCGTACCGACTTTATCTTAAATTTCAATACTATACAGGGCAGTGGCGGTTCTTCCACAGGAGCACATGCGCACGTGCACCACCAAAACGAATAAAAAAATATTAATTTATATTCATTGAATATTATTTATCGTATAAAGTCCGACCCTCCCTAATATTTTATCGTACCGTCAAACCAAACTATATTATAAGCTCTCGATTCATCCGGCAACTCGGCAAGGATTATGACGCGATATACTCGCATATGCGAATAAGTGGGCGGGGCATAATGCAGTTTCTCTGTAGTAACAGGTGGCAGGGGATAGCGGGGCTATGGCTAGTGCGCCGCGCTGTTGTCTGTTCGTGCATGTATTTAAATTCGAGCGTATATGTTTTAATATTTTAATATTATACAGTATGTCCACGGATGGGGTTTACAAGGGGACAAATAATGGACTAAAAATTGAAAGATACGAAAAAAAGTCACTCTTAATAAACGTTTTTGCTTGTCTAGAAAATACGATTCATCATAGGAAACTTCAATTTTTTTATACAGGGTGGGTAAAAGCTGCAAAAATGTTATTTTGCTTAAGAGTAAACATACTTCATTTTGAAAGATACGAAAAAAAGTCACTCTTAATGAATGTGTTTTCTACACAAGAAACCGAAGTAGAACAATTCATTAAAAGGTTTACCTATGTAAAAATTATTTCCCAAAAAGTATTCTCTGGAACACCTCCGACTGGTGAACCTAGTTAAAATAATAATGACACTTAAAGTGATAGGAACTTGTTGTCAATGTCTTTATTTAATGAAGTTATTATTTAAGTAGAAATGCTATCTACTGAACAAAGAGTTTTTATAATACAATGTTATGGGGATGGTCAAGTTTCATAGCGCTACGTCATGGAACAATTTACCGAGAAATTTGTAGGGATCCCAATAACTAGGATGGCAATCTGCAAGTTAATAAAAAAAGTTCAAGAGAACTGGTACGGTCTTGGACCTCAAAAAAAAAAAAAGAAGAAATACGACCATGATGAGGCTGCTACTGTCTTAGTTCTTCATTCTGTTGAAGAAAATCCTATGACCCCCTTAGAAATCGTGTTACTCAGTTGGAAGTTGTGAAAAAAAGTTAAATTCAGAAGATCCTTAAAGCAAATAAATTGTATCCGTATAAACCGCACTTTAATCAAATATTGGAAGAGGGAGACGACGCGACACGACTTGATTGTGGATAGGAGACAAAATTTTAAATGGAAATGTTGATTTTTATAAATGTATCATGTTTTCTGATGAAAGTACATTTTCAGCAAATGGAACCGTTGCAACCCAGCACGTTAGGTACTGGTCTTTAGAAAATCCCGAATTCAGAATTATGACGAGAAGACAATATTTCACAAAAGTGAACGTGTGGTGTGCGATATCCATCCATGGCATTATAGGGCCATATTTTTTTGATAACACGTATAATAGATTATCATATTTAGAAGTGCTGGATACATTTTTCAATGATGAACTCGAAAATCAGTAATCAAACAAATGTCACCAATTATCAACAAGCCATTAGTATGGTAAAGGAATTATAAGATAGCAAGGAATAGAGGCGACTCTACAGCAATGGAATTGTTATCAGACTTGGAATTACATTTTCTAGATTGCAAGTTTTAAAACGCAAACACGTCAAACAACGTTATTAGATTTTTTTAGTACTACATCCTAACTAAAACTAGTGTATTTTTAGTATGTTTATTTGTACATACATATACATAGTAATAATTTTGCATTTACATATTACCTACCTAATAACAAATTTCCCATGGGCGGACACATTTAGAGGGTCCCGTAGGTGTCCGCCCAAGAGAGGTTTCACTGTAATTGAATTTAGAATAAAAAAGGCTCTTAAAATTTGACATTATAAAATCAGGGCCGTATTAGAAAAAATTAAGTTGATGATGACTGCTTGAAAACGAAACGTCGTATGAAAAGAATTGTTGTGTAATCTTTCGGTTCATTAATTTAATAGAAGTTGTATCTGTTACCATTAACGATATTTTCATAGAGGCCCTCCTTATCTTTTGGGGACCCTGTATATACATTATAGGAAAAGTACCAATAGTTTCTGCAAGTTATTTCGTCGTTCTCTTTGGCTTAGTTATTGAAGAACAATGGATAATGTCACTGTAAAGGCCAATTTATAAACTCGACGGTAACGATTGACGGTGCAGTTTTACGGTGCTGTTTGACGGTGCCGTAAAAAGCTGGATTTATAAACTTGACGGTGGCGACGATAACATAACCTGTTTTTCTCGGCTTTTCTGTATTTTTATGTGATTATATTAATTTTGGTGTTTATGTGATCTGAATGATACTATCAACACTTATCAACAGTACACTTTAAAATGGTTAATAAGATGGTATAAAATAAAATAATATTTACTAAATATCACGTGACAGGCAAACACGATTTTGATTGGCTGTGTAAACTTGCTACGAACGTTGCTACGACCGTCCACCGTCAAAAGATAAAATTGGTTCATGTCGGCCGTCACCCACCGTCAAACTGCACCGTCATCGTCAAATATAAATGGTCTTATGCATATGTTCAATATGTTTAAGCTGTACCGTCACCGTCAAACAGCACCGTCAATCGCCAACGTCGAGTTTATAAATTCAGCTTTAAGCTTAACTCTGTTTTATTTGCCTTTGTCAATAGGATACGGGGATTAAAAGATTATTCTATTTATAAAAAAAGAACTCTCTTGTATTTTAATTTCTACTTTTTAATTGTCAACATGTCACGTGTTTCACTGTCAAGGCGGCTTCATCAGATGTAATAAGTATACGATCTTAATTTATAAGGTCTAAATTCTATGGGTAATCCAGTTATCATCGTGGTTTCAAATTATTTTAACATAGATAAAGAGATTAACTGAAACATAAAAGTTTAGCCAAGGAGATGTGCAAATATCTATTTTATCATTTAGTAAATTAAAGGAATTTTTCAGTTTGTTGATCTCCATAGACTGCAGTAAATTTAACTTCAAACCTTTTTGTTGTATAGGGGTGTCCCATTTTCGTCAAAATTTACTAAAATATTTCATAAAATTCAATAAAATCTTTTGTAAAATTTACTAAAATTTTTTGTAAAATTTACTAAAATATTTCATAAAATTCAATAAAATCTTTTGTAAAATTGACTAAAATTTTTTGTAAAATTTACTAAAATATTTCATAAAATTCAATAAAATCTTTTGTAAAATTTACTAAAATTTTTTGTAAAATTTACTAAAATATTTCGTTAAAACTAAACAGGAACTTTTTATTATTAAACTCAAGAAGACTAGACTTCTTAAAAATAACATACATTATAGAAAATGGTAATGGAAAATAAGAAAACGAGCAAAATAGTTAACAAAACATAGGTATCGACAAATTTTTTGGTAATTAAAAGTAAGCATTCTTAAATTTAAACAGGAACTTTTAGGTAACTATGAATACATGAGTACATGAATTTAAAAAAATAATAACCAATTTTCTTATTTTGCCAGTCGCGTAACTAAACCTAAATTTTTGAAGTGCACACAGTGGGCACCTGATAATTTAAAGAGGAAGAATTTGACAAGCTGTTTTAAATACCTACTTATTTTATGCTCGTAGATTGAGGAAGATGTGAAGAAAAATAACTCTTGGTAATACTTTTTGTTCGGGTTAAAAACGCACAATAATAAACCCGAACAATAAATACATATTTGTGTGATTTTTTGCAGTTTTTTGTTTGGTACGAGACACGTGGTAAAAATTCCTTATTCACGAATAAATAAATTTCTGGATTTTTTTTTGTTGCTACTACAATTTTTTAGCTAAACCTGTGCCCACCCGTAGTTACGTGCCTGCTAAATACCCTACCTGATCACATGTAAACGGCTAGGCTGCCGGTCATGCAGTCGGTGACGTCATCGTTTGGTGAAGCAGAATTTCAGGCGATTCACTCGAGCGATTCACCCGATTATTACAATCGCTCGAGTATTAAGTACTCGATTATTAAAATCATCGGTTTTTCCCAAATTTTGTTCCGTTAAAGGAAAAGTTCCTTTTTAAAAAACAATTTTATTTCAATACAAAGAAGATGTTTACTGTAAGAGCTTAAAACAGAGAGTGATTTTAATATTTAATTAAATAAAGCATTACAATTCAAATATGCTGGTGTCATCACCAGATAAGGCTTCTAAGAAAGATGTCGTGAGAATCATCTAGGTCGGCAGGTTCCATGGATATAACTCCTCCCTCTTTAAGCCGAAAAAATACTGGATGTATTTTGTGAGGAATTGGTTTCTTCGGTTTTGGCATCGATTGGGCCCTGGGATTGATTATTGGTTCTATTTGTCGTGTAGATTTTGAGTAGGGGTCTAAGTCGACTTCTGAATTTCCATACCATGTATATTGTCAGAATGATAACTAGGATTCCTATTAGGTAATTCGTAGTATTTGAAGTTCGGTCCTGTTCTTCTATAGGAGATATTGGTAATAGCTGGTTAGCCATGTCTTTTAATCTATAGATATCTTCAAAGTTTAGTTTCCCTAATTCGGGTGTCTTGAACATTATCGATGAGGTAGAGTTTCCTATTTCTATATCTGGTAGGATTAATGGTTTTCCTTGTTTAATTTTTATGTCGTTGACAAATTTCTTTGGTCCAACCTGAATTTGGCAATTTTCTTGAACTTTCGCCAGGGTAGGTAGATTGATTTTTATATACTGATCAATTTTGCATTTTGAAAAAAGACTTTCTTCTTTATTTGGAATTATAAGTACTTCTTCTTGCGTGATTTGTTCTGTTATTATTTCTTGTATATTAACTTCTAGAATAGGACAGTTGTCTAGCGTGAATCCGTTAAGCAGTAGAAGGGTGCACTCGTCTTAGGGGTGGAAGTTTTCATTGCAATAGTAGTCCTCTTCAATTTGGGGGCAAGTGTTTTCTTCAAATTGGGTTCGTTCTTTTGCTTGTGCCAAATAAGGATATTTTGGGACAAATATTTTGTGGTTTTGGATAATAGGATAAAGGTGGTAGAAGGTAAATCCTTCAGGACGGATTATAGGAACATGAATAGCGAACATCACCTTAGCTTTCGAAAAAGTAACCTGAGTTCCCAAAAATTGGTAATATGATAGTATATTTTCAAATTTTGGTATTTCCTCATTATTATAGATAGTTTTTAGATAATCTATCATTTGTTTTAATTCTAAACTTGAAACTATTGAATTATGCAGTGCATTTAATTTGGCAAACATAATAGCGTCCTCTAAGTTATCGATAAAGGTAATTAAATTTTGACAGTCTAAATTTATTTGGTGAATTAATCCCTGAAAACTTATGTAATCATTTAAATCATTAATTGATTTTTGAATGACGTCTTTAAATACTTTTAGACCATATTGCAGTTGTTTTTGGTTTTCATTAAGAATCGATATTGTTTTATTGTAATTATTAATTAGGTTTTTTGATAAGGAAACCTGTAAATTTAATTCATGGATAATATTTTTCTGATTAGTTTCAAGGTTTTTTATATGTTCATCGTATCTTTTTCCATCCTCAGCGTCTAGTGTACCGAATAACCATTTATTAACTTTTCCTACAATATTAATTAGAACTCTTTTATTTCTTACGTGTGGGTAGAGATTCTCGAGTTTATCTTGTGTTGTTTGAATTAAAAATTCCGTTCTAAGAATTGCGCTTTCTGATAGTCCCTGATAAGAAATTGGATTTGTAGCGTTTTCTAGCTTTATATGACTTTTTATTATGCGAAAGTATTTTTCTACGTTTGTAAGTTGTAACAAAATAGGTTCTAGATCTACATAGTGGAGAAGCGTATGTTTTGTATATATAAGTTTAGCTTTTCCTAATTCTATGGGAAGAATAGGGTTTTTAAGGGTTGTCAGTTGTATGTCATTGGTGTTGCTGTACGTTTGAAGTACTTGCAGCGTCATGATCAATGTCAGGGTCGTCCTTTTCATTGTCTATCTGAAAATTCGGTGGTTGTTTAATTCTATTTCTATGATATGTACCCCTTTGTGTGATTAACTTGTTGTCGTTTTGATTTTTAACCAAAAAATTTTTAAATTTCGGGAAGTCTTTGCCTCTGGCTTTTGTTTTACTATAGGCTTCATTTGAATGCGCGAAATCAGGCGGGTCGGCTCGATTTTCGTTTCTTTTGCTCTCTACGTCACCGGGGTTATTGTCTGTAGACATTGTCTCCAAGGCGTTAAGGTTATTGTCCGCGGGATATCTTGACAGAGCATCAGCTGCTTGGTTTAATTTACCTTTTTTATACTGGATTACATAATCGAATTCTTTTAATTTAAGGCGCCATCGTACGAGTCTCGAGTGTGGTTCTTTTAGGGAAAAGAGCCATTGTAAGGGTTTATGGTCAGTGAGTATAGTAAATTTATGTCCAAAAAGGTATGGGCGAAAATATTTACAACTCCATACTATCGCTAATAGTTCTTTTTCTATTGTTGAATAGTTTATTTCGGCGGGGTTCAAAGTTCTCGACGCGTAACATATAGGGTGTCCATCTTGGGATAAAATAGATCCTATAGCGTAGGATGATGCATCCGTGGTTAATTCGAAAGGTTTCGAAAAATCGGGGTAAGATAATACAGGTTCCGATATAAGTAAATTTTTACACGTATTGAAACATTCAATAAATTCTTTTGTGTGTTCTATTTTTTCGTTTTTCTTTAGGCATTTTGTCATTGGTTTGGTGATTTTAGCAAAATTTTTAATAAATTTTCGGTAGTACCCTGGCAAACCTAAAAATGACTTAATGTCGCGTGACGTTTTTGGTATCGGGAATTTCTGAATCGCTGTAATTTTCTTTTTATTAGGTTTTATTCCTTCCGGTGTTACTACATGTCCAAGGAACTCAACTTCCTTTCTTAAGAACTCACATTTGTCTATTTGTATTTTAAGGTTGGCTTCGCGTAATTTATAAAATATCAATTTTAAATTTTGAATATGTTCTTGCAGGGACGTACTAAAAATAATTATATCGTCCATATAGACCATGCAAATTTTATTTTGTAAATCTTTTAATACTTGGTCCATTACACGTTGAAAGGTGGAAGGCGCGTTCTTTAGCCCGAATGGCATTCTTAGATATTCGTAATGACCGTTATTTACAGTAAAATCAGTTTTTTCTATAGATTTTTTGTCCATTTCGATCTGATGAAAACCGCTCGCTAAATCAAGTATTGAAAAATATTGCGCTCTACCAAGCTTATCTAATATGTCAGTTATGTTTGGAATGGGGTATCTGTCATCGATTGGTTTTTCATTTATTTTACGAAAATCGCATACTACTCTCCATTTCTGTTTAAGGGAAGCATCTACTTTTTTCGGTACCACCCATATAGGTGAGGACCAAGGACTAGACGACGGGCGAATAATTTCTTTTTCAAGCATTTCATTTATTTGCCTTTGCACTTCGTCTTTGTGTACAAATGGGTATCTATAAGATTTCGTATGAATGGGTATGTCGTCTGTGGTTCTGATATTTTCATGTTTAACTTTTGATGTAAATGATAATTTGTCACCTGGTTTATGAAAAATATCTGAGAATTCTTTACAGAGTTTTGTTATAGCTATTTTTTCTTCGCAATTTAAATGACCTGTGCGAATTAAATCCTGGGTATTTAATTTTTCGTTTAAATTTTGAGTTTTTGGTAAATTTTGGGCTACATTTTCAAAAGTGAAAATTTCATACAAGTTTTGTTCGAATGAGTCAACAGGGATAGGTTCAGTTAATGTCACGGAAATGGTTCTATCAGAATGATTCTGTATTTCTAAGGGGGCGAATCCGTTTTTTGCATAATATAATGTTTGTGGTAGAAATAGCGTATCGATTTTACCTGGTCGTGTCAAAATTTCTCCCTCTACTATGTTCACAGGAACATTTTTTATTATTTTTTCGTGTGGGTTTACCGAAAACGAAAAAGAAGATTCGTGTACTTTTCTATAAAAGAAAGGTATTTCGATGTTAGGTCCGACCAATCTCGTATTACATAAATCTATATTAAGTTGCATATTAATTAGGTCAGTTAAACCTAATATTCCGTCAAAGTAATCGTGAAAGTCAAAAAGAATAAAGTTTATATTATAGTCTATACGGAATTCTGCGAAAGCCGGTATAGATGCTTGGAATTTGGTTACTTGACTTCCCAAGGCTGTTTTTATAGTATTGTTAGACTGATAAATACAGTGGGCATAAAAGGTTTCTGCAATTGATGGTTTTAGAATAGATCGTTGACTACCAGTGTCAATTAAAAGTTTTAAATTTGGATGTTTAATTTTGACATATGGAAGAGCGTTGCAAGAAGATATATTAATTTATGTCATGTCTGTTCGTTTATTGGGCTCGTTTCTGGAAAATTTTGGGTATGAACATTGTCTTCTTTGTCCATAATCTGTTTATTAAGTAATGGTTGTTCATGTGTCAATTCGAGTTGATTTTCATGCATTATATATTGATCGTAATCTGAATATTGCATATCGTGTTCATCAGGGGTCATTTGATAGTCCGGATAGTTAGCTGCATAACTACCGTGTGTTTCATATTCATCGTAGTAAGTATTTTCGACATTTAAATCATTGTTTCCTTCGTTAAAATAAAGTTCTTGAAAAGCAAAATTTGGTTTTTGATTAGGATATTGATTTCTAAAATAATTTTGCGGTGCGTTATAAAAATTTTGTCGATTTGAATTTACCGTCGGGTTCCTAGAAGTAGTTGACATAGGTACCGGGCGTGGTAACTGATTTGGTGGAATTTGGTTTGGTGTGAAAACATTTTGGGGTTTGCCAAAAACTTGTTGGTTAGTGTGGTAGTTTCGCGGGGGCAAATCCCGTGGTTGTATGTTTATGGGTCCGCTTGGAAATTTTGGTCTTTGAGGAAAGTTTTGTGGTACTATGTTTTGTGGCGTGTTAAAGTTATTATACATTTGATGTCCATTCTGAAAATTTTGAAATTGTCTTGGTTTTTGGAACCAATTATCTTGTTTTTGCATTTTTGGCGTTTCGCCGAAACTGTTATATAACTTTTCGAAATTTTCAAATTCGCTTACGTATGCCATTGCGTCTTCGAGAGTCGCTGGCTTTTTTATATGCATGTTGTTTTTTAATATGCCGGTGCATCCTGCAATGAAAGTATTTAAAGCCGTTTTTTCATAGTAACTTATGTGACATAATTTTTCTTGGGCACGTAAATTATTATTATTGCTTACTCTTTGAATAACATTACTGCGTAATAATTGTATACGATTGCCAAAATTTAATATATGTTCACCTTTATGAGGTTTAGTTCTAGTTAATTCTTGAACTAAACAGTCTGAGTCGGTTCTATCGGAAAAACCAGAAATTAATGCTGCGCGCAATTTCGGCCATTCGTCTAGCTCAATGCGGTTGCCAAGCATTATTTCAGCTTTACCCGTTAGTTTTTCAATTATACATTCTACAATATGGGTATTTAAGTCATTATCGTTAAAATGTTGGTACTTGGTGACTAAGTCGTCACATCTTTTAACAAATTTGTTCAAATAGTCACTGTTGCCATCAAAAGGCTTGATATTTTCGATTTTTAGTTTAAATAAATCCCAATTCACAACGAGAGGTGTGGATTGCGTCTGCTCCTGCGGAGTACTCATCTTTATTAATAAAATAAAGAACAAATGATAAACTAAATTAAACGTTTCTAAATTAAACGGTAATTTATCAAATAATATTATAAATAATTATAATATTTTCTTAACTTTGAAATTTCAAAATATGAAAGATTCTTCTTTCTCTTTTTTAAATTTCTTTGTTAAAAATTTAACTTTCCTAAAATTACGTGTCTTCAATAGACGGGTCTTAAAAATAAAATGTCTACAATAGACTGATCCTAAAAAATAAAATGTCTACAATAGACTGAGCTAAGCTAGGTGATGTGCACAATGCACGAGCCTAAAATTATCCCTAAGAAACCTTAAACGGAGGATCAAGGGGCGAAAAGGAATTTGGCACTTACCGTATCTTCCTTTCCCGACTCTGCTGGCTGAGCATCTCAGAAGTGGCTTCTCTGGATTGGTTGATTCTTTGATAGTGCTGAAGGGTTGATACCACAATTCGACGAGTTTTTTCGATATACTTTCGGAAAACACGCTAAACGCACTATCCTACCGACTGCGCCAATTTTGTTCCGTTAAAGGAAAAGTTCCTTTTTAAAAACAGTTTTATTTCAATACAGAGAAGATGTTTACTGTAAGAGCTTAAAACAGAGAGTGATTTTAATATTTAATTAAATAAAGCATTACAATTCAAATATGCTGGTGTCATCACCAGATAAGGCTTCTAAGAAAGATGTCGTGAGAATCATCTAGGTCGGCAGGTTCCATGGATGTAACTTACTTAAATGAAATAGATAGTATCAGAAAGCATGCTACACTTCTAGTATACCCTATCGTGCAGATATTACGTGGTAACAATCGAACTTAAACAGGTACGTAGGGTTTAAAGAATAAAAATACTCCTATATATGTTCTATTTTACCCATATTATTTTTAAAATAGCAAAATAAATGCCCCAACGGTCGTTTTGATTTTTTCCTTTTTCTCACTAATATAATTGTATGTAGAATCGCCACTTTTTATGAAATTAAACAAATATAAGGTGTATTTTTCTAATCTTTTACAAGGGGTGATTGACTAGAGTAATTTTTATCAAGAATCGCAAATTTATGGATTTTAACGAAATATGTTATTACTATTTTTTATTTAGTTATACCCGTACGTATAATTATCTCGCTGCGTAAACCATGCACCTTCATAGTCGCACAGTGAGTGTATTTGCAGATTTTATAAGAAAATGTTTCGCTGTCTGGTTTTATCTTAGTGTACACTCTACAGGTCATATTACCAGCACCTTTACGCTTACCATGTTTAATCTACAATATATTCAAATATATTTACGTAGAAAGTTCAGTCTCTGTTGATCAGATGAGGTGTAAAGACTTGTTACAAATCACAACATGCCTAAAGAGTGTTTTTTGGAGAAATCTTGCTTCTCTCACGAATGTTTGAGTGAAAAGTGCGAGATATGCTTACACAATGATGGAATTCGCGTAGGGAGTATTCAAAGAAAAGATAGTAAAGGAATGACTTATTACGATTCTAAAACATTTTGCAATGAGTGTTATCATGCAGCTATCGGACAAAATGAGCAAGCAAAATTTGTATTATTTAAGTCTATAGTCAATGATCAAATAAAAAATCCTCCTGTATATAAGTGCTTAGAACCCCAGACTGTCGAAGAAATCAGGGCGCGTCTTCGTTGCTGTTTTCATGCATCATTAAATCAAATAAAATTCGCACGAAGCGGCACACCAGATATGGCCAAGATCATTTTTTCGGTCAGATTTCATTCTGGAACAAATAAAATACGAATCGAAACCGAGGAAATGGACCTATTACATGTTGATTTGATACATTGGTTTGAGAAAGATAAACTTGATTCATTAATATCAAAAATTCAAGTTTATTCTGATCCAATACGCTTTGTAGATCTTCAAGTGTACACCAATTTACAAGGATGTCGTTCGTATACGATCACTTCTGCTGAAACTCGAAGAAGGGACTGGTGTAGACGAAATTTGTGACGTAATAAATTGATGTTTGTTCTATGAGTAGACTATCGCAAACCGTCAAACGTTAAATATGTGTGAAATATCGAAGAATATTCGAGGAATAGACGAACATGAAGTAACGACATGAACTGCGGTTAAACTATAGATGGAAGTTTTCTATATACCTTTCAGGAAAAAAACAAGAATAGAATAAAATATGTAGAATATGTACTCTTGGATCATGTAATAAGTATTTTGTACAATAAAAGAAAATACTGAATATATTTTTGTTTTAATGGTTTTTGCTTTTAAAATATCGTTTTTACCTCAAAAAATAAATAAAAACGGTCATTTCATGTTTCTGGCAGACTCATTAAGATTTTGTATATAAATTGTTTGCCCATGGCTTCTTGTGTACAACTTCTATTAAACATAGCGATAGGATTTCATCTATTTTACCCCAATTAAATTTTATATTTATAATATAATATAAAATTTATAAAACTTATTAAATACCCGAATAAAAATTCTGCTTTAGAACAAATATTAGTAGGTAGTATTCAACTCAATACAAACCAAAATGCGATACAGTATAAGTACAAGGCCTGCAATATTTGAAAATTAAATATTGTGGAAAAATAACTTATGTAGGGTATTTCAAAGAAATAGAAAATATTCATTTACCTGAGTCTTGAAAATAATTTAAAAAATAAAAATAAGAAGAATAATTTGGACTTTTTACTACTTTTACTTTATCTTTATCGGTGACAGTAATAAATAAAACTTCGCTAGTGAAATCTACCAGTATATCATATCGTATCACGTACGCCACACTAAACTTACACACATGAAATAGTTAGCATAAAATAACTGACTATAGTTTAACTTAAATATATAGCATTTGACCTAAATATGTATCAAAATGCTCATCTATACTTTATACGCACTATAGTACTGATATTGGAGAATAGAAATGAAATGTCCACTGGTAATAGAAATTGTTAGTGTCGTGATCGCTCGAGCGAAAAAACAGCTCGAGTTATCTATTCAGGCGAAAACCGTCGCTCGTCACTTATTATCTTTCACTCGATACCCGAGCTTCGCTTGACGCCGGCGGAAATGTACCGCTGTAGTGTGATCGAGTTAAAAAACTGCTCATCTCGAGAAACCTTCTCAAAAATAACATAATAATAGAAATTGTAAATAAAGATAACAAAACGAACCAAATGGTTAACAAAATATATAGAAAAATTCGTTGGTAATCTTATAGTAAACAATTTTTAAATCTAAACAGGAACTTTTTATTATTAAACTCAAGAAGATTTCTTTAAAATAACATACATTATAGAAAATGTTAATGGTAAATAAGAAAACGCGCAAAATAGTTAACAAAACATAGGTATCGACAAATTGTTTGGTAACCAAAAGTAAACATTCTTAAATTTAAACGGAACTTTTAGGTAACTATAAACATGAATTTAAAAAAAATCACCTATTTTCGTATTTTGCCAGTCACGTAACTAAGCCTACATTTTTGAAGGGCACACAGTGGGCACCTGATAATTTAATGTGGAAGAATTTGACAAGCCATTTTAAATATCTACATATTTTATGCTCGTAGATTGAGAAAGATGTGAAGAAAAATAAGTCTTGGTAGTACTTTTTGTTTTAAAAAGCACAAGAATAAACCCGAACAATAATTACATATTTTGGTGATTTTTTGCAGTTTTTGTTTGGCATCGAGACACGTGGTAAAAATTCATTATTCACAAATAAATAAATGTCTAGAATTTTTTTGGTGGCTACTACAATTTTTTAGCTAAACCTGTGCCCACCCGTAGTTACGTGCCTGCTAAATACCCGACCTGATCACATGTAAAGGGCTAGGCAGCCCGTTAAGCAGTCGGTGACGTCATCGCTTGGTAAATTGGAATTTCAGGCGATTCACTCGAGCGATTAACTCGATTATTAAAATCGCTCGAGTATTAAGTACTCGATTATTAAAATCATCGGTTTTTCCCAACACTAGTTCTAACCTTGTTTTGGCCCAATATACTTAATGTTTTATTGTTGACTATAGCTTTTAGGACACCCTGTATAAACTTTCTTCTTGGAGATTTCAAAAACCGTTTAAACAAGTCCATTATTCAACCATAAGCAGAATTTTAAATAATTTTAAACAGACAGGGTCTTTAGAGTATAAATATAAAAATGAACGTACCAAAACTGTATGTACTGAAGAAAATCAATTAGAAGTATTTCAAGCAGTTGTTGAAAACCCTAGAAGATCCACCCAAGAAGTGCATGCTTATACGGGTATAAAAAAAATCTCTATTAAGGAGATTCTTAAAAAACATAAATATCACGCCTATAAGCCAATGTTTATTTGCACGTTTCAAAGACGAGACTATGACTTGCGGTATGATTTATGCATGTGGATTCAAGGAGAAATAGAAAATCAACGTGGTTTCCATAGACACATACTTTTTGGGGATGAATCCACGTTCACTACAAATGGCGTTGTTTCTTCCCAAAATTGTAGGTGGTGGTCGGACGAAAATCCATTCTGCTAGAATTGTTTCTGAATGGTTAAATGGAGAATTTGGTGATAAATGGTTAGGACGAAATACCGATCCACAGTGGCCTCCTCGTTCGCCAGATCTCACTCCACTAGATTTTTTTTTATGGGGATATTTAAAGCAAAAAGTGTACAAGGATCGACCCTTTAATAATGTTGGGGAGCTTGAAATTTCGATACGATTTCATTGCAGAAATATTCCAGTGTTTTGCGATCCACGCTTAGTGAATTTTATGATCGGACAATTAAATGCATTGAACGTGAAGGTGGACATACGGAGACGCGTTGATAATTTGTTAATAATGCCACACAACGCCATTTTTTTAGTAGAATTTCATGTTTGTCGATTATTTTGTACAATTTTCTAATAAACATTTAAAATAAAAATTTTGCACTTTAAATGGGAGTTTTTAATTTGAAAATTATCATTACTAATGTTTTATCTTGTTAAAAATAATTTTTAGGGTATTTTAAAGTTGTGTTTAATGTCCTTGCAACAAACATGAAGTTTGTGATTCCTTAATAAATTAAAAAGCTAAGTTAATTTTACAAATATGCTTGAATTTGAACAAAGATGTGTGAAATTGATTTGATTTTGTTTAATTTATCAAGGTTTTTAGGGTGATAATAAAAAAAAATATTTTTTTTGGGAAATAATTTTAATTCTAAACACCTTTCCTTAATAACATTTCGCTGAATTTTCTGAAATAGGGGTACTTTATTCTTGTACAAGTTTTATATTTTTTGTCGTACCCTGTACGTCATTTGACTTGCAACCATTCCAAGTGCACACGATTATCGAACATGCACCAACTTTTATCAAGAATAAAATTTTCTGAGAAATCGGTAATAAAAAACTGGCACACTTAAACGGCCATACTGTATAATTGTTTGCGGACGCCTAAGGGTTCCGTGGACCCCAGTTTGAGAAACGCTGCTCTATGGGATGGCTCAAATTTTGGTTCTGCTTTTTTGAGCCATCCTAGCCAGACTTCTTTTTCTACTAAAATTTAGTCAGATAATTTCTTTAATTTCGATCAAAAAATAAAATATATACTTTATGTTTATTGCATTATTAAGGAGAAAATCCTTTCACTAATATCCTTCTTAATAAAAATAATTGACGGGTATCGTATAAAAAAGATAATTCCATATTAAAAAAAATTTAAAAGAAAATATTTTTACAATTTATAAAGCAATCATGGTTTTAAAACACAAATAAAAATATTTATTATAGTTCCTTGTCAATATTGTGCAATCGGCACCCGATAGAAGTTTGTTCATGAGCTTGTTACTTAATTAATTTTCCAGTGCACAAATTTAAGTTATTTAAATATTCACCAACCGCCACCAATCAAAATATTTAGTAATGTTTCTCGATAAGCTGAGAATATGCTATATTTTATGACAGCGTCTGCATAACGTTCTACGATTCGCCGACTCGAATTAATTAGAGTGTTTGCTTAACCCAGAAGTATGTTTTAAAGGAGATTAAGCCGTTATCTTTACCCTTCGGCCAATTAATTATAGTTGCTAATAAGTCTCTTTTTAGTATACAGGGTGTTCCTTAATGACGTGCTAATATTTCAGGGTACGATTCCTTAGGTCATTATATAAAGAAAAGTTCATATGAACATATGTCCGCAACGGCTTAAATTTCTTGCTACAGGTGTTGCATTTTTATTTTTTAAAAGGTTATTTTTTAATATCTCCGAAAGTACTGTAGATATTATTTTCAATTCTGGTATGTATTAATAGGATATAGAACCACAAATTTTTGTTAGAAAAGTTATTCAATTGTTCCACCAGTGGCGTCCCTGCACACATGTCCTCTGATATTTTTTACAAGAAAGATAGTACACCACTGACATTTTTCCATGTGGATATTTTTTCAGGTTAGCCTGGTCAATTCTACATGAAAACGATTGCTTGAGTTTTTCTCGTCAGACGTACCGTTCTTGATTAAAACCACTAAATTCATATTGAAACTCATTATTATTAACATTGATAAAATAATTAATGAAATGAATTAAAAATTTGATCACAAAGCCGTGGTTGTGTGTGTAACGTATCGATTATATTTTCTTACGTCGGTCTTGCATGATTTCTTACGTCGGTCTTGCATGATCCTCGAGTGTGCGAGGAGATGCGCATGGTAATCTCGTTAATCTCGGATGGTTGCCCTTAAGAGCTGCATTTTATCACAGGTTGCCAAGCAGGCACATATATGGCTCTTATTGCTAATTTGCGATTGTTTGGGATCCTCATCTTAAGTGATAATTTTATATCGACCTTAATAGCGACACAATTTTGGCATAACCCCGTTCTAAAGCTAAGTCCAAGGCTGTTTTGCCTGATGGGTTCTTATCATGTACATTAGCTCCACGTTCTACAAAGATTTTAACAATATCGAACCTACCGCGCTTTGCTGCCAGATGAAACGGAGTGTCCACCTTATTATTGCAGTTAGCATTGATATCGGCTCCATAATTTAACAATATATTTACAATTTCTATTTTATTGCGAAGAGTAGGTAGTTGGCGACGACGTGTAGGTCTAATTTTATTTTTATTTGCGATAAGATTGACTATGCAAGTGGTAACCACATCCATGTCACTCCCACTAAATGCATTATGTAAGGCGGTATGTCCGAAAATATCCTTGCAGTGGACATCTGCACCATGCTCTAAGAGAGTTTTAACCGCATCCATGTGACTGCCCCTAACTGCATAATGTAAGGCGGTATATCCGTGAAAAGTCTTGCAGTCGACATCAATGTCGTTTTCTAATAGCACCGAAATTACGTCTGTACGTCCATATTGTGCAGCTATATGTAAAGGAGTATCTCCTGGCAAATAAATATCGGCTCCATTTCGTAATAATGTCAATACCACATCTTTATGGCCGTTTTCAGCGGCGACATGTAACGCTGTATCCTCATATTGTCCACTGATGTCAACATCAACGCCATTTTCTAATAGCACCGAAACAACGTCTGTATATCCATATTCTGCAGCTGTATGTAAAGGAGTATTTCCGGATTTATTTGGCAAAATGTCGGCTCCATTTCGTAATAATGTCAATACCACATCTTTATGGCCGTTTTCAGCGGCGACATGTAACGCTGTATACTCATATTGTCCACTGATGTCAACATCAACGCCATTTTCTAATAGCACCGAAACAACGTCTGTATATCCAATTTCTGAAGCTGTATGTAAAGGAGTATTTCCGGATTTATTTGGCAAAATGTCGGCTCCATTTCGTAATAATGTCAATACCACATCTTTATGGCCGTTTTCTGCGGCGACATGTAACGCTGTATACTCATATTGTCCACTGATGTCAACATCAACGCCATTTTCTAATAGCACCGAAACAACGTCTGTATATCCATTTTCTGCAGCTGTATGTAAAGGAGTATTTCCGGATTTATTTGGCAAAATGTCGGCTGCATTTTGTAATAATGTCAGCACCACATCTTTATGACCTTTCTCTGCGGCGACGTGTAACGCTGTCAACTTGTCCTCTCCGCCGGTGGCATTCACGTCGGCGCCATTTTTCAATAACTTTTCTACTCCATTTGCGTCACCACGAGCTGCCATATCTAGTAAAACCTTTTTTCCATAGTTTACCACCGACGTCACCTTATTATCAAATTCGTCAATTTTAAGACACGCATCCGAATCGACTTCCTGTAAAAACTCGTCCAAAACACCTTTTTGCGATGTAATGAAGACAATTTTTTTTAAAACGGCAATTTTAAGGCGATCGCTGATTTTCTGAAGCACCTCCTCTTCTATATTATCTATTTTTTCAGATTCGCGATCGGGAAACACGCACACCAATAACTTGTTGAAACTGGGAAGTTGTTTTGCCATTCCGACCATATCCAATAACTGCTTCCAATATAAAAATGTTTGTTTTTCCGCACTCAAATAACTGCCCAACGCTTTTTCATTTTCCTTGCTTTCCGCCAGCTGTTTTAAAATCTGCCTAATTCGTATTGCAGCTAGTTTTGAGTTTCTGGTTTCAATCAGGAGGAAGTTTTTCTGGCTAGACGTCAAGAAACCGCTCACTGCATTTTCAAAGTCGCTTTTGTAATCGTCTAGTTCTGCAACGCACTGTTTAGATTGTTCCTGCATGGCTGCATGCACTTTCGATGGATTCATATTTATTTCAGAAACAGAGACTAACACTAGAACTATAGCGATTGCAAGACAAGCTATCGACTGAATAAGTATCAAAATATTTCGTGGATAAGATAAAGATAAAATGGTTTATCGGTCGACTCACGGGCAATAAATTATTGTAACGCTTAAATTATTTTTAACAATCGGTCATATTCAAAGATCTTGTAAAACTACAGATAGAAATTTCTAGCCTACGCAACGAATACAAACAGCCTTTCCCACCTCCTTTGGTTATTATTGCAGCATAGCCAGATTGTCATATTTTTCGCAAGGGTACCTTGCAAAATCCCAATTAAAAATTTGTTAATTTAACATCTGATAAGCCAGTGTGTAGGATCTTGAAAAATCGTCTGCAAATCGAAGCATTATTTATTTTAAAACCTTTTCGAGCAGAGCCGGACCAGGTATACAAATTCAATGTATACCTATGCCTGATGCATATATAAATACAAAGTGATTTTTAATAATTTTAATCTTTAGTGGTTTTCCGGCGAGTTAAGCTTATTAGTGGTAGAATGTGGCGTCCTTGGAATTGTGCTGATAGCGGGGGCATCTTCAAGTGTCGGGAATGGAGACTTAAATATTTAACAGCTGTTAAACAATTTAGAGAAGAAAATCGTTTGCAATTATGAAATTGCAATTATTTACCTTGACGAAACATGGTTCGATACCCATGACACTCCAAGAAAAGGTTGGGATGATTCTTCCAAAAAATGTCAAACCAAGGCACCATCAAATAAAGACAAAAGAATCACAATATTATTACATGCTGGTTCAGAGAACGGGTTTGTTCCAAATTGAAGATTGGTTTAAACATAAACTCCTTAAAAATATACCTGAAAATAGCGTCATTGTAATGGACAATGGACAATATTTATCATAGTCGGCAAGCAAAAATCATTCCCAATTCTAATAATACAAAAGCAGAAATTCAAAATTTTATGATTGAAAAAGATTTATATTTTGAAGAAACTTACAAAAAATGAGAATTGCTAGAAGTATTAAAAGCTTTTAAAATAAATAAGGAATACGAGTGTGACAAACTTGCAGCAGAAAATGTACATACAGTGTTGCGTGTTCCTCCGTACTATTGTATATTCAATCCTATTGAGCTAATATGGCACCAATTAAAATCCAATATTAGGAGAAATAATATTTCTCCTACATTTAATGCATCTGTAGTAGAATTAATTAAAAACGAAGTAAGAAAAATTTCTGCAGACAGCTGGAAAAACTGTGTACAGCATGTACTTAAGGTGGAAAATTCTTAGAATTGTATGATTACAAATGTTCCACCCTTAAATATAAGTTTAGGCTTAGATGAAGATAGTGATAGTGATACAGAGTTAAATTTTTAATAAATTATCAATAGTTTCTAAGAGTTTAATTAATTTTTATTGTACTTGTTATCCTAATAGTTATACTTTTAAATTATATTATTTTCAATTATCATTAATTGTTATCATTATTTTACATTTATTATAGGTACCTAAAACTAAAATTACCTATCTATTTATTTTAAATTATAAAAATAAATCATGTGGTGTGGTATACATTTTCAAGCCGGCCCTGATCCCATTTATTGAGCTTTGAAGAGGTTCAGGCGTATACAATAGGGTTTAATCAGGTAGTTTATTTATGGCAGTAAGACTCAACGGTATAATTCTGCAACAACTATACCTGATTATTGGGTGTGCGAAGAGACGCGCATGGTACGATCAGTTTTCTAGCAAATGGTTGTCCTTAAGGACTAATTTTATATCGACCTTAATATCGCTATAACATTGTCTTGACCCTGTTCTAAAGCCAAGTCCAATGCTGTTTTTCCAGATGGATTTTTATCATTGACATTACCTCCCCGTTCTACGAAAGTTTTAACAATATCGAACCTACCGCGCTTTACTGCCCGATGAAACGGACTATCCACCATATTATTGCAGTTAGCATTGATATCGGCTCCATAATTTAACAATGTATTAACAATTTCTTTTCTCTCCCATGTAACAGCTTCATGGAGAGGTGTATTATGTGTATTGCAATATGTCTCGACATCTGCACCATACTCTAAAAGAATTTTAACCAAGTCCGCGTGACCGTGAACAACTGCTTCATGTAAGGGAGTCTATCCCACTAGATTCATCTTGTCGACATCAATGCCGTTTTCCAAAAATACGGAACTTACGACTGTATGTCCTGTTTTTGCGGCCGTATGTAAAGGAGTATCTCCATATCTATTTGGCAAATAAACGTCGGCTCCATATCGTAATAATGTCAATACCACATCTTTATGACCTCGTCCCGCGGCGACGTGTAACGCTGTCAACCAACGAATACTTATAACCAGGAAGAAGACAAACTGCCGTGTTAAATAATCGAAGCAGGCATGATACGGCGACATCCATTATGCCTGGCGCGCACGTGCTTTTCAAAGGTCACTTTTGTCCAAATTTTTATTACTGTCAATATTTTAAAGTGACATTTAAGCAAAGAAAACATCAAAACCCTTTCATTTGATTTACTAAGTAGAGAAAATCAAATATTAGAATTTTGACATAGGTTTTCAGCTGTAAATATCGCTTTAAAATTGTCCTTACATTCTTTTATATTTTTATTGAACTAGTAATGAAACTAGAAATAAAGAATTCAGAGATTGAAGTAGAGATAGATGGGATGTTCACCATCAATTTACTCACACCTACTGCGCATGCGTGTCATCTGTCATGTGTCATCTGTCATGTGTCATCTGTCATGTGTCATATGTCATCTGTCAGTGGCCTTAACTACCACGGGCGCTAACTACATGGGCACTAACCACATAGGCACTAACTACCAGTGGCCCTAACTACCAGTGGCCCTAAATACCATGGGTGCTAACTACATAGGTACTAAATACTATGAGCACTACTTGAGCGCGCGCTTCCGGGATTCGCGTCTAGCGCGTGATACGCGGACCGTCGGGTACCCTCCGGGACAACGAGGGGGGCCCCAAAGTTACTTGTAATATTAAACCTGAAAAAAGTTTTACCATCTACAAGTCTCGAACCACCGACCTCTAGATTGGTAGCCGTGAGCTATTCCATTGACCCACCGCGGCAATTGATATATTTTCGCAAATAAGCGTTCTGATAATACCGATGTACGCGCTTAATTAAACAACAAATTTACCAAAAAGGTATTTATTTCATAAAATTACACATCTGGTTTCTAGTAATGGTGACTACACAATTTGTTAATAATATCAAACAAGATATGGATATAAATACTACTAAACTATAAATAATGTTAGAATGTCCCATGGGTGGGTCTGATCGGGTACTTTCGGTCTTATATTCGCAGCCAAAAGTCTTCCAAGGAGTTTCTCCAACGGTAGAATCTCTAAAGACAAACTTGATCTGATATCGAAGAAAGTATAGATATGAATATCGGTTATAGATGCAACAATTCGGTAATAATATCAAACAAGAGCGTGCTACGGTGCAACGGTGCCTTATAAAGTAAAACATAGAAGTCACGTGTATTATACGTTCAAGTAGGTGTATAGAACTATGGGATAATAGACATCAGATGACATTACGTGCTAAAAATAGACTTATAAAGAAACATAGAGGGTGCTAACAGTACTAATACGCGCAAGAATAGAGGTTTTGAATATCGGTTATTATTTATAGATGCAACAATGCGGATATGGTATTAAGTATGTAGTACGTATCAACGTGGTGTTTGGGTAAATTAGATAGAACCGAAAGCAACTGCAGAGATAGTAATACTTATATAACTTCAACAGTACGACCGTTAATCATGCTTGGTAGTAACAAAGCGCACATTTAGCCACTAATAGGTAAAAAACATAATATAAGGGGATGCATTTATTAACAAAACAGTTTAAAGACTAATATCTACAAATAGGTAATAATACTAACATAAATACGATAAACACCAACGTCTTATTAGGCCATACAAAGAACAAAATATAGACAAAAAAATGTAACAGGGGTTGGTAACCCTGTCTGACGTACAGTCATATAATTATAATTATCCTATTAAGGCAGGGAGCCGTAGGTGATATAGGACATGTATTATACATAATATTTTGCACGGGGCTGTTACAGGCGCAGAACCCACAATTTCTGGACGATTGATATGGCAAGTACAATATAACAATGCAAGTATGGGCCTGGAATATTAGTTTTACATGTAATAAAACCACCCATTATGCATTTATTATAGAAATATATTAAAAACAAAGGTATCAAGAAAAATCAACACAGTCCCACAAAATATATAAACATGTATTGGAGGGTATTTAATAGTGTAGCATAACCATGGTTTGAAGCAGTAGGTGATAGAAAACCACTCATCACCAGGTACAGATGCAAATATATTACAATAAAATATAGGACAATCCATACCTGATAGCAATTTATAGGGTAGATGCTAGTGTGGGATTAAAAGTTAGTAGTATTCTTTGAGGATGATAAAATGCGTCAACGGTTGTGCGCAACATTCTACGACATATTTATAGAACCGAAGAAGGTAACCAAAGTATGGAATATTAGTTATGCAATTAATAAAGACGGTAATTAGTATTCGCAAAATGCTGCAGTATAATATTTACATTAATAAAATATTAAAATCCATTAATTATAACATATCACAACAACATATATATACATACACACATACATATATATATACACCTCAACAACTTTTGACACTATACAAAGCCCAGATTCGACCATCACTAGAATACTGCTCTCATGTCTGGAGCTCTGCACCCAAACATACTCTTCGGCTACTGGATTCCATCGAAAGGAGGGCTATTCGTCTGATCGGAGACCACGAGCTGACGAAGAACCTCGACAGCCTAGAACATCGAAGACAGGTTGGGGATTTGACTCTCTTTTACAGATATTTTCATGGAAGGTGCTCGGCTGACCTTGCCCTCTTAATTCCGCCCAGAGCGACGAATAGCAGAAATACACGACGAACCACTGCCGCCCATCCGTATGTGGTTAAGCTTAGTACTCCTCGAACTTCATTATTTAAAAATTCTTTCATCTGGAGGACTTCATCCTTGTGGAACGACCTTCCCGAGGTCGTTTTTCCCAACGAATATAACCTCCAACGATTCAAATCCAACGTGAATCGCTTTCTGCGCACACGCACCACTCCCAGAGTGCCCTAAAGGATTTTTCCTATAGTGCTTGTGTTTGATCATAAAAAAAAAAAAAAAAAAAAAAAAAAAAATTATTACAGGTAAAAAAATGCTAAAACAGTATGTCCCAGAACAAAGTAAAAATCACCGTAATAACAGCCACCCACTAATACACTCCAGACACAGGAAAACATACACTAAACCATTATAATAAACCGCTATTAAACCCCTTTTTAAACAGGAAAACACTTAAACCCCGTTTAGAGAACAAAACAAGGCAGTGCCGTGTTATTGGCGTGTTATGGTATTGTATACGTATTGTCCTGGTACTGTCTTGAGATACCTCATAAAATCTATAGACGACATTCCTGAACTGAAAATATCAGTAGTTAATGTTCATAAACAAACGATTGATAAATCTCAAAAAAGTAGAGGGTCAACGAAAATAATTAGCATTTAAATATAAAATTGCGTAATGATCATTCCGAAAGAATATACATAGAATAATAACGAATACGTCCCTGAAATAAAAAGATATAATAATAAGGCGGTGTATCAATTGCAATAAATTACAGCACCTGCATTCCGGATGTGAGGTAATCCAAATAAGGAAAACGACAACAGCAATTAATCATTATTTTATTCAATATTATAGGTAGTAAAGATAGGCAACTAATTAAACTGTAAACTAATATACATTAAAACAGGGAGGGCAGACATTACGCAGACGAACTGTATATTCATACGTGCAATAATCACGAATCTAGTCTCTCTAGAAATCTACATAACAAATATCCGTGAGCCAGATATAATTGAACAAAAACCAGACAAAAATAACGATGTAAGGATCAAGACTTATGAATAAAAAGGGGCCCTGCGTTATACAAAACATCAATATAATATCACTACTATAACAAGGAGCCACAGGCGAACATGCTATGTCAGGGTACCATTACACATCACAATGTATGTATTAAATCCATAAAATCAAGGATGAGGTGGATCCAACGAACCACAGGCGAGTAAGATATAATAACCAAAAATACGACTAAAATATGTAGGATTCTATTTACTACTACTGGGTATGTATTTAAACCAGAATTAAAACTAAAAATAGAACGATGCGCCTATTACCGAGCAGCATTCGAGAATTGGCGCTGGTATGTAATACAATGTACATGATATCCTACCTATAGAATCTGACGCTCCTCTAGAGCCTCCATATTAATCCGAAAAAGTAATTACAAGTCGGCGGAATCGCCGATCTATGGGCTGCTAGGTTGTTATCCCTGCATCACAGAGACGATCGACGGATTTATGCAAATAATCGTTTTGATGACGACATACCATCGCCGTTCTTATTAGTGCACGTGCTTAAGATGCAGAAATTAAAACAACTAATTTGATATTTATTTCATAAAATTACACCATCTATGTTCTAGAATGTGTACTTAATATAGGGCAGAAATTACTGCTATTTTGATACTATAAGAGCGAGGTTCTGGCGGCGGTATATTAACATAATAATATATAAAAATGATAGCAAGCAGGGATATTATACAACAAAACCACTACACATAGGACATATTAAACATATTTAAATGTATAAAAACTAGAAAAACATTATTATATTCAATATTATAGGTATTAAAGATAGGTAACTAATTAAACTGTAAGCCAATGTACATTAAAACAGGGGAGGTACAGACAACAGTCACATAACAAATACCCATAAACTAGATATAATTGAACAAAAGGCAGACAAAATAACGATGTAAGGATCAAGACGATTTAACGAATAAAAAGGCATTATACAAAACATCAATATAATATCACTACTGTGTGCTATTACACAGATCATTAAGGTCAAGGAGCCACAGGCGAGCATGCTATGTCAGGGAACCAGTTCACATCACAAGGTATGTATTAAATCCATAAATAAAATCAAGGATGTGGTGGGATACAACGAACCACAGGCGAATAAGATATAATAACCAAAAATACAACTAAAATATATGTAGGATTCTATTTACCACTATTGAGTATGTATTAAAACCATAATTAAAACTAAAATAGGACGATGCGACTATTAACGAGCAGCAGGCGAGAATTGACGATGGTATGTAATACATCAAACATGATATATTAAACACGATCAATACTTCATGTGCAATATAATTCACGCCTTCACAATTTCTGCTAAAGTACGGATCTGTAACTAAAATAGACTTAATCATGAAATAACAAATAAACATATACACCATTAATAAGGAACCGGTAACAATAAATCACGAGACGGTGCATTAACATATTAAACAGCGGGTTATATAGAGGCAGCCATGCGGAGTTCGTGTTTTGCAGATCTTATTAATTTTTCCGATATTGTTTATATATAGGATAATTATAATTATATGACTGTACGTCAGACAGGGTTACCAACCCCTGTTACATTTTTTTGTCTATATTTTGTTCTTTGTATGGCCTAATAAGACGTTGGTGTTTATCGTATTTATGTTAGTATTATTACCTATTTGTAGATATTAGTCTTTAAACTGTTTTGTTAATAAATGCATCCCCTTATATTATGTTTTTTACCTATTAGTGGCTAAATGTGCGCTTTGTTACTACCAAGCATGATTAACGGTCGTACTGTTGAAGTTATATAAGTATTACTATCTCTGCAGTTGCTTTCGGTTCTATCTAATTTACCCAAACACCACGTTGATACGTACTACATACTTAATACCATATCCGCATTGTTGCATCTATAAATAATAACCGATATTCAAAACCTCTATTCTTGCGCGTATTAGTACTGTTAGCACCCTCTATGTTTCTTTATAAGTCTATTTTTAGCACGTAATGTCATCTGATGTCTATTATCCCATAGTTCTATACACCTACTTGAACGTATAATACACGTGACTTCTATGTTTTACTTTATAAGGCACCGTATTATTAATTAGCACGCTCTTGTTTGATATTATTACCGAATTGTTGCATCTATAACCGATATTCATATCTATACTTTCTTCGATATCAGATCAAGTTTGTCTTCAGAGATTCTACCGTTGGAGAAACTCCTTGGAAGACATTTGGCTGCGAATATAAGACCGAAAGTACCCGATCAGACCCACCCATGGGACATTCTAACATTATTTATAGTTTAGTAGTATTTATATCCATATCTTGTTTGATATTATTAACAAATTGTGTAGTCACCATTACTAGAAACCAGATGTGTAATTTTATGAAATAAATACCTTTTTGGTAAATTTGTTGTTTAATTAAGCGCGTACATCGGTATTATCAGAACGCTTATTTGCGAAAATATATCAATTGCCGCGGTGGGTCAATGGAATAGCTCACGGCTACCAATCTAGAGGTCGGTGGTTCGAGACTTGTAGATGGTAAAACTTTTTTCAGGTTTAATATTACAAGTAACTTTGGGGCCCCCCTCGTGACGTCATCAGATGGGGATACCTAGAGGTTGAATTTTGGGGCCCCCCTCGTTGTCCCGGGGGGTACCCGACGGTCCGCGTATCACGCGCTAGACGCGAATCCCGGAAGCGCGCGCTCAAGTAGTGCTCATAGTATTTAGTACCTATGTAGTTAGCACCCATGGTATTTAGGGCCACTGGAAGTTAGGGCCACTGGTAGTTAGTGCCTATGTGGTTAGTGCCCATGTAGTTAGCGCCCGTGGTAGTTAAGGCCACTGACAGATAACATATGACAGATGACACATGACACATGACAGATGACACGCATGCGCAGTAGGTGTGAGTAAATTGATGGTGAACATCCCATCTATCTCTACTGATTGAAGGTTGTAATTAGTTTTATTAAAAAATAGGAAATAAAACATATTTTACCATCTTCAACTTCAAACAAATCAAGGTAAATACAATAATATATGTACAGCTACTAACCAAGTAAATATATGCACCATCATTATGATTATGGGCTTCCAATTTGTTTGTTTCGTAGCATACTCCTGGCAACATTAGTGATCGAAGTCCTCTTTAATGGTCAGTCATTATGGGATTCTCAATTAAACTATGAAAAGAAAGAATTATTATTATAATATATTACCGGACTTATTCTGACTACGGGTTAATATAACTAAGCTGTAATTATTACGTTGTAGCTTTTGACTTGTAGATTGTAAAATTTAAGTAAAATTCTTTAAAAATGTGTTTGTTGCTAGTTTGCATGACAAGTTTGGGACATAATCGGACAATTTTATAATGTAAAATAACAATAACGAATAAAAATTAGTAAAAAAAATATTTCAATCATAAATTATTTACCTGCAACAAAACGAAAAGGTCCGTTTTCGTGAAAAGAATAAAAAATTAAAAATTATTTTAGAATTTAATGACGCTTCCTCCACCATTTTCAATCACATTATAAATCATATGTTACTTGATTTTTATTCCATTCCAGACGAAGGATGTTCGGTTGTGAAATAATTTAAGAACGTGTGCTGCTCGCATTCTATGTCGTCTCTGTCTGCATCAACATTCTCCGATTCATTAAAGGGAGACAAATATGGCCTAGATCAAATCGAACAAACCCGAACAAATACACTCACGTCTTTGACTTTCAGATATAGCTAAGTAAGTCTGATATTGACATAGAACGATTGACACAAAAGGATAAACGTATGGAGTAACCTGCCTGGCTGTGACGTCATTTGCACGGCCTACTTATATGCTTCGATCTCCGCCATAAGTGGTCTCACCGGGCTGCTGTCAACTCGTCCCGTCCAGCGATGGCGTTTACGTCGGCGCCATTTTCCAATGACTTTTCTACTCCATTTGCGTCACCACAAGCTACACTGTTTAGAAAAGCTCTTTTTTCATCATATATTAGCGATGGTATCTCCTGATCAAATTCGTCAATTCTAAGGAACGCATTCGAATCGATTTCCCGTATATATTCGTCAAAAACACCTTTTTGAAATGTAATGAAGACACATTTTTTTTAAAACGGCAATTTTAAGACGGTCGGCGATACCATACCATCTGCTCGTCTACAGGGTCCGCAAACGAAGCGTGGACGGAAGATTAAATCGTTATCGAAGAACTTATCAACAATACTGAAACAGCTTGAGATATTGGATTAAAAGCGGCATGTTTTAAAAATATTTTACATTATACAGGGTGGCCCAAAAAAGTGTGACAGCATAAAGTTATATTTTTTTAAATGGGACACCCAGTATTTTATTGCATATTTAGGTTCGTATTACTATCGTTTATAAGTGCCTCAAATTTTATTTAATTTGGTTCTGCAAATCAAAAAAAAACAACCCAGAACTATTTTTTTAACCTCGGCATTGACTGAAATTTATGACAAGAGGTCTAGAGATACTATGAATTTAAGTGCGTTTATTTATTTTATACAGGGTGTTCATAATAAGCTTTCAAAAACCCCACATTTTAAGATAATTTTTCTCAAGTTTTTCAAATGGAATACCCTGTATATTATTTGGCTATTTGACGTAGAATTCATAGACAATTTGTTCTTGTAATACAAGCATATAAGTTATATCCAGCAGTTTTCGAAATAATTGTAAATATTATAAATTATGTTGGGAAATTTTGTTATAGGCGACTAGACTAATAATTGTAAACTAAAGTAAATGTTCAAAATAGCTTCCTTTTACTTAATTTAAAGATTTTCCTCTACTGCCAACAGAACTCTTAATTCATTTTCTTCATTAATAACGAGTTTATTGATTATCATCCTTTTTGTGTACGCAGTGCTTCCTGTTGCTACAAATCTTTGCAACAACTTCTCGAAGGTTTTTGGTCTCGGCTTTCAATATCTGGATATCTTTCAGCATACACTCGGCTCGCGAGGAGGCAATTTCTTGCACATTCACCCAGTATAAAAATCATATTTACCGTTTCTAAAGTTGTAAAATTCGACATTTTGTGTAAGTTAGTACTTAATTTCGACGACTGAACAAATGTAGATAATTTTATTTAACTGTCATAGTGACAATCTAAACAAAAAGAAATCATGGCAACTCGATTAAGAATAAAAAAATAAAATTAAATAATAAAAGTAGCAAAAATGTATGCTTTTAAAATTTATATCGAAATAACTAAAATACGGTAAACTCTAAGAGTAAAAGGAAGCTATTTTGAACTTTTACTTTAGTTTACAATTATTAGTCTAGTCGCCTATAACAAAATTTCCCAATAAAAACTCTATTTAAACAACATAATTTATGATATTTATAATTATTTCGAAAACGGCTGGATATAACTTATATGCTTATATTACAAAAACAAATTTTCTATGAATTCTATGTCAAATAGCCAAATAATATACAGGTTGTTCCATTTGAAAAACTTGAGAAAAATTATTTTAAAATGTGGGTTTTTTGAAAGCTTATTATGAACACCCTGTATAAAATAAATAAACGCAATTACATTCATAGTATCTCTAGACCTCTTGTCATAAATTTCACTCAATGCCGAGGTTAAAAAAATAGTTCTGGATTGTTTTTTTTTTGATTTTTTTATTCAGGACTTCAAAACTTTTTTTTTTAGTTTTTAATTTATTTCTCCGAAACTGCAGAACCAAATTAAATAAAATTTGAGGCACTTATAAACGATAGTAATACGAACCTAAATATGCAATAAAATACTGGGTGTCCTATTTAAAAAAATATAACTTTATGCTGTCACACTTATTTGGGCCACCCTGTATAATGTAAAATATTTTTAAAACATGCCGCTTTTAATCCAATATCTCAAGCTGTTTCAGTATTGTTGATAAGTTCTTCGATAACGATTTAATCTTCCGTCCACGCTTCGTTTGCGGACCCTGTATATTTCCTATTTTCACCGAGTCACGATCGGGAAATATACACACCAACAAATTGGTGAATCTGGGAAGGTCTTCTGCCGTTCCTGCCATGTCTAGTAACTGTTTCCAATGTAAAAATGTTTGGTTTTCCGCATACAAATATCTGTACGACGCCTTTTTATTTCCCTTGCCCGCCGTCAGCTGTTTCAAAATCTGCCTAATTCGTACTGCACCCAGTTTTTTGTCTCTGGTTTCAATCAGGAGGCAATTTTTACGGTTAGACGTCAGGAAACCGCTCACTGCATTTTCAAAGGCGCTCTTGAAAATGTCTAATTCGGCCTCGCACTGATTAGATTGTTCCTGCATTGCTGCTGCTTTCGATGGATTCATTTTTATTTCAGAAACAGACACGAGCACTAGAACTATAGCGAATGCAAAACAACGACAGAATAAGTACTAAAATGTATGTAAATACGATAAAGATTACATTGTTTATTCGCAACCCATGTATGTAATGTTGACATTTCATACTTTTTAAAAGTTTGTTAATTTTTCACATTTGTCACAAAACACATTATTTGTATTTAAAAGGCATGGTTGTAAATAGAATAGCTTACGAACGTCGGTTGAAAAGTTTCATTTCTGTCTCGAGAAATCCTTTTTTCTCGACAAAAATGACGCACTTTCACCTCCTAAGGATTCTAAAACAAAAATAATACACAGGGTGTTCCGTTTAAATTGTCAAAGTTGCTAATACTTTCAATTAGAAGCGGCAACACTGCAGGGCTAAAAATATTTTTAAAAGAGCGATCATGTCCGCTTCTATAAGCTCCCAAATTTTCAAAGTGATCCGATGACTAGTTCTCTATAAACGTCTAATAGGCCATCCACCATCAATCACCCTGTATTGTATATACAGGGTGTCCCATAACTAATGGTACACAGGAAAACTGCAGATTCCTTGGGTAAAAATACTGCGATTTGGTCATACTTAGTTTAGTTCAAGAGCTGGTAATAACCGAGATACAGGGTGTTCAAGTAAAAATTTAATATTCAATTTTCCTAAATAACTTATTTCTTAATCAATAAGTTTGCACAAAATTTTGTGACTAGGGTTTTTTTGGGGAAAGGAATTTGAATTTGTTAATAATTTTGATGTATATTATAGGGGGCGCTCTCTGCGGTACTCTGGATACATAAAAATAAATGTAACTTTTTTGTGCCTTAGTATAATGATATTTTTATTAAAAATATCAGTTTTTCCGTCATTTTTAAGTAATAAAGGTATACTTTGTAAATGTCGCTCCGACTAACCGTTTTCGAGATATTTTCAATTACAATTTCTAATGCGCCCGTTTAAATTTTGATTTGTAAATGTGAAATTTGTCACAGTAGGCTTTGGTAAAAACAAATACAATGAAAGCACTCCACTATTACGTTTTGGACGCAAGGATCCTGTTTCTCCCAGCCTGTCGTATAGGCTTCTAAAAATTTTAAAATCTGGTTGCCTTCTATTTGGATACATTTCCAAATACCGCCGATGTGGCCCGCGTCTGTTAAAATTTTCTTGTGCGTATAAACATACCATGTCTTGCATTTCTTTTTCTTTTTTAGAAAACAGTTATGTCGCGGCATTTTCTCTCCTTGTTCATCGCTTACTGCACCCAAATTTGCCGGAAAAAAATGCAAATGGTAGAGCCACCGACTACCCTGCTCAAGAGGTTTTTGCTTAGCGGACTTCATATACCGTACCGAATTTATCTTAAATTTTAATACTATACAAGGCAGTGGCGGTTCTTCCACAGGAGCACATGCGCACGTGCACCCCCAAAACGAATAAAAAAATATTAATTTATATTCATTGAATATTATTTATCGTATAAAGTCCAACCCTCCCTAATATTTTATCGTACCGTCAAAGCAAACTGTATATTTTATAAGCTCTCGATTCATCCGGCAACTCAGCAAGGATTATGACGCGATATACTCGCATATGCGAATAAGTGGGCGGGGCATAATGCAATTTCTCTGTAGTAACAGGTGGCGGGGGATAGCGGGGCTATGGCGAGTGCGCTGCGCTCTTGTCTGTTCGTGCATGTATTTAGAAATTCGAGCGTATATGTTTTAATATTTTAATACTATACAGTATGTCCACGGATGGGGTTTACAAATGGACTAAAAATTGAAAGATACGAAAAAAAGTCACTCTTAATAAACGTTTTTGCTTGTCTAGAAAATACGATTCATCATAAGAAACTTCAATTCTTTTGTAAAAACTGCAAAAATGTCATTTTGAAAGATACGAAAAAAAGTAACTCTTAATGAATGTGTTTTTTACACAACAAACCGAAGTAGAACAATTCATTAAAAGGTTTACCTATGTAAAAATTATTTCCCAAAAAGTATTCTCTGGCACACCTCTGACTGGTGAACCTAGTTAAAATAATAATGACACTTAAGGTGAGAGGTACTTGTTGTCAATGTCTTTATCTATGGTCTTTATTCAATGAAGTTATTATTTAAGTAGAAATGTTATCTACTGAACAAAGAGTTTTTATAATATAATGTTATGGGAATGGTCAAGTTTCATACCGCTACGTCATGGAACAATTTACCGAGAAATTTGTAGGAATCCCAATAACTAGGATGGCAATCTGCAAGTTAATAAAAAAGTTCAAGAGAACTGGTACGGTCTTGGACCTCAAAAAAAAAAAAGAAGGAATACGACCATGATGATGCTGCTACTGTGAAGAAAATCCTATGACGTCCCTTAGAAATCGTGTTACTCAGTTGGAAGTTGTGAAAAAAAGTCAAATTCAGAAGATCCTTAAAGCAAATAAATTGTATCCGTATAAACCGCACTTTAATCAAATATTGGAAGAGGGAGACGACGCGACACGACTTGATTGTGGATAGGAGACAAAATTTTAAATGGAAATGTTGATTTTTATAAATGTATCATGTTTTCTGATGAAAGTACATTTTCAACAAATGGAACCGTTGCAACCCAGCACGTTAGGTACTGGTCTTTAGAAACTCTCGAATTCAGAATTATGACGAGAAGACAATATTTCACAAAAGTGAACGTGTGGTGTGCGATATCCATCCATGGCATTATAGGGCCATATTTTTTTGATAACACGTATAATAGATTATCATATTTAGAAGTGCTGGATACATTTTTCAATGATGAACTCGAAAATCAGTAATCAAACAAATGTCACCAATTATCAACAAGCCATTAGTATGGTAAAGGAATTATAAGAGTATGCAAGGAATAGAGGCGACTCTACAGCAATGGAATTGTTATCAGACTTGGAATTACATTTTCTAGATTGTTTGAAGTTTTAAAACGCAAACACGTCAAACAACGTTATTAGATTTTTTTAGTACTACATCCTAACTAAAACTAGTGTATTTTTGTTATGTTATGTTTATTTGTACATACATATACAATAGTAATAATTTTACATTTACATATTACGACAACGAAACGTCGTATGAAAAGAATTGTTGTGTAATCTTTCGGTTCATTAATTTAATAGAAGTTGTATCTGTTACCATTAACGATATTTTCATAGAGGCCCTCCTTATCTTTTGGGGACCCTGTATATACATTAGAGGAAAAGTACCAATAGTTTTTGCAAGTTATTTCGTCGTTCTCTTTGGCTTAGTTATTGAAGAACAATGGATAATGTCACTGTAAAGCTTAACTCTGTTTTATTTGCCTTTGTCAACAGGATACGGCGATTAAAAGATTATTCTATTTATAAAAAAGAACTCTCTTGTATTTTAATTTCTACTTTTTAATTGTCAACATGTCACGTGTTTCACCGTCAAGGCGGCTTCATCAGATGTAATAAGTATACTATCTTAATTTATAAGGTCTAAATTCTATGTGTAATCCAGTTATCATCGTGGTTTCAAATTCTTTATCATAGATAAAGAGATTAACTGGAACATAAAAGTTTAGCCAAGGAGATGTGCAAATATCTATTTTATCATTTAGTAAATTAAAGGAATTTTTCAGTTTGTTGATCTCCATAGATTGCAGTAAATTTGATTTCAAACCTTTTTGTTGTATAGTCAAAAAAAAACTTAAATATTTTATAAAATTCAGTAAAATGTACCACACATTTTAAAATATTTAACTATTGGAGTTATAAATAAATTATTTTCACTCTAAATATTAAAATATATTTTACTTGATTTTACCAAATTTATTGGAAATCCTAACTATAGTCTTTTTGTAAATTACGTTTACAATATTATTTTATAGAAAACCGTACAATAAATTCTTGACTACAATAATTGTTCAATTGAATATATATTTTAGTATTTGCTTGATTGTACTAAATTTATTAAAAATTGTAACTATATGTACTTTTTTAGAAATTATGTTTACAATATTATGTTGATACAGATTGACAATAAAAATTGTTAATACTACATTTTATAGGAAATTTTACTCTGCAGAATGATTTTGAAAAATCTTTTTGGACACCACTCGTATTTCCGTTATGCGCTTGATAAGTCAAAAAGGTAACCCCCCCCCCCCCCTTTTTTTTTTCAGTATCAAAAATGGCCAATATGCAGTGCGTCCATAAAGTATTGCACAAAATCGTTTTTTTTTAAATGCTCGGTCACGTCAATTATTTTTTTAGTTGCGCATTTTTAAAGGTAAAACTTTATTAAACCAATGATATTTACCTTAACAAAATTGTACCCATAATTTCATAATTATGTCAAACCAATTTCAAGATGGAAAACCATATAAACCATTCATAAAACTCTTGGAAAGTGAAGCTGTGATTGTGTGAAATGGTATTGAAAATCAGTATTGGGTGGAAGAGAGAACTACATGTTTGTTGGCTGAATGGCAACAATGTTGAAGTCTGGTTCTATAAAATGGTTAACTATTAGAACTTACCGATGAAAAGATAAATCCTTATTTAAATGGTCCGCTCTTTTACAAACTACACATGAATGCACCATGATTGTTTATAATAAAGATTTTTCACCAATAATCACAAAGAAAACACAAAACAACCAAAATATATAAATACTCCGTTAGTAAGTATAGTAATATTTTTTTTAAGCATCTCTCATCGCCTTTTCACAGTTTATAGTAAAATTATTGGGAAATACATTTATTTTAAGAGCAATTGCGGATTAACCTTAAATCAGTTGTCAATTTAACAAGTTAACAAATTTTTAATTTGGATTTTGCAAGATACCTTTGCGATAAATATGACAATCTGGCTATGCTGCAATAATGACCGAAAGAGGTGGGAACTGCTGTGTGTATTCGTTGCGTACGCTAGAAATGTACATTTTTCTATCTGGAGTTTTACAAGATCTTTGGGTTCGATATATCCGAAGTTCGTTTAACTAGTGTTGTGATCGCTCGAGCGAAAAACCGCTTGATTACTCGATTATTGAAATAACCGACATCGCTCGATTATTAAAAAAACCGCTCGAGTTATCCATTCAGGCGTCACTTATTATCTTTCACTCGATACACGAGCTTCGCTTGACGCCGACGGAAATGTACCGCTGTAGTATGATCGAGGTAAAAAACTGCTCATATCGATACATGCATCAAATAACATTGTAAGTGACATTTTAACCAATTTAGAGTTCAAATTAAATTTCAATGTTTCAAACCTCCTAAAATTTGGGTTTTTAGCTTAATTTTTTTTTAAATGCCTCTTTAATCCCATTTATGTCTGATTATTTTGGTATTTTGCCTTTAGTATCATGGTAAAGTAATATACCCGAACTTGTGATGTCTTCTCCTGTAAGAACCCGATTTGTCACTTACAATGTTATTTGATGCATGTATCGATATATTCGAACAGTTTTTCGCTCGATAGGAAATACTCTCGTTATAAATTCAGGCGAAAAAGCGAAAAATATCGCCTGTCACTTGATACCCGATCTTCGTTCTACGCGCGATCCGAAATATGCCGATTGGCGACGTTCGAGTTTAACGCTGAGCAGGTAACACTACATATGTCTTTCTTAAAGGCACATAAACGAGAACGTGCATATAAAAAAAGTATGCCAAATCCCTTAGCGGAGTCATCGCGACATGAGTTTGGTAAAGTTTTGTTTTAACTGGCTAGCCAGCGGCGTAGTTTAGATCTCCGATTGTAAATATTAAAAAAATTAAAGGATATAATTTTAAAATTTTTATTTACTATAAACTCGAGAAAACTTCTCAAAAATAACATAATAATAGAAATTGTTAATGAAAAATAACAAAACGAACAAAATGGTTAACAAAATATATAGAAAAATTCGTTGGTAATCTTATAGTAAACATTTTTAAATCTAAACAGGAACTTTTTATTATTAAACGCAAGAAGACTTCTTAAAAATAACATACATTATAGAAAATGTTAATGGAAAATAAGAAAACGAGCAAAATAGTTAACAAAACATAGGTATCGACAAATATTTTGATAACCAAACATAAACATTCTTAAATTTAAACAGGAACTTTTAGGTAACTATAAACATTATTTTAAAAAAATAATCACCTATTTTCTTATTTTGCCAGTCGCGTAACTAAGCCTAAATTTTTGAAGGGCACACAGTGGGCGCCTGATAATTTAAAGTGGAAGAATTTGACAAGCCATTTTAAACATCTACTTATTTTATGCTCGTAGATTGAGGAAGATGTGAAGAAAAATGACTCTTGGTAATACTTTTTGTTTTAAAATAGCACAAGAATAAGCCCGAACAATAAATGCATATTTGGGTGATTCTTTTGCATTTTTTTTGTTTAGTACAGAGACACGTTAAAAATTCATTATTCACAAATAAATAAATTTCTGGAATTTTTTTTGGTGACACTATAATTTTTTTAGCTAAACCTGTGCCCACCCGTAGTTACGTGCGTGCTAAATACCCTAGCTGATCACATGTAAGCGGCTAGGCTGCGGGTCGACCAGTCGGTGACGCCATCGCTTGGTGAATTGGAATTTTAAGCGATTAACTCTATTATTAAAATCGCTCGAGTATCAAGTACTCGATTATTAAAATCATCGGTTCTTCCCAACACTAGTTATAACCAATAGAAAGTATATGTTTATGGATGAATTTTCGTATGAGGGAAAATTAATGGTTCGTGAAAGAGTTTTGGACTTGCATTGTCTTTATTTGTTTTAAATCACACAGGTTTCAACTGGTAAGTATCTCCAGTCGTCTTCATGTGAATATATTCAGTATGTGTATTCAGTATTCGTCTGAAGACGACTGGAGATACTTACCAGAAACGTTTGTGATTTATAACAAATAAGACAATGCAAGTCCAAAACTATTCTATCATTCAAGAAACACCATTGTCTACAACCTTCAAACAGACATTAATGGTTCGTATTAACCGGAAGTTCGTTATAAACCGGACTTCACTGTATATGGTTCTTATTCTAAAAAAACTCACCAGATTATAATAAAAGAAATATTTCCTACAATAAAAGATATATTTAAATATAAAACTTTAACATTAAGCAGTTAATTAACAAGCAAAGCTAGTGAAAATATTAAGAATTTTCTAGATAAACAAGGAATAAAAATAGCTTATAAAACTAAGAGCATGTGAAAAAATCATTAAGAACAATAAAGTTAAAATAGGGAAAGATAAAAATGCGGCCTTTACAAATTAAATTAGACGCTATCGGTGTTCATACTTTTACCCATCTTTGTAGGTATTATACAAAATTTAAAAAAACGACATCTGGATATGAGCCATACTTTTACAACCCGCACACTTTTGACATTTTAGAATCGTCCGAATTTTTTTTTTACAACTCATGTACAGGGTGTCCCATTTTCGACACTTTTATAGGATATTTCGGTAATTGCCAGTGCTATAAAAAAGTAATGTAGGTGTCATGTGCTCTTTTTGGGCCAAACTTAAAATGGTAAAATCAAAATTTGAAAATTTTCGCTCGCGTAAGAGATACGGGGGAAAATCAAAAATGTACACTTCAAAATTACCATTTACACTTACAAAATTTTCTTAGTTAAAAAAGATACAGAAAAATGTTTTATACAGAAGTTTCTTCATAATGATTGAATAACCTGCCGTTTTCAGAATAAGTATACGGGGTCAGGTAAAAAAGTTATTGGACCTAACCTTATTTTTTAAAAGGAACACCCTGTATATTTTAACCTAAAAAGACAGCATTTTAATTTCTCTTTTCAAATATATAACACACCATGGATGATATTGGTTTCCTAGGCGATTTATTTAAACTTTATTACTTTAAACTACAGTAGACCATGAAACAAAAGCTAATATGCTAGAAACAACTGTGTTGACATTCTAATTAAAATTTCAAGTCAATTTCATTTTTACATATTCATTTGTCAAAATGACTTATCAACATTTTGACCAATTTGATCTGATTTCAGTTTAAGACGGCAACCATTTAAGGACATATTCCGAATATTTGCTGTGATTCCCGTTATTTTTTACCTTAATCTGGATCTTTTACTTCGTTTCAAAGTAATAACGTTTAAATAAATCGCCTAGGAAACCAATATCATCCATGGTGTGTTCTATATTTGAAAAGAGAATTTAAAATGATATCTTTTTCGATTAAGATATACAGGGTGTTCCATTTAACAAAATGACAGGTCCCATAACTTTTTTACCTGACTCCGTATACTTCTTCTGAAAACGGCAGATTATTCAACAATCATCATAAAGAAACTTCTGTATAAAACATTTTTCTGTATCTCTTTTAACTAAGAAAATATAGGGTAATTTTGAAATTGTCAATTCTTAGATTTTCCCTCGTATCTCTTAAGCGAGCGAAAATTTTCGAATTTTGATTTTACCATATTAAGTTTGACCCAAAAAGAGCACATGACACCTACATTACTTTTTTGATAGCACTAAGAATTACGAAGATACCCTATAAAAGTGTCGAGACAAATTTTTGATAATTTGCTGGAGTTTCTTCTCATATTTAAAATTTAATATTTCCTGTTGTACTGATCGGTCAATATCGGGTTTTTTTTATTTTACACTTTCTTACATTAGCTTTCGAAGTGTATTAAAACAAAATTATAATTGAACAAACCCGAACAAATGAAAAATAATAACAATATAATTGTTTAAATAGTTTTAACTACAAAACCCGTTTTACGAAAAAGTAGTTCGGAAGTTATTAAATAGTTCGATCGCAAGTCACGCAGATCGCGGGGAATGCACCAGCGTGACGGGTCGAGTCGTCTACAATCGAGCTCGATGCAGTGTGAATCATTAATATTTCCATCCTTTGCGTCGTTCGAAAGCATAGTTCTGCCACTCTCCGATCCGTCGCGCCCTTCTAACGCTGGGTGACTTGCGATCGAAAATATATAATAACTTCCGAGCTAAAAGAGGTACCACTTTTTCGTAAAATGGAAATGGGGTTTGTAGATAAGAGGATGAAGAACAAAAAGGTATTTTTAAAATTAATTTAAAATGGGTTAATAGCAAACTATTAACATTTAAATTGTTATCATTTTTCATTTATTTCAAACAACAATTTTTAAAAATACTTCTAAAGCTAACGTATCAAAGTATACAATACAATACAATACAATACAATACAATACAATACAATAAAAAAACGAATATTGATCCGACGGATCAGTACAAGTACAACTGTAGATATTAAATTTCAAATTCCAGAAGGTTGAAGAAAATCCAACAAATTGTCAAAAATGTATGCGTGGATATTTTCTAAAAAACATTTTTTCATCGAAATTCTGAAACATGTGGCAACTAATTTTAAGTATACAAGATGTCCCAGAATATGTGAGCAATCTCCCGGGCTCAGATAGAACACTTAGAAATAACCGGAGAAGTTCATATAAATTTTTCTTCCTCCGCCTCGCTGCTTTTTTACACCCTGTATGATGAAGGAACGACAATAATATTTTTTTTTTGGATACTCTAAACCTTAAGCTGAAAAAAAGCTACTCTTGATCAATGTCGATAAAATGAACTGTTTTCGAAGAAAATATATTTTTATTCAATATGGTTTTTTACATTGGTTGTTGTTTTATGTTCATAAAATTTCCTCATTGTTGCTATGGTATTTTTCACATGTACCGATTTAAATAAGAATATTTATGCCAGTGTCAATTTATTGTAGTGTCTTGAAATTTGCGGTTTTTCGGCTTTGTCTTATTAGTTACTAACTTAGTAATGGAATTTAACTATACTGAATATGCCGACATGCATTTAATGTATGAACAAAAATATATTTTTTTCGAAAACAGTTCATTTTATCGACATTGATCAAGGGTACCTTTTTCTCAGCTTAAGGGTTAGAATATCCAAAAATATTATTGTCGTTCCTTCATCATACAGGGTGTAAAAAAACATTTTTGTGTTACGTCTAGTCCGTCCCTGGCAAACTAAATAAGCCAAATGTGTTTAAAAGGGCGAATTTCAAGGAGACTCATCTGGTAAATATTATACTAAAAAATTATTAAATTACACCTAGTACTTAAATAAGTATTTAAAAATCAACGATTTCCAGGGACGTCCGTAGGAAGAAAAATGTATATGAACTTCTCCTGTTATTTTTAAGTATTCTATCTGAACCTGGGAGATTGCTCACATATTCTGGGACACCCTGTATAAGTTGTAAAAAAGAATTTCAGATGATTCTAAAATGACAAGGTTAAAAAGTGTACTGTTTGTAAATGAATATCTCATATTCGCTAACTTGTTTTAGACGAAACTAATATAAGAAAATTCTGCATCATTGTCAACGCGGACGAATTCGCGGATACAGCTAGTCCAACATCAATATACAGTGTGAACATCTAATACGAAATAAATTATGTATTGTCACTTTGGTAGATTCTCCTAAAAATCGCTCGGACAAGTAAACTATTAATTTTCCTTGCGTATTTTATGAATTAAAATACGCATATACAGGGTGGACCAGAAAATACATATAACGACAAACTTTTTCTTTTAAATGGAAACCTCGTATTTTTTTATCATATTGTTAAAGATCGCCTAAACTTGTATATTGGTTACTTATACAGAGCGGGTCAAAATTTGATGTAATTCGAAAATATCGTTAATAAAATATATTACACTTTTTGTTCTAAAATCACTAGGTTGCTGACAGCAATTACAGATAATTTTTAATTCTAGTAAATTTTGACCCTCTCTGTATAAGTAACGGGATAAAGAGATATAATTTTACAGGACCCTATTATACATTATAAAATTGTCACATCCTGTACCAGCAGCCAGAAAAATTGTATTCTGAATTTGTCACTTCATTCGGGACGAACGACAGCACTGTGCGCATCACCTCGCACACTTCAATGACGCAACCACAGATAATCTGCAGAATAGAAAATGAGGCAGTAAGAGGAAAGATTATTATAATCCGCCGACCCAATTTCTTTTCAATTCAAATTCATCTAATCCTTAATACAATCAGTTGATACTTTCTATATATCATTCACGATTAGTTTTACAATATCTTGCAGATTTAAAATACTTTATCATAAACCGGTGTTTCCTTCCGGGGTCACTTTTAAGTAAAATTCAGGTATATAATAATTCTTCTAACGTGCATGATATGCGTTGCAAGAGAGTTTTAACCGTATCCGTGTGGCTTGCAGAGGTTGCAAGGTGTAAGGCAGTCTCTCCCAATGAATTCGTGTTGTCGACATCAGCGCCGTTTTCTGAAAGTACCGAAATTACGTCCGTATGTCCTTTTTTTGCAGCTTTATGTAAAGGAGTATCTCGGCATTTATCTGGCAAAATCTTTGCTCCATTTCGTAATAATATTAATACCACATCTTTATGCCCGTTTTCTGCTGCGACATGTAACGCTGTATACTCATGTAGTCCCCTGATGTCAGCGTCGACATGGTTTTCTAAGCACCGATACTACGTCTGCATGTCCATTTTCTGCAGCTGTATGTAAAGGAGTATCTCCGCATTCATCTGGCAAAATCTTTGCTCCATTTCGTAATAATATTAATACCACATCTTTATGCCCGTTTTCTGCTGCGACATGTAACGCTGTATACTCATACTGTCCCCTGATGTCAACATCAACGTGGTTTTCTAAAAGCACCGATACTACGTCTGCATGTCCATTTTCTGCAGCTGTATGTAAAGGAGTATCTCCGCATTCATCTGGCAAAATCTTTGCTCCATTTCGTAATAATATTAATACCACATCTTTATGCCCGTTTTCTGCTGCGACATGTAACGCTGTATACTCATGCTGTCCCCTGATGTCAACGTCAACGTGGTTTTCTAAAAGCACCGATACTACGTCTGTATGTCCATTTTCTGCAGCTGTATGTAAAGGAGTATTTCCGCATTTATCTGGCAAAATGTTTGCTCCATTTCGTAATAATATTAATACCACATCTTTATGGCCTTTTTCTGCGGCGACATGTAACGCTGTATACTTAAGCCATCCCCTGAGGTCAACATCAACATGGTTTTCTAAAAGCACCGATACTACGTCTGTATGTCCATTTTCTGCAGCTGTATGTAAAGGAGTATTTCCGCATTTATCTGGCAAAATGTTTGCTCCATTTCGTAATAATATTAATACCACATCTTTATGGCCGTTTTCTGCGGCGACATGTAACGCTGTATACTCATGCTGTCCCCTGATGTCAACGTCAACGTGGTTTTCTAAAAGCACCGATACTACGTCTGTATGTCCATTTTTTGCAGCTGTATGTAAAGGAGTATCTCCGCGTTTATCTGGCAAAATGTTTGCTCCATTTCGTAATAATATTAATACCACATCTTTATGCCCGTTTTCTGCTGCGACATGTAACGCTGTATACTCATGCTGTCCCCTGATGTCAACGTCAACGTGGTTTTCTAAAAGCACCGATACTACGTCTGTATGTCCATTTTCTGCAGCTGTATGTAAAGGAGTATTTCCGCATTTATCTGGCAAAATGTTTGCTCCATTTCGTAATAATATTAATACCACATCTTTATGCCCGTTTTCTGCTGCGACATGTAACGCTGTATACTCATGCTGTCCCCTGATATCAACGTCAACGTGGTTTTCTAAAAGCACCGATACTACGTCTGTATGTCCATTTTCTGCAGCTGTATGTAAAGGAGTATTTCCGCATTTATCTGGCAAAATGTTTGCTCCATTTCGTAATAATATTAATACCACATCTTTATGGCCTTTTTCTCCGGCGACATGTAACGCTGTATACTTAAGCCATCCCCTGAGGTCAACATCAACATGGTTTTCTAAAAGCACCGATACTACGTCTGTATGTCCATTTTCTGCAGCTGTATGTAAAGGAGTATTTCCGCATTTATCTGGCAAAATGTTTGCTCCATTTCGTAATAATATTAATACCACATCTTTATGGCCGTTTTCTGCGCCGACATGTAACGCTGTATACTTAAGCCATCCCCTGATGTCAACATCAACATGGTTTTCTAAAAGCACCGATACTACGTCTGTATATCCTTTTTTTGCAGCTGTATGTAAAGGAGAATCTCCGAATTTATCTGGCAAAATGTTTGCTCCATTTCGTAATAATATTAATACCACATCTTTATGCCCGTTTTCTGCTGCGACATGTAACGCTGTATACTCACACCGTCCCCTGATGTCAACGTCAACGTGGTTTTCTAAAAGCACCGATACTACGTCTGTATGTCCATTTTTTGCAGCTGTATGTAAAGGAGTATCTCCGCGTTTATCTGGCAAAATGTTTGCTCCATTTCGTAATAATATTAATACCACATCTTTATGCCCGTTTTCTGCTGCGACATGTAACGCTGTATACTCATGCTGTCCCCTGATGTCAACGTCAACGTGGTTTTCTAAAAGCACCGATACTACGTATGTATATCCGTTTTCTGCAGCTGTATGTAAAGGAGTATCTCCGCGTTTATCTGGCAAAATGTTTGCTCCATTTCGTAATAATATTAATACCACATCTTTATGCCCGTTTTCTGCTGCGACATGTAACGCTGTATACTCATGCTGTCCCCTGATGTCAACGTCAATGTGGTTTTCTAAAAACAAGGAAATTATACCTGTGTGTCCTTTTTTTGCAGCTGTATGCAAAGGAGTATTTCCGAATTTATCTGGCAAAATGTTTGCTCCATTTCGTATTAATGTCAATGCCATATCTTTATGGCCGTTTTTTGCGGCGACATGTAACGCTGTATACTCACACCGTCCCCTGGTGTCAACGTCAACGTGGTTTTCTAAAATCACCGATACTACGTCTGTATGTCCATTTTCTGCAGCTGTATGTAAAGGAGTATCTCCGCATTTATCTGGCAAAATGTTTGCTCCATTTCGTAACAATATTAATACCACATCTTTATGACCGTTTCCTGCGGCCATGTGTAACGCTGTCAACTTGTTATGTCCATCGGTGGCATTTACGTCTGCGCCATTTTGCAATGACTTTTCTACTTCTTTTAAGTCACCACAAGATACACGGTTTAATAAAGCCTTTCTTTCATAAAATATCACCGATGTCACCTTATTCTTATACTCGTCAATTTTAAGAAACTCATTCGAATCCATTTCCTGTAAATATTCGTCAAATGCGCCTTTTTGCGATGTAATGAAGACAATTTTTTTTAAAACAGCAATTTTAAGGCGATCGCGCATTTTGTGAAGCACCTCTTCTTCTATATTTTCTATTTTCATTGATTCGCGATCGGGAAACATGCACACCAACAAATTGGTAAATCTGGGAAGTTCTTCTGCCGTTCCTGCCATGTCTAGTAACTGTTTCCAATGTAAAAATGTTTGGTTTTCCGCACCCAAATATCTGCCCAAAGCTTTCTCGTTTTCCTTGCGCTCGGTCAACTGTTTCAAAATGTGCACAATTCGTTTTGCACCCAATTTTGAGTCTCTGGTTTCAATCATGAGGAAGTTTTCCTGGTTACACGTCAAGAACTCACTCACTATATTTTCAAAGTCGTCCTTGTAATTGTCTAATTCGGCCACGCACTGTTTAGATTGTTCCTGCATTGCTGCATCATGCACTTTCGATAGATTCATTTTTATTTCAGAAACAGAAATGAGCACTAGAACTATAGCAAAACAAGCGACTGAATAAGTATCGAAATAAATCGTTGATAAGATAAAGATAAAATTGTTTATCGGTCAACTCACCAGTAATAATTTATTACGTTTCAATTCTATTACAAACATTCAATTCGCATTATGCTTTTTTAAATAGTACGTTTGGCGAAAACAAGAAACTCAGCAATTTTGCCGTGACTTCCCAACTGACAGACTTCCCTTATAAGTAAAAGAAATAAAGGTCTGTCTAAAACCACAAATATAGAATTTTCGTCCTCCTCCGTTTATCAAACTCATCCTTAGACGCGTTTCGCCGTATCACGGCTCGTCAGTAAGTAGCAACAGCTTAGTAACAACCACCAACTGCATCTGATCTTTTCTAAGATACTATTTTGGGTTGATAAGTACACCACGAGATGTCACGGCGATCATTATACTGCCGTAGGTATTCATTCCGGGCACTTGATGGCGTTGCAAAAATCCTTCTCCTTTTGTCAAACATACCCAAATTTTAGGGAAAAGTTAAAATCGGCACCCAAGCGCGGATCCAGGAGGGTCATGGGGGTCATGACCCCCCCAAACCATCAATTTAACACGAAAAATACCATATATACCGGTTTGACTAACGCGGCAGGGTATTGCTTTTCGTAACTTTTCCATGCATGGTGCAATATTAAAACATAACCATACTTACCGATGAAAAGACAAATCCTTATTTAAATGATCCACTATTTTACAAACTACTGCACCATGATTGTTTATAATAAAGACGATTTTTCACCAATAATCACAAAAAAACTCAAATCAAACAAAATATATAAATAATCCGTGAGCGCGCACTGACAACGCTGTAATATTCTTCATTAAGATTAAATTTTCTCTCCTTGATCCTCTTGGCCACATGCAAGACACGTGAGCATGATACAATAAACTAAAGGTAGGATATCTAACCGTCCCAATTTCGTCTGCCGTGCGCAGTGACGTCACTGGCGAGTAAGTTTTAAATCTCTTATGGAGGTTTACATTGCTGTCATCGTTTTTAACTCTTTTTTGAATGTATTAAAACGTTTTAAGCATGTAATGAATGATATATGAAATGAAAGAATAATATATGACGAGTATTTACGTATATTAATTTCATAGAAATATAACACACAAATACCACTAAAAAAAGAAAAGATATCAGACAAATTCTTCGCGCCATTTGAGCCGGCGACGATAGCCGAAGCATGCCGAAAGCTGATCGCCGACCACTGCTGGTTTTGAAACAGTGTTGCCAGACTTTTACAATTGTAATAGATCCACTACTATTTAACATTCTTGTTGTGGGGCTCCCCATATGAAATTTATGTTCAATCTGGAGGTGGTCCCCCATCTAATAGAAAATTAACGACCTTTTTTTCGTACTATTATTACTCTGACGCCGTTTTAATTAAAAGTTTTTACGTTTAGTGTTATGTGAAATGAAAGAATAATATCATGGTATTTAGGAAAATTTATTTCATGAACATACAACAAAGATTAAAGCTAAAATACGACCTAATTATCTTTCCGCTTACACAACTGTATCCATTTTAATTGTTTGTTTTTATCTTTAGGAAAGCGGAAAAACCTTATATTTCTATTAAATGTCTTTGCCTGGTTATCCATATCACAACCGAACATAGCCCACCTCATTTTATGAAAATTCAGATATTTTTTTTTAATAAACACAAGACTATAAGAAAACGTTCTGGTAAACTTACAAAATGTCCACCAAAAACTACGGCAACCATGCAGCAGTGTTGCCAGAAATCCGTGATTGAAAGAAATAGAGTGCCGGTTCGAAACCCAATAGGAATAGTAAAAAACGATGTCAGAGTAAAAAGAGTACGAAAAAAAAGGGTCGTTACTTTCCTATTAGATGAAATTTATGTTCAATCTGGAATTGGTCCCTCCAGATTGAACATACATTTCATATGGGGAGCCCCACAACAAGAATGTTAAAATAGTGGTGGATCTATTACAATTGTAAAAGTTTGGCAACACTGTTTCAAAACCAGCAGTGGTCGGCGAGCAGCTTTCGGCATGCTTCGGCTATTGTCGCCGGCTCAAATGGCGCGAAAAATTTGTCTGATATCTTTTCTTTTTTTAGTGGTATTTGTGTGTTATATTTCTATGAAATTAATATACGTAAATACTCGTCATATATTATTCTTTCATTTCATATACCATTACATGCATAAAACGTTTTAATACATTCAAAAAAGAGATAAAAACGATGACAGCAATGTAAACCTCCATAAGAGATTTAGAACTTGCTCGCCAGTGACGTCACAAGCCACGTGATCATCGGCGTGCAATCATACCTATAGTTACTTATACCATGACACGTGAGGGCGTAGTAAAATAGAAATAGATGTTGCCAGAGTGCCGTTGGATTAGTTTAAGATTCGTTTCATACTTGTAAGTATATGTACTAATATTTTTTTAATGAATCTCTCATCGCATTTTCACAGTTTATAGTAAAATTATTGGGAAATTTTAAGAGCAATTGCGGATTAACCTTAAACCAGTTGTAACTGTCAAATTAACAAATTTTTAATTGGAATTTTGCAAGATACCTTTGCGATAAATATGACAATCTGGCTATGCTGCAATAATTACCGAAAGAGGTGGGAAAGACTGTTTGCAGTCGTTGCGTAGGCTAGAGATGCACACTTTTCTACCCGTAGTTTTACAAGATCTTTGGTTCACACTGTATTTTATTGATATAAAATAGCGCATTTTTCACACATATATATAGGGTGTCCGGAAAAAGGAGGTCAATCCATTAACCATATATTCCTTGAGCAAAAATAATATTACTTTTATAATGCCATTTTTCATTTTTGACCCTCATGTGTGATATACAGGGCGTTAAAGTTTGAAATTAAAAACTGATTTTTTTTTAATAGTTCGAGTATTTAATGAGATATTAATTTCAAATTTGGTACATTGCGTCAGCCTAAAAAGCTACATCTTTTGAGAGGAACAAAACAAGAAACTTTTATCAAATACTCAAAATAGGGGGGGGGGGTCCAGTTCTCGCTGACCACCCCTATTTTTTAGTGTGTGCGCCAGTGACTTCTAAACTATATTTTTTTAGGTAATCATTTATTTTTGATTATTTTTTCTCCCTTATAAAATTTCGATTAAATCATGTGTTTTGGAGATAATTTGAAAAGCATGGATCCTTACCAGATGCCAGCGCGGCTGACGGTAATCCAATAATTTTCAAATGCTAAATCAAGTCAGCCGTTGTGGCATTACCATGGATACAAGATATAATTAAGTAAAACTTTGCAATAAGTGACAATACCGAAAACAAAAAAACTAACCGAAAATAAGGACAGTGGCGTACAGATAAAAACCTGTAGTACTAATTCAGTTAAATGAAATTAGTTTATTGACCTACTAAGAACTTACTATTGCTAATCTTCATATAACAGTAAACACCATTGTTATCATTCGTTCTTAAGACAATAATTTACTATTACTTATTAAATAAATTTGAAACATACAAGATACAAGATAAAGATAACAAAGACTCAAAAGATATTATTTTCGAAAGGAGTATAATAATCGTCGCGACATCTCGCGGTGGTACATAAAAACGACGAAACGCGTCTGTGTATTAGTCTGACGAAGGAAAATGGAAAAAAAATTCTATATTCAAATATTATTTTTTTAAATTAACGTTAATAACAAAAAACAAACAAAAAAAAAATAGTCTAAAGGAATTACTCGATATGACCTCCATTTTTTTGAATACACATGCTAGCTCTCTTTATTAAAGAAAATCTTAACCTTTGAAAAATATGTGGTTCTAACCTGAACTGCTGTCCAGCTTGAAGTATTCTTTCTATTAAATGATTCTCGCTCAAAATCGGAACCATATACACAAAATCTTTCATACACCCCCAGACTGAATAGTCCAAAGGAGTAAGGTCTGGGGAACGGGGTGGCCATTTAACATGAGCATCATGGCCCCGACCAATCCAGCGATTAGGAAAGATTTGGTGTAAATAGTTCCTAACATTTATAGCAAAATCCGGGGGAGCACCGTCTAGTTGAAACCAAATATTTTGTCTTACTATTAGAGGCAATTCATCAAGTAAATCGGGCAGTGTGTTTTGAAGAAATAGTAAAAATGAATGACCAGTCAAATTTCCTGGTAAAATTACAGGACCAAGAAGAAAATTATTTACGACACCTGCCCACACATTGACTTTAAAATTTACTTGATGATGCGTCTCTACTATGGCATGAGGATTTTCTTCTGTCCATATATGTGTGTTATGAATATTTGTTATCCCGTTTCTCGTAAATGAAGCTTCATCAGTAAACAAAATGTGTCTGATGAAACGTACATCTCGGTTATTCATTTCACATAACCATCTACAAAATAAAAGCCTTGCTTCGAAGTCTTGAGGCAAAAGAGCGTGCACTTTTTGAATATGATACGGGTAAAGCTGCTGACCTCGTAAAACATGGTGTACCTCAGTTTTCCCAATGCTTTCAATCTGCCTAGACAAAACCCTGGTACTTATGTTTGGTGTTTCTTCGACAATTCTTAAAATATCCTCCTCTTGACCTGGCCGAATTACACGAGGTCTGCCGCAATTACCTCTCCGATCTTCGCGAAAATGTCCATTCAGTCGGTTCACTAAGTTAGAAAAATATCTCCTTTTTGGGTGAACTCGATCTGGAAATTTTTCTGCATAGCGCCTAGCGGACAAACTAGCGTTGGAGTTACATTTTCCTATTCGAGAAATGGAAATTAATTTTTATCATTAACGATAATGTAGATCTTACCCATCATTAAAATCATATCCGTCATTTCAGAAAACGGTAATAAATGTTCTCGTCTAACATCCATATTGTTTCTTTTTTACTTGAAAGAAGACTTATTAATTAAAAAACCTTTAAATCTTAAAACACAGTGAAAAGTAATATTTAATTTGACAGCAAATAAAACAACGATGCCGTATCCATGGTAATGCTACAACGGCTAACTTGATTTAGCATTTGAAAATTATTGGATTACCGTCAGCCGCGCTGACATCTGGTAAGGATCCATGCTTTTCAAATTATCTCCAAAGCACATGATTTGATCGAAATTTTATAATGGAGAAAAAATAATCAAAAATAAATGATTACCTAAAAAAATATAGTTTGGAAGTCACTGGCGCACCCACTTAAAAATAGGGGTGGTCAGCGGGAAATAGACCCCCCTATTTTGAGTATTTGACAAACATTTCTTGTTTTGTTCCTCTCAAAAGATGTAACATTTTGTGCTGACGTAATGTACCAAATTTGAAATTAATATCTCATTAAATAGTCGAATTATTAAAAAAAATCAGTTTTTAATTTTAAACTATAACACCCTGTATATCGCACATGAGGGTCAAAAATGAAAAATGGCATTATAAAAGTAATATTATTTTTACTCAAGGAATATATGGTTAATGGATTGACCTCCTTTTTCCGGACACCCTGTATATTTTACGTTACAACTATGACTATTGCCAGTAACAAAACAAAAACATATAATTAAATATTTATTATGAAAAGTAGCTTAACATACATTCATACTCATATTAGTCACTATCACCTACAAATTTTCTTTTATACGACTTTCTAGCATGAAGTTTACCGGTGTAGTCTCGCTGAAGGCTCCAACAGAAGTCGGCCATCATGTGGCTATCCCATCGTCCTTGATATCGACCTTCCATAGTTTTAATATCCTGATGGAATCTTTCTCCCTGTTCTTCACTACAGTCACCTAAATTTTCTGGAAAGCGACCTAAGTGGCTATGGAGGTAGTGAACTTTTATACTCATGTTACAACCGAGAATATGAAAATTTGCAAGCATAGTTTCCACTAATTCTAAGTAATTGTCTGCTTTGTGATTTCCAAGAAAATTTTTACCTACTTGAACAAATGAAACCCAAGCGTTAGATTCAGCCTCATTCATTGATGTGGTGAACTATGGATCTTTCATAAGTTGCCTTATTTGAGGACCATCAAATATACCAGCTTTTAGTTTTTCCGTGCGAATCCTAGAAAACTTACTTGACAAGTACCCAAAACCATTTCCACCTCGATCTAACGCTTTCACAAACTGCTTCATAAGCCCCAACTTGATATGCAAGGGTGGTAGTAAGATTTTTTCTCTCGTAACCAAAGGTTCATTCACTACGTTTTGTTTTCCTTGAACGATAGTATCTCTTAAAGGCCATTTTCTCTTAACCCAGTGCTGATCTTTAGCTCTGCTGTCCCAAAGACATAATGAACAGGGGTATTTTGTATATCCACTTTGCTGTCCAAGGAGAAAGTTCACCATTTTCAAATCAACACAAATTGTCCACTGATGTTCTTCGTATTTAATTTGTTTCAAAACTTGTGATATTGTTTTATACTCCTCTTTCATGGTAGTAGAATGTCCAATAGGAATTGAGGCATATTTGTTACCGTTATGTAAAAGGACACATTTTAAACTACGGTTTGAACTGTCAATGAAAAGGCGCCCATCGTCTGAAGTATATTCTGGCACACCCATTTTTTGTAGGAGTCCTTTTATATCGTTACAGAATACCAGCTTATTTTCCTGAGTGAAAAAAGGCAGCAGATCCTTTTCTCTCTTACGATAAAATGTAACATTAGTGCCTGGATAAAGAAGGTTCTTTTCTTTCTTTTAATTCAGCACACTCCTTTGAGAGGTATAGGTCTCTCACGAGATCGTTCAGTTCTTGTTGATTAAAACACTCAGGAGTTGTTAAATCTGCTTCAAATTCGCTGTCGTTTTCTGATTGCATTCTTTGAACTTCATCAGACGTTGATGTTTCTGTATCATCTTCCGGGATTTCAGGAAGACTGCTGAAGGTTGGAATGGGTATTTCCTTAGAGCGCGGTACAGGTCTTCTTGCAGAATCTAGATCAGGATATGTCCATTTATGTCGATTGTTCCTATTTATGCCTTTAATATTAACGAGACAAAAATAGCAGTCATCATAATGGTTATGTGGTTCCTTCCAAACCATTGGTACACCAAATTTCAGGCACTTTCTGTTTCCAATTGTCCACTGTCGCAAATGTTCAACACATGTTTTACACACCACATGTGGAGCCCAGGATTTATCTTGATCTCCTAAATGAACGCCAAAATAGGCAAGATAAGACCTTTTCACAAATTCAGAAATAGTTTTTCTACTTTCTTTCAAAGTGTATTCGCCACATACATAACAAAAAACATCTGGATGGTTTACACAGCTACGCCTGCTGGAGGATGCCATTGTTTTAGTTTTAACACTATAAAACGACGAAAATGTACACAAAATTATGACACAACTTTATTTGCAAAAACTACACAATATACTAAGTCGAGAAGGATAAAGGTAGACAAAAGGTACTATGTTTCCAAAACCAATTAGTCGGGGTTGAGCAGGTATGGGGAGATCGGATCATAGGGAATTCCAAATATAAAATAGGTAATAAAATTAATAGGATTAAGTAGGAATATTGGTTTACTGACAATTTCAGGTATATTTGGCTAATTAGATCCTAGTTTTGACTACCAAATTTCTATTTTGAATTTTAAAGAGATGTAGATTTAATTTTCTTGAAGTAGTCCATCTCAAAGTGGAGTGAAGTTATAAGGAGGTAAAGAAACTCACGCTTTAAAGGCTTTAAAGAACCCTGATTTGAATTGTATCAATGACCAAATTAATTTTTCCTGTTTAAATTTCTTTAATTCCCTAAATTTCCTGACCAATTAATTAATTTTGTCTCCCCATTTTTTAACCTAACCTATTTCACTTATGTCATTTATTTGCATTCCTCTTTCATAAAATATTATCTGTCGTCACTTTTTACATATAAAAGCACCTCCAGTTCGTATTGACACCTTCCGGCGAAGGGACAAACTTTCCTCTCAACTGTCTCCCTTCTTTATATTTTATACAGATTCCTATATCCATATTTTAATTTGTTTTTTATACTTGCTACATATGACACGATACAGCAGCACGTTCGAATTTTCGCTTGTTCATTTGCTTGAATTTGTGTGATCGATTATTACTCTATTATCTTCCTTTCTTTATTACTCTCATTTACAATTGTTTCCCTCTTTGTTACAATTTTGGGTTTTTAACTGAATCTGTTAGCCTTTGACATTCTCTTCTCTTATCTTACTTTGAATCTATATAAATTTTTTTAAAAATTTTTCTTTCATCTCAGAACCTCGTGCTAAGATGAACTTTATTTCAAAAATGAACGCTTTTTACATTAAATTTAAAATTAAAATTAAAACCTTTTAAAAGTATGATTTTATTTTAATTACAAAAAGAATTTTTAATTAAGTTATACCTTACAATAAAATGAATTTTAGTTTTCATACTTTATTTGCTATAATTGAATATTTTACATATTCAAAACGTTTTCTTTTCCTGCTTGACTAGGTAAGGAGTTTTCAATATTTTTTCACTCCCCTATAATTTACTTCTCCATCGAGTCAATTCCTTTCTTTCAATCATTTTTCTTAAACTTAACTTATTAGACTTCTTTTTCTTATTTACAGTTGCACCAATGTCATAGGTACCCCCCTTTGTTGATGTTTTATTTACCACTGAAGATGAAGACTTAAGTCTTCGAAACATGTTTGGTTTATAGTATTTATTTCTATTAAACTAGTGGAACAGACTGTGAGTTTCTTTACCTCCTCAGATGTAGATTTATTTATTTTTGCCTTTTATTAGAACTAAATTCAATTAGTCTCTATCTCAAAAACTAGAGCTGATAGAAAATATCTGATGCCAGTTTTAGAATCAGCACATTAAGTTATCTAAAATCAGTTCTCACATCTCAGGCACCAAAATTTTTTTTTTATTTTGTTGGCCTGTGTAATAGATTATCATATTTATACATTTTTCAATGATGAACTCGAAAATCAGTAATCAAACAAATGTCACCAATTATCAACAAGCCATTAGTATGGTAAAGGAATTATAAGAGTATGCAAAGAATAGAGGCGACGCTACAGCAATGGAATTGTTATCAGACTTGGAATTACATTTTCTAGATTTGAAACGCAAACACGCCAACTACGTTATTAGATTTTTTTAGTACTACATCCTAACTAAAACTAGTGTATTTTTGTTATGTTATGTTTATTTGTATTGTATATATACATAGTAATAATTTTGCATTTACATATTACCTAATACCAAATTTCCCATGGGCGGTCACCTCTATTAGGCGGACACATTTAGAGGGTCCCGTAGGTGTCCGCCCAAGAGAGATTTCACTGTAATTTAATTTAGAATAAAAAAGCTCTTAAAATTTGACATTATAAAATCAGGGCTGTATTAGAAAAAATTAAGTTGATGATGATTGCTTGAAAACGAAACGTCGTATGAAAAGAATTGTTGTGTAATCTTTCCGTTCATTAAAAGTTGCTGTGAGAATGTGTTGACAGTTTTGCCCCAACTAACTAACTAACTAACTAACTAACTTTAATATTAACGCCTGCAAAAAATTAAATTAAAAATCCAAAATTTCAGTTTTTTAAATAACTCAAAACTTAAACATTTTAGCAAAACTTTTTTTGTGTCATATTGTTAGGGCTTTTATTGCGTTACTTTTTCCCTATTTAATAGAAGTTGTATCTGTTACCATTAACGATATTTCCATAGAGGCCCTCCTTATCTTTTGGGACCCTGTATATACATTAGAGGAAAACTGCTAATAGTTTATTTCGTCGTTCTCTTTGGCTTAGTTATTGAATAACAATGGATAATGTCACTGTAAAGCTTAACTCTGTTTTATTTGCCTTTGTCAACAGGATACGGCGATTAAAAGATTATTCTATTTATAAAAAAATAACTCTCTTGTATTTGAATTTCTACTTTTTAATTGTCAACATATCACGCCGTCAAGGCGGCTTCATCAGATGTAATAAGTATACGATCTTAATTTATAAGGTCTAAATTCTATGTGTAATCCAGTTATCATTGTGGTTTCAAATTATTTTAACATAGATAAAGAGATTAACTGAAACATAAAAGTTTAGCCAAGGAGATGTGCAAATATCTATTTTATCATTTAGTAAATTAAAGGAATTTTTCAGTTTGTTGATCTCCATAGACTGCAGTAAATTTAACTTCAAACCTTTTTGTTGTATAGTTTGTCCCATTTTCGTCAAAATTTACTAAAACATTTTATAAAATTCAATAAAATCTTTTGTAAAATTTACTAAAATTTTTTGTAAAATTTACTAAAATATTTTGTAAAAACTTTGAAACGACATGATACTCCCAAGCGGTCACCCATCCAAGTACTAACCGTCGCGTCGCTTGACTTTACTGATCGATGCATGTTTCCTGTTATGTCCTCGTCCTATTATTTCTTACGAATAACGACATACCAAGAAACCGTTGCATCTGATTTGGTCCTTTTACTCTTTAAAAATGTTTTTACAACAATTCATTTAAATTTGGTAATTTTTACAATAAAAAATACAATAATAGTCATCAGTAAAATGTTCCACACATTTGTAAATCCTAACTAGTGTTGTGATCGCTCGAGCGAAAAACCGCTCGATCACTCGATTATTGAAATAACCGACATCACTCGATTATTAAAAAAACCGCTCGAGTTTCTATTCAGGCGAAAACCGTCGCCCGTCACTTATTATCTTCACTCGATACCCGAGCTTCGCTTGACGCCGACGGAAATATACCGCTGTAGTGTGATCGAGTTAAAAAACTGCTCGTATATTCGAACAGTTTTTCGCTCGATAGGAAATACTCTAGTTCTAAATTCAGGCGAAAACCCGAAAAATATCGCCGGTTACCTGATAGACGATCTCCGGTCTAAGCGCCGCGCAATCCGATTGGCGACGTTCGAGATTGACGCTGAGCAAGTACACGACATACGTCCTTCTTAGGCCGTGTTTCCACTGGCCACTTTTTGAAGTTGACATCGACGACAAAAAGTGGTTCGTGTGTAGCCGTCCCAACCACTTAAGATGGCCCGACCCAGCCACATTTTGTAGTTATGCCAACGTCAAGATGTGGTCGATATTGGCGCGTAAATTTCAGTGTAGCCAATACTTCGCAGTATTGCGACGAAGAAGCTTTATTGCTTCAACGAAGATGTAAGCGAAGAAGAAAATCTCCGAAGTTTCGGGTTCATCCCATTTCTAGGACTCGGCTTCAGTTGGGACAATTTCATACGTTATACCACAAACTTTGTAGCTATCCCGTTACGTTTTTCCGGTTTTTAAGAATGTCAACTCGTTCCTTATAGTCCCAAATTGCAGGTTCAGCCTGAATTTCGGCAATAAACGTGTCCATGTCAACCAGTTCCATCTCGATAGTCGATACTGACGATTGGACAACAACAAAGTGGTCGCCTTGCACGTGGTCCATGGAAAAAGGACCGCGCTGAAGCCAGCTAGTGGTCAGTGGACGGGCTCGACCACTCACGGCGGCAGAAGTTTAATTGTGGTCGACAAAACGTCCGTGTAAAAAGCATAAAACTTTTTACATTGCCTTAAATGGAACTACAAGCTGGCGACAGTAGACCAGAAGCGAACCACTTTTTGTCGTCGATGTCAACTTCAAAAAGTGGCCAGTGGAAACACGGCCTAAAAGGCACATAAACGAGAAGGTGCATATAAAAAAGTATGCTGAATCCCTTAGCGGAGTCATCGCGGCATGATTTGATAAAGTTTTGTTTTAACTGGCTAGCCAGCGGAGTAGTTTAGGTCTCCGATTGTAAATATTAAAAAATTAAAGGATATAATTTTAAAATTTTTAATTACTATAAAGACGAGAAAACTTCTCAAAAATAACATAGTAATAGAAATTGTTAATGAAAAATAACAAAACGAACAAAATGGTTAACAAAATATATAGAAAAATTCGTTGGTAATCTTATAGTAAACATTTTAGAATCAGGAACTTTTTATTATTAAACTCAAGAAGACTTCTTAAAAATAACATACATTATAGAAAATGTTAAGGGAAAATAAGAAAACGAGCAAACTAGTTAACAAAACATAGGTATCGACACATTTTTTTGGTAATTAAAAGTAAGCATTCTTAAATTTAAACAGGAACTTTTAGGTAACTATGAATACATGAGTACTTGAATTTAAAAAAATAATAACCAATTTTTTTATTTTGTTAGTCGCGTAACTAAGCCTAAATTTTTGAAGTGCACACAGTGGGCACCTGATAATTTAAAATGGAAGAATTTGACAAGCTATTTTAAATATATACTTATTGTATGCTCGTAGATTGAGGAAGATGTGAAGAAAAATAACTCTTGGTAATACTTCTTGTTCGGGTTAAAAACGCCCAATAATAAACCCGAACAATAAATACATATTTGGGTGATTTTTTGCATTTTTTTTGTTTGGTATCGACACACGTGGTAATAATTCATTATTCACAAATAAATAAATTTCTGGCATTTTTTGGTGGCTACTACAATTTTTTAGCTAAACCTGTACCCACCCGTAGTTACGTGCCTGCTAAATACATCGCTTGGTGAATTGGAATTTCAAGCGATTCATTCGAGCGATTCACTCGATTATAAAAAAATCGCTCGAGTATCAAGTACTCGATTATTAAAATCATCGGTTTTTTCCAACACTAGTTATAACCAATAAAAAATATATGTTTATGGATGAATTTTCGAATGAGGGAAAATTAATGGTTCTTGAATGATAGAAGAGTTTTGGACTTGCATTGTCTTTATTTGTTATAAATCACAAAGGTTTCAACTGGTAAGTATCTCCAGTCGTCTTCATGTGAATATATTCAGTATGTGTATTCAATATTCGCCTGAAGACGATTGGAGATACTTATACCAGAAACGTTTGTGATTTATAACAAATAAAGACAATGCAAGTCCAAAACTCTTCTATCATTCAAGAAACACCATTGTCTACAACCTTCAAACAGACATTAATGGTTCGTATTAACCGGAAGTTCGTTATAAAGCGGACTTCACTGTATATGGTACTTATTCTAAAAAAACTCACCAGATTATAATAAAAGAAATATTTCCTACAATAAAAGATATATTTAAATATAAAACTTTTAACATTAAGCAGTTAATTAACAAGCAAAGCTAGTGAAAATATTAAGAATTTTCTAGATAAACAAGGAATAAAAATAGCTTATAAAACTACTAACAACAGCATTATGAAAAAATCATTAAAAACAATAAAGTTAAAATAGGGAAAGATACAAATGCGGCCTTTACAAATTCAATTAGACGTTATCGGGGTTCATACTTTTACCCATCTTTGTAGGTATTATACAAAATTTAAAAAAACGACATCTGGATATGAGCCATACTTTTACAACCCGCACACTTTTGACATTTTAGAATCGTCCGAAATTTTTTTTACAACTCATGTACAGGGTGTCCCATTTCCGACACTTTTATAGGATACCTCGGTAATTGCTAGTGCTATAAAAAAGTAATATAGGTGTCATGTGCTCTTTTGAGGTCAAACTTAAAATGGTAAAATCAAAATTTTGAAAATTTACAATTTCAAAAGGACCCTATATTTTCTTAGTTAAAAGAGATGCTGAAAAATATTTTATAAAGAAGTTTCTTTATAATGATGTTGAATAACCTGCCGTTTTGAGAATAAGTATACGGGGTCAGGTAAAAAGGTTATTGGACCTAACTTATTTTTTTAAATGGAACACCCTGTATATTTTAATCTAAAAAGACAGCATTTTAAATTCTCTTTTCAAATATATAACACACCATAGATGATATTGGTTTCCTAGGCGATTTATTTAAACTTTATTACTTTAAACCACAGTAGACCATTAAACATAAGCTAATATGCTAGAAACAACTGTGTTGACATTCTTGTTCTTGTTAACATTTAACGTCAATTTCATTTTTACATATTCATTTGTGAAAATGACTTATCAACATTTTGAACAATTTGATCTGATATCAGTTTATATTGAAAGTGGAAAAACGAAGAAATGGCGCAAAATTTATATTTTGTTCGCTATCCGGAAAGACGGCAGCCATTTAAGCACATATTTCGAACATTTGCGATGATTCCCGTTATTTCTGAATCTTTTATTTCGTTTCAAAGTAATAACGTTTAAATAAATCGCCTATTAAACCAATATCATCCATGGTGTGTTATATATTTGAAAAGATAATTTAAAATGATATCTTTTTAGATTAAAATACACGGTGTCCCATATAAGAATGCACAGTACAGGGATCTCGTAAACCACAGGAGATACTCATTCTCTAAACATACGTAGCAACGGTAAACAATTTCATTCATTACGTTTTCTAGCATCATTGGAGTTATTCTTGCAATAGGGGCTTGAACATCGGCTAGAGCCGCAGCACTTAGAGCTTCTACATTCTCGTACGTTTTCCAGTAGACTTCATCGTTGAGAAAGCCCCACAAGAAAAAATCCAACGGAGTGATGTCGGGAGATCGTGCAGGCCATCTTATAGGACCCTTAGTGGCGATTACATTGTTCTGGAAACGTTCTGTTAGATATTCAATGTTGTTTTGAGAATTATGTGGAGGTGCCCCATCTTGCTGAAACCAAGTACTGTTGTTTTCTGTCAACGGAATGTTATCATGAAAATCTTCAATATCGTTATTCAAGAACTGGAAATATCTTTCTGCATTTAAAGTACCTTCATAAATTATTGGTCCGATAATCCTAAAATACCACACCACACATTAAAGCCAAAGCGTTGCTGGTGCCTCAATGGTCGTACACGATGTTCATTATGCTTTGCCCAATAATGTCGATTGTGTCGATTAAAAATTCCATTGTTACAAAAATAACTTTCGTCTGACCATAGAATAGTTCTTGGAAATTCACGATTTTCATCACACATTCTAGTCAGCCACTCGCAGAAATTCATTCTGCGCTGTTGATCACCAGGTACTAAACTATGACAAATCCTGAATCTAAATGGACGAAAACCTTCCTTGTGAAGTATTCTTTGAGCATTGGACTTAGGAACATTGTGCTCTTTTTCGATTGATCTTAATCCCACAGAATCTTCTTCTTGCACAGCCAATAAAACGGTTAATGTTTGTTCTGGATCGTTCGTTTTTACTCTATGCGCCACTGGTTTTTGAAATGCGCCATATTCCCTTAGGTTTGTTAGAAGTCTTTTGAAAATTGATATATTAGGTTGGCGTCGCTCTGGATATTTGAGCAAATATTGCCTTTCAGTGTCGAAACAATTTTTATGGCTTTGAATATAACAACATAACATGTCCGATTTTTCTTCATTTGAAAAATGTGCCATAATTAAAAAACACTTCAAGAGACAAGAGAAACTTTAAATTTAATCGGCAATTTCCGAACTAAGTTTACTTCTTTACGTAAAAATTTCGATTTATCGGCAATACTGACAGATAGCCATGATTTGTTTAGACAAATGCGTTTCAAAGCCTACTATTTCAAGACGATATAAATGGAATAACTCGCAATTAATTATTTGATGCTAACATCTTGCTTACTTGCCCTTATAATAGTTAAAAACTTAAAATTTTTGATCCGACGTTTCGTTCCTTCGTAATAATCATCAAATAACATTGATGATGCGTTTTAAGTCCGAAACATGTTATAACTATTAAGTGTGATATACCGTTGAATTCAGAATAAGAGGTAGAATTTACTAAGCATAAAATTAAATTTTCCGACTATTTAAAAAAACAAAGTTGATGATGGTTGCGGAAAAACGAAACGTCGGATTAAAAATTTAAGAACACCGGCTTTTAGAGCAGAAAAAGTGGCAATGAGAATGTGAAATTTATTTTGTCATATTGTCACAAAAGGAACCATACTATTTTATAAATTCGATATTCAGATTTTTAATGAGTCTCTATGGTTAATGTTAAAACACAGGTCATTCCTATGTAACATTAAACCGGTATTAGATTTATAAAGCCAAACGAAATAATTACCTGAAGGGTTTACAAAAGAAACAAAGATTTAAACTGACTGACAAAAATAATGATTACTTACAATAAGGTTAGATGGTACATCGGGAACCGGGCGACCAGCAAAGTTGTTCACAAATATCTTCGACGGAATCTCGAGCACTAGTGATTTTAAAATTTACCTATTACCAATAATGTGCCTTCTCCTCAGGTCAGCAGTTTTCCCCCTTTATTGGGAATCGACGAACTCAGGTCGTCCAACTTTAATTGTGCTGACATGATGAGTTGACAAATTATTGATAACACTAACACTATTGGCGAAGACACTGCCGAAAACAAGGAACTACAAGACATGCTCTTGTCATTAGCTAAGGCTGTAGCTAATACTACTGCTGCTTTAGTATTAAAAGCTAAAAATATAGCGTCTACCTGTGAAGATCAGCAAACCCAAAATAGGGTCATTGGCGCAGCAACACAATGTGCTCTTGCTACCTCGCAACTAGTGGCTTGTGCTAAGGTTGTTGCTCCCACTATTCAGTCCCCTGCCTGCCAAGAACAGCTAACAGCAGCTGTCAGAGAGGTAGCAAAAACTGTAGAAAATCTAGTCGCTATATGCAATGAGGCCAGCGGTAACGATGAATTGAAAAATCAGTTAAAGAATGCGGCTGCAGAAGTAACTAGATCTTTGAATGAATTACTAAACCACATTAAACTAGCTTCCAGACCAAAGGCTAAGGAATCAGTACAAGAAGTCAGTGTAGAAGAAATTTATACAGCTACCGATAAAATATCAGTGGCCACAGGAGATCCTAATGAAATGGTCCGCCAAGCAAGAAGATTGGGAAACGCAACTGCTCAGCTGATTCAAAGTATCAAAGGCGAAGCCGAAAGATTGCCAAATACTGATATTCAGCGACGCCTGCTAGCCGCAGCTAAAACATTAGCTGATGCCACTGCTAAAATGGTTGAAGCAGCTCGGCAATGCGCCAGCTATCCTCAGGACATTAAATATCAGAATCAACTAAGACGAACAGCTGAAGATCTCAGGGATGTTACTATAGTTGCTGCCACCACTCCCGCTCTAAGGGCTAAATTGGTCGATAGAGTTCAGGTCTGTGCCCGGCGCCTCCACCAAGTTGTCACGCCCCCGTTTTTAGGGTGTGACTAGGGGTGTAAAGGTATCGACGAGATCTTAGTTATTAAATAGAAAACGATGCGATTTATAAAACAAAGATTTATTATAAAGCCAAACGAAATAATTACCTGAAGGGTTTACAAAAGAAACAAAGATTTAAACTGACTGACAAAAATAATGATTACTTACAATAAGGTTAGATGGTACATCGGGAACCGGGCGACCAGCAAAGTTGTTCACAAATATCTTCGACGGAATCTTGTGTCACAAAAGGAACCATACTATTTTATAAATTCGATATTCAGATTTTTAATGAGTCTCTATGGTTAATGTTAAAACACAGGTCATTCCTATGTAACATTAAACCGGTATTAGATTTATTAAACAAACTGGAAGTTGTAGTTATAAAATAGTATACGTACATCCTGATGAATCAATAATTTGTCAACTCATCATGTCAGCACAATTAAAGTTGGACGACCTGAGTTCGTCGATTCCCAATAAAGGGGGAAAACTGCTGACCTGAGGAGAAGGCACATTATTGGTAATAGGTAAATTTTAAAATCACTAGTGCTCGAGATTCCGTCGAAGATATTTGTGAACAACTTTGCTGGTCGCCCGGTTCCCGATGTACCATCTAACCTTATTGTAAGTAATCATTATTTTTGTCAGTCAGTTTAAATCTTTGTTTCTTTTGTAAACCCTTCAGGTAATTATTTCGTTTGGCTTTATAATAAATCTTTGTTTTATAAATCGCATCGTTTTCTATTTAATAACTAAGATCTCGTCGATACCTTTACACCCCTAGTCACACCCTAAAAACGGGGGCGTGACAATATCTTTTTAAATAGTCAGAAAAAAATAAAAACGAAATCGGGAAAATTCGGTTTTTCCCAAATATCTTCGGAAGTAATCGGATTTTTTTAGATTTCGAATCGTGACTTTGAAGGGTTTAGCAAAGCGCAACTTTTCTCTAATTTAACCATCTCTGTATCTCCTGTGGTTTACGAGATCCCTGTACTGTGCATTCTTATATGGGACACCGTGTATAAGGGTATTCCATTTAAAAAAAAATGATAGGTCCGATAACTTTTTTACCTGGCCCCGTATTCTGAAAACAGCAGATTATTCAACAATCATCATAAAGAAGCTTCTGTATAAAACATTTTTCTGTATCTCTTTTAACTAAGAAAATATAGGGTAATTTTGAAATTGTCAATTCTTCGATTTTCCCCCGAAGCGAGCGAAAATTTTCGAATTTTGATTTTACTATTTTAAGTTTGACTCAAAAAGAGCACATTACACCTACATTACTTTTTTAATAGCACTAACAATTACGGAGATACCCTATAAAAGTGTCGAGAAAGGGACACCCTATACATAAAATGAGTTGACACGTATTTCAGGCTTTTTTTACTGAAACAATTTTTTTCGAAAATCCACACACATTTTTGATAATTTGCTGGAGTTTCTTCTCATATTTAAAATTTAATAATTTCGGTTGTACTGATCGGTCAATATCGTTTTTTTTTTATTTTACACTTTGTTACGTTTTCGAAACGTATTAAAACAAAATTATCATTGTGAACAAATGCAAAATAATAACAAATTTAATTGTTTAAATAGTTTTAACATGCTCTTAACCCATCTTAAATTAATTTTTAAAAATACCGTTTTGTTCTTTATCCTCTTATCTACAAAACCCGTTTTACGAAAAAGTAGTTCGGAATTTATTAAATAGGATCGCAAGTCACGCAGACCGCGGAGAATGCACCAGCGCGACGGTTCGAGGCGTCTACAATCGAGCTCGATGCAGTGTGAATCATTAATATTTCCATCCTTTGCGTCGTTCGAAAGCATAGTTCTGCCACTCTCCGATCCGTCGCGGCCTTCTAACGCTGGGTGACTTGCGATCGAAAATATTTAATAACTTCCGAGCTAAAAGAGGTCCCACTTTTTAGTAAAATGGTTTTGTAGATAAGAGGATGAAGAACAAAATGGTATTTTTTAAAATTAATTTAAGTTGGGTTAAGAGCAAACTATTTAAACAATTAAATTGTTATTTTTTTTCATTTATTCCCAATGACAATTTTTTTAATACACTTCTAAAGCTAAGCTGATAAAGTTGGAGAAAATCCAACAAATTGTCGTATTCTTTTCATGTTAATAAAAATGTTCGTATTATTATTATTATTATTATTATAATTACTTCATTAAATAAAGACATTGACAACAAGTATCACTTATTCATTATGTCGCCGAATTGTAAAAGAAATTTGGAAATTTTGAAAGATCGGTGCGTACGTACATCATACTATGATATGAGTGGAGTACGTAGCCCGAAACGTCCGTCCGTTTTGCTCTTAGTAATTGATAAGTAACTCTAACATTCTCCTTATCTGCGCGTTTTTACGTTGGACGTTTTTTTACGGGGGTTGTATAACCAATTTACCCCTTGATTTTATTTTTGAATTTAATTTAATCTGATGATTAGCTAGATGGCAATTTAAGAATTTTTTAATTTTGTCCCCATTTTTGAATTCTATCCAGAGGTGAATTCCCCACCCAGGAATTATTTATTTAGAGCCAATCTAACTATTTGAATCATTTTAATTTGGAAGATGTAAGAACTGGTCGACACTATCTGTAAAGTGGCCAGTCTTAGCAAGTAATGAAAAAATCCACCGCAGTCTGACGGCGTGCTTACTTAATTATTTTCGTACACGATTTAATTTTCGATTTTTCGGTCGATTCTTGTATTGTCCAGGGATGCCAGGCATAATGCCATTGCCGACTTGACACGCACGTGTCAGTCGGTCTTGGGTGGGCCCACCACCTTTCCCCGCTAACTGGAAGCTGTCAGCTGTCCACCAGCGCAATTGAAGAGATGAGGGCAAATTTGTCATAAGAAAGAATGAATGATTTTAATTTAAAAGTATAGTTTGTTGAACGTAGGACGAGGCCTAACTGATGTTCAGACTATACTTTTGATTTATTGGCTCGGGCGCGTCCAATTAAATATAACAACAATGCAAGTTTGTTATATTGGAACACGGAGGGCTATTTTTATTTAATTTTATGTCCTTGTCTTTGAGGGTGAATTTAAGGGGGTTTGTCTTACGTCAGTCGAGTAACGCGACCCGAAGTACTAGTGCGATAATTATTTACATTTTATATTTACAATAAAAATTATCCTACACTAACATTTTGCGTTTCAAACCAACCTATCATTCCTCTGTCACGTACTCCCATTTAAAATTTAATTATTTACAGTATTTACAATGTAAAATAAACCTAAGCTAGCATTTCGTTTTTGAACCAAAGAGAGTCTAAACTACCCTAATAATTTCCGAAAGAAAAATTATGACTCGCGGCAGTGACTACTAATACTAGCTTAAGATATTTTATTTCGCACTAATAAATTTTTATGTCTCAATCGGGACTTTTTTTGTTACCATCACTTATTGTTACCTCATAGGTATAGCAAAGTTCGTAGTGACCGTTACATTTTTTTCTTAATTTAAGGGGTATGAATTTTTACGTCACTCAAGCCGGACGTCGCCCTCAGTTCAGGGACAACGCTGTCTTTGCAACCGAGCTTTGGCTATTCTGTTTGTTTCTCTACCTATAGCTTCCACTGTCAAAACAGTCGCTATTTTACGAACGGATGAGAAAACAAACTAGCCTGACACCGCCGAGATTTTAAGTCTTCAGGGTTTTTTCAATGATGGCTTCATTCTTGGCCTTTTCACTTACTAAATATTAGCGCTATTTAGCAAGGCGGGCGACTCAATACACTTCGTTAGGAGGGATCGACTTATTAGGAGGTATTCTCCCGATCGAAATAATATTGAGCCTGTGCAACACCGTCTAGATTAATCCGCCGGTATATAGATGATACCTTGCGAGGAAGAATCTATAAAGCTCACACTGAAATCGCGGGTGGACGCGAACTGGGGTTGCGCACCAGTCTGCTTTTCCAACGGCGAGTCTCTGGAACTGTTGAACGTCAATCGATGGTGCTCTTTACTCTGTATTAATAAATACAAGTTTATCTCCCACGTTGCGTTAACGAATTTCTTTTCTAGATTTATTTATACTCGCTCCAAAATACACGAGTCTTCGAAGATACTTTTGGCTTTTATTTATACTCGCGCCAAGACACGAGTGTTTGAAAATAAAATTTACTCGGGGAAAGGTCCGCATTTGACTTTTCTGGGCAATTTCGGCGACGAACGCTCTAAAGCCTGTAGCCAAAACGTCGGACCCCCTTTTTAAAAAATAAAATCGCGGGCGAGCGAGGTGGACCTGGAACAGGCGGCCGCCCGCGTCGAGAGATCAACACCCACTAAAAAAAACTGCCTCCTGCAGAAATTTCTTTAGTCGTCTCTTTCAACGTTACATTACGTCATCCTGGCCGAGTTATCTACCGGTAAAGCCCGTAAAGTCGTTGCGGTTCTCATTTCTGCTGACATGCATATTGAAAGATTACGTCAACCTTCGATCCAATATTCGTTAAATTATTTAAAATAATTAGACGAAAAAAAATTCATTAATTTTCTGGAATTGGAAAAAAGGTATTTTTACAACAATTATTCAAGTAAAAACGTTTATTAAGAGTGGCTTTGTTTCGTATCTTTCAAAATAAAGTATGTTTACTCTTAAGCAAAATAACATTTTTGCAGTTTTCACACACCCTGTATAAAAAAATTTAAATATTTTCTAGACAAGCAAAAACGTTTATTAAGAGTGACTTTTTTTCGTATCTTTCAATTTTTCGTCCATTTGTCCTCTTGTAAACCCGATCCGTGGACATACTGTATAAGTTGTAAAAAAAATTTCGGACGATTCTAAAATGACAAGGTTAAAAAGTGTGATGTTTGTGAAAGAATGGCTCATATTCACTAACTTGTTTTAGACGACACTAATATAAGAAAATTCTGCATCATTGTCAACGCGGACGAATTCGCGGATACAGCTAGTCCAACATCAATATACAGTGTGAACATCTAATACGAAATAAATTATGTATTGTCACTTTGGTAGATTCTCCTAAAAATCGCTCGGACAAGTAAACTATTAATTTTCCTTGCGTATTTTATGAATTAAAATACGCATATACAGGGTGGACCAGAAAATACATATAACGACAAACTTTTTCTTTTAAATGGAAACCTCGTATTTTTTTATCATATTGTTAAAGAACGCCTAAACTTGTATATTGGTTACTTATACAGAGCGGATCAAGATTTGAAATAATTCAAAAATATCGTTAATAAAATATATTACACTTTTTGTTCTAAAATAACTAAATAGATTGCTGACAGCAATTTTTAATTCTAGGAAATTTTGATCCGCTCTGTATAAGTAACGGGATAAAGAGATATAATTTTACGTGGCCCTATTATACACTAGAGAAATTATCACATCCTGTACCAGCAGTCAGAATAATTGTATTCTGAATTTGACACTTCATTCGGGACGAGCGACAGCACTGTGCGCATCTCCTCGCACACTTGAATGACGTAATCACAGATAATCTGCAGAATGGAAAATGAGGCATTAATCCTTAATAGAATCAATTAAATCAGTTGATATTTTCTATATATAATTCACGATTAGTTTTACAATTTTTTTTTTAAAAGAAGGAAAACGAGTCATTCTTTCCTCTTGCAGATTTAAAATACTTTATCATAAACCGGTGTTTTCTTCCGGGGTCACTTTTATATAAAATCCAGGTAATAGTTCTTCTAGCGTGGAACTAACCTTTCTTTACGTTGCTCGTGCATTATTCTCGAGTGTGGGAGGCGACGTGCATGGTAATCTCGTTCATCTCGTCGGATGAGTTCGGACAATAATAAACGTTGGCGTATCATACGATCAATTTTCTAGCGAATCCTTCAAGTAATAATTTTATATCGACCTTAATAGCGACACAATTTTGTCATAACCCCGTTCTAAAGCCAAGTCTAAGGCTGTTTTGCCTGATGGATTCTTAACATGGACATTAGCTCCCCTTTCTATCAAGATTTTAACAATCTCAACCCTATACTGCAATGCATCATAATGAGAATGAGTATCTGTCATATTATTGCCATTAGCATTAATCTGGGCTCCATAATTTAACAATGTATTTACAACTTCTTTTCCCTCCAATGCAACAGCTACAAGGAGAGGTGTTTGTTATTTTCATATGCGTTGCAAGAGAGTTTTAACCGTATCCGTGTGGCTTGCAGAGGTTGCAAGATCTAAGGCAGTCTCTCATAATGAATTCGTGTTGTCAACATCAGCGCCGTTTTCTAAAAGTACTGAAATTACGTCCGTATGTCCATTTTCTGCAGCTGTATGTAAAGGAGAATCTCCGCATTCATCTGGCAAAATGTTTGCTCCATTTCGTAATAATATTAATACCACATCTTTATGGCCATTTTCTGCAGCCAGATATAACGCTGTATACTCATGCTGTCCCCTGATGTCAACGTCAACGTGGTTTTCTAAAAACACCGATACTACGTCTGTATGTCCATTTTCTGCAGCTGTATGTAAAGGAGAATCTCCGATTCTATCTGGCAAAATGTTTGCTCCATTTCGTAATAATATTAATACCACATCTTTATGCCCGTTTTTTGAGGCGACATGTAACGCTGTATACTCACACCGTCCCCTGATGTCAACGTCAACGTGGTTTTCTAAAAGCACCGATACTACGTCTGTATGTCCATTTTCTGCAGCTGTATGTAAAGGAGAATCTCCGAATCTATCTGGCAAAATGTTTGCTCCATTTCGTAATAATATTAATACCACATCTTTATGGCCGTTTTTTGAGGCGACATATAACGCTGTATACTCACACCGTCCCCTGATGTCAACGTCAACGTGGTTTTCTAAAAACACCGATACTACGTCTGTATGTCCATTTTCTGCAGCTGTATGTAAAGGAGAATCTCCGAATCTATCTGGCAAAATGTTTGCTCCATTTCGTAATAATATTAATACCACATCTTTATGGCCGTTTTTTGAGGCGACATGTAACGCTGTATACTCACACCGTCCCCTGATGTCAACGTCAACGTGGTTTTCTAAAAGCACCGATACTACGTCTGTATGTCCATTTTCTGCAGCTGTATGTAAAGGAATATCTCCGCAGTGATCTGGCAAAATGTTTGCTCCATTTCGTAATAATATTAATACCACATCTTTATGGCCGTTTTTTGAGGCGACATCTAACGCTGTATACTCATGCTGTCCCCTGATGTCAACGTCAATGTGGTTTTCTAAAAATAAGGAAATTATACCTGTGTGTCCTTTTTTTGCAGCTGTATGCAAAGGAGTATTTCCGAATTTATCTGGCAAAATGTTTGCTCCATTTCGTAATAATGTCAATGCCATATCTTTATGGTCGTTTTCTGCGGCGACATGTAACGCTGTACACTCATACTCTCCACTGATGTCAACATCAACGTGGTTTTCTAAAAACAAGGAAATTATACCTGTATGTCCTTTTCTTGCAGCTGTATGTAAAGGAGTATCTCCGCATTTATCTGGCAAAATGTTTGCTCCATTTCGTAACAATATTAATACCACATCTTTATGACCGTTTCCTGCGGCCATGTGTAACGCTGTCAACTTGTTATGCCCATCGGTGGCATTTACGTCTGCGCCATTTTGCAATGACTTTTCTACTTCTTTTAAGTCACCACAAGATACACTGTTTAATAAAGCCTTTTTTTCATAAAATATCACCGATGTCACCTTATTCTTATACTCGTCAATTTTAAGAAACTCATTCGAATCCATTTCTTGTAAATATTCGTCAAATGCGCCTTTTTGCGATGTAATGAAGACAATTTTTTTTAAAACAGCAATTTTAAGGCGATCGCGCATTTTGTGAAGCACCTCTTCTTCTATATTTTCTATTTTCATTGATTCGCGATCGGGAAACATGCACACCAACAAATTGGTAAATCTGGGAAGTTCTTCTGCCGTTCCTGCCATGTCTAGTAACTGTTTCCAATGTAAAAATGTTTGGTTTTCCGCACCCAAATATCTGCCCAAAGCTTTCTCGTTTTCCTTGCGCTCGGTCAACTGTTTCAAAATCTGCACAATTCGTTTTGCACCCAATTTTGAGTCTCTGGTTTCAATCATGAGGAAGTTTTCCTGGTTACACGTCAAGAACTCACTCACTATATTTTCAAAGTCGTCCTTGTAATTGTCTAATTCGGCCACGCACTGTTTAGATTGTTCCTGCATTGCTGCATCATGCACTTTCGATAGATTCATTTTTATTTCAGAAACATGAACGAGCACTAGAACTATTGCAAAACAAGCGACTGAATAAGTATCGAAATAAATCGTTGATAAGATAAAGATAAAATTGTTTATCGGTCAACTCACCAGTAATAATTTATTACGTTTCAATTCTATTACAAACATTCAATTCGCATTATGCTTTTTTAAATAGTACGTTTGGCGAAAACAAGAAACTCAGCAATTTTGCCGTGACTTCCCAACTGACAGACTTCCCTTATAAGTAAAAGAAATAAAGGTCTGTCTAAAACCACAAATATAGAATTTTCGTCCTCCTCCGTTTATCAAATTCATCCTTAGACGCGTTTCGCCGTATCACGGCTCGTCAGTAAGTAGCAACAGCTTAGTAACAACCACCCACTGCATCTGATCTTTTCTAAGATACTGTTTTGGGTTGATAAGTACACCACGAGATGTCACGGCGATCATTATACTGCCGTAGGTATTCATTCCGGGCACTTGATGGCGTTGCAAAAATCCTTCTCCTTTTGTGAAACATACCCAAATTTTAGGGAAAAGTTAAAATCGGCACCCAAGCGCGGATCCAGGAGGGTCATGGGGGGTCATGACCCCCCCAAACCATCAATTTAACACGAAAAATACCATATATACCGGTTTGACTAACGCGGCAGGGTATTGCTTTTCGTAACTTTTCCATGCATGGTGCAATATTAAAACTTATTTAAATGATCCACTATTTTACAAACTACACATGAATGCACCATGATTGTTTAGAATAAAGACGATTTTTCACCAATAATCACAAAAAAACTCAAATCAAACAAAATATATAAATAATCCGTGAGCGCGCACTGACAACGCTGTAATATTCTTCATTAAGATTAAATTTTCTCTCCTTGATCCTCTTGGCCACATGCAAGACACGTGAGCATGATGCAATAAACTAAAGGTAGGATATCTAACCGTCCCAATTTCGTCTGCCGTGCGCAGTGACGTCACTGGCGAGTAAGTTTTAAATCTCTTATGGAGGTTTACATTGCTGTCATCGTTTTTAACTCTTTTTTGAATGTATTAAAACGTTTTAAGCATGTAATGAATGATATATGAAATGAAAGAATAATATATGACGAGTATTTACGTATATTAATTTCATAGAAATATAACACACAAATACCACTAAAAACCACTGCTGGTTTTGAAACAGTGTTGCCAGACTTTTACAATTGTAATAGATCCACTACTATTTAACATTCTTGTTGTGGGGCTCCCCATATGAAATTTATGTTCAATCTGGAGGTGGTCCCCCATCTAATAGGAAAGTAACGACCTTTTTTTCGTACTATTATTACTCTGACGCCGTTTTAATTAAAAGTTTTTACGTTTAGTGGTATGTGAAATGAAAGAATAATATCATGGTATTTAGGAATATTTATTTCATGAACATAGAACAACGATTAAAGCTAAAATACGACCTAATTATCTTTCCGCTTACACAACTGTATCCATTTTAATTGTTTGTTTTTATCTTTAGGAAAGCGGAAAAACCTTATATTTCTATTAAATGTCTTTGCCTGGTTATCCATATCACAACCGAACATAGCCCACCTCATTTTATGAAAATTCAGATATTTTTTTAATAAACACAAGACTATAAGAAAACGTTCTGGTAAACTTACAAAATGTCCACCAAAAACTACGGCAACCATGCAGCAGTGTTGCCAGAAATCCGTGATTGAAAGAAATAGAGTGCCGGTTCGAAACCCAATAGGAATAGTAAAAAACGGTGTCAGAGTAAAAAGAGTACGAAAAAAAAGGGTCGTTACTTTCCTATTAGATGAAATTTATGTTCAATCTGGAGGTGGTCCCTCCAGATTGAACATACATTTCATATGGGGAGCCCCACAACAAGAATGTTAAAATAGTAGTGGATCTATTACAATTGTAAAAGTTTGGCAACACTGTTTCAAAACCAGCAGTGGTCGGCGAGCAGCTTTCGGTATGCTTCGGCTATTGTCGCCGGCTCAAATGGCGCGAAAAATTTGTCTGATATCTTTTCTTTTTTTAGTGGTATTTGTGTGTTATATTTCTATGAAATTAATATACGTAAATACTCGTCATATATTATTCTTTCATTTCATATACCATTACATGCCTAAAACGTTTTAATACATTCAAAAAAGAGATAAAAACGATGACAGCAATGTAAACCTCCATAAGAGATTTAGAACTTGCTCGCCAGTGACGTCACAAGCCACGTGATCATCGGCGTGCAATCATACCTATAGTTACTTATACCATGACACGTGAGGGCGTAGTAAAATAGAGATAGATGTTGCCAGAGTGCCGTTGGATTAGTTTAAGATTCGTTTCATACTTGTAAGTATATGTACTAATATTTTTTTAATGAATCTCTCATCGCATTTTCACAGTTTATAGTAAAATTATTGGGAAATAAATTTATTTTAAGAGCAATTGCGGATTAACCTTAAACCAGTTGTAACTGTCAAATTAACAAATTTTTAATTGGAATTTTGCAAGATACCTTTGCGATAAATATGACAATCTGGCTATGCTGCAATAATTACCGAAAGAGGTGGGAAAGACTGTTTGCAGTCATTGCGTAGGCTAGAGATGCACACTTTTCTATCCGTAGTTTTACAAGATCTTTGGTTCACACTGTATTTTATTGATATAAAATAGCGCATTTTTCACACATATACAGGGTGTCCGGGAACATGTGGGAAATCTCCCGGATATGAAGAAAACACGTGAAAAGAATACTATAGGTTCATATAAACTTCTTTCGTATCGGCCTCCTCTTCGGAGATATGGGCTCCCAAAGAGCACCAATGGAATCAAGTTTTTTACACATAATTATTGAACCACCTGGTATATTTCAATTATTTTTTAATATGATGTATACCAGGTAAGACCCGTCAAATTACTACCCAAGAAACTGTTGTGAATTACTCACAGCTGCAGGGACGGACTAGCTGTAACACTCATGGGCCCATTTTTTTTACGCCCTGTATGATGAGAACTTTGGACAATGTTTTTTACATACCTTTAACTATTGGCTAAAAATTAAGTACTCTTCATTCATGTCGCTAATCCTAACCGTTTTCGAAAAAACGGCATTTCATATACATCATGTATTTGGCGTATTTCAGTAAAAGATACATCTTTGTTCCGATCAATTGTTCAACCTTCAAAATTCCGCTTTTTCATATTTAACCCGTGAGAATTTAGGGGACTGGTGTAAATAAAATGACGTTTTTTCCGAAAACGGTTAGGATTAGCGCCATGAATGAAGAGTACTTAATTTTTAGCCAATAGTTAAAGGTATGTAAAAAACATTGTCCAAAGTTGTCATCATACAGGGCGTAAAAAAATGGGCCCATGAGTGTTACAGCTAGTCCCTCCCTGCAGCTGTGAGTAATTCACAACAGTTTCTTGGGTAGTAATTTGACGGGTCTTACCTGGTATACATCATATTAAAAATAATTGAAATATACCAGGTGGTTCAATAATTATGTGTAAAAAACTTGATTCCATTGGTGCTCTTTGGGAGCCCATATCTCCGAAGAGGAGGCCGATACGAAAGAAGTTTATATGAACCTATAGTATTCTTTTCACGTGTTTTCTTCATATCCGGGAGATTTCCCACATGTTCCCGGACACCCTGTATATAGGGTGTCCGGGAAAAGGAGGTCAATCCATTAACCATATATTCCTTGAGCAAAAATAATATTACTTTTATAATGCCATTTTTCATTTTTGACACTCATGTGCGATATACAGGGTGTTAAAGTTTGAAATTAAAAACTGATTTTTTTGAATAGTTCGAGTATTTAATGAGATATTAATTTCAAATTTGGTACATTGCGTCAACATAAAAAGGTACATCTTTTGAGAGAAACAAAAGAAGAAACTTTTGTCAAATACTCAAAATAGTGTGTGCGCCAGTGATTTGTGATTTTTGATTATTTTTTCTCCCTTATAAAATTTCGATCAAATCATGTGTTTTGGAGATAATTTGAAAAGCATGGATCCTTACCAGATGCCAGCGCGGCTGACGGTAATCCAATAATTTTCAAATGCTAAATCAAGTCAGCCGTTGTGGCATTACCATGGATACAAGATATAATTAAGTAAAACTTTGCAATAAGTGACAATACCGAAAACAAAAGACTAACCGAGAATAAGGACAGTGGCGTACAGATAAAAACCTGTAGTACTAATTCAGTTAAATGAAATTAGTTTATTGACCTACTAAGAACTTACTATTGCTAATCTTCATATAACAGTAAACACCATTGTTATCATTCGTTCTTAAGAGAATAATTTACTATTACTTATTAAATAAATTTGAAACATCATAACAAGATAACAAATACTCAAAAGATATTATTTTCGAAAGGCATATAATAATCGTCGCGACATCTCGCGGTGGTACATAAAACCGGCGAAACGCGTCTGTGTATTATTCTGACGAAGGGAAATGGAAAAAAATTTCTATATTCAAATATTATTTTTTTAAATTAACGGTAAAAAAAAATCTTTCATACACCCCCAGACTGAATAGTCCAAAGGAGTAAGGTCTGGGGAACGGGGTGGTCATTTAACATGAGCATCATGGCCCCGACCAATCCAGCGATTAGGAAAGATTTGGTGTAAATAGTTCCTAACATTTATAGCAAAATGCGGGGGAGCACCGTCTAGTTGAAACCAAATATTTTGTCTTACTATTAGAGGCAAATCGGGCAGTGTGTTTGAAGAAATAGTCAAAATGAATGACCAGTCAAATTTCCTGGTAAAATTACAGGACATTGACTTTAAAATTTACTTGATGATGCGTCTCTATTATGGCATGAGGATTTTCTTCTGTCCATATGTGTGTGTTATGAATATTTGTTATCCCGTTTCTCGTAAATGAAGCTTCATCAGTAAACAAAATGTGTCTGATGGAACGTACATCTCGGTTATTCATTTCACATAACCATCTATAAAATAAAAGCCTTGCTTCGAAGTCTTGAGGCAAAAGAGCGTGCACTTTTTGAATATGATACGGGTAAAGCTGCTGATCTCGTAAAACATGGTGTACCTCAGTTTTCCCAATGCTTTCAATCTGCCTAGACAAAACCCTGGTACTTACTTAGGTTGTTTGGTGTTTCTTCGACAATTCTTAAAATATCCTCTTGGCCTGGCCGAATTACACGAGGTCTGCCGCAATTACCTCTCCGATCTTCGCGAAAATCTCCATTCTGTCTAAGTCGGTTCACTAAGTTAGAAAAATATCTCCTTTTTGGGTGAACTCGATCTTGAAATTTTTCTGCATAGCGCCTAGCGGACAAACTAGCGTTTGAGTTACATTTTCCTATTCGAGAAATGGAAATTAATTTTTAGCATTAACGATAATGTAGACCTTACCCATCATTAAAATCATATCCGTCATTCAGAAAACGGTAATAAATGTTCTCGTCTAACATCCATATTGTTTCTTTTTTACTTGAAAGAAGACTTATTAATTAAAAAACCTTTAAATCTTAAAACACAGTGAAAAGTAATATTTAATTTGACAGCAAATAAAACAACGATGCCGTATCCATGGTAATGCTACAACGGCTAACTTGATTTAGCATTTGAAAATTATTGGATTACCGTCAGCCGCGCTGGCATCTGGTAAGGATCCATGCTTTTCAAATTATCTCCAAAACACATGATTTGATCGAAATTTTATAAGGCAGAAAAAATGATCAAAAATAAATGATTACCTAAAAAAATATAGTTTGGAAGTCACTGGCGCACCCACTTAAAAATAGGGGTGGTCAGCGGGAAATAGACCCCCCTATTTTGAGTATTTGACAAACATTTCTTGTTTTGTTCCTCTCAAAAGATGTAGCTTTTTAGGCTGACGCAATGTACCAAATTTGAAATTAATATCTCATTAAATAGTCGAATTATTAAAAAAAATCAGTTTTTAATTTCAAACTTTAACACCCTGTATATCGAACATGAGGGTCAAAAATGAAAAATGGCATTATAAAAGTAATATTTTTTTTTGGCTCAAGGAATATATGGTTAACGGATTAACCTCCTTTTTCCGGACACCCTGTATATATCCATTATATTGCTAATACCATCTGAAATTATGTCCCCGCTATGGACATCCGAACGGGTAATACTGAGTTTGCGCAGTTCGGAAATTTCCTTGTGAAAATAAACATTCGACAGGACCGGATTTCAACTTTTTTAATGCAAATTTCACTGGTTAGTTAGGAAAAATATTGCAATCAAAATTTCAATTAGTTCGATTTAAGACAGCGTTCCATGCATACGATTTCTGACGATATGATGATGCGACGGTGGTGCCAAATTCCGTCCGAATATTTGTTACAATCGACACGATGAGCTTTACTTTAACTTTTATCTGACGTCGTATGTGTTTCTTAACCTCACTTTTTTCTAAACCAAAAGTTAAGAATGAATGACTATATTGACTATTTTGGGAATTATTATCAGCTACTAAGGCACCAAATTAAAAATAGATTAATTTTAAGGTTAGGTAGTGACCACATATACAGGGTGTTATGGAAATGACGTACTATATTTAAATGGGTGACTCCTGGGGTGTCCTAGAGAAGCGCTACATATTTTTTTTTTCAAATCGAACGTTTAAAAAGTGGCGTAATTCACCCATAAATCCACACACAACTCCTCGGCACAGTCACATTACACTGAGCAGCTGTGTAATAAACAGATGTTCTAGCGCAATGTTGCCAAATCGTTCGTGTAAAACTTTAGATTCTTATGAAAATAAATATTTAGCTACCTAATATCCAAATAGAAGTGAATCCAGGTGCCAGTATACTAGCAAGTAATCCAGGGCACATAAATCTTCAGTTTTTTTGGTTTCAGTGGGTAAAGCTTATAACCCACTAAAACCCCTTCGGCGTTTTTCTTCCAATCTCAGGACATGACCCTGTATATCGTCAGAGACAAATAGTGAAACACTGAACAAATTACCATAAATCACTTAAAGAAACACATGTTTCAAATTAGTTTTTTTAAGATAGGCCCTTGTCACACAAAATCGCTACACACTAATGCATTCTTTAACAAACACACAAATAGGAGATAGGACACAATTGGCACTTTATAAACTAAAACGTTCAGCAATTATTTTATCTGCTGCATCCAATATCTTATATCGCAACTGATCCATATCTTCGACTTTATCAACTATTTCTTTATTCATCGTACCCCATAGAAAAAATTGCCTGATGTAAGATCCGGTGACCTTGCGATTTCCAGTCTCTTACTAAAGGAACATTTTCTAATATGCCTTCGACTTGATTTTTCTGTATGTACTAAACATTTTCCCACTTATTCGCACTGTACAGTTGATTAAATATCCCGAAAAAACTCTTTCGCGCGAAGCCGCTTGTTGTCAAGCAAATGTCAACGTCTATAACCTGTCGATTTATACTAGAGATGTGGCTAATCTTTGGTTTTAAAATCCCGCTGTGAAACGATCGATTTAATTTTTTTAAGCTTTTCGAATGAAATAAAGCACCAGAGCAGCGATTAACAAGTTTTTTAATCTTTATTGGTATCTACAGCAGTGAAGGAAAACAATAAATAAGTGCTGTAGATTATTATAATTATTTATTTCAACCTTTTTTGGTGAATGCGCAGGAATCTACCGGAAAACATGCATTGCATTAATACATTTCTAGTTTTTGACAGTTCGTGTTTTAAATGTTTCAGTTCAGATGTGATTTTTAATGTTATTTACATTTTACAATGTGTTTTTTAATTAAAAGCAAAAGTTCATGCAAACCTACGCGAGACAAGCCAATGCTAATAAAAACGATGTCTCCAAGTGAATTTTGTGCAGTTTTATGGCGGCCAATGTTCATGTGTAGTTTTGCGATTATGGTTATGGGTTGTGATGTGCCGGTTTCTTTACTAAAACGCTGTATAAGTTTTTATAGAAGTTGACATTAATTTTTAAATAAGACCGACAAGGTAAGTGTATGTATGTGGCCTAAATAAAATTACATTAAAAATTCAATCAGCCAATCAAAAGTCAAAAGGTCATTGACATTTGACCTAGTTACGTAGTTGGGTATTTCAAACTTAAAGAGTGTAAGGTGTAATTCTGACAACACCGGTGAGAATTCGGATGTGCCGCAGTGCGGTACAGAGGTATTCCTGGTTTGACGTCAGGTCATTTTTACCGCTAAATGAATTGAAAGCGCCATTTAAGGATATTTTTCTTCAATTTGTATTCATCTCAGGAATTGCCGGTTTAAATATAATACGTCATTTCCATAACACCCTGTATATTATATTGTATACGAGTGACACTCTCCTCTTTTATTACAAGCTTTTTAGTGAAATTCGGTTCCGAAGATCGGATAATGTGATACGCAAAATATTTTCGCATATACAAGGTGTAACATAAAGGTTGGGAATAAATTAAACGGTGGATTTCTTAGTCAAAAATAATAAAAAATTTTCATATAAGGATATGCTCTACGGGATTTCGTTTCCAAGTTACAGGGTGTTGAATTTTTCTTAAAAATTTAGTTTTTGTTTAATATCTTTTGAACGCTGGCAGATAACAAAACGAAATGTTAGCAGTAACTTCACTTGATAATGCCCTAGGAGAAGTAAAAAAATTGTCTTCCTGGGATACTCAGTGGCGTGCATACGGATATTGCCGTAAGGTTTTTTAATGAAAAATGTGGTACGCCACTGGTAGAATTGTTTTTTGTTAAAATTTATGAATTTTCCTTTTATTCTAAACAAAATTCCCCTCTTGCGTTTTCTTTGTATCTCTTGCCATTTTCCCGTAATTAAACATTTTGCAAATATCAGTTTTTCCACAGGTTACAGAGGAAATTGAGGGTGTTCCAAATCGACGTATTCCGAATAGGAAGACTTTTTCAAGGATTCACACTCGCTTACGTGAAACCGGATCATTAAAGCCTTGCACCTCCAGTGGAAGACCACAATACGTAAGAACAGTACAGCGTGAGGAACGAATCCTTCAGATTGTCGAGGCAAATCCTGAATCTAATACTAGAAGAATTGGAAGAATGGAAAGAGTAAGCCATATGACAGTCCAACGAATCCTACATGATAATTTATTGTACCCATACCATCTACAACGAGTGCAGGCTCTTTCTGTCGAGGATTATGCACCACGTCTTAGATTTTGTACATGGTTCTTAAATAAATGCAATTTAAACCATTCATTTCGCTCATCCGTTTTATTTACCGACGAAGCTGGATTTACAAGAGATGGCATAATTAATTTTCATAATAACCATCTATGGGCTGATGAAAACCCTCACGGAATCATACACTCCCGGCACCAGCAACGATTTTCTATTAATGTTTGGGCAGGAATAATTGGCGATTATTTGATTGGTCCTGTAGTACTACCAAATAGATTAGACGGATTATCATATCTGGATTTCCTTCAAAATGGATTACCACCTTTATTAGAAGAAGTTCCAATTGAAACGCGACAGCAAATGTGGTTTATGCGTGATGGCGCTCCAGCTCACTTTAGGCGAGAAGTTAGAGAATACCTCAACGAAACGTACCACAATAAATGGATAGGTCGTGGAGGGCCAAGAGCGTGACCTCCTCGTTCACCCGACCTTAGTCCATTGGATTATTATTTTTGGGGGCACTTAAAAAACATGGCTTATTCCGTTCCCATTTCTAACGTACACATTCTTCGTCAAAGAGTTGAAATGGGTTGTCAGCAAATTCGAGAGATCGAGACAATCCATGAGAAAACGCATTGAAAAATGTATTGAAGTTGAGGGGCAATATTTTCAGCACCTTTTGTAATTTTGTTTGTTGTGTTGGTTTACATGCTTTATTAAAATAATTGTTTTCAATTTCTAAATGTTATTTTATTACTGTTATTTACTGAAATTGCTGAAAACTGATATTTGCAATATGTTTAATTACGGGAAAATGGCAAGAGATACAAAGAAAACGTAAGAGGGGAATTTTGTTTAGAATAAAAGGAAAATTCATAAATTTTAACAAAAAATAATTCTACCAGTGGCGTACCACATTTTTCATTAAAAAACCCTACGGCAATATCCGTATGCACGCCACTGAGTATCCCAGGAAGACAATTTTTTTTCTTCTCCTAGGGCATTATCAAGTGAAGTTACTGCTAACATTTCGTTTTGTTATCTGCCAGCGTTCAAAAGATATTAAACAAAAACTAAATTTTTAAGAAAAATTCAACACCCTGTAACTTGGAAACGAAATCCCGTAGATCATATCCTTATATGAAAATTTTTTATTATTTTTGACTAAGAAATCCACCGTTTAATTTATTTCCAACCTTTATGTTACACCCTGTATGTACATGCCTGAAATACTTTATACCTGCTATTGATCCACGACTTTTGCAAAAAAAAAGCACCATGCACTTGTGTCCTTTCATCTTAAACAAAACAAGTTACTAACCTACCAAACAGCGAATCGAATCACCACAAATTAAAAACTCCTTTACAAAAATTGTTGTTAGGTAATGAAAGTTTATAAGCACTGGTATACCGAAAGCAATGCGGATGAACCACTTGTTTATTCTGTTATTTGAAAAAGAATCAAGAACCAAAGATGGCGATGAATAACAAAAACAAATAATGTCGGGCCGGCTCTGACGCGATCGATAAAATTTCCACCCTACTGCGCAAACTCAATGGTGCCAAGCCATATCCCATAGCGGGGATACTTTTTGTAATTTGGAACGTTCGTATTGACAATATAATGGTTATATATATGTGATTTATTACCAGTAAAATTACACATAACAAATTGTCATTGCGAGCAAAGCCGCGGATATAAATTTTAATACTTTTCTTATATTTAGAATATAATTTTACATGATCCTGTTAAGAAGACTTGATTCTCGGATAATAGGAATTATAGATTAGAAAAATTATCACATCTTATATAGTGTGGTTCAAGATATATCGTTGACTTTTTATGCAATAAATTTTGTGTCTACCCCTAAATCTTTAAACCCCACTAAATGACTACAGGGTCGGCATATTGATTTATTTTTATTTTGAATTAAATATACATTTTGAGACATAGTAAGTATAATAAAAAATAAAATATATACTATAATACAGATTTATTCGTTTACTAAATCCTAAAATTAATAAAAATCAGATTGCTATGTATACAGGGTGTAACAAATTCGTCTTTCACCATTGGGATTTGGGAAACTGTAGGAGACACGAAATCGGTTAAATTGGAGCAGTTGCGTAATTATGGGCCCAATAATAGGCGCAAAAAATTAAAAATAAATACAGGGGCTTTCAAAATATTTGGAAAAATCAAAAATTTTGCGTTTCGGTTTTTAATTTTTCCTGACTTTGTTCGAAGAGATGTCCAAAAATAAATCTCGCTTTCTCATTGCTACTTTTTATTCTCCACAAGATGGCATTATCAGATGTTTGCGCGTCTTTGGGATACCATCATCAACTCATTTTGTTTAAATACGGGCCTGGATTTTTTGTTTAAATGAAAGAGGACCGAAATCTACGCTGATACTTATTGGTTTTCCGACGTTTTGTTCCAATAGACCATCTTCATTAAAATACCCGTAGTACGTTCCTGTAATTTACTTTTGTTTGAAACTAAGTTGTATCAAATCTCTACTTAGTGTAAGTACAAGTAATTTATTTTATTACGTACTAGGGTTTTTAATGAAGATGGTCAATTTAAGGAACAAAACGTCGGAAACCCATTAAGTGTTGTTGACCACTGAACACAGATTTCGGTCCTCTTTCATCATTTAAACCAAAAAATCCATGCCAGTATTTAAAAAAATTAAGTTGATGATGGTAACCCAAAGACGAAACGTCGCAAAAATGATCTGATGATGCCAACTTGTGGAGAATAAAAAGTACAAATGACAAAGTGAAATTTATTTTTGGACATCTCTTCGATCAAAGTCATGAAAAAATAAAATCCGGAACGCAAAATTTTAGATTTTTCCAAATATTTTGGAAGCCCCTGTATTTATTTTTGATTTTCATGCGGCATCTTATTGGGTTCATAATTACGCACCTTTGTCCCAATGTAACGGACTTCGCATCTCTTACCGTTTCCGTCCCAATGGTGAAGGCCGAATTTGTTACACCCTGTATAGAATTTAATCCATGTTAGATGGCCGACAGTTTATTGATAACTATTCACATAAAAAATAGCGCATCTTTTACCAGTAAAATTACACAGAACAAATTGATATTGCGAGCAAAGCCGCGTATATAATTTATTTATATTTTTCCCATCTTCAGAATGTCATTTTACATGACTCTCTTGAAACACTTGTTCCCGTATGATAGGAATTGTACACCAGAAAAACTATCACACCTATGCCCGCAACCAGAAAATATTTGTATTCTGAATTCTTCGAGACGGGCGAGAGCACTATGCGAGTCTCCTCGCACACTTGAATAACATAGCCACAGATAATCTGCAGAGTAGAAAACGAGGCAAACGATTGATTGTCTGAGTTTTGTTCCCGCGTGACACGGAAAAGGCCGGGGGAATTCGTTAGAGGAAAGATTAGTGGAAACGGCGGACACAATTTCTTTTCAATTCAAATGCATTTAATCCTTAATAGAATCAATTGGTTCAGTTGATACTTTCTATATATCATTCACGATTAGTTTTACAGTATCTTGCAGATTTAAAATACTTTATCATAAACCGGTGTTTCCTTCCGGGGTCACTTTTAAATGAAATTCAGATAATAATTATTCTAACGTGCAACTAACCTTTCTTTACGTCGCTCTGGTTGCCTTTATGTAATAATTTTATATCGACCTTAACAGCGCCACAATTTTGTCATAACCCCGTTCCAAAGCCAAGTCTAAGGCTGTTTTGCCTGATGGATTCTTAGCATTGACATTAGCTCCCCTTTCTATCAAGATTTTAACAATCTCAAACCTACCCTGCAATGCAGCATAATGAAAAGGACTATCTGTCATATTATTGCCGTTAGCATTAATATCGGCACCATAATTTAACAATGTATTTACAACTTCTTTGCTCTCCCATTCAACAGCGACATGGAGAGGTGTTTGTTTGCTATTGTTATATACGTCGACATTTGCACCAGACTCCAATAGAGTTTTAACCGTATCCGTGTGGCTTGTAGAGGTTGCAAGGTGTAAGGCAGTCTCTCCCAATGAATTCGTGATATCGACATCCACGCCGTTTTCTAAAAGCACCGAAATTACGTCCGTATGTCCTTTACTTGCAGCTGTGTGCAAAGGAGTATTTCCGAATCTATCTGGCAAAATGTTTGCTCCATTTTGTAATAATGTCAATGCCACATCTTTATGACCGTTTTCTGCGGCCACGTGTAATGCTGTCAACTTGTAATGTCCATCGGTGGCATTTACGTCTGCGCCATTTTGCAATGATGTTTCTACTCCTTTCACGTCACCACAAGATGCCCTGTTTAGTAAAGCCTTTTTTCCATAAAATATCGATGTCACCTTATTCTTATGCTCGTCAATTTTAAGAATCGCATTCGAATCGATTTGCTGTACATATTCGTCAAAAATGCCTTTTTGCGATGTAATGAAGACAATTTTTTTTAAAACAGCAATTTTAAGGCGATCGGACATTTTGTGAAGCACCTCTTCTTCTATATTTTCTATTTTCATTGATTCACGATCGGGAAACATGCACACCAACAAATTGGTAAATCTGGGAAGTTCTTCTGCCGTTCCTGCCATGTCTAGTAACTGTTTCCAATGTAAAAATGTTTGGTTTTCCGCTCCCAAATATCTGCCCAAAGCTTTCTCGTTTTCCTTGCGCTCGGTCAACTGTTTCAAAATTTGCATAATTCGTTTTGCACCCAGTTTTGAGTCTCTGGTTTCAATCGTGAGAAAGTTTTTCTGGCTAGACGTCAAGAAATTGGTCACTACATTTTCAAAGTCGTCCTTGTAATTGTCTAATTCGACCACGCACTGTTTAGATTGTTCCTGCATTGCTGCATCATGCACTTTCGATAGATTCATTTTTATTTCAGAAACAGACACGAGCACTAGAACTATAGCGAATGCAAAACAAGCTAACGACCTAATAAGGATCAAAATATATCGTTGATAAGATAAAGATAAAATGGTTTATCGGTCAACTTACGGGCAATAATTATTGTAACGCTTAAATTATTTTTAAAAATCGGTCATGTGATTATTTTAAATTTCAATGCTAGACACTAGTATACAGGGTGTTTCATTAAGGTCACCTGTCATATCTCGGTATTTATTTAAAAATTATGTGCATTTGACTTATGAGTATTTATAGTAGGACAGACCGGGGTTGGTTGACCAATTTTTAACTATTCTATTTTTACTTCAATAACTGCAGGATATATAATTAATCAATTGAAGTAGCCGTTACTTGATGAAGATCCATTATAAAACTAGGTAAATAATACAACAATGTGTAGAAATCTTCACTGAATTTTATTGTACCATGACAATTGTTTCGGCACACAGTGCCTTTATCAAATGGAGAAACCAAAGTGACTGGTATAAACATATCTTCCTAAATGTAAAAAATTCCACTTAAGCTAGATAATTAGGTGTATATGGTGTTAAAATACCCAGAATATTAATGGATTAAATGCAAATACAAAGGAGTACCTAATTATAGGCTTATGAAGGATGGAAAAACCACCCTTTACAGATTTAAATTTAACAATGGGGAACCATTTAAGTCCAACTGATCGTTTAATAAAATATTTAGTTTTTTGTGTTTGTTAATTTCCATACTTTCTAAAAAATTGAGTTTCAGAGATTTTTGTTCTAGGTGTAAAATTTCAAAATTATCGTTAAAAAGTATGCCGTTCCTCATTTAAATGTATTGCATAATGAGAATTAGTGTGGTTTTTATTGTAGCTTGTTTTGTGTTCTTTAAGTCTTGAAAAAAGACTTAAGTCTTGAAAAAGACTTAAAGAACACAAAACAAGCTACAATAAAAACCACACTAATTCTCATTATGCAATACATTTAAATGAGGAACAGCATACTTTTTAACGATAATTTTGAAATTTTACACCTAGAACAAAAATCTCTGAAACTCAATTTTTTAGAAAGTATGGAAATTAACAAACACAAAAAACTAAATATTTTATTAAACGATCAGTTGGACTTAAATGGTTCACCATTGTTAAATTTAAATCTGTAAAGGGTGGTTTTTCCATCCTTCATAAGCCTATCATTAGGTACTCCTTTGTATTTGCATTTAATCCATTAATATTCTGGGTATTTTAACACCATATACACCTAATTATCTAGCTTAAGTGGAATTTTTTACATTTAGGAAGATATGTTTATACCAGTCACTTTGGTTTCTCCATTTGATAAAGGCACTGTGTGCCGAAACAATTGTCATGGTACAATAAAATTCAGTGAAGATTTCTACACATTGTTGTATTATTTACCTAGGATATATAATTATAGGAAGTACTAATTCAGGTAAGAAATATACTTGACTATATAATAAAATGCAAAAAGTAGTCTTGCTACAGGGATAATTATTATTTTTGAATTAATTTATATATCCCGTAATTTAACTCAACCAACCCCCTTGGTCGGGGTTGATTGACTAAATGTATGGGGCAAGTAGACTTAAGGCAAACATTATGAAAAAACTTACACATCTATAGGTAATAAAAAAATTTTGTTTACTCCAACTATTTATTACAATTTTTGGTAACAGGCCACAGCCAGGTACTAATCATAACTGTCATTACTTATGACTATAGTATAACATAAAATAATAATTATAATTCTAAAATCTCTAGAATTTAAGCAATCTTAAGGAACAAATCAATTAACATAGTCATCAATGTCTGATGTGCAATTTTTGCATTCATAGAAAAGTAAATTTCCTTTGGCACAATGTGAATGAATCCACATTTTACATGAAGTGCACTGAACCCATTCTTCACCAGGAATACTGGCAGAATAATATTCCACGCACATTGTGTCATCATCGTCAGTGTAATCAGAGCAATCCATCGCATCGCCTGAATTACTCTTACCTTTTCCTTTCCCCTTTCCTTTATTCTTCTTAGTGTTTATTTTTTATTTCAAACTCTTATCCTTTCTGTTCTTCTTTAAAGTGTGTTTACGTTGTTGTTTTTAAGTTCATAAGCTTTTGTTTTTCAGGTGTATCTGTATTTAATAATATTGTCGTGACTAGTTGGAGCTGGTCTATCTATCACGAAAGCTCCATAAAATTCCGAGTCAGGAAAAACATTTTCATTTAAAGGACAAATTCCCGTTGATCTGAATCCAGCTTGTATATTATCGATAGTTATTACCAGTGGAAGTGCAGTTCTAACTAATTCCGGGATGTCATATTATATACTTATAGTCTTTCCTGGATGACTAGCTAGCCAATTATAGGAAGCGGTATTAAAGTATCTTTTCAGGGGCCCATAAACAGATCTGTCATAATAATTCCTCATTGTTCTGTAAGAATAACTAAATAAAGTTTTATACAATGTGTCCGGAAAATACGCGTGCAACGATAAAATCTATTTATTTTGACGTTAGATCTCTATTATCCAACGTTGTTTCCTATACTATGATTAATAACTGGAGACTCACATTGCGCTAAGAAATTGTTCTTATTTAAAGTACGGTAAGCATGAGAATGAAAAATGTATCAAAAAAATTAATTACTTACCTGGGTTAATTATTAAAAACTACCTGTAATTCTGCATAAATATTCAACCAACAGCGATGTCGCGTAAAGAGCTACTGAGCGAAACGGGTTTTCTGCATCTTATGTGTAACGTGGTTCGCTCCCTCGCGGCCTTCCTAAGTAGTTACTGGCGGTAAATCTACCTACCCCTATAGGCAACCAGCCCCGGTCTGCCCTATTATACCAGAAAGGTATAATTTTTAAAATACCCTTTATAAAATTGTCTAGTATTTTTATAAAATAAAAAGACCCACATATTTTCTAAATTTTCTCAAATTTTTAAATCTTTCACTGCATTAGTTATAAAGTAAGGTCAAATTACCCTTGACATGTTTTTTTTAAAGGAAATTTCACTAACATTCTTCAGCCAATCAGGAGCTTGCTTTTTGTTCCGTTACCACGGCAACTAAGAAGATTGCCGAAAATTTTTCTCCTCCTCGAGGCAGCAGGAAGTGATTGCAGTGGAAATTTTTTGACGCTTGTGTACAGAATGACATTTTGCTTGACTGAACCTGATATTTTAATTATTTTATATTTCCGATTATTCTAAACTGTTTACTAAACATTATTATATAAATTAAAAACAAATAAAAACAGCAAATTATTGATATTTATTATAGTTTACAAGTACCTAATTATGTTCAATTACAACGTCTAAATGTTGTTGAAATCATTTGGCCACTTCTTCTTTTGTTAATGGGCAATAAGGGAGCACACAGTCATCAAAATTTATAAATTTGAAATAAGTGTAGTACTTTGAAATAATTTTGCTTTGCTGTCGTCCACGAAGAAGTCTGTATTTGGTAGAAACCGATATTTAATTATATTAAACAAATTAGACGAATATACGTCTGACACATTCCTCTAATAAATACGTTAGAAATTTTAAATTCCGATGATACATTTTAATTTCACTCGATTCTTTACAAAACTTACACAGAGGGTACTTCTCAAACCGTTCCATTTTTAAATTTAACTACTGTCAGTACTACGGGAGACAGCGCGCGGCGTTTGACATGGATTCCATGGCATCCCATATGGATGACTACAATACGCTGGAAAACTATCTGTATAAAATAATAGTTAGAGAGACGGTGACAATAGGGGGTCCGTGAAGTGGAATATCAGTAATTTGGTTTTGCGTGGAGTTTAGGTCCCCCTCTACAACTGTTATATCTGATGAAATGCCATAGAGCGATGCTGAGAGGCGCTGTACCGCTTTATATAGGAAATTCTCAATAAATTCAAAATTATATCGAGCCATGTCTGAAAATGAATTTACGGCATCTGCGTGACCCCAAAGTCACGGGAAACACATTTTCTGACAAGTCAACCCTTGCATATACTTTTCCGAGCGTGTCAAAAAAAAAACGAATGGGAAAATTATAAAGCCTCAAGTGACATGGGTCCCAGCGGGCTTAATCGGTTTGTATTCACATGGAGATGACTCGTAAACAATTTTCTGATAAAAAGAATATTGCGAAAGTGCGGTATTTCTACGCCAATTGCTTCCCGTGCGCGAAACAACCTCAGAATGGTAATATTTTCTTAAATTTTACAATAACAGGGTATGGGGGAGGGGGTTTGAAACCCATCCCATCGATTCAGAGGACGAGAAAACTTTGGCGAGTCGTGTCTTGCTTGTCTTAATCACCAGTTATCATTTTTCCCGTCATACAACTGAACGATACCTGCCTTCCGGTATCTCTGCGTAATATTGTCACGACTGCGGATTTTACCCGGTACCTCCACCAAATGTCACGGGTACGTATTTTAAGATCGGCGCTTTGGCCAAATGTCACGTATGGGGGTAGCGTATGAATTGAATAGTAGACAAGTCTTCCAAAAGTAACACGTATATTAATAATAACGGGATACCTGGTACATAAATATATATCACTGTTACAGTCCTAAAATTACTATACTTACATTACGTATATCTAACCAACAAGTTTCTCAGATGACTCTAGGGGCGTATCTTTCAGCCTGTCGTCTGCACAGTGGCGGGCGTAAGGGTTTTAGGGAAGTGTCGCAGAGTAGCGCTTATCGGACCCAACTAAGACCGTTGATCTCCGTAAGAGGATGGGTGCTGTCCAAGCTTGTCGATCTGCTATTTATACTGGTCGTCCTTTGTTTAATTAGACCAGTATAAATAAAACAAACCTATGTTTATGTGCAGTTTGCAAAACAAGCTTGGACTAGATTTAACAATAATAATTATAAAACAGATAAAGAGAATTAGGATAATGCCCTATTTTCGTGACAATATTGTCAGAATTCCGCCTAGCAAGGTGCGATTCTTCTGTTTTCCACAATATTTGGGTATCAAGGAATGTAGTGTGAATTTCCCCCGAAGAGATTTTTAAAAAATTCCAATTATAAAATGGCGAGACCTGGAACGACAAAATTTTTTTCACACAATCTTTAACATATAATATTCCATTCTAGAAAGTTTCAACTTCAAATTCGCTTCGTTATTTTTTTAATTTTTTTTTTGACACGCTCGGAAAAGTATTTGCAAGGGTTGATTTGTCAGAAAATGTGTTTCCCGTGACTTTGGGGTCACACAGATGCTGTAAATTCATTTTCAGACTTGGCACGATATAATTTTGAATTTATTGAGAACAGCGCCTCTGAGCAACGCTCTACGGCATTTCATCAGATATAAAAGTTGTAGAGGGGGGACCTAAACTCCACGAGACAAACAAATTACTGAAATTCCACTTCACGGACCCCCTATTGCCAGCGTCTCTCTAACTATAGCTTTATATGGTAAAAAAACTTATTTTCTACCTTTCCAACTTTAGTAACTTAAATAAATATGGAAATAAAAATTTGAACCATTTTTACTTTGTCAATAACAATTTCAGGCAAAGTTGGTAAATAGGATATTATTGCTCTTCGAACTAACAACTACCTACTATTGTATTTAAGTCAACAGATCTTAAAATGAGAACACAAATTTCTTTAACTAATATGTTTCACCAACTACATCAAATATAAATAAAAATACAAATTTGAGCTATTTTTAATTTGTTAATAACAATTGCATGCAACTAAAGTTGGTAAATAGGAAATTGTTGGTCTTCGAACTAACAACTAACGCAATCCTCATTTTTTCTACCTTCAAATTAATAATTTAATGCGAAATTTTCTTACCGAATCTTCCTCGTTATATACGGAAATTTTCCTTCTACACGATTTTTTTTTGAAAAAAATTTCCGATAATAATTTAATTACTAGGGAGATTATAATTGAAAATTCAATTTTTTCAAATGGAAACATATTGGCCCATTCAGGTAAAAGTATAGAGCACTTTTTTCCAACAATTTGATATCACACACCCTCATATCAATTAAAAAAAGGAGAGGCATTTTATTAAAAATGCCAATTGGAAACCATAATCATAATGGAATTTATCATCAATTTTGTTTTCATACGAATTATATCTGATGAAGCCGTTGTGACGGTGAAACATGCGTCATGTTGACGATTAAAACGTGAAAATAAACTTAAAATTTCCTAATTTTATTATGGATGTATTTTCATCAACTTAAGGATTATTTTAATGTTTTCTTTTTTAGGGATTAAAGGCCATAGAGACCATTTCGGGACAGGCTTTGTGGCACGCACACTCCTCGGAAGAGAAGAAATTGGTCAGGAACTTGGATCTGCCCGTTGCTATTCCCGATTTGAACAACGACGGGGTTGTGGAGTTATTAAGCGTATTTGAAAAGGTATAAGTCACAGTCACCGAGCGCACAAAATAGCAAGAGATAATGCAAAATCGTTCGGAATTTTTTTACAAGTTATAGACCGTGTCCAAAAGGAGGGCCAGTACAGCGATCTCGGAAACCGTAATAGATACGAAGTCGGTAAAATGGAGGTAAAGTTGCGCACTTACGTGCCTAATAATATGCCGTTTAGAAATTCCGAGTAGTTCCGGAGATATGCGGAAAAAAACGAAATTCTGAAAAATCGTTTTATTTTTTTCCTGGTTTTTTTGACATCGAATTTTAAAGCAAATTGCACTTTTACATTGCCACTTTTTCCGCTCTATCTAACAAAGTTAATTGTTTTGTAATCCGACGAGTCGTCTTCGAATAGCCATAATCAACTTTATTTTTTTAAATACGGTCCTGTTTTCCTGATATTGGAATTTGAGAAATTCTTTTCTTCTGAATGCAACGTTGTATGAGACATTGTGGTTTAATGACGTTTCGAGGGTTTTTTTGAACAACATCCGGATACTTGGGGATACGGTCCTGTATTTCTCCTAATTTTATAAACAATATCTCATAAGTAAGCTCTAAATTTTTACGTATGTTGGACTAGTTCAATAAATAACAAATAACTTAATAATAAACAACAATAAGTGAACAAAAAACATAGCAGAACAGTATCAAAGCGAACAACGAAAAAAGTAAGGAACTACATAATCAGGTGTTTGGGTTTGTTCGGGTTTCTTGCTGTTGCTGCCACATATCAGTTTTTTTGAGATAAAATAAAACACAATAGAATATCAAACTTTTCAGCATTTGTAAAATTATGTTCCATATTTTCTTTAAAATACGAAACCTCTTAAAAGTGAAGCAAATCGCGCGTAACCATCTTAATTTTTTTGTTTCAAACGCATATAATTTTCTTTTAAATCTCGAATCAACACAAAATGGAAATAATGCTTCTGTATTTTGTTCACTTATTTGTGGTTTATTATTAAATTATTTGTTATTTAATGAACTAGTCCAACATAAGTAAAAATTTAGAGCTTACTTATGAGATATTATTTATAAAATTAGGAGAAATACAGGACCGTATCCCAAAATTTCCTAATGTTGTTCAAAAAACCTCAATGTGTCATACATCATTGCATTCCGAATAAGAAAAGCTATCAAATTCCAATATCAGGCAAAAGGATCGTATTTAAAAAAAGAAAGTTGATAATGGCCCTTCGAAGACGACTCGTCGGATTACAAAACAATTAACGTTGTTAGATACAGCGGAAAAAGTGGCAATGTAAAAGTGCAATTTACTTTAAAATTCGATCTCAAAAAACCCAGGAAAAAAATAAAACGATTTTTCAGAATTTCAGGTTTTTCCGGATATCTCCGGAACTACTCGGAATTTTAAAACTTTCTAAATGGCATATTATTAGGCACGTAAATGCGCAACTTTACCTCCAAAAACTTTACTTGATAATAACCGAGATACAGGGTGTCTAAGTGAAAATTTTATTTTCTAATTAATTAACCCTACTTTTGAACTAATATTTAAGCATACAATTTTTGGTTTGGGCCTTTTAGGGACGAGAGATTTGAATTTGTTAATTATTATATTTTTATGTAGATTGTAGAGGGTGCTTGCTGCAGCACTCTGGGTACATAGCAACAGGTGCAACCCTTTTGCGCTTTAGTGTATTTATGTGTTTATTAAAAATATCAATTTTCTCATCACATTTACCCAAAAATGGTGTGTGTCGCTCCGAGCAATTTTTTTCCGATATTTTTGTATTTATAGTACCCAGTGCGCTTTTAAAAATATTACAACCATTAATGTTTAATGTGTCAAAGTCAAAAATCAAAAATGGAACAAGGTTTTGAAATACCCGACGAAATTGAAAAAAAGGCTGGAAAGGCAACGCAAGACCTACAGACAAGGCCGCTGTACTGTACAACCTGTTGGAAAAAACACATTTGGGAAAATTCCCTGTATTATTGCAAAATATTTGGGTTTGAACAACCCCGAAAAGTACACTGGTCATTGTTTACGTCGAACGTCGGCAATTCTTTTAGCAGAAGCTGGAGCAAGTATGACTACGCTGAAGCGCCATGGTGGAAAGAAGAGTACCACAGTTGCTGAAGGATATTTAGAGGATAGCATATCCTCAAAAAATGAGGTTTCAAGGAGGTTGGCAGGCGTACCATCTGGATCTCGCATTTCCTTACAGAAACTAGAAACTCAGACAATGGATCATGAGTCAACCTTTGCTTGTCAAAAACAGATCTTTTCTTGGTTTATTTATGTAATAATAAAATTTTTATTTAACTTAGAAATATTTTCATTACGATCTTTTAATTTCGTTGTAGTCTAGAATATTTTAAATATTAATAAATTACTAATACTTCAAAAATATAGGTTTAGTTAGAACTCCTGTTGTAATCTGAATTATTTGTAGTTAAATTCCATTACCTAGAATGTAATAATTATTATTATCTAACATAATAATGACGTGTTATGTTATTTGAATATTTTAAAAAGCACACTGGACACTATAAATGCAATAATCTCGAAAGCAGTTGCTCGGAGCGACATTAACAAGGTAAACATATAATTTTTGGGTAAAAGTGATGAGAAAAGTGATATTTTTAATAGAAACATAAATACACTAAAGCGCAAGAAAGTCGCACTTGGTTCTATGGTTCTTTACAATCCACATAAAAATAAAATAATCAACAAGTAGTTCAAATTTCTCGCCTCTAAGAACCTCCAATCAAAATAAGTAAGTTAATCAGGTGATTATAAGAAATAAAATGTTCACTTATATACAAGGTGTTATGAAAGTGGGGTCCAGCCCCATAAACTCACAGCTCATCCCGCGTCACTGTAACATATCACCCTGTGGTGGCATGTCCGAAAACACGTGTTACGTGCAATGTTGCCAAACTTAATGCGAATCTGAAATTCCATATAAAATTATAAACATTTTCTACCTACTCGTATTTTAAAGAGCGAGGAAGTCCAGACACAAACATAATCAGTTTTATTTATTTTTCATGGGAACACTCCCGGAAACTTTATACTCGAAACATCTTAGATCTTGACAGCAACACAGAACACAATAATAGTGAAACAGAACCGATAGTTAGTTTTTTGGAAAATACACTATCAGATTAATAGATTTTATTACACGCGACGCGACGAAATTTGACTTGTTCGTCGGCGACATTCCATCTTTTCTGTCAAGTCAAACGTCAGCTGTTGCGTCCAGAATAAACTACCCGTTTTAACTGAGCAACTTAGGTGCGTCAATAAAAACAATGTCAAATAATATTCAAAATTTGGAAGCGTGGCCCGAAAAAAATGTTTACAAAACAACTATTATACGAGTACCTCCTGAAAACAGAGCGGGTGGCCGAGAGTGTAAATGGTTCTCAACAAAATCGATTGTATTCTATCGCTCATCTTCTTATACTGACAATTGGAAGCCGCACGCTTGTACGCCTAGATACACGTTGACCAGGCGCTGTCAGCGGATTGTGTGAAAGAGATGGAAAGATGGCGCTGTGAGGAAGAAAATGAAATTGCGCTAACATCAGTCTTCGTTCGGGTTTGTCATTTTGAGTAGAACTGAGCTAGACAGACTGTGATTCACACAATTTTTCTCAAGTATGAAAAATAAAAAAGGACATTTTACGTCATCGCCCTGTAAAGATCGTTTCACGAAAAATGGATACGACTTAATGATTTCCTGGGTAGGTCCCATTGTGTCGATAAGAGCTTGGCAATAAACAAGTGAAGTATGAAGGGACGGACTAAGGAAAACAAGTAATGATATGATTATATTAATGTAATCAAATGAAATAACATTTTTTTTAAATATTACTAGTCATATTTATTTACATTTATAATGTCATTCTATAGATAGTTCTGTTTCGCTATCGCTATCCTCATCAAAATTAATTATAATTGGATTAATTATACGATCCAGACTAATATACGAATTTTCTACAGTTATTACGTGACGGACTGAATTTTTCCAACTATCTGGGGGAATATCATTAAAGCATTTTCGTATTAATTCTACAACACTAGAACTTTAAATCGGAGAAATATTTTCAGACCTAACCAGTGATTTTAACTGGTGCCACATATGCTCTATGGGGTTAAAAATGCAATAATAGGGTGGGAGCCGTAGCACTGTATGTCCAATTTCTTCTGCCAATGTGTCACAAACATATACTTTTTTTATACAAAATGTCTTTAAAACTTCTAAAAGATCACTTTCTTCAAAATATATTTCATTCGCCGCCATGTAGTTCTGAATCTCCAATTTTGTATTATTTGAGCTTGGAGCTTTATGTAATTGGCGATTGTGATAGCTCGCATTGTCCATTACTATCACGCTATTCTGAGGAATGTTTGGTAAAAGACAATTCTTGAACCATTCCTCAAAAACTAACAAATTTTACCACAAAAAGATATTTAAATATAAATTAAGCAACCTAACCTACCTGATGTACCTATATTTAATTATATTTATTACAATCCGATCCTTTCCACATAATAATAACAAACGGTCATAAATAATGGGATGGCCACAGGTACTTTTACTGCAGTCATTAAGTTATATCAATTTTTCGTGAAACAATCTTTACATGCATACTAGTACTTGACCCCTTTCCCTTTTTTTAGGTTAGTTTTTTGGTTATATCCGGCAAGACCGGTCGAGTCCTGGCCAACATCCGTGTGCCTCATTGCGGTCAAATCAAAGAAATCAGGTCTGCCGACAGACAGGCGGAAACGATATCGTACCGTTGCGTCAACGCCAGCGGATCGCCGGAATTTTACGGCGTTACTTTTGCGGAAGTCGAGAAGAGTTTCGCCAATCCGCAGTATATTATGAAGGTAAGTGTTTCGGTAAAGTAATTTTTTAGGGTCCCCCGAGAACGTTACCGGGTATGTCAGTAAGGTGTCTGGCTTCGATAGCGCCTAAACTCTTCAAGATAGATAAAAAAGCTCAATACAAAAGTTAAAGGGTTTACTAGGATGTATAACCCGAAAATATTTTACAATCTACAGGGTGGCCCTAAAGAGTGGGACAATATTTTTTAATTTTTTTTAAATAGGACACCCGGTATATTTTTCCAGATTTGATTTAGTAGAAAAAGTTAAAAACCATAGCATCCTGTTGATACAACCTGAACAAATACAATTTACATTGTGGTTACGCGTGTACTGAAGTACGTAATATCGGGCTTTGCTACTATTTTTTATTCAGTTCCACTTTTTAGGGTTACCCTGTAGATTGTAAAATATTTTTGGGTTATTTATACAGGGCGTTACTAATTGGGTCCTCACCATTGGGATTTCGGAAACGGTAAGAGATAGGAGGTGGGTTAAATTGGGCCCAATAATATACCGCAAAAAAATCTAAAATAAATACAGGGGCTTCCAAAATATCTGGGAAAATCTAAAATTTTGCGTTTCGGTTTCTAGTTTTTCCTGACGGTGTTCGAAGGATGTCCAAAACTAAATTCTCTTTCTCATTGCTACTTTTTATTCTCCACAAGATTGCATCATCAGATCGTTCATGCGACGTTTCGTCTTTAGGTCACCATCATCAACCTAATTGTTTTAAATACTGGCCTGGATTTTTTTGTTTAAATTATGAAAGAGAATCGAAATCTGTGTTCAGTGGTTTTCCGACGTTTTGTTCCTTAAATTGACCATCTTCATTAAAATACCCCTAGTATGTTCATGTAATTAACTTTTTTTTAAATTCCGTATAATTGCTTGCTGCTTTAATGGATTTTTTATAATAATTTTAGACTTATTAATACAGGGTGTTCAAAAAATAAGATTAAAAATTAAATTGAGAAAACTGCAAAAAATCTAAATTTTAAAATGGGCACGCCCAAATTTTTTAATATTTTCTAATTAGCATTAAAAATAAGGGTAAGTGTAAGGTTCCGAAAATTTTTAGTTTTCGAAATATTGAAAACTTAAAATTTTTATGTGGCGATTTTGCTGCGGATTTTAACTTCAGTTAAATGCCAATGAAATAAATTTGTCACTTGTTCTAGTTATTATTTTATCACATTCTCCATAAATAATAGAAAAGATATAATCTTCGTTAATATGATTTATTAAAACCAGGGTTGAAAATTATGATTTTTTTGAAAAACATCAAAATTCGCGATTTTTTGGATTTTTTCGATTTCTTTTTCTATTTTTTTCCATAAATAAGGTGCTATTTTCAACACGTTTTTGATTTTATTCTAACCGTTCTTCAACTTTTAATGACGATAGTTCCTGCTCACAGCGGCAAATTCCTGTCAAAACAAGAAAACCCTCCTTAAATATAAAGATGCGTCCGCCCTAACTCGCATTATTTGATAATTGGGCGTCTAATAAGCAGCGCGACGCGTGATTTCTGCTGTAAATTTCTAAAGGTTACTTAAAAATCTGCTAATATTGTAACAATGTCAACTGTTCATAGAAGTGGAAGGAAAAAACACCCCATCTGGATACATTTCATAGAAAAATTTAATAAAGCTAAAGGAAAATTAGGGAATAGAGCTATATGCAAAAAATGTAGACATAAAATGCAAGGTCTTGTCGAGAGGAGAGTTATTCATAATCAGACAATTACTTTGTGCTGCTGCTTCTGCATCAGTCGAGAGAATTTTCTCAACAATTTTCTCTCTTAGTCTTAATTATAACTTACCAGAAATTTTGATTTTTATCATGATTTAAATTCGTGATTTAAATCATGATTTAAATCAATTGATTTAAATCATTTCAACCCTGTTTAAAACTTATTTTTAATGCTTAATGCAACACAATTATTAAATTTGGGAGTTTCCATTTTGAAAAGCAGATTTTTTGCAGTTTTCTCAATTTAAACGTCATTTTAGACATAAAACCTTAAATATATCAAACACGCTTAAACTTAGGTATATGACATGATAGACAAGATCCGTCTAGAACAGGGGTCGGCAACCTTTTGAGACGGAAGAGCCAAAAGTTATAATTTACACAATTTCTTAGTTTTTAAAGAGCCACTAACGGCCGCAATTTGATATCGAAAGAGACACAACTTGACATCGAAAGAGCCGTAGGTTGCCGACCCCTGGTCTAGAATCTTGCGTAGAATCCAAAAATGTAATAATACATGTGTACCATTTAAAATAAGCAAATTGACGCCGACTTCCGGTATAACCGGAAGTGATAGGTACGTCAAAATATATTCTTTAAAAAGATCAGCATCTCTTATAGCTAGTTCCCGAGATCTTTTAAACGACCCTGTATATTTCTTCAAGGTTCAAGAAGTTAAAAATGCAGCCACAGAGAATGAGTACACGGCAGGCAATCGGAAGCTTACGATTAAGAACGGGCCGCAATGCCCGAAATGTGACAGCGTGATGACGTTATACGATGACAAGGAACAGGTGAGACATTCATTTTTCAAATTTATTCAATTGTTTCGGACAAAGAACTACTTATTTCAAACTTCTTACGTTTCGATCTTTCGCGACCATCTTCAACCTATTTTTTTTATTTATTTTTTATTTTGTTATAATTAAATTCTATTAACCAGAATTCAACGTCGTATCACACTACCTTAATTCAGGATAAGAGTGAATCGATGAGGTGTACAGGCTGTCCCATTTTCGACATTTTCTGGGTGACAGCGTCCCACTTTTAACGAAAGGAATGATTCCGGTGTCAAATTTGTCATCGGGTTTGTTCGGGTTTGTTCGCTTCGTTTTTGAGGTATTAAAAAAATTTAAATGCGACACCCTATACAGGTTGTTATGGCAATGAGTTATTATATTTAAATGAGTGACTCCCTGGGTTTGTTCGGGTTTGTTCGGGTGTCCTAGAAAAAGTCTACATATATTTTTTTTTAATCGAATATTTAAATACTAAGGTAAAAACAAACCATTTTTGCCTACATGCTGTTGCGCGGCTCCATCTGGTTTCAGTTAGTAACAATGAAGTAAACTACAGTGATGCCAGATCACACCGCGTGTCTCGCCCTTGCTTGAATAACCGCCGCGCGCGTATTGATATGTTTAACCTTCAGTATCGTTGCTTCAGAACATTTTGATACTCGGCGTTGGGACGGTTGCCGGTTTAAATATAATAAGTCATTTCCATAACACCCTGTATTTTATTTTCTTTAATTAATTGAACATACTTTAGACTTTACAAAAATGTATAGTTATTTATATTTGTCTTCAAAACCAAGCTAAATATGCGATATTTTTAATAATTTACGTTGCTTAGGCCATGGTCAATTTATTAGAACCAAATTCAAAATTTTGACAGCTATTCTAAATATTAAATTGGATTATATAAAACATGTCCACATATCATACTTTTCATAATTCTTATCATAAATAATAAATACAGGGTGATTCACGACGAGCTTGCATTAGAGCTTTATGGAGAACTACTGAATATATGTTTCTGAAATTTTGGGGATTTAGGTTTATCGATATGCTCTCTTTAACTAAAATATTGACATGTTCCTGTCATTTCCGGTTATACCGGAAGTAGCTGCCTACTTTCGTTTTTTAAATGCAACATGGTAATTTTTATTACATTTTTCGATTAAGCATTAAATACTAAGCACATTTTATAGAAAATGTTTTTGTCAGACTCTAATAGTTTTTGAGATATCTGGAATTTTTGTAATTATTTGGCAAATGCATGACGATGAAATAATCCATATAATTTTTTTACCTTAGCGCTTGGACTAAACATTTTTGCTCACCGAATAGCTAGAAGATCATCAAGTCTCAAAAACATTTCAAATTCGGCATAAAATGTACAGGGTGGTCACAATTCAAGCCTCATTGTGAAAAAATTCAACCATTAAAAACTTTCTTATTTTAAATGGAACACCCTGTATATTTTTATTTAATTTGATGGCAAATTAGTTGTTCTTTATAAATAGTATTTACTGTCCTATACCTATATCAAAGCGTTTTCTCAAAAAATCCAATTTTATTCCGAAAATACTATTTGTTCAAGTGTGCTATGAAAACAATTTATTGTACTTAGGGTACTGATGTCTATACAGAGGAAAATTAATAATGGCGGCAATATTTTCTAGTATGCTTTGACAAGAAAAACAATTGTCTGATATTTCTTGGCGTATTTTCAAACTGTCAATTATTCTGTTACTAAAAAATGTCACGCTCCGGATTTTCAAGTGAAGATTTTTTAAATTTATTTACGGTTTACATTGAATGTGGTAAAATTAAGCTAAGAGCTTGTCGAATATATCGGGATAAATATCCGAATAGGCCTATTCCCACACCTGATATTATTAGAAGACTAAATAATAATTGTTTAAAATTTGGATCATTTGAAGCCAAAGTACGAAGAATTAAACCAATACTGGACAATGAGGTATTTGAAGTTACCATTTTAGCCTATTTTTACGCTTTCCCAAAAGACTCAATTCGTGAAGCTGCAATGCAATTAAGAGTTTCGTATTCCAGTATACAAAGAATTTTAAAAAAATATGGCTGGAGGCCATATTCATATGCCCAAGTTCAGCATCTAAAACCACAAGATTTGCCAGCTCGAGTCGAACTTTGAGAGTTTTTTCTAATCAAAACCCAAGAAAATGAGCAATTTACTAATTCTGTAATATGGAGTGATGAAGCCAAATTTACTCGTAATGGTTTTCATAACAGACACAACAGCCATTATTGGGCTCACGAAAACCCCCATATTGTCAGGATAGGACGATACCAGGAATCATTTCAATTTAATGTTTATTGTGCTATTAAACATGACCGTATATTTTGCTTACACATTTACGACGAAAATTTAAATGGTCAGAATTATTTGAGAATTCTTGAGGATCAGTTAGAAGAACGTCTGGATGATTTGCTGCTCCAAGAGCGAATAAATGCATGGTACCAAAACGATGGGGCTCCAGCACACAACGTCCAAGTTGTTAAGACTGCCCTAAACAGACTTTTTCATGACCAGTGGATCGCAAACCAAGGTCCCTTCCACTGGCCAGCTCGTTCGCCAGACTTAACTCCACTGGACTTTTTCATCTGGGGAACCATTAAAGATAAAGTTTACGCGCGTCCCATCACCACGAAGGAAAATCTAATTGAAAGGGTGAAGGCAGCATTTCAATCTCTCACTGCACAAGAAATTAGGAATGCTACAAGAAATAGCATGATGAAAAGAATACATAAATGCTTGGAAGTAAATGGCAATCATTTCGAACATATTTTAAAAATATAATCAAAAGATATTAGGTATAATTTTCAAACACATTTTTAATTAAAGAATTTAAAGTTTATTAACTTGTTTCCTTGCTATTTTTAAAAAAATAATATTTAAACCATTAAATTTAAAACAATTTAAAACAATAAACTGCATTTTATTTATAAATTATTAAGAAACACTTTAGAATGTTGTATTTTCAAGCAATCAATCACTATTCCTCCGTATAGACATCAGTATACAGCCCCTAAGTACAATTGTTTTCATAGCACACTTGAACAAATAGTATTTTCGGAATAAAATTGGATTTTTTGAGAAAACGCTTTGATATAGGTATAGGACAGTAAATACTATTTATAAAGAACAACTAATTGGCCATCAAATTAAATAAAAATATACAGGGTGTTCCATTTAAAATAAGAAAGTTTTTAATGGTTGAATTTTTTCACAATGAGGCTTGAATTGTGACCACCCTGTACATTTTATGCCGAATTTGAAATGTTTTTGAGACTTGATGATCTTCTAGCTATTCGGTGAGCAAAAATGTTTAGTCCAAGCGCTAAGGTAAAAAAATTATATGGATTATTTCATCGTCATGCATTTGCCAAATAATTACAAAAATTCCAGATATCTCAAAAACTATTAGAGTCTGACAAAAACATTTTCTATAAAATGTGCTTAGTATTTAATGCTTAATCGAAAAGTGTAATAAAAATTACCATGTTGTATTTAAAAAACGAAAGTAGGCAGCTACTTCCGGTATAACCGTAAATGACAGAAACATGTCAATATTTTAGTTAAAGAGAGCATATCGATAAACCCAAATTCCCAAAGTTTCAGGAACATATATTCAGTAGTTCTCCATAAAGTTCTAATGCAAGCTCGTCGTGAATCACCCTGTATATGAGAGATCTGTGAAGTTTTGACCATTTGCATATATTTTTAATAAATTGACCATTGCCTACTGTTATAAGTAACGTAAATTATTAAAAATATATACAGTGAGTCCCAGAAGAAATGTCTAAATTCATTTAAAATTCAGCGGCAAGTTTTTTCAAAAAACACTCGTACCCGTCGATTTTGATTTTAAAATTTTTTTTTGTGGTAATTTGATGTATACAGGGTAGCTGAAAAATAAGTTACGACCATCAACTTCATTTTTTCAAATGAAAACATATATTTTTTATTTCATTTTTGAATTTTGCATTGAATTCTAAGAATGTTTCATGTACCATGTCCTATACAAAATTAGGATTGAACATATCTATAAGTAAGACCTGTTTATTAAAAAAAAACACAACAAAATCAAATTAAATGTTGAAAATGTGCGCCATTTACGGCTTGACAATATCCAAGACGATCAATAAACTCTCTTTGCACGTTTCCAACCATTTCCGGAGTTATGACACGCACTTCTCTTCGGATCCTTTCTTTCAACTCCTGCATATTGTTTGGCCTGTTAACAAATACTTTTGATTTGAGGTAACCCCACAAAAAAAAGTCCAGCGGAGTTAGGTCTGGCGACCTAGCAGGCCATTCGATAGGTCCTCTCCTTCCAATCCACCGATTGGGAAAGGTTTCATCCAAAAATGTGCGCACAGTGGCCGCATAGTGCGGAGGAGAACCATCTTGGTGGAATATCAGTTCTTCGTCAGGGGAGTCTGGATCCAATTGATTCGGAAATAAAGCCACTAATGCTGGAATTAATTCTAGTTGGAGAAATTCGAGATATACTTGTCCAGTTAAAGACTGTTCAAAGAAAAATGGACCAATTACTCTTTCGCGTACGATTCCACACCAAACATTTATTTTCTTAGGGTACTGGATGTGAACCTCTATCATCCAATGCGGATTTTCTGTTGCCCAATATCGACAATTTTGTCTGTTCACATTACCATTCAAATAGAACGTAGCTTCATCCGAAAAAATAATATTTTTTACTAAATTATTATCTAGATTGAACATATTTTGCATGCGTCCGCAAAACTCACTTCGCCTATCGAAATCATCTTCAAATAACTCATTCACTGGAATAACTTTGTATGGGTGATATTTGTGCTTTTGAACTACTCGGTGAACAACAGATTTCGGCATGTGTAAATCGGCCCCAATGTGCGACAGGGGAGTACATGGATTTTCTTCCAAGGAAAGCAAAACGTCAAGTTGTTCATTTTCATCTCGAGTAGGACGGCCAGATTTAGGCAAATCTCTAACATGACCGAATTCTCTAAGCTTAGCCTCTATTCTACTCACCATCTTTTGACATATGGGAGGACGATCAGGATGGATTTCAATAAATAATTGGGCTGTTTCTATTTGAGTACGTGTTTTATCACCAAACCCAGCCATGCATAGAATTTCAATTTTTTCCCGTTCCGTTAACTTCACCATTATTGTGAAAACCGCAACTTTGAAACTACGCTTGACAATAATTATACTTATTTGAAATAAAATTGTCATACAGTTTCTATGGAAATAAACGGTGACAGTGAGACAGTACACTCTTACTTATTATGGGCCCAAAAATGCCATATTGCCAGAAGATTTGATAGATCGTTGGATTCCCTAAATGATATGTTCAATCCTAATTTTTTCAATAACTGTTGAGTTTATGTATAGGACATGGTAAATGAAACATGCTTAGAATTCAATGCAAAATTCAAAAATGAAATAAAAAATATATGTTTTCATTTGAAAAAATGAAGTTGATGGTCGTAACTTATTTTTGAGCTACCCTGTTATACATGAAATTACCACAAAAAAAAATTTAAAAATCAAAATCGACGGGTACGAGCGTTTTTTGAAAAAACTTACCGCTGAATTTTAAATGAATTTAGACATTTCTTCTGGGACTCACTGTATATCTCATATTTAGGCTATTTTTTAATATTAAATATAAACAACTATATATTTTTGTAAAGCACAAAGTTAGCTTAATTTTATTAGAAGATAATCTCATTTCAAATTTTTTATTTGCCGGTATAATCCCGGAATTTATTACCTTTTTATTTTCTTTTTTATCAAAGTTTAAACAATTACTTTTTACAAGATGTAAATTTTTCAACATGGAAAAAAACAGCTACATGATTAATTGATCAATGACGTTTTTTCAGTTTTGGTCGTATTCTAGCTTTCGCTTAAGTGGCAATTTAAGTACAGGGTGTCTTTTTAAAACCCGAACACCCTTTTTTCTTGCTCAGATTGCATTTTTTTGATTTCGACCTCCTCAGATGATTTTCGTAGTTTTGAGAGGGAAATCGAATGGCGCAGGTTTTTTTCACCTGCGGTGTTCAGGAGGTGCCCTGCGCGGGGCAACTTTTTTTTTAAATGGGAACCCGTTTTTTTCTCTCGCAGGTTCCGAACCTTCATTAAAAAACAAGCAACTTTCGTCCCAAACATTTTCTTATTCGAATCGATCCTGAACTCAGACAAAGTAAGTGGCAAAATGAAATCAGAAACAATTTTGAGGTTGAAACTAATTTTTTAAGTCTGGTGATCTTGCTGGCCATAATACGGGGCCGAGCCGCCCGATCCACTGTTCAGGAAAATGATCGTTTAACCATTGGCGAACAGGTACCGTGAAATGAGCCGGGGCTCCATCTTGTTGGTAGTGTAACAATTCGTCGTTGAAAAGTGCAGGTTCGATTCGAATAAAAAAATGTTTGGGACGAAAGTTGCTTGTTTTTTAATGAAGGTTCGGAACCTGCGAGAAAAACGGGTTCCCATTAAAAAAAAGGTTGCCCTGCGCAGGGCACCACCTGAACTCCGCAGGTGAAAAAAACCTGCGCCATTCGATTTCCCTCTCAAAACTACGAAAACCATCTGAGGAGTTAGAAATTAAGAAAATGCAATCTGAGCGAGAAAAAGGGGTGTTCGGGTTTTAAAAAGACACCCTGTATATTAATTTGTGATTTGTCTTCATATACCCTATAAACATTTACAATCGCTTCACGGGTCTGACAGAGAAGGTTTTTACCATTATCATAAAGTCCAAAATTTTAAATTAACACCCTAAAACACGACACAATGAGCACTTATTTATTAAACACAATACAATAACAATTACCCTTTCTATCACTACGCAGCTGGGTGGGTAGATCCTTCAAATACCGGACATCGCCGAACAAGCCCGATGGCCCATCGGGTGTCTCACGAGACGCATGTGCTATCAACTGTCTGGGATATAACCTTTGAAATTAGCTCTAGCTACCTGTAACCATTGACAACGCACGATGTTGCCATGTTTTTTAAAAGTACTTTAATCAAAAAAAAATATATTTTTTTGCATTGAATATGAAAAGAAAGTTTTAATAATATTGAAGCAATAATAGAATATACGATGAGAAGCAGCTGCAGCAATGGAAGCCATACTAGGACTAATATACCCCTAGACATTCACATCAAAATGGAGGCTAACTGTAGCGCCTCAAGGATGATCACAAATTGGGAATGAAACAACACCCCGTAAAAATTGGACAGACAAGTGCTACTGTTCTAATCAACGATGAGCTCTTGGATATGCAAACTGATCGTATGAAAGCAACATACGATTTCACAAAGCCTTTCAAGATTGACTGGAACTTTGATAAATGGACGAACAGTGCATCCCCGTCGTTTGACAAGGGTCTAGTTTGGTACACCGATGGATCAAAAAGCGCCAACGGTGTGGGCGCAGGTATATTTGGGGAAAGACCCAGGATGGACATAAGCATTCCTCTGGGGAACTACGCCACAGTATACCAAGCGGAAGTTCATGCCATACAAGCATGCGTACTACAAAATGTTGAAAAGGGCTACCAAACCGAATTTACATCCTGTCGGACAGCCAAGCTGCTCTTAAGGCTCTGAACTCCAATCGGTTTACTTCAAAACTTACACTGGAGTGCCATACCAACCTAAAACTACTGGCGGTCAGGGGAAACAAGGTAGAGCTCTTGTGGGTCCCTGGTCACTCTGGGATATTAGATAATGGAAAAGCGGATGAACTAGCGAGAGCTGGATCCGCTCAAAGTCTCAGGGACCCAGAACCGGCCTTTGAAATATCAAAACAGGCAACAAAAACAACATTAGATAGATGGTCGAAAAAAAAACACCTATCTCGATGGCAAAGGTTACCTGGTCAAATATACCCACGGGCCGTAATTGGAAAACCATCGAAAATACTATCGAATGGGATGCTAACCCTGACACGGCCCCAGTTGAAACAAGTGAGGTCTGCTAACAGGCCACTGCCACTTGCGAAAACACCTTCAACAGATAGGTATAAACAACGGATCCATTGAATGCAGATTCTGTGGCGAGAGCGTAGAAGACAAAATATCTTCGGGAATATACAACGTGGTGACAACCTCCCACATGACAAGCTTGGTAGAAGGTTACTGGGCCTCATAGAAGGAACACACATTTTCTAACAAGATCGGGGTACACAATAAGCCGAAAGGTTGCAGTGATAGAAGTTCGGACCTCTAAACCGACCCCCGCCTTTAACCAACCAACCAACCATAATAGAATATTGGTTTCTTATACAGAGTGTTATGGAAGTGACGTATTATATTTAAATCGGCAATTCCTGAGATGAAAACAAATTGAAGAAAAATATCCAAAAATGGCGCTTTAATTTAATATGCCCTGTACATGACCTTATGTCAAACCAAAAATGACCATGTGATGCCCCTTCAGGGTAAACTCTTTAGAAAGTCAATAACCGTTTGACAGATTGCAAGTTGTTTATTTTTCAGGGTACATTATTATAAACTTTTACGTTCAGTTCAGTTCGCTAGGAAACAATCTCTGATTTATAAACTTGAACTGACTCGAACGAACCGCCGCGGAGTTTTTAAATGGTCAGGTATGTTCTCATTTGTTCAATTCGAACGACACCCGTCAGATCTGGACAACTTAAAAGTTTATAAATGCCACTTACCCTTTAGAAAAAAAATGCAATTTTATTTACCTTTTCGGACTTATTTAAAACCAACTTAATTTATAGAAAACACCAAGTACTCACATCACAAAATCACATAGTTTTCGCGTCACAACACATCTAAGTACCGTTCAATCTGAATTAGTATTTTAAGGTGCTACTGTGTAGACAAAAGTACGCCCTTATTGTCTAAATAACACGTTGGTTCCGTCGATCAATATTGAACTGCTGGACTGGGGCACTGCCGTCGCGAAAAGAACAAATAACTTAATAATTTAAACTCGGGTTTAAGTATTAACATACAATTTAACACACAAATCTGCTTGAAACAGCAGTATGAAATCGGCCGGCTAGTTTTGGAGGAACAGCTGATCAGCAGAAACGGTTGCATATTCTTTGTTACTCGACTGGGGTTTATACTTAAAAACACAGCGTTGCCACACTTTCGATGTTTTATAAGGTTATATTCATAAAATGAAGAATTTCCTTCTGTAATGCTTTTCTTTATAATGATAGTCTCGGAAATGGCAACCGCGCTGGCTGGACGAGACTATTTATTTTAAAGGGATGGAAGGGTCTATCAACATAATTATTTCATCATTCTTCTTCAGTAAAGGATTAATAAATTTGATTAGGCCATTAGAAATTAGCGTTTTTATTATTTCTGAATTTCTATTGCGAAATAATTTGTATCCTATATTGCTGTTGTTTTATGTGTACGGTAGGTTATTGTAAAGTGTAATTGGGGCCCCATCAAGCAAAGTTCATCAAAAAACAACCATTTCCGACAATTTACTGGGATCTAACAACACTCAACGAAGAAATGGTGTGGCACCTGCAGTTGCTAACCAACCCAGAACTAGCAACTTCAAAATTGATTTCTGCAATATTAGAGGGCTTAACACGAACATCAATTCAGTCCACCAGCACTTACAATCTTCCAAGCCTCACGTACTCGCACTGACCGAGACAAAGGTCAGATCGTCAACAAACACCGTCAGCTATTTATACCCTGGATACGATTTTCATTTCCGATTCCGACGCAACTTCGGCGTATGTCTTTTTATTCGAGATGATCTCTGCTGCCAACGAGAACCTACACTGGAACCGAAAGACTTTGATGTAATGTGGTTTAAAATATCAACACCGAAAATCACCAAGTTTATCTGCTGCCTTTACCGTCCTCCAAGTGATACCCAGGAGGTCTCCGACGTCATTCTGACGAGCATGGAAGCATTTATCCCCTCCTCCCAAAAACGCCCTTCCAACGGCAAGCCCTGGTTTAGCAAGGATTGTGAGCATGCTGTCAAATCAAAAAATCTGGCTTACCGACAGTGGCGTAAAAACCCTACCACTGAAAATCGTACCATCTTTATTACCGCTCGAAACCAATGTAAGCTAACAATAGATCAAAGCAAAGAAGCCCATAACGTGAGGATCAAAAACAAACTTCTTGACTGTCCAAACGGATCAAGGTCCTTTTGGTCAGTCGCTAAGGCCGTCAGCCAAAATTTTACCAAATCAACTATTCCACCTCTAATACGTCCCGATGGTACAATAGCATCCACAGCCGGAGACAAAGCAAACTTACTTGCTGAACTATTTTCTTCGCATTCCACTGTAGATTTCCAGGGAAGAACACCACCCGACATTCCTGCAGTTGAATCCGAAATGACCGAAATCGTGTTCCGTCAGCGTCCCGTCAGACGAATCCTGAAAGGACTCGACGTCAAAAAAGCTACTGGTCCAGACGAAATTCCTATTATAGTTCTCAAGACATGCGCCGATGAACTAACACCAGTATTTTGTAGACTTTTCAACTTATCCTACAAAAAAGGAATATTTCCATCTTGCTGGAAGACGGCGCGAGTCCAGCCTATTCCAAAGAAAGGTAAGAGAACCCTGCCTAACAACTATCGACCAGTCGCATTGCTTTCAGTTATATCAAAAGTAATGGAGAAAGCTATTAACCAACATCTTCTAAAGTACCTGGAAGGCTTCAGCATCATCAGCGATCATCAATATGGTTTTCGGAAGTCCAGATCAACTGGAGATCTTCTAGCCTATGTCACCCATATTTGGAACAACGCAATCGAACATCATGGGGAGTCTCGGGTTGTTGCGCTGGATATTTCTAAAGCTTTTGATCGTGTTTGGCATGAGGGGCTTCTAAGTAAACTGCGATCCTATGGTATGCCCAGTCGATTCTGTGCATGGTTATCTAGCTTTCTTAAGGACCGCTCTCTACAAGTGGGGATTGACGGATTTCTCTCAGACACCTTCACCATCAATGCCGGTGTTCCTCAAGGGTCCATATTGTCTCCCACTCTCTTCTTACTCTACATTAACGACCTTCTAGTGAAAACTAAAAATCCGATATTTAGTTTTGCTGACGATAGCACACTTTTCTCATCTTTCTCTTTGAATGCGCAAACATCGGCTGCCGACGCACATCTTCGCAGACAGCATGAAGTATCACGCCTCAACAAAGACCTGGAAGAAATTTTGGCTTGGGGTGACAGTAACCAAGTCGAATTTAACGCTAAAAAAACCCAGGCAGCAGTTTTCTCTAAAAAGGTTAACATTACAGAACCGGAAATAGTCATGGCCGGACACGCAATCCCACTGGCTTCATCTATTAATTTGCTGGGTGTCAATCTGGGAGGAAATATGTCTTGGCATAACCACGTTGTGGCAATCGCCAAGATAGCGTCTCAGAAGCTTGGCGTACTCTTCCGAACCAGAAAGTTGTATACACCTCAACAACTTTTGACACTATACAAAGCCCAGATTCGACCATCACTAGAATACTGCTCTCATGTCTGGAGCTCTGCACCCAAACATACTCTTCGGCTACTGGATTCCATCGAAAGGAGGGCTATTCGTCTGATCGGAGACCACGAGCTGACGAAGAACCTCGACAGCCTAGAACATCGAAGACAGGTTGGGGATTTGACTCTCTTTTACAGATATTTTCATGGAAGGTGCTCGGCTGACCTTGCCCTCTTAATTCCACCCAGAGCGACGAATAGCAGAAATACACGACGAACCACTGCCGCCCATCCGTATGTGGTTAAGCTTAGTACTCCTCGAACTTCATTATTTAAAAATTCTTTCATCTGGAGGACTTCATCCTTGTGGAACGACCTTCCCGAGGTTGTTTTTCCCAACGAATATAACCTCCAACGATTCAAATCCAACGTGAATCGCTTTTTGCGCACACGCACCACTCCCAGAGTGCCCTAAAGGATTTTTCCTATAGTGCTTGTGTTTGATCATAAAAAAAAAAAAAAAAAAAAAAAAAATGTGTTAGTATTTATTGCTTTGTGTAATCTAATAAGTGCATATCTTCAAAAAAAAAAAGTTGGTAACTCGTGGGTGTCTGTGTGTTTCTTTAAGTGATTTAATGCAAATGTTCCGAGAGATTGGAAATAAGAGGCCGAATGGGGTTTAGTGGGTATAAGCTTATTATGCAGTTCCACATTATCATCAGGGTACGTGATGAGCATAAAGCTTTTCCCATAGAAAAAGAAACAAAAACCTGAAGATGTCTCTGTGCCCTGGATTACTTGCTAGTGTACTGGCACCTGGATTCACTTCTATTTGGATACTAGGTAAACTAAATATTATTTTTATAAGAATCTAAAGATATTTTCTACACAGTTGGCAACATTGGGCTTGAACATCTGTTGATGACACAGCTTGGCAATGTAATATGATCATATATGAATGTGCCGAGGAGTAACCGGGTGGGTTTAGTGGTGAATTACCCCACTTTTTAAACGTTCGATTTAAAAAAATATATATGTAGCGCTTCTCTAGGACACCCCAGGAGTCACCCATTTAAATATAATACGTCATTTCCATAACACCCTGTATACCTATTACGATTTATTTTAAACGCGTGAATGTAATTTTATGGTTTTCTCGGTAAGATATTATTAATTTAAAATTTAATATATGTGACAACATTGTTAACCCCAGAAATTTTATTGCCCGCATTCCTTTCGTAGCCACTAACTTGTCGCCCCGTATAGTGTACAATCAAATGAATGAGTATCGTTAAATAATATCTTTATTGATTTAAAACTAAATAATATTCTAAACCTCCTCGGCCTGTGGCCTGGCCCTCGGCAGCAGCAAACGGATGTTCACGGTCCCTGTCCACCAATTGTACCAAGGAACAAAGTGGTCCCGTATCAGTAGGTACACCGATACCACGTACCCCAGTAAAATTATCACCAGGAAGGAAATCAGGCTGAATTTAATCCAGCCTCTCTCCACGCCGAATTTCGTCGCTTCCGCTATGAAATACTGCATCCCGTAGAGGCAGATGAAGAATAGGCCGCCGGTGACGATCGTCAACAACAGTCCTATGATGAAATCGGATCGGATGTGCCGGAGGTTCCTCGGGTGACAGATCCACAGCCACAACCCCTCGCACAAGCCGTATCGTTGTGTTTCGACGGCGTTATAGCGGAACTTGCACAGCTCGCAGAAATTCCTTCCCGATTGGTTCAGCCATCGTTCCAGACAGGTCCTGTGGATGTACGCCAGGGAGCCCTTGCAGTGGCAGGGCGATATGAGGATTTCATTGGCCGTGTTCGTCTGGCAGATCCGGCACACGGGAAAATTGGCCGAAATGACTTTGACGGGGGTCTTTTCGATGTCTTCTAGCGGATCGGACGGCGCGATGCGACTCGGTTTTTCTAGCTCCGGTTCTCCTACTTCTAAATTTTTCGATTTGAGTGAAAAAACGATTTGTGACATTGTAATTGTCATTTCATGTTGTCACTAGCGTTGTCAATTAATTTGACGTTGAAGGTAAGCGGGTGGCGAATTGTATTAATACAGGGTGTAACATTTTAGTCGGTTCGATTTCTTTGGTTTTATTTTTATTATCAAACACAAGCACTATAGGAAAAATCCTTTAGGGCACTCTGGGAGTGGTGGGTGTGCGCAAAAAGCGATTAACGTTGGTTTTGAATCGTTGGAGGTTATATTCGTTGGGAAAAACGACCTCGGGAAGGTCGTTCCATAAGGATGAAGTCCTCCAGATGAAATAATTCTTAAATAATGAAGTTCGAGGAGTACTAAGCTTAACCACATATGGATGGGCGGCAGTGGTTCGTCGTGTATTTCTGCTATTCCCCGCTCTGGGCGGAATTAAGAGGGCAAGGTCAGCCGAGCACCTTCCATGAAAATATCTGTAAAAGAGAGTCAAATCCCCAACCTGTCTTCGATGTTCTAGGCTGTCGAGGTTCTTCGTCAGCTCGTGGTCTCCAATCAGACGAATGGCCCTCTTTTCGATGGCATCCAGTAGCCGAAGAGTATGTTTGGGTGCAGAGCTCCAGACATGAGAGCAGTACTCTAGTGATGGTCGAATCTGGGCTTTGTATAGTGTCAATAGTTGTTGAGGTGTGTACAACTTTTTGGTTCGGAAGAGTACCCCAAGCTTCTGAGAAGCTATCTTGGCGATTGCCACAACATGGTTATGCCAAGTCATATTTCCTCCCAGATTGACGCCCAGCAAATTAATAGATGGCCAGTGGGATTGCGTGTCCTTCCATGACTATATCCGGTTCTGTAATGTTAAACTTTTTTGAGAAAACTGCTGCTTGGGTTTTTAAGCGTTAAATTGGACTTGGTTACTGTCACCCCGAGCCAAAATTTCGTCCAGGTCTTTGTTGAGGCGTGATACTTCATGCTGTCTGCGAAGATGTGCGTCGGCAGTCGATGTTTGTGCATTCAAAGAGAAAGATGAGATAAGTGTGCTATCGTCAGCAAAACTAAATATCGGATTTTTCGTTTCCACTAGATGGTCGTTAATGTAGAGTAAGAGAGAGTGGGAGACAATATGGACCCTTGAGGAACACCGGCATTGTTGATGAAGGTGTCGGATAGAAATTTTTCAATCGCCACTTGCCGAGAGCGGTCCTTAAGAAAGCTAGACAACCATGCACAGTACCATGAACAACCATGAACAATATTTGTGAACAATATAGTGTTGAAATTATTTATTTTAAATTGTTATTCTTGTCCATTTTTCGATGATTTCACGAGGTATCTCCGTTATTAGTGAATATCGAAGGATGCTGGTTTCGCCGCACTGTGCTACTTTTTTGTGAAACAAAAGATGCCGCATTTCGAATTTTTCTAGGCCTCCTTGATTTTGGATATACGGGATGTTTTTGGGAATTTTACAATTTGAGAGCCACCCCCCATATTTCGGTTGCCCGGTAACTTATCAAAAAGAAATACAATGTTCTCTTTGTAGCTTTCTACATAGAATCCAGGGACGCACTTAGATTTTTTCTACGTGCAATAGTTTTCAAGAAAAAAAATTTGCTTTTTTTAAATGGGTCACCCTATATATTTTTTAATAATGTAATTTAATTTTTAGCAAGCTTCTAGAAATATACAGTGTGTACATAAAGTAATGAACAAATTCATTATCTAGGAATCTAAAAATATTTCGGAAATATCCTCGGACACGTGTATAATAATTTTTAATGGCGCATTTTTTTCCCATACAAACTTAATATACAAGGTGGCTCATGTAGTAGATATGACATTATCGACGATTTTTTTAAATGGGAACCCCTATATTTTAGTTCAGATCTGTAATCTCCAAGAACAGCTGATTTCAAAAACATAACACACTTAGGGCCTAAAATTCATAGTGTCATTACTACAGGGTAAAACAAATAATTTTATTTAAGATATTTTTAATTTAAAAAAATGTAAAAAAATTAAATAAGCTATTTAATTAAGTGTTGAAATTGTCCTCCTGCTGCTGCCTGACAGTACCCCAAGCGATCAATAAATTCTTGTTGGACCTTTCTTATGGTTTCTTCTGAAATGTTCCTGCATTCTGTTGTTATTCGATTTTTTAAATCTTCAATATTGGCAGGTTTGACTTTATAAACAACATTTTTCAGGTGACCCCATAAGAAAAAGTCCAGTGGTGTAAGGTCTGGGGACCTAGGTGGCCATTCAACAGGCCCACGTCTTCCAATCCACTTGTTCGGAAAAACTTGGTTTATGTAATGGCGCACTACTGCTGCATAATGTGGAGGTGCGCCGTCTTGTTGGTACCACAAATTTTCATCTAGAATTCCTGGATTATTTCTACTAGGGTATAAGTTAACTAGTGTAGGGATAAGAAAGTTCTGAAGAAAATGAAGATAATTTAGCCCGTTTACATTGTTGTCAAAAAAATATGGCCCAATAATTTTGTTTTTCACAATACCAGCCCAAACATTAATTTTTTGAGGATATTGAGTATGGTGCTCACGCATCCACCTGGAATTTTCTTTTGCCCAGTATCTACAGTTTTGCCGGTTCACTTCTCCATTTTTTTTTTTTTTTTTTTTTTTTTTTTTTTAAATGGCATTTGACTAATTAGTCATGCAGCCAGTCACAAAGTAAATATATATTGTTTTTACTGTGCATTCTTATTCCTTCTAAATGTCTGTTCATATTTTTCACTGAAAAATATGCCCCGTCTCGAGAATCGAACTTGAGACCTCCGCAGCCGAATGCCAACAACTTAACCTGCTAAGCTGTTACCGCGGTATACTTCTCCATTTAATTTAAAGGTAAATTCATCCGAAAATAGGATATTTTCAACAAACAAAGGATCTAAGTTACATCTTTCCATTAATATTTGACAAAACTCCATCCTACGATCTGGATCATCTTCATTCACTCATGAAACAATCGGATTTTATACGGGTGCCATTTTTCTACCGTCAATAGGTTATGAACGGTCATAGCAGCCGCCCCATGATCAATGCTAATCTGGCGGACGCTGTTGTGGGGATCTTCTTCCATAGCCAATAAAATATCTAATTTCTTATCATCCGGAATAGTTGGACGGCCTTTTCTGGGAATATCTTCCACTGAACCCGTTTCCCGAAATTTTATTTCAAGTTTACTCACAGTTGATCTAGTAATTGGTCTTGCTGGATACTTAGTGTTAAACAAAATGCAAACTTCTTGTTGAGTACGGATCCTATCACCATATCCAATCATCATAAGAATTTCTATTCTTTGTGTTAAAGATAAACGCATAATAACTCAATATGTTTTAAAATAACATTTATTACTTCTAATAAACTTACTAGAAAAATACAATGTAATGACAATGACATTATCTAAAGACCATAGTTACATAACAGCAAATAAGTCTACTTGAGAAAAAACATAAGTAACAGCAAATGATGGTGCGTCCATTAATTACGTAAGGCTTTCAGGTAAAATTGGGTGATGGCGGAAGAGATTGAGCCAAATGTCACGAAATCTTTTATTGGGGGAAGGGGGGTTGAAAAATCGCTAAAAACGCCTCACGTAATTAATTGATGCCTCCCAAGCCAAAAAAAAATATCTTAAATAAAATTATTTGTTTTACCCTGTAGTAACGAAACTATGAATTTTAGGCCCTAAGTGTGTTATGTTTTTGAAATCAGCTGTTCTTGGAGATTACAGATCTGAACTAAAATATAGGGGTTCCCATTTAAAAAAATCGTCGATAATGTCATATCTACTACATGAGCCACCTTGTATATTAAGTTTGTATGGGAAAAAATGCGCCATTAAAAATTATTATACACGTGTCCGAGGATTTTTCCGAAATATTTTTAGATTCCTAGATAATGAATTTGTTCCTTACTTTATGTACACACTGTATAATACTTTATTTTTAGTCTTAACATTATGCCTGAAATTATCAAAAATTTTAAAAAAAATTTCTTCGTCCGATCGTTCACTGTCTGGTCGATTCGCAATTCGAAGTTTATTTTATAATAATTTGCAGATTGTGAATGCGAGTTTTCATTCGCAGTGAATATTTAGCAGTTAGCGATGGTTATATCAGATGGTTAAATATTAAAACATAACAACAGTTAATGGTGAAAAGATAAATCTATATTTAAATGATCCACTCTTTTACAAACTACACATGAATGCACCATGATTGATTATAATAAAGACGATTTTTCACCAATAATCACAAAAAAACACAAATCAACCAAAATATATAAACAATCCCCGAGATCACAGCGCCAACGTTGTAATGTTTACGAGATTCATTCATAGTTTGGCTCCTGGATCATAGGGCAGTATTCAAATATAAATAGATGTTGCCAGAGTGCTGTTGGATTACTTCAAGATTCTTTTGATATTTTTAAGTATAATAATATTTTTTTAAAGAATCTCTCATCGCCTTTTAACAGTTTATAGTAAAATTATTGGGAAATAAATGTATTTTAAGAGCAATTGCAGATTAACCTTAAACCAGTTGTATTTGCCAAACTAACAATTTTTTAATTGGGATTTTGCAAGATACCTTTGCGATAAATATGCTGCAATAATGACCGAAAGAGGGGGAAAGGACTGTTTTCAGTCGTTGTGTAGGCTAGAAATGTACATTTTTCTATCTGTAGTGTGTAATATCTTTGTACTAAACTATTTTTAACAGACCGAATATTTGTCTGGAAAAGTCATGGAATTTTACAGCTGTTGAAAGGTCCGAACCCTGTACAAAATATATGTTCTTAGGTACTGAAGATCTGGACCTACAACAACGCCTTCATCATGAACCCCAAACCGTTCGCGTTCGATTCGTCGGAAGCTAAGAAGACGAAGCTGCGGGGACACCTCAACGGGTTCATCGTGAAAATATGGCAGTGGTCCGAACACTACCGAAAAATAAGGCCCACGCAGAAGATCAATAAACGCAGCGTCGTGCATACAGGGGTCAACGAAACGTTCTTCTTCACCGAAGTATCGGAGAGGGTGATTTTGATTACTTTTAATGACACGGGTGAGTAATTGTATATTTATTAACGTAATGTTGTTTAGAAGTATATTCCTTTCTTATTATTATTATTTTATTCCTTATTGAACTTTTAGGACCCCAGGATAGGCTGTCCCATTTTCGACACTCTTATAGGGTATCTCCGTAATTGTTAGTGCTATCAAAAAAGTAATGTAGGTAAGGTAGTGTGCATGTGCTCTTTTTGAGTCAACCTTAAAATGGTCAAATCAAAATTTTCGCTCGCTTAAGAGAATTTAAAATGCTATATTTTTGGATTAAAATATATAGGGTGATCCATTTAAAAAAAATAAGGTTAAGTCCGATAACTTTTTTACCTGACCCCGTATACTTATTCTGAAAACGGCAGATTATTCAACAATCAACATAAAGAAACTTCTGTATAAAACATTTTTCCGTATCTCTTTTAACTAAGAAAATATAGGGTAATTTTGAAATTGTCAATTTTTTACTTTGCCCCGTATCTCTAAAACGAGCGAAAATTTTCGAATTTTGATTTTACCTTTTTTTTGACCCAAGAAGAGCACATGACACCTTCATTACTTTTTGGATAGCACTAACAATTACGGAGATACCCTATAAAAGTGCCGAAAATGGGACACCCTGTACAGGGTGTCCATTTTTGGGTTGTTTTACGATGTATCTCCGTTATTAATAAAGATAGAGGGATGCGGTTGTCGCAGCCCGGTGCTACTTTTTCCCCAATTAGCATTTTTCTAGGCCTCCTTGATTTTGATATACGGGATGTTTTTGAGAATTTTACATTCTGTCATACCCCCCACATTTCGGTTACCCTGTAATTTATCAAAAATATATAAAATGTCTCTTTGTAGTTTTTTACGTCGAATCAAGTGACGTACTCGGATCTTTTCTACGTTCAATAGTTTTCTAGAAAAAAAAATCTTTTTTTTTAAATGGGTCACCCTATATTTTTTAATAATGTAATTCCGTTTTTCACAAGCTTCTCAGAATATATAATGCTTTACTCTTTAAATTATTACTTTAAAACCCTTATAAATGCGTACGCCAATGAGTTTAAGCAATAGGAAAGTGCGCCCTAGGATCACCAAAATTCAAAACAATCAATTCGGAAATACCGAAAATATAAGCTTTTTTCATTATAAATGGAGTACCCTGTATGTAAAAATGTAAGGCCAAACTTGTGTCGACAATTTCCTATACCCTTTTATCCAACAGTTTCTTTGTAACTAATGTAGAATTAAAAATTTTGGAAAAAGAAAGAACGTGAATAATGACGCCTACATTGAAAAAGTGAATCATAAGTCTTGTCTGACTGAACAATGTTATCTTTATCTTATTTACGATATATTTCTATTTTGTGTGTTCTTTTTACTTTTGCCGTTGCCTGTTTTATTTTCTGAAATAAAAATCGATTCATCGATAGTATAGGTACTTATGCAGGAACCCTCTAAAAGGTCCGTTATTGCATTAGCACAAGCTACCTTGAAGATGCATTGAACGACTTCTTGGCCGTTAGCCAGAAAAACTGCCTCTTGATTGAAACCAAAGAGACACACATTCATGCAAAAATCACTTGATCTTTTTTTTGTAAGATCAGATAAACTTTTATTTTAGAAATTCGGGGTTTGTTAGAGTACTTTTTGGGTTTAAGAAGTGGTCAATTTCATAGTAGTTAAGGTAAAAATAAAATAAATAAAGGTATGTCTAAACTACTCTAAACCACAAAAAATATGGAATGTTTCTCCTCCTTCTGTCAAACTCATCCTTAGACTTGTTCCGCCATTATTACGGCTCATGGTATAAATAACTAAGAAGTAAGATTCCACGCCGATGGAGGCGTGGCTTGTAACGTCACCAGGAGAGTGATTTTTATCTCGTATGGAGATTTATATTGCTGTCAGCGTTTTTAACTCTCTTTTAAAGGTATTAAAAGGTTTTACGCATCTAATGGGATGTGAAATGAACGAGTAATATCATGGTATTTAGGTATATTTATTTCTTGAACATACAACAATGATTAAAGCTAAAATACGACCCAAGTAGTCATAAACAAATTAAACTATTTTTTTTTAAATAGTCCGTCTCTCAGTGGAGTGAAATTATAAAGAAGTAAAGAAACTCATAGTCTGCTTCAGTAGTTAAATAAACACACACATATTTTAATATCTATACATGTTTCGAAGGCATATTCCCTCATCAGCTTCAGTGGAAAGTATTGACGAAGTAAAGTTAACAAAATAAATAAAACCGTATTCATTCTAATTTTTTGTTTTTATCCTTAGGAAAGCGGAAACACATATTTCTATCAAATTTCTTTGCCTGGTTATCCATATCATAGCCGAACACAGCGCACCTCATTTTATGAAAATTCAGATATTTATTTTAATAAACACACAAGACTAAATAAGAAAAAATTCTGGTGAACTTTCAAAATTTCCATGAAAAACTAGGGCAAACGGTAGATACTCACAAAGTGGCGACCAGTGTTGCCAGAAATCTTTGATCAGAAGTAATAGATTGACGGTTCGAAACCTAATAGAATAGTAAAAAACGGTGTCAGAGGAAGAAGAGTACGAAAAAAAAGGCCGTTACTTTCCTACGATATGGGGGCCACCTCCAGATTGAACATAAATTTCATATGAGAAGCCCCACAACAAGAATGAGCATCTCAAAGTTGTTAAAATAGTAATGGATATATGACAATTGTAAAATACTGACAACGCTGGTGGCAACGAGCAGGGGTGGCCGAGAAGCTTCGGCTATCGTCCACCGGTCCCAATGGCGCGGCGGATGTTTTAAAAGTTTGTCGGAATCTTTCCTTATTTTAGTGGTATTTTAGCTCTAATGTGGGTTATATTTCTCTGAAATTAATATACGTACTTGTCATATATTATTCTTTCATTTCACATACCATTAAATGCGTAAAACCGTTTAATACCTTTAAAATAGAATTAAAAACCCTAACACCGTATCAATCTCCATAAGAAATATAAAAAAGCACTCTCCCTGTGACGTCACTGCGCGAGGCAGACGAAATTAGAACGGTTAGATATCAATTACCTTTAGTTATTGTATCGGGGGGCTTACTTACATACGAAGAAAACTGATCGCATTATTTGTGTGTCACAGATGTCCACGTCATCAACGCGTCGTTCACCGAAATCAACCAGATCTGTCAACAGGACGCCACCAACTGTCAACCGAGCGTCGACAATCAAAAAGACAGCCTGCTGGTCCGAGACTTGGACCACGATTCTAGCAAGGAGTTGGTCAGTTTCAATAGTTCCTATGTGAAAAGGGGAGACGACTGGCACTTGATCAGCTATATGAAAGTGCTACGCCTCGAAGAGGAATTATCTAAATTGTACGGTACTAAATAAGTACGTTTCGGGGTAGAAGGTAACTCCTGTAGGCAACAAACCAAAGATATCCAACAAAACAGAAACACAATAAACTGGAAACTTTCTGGAAATAGAACGAACACTTGCGCCTACACTAGCGAGATAAAATATCAACATTTTATCAACTTTTATATTTCACGAAACAAAACCAAAACTAGTTAGTTGACTGTGACGTAGCAACAGGGGGGGGGGGGGGGGGGGCGATCTGTAAATGCCGGTTTTAAATACTTAAGTGATACTTAATACCACAAAATCTGTATTTAAAATATGGGCGCCCTAAAAGGACTTCACACCGCATGCAAAAACAGCGAATCATCCTAGTAAAGCCACTAATAATTTTTCTTCTATACAAACAAACGTGTTCTTTTAATTTCGCGGGGTGTGGGGGCGAGCAATCACCTTTTTTTGGGGGTGGTATGAATTAAAACTATAGATTAAATTAATATTGATAGTCAGTGGATTAGTATCGATAGTTCTCAACCTTTACCTGTCAGTGCTGCTGTGTTTCGTTTTTGTATTTGTTTTAGAGTACGTACACGCCGCACTGACAGTGTTGCCGGCAATGGAAACAAAACAGAATCCCTTTGAGAGTTACCGCTCCGCGACGTGATGGCAACGTATTGCTGAAAGCTAAAACAAGACATACAAGTTGATAAAATGTTTCCGGTTTGTTTCTAAGTTGTTGAAAAACATTGTGTTGCTGTTTCGTTTTTGTGTTGTTGGTTTGGCGTGGACGCGGCCATAAGACTTCCATATTTTTTACCAGAGATGTTTTAAAAGAATCGACATATAGACTCGCCAGCACAAAATTCCGCCACCCTGATGGTTTGGTCAAGTTTGATGTTTTATAACTTTTTTATTTTTTATGCGATTTTCATGATTTTATTATCAGTTTTTGGATAGTAACATTTTTTGATTAGGCTATATTATACAGGAGTAAATCAAACTGTTGTTTTTTGTCGTAATTTCAAAATACCCTGTAGGAAAATTGAGGTGGATAATTTTATTTACATACTGTTCCTTATCATCTTTGATGTATTCTAAACCGTTTCTTGATTCATTCCATTATCTCATTTTTGCTGCGAGCTGCACCATTTGAAATGAAACGCGCCTATTTTTATTAAGAATAACAAACACTAGGTATATCATGAAGTTAATTAACAAAAACAATTTTAATATCGTGTATTTCCTCCTCTCGCAGCGATGACAGCTTGCAGTCTTCGTGATATCGAACGAAGAAGGTTACTTATCCTTTCTTGAGGGATAGCCTGATATTCTTCGGTCAGCGCCAGTCGTAAGTCTGGCAAGGTTTGTGGTTGTACAGGACGACGACGAACGGCCCTTTTAAGTTGATCCCAAAGATGATCGATTGGGTTGAGATCCGGGCTACATGCGGGCCCAACTTCATCCAGATATTCGTTCACTACATGTGCAACGTGAGGTCTAGCATTATCATGCATTAATGTGAATTGGTTCCCAATGAAAGGAGCAAATGAAACAACAACTTCTTGGAGGATTTCCTCAATGTAACGGTTGGCGGTTAGAGCTCCATTTTGGTGCGTGCCTCGATAGAAATATCCATGACATACATTCTCTAAAAATAACACATCGATTCATTTAAAATTGTGCAGCTCGCAGCAAAGATGAGATAATGGAATGAATCAAAAAGGGAAATGTTTAGAATAAATCAAATATGATAAGGAACAGTATGTAAATAAAATTATCCACCTCAATTTTCTTACAGGGTGTTTTGAAATTACGATAAAAAACATCAGTTTGATTTACTCCTGTATAATATCGCCTAATCGAAAAATGTTTCTTTATAAAATCATTAAGGAAAAACACAATAAATTGATCTACAAGCTGATAACAACATCATGCAAATCGCATAACAAATAAAATAGTTATAAAATATCAAACTTGACCAAAATTTCAGGGTGGCGGAATTTTGTGCCTATGAGTGTATTTTCACTCGACGATAAACGAATACTGGCACGATTACTCCATATTGGAAAAATATCGAGAGCAATAATGTGCTTTTCTATGCATCGGTTTCAAAATTGATGACGTTTGCTTTGTGCAACATCGTAACCTACACTGTGGGCCAAAAAATGTGACTCCATTATTATTTTCTGAATAACTTTATTGCTTAAAATCATTTTTAAACCAAACTTGCAGGAAATATTTACAAAAGTTCTCGTAAAATGAATTTAAAAGTATTATACGGGGCAAGTTAAGGAAGAAGTCACCTTAAACAAGTCGCAAAAATAAGTTATTTCTTTTTCAAATAATTGGGGCATGTTAAAGCCTCGTATATGCTCAACAAAAAACATTTTTGAGTTTTTTTTTAAATTTCATTCGGTTCCAAGACGAATGCAAAAGCGTTTGCTCTTCTTGTTGTACTTTCTGTCATGAATTGGCATGTTTAATAAATTATCTCTTCTTTTCTAACTTGACATAAGAGTGTGTGATATCAAATTATTGGAAAAAAGTGCCAATATGTTTCCATTTGAAAAATTGTTTTTTTTGGGAAAAAGCATCGTTAAAAAGTGTGTAAAAAATTCCAAACACAATAAAACTTGAAAATTGCATTTTTACAAGAATTTGGCTAGCAAACTAGATGAAAAAAATAAGAAGAAAAATTATTTAAAGTGTCAAAAAGTGACGTTGAATTTAGAATGGCATTCTGAATCGATTTAATCAAAAAATACTGGGTGTTCCATTTAAAAATTCAAAGTCGAGGTCATTTCTGGTTAAACCGGAAGTGACAAAATGGAGTCCGTCTCTCTCATAAAATGCAAAATAATATCACATATGTACAAACCCGACCAAATTTTATTTCTGTATTTTAAACAATAAAAAAAAGTTATAGTTGTGAGCGTTCCTCCGGAAACACCCGGTATATGTAAAAAGCTGGGCGTAAACTAGAATTAAAGTTTTTTTATAAATATATTTACAGGGTGTTCGGGAAAATGTGGGAAATCTCCCGGATATGAAGAAAACAACTGAAAAGAATACTACAAGTTCATATAAACTTTTTTCGTATAGGCCTCCTATTCGGAGATATGGCTCCCAACGTGCTCCAATGGAATCAAGTTTTTTACACATAATTATTGAACCACCAGGTATATTTAAATTTTTTTTTAATATGATGTATACCAGGTGAGATCGTTCAAATTACTATCCAAGAAGGTATTGTGAATTACTCACAGCTGCAGAGACGGACTAGCTGTAACACTCCTGGCCCTTTTTTTTAACGCCCTGTATGATCTTTAACTATTGACTAAAAACTAAGTACTCTTCATTCAAGTCGCTAATCCTAACCGTTTTCGAGAAAACACCATTTTTATTTACACTGAGTCCCCTTACTTCTCACGGGTTAAATATGAAAAGGCGGAATTTTGAGGTTCAACATTTGATAGGAACAAAGATGTATCTCTTACCGAGATACGCCATATACAGTTCGACAAGCAAGTCTATAGCTACGCGGTATCGGGACGCAATATCTTTTAAAACATGGCCGAGTCATGGGCGTGCTATTATTATCTTAATAATGTAATATATATTTTTTCATAGCATGAATATATTTGTATCACCAGTGCAATATATTAGGCCTTTTCATTAATATTCCTCGATTTTTTCGACAGCAGAGAGACGGTCCCTTTTTGACAGGAGATGACAACAATTGATTCGGGTTATTTTCTTCCTTTCAGTAACTTCTTTGTGCATGTTTTTTACTGCACTCACGCTTACTCCCGTATACATTGCGAGCCTTTCTAGCTTTCGCTTAAGTGGCAATTTAAATGTATTAATTTGTCATTCCTCTTCACACACCCTGTACACATTGGCAATAACTTCGCGGGTTTGACTATGAAGGGTTTTACCAGGGTATTTTCATTCATTATCACAGTTTTAAAACAAACCCTATCACTACGCAATTGGATGAAGCATATTGGACATCGCCGACCAAGCACGCTGGCACTATAGGCGTGTCACCAGGCGCGTGACGTCATCCTCTGTCTGGGATATAACCTATCAAATTAGCTCTAGCCACCAGTTACCCATGGTTACCGTTGATATTGTACCATGTTGCCCTATTTTTAGATTACAAGTACTTTAATGAAAAAATATTTTAATTTGCATTTAAATATTAAAATAAATAGTATGAAAAGAAAGTTTTAAGAACATTGAAACTATAATAGAATATTAGTTTCTTATATACTTATGACAATTTACTTTAAATGGGTACATTTAATTTTAGGGTTTACTTGGTAACATGTTATTAAATTAAAATTTAATATATGTGACAACATTGTTATCCCAAGAAATTTTTTTGCCCGCATTCCTTTTGTAGCTACAGTTAAAGTTGTCGACCTGTACATGATGTAATTAAAACGATTAGAATGAACAGTACTTAAATTTTAGTCAATAGTCGCGGGCATATCATACAGGGCGTTAAAAAAATGGGCAATGAGTGTCACAGCTAGTCCGTCAGTGTAGCTGTGAGTAATTCACAATACCTTCTTGGATAGTAATTTTAAGGGTCTTACCTGGTATACATCGTATTAGAATATACCTGGTATTCGAGCTCTTTGGGAGGCCATATCTCCGAAGAGGAGGCCTATACGATAAAGTTTATATAAACTTGTAGCGTCGTTTTCACTTATTTTTTTCATATCCGGGAGATTTCCCACATTTACCCTGTATATGCATTCGCTTCAATTTATAATAGTGTAAACAGATAAAAAGTGTAATAATGATATTTCAACATAAGATAATTTACAGTATAAAAGATTAAGTCTAAATACTATTTACATGTATGACATCAGCTACATAAGCTTTGAAATAAAATATAATAGCAAAAATATTTTCTTATGTACAGGGTGAGTCAACGATAGAGTAAAGTTCATTTTCTCCTTTAAGTTAAGAATTAGATAAAAACTCAAAATATAAAAGTTGTAGAGATCATTAAGGTGCACATTCTAAAATTATATTGGAGTATAGAGGGTGGCCCACAAAGAAGTGGTGAATATAACTTACGTTTTTTTAAATGAAACACCCTATATTTCTATCAATTTTCGGATTATGCATAAGATTCTGAATATTTCTTATATATAATGTTATATATCTAAATCTTATAGTTTTTCCCAAATTTCAATTTTTTCAGAAAAATGACAGATTCCAGCGTTTGATTTAATTGTTAGTACCTACACTACCTTTGCAAATTAAAAGTTCATATTCGGAATGGGCATTATATGGAGTTAAGGCAAATAAATTATGGAAACAAATTTACCTCACTTTTTACAGGGTGTTCAAAATAAATTTTCGAATTTCAGTAACTTTAAACAGAAAAATCTCGGTTTTTTTAAATGGTCCACCCTGTATATTTTATTTCTTTCTGATAGAATACGTAATTCTCTTTAACTTTTATTTAATATACCCTATGTTTATTTTTAATACTTTTCGACATATTTTAATTTTTCTCTATTTTTCATTGTTCGTTTCCTACATTTATGTTTTAACGTCGTAGTTGCCATGAAAAAACAAAAAACCTTTGGAGTAACCAGGACAAAATCAAACGAGGTAAATTTTCAAAACAGGCCATATAATAAAATGGAAATAAGTAACAACAAACTTGTGGAAAAGAATATTTACAATTCATATTTTTCTCATTTTTTAATTGTGTCGTAATAAATGTTCGAATATATGCCCCCCTCCCGAATACAGATATTTAGTCGTTTTACTATGTTTTGCTGTACTCTCCTTAGCATATCCTCCATATCTTGTTTGGTTGTGGGGGATCTACGAAAACACGAACATAACCCCTAAAGAAAAAATCTAGCGGGGCCAGATCACAAGATCGAGGGGGTCACGAATGAATCACACCCCGCCCGATCCACTTTTCTGGATAATGTTCGTTTAAGAAGTCTCGGACTGCACGACTGTAATGAGGAGGAGCTCCGTCTTGCTGTACATGAGGATTTTCCTGGACATGAAGTAAAAACTCCAATTCTTTAACTTCATTGGTGGCAACTCGATTTACCAATTTACGTTTGGTGTACTCAACGCAACCATTTTCATCAAACCTTTCCATTAAACTCTGAAAATAATTTTTAGTTGGAAGACGCCTATGAGGGTACTTTGCTGCGTAAAGCCTAACTGCCAAGCGACAATTTTTTTCTGACTCGCCAAGTGTGTAAATCATGTCAATCAGCTCATTTTTAGGAAAATTCATACTTAATTCCTTCCTAAACGCTTCCTACATCGAATAACAAACGTTTCTAGATATTTCAGTACTAAGTACTTGTGTCAAAGTCTTGACACTTTTTGTTTTTTCATGGCAACTACGACGTTAAAACATAAATGTAGGAAACGAACAATGAAAAATAGAGAAAAATTAAATATGTCGAAAAGTATTAAAAATAAACATATGATATATTAAATAAAAGTTAAAGAGAATTACGTATTCTATCAGAAAGAAATAAAATATACAGGGTGTACCATTTTAAAAAACCGAGATTTTTAAGTTTAAAGTTACTGAAATTCGAAAATTTATTTTGAACACCCTGTAAAAATTGAGGTAAATTTGTTTCCACAATTTATTTTCCTTAACTCCATATAATGTCCATTGCAAATATGAACTTTTAATTTTCAAAGATAGTGTAGGTATTAACAATTGAATCCAACGCTGAAAACTGACATTTTTGTGAAAAAATTGAAATTTTGGAAAAACTATAAGATTTAGATATATAACATTATATATACAAAATATTCAGAATCTTATGCATAATCCGAAAATTGATAGAAATGCAGGGTGTTCCATTTAAAAAAACGTAAGTTATATTCACCAATTCTTTGTGGGCCACCCTGTATACTCCAATATAATTTTAGAATGTGCACGTTAATTATCTCTACAACTTTTGTATTTCGAGTTTTTATCTAATTCTTAACATAACGCTTTTTAATTAATTGTCATTTTAGTCATTTAAACAGACAGTGTTCGAAAAAAATCACTCACACACACCCCTTATCTTATCTTCTATAAGCGTACCATGCAGCTCATTAATCATCAGCCTTGCAAAATATAAATGTTGATATATACAGGGTGTACTTTAAAGGGCATGCTAATATTCGTTCCAGCAGTGACGGTCTTGGAAACATGTTCTTTGATATGCTGATATACTTTGCAAAAAAGTGGTACGCCGCTGAGATTTTTCCATGTGGATATTTTATCCCATAGCTTGGTTGTTGTTTCATGAAAACGGTATCTTGCGTTGCTTCTTGGTCAACACAAGTAAATCCAAATAGAAATGCACTTCCAACAATTTTTTATAAAACAAAATTTATCAAAGGTTATACAGGGTGTCCGCTAATTAATGGTACATGGAAAAACCACAGACGCCTTACGTAAAAATATTAGGATTTAATTATACTTACCTATATGCGAGATTTGATATTAACTGAGATACAGGGTGTTAAAGTTAAAACTTCATTTTTGTTTTTCTCTGATAACTTTGCAGGAAACCAACTTTGTTTACAAAATTTGGTTGAAATTTTAATGTACAATGCAGGGGGCGCTGTCTGCGGCATTTTTCGCACATTCTCATAACTTTTTGTGCCTCAGTGTATTTAAGTTTTTAATAAAAATAATACCTTTCTCATATTTATTACGTAAAAAAGGTATACTAAGTTCAGGTCGCCCAGAATTACCGTTTCGGAGATATTTGTATTTAAATTGTTTAGCGCATTAGCTCAGGCAAGCAAATAATATTTTGTTACTTCTTACCAATTAACTTTTACGTGATAATTAATGTTCTAGTAATGGTAATTGGGAATAATAAATACAACAATTGGGTTGTTCTTTAATTAAAATAACTTTGACCCTAGAAAATATCGTGTCGAAAGAAACCGACAGCAATGAAAACACAAACTTACGAAACCTCACAAATGAAACAGTTTCTGTTCCATAGCAACTGCATCTCTGAATTTTATTTCTTTTCTCATAGGTTACTTTAAGAAAAAAAATTTTGTTTGCAAATTAATAATAATTGGGCAGGGTGCACTAAACAATTTAAATGCAAATATCTCCGAAACGGTAACTCTGGGCTACCTGAACTTACTAGACCTTTTTTACGTAATAAATATGGGAAAAGTATTGTTTTCATTAAAAACTTAAATACACTGAGGCAAAAAAATGTTATGACCTAATAAATGTGCAAATAATGCCGCATACAGCGCCGCCCCCTACATTGTACATTAAAATTTAATAAAAAAATCAATTTCTCGTCCTAAAAAAACCATAGTTGCCAAATTTTGTAAAAAAAAGTTGGTCTCCTGCAAAGTTATTAGAGAAAAACAAAGTTTCAACTTGATACAGGGTATCTCAGTTAATATCAACTTTTGGATATAGGTAAATATAATTAAATCCTAATATTTGTACGTAAGGAGTCTGTGGATTTTCCATGTACCATTAAATAGCGGACACCCTGTATAACTAGCTTTAGAGCTCGTTTCTTTTTCGATCAAATTTTTCATGTTCACGAAAGGTTTTGTTTTGGAAATTTTACAAAATGACGTTGGCATGTTTATTCTGATTAAATCTCGAGAGCGAAGCTCGAGTGCTTTAATTTATGAATAATAATTTATGTCTTTAAGTCTTTAATCGTCCTGTATTTTTTTTTGGTGATATTCTCGCCACAAAACAAAATATCGATATTGTATCGACATTTTTCTAACATCTCTAGGTAAATATAAGGAAGCGATAGAACTCGCCATTGTCGTTAAAACTAGTGTTGTGACCGTTCGAGCGAAAAACCGCTCGAGTACTCGGATTATAGAAATAACCGACATCGCTCGATTAATAAAGAATCTGCTCGAGTTATAAATTCAAGCGAAAATCGTCGCTCGTTACTTATTATCTTTCACTCGATACGCGGGCTTCGCTTGACGCCGACCGAATTGTTCCGCTTGGTAGTGTGATCGCTCGAGTGAAAAACTACTCGTATATTCGAGCAGTTTTTCGCTCGATAGGCAATACTACTCTAGTTATAAATTCAGGTGAAAAATCGAATCATTGCCTTTCACTTGATACCCGATCATCGCGCGCCACCCGAAATGTGCCGATTGGCGACGTTCGAGTTTAACGCTCAGAAGGCTGACACGACATACGTCTTTCTTAAAGGCACATAAACGAGAAGGTGCATACAAAAAAGTATGCCAAATCCCTTAGTAGATTCATCGCGACATGGGTTTTGTTTTGACTGGTTAGCCAGCGGCGATTGTAAATTTTAAAAAAAATTAAAGGATATGAATGATTTAAAAAAAAAAAAAAAAAAAATCAGAATCAACTGTTCTTCCTTAATAACAACTCTAGGCTAAACTTCTAAAACTTACAGAAACAACCCCCGGTGTTTTATCAACACATTCTTCTTAGCCATAAAAACTTCAATCGCTCGAGCGATTCGCTCGATTATTAGAATCATCGGTTTTTCCCAACACTAGTTAAAACAGAGGCCGGCATCCTAAAATCGATAAAGCCGTATACGCCAACTGCTACCGCTAAAACACTTTGTAAATTCGTAATGTTTCAGTAATAGCATTTTGGAACGTAGTTTTTTTAGGTTAAGAAAATTTATGGAAAATACTACTTTTTTATATTTTTTATTTTATTTGGTTCGGTTCAAATACAGGGTCCGCAAACGAAGCGTGGACGGAAGATTAAATCGTTATCGAAGAACTTATCAACAATACTAAAACAGCTTGAGATATTGGATTAAAAGCGGCATGTTTTAAAAATATTTTACATTATACAGGGTGGCTCAAAAAAGTGTGAGAGCATAAAATTTTATTTTTTTAAATGGGACACCCAGTATTTTATTGTATATTTAGGTTCGTATTACTATCGTTTATAAGTGTCTTAAATTTTATTTAATTTGGTTTTGTAGTTTCGGAGAAATAAATTAAAAACTAAAAAAAAACAGTTTTGCAGTCCTGAATAAAAAAATCAAAAAAAACAATCCATAATTATTTTTTTAACCTCGGCATTGAGTGAAATTTATGACAAGAGGTCTAGAGATACTATGAATGTAATTGTATTTATTTATTTTATACAGGGTGTTCATAATAAGCTTTCAAAAACCTCACATTTTAAAATAATTTTTTCTCAAGTTTTTCAAATGGAACACCCTGTATATTATTTGGCTATTTGACGTAGAATTCATAGACAATTTTTTTTTTGTAATACAAGCATATAAGTTATATCCAGCCGTTTTCGAAATAATTATAAATATCATAAATTATGTTGTTTAAATAGAGTTTTTATTGGGAAATTTTGTTATAGGCGACTAGACTAATAATTGTAAACTAAAGTAAATGTGCCTCTTGTCATAAATTTCACTCAATGCCGAGGTTAAAAAAAATAGTTCTGGATTATTTTTTTTGGTTTTTTTATTCAGGACTGCAAAATTTTTTTAGTTTTTAATTTATTTCTCCGAAACTACAAAACCAAATTAAATAAAATTTGAGACACTTATAAACGATAGTAATACGAACCTAAATATACAATAAAATACTGGGTGTCCCATTTAAAAAAATATAATTTTATGCTCTCACACTTTTTTGGGCCACCCTGTATAATGTAAAATATTTTTAAAACATGCCGCTTTTAATCCAATATCTCAAGCTGTTTTAGTATTGTTGATAAGTTTTTCGATAACGATTTAATCTTCCGTCCACTCTTCGTTTGCGGACCCTGTATGTAATTTTTCATTTATCGTCAAAACGCAGAGTTCCTGACTCATGGGGTCGATTCAAATCCACTTCCTGAGGCATATCGATGCTTTTTATCGCCGAACAAGATGCACATTGCACAACAATTGAAACTTTTCTTTAATGCATTTTTGACTGAACCATTTTATTTAAATAGTTTGTGTGACCTCATTGTCTGTACCTACTGGTTGGGGCAAAAGTAAATAATTTCAACTCGCAGTCTAAATGACATTACCATAAGGAAGCCGGGCGCGTTAAGTTTAGACTGTGACTTAGTGGTAAGATCGGCCGCGCCTGTACAGGGTGTCCTATTTTCGACACTTCGTATTAGAGTTCTTATCAAAGATAGAATGTTGCGGTGTTCACTTTCATGGCCCAATTTTTAACGTAACGAAAGATTCCGGTGTCAAAATTGTTATAGCTCACTTAGTTTTTAATCTACAGGGTGATTTAAAAAATGTTCTTGTTAGAGACTTTTACGGTAAGTTCGGGTTTCGAGATATTAACAAAAGTATACATTTGTAAATGGGACACCCTATATATTATTTTTTTAATTAATTGAGCATACTTACTAGCTTTACAGAAATATAGCTGTTTATATTTATATTCAAAAGGAACCTAGAAATGCGATATTTTTAATAATTTACGTTACTTATATCAGTAGGCCATGGTCAATTTATTAGAAACAAATTCAAAATTTTGACAGCTATTCTAAATATTAAATCGAATTATATAAAACATGCCCACATATCATACTTTCACAATTATTATCATAGTCAGAGTCAAAGTCAATATATTATGCTTTATTGTTTAAAAGAAGATATTCCTATAAACAAAGCTGTGAGTCCTAAATATAGTACGAAAATAAGAGACAAAAGAAAATTGATATGAATCACCAGTACAATACAAAGTGACATAAAAGTAAAAATATAATACACAATAATAATAAATACAATATTACACACAATACCAAATACACATAATATATCACTTCCAAAAGTCGATCAAAATTTATCATGGAAAAATTCATCTACTGAGTAGTAAGCCTTCGAAAGTAGTAAAAATTTTACTTCTTTTCTAAATTTTTTGTAATTATCAATTTGGCGAATATTCAATGGAAACTGATTAAATATTTTCTTACTCTTGTACATAATAGAATTCTTAGTTTGAGTAGAAACAGGTATATGATCTACATTGTATGTTTGGCGTGTATTGTATAATGAAACGGAATTAATTGCACCTTGGAATTTTTTGTGAACCAGACAAGATGTCTCCAACAAAAATAACGATAAAAATAGTGGCTTACTTGAGTCTCTAAAACTGGCCTTATACATATATTTTATGGCTCGTTTTTGCAGAATAAACATCATATTAAATAAATACTGAGAGCAAATTCCCCAGAAGGGTATACCATATCTCAGATTAGATTCTATTAGCGAATAGTAAGCATTTTTAATAGTTTGTACGTCTAAACAATCTGCCATTACCCTAATTGCAAAACAATCAGATGCCAGTTTTTTAGACAAGTAATTTATATGGGCCTTAAATTTCAACTTATTATCTATATATACACCCAAAAATTTGTTTACAGTTTCACTGCCGACAACCTGATTCTCTACACTAATTTCACTTAAAGAACACTTAAAAGTAATTATATTTGTTTTAGAAATATTAAGTGCTAAGAAATTTGCATCAGTCCATTCCTGTACTTAACGGCCATTGTTAAGAATAATTAAAAAAAAACTTATTATAAAAACTCTTACATACAGGGTGGCCAATTAGTGCGACAAAGCTCAATATCTCTTGTACCGCTAGGGATAGCGGAAAACTTTTTTCACGAAAGTTATTAAGCGTTAAGAGGTGCAGATTTTAAAAATATTTTCGACCATACAGGGTGCTCCAAAAGGGCGGTGTGATAAAAATTTCATATTTTTTAAATGGGACACTATGTATATTTTACATATTTGAATTCACCGTAAAATTCTGTACATAGCACCGTAATTATTTGTACACATTTTTGCAACGTTGCCAAATAGATTGGAAAATTCCTAAAATTTGTGCAAAAACATGGTTCAATGAAATGTATAATATTTCTTAACTTATAATAATTTGAAATAAAATATTTTTATGTCGGAAAGAGGAATGTTGACAGAAGTCCCCTATGATAACACATATCAATATTATTATACAGGGTATTTTCTATGGATATGCCAACATTACGAACTTGAAACCTGAATTTCGTAAGTTTTTTAAATGAAACACCCTGTATATGATTACTTTATCTTGTAGATATTTTAATCCTCTCTAATTTTTATTAAGGTCTTTCTATGCCTATCTCTACCAATCGTGGTGGTATTTCAATTTTTATTTAAACTCGAGCAAAAAAAAGTGGATGTATTTTACCATTGTCCTTTTTCTAGTCACCTATGACAAAATAAAAACAAAATGTTGTAATTTAAAAAAATATATTTATTCAAACGGGAGGATACGACACAAAAATATTTTAGCAATTCAAGCTTGTGGACAATTTCTTAAGTAAATTATTACCTAATTATTTGTTCAAATAGTGACCCCCATTAACTTGAACACATAATTCAATACGTGTTTCTCAAAGGAATGAGTCATGTTTCTAGACATTTGCCGAGTAATTCGTTTGAAAACAGTTGAAAATGTGTAGAAACATGACTCATTCTTTTGAAAAACGTATTGAATTATGTGTTCAAGTTAATGGGGGTCACTATATGAACAAATAATTAGGTAATAATTTACTTTAGAAATTGTTCACAAGCTAAAGCGCTAAAATGTTTTTGTGTCGTATCCTCCCGTATGAATAAATATATTTTTTTTAAATTACAACATTTTGTTTTTATTTTGTCATAGGTGACTAGAAAAGGAACAATGGTAAAATACATCCACTTTTTTTGTTTGAGTTTAAATAAAAATTGAAATACCACCAAGATTGGTAGAGATAGGCATAGAAAGACCTTAATAAAAATTAGAGAGGATTAAAATATCTACAAGATAAAGTAATCATATACAGGGTGTATAAAAATATTGATATGTGTTATAATAGGGGACTTCTGTCAACATTCCTCTTTCCGACATAAAAATATTTTATTTCAAATTATTATAAGTTAAGAAATATTACACATTTCATTGAACCATGTTTTTGCACAAATTTTAGGAATTTTCCAATCTATTTGGCAACGTTGCGAAAATGTATAAAAATAATTACGGTGCTATGTACCTACAGAATTTTACGGTGAATTCAAATATGTAAAAATATACATAGTGTCCCATTTAAAAAATATGAAATTTTTATCACACCGCCTTTTTGGAGCACCCTGTATGCCAGAAAATAATTTTAAAATCTGCACCTCTTAACGCTTAATAACTTTCGTGAAAAAATTTTTCCGCTATCCCTAGCGGTAAAAGAGATATTGAGCTTTGTCGCACTAATTGGCGACCCTGTATATAAATATGAGAAATCTGTCAAGTTTTGTCCATTTTCAAGTAATTTAAATTATTAAAAATGTCGCATTTTTAGCTTGTTTTTGAGGAAAGATCTAATCAGCTATACATTTTTGTAAAGCCCAAAGTACGCTCAATTAATTAAAAATTGCCACATTTAAAATTTTTTAACTTTTTAGAGAAAAACTGGCTATACCACTAACCTTTACGTAAAAATCTCTAACAAGATCAGTTCTTACCTTTTTGATAAGTGAACGCGTAACGGAAATACGAGGGGTGACTAAGAAACGAGGATTTTCAAAATCACCCTGTAGATAATAAACTAAGAGAGCCATGACAGTTTTGACACCGGAATCTTTCGCTTCGTTTAAAAGTTTGAAACTAAAGTGAAAACCGCAACATTCTATCTTTGGTAATAACTTTAAAACTCCCCAGAAAGTGTCGAAAATGGGACACCCTGTACACATAATTAATAATAAGGTGTGTATTTTTAAGGTGCATTTCTCACGTTTCGATAAAATAGTTCTCACATTTTGAATCTCTCTTTAAGTACCAAAGCACCATTTCTATGTGATATTAGATTTTTAGAATAAATACACTTGTTCAGTTGAACGTTTTCTATAACAATAATATACAGGGTCATCGGGGAAATGGTTTATTACATTCGGCTCTTCTCTAACTAGTGAAACACTGCATACTGTTCTTTTTTTTAAATCGATTATCTACAAAGTAGGGTAACGACTCTCTGAAATCGGACCGCTTAACTCGCATATCATGCGGGATTGTTCATATTGTCTCAAAGTACCATTTATAACTATTTTCGTGGAAGTTGCGTCTATATCACGATTCGCGTGTTTAAATATGATAAACTATTTCCTAAACACCCCGTATATCTTTAGATGTTTATCATTTTAACAAAGACCAACCTGATCTACTTGATAAGACTTGCTAGATGTTACTAGATTAGATACGTTCGTTGTTGTTGTCTGAGCGCTATTCGCGTCGAAAAGATAATACAATTCGTTATGTCAAAAAGAAGATGATGTCGCGCAACGTCAGGCTAAGTATTAGAACTGTCAAGGATATGCGCTGCTCCGCCAAGTTTTTTTTATTTAAAGTTTGTCGTTGTTATCGTTTCTTTGACATGACGAATGTTATTATCTCGGCGAGAATACAGGCTATCGCTCTTGTTTAAACGTAAGTTTCTGTAAGGCTGGCTATTTTTATTGTATGTAACTTTATTTTTATTTTTCGTAATTAAGATATAGCTTGTTGTACAGGGTGATCAGGTTTAATGGCCCCTCATCTTAACGGTTTTATTAAAATCATTGGTATACAAGGTTTTTAAAGTAGTATTTGCAAGGGGGTCATCATTTGAGGTCTGTTGATATACAGGGGGATCAAAAAGTTTAATTTTTAAATGTGACATCCTATACCGGATGTCCCGCTAAGGTCGACGAGCGGCGGTATCTCTAATTTTTAATTCAAAATCAAAAAGGATCGTATCTCTCAAAATCAATAGTGAGGGTATGTCACGTGGAACTGTTTTGGACTCTCCAACTAATACTCTACAAATTATGTATTTGCCATTTTGGTCTCTCTCCTAAAATAAGGGGTGGGGGAAGGTGAAATTCGCGTTTGATTGCAGAAAAAGTTCGATAACTTCCGAATACATTAACCGATTTTATCGAACTTAGTCTTATTTTAAAGCTATTTAATGGCCGAATTATAGTCTATAATAATACTTACGTTTTAGTTTAAAACTGAACCGCTAGATGACGTTTTTGATCGCTTTAATATTTTACTCCCATTTTCCGTAAAAAGTTAAACGGAAGCCTAACTGTTTAATTTGCTAGTCTTATTACTCGTAAAATTATTTAAAAATTGGCGCAAACCGGAAGTCGATATCGCTTTTCAAACTTAAGTTATAAGCAAAAATCTATTTTTTTACATTTTCGAATGATAACATCAAATATTCGTTAATGATAAGTAAGCCATGAAAATCCAAACAATAAAATTGACAATTAGCTGTCATTAGTTCCAGCGTCATTTGTTATTTTCAATTCTAAAATTGTGCTTTTGTTGTTAAAAACAATTTGAAAGTTGTCGTATTCTATTTCTAAAGCATATGAAATAGCACAAACACGTCTCTAAGACGTCTTAAAGATATTGGGGAAAGATGTTTGGGACGTCTTTAAAACATCGGCTAATATCCTAAATACATCTTAAAGGCATCTTAAAGACGTACAAAATTGTACGTCTTTAAATCATCGTTTTACGACATCTTAAAGACGTTCTCTTACGTCGTGTTTTCGGCATTATAGGTATGGTATACAGGTTGTGAATTTCTCTGAAACTTAAAAAAATTGCAGCTCTTGGCGATCTCACTATATTTTTATTTTTATTCATTCCATTTTTTGTTTACATGAGTATATTATTTAAACTGCTTTTTTCCCTATGGTTAGCCCGTCGTAACCATGCCTAAATGGACACTTCAGTTTCCTTCTGGCTTGACGCTATATTAGCTACCTCAGCAGACCCTAAAAGTAAACGTTTACATTATTATAAATCGTACATCTTACAAAAGATTTAGCTGGTACATCACAAATAAAACCCTTAATTCTCACGTCATACAAATGATTAACATAAAAACCATTATTTATTACACTTTTTCTGATTGTGTTGGTCAGGAATGCTAACTTCTACCGTTACTTCTTCATCAGAGGACACCGAGGGGGACATCACAACCTCCTCGAAGGCTGCTGAGCCCTCTTAGCCCGCATATAATATTTATGGATGTCCCTTACACTCATCTTTACTATAGCAAGTGTAGTAATTAATAAAAATTAACTTACCTGGATCTTTGGCAGACAAAATTATAACCGCCAAAGAAAATATAATAAACTCAATTCACAATCACAAGAGTAGTTTAGAAATCTCGCCGAAAGCCAATTCGCTAATGACGTTTACGTCATTTTAATGGATAAGCGCCGCACCGTAATCCAGCATTGTCACATTTACTTAGTTCTTTATCGACATAAAGATCGGAGTACTGCTGTTATTTGTATATTTTTTACTTCCAAATAAATAATAAGTATTTTATTTTTTAGAGAATTGATATTAGCAAAATATGTATAGTTCCCTTATATATAATATAACCACCTCTAGTTAGTACATCTGGCAATACCGGGTTTGTTGCGGCCTGTATAATAAATGTTTTATGAAACCCTTTTTATATTTATTGCAAGACAGGGCAATAATGTAGAAAAAAGTACAAAACGATGGCCTCGCAAAAACACAAATTATTTTAAATTTATGCTTCATAATTAAAGTTATATTTTTTATGAAAAAAACATAGGTTCTATCGTCGTCCAATTTTTGACATCGTAAAGACGTCTAAACTAAGACGTCTTAAATACGCCGATGTAGTGACATCATTAAAATGTGTTTTTTACGTCCAAAGCACGCCGAAGACGTTCAGGCTAAAGATAGGCATAATATGGACGTATTTAAAACGTATTGTGCTATCTGGGACTGGCCGTGTATTTTCAATATTTTGATTACAATCATCAATTGATCAATTAAAAATGTTAAATAAAAGATTTTTGCTCATATCTTAAGTTTGAAAAGCGATATCGACTTCCGGTTGCGCCAGAGTAATAAGACTAGAAGTTATGCTTCCATTTAACTTTTCATGGAAAATGGAGTAAATTACTAAATCGATCAGAAAGCGCCATCTAGCGGTTCAGTCTTAAACTAAAACTTAAGTATTATTATAGACTATAATTCGGCGGTCAAATAGCTTTAAAACGAGGTTAAGTTCGATAAAATCGGGCAATGAATTCGGAAGTTATCGAACTTTTTCTATCACTTCTTTAGGAAATAGACCAAAATGTCAACTAAATAATTTGTAGAGTGTTAATTGGAGAGTCCAAAACAGTTCTACGTGATTATCTTCATTATTGATTTTAAGAGATATTATCATTTCTTGATGTTGAATTAAAAATACGCCATCTAGCGGAAAAATTTCAAAGCTGAAAATAATTTTGATATACCTTTAGGGGTTACTTTTGTTAATATACAGGATGTCAAATTAAAAAAAAAAACAGTTTAATCCCCCCTGTATATCTACAGACCTAAAATGTAATTTGATCCCCTTGCCAGTACTAGGTACTTGAAAGCCCCTGTATAGCAATCTTTTTAACTATTCTCAAGCATGAAAAATACAAAAGTTGGGACGGGGGGACATTATACGTGATCACCCTGTATCTAGTTACTGCCATTTATATTCTTGCGAATATATTTTTACGTATTTTTTTTTAAATAAGGTATAAAGCCATAATTTGCAAAATATAAAGATAACATAACTCGCTTTGAGGAGCCGTTCTAAGAAGCGACACTATAAAAAAAATTATCTTGCGCCATTAATTTGCCAAATATTGTAATTATTATTATTTTTAATGTTGTTCGTTAACGTATTTATTATGTTAGTTGTAAAATTATCATGTAAAAACCTATACACAGTAAAATTTAGTACAAAATTCAAAATATACAGCGGGTGTCCATTTTAAAATAGAAATACTGTAGTTACGCTTAAAATGAACACCATGTATATTGGAGGAATATTGAATATTGCTGTCTCCTGTGCAGTAGTAAAATTTATTTCAATAAAGTTTCACCCTTATTGAGGGAAAACTTGACTTCGAAGTTTCTCTTATTAATGGGAGAAGTATGACGTCATATTTTTCTAGTTTTTATCCACATGTGACCTATATTTCCTCTGTTTCCTTATTTCTGTTTTGTTGTCCGTCAAAGGAAGGTCAAAGTATGTTGACAGATGGCTATCAAACTTAGAAATGGATCGGATTATAGTAAACAATACAGTGTTGCTGGTCGGTGCTAACTGCTTTTAAGGGAGTGTTTATATATCTTGGTTGTTTTTATTTTTTTTGTGCGTAGTGGTGAAAAATCGTCTTTATTATAAACAATGATGGTGCATTCAAGTAGGTATAGTTTGTAAAAGGGTGGATCATTTAAGCAAGGATTTATCTTTTCTTCGGTACCTAAGTATGGTTATGTTTTAATATGATTGTATTGATGATGATGATGATTTCTGATATAACCATTGACGTTTAAAACGTTATGGACCGGTCCGTGGAGCTAGTCCGGGCAAAAAGTAGTCAAGTTGGTTTATTTCTTAATATAAATCTTGCATTTACAAGATGGTTGAGTCTTGTGCGGCCATAAAATGCTTCACTAGAAGATGCAATGGTGTTAAATTAAAATTTCACAGGTTAGTAAATATATTTAGAAATTTGGATTTGAGTTTGCATCACTATGAAAATTCGCTTTGTTTAAGAATGTACCAAATGTTTATCCACTTCGTTAGGATACTAAAAGGTCGTAGCCTACGGCAAATTTGGATACATGCCCTTAGAAGGAATAATTATAGTCCAGGTGATACAACAATTATTTGTGAGAAACACTTCACAAAAGAAGATTATGGAGGTAATGTACATGGGAATAAAATACTGAAGAAAGGAACAGTCCCGTCAAAATATTTTACATCTTTATTTTTCTATTTAAACAACGTTTGCAGTGTAACTAGTGCGCGAAGACAGGTTTTATATAATTTATTTTTATTTATTTGACTTTCCGTTTCTCCCTCCTTGCTAATTGGCCACACCCAATGCATGTGAGCGGGTAATAAACTAAAGATAGATGACCAGAGTGCAGTTGGATTATTTCACGATTTATTTGATACTTTTAAGTATAATAATATTCTTTTAAAGAATTTCTCATCCTTTTCACAGTTTATAGTAAAATTATTAGGAAAAAAAATTTATTTTAAGAGCAATTGCGGATTAACCTTAAACCAGTTATAATTGTCAAAATTTACAAATTTTTAATTGGGATGTTGCAAGATACCTTAGTTATAAATATGACAATCTGCCTAGAAATATACACTTTTATATCTGGAGAATTATCATCCAGTAATGAATACACCAAAAACATTGATGCTAAGCATAAATAGTTAAATCCATCCTTGGACACACTGTATATAAAAACTGGATCAATATTTCTATCTTTTTTTATAAATATCTAATATTCGCAACTACACTTTTTGAATAGGTAATATAGTTAAACGTAAAGAATTTCAAAGTAAATTATACGCCCTTGTCGGGCTTTTTGCCCAGACTAGCTCCGCTGCAAGAAAACGCGAAAGGCCGCTGCATAAAATTTTAATCGTTATTGGATTTAACCAGACTTCAACATTGTTGCCATTATCGAGACAAACATGTTTTGTCTCTCTTCCATCCATTACTGATTTTCAATAACATTCCACACAATCACAACCTGACTTTCCAACAGATTTATGAATGGTGGCCCTGTGGCACAACAATACACCATATTTCTATAAATACACTGAATTCTTTTGATAACTCTTCACACCACAAATCACTGAAATACACTAGGTGCCACCTCGAATGTCTGGCTGGAATTTTAGGCTTCACTTTCAGCGACGGCCCGTAAAGCGGAATTATCCGTCCCCTCTCTTCCCTTGTCTAAGCTATCAAACTTAAAAAAATGACAGCGACCATAATCACAGAGCAATACTAAGTCCTCACCGAACGGCATCGAAATATATTCACTAGTAAAAATGACCGAGGCAAAGAAAATGAATCTCTAGTAAACTCAATAGTTTCGAATAATGTTGTAATTAGACTCGATTCAGTCCCGACTTACGATGGATTAAGTAATGTAGACGAGTTTATTGGAATCATTGAAGAAACAGCAACGCTTTCCAATTGGACAGAAGCTCAGAAGGTTGCCATAACTAGACTAAAACTTAAGGAGGATGCCAAACAATTTGTGAAGGCAGAGGAAGACCTTAAAACTACTCCAAGCTGGGATGCGTTGTCTCGTGCATTGATGAAACAATTCCAAAAAACTGAAATTAATGGAGAATTACGAAGGAAGTTTTTGGAATGCAAGCAAAGGCCAGTTGAAACGTGCAGACAATTTTTAACAAGACTCAAGTCATTGGGAAATCATACTATGTCATACACTGGAATAAATTATGTTGACGCGGGTTTAAAAAATAGATTCGAGGAGGACTTAATCAATCAATTCATGATGGGTCTGCTGATGTCTATATAAGCCCGAATTTTATCAAAAGCACCAAAGACTTTAAGTAGCGGTTAAGTTAGAACTCTACCAAAATTATTAGTTTTAAAATAAATATTGAAATATTTTTAAAGAATTCTTTTACTGAAACTGAAGATGCCTTGGGTATAAATACTGCGATTTGGCCATACTTAGTTTAGTTCAATAGCTGGTAATAACCGAGATACGGGGTGTCCAAGTAAAAATTTAATTTTCAATTTTCCTAAATAACTTATTTCTGAATCAATATTTTTGCACACAATTTTGTGACTATAGGGTTTTTTTGGGGAAAGGAATTTGAATTTGAATTAATAATGTTGATGTAAATTGTAGGGGCGCTCTCTGCGGTACTCTGGATACATAAAAAGAAGTGTAACTTTCTTGGGCCTTAGTATAATTATGTTTATATTAAAAATATCAGTTTTTTCGTCATTTTTAAGCAAAAAAGGTATACTTTGTAAATGTCGCTCCGACTAACCGTTTTCGAGATATTTTCAATTACAATTTCTAATGCGCCCGTTTAAATTTTGATTTGTAAATGTGAAATTTGTCACAGTAGGCTTTGGTAAAAACAAATACAATGAAAGCACTTTGAAACCTCATTTCTGTCAAAGTTTATTTCCATTTGTCAGCATTGTGGGTGTTTTTAAGGAGTTTTTGAAGATACTGTTATCAAAAATTAAACTAAAAATGCCGCGACATAACTTGTTTTCTAACGGAGAAATGCGAGACATGGTATGTTTATACGCACAAGAAAATTTTCAGGGAACCGCACATCGACGGTATTTGGAAATGTATCGAAATAGAAGATTTTAAAATTTTTAGAAGCCTATACGACAGACTGGGAGAAACAGGATCCTTGCGTCCAAAACGGAATAGTGGAGAACTTCCGAAGATTATTACACCCGAGCAGGAATAAAAAATACTTCTTTACGCCTGTTCAGAATTTGCTGGCTGTTGATCTTCCAGCTAGATTGGAATTTTCCCATCTCCCAACCAAATGTTTTTGAATAGGGTTTTGTTCACCGATCCTCACTTAGTAACCGCATTTACCGCATAACGGCATTTTCAGCACGAGTTTAAAATAAATGTTTGGTGTCATTGATAACTCCATGTTGGGTCAATTCGAGCTACCACCCAATTTAAACGGACAGCTCTATCTTAATTTTTTGCAAAATCAGCATACTGTTTGGATAATCTACCGTTAGAACTAAGAAGAGATATATTTTTCATGTAAGATGGTGCCCCAGCACATTATTCCAGGCTTGTCAGAGACTATGAAGCGCACTGAGCATTTTAAATGCAAAAATCTCGAAAACGGTTAGTCGGAGCGACATTTACAAAGTATACCTTTTTTGCTTAAAAATGACGGAAAAATTGATATTTTTAACAGAAACATAATTATGCTAAGGCTCAAGAAAGTTACACTTCTTTTTATGTATCCAGAGTACCGCAGAGAGCGCCCCCTACAATCTACATCAAATTCAAATTCCTTTCCCCGAAAAAACCCTAGTCACAAAATTTTGTGCAAAAATATTGATTCACAAATAAGTTATTTAGGAAAATTGAAAATTAAATTTTTACTTGGACACCCGGCTGCATCTCGGTTATTACCAGCTATTGAACTAAACTAAGTATGGCCAAATTGCAGTATTTTTATCCAAGGAATCTGCAGTTTTCATGTGTACCATTAGTTATGGGACACCCTGTATAATTTATCCCGGGATTTTCGAGATTGATTTTTCCTGGAGATCCCGAGATTGGCACCCCTAGTCAGGTTCCAGCATCTCACTTCCCGTCTTCTAGAGCTTAGTTATTAATTAAGATTTGAAATATACAGGGTATCCCAAAAAGGTGTGACCTCTCGATACATTTTTTTGTTGGATTACAAGCCATATGTTTTGTTGCGTATTTCGGCGCCTCTTATGGTTACTTATTGTTGCAGTTGTTTCGGTAATATCAGCGACAACACCTAAAAAAAATCGTATCCGAACTGGGTTAAAATTTAATAACAAATGGTGTAGTAGTTTATTGGTAATAAAACACGGTAGGTGTTTATTAAATAAGTCGTTTTATATGTAGAATCCTCATCGCTTTTTATCTTCTGTCTTGGTTAGGAACAACAAACAATCGACGGACGTGACGCATAAGTCTATATTTTTATTCAGTTTACGGCAGACTGGGACAGTGTTACCATACTGAGTTTAGAATTACTATTTTTTTCACAAACAATACTTAAATTTAACACACAAACGCTGAAAAAACAAAGAATTTTATTTAACAATAACGACAAATATGACAGTTGTTAATCCGGTAGTGTCAAACGTAAAAGCAGGTATGAAAGACGGCCGTTCCATTAAGGGCTTTATAAAAAGTTTGTTTCGAACGCTCGAAGGCGACGTAATGTCTTTGTATAATTAACAAACGACAAAGAAAAATTGTACTAATGATAGCTCCCCGATTGCTTTTCTGGAAAGTTGTTTACAATCCACCTAAGAATGTGAATCGTTTATGCTTAAAAAGGCTGGAAACCAAAGCCGTATAGCCACCTCGATTTAAAATCCTTGGTGTTAATCTTTTCAAATTTTAAAGCACTTTATTTTTCTTCCCAAATAGCACAAACATGTCTTTAAGACGTCTTAAAGATATTGGCGAAAGATATTTGGGACGTCTTTAAAACATCGGCTAATATCCTAAATACATCTTAAAGGCGTCTTAAAGACGTACATTGTTACAAAATTGTACGTCTTTAAAACATCGTTTTACGACATCTTAAAGACGTTCCCTTACGTCGTGTTTTCGGCATTATAGGTAGGGTATACAGATTGTGAATTTCTCTGAAACTTAAAAAAAATTGCAGTTCTTGGCGATCTCACTATATTTTTATTTTTATTCATTCCATTTTTTTGTTTACATGAGTATATTATTTAAACCGCTTTTTTCCCTATGGTTAGCCCGTCGTAACCATGCCTGAATGGACACTTCAGTTTCCTTCTGGCTTGACGCTATATTAGCTACCTCAGCAGACCCTAAAAGTAAACGTTCACATTATTATAAATCGTACATCATACAAAAGATTTAGCTGGTACATCACAAATAAAACCCTTAATTCTCACGTCATACAAATGATTAACATAAAAACCATTATTTATTACAATTTTTCTGATTGTGTTGGTCAGGAATGCTAACTTCTACCATTACTTCTTCATCAGAGGACACCGAGGGGGACATCACACACAACCTCCTCGAAGGCTGCTGAGCTCTCTTTTAGCCCGCATATGATATTTATGGACGTCCCTTACACTCATGTTTACTATAGCAAGTGTAGTAATTAATAAAATTTAACTTACCTGGATCTTTGTCAAACAGAATCATAAGCGCCAAAGAAAATAAAATAAACTCAATTCACAATCACAAGAGTAGTTATCCTGATGCCTGGAAGATCGCTATAGGTAAGCCTCTTGCTAAAGTTAATAACCCTAAAACTTTTTCAGATTTAAGAGTCATTAGTATACTGCCAGCATTGTCTAAAATAATGGAAAAAATTTTACATGATCAAATGTACTCCTTTTTTATAGATAATCAACTCCTTCCTGACAATCAATGTGGTTTTCGTAGAAATTTCAATACAGCCACGGCACTGACTACAGTCATAGATGATATCATGACAGCCTACGACAAAGGTCAGGCTAGTTTGTTGGTTCTGTTAGATTTTTCTAAAGCTTTTGATACGTTTAGATCACAGACTATATATTATCTTCTAAATTACATTATTATGGCTTTAATGAAGATTCAGTCAACCTAATTTCATCTTTTTTAAACAATCGAAAGCAAAAAGTCATAGTTGATAATATTCAATCTGATACAATAAATATCCTCTCAGGAGTTCCACAAGGCTCCATTTTATCACCATTACTATTTATAATTTACACGGCCGATATCGTTACGTCTACCCAATTCTGTCAGTCTGCTGCATATGCGGACGATTTTCAACTTTATTTCAGTTTTAATACATCAAATCATTTACAAGCTGCTCAACACGTTAATACAGATTTAGAAACCATTAGGTCCTTATCTGAAATCCACAATCTTAAATTAAACTCGAAAAAATCAAAACTAGTTTGCATTGCCAATAAGTCTAATAGGAACATAATTAAAAACAATGTTAGTATTTCTGTGAACAACGCTCATCTCCCATATGTGAACTCAGCAAAAAATCTAGGTATATTGTTAGATGAGGAACTACGCTTTAAAGAACACGTAAAAAATATCAACAGAAAAGCTTTTTATTCCTTAAAGTTAATTTACAATAACAGACATATTCTTGACCTAAGACTTAAGACAATGCTTTGTGATAGCTTGGTCCTCTCGCATTACTCCTATTGTGATTTCGTTTATATGCCCTGTCTTCATGAAACTGAAAAAAATAGGATTCAGAAAATGCAAAACTCCTGTTGTAGGTTGATATAATATGGAGTAAGGAGGCGTGATCATATATCTCACAAAATAATTGAGTGTAGACGGCTTAATATGAGGAACAGATGTAACCACCACTTGGGAAATTTTGTTTATAAACTTCTCACTTTGCCAAATAACTCTAAGAAGCTTAAAAATAAATTGGTTTCTAGGGCTGATATTCATCAAAGGAATATTAGATATAGGAACAGGTTTACCTTGCCTCATTATAAAACCGCTTTGTTTCAAAGAAGTTTTACTTATAATACTATAAAATTATATAACTCTATTCCTGACGAATTTAAGACATATATTATTCATACGTTCATGCACAAGTTTCGTTCTTATCTTTTTAGTAACCAGTGAAGCTGCTGGTAGATGTTGCTTTTGTTTACTGATGTTGTAACGCTGTTAACTATACTAATAAAAGTCTTTATTATTATTATTATTATTATTATTATTATTAGTTTAGAAATCTCGCCGAAAGCCAATTCGCAAATGACGTTTACGTCATTTTAATGGATAAGCACCGCACCGTAATCCAGCATTGTCACATTTACTTAGTTCTTTATCGACATAAAGATCAGAGTACTGCTGTTATTTGTATATTTTTTACTTCCAAATAAATAATAAGTAGGTATTTTATTTTTTAGAGAATTGATATAAACAAAAAATGTATTGTTCCCTTATATATAATATAACCACCTCTAGTTAGTACATCTGGCAATACCGGTTCTTGTTGCGGCCTGTATAATAAATGTTTTATGAAGCCCTTTTTATATTTATTGCAAAACAGGGCAATAATGTAGAAAAAAGTACAAAACGATGGCCTCGCAAAAACACAAATTATATTGAATTTATGCTTCATAATTAAAGTTATATTTTATAGGAAAAAAACATAGGTTCTATCGTCGTCCACTTTTTGACATCGTAAAGACTCTTAAATTCGCCGATGTAGTGACATCTTTAAAATGTGTTTTTTACGTCCAAAGCACGCCGGAGACGTTCAGGCTAAAGATAGGCATAATATGGACGTCTTTAAAACATAGTGTGCTATCTGGGTTGTTTGTGTGTATGTGTTGGAGGAGGATAGGATACATAGAAATAAGAAACAAAACATATGGCATGTATTCTAATAAATAATATCATCATGACAATTTTTTAGTATATCCTGCACATTCAGAAAAATCACCAGAAATTTAAAAGTAGGTAATTTTTATGATTACATTAGCAAAAAAGCTATTCACTTATCGATTCCTGTTACCTACCCTTAGTCGAAAACGGTAGATCGGCAGCTAAATTGATAAGTTTTTGAAATAATCTAAGAATCACAACCTGTAACCTGTGAAATTACAACAGCTCACTGCCGTTATGGCCACTTAATTCTCGTGGAAAAAGATCCAAAAGCCTCCCGGTATTACCCTATTATTTTTCTGTGGTATCGGTGTATATGCTTACCGAACAAACCTACTTGTTGCTCATATCCGCAAAGCCAGCAAATAGAAGGACAAGCAGTCGATGGCAAACGAAACTATGTCAACCTATTATGTCTCTGTGGTTGCTTTAAATTGTTAATATAAAATATGGAGTCCAGTTTGGACCAAGAAATTCAAAACTTTGTGTCGAAGGAACTGTTCGACTTACGGCGTAACAATTTACGTAAAGCAACTAAGGCCACAATAACTCAATCGGCCGAGAATTTTCCAGGACTTTCTGCTATTGAGGAAGGTACAGAACAGTCCCCGAATCAAAACTGGTCCGATGTAGTAGCAAAAATAGAGGAATGCAAAGAGTCGAGTGCTGCAACACCAGACATCAGAAGCTCCTTCAATTTATTAATAAAAGAGGAGCCAGAAGTATATGAAATAGAAAATTTTCCACTTGACGATCCATATTCCAATGAATTGATTCATCAAGAACGTAAATTAATAGTTCGCTTGGAAAAACGAGTAATTAAACAAAATAATATGCCTAATTTAGACCCCCATTTTAAAGGTAATCGTAAATTGGTTGTACTTTTAGAAAATCTAAAAGTAATTGAAAAAGATGGGAATCTTATCATTGATGATTTAAATCGCCTTACCGCTACAGCTAAAAATGGGTAAGTTTCTTTCAAAATAACTGATTAACTCAGTGGCTATGTGTATGATTATTTTAATTATGTGTAGAATTTGATCCATAGATTCCTTAATATGTGTATTAAATAAGTTCTTTACAACATATTTTTTTCTCAACTATTGAATGAATTATAATTTTTTATATTCTATATATCCGGTTTAAGGTTATCATGTTCTTTCATAGACGTAAAGCGTTAAGAACTGATTTAATAATTTCACCTATTTATTAGACATTGCCACATCTAATACTTTCTAATAAAAAATAAATAAGTAATATTAAGTATTTTATTTTCTATAGATTCAAGGAGTATAATTCTATAAAGGAAGAGGCACTTGTAAAAATTGAAACCAATGAAGCAAGAAATTACTCTGAGCAAACGCATGAAGTTGACTTTAAGAAATGGAAGATAAAAAACGAAGAACTGAACATTAAAGAATGCTTGGAAGAGAGTCAAGCAAGGTGAGTACCTACCCATATAGAGATGGTAGGTATGTTAAATAACAGCTACAACGGTTTCAGTTTTTAAAAATATCTGTTTCAAGGAACATATTTCAGTTCCAGACTGTTTCGCTGCGCTTTTGCAGTTCTAACAATGCAATGACCCAATTTTCCCCACTTCAAGTCTCGAAAATTCCCGCGGAAAACCGTGAAGATAGTTAGCGGCCCGCTAAGTAACATATAAATCTTGAATTTACTAGATGTTTGTTTTTAGTAGATACTTGTTTTATTCGTTATTGTTTAAATGCTCAGACATTTTGTTTTTTGATCAATATTTTGATACTTTTTCGTTTTATCCTAAAAGCGGTTAATTACTCCTTTTTAGGGACCTTCGTGCCTATAGTTACAACTGAATTAATTTAACTAAGCCGACTGTTACATTCATATCTTTCAATGATGATATTTTTCAATGACACTATGCCCTACTCTATCAAGCACTTTTTCCATGTCCGTATAAATAACATCAACCTGTGACTTGCCCTGTAACGCCTCATGCACATATTGGGTGAATGTTAGAATGTGAAAATTAGAGAGTTTTTCCTTTTTTTATGATCAAACACAAGCACTCTAGGAAAATACTTTAAGGCACTCTGGGAGTGGTGCGTGCGCGTAAAAATCGATTCACGTTGGTTTGGAATCGTTGGGGTTATGGGAAACATGACCTCAAGAAGGTTGTCCCACAAGGATAACGTCCTCCAGAATGAAATAGAATGTGAAAATTAGGAAGAGTATATTTTTTAGGCAAAAATCTGTGCTGAGATAAGGAAATTCTCTACTTACCTCACTATACAGGGTGTCCCATAACTAATGGTACACAGGAAAACTGCAGATTCCTTTGGTAAAAATACTGCGATTTGGCCATACTTAGTTTAGTTCAATAGCTGGTAATAACAATAACTAACTAATTTAATTTTCAATTTTCCTAAATAACTTATTTCTGAATCAATATTTTTGCACAAAATTTTGTAACTAGGGTTTTTTGGGGAAAGGATTTTGAATTTGTTAATAATTTTGATGTAGATTATAGGGGGCGCTCTCTGCGGTACTCTGGATATATAAAAAGAAATGTAACTTTTTTGTGCCTTAGTGTATTTATGTTTTTATTAAAAATATCAGTTTTTCCGTCATTTTTAAGCCATTTAAATTTTGATTTGTAAATGTGAAATTTTTCACAGTAGGCTTTGGTAAAAACAAATACAATAAAAGCACTTTGAAACCTCATTTCTGTCAAAGTTTATTTTCATTTGACAGCATTGTGGGTATTTTTAAGGAGTTTTGAAGATACTGTTATCGAAAATTAAACTTAAAATGCCGCGACATAGCTGTTTTCTAACGGAGATGCCTATACTACAGACTGGGAGAAACAGGATCCTTGCGTCCAAAGCGTAATAGTGGAGGATCCTGTTTCTCTCGGTCTGTCGTAGAGGCTTCTAAAAATTTTAAAATCTGGCTGCCTTCTATTTGGATACATTTCCAAATACCGCCGATGTCTGTTAAAATTTTCTTGTGCGTATAAACATACCATCTCTCGCATTTCTCCGTTAGAAAACAGTTATGTCGCGGCATTTTTAGTTTAATTTTTGATAACAGTATCTTCAAAACTCCGTAAAATAAATTCCTTTATTCAAACCTTCTGTAAAATACATTACAATATAGATTTAAGATATAGGACACCTAACTGATTTAACAGTTGTATGTGTCAATAGTAAACTGAAAATTTGTAGCTATACAATACAAAAAGGAAAAGAATTAAATCCATCCACAGTAACATTTGCATGATATACATGACAATTACATCCCTACACACGACTTAAAACTACTTACTTAGCATGCATTGAGAATCATTAAATTACAAAATATTTGTAAAAATAGTATTATTCTCAAAAATATAAACTCTACAGCGTCTACAAAATAATGTTCTGTTTTTTATTTGTCTAATATTTAGAGGCAACATGTTATAAAATTTTGGGCCCAAGTAAGCCACGAATCTCTGATTTAATTTAGTATTACTACTAGGAATTTGAATATTTCTTTGAATTTTGATTCTAGTTTCATGCTGATGACTGATATACATTTTTACACATTTTTCACTGTGAACATAAGTACATGCGGACAATATATACAATGATCTAGCATTAAAATTCTTTACAGAATATAACATGTGTGTGGGGAATCTTTTTTGTTTTTTAAATATGATTTTAAGGATAAAGTTCTGTGTTACATTAAGTTGTCTTAGTGCAGTACCATAATGTCCCCCCCACACAACTATGCCATACCTAATCAAAGATTCCACTAGTGATCTATATATTAACATAAGGATATTTTCGGGTAACATTTCTCGTAATTGATAAAATTTATGAATTAGTTTCCTTATACTATTTTTTACTTTAGTAATATGGTCTTCCCATTTTAAGTGTCTATCTATAACTATGCCTAAATATTTCGTACTAGGGACCTCTTTTATATGATTTTCAAAGTTCTGAACTGAAATGGTGGAAAAATCAGGGCGGTTTACAGCTGTTGCAGAAAAGGCAATATAATTAGTTTTATTTACATTTAAGGTTAACTGATAGTAATCTAACCATTGTTTTACACTAACCAATCCCATCTCAGCCCGTTCCCTAACCTCACCCCAACTCTCCCCTGAAAAGAGGAGCACAGTGTCATCGGCATATGAAATGGATGTACCATTTATGTCCAAATTAGCAAGGGAGTTTATGTATGTTATAAATAAGGTTGGACCAATCACTGTTCCCTGTGGAACACCTATTTTAACCGTCATAGCATTGCTCAATGATTGTCTGATCTTGACAAATTGTTTACGATCCGATAAGTAGGAACCGAAGACGTTCAACGCAGCACCCCTAACTCCATAGAGCTGAAGCACATTTAGTAGCTTATTATGAGGTACCGTATCAAACGCCTTAGCCAGATCCAAAAATACCGCGATGCTTCTCCTTCCAGCGTCAAGGTTAGTGGTAATCGGTCCCACCAGCTCACACATCGCATCGCTAGTACTGAGTCCATCAACGAAGCCAAATTGATTTTTGTTTAAAACATTATTATCTTTAAAGAACTTCATAAGTCGGTCTTTAAGACTTCTTTCAAATATCTTACCAAAATTATTCATTACACTTATCAGTCTATAGTTATTAATGTCATTTTTATTACCTGCTTTATAGATAGGACTGACCACTGTAGTCTTAAATTGTGTTGGGACAGTGCCATATAAGAAGATTAAGTTTATTATGTGAGCTAGTGGTTTCAAAATATGTGGATGGACAAGTTTGATAGTTTTGGATGATATTGCATCAACTCCGGGAGCACTATTGTTTTTTAAACAATGTATATGTTTTATAATCTCATTGTGGTTTACAGGGTATAAAAACATGGATGAATCAGTTGTAACAGTACTCTTTACTTCATTTGCAGAAGGGATTCTGGCGGCCATTTGCATTCCAACATCAACAAAAAACTCGTTGCAATAATTTGCCATGTCTATATCAGAGTCAAATTTAATTTGATTATTTTTTAATATATTAATATCCTTATTACTTTTAGTTTTCTGTTCATTCGTTGCATCAGACACAATATCGTAAATTTTTTTAATATTCTTACGAGCGTTATTAATTTTATTTCTGTAATAATTAAGTTTACATTTAATAATTAGTTTATTTAAGGAATTTCGATAAGCTTTGTATTCAATATGTGATTCCGCATTAGTTTGATCAGAGACGAGCTGTTTTTTCATTTTGTCGCGTTTCTTTATTGAATTTATTATACCATTTGTTATCCATGGCTTTATTTTTTTATGACTTTTATGTCTTATTGTTCTTAATGATTTTACTTTATTATATAACTCATAAAAAATTTTATAGAAAGTGTTGGTTGCCTCTTGAGGGTCAATTGAGTCAGTAATAGACTGCCAATCTTGTACATCCAATAGCGAGTTAAGCTTCGTCTAATCAATATTTTCAATCACAATATCTTCCGGAATTGCTCCTGGCTCCGCAGACCTCCCTTCCTGAGCAGAAGCAATATTTAACATCACAGGGTCAGTCAAATCAGTATCCAATACAAAGGACTGGTATTTTATGCGATTTGTTTTCAGCTTTCTTCTAATAAATATATGGTCAAAGCATGTAGATGTTGTACTTGTCACTCTTGTATGACAGTTTATTAGAGAAAAAAAACCAAACTCGTTAAGGGTCGATAAATAAAGATTTACAGTTTCATGATTAACATCACAAATATTCAGATTTATGTCACCAACAAATGTTTCCATTAAGCATTCCAGATTATCTTTAAAATACATTTCAACATCATGTATGAACAGACTTTCATTAGTTGCAGGAGGTCTGTATATACAGGTGACTCCTACTGTTACATTATTTATAGTAACCGTTACTCTACACAAGGTTACCAGGGACCTGGCCAGTTTAATGTTACTTACTTGTGCATTAAGATTTTGTTTAGTATAAATTATCAAACCATCATTCCTATTATAGTCGGCGTTATTGTAATGAATGTTATAACCCGGAATATTAAATTGGTCCAGTCGGGTGCAAGAAAGCCGAAAACATTCGCTAAGCACTATAATGTCACAACAATCCAAATGGAATGCGCTCATAGTCACAAGAAAATGATCAAAGTTCATCTTTATACTTCTTATGTTCAAATGTATCAAATTCAAAATTTACCCTTAAGATTTATTTTACTTCTAAGAACATCACTATCTATACACTCCCGACAACTATCCATTTGAGAATCCTCCATATCATCCTCTTCCAAGCGTGTTAGTACTTCAGCCTCCAGTTGAGTATCCATATCTACTGTCCGTAATCTATTTTACTTCTCAATACATCAAGTAAGTACTTATACGAAGGACACTCCAGGCAACTAGTCTCATGGTCTGTTTTGTGATTAGTTCTAAATTTTTGGTTTGCGATAATACAGTTTTTACACTTTTTCATTGTTTTTGGGCATTCCCGGGAGTTAAAAAGTTAAAAACACCCACAATGCTGACAAATGAAAATAAACTTTGACAGAAATGAAGTTTCAAAGTGCTTTCATTGTATAGAAATTGTAATTGAAAATATCTCGAAAACGGTTAGTCGGAGCGACATTTACAAAGTATACCTTTATTCCTTTTAAATGACGGAAAAATTGATATTTGTAATAAAAACATAATTATACTAAGGCCCAAGAAAGTTACACTTCTTTTTATGTATCCAGAGTACCGCAAAGAGCGCCCCCTACAATCAACAACAAAATTATTAACAAATTCAAATTCCTTTCCCGAAAAAACCCTAGTCACAAAATTTGGTGCAAAAATATTGATTCAGAAATAAGTTATTTAGGAAAATTGAAAATTAAATTTTTACTTAGACGCAGTATTTTTACTCAAGGAAAAACTGTAGTTTTCCTGTGTACCATTAGTTATGGGACACCCTGTATATCCTATTAATTAATACAATCTCAATTAATAAATAATCTATCGATACGTCGACAAAGAATATATCAAAATTAATTCGAAAAGTGGCTTTTCAGTGATGGCCACAAGGCTTTCTTTTATGCGAGAAAATAGATTGATGGGCCAAAAAATTGCCGTGTAATTATTTGCATTAAGGGCGAAGTACGGACCTGTTCGCGCATAACCAATTACGATCAGCTTTGTTTTATGTGCTAATTTTACTTAATAGATGTGGTGTGAAATTTACCAGGTGTGAGAACACATTTCCACATAATTTAGGTCATCTGGCAATCGTTCACAATCATTTTCATTTAAAATCTGTAGAAACAATTTAAAATCTTTTAACAGCAAACAAAAGGGGGTCCCAAATTGGATCCCTGTGGTACCTCTGAGCTCTGCAGGTGTTGTGGCCTTGCAAATCCTTGTGGACTTCTTTCACATTTTGTCAAGATGGGTCTTCTTTTGACATTAGCTTGACTTAATTTAGTGTTCATGCAAAATGTTTTTATGAGCGTAGAATTTCAAGCAGATTTAAAAAAATAATATACCCACTGTGTTCTTGCCGAATTGAATTATTTCGTTATTATGAATTAGTTGTCAAATGACGTTCGGCGTAGAGAAAGGAAATATTTATTCGCTTGTTCTTACGTCAACTATGAACTCAAATTAGATGTAATTTTTTTGCAGTATTTCCAATGACTGTGTTGATCACCGTACCCAGGAAACAAGTGGGAGGTACACGCCCGACCAATTTCAGGAATTTGGTACTGAAACAGCACTTGAAAGTCATTTAGGGATGAAAGTTTCTGAAAGTTGTCATTCCAGTGATGAAATCGTTCAGAAGAAGAATCTAAATGGTATCAATTTTCCACAAGACTACCCAAAAGAAAGTGAAGCGCACTTGCTTAAATTTAATAAGTGTCAATACGAAACAGCTAAAGAACAAAATATGAATCATTTCCAAAATATGGACGCAAACACAATTAGTGAATTTAAATGCTCTCAATGTAAATTCGAATCTAATTATCTAATTGAATTAACGAAGCATCTCCTCCTTCATGAGAGTCAAGGAAAGGTCAAAATGTTAAAATGCAACAAATGTGACTATCAAGCTAAATTTAAACGTTATTTAAAAAGACATCAGCTCTTGCATAGTAACTCCGAGTTTAAATGCGATCATTGTTCTTATAAAACAATTCGCAAAGATCATTTAAAGAGCCACCTCATCTCACATCGAAATCTAGAAGAAGTCGAAATGTTCAGATGTAACAAATGTGATTTTCAAACTAAACGTAAACATGGTTTAAAAAGGCATCAGCTTGCGCATAGTAACTCCAAGTTTAAATGCAATAATTGTTCTTATAAAACAATTCTCAAAGATAGTTTAAAGACGCACCTCATCGTACATCGAAATCCAGAACAATTCCAAATGTTCAAATGCAACAAATGTGATTTTCAAACTAAACGTAAACGTAATTTAAAAAGGCATCAGCTTGCGCATAGTAACTCCAAGTTTAAATGCAATAATTGTTCTTATGAAACAATTCGCAAAGATAGTTTAAAGACGCACCTCATCGTACATCGAAATCCAGAACAATTCCAAATGTTCAAATGCAACAAATGTGATTTTCAAACTAAACTTAAACCTAATTTAAAAAGGCATCAGCTTGCGCATAGTAACTCCAAGTTTAAATGCTATCATTGTTCTTATAAAACAGTTCACAAAAGTTGTTTAAAGAGACACCTCCTCTCACACAGAAATCCAGAAGAAGTCGAAACGTTCAGATGTAGCAAATGTGATTTTCAAACTAAATATGAACGTTCTTTAAAAAGTCATCAGCTCGTGCATAGTAACTCCGAGTTTAAATGCGATCAGTGTTCTTATAAAACAGTTCGCAAAAGTAATTTAAAGGCGCACCTCCTCTCACATAGAAATCCAGAAGAAGTCGAAACGTTCAGATGTAACAAATGTGATTTTCAAACTAAATTTGAATGTTCTTTAAAAAGGCATCATCTCGTGCATAGTAACTACGAGTTGAAATGTGATCATTGTTCTTATAAAACAATTCGCAAAGATAGTTTAAAGAGACACCTCCTCTTACATCGAAATCCAGAAGAAGTCGAAACGTTCAGATGTAACAAATGTGATTTTCAAACTAAATTTGAATGTTCTTTAAAAAGGCATCATCTCGTGCATAGTAACTACGAGTTGAAATGTGATCATTGTTCTTATAAAACAATTCGCAAAGATAGTTTAAAGACGCACCTCATCGTACATCGAAATCCAGAACAATTCCAAATGTTCAAATGCAACAAATGTGATTTTCAAACTAAATGTAAACGTAATTTAAAAAGGCATCAGCTTGCGCATAATAAATAACTCCAAGTTTAAATGCAATAATTGTTCTTATAAAACAATTCGCAAAGATCATTTAAAGAGACACCTCCTCTTACATCGAAATCCAGAAGAAGTCGAAATGTTCAGATGCAACAAATGTGATTTTCAAACTAAACATAAAGCTGATTTAAAAAGGCATCAGCTCGTGCATAGTAACTCCAAATTTAAATGCTATCAGTGTTCTTATAAAACAGTTCGCAAAGATAGTTTAAAGACGCACCTCATCTCACATCGAAATCCAAAAGAAGTCGAAATGTTCAAATGCAATAAATGTGATTTTATAACTAAATATAAAAGATCTTTTAAAAGGCATGCTTGCTCATAGCGACTCCGAATTTGTTCGCGTTTGTTTTTAAATATGATTTAAAGCGCCATCGGCTTTAGCAAAACAGTCCAGTTCTCAATAAGGAAGTTTTGAAGAAAATGTATAGACTATTGCAAAATTTAGTATGAATATCCAATAAATTCAAATGTAGCAATTTTATTTATTTTATTGAATTTGTGAATTGTTGTAGGAATATTATTTTTATGTATTTGTTTGCTTTGCTATTAATAAAGTTATTGTTATTACTAATTTGAAGAGTCTTACCTGATTATATTAAAATAAGCTGTAATATACCTCGTGGTTCAATAATTTTGTGTAAAAAACTTGATTCCATTGGAGCTCTTTGGGAGCCCAATATCTCCGAAGAGGAGGCCTATACGAAAAAAGTTTATATGAACTTGTAGTACTCTTTTCACTTGTTTTCTTCATATCCGGGAGATTTCCCACATTTGTCCTGTATAATATAATTTTCGATAAAATTGTTAGTTTTAAAATAACTATTGAAAAAACAAGTTCATTTTTAAAGAATCTTTTATATACTTTATCCCGGGTTTTGAGGGCTTAATCCCGGGATATTCGATTGATTGATTTTTCCTTGAGGAGATCCCGGGATTGGCACCCCTTAGAAAAGTGCTTAAGTTTTGTTATAAGAGTTTAGTTTTTTAATATATTCGCTCTTCAGGTTCCTGCGTCTCATTTCCCGTCTTCTAGAGCTCAGTTATTAATTAAGGTTTTAAATATACAGGGTGTGTCAAAAAAAGCGCGGCGTGCGATCCGAAGAAGATTGTAATATCTTTGATTACAATCCATATGTTTTATTGCGTATTTCGGTGCTTCTTGGGTTACTTATTGTTGCAGTTGGTTCGTTAATATCAGCGACAACAACTAAAAAGTTCCGAACTGGATTTAAAACTTAATAAAAAAATAAAAGTAGCGTATTGGTAATAAAATTATACACGGTAGGTATTTATTAAATAAGGTCTTGTTAAACAAGTTTGATTGATTCAGATTGTGCAGGGTTTTGAGTGGCAAACATTGGCTTACAACAAACATTGGCCCGGTATTTTATATGCTTCGCACACGTCTATGTGACGCCTGTTATACGAAAATAAACAACAGAAGAGAGATTGGGATTCTATGTGTAGAATCCCATCTCTTTTTATCTTCTGTCTTGATTAGGAGAAACAAACAATCGATGGATGTGACGCATATTTTTCTCCAGTTTACGGCAGACTGCGCTTTCTCGTTTGCGTGTTTGTATTGGAGGAGAATAGGAGACATCGAAATAAGAAACAAAATATATATGGCATGTATTCTAATAAAAAATATCATTTTGACATTTTTTTGGTAGGTATACCCTGCCTACATTCAAAAATAGAGAAATCAACAAAAATTTTAAAAGTGGATAATTTTTATCGTTACATTAGCAAAATAAAGCTATTCACTCACTTGTTCTCAGTTCCTGTTGCCTACCCTTAGTCGAAATCTGTAGATCCGCCGATAAATCGGTGAGTTTTTAAAATAATCTAAAAATCACCAGAACTTGTGGTTTGGCCAACATCCTAATAAAGCCAAAAAAACCCCAAGACTTGAAAGCAACTAGTGCTGACCTGGAACAAAAAATAAAGCCATATCTCGATGGCATTCGAATAAAAAGCAAAAAAGAACTCTCTAATGGTGGAATCATACTAAAGTTTCCAATAGATGGTGATTTGAGAAAAATGAAAGCGGCGGCATGGAAGAAGCTAAATCAAAAATATGAAATAATAGAGACTACGTTAAGAAGCCAAAAGATTAAGATCCCCGGAATTACAATGGATTATGGAATTGAGAGTTGGAAAACCTTATAACAGTGGCGGCCCGTCAGGGTCGGCAGAGCCGACCCGCTCAATTATACTTTTATCTTTTATTTTAATATACTTCTTTATTCAACCAATTCAATTATAATATTTGCAATATTCAATAAATTATCGTATATTTAACAATTTAATAAATTTATTGTTTTCAAATATCCCTTGTAGCGGAATCTCCAAGATTACTATTCTTTGATTACTATTCGAATCCCTCGTAGACATAGTAGTTGTCAAGAGATCGGAGCCGAATGACCTTGAAATATCACCACCTAATTGGTTTGGAAACGAAACATATTCTGTTAAGGATATGCAACCAGTGTATTCTTATTCATAAAAAATAAATAATTTCGGCCGCAAGCTGTGACGTAGTTCTGACTTTTCTAGCAAGCGGGAAATTAGGGAAACAAAATCAGTGGTTAATTATTTCGTTTCCTAACGGTTTGTATTCGATCTTTTAAAGAGATATACGGACTATTTTCGGAAAATTATAAATTCAGTGTTAAAGTTACTTGACTTGTGGTAGTGTGGTTTGTATTTTGTGTTATTTGTTTATAATTTTTAGTAAAATAGAAAAGCGGTAGGTTTGAAAGTTTTTAGTAATTTAATTTATAACAAAAATGGAGGGAAATATGCAGATGAAACCGAAGCCGGAACAATTACTGTAAGTAATAATATTAAGGACAAATCTGATATTGTTAATTTTACGATGGCGTTATTAATCACTTTGCAACATCAAGAGATCGTCGCTTAGAACTAATTTATAAACAAGTTTAGACAGACATGTCACTGTCATACTTCTTAAAATTCTTGTCATTCAATTGTTTTCGAATTTTAAATCAATTAAGTATGTTAGTTAAAACGCATCATAAAAACCTGTTATCGTATATTAAATTGTTCTATCTGAGTTAACAAACAATATAAAAAAATGCAATTTAATTTATGAAATAAGACTTTTTTAAACTTTGGGCGTGGCCCTCAAATTCTTTCTCCGGCGGTTTTTCTGCCGACCCTACGTTCTTAGTTGCGAGCCGCCACTGCCTTATAAGGAAGCAAAACCTCTTCTTTTAAGATTAGGGGAACATGAGTACCTAACACTGAGACACTTTTTTTTCCCCCACTGAATTTAAAAAACAAAAAGAAATACATCAAATTTTTTAGCTGTTTTATGGAAGTGTGTATCTAAATTAATCTTTAAAATGCCCATAACTGCAAATTAGTTAATATTACCTAATGGCAATGGGTTGCAATTATTATTTTGTTGTTATTTGTCTTACTGTTACCCAGGTATGTGGTACAATGAGACATTATAGTAAATATCCAATATTTATTTAAAAAAGTTAAGAAACATTACAAAACATCTTCTAACAAAATATATAGTTATTTAGAGTACAAAAGTAGTAAGAAACGGTAGACTTTAGGCTTCAACGAATATTTAGATTAAATTTAATTTCAAACGAATAGTATGAATTCTGTCTTTTTGTTTTTCCATAGTTAATTGGTGTTGGTAAAATCATTTTAATATCATTTTTCGCAACAGTGGTAATATCTGGGAGATCTGGAAAATAAAACTTCCCTTCCATTTTGTCGCTTCTTCTTAAAAACGTTATTTGAAAATCATCATTCATACTAATCGATGACAACAATTTTCCAATGTAGTAAACGTGGTTTCCTTTTGCGTTTTCGGGTACGAATTCTACTAGGACATAATCTTCAATATCAGGAATTTTGTCTAACTCTTCAAATGCTGTGGGATCTATTTTAACCTCAAAGTTATCAGAAGAGCCATCTGAGTTCCAGGTAGCTTCTTCCTCTTCATCATCACTCTCCACAATTTTTCTTTTAGCACAATTCTTTTTCTGTATTTCTATCTGTGTCGGTGTTTTCTTTTTCGAGCGACTTTCTTCCAATTCATTTTTGTGTCGGTTGGAATCATACTTCTTCCTTTTTTTCGTCCTTGCCGGGTTTCCTTTCGTGCTTCAGCTTTAGGGTAGCCGCGAATTTCTTCCGGTGTTCTAAAGGGCTCAACTGGTAAGTTTGTTTTCACGCTTGCTGTTTCAGTGTCTTGAATCATATCAAACTTTTCGTATGCGTTATCTCTAGACGTTCCGGGGTTCTGTGTGTTCGTTGCTAACTTTGGGTCCGGCCTATCGGTTACGGAGCTTGGTAGAAAATCAATTTCAGTAAAAACTGACCTGTCAAATGGAAAAATTCCGCATTTTTTAAATGCAGATGAAATATTTATTGGCGTTAAGGTCTTTTTAGAAGCCTCCCCTACGCATGCAGCCACTTCATAAATTGATAGTGGTTTTCCTGGATGATATATGCCAAGCTAAATGGTTTAAATACGCCTACGTCGAGAGGCTGCAATTTGTTAGTTGAGTGGGGCGGAAAAGCTACTATAGTAACACCGTTTTCTTTAGCTAGATTTAGCACGTTAATGGAGAGGTGACTCTCATGATTGTCATAAAGTAAAAGACTGGGATTTTCCTTGGAGCTACACGAGAACTTTATAAAATGTTCCATGACCTTTACGAACAATTCGGAGTTCATCCATCCAGATACTGTTGCTAAACCCAATGTTCCTGGCGGTGAACCAGTAATCATATGTTCTTTAAAATGGACACGTGGAAAAATCATAGCCGGCGGTAGGTGATTTCCTGCTGCACTGACTATCACACATGTTGTTACCAGTGTCCCTCTTTCCCCACTGGTAACTTTGCTGACTTGTTTTACTCCTTTAGCCGCCAATACTTTAGCTGATTTTTGAACAGTTACTGTCCCTGTTTCGTCCAAGTTAAATATTCTTGTACCATCGCAAAATCTTTCATCCCGACCCATTGCAGTTTGCAAATTATTAAAAAAGATGTTTACGTTAAATTCATTAAAAGATGTAGCCCTAGACAAACTACAGCCCTCTGGGGTTCTAAGAGAAATTCTGGGATTCCTCTTAAGAAAACCCCGCATCCACTCCAATCCCGCAGTTTGGTTAATTTCCCATGTTTTCGGAATTTTTATATTATTAATTTGTGCGAGTTCGTAGGCCAATTTGCGGCATTCAACTAATGGCAATCCATAAAATATTTGAGCGCATTTAATAATATAGTCGGCTAAGGACTTTTCTTTTTTTACTAAATACTCTGTTAACATCATAATTGGGGGTATATCTTATTTCTGCGTGTTCGTTGTCTTTTTTCTTTTTTACATATCTGGAAAGAAAAATTACAAGTTAAACTCATAGTTATGCCTTGGATAAAAGTATACCTATTATAATTAAAATTACCTTGCCACGGTTTGAAAACTTAAACCTTTTTCCTTTGCCACCGATCTTATGCTTCTGCCATTTAGAACCTCTTCTACTGCACTTCTCATCTGCTCATCCGAAAATGTTCCTATATTGGTATTTCTTGGTGGATTTCTAGGCATTTTGATACTTTGAACATATTCCCCTAAAATGTAAAGAACAATTTTAAAAAATTTTACTTCTTCTAAACACTATGGTGGGTCTGGGTAACACTGAGACTGTCTCAGTGTTACCCACTAAATAATGTCTCACTGTTACTCATGTTCCCAAAATAAAAAAAAAATTTTCTTACCTTACTATAATAAGAATCTTCCTGAAATATTCTGAGATAACAATAAATAAAAGTTCAACTTTTCACTCTCTACACTAAAAATGACCAAATCAAACCGGATGGTTTTAAATTTAACGGATTCAATTTCCACGCAAAAAAAAATGTTGGCCTTAATTGTGCACGCTCTCGCAGTCGCAACGAAACTAAACTCGAAACTAAACGCAACGAATACTTATAACCAGGAAGAAGACAAACTGCCGTGTTAAATAATCGAAGCAGGCATGATACGGCGACATCCATTATGCCTGGCGCGCACGTGCTTTTCAAATGTCACTTTTGTCCAAATTTTTATTACTGTTAATATTTTAAAGTGACATTTAAGCAAAGAAAACATCAAAACCCTTTCATTTCATTTACTAAGTACTTACATACTTTTATATTATTATTGAGCTAGCAACGAAACTAGAAATAAAGAATTCAGAGATTGAAGGTTGTAATTAGTTTTATTAAAAAATAGGAAATAAATCATAATTTACATAAAATATTTTACCATCTTCAACTTCAAACAAATCAAGGTAAATACAATACTATATATACAGCTACTAACCAAGTAAATATATGCACCATCATTATGATTATGGGCTTCCAATTTGTTTCTTTCGTAGCATACTCCTGGCAACATTAGTGATCGAAGTCCTCTTTAATGTTTAGTCATTATGGGATTCTCAATTAAACTATGAAAAGAAAGAATTATTATAATAATATAATACCGGACTTATCAAAATTCTGACTACGGGTTAATATAACTAAGCTGTAAATATTATGTTGTAGCTTTTGACTGCTAGATTTTAAAATTTAAGTAAAATTCGGTTTTAAAAATGTGTTTGTCGCTAGTTTGCGTGAGAAGTTTGGGACATAATGGGACAATTTTATAATGTAAAATAACAATAACGAATAAAAATCAGTTAAATAATATTTCAATCATAAATTACTTACTTGCAACAAAACGAAAACGTCCGTTTTCGTGAAAAGAATAGAAAATTCAAAATTATTTTAGAATTTAATGACGCTTCCTCCACCATTTTCCATCACATTATAAATCATATGTTACTTGATTTTATCCCCTTCCAGACGAAGGATGTTCGGTTGTGAAATAATTTAAGAACGTGTGCTGCTCGCATTCTATGTCTGGCTCTGTCTGCATCAACCTTCTCCGATTCAATAAAGGGAGACAAATATGGCCTAGATTAAATCGAACAAACCCAAAGTCTGATATTGACACAGAACGATCGACACAAAAGGATAAACGTATGGAGTAACCTGCCTGGCTGTAACGTCACTTGCACGGCCTACTTATATGCTTCGATCCCCGCCATAAGCGGTCTCACCTGGCTGACTAAACGTGCGAGATGCTTGCAAACAGAAACGCCAGTAATTATATTTAGTTAGTTACACATATGTGCAGAGACATCTATGAAATAATGGCAGAAACTTAAAATAATTTGAATGTCTTACTGTTACCCATGTCTCACTGTTACTCATGTTCCCCTACCTATACATAAAGACCTTTAAAGAAAAGAAAGGAAAAAAAGGGACAAACCCCTATAAAATTCTAAAATTGAATATGAAAATTTCGAAAACTTGGCGTGTTATGGACTGATTTTAATTTTCGTATTGTGCAATCAGAATAAAAAGGGGTGAAATAATGTACCTAACATATTTCCCTGGTAAGGGCCCCCTTCTGAGAAATTGTCTGGGGCCCCCGTTTATATAGTTAACCCACTGTCTGGGCGTGTTTAATTCATAAGTGCATCTGCTGCGGCATAACTATGGAGGGAATCTAATGCAAGAAGTGTGATTTAAACAGCATAGAAAGAGTACGATAATACAAAGAAAGTTTAAAATGTGAAGTTTTTGTAATAAATAGTGTTTAAATATCTTTGTTTAATGTTAGTTTCAGTTAAATCTGTACGACAAATTTGAGGCGCACTTAGGAGAACGATTCTCTTGAGAAAAGTGATTTTCCTCTATAAAGAACGCAGAGAAAGAGACAGACGAGAATAGTCACTTCTCTCGATATGATCGTTTTCCTCGGTCAAGAATACGGCGCCTAATTGTTAGTGTTTTGACGTCCTATCTCGTTCCCTATTAATGATCGGCCGATACCAATACAATATTGAGATTCGGTTATTCTATTATGCACATCACCTCAATTAATCGGGAACCTTCTGGTCTCAGCCACTGGCGACGATGTGATGAGGAGTCCTAAGCTTCTAAACGGGTCCCCACTTCGGCCTAATTGGCGTTTAAAAACGCACTTGGAAAATTAAATGCGATCAATGTTCTTATAAAACAATTCACAAAGATAGTTTAAACACCCACCTCCTCTTACATCGAAATCCAGAGGAAGTCGTAAGTAACTCCAAGTTTAAATGCGATCATTGTTCTTATAAAACAGTTCACAAACCTTGTTTAAAAAGACACCTCGTCTTACATCGAAATCCAGAACAAGCTCAAATGTTTAAATGTAACAAATGTGAATTTCAAACTAAATTTAAACGATATTTAAAAAGGCATCAGCTTACGCATAATAACTCCGAAATGCGATCAGTGTTCTTATAAAACAGTTCACAAAAATAATTTAAAGACACACCTCATCTCACATCGAAATCCAGAAGAAGTCGAAATGTTCAGATGCAACAAATGTGATTTTCAAACTAAACGTAAATGTGATTTAAAAAAGCATCAGCTTGCGCATAGTAACTCCAAGTTTAAATGCAATCATTGTTCTTATAAAACAATTCGCAAAGATAGTTTAAAGACCCACCTCCTCTTACATCGAAATCCAGAACAAGTCCAAATGTTGAAATGTGACAAGTGTGATTTTTCAAACTAAATATAAATGTAATTTAAAAAGGCATCAGCTTGCGCATAGTAACTTCGAAGTAAATGCGATCAGTGTGCTTACAAAACGATTTACGAACATAATCTCGTCTCACATCGAAATCCTTAATAAATCGAAATGCAGTAAATTTGAATTTCAAACAATATACAGAAATAATTTAGGAACTCATATGCGTCGTCATAATAATTTTGAGATGTTTAAATGCAATACGCATATTTGTGTAGGGCAAATTATCGGGATCCTTATACATGGTGTTTCAAAAAGCAGGTGCCATCGCTCGTGCGGTGATTCCTTACCTAAAAAACCCGCAGACGTTTTGTTTCAAAGCTACAGGATGTTAAAATCTTTAATTTTTTTTTCATGTACCGTCTCGAGGGGACGTACTTGGAAAGGTCAGAGAGAGATGTTAAAATGAAAGTAACAAGCCATATAACAAAAAGTGGAACACTCAATACTTTTCTAGGTACAGCCTGTCAACGTTAATTTGTTTTTCATTTTTAACACCTTGCTGGACTGTTATAAAAATGTTTCTTTACTGTGCAAGCGTTTAGGCGCAAAACTGGAATGGAATTCAGTATTTCAAATGGAAATAAAAAAGTATTGGGTTTTCGGCTTTTTGTTATATGACCTTTATTTTAGCATGTGTAGAATCACCCCGGGCGGCAACTTCAGTATGCGGCAAATTAAAGTGTGGCAGTTGTACAGGCCCCCAGTAAACATGCGATGTCCACTGGACAAGTGTTTTAGGTCCATACTAGGTCCGAGGTGTCCATGGACACGAAACGGATATCCACTGGATGTCCGCATCTACATGTCTAATGGATGGATAGAGATCGTAATCCTATGGATGTCCATTTCAAGTACTTTTAAATGAATATTATACTGGACACGAAATGGATATCCATTAGATGTCCGCATACATATATCCACTGGATACAATAGATATGATAATCCTATGTATGTCCATTTCATGTCCTTTAAAATGAATATAATGTTAGGCAAAAACCAAAAATAGTGCGCCCGGAAACAAATTTTATTGTTTTCTTACTTATTCCATGGTCCGTGCTGTCAAAACCTATCAACTTTTTTCATGTTTGTAAAAAAGATTTTCTCCCCGAGTTTTAAAAGATCTTTGTTATCGGTAGTGGTATTGGCAACAGCCTCTCTCTTTGTTCAACATTAAATGAAGGACAAGGATCCAAATATTAGACAACCCCCGCCGGTTGTCTCGAAATGTCACAGGCATTTCCCATTTACTTAAGCCAAGGCAAGTTTCTAAACGCATAAAATATTATTGAATACATTCAGATTTCTTGACTAGGTATTTCGATGTTGTAATTATACAAATATGATCGGAAAACAATCATTTGCTATCAGTTTTGTATTAAAATATTACAAAATATATCGTCGAATTTATTTAATTTTATATTGATGAAATTCGAAACTTGTCCTAGATCTGTTTTATACACGCCATTTTTCTTCTACCACCTCTAACGAGAACGTCGCTTGTTTCATAGTTTATTTCAAAGAAAATATAACAGTTTATTTTATCATCAGTTTATTTTGTTGGTTTTGTGAGTTTAAGTTTTTATAGTGACCCACAAAAGTAAGTACCTAATTTGTTTAAATAATATAAGTATTATTTAGGTAATTCTATTACACGTGTTTTCTATTTATAAAATGGTGTTTGGATTGCACGTTTTATAAGAAAATTATTTGTTTTTACATGCTGGGTAACATATCTGCTTATTTAAAAGGGTATACATATATACATCTTTAAAGTCTCAACTGAATTTAGATTCAGAGAATCCAGTGCCTTTTGTAGAAAGTGATTCTTCAAATCAGGACATTTTAGAGTCCGATTCTAGCTTGGACACAAGCTTATTGGATAATGCAAACAACTTATTCGCGGATATTGAACACCTGAGTGATAACCAAAGTGATAATTCATTTCCATGTACTTCTGATAACAAAGCTTCTGAGGCTTTTTTGACTTCAAAGCTAGCCAATTGGTCTGTTCAACATAATATTACTCAAAATGCCTTATCAGACCTGCTATCGATCTTGTCATGTAAATTTCCAGAACTTCCGAAAGATGCACGAACACTGTTGAAAACCCCTAAAACCACTGGTTTACAGCTAAGACACCTTGAACCAGGCCTTTATTATCATTTTGGTTTTCAAAACTGTCTTGAAACCTTTATGTTTATAAGCAGTAAAATAAATTTTATCATTTAGTTTCAATTAACAGTTGTCAAAATTAAGTATAGTCCAAAAATGGCTGAAGAGGGATCAAAAACCTGGAGCATAGTAAGGTTTATTAGTGAAAATTCCGTCGAAGCAATACCAACCACATGGATAACTTCCAGCAATATGTGCTATTGGCCCAATTTTATTCAAGACAAAATAATTGCAGCGATTAAGAAGCATGAACCTGATTGGCCTCGGCATCAGATAACCTTATTTAAAAATGGTACATATGGTAAGGATATGCAATAAACAAAAATATCATACATTTTATGCTTGATGACTAAACAATTCAGAAAAGTAAATGGCTTATCTTTAATGCAAAATATCTCATTATTGTTCTTAAAATGTTGTGAGAAGTTCGACTTCATGTTTCTTTTGGTTTTAGATAATTACACAATAGCTAGAGCAAAGGCAAAGAAAGCAGAGTATAAAAGTGATCTAAATGATTCAGAGGACGATATTAATAGCAGGAAGATGCGTCATTTTAGAAAGCTTTCAAGCTCTGAAAGTGATGAAGGCGACATGAGTATATTTCCACCGCCACCACCTATTCCAATATTAAAAAATAAGAAAAAAGGTAATAATTGAGGGGCGCTTTTTTATTTATATAGGGCTTTATATACATGATTTTTTAAAAATTGATACATATAGGTTACCAGCTCAACCTAAATGTGTTTTATAACAGGAATATTTATTTATGTTAACAGGAGAATTATCTGACCAGCTTGACCAGACAACTGAAAAAGTGAATAACCCAGTGTGTATAAAGGAAAAAACAGGGAGCACATCTGCATCATTAGTCAATGGTACATACTAAACTAATCTATTATGTAAAAAAAGTTATCTGCAATGAGTTTTCATCTTTTGCACTGGAATATTTTTGAAATAGCACATTTAAAATAACCCTTATTTTTGATTGGTATATTTGATATTTTTTAAAGAAAATTAGTCACTTTAAAAAATTTTAAAATAATTTAGATCATTTGTTTTATTATTTATTTAGTGCAAGTGCAACTATATTTTAGATGATTTAAAAAAAGAGCTGACTTTGCTAAGAACAGAAATTGAGCTGTTTAAAACTTCTGTGATGGAAAATATAAGGTCTCTTAAAAAGAAAACGGATTTGTTGACCAGCGTTGTCACTGAGGCAATGGCAGATATAAAACGAGTATCCTTAAAAATTAATACCGAGGAGAAGGTTCAAGCAGAAGATAGAATCTTTACAAAATTTAATATGCCAATAGATACTGTAGAAGAACTGATGGATTTTGAAGAGTTCTTGAAGGATGAATCGAACATGAAGTCAGCAGTAAGTACATAATTTTTTGCAAATGTTTTTGTCCTAATCCAATCAACAATCCTAGATTTGAGATATTTAAATTTATTTTAGGTTTTACAAATATCGAACAATGGTGGTGATAGTACCTACAATTTTGTTAAACGAGTCTTGAGTATGTTACTCAATGATAATTTGTCCCAAAAATATACTTGGTATGGAACCAAAAACAAAAAGGCCTTGCAAAAATTTAAATTAGCAGAATTGCTGTTCGGTAAGTTAATTTATTTATTTCTGTGTATCCAAACAATACTACATAATAATATAGTATGTTATATATATACCTATACTGATTTACAACTTTATTAAACATGCATCTTTCAAATAAAAACAAAATCGTTGATCCTGGCCTTGCTTAAACATATTTTTGCTCAGTTCTGCGAACACATATTTAAATCACTGCAGAATCTTTGATTCTATTTCTAGTTAGGTACATGTGTTAAAAAAATTAGATTCTTTAAATAATCATGCAATATAAACTAAAGTTATATTTATTGTCTATTATAGCGGCTGGTGAGAATATAAAAGTGGATAGGAAATCTATAGAAAATGCGGTAAGAAAATACCTACGTAGGGGGAAGGAAAGGTGGGATGCAAGGGAAAGAAAACCACAGACCACTGCCTCCACCAGCTCTGGAGGAGTCCCAGAAATGGGAAATTCATCATCACGCCCATGATTTATGTCAGTTTCGAATGTTTTATTTTGCATTAAATGTATAAATTTATAAATTATAGTTTTTTTTTGAAAATACCCCTTAAGAAGTGTAATATCTATCTAGATACTAGGGAAGGCTGTTATTTAGACAGTACGGATGTCCATTGGACATTTGATCAGTCAAAAAAGGATGTCCATTGGACATTTGACCGGTCAAAAAAGGATGTCCATTGGACATTTGACCGGTCAAAAAAGGATGTCCATTTGGAGTACAAATTTAAACGTTCGTCAGATGTCCATTTTGTCAGCCAAGGTGATGCCCAATGGACATCCATTGGACTAATCACTGCCAAATCCGGATGTCCATTGGACATTTGAACGGTCCAAAACTCCGGTCCAGTGGATGTCCATTGGAGGAGGGGATGTTATCAGGGGGGTGAGTCAATGATAGAGTAAAGTTCATTTTTTCCTTTATGTTAAGAATTAGATAAAAACTCGAAATATAAAAGTTGTAGCGATTATTAAGGTGCACATTCTAAAATTATATTGGAGTGTACAGGGTGCCCCACAAAGAAGTGGTGAATATAACTTACGTTTTTTTAAATGGAACATCCTGTATTTCTATCAATTTTTGGATTATGCATAAGATTCTGAATATTTTTTATATATAATGTTATATATCTAAATCTTATAGTTTTTCCAATATTTCCATTTTGTTCAGAAAAATGTCAGTTTTTAGCGTTGTATTTAATTTTTAATACCTACACTACCTTTTCAACTTAAAAGTTCATATTTGGAATGGACATTATATGGAGTTAAGGCAAATAAATTATGGAAACAAATTTACCTCACTTTTTACAGGGTGTTCAAAATAAATTTTCGAATTTCAGTAACTTTAAACAAGAAAATCTCGTTTTTTTTTAAATGGTACACCCTGTATATTTTGTATCTTTCTGATAGAATATGTAATTCTCTTTAACTTTTAATTAATATATCATATGTTTATTTTTAATACTTTTCGACATATTTAAATTTTTCTCTATTTTTCATTGTTCGTTTCCTACATTTATGTTTTAACGTCGTAGTTGCCATGAAAAACCAAAAAACAACCTGTGGAGTCCCCAGGACAAAATCAAACGAGGTAAATTTTGAAAACATGTCTTATAAAATAAAACGGAAATGGAAATAAGCAACAACAAACTTGTGGAAAAGAATATTTACCATGAATATTTTTTTAATTTTTTAATTGTGTTAAGATAAATGTTCAAATATATGCCCCCCCTCCCGAATAGATATATGTAGTCGGTTTAGTATGTTTTGCTGTACTCTCCTTAGCATAAATGGTTATACTGTCCTGCAAGCATTTCGTTCTCTATCCTCCATATCTTATCTGGTTGTGGGGGATCTATGAAAACATGATCTTTAACATAACCCCAAAAGAAAAATCTAGTGGGGTCAGATCACAAGATCGATGGGGCCACTAAATGAATCCACCCCGTCCGATCAACTTTTCTGGATAATGTTCGTTTAAGAAGTCACGGACTGCACGACTGTAATGAGGAGGAGCTCCGTCTTGCTGAATCTACATTTCTTCTCTCTCATTCACGACAACCCCCTCAAGAAGTCGGGGCAATTCATTTTGCAACAAATTGAGATATCTCGGCCCGTTAAGTGATTCTCGACAAAAATATGGACCAATAATTCTAAAATTTAATATTCCACATCACACATTAAGTGACCAATGATTTTGATGTTGTATATTATGACGATTAACTGAACCATTACTACGAAAAGTTGCTTAATCGGAGAACATTATCTTTGCAAGAAAATTTGGAGCGGTTTCTATTTCAAAATCACCATCTCGAAATTCTTAGTGTAACTCCATGTGAAAGGGATGAAATTTATACTTCCTGGTGGTGCGATTGGACGTGGATTGGGTTGTGTCAGCTAATACGGCCAGATGACGGCTGCCCACATGGGGATTTTCTTGGGCATGAAGTAAAAAATTCTTTATCTTCATTGGTGACAACTCGATTTACCAATTTACGTTTGGTGTACTCAACGCAACCATTTTCATCAAACTTTTCCATTAAACACTGAAAATAATTTTTAGTCGGAAGACTCCTATGAGGGTACTGCGTAAAGCCTAACTGCCAAAAGACTTTTTTTCTGACTCGCCAAGTGTGTAAATCATGTCAATCAGCTCATTTTTAGGGAAATACATACCTAATTTCTTCCTAAACGCTTCTTACATCGAATAACAAACGTTTCTAGGTATTTCAGTATTAAGTACTTGTGTCAAAGTCTTGACACCTTTTGTTTTTTTCATGGCAACTACGACGTTAAAACATAAATGTAGAAAACAAACGGAAAAATAGGGAAAAATTTAAAATATGTCGAAAAGTATTACAAATAATAATATGATATAATGAAATAAAAGTTAAAGAGAATTACGTATTCTCTCAGAAAGAAATAAAATATACAGGGTGTACCATTTAAAAAAACCGAGATTTTCTTGTTTAAAGTTACTGAAATTCGAAAATTTATTTTGAACACCCTGTAAAAGCGAGGTAAATTTGTTTCCATATTAACTCAATATAATGTCCATTCCAAATATGAACTTTTAATTTGCAAAGGTAGTGTAGGTATTAACAATTAAATCCAACGCTGAAAACTGACATTTTTCTGAAAAAATGGAAATATTGGAAATTTTTTTTAGATATATAACATTATATATAAAAAATATTCAGAATCTTATGCATAATCCAAAAACCACCCGACATTCCTGCAGTTGAATCCGAAATGACCGAAATCGTATTCCGTCGGCGTCCCGTCAAACGAATCCTGAAAGGACTCGACGTCAAAAAAGCTACTGGTCCAGACGAAATTCTTATTATAGTTCTCAAGAGAGGCGCCGATGAACTAACACCAGTATTTTGTAGACTTTTCAACTTATCCTACAAAAAAGGAATATTTCCATCTTGCTGGAAGACGGCGCGAGTCCAGTTTATTCCAAAGAAAGGTAAGAGAACCCTGCCTAACAACTATCGACCAGTCGCATTGCTTTCAGTTATATCAAAAGTAATGGAGAAAGCTATTAACCAACATCTTCTAAAGTACCTGGAAGGCTTCAACATTATCAGCGATCATCAATATGGTTTTCGGAAGTCCAGATCAACTGGAGATCTTCTAGCCTATGTCACCAATATTTGGAACAACGCAATCGAGCATCATGGGGAGTCTCGGGTTGTTGCGCTGGATATTTCTAAAGCTTTTGATCGTGTTTGGCTTCTAAGTAAACTGCGATCCTATGGTATGCCCAGTCGATTCTGTGCATGGTTGTCTAGCTTTCTTAAGGACCGCTCTCTGCAAGTGGCGATTGACGGATTTCTCTCAGACACCTTCACCATCAATGCCGGTGTTCCTCAAGGGTCCATATTCTCTCCCACTCTCTTCTTACTCTACATTTCTACATTAACGACATTCTAGTGAAAACTAAAAATCCTATATTTAGTTTTGCTGATGATAGCACACTTATCTCATCGTTCTCTTTGAATGCGCAAACATCGGCTGCCGACGCACATCTTCGCAGACAGCATGAAGTATCACGCCTCAACAAAGACCTGGACGAAATTTTGGCTTGGGGTAACAGTAACCAAGTCGAATTTAACGCTAAAAAAACCCAGGCAGCAGTTCTCTCTAAAAAGGTTAACATTACAGAACCGGAAATAGTCATGGCCGGACACGCAATCCCACTGGCTTCATCTATTAATTTGCTGGGCGTCAATCTGGGAGGAAATATGTCTTGGCATAACCAAGTTGTGGCAATCGCCAAGATAGCTTCTCAGAAGCTTGGGGTACTCTTCCGAACCAGAAAGTTGTACACACCTCAACAACTTTTGACACTATACAAAGCCCAGATTCGACCATCACTAGAATACTGCTCTCATGTCTGGAGCTCTGCACCCAAACATACTCTTCGGCTACTGGATTCCATCGAAAGGAGGGCTATTCGTCTGATCGGAGACCATGAGCTGACGAAGAACCTCGACAGCCTAGAACATCGAAGACAGGTTGGGGATTTGACTCTCTTTTACAGATATTTTCATGGAAGGTGCTCGGCTAACCTTGCCCTCTTAATTCCGCCCAGAGCGACGAATAGCAGAAATACACGACGAACCACTGCCGCCCATCCATATGTGGTTAAGCTTAGTACTCCTCGAACTTCATTATTTAAGAACTCTTTCATCTGGAGGACTTCATCCTTGTGGAACGACCTTCCCGAGGTCGTTTTTCCCAACGAATATAACCTCCAACGATTCAAAACCAACGTGAATCGCTTTATTCGCACACGCACCACTCCTATCAGAGTGCCCTAAAGGATTTTTCCTATATTGCTTGAGTTTGTTCATAAAAAAAAAATAATTGCTAGAAATACAGTGTTCCATTTAAAAAACGTAAGTTATATTCACCACTTCTTTGTGGGCCACCCTGTATACTCCAATATAATTTTAGAATGTGCACCTTAATGATCTCTACAACTTTTATATTTCGAGTTTTTATGTAATTCTTAATATAAAGGAGAAAATAAACTTTACTCTATCGTTGACTCACCCTGTACACTCCGGAGCGTCGTGCTGTAATCGATTAGAAACTTTCATCAGTGTCCAAATTACGGTTTTGTTAAAAATCTCTTACAGAGTGTCCCAAAATTAATAGTTCACAGTAAACCTGTAGATTCTTTGGGTACAAATATTGCAATTTAGCCAAACTTTACTTAGTTCAAAAAGTTGATAATAACCGAGATACAGGGTGTCGTAGCGAAAATCTTATTTCCTGATTAACTTACTTTTTAACTAATATTTGAGCATAACATTTTTGGTTTGGAGGTTTTTAGAGGCGAGAAATTTGAATTTGTTAATTATTTTATTTTTATGTGGATTGTAGAGCTGCGGCACTCCGGGTACATAGCAAAATATCATTTTTTTTCATCACATTTAGCCAAAAATGGTGTGTATGTCGCCAGTGGTGTAACTACCGGTGCTAAGGGGCCTCCAAAGCTCGGGGACCTGCAAGGTTGGGGCCTGGGAAATTTTAGAAAGCTGCATAAATTTTTGTGACCATCACCTTTGTGGTGTCGTGGATTACGGAAAATTCATGAAAAATCACATTTTTAGCAATTCAGAATTTTGGGGGCCATTCTCTTAAAAAATTACTCCTCAAGCAGTAGTTTTTCTGAAATTGTTACAGCATGTTGTCTGTTTCTCACCATCCCAGTTACCGTCGCAAAAGCAGGAAGATCATCGTCATCGAACACAAGTTTTTCTGACGTAGTTACGCCACTGTGTGTCGCTCCGAGCAATTGTTCGGGTTTGTTCGTTTATTGTCAAAAACAGATCTTTTCTTGATAGTTCATTATTTATGTAACAATAAAATTTTGATTTGCCGTGTAAATATTTTCATTACTGGTATTTTAATTTCTTTGTGGTCTGGACTTTTTAGAATATTTTAAATATTAATAAATTAGTAATTATTTTAAAAAATATAGGTTAAGTTAGAACTCTACTAAAATTGTTAGTTTTAAGATACATAAAGAAAAAACAATTAGATTTTTAACTCTTTTATCGAGATCCCGGGATTGGCACTCCTAGTTTATACCAAACAACGATAAAATATGTTTTGTTCTTTTATTTAAGAATTATTTAAATAAGTTTATAGTTATAAGAGTTTAATTTTTTAATATATTCGCTATTCAGGTTCCTGCGTCTCACTTCCCCTCTTCTAGAGCTCAGCTACTAATTAAGATTTTAAATATACAGGGTACACCAAACAAAAGAGCATGACTTGTTGATGATACATTTTTTTTTTGGATTGTGGTTACTTATTGTTCCAGTTAGTTCGGTAATATCAGGGACAACTTAAAAAAATCGGAACTGGATTTAAAATTTAATAAAAAATTGAAGTAGTGTATCGGTAATATAATTTTACACGGTAGGTATTTATTAAATAGGGTCCCCATTTCTTTTTATCTTCTGTCTTGGTTGGGAAAAACAAACAATCGACGGACGTGACGCATAAGTCTATATTTTTTGTTTTTTGCTCCATATAGAAAAAATACTGGAATTTCCACGAATTGTTAACAAAATTTGGTCATCTGTTTTATTATTTTTTTAATTTATTGTTCGAACGGCAAAGAATCATTGCGATCTCCGTTTGGCATATTTGTGATATTTAATTTTCGGAGTGCAATCGAGATTTGTTGTTTTATTTTACTTCCTAAAAGTTGTTATTTTCTTTGTATATTTTATTGTTTCCTATAATTTGATATAACAATATCTCTATTATTTGACATATTTATATAATTTTATTGTAAGAGCTAAAAATTATTTAAGAGGTCAAATTAAACATATCCACATGGAAAATAAAAAATTATGAGAAGTGAAATATGTTTCTTATATTAAGTATAAAGCAAATACCAAGCGCAATATTTAGAAAACCTAGAAGCATCTTCCAGGTATGTACAATATTTTAATGTTATGATAAAATACATATCAGGGATAATACATCTTACAAGGGTTAATACCGCATTAGTGCGAACAACTTAATTTTACAAGAATATGAACAACAAATCTGTATAGTTGTTGCAGAATTATATCGTTGACTCTTACTGCCATAAATAAACTACCTGATTAAACCCTATTGTATACGCCTGAACCTCTTCAAAGCTCAATAAATGGGATCAGGGCGGGCTTGAAAATGTATACCACACCACATGATTTATTTTTATAATTTAAAATATATAAATAGGTATTTTTAGTTTTAGGTACCTATAATAAATGTAAATTAATGATAATTGAAAATAATATAATTTAAAAGTATAACTATTAGGATAACAAGTACAATAAAAATTAATTAAATGCTAAGAAATTATTGGTAATTTATCCAAAATTTAACTCTGTATCACTATCACTATCTTCATCTAAGCCTAAACTTATAATTAAGGGTTGAACATTTATAATCATACAATTGTAAGAATTTTCCACCTTAAGAACATGCTGTACACAGTTTTCTAGCTGTCTGCAGAAATTTTTCTTACTTCGTTTTTAATTAATTCTACTACAGATGCATTTAATGTAGGAGAAATATAATTTCTCCTAATATTGGATTTTAATTGGTGCCATATTAGCTCAATAGGATTGAATATACAATAGTACGAAGGAAGACGCAACACTGTATGTCCAATTTCTGCTGCAAGTTTGTCACACTCGTATTCCTTATTTATTTTAAAAGCTTTTAATACTTCTAGCAGTTCTCGTTTTTTGTAAGTTTCTTCAAAATATAAATCATTTTCAATCATAAAATTTTGAATTTCTGCTTTTGTATTATTAGAATTGGGAATGATTTTTGCTTGCCGACAACGATATCTAGCATTGTCCATTACAATGACGCTATTTTCAGGTATATTTTTAAGGAGTTTATGTTTAAACCAATCTTCAAAAAGTTGTGCGTCGGTATCTTGATGGTAATCTAAAGAAGAATCTCCTATGTTTTCAGCTGAAAGCAACAGACAATTTGGAACAAACCCTTTCTCTGAACCAGCATATAATATTGTGATTCTTTCGCCTTTATTTTTTAGGTTTTAATGCAGTCAAATGATCAACGGTATAATTCTGCAAATACTATACCCTGGAGTAAAAGTATACCAAGTTCAGTGGTAAAGCGTTGGACTTAATAGACTTTTATTCTGGGGTATGGAAATAACAATGCTCAAGATTAAAAAAATTGATGAACGAAAACGATTAATTCTGGTACATATTATTGGAGTTTGAAAAACTCTACCGTTTTATTTTAATATTTGCAATAGCGTGAACTGCAGTATTAGTTTTATTAGCCAGCAGTTCCTAATATTTATCAACTACACGTAGTTGTACAGTACGTTTCACGAAAATTGGATACGACTTAAGGATTTCCTGGGTAGGTCCCATTGTGTCGACAAGAGCTTGGCAATAAACAAGTGAAGTATGAAGGGATGAACTAAGGAAAACAAGTAATGATATGATTATATTAATGTAATCAAATGAAATAACTTTTTTTTTAAATATTACTAGTCATATTTATTTACATTTATAATGTCATTCTATAGATAGTTCTGTTTGGCTATCGCTATCCTCATCAAAATTAATTATAATTGGATTAATTATATGATCCAGACTAATATACGAATTTTCTACAGTTATTACGTGACGGACTGAATTTTTCCAACTACCTGGGGGAATATCATTAAAGCATTTTCGTATTAATTCTACAACACTAGAACTTAAAGTCGGAGAAATATTTTCAGGCCTAACCAGTGATTTTAACTGGTGCCACATATGCTCTATGGGGTTAAAAATGCAATAATAGGGTGGGAGCCGTAGCACTGTATGTCCAATTTCTTCTGCCAATGTGTCACAAACATATACTTTTTTTATATAAAATGTCTTTAAAACTTCCAAAAGATCACTTTTTTATAACTTTCTTCGAAATATATATCATTCGCCGCCATGTAGTTATGAATCTCCAATTTTGTATTATTTGAGCTTGGAGCTTTATGTAATTGGCGACTGTGATAGCTCGCATTGTCCATTACTATCACGCTATTCTGAGGAATGTTTGGTAAAAGACAATTCTTCAACCATTCCTCAAAAACTAACAAATTTTACCACAAAAAGATATTTAAATATAAATTAAGCCACCTAACCTACCTGATGTGCCTATATTTAATTATAATTATTACAATCCGGTCCTTTCCACATAATAATAACAAACGGTCATAAATAATGGGATGGCCCAGGTACTTTTACGGCAGTCATTAAGTTATATCCATTTTTCGTGAAACAATCTTTACCTCGAAGTAAAGCTACTAACAAAATTATGAGAAAAAAGAGAACATGTACAATATGTTTAAAATATTTATATTGTGGCATATCGTCGGTTTAGAGGTAAAAGTTATTAACTACAATTTTTAATAAAAACTAGTTAAACAGCCCGAAGTGCTTAACAGTCATAATTCTATAACAGGAAAAATTCATTAAGTATCTAAAGCTATTCCATAGTTCGTTCCGAATAGCTTTAGACACTTATGTAAGAAGAAATAATTCCAACTATTTAAAAATAACTAAATTTAATAAAAAGTAATTTTAATTTAAAATACACGGTAAAAGTCGACTAAACTATCTTACAAGTTGAGCTTAACTAACTATCTTCTTTTGTGATTCTTTTTTGTTCCCTTGTCTAGAAATCCGATACTACTCTATTATTTTGTTATCGGGCTCTAGACTAAACATAACACATTCGTATTCCTAAATGGTTTTCTAGCGTTAAAAGATACATCCAAATAATATTCTGCCTGTTCGACCATCCTGTCAGAGGTTCGTCCTCGAACCAACAAGTCCTCTAGATCGAACCCATTGGACAGCCTAATGTAATATTAGCTAAATTTCATAATTCTTAGCCCGTGGATGAAGCGTGAGCAAGCTCGTTGCTGTCATCATGTTTGCTGTCGGAAAACATTAAAGTCAATCAAATACGTGTAACGCGTGTGCTGGTTAGAAACAAACGTTTATCTAATGGAGTTGACCTATTTACAAAAAGAGGCGGCGGAAACAGAATCAAACATTTTATATTGCTTCAATAAACTGTCGAATAGTACTTGCGAAATAGCATAACAAATTATTTTTGGTCAATAAATCGAACAAATTTAGTTCACTGATGTCCGAAAATCTCGTTTTAATAATTTAATTAATAATGGTGCCTAAAATTTCTTTATAAATTCGTTTATATAGCAACTCCTTTTTTACTTTATGTTTTTTAATAATTACTTTCTCGTTTTTCCCCGGTATAAATAAAACACTTCCTCCCTCGTATAATAAATAACTTGTATAACTTTTTTGTACGCAGAATTCCCAGAACCTACAATTTATATTTTAGCCGTTTTTTTATACATATTTGCTCTCTGTCATACCCTTAACCGTAGACAGTAGTTGTCTCACACACGTTTTCGCTCATCTCAAAATTCCTTTGTCCCTAGTGTTGGGAAAAACCGATGATTTTAATAATCGAGTACTTGATACTCGAGCGATTTTAATAATCGAGTTAATCGCTCGAGCCCCCCCCCCCCCCCCCCCCTTTTTGCTAACAATAGCGTCCTGGTTTTTAAGTTTACAAAACTGATTAATTTTATCATTTCTGTTTTTGCGAGGCCATCGTTTTGTACTTTCTCTACATTATTGCCCTGTCTTGCAATAAATATAAAAAGGGTTTCATAAAACATTTATTATACAGGCCGCAACAAGAACCGGTATTGCCAGATGTACTAACTAGAGGTGGTTATTAAGGGAACAATACATTTTTTGTTTATATCAACTCTCTAAAAAATAAAATACTTATTATTTATTTGGAAGTAAAAAATATATAAATAACAGCAGTACTCCGATCTTTAGGTTGATAAAGAACTAAGTAAATGTGACAATGCTGGATTACGGTGCGGTGCTTATCCATTAAAATGACGTAAACGTCATTAGCGAATTGACTTTCGGCGAGATTTCTAAACTATTCTTGTGATTGTGAATTGTCGAGTTTATTATATTTTCTTTGGCGCTTATAATTCTGTTTGACAAAGATCCACGTAAGTTAATTTTTATTAATTACTACACTTGCTACAGTAAACATGAGTGTAAGGGACATGGATAAGTATTATATGCGTGCTAAGAGAGCTCAGCAGCCTTCAAGGAGGTTGTGATGTCCCCCTCGGTGTCCTCTGATGAAGAAGTAATGGTAGAAGTTAGCATTCCCTACCAACACAATCAGAAAAAGTGTAATAAATAATTGTTTTTATGTTAATCATTTGTATGACATAAGAATTAAGGGTTTTATTTGTGATGTACCAACTAAATCTTTTGTAAGATGTACGATTTATAATAATGTGAACGATTACTTTTAGGGTCTGCTGAGATAGCTAATATAGTGTCAAGTCAGAAGGAAACTGAGGTGTCCATTCAGGCATGGTTACGACGGGCTAACCATAGGGAAAAAAGCAGTTTAAATAATATACTCACGTAAACAAAAAATGGTATGAATAAAAATAAAGATATAGTGAGATCGCCAAGAGCTGCAATTTTTTTTAAGTTTCAGAGAAATTCACAACCTGTATACCATACCTATAATGCCGAAAACACGACGTAAGGGAACGTCTTTAAGATGTCGTAAAACGATGTTTTAAAGATGTACAATTTTGTAAAATGTACGTCTTTAAGACGCCTTTAAGATGCATTTAGGATATTAGCCGATGTTTTAAAGACGTCCCAAACATCTTTCGCTAATATCTTTAAGACATCTTAGAGACGTGTTTGTGCTATTTGGGTATTATGAATGATAGAAGAGTTTTGGACTTGCATTGTCTTTATTTGTTGTAAATCACAACGTTTCAACTGGTAAGTATCTCCAGTCGTCTTCAGGTGAATACTGTTTTATGTATTACAGTATTATGTTCGATATTAATAATTATTACATTTCAAGTAACAGAATTTAAATAATTCAGATTACAACACGAGTTCTAACTTAAGACGGCCGTTTAATCAAAGATCGCCAAGCAGACACTACTTTTATCAGAGTTTTAGCCAAATATACTTAATTTTCTTCTAATCTAAAAAATTATTTGTACAGTTAAAGGATTGGAGAAGGAAATGAGAAAATAGCGTTAAAATACATAATGTAATAAGAATAATAATAACAATTAGAAATATGAATAATTTGCAACTTTTTGTCACAGATATTCCCGAAACTTGCTTAATGCCTAACTAAAATGTCAGAAAATCTAAATATCAAGAAATTAAATAAATACATTTATTAATAACGGCTAAAACTCCGATAAATAATAATAAAATAAATATTGATCAGCTGTTTACATAAACTGTCAATGATAACTTCGTTAGAGACGTAATTGTGTCGTAACCCAAGCACGTCTAAAGTTTGGACATTCTCTTCCAGGGTGCAACACTAGTTTTCATAAAAGATACCTGTAACATACCGCAGCAGAATAAAAGATACCTGTAATATAGGTACCGGCTAGCAGAATAAAATATTAGGAAGGGAGTTTTTGTTACAACGGTATTCATACTCCCCTACATTCCTCAATGTAGGGGTATTTGTCTCCATTTTATAAACCTAAAGCTAGCTTTAGACGGTGCCTCTTTTCGTGCGTTAGCGCATGCGACATTTCGTGCAGCAGCGCATGCAATATAGCGCATAAAACCGTACCACCTTAATGTCGTGCAACATATCATTTACACTAAAATTGATATCGGTGGTGCGTCTTGCATTTTTCAACATGGATGTTGTCAGGTTTAGAGGTTTGTGTGCTGCTTTTATTATAATATCGAGAAATAAAAAACGTAAATGGAAGTGTTGGATACGGGAATTGCTGAGGAAAAAGTCCTATTCTATTCTAAAACCTGTGTTTCAGTATCTGTGCCGCCGCGTTGCATGTCACCATCCAAAATAAATAACATGGAAGTGTATGCGAACCAATTGCTTTTGTATGTTTCGGAGGTTGCGCTTCCACTTTTCTTCTTAGTAACTTTTGTATGTTCTTTATGGAAGTATGGCCTCAAGCTCTTAATTTTGTTCAAGGCTTGCTTTGGTGTTATACTGAATTTTTTACATAAATCCTGAATAGCATCATTACGTATAATACGGTTTTTGTAACTAGGGTCTTCACATCGCCACAAACAAGTGAAATTTCTATAAGAGTCAATAAACTCAATTGTTCTGTCATTCATTTTGATGTAAACATGCGAAGACGCACAATGTAACGCATGAAAGTCCCATCAGTATCGGGAAACACTGCGTCTGCTTGCATCTTGACGCAAACGACCGGTGCGCTTCAAAAAGCGCATGCAGAGACGCGTGCGCCATAGTTGCGCTACGACGCATGCATCAAGATGCACGAAAAAAGGCATCGTCTAAAGCTAGCTTAATGTCTTTAACAGTGTTGCCGATATATCAGAAATTATTGGAAATTGTCAGGATTATCGGTCCGGTCAGTTATATCGGTCCGGTCAGTTATTTAGCCAGGAATGACAAATTACATAATGCTTCATATATTAATTGTCTCTTTTGTGTTAAAATCTATTAACACTACAATTTCTCCATTGTGGGCTTTCTATTTAATTAGGTTGTACCATAACCATGGTCATTGGGAAGTAGAAAAAAATCTACCTGTCAGTGCACACATTAAATTGACATAATGAGTACAGTATATTTTTCAGACTTAAAAATATCTATTGCTAATAATTTTGGTTATTTTAGCAAAAAAAATTTTTCTGATTTTCGAACAAATCCCGTTTAATATATTTTGTAAGTATTGACAGAAGACACAATTTGTTAATAATTTCTTGAGACGAGGTACATTTTATACCTAAACAATGGCATCGGGTATGACGTGCGAACTTTTACGAGTAGGGATTATGACGTACTTATTGGTAATAAGCCATAGGTAATAACTAAGGAAATTTAGCATTTTACCGCTCCAAACCGATCGAATAATCTTCATGTAAAATTTGGTTATTTTGTTCTCATGGTCCCGCGGCAACACTGTTTCAAACATCAAGAAATAGAACGCCATGCCGCGCCGGCGCCGGCCACATACAAATTAGTGCAGAATTAGTAGTTATATGATCAAATTTATTTTATCACCACTGCTGAATACATGTAATTCCTAACTCGAAAACTGTTCACCTTATAATTTGTTTTAAATTAGTTGGTTTTAGTCCGATAAAATATTAAAATTATTGACCATACAGCCGAACAGTTTTTTAAAGTTTTTGTTGCCACCGCATTATGTCGTAGGCAGTGAGTGAGGAGTGATTTGTGATACTTAAAATGGCATCGGTGTGTCGATCGGCCTTTTACCAGTTGAAGTACTCATCGATAATAGCTATGTAATAATTAAAGGAAGACAGCATTTCACCTGTCCAATCAGATTTATTGAGGCAAAAATAAGATATTATTTAGTTATCGCGTTCCCAGCAAAACGGCAACACTGTTTCAAACATCAAGGAACATAACGTTGCGCCGGCATAGAACACGTGCTACGGTGAAAAGTCGCCAATCGTATACGAGGGTATTCACGGCATACTTCTACGTAACGTTGCATCCGCACATGTGTATGATTGTCGAAGGAAATTTTAGGGTTTCTATCTATAAATCGTTTTCAATTATTGGTGTGTTTTATGTGGCAGATTATAAGATAGTGGAAATATATAGGTATACCGTAATATTATTTTCGTGATTAGTGTTTTTTATTGATATTAAATTATGACGAGAAGTACTAGAAGAGATTAAAAACGCAGAAAAGCTTCCAAAGCTGCTCGTATAAGCAGAAGAAATAAATGTTCTGTAAGTATTATTTGTGTTAGGTATTACACAAAAAAAGGTTTTTTTTGTATGTGTATTTTATTTTTCATTGCAATACCAATGTTAACATTTTAGTTCGCATTGTTAAGTACAAAATGATTTTTATAAAATAATTTCAACAATTCTTATAAATTTTAGAAATATCAGCATTGCAAATATAATAAAATAATAATAAAATACCCCTAGCCTACGTTCCTGTAATTAACTTTTTTTTTAATTTGCTATAATTTGAAAATGTAAACTCGATGATTTTTCTAAAAGTTTTAAGAAAGGTCTGACTTAAGAGTAAAATTTTATTGGTATTATTAAAATAAATTACTAGTACTGGCACTAAGTAGAATATACCTAAAATATACCTTAATTATCACAAGTACTTTTTATTAGGTCATTAATCGGCTACATAAAAAGTAAAACACGATTACTGTTATAATTCACTAGTCATAGTACAAATATAAGAAAATAATAATTAATTTATCGAATTTTTAAATAATATGTTATGCTTTGAAATACAACAGAGCCTGTTAGAAAGTTAATACCTAATGTGAATAGTAATAACCCTGAAAATGACATCACCTTTCCTTGAAACTCATTCCTTCTTGCCCCCTCCCTTTTTTTAAAATGTATTTTTCTAAATTATGTTTTTTATTCCAAGAATATTAAATACCACTCAACACTTTCAACAAAAATTTGTTGTCGTTCGATTTCATCAACTACCGTCTAATTAATTGTTAACCGTATTTTTTAAAGTCTATTATGTTTATAAGTTCCAAGTCATGATATAGTCATAGCCAATAAAAATTTATATTTTTTATATTTGTTTATTTCTTTTATTTCGACTTTACTGTATAACATTTATTTGACCACCATACCACCAACGTTTTCACATACACTCGTAGGCAAATAGTCCTTGTAAAAATTAAAATACAAATCCAAGCTTTCGTCGTTCAAAATAAAATAATTATGTTGCGCCATCTATTGCTAGACTTACTACATGAACTTGGAGGGATAACATTATGCGGAATAGTGATACCACAAACTAACTTGTTCAAAATTATATATGTGTTTGGTATAAAGACGATATAAAATATATTCATTATAATGCGCCGTTAACGCCATCGGTGGTTGCTATGGATTTAGGCTCATTAAACGGCCGTCTTAACCTATATTGTTAAAGTATTAGTAATTTATTAATATTTAAAATATTTTTAAAAGCGCACTGGGCACTATAAATGCAAAAATATCGAAAACAATTGCTCGGAGTGACGTTGACAAGGTACACGCACCATTTTTGGGTAAATGTGAAAAAATTGATATTTTTAATAAAAACAAATACACCTAAGCGCAAAAGAGTTGCACTTGTTGCTATGTACCAGCTGTACTGCAGCGAGCGCTCTTCAATCTACATAAAAATAAAATAATTAACAAATTCACAAAGGACCCCGCACGGAATATATGGAAATCGGCCCTCGGTTAAAAACCTTGATACTCGGGGATATTATCCAAAAATCGATGCTGATCAAAAGTCTCCATGGGCCCGAGGTCCGAAAATATACAGGGTGGCCCAGAAAATGTGACAACATAAGTAATGCTGTATTTTTTAACTGGGACACCCAGTATTTTATTGCATATTCAGGTTCGTATTAGTGTTCTTTATAATTGCGTAAAGTTTTATTTCATTTGGTTATGTAGTTGAAGAGTAATAAATGAAAAATAAAAATTTTGCAGTTTTAGAAAAAAATTCAAAAAAACTACCTAAAATAACTATTTTAACCAAGGCATTGGGTGGAATTTAAGACAAGAGGTCTAAAGATACTGTGAATATAATAGCGTTTAACTATTTTATACAGGGTGTTCATCATTAGGTTTCAAACAAGACACTTTTCAAAATAATTTTTCTCTAGATTTCCAAATGGAACACCCTGTATGTCATTTGGCTATTGGATGTAGAATTCATAAGAATTCTTTTTTTTGTAATGGAAGCATGTAACACCTGATTTCACGATTTTATTATTTATTGATAATTAACTAGCAAGAAAAACTGCAACTTTCTCTCGTGTGTTAGGTTGTTAGTCCTAAATAACAACAATACTAAATTAAAGAACTGTCAAACTATAATAAACAAACGAATTCTTATTTTATTTCAAAGCCTACCGTGGTTTTTAGGCATGCATACCATCACTAATGAGCCGTCTTGATAGTATTTCATCTGAAATGTTGAGGAATGTTAATAGATCATTTGAAGAGCGTATTAACTTGTGCTCAGATCAACATGGTAGGCATTTTGAACATTTACTTTAGTTTATAATTATTAATCTAGTCGCCTATGCTTAAGTTTCAAAATAAAAACTGTACTTATTTAAACAACATAATTTATGAAAGCAATTATTTCGAGAACGGCTAGAAATAACTTATATGCTTCCATTACAAAAAAATAATGCTTATGAATTCTACATCCAATAGCCAAATGATATACAGGGTGTGTATTTGAAAATCTGGAGAAAAATTATTTTGAAAAGTGTCTTGTTTGAAACCTAATGATGAACACCCTGTATAAAATAGTTCAACGCTATTATATTCACGGTATCTCTAGACCTCTTGTCTTAAATTCCACCCAATGCCTTGGTTAAAAAAGTTATTTTAGGTAGTTTTTAAATTTTTTTCTAAAACTGCAAAACTTTTATTTTTCATTTATTACTCTTCAACTACATAACCAAATGAAATAAAACTTTACGCAATTAGAAAGAACACTAATACGAACCTGAATATGCAATAAAATACTGGGTGTCCCAGTTTAAAAAAATACAGCATTATTTAAGTTCACACTTTTTTGGGCCAACCTGTATATTTTCGGACGTCGGGCCCATGGAGACTTTTGATCAGCATCGATTTTTGGATAATATCCCCGAGTATCAAAGTTTTTAACCGAGGGCCGATGTAATACCCCGGGGAATTTATCTGCCCTTTTGAAGATAAATGTTTTTAAAAATAATTCATTAACGAAGGATTTACTAAACTTCTTAAAATAAAACAACGATTTTATTTAATTTAAAAAAAAATAAAATGATTTTAAGATAGTGGTTCAAAAGTAAATTATTTTAACAAGAATTCGGGAATTAGAATTTTAAAAAAGGTTCAATATTTTTAAAATATTCTTCTTAAAAGTTCTTATTCAAAATAAATTAAAATCAGGATTAAGTTTTAAAAGATAATTCTTTTCTTGAAAAATATTCTTAAAGTTTAAGAATAAAATAAACTTACTTTAAATTAAGAATAAATTCGAAGACCGTCGTGCGCCAGCACTTCAAAAACAGAAACGGTAAACTGAAAAGATTCCTAAAGTCAAACCCTACCGAAGGTTCAAGGAGTGGGAACAAGTTGTGCAATATTATTTTGTCATCACCTTGAGATTTTCTTAGGAAAAATTCCAACTTGTTTTCAATAACAAAATTCTTGGTACTCTGCTCGAGTAGCGCATACCGCAAATTCTTTCGGTTCAAAATTTAGAGGATCTAAAAAGGTGCAGCCAACCAAATTAACATACGAAATTCTTTATAAGAGGTAGCTTAACTCTTCGAGGATAAAATTCTTAAACTTGGAAACGATCACGTCACTTTTGGCCCCGAGATTGTTTTTCGGTTTTCTTCGCGGAATAAATTCCTTCTTGTTTTTAACAGCAAAAATTCTTAGAAAAGTCGGCGTTGACCATGAGTTTTTCGTGGAAATACCATTTTTGGCACAAACAAAAATCACGCGATCAACAACATACGTAACGAAAACCCCCTATAAATATCCGTCACACGTTGTGGTAAAGTCAGTCTAGAGGTTAGTCTAAAACAGTCTATAATATAGTCGACAACAGTCTGCAGTTGCGTTGCTCAGTAATCATCTGTCATATTTATCAAAGTTATGTAAAAAGTTGGTTTAAAAGTCAAAATACTTACCTGAAAAGTTGCCGGTTCAATAGAAAGTCTGCCTCGTTTGTGACGCTGAAATACGAGGGAGTTTTACTTGTCAGTAGTTAAAAAGTGAGTGTTTTACCTTACAAGCAAAAGATGGAAAGTGTGTTAAGTGGGTGGCTCGTAGTAGTAATAAGTTGTAACATTGAGTAAGTTCAAACATTTTCAGGAAACTTGTAATTCTGAACCCAGTGAAACTTGTGCGGTTTATAACAAATTGTTCTGGACCGTTGACAATTTTGATTTATTAGAAATAATGCACTTTGCCCATTGTAATTTTAATTATTTTACAATATATGTTTGAAAATCATACCAAAAGGGTTTTTTCTGATAGACCTGTGCTCTAGGACCGACCCAGTTCCGCTTCAAAGTTCTGCAGTGCTTCTGCCCTTATAATAAAAGTATAGGAATAGGGGTGGGGCATTACACTGCAAAACTTTTATTTTTTATTTATTACTCTTCAACTACATAACTAAATGAAATAAAACTTTACGCAATTATAAAGAACACTAATACGAACCTGAATATGCGGTTATATCAACTTTTTTGAACTAAGTAAAGTTTGGTTAAATCGTAATATTTTTTAACAAAGAATCTGCAGGCCCAAGTAACACGGAGTGACCAAAAGAACTTTTAAAGCTAATCATTGGCAGTGATAACGTTGCGACAACCTCCACATTGCTGTAATCCGGCTTTTAAAATCTGCGCAGCTCTTTGATTTTCATTTGCATCTGTAATAACCTTAAAGCGGCATAATTTTACAACTAAATTTTCCAACGTTACTAGTTTGCTTTCAAACTTTGCTAAATATTATATTTAAATGCCGTTTTTATTGCCAAACTACAGCGGTCATACTTTTTTGTTGAATAGTACCATTATTTTGCCCAAAAAAAGCTATTTTATGGACAATGCCATTAGGTCATAATATTCAGCTGTAAAGTTGACTTTACAGCTAACAAATGGAAATCCAACAACACCATACAATAATTGTAGTAAATTATAGGCCAAAAAGTGGTAAATATTCCTTCAAAATAACTGGATAATTAACCACCATGTCTTATGTTGACGGCCATTTATTTCGTACAACATTGGGGCAGGAGAATAAAAGAGAACATCGGCCATTTTAAGAAAATTGATAATTTTTATTTTGCTTTTAAAAACAACAATATTAACGAATAAAAATTAGCACATCTAACATTTAATTATACAAACTATGTTCAGGAATATTTTTAATGCATTTTTATTTCAAATATATCATTTTAAATTATTACAAAATTTATTGAATTTTCTAAAATATAGGAAATAAATGAAGCCAGTGAAGAGAGAAGAGCTACCGTACCCATAGTTAACGATAAAACTACCTTCCCACATTCATTTTGTTGTTGAAGTTCGAATAACACCCATAAATAATACCGCCTATTAATAACTAATATTATACCGCCATCCAAATCTATATAGTAATCTAAATTTTGTCGTGCCCTAACCTAAAAAAATTCTGCAGCCTTATGGCTGTAAAATCCATTTAAAATCCGGAAAATGTTGTACCATTTCGGCTGTCACAGCGTTTTAAGGACGTCATAAGAGTGTCTAGGCGGTGTCTGTAAGAGCTAAAATGCTCTAAATTTAGCTTTAATGACGTTGCCACAGCCTATTTGAAGCATTTGGTGTTACTTGGGGGGTTTACTATGTCCTATTAATTTTAGGACACTCTGTAAAAGATTTTTAACAAAATCGCAATTTGGGCGATATTATGAACAGTTCGGCACTGATAAGTTTCTAATCGATTAATAATCGATGATGGCGCGACGCCCCGTGGTGCTACAACTGCCACATTTGAATTTGCCGGCCACTGAAGTTACCTCCCGGGGCATGGGATTCTACATGGTAAAATCAAGGTCATATAACAAAAAGCCGAAAACCCAATACTTTTATTTTACGGCGAACAAAAACGTTCCATTCCAGTTTTGCGCCTAAACGGCGTAGTTTATGGACTCCAGTTGTTAGTTATTAGGTATTCTTTTGTTTTTCGACATGTCCTTTTTCCAATAACTGTCGAAACAAAAAAGATATGCCAAAAATTAAATCTGAATTTCAGGTAAAATGACCTCTTCTCTGGTGTCACAGTAAAGAAACATGATATAATATAATGATAGAAGTCGTCGAATAACTTGTTACTTTTATTTTAACATCTCTCTCTGACCTTTCAAAGTATCCTGATGCATTATCCGAATACCCTGTATAATGTCATCGGATTGTCACTTACGTTCCTTCCAAACTGAACATGTAGCCTAATAAATAATAGTACGCCCCTGGTAAACCTGTAGAGACATTTTTAATGTTAAAATATGTGCTATTTCAGGTACTTTACACAACCAAAATTTCACTAAAATTACTAAAGTCCTTTTCGCAATGTCTTGAAAACACCGAAAACAATTTAAAGATTTTAACATGCAGTATCTTTGAAACCATAAGTCTGCAGATGTTGATACGAATTATTTGTCTTATTTTTATGCTAGGAATCACCACACACCCTGTATAAGGATCCCGATAATTTGCACTACACAAATATGCATATTGCATTTAAACATCTCAAACATCCTCTGAATTATTATGACGACGCAGATGAGTTCGTAAATTATTTCTGTATTTTGTTTGAAATTCACATTTATTGCATCTGAACATTTCGACTTCTTTCGGATTTCGATGTAAGATGAGGTGCTTCTTTAAACTATCTTTGTGAATTGTTTTAAAGGAACAATGGTGGCATTTAAACTTGGAGTTATTATGCACAACCTGATGCCTTTTTAAATAATGTTTAGATTTAGTTTGAAAATCACAGTTGTTGCACCTGAACATTTCGACTTCTTCTGGATTTCGATGTAAGAGGAGGTGCGTCTTTAAACAACTTTTGTGAACTGTTTTATAAGAACACTGATCGCATTTAAACTTGGAGTTACTATGCACGAGCTGATGCCTTTTTAAATATCGTTTAACTTTAGTTTGAAAATCACATTTGTTGCATCTGAACATTTCGACTTTTTCTGGATTTCGATGTGAGATGAGATGCGCCTTGAAATGACCTTTGTGAACTGTTTTATAAGAACAATGATCGCATTTAAACTCGGAGTTACTATGCACGAGCTGATGACTTTAAATCACATTTATGTTTAGTTTGAAAGTCACATTTGTTGCATCTGAACATTTCTACTTTTTCTGGATTTCGATGTGAGATGAGATGCGCCTTGAAATGACCTTTGTGAACTGTTTTATAAGAACACTCATTGCATTTAAACTCCGAGTTACTATGCGCAAGCTGATGCCTTTTAAAATAATGTTTAAATTTAGTTTGAAAATCACATTTGTTGCACCTGAACATTTCGACTTCTTCTGGATTTCGATGTAAGAGGAGGTGCGTCTTTAAACTACCTTTGTGAATTGTTTTAAAGGAACAATGATGGCATTTAAACTCGGAGTTATTATGCGCAAGCTGATGACTTTTTAAATAATGTTTAGATTTAGTTTGAAAATCACATTTGTTGCACCTGAACATTTCGACTTCTTCTGGATTTCGATGTAAGAGGAGGTGCCTCTTTAAAGATCTTTTGTGAACTGTCTTATAAGAACAATGATCGCATTTAAACTCGGAGTTACTATGCACGAGCTGATGACTTTTTAAATATCGTTTAACTTTAGTTTGAAAATCACATTTGTTGCATCTGAACATTTCTACTTTTTCTGGATTTCGATGTGAGATGAGGTGCCTCTTTAAACAACTTTTGTGAACTGTTTTATAAGAACACTGATCGCATTTAAACTCGGAGTTACTATGCACGAGCTGATGACTTTTTAAATCACATTTATGTTTAGTTTGAAAGTCACATTTGTTGCATCTGAACATTTCGACTTCTTCTGGATTTCGATGTGAGATGAGGTGCCTCTTTAAAGAACATTTGTGAACTGTTTTATAAGAACACTCATCGCATTTAAACTCCGAGTTACTATGCGCAAGCTGATGCCTTTTAAAATAATGTTTAAATTTAGTTTGAAAATAACATTTGTTGCATTTGAACATTTCGACTTCTTCTGGATTTCGATGTGAGATGAGGTGCCTCTTTACATAACGTTTGTGAACTGTTTTATAAGAACAATGATCGCATTTAAACTCTGAGTTACTATGCACGAGCTGATGTCTTTTTAAATAACGTTTAAGTTTAGTTTGAAAGTCACATTTGTTGCATTGTAACATTTTGACTTTCCCAAGGTTCACATGAAGGAGGAGATGCTTCGTTAATTCAATTTTATAAGTAGATTCGAATTTGCATTGAGAGCATTTAAATTCACTAACTGTGTTTGCGTCCTTATTGAATTTAAGCAAGGGCGCTTTTTCTTTTGGGTATTCTGGTGGAAAATGGATTCCATTTAGGTTATTTTTCTGAATCATTTCATCACTCCTTTCAGAAACTTTCTTCAATAAATGACTTTCAAGTGATGTTTCAGTATCAAATTCCTGAAATTGGTCGGGCGTGTACCTCCCACTTGTTTCCTGGCTATGGTGGTCAACACAGTCATTGGAAATACTGCAAAAAATACATCTAATTAATAATAACGAACGAAATAAATCAAAAATAAATCAATTCGTCAAGAACACAGTGGGTATATTATTTCTAAATCTGCTCAAATTCTACGCTCATAAAAACATTTTGCATGAAGTAAAGCTAATCTCAAAACAAGACCCATCTTGACAAAATGTGAAAGAAGCCCACAAGGGCTTGCAAGGCCACAACGCCTGCCGAGGTCAGAGGTGCCACAGGGATCCAATTTGGGACCCCTTTTGTTTGCTTTTAAAAGATTTTAAATTGTTCCTAAAGATTTTAAATGAAAATGATTGTGAACGATTGCCAGATAACCTAAATTATGTGGGAATGTGTTCTCTTTCGCTGGACTTTGTCCCTTTCTACCGCGTCCCTGTTGAAATTGCATTCTTCGGGATACAGATTTAATTTTTGTTGCAACTAAATAACAACACCTGGTAAATTTTACACCACATCTATTAAGTAAAATTAGCACATAAAACAAAGCTCATAGTAATTGGTTATGGGCGAACAGGGCCGTACTTCGCTCTTAATGAAAATGATTACACGGCAATATTTTGGCACATCGAGACCTTGTTTACTGGGCAATAAACAATCTATTTTCTCGCATAAAAGAAAGCCTTGCGGCCATCACTGAAAAGCCACTCTTCGAATTAATTTTGATATATCCATTGTCGACGCATCGATAGATTTTTAATTGAGATTGATTATTGAATAAGGTATGTAGTGAGGTTAAGTCGAACATGTCCATATCTCAGCAGGGATTTTTAAATAAAAAATATACTATTTCTAATTTTCACGTTCTAACATTCACCCAATATGTGTATGAGACGTTACATGGTAAGTCACAGGTTGATGTTATTTATAATGACATGGAGAGTCGGGCATAGTGTCATAATAAAATCAATGAAACAGTTGCATTAATTAAATCAATTCAGTCATACTTATCGCAAGGAAGGTAATATGTTGAGGTATTGGGCGAAAATCGAGCATGTATCGTACTTCAGGAGTACCCCAGGTTAGTAATAGCAATTAATGATCTTATTCGGGTAGTTAATCACTCAAGTATAGTATTTGCAGAATTATACCGTTGATCTTTTGACTGCAATAAAACCTCATTATCCTTTCGAGCATAAAATAAATAAGGAAATCCCAAATTTTAAAACCTTTTCGAGCAGAGCCCGACCAGGTATACAAATTCAATTTCTACCTATGCCTGATGCATATATAAATACAAAGTGATTTTTAATAATTTTAATCTTTAGTGGTTTTCCGGCGAGTAATTTTTGGTTAGGCTTATTAGTAGTAGAATGTGGCGTCCTTGGAATTGTGCTGATAGGGGGGGCATCTTCAAGGGTCATTTTAAAAAAAAAGCATTTATCTACCGATGCCAAACTAATAATTAAAAATGCGTATCAATCGTTGTTGAGTAGAAATTTTAATTCGATGGATGCTTTAGCAGAGACGTCTACTTTGACAAAAACTCCTTTATCTTCGGTAAGAGACATAGTACTTAAACCTGTTAATCCTAGAAAAAATCGGAGTGATTCTGGCACATTTAGAAGCATTGAGGAAAATTACCTGCATTTATTAAGAAGAAAGATTTACCAAATGTGATACATGGGTCACAAACTGTACCCACTTTGATTTCCCTCAAAGAGGGGCCGATTAAAGACGAAACAAATATCTCTTGTAGCCTTTCAAGCGGAAAATAGGTTTTAAATACCGAAGCATTGATAAAAGTCAAGAACAAACATTAATGGAATCTCAACGTTTACGGGAATGGAGTCTTAAATATTTTAGACAATTTAGAGAAGAAAATCGTCCAATTATTTACCTTGACGTAACATGGTTCGATACCCATGACACTCCAAGAAAAGGTTGGGATGATTCTTCCAAAAAATGTCAAACCAAGGCAACATCAAATAAAGGCAAAAGAATCACAATATTACATGCTGGTTCAGAGAACGGGTTTGTTCCAAATTGTCTGTTGCTTTCTGTTAAAAACATAGCAGATTCTTCTTTAGATTACCATCAAGATACCGACGCACAACTTTTTGAAGATTGGTTTAAACATAAACTCCTTAAAAATATACCTGAAAATAGCATCATTGTAATGACAATGCTAGTTATCATAGTCATCAAGCAAAAATCATTCCCAATTCTAATAATACAAAAGCAGAAATTAAAAATTTTATGATTGAAAATGATTTATATTTTGAAGAAACGAGAACTGCTAGAAGTATTAAAAGCTTTTAAAATAAATAAGGAATACGAGTGTGACAAACTTGCAGCAGAAAATGGACATACAGTGTTGCGTCTTCCTCCGTACTATTGCATATTCAATCCTATTGAGCTAATATGGCACCAATTAAAATCCAATATTTGGAGAAATGATATTTCTCCCACATTAAATGAATCTGTAGTCGAATTAATTAAAAACGAAGTAAGAAAAATTTCTGCAGACAGCTGGAAAAACTGTGTACAGCATGTACTTAAAGTGGACAATTCTTACAATTGTATGATTACAAATGTTCAACCCTTAATTATAAGTTTAGGCTTAGATGAAGATAGTGATACAGAGTTAAATTTTGAATAAATTATCAATAGTTTCTTAGAATTTAATTAATTTTTATTGTAAATTATATTATTTTCAATTATCATTAATTGTTATCATTATTTTACATTTATTATAGGTACCTAAAACTGAAAATACATATCTATTTATTTTAAATTATCAAAATAAATCATGTGGTGTGGTATACATTTTCAAGCCGGCCCTAATCCCATTTATTGAGCTTTGAAGAGGGTCAGGCGTATACAATAGGGTTTAATCAGGTAGTTTATTTATGGCAGTAAGAGTCAACGGTATAATTCTACAACAACTATACATTCGTATTTGCAGATGATTTTAAGTTGTTTCTAAATATCTTAAATGAAAAGGATTGTGGGCGTTTGCAGGAAGATTTGGATTGTGTTTCGATGCTGTGACGAAAATGGTTTTAAATTGAATGGGAAAAAATGCTTGTATACGACTTTTGCTTTATAGGTAAGCCCAATTAACAATAAATATTACATAAATGGAAATGAGCTAGTTAGAACTGCACAGCATAGGGATCTGGGTATTGTGTTTGATGAAACATTGTACTTTAATCAACACATGTCCGAGACCATTGCTGCTGCCTTTACCATGTGGTGCTTGTAATTCGCTAGGCAATTCAGTGTGGATGTTTGTCTGAGGCTGTTTCGCTCCCTTGTGTTGCCAGACTTGAGTATGGAGGTGTAATTTGGTCTCCTCCAAAGATATTGTAAACTAAGGTCCCATAATCCATTCATAAAACTCTTGGAATGTTAAGCTGTGATTGTGTGAAATGTTATTGAAAATCGGTAGTGGATGGAAGAGAGAACTACATGTTTGTTGGCTGAATGCCAACAATGCTAAAGTCTGGTTATATTAGATGGTTCAACATTAAGATAGAAAAAGCGCTTAATGAGTCGGGCACAGTGTCATAATAAAGTCATTGAAAGATATGAATGTAACAGTTGATTTAGTTAAATTAATTCAGTCATGCCTATCGGCACGAAAGTAATACTTACTTATTTACTTTATTTATTTATTTCAAAATCATGTTACATAATTTCCAAATAAAAATTACAAACACAAAGTGAAACAACGTCATCTTAGAACATCAAAAATGTACAATATCATTCTGTTACATACTTAGAAAATCATCCAGATTATATGGCTCTAATTCCAATAAAGTCTTTCTGATTTCCATCTTAAACCGTTTTTCTCTGCTAATTGTCTTTATACTCTTGGGTAGTTTGTTATATAATTTCAAGTACATATAATTGGGTGACTTTTCAGTAAGAGTTAGCCTATGTATGGGGTAATTTACATTTACAGTTCTCGTGTTATATTGATGACAAACTGGGGCTTGAAAACAATTTCTATTTTTAAAGAAAAACACTAAACATTCATAGATATACAGTGCATATACTGTTAACAGTCCTGTGTCTTTAAAGACGGTACGACAAGTTTTCTTATAATCTAATTTCTTAATTATTCGAACCAATCGTTTTTGAATTACAAATATACTTTGAATTTGACTATCCCTGCTCCAAAATATAATGCCATATTTTAAACAGGATTCGAAGTTAGCAAAATACAATGTTTTTAAAGTTTTCTCATTCATGTATTTACCAGTAATATGAATAGATACCATAACAAACAGGATTAAGTTTTTGTGACATACATTTGATATGAGCGGACCAATCTAAGAATTCATTAATCTGCACCCCTAAGAATTTTGTTGTTTCTGAAAAATTAATTATATCTTGATCATGAGCAAAGTCAACTGGCCTTTCCACCTTAGATACTTTTGTTCTAAAAAGTATAACATTAGTTTTATTTTCATTCAAAATAAGTTTATTTTCTGTAAACCATAGTGTAACCCTATTAAGAAAATTTTTGCACTCTGTGACAAGTTGATTGATACTCTTGCCCCCTAAAAGTAAATTAGTATCATCCGCGTAATTAACTATATCTTGATTGGCTTGAATTAGATTATTTAAATCATTTATAAAAATGATAATAATATGTTGGGGTCGGAATATTCCTATTTTATTTTATTTATTTATTCGACCATAAAACTATTCATTTTAAATATCTTAAATGAACTTTAATTTAAATTAAATTAAAATATTGATCCAAACGCATCTCGAATTACGGTATATAAACAAGTGCAAACGGGTAATGGCGCACTCCGAAAGTGTGCATGCCTGTGGGTACTCTGTGGAATTGCTTGTGCCTGTTTTGCATGACTGTGGATAATTGATTGTTGTGGGTATTTTCGGGTATATTCATCGTTTTTCTGCATAGGGGATTGCATTGCTTTTTACTTATATTTAGTGTTGTTAATTAGCGTTTAATTAGACGATTTGAGGGAAATTTTCATGCATTCACAAAAGCGAACAAACCCGAACAAATCCTCCAGTATTTTAGTATCTTCACGGTTTTCCGAGCTGCAGTCACGACTTTTCTGCACTCTGCCATACCGTGGCCATCTATTGTAAGTACATTGAACTAGACATGTTTTTTTAATGACAAACTGAGCGCCATCTGTAAACTTGCCTTTTACTTTCACAAAATATAAAATGCTTGTCCAGCTTACCCTGTAATTTCACAAATTCAAATTATCAACACTGATTTACGATGTATTGACGGTTTTTTGGGCGGGGACGACAGAGTTTTTTCTGAAACGCGAGTAATTTAATGCTCATACGGGTATTTTTGACACTCAAAGTGGGGCAAGTGGGATTATTGCATTGGCCGCACTGCAAAGCGCAGAGAAACACTCTGGAACTGAAACAGGTTTGTTCAACAGGTATTTTTAAAAACTGAAACCGGTTGTACCTCTTATTTAAAGTACCTTGTTCCAACCGTCCCTATATGGGTAGGTACTCACCTTGCTTCACTTTCTTCCAAGTACTCTTTAATGTCCAGTTCTTCATTTTTTATCTTCCATTCCTTAAAGTCAACTTCATGCATTTGCTCAGAGTAATTTCTTGCTTCATTGGTTTCAATTTTTACGAGTGCCTCTTCCTTTATGGAAGTATTCTCCTTGAATCTATGGAAAATATAATAATATATTGCTTATTTTTTTTTATATGGCCGTATTAGATGTGGTAGTGTCTAATAAATAGGTGAAATTAATAAATACAAAAAATTTTACCTTCTCACAAGAAATTTACTGTTCAATAATTTATCAGTTCTTAACATTTCAGGTCTATGAAAGAACATGTTTCACTGCTCTGTCCGCAGATTAGATGTTAACCTTAAACCCCTTCAACCGGACATACAGGTACTTGATTTTGTATTTTGCCATACGTAACCGTTTGAAATTTTTATAAAACTATAGGTTTATTTAATTTGTATTCTGTGGAAACGACAAAACGACGGAATAAATAAATTTGAAATTTGAATTTGAAAAAGGTATCATACCTACGCGAAATCGGCCATGAAAAATGAAGTTAAAAATTCTTAAATAAATTATTGTTTTGAGTATAATTTTAGGGCTCCCATTGAAAATAGAAATATTAAATTCAACTACAAAAAATAACTTATTTCAAAAACATGCTCTTAGAAAATATCTTGTTTTAAAAAATGAGAAATGAACAGAGTAACAAACCCAAACATTTCTTGCAAGTAATAATGCGTTGTATACCTAGTTGCAAAAGCTGAACATTTCCGGACAACTGTAAAGTCGAGGAATGTGGTTTTTCCTACTTTTCCAAAAATCGAAAATTATTCGAAGGACATAAATTATTACAATCAACGTGTTAAAATTTTGAAATAAGCAATATTAATTTTATTCACAACTAAATGATCAACAAAATAACCTTACTAGTATTTATTCCCCAATGGCCAATATTAATTATTGTCAAACAAATAGAATTAGTATGGAAAATATTCGGCAAAATAATCCGATGTTCTTCCAGTGTTCAACACTGGTACTAATAATTGTCATATAACAAACGATTATTTTTAAATTGTATTTTATACCTCAATTGTTGAAATTCGTAAAATTAAAAGCGTCTTTCGATTTAATTATTTAATGATGAACTTTAAAAAAATATGTATAGGGTGGGAAAGATACAGTATCTTTGAGAATTTAAGTATAAAGAGATGTTTTAAATGTCAAGAATATTATCATAAGAGTGATGAATGCAAAAATCAATTATCATGTGAATATTGCACAGAAAATCATGAAAGTACTACATGTACGAAACAAGCAAGGAAATGTAAAAATTGCACTCTGGCAAACGAAAAATTTAAAATGAATTACAATACGGCGCATGCAGCATCAGATGGTGAATGTCCTTCCAACAAGTATCACATAAACATTTTGAGAAGCAGAATTGATTATGCAACATAATGGTGCATTTTGAACAAGATGATATACTTGAGACAATAGAGAACATAAATAGCGAAAAAGCAATGTTGGTGGACAGTGACTTATTATGCAATAAAATAAAAAACTCGCAGGTTATCTTCAATCTTTTGCATGTAAATATAAGAAGTATTACTAGAAATATTGACAATTTACTATTACTTATAGAAAGTTTTCAAATATATTTTAACGATATAATAGTATTAAGTGAAACATATAGAATCAACTCAACTAATCAGTGCAACGTTCCCGGCTATCAGCTATTCTATAATTACGCTGATTATAACAAGAATGATGGCGTTATAATCTTAGTGAAAAATCATCTAAATGTCGAATTTTCAAGAAAGAAGCTGCCAAATTCCCTGGCTACCGTGAGTAGAGTTGTTGGTTCTGTGAATGACATTAAAATAGGAATTACGGCGGTTTATAAACCTCCGCCAATATCAAAACATAATTTTATCAACGACATTGACACATACCTTGATAGTGTAGTAAAGAGTGATAATACTAATTTAGAAATTTTTGTAGGTGACATAAATATTAACATCTTAGATAAAGATAATGATACTCATAACTACCTGTCCATGATGTCACAACTGGGCTTTCAGTCATATGTCAATTCAGTAACTAGGTTTGAGAGTAATACATGCCTTGATCACATTTTCGTAAATAAGAAATTAAGAACTAGTCATTTCGGTTTTGAATCGTTTATCTTGGATGCACACATGACAGACCCTGGACCAACCATGCTTAATATTGTTTCAAATAACAGAACTCTAAATAATAAGTGCAGCGATGTTAGTGGGATAAAAAAAACTCGGTTCCATCTTGATAGATTCATTGATTTCCTAAGTGCCCAGGATTGGCCACACGTTATAAGTAACCCGGACCCTGATTCTTCAACTTCCAGTTTTATCACGACATATAATAGACTAAAACTTAAAGCAACCACCGAATGATTCGTAAAAGTCAAGCAATATAGAAAGATCAAGGAATGGATTACTAACGGAATTATAACGTCTATTAAACATAGAGACAAGATGAAAAGGAGACTGTTACAAAAACAAAGTGAACAATTGGAAAATCAGTATAAAAAATATCGAAATAATTTAAATAAAGTAATTGAGAAACGAAAGCATGAATTCTATAAAGAGGAAATAAACAACAATAAGGGTAACATGAAAAAAATATATGAAATAATTGAAAAAGCCACTTGCGAGAATAAAAATAAATCTAAAACGAATAAATTAAAAATTAATAATGACTAGGGAGTCGTATTTGGAGATGATTTTAATATGGCTAACCATTGTAATGACTATTTTGCAACTATAGGGACTAAAATGGCGGATACGATTCCGGTGCCTGATAATCCTATAGAGGTCAATTTCTCACTGCGGAACTCTATGTTTTTGTCACCTGTAGATGAAAATGAATTGATAAAACACATTTCTTCTCTAAAGAATGGAGGCTCGCCAGGCATGGACGGCATCACATCTCAATTGATAAAACAGACTCACAGATTAATTTTAAAGCCATTATTACATATCATAAACAGAATTTTTGTAACAGGAATCGTGCCTTCTCATTTTAAAATATCTGTTATCACTCCGGTTTATAAGAACGGTACTAGGACAGTAATAAGCAACTATCGACCTATAAGTTTAATAAGTAATTTTGCCAAATTGTTTGAAAAATGTATAAAGGACAGAATGTTTGATTTTTTTAAGACTAACAATATTCTATCTGGAAATCAGTACGGTTTGCTGCCGGGTTGTGGTACGGAGGACGCATTGTATCGGCTGACGTCAGAGATCACTGCTGGCTTAAATACAGGGAAAAAGTGTGCTGCAGTCTTTATAGATCTGGCAAAAGCGTTCGACACGGTACCGCACGATAAACTTCTTGGTATTTTGTGGCACTATGGAATCAGGGGAACTGTGTGGAGGTTGCTGCAAAGTTACCTTCTCGGGAGATATCAGATTGTGAAAGTTAATAACGTTCTGAGTGGAAAGCAGGTTGTAAGGATTGGGGTACCACAGGGCACAGTCCTTGGCCCTATCTTGTTCATAATTTATATGAATAGCTTGTTATCTCTTGACGTCGGTGGTTCAGTGGTCTCCTATGCTGATGACACCGTGCTGATTTTCAGTGATGGTACATGGCAGGGAGTAAAAGAAAAACTGATAAACGGATTAAGTGTCACTAAGAGATGGTTGGAAAGTTTTGAATTATCTCTTAATTTAAGTAAAACAAATTACATTGCATTCTCCCTGACAGGTGCTAACAGGCCTGATTTCACAAGTATCATAATTGACAATCAACAAGTAAATGAAGTATCTCAAACAAAATATCTCGGCATAATAATTGATCGATTTCTGAAGTGGTACCCGCACATAGATTATCTCTCTAAGAGGATTGGAGCGTTGATACACAAGTTTTATATTCTCAGGGAGATATTAAATAAAAAACTACTAGTTGTAATCTACAAGAGTCTTGTTGAATCGTTGATTGGCTACGGAATATTGGTCTGGGGTGGTCTACATAACAGTGCCCTTTACAAATTGAATATAGCGCAAAAGTATATATTAAAGGTTATATTTAAGAGGAACAAACTGTATCCTACAGAATTGCTTTTTTCAGGTGACATTTGTAATGTGAGGACCGTGTATCTTGTTACAGTGTCAACGTTTATGCATAAATACAAATCCTCAAAGAATACTGTTAACCACTGTTATCACACTCGTGCTAACATAAATAATGACGCAATCATTCCAATTAATTTTAATAATATTAATCTAACGAGCATTGCCTACTTGGGACCAAAAATTTATAATATGATTCCTTTAAATTTAAAAAAATATATAAAAAACATAAAAAAATTTAAACGAGAATGTAGAATATATTTATCAACAGAATTTAAAAAATTTCAAAACATATTTAATTAAAGAGCAAATTATTCATGCATGGCACGAAATTGTAAACATAAAGAAAAAGAATTGAGAAAGAATCTGGTACATACAAGTAAACATGTTACTTAGGTACCATAACACACATATTTTGTATATTGTATAACTGTTTGAGAAATCATATAATTTTGTAAAGCCATAATTTCTGAATAAAGGTATTATTATTATTATAATAGTCGAGAAAAAAAAATGTTGTCAAGAATTTATTTAATAGATATATTAAGGGATCTATGGATCTAATTCGACACATAATTAAAAAAATCATAGACATAGCTACTGGGTTAATTATGTAATTTTGAAAGAAACTTACCCATTTTTACCTGCAGCGGTAAGGCGGTTTAAATCATCAATGATAAGATTCCCATCTTTTTCAATTACTTTTAGATTTTCTAAATGTACGATTAGTTTACGATTTTCTTTAATATGGGGGTATAAATTAGGCAAATTATTTTGCTTAATTACTCGATTTTCCAAACGGACTATTAGTTTACGTTCTTGATGAATCAATTCATTGGAATATGGATCGTCAAGTGGAACATTTTCAATTTCATATACTTCTGGCTCTTCTTTTATTAATAACTTGAAGGAGTTTTTGGTGTCTGGTGTTGCGACACTCCCCTCTTTGCATTCCTCTATTTTTGCTACTACATCGGACCAGTGTTGATTCCGGATTTGTTCTGTACCCTCCTCAATAGCAGAAAGTCCAGGAAAATTCTCGGCCGATTTAGTTATAGTGGCCTTCGCTTCTTTACGTAAATTGTTTAGCATTAAGTCAATCAGGTCTTTCGACACAAAGTTTTGATTTTCTTGGTTTAAACTGGATTCCATATTTTATATTAACAATTGCCTTTATTGGAAAGATCTATTATCAACAGGACAATAATAAAATAATTCAATGAAACAACAGACATAATAGGTTGGCATAGTTCGCCATTGATTGCTTGTCATTCTATTTGCTGGCATTGGGATACTAGCAACAAGTAGGTTTGTTCGTAGGTATTATGGCATATACACCGACACCACAGAAAAATAATAGGCAATAGCCGGAAGGCCTTAGGATCTTCTTCCGACCAAGGGTAGATAACAGGAACTGAGTGAATGCATTTCACGTTTGACACTACCCGATTAAAAACTGTCATATTTTTTATAGAAGTTTATAAACCGTGTTTGCCAAGTACAGACGTGACGAACGAGAGCAACGCAAATCTCAAGCGGTATCATTGTTCGCGAGTGATATCCAACGTCCAGTGGACGTAGTGTTATCGCGATAAATTAATATGCTTACGGTGAATCAAGTAACACCGGTACAAAATGAAAATAATAGCGATATTCTCATACATAAACATTCATCAGAGAACGAGATAATTTCGAGTTTGCAGTGTCAATTGCAGCATGCGATAAATGAAATTCAAACTTTAAGGAGTCAGGTTTCGACCTTGGAACAACAGATAAGGCAAAAAGAAGGTCTAGATAAAAAAGTAAATAAACAGTTAAATAAAATTAATCCGTATAGTCCAGTAAATTCAGACGAAGAAGATAAATTAGTGGCTGCCGAGACAGAATGGCTGCTTCCAAAAAATAAAAATAAAAAAAGAAAAGCTAATGAGTCACCAGAAAAAGACATAAGCTTACCCAAGGATAATAAACCAAAAACCGTTAAAGATATAAAGCCACCTCCCATTATTGTGAGTAACCTAAATAACTACACAGAAATAAAAAGTAAATTACAATCAAATAATATCAACTTCAATGCAACCCTAATGAGCAATAAACAACTTAAAATCAACGTTACAAATGCAAATGAATATCGAGAGTTAACCAAACACATGAACGATATTGCGCAAGAATGGCATACCTATGAAAACAAACAGGATAGGCCGATACGAGTAATAGCTAGAAATATGCACCCAACATGTGAAATAAAAGATATCATGAGTGAATTATCCCAGAGGGGTTTGAAAATTATATCTGTAGATAATAAATTAAAGAAAACGCAGAATGGATACATTAAACTCTATTTGTATTAACTTTCGACAAAACAGAAGACATTAAAAAAATATTTGACATTCAGTACTTGTGTCATATGAAAGTTAAAATTGAGGCACTTAAAACTAGCAAGATGATACCTCAATGTAAAAACTGTCAGAGATATGGACATACACAAAAATTCTGCAGAAGAAATCCATACTGTGTAAAATGCGCGAGCAATCATTTAACCAAAGAATGTACCAAGCCAAATAACACTCCAGCAAAATGTTTCAATTGCGGTGAAGCTCATCCAGCCAACTATAGAGGGTGTATAGTCGCTAAGGAACTACAGAAGAGGCGCGAAAATACAATGAAAGGAAAGAATCAACAAACAAAACCAAGGTCTTTTGAATCCAATAACATGAAGAGTGGAGTTACCTACGCGCAAATGGCGGAAAACAAGGAAATAGAATCCGAGTCAACCTCACGTAAAGAAGAACCAACTATGATGCAAATGCTGCAGAATATGATGGTCACACTAAACGATGTGACAAAACGTCTAGATAGATTAGAAAATAGAAGCAGTGAAGCAGTGCCCAAGAGAAAATAATTCTATGGATATAAAAGACTTAAGAATAGCTACCTGGAATGTTAATGGCATTCTAAACAAAATACATGACTTAGAGGTTTTTTTGAATACTCAGAGAATAGATATATGTCTCATATCAGAAACTCACATGACAAGACAATCTTATATTAAGCTAAGAGGCTACAAAATATATCACACTATCCATCCAGACAATCAAGCAAAAGGTGGTAGTGCGGTGATAATTAAGGACTCAATTAATCATTTTGAGGAAAGTAATATACAACGGGTAGACATCCAAGGCACAATGGTTGGTATTAACTCAACAAAACAAAGATTTACAGTCGGATCAGTATACTGTCCGCCTCGATATAATCTTAAGGAAGAGGACTATTTAACTATATTGCAGCAATCAGGGGAGAGGTTCATTATTGGTGGAGATTTTAATGCCAAGAATGTGGAATGGGGCTCCAGATTAACGACAACCAAAGGTAGAGAGCTGCGAAAAGCTATTCGAAAGAGAAACTGCAACACTCACTCATCAGGTAAACCTACCTATTGGCCCACAGATCTTAACAAAATTCCAGATTTGCTAGACTTTTTTATTACAAGGAAGGTTTCATCTAACTTTATTGAAGTAGAGGAGAATTTTGATTTAGATTCGGATCATTCAGCTGTCATTCTAACTTTGTGCGAAACTGTTATAAAAAGAACTGCTCGCCCTTCGTTGGTCAACAAAACCACTGACTGGGAAATATTTCGTAAGGAGCTACAAGAAAGCATCAACTTAAATATTGTTCTAAGAACCACTGAACAACTTGAAGAAGAGGCTGAGCACTTTATACAGCTTATTCAAAAAGCAGCATATGAGAATACCAGAGAAATTAGTCACATAACCAAAGGAATAAACTACCCCAAAGAGATTAGAGTTCTAGTCAAAGAAAAAAGAATAGCAAGGAGAAGATGGCAACAAACTAGGGATCCTGCAAATAAAGCAGTACTTAATAACAAAACACAGAAACTCAGGAGAGAGATACAAAAAATAAAAGAAGAATCTGTAAACTACTATTTGCAAAAACTTACAGCAGATGAGGAGACCGACTACTCTCTATGGAAAGCGACTCGGAAGATTAAGAGACCCATCACCACTATACCGCCGATTAGGAGAGACAGGGAACCATGGGCTAAAGACAATAAACAAAAATCAGATCTCTTTGCTGAACATCTTGTCGAAATCTTTACACCTAATCAATCACAAGTAGAACATAATTTACCCTTACTCAACAACCTAATTTCGGAGAACATCACCCCGGTTAGTTGGAAAGAAGTAGCTAAGGAGATTAAAAATAATCTGAATCCTAAGAAAGCACCTGGTTTCGACTTGATAACAGGTGAAATATTAAAGCAATTACCTAGAAAAGGAATTGTAATGCTCACTTACCTCGTTAATGCAGCATTCAGACTAAAACATGTCCCTAATTGCTGGAAGGTTGCAGAAGTGATTATGATTCCGAAACCAGGGAAACCACCAAACGATGTCAAATCTTATAGACCTATATCACTTCTACCAGTAGTATCAAAACTATTCGAAAAGCTTCTGCTTAAGAGGTTAAGGCCCCTGATTGAAAGAAACAGATTAATTCCGGACTATCAGTTTGGGTTTAGACAGAAACATTCAACAATTGACCAGGTCCATAGAATAACAGATGTTATTGAGCGTGCCCTCGAAGAGAAAATAAATTGCTCTGCAGTGTTCCTGGATGTGGCCCAAGCCTTCGATAAGGTATGGCATGAAGGCTTGGTGTATAAATTGAATAAAATGCTTCCAAAGCAATTTGCAGATATACTAACTTCATATATATCAAATAGGCTCTTTAGAGTAAAACAGGAGGATGAATATTCTGACCTAAAAGAAATAAGAGCTGGGGTACCTCAAGGAAGTGTCCTAGGGCCCATTCTCTACTTATTATATACTAGTGATCTTCCAATCCAAGAAAATATAACCCTGGCTACATTTGCTGATGACACTGCTCTTCTTGCAACTGATCATGAGCAGGAAAGAGCCACCAGAAGATTACAAGTAGCCAGCAATTCTGTAGTAGAGTGGACAAAAAAATGGAAGATTAGGCTTAACGAATCGAAATCTGTACATATTAATTTTACTAACAAAAATATAACTCAGCCTCTTCCACTGGACATCAACGAAAAAATTGTCCCTTATGATCTTAAAGTAAAGTATCTAGGTATAACTCTTGATGCCAAGCTACGATGGAAAGAGCACGTTAAAAGAAAAAGGGCAGAACTTGACTTGAAATATAAAGAGTATTATTGGCTTATTGGTAGAAATTCTAAATTGTCGATATGTAATAAATTATTAATATATAACCAGATATTTAAACCAGTATGGCTTTATGGCATTCAGCTATGGGGCTGTACCAAAGTCAGTAATATAAAAACAATACAGACGTTCCAGAATAAAGTGCTGCGCAACATTGTAAATGCCCCTTGGTATGTGCGCAATGCGGATATTCATCGTGATTTAGAAATGTTCACTATTAAAGGAGAGATTAAGAGGTATGCTCTCAAACATGAGGCAAGACTACATCTTCACGACAACGTGGAAGCCATACAATTACTGGACAACCAACACCATATCCGGAGGTTAAAGAGGACAAAACCATTTGACCTAGTATAGCGTGTCAGACAGGACAGTGATTGAGTGTAAATAGTTAATAGATAAACCTAAGGAATATATTGACTTTAGATAAGTACCTAGTTTTAAGCCTTATTAGATTAAAATTAATGGTTAGTCTTCTAGACTAGTTTTAATATGTAAGCACAAGCGGTGCTGATTTTAAAAAAAAAAAAAAAAAAAAAAAAAAAATATTTTTTATAGAATTCTTTGTTGTTTTTCATCAGTGTTTGTGTGTTAAATTTACGGTTTGTTTGTGGAAAAAAAGTAATTCTTAACCCAATATGGTAAGACTGTCAAGTCTGCCGTAAACTGGATAAAAAATATAAACTTATGCGTCACGTCTGTCGATTGTTTGTTTTGCCTAACCAAGACGGATGATAAAGAGATGGGGATTCTCATTTTTGTCGTTTATTTTCATAATATTAATTACCTAAATGATCATTAAAATCGCACAAGATGTTGGTTGGTTGGTCTATTTTTAATATGCGGTAATTGACGTGGATTATTTTAGGGTTTAAGTTTGCTTATGATATTTACGGTAGTTTGATTAATTAAAAGTCATAATTAATCTTAAAACTATTTAATAAAAAAAAGTACATTTAGATAAATTAACATAATTAAAAATGTCCTTCACAATTTAAAAAAATAAACTGCTCATAGTTTCACATGCAAAAATCCCAAATCAAAGTTTATAAACATGATGCAAAATTATCATAAACGACGTATTATATTTAAATGGGTCACTCCTGGGGTGTACTAGAGAAGCGCTACATATTTTTTTTTCAAATCGAACGTTTAAAAAGTGGGGTAATTCACCCATAAACCCACACACAACTCCTCAGCACAGTCATATTACACTGAGCAGCTGTGTAATAAACAGATGTTCTTAAGCAATGTTGCCAAACCGTTAGTGTAAAACTTTAGATTCTTATAAAAATAAATATTTAGCTACCTAATATCCAAATAGAAGTGAATCCAGGTGCCAGTCCACTAGCAAGTAATCCAGGGCACATACATCTTCAGTTTTTTTGGTTTTAGTGGTTAAAGATTATACCCCGCTAAAACCCCATCGGCGTTTTTCTTCCAATCTCAGAACATGACCCTTTATATCGTCAGAGACACAGAACACATAGTGAAACACTGAACAAATTACCATAAATCACTTAAAGAAACACACACACACGTTTCAAATTAGTTTTTTGAAGATAGGCCCTTGTCACACAAAATCGCTACATACTAATGCATTCTTTCAGCAATTATTTTATCTGCTGCATCCAATATCTTATATCGCAACTGATCCATATCTTCGACTTTATAAACTATTTCTTTATTCATCGTACCCCATAGAAAAAAATTGCATGGGGTAAGATCCGGTGACCTTGCGATTTCCAGTCTCTTACTAAAGGAACATTTTCCAATATGCCTTCGACTTGATTTTTCTGTATGTACTAAACATTTTCACACTTATTCGCACTGTTACAGTTGATTAAATATCCCGAAAAAACTTTTTCGCGTGAAGACGAAGAGGAATATCTTGTTGTCAAGCAAATGTCAACTTCTAACCTTCTGTCGATTTTAGTAGAGATGGTTAATCCTTGGTCTTAAAATCCCACTGCGAAGCGATCGATTTAATTTGCTTATGCAGCCTTTCAAATGAAAAAGAGCACCAGAGCAGCGGTAACGAGTTTTTTAATCTTTATTGGTATCTACAGCAGTGAAGGAAAACAATAAATAAGCGCTGTAGATTATTATAATTATTTATTTCAACCTTTTTTGGTGAATGCGCTGGAATCTACCGGAATACCACGCAATTGCATTAGTAGTACATCTCTAGTTTTTGACAGTTGATGTTTCAGTCATTTTTAATTCGAAGAAATGTTATTTACATTTTACAATGTGTTTTTTAATTAAAAACAAAAGTGCATACAAATCTAGGCGAGACAAGCCAATGTTAATAAAACGATGTCTCCAAGTGAATTTTGTGCATTATGGTGGTCATTGTTCATGTGAAGTTTTGCGGTTATGGATTATGTGATGTGCCGGTTTCTTTACTAAAACGCTGTATAAGTTTTTATTGAAATTGACACTAATTTTTAAATAAGACCGACAAGGTAAGTGTATGTGTGTGGCCTAAATAAAATTACATTAAAAATCAGTCATTGACATTTGACCTAGTTACGTAGTTGCGTATTTCAAACTTAAAGAGTGTAAGGTGTAATTCTGACAACACCGGTGGGAATCCGTATGTGCCGCAGTGCCGCACAGATGTATTCCTGGTTTGACGTCAGGTCATTTTTACCGCTGAACGAATTAAAAGCGCCATTTAAGGATATTTTTCATTTGTATTCATCTCAGGAATTGCCGGTTTAAATATAATACGTCATTTCCATAACACCCTGTATAAGGTCTCTTAACTTACAAAAAAAAACAAATATCTTACAGCTGGTAGTATTTGTATCCCGAAACACACTTAAGAATATGTCGTTGAACTAATTCACTGTTATAAATAAACAATGGTCGATTAGTAAACCCTCCCGGTTTCTTATAATATAAAACATTGTCACCGAGTTATTAACAGTGAGTGAACTTTTAGATATTTATTTCAACAAAATATCTTTAAACTTTATTCTTAGTTACTGACTGTGTCATGTTGCCACCCTTTTCCAAATGGGCAAGGAACTAAAATTAGAGGTAAAGATTGTTTCACGAAAAATGGATATAACTTAATGACTGCAGTAAAAGTATCTGGGGCTATCCCATTATTTATGACCGTTGGTTATTATTATGCGGAAAGGACCGGATTGTAATAATTATAATTAAATATAGGCACATCAGGTAGGTTAGGTTGCTTAATTTATATTTAAATATCTTTTTGTGGTAAAGTTTGTTAGTTTTTGAGGAATGGTTCAAGAATTGTCTTTTACCAAACATTCCTCAGAATAGCGTGATAGTAATGGACAATGCGAGCTATCACAGTCGCCAATTACATAAAGCTCCAAGCTCAAATAATACAAAATTGGAAATTCCGAACTACATGGCGGCGAATGATATATATTTTGAAGAAAGTTATAAAAAAAGTGATCTTTTAGAAGTTTTAAAGACATTTTGTATAAAAAAAAGTATATGTTTGTGACACATTGGCAGAAGAAATTGGACATACAGTGCTACGGCTCCCACCCTATTATTGCATTTTTAACCCCATAGAGCATATGTGGCACCAGTTAAAATCACTGGTTATTTCTGAAAATATTTCTCCGACTTTAAGTTCTAGTGTTGTAGAATTAATACGAAAATGCTTTAATGATATTCCCCCAGGTAGTTGGAAAAATTCAGTCCGTCACGTAATAACTGTAGAAAATTCGTATATTAGTCTGGATCGTATAATTAATCCAATTATAATTAATTTTGATGAGGATAGCGATAACGAAACAGAACTATCTATAGAATGACATTATAAATGTAAATAAATATGACTAGTAATATTTAAAAAATATATTATTATTTCATTTGATTACATTAATATAATCATATCATTACTTGTTTTCCTTAGTCCGCCCCTTCATACTTCACTTGTGTGCCAAGCTCTTGTCGACACAATGGGACCGACCCAGGAAATCATTAAGTCGTATCCAAATTGCGTGAAACGTACAGTATGTCCAAGAAGTTGCGGACTCGCGTGATTGGCTGATTATCGAGCACAGATCCAGAGTAATAAAGGAAAAAAATTAATTTTATTATACTCATTAAAGTGGTAAAATTCATTAAGTTAATCGGTTGTTTAGGGAGTTTAGGCAATTAAGATTTTAATATAAACTAGGTCATTACGGATGTAAAACGCATTAAAATAATGGTTTGTTAACCTCATTAAAATATTTTTCGTTTTCATTTAATAATTGATTTTTCGGAGAAGCCATTATCAAAAGCTATTTTAAGAATCCCCCCAAATAAGTATTAAATCTTAACAGGATTCCGGAGTACCTGTAAACGAGTTTTCTTCCCAATCGTTTATTCCTGTTTTAGGAAAAAAATGTCTAAGGAAAAAAACCTTTGTAATAGAACTGTTACTCGCGGAAAGTCTATATTTTTTTTTTTCGGAAAATTTTTAGATTTTTTTTTTTTACTGGTCCATATAGAAAAAAATGATGGACTTTCCTCGAGTTGTTAACAAAATTTAGACATCTTTCGTTAAACAATTTTTTTAAAAAAATGTATGATTTTCATAGGAGACGAAAACTACGTTTTTCAGCGTAGAAAATTGAAGTATAGACCCAGATCACGTGCGGTCCCTTTCTTCCGATTATCTCCGTTTCTGTCGGCGTACCGATCCCGGGCGGGCTCGACGCTTGAATTTATTGTTCGAACGGCAAAGAAAGATATAATTATTTATTATGCATTGCGATTTTCGTTTTCAACGCGTGGTATTGAATTTTTGAAGTGCAATCGAGATTTGTTGTGTTATTTTACTTCCTAGAAGTTGCTATTTGGTTTATATATTTTATTGGTTTTTATTCGTTAAATATATATTATTATTTGTCATATTTATATAATGGTTTGTCATATTTATATAATGGGAAAGTTCAAGGAACGAGAAAAGAAAGGAAAAGTTATGTCAAATTTCGTTTTGGGGGGGCCATGCATAGAAAAATTACGAAAAGTATTACCTTGGCGCGTTAGTCAAACCGGTATATATGGTATTTTTCGTGTTATATTGATGGTTTGGGGGTCATGACCCCCATAAACACCCCCCCCCCCCCCTGGATCAGCGCTTGACCGCGTTGGTGTGAACAACTTAATTTTACAAGAATATGAAAAAAAATCTGTGCCGTAGAATAAAACCATAGTTTAGTGGTAAACCATTGGACTTGATAGACTTTTATTCTGGGGTATAAAAATAATTATGTAGTTTCTCAATATAAAAAAATACTAATATAATTGTTAACGATTGATTAACGAACGATATTTTTCATATATGCTCATAAGGGCGTACAATGCGCAAATTTATAGGATGATTAACAACGTTTGTCGGTAGACGTGAAATAAGCTATCATGGTAGGATTTTGCTACACTGAGAAAAATATCTAGGTTAGTAAATAGGGCTAAATCGTATGTGTTTTTTTGTATTGTCAGTGCCAACCACATAATATGTGTATTAATTTTAGAAGACGTTACTATTAGTTCTACTTTTAACTTTTAGATCTTAAGACACTTACTTATATATTAACATATACTGTGTGTGTATATAGTTTGGAAACGGCTTAATAACTTTTGAGCCGTTAATTTTTTTTTTTAAAATTTGGGAGTGGTTTATAGGGGAATGTAAACTTCTTTTTGAAGGAATAATGACAGACTGTCAAAATGGCTGATGGGCGCCATTTTCGGGAAGAAATTTAAATAGGAAGGGGGTCTTGCGATACATCATTTTGAAGATACTATCGAGTACTTTACGATCTCAGAAAATTACTTCTGTATACCCGAAAACAAAATGGCGGCGTTTTAAAAATTGCATAGTTGGTATTTTTTATTATCCTTAATTTCATTTACCGTCTTAGGAAAATAAATACAACTTGACATAGTGTAGTAGGAATCAGAGAGCTACTCTTTCTTGAGTATTTTATGGTGCTCAAATCCAAAATGGCCGCGGAGCGACATGATAAGAAAAATTGAATAGGAAGTGAGGTCTTGCGATACATCATTTTTAAGGTCCTATCGAGTACTTTACGATCCCAGAATATTGTATACACAAAACCAAAGGGCGGCTTGTAAAAAAATAATATTTACTATTTTTTCTTTTGTTATATAACTTTAGATTTGTTGTTGTGATTATCAGTAGGTATTCTTCCTTACTTTTCAATTTTTTACATTGCCTATAGAAATAGTAACCCTTTCGCTGAGGACGAATTTTCGGACCTTGATTTTCTGTGTCTGTGGTGCGGTCGTCCGATATTTAGTAGTTTCATATTCTTTTGCTGTTGGGTCAAAATTTGTTTACAGGCAACTTTCAGTAAATCGAAATTTAAAAATAAATCATCTCAAAAAACCTGTAAAATTTTTAATAGGTTTCTTATAGTATCTAATTAGAGGAATTATATATGTCCTCGCAAAAGATCATCGTCACAAAGATATTGGGTCTATTTTTGTATTTAGCATCGAATTTTTAATAATTTAACGCCCGTCACATGGCTAATTTACTCTTCTGAATCATATAACGCCCATATTTGGAACTGAGTTATTTTAATTTGTCACTATAACAATCTTCCTATTATTTATAACAGCCCTGTCTTATATTGGCTTAAAGATTTGGAATGTTCCTTATAGAATATTAAAATACTCAGAAAATTAGTCATATTTTTAATCTACCTAAGGTGTAAAGGAAACTTGCACATCAAAATATATATTTCCTTAATGGTTTATAAATGATTAATAAAAAAATATTGTATATAGCTTCGGATAACAAACCGTCGCATCAATTTTCATGCGTGACCGGTGTTACTGTGACCAGCGATACAAAAATGCATAAATTCGTGGATAACAGCTAATACAAGCTATATTTCTTAAACTTTGTTAGACTGAAATGAGTGTCTGTACTCAAGAGAATGCCTTCGTGTAGTAATTTTCCCTTAATTAAGACTACTAGGTCTGAGTTAACCCTGTGACCGGCGTTACAACATAAAAACATACGCCTGATAAAAATTATTCAATGTTCGAATTTATACCTAAATAAACATAATAAGGAACTTACCTAAACAGGAGCACACTTTACACAAATTCAAACACATACCGTCATATTTGTAAAACTATTAGGCCGACCTCTAGTGGCTTCATTTATAAGAAATTTCTGCTGTGACCGGCGATACATGCAGCTGCAGGGACGGAACTTCTGGTTAATAATTGCGTTAGAGAAACTAAACTGTTGATCTTTGAACATTATTTTTTCAATACAAATTGTAGTAGGAGTGTAAATTATTTATATATAAAAGTAACTTTAGTAAAATGACGTGAAATATAAAAGTGTAAAGTAAGAAATTATTGACTGGGGACACGTGACCGGCGATAAATTTTTAAATTCAAATTATAGTACTGCAGCTATAGTCTAAAAAAAATTTTAAAATTGCTTTCTATGTAAGCGGTTACATATATTTCGCAAATTATAATCATTTCTACAGGCAAATAGTTTATTTTAGTAAGTTATATGCTAAGGACTGAAAGTTTCCTGTAAAAAATTTTTGACTCTGCTACAGTGTATACATCTTAATTTAGATACAGGAAGTGGTACAGAGAGTGTCAGTTGATCTTTAGAATTGTACCTGTTATACTTGGGTGTGTATACCGGGTGTTTCAGCAGGAACGCTCACCTCTATAACTTTTTTATTTTTTAAATTACAGAAATAAAACTAGTGTATTGTGTTGTATGTGATATTAATTTGCATTTTATGACATGTCGGACTAAATTTTGTCACTGCCGGTTTAACCGGAAATGACGTCAACTTTGGATTTTTAAATAGAATACCCAATATAATTTTGGCTATATCGATTTAAAACATCATTCCAAATTCAACCACGCCCATACGTCACTTTTTGACATCTAAATAATTTTTATTTTTTGATCTAGATTGCTGTGAACTCTCTAAAATGGTTTACTTACTATGCCAAATAAATTATGGCGGATTTTAAAGTTGTATTTATGTTCATTTGTTTGTTAGCATTATGGCGTCATGGGGACCTAGATAAATGCGAAGCCGTTTGCACTTCTTGTGGTATTTCTTGTCATGAATTGTATTTTTAATAAATTATCTCTCCTTTTTTAACTTGACATAAAGGTGTGTGATATCAAATTGTTGGAAAAAAAGTGCTGTATCTTTTTGCCCGAGTGAGTCAATATGTTTCCATTTGAAAAAATTGAGTTTTCCTGGAAAAAGCCTTCTTAAAAGTTTAAAAAGTGTGTACAAAATTTAAAACGCAATAGAATTTGAAAATTTCATTTTTATCAAGAAATTGGGTTAGAAGTAAACCATTTTAGGAGTTCATAGTAACTAATCTAGATGAAAAATAAAAAGAAAAATTATTTTGTCTCAAAAAGTGACGTATGGGGTGTCGTTCCATTTGGAATGGTCGAATGGTGTGGAATCGATATAGCCAAAAATACATATACAGGGTGAACCATTTAAACATTCAAAGTTGAGGTCATTTCCGGTTAAACCTGAAGTGCCAAAATGGAGCCCGTCATGTCATAATATGCAAAATTATGTCAAACTACATAAACACACCAAATTTTATTTCTTTAATTTAAACAGTAAAAAGTTATAGGGGTGAACGTTCCTCCTGAAACACGCGGTATGTTTATATATGCGTATATGTTACTACGAACGTTTTATATGCTTGCGGATATGCGACTGTGTGTGTAGTACTTTTGCTAGTTCGCGTGAAAGTACTTATGCGAGTGCATTTATTATTATCCTATATAGGCATAAGTAAACATAGGTTATTTTATCGATATTATGTATTCTTGTGGAAATTTTGTATTTTTGCAAACTTCTCCTATGCTACAGTACTATAAAGTATCCGGCACTGGAGACTGAGCTAGGTTGAAAACCCCAAATTTTATTAATACTTTCTATTAGCATTAAAATAAAGATAAGTTTGTGTAAGGTTGTCTATTCCGAATATTTGTATAGTTTTCGAAATATTGTCAATTTAATATTGTTATGTGGCAAGTTTGCTGCCAATTTTTAGTACAGTTACTATACTAGTTTTCTATGACGGCCTTGAAAAACAGTTATTTTAATGCTAAATAGGAAATAATTAGAAAATTTGGGAGTTTTCATTTGAAAATGTAGATTTTTGCAGTTTTCTCAATTTCATTTTTAATCTTATTGTTTGAACACCACAAAATATTATATAAAATCTATTAAATCAGGTTACTTTTAATAATATTTTCAATTGAAATTAAATGAAAAGCTTTCTTATAGGAAAAATTAATTATTATTTTAAGGTCTGCAAACGTCAAAGACATAAGACCTTAAATATTCAAATACACTTAAACTTAGGTATAGGACATGATATACAAAGTCTGCCTGGAATCTTTCGTAAATTCCAAAATGTAATAAAGGATAATCCATTTAAAATAAGCAAGTTGACACCGACTTCCGGTATAACCGGAAGTGCGACCATATTGAAAATATTTTAGTCAAGTTCCATCAACATCCAGCATACTGTTCATTTTTCGAAATTTTTGCTATAGTGGATCGAGTTGATTCCCGATGGGACACCCTGTATATAACTAGAGAAATTTCTCTCTGCCACTTTTCCTATAGAAAAATGTTTCCTAAAGCTGTGCGATACATACATGAATAAATTGTTTTATTAAATTTGATTTATTTAAATATTAAATCTTTATAATAATTGGTTACGTTGGAAAGTAAAAATCAAATACAACTGCCAATAGTGCCAATGAATACTAGCTGAAACCGCGACCCACCGTCGGCGTCGAGCGACCTACATTATGCCTACAAAGCGCGAAATGAAAAATAAAAAATGAACAGAACAGAGGTCAAATCGGAGAATTCGACTGACCCGGCGTCCACGTACCTTCGACCGATCCGCCCCGTGCTACATAGCGCGAAATGAACACGGGTCAAATCGGAGATTTCGACTCACTCCAGCGTCCTCTTAAGTCATCGCATAAAATCATTCTGGGCGTATCTTGCTTTTGAGTGTGTGGAACGCAAATACCTTACAATCTATCTCTTTTCAATTTTCTATGGCCTTGAATTACTTACTTTAGGATATTTATCCAGATGTAATTTATAAACTCGACGGTGACGATTGACGGTGCAGTTTGGCGGTGCCGTAAAAAACTGGATTTATAAACTTGACGATGGCGACGATAACCTAACCTGTTTTTCTCGGCTTTTCTGTATTTTTATGTGATTATATTAATTTTGGTGTTTATGTGATCTGAATGATACTATCAACACTTATCAACAGTACACTTTAAAATGGTTAATAAGATGGTATAAAATAAAATAATATTTACTAAATATCACGTGACAGGCAAACACGATTTTGATTGGCTGTGTAAACTTGCTACGACCCTGTCAAAAGATAAAGATAAAATTGGTTCATGTCGGCCGTCACCCACCGTCAAACTGCACCGTCATCGTCAAATATAAATGGTCTTATGCATTTTAATATGTTTAAGCTGCACCGTCAAACAGCACCGTCAATCGTCAACGTCGAATTTATAAATTCAGCTTTAGTATTTAGACGTTATAACGTAATTTTAGAATTAATTCCTATTTCGTACATTGAATTGGGTTAATTAAATATAAATAAAGCCAGGGGCACAACAGGATCTGTTTTTGAATAGAATTATTGTAATTTTTTTAAAAGCGCAAAAATATCGAAAATAATTGCTCGGAGCGACATTGACAAGATACACACACCCTTTTTGGATAAATGTGACGAGAAAATTGATATTTTTAATAAAAACATAAATACACTAAAGCGCAAAAGAGTGGCAGTTGTTGCTATGTACCAGAGTGCTGCAGCGAGCGCCCTCTACAATCTACATAAAAATAAAATAATTAACAATTCAAATTTCTCGCCCCCTAAAAACATCAAAATCAAAAATATTACTTATGCTAAAATATTAGTTAAAAACAAGGTAATGAGGAAGTTAGAAAATAAAATTTTCACTAGGACACCCTGTAAGTTTGACTAATTCGCAATATTTTTACCCAAAGAGTCTGCAGTTCTACTGTGTATAGTTTTTGCAGAATAATACCGTCGACTCTTAGTGCCATAAATAAACTACCTGATTAAACCCTATTGTATATGCCTCAACCTCTTCAAAGCTCAATAAATGGGATCAGGGCCGGCTTGAAAATGTATACCACCACACCACATGATTTATTTTTATAATTTAAAATAAATAGATAGGTAGATATTTTTAGTTTTAGGTACCTATAATAAATGTAAAATAATGATAACAATTAATGATAATTGAAAATAATATAATTTAAAAGTATAACTATTAGGATAACAAGTACAATAAAAATTAATTAAATGTTAAGAAACAATTGATAATTTATTCAAAATTTAACTCTGTATCACTATCACTATCTTCATCTAAGGTTAAACTTATAATTAAGGGTTGAACATTTGTAATCATACAAGTGTAAGCATTTTCCACCGTAAATACATGCTGTACTCAGTTCTTCCAGCTGTCTGCAGAAATTTTTCTTACTTCGTTTTTAATTAATTCTACTACAGATGCATTTAATGTAGGAAAAACATTATTTCTCCAAATATTGGATTTTAATTGGTGCCATATTAGCTCAATAGGATGGAATATGCAATAGTACGGAGGAAGACGCAACACTGTATGTCCATTTTCTGCTGCAAGTTTGTCACACTCGTATTCCTTATTTATTTTAAAAGCTTTTAATACTTCTAGCAGTTCTCGTTTCTTGTAAGTTTCTTCAAAATATAAATCATTTTCAATCATAAAATTTTGAATTTCTGCTTTTGTATTATTCGAATTGGGAATGATTTTTGCTTGCTGACTATGATAACTAGCATTGTCCATTACAATGACGCTATTTTCAGGCATATTTTTAAGGAGTTTATGTTTAAACCAATCTTGCTTCTAAATGTGCCAGAATCACTCCGATTTTTTCCAGGATTAACAGGTTTAAGTACTATGTCTCTTACCGAAGATAAATGAGTTTTTGTAAAAGTAGACGTCTCTGCTAAGGCATCCATCGAATTAAAATTTCTACTCAACAACGATTGATACACATTTTTAGTTATTAGTTTGGCATCGGTAGATAAATGCTTTCTTTTAAAAATGACACTTGAAGATGCCCCCCTATCAGCACAATTCCGAGGACGCCACATTCTACCACTAATAAGCCTAACTAAAAATTACTCGCCGGAAACCCACTAAAGATTGAAATTATTAAAATCACTTTGTATTTATATATGCATCAGGCATAGGTATAAATTGAATTTGTATACCTGGTCCGGCTCTGCTCGAAAACTGTTTTAAAATTTGGGATTTCCTTATTTATTTTATGGTCAAGGGATAATGAGGTTTTATTGCGATCAACGGTATAATTCTGCAAATACGATACTATTAATTTTAGGACACTCTGTAAAAGATTTTTCAACAAAATCGCAATTTGGGCGATATTATGAATAGTTGGACACTGATAAAAGTTTCTAATCGAGTACGGCGGGACGCCCAGGGTGCTACAACTATCACACTTGAATTTGCCGGCCACTGAAGTTGCCACCCGGGGCATGGGATTCTACATGTTAAAGTAAAGGTCATATAACAAAAAGCCGAAAACCCAATAATTTTCTAATGCCATTTGGAAAACTGATTTTACGTACGATTAACATCTCTCTAACCTTTCCAAGTATCCGGATGCATTATCCGAACACCCTGTATAAGGATCCCGATAATTTTCCCTACACAAATATACAAATTACATTTAAACGTCAAACATGCTCTGAATTATTATGACGGCGCAGATGAGTTCCTAAATAATTTCCGTATTTTGTTTGAAATTCAGATTTATTGCATTTGAACATTTCGACTTCGATATTCGATTTCGATGTGAGATGAGATGTCTCATCAAATTATTTTTATAAATTGTTTTATAAGAACAATGATCGCATTTAAACTCGGAGTTACTATGCACGAGCTGATGACTTTTTAAATTCCATTTAAATTTAGTTTGAAATTCACATTTCTTGCATTTGAACATTTTGACTTCTTCTGGATTTCGATGTGAGATGAGGTGTGTCTTTAAATTATATTTGCGAATTGTTTTATAAGAACAATGATCGCATTTAAACTCTGAGTTACTATGCACGAGCTGATGCCTTTTTAAATAACGTTTAAGTTTAGTTTGAAAATCACATTTGTTACATCTGACCATTTCGACTTCTTCTGGATTTCGATGTGAGATGAGGTGTGTCTTTAAATTAATTTTGTGAACTGTTTTATAAGAACACTGATCGCATTTAAACTCGGAGTTACTATGCACGAGCTGATGACTTTTTAAATTATGTTTAAATTTAGTTTGAAAATCACATTTGTTGCATCTGAACATTTCGACTTCTTCTGGATTTCGATGTGAGATGAGGTGTCTCATCAAATTCTTTTTATAAATTGTTTTATAAGAACAATGATCGCATTTAAACTCGGAGTTACTATGCACGAGCTGATGACTTTTTAAATTCCATTTAAGTTTAGTTTGAAATTCACATTTCTTGCATTTGAACATTTCGACTTCTTCTGGATTTCGATGTGAGATGAGGTGTGTCTTTAAATTATTTTTGTGAACTGTTTTATAAGAACACTGATCGCATTTAAACTCGGAGTTACTATGCACGAGCTGATGACTTTTTAAAATATGTTTAAATTTAGTTTGAAAATCACATTTGTTACATCTGAACATTTCGACTTCTTCTGGATTTCGATGTAAGAGGAGGTGCATCTTTAAACAACTTTTGTGAACTGTTTTATAAGAACACTGATCGCATTTAAACTCGGAGTTACTATGCACGAGCTGATGACTTTTTAAAATATGTTTAAATTTAGTTTGAAAATCACATTTGTTGCATTTGAACATTTCGACATCTTCTGGATTTCGATGTGAGATGAGGTGCATCTTTAAACAACTTTTGTGAACTGTTTTATAAGAACAATGATCGCATTTAAACTCGAAGTTACTATGCACGAGCTGATGAGTTTTTAAATAATATTTAAATTTAGTTTGAAAATCACATTTGTTGCATTTGAACATTTGGGCTTGTTCTGGAGTTCTATGTAAGTTGAGGTGAATCTTTAAACTAGGTTTGTAAACTGTTTTAAAAGAACATCGACCGCATGTAAACTGTTGCACTTTCTCGGGAATATTATGCCGAACACGCCGATGAGTTTTTAAATATCTTGTATAATTAGTTAGAAAGTCACATTTATTGCATTGTAACATTTTGACTTTCCCTTGGTTCACATGAAGGAGGAGATGCTTCGTTAATTCAATTTCATAATTAGATACGAATTTGCTCTGGGAGCATTTAAATTCACTAACTGTCTTCGCCTTCTTATTTTGAAAAATATTCATATTTTGTTCGTTAACCGTTTCATATTCGCACTTATTGAATTTAAGCGCTTCACGTTCTTTTGGGTATTTTTGTCGAAAATCGATACCATTTAGATTATTTTTCTGAACCATTTCATCACTGGAATAATGACCATTTTCAGAAACTTTCTTCCCTAAATGACTTGCAAGTGATGTTTCAGTACCAAATTCCTGAAATTGGTCGGGCGTGTACCTCCCACTTGCTTCCTGGCTATGGTGATCAACGCAGTCATTGGAAATACTGCAAAAAAAATTACATCTAAATCGAGTTCATAAGTTGGCGTTCTTACAAGCGGATAAATATTCCCTTTCTCCACGCCGAACGTCATTCGACAACTAATTCATAATAACGAAATAATTCAATTCGGCAAGAACACAGTGGGTATATTATTTTTGAAATCTGTATGAAATTCTACGCTCATAAAAATATTTTGCATGAACAATTAAGTAAAGCTAATGTCAAAACAAGACCCATCTTGACAAAATGTGAAAGAAGTCCACAAAGACATGCAAGGCCACAACGCCTGCCGAGGTCAGAGGTGCCACAGGGATCCAATTTGGGATCCCTTTTGTTTGCTCTAAAAGATTTTAAATTGTTTCTAAATATTTTAAATGAAAATGATTGTGAACGATTGCCAGATAACCTAAATTATGTGGGAATGTGTTTTCTTTCGCTGGACTTTGTCCCTTCAGGATACAAATCTGATGTTTGTTGCATTAGGTCAATAACAACACCTGGTACATTTTACACCACATCTATTAAGTAAAATTAGCACATCAAACAAAACTGATCGTAGTTGCTTATGCGCAAAGCCGAATGATAAAACAATTGACTTGAACCCGCGAACAGGACCGTACATCGCCCTTAATGAAAATGATTAGACGGCAATATTTTGGCACATCAAGACCTTCTTTACTGGGTACCAAACAATCTATTTTCTCGCATAAAAGAAGGCTTTATGGTCATCACTGAAAAGCCACTCTTCGAATTAATTTTGATATATCCATCGTCGACGCATCGATAGATTTTTAATTGAGAATGTATTATTTAATAGGATATATAGTGAGGTTAAGTCGCGCATTTCCATATCTCAGCACGGATTATTGCCTAAAAAATATACTCTTTCTAATTTTCACATTCTAACATTCACTCGATATGTGCATATGGCGTTACATGGTAAGTCACAGGTTGATGTTATTTATACAGGGTGATTCACGACGGGCGTGCATTAGAACTTTATGGAGAACTACTGAATATATGTTCCTGAAACTTTGGGGATTTGGGTTTATCGATATGCTCTCTTTAACTAAAATAGTAACATGTTTTTGTCATTTCCGGTTATACCGGAAGTAGCTGCCAACTTTCGTTTTTTAAATACAACATGGTAATTTTTATTACATTTTTCGATTAAGCGTTAAATACGAAGCACATTTTATAGAAAATGTTTTTGTCAGACTCTATTAGTTTTTGAGATATCTGGACTTTTTGTAATTATCTGGCAAATGCATGACGATGAAATAATCCATATTTAGCGCTTGGACTACAAATTTTTTCTCACCGAATAGCTAGAAGATCATCAAGTCTCAAAAACATTTCAAATTCGGCATAAAATGTACAGGGTGGTCACAATTCAAGCCTCATTGTGAAAGAATTCAACCATTAAAAACTTTCATATTTTAAATGGAACACCCTGTATATTTTTATGTAATTTGATGGCAAATTAGTTGTTCTTTATAAATAGTATTTACTGTCCCATACCTATATCAAAGCGTTTTCTCAAAAAATCAATTTTTATTCCGAAAATACTATTTGTTCAAGTGTGCTATGAAAACAATTGTACTTAGGGTACTGATGTCTATACGGAGGAAAATTAATAATGACGGCAATATTTTCTAGTGTACTTTGACAAGAAAAACAATTGTCTGATATTTCTTGGCGTATTTTCAAACTGTCAATTATTCTGTTACTTAAAAATTTCACGCTCCGGATTTTCAAGTGAAGATTTTTAAAATTTATTTACGGTTTACATTAAATGTGGCAAAATTAAGCTAAGAGCTTGTCGAATATATCGGGATAAATATTCGAATAGGCAAATTCCCACACCTGTTATTATTAGAAGACTAAATAAAAATTGTTTAAAATTTGGATCATTTGAAGCCAAAGTACGAAGAATTAAACCAATACTGGACAATGAGGTATTTGAAGTTACCATTTTAGCCAATTTTTACGCTTTTCCAACAGACTCAACTCGTGAGCTGCAATGCAATTAAGAGTTTCGTATACAAAGAATTTTAAAAAAATATAATATGATATCAGTACCCCTTAAGTACAATAATTGTTTTCATAGCACACTTGAACAAATAGTATTTTCGGAATAAAATTGGATTTTTTGATAAAACGCTTTGATATAGGTATAGGACAGTAAATACTATTTATAAAGAACAACTAATTTGCCATCAAATTACATAAAAATATACAGGGTGTTCCATTTAAAATAAGAAAGTTTTTAATGGTTGAATTCTTTCACAATGAGGCTTGAATTGTGACCACCCTGTACATTTTATGTCGAATTTGAAATGTTTTTGAGACTTGATGATCTTCTAGCTATTCGGTGAGAAAAAATTTTTAGTTCAAGCGCTAAGGTAAAAAAATTATATGGATTATTTCATCGTCATGCATTTGCCAAATAATTACAAAAAGTCCAGATATCTCAAAAACTAATAGAGTCTGACAAAAACATTTTCTATAAAATATGCTTAGTATTCAATGCTTAATCGAAAAATGTAATAAAAATTACCATGTTGTATTTAAAAAACGAAAGTTGGCAGCTACTTCCGGTATAACCGGAAACGATAGAAACATGTAAATATTTTAGTTAAAGGGAGCATATCGATAAACCCAAATCCCCAAAGTTTCAGGAACATATATTCAGTAGTTCTCCATATAGTTCTAATGCACGCTCGTCGTGAATCACCCTGTATTGAGATGGAAAAAGCGCTTAATGAGTCGGGCATAGTGTCATAATAAAGTCATTGAAAGATATGAATGTAACAGTTGATTTAGTTAAGTTAATTCAGTCATACTTATCGCAACGAAGGTAATATGTTGAGGTATTGGGCGAAAATCGAGCATGTATCGTAAATCGTATCGTTGTAAATGGAAGATGTTGGCCCACCCGGCATCGCCCGGTGAGATACCATTGCATCGGTTTAGGTGGCGTGAAGTTTGCTCCTTGAGTTAACTTTTGCTCATTGAGTTGACGTTTCGTCGCTGTGCCGATGTTTCCGGTTACCAGGGTGGGACCCCCCCAAAAATAGCATGATGGAAGCTCCAGGCCCAAAATACTCCGGAGGTAAACTCGCCCCCCATTCGGATCTCCGGGCGGGGGCTGGACTTGAGGCCCCATCAAGCGAAGTTCTTCCAAAAACAACCATTTCCGACAATTTACTGGGATATAACAACACTCAACGAGGAAATGGTGTGGCACCTGCAGTTGCTAACCAACCCAGAACTAGCAACTTCAAAATTGATTTCTGCAATATTAGAGGGCTTAACACGAACATCAATTCAGTCCACCAGCACTTACAATCTTCCAAGCCTCACGTACTCGCACTGACCGAGACAAAGGTCAGATCGTCAACAAACACCGTCAGCTATTTATACCCTGGATACGATTTTCATTTCCGATTCCGACGCAACTTCGGCGTATGTCTTTTTATTCGAGATGATCTCTGCTGCCAACGAGAACCTACACTGGAACCGAAAGACTTTGATGTAATGTGGTTTAAAATATCAACACCGAAAATCACCAAGTTTATCTGCTGCCTTTACCGTCCTCCAAGTGATACCCATTACAGAGACCTTTTCTCATCACTAGCCAATACAATCGACTTCTTGCAAACCAACCATCCAAATGCCGAGATTGCTATCTTTGGTGACTTTAACGTCCACAATGTCAACTGGCTTAAATATTCAAATACAGACGATGAGCAAGGCCGCGAGGCCGAATCCTTCGCGATCAGTTCTGGTCTAACTAGAGAAGAACCAACGCGGATTCCAGACCGAGCTGGAGATTTTGCTAGTCTTTTGGATCTTTTCTTAACGTCAAATCCCGATCTATATACAGTCACCGTACAGCCTCCGTTAGGATCTTCCGATCACAAGCTTATTTCAACTCTAAGCGAACTACCAATGAATTCTGAACAACCTCCTAAACCTCGCAAGATATGGCATTACAGATCGGCCAAGTGGGAAGACCTGAAAGACCATTTTCGGATCTTTCCTTGGATGAGCGTATGCTTCTCTTCTGATGATCCATCCGTCTGTGCTGGGGAGGTCTCCGACGTCATTCTAACGAGCATGGAAGCATTTATCCCCTCCTCCCAAAAACGCCCTTCCAACGGCAAGCCCTGGTTTAGTAAGAATTGTGAGCGTGCTGTCAAATCAAAAAATCTGGCTTACCGACAGTGGCGTAGAAACCCTATCACTGAGAATCGTACCATCTTTCTTACCGCTCGAAACCAATGTAAGCTAACAATAGATCAAAGCAAAGAAGCCCATAACGTGAGGATCAGAAACAAACTTCTTGACTGTCCAAACGGATCAAGGTCAGTCGCTAAGGCCGTCAGCCAAAATTTTACCAAATCAACTATTCCACCTCTAACACGTCCCGATGGTACAATAGCATCCACAGCCGGAGACAAAGCAAACTTACTTGCTGAACTATTTTCTTCGCATTCCACTGTAGATTTCCAGGGAAGAACACCACCCGACATTCCTGCAGTTGAATCCGAAATGACCGAAATCGTGTTCCGTCAGCGTCCCGTCAAACGAATCCTGAAAGGACTCGACGTCAAAAAAGCTACTGGTCCAGACGAAATTCCTATTATAGTTCTCAAGACATGCGCCGATGAACTAACACCAGTATTTTGTAGACTTTTCAACTTATCCTACAAAAAAGGAATATTTCCATCTTGCTGGAAGACGGCGCGAGTCCAGCCTATTCCAAAGAAAGGTAAGAGAACCCTGCCTAACAACTATCGACCAGTCGCATTGCTTTCAGTTATATCAAAAGTAATGGAGAAAGCTATTAACCAACATCTTCTAAAGTACCTGGAAGGCTTCAACATCATCAGCGATCATCAATATGGTTTTCGGAAGTCCAGATCAACTGGAGATCTTCTAGCCTATGTCACCCATATTTGGAACAACGCAATCGAACATCATGGGGAGTCTCGGGTTGTTGCGCTGGATATTTCTAAAGCTTTTGATCGTGTTTGGCATGAGGGGCTTCTAAGTAAACTGCGATCCTATGGTATGCCCAGTCGATTCTGTGCATGGTTGTCTAGCTTTCTTAAGGACCGCTCTCTGCAAGTGGCGATTGACGGATTTCTCTGAGACACCTTCACCATCAATGCCGGTGTTCCTCAAGGGTCCATATTGTCTCCCACTCTCTTCTTACTCTACATTAACGACCTTCTAGAGAAATCGAAAAACCCGATAGTTAGTTTTGCTGACGATAGCACACTTATCTCATCTTTCTCTTTGAATGCGCAAACATCGGCTGCCGACGCACATCTTCGCAGACAGCATGAAGTATCACGCCTCAACAAAGACCTGGAAGAAATTTTGGCCAAGTCGAATTTAACGCTAAGAAAACTCAGGCAGCAGTTTTCTCTAAAAAGGTTAACATTACAGAACCGGAAATAGTCATGGTCGGACACGCAATCCCACTGGCTTCATCTATTAATTTGATGGGTGTCAATTTGGGAGGAAATATGTCTTGGCATAATCACGTTGTTGCCATCGCCAAGATATTTTCTCAGAAGCTTGGGGTACTTTTCCGAACCAGAAAGTTGTACACACCTCAACAACTTTTGACACTATACAAAGCCCAGATTCGACCATCACTAGAATACTGCTCTCATGTCTGGAGCTCTGCACCCAAACATACTCTTAGGCTACTGGATTCCATCGAAATGAGGGCTATTCGTCTGATCGGAGACCACGAGCTGACGAAGAACCTCGACAGCCTAGAACATCGAAGACAGGTTGGGGATTTGACTCTCTTTTACAGATATTTTCATGGAAGGTGCTCGGCTGACCTTGCCCTCTTAATTCCGCCCAGAGCGACGAATAGCAGAAATACACGACGAACCACTGCCGCCCATCCATATGTGGTTAAGCTTAGTACTCCTCGAACTTCACTATTTCAGAACTCTTTCATCTGGAGGACTTCATCCTTGTGGAACGACCTTCCCGAGGTCGTTTTTCCCAACGAATATAACCTCCAACGATTCAAAACCAACGTGAATCGCTTTTTGCGCACACGCACCACTCCCAGAGTGCCCTAAAGGATTTTTCCTATAGTGCTTGTGTTTGATCATAAAAAAAAAAAAAAAAAAAAAAACTTCAGGGGTACCCACGGGGTCTAACCTGGGACCTCTTTTGTTTATAATAGCAATTAATGATCTTATTCGGGTAGTTAATCACTCAAGTACATTAGTATTTGCAGATGATTTTAAGTTGTTTCTAAATATCTTAAATGAAAAGGATTGTGGGGGCTTGCAGGAAGATTTGGATTGTGTTTCGATGCTGTGATGAAAATGGTTTTAAATTGAATGAGAAAAAATGCTTGTATACGACTTTTGCTTTATAGATAAGCCCAATTAACAATAAATATTACATAAATGGAAATGAGCTAGTAAGAACTGCACAGCATAGGGATCTGGGTATTGTGTTTGATGAAACATTGTGCTTTAATCAACACATGTCCGAGACCATTGCTGCTGCCTTTACCATGTGGTGCTTGTAATTCGCTAAGCAATTCAGTGTGGATGTTTGTCTGAGGCTGTTTGGCTCCCTTGTGTTGCCAGACTTGAGTATGGAGGTGTAATTTGGTCTCCTCCAAAGATATTGTAAACTAAGGTCCCATAATCCATTCATAAAACTCTTGGAATGTCAAGCTGTGATTGTGTGAAATGTTATTGAAAATCGGTAGTGGATGGAAGAGAGAACTACATGTTTGTTGGCTGAATGGCAACAATGCTAAAGTCTGGTTATATTAGATGGTTAAATATTAAGATAGAAAAAGCGCTTAATGAGTCGGGCACAGTGTCATAATAAAGTCATTGAAAGATATGAATGTAACAGTTGATTTAGTTAAATTAATTCAGTCATGCCTATCGGCACGAAAGTAATACTTACTTACTTACTTTATTTATTTATTTCAAAATCATGTTACATAATTTCCAAATAAAAATTACAAACACAAAGTGAAACAACGTCATCTTAGAACATCAAAAAGGTACAATATCATTCTGTTACATACTTAGAAAATCATCCAGATTATATGGCTCTAATTCCAATAAAGTCTTTCTGATTTCCATCTTAAACCGTTTTTCTCTGCTAATTGTCTTTATACTCTTGGGTAGTTTGTTATATAATTTCAAGTACATATAATTGGGTGACTTTTCAGTAAGAGTTAGCCTATGTATGGGGTAATTTACATTTACAGTTCTCGTGTTATATTGATGACAAACTGGGGGGCTTGAAAACAATTTCTATTTTTAAAGAAAAACACTAAACATTCATAGATATACAGTGCATATACTGTTAACAGTCCTGTGTCTTTAAAGACGGTACGACAAGTTTTCTTATAATCTAATTTCTTAATTATTCGAACCAATCGTTTTTGAATTACAAATATACTTTGAATTTGACTATCCCTGCTCCAAAATATAATGCCATATTTTAAACAGGATTCGAAGTTAGCAAAATACAATGTTTTTAAAGTTTTCTCATTCATGTATTTACCAGTAACATGAATACCATAACAAACAGGATTAAGTTTTTGTGACATACATTTGATATGAGCGGACCAATCTAAGAATTCATTAATCTGTACCCCTAAGAATTTTGTTGTTTCTGAAAAATTAATTATATCTTGATCATGAGCAAAGTCAACTAGCCTTTCCACCTTAGATACTTTTGTTCTAAAAAGTATAACATTAGTTTTATTTTCATTCAAAATAAGTTTATTTTCTGTAAACCATAGTGTAACCCTATTAAGAAAATTTTTGCACTCTGTGACAAGTTGATTGATACTCTTGCCCCCTAAAAGTAAATTAGTATCATCCGCGTAATTAACTATATCTTGATTGGCTTGAATTAGATTATTTAAATCATTTATAAAAATGATAATAATATGTTGGGGTCGGAATATTCCTATTTTATTTTATTTATTTATTCGACCATCAAACTATTTATTTTAAATATCTTAAATGAACTTTAATTTAAATTAAATTAAAATATTGATCCAAACGTATCTCGAATTACGGTATATAAACAAGTGCAAACGGGTAATGGCGCACTCCGAAAGTGTGCATGCCTGTGGGTACTCTGTGGATTTGCTTGTGCCTGTTTTGCATGACTGTGGATTGTTGTGGGTATTTTCGGGTATATTCATCGTTTTTCTGCATAGGGGATTGCATTGCTTTTTACTTATATTTAGTGTTGTTAATTAGCGTTTAATTACACGATTTGCGGGAAATTTTCATGCATTCACAAAAGCGAACAAACCCGAACAAATCCTCCAGTATTTTAGTATCTTCACGGTTTTCCGAGCTGCAGTCACGACTTTTCTGCACTCTGCCATACCGTGGCCATGTATTGTAAGTACATTGAACTAGACATGTTTTTTTAATGACAAACTGAGCGCCATCTGTAAACTTGTTTTTTACTTTCACAAAATATAAAATGCTTGTCCAGCTTACCCTGTAATTTCACAAATTCAAATTATCAACACTGATTTACGATGTATTGACGGTTTTTTGGACGGGGATAACAGAGTTTTTTCTGAAACGCGAGTAATTTAATGCTCATGCGGGTATTTTTGACGCTCAAAGTGGTGAAAGTGGGGTTATTGCATTGGCCGCACTGCAAAGCGCAGAGAAACACTCTGGAACTGAAACAGGTTTGTTCAACAGGTATTTTTAAAAACTGAAACCGATTGTACCTCTTATTTAAAGTACCTTGTTCCAACCGTCCCTATATGGGTAGGTACTCACCTTGCTTCACTTTCTTCCAAGTACTCTTTAATGTCCAGTTCTTCATTTTTTATCTTCCATTCCTTAAAGTCAACTTCATGCATTTGCTCAGAGTAATTTCTTGCTTCATTGGTTTCAATTTTTACGAGTGCCTCTTCCTTTATGGAAGTATTCTCCTTGAATCTATGGAAAATATAATACTATATTGCTTATTTTTTTTTTATATGGCCGTATTAGATGTGGTAGTGTCTAATAAATAGGTGAAATTAATAAATACAAAAATTTTTACCTTCTCACGAGAAATTTACTGTTCAATAATTTATTAGTTCTTAACATTTCAGGTCTATGAAAGAACATGTTTCACTGCTCTGTCCGCAGATTAGATGTTAACCTTAAACCCCTTCAACCGGACATACAGGTACTTGATTTTGTATTTTGCCATACGTAACCGTTTGAAATTTTTATAAAACTATAGGTTTGAACAGAAACAAAAAGTTATAAAATTTCCACAATTTTTATTTTGAAAAAACCCGTAACATGTTTCGGCACACGGTGCCTTCTTCTGACGGAATAACTATAAATGTGGTAAAATTTGATTTAAATATCTTAGTAGGTACAAGATGGAGCGAACGATTTTATGGTATGGGGTTTACACTAATCTTAATAATTATACCCAACAGAAGGGTAATATTTATGCTAATGTTACAAATAGGTGTAAATTCCTAATCTTATTGTGTAGATTTATATAAATTCAGTAAAGGTGAATAATTAGTGTCTAATTGTTCATTCAATAATAAACCCGACCTTTTCTTTTTGTTAATCTCCATACTTTCCAAATAGTTTAATTTCTTTGATTTTTTCTCAGTATGTAAAATTTTAAAATCTTTGGAAAAATTGTGCTTCTCTGAATTTAAACATTTAAATGTACCTACTAAGATATTTAAATCAAATTTTACCACATTTATAGTTATTCCGTCAGAAGAAGGCACCGTGTGCCGAAACATGTTACGGGTTTTTTCAAAATAAAAATTGTGGAAATTTTATAACTTTTTGTTTCTGTTCAAATTTATAATGGATTTCCATCAAGTATCGGCTAAATCAATCAATTCAACTATAGGTTTATTTAATTTGTATTCTGTGGAAACGACAAAACGACGGAATAAATAAATTTGAAATTTGAATTTGAAAAAGGTATCATACCTACGCGAAATCGGCCATGAAAAATGAAGTTAAAAATTCTTAAATTAATTATTGTTTTGAGTATAATTTTAGGGCTCCCATTGAAAATAGAAATATTAAATTCAACTACAAAAAATAACTTATTTCAAAAACATGCTCTTAGAAAATATCTTGTTTTAAAAAATGAGAAATGAACAGAGTAACAAACCCAAACATTTCTTGCAAGTAATAATGCGTTGTATACCTAGTTGCAAAAGCTGAACATTTCCGGACAACTGTAAAGTCGAGGAATGTGGTTTTTCCTACTTTTCCAAAAATCGAAAATTATTCAAAGGACATAAATTATTACAATCAACGTGTTAAAATTTTGAAATAAGCAATATTAATTTTATTCACAACTAAATGATCAACAAAATAACCTTACTAGTATTTATTCCCCAATGGCCATTATTAATTATTGTCAAACAAATAGAATTAGTATGGAAAATATTCGGCAAAATAATCCGATGTTCTTCCAGTGTTCAACACTGGTACTAATAATTGTCATATAACAAACGATTATTTTTAAATTGTATTTTATACCTCAATTGTTGAAATTCGTAAAATTAAAAGCGTCTTTCGATTTAATTATTTAATGATGAACTTTAAAAAAATATGTATAGGGTGGGAAAGATACAGTATCTTTGAGAATTTAAGTATAAATAGATGTTTTAAATGTCAAGAATATTATCATAAGAGTGATGAATGCAAAAATCAATTATCATGTGAATATTGCACAGAAAATCATAAAAGTACTACATGTACGAAACGTAAAAATGTAAAAATTGCACTCTGGCAAACGAAAAATTTAAAATGAATTACAATACGGAACATGCAGCATTAGATGGTGAATGTCCTACCAACAAGTATCACATAAACATTTTGAGAAGCAGAATTGATTATGCAACATAATGGTGCATTTTGAACAAGATGATATACTTGAGACAATAGAGAACATAAATAGACAGTGACTTATTATGCAATAAAATAAAAAACTCGCAGGTTATCTTCAATCTTTTGCATGTAAATATAAGAAGTATTACTAGAAATATTGACAATTTACTATTACTTATAGAAAGTTTTCAATTATACAGGGTGTTATGGAAATGTCGCATTATATTTAAACCGGCAATTCCTGAGATAAAGACAAATTGAAGAAAAATACCCATAAATGGCGCTTTCAATTCATTCAGCGGTAAAAGTGACCTGACGTCAAACCAGAAAAACACCTGTGTGGCACTGCGATACATGTAAGCATTCAAGGAATTCTGGCCGGTGTTGTCATATGTACACCTTAAACTCTTTAGACAAAATAAAATAATTTAAACACTTTTCCATTCTGTAATACCTTTTTGTACAATTAATTGAATAACATTTACGACGCACTATGTTTTAAACAACCCGAAAAAACATATGGAATAGTAATAGCCATGTACGTCACTAGGTCAAATGCCATGACCTCCTGACGCATTAAATCGGGTTTGTTCGCTGCACGCTTGCGTCTGTTAGTTGAAGACCAACCAGCGGCCGGATACGTTGTGTCTCGTCGATCACCAACACACTCTCTGTTTTTTCGGTTTACGCGTGTATCTTGCCCGTCCATAAATAATCTTTGAATATTGTTTTTATTGACCTGTTTCTTCTGGACGTCAAATTTCGTCGTTATTGTATTTTCAAAAGCTAACTATCGGTTCTGTTTCACTATTACTGTGTGTACATAAAGTGTTTCCAGGAGTGTTCCCATGAAAAAGAAAAAAACTGATTGTGTTTGTGCCTGAATTTCCTCGCTCTTTAGGCATAAGGATAAATACAAGTAGGTAGAAAATAATTTATTTTATAATTTTATATGGAATTTCAGTTTTACATTAAGTTTGGCAACATTGCCATTGGCTCTGGGTGAAATGTTGTACAGTAGCGCGGACTGACCTGTGAGTAAGAGTGTTTATTACCCCACTTTTAAAACGGTCGATTTAAAAAAAATAAAATATGTAGCGCTTCTCTAGGACACCCAAGGAGTCACCCATTTAAATATAATACGTCATTTCCATAACACCCTGTATTTTAACGATATAATAGTATTAAGTGAAACATATAGAATCAATTCAACTAATCAGTGCAACGTTCCCGGCTATCAGCTATTCTATAATTACGCTGATTATAACAAGAATGATGGCGTTATAATCTTAGTGAAAAATCATCTAAATGTCGAATTTTCAAGAAAGAAGCTGCCAAATTCCCTGGCTACCGTGAGTAGAGTTGTTGGTTCTGTGAATGACATTAAAATAGGAATTACGGCGGTTTATAAACCTCCGCCAATATCAAAACATAATTTTATCAACGACATTGACACATACCTTGATAGTGTAATAAAGAGTGATAATACTAATTTAGAAATTTTTGTAGGTGACATAAATATTAACATCTTAGATAAAGATAATGATACTCATAACTACCTGTCCATGATGTCACAACTGGGCTTTCAGTCATATGTCAATTCAGTAACTAGGTTTGAGAGTAATACATGCCTTGATCACATTTTCGTAAATAAGAAATTAAGAACTAGTCATTTCGGTTTTGAATCGTTTATCTTGGATGCACACATGACAGACCATGGACCAACCATGCTTAATATTGTTTCAAATAACAGAACTCTAAATAATAAGTGCAGCGATGATAGTGGGATAAAAAAAACTCGGTTCCATCTTGATAGATTCATTGATTTCCTAAGTGCCCAGGATTGGGCACACGTTATAAATGACCCGGACCCTGATTCTTCAACTTCCAGTTTTATCACGACATATAATAGACTAAAACTTAAAGCAACCACCGAATGTTTCGTAAAAGTCAAGCAATATAGAAAGATCAAGGAATGGATTACTAACGGAATTATAACGTCTATTAAACATAGAGACAAGATGAAAAGGAGACTGTTACAAAAACATAGTGAACAATTGGAAAATCAGTATAAAAAATATCGAAATAATTTAAATAAAGTAATTGAGAAACGAAAGCATGAATTCTATAAAGAGGAAATAAACAACAATAAGGGTAACATGAAAAAAATATATGAAATAATTGAAAAAGCCACTTACGAGAATAAAAATAAATCTAAAACGAATAAATTAAAAATTAATAATGACCAGGAAGTCGTATTTGGAGATGATTTTAATATGGCTAACCATTGTAATGACTATTTTGCAACTATAGGGACTAAAATGGCGGATACGATTCCGGTGCCTGATAATCCTATAGAGGTCAATTTCTCACTGCGGAACTCTATGTTTTTGTCTCCTGTAGATGAAAATTAATTGATAAAACACATTTCTTCTCTAAAGAATGGAGGCTCGCCAGGCATGGACGGCATCACATCTCAATTGATAAAACAGACTCACAGATTAATTTTAAAGCCATTATTACATATCATAAACAGAATTTTTGTAACAGGAATCGTGCCTTCTCATTTTAAAATATCTGTTATCACTCCGGTTTATAAGAACGGTACTAGGACAGTAATAAGCAACTATCGACCTATAAGTTTAATAAGTAATTTTGCCAAATTGTTTGAAAAATGTATAAAGGACAGAATGTTTGATTTTTTTAAGACTAACAATATTCTATCTGGAAATCAGTACGGTTTTCTGCCGGGTTGTGGTACGGAGGACGCATTGTATCGGCTGACGTCAGAGATCACTGCTGGCTTAAATACAGGGAAAAAGTGTGCTGCAGTCTTTATAGATCTGGCAAAAGCGTTCGACACGGTACCGCACGATAAACTTCTTGGTATTTTGTGGCACTATGGAATCAGGGGAACTGTGTGGAGGTTGCTGCAAAGTTACCTTCTCGGGAGATATCAGATTGTGAAAGTTAATAACGTTCTGAGTGGAAAGCAGGTTGTAAGGATTGGGGTACCACAGGGCACAGTCCTTGGCCCTATCTTGTTCATAATTTATATGAATAGCTTGTTATCTCTTGACGTCGGTGGTTCAGTGGTCTCCTATGCTGATGACACCGTGCTGATTTTCAGTGATGGTACATGGCAGGGAGTAAAAGAAAAAATGATAAACGGATTAAGTGTCACTAAGAGATGGTTGGAAAGTTTTGAATTATCTCTTAATTTAAGTAAAACAAATTACATTGCATTCTCCCTGACAGGTGCTAACAGGCCTGATTTCACAAGTATCATAATTGACAATCAACAAGTAAACGAAGTATCTCAAACAAAATATCTCGGCATAATAATTGATCGATTTCTGAAGTGGTACCCGCACATAGATTATCTCTCTAAGAGGATTGGAGTGTTGATACACAAGTTTTATATTCTCAGGGAGATATTAAATAAAAACTACTAGTTGTAATCTACAAGAGTCTTGTTGAATCGTTGATTGGTCTGGGGTGGTCTACATAACAGTGCCCTTTACAAATTGAATATAGCGCAAAAGTATATATTAAAGGTTATATTTAAGAGGAACAAACTGTATCCTACAGAATTGCTTTTTTCAGGTGACATTTGTAATGTGAGGACCGTGTATCTTGTTACAGTGTCAACGTTTATGCATAAATACAAATCCTCAAAGAATACTGTTAACCACTGTTATCACACTCGTGCTAACATAAATAATGACGCAATCATTCCAATTAATTTTAATAATATTAATCTAACGAGCGTTGCCTACTTAATATGATTCCTTTAAATTTAAAAAATATATAAAAAACATAAAAAAATTTAATCGAGAATGTAGAATATATTTATCTACAGAATTTAAAAAATTTCAAAACATATTTAATTAAAGAGCAAATTATTCATGCATGGCACGAAATTGTAAACATAAAGAAAAAGAATTGAGAAAGAATCTGGTACATACAAGTAAACATGTTACTTAGGTACCATAACACACATATTTTGTATATTGTATAACTGTTTGAGAAATCATATAATTTTGTAAAGCCATAATTTCTGAATAAAGTTATTATTATTATTATAATAGTCGAGAAAAAAAAATGTTGTCAAGAATTTATTTAATAGATATATTAAGGGATCTATGTGTAACGCCCTGGAGCGGGTGATCCTTCTTTTATTTAAAAAAATAAATAAATAAAAATCAAAATAATAATCTAACATGGAAAATCAAAAGACACTTGAAGTATTTATTCAAAATTCAGTAACAAAAAAAAACCTACCTTTATATTCGTAAGTCAAGAGCTTCACATTACTAATCGCACCAACTTTCAATCAAAAACTAAAAAATTAAAGATTCTAATTCTCTCGCCCCAAAAGCCAAATAATCCAAAAGGAAGGGAACCGACACGCGTATACCATGGTGATGTCAGAAGCTGCAAGCTGAAACAAGAGAATTCTCGCGTCACGTTAGGAAAGTTGCCGGATCTAGGTCCAAACAAGAATCGACAAGTAACCACCGGATAATAAGATTATTGTAAAAACTTGAACAAACAGCACGACTCTTACGTAGGCACGAAAAATCACCTTTTTGCGAGATTCAACATGCGTCTCATTTTTCGGTATAAATAAGCCCAGAGCGCTGGAGAAAATAGTCAGTCAGTCAAAGTCAGTCCGACAGTCAGATTCCAACTGTCATAGTCGAAGAGCTAAATTTAATCGCTGATAAAAGGTCTTGCAAAAATCAGTTGTTCGAGAAAAAGTTATAATCGCGAAAAAGAACCGTTATTAAAATAATTCACCAAATGAACTTTTGAAACGCCCGGGTAATCCAACGGTCGACGTCATATTTTCACATTTGGTGCGCGAAGCAAATAAACGCTAGATAGATACGCGGCTTCGGGTTTTCAGTGACTACGTTCACGAATTAAGCGAGTCAAGAAAAAGTGAGATTTCCTTATATATTATTATACCCTAAAGGGGTGGTTTTGCTTAAGTTAAATGTGCATACTTGTGTTAAATTGTACGAAGTAAATATTGGAAACTACAAAAATTGGTGAATAAAAATACCTTCAAAAATAAGGAAGTGTTTTTCTATCAAGAGAAGAAGAAGATCGAAGGATCGATAGGGAATCTTCCGCTCGGGTTTCCTGTTGACCAAGGGAAGTTATAAGGTGAGACTAGATAAATATTAAGCCAACCAGACCTGCGGTGCTCGCCCTTATTGAGTTGATAACATATAAGAGAATAAATCCTGACGGGATAGAATAAGGGTGGGTCATCACATTGGTGTCCGGTGTGTGGGGTTTAAACGGATTGTTTAAACAGATTGAAAAGACTACCCTAAAGTTTTTATTGAAGATAAATATTTTTAGAAAAATAATTTTGTGGTCAGAATGACTAGCCCTACACCCGTTGCTCCAAGCCCAACTAGTATTATTATGAATACTCCAAAAATTTTAGTAGGAATAGAATCTATACCTTTATATGATGGAACAACTAGTATCGACGAATTTCTCACTATTGTTAATGAAACAGGCGTATTAGCAAATTGGACTGACAAAGAAATGGCATCTATAACTAGATTAAAATTAAGATACAGAGCTAAACAATTTATTGACTCTGAACCTTCTCTACAAACAACAACTGATTGGAAATTATTAAAAGATAATTTAAAAACACAATTTACTAGACAATATGTAAAGGGTTCTGCAATGAAAAATTTTATGGAATGTCGACAAAGAACAAATGAAACATGCAGACAATTTTTGACCAGATTAAAAATCCTTGCCAATAGAACAATTACTCTTACTGGAGATGCAGCATATGACGATCCCATCAAACAAAAACTTGCGCAAGATCTTACCACTCAATTTTCATTAGGATTAACAATGCCTATTAAACAGAGAGTATTGTCAGGGAATCCAAAAGATTTAGATACAGCCCTAGTTATAGCTGAAAGAGAGCAATCCATAGAAAATTTACTCCATCCCTCTGGAAGCCGAGAATGCCGAATAGTTAATAATAAAACAAATCCAGAAAACACTAATCCACATACTTCTCGATACAAGGATACATCTAATGGAAGAAGCTGTTTCACTTGCCATGAAATGGGACATTTTAGTGCAGATTGTCCCCGAAATAAATATCGAAGTAAGAGAGATCAATGGAAGCCAGCTGAAATACGATGTTACTCATGTAAGAAAACAGGACACATAGCCAGGAATTGCTCATCCAATGGAAATCGCCAGCAACAAAGAAATCAGTATCCATCCAGGAAAAACCAAGGAAACCAGATCAGAAACCAATACCCACCAAGGAATCAAGAGTCGTTAAACTCCAACGCAGCCTCTTTCCAACCCCGGAGCCAGGCTGTCAACGAGGCACAATGGGAATAGAAAGAAGAAGTAGGGTAGGGATATATGCATGCTCAGAGGAAGGAACCCCGAGACCGTGTAACGTAATTAAAGTGAAAATTAATGGTAAGCCATGCTTTGCTTTAATAGATTCCGGAGCAGTTGTATCCCTAATTAAACCCGAAATTGCCCAGGGGTTCATAGAAAGTTGTACCGACGTGAGTTTAGTAGATATACAGGATAACAGAATACCAGTGTTAGGAAAGGCAACAGTGCCTATAGGACTTGATGCGGATATAGTGGTACCGCACAGATTTGTAGTAGTTGATACGGAAGCATTCCGAGCTGAAATACTTTTGGGAATAGATTTTTTAAGAGAACATGGAGTTAAGATAGACTGGGGAAACGAGTGTATGTACGCCTTTGAGAAGATAATCCCCTTATGTGATGAGAAGCCAGTTGAGGTAGCGGAAATAATGATGTTAAAATTAAAAAATGAAGTCGACAAGAGACTTAGCGGAATAGAAAAAAAATTGGAGTTCTTACAAAAACATCTTGAGCAACGTGAGCCAGAAGAAAAAAGAGTGATGTCTAATGATTCTGAAATGGAAAATCCTTCGTCATCCCCAAATGACGATAGGGTACAGAGGATAAGCGATTGGGGTCGCTTGGAATCTAGCCTACATCCAGAAGTACATGAGGAACATTCTACATCCTTGGAGAAATCGCGCGATTCTCACCTTAAGACCAGCTCACATAAAATGAGTGAGGTGCACAGAAAAAGCCCGAAAAGTAAGAAAAAGGAGAGTAAAACAGAAAAGCAAAGAGAAGGAAAGAAGTTTGAAGAAGATGAAAAGAAAATGGAACAAAAGAAAATGGAAGAAAAGAAGGTAGAAGAAAAGAAAAAGTGTAATGAGACAAACAAACCGGAAGACAGTGTCTCAGTCATTTTTAAGCAGGATATGGTGATACCTGCGAATTGCCAAGCAGTCTGTCCAGCATTCGTGCGAAGAGTGTCCCAAGTAACGACTCGTTACATGGTTCTAGAACCAAGTGAGGATACTCCGATAGGACTGTTAGTAGCAAGAGTTTTATGTAAAACAGGAAGGACAGTGCCTGTAAGAATTGTCAATGTAACAAATTCCCAATTGATAGTCAGAAAGAATTTTATTATCGCAAAAGCTTATGAAACAGATGAAGAAATCAAAGATCAAGTAGATAGTAATTATGCTATAAGAAAAGTGAACCAAAAAGATGCCGAAGAAATTTTGAAAATTATGAACTTAGATGCGCCAAAAACGGAACCAGAAAAGAAATTACGAGATTTGGTTATGGAATTTATCGATATCTTCAAATCACCAGATCAGAAGTTAAGTTGTACCTCTCATGTGGTCCACCGGATTATTACGGAAGATGTTCCACCCATATCAAAGAGACCTTATCGCGTCCCATACCATAGACAAGAGATTATGAAGAAAGAGATACAGAAATTACTAGATGACGGAGTCATTGTCGAGAGCCAATCACCATGGAGTTTTCCCGCCATTTTAATTGAAAAGAAACGTCATCCTAACGAGGATGCGCAGTTCCGGCTTGTTGTAGATTTTCGTTTTTTGAATGACATTTCAAGGTCAGACTATTTCCCCTTGCCCAATATCCATGAATCGCTCGATAAATTGGCCGATTCAGCACTTTTTTCGACCATGGATTTAGCCTCAGGGTACTTTCAAGTACCTCTCCATCCCGACGACCAAGAGAAAACCGCTTTCTCGACTCCTGATAACCACTACCACTTTCTGCGCATGGCAATGGGACTAAAGAACGCCCCAGCTACTTGGAGTAGAATGATGAACCATATATTAGGAAAATTGACGCATAAGGAATGTCTCGTTTACTTAGATGATATAATTGTATTTTCAAAAGACGTAGAAACACACCTAGAACGATTACGCCATGTTTTCGAAAAAATAAGGGAAAGCAACCTTAAATTCAAGCCAACAAAGTGCCATTTCATGAAGGAAGAAATAGAGTACCTAGGACACATTATTAAAAAGGATGGTTACACTACCGATGTGAGAAAAACCGAAATAATCAAAACATACCCCATCCCAAGGAACGTTAGGGAGATCAGAGCATTTTTAGGACTCTGTGGGTTCTACAGAAAATTTGTAGCGAACTTTTCCAAGATTAGCCAACCTTTGACCCTGTTGACGAAAAAGGATGTCAAATATCACTGGGGAGAAGATCAACAAATTGCCTTTGACACTTTAAAGCAAGCCCTCATTTCACCCCCTGTGTTAAAATATCCTGACCTTAGCAAGCCTTTCATAGTCAACACAGATGCAAGTGGCACGTCCATAGCAGCGATACTTACCCAAACTCATAATGGATTAGAACATCCAATATGTTATTCTAGTAGAACTCTCAATGAAGCTGAACGACGATACAGCACCATTGAACGAGAATGTCTCGCGATAGTATTTGCAGTAAAAACATATCGCAACTATTTAACGGGAACACATTTCACCATTATGACTGACCATAGACCCTTAAAATACCTTTTAACAATAAAAGACGCCAGCTCACGCTTAGCTAAATGGGCAATGTATTTACTGGAGTACAGTTTTACTATTGAATACAGGAAAGGTAAATTAAACAGCAACGTAGACGCCCTTACCCGCCTAAACCCAGGAGGAGAAGTTATAATGGATAACATGATTGCCCTGATAAATGGAGGCCACACCCAAGCCGAAACTATGCCAATAGCAGCCGCCATTTGGAGCAAAGATGAACTACTACAGCTACAACAAAACGATGACCAAATTATAATTTTACTAGAATCATTGTCAGATAAAGATCCATTCTACATAAACCCTGATGGTCTATTATCGAAACGTCGGGAGCAGCATCAACGAAGTGATCAGATTGTTGCGCCCTTACGAATTGTACCAGAAATAATAAAAATATACCACCAATCTATTTACGCCTGTCATCCAGGACAAAAGAAGACCATAGAAATAATAGAACGAGATTTTTATTGGAAAACCCTTACCAAAGACGTTAAGGCCTTCGTAGAAACATGTCATTCATGCAACCTACGAAAAACCAATTACCAACCACCTGTAGAGATGCAAGCAACAACCGTGCCCCATGCACCGTGGGAAACCATCAGCATGGATATCGTCGGCCCTCTAAATAAAACGGACAGCGATAATAAGTATATACTAACCTGCATAGATTTTCTAACTAGGTATCCAGAGTGTATACCACTACCAGACATCAGAGCTGAAACAGTAGCGAAAGCTTTTGTGGAGAAAATAATTTGTAGATTTGGAACTCCGAGAGAACTTTTGACAGATTGTGGAACGCAGTTTGTATCAAGATTATTTTCAGAAATTTGTAAATTATTAAAAATCAAGAAATTAAAAACTACCCCTTACCATCCAGCATCCAACGGAATAATTGAAAGAATGCATCGAAGCCTAAAAACCATGATAAGTCATTTTGTTAGTAATCAAAATGCTAACTGGGACGAAGTTCTGCCATATAGCTTAATGGCCTATCGAAATTTAACCCATGAAGCGACCAAGAATTCACCATTTTTCCTTATGTTCGGCAGAGATATGCAACTACCTATACACTTAACTATAAAACCTTCCAACGTAAAGTATGAAACTGACGAGAATTATTCCAGAGAAATGTTACAAAGATTTCAAGAAGCTCATGAATTAGCCAGGGAAAATATAAACAAAAGTATACAAACCAGATGTACAAAACATAACGCCAAAACGACCAGAAAGGAATTTCAACTAGGAGATCTTGTTTATCTGTATACGCCCGCTATACCCGGAAAAAGAAAAATGGCTACCAAATTCTATCATAAGTGGTCCGGTCCTTATCGCATAGTTGAGAAAAAGGGACCAGTAACTTTCAGAATAAAAGAAGTAAATGGACGCAAGGAACAAGTTGTACATGCAGAGAGACTAAAACCATGCAAATGTCATATACCAGAAGAAAAGGTCGAAAGAGAAAAAAATGAACCAAACGAAGAAATAGAAGAAGAATTAGATGACAACTCTAGGCAAGATCAAATTGATGAATTCATAAACCTAGGACGCACAGAAGGACCTATGACAGAGGAACCACAAGACGAGGAAAGCTCATCAAGTGAAGAGTCTGATAGCGACGATTACTACTCAGATTCTGATCCTAGTGAACCCGAGGAACCGCCAGGAGTCATTTTGGATCAAGCCAGGCGAACACGAACGCGGGATATAAGATTGCCTGCGAAATATAGAGACTATGAAATGTAGTCGAAAAATAGCAAAACCACCCTGTATATACATTACCATTAGATTAGGAATTTATAGAGAGAAGTTGATGAAAGAAAGAAAAATTAATTACACTTATTGTTACAGTGAAGCTGGCAATCACCGTAGCACTAATATTGCCGATGGTGTGCGCAACTTTAATTGCTTACGACTGTCGTAACCCCTCAACAAACATAACGGCCATATCCCTAAGAAATGTTGGAAATTGCCCAGATCCAGAAACGGGCTATGACGTAAAAGAAGGACATGTGCTTATTTTGGAGAAAAGAAGATTCGAGTATGTGCATGTCTTTTCATGTCTTATAGAGGTTACTAGAATTATAACCTACTGCGGTGCATTTTCGCACCAATCGGCTGTAGACGGAGGACTGTCGTCATATCTATATGAACAAGGAGCAGAAGAATGTAGAAAAACACATTCTTTTAGACAATTTAAAGGAATAAATGGAAAAATGATCAGCAACTTAAAACCTAACTCAACCGTTTCGACGTCATTGACATTAGCAGGAAAAATCGACTCAAGTCATAATTGTCAAGGCGGTCACTATAATGAAAACAGTCACCAATGGGATAATGTCGTAGTACAATCGGAAATAAGAATAACCTTACAAGATTACTACACCAAAGTAAACTTAGATAACAATGAGATCCATCTACGCAACGGCATAAATTGTCCTTTTCTCGATTCATACTGTATAGACAGCATAAATGGAGAATCAACTTGGCAGAGAAATTACCCTCAAATGTGTCAGCAATATAATAATTTATATGAAGGGATCGCTACAATTGTAACCGAAACTCATTCACGAGCTAAAGGACATCAGTATGTTGTAGTTGAAGATCGAACCAAAGTCTTTGCTATACAACTACTTAAAAAGGACGCTACATGTGGAGCTTCTGTGTGGCAGACAGAACACCCAAGACTTTTGGTATATAGAAAAAGCCATGCCTTGGAAATAACACCATTTATAAATTCCGCAGAATCACTCGACGCTGATCTAATAACTTATGTAAACACAAAATTTTTATACGTAGAGCAGTCCTTTAAGAGAAGTGAAAATGAAATGTTTACTCAGACCGTTTATCGAAGATGTCAGTTGCATAGAGAAATTTTAAAGAATAGGCTTATACTGGCCACTGTTAGTCCAAATGCTGTAGCCAGTCTTGTTAAACAGAACCTAGGTTTTATCGGAGTCCTAGGAGGAGAAATTTTATATGTAATGCGTTGCCTAGCCGTAGCAGTAGAAGTAAGAAGAGAAAAGCATTGTTATATTGAATTACCAGTAACCGCAAATAATAAAAGTTATTTTATGTCCCCTATAACCCGAATATTGCAAGAGAGAGGAGAACAGATAGAATGCAATACATTAATTCCATCTATGTACGCTATTGATAACAAATGGATTGGATTTGACCCCCTTCCAACCCCAGGAATGATTCCTGAAGAACTGCAAGTTGATGCCGAAGAACTGCCAAAGTTTCACACTATAAAGGATCTAGGAGCTGGAGGCCTTTATACTTACAAAGAAATAAAACAAGCACAGGATGCTTTAATGTTTAATCAGGAACGTACTGCCTTAAATAATATTCTAGTTCGAAAAATCGCAGGACAAGAAATTGAAACTCAAGGATTTTCAGCGTTAAATTTGTTTAATAAAGAAGAAATGGAGAAACTAGCTAATTCAACGATACAGAAAATTTACCACTATTTTACGCTTATTGGAGAATGGTCCAGTGGGGTACTTGGCATTTATTTTATTTTTAGAATGATTAAATTCATGATAGAAGCATTAATAAATGCAATCGCATTGCATCGATTAAATGGATGTTCATTCCACTTACTAGCCTCATTCTGGGACACCCTAACCCTTTTCGTATTGCATCATATACAACAGAAAGATAAGGAGGCCAATCAGGACCTAAATGAAGAGAGAAGCACCTATCAACAAGGCGACGATCCAGCAACACCATTAAATAACAGCTTTCCGAATATTATGGAACCAACTACCGAACGTCCGCCTAAAGAAGTGACTTTTTATGTTGAAAATGAAAATAAATCACTACCCTCAACAAAGAGCCAGGTACAGATTAAATCACGAACTTTTCCTAGATTGCGACAGGAGTTAAGCACTATTCCGACTATAAGCTGGAGTATTTTTGGACGAAACGAAGCAACCCCGAAAAACTGAATTTAATTAATCTCTAACGTACCAGATCATCATTATCTTATAACATTATTAACCAAACTAAATAATTTAATTTATAAAGTTAACTATAATAATTAAAAGTATCCGGAATAAACGTAGTCACTAAAACGCGCCAAAATATAAACACTAAGCATCAAAGGACGTATATTACGCAACAAAGGTCGCCAAGCACGCGAATCGCGCGACGCCGCCATTATCTTGAAGAAATCCTAACACCACGAGGAAATAAGAAACAATTTAAATTATTAAACGAGATCCATGGAGCCATCTATGAAAAACGTTACAACTAAGAATTAGCAGGAACCAAGTTAACGAAGAATTCTACGAGTCAAGAAGAATTCGATTGAGTAAAATATATAGGCAACCAACAATTCACCACGTATAAGAACCCAAAGAGTGACTCATAGAAGCAGGAAGACAGACCACCCACAAAAATGGAACGGAAATTGCGAAACTATAGATCAAAGGAGCATACCGCTCTCGCTGTACCAAGATAAGAAAAATGTAGATAAGAGCTCAAGAATTTTGACACATCAAAATTTCGTGGGAACAAAACTAGCTTCCCACAAAATAAAAAAATTGCTGACTGGAAAAAATTAGTCCTTAAAAACCAGACGAAAGGAAGAATCCATTTAATTTCCGAAAAACTTTAGCCGGGTTACGTGACGAAGATACTTTCAAAAATCTAACTTTCAAAATGTCGTGGCTAATAGTGTTCCTAACGTATATAGGACTGATTGAAGACCCTAAAGTAAAAGAAGTACTATATCGATTAGCCCTATACCATTTACGCGAACTACGCATGTATTTTGGTGCCGATTTCCCATGTGCCGCCCCTTACTGGCCGATACGCGCTACCCTCGCCCTATGGACCGAGATGGTTCATGCGGGATACCAAGGTTTACGTATCCAACGGGCAACGCAAGAAAGACAAACTCTCAAACCGTGTACGTGTGCATTGTGCGTGACTCCGTTAGAGGGATTGTTTACCCCGCAATATTTCTGGAAAGCCTGGGAAACGTTGAAACTTATAAGATGCACGTGTGCAGTATGTGTACAGAAGCCGGAAAATATACTACCCCTAAAACCAAGGAGAGATAGTTCATGCCAGACCGACCCTTCCAGAGCTGGAATCCCAAGCCATCCGGTACCCATTAGACGACCGCCAACCCTGCAGCCGATGGAAAGAAATTGGCCCCAGCAGTTAGTACAGATTCAACAACTGGCCAGGTCCATTCGCCCAGCTGTTCCACGGCAACCTGTTCAGCTCCTACCCTCTGTGCAACCAATCAATCCGTTGCGGGTAATAAGTCCAGTATTACCTCCAACAGAAGTTCCAGGACCCAGCAGAAGTGCACCGGCAGCGTCACAACCCCCTCCATTACCAGATTCACCCTATTATGAATTCGAGCCCATCCCAGGAGGTCTGAGAGCCATCCTAAGCAGACCTCCGGCACGCCAAGCAAGCAACCCAGATGACAACAATACAGATAGTCCTAAGAAGGAACCATAAGAGAACCACAGGTTCGAGAAAGACAAAAGTAAGGTAATGTCAAGTGCGTAAAAGTGCATAAAGTTAATAGACACACAAATTTGTCTTGTCAAATTTTATAGTGGGTTAATTATTTTTGAAAGGTATGATCAGTGCAGTTATAATTTATAGACCAATTTAATGTGGGTTATTTTAATTGTTTCGTGTATTTCCAAACGTATTAATAGTTATCGCAATATATGCATTTCAGTGGTCGGGTTTCATCCCTAAGGGTTGGTAAACAATACTCTACATTCAGGTAAAAAATACCGTTCATGAAAACAAAGAGATGCATATATCTGCAGCATTATTATTTAAATATTACTATTTTACATTTATAACCAATTGTTTAACTCTAGAAGAGCTAGATACAAAGGAAATTTCACTTGTCCGTTTAATGTAGAAAATTATCCTACTCGACATTAACCAAGTAAACATAACCATATGTTTACTTAAGCCGCGTACGTCTAGACTTCGAACGCCACCAAGGCCGCGTGAAGGATGCGGGACTCCGCTAGTAATTAGTAATACGGCCGCGACGGAATAAATCGGAAAAAGCAAATGAATAGTCATTTCCTTTTTATGGGGGAAAAGGAGGGATGTAACGCCCTGGAGCGGGTGATCCTTCTTTTATTTAAAAAAATAAATAAATAAAAATCAAAATAATAATCTAACATGGAAAATCAAAAGACACTTGAAGTATTTATTCAAAATTCAGTAACAAAAAAAAACCTACCTTTATATTCGTAAGTCAAGAGCTTCACATTACTAATCGCACCAACTTTCAATCAAAAACTAAAAAATTAAAGATTCTAATTCTCTCGCCCCAAAAGCCAAATAATCCAAAAGGAAGGGAACCGACACGCGTATACCATGGTGATGTCAGAAGCTGCAAGCTGAAACAAGAGAATTCTCGCGTCACGTTAGGAAAGTTGCCGGATCTAGGTCCAAACAAGAATCGACAAGTAACCACCGGATAATAAGATTATTGTAAAAACTTGAACAAACAGCACGACTCTTACGTAGGCACGAAAAATCACCTTTTTGCGAGATTCAACATGCGTCTCATTTTTCGGTATAAATAAGCCCAGAGCGCTGGAGAAAATAGTCAGTCAGTCAAAGTCAGTCCGACAGTCAGATTCCAACTGTCATAGTCGAAGAGCTAAATTTAATCGTTGATAAAAGGTCTTGCAAAAATCAGTTGTTCGAGAAAAAGTTATAATCGCGAAAAAGAACCGTTATTAAAATAATTCACCAAATGAACTTTTGAAACGCCCGGGTAATCCAACGGTCGACGTCATATTTTCACATTTGGTGCGCGAAGCAAATAAACGCTAGATAGATACGCGGCTTCGGGTTTTCAGTGACTACGTTCACGAATTAAGCGAGTCAAGAAAAAGTGAGATTTCCTTATATATTATTATACCCTAAAGGGGTGGTTTTGCTTAAGTTAAATGTGCATACTTGTGTTAAATTGTACGAAGTAAATATTGGAAACTACAAAAATTGGTGAATAAAAATACCTTCAAAAATAAGGAAGTGTTTTTCTATCAAGAGAAGAAGAAGATCGAAGGATCGATAGGGAATCTTCCGCTCGGGTTTCCTGTTGACCAAGGGAAGTTATAAGGTGAGACTAGATAAATATTAAGCCAACCAGACCTGCGGTGCTCGCCCTTATTGAGTTGATAACATATAAGAGAATAAATCCTGACGGGATAGAATAAGGGTGGGTCATCACATATGGATCTAATTCGACACATAATTAAAAAAATCATAGACATAGCTACTGGGTTAATTATGTAATTTTGAAAGAAACTTACCCATTTTTACCTGCAGCGGTAAGGCGGTTTAAATCATCAATGATAAGATTCCCATCTTTTTCAATTACTTTTAGATTTTCTAAATGTACGATTAGTTTACGATTTTCTTTAATATGGGGGTATAAATTAGGCAAATTATTTTGCTTAATTACTCGATTTTCCAAACGGACTATTAGTTTACGTTCTTGATGAATCAATTCATTGGAATATGGATCGTCAAGTGGAACATTTTCAATTTCATATACTTCTGGCTCTTCTTTTATTAATAACTTAAAGGAGTTTTTGGTGTCTGGTGTTGCGACACTCCCCTCTTTGCATTCCTCTATTTTTGCTACTACATCGGACCAGTGTTGATTCCGGATTTGTTCTGTACCCTCCTCAATAGCAGAAAGTCCAGGAAAATTCTCGGCCGATTTAGTTATAGTGGCCTTCGCTTCTTTACGTAAATTGTTTAGCATTAAGTTAATCAGGTCTTTCGACACAAAGTTTTGATTTTCTTGGTTTAAACTGGATTCCATATTTTATATTAACAATTGCCTTTATTGGAAAGATCTATTATCAACAGGACAATAATAAAATAATTCAATGGAACAACAGACATAATAGGTTGGCATAGTTCGCCATTGATTGCTTGTCATTCTATTTGCTGGCATTGGGATACCAGCAACAAGTAGGTTTGTTCGGTAGGTATTATGGCATATACACCGACACCACAGAAAAATAATAGGCAATAGCCGGAAGGCTTTGGGATCTTCTTCCGACCAAGGGTAGATAACAGGAACTGAGTGAATGCATTTCACGTTTGACACTACCCGATTAAAAACTGTCATATTTTTTATAGAATTCTTTGTTATTTTTCATCAGTGTTTGTGTGTTAAATTTACGGTTTGTTTGTGGTTTGTGGAAAAAAAGTAATTCTAGTTACATTCCCCTGAGAATGGTCGTTTTGCGCGTTATGCAGAATCATCAAAACTATTATTAGACTTCCTAGATTTTCTTAGATTCATTAGATGTTCTCATGCAATGTCAGCATTGCAAACATTATAAATATATGTAACAGAGTTAAGATCATCATTCTTATTGTATCGTCTTAGATTGAAATAAAAGGTTTTTTTAAAAACAAACTCTCGTTTTTCGAGTTGTTAACTGGCGCAGTCGGTAGGATTTTGTCAGCGGTTCCGCGCATCGAGCGTATATTCCGTGTTTGTATCTACAATTAGTGACAAAAACGAACATTTCTCAAAAATCTGCGACGTGCAATAAGTCTCAACCGACCAGGGAACCGGGAACAAGCATCGTCCCACGTCCTATTGGTGCGAGTACAGGGAACAAGCATCGTCCCGAGCTCATAAGTAGTCCAGGAAAGGACAGCATCGCCATTCCTATTGGAACCTAGTTAGGAAATGAAAATCGAAGCAATCATCACTTCTATATTGTAAGTGCATCCTTTAAAAATATTTTTCCTTATTTTACCTTAATTGTTGTATTGATCAGTCTCTTTATTTGATATATTTTTTAATCTGGACGATTTATTATCGGACCTTGCAAATCTATTCAATATGCAGAACCAACAACCTAATTACCAACTTATTAGATATCAAGCGGATAACATCCCTAATTTCGACGGAAATCCGAAACAAATTAATAGATTTTTGAACGCTTGTGAAAACTTTTTCGAAAATCATAAAGATACTACAAATTCTGGTTCAATAAATATTTGCCTTTTTGACACCGTGTTAAACAAATTAGTTGGTAGAGCAGCTGATTTAATTGCCTCTCGAACCGAGTTAAAAACTTGGGTACTATTAAAAGAAGCAATAATTTCCACTTTCGCCGATCAAAGATCAATCGATTGTGTTCTTCAAGATATCATCACAGTAAAACCGGAAAAGAATGAAACTCCGCAACAATTTGGCCTGCGTTTGCAAGACGCCCGTAGCTTATTATTTGCCAAAATAAATATGTCTACGGACACAACGGAATTGAAATTATAAAAAATTACGGAATATGACAATTTAATTTTAAAAACCTTTATTAATGGGCTTAACTATCATATACAGTTAGTAGTACGTTTAAAAACCCCGAAAAATCTAGAAGAAGCTATGAGCTATGCCTTGGAAGAAGAAAATTTCATGTATTATAAAAATCGCGGAAATTTTGGTACAAAACCAAATGTTGATTTGAATATTGCCAAAAATAAACCAAATACGCATCCGCAACAACAACATTATTCCACTAACACACAACCCCGATTTTTCCAACGAAATTATTCGTATATGCCAAATAATAATACGTCAATGAACCCCAATTTTAACAGACCACATTATAACGGTTTTAATCAAAACGGTTTTAATCACTTTAAACAACCTTCTGCAGTTTTTAGACAAGGACCTGTCCAATCTGTCAGACCAGGATTTCAAAGACCAAATTTTAATAACCAAAATTTTATGAATAGACCCAATCCAAATTTTAGACATTTTTCTAATCAACAAATGTCACCCTCCAATATTTCACGATTAAAGAAACCAGAGCCAATGGATACGTCATCAGGTTACGCAACCATTAAGCATCCTAATCATTTTGCTAATAGCCAACCAAGACGCGATACTCTTGTTGAGGAACTATTTAATCAAGCGGTCGAACCGATGTATAATTCAAACGATCAAAATACCGATTTTTACGTGAACCCCGATGATGACTCTCAGTATTATACTGATTCTAACGAAACGTCGTATCAGCAATATGAACAAGGTTACGATATTCCGCAGGAAGAAACTAACCTATATGAAAACCAAAATGATTGTCACGACGAAAATTTTCAGGAAACCCCGAATTTACTCAACCCTCCATAATAAATTTAAATAACTATACAAATTCAGACCTGCCAGTAATTTTTATTGAAGAAATTAATGCAACATTTTTAATAGACACTGGTAGTGGTAAAAGCTTTATTAAACCTGACCTTGCTTATAAAATTTATCCAAGTTTTATTTTTTCAGAACTTTTTACTGTTAGAACAGCTCATGCAATTTCTATGCATAACGAAGTAATCGATATACCAATATTCCCCTCATTTAATTGCTTAGGAGACCACAAGTTTTACTTATTCGATTTTTCACCAAAATTCGACGGACTTTTAGGAATTGATTTTTTAACACATATTGGCGCAAATATCGATTTATAAACTTATAACTTAAGAACACCGAACGCTATTTTACCGTTATATTATCAAGCTAATGTTCAAACTATGCAACATTTTGAAACTGTTGAAATAACGATTCCCCTCGTATATGCCAAAAAGTAAAATTACCTGTCAATATATCAACCGGTATAGGAGTTTTAAAATATAAAAAATTTCGGACATGCTGAAATGCCAGAAGCATTAGTTAATGTTATTGACTCTTTTGCGACGACCCTCGTAACGAACCCAGGCGAAAACCCTATCAAAATTATAATATTCGAACCTTTAGATATCGAAGTTTTGGACGAAAATGAAACTAATTTTATCGAAAAAATGGAAACCGATACGGAACTCACCGAATAACTTGACAACATTCAAAAACAAAATTTAAAAAAATTTGCGCTTGTCGCACTGTAACAAAGAAGAATACAAAGCGATCAGAAGTTTATGTTACGAATACCGAGACATATTTTATAGTGAAGGTACCCCTTTAATTTTTACTAACCAAATTAAACATAAAATAAAATGCTCGAAAACGGAATTATTCAAAATTCAAGTTCACCGTGGAGTAGTCCAATTTGGATAGTACCGAAAAAACTAGACGCATCGGGCATGCGCAAATGGCGTATTGTAATAGATTATCGTAAAATTAATGACATATCAATCGATGATAAATTTCCGTTGCCCAATATTTCCGATATTCTCGATAAATTATAAACAGGATTCCACCAAATCGAAATGGTACCAAACGACATCCCCAAAACTGCTTTTTCAACAGACACGGGCCATTACGAATTTAAGAGAATGTCCTTCGGTCTTAAAAACGCCCCTTCAACTTTTCAGCGCGTTATGAATAACGTTTTACGCGGACTTCAAAATAAAATTTGTTCTGTATACTTAGACGATATAATTATTTTTTCCACCTCTCTTCAAGAACATATCGATAGGTTAAGAGCCGTATTTGAAAGACTGAGACAGTCAAATTTTAAGATTCAACTAGATAAGTCAGAGTTTTTATATAAAGTCGCTTATTTAGGGCACAAAATAACTAAAGATGGTGTTAAACCTAACCCCGATAAAGTTAACGCAGTCAAGAACTTTCCAATACCAAAAACTCAAAAGGAAATTAAGTCATTTTTAGGTTTAGCGGGATATTACCGTAGATTTATAAAAGACTTCGCGAAAAACTTACACTGTGTCTCAAAAAAGGAGCAAAAGTTGAACATTCGCCAGCTTTTATTAAATCGTTCAATCATCTCAAAGAACTATTGATAAATTCACCTGTTCTTAAATACCCTAATTTTGAGAAACCGTTCACCCTTACAACGGACGCATCAAATATAGCCCTTGGAGCTGTACTCTCGCAGGGAGACCCTCCAAATGACCACCCTGTAGCTTTTGCATCACGAACTCTAAACGAAACCGAGCAAAGATATTCTACAATAGAAAAAGACCTTCTAGGTATCGTTTGGGCATGCAAATATTTCAGACCATATCTATATGGCCGAAAATTCAAAATTTACACGGATCATAGACCCCTAGTTTGGTTATTTAATTTGAAAGAACCCAACTCTAAACTTGTACGTTGGAGACTTAGACTAGAAGATTACGATTACGAGATCATTTATAAGAAAGGTAAACAAAATACAAATGCAGACGCACTTAGTCGTATTTCACTTCACGCAATCGAATCAGAATCGATAATCAATAACCCCGGCGATATAAGTCGAGATATTGATCAATTTTTACAGAATAGTTATAGTCAGTTTAACCCTGAAAACTTAGACCCTGACGATGCAAGCAAAAATCTCACAAATACTAAAAATCCAAATAGTCCAAAAATAAAAATTTTACAAAACATACAAATTAAACCCCCAAGAATAGAAATTAGGCCTAATGATGATAACACAGACAATACAGTACACAGTACTAACGCCGATGATAATTATTCAAATATGACTTTATTAGACGAAATTATTAATAACAAACCCCATCAAATTATTATTAAAAAATCCCCTTATGACGCTTACGTTAAAACTAAACGCGAAACTTTTGATGGCAACCAAATTATTCATGTGACCATTCCTACGAATATGGCAACTATTATTAATTTTCTCAAAGAATTCTTAACTAATAAAAATACCTATGTTTATTTCTTCTCTAAAGAACTACGGCCTTATTTTCAACAATCCATGACAAACCACTTTAAAAATTTAAAACTTATAGAGTGTACGAAATTAATAAATAACGCCCAACCGGATGAAAGAGAACTAATCATTAAATATCGACACGAAAGTAAAACAAACCACCGAGGAATCGAAGAAACATGTAAATTCTTAAAAGCCAATTATTATTGGAAATCTTTAAAATCGGACGTAACAAAATACATTAACAATTGTGAAATCTGTCAACGTTCAGAATATAATCGTAAACCCCCTGACCAACCATTAGTGTTAACAGAAACGCCTAGTAAACCATTTGAAATAGTACACGTCGATACGTTCATTATTGGTAAACAAAATTTTTTGACAATCATAGATAAATTCTCTAAGTACGCACAAGCTCTTCCTTACACTGGAAATGCAGTTTCCTGCTGTGACCAATTAATTAACTTTTTCTCATTTCTTCGCGTACCAAAACAAATCGCATCAGATAACGGATCGGAATTCCAGAATGAAGTAGTCAGTGGCTTACTAAAAGCTCATAATATAAAAATTCATTTTACCACCCCCTATCATCATGAGTCGAACTCACCCGTAGAAAGATTACATTCGACGCTAATCGAGCACATTCGTATTTTACGCGAATCAGATCCAAATGCTGACGTCATAAAATTAATGCCGTACGCAATTATTGCATATAATAATACGATTCACTCTAGCACAAATTTTACCCCATACGAACTCGTCTTCGGACACACGGATTCTAGAGACCCTATGGATTTAATACCATCTCACGTATATACAGAGTATATAAATAACCATAAAAATAACACCCAAATTTTATATGACAAAATTACCGCACAAACAAAGGAATTAAAGCTTAAAACCATAGAAAAAATTAATAAAAATAAAAGCCCTAAAGAACTGATTATAGGTTCTCAAGTTTATAAAAAATCAGACAGCCGATCAGGAAAAATTAAAAATAAATTTTTAGGACCATTTGTGTTGACCGGTATCTTAGAAAATAATAAAATCGAGATAGAAAACCCCAAATCAAAAAGAAAAGAAGTCATTCACATTAATGAAACTAAAATCATGCCCCTTATTCCAGATGGAGCTGGACCATCGCATCAGGAATAGTAAAATTCCATGATTTAAACGATCACCCCGGAATTCTACCCTTCAGGCTAGGAACCGCCCAACTTGAATCCAATAAATGGACCTTTATTCAAAATTTTGACTTAACCCCTATAATTTCCAAATTTGAAACTCTAAAAAATCAAACAGATAGACTATCTTCTATCATTAAGAATAATAGCGAATACTATCAAGGTTATCTTAATTCTTTTAGCTCACTTTATACGCGTGAAAAACGAATAGAACATTTAATAGACCAAATTTTACCATTCAAAAATGTTCTTAGAAACAAAAGAGGCCTATTTAACCCTTTAGGCACATTTATTAAAAGTATAACGGGAAACCTCGATCAAAATGACGCAGAGCAAATCGATGCAAAAATCAAAAGATTGCAGGAAAACCAAAATAAATTAAGAATCGACGCCATAAATCAAATTACAATTTTAGACTCTACAATCAACAAATTTAAGTCAATGATATCAAATATCACACATAATCAATTGCTCTTAAAATCGCACATTGTTAGAATAGAGGCAACAATTAAAGAGGTTGGAATACACCAAACTAATTTTGAACAGTATTTTCTTACCCACATGGTAATTAATCAAATTACACTAATGTATCAGTCAATTTATGATATTCTCGATAAAATCGAAGTAGCTATCACATTTACAAAAATTAACATACTTCATAACTCCATAGTAGATCCAAATGAACTTTTATCCGAGATAGAAAATATTAATAAGCATCTAGATGCAGATAAACTTCCTTTAGAAGTTAAACCCCAAAATATTCTTAGTTTTGAAAAAATATTAATAATCAAAAGCTTTTTAAAAGGATTTAATATTGTATTTGTATTGGAATTACCTCTTGTAGAATCAGAGACGTATCAATATTTCAATTTATTCCCCTTACCAATTCCCGATAACCAATCATTTTTCGTCAACCTACCCTATAAGCCTTACCTAGCACTGAGCAATAACAAGTATGCCTATATGGACCAAAGATGTATGGAGATTAAACCCGAAAGCTACTTATGCAGAGCAACTCGCACTACCCTAACGGAAGACATCCCTTCCTGTGCAGTCCAACTCATCAAGCATCACACAAATGTCACTTCCTGTCACCCTTTCAAGATACAATTACACGAAGTTCAAATCCGAAAAGTGGTCGATGGTAAATGGATATTAACCGTCCCAAATCGCCTAATCAGCACCATAAATTGCCAAAATTCAGTGGAGAATATACCTCTTTATGGGTCCTATCTTTTGGAGTCCCCAGCCGATTGCAAAGTCAAAATAAAATCAATCATATTGGAAAGCTACAAGCCAAGCCGAATCAGCTTCGCCGAAGTAAATTTACCAATCCTAAACCTCAGCCTAGTCAATCAGCATCAATCAATTTACAACCCTCCTGCTATGGACCTCAACTATGTCAACCTCAAAGCCACTAAAGAAGTCGAAGCCCAGTTATAAGAACAGAAGGAAAACCTTGAAGCCATGACGTCAACGGTCTACATCAATCGAACTAGCTTTTGGACAATATTCCTTTATATTTTTATCATTTTAATCATAATCTTTATCATATATCGAAAATGTGTAAGAAAATCTAAGATTATTATTCAAAAATCAAATGATCCAATTTTATAATTATCAATTAATAATTATTTGAAATCACGCCCTTTAGAACGTGCTTTCAACTAAGAAGGGAGGAGTTACATTCCCCTGAGAATGGTCGTTTTGCGCGTTATGCAGAATCATCAAAACTATTATTAGACTTCCTAGATTTTCTTAGATTCATTAGATGTTCTCATGCAATGTCAGCATTGCAAACATTATAAATATATGTAACAGAGTTAAGATCATCATTCTTATTGTATCGTCTTAGATTGAAATAAAAGTTTTTTTTAAAAACAAACTCTCGTTTTTCGAGTTGTTAACTTTCTTAACCCAATATGGTAAGACTGTCAAGTCTGCCGTAAACTGGATAAAAAATATAAACTTATGCGTCACGTCTGTCGATTGTTTGTTTTTCCTAACCAAGACGGATGATAAAGAGATGGGGATTCTCATTTTTGTCGTTTATTTTCATAATATTAATTACCTAAATGATCATTAAAATCGCACAAGATGTTGGTTGGTTGGTCTATTTTTAATATGCGGTAATTGACGTGGATTATTTTAGGGTTTAAGTTTGCTTATGATATTTACGGTAGTTTGATTAATTAAAAGTCATAATTAATCTTAAAACTATTTAATAAAAAAAAGTACATTTAGATAAATTAACATAATTAAAAATGTCCTTCACAATTTAAAAAAATAAACTGTTCATAGTTTCACATGCAAAAATCCCAAATCAAAGTTTATAAACATGATGCAAAATTATCATAAACGACGTATTATATTTAAATGGGTCACTCCTGGGGTGTACTAGAGAAGCACTACATATTTTTTTTCAAATCGAACGTTTAAAAAGTGGGGTAATTCACCCATAAACCCACACACAACTCCTCAGCACAGTCATATTACACTGAGCAGCTGTGTAATAAACAGATGTTCTTAAGCAATGTTGCCAAACCGTTAGTGTAAAACTTTAGATTCTTATAAAAATAAATATTTAGCTACCTAATATCCAAATAGAAGTGAATCCAGGTGCCAGTCCACTAGCAAGTAATCCAGGGCACATACATCTTCAGTTTTTTTGGTTTTAGTGGTTAAAGATTATACCCCGCTAAAACCCCATCGGCGTTTTTCTTCCAATCTCAGAACATGACCCTTTATATCGTCAGAGACACAGAACACATAGTGAAACACTGAACAAATTACCATAAATCACTTAAAGAAACACACACACACACGTTTCAAATTAGTTTTTTGAAGATAGGCCCTTGTCACACAAAATCGCTACATACTAATGCATTCTTTCAGCAATTATTTTATCTGCTGCATCCAATATCTTATATCGCAACTGATCCATATCTTCGACTTTATAAACTATTTCTTTATTCATCGTACCCCATAGAAAAAAATTGCATGGGGTAAGATCCGGTGACCTTGCGATTTCCAGTCTCTTACTAAAGGAACATTTTCCAATATGCCTTCGACTTGATTTTTCTGTATGTACTAAACATTTTCACACTTATTCGCACTGTTACAGTTGATTAAATATCCCGAAAAAACTTTTTCGCGTGAAGACGAAGAGGAATATCTTGTTGTCAAGCAAATGTCAACTTCTAACCTTCTGTCGATTTTAGTAGAAATGGCTAATCCTTGGTCTTAAAATCCCACTGCGAAGCGATCGATTTAATTTGCTTATGCAGCTTTTCAAATGAAAAAGAGCACCAGAGCAGCGGTAACGAGTTTTTTAATCTTTATTGGTATCTACAGCAGTGAAGGAAAACAATAAATAAGCGCTGTAGATTATTATAATTATTTATTTCAACCTTTTTTGGTGAATGCGCTGGAATCTACCGGAATACCACGCAATTGCATTAGTAGTACATCTCTAGTTTTTGACAGTTGATGTTTCAGTCATTTTTAATTCGAAGAAATGTTATTTACATTTTACAATGTGTTTTTTAATTAAAAACAAAAGTGCATACAAATCTAGGCGAGACAAGCCAATGTTAATAAAACGATGTCTCCAAGTGAATTTTGTGCATTATGGTGGTCATTGTTCATGTGAAGTTTTGCGGTTATGGATTATGTGATGTGCCGGTTTCTTTACTAAAACGCTGTATAAGTTTTTATTGAAATTGACACTAATTTTTAAATAAGACCGACAAGGTAAGTGTATGTGTGTGGCCTAAATAAAATTACATTAAAAATCAGTCATTGACATTTGACCTAGTTACGTAGTTGCGTATTTCAAACTTAAAGAGTGTAAGGTGTAATTCTGACAACACCGGTGGGAATCCGTATGTGCCGCAGTGCCGCACAGATGTATTCCTGGTTTGACGTCAGGTCATTTTTACCGCTGAACGAATTAAAAGCGCCATTTAAGGATATTTTTCATTTGTATTCATCTCAGGAATTGCCGGTTTAAATATAATACGTCATTTCCATAACACCCTGTATAAGGTCTCTTAACTTACAAAAAAAAACAAATATCTTACAGCTGGTAGTATTTGTATCCCGAAACACACTTAAGAATATGTCGTTGAACTAATTCACTGTTATAAATAAACAATGGTCGATTAGTAAACCCTCCCGGTTTCTTATAATATAAAACATTGTCACCGAGTTATTAACAGTGAGTGAACTTTTAGATATTTATTTCAACAAAATATCTTTAAACTTTATTCTTAGTTACTGACTAACCCATGATGACTAAATAGAATATTTTATTATTTTATTCTGAACTCTAATATTATGAACTGATCTTAATAGAATCTGGAGTAAGTACGGAATTCTCCTTCTTTTCGCTGTTTCGCGGTTTTGTCATGTTGCCACCCTTTTCCAAATGGGCAAGGAACTAAAATTAGAGGTAAAGATTGTTTCACGAAAAATGGATATAACTTAATGACTGCAGTAAAAGTACCTGGGGCCATCGCATTATTTATTACCGTTTGTTATTATTATGTGGAAAGGACCGGATTATAATAATTATAATTAAATATAGGCACACCAGGTAGGTTAGGTTGCCTAATTTATATTTAAATATCTTTTTGTGGTAAAGTTTGTTAGTTTTAAGGAATGGTTCAAGAATTGTCTTTTACCAAACATTCCTCAGAATAGCGTGATAGTAATGGACAATGCGAGCTATCACAGTCGCCAATTACATAAAGCTCCAAGCTCAAATAATACAAAATTGGAAATTCCGAACTACATGGCGGCGAATGATATATATTTTGAAGAAAGTTATAAAAAAAGTGATCTTTTAGAAGTTTTAAAGACATTTTGTATAAAAAAAGTATATGTTTTTGACACAGTGGCAGAAGAAATTGGACATATAGTGCTACGGCTCCCACCCTATTATTGCATTTTTAACCCCATAGAGCATATGTGGCACCAGTTAAAATCACTGGTTAGGTCTGAAAATATTTCTCCGACTTTAAGTTCTAGTGTTGTAGAAATAATACGAAAATGCTTTAATGATATTCCCCAGGTAGTTGGAAAAATTCAGTCCGTCACGTAATAACTGTAGAAAATTCGTATATTAGTCTGGATCGTATAATTAATCCAATTATAATTAATTTTGATGAGCATAGCGATAGCGAAACAGAACTATCTATAGAATGACATTATAAATGTAAATAAATATGACTAGTAATATTTAAAAAAAATATTATCATTTCATTTGATTACATTAATATAATCATATCATTACTTGTTTTCCTTAGTCTTCACTTGTTTATTGCCAAGCTCTTGTCGACACAGGAAATCATTAAGTCGTATCCAAATTGCGTGAAACGTACAGTATGTCCAAGAAGTTGCGGACTCGCGTGATTGGCTGATTATCGAGCACAGATCCCGAGTAATAAAGGAAAAAATTTAATTTTATTATACTCATTAAAGTGGTAAAATCCATTAAGTTAATCGGTTGTTTAGGCAATTAAGATTTTAATATAAACTTTTTAGATCGTTACGGATGTAAAACGCATTAAAATAATGGTTTGTTAACCCCATTAAAATATTTAAAATTTTTCGTTTTCATTTAATAATTGCTTTTTCGGAGAAGCCATTATCAAAAGCTATTTTAAGAATCCCCCCAAATAAGTATTAAATCTTAAGTCATCGCATAAAATCATTCTGGGCGTATCTTGCTTTTGAGTGTGTGGAACGCAAATACCTTACAATCTATCTCTTTTCAATTTTCTATGGCTTTGAATTACTTACTTTAGGATATTTATCCAGATGTAATATTCTTATAGTGTTTTTGAGAACTTTAAAATAAGGGAATAAAGGCCAATTTATAAACTCGACGGTGACGATTGACGGTGCAGTTTGGCGGTGCCGTAAAAAACTGGATTTATAAACTTGACGATGGCGACGATAACCTAACCTGTTTTTCTCGGCTTTTCTGTATTTTTATGTGATTATATTAATTTTGGTGTTTATGTGATCTGAATGATACTATCAACACTTATCAACAGTACACTTTAAAATGGTTAATAAGATGGTATAAAATAAAATAATATTTACTAAATATCACGTGACAGGCAAACACGATTTTGATTGGCTGTGTAAACTTGCTACGAACGTTGCTACGACCGTCCACTGTCAAAAGATAAAATTGGTTCATGTCGGCCGTCACCCACCGTCAAACTGCACCGTCAATCGTCAACGTCGAATTTATAAATTCAGCTTTAGTATTTAGACGTTATAACGTAATTTTAGAATTAATTCCTATTTCGTACATTGAATTGGGTTAACTAAATATAAATAAAGCCAGGGGCACAACAGGATCTGTTTTTGAATAGAATTATTGTAATTTTTTTAAAAGCGCACTGGGCACTATAAATGCAAAAATATCGAAAATAATTGCTCGGAGCGACATTGACAAGATACACACACCCTTTTTGGATAAATGTGACGAGAAAATTGATATTTTTAATAAAAACATAAATACACTAAAGCGCAAAAGAGTGGCAGTTGTTGCTATGTACCAGAGTGCTGCAGCGAGCGCCCTCTACAATCTACATAAAAATAAAATAATTAACAATTCAAATTTCTCGCCCCCTAAAAACATCAAAATCAAAAATATTACTTATGCTAAAATATTAGTTAAAAACAAGGTAATGAGGAAGTTAGAAAATAAAATTTTCACTAGGACACGACACCCTGTAAGTTTGACTAATTCGCAATATTTTTACCCAAAGAGTCTGCAGTTCTACTGTGTATAGTTTTTGCAGAATAATACCGTCGACTCTTAGTGCCATAAATAAACTACCTGATTAAACCCTATTGTATATGCCTCAACCTCTTCAAAGCTCAATAAATGGGATCAGGGCCGGCTTGAAAATGTATACCACACCACATGATTTATTTTTATAATTTAAAATAAATAGATACGTATTTTTAGTTTTAGGTACCTATAATAAATGTAAAATAATGATAACAATTAATGATAATTGAAAATAATATAATTTAAAAGTGTAACTATTAGAATAACAAGTACAATAAAAATTAATTAAATTCTAAGAAACTATTGATAATTTATTCAAAATTTAACTCTGTATCACTATCACTATCTTCATCTAAGCCTAAACTTATAATTAAGGGTTGAACATTTGTAATCATACAAGTGTAAGCATTTTCCACCGTAAATACATGCTGTACTCAGTTCTTCCAGCTGTCTGCAGAAATTTTTCTTACTTCGTTTTTAATTAATTCTACTACAGATGCATTTAATGTAGGAAAAACATTATTTCTCCAAATATTGGATTTTAATTGGTGCCATATTAGCTCAATAGGATTGAATATACAATAGTACGGAGGAAGACGCAACACTGTATGTCCATTTTCTGCTGCAAGTTTGCCCTCGTATTCCTTATTTATTTTAAAAGCTTTTAATACTTCTAGCAGTTCTCGTTTCTTGTAAGTTTCTTCAAAATATAAATCATTTTCAATCATAAAATTTTGAATTTCTGCTTTTGTATTATTCGAATTGGGAATGATTATTGCTTGCCGACTATGATAACTAGCATTGTCCATTACAATGACGCTAATTTCAGGTATATTTTTAAGGAGTTTATGTTTAAACCAATCTAAAGAAGAATCTGCTATGTTTCTAGCTGAAAGCAACAGACAATTTGGAACAAACCCGTTCTCTGAACCAGAATGCAATATTGTGATTCTTTTGCCTTTATTTGATGGTGCCTTGGTTTGATATTTTTTTGGAAGAATCATCCCAACCTTTTCTTGGAGTGTCATGGGTATCGAACCATGTTTCGTCAAAGTAAATAATTGGACGATTTTCTTCTCTAAATTGTTTAACAGCTGTTAAATATTTAAGTCTCCATTCCCGTAAACGTTGAGATTCCATGTTTGTCTTTTATCAATACTTCGGTATTTCAAACCCATTTTACGAAATATTTTCCTAAGGCTTGAAAGGCTACAAGAGATATTTGTTTCGTCTTTGATCAGCCGCTCTTTGAGGGAAATCAAAGTGGGTACAGTTTGTGCCTCATACATTTGTGAAATCTTTCTTCTTAATAAATCCATGTCATTTTCGTCAATGCTTCTAAATGTGCCAGAATCACTCCGATATTTTCTAGGATTAACAGGTTTAAGTACAATGTCTCTTACCGAAGATAAAGGAGTTTTTGTCAAAGTAGACGTCTCTGCTAAAGCATCCTTCGAATTAAAATTTCTACTCAACAACGATTGATACACATGTTTAATTATTAGTTTGGCATCGGTAGATAAATGCTTTCTTTTAAAAATTACACTTGAAGATGTCCCCCTATCAGCACAATTCCAAGGACGCTAAACTAAAAATTACTCGTCGGAAAACCACTAAAGATTAAAATTATTAAAAATCACTTTGTATTTATATATGCACCAGGCATAGGTATAAATTGAATTTGTATACCTGGTCCGGCTCTGCTCGAAAAGGTTTTAAAATTTGGGATTTCCTTATTTATTTTATGGTCGAAGGGATAATGAGGTTTTATTGCAGTCATAAGCTTAACGGTATAATTCTGCAAATACTATACCTACCCTTGAGTAAAAGTATGCCAAGTTCAGTGGTAAACCGTTTCACTTAACAGACTTTTATTCTGGGGTATGGAAATAACTTAAGTTTCTCACAGATTGATGAACGAAAACGATTAATTCTAGTACATATTATTGGAGTTTGAAAAACTATACAGTTTTATTTTAATATCTGCAATAGCGTGAACTACAGTATTCGTTTTATTAGCCAAAGAAAGCAGTTCCTAATATTTATCAACGACACGTAGTTATGATGAACCGCGAATTAAAGCTACTAACAAACAAAATTATGAGAAAAAAAGAGAACATGTAAAATATGTTTAAAATATTTATATTGTGGCATATCGTCGGTTTAGAGGTAAAAGTTATTAACTACAATTTTAATAAAAACGAGTTAAAAAGCTCGAAGTGTTTAACAGTCAAAATTCTATAACATGAAAAATTCATTAAGTATCTATACCAATCAATGTTTCTTAAAATAAATATGGAGTTATTTTTTGGTTTGTTTTCGGCTGTCTCTTTTTGTATATATCTCGTAAAACCGGGATCGTGTTAAAAGTTCTGAAAAAACTTCAGAAAATGGAAAACTCTCCTCGAAAAAACAAATTACTTTTGTTCGTCTGTTGCGACGAGAATTCGTTAAAAATTCTGTAAAGTTATCTGAATTCACACCTTACCGCAGCGGTTCTTCTAGTATTTATTATAAATTATTGACGAAATTTAGGTGTCAATTTTTGGTTTGTTCGTGGGGCGTGATGCGTAAAAAATATCGCCTGCAGCGGGCACTAGCGTTCTGGTTTTTAAGTTTATAAAACTGATTAATTTTATCATTTGTGTTTTTGCGAGGCCATCGTTTTGTACTTTTTTCTACATTATTGCCCTGTCTTGCAATAAATATAAAAAGAGGTTCATAAAACATTTATTATACAGGCCGCAACAAGAACCGGTATTGCCAGATGTACTAACTAGATATGGTTATTAAGGGAACAATACATTTTTTGTTTATATCAATTCTCTAAAAAATAAAATACTTATTATTTATTTGGAAGTAAAAAATATACAAATAACAGCAGTACTCCGATCTTTATGTCGATAAAGAACTAAGTAAATGTGACAATGCTGGATTACGGTGCGGTGCTTATCCATGAAAATGACGTAAACGTCATTAGCGAATTGACTTTCGGCGAAATTTCTAAACTATTCTTGTGATTGTGAATTGTCGAGTTTATTATATTTTCTGTGGCGCTTATAATTCTGTTTGACAAGTACCTACGCAAGTTATTTTTTATTAATTACTACAACTGCTATAGTAGACATGAGTGTAAGGGACATGCATAAATATTATATGCGGGCTCAGCAGCCTTCGAGGAGATTGTGATGTCCCCCTCGGTGTCCTCTGATGAAGAAGCTATGGTAGAAGTTAGCATTCCTTACCAACACAATCAGAAAAAGTGTGATAAATAATGGTTTTTATGTTAATCATTTGTATGACATGAGAATTAAGGGTTTTATTTGTGATGTACCAACTAAATCTTTTGTAAGATGTACGATTTATAATAATGTGAACGATTACTTTTAGGGTCTGCTGAGGTAGCTAATATAGCGTCAAGCCAGAAGGAAACTGAAGTGTCCATTCAGGCATGGTTACGACGGGCTAACCATAGGGAAAAAAGCGGTTTAAATAATATACTCATGTAAACAAAAAATGGAATGAATAAAAATAAAAAGTTTCAGAGTTCAGAGAAATTCACAACCTGTATACCATACCTATAATGCCGAAAACACGACGTAAGGGAACGTCTTTAAGATGTCGTAAAACGATGTTTTAAAGACGTACAATTTTGTAACAATGCACGTCTTTAAGATGTATTTAGGATATTAGCCGATGTTTTAAAGACGTCCCAAACATCTTTCGCCAACATCTTTAAGACGTCTTAGAGACGTGTTTGTGCTATTTGGGTATTATGAATGATAGAAGAGTTTTGGACTTGCATCGTCTTTATTTGTTGTAAATCACAACGTTTCAACTGGTAAGTATCTCCAGTCGTCTTCAGGTGAATACTGTATTATGTATTACAGTATTCTGTTCGATATTAACAATTATTACATTTCAAGTAACAGAATTTAAAGAATTCAGATTACAACAGGAGTTCTAACTTAACATATATTGTTAAAGTATTAGTAATTTATTAATATTTAAAATATTTTTAAAAGCGCACTGGGCACTATAAATGCAAAAATATCGAAAATAATTGCTCGGAGTGACATTGACAAGGTACACGCACCATTTTTGGGTAAATGTGAAAAAATTGATATTTTTAATAAAAACAAATACACCAAAGCGCAAAAGAGTTGCACTTGTTGCTATGTACCAGCTGTACTGCAGCAAGAGCGCTCTTCAATCTACATAAAAATAAAATAATTAACAAATTCACAAAGGACCCCGCACGGAACATATGGGAATCGGCCCTCGGTTAAAAACTTTGATACTCGGGGATATTATCCAAAAATCGATGCTGATCAAAAGTCTCCATGGGCCCGAGGTCCGAAAATATACAGGGTGGCCCGAAAAGTGTAACAACATAAGTAATGTATGTTTGAAGGTTGTAGACAATGGTGTTTCTTGAATAACAGGAAAGTTTTGGACTTGCATTGTCTTTATTTGTTATATATCACAACGTTTCAACTGGTAAGTATCTCCAGTCGTCTTCAGATGAATACTAAATAAGAAAAGTAACTACAGGTCTATTTATACTAGCTATGTGCACTGAAGCATAATTGAGATGGGTGCAGTCGTGCGTTCAGTTTTGCGCGATATTAGTAATTCTAAGCTTACATCTACTTAACAAGGGCTTCCAGATATTTCTTAAATCTAATGAAGGTTTACTAAAACAGCCAGGGTTCTGGTGTATGGTAGCAGCTTCCTTGAACTTTCTCTTCCTCCAGTGTGGTTCTTTGAGCAGGATTTCGGCTTCTGTCCACCTGATGTGATGGCCGTGTGTCCAGGCATGGTCAGCTGCACCTGATTTTTCCGTTTCTCCTTTTTGAGTGTTATTTATGTGTTCTTTAATCCTTGTTTCCAGTGGTTCGTTTCGAAGACGAAACCAACTAGCCAGAAAGATAGGAAAAACTGTGTCTACCAGATCCCCTGCGAATGTGGCCGATCGTATATTGTGGAAACACTACGGCCACTGGAAACAAGGATTAAAGAACACATAAATAACACTCAAAAAGGAGAAACGGAAAAATCAGGTGCAGCTGACCATGCCTGGACACACGGCCATCACATCAGGTGGACAGAAGCCGAAATCCTGCTCAAAGAACCACACTGGAGGAAGAGAAAGTTCAAGGAAGCTGCTACCATACACCAGAACCCTGGCTGTTTTAGTAAACCTTCATTAGATTTAAGAAATATCTGGAAGCCCTTGTTAAGTAGATGTAAGCTTAGAATTACTAATATCGCGCAAAACTGAACGCACGACTGCACCCATCTCAATTATGCTTCAGTGCACATAGCTAGTATAAATAGACCTGTAGTTACTTTTCTTATTTAGTATTCATCTGAAGACGACTGGAGATACTTACCAGTTGAAACGTTGTGATATATAACAAATAAAGACAACGCAAGTCCAAAACTTTTCTGTTGTTCAACATAAGTAATGCTGTATTTTTTTAACTGGGACACCCAGTATTTTATTGCATATTCAGGTTCGTATTAGTGTTCTTTATAAGTGCGTAAAGTTTTATTTCATTTGGTTATGTATTTGAAGAGTAATAAATAAAAAATAAAAGCTTTGCAGTTTTAAAAAAAAATTCAAAAAAACTACTTAACTTTTTAACTAAGGCATTGGGTGGAATTTAAGACAAGAGGTCTAGAGATACAGTGAATATAAAGCGTTTAATTATTTTATACAGGGTGTTCATCATTAGGTTTCAAACAAGACACTTTTCAAAATAATTTTTCTCCAGATTTTCAAATAGAACACCCTGTATATCATTTGGCTATTGGATGTAGAATTCATAAGCATTCTTTTTTTTTTGTAATGGAAGCATATAACACCTGAATTCACGCAGAAAAACTACACTTTTCTCTCGTATGAATGTGTTAGGCTGTTAGTCCTAAATAACAACAATACTAAATTAAAGAACTGTCAAACTATAATAAACAAATGAATTCTTATTTTATTTCAAAGCCTACCATGGTTTCTAAGCATGCATATCACCACTAATGAGCCGTCTTGACAGTATTTCATCTGAAATGTTGAGGAATGTAAATAGATCATTTGAAGAGCGTATCAACTTGTGCTCAGATCAACATGGTAGGCATTTTGAACACTTACTGTAGTTTATAATTATTAATCTAGTCGCCTATGCTTAAGTTTCAAAATAAAAACTGTACTTATTTAAACAACATAAGTTATGAAAGCAATTATTTCGAGAACGGCTAGAAATAACTTATATGCTTCCATTACAAAAAAAGAATGCTTATGAATTCTACATCCAATAGCCAAATGATATACCATATTCCATTTGAAAATCTGGAAAAAAATTATTTTGAAAAGTGTCTTGTTTAAAACCTAATGATGAACACCCTGTATAAAATAGTTAAAGGCTATTAATTATATTCAAAGTATCTCTAGACCTCTTGTCTTAAATTCCACTCAATGCTCTGGTTAAAAAAGTTATTTTAGGTAGTTTTTTTGAATTTTTTTCTTAAACTGCTGTAATACCCCGGGGAATTTATCTGCCCTTTTGTTCTGAACAAATAAAGTAATAAGATAAATGTTTTTAAAAATAATTCATGAACGAAGGATTTACTAAACTTCTTAAAATAAAACAACGATTTTATTTAATTTAAAAAAATAAAATGATTTTAAGATAGTGGTTCAAAAGTAATTTATTTTAACAAGAATTCGGGAATTACAATTTAAAAAGGTTCAATATTTTTAAAATATTCTTCTTAAAAGTTCTTATTCAAAATAAATTAAAATCAGGATTAAGTTTTAAAAGATAATTATTTTCTTGAAAAATATTCTTAAAGTTTGAGAATAAAATAAACTTACTTTAAATTAAGAATAAATTCGAAGACCGTCGTGCGCCAGCACTTCAAAAACAGAAACGGTAAACTGAAAAGATTCCTAAAGTCAAACCCTACCGAAGGTTCAAGGAGTGGGAACAAGTTGTGCAATATTATTTTGTCATCACCTTGAGATTTTCTTAGGAAAAATTCCAACTTGTTTTCAATAACAAAATTCTTGGTACTCTGCTCGAGTAGCGCATACCGCAAATTCTTTCGGTTCAAAATTTAGAGGATCTAAAAAGGTGCAGCCAACCAAATTAACATACGAAATTCTTTATAAGAGGTAGCTTAACTAAGCTTGGGGCCTCTTCGAGGATAAAACTCTTAAACTTGGAAACGATCACGTTACTTTTGGCCCTGAGATTGTTTTTCGGTTTTCTTCGCGGAATAAATTCCTTCTTGTTTTTAACAGCAAAAATTCTTAGAAAACTCGGCGTTGACCATGAGTTTTTCGTGGAAATACCATTTTTGGCACAAACAAAAATCACGCGATCAACAACATACGTAACGAAAACCCCCTATAAATATCCGTCACACGTTGTGGTAAAGTCAGTCTAGCTAGAGGTTACTCTAAAACAGTCTATAATATAGTCGACAACAGTCTGCAGTTGCGTTGCTCAGTAATCATCTGTCATATTTATCAAAGTTATGTAGAAAGTTCCTTTAAAAGTCAAAATACTTACCTGAAAAGTTGCCGGTTCAATAGAAAGTCTGCCTCGTTTGTGACGCTGAAATACGAGGGAGTTTTACTTGTCAGTAGTTAAAAAGTGAGTGTTTTACCTTACAAGCAAAAGATGGAAAGTGTGTTAAGTGGGTGGCTCGTAGTGGTAATAAGTTGTAACATTGAGTAAGTTCAAACATTTTCAGGAAACTTGTAATTCTGAACCCAGTGAAACTTGTGCGGTTTATAACAAATTGTTCTGGACCGTTGACAATTTTGATTTATTAGAAATAATGCACTTTGCCCATTGTAATTTTAATTATTTTACAATATATGTTTGAAAATCATACCAAAAGGGTTTTTTCTGATAGACCTGTGCTCTAGGACCGACCCAGTTCCGCTTCAAAGTTCTGCAGTGCTTCTGCCCTTATAATAAAAGTATAGGAATAGGGGTGGGGCATTACACTGCAAAACTTTTATTTTTTATTTATTACTCTTCAACTACATAACTAAATGAAATAAAACTTTACGCAATTATAAAGAACACTAATACGAACCTGAATATGCGGTTATATCAACTTTTTTGAACTAAGTAAAGTTTGGTTAAATCGCAATATTTTTTAACAAAGAATCTGCAGGCCCAAGTAACACGGAGTGACCAAAAGAACTTTTAAAGCTAATCATTGGCAGTGATAACGTTGCGACAACCTCCACATTGCTGTAATCCGGCTTTTAAAATCTGCGCAGCTCTTTGATTTTCATTTGCATCTGTAATAACCTTAAAGCGGCATAATTTTACAACTAAATTTTCCAACGTTACTAGTTTGCTTTCAAACTTTGCTAAATATTATATTTAAATGCCGTTTTTATTGCCAAACTACAGCTGGAAGTAATAGTCATACTTTTTTGTTGAATAGTACCATTATTTTGCCCAAAAAAAAGCTATTTTATGGACAATGCCATTAGGTCATAATATTCAGCTGTAAAGTTGACTTTACAGCTAACAAATGGAAATCCAACAACACCATACAATAATTGTAGTAAATTATAGGCCAAAAAGTGGTAAATATTCCTTCAAAATAACTGGATAATTAACCACCATGTCTTATGTTGACGGCCATTTATTTCGTACAACATTGGGGCAGGAGAATAAAAGAGAACATCGGCCATTTTAAGAAAATTGATAATTTTTATTTTGCTTTTAAAAACAACAATATTAACGAATAAAAATTAGCACATCTAACATTTAATTATACAAACTATGTTCAGGAATATTTTTAATGCATTTTTATTTCAAATATATCATTTTAAATTATTACAAAATTTATTGAATTTTCTAAAATATAGGAAATAAATGAAGCCAGTGAAGAGAGAAGAGCTACCGTACCCATAGTTAACGATAAAACTACCTTCCCACATTCATTTTGTTGTTGAAGTTCGAATAACACCCATAAATAATACCGCCTATTAATAACTAATATTATACCGCCATCCAAATCTATATAGTAATCTAAATTTTGTCGTGCCCTAACCTAAAAAAATTCTGCAGCCTTATGGCTGTAAAATCCATTTAAAATCCGGAAAATGTTGTACCATTTCGGCTGTCACAGCGTTTTAAGGACGTCATAAGAGTGTCTAGGCGGTGTCTGTAAGAGCTAAAATGCTCTAAATTTAGCTTTAATGACGTTGCCACAGCCTATTTGAAGCATTTGGTGTTACTTGGGGGGTTTACTATGTCCTATTAATTTTAGGACACTCTGTAAAAGATTTTTAACAAAATCGCAATTTGGGCGATATTATGAACAGTTCGGCACTGATAAGTTTCTAATCGATTAATAATCGATGATGGCGCGACGCCCCGTGGTGCTACAACTGCCACATTTGAATTTGCCGGCCACTGAAGTTACCTCCCGGGGCATGGGATTCTACATGGTAAAATCAAGGTCATATAACAAAAAGCCGAAAACCCAATACTTTTATTTTACGGCGAACAAAAACGTTCCATTCCAGTTTTGCGCCTAAACGGCGTAGTTTATGGACTCCAGTTGTTAGTTATTAGGTATTCTTTTGTTTTTCGACATGTCCTTTTTCCAATAACTGTCGAAACAAAAAAGATATGCCAAAAATTAAATCTGAATTTCAGGTAAAATGACCTCTTCTCTGGTGTCACAGTAAAGAAACATGATATAATATAATGATAGAAGTCGTCGAATAACTTGTTACTTTTATTTTAACATCTCTCTCTGACCTTTCAAAGTATCCTGATGCATTATCCGAATACCCTGTATAATGTCATCGGATTGTCACTTACGTTCCTTCCAAACTGAACATGTAGCCTAATAAATAATAGTACGCCCCTGGTAAACCTGTAGAGACATTTTTAATGTTAAAATATGTGCTATTTCAGGTACTTTACACAACCAAAATTTCACTAAAATTACTAAAGTCCTTTTCGCAATGTCTTGAAAACACCGAAAACAATTTAAAGATTTTAACATGCAGTATCTTTGAAACCATAAGTCTGCAGATGTTGATACGAATTATTTGTCTTATTTTTATGCTAGGAATCACCACACACCCTGTATAAGGATCCCGATAATTTGCACTACACAAATATGCATATTGCATTTAAACATCTCAAACATCCTCTGAATTATTATGACGACGCAGATGAGTTCGTAAATTATTTCTGTATTTTGTTTGAAATTCACATTTATTGCATCTGAACATTTCGACTTCTTTCGGATTTCGATGTAAGATGAGGTGCTTCTTTAAACTATCTTTGTGAATTGTTTTAAAGGAACAATGGTGGCATTTAAACTTGGAGTTATTATGCACAACCTGATGCCTTTTTAAATAATGTTTAGATTTAGTTTGAAAATCACAGTTGTTGCACCTGAACATTTCGACTTCTTCTGGATTTCGATGTAAGAGGAGGTGCGTCTTTAAACAACTTTTGTGAACTGTTTTATAAGAACACTGATCGCATTTAAACTTGGAGTTACTATGCACGAGCTGATGCCTTTTTAAATATCGTTTAACTTTAGTTTGAAAATCACATTTGTTGCATCTGAACATTTCGACTTTTTCTGGATTTCGATGTGAGATGAGATGCGCCTTGAAATGACCTTTGTGAACTGTTTTATAAGAACAATGATCGCATTTAAACTCGGAGTTACTATGCACGAGCTGATGACTTTAAATCACATTTATGTTTAGTTTGAAAGTCACATTTGTTGCATCTGAACATTTCTACTTTTTCTGGATTTCGATGTGAGATGAGATGCGCCTTGAAATGACCTTTGTGAACTGTTTTATAAGAACACTCATTGCATTTAAACTCCGAGTTACTATGCGCAAGCTGATGCCTTTTAAAATAATGTTTAAATTTAGTTTGAAAATCACATTTGTTGCACCTGAACATTTCGACTTCTTCTGGATTTCGATGTAAGAGGAGGTGCGTCTTTAAACTACCTTTGTGAATTGTTTTAAAGGAACAATGATGGCATTTAAACTCGGAGTTATTATGCGCAAGCTGATGACTTTTTAAATAATGTTTAGATTTAGTTTGAAAATCACATTTGTTGCACCTGAACATTTCGACTTCTTCTGGATTTCGATGTAAGAGGAGGTGCCTCTTTAAAGATCTTTTGTGAACTGTCTTATAAGAACAATGATCGCATTTAAACTCGGAGTTACTATGCACGAGCTGATGACTTTTTAAATATCGTTTAACTTTAGTTTGAAAATCACATTTGTTGCATCTGAACATTTCTACTTTTTCTGGATTTCGATGTGAGATGAGGTGCCTCTTTAAACAACTTTTGTGAACTGTTTTATAAGAACACTGATCGCATTTAAACTCGGAGTTACTATGCACGAGCTGATGACTTTTTAAATCACATTTATGTTTAGTTTGAAAGTCACATTTGTTGCATCTGAACATTTCGACTTCTTCTGGATTTCGATGTGAGATGAGGTGCCTCTTTAAAGAACATTTGTGAACTGTTTTATAAGAACACTCATCGCATTTAAACTCCGAGTTACTATGCGCAAGCTGATGCCTTTTAAAATAATGTTTAAATTTAGTTTGAAAATAACATTTGTTGCATTTGAACATTTCGACTTCTTCTGGATTTCGATGTGAGATGAGGTGCCTCTTTAAATAACGTTTGTGAACTGTTTTATAAGAACAATGATCGCATTTAAACTCTGAGTTACTATGCACGAGCTGATGTCTTTTTAAATAACGTTTAAGTTTAGTTTGAAAGTCACATTTGTTGCATTGTAACATTTTGACTTTCCCAAGGTTCACATGAAGGAGGAGATGCTTCGTTAATTCAATTTTATAAGTAGATTCGAATTTGCATTGAGAGCATTTAAATTCACTAACTGTGTTTGCGTCCTTATTGAATTTAAGCAAGGGCGCTTTTTCTTTTGGGTATTCTGGTGGAAAATGGATTCCATTTAGGTTATTTTTCTGAATCATTTCATCACTCCTTTCAGAAACTTTCTTCAATAAATGACTTTCAAGTGATGTTTCAGTATCAAATTCCTGAAATTGGTCGGGCGTGTACCTCCCACTTGTTTCCTGGCTATGGTGGTCAACACAGTCATTGGAAATACTGCAAAAAATACATCTAATTAATAATAACGAACGAAATAAATCAAAAATAAATCAATTCGTCAAGAACACAGTGGGTATATTATTTCTAAATCTGCTCAAATTCTACGCTCATAAAAACATTTTGCATGAAGTAAAGCTAATCTCAAAACAAGACCCATCTTGACAAAATGTGAAAGAAGCCCACAAGGGCTTGCAAGGCCACAACGCCTGCCGAGGTCAGAGGTGCCACAGGGATCCAATTTGGGACCCCTTTTGTTTGCTTTTAAAAGATTTTAAATTGTTCCTAAAGATTTTAAATGAAAATGATTGTGAACGATTGCCAGATAACCTAAATTATGTGGGAATGTGTTCTCTTTCGCTGGACTTTGTCCCTTTCTACCGCGTCCCTGTTGAAATTGCATTCTTCGGGATACAGATTTAATTTTTGTTGCAACTAAATAACAACACCTGGTAAATTTTACACCACATCTATTAAGTAAAATTAGCACATAAAACAAAGCTCATAGTAATTGGTTATGGGCGAACAGGGCCGTACTTCGCTCTTAATGAAAATGATTACACGGCAATATTTTGGCACATCGAGACCTTGTTTACTGGGCAATAAACAATCTATTTTCTCGCATAAAAGAAAGCCTTGCGGCCATCACTGAAAAGCCACTCTTCGAATTAATTTTGATATATCCATTGTCGACGCATCGATAGATTTTTAATTGAGATTGATTATTGAATAAGGTATGTAGTGAGGTTAAGTCGAACATGTCCATATCTCAGCAGGGATTTTTAAATAAAAAATATACTATTTCTAATTTTCACGTTCTAACATTCACCCAATATGTGTATGAGACGTTACATGGTAAGTCACAGGTTGATGTTATTTATAATGACATGGAGAGTCGGGCATAGTGTCATAATAAAATCAATGAAACAGTTGCATTAATTAAATCAATTCAGTCATACTTATCGCAAGGAAGGTAATATGTTGAGGTATTGGGCGAAAATCGAGCATGTATCGTACTTCAGGAGTACCCCAGGTTAGTAATAGCAATTAATGATCTTATTCGGGTAGTTAATCACTCAAGTATAGTATTTGCAGAATTATACCGTTGATCTTTTGACTGCAATAAAACCTCATTATCCTTTCGAGCATAAAATAAATAAGGAAATCCCAAATTTTAAAACCTTTTCGAGCAGAGCCCGACCAGGTATACAAATTCAATTTCTACCTATGCCTGATGCATATATAAATACAAAGTGATTTTTAATAATTTTAATCTTTAGTGGTTTTCCGGCGAGTAATTTTTGGTTAGGCTTATTAGTAGTAGAATGTGGCGTCCTTGGAATTGTGCTGATAGGGGGGGCATCTTCAAGGGTCATTTTAAAAAAAAAGCATTTATCTACCGATGCCAAACTAATAATTAAAAATGCGTATCAATCGTTGTTGAGTAGAAATTTTAATTCGATGGATGCTTTAGCAGAGACGTCTACTTTGACAAAAACTCCTTTATCTTCGGTAAGAGACATAGTACTTAAACCTGTTAATCCTAGAAAAAATCGGAGTGATTCTGGCACATTTAGAAGCATTGAGGAAAATTACCTGCATTTATTAAGAAGAAAGATTTACCAAATGTGATACATGGGTCACAAACTGTACCCACTTTGATTTCCCTCAAAGAGGGGCCGATTAAAGACGAAACAAATATCTCTTGTAGCCTTTCAAGCGGAAAATAGGTTTTAAATACCGAAGCATTGATAAAAGTCAAGAACAAACATTAATGGAATCTCAACGTTTACGGGAATGGAGTCTTAAATATTTTAGACAATTTAGAGAAGAAAATCGTCCAATTATTTACCTTGACGTAACATGGTTCGATACCCATGACACTCCAAGAAAAGGTTGGGATGATTCTTCCAAAAAATGTCAAACCAAGGCAACATCAAATAAAGGCAAAAGAATCACAATATTACATGCTGGTTCAGAGAACGGGTTTGTTCCAAATTGTCTGTTGCTTTCTGTTAAAAACATAGCAGATTCTTCTTTAGATTACCATCAAGATACCGACGCACAACTTTTTGAAGATTGGTTTAAACATAAACTCCTTAAAAATATACCTGAAAATAGCATCATTGTAATGACAATGCTAGTTATCATAGTCATCAAGCAAAAATCATTCCCAATTCTAATAATACAAAAGCAGAAATTAAAAATTTTATGATTGAAAATGATTTATATTTTGAAGAAACGAGAACTGCTAGAAGTATTAAAAGCTTTTAAAATAAATAAGGAATACGAGTGTGACAAACTTGCAGCAGAAAATGGACATACAGTGTTGCGTCTTCCTCCGTACTATTGCATATTCAATCCTATTGAGCTAATATGGCACCAATTAAAATCCAATATTTGGAGAAATGATATTTCTCCCACATTAAATGAATCTGTAGTCGAATTAATTAAAAACGAAGTAAGAAAAATTTCTGCAGACAGCTGGAAAAACTGTGTACAGCATGTACTTAAAGTGGACAATTCTTACAATTGTATGATTACAAATGTTCAACCCTTAATTATAAGTTTAGGCTTAGATGAAGATAGTGATACAGAGTTAAATTTTGAATAAATTATCAATAGTTTCTTAGAATTTAATTAATTTTTATTGTAAATTATATTATTTTCAATTATCATTAATTGTTATCATTATTTTACATTTATTATAGGTACCTAAAACTGAAAATACATATCTATTTATTTTAAATTATCAAAATAAATCATGTGGTGTGGTATACATTTTCAAGCCGGCCCTAATCCCATTTATTGAGCTTTGAAGAGGGTCAGGCGTATACAATAGGGTTTAATCAGGTAGTTTATTTATGGCAGTAAGAGTCAACGGTATAATTCTACAACAACTATACATTCGTATTTGCAGATGATTTTAAGTTGTTTCTAAATATCTTAAATGAAAAGGATTGTGGGCGTTTGCAGGAAGATTTGGATTGTGTTTCGATGCTGTGACGAAAATGGTTTTAAATTGAATGGGAAAAAATGCTTGTATACGACTTTTGCTTTATAGGTAAGCCCAATTAACAATAAATATTACATAAATGGAAATGAGCTAGTTAGAACTGCACAGCATAGGGATCTGGGTATTGTGTTTGATGAAACATTGTACTTTAATCAACACATGTCCGAGACCATTGCTGCTGCCTTTACCATGTGGTGCTTGTAATTCGCTAGGCAATTCAGTGTGGATGTTTGTCTGAGGCTGTTTCGCTCCCTTGTGTTGCCAGACTTGAGTATGGAGGTGTAATTTGGTCTCCTCCAAAGATATTGTAAACTAAGGTCCCATAATCCATTCATAAAACTCTTGGAATGTTAAGCTGTGATTGTGTGAAATGTTATTGAAAATCGGTAGTGGATGGAAGAGAGAACTACATGTTTGTTGGCTGAATGGCAACAATGCTAAAGTCTGGTTATATTAGATGGTTCAATATTAAGATAGAAAAAGCGCTTAATGAGTCGGGCACAGTGTCATAATAAAGTCATTGAAAGATATGAATGTAACAGTTGATTTAGTTAAATTAATTCAGTCATGCCTATCGGCACGAAAGTAATACTTACTTATTTACTTTATTTATTTAATTCAAAATCATGTTACATAATTTCCAAATAAAAATTACAAACACAAAGTGAAACAACGTCATCTTAGAACATCAAAAATGTACAATATCATTCTGTTACATACTTAGAAAATCATCCAGATTATATGGCTCTAATTCCAATAAAGTCTTTCTGATTTCCATCTTAAACCGTTTTTCTCTGGTAATTGTCTTTATACTCTTGGGTAGTTTGTTATATAATTTCAAGTACATATAATTGGGTGACTTTTCAGTAAGAGTTAGCCTATGTATGGGGTAATTTACATTTACAGTTCTCGTGTTATATTGATGACAAACTGGGGCTTGAAAACAATTTCTATTTTTAAAGAAAAACACTAAACATTCATAGATATACAGTGCATATACTGTTAACAGTCCTGTGTCTTTAAAGACGGTACGACAAGTTTTCTTATAATCTAATTTCTTAATTATTCGAACCAATCGTTTTTGAATTACAAATATACTTTGAATTTGACTATCCCTGCTCCAAAATATAATGCCATATTTTAAACAGGATTCGAAGTTAGCAAAATACAATGTTTTTAAAGTTTTCTCATTCATGTATTTACCAGTAATATGAATAGATACCATAACAAACAGGATTAAGTTTTTGTGACATACATTTGATATGAGCGGACCAATCTAAGAATTCATTAATCTGCACCCCTAAGAATTTTGTTGTTTCTGAAAAATTAATTATATCTTGATCATGAGCAAAGTCAACTGGCCTTTCCACCTTAGATACTTTTGTTCTAAAAAGTATAACATTAGTTTTATTTTCATTCAAAATAAGTTTATTTTCTGTAAACCATAGTGTAACCCTATTAAGAAAATTTTTGCACTCTGTGACAAGTTGATTGATACTCTTGCCCCCTAAAAGTAAATTAGTATCATCCGCGTAATTAACTATATCTTGATTGGCTTGAATTAGATTATTTAAATCATTTATAAAAATGATAATAATATGTTGGGGTCGGAATATTCCTATTTTATTTTATTTATTTATTCGACCATAAAACTATTCATTTTAAATATCTTAAATGAACTTTAATTTAAATTAAATTAAAATATTGATCCAAACGCATCTCGAATTACGGTATATAAACAAGTGCAAACGGGTAATGGCGCACTCCGAAAGTGTGCATGCCTGTGGGTACTCTGTGGATTTGCTTGTGCCTGTTTTGCATGACTGTGGATAATTGATTGTTGTGGGTATTTTCGGGTATATTCATCGTTTTTCTGCATAGGGGATTGCATTGCTTTTTACTTATATTTAGTGTTGTTAATTAGCGTTTAATTACACGATTTGCGGGAAATTTTCATGCATTCACAAAAGCGAACAAACCCGAACAAATCCTCCAGTATTTTAGTATCTTCACGGTTTTCCGAGCTGCAGTCACGACTTTTCTGCACTCTGCCATACCGTGGCCATCTATTGTAAGTACATTGAACTAGACATGTTTTTTTAATGACAAACTGAGCGCCATCTGTAAACTTGCCTTTTACTTTCACAAAATATAAAATGCTTGTCCAGCTTACCCTGTAATTTCACAAATTCAAATTATCACCACTGATTTACGATGTATTGACGGTTTTTTGGGCGGGGACGACAGAGTTTTTTCTGAAACGCGAGTAATTTAATGCTCATACGGGTATTTTTGACACTCAAAGTGGGGCAAGTGGGATTATTGCATTGGCCGCACTGCAAAGCGCAGAGAAACACTCTGGAACTGAAACAGGTTTGTTCAACAGGTATTTTTAAAAACTGAAACCGGTTGTACCTCTTATTTAAAGTACCTTGTTCCAACCGTCCCTATATGGGTAGGTACTCACCTTGCTTCACTTTCTTCCAAGTACTCTTTAATGTCCAGTTCTTCATTTTTTATCTTCCATTCCTTAAAGTCAACTTCATGCATTTGCTCAGAGTAATTTCTTGCTTCATTGGTTTCAATTTTTACGAGTGCCTCTTCCTTTATGGAAGTATTCTCCTTGAATCTATGGAAAATATAATAATATATTGCTTATTTTTTTTTATATGGCCGTATTAGATGTGGTAGTGTCTAATAAATAGGTGAAATTAATAAATACAAAAAATTTTACCTTCTCACAAGAAATTTACTGTTCAATAATTTATCAGTTCTTAACATTTCAGGTCTATGAAAGAACATGTTTCACTGCTCTGTCCGCAGATTAGATGTTAACCTTAAACCCCTTCAACCGGACATACAGGTACTTGATTTTGTATTTTGCCATACGTAACCGTTTGAAATTTTTATAAAACTATAGGTTTATTTAATTTGTATTCTGTGGAAACGACAAAACGACGGAATAAATAAATTTGAAATTTGAAATTTGAATTTGAAAAAGGTATCATACCTACGCGAAATCGGCCATGAAAAATGAAGTTAAAAATTCTTAAATAAATTATTGTTTTGAGTATAATTTTAGGGCTCCCATTGAAAATAGAAATATTAAATTCAACTACAAAAAATAACTTATTTCAAAAACATGCTCTTAGAAAATATCTTGTTTTAAAAAATGAGAAATGAACAGAGTAACAAACCCAAACATTTCTTGCAAGTAATAATGCGTTGTATACCTAGTTGCAAAAGCTGAACATTTCCGGACAACTGTAAAGTCGAGGAATGTGGTTTTTCCTACTTTTGCAAAAATCGAAAATTATTCAAAGGACATAAATTATTACAATCAACGTGTTAAAATTTTGAAATAAGCAATATTAATTTTATTCACAACTAAATGATCAACAAAATAACCTTACTAGTATTTATTACCCAATGGCCAATATTAATTATTGTCAAACAAATAGAATTAGTATGGAAAATATTCGGCAAAATAATCCGATGTTCTTCCAGTGTTCAACACTGGTACTAATAATTGTCATATAACAAACGATTATTTTTAAATTGTATTTTATACCTCAATTGTTGAAATTCGTAAAATTAAAAGCGTCTTTCGATTTAATTATTTAATGATGAACTTTAAAAAAATATGTATAGGGTGGGAAAGATACAGTATCTTCGAGAATTTAAGTATAAATAGATGTTTTAAATGTCAAGAATATTATCATAAGAGTGATGAATGCAAAAATCAATTATCATGTGAATATTGCACAGAAAATCATGAAAGTACTACATGTACGAAACAAGCAAGGAAATGTAAAAATTGCACTCTGGCAAACGAAAAATTTAAAATGAATTACAATACGGCGCATGCAGCATCAGATGGTGAATGTCCTTCCAACAAGTATCACATAAACATTTTGAGAAGCAGAATTGATTATGCAACATAATGGTGTATTTTGAACAAGATGATATACTTGAGACAATAGAGAACATAAATAGCGAAAAAGCAATGTTGGTGGACAGTGACTTATTATGCAATAAAATAAAAAACTCGCAGGTTATCTTCAATCTTTTGCATGTAAATATAAGAAGTATTACTAGAAATATTGACAATTTACTATTACTTATAGAAAGTTTTCAAATATATTTTAACGATATAATAGTATTAAGTGAAACATATAGAATCAATTCAACTAATCAGTGCAACGTTCCCGGCTATCAGCTATTCTATAATTACGCTGATTATAACAAGAATGATGGCGTTATAATCTTAGTGAAAAATCATCTAAATGTCGAATTTTCAAGAAAGAAGCTGCCAAATGCCCTGGCTACCGTGAGTAGAGTTGTTGGTTCTGTGAATGACATTAAAATAGGAATTACGGCGGTTTATAAACCTCCGCCAATATCAAAACATAATTTTATCAACGACATTGACACATACCTTGATAGTGTAGTAAAGAGTGATAATACTAATTTAGAAATTTTTGTAGGTGAGATAAATATTAACATCTTAGATAAAGATAATGATACTCATAACTACCTGTCCATGATGTCACAACTGGGCTTTCAGTCATATGTCAATTCAGTAACTAGGTTTGAGAGTAATACATGCCTTGATCACATTTTCGTAAATAAGAAATTAAGAACTAGTCATTTCGGTTTTGAATCGTTTATCTTGGATGCACACATGACAGACCATGGACCAACCATGCTTAATATTGTTTCAAATAACAGAACTTTAAATAATAAGTGCAGCGATGATAGTGGGATAAAAAAAATTCGGTTCCATCTTGATAGATTCATTGATTTCCTAAGTGCCCAGGATTGGGCACACGTTATAAGTGACCCGGACCCTGATTCTTCAACTTCCAGTTTTATCACGACATATAATAGACTAAAACTTAAAGCAACCACCGAATGTTTCGTAAAAGTCAAGCAATATAGAAAGATCAAGGAATGGATTACTAACGGAATTATAACGTCTATTAAACATAGAGACAAGATGAAAAGGAGACTGTTACAAAAACATAGTGAACAATTGGAAAATCAGTATAAAAAATATCGAAATAATTTAAATAAAGTAATTGAGAAACGAAAGCATGAATTCTATAAAGAGGAAATAAACAACAATAAGGGTAACATGAAAAAAATATATGAAATAATTGAAAAAGCCACTTACGAGAATAAAAATAAATCTAAAGCGAATAAATTAAAAATTAATAATGACTAGGGAGTCGTATTTGGAGATGATTTTAATATGGCTAACCATTGTAATGACTATTTTGCAACTATAGGGACTAAAATGGCGGATACGATTCCGGTGCCTGATAATCCTATAGAGGTCAATTTCTCACTGCGGAACTCTATGTTTTTGTCACCTGTAGATGAAAATGAATTGATAAAACACATTTCTTCTCTAAAGAATGGAGGCTCGCCAGGCATGGACGGCATCACATCTCAATTGATAAAACAGACTCACAGATTAATTTTAAAGCCATTATTACATATCATAAACAGAATTTTTGTAACAGGAATCGTGCCTTCTCATTTTAAAATATCTGTTATCACTCCGGTTTATAAGAACGGTACTAGGACAGTAATAAGCAACTATCGACCTATAAGTTTAATAAGTAATTTTGCCAAATTGTTTGAAAAATGTATAAAGGACAGAATGTTTGATTTTTTTAAGACTAACAATATTCTATCTGGAAATCGGTACGGTTTTCTGCCGGGTTGTGGTACGGAGGACGCATTGTATCGGCTGACGTCAGAGATCACTGCTGGCTTAAATACAGGGAAAAAGTGTGCTGCAGTCTTTATAGATCTGGCAAAAGCGTTCGACACGGTACCGCACGATAAACTTCTTGGTATTTTGTGGCACTATGGAATCAGGGGAACTGTGTGGAGGTTGCTGCAAAGTTACCTTCTCGGGAGATATCAGATTGTGAAAGTTAATAACGTTCTGAGTGGAAAGCAGGTTGTAAGGATTGGGGTACCACAGGGCACAGTCCTTGGCCCTATCTTGTTCATAATTTATATGAATAGCTTGTTATCTCTTGACGTCGGTGGTTCAGTGGTCTCCTATGCTGATGACACCGTGCTGATTTTCAGTGATGGTACATGGCAGGGAGTAAAAGAAAAACTGATAAACGGATTAAGTGTCACTAAGAGATGGTTGGAAAGTTTTGAATTATCTCGTAATTTAAGTAAAAGAAATTACATTGCATTCTCCCTGACAGGTGCTAACAGGCCTGATTTCACAAGTATCATAATTGACGATCAACAAGTAAATGAAGTATCTCAAACAAAATATCTCGGCATAATAATTGATCGATTTCTGAAGTGGTACCCGCACATAGATTATCTCTCTAAGAAGATTGGAGTGTTGATACACAAGTTTTATATTCTCAGGGAGATATTAAATAAAAAACTACTAGTTGTAATCTACAAGAGTCTTGTTGAATCGTTGATTGGCTACGGAATATTGGTCTGGGGTGGTCTACATAACAGTGCCCTTTACAAATTGAATATAGCGCAAAAGTATATATTAAAGGTTATATTTAAGAGGAACAAACTGTATCCTACAGAATTGCTTTCTTCAGGTGACATTTGTAATGTGAGGACCGTGTATCTTGTTACAGTGTCAACGTTTATGCATAAATACAAATCCTCAAAGAATACTGTTAACCACTGTTATCACACTCGTGCTAACATAAATAATGACGCAATCATTCCAATTAATTTTAATAATATTAATCTAACGAGCGTTGCCTACTTGGGAGCAAAAATTTATAATATGATTCCTTTAAATTTAAAAAATATATAAAAAACATAAAAAAATTTAATCGAGAATGTAGAATATATTTATCTACAGAATTTAAAAAATTTCAAAACATATTTAATTAAAGAGCAAATTATTCATGCATGGCACGAAATTGTAAACATAAAGAAAAAGAATTGAGAAAGAATCTGGTACATACAAGTAAACATGTTACTTAGGTACCATAACACACATATTTTGTATATTGTATAACTGTTTGAGAAATCATATAATTTTGTAAAGCCATAATTTCTGAATAAAGGTATTATTATTATTATTATAATAGTCGAGAAAAAAAAATGTTGTCAAGAATTTATTTAATAGATATATTAAGGGATCTATGGATCTAATTCGACACATAATTAAAAAAATCATAGACATAGCTACTGGGTTAATTATGTAATTTTGAAAGAAACTTACCCATTTTTACCTGCAGCGGTAAGGCGGTTTAAATCATCAATGATAAGATTCCCATCTTTTTCAATTACTTTTAGATGTTCTAAATGTACGATTAGTTTACGATTTTCTTTAATATGGGGGTATAAATTAGGCAAATTATTTTGCTTAATTACTCGATTTTCCAAACGGACTATTAGTTTACGTTCTTGATGAATCAATTCATTGGAATATGGATCGTCAAGTGGAACATTTTCAATTTCATATACTTCTGCTGGCTCTTCTTTTATTAATAACTTGAAGGAGTTTTTGGTGTCTGGTGTTGCGACACTCCCCTCTTTGCATTCCTCTATTTTTGCTACTACATCGGACCAGTGTTGATTCCGGATTTGTTCTGTACCCTCCTCAATAGCCGAAAGTCCAGGAAAATTCTCGGCCGATTTAGTTATAGTGGCCTTCGCTTCTTTACGTAAATTGTTTAGCATTAAGTCAATCAGGTCTTTCGACACAAAGTTTTGATTTTCTTGGTTTAAACTGGATTCCATATTTTATATTAACAATTGCCTTTATTGGAAAGATCTATTATCAACAGGACAATAATAAAATAATTCAATGAAACAACAGAACAGACATAATAGGTTGGCTTGGCATAGTTCGCCATTGCTTGCTTGTCATTCTATTTGCTGGCATTGGGATACTAGCAACAAGTAGGTTTGTTCGGTAGGTATTATGGCATATACACCGACACCACAGAAAAATAATAGGCACTGGCCGGAAGGCTTTAGGATCTTCTTCCGACCAAGGGTAGATAACAGGAACTGAGTGAATGCATTTCACGTTTGACACTACCCGATTAAAAACTGTCATATTTTTTATAGAATTCTTTGTTGTTTTTCATCAGTATTTGTGTGTTAAATTTACGGTTTGTTTGTGGAAAAAAAGTAATTCTTAACCCAATATGGTAAGACTGTCAAGTCTGCCGTAAACTGGATAAAAAATATAAACTTATGCGTCACGTCTGTCGATTGTTTGTTTTTCCTAACCAAGACGGATGATAAAGAGATGGGGATTCTCATTTTTGTCGTTTATTTTCATAATATTAATTACCTAAATGATCATTAAAATCGCACAAGATGTTGGTTGGTTGGTCTATTTTTAATATGCGGTAATAGACGTGGATTATTTTAGGGTTTAAGTTTGCTTATGATATTTACGGTAGTTTGATTAATTAAAAGTCATACTTAATCTTAAAACTATTTAATAAAAAAAAGTACATTTAGATAAATTAACATAATTAAAAATGTCCTTCACAATTTAAAAAAATAAACTGTTCATAGTTTCACATGCAAAAATCCCAAATCAAAGTTTATAAACATGATGCAAAATTATCATAAACGGCTACATAACTTTGTACTGCGTACATTCTTCCATTATTCTTTTAGCACTGGATAAGATAGTCAATGTGTACAGGGTGTTATGGAAATGACGTATTATATTTAAATGGGTCACTCCTGGGGTGTACTAGAGAAGCGCTACATATTTTTTTTCAAATCGAACGTTTAAAAAGTGGGGTAATTCACCCATAAACCCACACACAACTCCTCGGCACAGTCACATTACACTGAGCAGCTGTGTAATAAACAGATGTTCTTAAGCAATGTTGCCAAACCGTTAGTGCAAAACTTTAGATTCTTATAAAAATAAATATTTAGCTACCTAATATCCAAATAGAAGTGAATCCAGGTGCCAGTCCACTAGCAAGTAATCCAGGGCACATACATCTTCATCAGTTTTTTTTGTTTTAGTGGTTAAAGATTATACCCCGCTAAAACCCCATCGGCGTTTTTCTTCCAATCTCAGAACATGACCCCTTATATCGTCAGAGACACAGAACACATAGTGAAACACTGAACAAATTACCATAAATCACTTAAAGAAACACACACACGTTTCAAATTAGTTTTTTGAAGATAGGCCCTTGTCACACAAAATCGCTACATACTAATGCATTCTTTCAGCAATTATTTTATCTGCTGCATCCAATATCTTATATCGCAACTGATCCATATCTTCGACTTTATAAACTATTTCTTTATTCATCGTACCCCATAGAAAAAAATTGCATGGGGTAAGATCCGGTGACCTTGCGATTTCCAGTCTCTTACTAAAGGAACATTTTCCAATATGCCTTCGACTTGATTTTTCTGTATGTACTAAACATTTTCACACTTATTCGCACTGTTACAGTTGATTAAATATCCCGAAAAAACTTTTTCGCGTGAAGACGAAGAGGAATATCTTGTTGTCAAGCAAATGTCAACTTCTAACCTTCTGTCGATTTTAGTAGAGATGGCTAATCCTTGGTCTTAAAATCCCACTGCGAAGCGATCGATTTAATTTGCTTATGCAGCTTTTCAAATGAAAAAGAGCACCAGAGCAGCGGTAACGAGTTTTTAATCTTTATTGGTATCTACAGCAGTGAAGGAAAACAATAAATAAGCGCTGTAGATTATTATAATTATTTATTTCAACCTTTTTTGGTGAATGCGCTGGAATCTACCGGAATACCACGCAATTGCATTAGTAGTACATCTCTAGTTTTTGACAGTTGATGTTTCAGTCATTTTTAATTCGAAGAAATGTTATTTACATTTTACAATGTGTTTTTTAATTAAAAACAAAAGTGCATACAAATCTAGGCGAGACAAGCTAATGTTAATAAAACGATGTCTCCAAGTGAATTTTGTGCATTATGGTGGTCATTGTTCATGTGAAGTTTTGCGGTTATGGATTATGTGATGTGCCGGTTTCTTTACTAAAACGCTGTATAAGTTTTTATTGAAATTGACACTAATTTTTAAATAAGACCGACAAGGTAAGTGTATGTGTGTGGCCTAAATAAAATTACATTAAAAATCAGTCATTGACATTTGACCTAGTTACGTAGTTGCGTATTTCAAACTTAAAGAGTGTAAGGTGTAATTCTGACAACACCGGTGGGAATCCGTATGTGCCGCAGTGCCGCACAGATGTATTCCTGGTTTGACGTCAGGTCATTTTTACCGCTGAACGAATTAAAAGCGCCATTTAAGGATATTTTTCATTTGTATTCATCTCAGGAATTGCCGGTTTAAATATAATACGTCATTTCCATAACACCCTGTATAAGAGGTCTCTTAACTTACAAAAAAAAACAAATATCTTACAGCTGGTAGTATTTGTATCCCGAAACACACTTAAGAATATGTCGTTGAACTAATTCACTGTTATAAATAAACAATGGTCGATTAGTAAACCCTCCCGGTTTCTTATAATACAAAACATTGTCACCGAGTTATTAACAGTGAGTGAACTTTTAGATATTTATTTCAACAAAATATCTTTAAACTTTATTCTTAGTTACTGACTAACCCATGATGACTAAATAGAATATTTTATTATTTTATTCTGAACTCTAATATTATGAACTGATCTTAATAGAATCTGGAGTAAGTACGGCATTCTCCTTCTTTTCGCTGTTTCGCGGTTTTGTCATGTTGCCACTGTGGTAGACACGAAAAACTATACGAAACGCGAAAGAAAAAAATATTCAAATTAGAGAAAACCTTAAAAAATTTTTTATTGAAAATTGGGATAAACCGATCAGCTGATCTTGTCCATATATTTTAATATAAAGAACTAAAAATAAATTAATTAATTATTTAATTAGAAAAATGTAGCAATTATAAATAAAATATTATCTGAGCCCAAATAATATTTCAAAAAAAAATTTAATAAAAATTTAATTTTTATCAAAAATTTGCTAAGTCCTCAATCAGAAAAAATAAATAAATAATTTAATAAAATTAAATTATTTAATATTCAAAACTGTAGAAAATTAAATTAATGACAAATAATATTGGAAAAACTTTTAAAAACGACTCAATAAGGAATTAAAATTTTTTTTATCTATTTACCAGAATTTTCTAAGTCCATAAGAGGCAAAATTAAAATAAAATAAAATAAATTCAAATAAATTGTAGAAAATTATTAAAAAACTTACGTTTTTATAGATAATCCAGAGAGTAATTTCACAGAAGAAAATAAAATTACTATAATTTTATTTTATTTTTACAAAAAATAACTTAGAAAAATGCACTTTATACGTATAATTCCCTTCTTTCTCAACTTCGGAAAACACTTGTAATTCGGACCAACCGCGACGGAAATTTTAATATAACTAAACGCGCGGAAAACGATACGGCAATTGGGTAACTTTCCCCCTACTACCTCTGGAAAACATGACTAAACAAATAAGAGGGGTGCCCTCAATAAAAGGATTTACGACGTGGGCATATTGGGAGTCAGGGATTTCGGGGACTAATGCGCGATTTTGAACCTTATACGCCGATAAATCGTGAATTCTGTCAGCATTCCAAGAAAAAACAATAAAACTGTCGAAGGGGAACCCTTCTTTTGGCCACCCAGAGGGCGGAAAAGCCTTATTTAAGCAGAAAATTTCGCTCGTCTCAGGCAGTCAATCCAACGAACTGGTCGCTAAGTCTACAGAAAACTCTGCCCGTTTTCCGGGAAAATAAGTAAAAAGTATTTGTTCCAGAAAGAATCTCTGTCCGACAAAAAGTGGAACGCGAATATATGTCATCGGGTCTTCCTAAATCGATTAGGACGTGGAAGGTTAGCGCTCAAGAAAACGTTTTAATTTACGCTATCCAGAATAAAGTTATTTTGTGAGTTATTGTGACTGAAAGATATTAGATCGGAAATACGTGAGTTTTATGTCCTTTTGAGAGTTTTGTAGATTCAGTTCGTAACAACTTGGGTGACTCCACAAATTTTAGTAAATTGTCTTAAAATTAGTAGTTTTGTCAAGGACTTATATTATTATATTGTCTATTAAACTAGAAAGCCAACATAAATAAAAAGGAAGTGACTTTTAGCAAGTAAATATTTCTTAAGGAATGACAATTATGTAAGAAGCTGAATGATTTTGCAAGATAATAAAACAAGTGTATGTAAAAGCTAATTTGTGTCTAATTGCCTAAGTTTAGAGCAGACATACAGTTAAAACAACAGGAATTCAGGTGTGATATCAATTAAAACTAATCGAGGGTGTCTTTTCAACCCCTCTGAACTACTAACATCAGATAACAAAAATAAGGGTCATTCGATACTAACACAGGAATCTTCCGAACCCTGCGAAAGTGTTTTTATAGCCCACCTTGTAAAATAAATCAAGCCGCTCGGATTTTACCAACAGAATATACAGGGTGGTTGCTATACCACCCTTTTCCAAATGGGCAAGGAACTAAAATTAGAGGTAAAGATTGTTTCACGAAAAATGGATATAACTTAATGACTGCAGTAAAAGTACCTGGGGCCATCCCATTATTTATTACCGTTTGTTATTATTATGTGGAAAGGACCGGATTGTAATAATTATAATTAAATATAGGCACACCAGGTAGGTTAGGTTGCCTAATTTATATTTAAATATCTTTTTGTGGTAAAGTTTGTTAGTTTTAAGGAATGGTTCAAGAATTGTCTTTTACCAAACATTCCTCAGAATAGCGTGATAGTAATGGACAATGCGAGCTATCACAGTCGCCAATTACATAAAGCTCCAAGCTCAAATAATACAAAATTGGAAATTCCGAACTACATGGCGGCGAATGATATATATTTTGAAGAAAGTTATAAAAAAAGTGATCTTTTAGAAGTTTTAAAGACATTTTGTATAAAAAAAGTATATGTTTTTGACACAGTGGCAGAAGAAATTGGACATACAGTGCTACGGCTCCCACCCTATTATTGCATTTTTAACCCCATAGAGCATATGTGGCACCAGTTAAAATCACTGGTTAGGTCTGAAAATATTTCTCCGACTTTAAGTTCTAGTGTTGTAGAAGTAATACGAAAATGCTTTAATGATATTCCCCAGGTAGTTGGAAAAATTCAGTCCGTCACGTAATAACTGTAAAGTCTGGATCGTATAATTAATCCAATTATAATTAATTTTGATGAGCATAGCGATAGCGAAACAGAACTATCTATAGAATGACATTATAAATGTAAATAAATATGACTAGTAATATTTAAAAAATATATTATTATTTCATTTGATTACATTAATATAATCATATCATTACTTGTTTTCCTTAGTCCGTCCCTTCATACTTCACTTGTTTATTGCCAAGCTCTTGTCGACACAGGAAATCATTAAGTCGTATCCAAATTGCGTGAAACGTACAGTATGTCCAAGAAGTTGCGGACTCGCTTGATTGGCTGATTATCGAGCACAGATCCAGAGTAATAAAGGAAAAAATTTAATTTTATTATACTCATTAAAGTGGTAAAATCCATTAAGTTAATCGGTTGTTTAGGCAATTAAGATTTTAATATAAACTAGGTCATGACGGATGTAAAACGCATTAAAATAATGGTTTGTTAACCCCATTAAAATATTTTTGTATTTTTCGTTTTCATTTAATAATTGCTTTTTCGGAGAAGCCATTATCAAAAGCTATTTTAAGAATCCCCCCAAATAAGTATTGGGGGGATTCTTAAAATAGGGCGTATCTTGCTTTTGAGTGTGTGGGACGCAAATACCTTACAATCTATCTCTTTTCAATTTTCTATGACTTTGAATTACTTACTTTAGGATATTTATCCAGATGTAATATTCTTATAGTGTTTTTGAGAACTTTATAAAAGGGAATAAAGGCCAATTTATAAACTCGACGGTGACGATTGACGGTGCAGTTTGACGGTGCCGTAAAAAGCTGGATTTATAAACTTGACGATGGCGACGATAACCTAACCTGTTTTTCTCGGCTTTTCTGTATTTTTAGGTGATTATATTAATTTTGGTGTTTATGTGATCTGAATGATACTATCAACACTTATTCAACAGTGCACTTTAAAATGGTTAATAAGATGGTATAAAATAAAATAATATTTACTAAATATCACGTGACAGGCAAACACGATTTTGATTGGCTATGTAAACTTGCTACGAACGTTGCTACGACCGTCCACCGTCAAAAGATAAAATTGGTTCATGTCGGCCGTCACCCACCGTCAAACTGCACCGTTATCGTCAAATATAAATGGTCTTATGCATTTCAATATGTTTAAGCTGTACCGTCACCGTCAAACAGCACCGTCAATCGTCAACGTCGAGTTTATAAATTCAGCTTTAGTATTTAGACGTTATAACGTAATTTTAGAATTAATTCCTATTTCGTACATTGAATTGGGTTAATTAAATATAAATAAAGCCAGGGGCACAACAGGATCTGTTTTTGAATAGAATTATTGTAATTTTTTTAAAAGCGCACTGGGCACTATAAATGCAAAAATATCGAAAATAATTGCTCGGAGCGACATTGACAAGATACACACACCCTTTTTGGATAAATGTGACGAGAAAATTGATATTTTTAATAAAAACATAAATACACTAAAGCGCAAAAGAGTGGCAGTTGTTGCTATGTACCAGAGTGCTGCAGCGAGCGCCCTCTACAATCTACATAAAAAGAAAATAAGTAACAATTCAAATTTCTCGCCCCCTAAATACATCCAAATCAAAAATATTATGCTAAAATATTAGTTAAAAACAAGTTAATGAGGAAGTTAGAAAATAAAATTTTCACTAGGACACGACACCCTGTAAGTTTGACTAATTCGCAATATTTTTACCCAAAGAGTCTGCAGTTCTACTGTGTATAGTTTTTGCAGAATAATACCGTTGACTCTTAGTGCCATAAATAAGCTACCTGATTAAACCCTATTGTATACGCCTCAACCTCTTCAAAGCTCAATAAATGAGATCAGGGCCGGCTTAAAAATGTATACCACACCACGTGATTTATTTTTATAATTTAAAATAAATAGATAGGTATTTTTAGTTTTAGGTACCTATAATAAATGTAAAATAATGATAACAATTAATAATAATTGAAAATAATATAATTTAAAAGTGTACTATTAGTATAACAAGTACAATAAAAATTAATTAAATTCTAAGAAACTATTGATAATTTATTCAAAATTTAACTCTGTATCACTATCACTATCTTCATCGAAGCCTAAACTTATAATTAAGGGTTGAACATTTGTAATCATACAAGTGTAAGCATTTTCCACCGTACATGCTGTACTCAGTTTTTCCAGCTGTCTGCAGAAATTTTTCTTACTTCGTTTTTAATTAATTCTACTACAGATGCATTTAATGTAGGAAAAACATTATTTCCTCCAAATATTGGATTTTAATTGGTGCCATATTAGCTCAATAGGATTGAATATGCAATAGTACGGAGGAAGACGCAACACTGTATGTCCATTTTCTGCTGCAAGTTTGCCCTCGTATTCCTTATTTATTTTAAAAGCTTTTAATACTTTTAGCAGTTCTCGTTTCTTGTAAGTTTCTTCAAAATATAAATCATTTCCAATCATAAAATTTTGAATTTCTGCTTTTGTATTATTCGAATTGGGAATGATTTTTGCTTGCTGACTATGATAACTAGCATTGTCCATTACAATGACGCTATTTTCAGGCATATTTTTAAGGAGTTTATGTTTAAACCAATCTTGCTTCTAAATGTGCCAGAATCACTCCGATTTTTTCTAGGATTAACAGGTTTAAGTACTATGTCTCTTACCGAAGATAAATGAGTTTTTGTCAAAGTAGACGTCTCTGCTAAAGCATCCATCGAATTAAAATTTCTACTCAACAACGATTGATACACATTTTTAGTTATTAGTTTGGCATCGGTAGATAAATGCTTTCTTTTAAAAATGACACTTGAAGATGCCCCCCTATCAGCACAATTCCAAGGACGCCACATTCTACCACTAATAAGCCTAACTAAAAATTACTCGCCGGAAAACCACTAAAGATTAAAATTATTAAAAATCACTTTGTATTTATATATGCATCAGGCATAGGTATAAATTGAATTTGTATACCTGGCCGGCTCTGCTCGAAAAGGTTTTAAAATTTGGGATTTCCTTATTTATTTTATGGTCAAGGGATAATGAGGTTTTATTGCGATCAACGGTATAATTCTGCAAATACGATACTATTAATTTTAGGACACTCTGTAAAAGATTTTTCAACAAAATCGCAATTTGGGCGATATTATGAATAGTTGGACACTGATAAAAATTTCTAATCGATTACGGCGGGACGCCCAGGGGTGCTACAACTATCACACTTGAATTTGCCGGCCACTGAAGTTGCCACCCGTGGTGATTCTACAGTAAAGGTCATATAACAAAAAGCCGAAAACCCAATGATTTTCTAATGCCATTTGGAAAACTGATTTTACGTACGATTAACATCTCTCTAACCTTTCCAAGTATCCGGATGCATTATCCGAACACCCTGTATAAGGATCCCGATAATTTTCCCTACACAAATATACATATTACATTTAAACGTCAAACATGCTCTGAATTATTATGACGGCGCAGATGAGTTCCTAAATAATTTCCGTATTTTGTTTGAAATTCACATTTATTGCATTTGAACATTTCGACTTCTTCTGGATTTCGATGTAAGAGGAGGTGCGTCTTTAAATTACATTTGCGAATTGTTTTATAAGAACAATGATCGCATTTAAACTCGGAGTTACTATGCACGAGCTGATGACTTTTTAAATTATGTTTAAATTTAGTTTGAAAATCACATTTGTTACATCTGAACATTTCGACTTCTTCTGGATTTCGATGTGAGATGAGGTGTCTCTTTAAACAACTTTTGTGAACTGTTTTATAAGAACAATTATTGCATTTAAACTTGGAGTTACTATGCACGAGCTGATGACTTTTTAAATAACTTTTAAATTTAGTTTGGAAATCACATTTGTTGCATCTGAACATTTCGACTTCTTCTGGATTTCGATGTGAGATGAGGTGGCTCTTTAAATGATCTTTGCGAATTGTTTTATAAGAACAATGATCGCATTTAAACTCGAAGTTACTATGCACGAGCTGATGCCTTTTTAAACAATGTTTAAATTTAGTTTGAAAATCACATTTGTTGCATCTGAACATTTCGACTTTGTCTGGATTTCGATGTGAGATGAGATGCGCCTTGAAATGACCTTTGTGAACTGTTTTATAAGAACACTGATCGCATTTAAACTCGGAGTTACTATGCACGAGTTGATGACTTTTTAAATAACGTTTAAATTTAGTTTGAAAATCACATTTGTTGCATCTGAACATTTCGACTTTGTCTGGATTTCGATGTGAGATGAGATGCGCCTTGAAATGACCTTTGTGAACTGTTTTATAAGAACACTGATCGCATTTAAACTCGGAGTTACTATGCACGAGTTGATGACTTTTTAAATAACTTTTAAATTTAGTTTGGAAATCACATTTGTTGCATCTGAACATTTCGACTTCTTCTGGATTTCGATGTGAGATGAGGTGGCTCTTTAAATGATCTTTGCGAATTGTTTTATAAGAACAATGATCGCATTTAAACTCGAAGTTACTATGCACAAGCTGATGCCTTTTTAAATAACATTTAAATTGAGTTTGAAAACCACATTTGTTGCATCTGAACATTTCGACTTCTTCTGGATTTCGATGTGAGATGAGGTGTCTCTTCAAATGATTTTTATAAATTGTTTTATAAGAACAATGATCGCATTTAAACTCGGAGTTACTATGCACGAGCTGATGACTTTTTAAATAACGTTTAAATTTAGTTTGGAAATCACATTTGATGCATCTGAACATTTCGACTTCTTCTGGATTTCGATGTGAGATGAGGTGCGTCTTTAAACAACTTTTGTGAACTGTTTTATAAGAACACTGATCGCATTTAAACTCGGAGTTACTATGCACGAGCTGATGACTTTTTAAATAACGTTTAAATTTAGTTTGGAAATCACATTTGTTGCATCTGAACATTTCGACTTCTTCTGGATTTCGATGTGAGATGAGGTGGCTCTTTAAATGATCTTTGCGAATTGTTTTATAAGAACAATGATCGCATTTAAACTCGAAGTTACTATGCACGAGCTGATGCCTTTTTAAACAATGTTTAAATTTAGTTTGAAAATCACATTTGTTGCATCTGAACATTTCGACTTCTTCTGGATTTCGATGTGAGATGAGGTGCGTCTTTAAACAACTTTTGTGAACTGTTTTATAAGAACACTGATCGCATTTAAACTCGGAGTTACTATGCACAAGCTGATGCCTTTTTAAATAACGTTTAAATTTAGTTTGGAAATCACATTTGTTGCATTTGAACATTTGGGCTTGTTCTGGAGTTCTATGTAAGTTGAGGTGAATCTTTAAACTAGGTTTGTAAACTGTTTTAAACGAACATCGACCGCATGTAAACTGTTGCACTTTCTCGGGAGTATTATGCCGAACACGCCGATGAGTTTTTAAATATCTTGTATAATTAGTTAGAAAGTCACATTTATTGCATTGTAACATTTTGACTTTCCCTTGGTTCACATGAAGGAGGAGATGCTTTGTTAATTCAATTTCATAATTAGATACGAATTTGCAATGGGAGCATTTAAATTCACTAACTGTCTTCGCCTCCTTATTTTGAAAAATATTCATATTTTGTTCGTTAACCGTTTCATATTCGCGCTTCTTGAATTTAAGCAAGTGCGCTTCACGTTCTTTTGGGTATTTTTGTAGAAAATCGATACCATTTAGATTATTTTTCTGAACCATTTCATCACTGGAATAATGACCATTTTCAGAAACTTTCTTCCCTAAATGACTTGCAAGTGATGTTTCAGTACCAAATTCCTGAAATTGGTCGGGCGTGTACCTCCCACTTGCTTCCTGGCTATGGTGATCAACGCAGTCATTGGAAATACTGCAAAAAAAATTACATCTAAATCGAGTTCATAAGTTGGCGTTCTTACAAGCGGATAAATATTTTCTTTCTCCGCGCCGAACGTCATTCGACAACTAATTCATAATAACGAAATAATTCAATTCGGCAAGAACACAGTGGGTATATTATCTTAATTATTTAAATTAAATCTGTATGAAATTCTACGCTCATAAAAACATTTTGAATGAACACTAAATTAAGTACAGCTAATGTCAAAACAAGGCCCATCTTGACAAAATGTGAAAGAAGTCCACAACGCCTGCTGAGCTCAGAGGTGCCACAGGGATCCAATTTGGGACCCCTTTTGTTTGCTCTAAAAGATTTTAAATTGTTTCTAAATATTTTAAATGAAAATCATTGCGAACGATTGCCAGTTGACCTAAATTATGTGGGAATGTGTTTTCTTTCGCTGGACTTTGTCCCTTCAGGATACAAATCTGATGTTTGTTGCATTAGGTCAATAACAACACCTGGTACATTTTACACCACATCTATTAAGTAAAATTAGCACATCAAACAAAACTGATCGTAGTTGCTTATGCGCAAAGCCGAATGATAAAACAATTGACTTGAACCCGCGAACAGGACCGTACATCGCCCTTAATGAAAATGATTAGACGGCAATATTTTGGCACATCAAGACCTTCTTTACTGGGTACCAAACAATCTATTTTTTCGCATAAAAGAAGGCTTTATGGTCATCACTGAAAAGCCACTCTTCGAATTAATTTTGATATATCCATTGTCGACGCATCGATAGATTTTTAATTGAGATTATATTATTTAATAGGATATATAGTGAGGTTAAGTCGCGCATTTCCATATCTCAGCACGGATTATTGCCTAAAAAATATACTCTTTCTAATTTTCACATTCTAACATTCACTCGATATGTGCATATGGCGTTACATGGTAAGTCACAGGTTGATGTTATTTATACAGGGTGATTCACGACGAGCGTGCATTAGAACTTTATGGAGAACTACTGAATATATGTTCCTGAAACTTTGGGAATTTGGGTTTATCGATATGCTCTCTTTAACTAAAATAGTGACATGTTTTTGTCATTTCCGGTTATACCGGAAGTACATATCTGCCAACTTTAGTTTTTTAAATACAACATGGTAATTTTTATTACATTTTTCGATTAAGCGTTAAATACGAAGCACATTTTATAGAAAATGTTTTTGTCAGACTCTATTAGTTTTTGAGATATCTGGACTTTTTGTAATTATCTGGCAAATGCATGACGATGAAATAATCCATATAATTTTTTTACCTTAGCGCTTGGACTAAAATTTTTTTCTCACCGAATAGCTAGAAGATCATCAAGTCTCAAAAACATTTCAAATTCGGCATAAAATGTACAGGGTGGTCACAATTCAAGCCTCATTGTGAAATAATTCAACCATTAAAAACTTTCTTATTTTAAATGGAACACCCTGTATATGTTTATGTAATTTGATGGCAAATTAGCTGTTCTTTATAAATACTATTTACTGTCCTATACCTATATCAAAGCGTTTTCTCAAAAAATCCAATTTTATTCCGAACATACTATTTGTTCAAGTGTGCTATGAAAACAATTGTACTTAGGGTACTGATGTCTATACGGAGGAAAATTAATAATGACGGCAATATTTTCTAGTGTACTTTGACAAGAAAAACAATTGTCTGATATTTCTTGGCGTATTTTCAAACTGTCAATTATTCTGTTACTAAAAAATGTCACGCTCCGGATTTTCAAGTGAAGATTTTTAAAATTTATTTACGGTTTACATTGAATGTGGCAAAATTAAGCTAAGAGCTTGTCGAATATATCGGGATAAATATTCGAATAGGCAAATTCTTACAACTGTTATTATTAGAAGACTAAATAAAAATTGTTTAAAATTTGGATCATTTGAAGCCAAAGTACGAAGAATTAAACCAATACTGGACAATGAGGTATTTGAAGTTACCATTTTAGCCAATTTTTACGCTTTTCCAACAGACTCAATTCGTGAGCTGCAATGCAATTAAGAGTTTCGTATTCAAGTATACAAAGAATTTAAAAAAAATATAATATGTTATCAGTACCCTTAGTACAATTGTTTTCATAGCACACTTGAACAAATAGTATTTTCGGAATAAAATTGGATTTTTTGAGAAAACGCTTTGATATAGGTATAGGACAGTAAATACTATTTATAAAGAACAACTAATTTGCCATCAAATTACATAAAAATATACAGGGTGTTCCATTTAAAATAAGAAAGTTTTTAATGGTTGAATTCTTTCACAATGAGGCTTGAATTGTGACCACCCTGTACATTTTATGTCGAATTTAAAATGTTTTTGAGACTTGATGATCTAGCTATTTGGTGAGAAAAAAATTTTTAGTTCAAGCGCTAAGGTAAAAAAATTATATGGATTATTTCATCGTCATGCATTTGCCAAATAATTACAAAAAGTCCAGATATCTCAAAAACTAATAGAGTCTGACAAAAACATTTTCTATAAAATATGCTTAGTATTCAATGCTTAATCGAAAAATGTAATAAAAATTACCATGTTGTATTTAAAAAACGAAAGTTGGCAGCTACTTCCGGTATAACCGGAAACGATAGAAACATGTAAATATTTTAGTTAAAGGGAGCATATCGATAAACCCAAATCCCCAAAGTTTCAGGAACATATATTCAGTAGTTCTCCATATAGTTCTAATGCACGCTCGTCGTGAATCACCCTGTATTGAGATGGAAAAAGCGCTTAATGAGTCGGGCATAGTGTCAAAATAAAGTCATTGAAAGATATGAATGTAACAGTTGATTTAGTTAAGTTAATTCAGTCATACTTATCGCAACGAAGGTAATATGTTGAGGTATTGGGCGAAAATCGAGCATGTATCGTACTTCGTACTTCAGGGGTACCCCCGGGGTCTAACCTGGGACCTCTTTTGTTTATAATAGCAATTAATGATCTTATTCGGGTAGTTAATCACTCAAGTACATTAGTATTTGCAGGTGATTTTAAGTTGTTTCTAAATATCTTAAATGAAAAGGATTGTGGGCGTTTGCAGGAAGATTTGGATTGTGTTTCGATGCTGTGACGAAAATGGTTTTAAATTGAATGAGAAAAAAATGTTTGTATACGACTTTTGCTTTATAGATAAGCCCAATTAACAATAATTATTACATAAATGGAAATGAGCTAGTTAGAACTGCACAGCATAGGGATCTGGGTATTGTGTTTGATGAAACATTGTGCTTTAATCAACACATGTCTGAGACCATTGCTGCTGCCTTTACCATGTGGTGCTTGTAATTCGCTAGGCAATTCAGTGTGGATGTTTGTCTGAGGCTGTTTGGCTCCCTTGTGTTGCCAGACTTGAGTATGGAGGTGTAATTTGGTCTCCTCCAAAGATATTGTAAACTAAGGTCCCATAATACATTCGTAAAACTCTTGGAATGTCAAGCTGTGATTGTGTGAAATGTTATTGAAAATCGGTAGCGGATGGAAGGGAGAACTACATGTTTGTTGGCTGAATGGCAACAATGCTAAAGTCTGGTTATATTAGATGGTTAAATATTAAGATAGAAAAAGCGCTTAATGAGTCGGGCACAGTGTCATAATAAAGTCATTGCAAGATATGAATGTAACAGTTGATTTAGTTAAATTAATTCAGTCATGCCTATCGGCACGAAAGTAATACTTACTTACTTACTTTATTTATTTATTTCAAAACCATGTTACATAATTTCCAAATAAAAATTACAAACACAAAGTGAAACAACGTCATCTTAGAACACCAAAAAGGTACAACATCATTCTGTTACATACTTAGAAAATCATCCAGATTATATGGCTCTAATTCCAATAAAGTCTTTCTGATTTCCATCTTAAACCGTTTTTCTCTGCTAATTGTCTTTATACTCTTGGGTAGTTTGTTATATAATTTCAAGTACATATAATTGGGTGACTTTTCAGTAAGAGTTAGCCTATGTATGGGGTAATTTACATTTACAGTTCTCGTGTTATATTGATGACAACCTGGGGCTTGAAAACAATTTCTATTTTTAAAGAAAAACACTAAACATTCATAGATATACAGTGCATATACTGTTAACAGTCCTGTGTCTTTAAAGACGGTACGACAAGTTTTCTTATAATCTAATTTCTTAATTATTCGAACCAATCGTTTTTGAATTACAAATATACTTTGAATTTGACTATCCCTGCTCCAAAATATAATGCCATATTTTAAACAGGATTCGAAGTTAACAAAATACAATGTTTTTAAAGTTTTCTCATTCATGTATTTACCAGTAACATGAATAGATACCATAACAAACAGGATTAAGTTTTTGTGACATACATTTGATATGAGCGGACCAATCTAAGAATTCATTAATCTGTACCCCTAAGAATTTTGTTGTTTCTGAAAAATTAATTATATCTTGATCATGAGCAAAGTCAACTGGCCTTTCCACCTTAGATACTTTTGTTCTAAAAAGTATAACATTAGTTTTATTTTCATTCAAAATAAGTTTATTTTCTGTAAACCATAGTGTAACGCTATTAAGAAAATTTTTGCACTCTATGACAAGTTGATTGATACTCTTGCCCCCTAAAAGTAAATTAGTATCATCCGCGTAATTAACTATATCTTGATTGGCTTGAATTAGATTATTTAAATCATTTATAAAAATGATAATAATATGTTGGGGTCGGAATATTCCTATTTTATTTATTTATTCGACCATCAAACTATTCATTTTAAATATCTTAAATGAACTTTAATTTAAATTAAATTAAAATATTGACCCAAACGCATCTCGAATTACGGTATATAAACAAGTGCAAACGGGTAATGGCGCACTCCGAAAGTGTGCATGCCTGTGGGTACTCTGTGGATTTGATTGTGCCTGTTTTGCATGACTGTGGATAATTGATTGTTGTGGGTATTTTCGGGTATATTCATCGTTTTTCTGCATAGGGGATTGCATTGCTTTCTACTTATATTTAGTGTTGTTAATTAGCGTTTAATTACACGATTTGCGGGAAATTTTCATGCATTCACAAAAGCGAACAAACCCGAACAAATCCTCCAGTATTTTAGTATCTTCACGGTTTTCCGAGCTGCAGTCACGACTTTTCTGCACTCTGCCATACCGTGGCCATCTATTGTAAGTACATTGAACTAGACATGTTTTTTTAATGACAAACTGAGCGCCATCTGTAAACTTGCTTTTGCTTTCACAAAATATAAAATGCTTGTCCAGCTTACCCTGTAATTTCACAAATTCAAATTATCAACACTGATTTACGTTGTATTGACGGTTTTTTGGGCGGGGACAACAGAGTTTTTTCTGAAACGCGAGTAATTTAATGCTCATGCGGGTATTTTTGACACTCAAAGTGGTGAAAGTGTGGTTATGGCATTGGCCGCAATGCAAAGCGCAGAGAAACACTCTGGAACTGAAACAGGTTTGTTCAACAGGTATTTTTAAAAACTGAAACCGGTTGTACCTCTTATTTAAAGTACCTTGTTCCAACCGTCCCTATATGGGTAGGTACTCACCTTGCTTCACTTTCTTCCAAGTACTCTTTAATGTCCAGTTCTTCATTTTTTATCTTCCATTCCTTAAAGTCAACTTCATGCATTTGCTCAGAGTAATTTCTTGCTTCATTGGTTTCAATTTTTACGAGTGCCTCTTCCTTTATGGAAATATTCTCCTTGAATCTATGGAAAATATAATACTATATTGCTTATTTTTTTTTATATGGCCGTATTAGATGTGGTAGTGTCTAATAAATAGGTGAAATTAATAAATACAAAAATTTTTACCTTCTCACGAGAAATTTACAGTTCAATAATTTATCAGTTCTTAACATTTCAGGTCTATGAAAGAACATGTTTCACTGCTCTGTCCGCAGATGAGATGTTAACCTTAAACCCCTTCAACCGGACATACAGGTACTTGATTTTGTATTTTGCCATATGTAACCGTTTGAAATTTTTATAAAACTATAGGTTTATTTAATTTGTATTCTGTGGAAACGACAAAACGACGGAATAAATAAATTTGAAATTTGAATTTGAAAAAGGTTCTAGGGTATATTCAAATTCGTAAAGGGCCTAACAAACTTGTTGTTAATATTTTTCTAGCTGCACACGTCGGCCCTTGTCGATGGATGGTGTGCCAGGAATCTTTAACAACGGAGTTAAATTCAGAGTCGCATAATTAATTCTTTATTCTTTCTTAGATGCATTTAATGAATTTTCTCTATTTGTTAATATTTTTCTAGCTGCACACGTCGGCCTTTGTCGATGGACGGTGTGCCAGGAATCTTTAACAACGGAGTCAAATCACGCGCACAAAATCAACTAAATTTATAAACAAAATGGCCGCTGTCTCTTTCTTATCTTCTGTTTTGATTTATTAACACAAATAATCTCCACCTGCCAAATAAATTGTCTGCAGGACAAAAATGGCATGTTTCTAGTAAAAAAACTACAAAGGGTAATTCGGGATTAACGGTTCTGTTTAATCTAAAATGTCTGCAAGACAAAAATAACTTAAACATTATTTTAAAGTGAAAAGCGAATAACGGTACCACTGTTGGTGTAAATCGATACACTTTTGCTTTCGTTAGGAAAAGGGTCGTAAATTAGTAGGTTATTGCACTTTCAGAAACAGATGTTTGTCTTTCCAGGGTGAATTTTACAGTGGGTTTTTTGAAAACAAAGGTAGGTGTTTATTACGCAGTAATAAAGCCTTCCTCGAATAATATCTGCAATCCGCGGTAAGGAAATGGGGGAGGGTTCTAAAAATGGTTATCTATGATGTATAACAGGGTAACCGCAGGTTATCACTGTTATAAAAAAGGGTTAAAATCATTTGGTATGATGTTGCCAGTAGAACGTTAATTTATAACAGGTGTAAATAAAAAGGCGTGATGGGTTTTTCTTAGGAATGAATGTTCGACGGTAGGACACCACTACCGGACAGTGTCTTTCGACTTCCAGTACATGAAAAACAATGCTCGCTTGAGAAGAAAAGTGACACATGCGTAAAGCGAGCAGGCTCCTAATTTTTATTACACTTTTATGAGTTATATGTTAAAATGTTCAACAGTAGGACACCACTACTGTACAGTTGTCTTTTCACTATACTACGTAGTAGCATTATACCAAACGTGTACGTAAACTGAGGGATGATACATCAACAAAACGACAAGTAAATTAAATAAAAATACGTACACGAAAATGGGGTCATATGTAACAAAATAAATTGCAGATTATCAGGGGAGTAATGTAAATAAAATGGTCGCAGACCAAAGCTTCATGTAAGAAGTGAGGTAGAAATATCGAGTATCTCCTATTATTGTCACAGACATAATAGATAGATAACAGGTAACAATGCTATCATTGTCGCAGACATATAATAAATAGTATTGTGGTAAAGGGGGTAAATCATCACCAGTCTGTCGCAGACAGATATTGGTGGATAATAATGGGCCAAATTATGGGAGACAAACACTCTGAACTGATTATAGGTATAATTACTATTATAATAATATAAAATCTTGTATTTGAATAATTTATTAATTTGTAATAAATATTTGAATGGTTAAACTCTCTTTGATTTAACTTCCTGGCAGCGGAATCCTATCAGTACTTAGGGAAAAGCGTCATACTAAGAGTAAAGCTAATAAATCGTAAAACCTGACAACCTTACCGTTGTCCCAAACTTTAAAAGAACCTGCAAAGTAAACACAACGTATACAGGGTCGTACCACGAAAATTAGACGATTACAGCCAGAGTGATGGATTCCATCAGGTGAATAACACACCCGGGGTCGATCAGTTTCACTGGTGCCGTGACCAGGAGATAAAGTCATTAAATTGGGACAACAAAAATTCACCATTTGATACGTTCTACCAAGTGCTGTGACTCCCAATAACTGACCTACATGAAACAGTAACATCCGAAGTGCCAGTAGTAGTACCAGTTCCAGTAGCAGTGCCAGCAAACCACAAATCATTGGACACGGATGATATACATGATGACCAACGTCAATTGAACCAAGAACATCAGTAGAGTAACCAGAGAAAATGCTTTGTACCACCAATAACGTCACTGTAATCACCTGAATACCAAATTCTGTTGACCTACCAAGTATCCACTTCAGCATTGACGCCATCCAACCAACCGGACTGTAAGAAGACAACCAAGTATGAAACCTGACCAAATCCAAAGTTCAAAGGGGACAAGAAAATGGACGTTGCCGACAACCAGTAGCAGATAATAAAGAACACTTTGGTTAATACCTCGCAAAACTTGACAGCTACATGTAGAACGTAAGAGAACTGCTTGTTGGACATAACAGGGGCAAAGTAAATCGTGTCTGAAAGTAGCAACATCAATGGACAGCACCGAAAGCGAGAAAAAACATGGAGTTTCACCGTACAAGAGTTTATAAAACTAAAACTCTTGCTAACTAATTCCGTGCTCGAGACAACACTGGGGAAGATATGCAGCGCTACCTTACTATTATCCAATGTTCCAAACATTGCTGTATCTGATGGTTGACACAGCAATAACAGCTATATTTTGAGGCAGCAAGGGACAGCCTCATATATGGTTGCGCAATATCACTGACAGAAACCACAAGGCGATCCACTAATCATATATGCGTTTCACGCGTATATAGGAACTACCTCGCAGGAAACCGACCACCTATCAAGTTCAAAATTGTAACCACTTGAACCTGATATGATAGTACCGCAACAGGTATGCCATCAACACCTCCAAAACAGCAGCAAAGGACAGGTACACCGTCAATGATGCAAACCACAGCGAAGGGTTCAACAGAAACGCCACTGGAGAAGAAACTACCCTTTAGCAGAAAAGGCGAGATTTACCAGACGGAAGCTGTAAAAATCTGCATGGTCAAAAATAACGGGATCCATCAGGACAAAGGGTGACTTAATTTATATCATGGTTTTAAGAAACCCGCACCAATCTGTGAAATAAATATGCCAGGAATAAGAAAATAAAATGGGTCCAAGGAGGAGGCGAGCCAAGACGATGACGATCGTTAATGCGTACCGAGGAGCAGCCACAGGTATGGAAGGGGAGCAATGAACCAGGAGATAAGATCTCGTAAGCAGGATGTGACGAGGTCCCAGTCCACTGACAATATTCCAGGAGAGTGATGAGAATGGCGGTTGACGTAAGATGGACTCTAATAATTTTTATTTCAGGTCTACGTAACTTCTATTATTTTACACTAATATTATTATGATTTATTGTAATTGACGAAAGCAAAAGTGTAATTGATTTTAATCGCTAGACAGGTAAATTTTAAACTATTGCTTGATGTACAAGGCTATATTTTAAAATTGGGGGAGAGTGAAACGGCCCGGACCCGGGTCTATTTTTCGCTAAAAAAATGTCGATGTTGAAAATAAAATAGCCAATATATTTAGGTCCAGTAATACATGCATATCCTACATGTATTTTAAAAGAGCTTTAAACAGCAAAAAGTCTAACATGTTAGCGACGGAACAACCAAGGAATGTCAAGAGGTCACATTCCTTATGCTAAAAATAAAATAGGGGTGTATAAAGTGACGCAACACAGCAAAGGCAGGGGTGCGCCTATATAAGCGAGAGACGCGACGCTTAAAAAGGAATTCAATTTTTGACTGTCGCAAATACAAGACGTTACGCTGCCCGATTCAAAGTCAAAATTTCCCGTTCTCAAATCAAGTAATTTCGCTGCCAGTGCTTTTTCAGTGTATCATTAATCTTTTTAATTTCAACGTTCAAATTTCTCCCATTCGCAAATTTAAGTATTTACGCGGCCATTTAGTGTTCAGTGCATTATTCTTTCTTAGACGCATTTAATGAATTTTCTCTACTTGTTAATATTTTTCTGGCTGCACACGTCGGCCCTTGTCGATGGACGGTGTGCCAGGAATCTTTAACAACGGAGTTAAATTCAGTGGCGCATAATTTAATTCTTCATTCTTTGTTTAGACGCATTTAATGAATTTTCTCTACTTGTTAATATTTTTCTAGCTGCACACGTCGGCCCTTGTCGATGGATGGTGTGCCAGGAATCTTTAACAACGGAGTTAAATTCAGAGTCGCATAATTAATTCTTTATTCTTTCTTAGATGCATTTAATGAATTTTCTCTATTTGTTAATATTTTTCTAGCTGCACACGTCGGCCTTTGTCGATGGACGGTGTGCCAGGAATCTTTAACAACGGAGTCAAATCACGCGCACAAAATCAACTAAATTTATAAACAAAATGGCCGCTGTCTCTTTCTTATCTTCTGTTTTGATTTATTAACACAAATAATCTCCACCTGCCAAATAAATTGTCTGCAGGACAAAAATGGCATGTTTCTAGTAAAAAAACTACAAAGGGTAATTCGGGATTAACGGTTCTGTTTAATCTAAAATGTCTGCAAGACAAAAATAACTTAAACATTATTTTAAAGTGAAAAGCGAATAACGGTACCACTGTTGGTGTAAATCGATACACTTTTGCTTTCGTTAGGAAAAGGGTCGTAAATTAGTAGGTTATTGCACTTTCAGAAACAGATGTTTGTCTTTCCAGGGTGAATTTTACAGTGGGTTTTTGAAAACAAAGGTAGGTGTTTATTACGCAGTAATAAAGCCTTCCTCGAATAATATCTGCAATCCGCGGTAAGGAAATGGGGGAGGGTTCTAAAAATGGTTATCTATGATGTATAACAGGGTAACCGCAGGTTATCACTGTTATAAAAAAGGGTTAAAATCATTTGGTATGATGTTGCCAGTAGAACGTTAATTTATAACAGGTGTAAATAAAAAGGCGTGATGGGTTTTTCTTAGGAATGAATGTTCGACGGTAGGACACCACTACCGGACAGTGTCTTTCGACTTCCAGTACATGAAAAACAATGCTCGCTTGAGAAGAAAAGTGACACATGCGTAAAGCGAGCAGGCTCCTAATTTTTATTACACTTTTATGAGTTATATGTTAAAATGTTCAACAGTAGGACACCACTACTGTACAGTTGTCTTTTCACTATACTACGTAGTAGCATTATACCAAACGTGTACGTAAACTGAGGGATGATACATCAACAAAACGACAAGTAAATTAAATAAAAATACGTACACGAAAATGGGGTCATATGTAACAAAATAAATTGCAGATTATCAGGGGAGTAATGTAAATAAAATGGTCGCAGACCAAAGCTTCATGTAAGAAGTGAGGTAGAAATATCGAGTATCTCCTATTATTGTCACAGACATAATAGATAGATAACAGGTAACAATGCTATCATTGTCGCAGACATATAATAAATAGTATTGTGGTAAAGGGGGTAAATCATCACCAGTCTGTCGCAGACAGATATTGGTGGATAATAATGGGCCAAATTATGGGAGACAAACACTCTGAACTGATTATAGGTATAATTACTATTATAATAATATAAAATCTTGTATTTGAATAATTTATTAATTTGTAATAAATATTTGAATGGTTAAACTCTCTTTGATTTAACTTCCTGGCAGCGGAATCCTATCAGTACTTAGGGAAAAGCGTCATACTAAGAGTAAAGCTAATAAATCGTAAAACCTGACAACCTTACCGTTGTCCCAAACTTTAAAAGAACCTGCAAAGTAAACACAACGTATACAGGGTCGTACCACGAAAATTAGACGATTACAGCCAGAGTGATGGATTCCATCAGGTGAATAACACACCCGGGGTCGATCAGTTTCAGTTCGATACCCATGACACTCCAAGAAAAGGTTGGGATGATTCTTCCAAAAAATGTCAAACCAAGGCAACATCAAATAAAGGCAAAAGAATCACAATATTACATGCTGGTTCAGAGAACGGGTTCGTTTCAAATTGTCTGTTGCTTTCTGTTAAAAACATAGCAGATTCTTCTTTAGATTACCATCAAGATACCGACGCACAACTTTTTGAAGATTAGTTTAAACATAAACTCCTTAAAAATATACCTGAAAATAGCATCATTGTAATGACAATGCTAGTTATCATAGTCATCAAGCAAAAATCATTCCCAATTCTAATAATACAAAAGCAGAAATTAAAAATTTTATGATTGAAAATGATTTATATTTTGAAGAAACGAGAACTGCTAGAAGTATTAAAAGCTTTTAAAATAAATAAGGAATACGAGTGTGACAAACTTGCAGCAGAAAATGGACATACAGTGTTGAGTCTTCCTCCGTACTATTGTATATTCGATCCTATTGAGCTAATATGGCACCAATTAAAATCAAATATTAGGAGAAATGATATTTCTCCCACATTAAATGAATCTGTAGTCGAATTAATTAAAAACGAAGTAAGAAAAATTTCTGCAGACAGCTGGAAAAACTGTGTACAGCATGTACTTAAAGTGGACAATTCTTACAATTGTATGATTACAAATGTTCAACCCTTAATTATAAGTTTAGGCTTAGATGAAGATAGTGATACAGAGTTAAATTTTGAATAAATTATCAATAGTTTCTTAGAATTTAATTAATTTTTATTGTAAATTATATTATTTTCAATTATCATTAATTGTTATCATTATTTTACATTTATTATAGGTACCTACCTAAAACTGAAAATACATATCTATTTATTTTAAATTATCAAAATAAATCATGTGGTGTGGTATACATTTTCAAGCCGGCCCTAATCCCATTTATTGAGCTTTGAAGAGGGTCAGGCGTATACAATAGGGTTTAATCAGGTAGTTTATTTATGGCAGTAAGAGTCAACGGTATAATTCTACAACAACTATACATTCGTATTTGCAGATGATTTTAAGTTGTTTCTAAATATCTTAAATGAAAAGGATTGTGGGCGTTTGCAGGAAGATTTGGATTGTGTTTCGATGCTGTGACGAAAATGGTTTTAAATTGAATGGGAAAAAATGCTTGTATACGACTTTTGCTTTATAGGTAAGCCCAATTAACAATAAATATTACATAAATGGAAATGAGCTAGTTAGAACTGCACAGCATAGGGATCTGGGTATTGTGTTTGATGAAACATTGTACTTTAATCAACACATGTCCGAGACCATTGCTGCTGCCTTTACCATGTGGTGCTTGTAATTCGCTAGGCAATTCAGTGTGGATGTTTGTCTGAGGCTGTTTCGCTCCCTTGTGTTGCCAGACTTGAGTATGGAGGTGTAATTTGGTCTCCTCCAAAGATATTGTAAACTAAGGTCCCATAATCCATTCATAAAACTCTTGGAATGTTAAGCTGTGATTGTGTGAAATGTTATTGAAAATCGGTAGTGGATGGAAGAGAGAACTACATGTTTGTTGGCTGAATGGCAACAATGCTAAAGTCTGGTTATATTAGATGGTTCAATATTAAGAGAGAAAAAGCGCTTAATGAGTCGGGCACAGTGTCATAATAAAGTCATTGAAAGATATGAATGTAACAGTTGATTTAGTTAAATTAATTCAGTCATGCCTATCGGCACGAAAGTAATACTTACTTATTTACTTTATTTATTTATTTCAAAATCATGTTACATAATTTCCAAATAAAAATTACAAACACAAAGTGAAACAACGTCATCTTAGAACATCAAAAATGTACAATATCATTCTGTTACATACTTAGAAAATCATCCAGATTATATGGCTCTAATTCCAATAAAGTCTTTCTGATTTCCATCTTAAACCGTTTTTCTCTGCTAATTGTCTTTATACTCTTGGGTAGTTTGTTATATAATTTCAAGTACATATAATTGGGTGACTTTTCAGTAAGAGTTAGCCTATGTATGGGGTAATTTACATTTACAGTTCTCGTGTTATATTGATGACAAACTGGGACTTGAAAACAATTTCTATTTTTAAAGAAAAACACTAAACATTCATAGATATACAGTGCATATACTGTTAACAGTCCTGTGTCTTTAAAGACGGTACGACAAGTTTTCTTATAATCTAATTTCTTAATTATTCGAACCAATCGTTTTTGAATTACAAATATACTTTGAATTTGACTATCCCTGCTCCAAAATAGAATGCCATATTTTAAACAGGATTCGAAGTTAGCAAAATACAATGTTTTTAAAGTTTTCTCATTCATGTATTTACCAGTAATATGAATAGATACCATAACAAACAGGATTAAGTTTTTGTGACATACATTTGATATGAGCGGACCAATCTAAGAATTCATTAATCTGCACCCCTAAGAATTTTGTTGTTTCTGAAAAATTAATTATATCTTGATCATGAGCAAAGTCAACTGGCCTTTCCACCTTAGATACTTTTGTTCTAAAAAGTATAACATTAGTTTTATTTTCATTCAAAATAAGTTTATTTTCTGTAAACCATAGTGTAACCCTATTAAGAAAATTTTTGCACTCTGTGACAAGTTGATTGATACTCTTGCCCCCTAAAAGTAAATTAGTATCATCCGCGTAATTAACTATATCTTGATTGGCTTGAATTAGATTATTTAAATCATTTATAAAAATGATAATAATATGTTGGGGTCGGAATATTCCTATTTTATTTTATTTATTTATTCGACAATCAAACTATTCATTTTAAATATCTTAAATGAACTTTAATTTAAATTAAATTAAAATATTGATCCAAACGCATCTCGAATTACGGTATATAAACAAGTGCAAACGGGTAATGGCGCACTCCGAAAGTGTGCATGCCTGTGGGTACTCTGTGGATTTGATTGTGCCTGTTTTGCATGACTGTGGATAATTGATTGTTGTGGGTATTTTCGGGTATATTCATCGTTTTTCTGCATAGGGGATTGCATTGCTTTCTACTTATATTTAGTGTTGTTAATTAGCGTTTAATTACACGATTTGCGGGAAATTTTCATGCATTCACAAAAGCGAACAAACCCGAACAAATCCTCCAGTATTTTAGTATCTTCACGGTTTTCCGAGCTGCAGTCACGACTTTTCTGCACTCTGCCATACCGTGGCCATCTATTGTAAGTACATTGAACTAGACATGTTTTTTTAATGACAAACTGAGCGCCATCTGTAAACTTGCTTTTTACTTTCACAAAATATAAAATGCTTGTCCAGCTTACCCTGTAATTTCACAAATTCAAATTATCAACACTGATTTACGTTGTATTGACGGTTTTTTGGGCGGGGACAACAGAGTTTTTTCTGAAACGCGAGTAATTTAATGCTCATGCGGGTATTTTTGACACTCAAAGTGGTGAAAGTGTGGTTATGGCATTGGCCGCAATGCAAAGCGCAGAGAAACACTCTGGAACTGAAACAGGTTTGTTCAACAGGTATTTTTAAAAACTGAAACCGGTTGTACCTCTTATTTAAAGTACCTTGTTCCAACCGTCCCTATATGGGTAGGTACTCACCTTGCTTCACTTTCTTCCAAGTACTCTTTAATGTCCAGTTCTTCATTTTTTATCTTCCATTCCTTAAAGTCAACTTCATGCATTTGCTCAGAGTAATTTCTTGCTTCATTGGTTTCAATTTTTACGAGTGCCTCTTCCTTTATGGAAATATTCTCCTTGAATCTATGGAAAATATAATACTATATTGCTTATTTTTTTTTATATGGCCGTATTAGATGTGGTAGTGTCTAATAAATAGGTGAAATTAATAAATACAAAAATTTTTACCTTCTCACGAGAAATTTACAGTTCAATAATTTATCAGTTCTTAACATTTCAGGTCTATGAAAGAACATGTTTCACTGCTCTGTCCGCAGATGAGATGTTAACCTTAAACCCCTTCAACCGGACATACAGGTACTTGATTTTGTATTTTGCCATATGTAACCGTTTGAAATTTTTATAAAACTATAGGTTTATTTAATTTGTATTCTGTGGAAACGACAAAACGACGGAATAAATAAATTTGAAATTTGAATTTGAAAAAGGTTCTAGGGTATATTCAAATTCGTAAAGGGCCTAACAAACTAGGGTTTGTAGGACTTTATCATACCTACGCGAAATCGGCCATGAAAAATGAAGTTAAAAATTCTTAAATTAATTATTGTTTTGAGTATAATTTTAGGGCTCCCATTGAAAATTGAAATATTAAATTCAACTACAAAAAATAACTTATTTTAAAAACATGCTCTTAGAAAATATCTTGTTTTAAAAAATGAGAAATGAACAGAGTAACAAACCCAAACATTACTTGCAAGTAATAATGCGTTGTATACCTAGTTGCAAAAGCTGAACATTTCCGGACAACTGTAAAGTCGAGGAATGTGGTTTTTCCCACTTTTCCAAAAATCGAAAATTATTCAAAGGACATAAATTATTACAATCAACGTGTTAAAATTTTGAAATAAGCAATATTAATTTTATTCACAACTAAATGATCAACAAAATAACCTTACTAGTATTTATTATCCAATGGCCAATATTAATTATTGTCAAACAAATAGAATTAGTATGGAAAATATTCGGCAAAATAATCCGATGTTCTTCCAGTGTTCAACACTGGTACTAATAATTGTCATATAACAAACGATTATTTTTAAATTGTATTTTATACCTCAATTGTTGAAATTCGTAAAATTAAAGGCGTCTTTCGATTTAATTATTTAATGATGAACTTTAAAAAAATATGTATAGGGTGGGAAAGATACAGTATCTTTAGAATTTAAGTATAAATAGATGTTTTAGATGTCAAGAATATTATCATAAGAGTGATGAATGCAAAAATCAATTATCATGTGAATATTGCACAGAAAATCATGAAAGTACTACATGTACGAAACAAGCAAGGAAATGTAAAAATTGCACTCTGGCAAACGAAAAATTTAAAATGAATTAGAATACGGCGCATGCAGCATCAGATGGTGAATGTCCTTCCAACAAGTATCACATAAACATTTTGAGAAGCAGAATTGATTATGCAACATAATGGTGCATTTTGAACAAGCGATGATATACTTGAGACAATAGAGAACATAAATAGCGAAAAAGCAATGTTGGTGGACAGTGACTTATTATGCAATAAAATAAAAAACTCGCAGGTTATCTTCAATCTTTTGCATGTAATTATAAGAAGTATTACTAGAAATATTGACAATTTACTATTACCTATAGAAAGTTTTCAAATATATTTTAACGATATAATAGTATTAAGTGAAACATATAGAATCAATTCAACTAATCAGTGCAACGTTCCCGGCTATCAGCTATTCTATAATTACGCTGATTATAACAAGAATGATGGCGTTATAATCTTAGTGAAAAATCATCTAAATGTCGAATTTTCAAGAAAGAAGCTGCCAAATTCCCTGGCTACCGTGAGTAGAGTTGTTGGTTCTGTGAATGACATTAAAATAGGAATTACGGCGGTTTATAAACCTCCGCCAATATCAAAACATAATTTTATCAACGACATTGACACATACCTTGATAGTGTAGTAAAGAGTGATAATACTAATTTAGAAATTTTTGTAGGTGAGATAAATATTAACATCTTAGATAAAGATAATGATACTCATAACTACCTGTCCATGATGTCACAACTAGGCTTTCAGTCATATGTCAATTCAGTAACTAGGTTTGAGAGTAATACATGCCTTGATCACATTTTCGTAAATAAGAAATTAAGAACTAGTCATTTCGGTTTTGAATCGTTTATCTTGGATGCACACATGACAGACCATGGACCAACCATGCTTAATATTGTTTCAAATAACAGAACTTTAAATAATAAGTGCAGCGATGATAGTGGGATAAAAAAAATTCGGTTCCATCTTGATAGATTCATTGATTTCCTAAGTGCCCAGGATTGGGCACACGTTATAAGTGACCCGGACCCTGATTCTTCAACTTCCAGTTTTATCACGACATATAATAGACTAAAACTTAAAGCAACCACCGAATGTTTCGTAAAAGTCAAGCAATATAGAAAGATCAAGGAATGGATTACTAACGGAATTATAACGTCTATTAAACATAGAGACAAGATGAAAAGGAGACTGTTACAAAAACATAGTGAACAATTGGAAAATCAGTATAAAAAATATCGAAATAATTTAAATAAAGTAATTGAGAAACGAAAGCATGAATTCTATAAAGAGGAAATAAACAACAATAAGGGTAACATGAAAAAAATATATGAAATAATTGAAAAAGCCACTTACGAGAATAAAAATAAATCTAAAGCGAATAAATTAAAAATTAATAATGACTAGGGAGTCGTATTTGGAGATGATCTTAATATGGCTAACCATTGTAATGACTATTTTGCAACTATAGGGACTAAAATGGCGGATACGATTCCGGTGCCTGATAATCCTATAGAGGTCAATTTCTCACTGCGGAACTCTATGTTTTTGTCACCTGTAGATGAAAATGAATTGATAAAACACATTTCTTCTCTAAAGAATGGAGGCTCGCCAGGCATGGACGGCATCACATCTCAATTGATAAAACAGACTCACAGATTAATTTTAAAGCCATTATTACATATCATAAACAGAATTTTTGTAACAGGAATCGTGCCTTCTCATTTTAAAATATCTGTTATCACTCCGGTTTATAAGAACGGTACTAGGACAGTAATAAGCAACTATCGACCTATAAGTTTAATAAGTAATTTTGCCAAATTGTTTGAAAAATGTATAAAGGACAGAATGTTTGATTTTTTTAAGACTAACAATATTCTATCTGGAAATCGGTACGGTTTTCTGCCGGGTTGTGGTACGGAGGACGCATTGTATCGGCTGACGTCAGAGATCACTGCTGGCTTAAATACAGGGAAAAAGTGTGCTGCAGTCTTTATAGATCTGGCAAAAGCGTTCGACACGGTACCGCACGATAAACTTCTTGGTATTTTGTGGCACTATGGAATCAGGGGAACTGTGTGGAGGTTGCTGCAAAGTTACCTTCTCGGGAGATATCAGATTGTGAAAGTTAATAACGTTCTGAGTGGAAAGCAGGTTGTAAGGATTGGGGTACCACAGGGCACAGTCCTTGGCCCTATCTTGTTCATAATTTATATGAATAGCTTGTTATCTCTTGACGTCGGTGGTTCAGTGGTCTCCTATGCTGATGACACCGTGCTGATTTTCAGTGATGGTACATGGCAGGGAGTAAAAGAAAAACTGATAAACGGATTAAGTGTCACTAAGAGATGGTTGGAAAGTTTTGAATTATCTCGTAATTTAAGTAAAAGAAATTACATTGCATTCTCCCTGACAGGTGCTAACAGGCCTGATTTCACAAGTATCATAATTGACGATCAACAAGTAAATGAAGTATCTCAAACAAAATATCTCGGCATAATAATTGATCGATTTCTGAAGTGGTACCCGCACATAGATTATCTCTCTAAGAAGATTGGAGTGTTGATACACAAGTTTTATATTCTCAGGGAGATATTAAATAAAAAACTACTAGTTGTAATCTACAAGAGTCTTGTTGAATCGTTGATTGGCTACGGAATATTGGTCTGGGGTGGTCTACATAACAGTGCCCTTTACAAATTGAATATAGCGCAAAAGTATATATTAAAGGTTATATTTAAGAGGAACAAACTGTATCCTACAGAATTGCTTTCTTCAGGTGACATTTGTAATGTGAGGACCGTGTATCTTGTTACAGTGTCAACGTTTATGCATAAATACAAATCCTCAAAGAATACTGTTAACCACTGTTATCACACTCGTGCTAACATAAATAATGACGCAATCATTCCAATTAATTTTAATAATATTAATCTAACGAGCGTTGCCTACTTGGGAGCAAAAATTTATAATATGATTCCTTTAAATTTAAAAAATATATAAAAAACATAAAAAAATTTAATCGAGAATGTAGAATATATTTATCTACAGAATTTAAAAAATTTCAAAACATATTTAATTAAAGAGCAAATTATTCATGCATGGCACGAAATTGTAAACATAAAGAAAAAGAATTGAGAAAGAATCTGGTACATACAAGTAAACATGTTACTTAGGTACCATAACACACATATTTTGTATATTGTATAACTGTTTGAGAAATCATATAATTTTGTAAAGCCATAATTTCTGAATAAAGGTATTATTATTATTATTATAATAGTCGAGAAAAAAAAATGTTGTCAAGAATTTATTTAATAGATATATTAAGGGATCTATGGATCTAATTCGACACATAATTAAAAAAATCATAGACATAGCTACTGGGTTAATTATGTAATTTTGAAAGAAACTTACCCATTTTTACCTGCAGCGGTAAGGCGGTTTAAATCATCAATGATAAGATTCCCATCTTTTTCAATTACTTTTAGATGTTCTAAATGTACGATTAGTTTACGATTTTCTTTAATATGGGGGTATAAATTAGGCAAATTATTTTGCTTAATTACTCGATTTTCCAAACGGACTATTAGTTTACGTTCTTGATGAATCAATTCATTGGAATATGGATCGTCAAGTGGAACATTTTCAATTTCATATACTTCTGCTGGCTCTTCTTTTATTAATAACTTGAAGGAGTTTTTGGTGTCTGGTGTTGCGACACTCCCCTCTTTGCATTCCTCTATTTTTGCTACTACATCGGACCAGTGTTGATTCCGGATTTGTTCTGTACCCTCCTCAATAGCCGAAAGTCCAGGAAAATTCTCGGCCGATTTAGTTATAGTGGCCTTCGCTTCTTTACGTAAATTGTTTAGCATTAAGTCAATCAGGTCTTTCGACACAAAGTTTTGATTTTCTTGGTTTAAACTGGATTCCATATTTTATATTAACAATTGCCTTTATTGGAAAGATCTATTATCAACAGGACAATAATAAAATAATTCAATGAAACAACAGAACAGACATAATAGGTTGGCTTGGCATAGTTCGCCATTGCTTGCTTGTCATTCTATTTGCTGGCATTGGGATACTAGCAACAAGTAGGTTTGTTCGGTAGGTATTATGGCATATACACCGACACCACAGAAAAATAATAGGCACTGGCCGGAAGGCTTTAGGATCTTCTTCCGACCAAGGGTAGATAACAGGAACTGAGTGAATGCATTTCACGTTTGACACTACCCGATTAAAAACTGTCATATTTTTTATAGAATTCTTTGTTGTTTTTCATCAGTATTTGTGTGTTAAATTTACGGTTTGTTTGTGGAAAAAAAGTAATTCTTAACCCAATATGGTAAGACTGTCAAGTCTGCCGTAAACTGGATAAAAAATATAAACTTATGCGTCACGTCTGTCGATTGTTTGTTTTTCCTAACCAAGACGGATGATAAAGAGATGGGGATTCTCATTTTTGTCGTTTATTTTCATAATATTAATTACCTAAATGATCATTAAAATCGCACAAGATGTTGGTTGGTTGGTCTATTTTTAATATGCGGTAATAGACGTGGATTATTTTAGGGTTTAAGTTTGCTTATGATATTTACGGTAGTTTGATTAATTAAAAGTCATACTTAATCTTAAAACTATTTAATAAAAAAAAGTACATTTAGATAAATTAACATAATTAAAAATGTCCTTCACAATTTAAAAAAATAAACTGTTCATAGTTTCACATGCAAAAATCCCAAATCAAAGTTTATAAACATGATGCAAAATTATCATAAACGGCTACATAACTTTGTACTGCGTACATTCTTCCATTATTCTTTTAGCACTGGATAAGATAGTCAATGTGTACAGGGTGTTATGGAAATGACGTATTATATTTAAATGGGTCACTCCTGGGGTGTACTAGAGAAGCGCTACATATTTTTTTTCAAATCGAACGTTTAAAAAGTGGGGTAATTCACCCATAAACCCACACACAACTCCTCGGCACAGTCACATTACACTGAGCAGCTGTGTAATAAACAGATGTTCTTAAGCAATGTTGCCAAACCGTTAGTGCAAAACTTTAGATTCTTATAAAAATAAATATTTAGCTACCTAATATCCAAATAGAAGTGAATCCAGGTGCCAGTCCACTAGCAAGTAATCCAGGGCACATACATCTTCATCAGTTTTTTTTGTTTTAGTGGTTAAAGATTATACCCCGCTAAAACCCCATCGGCGTTTTTCTTCCAATCTCAGAACATGACCCTTTATATCGTCAGAGACACAGAACACATAGTGAAACACTGAACAAATTACCATAAATCACTTAAAGAAACACACACACGTTTCAAATTAGTTTTTTGAAGATAGGCCCTTGTCACACAAAATCGCTACATACTAATGCATTCTTTCAGCAATTATTTTATCTGCTGCATCCAATATCTTATATCGCAACTGATCCATATCTTCGACTTTATAAACTATTTCTTTATTCATCGTACCCCATAGAAAAAAATTGCATGGGGTAAGATCCGGTGACCTTGCGATTTCCAGTCTCTTACTAAAGGAACATTTTCCAATATGCCTTCGACTTGATTTTTCTGTATGTACTAAACATTTTCACACTTATTCGCACTGTTACAGTTGATTAAATATCCCGAAAAAACTTTTTCGCGTGAAGACGAAGAGGAATATCTTGTTGTCAAGCAAATGTCAACTTCTAACCTTCTGTCGATTTTAGTAGAGATGGCTAATCCTTGGTCTTAAAATCCCACTGCGAAGCGATCGATTTAATTTGCTTATGCAGCTTTTCAAATGAAAAAGAGCACCAGAGCAGCGGTAACGAGTTTTTAATCTTTATTGGTATCTACAGCAGTGAAGGAAAACAATAAATAAGCGCTGTAGATTATTATAATTATTTATTTCAACCTTTTTTGGTGAATGCGCTGGAATCTACCGGAATACCACGCAATTGCATTAGTAGTACATCTCTAGTTTTTGACAGTTGATGTTTCAGTCATTTTTAATTCGAAGAAATGTTATTTACATTTTACAATGTGTTTTTTAATTAAAAACAAAAGTGCATACAAATCTAGGCGAGACAAGCTAATGTTAATAAAACGATGTCTCCAAGTGAATTTTGTGCATTATGGTGGTCATTGTTCATGTGAAGTTTTGCGGTTATGGATTATGTGATGTGCCGGTTTCTTTACTAAAACGCTGTATAAGTTTTTATTGAAATTGACACTAATTTTTAAATAAGACCGACAAGGTAAGTGTATGTGTGTGGCCTAAATAAAATTACATTAAAAATCAGTCATTGACATTTGACCTAGTTACGTAGTTGCGTATTTCAAACTTAAAGAGTGTAAGGTGTAATTCTGACAACACCGGTGGGAATCCGTATGTGCCGCAGTGCCGCACAGATGTATTCCTGGTTTGACGTCAGGTCATTTTTACCGCTGAACGAATTAAAAGCGCCATTTAAGGATATTTTTCATTTGTATTAATCTCAGGAATTGCCGGTTTAAATATAATACGTCATTTCCATAACACCCTGTATAAGAGGTCTCTTAACTTACAAAAAAAAACAAATATCTTACAGCTGGTAGTATTTGTATCCCGAAACACACTTAAGAATATGTCGTTGAACTAATTCACTGTTATAAATAAACAATGGTCGATTAGTAAACCCTCCCGGTTTCTTATAATACAAAACATTGTCACCGAGTTATTAACAGTGAGTGAACTTTTAGATATTTATTTCAACAAAATATCTTTAAACTTTATTCTTAGTTACTGACTAACCCATGATGACTAAATAGAATATTTTATTATTTTATTCTGAACTCTAATATTATGAACTGATCTTAATAGAATCTGGAGTAAGTACGGCATTCTCCTTCTTTTCGCTGTTTCGCGGTTTTGTCATGTTGCCACTGTGGTAGACACGAAAAACTATACGAAACGCGAAAGAAAAAAATATTCAAATTAGAGAAAACCTTAAAAATTTTTTTATTGAAAATTGGGATAAACCGATCAGCTGATCTTGTCCATATATTTTAATATAAAGAACTAAAAATAAATTAATTAATTATTTAATTAGAAAAATGTAGCAATTATAAATAAAATATTATCTGAGCCCAAATAATATTTCAAAAAAAAATTTAATAAAAATTTAATTTTTATCAAAAATTTGCTAAGTCCTCAATCAGAAAAAATAAATAAATAATTTAATAAAATTAAATTATTTAATATTCAAAACTGTAGAAAATTAAATTAATGACAAATAATATTGGAAAAACTTTTAAAAACGACTCAATAAGGAATTAAAATTTTTTTTATCTATTTACCAGAATTTTCTAAGTCCATAAGAGGCAAAATTAAAATAAAATAAAATAAATTCAAATAAATTGTAGAAAATTATTAAAAAACTTACGTTTTTATAGATAATCCAGAGAGTAATTTCACAGAAGAAAATAAAATTACTATAATTTTATTTTATTTTTACAAAAAATAACTTAGAAAAATGCACTTTATACGTATAATTCCCTTCTTTCTCAACTTCGGAAAACACTTGTAATTCGGACCAACCGCGACGGAAATTTTAATATAACTAAACGCGCGGAAAACGATACGGCAATTGGGTAACTTTCCCCCTACTACCTCTGGAAAACATGACTAAACAAATAAGAGGGGTGCCCTCAATAAAAGGATTTACGACGTGGGCATATTGGGAGTCAGGGATTTCGGGGACTAATGCGCGATTTTGAACCTTATACGCCGATAAATCGTGAATTCTGTCAGCATTCCAAGAAAAAACAATAAAACTGTCGAAGGGGAACCCTTCTTTTGGCCACCCAGAGGGCGGAAAAGCCTTATTTAAGCAGAAAATTTCGCTCGTCTCAGGCAGTCAATCCAACGAACTGGTCGCGAAGTCTACAGAAAACTCTGCCCGTTTTCCGGGAAAATAAGTAAAAAGTATTTGTTCCAGAAAGAATCTCTGTCCGACAAAAAGTGGAACGCGAATATATGTCATCGGGTCTTCCTAAATCGATTAGGACGTGGAAGGTTAGCGCTCAAGAAAACGTTTTAATTTACGCTATCCAGAATAAAGTTATTTTGTGAGTTATTGTGACTGAAAGATATTAGATCGGAAATACGTGAGTTTTATGTCCTTTTGAGAGTTTTGTAGATTCAGTTCGTAACAACTTGGGTGACTCCACAAATTTTAGTAAATTGTCTTAAAATTAGTAGTTTTGTCAAGGACTTATATTATTATATTGTCTATTAAACTAGAAAGCCAACATAAATAAAAAGGAAGTGACTTTTAGCAAGTAAATATTTCTTAAGGAATGACAATTATGTAAGAAGCTGAATGATTTTGCAAGATAATAAAACAAGTGTATGTAAAAGCTAATTTGTGTCTAATTGCCTAAGTTTAGAGCAGACATACAGTTAAAACAACAGGAATTCAGGTGTGATATCAATTAAAACTAATCGAGGGTGTCTTTTCAACCCCTCTGAACTACTAACATCAGATAACAAAAATAAGGGTCATTCGATACTAACACAGGAATCTTCCGAACCCTGCGAAAGTGTTTTTATAGCCCACCTTGTAAAATAAATCAAGCCGCTCGGATTTTACCAACAGAATATACAGGGTGGTTGCTATACCACCCTTTTCCAAATGGGCAAGGAACTAAAATTAGAGGTAAAGATTGTTTCACGAAAAATGGATATAACTTAATGACTGCAGTAAAAGTACCTGGGGCCATCCCATTATTTATTACCGTTTGTTATTATTATGTGGAAAGGACCGGATTGTAATAATTATAATTAAATATAGGCACATCAGGTAGGTTAGGTTGCCTAATTTATATTTAAATATCTTTTTGTGGTAAAGTTTGTTAGTTTTTAGGAATGGTTCAAGAATTGTCTTTTACCAAACATTCCTCAGAATAGCGTGATAGTAATGGACAATGCGAGCTATCACAGTCGCCAATTACATAAAGCTCCAAGCTCAAATAATACAAAATTGGAAATTCCGAACTACATGGCGGCGAATGATATATATTTTGAAGAAAGTTATAAAAAAAGTGATCTTTTAGAAGTTTTAAAGACATTTTGTATAAAAAAAGTATATGTTTTTGACACAGTGGCAGAAGAAATTGGACATACAGTGCTACGGCTCCCACCCTATTATTGCATTTTTAACCCCATAGAGCATATGTGGCACCAGTTAAAATCACTGGTTAGGTCTGAAAATATTTCTCCGACTTTAAGTTCTAGTGTTGTAGAAGTAATACGAAAATGCTTTAATGATATTCCCCAGGTAGTTGGAAAAATTCAGTCCGTCACGTAATAACTGTAAAGTCTGGATCGTATAATTAATCCAATTATAATTAATTTTGATGAGCATAGCGATAGCGAAACAGAACTATCTATAGAATGACATTATAAATGTAAATAAATATGACTAGTAATATTTAAAAAAAATATTATTATTTCATTTGATTACATTAATATAATCATATCATTACTTGTTTTCCTTAGTCCGTCCCTTCATACTTCACTTGTTTATTGCCAAGCTCTTGTCGACACAGGAAATCATTAAGTCGTATCCAAATTGCGTGAAACGTACAGTATGTCCAAGAAGTTGCGGACTCGCTTGATTGGCTGATTATCGAGCACAGATCCAGAGTAATAAAGGAAAAAATTTAATTTTATTATACTCATTAAAGTGGTAAAATCCATTAAGTTAATCGGTTGTTTAGGCAATTAAGATTTTAATATAAACTAGGTCATGACGGATGTAAAACGCATTAAAATAATGGTTTGTTAACCCCATTAAAATATTTTTGTATTTTTCGTTTTCATTTAATAATTGCTTTTTCGGAGAAGCCATTATCAAAAGCTATTTTAAGAATCCCCCCAAATAAGTATTGGGGGGATTCTTAAAATAGGGCGTATCTTGCTTTTGAGTGTGTGGGACGCAAATACCTTACAATCTATCTCTTTTCAATTTTCTATGACTTTGAATTACTTACTTTAGGATATTTATCCAGATGTAATATTCTTATAGTGTTTTTGAGAACTTTATAAAAGGGAATAAAGGCCAATTTATAAACTCGACGGTGACGATTGACGGTGCAGTTTGACGGTGCCGTAAAAAGCTGGATTTATAAACTTGACGATGGCGACGATAACCTAACCTGTTTTTCTCGGCTTTTCTGTATTTTTAGGTGATTATATTAATTTTGGTGTTTATGTGATCTGAATGATACTATCAACACTTATTCAACAGTGCACTTTAAAATGGTTAATAAGATGGTATAAAATAAAATAATATTTACTAAATATCACGTGACAGGCAAACACGATTTTGATTGGCTATGTAAACTTGCTACGAACGTTGCTACGACCGTCCACCGTCAAAAGATAAAATTGGTTCATGTCGGCCGTCACCCACCGTCAAACTGCACCGTTATCGTCAAATATAAATGGTCTTATGCATTTCAATATGTTTAAGCTGTACCGTCACCGTCAAACAGCACCGTCAATCGTCAACGTCGAGTTTATAAATTCAGCTTTAGTATTTAGACGTTATAACGTAATTTTAGAATTAATTCCTATTTCGTACATTGAATTGGGTTAATTAAATATAAATAAAGCCAGGGGCACAACAGGATCTGTTTTTGAATAGAATTATTGTAATTTTTTTAAAAGCGCACTGGGCACTATAAATGCAAAAATATCGAAAATAATTGCTCGGAGCGACATTGACAAGATACACACACCCTTTTTGGATAAATGTGACGAGAAAATTGATATTTTTAATAAAAACATAAATACACTAAAGCGCAAAAGAGTGGCAGTTGTTGCTATGTACCAGAGTGCTGCAGCGAGCGCCCTCTACAATCTACATAAAAAGAAAATAAGTAACAATTCAAATTTCTCGCCCCCTAAATACATCCAAATCAAAAATATTATGCTAAAATATTAGTTAAAAACAAGTTAATGAGGAAGTTAGAAAATAAAATTTTCACTAGGACACGACACCCTGTAAGTTTGACTAATTCGCAATATTTTTACCCAAAGAGTCTGCAGTTCTACTGTGTATAGTTTTTGCAGAATAATACCGTTGACTCTTAGTGCCATAAATAAGCTACCTGATTAAACCCTATTGTATACGCCTCAACCTCTTCAAAGCTCAATAAATGAGATCAGGGCCGGCTTAAAAATGTATACCACACCACGTGATTTATTTTTATAATTTAAAATAAATAGATAGGTATTTTTAGTTTTAGGTACCTATAATAAATGTAAAATAATGATAACAATTAATAATAATTGAAAATAATATAATTTAAAAGTGTACTATTAGTATAACAAGTACAATAAAAATTAATTAAATTCTAAGAAACTATTGATAATTTATTCAAAATTTAACTCTGTATCACTATCACTATCTTCATCGAAGCCTAAACTTATAATTAAGGGTTGAACATTTGTAATCATACAAGTGTAAGCATTTTCCACCGTACATGCTGTACTCAGTTTTTCCAGCTGTCTGCAGAAATTTTTCTTACTTCGTTTTTAATTAATTCTACTACAGATGCATTTAATGTAGGAAAAACATTATTTCCTCCAAATATTGGATTTTAATTGGTGCCATATTAGCTCAATAGGATTGAATATGCAATAGTACGGAGGAAGACGCAACACTGTATGTCCATTTTCTGCTGCAAGTTTGCCCTCGTATTCCTTATTTATTTTAAAAGCTTTTAATACTTTTAGCAGTTCTCGTTTCTTGTAAGTTTCTTCAAAATATAAATCATTTCCAATCATAAAATTTTGAATTTCTGCTTTTGTATTATTCGAATTGGGAATGATTTTTGCTTGCTGACTATGATAACTAGCATTGTCCATTACAATGACGCTATTTTCAGGCATATTTTTAAGGAGTTTATGTTTAAACCAATCTTGCTTCTAAATGTGCCAGAATCACTCCGATTTTTTCTAGGATTAACAGGTTTAAGTACTATGTCTCTTACCGAAGATAAATGAGTTTTTGTCAAAGTAGACGTCTCTGCTAAAGCATCCATCGAATTAAAATTTCTACTCAACAACGATTGATACACATTTTTAGTTATTAGTTTGGCATCGGTAGATAAATGCTTTCTTTTAAAAATGACACTTGAAGATGCCCCCCTATCAGCACAATTCCAAGGACGCCACATTCTACCACTAATAAGCCTAACTAAAAATTACTCGCCGGAAAACCACTAAAGATTAAAATTATTAAAAATCACTTTGTATTTATATATGCATCAGGCATAGGTATAAATTGAATTTGTATACCTGGCCGGCTCTGCTCGAAAAGGTTTTAAAATTTGGGATTTCCTTATTTATTTTATGGTCAAGGGATAATGAGGTTTTATTGCGATCAACGGTATAATTCTGCAAATACGATACTATTAATTTTAGGACACTCTGTAAAAGATTTTTCAACAAAATCGCAATTTGGGCGATATTATGAATAGTTGGACACTGATAAAAATTTCTAATCGAGTACGGCGGGACGCCCAGGGTGCTACAACTATCACACTTGAATTTGCCGGCCACTGAAGTTGCCACCCGTGGTGATTCTACAGTAAAGGTCATATAACAAAAAGCCGAAAACCCAATGATTTTCTAATGCCATTTGGAAAACTGATTTTACGTACGATTAACATCTCTCTAACCTTTCCAAGTATCCGGATGCATTATCCGAACACCCTGTATAAGGATCCCGATAATTTTCCCTACACAAATATACATATTACATTTAAACGTCAAACATGCTCTGAATTATTATGACGGCGCAGATGAGTTCCTAAATAATTTCCGTATTTTGTTTGAAATTCACATTTATTGCATTTGAACATTTCGACTTCTTCTGGATTTCGATGTAAGAGGAGGTGCGTCTTTAAATTACATTTGCGAATTGTTTTATAAGAACAATGATCGCATTTAAACTCGGAGTTACTATGCACGAGCTGATGACTTTTTAAATTATGTTTAAATTTAGTTTGAAAATCACATTTGTTACATCTGAACATTTCGACTTCTTCTGGATTTCGATGTGAGATGAGGTGTCTCTTTAAACAACTTTTGTGAACTGTTTTATAAGAACAATTATTGCATTTAAACTTGGAGTTACTATGCACGAGCTGATGACTTTTTAAATAACTTTTAAATTTAGTTTGGAAATCACATTTGTTGCATCTGAACATTTCGACTTCTTCTGGATTTCGATGTGAGATGAGGTGGCTCTTTAAATGATCTTTGCGAATTGTTTTATAAGAACAATGATCGCATTTAAACTCGAAGTTACTATGCACGAGCTGATGCCTTTTTAAACAATGTTTAAATTTAGTTTGAAAATCACATTTGTTGCATCTGAACATTTCGACTTTGTCTGGATTTCGATGTGAGATGAGGTGTCTCTTTAAACAACTTTTGTGAACTGTTTTATAAGAACAATTATTGCATTTAAACTTGGAGTTACTATGCACGAGCTGATGACTTTTTAAATAACTTTTAAATTTAGTTTGGAAATCACATTTGTTGCATCTGAACATTTCGACTTCTTCTGGATTTCGATGTGAGATGAGGTGGCTCTTTAAATGATCTTTGCGAATTGTTTTATAAGAACAATGATCGCATTTAAACTCGAAGTTACTATGCACGAGCTGATGCCTTTTTAAACAATGTTTAAATTTAGTTTGAAAATCACATTTGTTGCATCTGAACATTTCGACTTTGTCTGGATTTCGATGTGAGATGAGATGCGCCTTGAAATGACCTTTGTGAACTGTTTTATAAGAACACTGATCGCATTTAAACTCGGAGTTACTATGCACGAGTTGATGACTTTTTAAATAACGTTTAAATTTAGTTTGAAAATCACATTTGTTGCATCTGAACATTTCGACTTCTTCTGGATTTCGATGTGAGATGAGGTGCGTCTTTAAATTATTTTTGTGAACTGTTTTATAAGAACACTGATCGCATTTAAACTCGGAGTTACTATGCACGAGTTGATGACTTTTTAAATAACTTTTAAATTTAGTTTGGAAATCACATTTGTTGCATCTGAACATTTCGACTTCTTCTGGATTTCGATGTGAGATGAGGTGGCTCTTTAAATGATCTTTGCGAATTGTTTTATAAGAACAATGATCGCATTTAAACTCGAAGTTACTATGCACAAGCTGATGCCTTTTTAAATAACATTTAAATTGAGTTTGAAAACCACATTTGTTGCATCTGAACATTTCGACTTCTTCTGGATTTCGATGTGAGATGAGGTGTCTCTTCAAATGATTTTTATAAATTGTTTTATAAGAACAATGATCGCATTTAAACTCGGAGTTACTATGCACGAGCTGATGACTTTTTAAATAACGTTTAAATTTAGTTTGGAAATCACATTTGATGCATCTGAACATTTCGACTTCTTCTGGATTTCGATGTGAGATGAGGTGCGTCTTTAAACAACTTTTGTGAACTGTTTTATAAGAACACTGATCGCATTTAAACTCGGAGTTACTATGCACGAGCTGATGACTTTTTAAATAACGTTTAAATTTAGTTTGGAAATCACATTTGTTGCATCTGAACATTTCGACTTCTTCTGGATTTCGATGTGAGATGAGGTGGCTCTTTAAATGATCTTTGCGAATTGTTTTATAAGAACAATGATCGCATTTAAACTCGAAGTTACTATGCACGAGCTGATGCCTTTTTAAACAATGTTTAAATTTAGTTTGAAAATCACATTTGTTGCATCTGAACATTTCGACTTCTTCTGGATTTCGATGTGAGATGAGGTGCGTCTTTAAACAACTTTTGTGAACTGTTTTATAAGAACACTGATCGCATTTAAACTCGGAGTTACTATGCACAAGCTGATGCCTTTTTAAATAACGTTTAAATTTAGTTTGGAAATCACATTTGTTGCATTTGAACATTTGGGCTTGTTCTGGAGTTCTATGTAAGTTGAGGTGAATCTTTAAACTAGGTTTGTAAACTGTTTTAAACGAACATCGACCGCATGTAAACTGTTGCACTTTCTCGGGAGTATTATGCCGAACACGCCGATGAGTTTTTAAATATCTTGTATAATTAGTTAGAAAGTCACATTTATTGCATTGTAACATTTTGACTTTCCCTTGGTTCACATGAAGGAGGAGATGCTTTGTTAATTCAATTTCATAATTAGATACGAATTTGCAATGGGAGCATTTAAATTCACTAACTGTCTTCGCCTCCTTATTTTGAAAAATATTCATATTTTGTTCGTTAACCGTTTCATATTCGCGCTTCTTGAATTTAAGCAAGTGCGCTTCACGTTCTTTTGGGTATTTTTGTAGAAAATCGATACCATTTAGATTATTTTTCTGAACCATTTCATCACTGGAATAATGACCATTTTCAGAAACTTTCTTCCCTAAATGACTTGCAAGTGATGTTTCAGTACCAAATTCCTGAAATTGGTCGGGCGTGTACCTCCCACTTGCTTCCTGGCTATGGTGATCAACGCAGTCATTGGAAATACTGCAAAAAAAATTACATCTAAATCGAGTTCATAAGTTGGCGTTCTTACAAGCGGATAAATATTTTCTTTCTCCGCGCCGAACGTCATTCGACAACTAATTTATAATAACGAAATAATTCAATTCGGCAAGAACACAGTGGGTATATTATCTTAATTATTTAAATTAAATCTGTATGAAATTCTACGCTCATAAAAACATTTTGAATGAACACTAAATTAAGTACAGCTAATGTCAAAACAAGGCCCATCTTGACAAAATGTGAAAGAAGTCCACAACGCCTGCTGAGCTCAGAGGTGCCACAGGGATCCAATTTGGGACCCCTTTTGTTTGCTCTAAAAGATTTTAAATTGTTTCTAAATATTTTAAATGAAAATCATTGCGAACGATTGCCAGTTGACCTAAATTATGTGGGAATGTGTTTTCTTTCGCTGGACTTTGTCCCTTCAGGATACAAATCTGATGTTTGTTGCATTAGGTCAATAACAACACCTGGTACATTTTACACCACATCTATTAAGTAAAATTAGCACATCAAACAAAACTGATCGTAGTTGCTTATGCGCAAAGCCGAATGATAAAACAATTGACTTGAACCCGCGAACAGGACCGTACATCGCCCTTAATGAAAATGATTAGACGGCAATATTTTGGCACATCAAGACCTTCTTTACTGGGTACCAAACAATCTATTTTTTCGCATAAAAGAAGGCTTTATGGTCATCACTGAAAAGCCACTCTTCGAATTAATTTTGATATATCCATTGTCGACGCATCGATAGATTTTTAATTGAGATTGTATTATTTAATAGGATATATAGTGAGGTTAAGTCGCGCATTTCCATATCTCAGCACGGATTATTGCCTAAAAAATATACTCTTTCTAATTTTCACATTCTAACATTCACTCGATATGTGCATATGGCGTTACATGGTAAGTCACAGGTTGATGTTATTTATACAGGGTGATTCACGACGAGCGTGCATTAGAACTTTATGGAGAACTACTGAATATATGTTCCTGAAACTTTGGGAATTTGGGTTTATCGATATGCTCTCTTTAACTAAAATAGTGACATGTTTTTGTCATTTCCGGTTATACCGGAAGTACATATCTGCCAACTTTAGTTTTTTAAATACAACATGGTAATTTTTATTACATTTTTCGATTAAGCGTTAAATACGAAGCACATTTTATAGAAAATGTTTTTGTCAGACTCTATTAGTTTTTGAGATATCTGGACTTTTTGTAATTATCTGGCAAATGCATGACGATGAAATAATCCATATAATTTTTTTACCTTAGCGCTTGGACTAAAATTTTTTTCTCACCGAATAGCTAGAAGATCATCAAGTCTCAAAAACATTTCAAATTCGGCATAAAATGTACAGGGTGGTCACAATTCAAGCCTCATTGTGAAATAATTCAACCATTAAAAACTTTCTTATTTTAAATGGAACACCCTGTATATGTTTATGTAATTTGATGGCAAATTAGCTGTTCTTTATAAATACTATTTACTGTCCTATACCTATATCAAAGCGTTTTCTCAAAAAATCCAATTTTATTCCGAACATACTATTTGTTCAAGTGTGCTATGAAAACAATTGTACTTAGGGTACTGATGTCTATACGGAGGAAAATTAATAATGACGGCAATATTTTCTAGTGTACTTTGACAAGAAAAACAATTGTCTGATATTTCTTGGCGTATTTTCAAACTGTCAATTATTCTGTTACTAAAAAATGTCACGCTCCGGATTTTCAAGTGAAGATTTTTAAAATTTATTTACGGTTTACATTGAATGTGGCAAAATTAAGCTAAGAGCTTGTCGAATATATCGGGATAAATATTCGAATAGGCAAATTCTTACAACTGTTATTATTAGAAGACTAAATAAAAATTGTTTAAAATTTGGATCATTTGAAGCCAAAGTACGAAGAATTAAACCAATACTGGACAATGAGGTATTTGAAGTTACCATTTTAGCCAATTTTTACGCTTTTCCAACAGACTCAATTCGTGAGCTGCAATGCAATTAAGAGTTTCGTATTCAAGTATACAAAGAATTTTAAAAAAATATAATATGTTATCAGTACCCTTAGTACAATTGTTTTCATAGCACACTTGAACAAATAGTATTTTCGGAATAAAATTGGATTTTTTGAGAAAACGCTTTGATATAGGTATAGGACAGTAAATACTATTTATAAAGAACAACTAATTTGCCATCAAATTACATAAAAATATACAGGGTGTTCCATTTAAAATAAGAAAGTTTTTAATGGTTGAATTCTTTCACAATGAGGCTTGAATTGTGACCACCCTGTACATTTTATGTCGAATTTAAAATGTTTTTGAGACTTGATGATCTAGCTATTTGGTGAGAAAAAAATTTTTAGTTCAAGCGCTAAGGTAAAAAAATTATATGGATTATTTCATCGTCATGCATTTGCCAAATAATTACAAAAAGTCCAGATATCTCAAAAACTAATAGAGTCTGACAAAAACATTTTCTATAAAATATGCTTAGTATTCAATGCTTAATCGAAAAATGTAATAAAAATTACCATGTTGTATTTAAAAAACGAAAGTTGGCAGCTACTTCCGGTATAACCGGAAACGATAGAAACATGTAAATATTTTAGTTAAAGGGAGCATATCGATAAACCCAAATCCCCAAAGTTTCAGGAACATATATTCAGTAGTTCTCCATATAGTTCTAATGCACGCTCGTCGTGAATCACCCTGTATTGAGATGGAAAAAGCGCTTAATGAGTCGGGCATAGTGTCAAAATAAAGTCATTGAAAGATATGAATGTAACAGTTGATTTAGTTAAGTTAATTCAGTCATACTTATCGCAACGAAGGTAATATGTTGAGGTATTGGGCGAAAATCGAGCATGTATCGTACTTCGTACTTCAGGGGTACCCCCGGGGTCTAACCTGGGACCTCTTTTGTTTATAATAGCAATTAATGATCTTATTCGGGTAGTTAATCACTCAAGTACATTAGTATTTGCAGGTGATTTTAAGTTGTTTCTAAATATCTTAAATGAAAAGGATTGTGGGCGTTTGCAGGAAGATTTGGATTGTGTTTCGATGCTGTGACGAAAATGGTTTTAAATTGAATGAGAAAAAAATGTTTGTATACGACTTTTGCTTTATAGATAAGCCCAATTAACAATAATTATTACATAAATGGAAATGAGCTAGTTAGAACTGCACAGCATAGGGATCTGGGTATTGTGTTTGATGAAACATTGTGCTTTAATCAACACATGTCTGAGACCATTGCTGCTGCCTTTACCATGTGGTGCTTGTAATTCGCTAGGCAATTCAGTGTGGATGTTTGTCTGAGGCTGTTTGGCTCCCTTGTGTTGCCAGACTTGAGTATGGAGGTGTAATTTGGTCTCCTCCAAAGATATTGTAAACTAAGGTCCCATAATACATTCGTAAAACTCTTGGAATGTCAAGCTGTGATTGTGTGAAATGTTATTGAAAATCGGTAGCGGATGGAAGGGAGAACTACATGTTTGTTGGCTGAATGGCAACAATGCTAAAGTCTGGTTATATTAGATGGTTAAATATTAAGATAGAAAAAGCGCTTAATGAGTCGGGCACAGTGTCATAATAAAGTCATTGAAAGATATGAATGTAACAGTTGATTTAGTTAAATTAATTCAGTCATGCCTATCGGCACGAAAGTAATACTTACTTACTTACTTTATTTATTTATTTCAAAACCATGTTACATAATTTCCAAATAAAAATTACAAACACAAAGTGAAACAACGTCATCTTAGAACACCAAAAAGGTACAACATCATTCTGTTACATACTTAGAAAATCATCCAGATTATATGGCTCTAATTCCAATAAAGTCTTTCTGATTTCCATCTTAAACCGTTTTTCTCTGCTAATTGTCTTTATACTCTTGGGTAGTTTGTTATATAATTTCAAGTACATATAATTGGGTGACTTTTCAGTAAGAGTTAGCCTATGTATGGGGTAATTTACATTTACAGTTCTCGTGTTATATTGATGACAACCTGGGGCTTGAAAACAATTTCTATTTTTAAAGAAAAACACTAAACATTCATAGATATACAGTGCATATACTGTTAACAGTCCTGTGTCTTTAAAGACGGTACGACAAGTTTTCTTATAATCTAATTTCTTAATTATTCGAACCAATCGTTTTTGAATTACAAATATACTTTGAATTTGACTATCCCTGCTCCAAAATATAATGCCATATTTTAAACAGGATTCGAAGTTAACAAAATACAATGTTTTTAAAGTTTTCTCATTCATGTATTTACCAGTAACATGAATAGATACCATAACAAACAGGATTAAGTTTTTGTGACATACATTTGATATGAGCGGACCAATCTAAGAATTCATTAATCTGTACCCCTAAGAATTTTGTTGTTTCTGAAAAATTAATTATATCTTGATCATGAGCAAAGTCAACTGGCCTTTCCACCTTAGATACTTTTGTTCTAAAAAGTATAACATTAGTTTTATTTTCATTCAAAATAAGTTTATTTTCTGTAAACCATAGTGTAACGCTATTAAGAAAATTTTTGCACTCTATGACAAGTTGATTGATACTCTTGCCCCCTAAAAGTAAATTAGTATCATCCGCGTAATTAACTATATCTTGATTGGCTTGAATTAGATTATTTAAATCATTTATAAAAATGATAATAATATGTTGGGGTCGGAATATTCCTATTTTATTTATTTATTCGACCATCAAACTATTCATTTTAAATATCTTAAATGAACTTTAATTTAAATTAAATTAAAATATTGACCCAAACGCATCTCGAATTACGGTATATAAACAAGTGCAAACGGGTAATGGCGCACTCCGAAAGTGTGCATGCCTGTGGGTACTCTGTGGATTTGATTGTGCCTGTTTTGCATGACTGTGGATAATTGATTGTTGTGGGTATTTTCGGGTATATTCATCGTTTTTCTGCATAGGGGATTGCATTGCTTTCTACTTATATTTAGTGTTGTTAATTAGCGTTTAATTACACGATTTGCGGGAAATTTTCATGCATTCACAAAAGCGAACAAACCCGAACAAATCCTCCAGTATTTTAGTATCTTCACGGTTTTCCGAGCTGCAGTCACGACTTTTCTGCACTCTGCCATACCGTGGCCATCTATTGTAAGTACATTGAACTAGACATGTTTTTTTAATGACAAACTGAGCGCCATCTGTAAACTTGCTTTTTACTTTCACAAAATATAAAATGCTTGTCCAGCTTACCCTGTAATTTCACAAATTCAAATTATCAACACTGATTTACGTTGTATTGACGGTTTTTTGGGCGGGGACAACAGAGTTTTTTCTGAAACGCGAGTAATTTAATGCTCATGCGGGTATTTTTGACACTCAAAGTGGTGAAAGTGTGGTTATGGCATTGGCCGCAATGCAAAGCGCAGAGAAACACTCTGGAACTGAAACAGGTTTGTTCAACAGGTATTTTTAAAAACTGAAACCGGTTGTACCTCTTATTTAAAGTACCTTGTTCCAACCGTCCCTATATGGGTAGGTACTCACCTTGCTTCACTTTCTTCCAAGTACTCTTTAATGTCCAGTTCTTCATTTTTTATCTTCCATTCCTTAAAGTCAACTTCATGCATTTGCTCAGAGTAATTTCTTGCTTCATTGGTTTCAATTTTTACGAGTGCCTCTTCCTTTATGGAAATATTCTCCTTGAATCTATGGAAAATATAATACTATATTGCTTATTTTTTTTTATATGGCCGTATTAGATGTGGTAGTGTCTAATAAATAGGTGAAATTAATAAATACAAAAATTTTTACCTTCTCACGAGAAATTTACAGTTCAATAATTTATCAGTTCTTAACATTTCAGGTCTATGAAAGAACATGTTTCACTGCTCTGTCCGCAGATGAGATGTTAACCTTAAACCCCTTCAACCGGACATACAGGTACTTGATTTTGTATTTTGCCATATGTAACCGTTTGAAATTTTTATAAAACTATAGGTTTATTTAATTTGTATTCTGTGGAAACGACAAAACGACGGAATAAATAAATTTGAAATTTGAATTTGAAAAAGGTTCTAGGGTATATTCAAATTCGTAAAGGGCCTAACAAACTTGTTGTTAATATTTTTCTAGCTGCACACGTCGGCCCTTGTCGATGGATGGTGTGCCAGGAATCTTTAACAACGGAGTTAAATTCAGAGTCGCATAATTAATTCTTTATTCTTTCTTAGATGCATTTAATGAATTTTCTCTATTTGTTAATATTTTTCTAGCTGCACACGTCGGCCTTTGTCGATGGACGGTGTGCCAGGAATCTTTAACAACGGAGTCAAATCACGCGCACAAAATCAACTAAATTTATAAACAAAATGGCCGCTGTCTCTTTCTTATCTTCTGTTTTGATTTATTAACACAAATAATCTCCACCTGCCAAATAAATTGTCTGCAGGACAAAAATGGCATGTTTCTAGTAAAAAAACTACAAAGGGTAATTCGGGATTAACGGTTCTGTTTAATCTAAAATGTCTGCAAGACAAAAATAACTTAAACATTATTTTAAAGTGAAAAGCGAATAACGGTACCACTGTTGGTGTAAATCGATACACTTTTGCTTTCGTTAGGAAAAGGGTCGTAAATTAGTAGGTTATTGCACTTTCAGAAACAGATGTTTGTCTTTCCAGGGTGAATTTTACAGTGGGTTTTTTGAAAACAAAGGTAGGTGTTTATTACGCAGTAATAAAGCCTTCCTCGAATAATATCTGCAATCCGCGGTAAGGAAATGGGGGAGGGTTCTAAAAATGGTTATCTATGATGTATAACAGGGTAACCGCAGGTTATCACTGTTATAAAAAAGGGTTAAAATCATTTGGTATGATGTTGCCAGTAGAACGTTAATTTATAACAGGTGTAAATAAAAAGGCGTGATGGGTTTTTCTTAGGAATGAATGTTCGACGGTAGGACACCACTACCGGACAGTGTCTTTCGACTTCCAGTACATGAAAAACAATGCTCGCTTGAGAAGAAAAGTGACACATGCGTAAAGCGAGCAGGCTCCTAATTTTTATTACACTTTTATGAGTTATATGTTAAAATGTTCAACAGTAGGACACCACTACTGTACAGTTGTCTTTTCACTATACTACGTAGTAGCATTATACCAAACGTGTACGTAAACTGAGGGATGATACATCAACAAAACGACAAGTAAATTAAATAAAAATACGTACACGAAAATGGGGTCATATGTAACAAAATAAATTGCAGATTATCAGGGGAGTAATGTAAATAAAATGGTCGCAGACCAAAGCTTCATGTAAGAAGTGAGGTAGAAATATCGAGTATCTCCTATTATTGTCACAGACATAATAGATAGATAACAGGTAACAATGCTATCATTGTCGCAGACATATAATAAATAGTATTGTGGTAAAGGGGGTAAATCATCACCAGTCTGTCGCAGACAGATATTGGTGGATAATAATGGGCCAAATTATGGGAGACAAACACTCTGAACTGATTATAGGTATAATTACTATTATAATAATATAAAATCTTGTATTTGAATAATTTATTAATTTGTAATAAATATTTGAATGGTTAAACTCTCTTTGATTTAACTTCCTGGCAGCGGAATCCTATCAGTACTTAGGGAAAAGCGTCATACTAAGAGTAAAGCTAATAAATCGTAAAACCTGACAACCTTACCGTTGTCCCAAACTTTAAAAGAACCTGCAAAGTAAACACAACGTATACAGGGTCGTACCACGAAAATTAGACGATTACAGCCAGAGTGATGGATTCCATCAGGTGAATAACACACCCGGGGTCGATCAGTTTCACTGGTGCCGTGACCAGGAGATAAAGTCATTAAATTGGGACAACAAAAATTCACCATTTGATACGTTCTACCAAGTGCTGTGACTCCCAATAACTGACCTACATGAAACAGTAACATCCGAAGTGCCAGTAGTAGTACCAGTTCCAGTAGCAGTGCCAGCAAACCACAAATCATTGGACACGGATGATATACATGATGACCAACGTCAATTGAACCAAGAACATCAGTAGAGTAACCAGAGAAAATGCTTTGTACCACCAATAACGTCACTGTAATCACCTGAATACCAAATTCTGTTGACCTACCAAGTATCCACTTCAGCATTGACGCCATCCAACCAACCGGACTGTAAGAAGACAACCAAGTATGAAACCTGACCAAATCCAAAGTTCAAAGGGGACAAGAAAATGGACGTTGCCGACAACCAGTAGCAGATAATAAAGAACACTTTGGTTAATACCTCGCAAAACTTGACAGCTACATGTAGAACGTAAGAGAACTGCTTGTTGGACATAACAGGGGCAAAGTAAATCGTGTCTGAAAGTAGCAACATCAATGGACAGCACCGAAAGCGAGAAAAAACATGGAGTTTCACCGTACAAGAGTTTATAAAACTAAAACTCTTGCTAACTAATTCCGTGCTCGAGACAACACTGGGGAAGATATGCAGCGCTACCTTACTATTATCCAATGTTCCAAACATTGCTGTATCTGATGGTTGACACAGCAATAACAGCTATATTTTGAGGCAGCAAGGGACAGCCTCATATATGGTTGCGCAATATCACTGACAGAAACCACAAGGCGATCCACTAATCATATATGCGTTTCACGCGTATATAGGAACTACCTCGCAGGAAACCGACCACCTATCAAGTTCAAAATTGTAACCACTTGAACCTGATATGATAGTACCGCAACAGGTATGCCATCAACACCTCCAAAACAGCAGCAAAGGACAGGTACACCGTCAATGATGCAAACCACAGCGAAGGGTTCAACAGAAACGCCACTGGAGAAGAAACTACCCTTTAGCAGAAAAGGCGAGATTTACCAGACGGAAGCTGTAAAAATCTGCATGGTCAAAAATAACGGGATCCATCAGGACAAAGGGTGACTTAATTTATATCATGGTTTTAAGAAACCCGCACCAATCTGTGAAATAAATATGCCAGGAATAAGAAAATAAAATGGGTCCAAGGAGGAGGCGAGCCAAGACGATGACGATCGTTAATGCGTACCGAGGAGCAGCCACAGGTATGGAAGGGGAGCAATGAACCAGGAGATAAGATCTCGTAAGCAGGATGTGACGAGGTCCCAGTCCACTGACAATATTCCAGGAGAGTGATGAGAATGGCGGTTGACGTAAGATGGACTCTAATAATTTTTATTTCAGGTCTACGTAACTTCTATTATTTTACACTAATATTATTATGATTTATTGTAATTGACGAAAGCAAAAGTGTAATTGATTTTAATCGCTAGACAGGTAAATTTTAAACTATTGCTTGATGTACAAGGCTATATTTTAAAATTGGGGGAGAGTGAAACGGCCCGGACCCGGGTCTATTTTTCGCTAAAAAAATGTCGATGTTGAAAATAAAATAGCCAATATATTTAGGTCCAGTAATACATGCATATCCTACATGTATTTTAAAAGAGCTTTAAACAGCAAAAAGTCTAACATGTTAGCGACGGAACAACCAAGGAATGTCAAGAGGTCACATTCCTTATGCTAAAAATAAAATAGGGGTGTATAAAGTGACGCAACACAGCAAAGGCAGGGGTGCGCCTATATAAGCGAGAGACGCGACGCTTAAAAAGGAATTCAATTTTTGACTGTCGCAAATACAAGACGTTACGCTGCCCGATTCAAAGTCAAAATTTCCCGTTCTCAAATCAAGTAATTTCGCTGCCAGTGCTTTTTCAGTGTATCATTAATCTTTTTAATTTCAACGTTCAAATTTCTCCCATTCGCAAATTTAAGTATTTACGCGGCCATTTAGTGTTCAGTGCATTATTCTTTCTTAGACGCATTTAATGAATTTTCTCTACTTGTTAATATTTTTCTGGCTGCACACGTCGGCCCTTGTCGATGGACGGTGTGCCAGGAATCTTTAACAACGGAGTTAAATTCAGTGGCGCATAATTTAATTCTTCATTCTTTGTTTAGACGCATTTAATGAATTTTCTCTACTTGTTAATATTTTTCTAGCTGCACACGTCGGCCCTTGTCGATGGATGGTGTGCCAGGAATCTTTAACAACGGAGTTAAATTCAGAGTCGCATAATTAATTCTTTATTCTTTCTTAGATGCATTTAATGAATTTTCTCTATTTGTTAATATTTTTCTAGCTGCACACGTCGGCCTTTGTCGATGGACGGTGTGCCAGGAATCTTTAACAACGGAGTCAAATCACGCGCACAAAATCAACTAAATTTATAAACAAAATGGCCGCTGTCTCTTTCTTATCTTCTGTTTTGATTTATTAACACAAATAATCTCCACCTGCCAAATAAATTGTCTGCAGGACAAAAATGGCATGTTTCTAGTAAAAAAACTACAAAGGGTAATTCGGGATTAACGGTTCTGTTTAATCTAAAATGTCTGCAAGACAAAAATAACTTAAACATTATTTTAAAGTGAAAAGTAGTAGGGTTGAAATATACGTAAGAAAATTCCTCCGGGCCCGGAGTAATGCAGGTGTTCATTTGGACATGTTTTAACTTGTTTCCCACGCTTTTGAATTGCAGGTGCACAACCTTGCATTGTTTGCCAGGGAGTAATGCAGGTGTACACCGACCTTGCATTGGGAGAACCAAACCCCGGCTGGTTAACAAAGAGTTCCCAAAATCTGTTATTTAATCAGCTCTGCCACACGACAAAAAGATTATTATCACATCAGGTGTGTTACCCATCTCGAATATTTTATTTTAATTGGTTTCTTCGAAGCGCGATCGTAGAAGAAGGTAAAGGGTTTATCTTTCTGAGAGCGGCAAATAACCAAGTCATCCTTGGAAATTTAAATAACATGGTGGTCAATAAAGAAAGGGTTACGAATTAATTACGTCGACGACCGTTTCAAGGAAGGGCCTTTTTTTAAATTTTTTTTCTAAATCGTGCATTTTAATTGGATTCTTTTTTTAAGGACTTTGATGAATAAATTTTAGCCTGCAACCCCCCCCCCAACGCAGTAGTTTTTTTTTAAATTAGGGTGGGGGGGGGCAATGAATACTTAAAGATCTGCTGTAGCTTATTTTATTCAGTTAAAAAACTTTCAAAATTCTTTGAACTTTTTTCAGAGAATACAACTTTTTTTAAACAAATCAGTGATTGTTGTTGTGTTTATTCTGTACAAAATGCATATACTAAATGTTGCGTTGCCTGAGGAGGACCTAAAGAAAATCGATTTAATAAGTGACAGTGAGGACGAAGACATAAGCGCCGTCGTTGGGGAACAAACCCAAGAAATGCTAAATGAAGCGCCACCGACTTGGGAGACGGACCCGTTCATCCTAGAACAATTGGATACCTTTTTTAACAATGCCGACCCACAGGAAAAAAAGATAAATATAATAAGTGACATAACACTAGTTCCTGCTTCTACCGCCGACACCCCTGGTCCATCAATATTGGGCACATTACTATCGACGGATACGACGACAGCATCGAGCAGTACAAACAAAAGTAATTTTTATGCTCAGCAGAAGACCAAAAAAGTGTCAACAAAGCGAAAAAAAATTGTGGCAGCGACGTCGGAAACAGAGGACGAGACAGACCTTTTTCAATTTAAAAAACCTAGAAAGTTAAATAAACAGAATAAACAGAAGAAACCAGAGTCAGGCAATAAGAAGAAAATTTATGAATGTACCACCCCACCAGCTGCCGCACCTCGAAAGTTGAATAAACTGAATATACAGAAAAAGCAGCCAGAGCGAATCCACAAAAAACAGATTTATGAGAATATAAGCCAACCAAATGCCGACATCGACGACACCGTTCTTAGTCAAGGAGATGAACGAGAGACGGTTCAAAAATGTTTTAGAATAAGGGATGCTTGGAGAGATCAACTTAAACAAAGTAAGTGTAAAGTTCAAGAAATAAAAAACCAGATTTCAAAATTACAACAGGACTTAACTGACGCTCAACAGTGCGTTTTAAAATATCAAAATAAAATTGAGTTTTTCAACAGCTTTGTGTAGTGTTTTAATGATAGTGGTAGCAACCAGTCACTGTTTATTTTACACGTATGTTTGATGTATTTTTTTTTGTAAAATGTTTGAAACTTGAATATTTTTTTTTCATAGATTTGTGTAAGTAACTAGTAGCTAGTATTTCATTTATTTTATAGAAATATTATGTAGGATGAATTACAATTGCTTTGGATTTTTTATAAAAACTTAAAAAAAAACAAATTGTATATCAACAAACTGTCGCTGAACAGTGCGTTTTAAAATATAAACATAAAATGGAGTTTTTCAACGGCTTTGTGTAGTGTTTTAATGATAGTGGTAGCAACCAGTCACTGTTTATTTTACACGTATGTTTGATGTATTTTTTTTTTGTAAAATGTTTGAAACTTGAATATTTTTTTCATAGATTTGTGTAAGTAACTAGTAGCTAATAGTATTTCATTTATTTTATAGAAATATTATGTAGGATGAATTACAATTGCTTTGGATTTTTTATAAAAACTTAAAAAAACAAATTGTATATCAACAAATTATTTACGAAATTTTTAAAATAAACAGATTATTGAATATATTTTTTTTGTTTTATTTGACGTCTTGAATCTGGAAATTATGCAGGATATTTCCAAAACTAACTTTATTTTTTAAATAATAAACGAAGTTTTATTTGTAAGAAAAAAGGGATACTTCATTTATTTCATTAAAACAATCCGTTTCCGAGATATTTGCATTTTTGAATTACATTGCATGGAAGTTTTTATTTTAAAAAAAATTAATTACTCAGTTTTGACAAAAAAAAAAAAATAGATAACAATGTAAAAAAATTATGAATGAAAATCATTTCAACAAATGTGAAAAATGTCCACCGCCTACTTCTCTGCATTTCCTTAGAGCTTTTACCAAATAGCATCTCACTTTAAATAAAGTTCTTTCTCTATTTTGAATAACATATTTGACTACCTCCTGACTCCTTTGCAACAATTGGTCACGTGTCTGAATCTCTACTTTGTTATCTAATTTTTTTTGTCAAAACTGACTAATTAATTTTTTTTTTAAATAAAAACTTCCATGCAATGTGATTCAAAAATGCAAATATCTCGGAAACGGATTGTTTTAATGAAATAAATGAAGTATCCCTTTTTTCTTACAAAATGTCTGCTTTATTATAAATTTTATTCAAAATCCCAAAAAGTTACCCGCAAACATTTTTGGGTCTAGAGGGCGTGTGTGGTGTAACTAGCGCCCTCTACAAGTTATTTGAAAAATAGGAATAGATTCATGTTACTCGCCCTTAAAAACCCCCAATTGTAAATTTTTATGTTTATATCTCAAAAACAAAAACAGATTGTTGAATATATTTTTTTTGTTTTAATGAGCCCAATAATTTACCCAGAGATACCACCCCTCCTGCCTCTCGACCATCTTTTAAATTTTTAGTTATCTATCTCGGTCGCAAAATAAATATACACAATACTAAACAAACAGCAATTATAAATTCACATAAAAAATAAGTACGCTGTGTAATACTGTAAATTAATAAAGTCTGGCAATACCGCGTCGAGCCACGGTTTTTGGCAACACTGTGAAAATATTTACAACAAAATTTAAGAACATTTTGACCGAAAAATAATTTATTGGAAACATTTTACCTGTTACTAGAGTAATATTCCTATGTGCACTAATCAAATTTTCACTTAAACACATAATTACAAAAAAAAAACACAAGTTTATTTCACATATAAAAAAAAATAAGATTCTTTCGCACAGTGAACAAACCCGTAAACTAAGAAGCAAAACAAAATTTTACAGATTGCCAAAAACTGGCCGTTAAGGGAAGTTGGGCAAAGGTATTTTTGCTACCTACCATATATTGTAAGTTCAATATGTTTTTGTAATATATAGCGTCGCGTAGTAAGTTCAGAAGTATAAAATACAATATATTTAAACTATGAATTAAATGTACTTGTATGAGTTTATGTGTATTATATCATATATGTTATAAAGTGGCATGATGGTCATTTTTTTACAAGTACGTCTTCAAAAGCGATCATGCCAACTCGCTAGACCAACATATAGCACTTACAATATATTGATCGCTCTGCTCTTGGGTTATGCAACACATAAAACACGTTGTCTCCACTGTAAAAAAATACATTATGGTATTACAGGCTTATTTGAAACCGACAATTTTAAAGATTGAACATTGTTGAAATATTTATAGGATATACCAATAAATATTAAATACTACTAAAATATCTCACTTCCAGTAAAAATCGGAAATACACTTCAATTTTATCGTGAAGGGGAACGCTTTAAAGAATATTTGCAGCCTTTCGCCTGGGAGGAATAGATGTTACCCTTAAATTCTTATATGGTAAGGGAGTTGTTACATTATTTTAAAGTTCGTTTCTTTCTACAACTTATTATTTTTTTGGGTTGCAGTTCCCAAGAAATTGCACTGATATTTATGGTTTTTTGGACGAAACATTATTGTATTGATTGCTCTATTTATTTTGAATTAGCAAACGAAGTAAGTAGGCTATGGACAATTGAAATGCAAGAATATCAAGACAGCACACATCATATTAATCAAAAATTTAAGCAAATTGATTCACGTAAAAGTTATTTTCAAAATAGAGAAAGAACATTATTTAAAGTGAGACGCTATTTGGTATTTGGTATTAGCGTGCGACAGCAGGCAGTAATATTGATCTGTTTGACAAAATAACCAACTAAAAATCAATTTTAAAAATATTTATATATTTTTTTGTGGAATAATTTTCAAAAAAAGAAATGTATGCAAAAAATGTAGAACCAACTAACAACGACGCGGAATGAACCGTCGTTGTTTGAGGTAGGTCAAATACCTACCTAAACGAACGGCGGTTTTTACCGCGACGCTATTCGGGTTCCCGTCTAAAAAACACTTTTCAATCCACTTAAATGACTAATTCACCCAATAAAAATTTAAAAACGAACAAAGTGGTGCAATCTGTTTTCTGATTTAATAAGCGCGTCGGCCCTCACGTGGTTCCACTAGCGAAATCTGTACCGGTGGACTGCACCATTTTTGTCAAGAATTCATAATATACAAGATGTGTCAGTAAGGTGTCTGGCTTCGATAGCGCCTAAACTATTAAAGATAGAAAAAAATGTTTCGTACAAAAGTTAAAGGGTTTACTATGATGCATAACCTAAAAATATTTTTTCCATTTACATAGTGGCCGCAAAAAGTAGAATTGAATAAAAATATTTTTTTTAAATGGAACACCCTGTATATTTTTAGGAATATGGATGTATCTTTCGATTACCTTCCTTTTTTGTTTAATATGTCCTATACCTAAATTTTATAATTTCTGAAATATTTTAAGATTTGTCTTAAATCTGTTCCGGTGAACTCCACCATTTTGTCAAGATTTCTTAATATACAGGATGTGTTTGGCTTCGATAGCGCCTAAACTATTAAAGATATAAAAAAAAAATGTTTCATACAAAAGTTAAAGGGTTTACTATGATGCATAACCTAAAAATATTTTTTTCCATTTACATAGTGGCCGCAAAAAGTAGAACTGAATAAAAATATTTTTGGGACACCCAGTATATTTTTCCAGAATTTGATTTACTAGAATAATAGCTTTACAAACATATTTAATTTTTTGAACTGAAATGCAGCGTTGTCAAGTAATTAATTTTTTTCTGAAATTTTAGTAATTTTTAAGGGTATGATTTAAAAACTATAGAGACCTGTTGATACAACCTGAACAAATACAATTTACATTGTGGCTACCCTAAAGTATGTAATATCGATTTATGCTACTATTTTTTAAATCTCTTATACAAAGTGTTCGCTAGAACTTGGACAACTCGACGATTTTAAATATGCTTTAATTTAATTTTTTTAAATGGAACACCCTGTATATTTTTAGGAATATGGATGTATCTTTCGATTACCTTCCTTTTTTGTTTAATATGTTATATACCTAAATCTTATAATTTCTGAAATATTTTAAGATTTGTCTTAAATTCAAGTAATTACTAAAATTTCAGAAAAAAAATTAATTACTTGACAACGCTGCATTTCAGTTCAAAAAAAAAAATTAAATATGTTTGTAAAGCTCTTATTCTACTAAATAAAATTTTGGAAAAATATACGTAATGAAAAAATTTGAACTAGTAGTACGTAAATACACAGTTGCACACACCCCAACAAAATGGATGGTAATGGAGGAGAAGAAGAAGCCAATGCGAATGATGCCATATCATACCCTTGCAACAATCATGCCACCGACATAGATGAGCGTACTATTGTAATGTTTAAAAATTTTAATTTGTAAATGTATTAGATTAAGTGCAACAAAAAAAAAATTATAAATAAATTATGTTTAGCTATTATATATTGTTTTATTTCCCCGACCTAATATGCTATGAAAAATTAAGTAGATGATATTAAAAAACGTCTAAATAGATGATGTAGGGATGTAGGAATATTAAAACACGTAGGGCATTTTTTAATTATTTATTTTGGTAAAAAATCATAAATATAATCATACAAGAGATAAGCATTCCTAATACTGCAATTACAAACTTCTATATCATGATTAGAACATGTCGTGGTTACTACGCCTTTAGAGAGTTTTGGTACCTTGACACTTGATGATTCTAAATTAACAACATATGGTTTATTACTTATAAATTTCATTTGGGAATAAATCCCTTCCAAAAAGCTCTTCTTTATTTGACCCTTGACATATATCTGGTCAACGCCTCGCAAATCGTTGCTGATGATGGTGTAGAGGTCTCTGTAATCGGTCACACCATAATTATAAAAGATACCATGATGGTTTTCATATAGAAATAATACTCGCTTCTTACAAGCATCACTCAAGGTGTGAAATGGAGTAGCAGGCTTAAACAGGTAGCTCTTCATGTTTTTTCCATCATAAATGGCCAGTTCTTTAGCTTGAAATTCTGGCACCTGGAATCCTTGAACATCGACTACAGCAAACTTCATCTTCCAAGGGTTGCAGTGTAACTGATTACAATTTTTCTCAGCATAAAAATTAATATAAGTAGATGATATTAAAAAAAAATTGATTAGTTGGTAATAAACATGGGTCGCAGCAACAACACAATTGATAAATTTGGTCGTCAGAGGGCCAATGCATCAGTGCAATTATTACGGGGTTTACCTGGACTTGGTTTTAAACTCACATCTGACGGCCAATATGACATCGAGGGGAAATGTTTGTGTAATGTAGCAAAACCCATCAAAAATGATGATGCCGCCACTCGTCTATATGTCCTTGAAGAAATTGCAGACGTACGAAAGCAGATAAATAAAATAATCAAGGACGAAATCTTGACAGATGTTACTAAACTACAAATCGAATTTGAAGAAAGCTATAATAAACGTTTAATAGCCACTCTTGATGCCATAATCAATGATGAATTTGTGCCACATGTAAAGAAACTACAAAACGAGTTTGAAGAACGTTATAGTAATCGCTTGAACAAGTTTGATAGGCGATTAATTGACCTTGAGAATGAACCTAAGATGTCAGATATTCCATCGCACTCTATCGAGCTAAAATAAACGATAGCCACTCGCATCGTCTTAGATATACTCCACACAAAGACGAATTGCCTAAATGTAATTTTAACCCTGAAGTTGTACAAGTATAAAATAAAAAAAAAACAGTTTATATTGTATCTGTATTTTAATTGCTGCACACATATAACAAAACGTGGTTGCTTTATGATGTTACATGACCATGAATAGGCGCAGGTGGTCGATAATGTGACCTTGAGTGCTTATGTGGTGGATGGCAGTCAACGCGACCTTGAATATGTGCAGGTGGACGATAATGATGCGTGACCTTGTGTGCTTACGTGGGCGGGATGTTTTTGTCCTTGACCATACACGCTCGAGTGGGGTAGTTTTTATGACCCTGATATTGGTGAATTGAGAGAGAGAGAGGGATTATTATAAAAAGGTGGGAGGAGGCGTTGGATATTTCAGTATTCACTTATCAATCGTCTGCTGTGTAGAAGTTCCCTATCATCTCTAATCATGGATAATTACGTGTGTGAAAACTGTGGTATGTCATTTACCCGAAAATACAATATGGTGCGGCATAAAAGAGAATCGTGTGTATTAAGATGTGCTGTTGTGGGCGATGAAGAGAGGAAACGGTGTAGACTAGATGATAGTTCTTCATCATCAACTATACAAACTTGTGTTGCATGTAACATTACTTTAACATCAAATCAAATGGCATCACATCAAAGAACATTACGGCATCGGAGTAATGTTTGCAGACCAGGGGCTAATGTGGATGGAGAGAGGAAGCGGCCACCGCCACCAAGTATGCAAACTTGTGCTGCATGTAACATTACTTTAGCAGCAAATCAGATGGTAGCACATCAAAGAACATTACAGCATAGAAGTAATGTTTGCAGACCTTTGGTTCAAGGGGTTCAAATTATTGACTCTGCATTTAAAAGTAGATTAATGACCTACCGCATAGCTAGTGATAAGGAACATATAGACTTTACAGCATTCTTCGACGAAATAAAAACGAAAGTGTTAGATTTAATTAGTGAATTGTTGACAGTGCACCAATCATTAAAAATAAATATGGTTGTGGTTGGACGTTATAGTTTACCCTCCAAAGACAATGAAGTAAGTGACAAGACATTTAATACGTCAAATGAGGTAGTTGCTGCTGGCAGCGATTTGAATATGGTGTATGGAAAATTTACAGAAGCAATGAAAACGCAGTCAACTGAATTTCAGGAAAAAGATTCAGGTATGTAAAGCAAATACTGTAGTGTATTGTTATTGTTGTCGTCGTCGTTATTGTTGAATAGAGTATTAATGTTGCGTGTGTGTGTGTGTGTGTGTGTGTGTGAATGTTTGACAGTATTTAAAGTGAAGAGAGAGTATTAATTTTGTAATGTCTTTCTTTATAGGATGGGCATTAGAGAGAATTCTCTACCTCGAATTAAATATCAACAAGTATCAACCGTTTGGGGGGTCATCGTACATCACATTACCACGACCAATTCGGGCCAAGAGGGCCATAATCAATGTCATCAATCAAGATGAGTGTTGTTTTGCATGGGCTATAGTGTCAGCATTGTTCCCTACTGATATAATGCCATCACAGGTATCATCCTATCCTCATTACTCTAGTGTACTTAATTTAGCAGGTATAGATTTTCCAGTTAAGTTACGTGATATAAATAAATTTGAAGCAATAAATAATATTTCAGTGAATGTATATGGCTTGGAATCCTCATTTGAGGCTAACAAATTAAAATATGAAGTTGTTGGTCCGCTATATTATTCGGGAAAAAAACGCTTAAATCACGTTAATTTGTTACTTATAACTAAAGATTGCAATGTAAAAGACAATAATATACATAATTGTGATGAAAGTTGCTCCAAAAGTCATTATTGTTGGATTAAGGATTTATCGCGTTTAGTGTCTAGTCAAATATCACAAAATCATGATAAAAAATACTTTTGTGATGGATGTTTAATCTATTTTAAGTCGATGGATAAATTGGTAGCGCATCAACAATATGACTGCAGCCATACATATTCACTGACTCCCTCGATCGATTTAAAAATAGATAAATTTGGAAAGAGTGTACCTGAAAACATTTTAAGGTTTGAAAATATTGAGAAACAAATGCGAGTCCCTTTTGTAGTGTATGCAGACTTTGAGTCTATTTTAAAGCCAGTTGTAAATGTTGAACCAAACCCTCAAAATTCTTACACAATGGAAACATTTAAGCATGAACCATACTCTTTTTCGTATTTAATTAAATGCTCTTTTGACGATTCGATATCTAAGTTTGAATTATATAGGGGGGCTGATGCGGCCCAAGTTTTTGTGTCCCGAATTGAAAGCGATTTAAGGTTTCTCTATAATACGTATTTAAAGGATATTAAAAAAATGGAAAGTTTAACGGATCAGCAGAAGAAAGACTTCGCAAATGCAAAGATTTGTGGCATATGTGAACAACCTATAACGGACACAGATGTGAAAGTAAGAGACCACTGTCACATAACGGGCGAAAAAAGATTTGGTGCCGCACATTCTATTTGCAATTTAAATTATAAATTACCCAATTTTATTCCGATAATTTTTCACAATTTGAGTGGCTACGATAGCCATCTTTTCATAAAAGAATTGTGTAAACATGGGGATAGAATTGGCGTAATAGCTCAAAGCAAAGAAAAGTATGTGTCGTTCACAAAGAGCATTTACGTGCATGATTATGTTGAGAAACATAGTGGTATCACTAAACGTAAATATTTAAAGTTACGATTTATTGATAGTTTTAAATTCTTATCATCATCATTGGAAAATTTGGGCAACGGGTTAGACATTACCGAATTTAGAGAAACACGTAAGCATTTTCCCAATATCGATCAATTTAATATGATGCGCAGAAAAGGTGTTTTTCCCTATAGTTTCGTAGATTCCATGGAAAAAATGGATCAAACAACACTTCCACTAAAAAGTGAGTTTTACGATAATTTGCGGGAAGAACACGTTAGCGACGAAAGTTATGAACGTGCTAAAAAAGTATGGTATATGTTTGGGTGTAAGAATTTGGGGGATTACTCGGATTTGTACCTCAAATCAGACGTCTTATTATTAACAGATGTTTTTGAGCAGTTTCGAGATATGTGTTTGAATGTTTATAAGCTCGATCCTGCGCAGTATTATACACTTCCAAGTTTATCTTTCGATTGTATGCTGCGCATGACCAAGGTAGAGTTAGAACTACTGACCGACATCAACATAGTTCATTTTTTTAAAAAAGGTATTCGAGGTGGTATAAGCCAGTGTACGGAAAGGAAACATATTGCCAATAATTCCTATCTACCAAATTACGATGCCACAAAACCATCGTCATTTATCAGCTATCTAGATGCAACAAACCTATATGGTCACAGTATGTCTCAGGCATTACCATTTGGTGGTTTCAGGTGGCTGTCAGAACGTGAAATTATCGATTTGAATATTATGGCCGTTGACGATAACAGTCCCCAGGGATATGTTTTAGAGGTGGATGTACATTATCCGCAATATCTACATAATGCACATGCAGACCTCCCATTCTTAGTGGAAAACATGATTCCTCCCACGGAAACGTCAAAATTACCAAAATTAATACCAAATCTCAATGATAAAAAGCGGTACATCGTGCATTATAGAACATTAAAACAAGCCATCAATAACGGTCTAATGGTAATGCAGACACATAGAATTTTAAGATTTGATCAGTCTCAATGGTTGAAAAAATACATAGATTTTAATACTGAGTTGCGAAATAAATCAACAACAAAATTTGGCAAAGATTTATTTAAATTAATGGTAAATGCTAATTTTGGCAAAACAATGGAAAATGTGGAAAATCGTAAAGATATAAAGTTAATAACTGCTTGGAATAACACAATAGGTAAAGTTGGAGCTAGAGCTTTAATCGCCCGCCCTAATTTTAAAAGCTGTTCGATATTTTCAGAGGATTTAGTAGCAATTCATATGGGCAAAACGAAAATAATTTACAATAAACCAATTTATATAGGATTTTCCATATTGGACATGTCGAAAACGGTTATTTACGATTTTTTTTATAACTTTATCAAGGCCAGGTTTGGTGATAATGCTTCCTTGCTATACACTGATACCGATTCTCTTATACTAAAAATTTTGACCGATGATTTCTATCGTGTTATGTTGGAAAACCCAGAAAAATTTGACACATCAAATTATCCTGAGAAAAATTTATTCAATATTAAAAAAAGTACATCGGTATTGGGTAGAATGAAGGATGAATTTCCAGGTGACCCGATAACTTGTTTTTATGGTACTGGAGCGAAAGCTTACTATATCAATTCATTGAACAATGAGTTGAAAAAGGCGAAGGGCATAAAAAAATGTGTTATCGAGAACCATATTCACCTGGAAGATTATCGAAAAATTGTAGAACGCGGTGGTCTAATTTTTCGAAAAATGAAAACCTTTCGAAGTTTAAAACACGACATATACACGGAAGTGATAAATAAAGTTGCCCTTTCACATAGGGACGATAAACGTTTCATTATCCCATCGACAACGAAAACTCTACCTTGGGGTCATCCAGATATTGAGTTCTACCAATGCGAACCAGAAGATAATTTAGAAATTTTGCTTCAAGTTATCGAATCTTTTAAGTCGGAATAACGTGTTTTCTCTCATTGAAAAAAATGCATATGTAAAAAACATGTTTTTTTTTTGGACACATCTGTAATGTGTATTAATTTATAAATAGGAATGCTGTTTATTATAACCATTTTGTATTTTATGTCGAATATGTGTTAATTTATGGATATTTTTTGTAAATGCATATAAATAACAGAATTTATAAATAGGAACAAATGCTGTTTATTATAACCAATTTATATTATATTTGTATTTTATGTCAAATATGTGTTAATTTATGTATATTTTTATAAATAAAACAACAGAGTTTATATTGATACTATATTTGTGTTTTATTTCATATATTAACAAATCTTTCTTGATAAATTCTATTTCTATAGTCACATGATAAAATGTTTGTCAAAACCGTTTCCAATTCTTTTATTCTTCTTCGAAAACGATCTCTATCGGCTGTTAGCTGTTGGAAGTTAGTCTGTCGAGCTTGTCTATATGCAAAACTCCAAACATATGTTTGGTGTATTGTATTTTTTCCTTCATCAAATCTTACTTGCTTCATGGTTACTATACAAATAAAATTATTTTACATGTTTAGCTATTTATATTATAGATACGTCAAAATTATATTTATACAATATCAGATTTATCTATCCATGAGTTAAAATTGATTGGAAATCCTAACCATTTTACAAATAATTGATTAATGTGATTTTTCTTGCGTTTCCTAAGAATTTTTTCCACTAAATATACATCTGGACTGTTAGTTTTCTGCAGCTCGGGTTCGTAAAAACATCCTTTAATCGGTTGACCTTCTAACGATTCCAATAGGTATGTAGGTGGATTAGTTACATTAACTTTTGATATTTTAAATAGTTCTGTTGACCATGAAGGAGTGTATCCCTTATCAAATATACTCTTATACTTGCTGATGCGAACAATATCACCCACGCGATACTTTATTTTCTTTGGAACAATTTTCAAATGGTTGTATGCCGTAATTTGTGTATCTTCTTTAACATCTTTCGGTTTCATACCAATGGTACGGTGCTTAGTGTTATTATAGGCTTTTGTTATAGATGATAATATTTGCAGCCATCTATACGACCCCCTAGCCGAGAATTGTTTATATAGGCTATTTTTTAATGTTCTTATAACACGTTCAACAATTGCCGCTTTCTTCGTACTATACGTGGAATAATGGTTTATGTTGTATTTTTTTGTAAGAGATTGAAAGGTGTTGTTATAAAATTCCTTTCCTTGATCACTTTGCAAATTTGATGGTGTGTATGAGGCCTCTTCAATGATGCTTTTCATCGCACTTGTAACTTCAACACCGGTCTTATATTTAACCGCTCTTGTATAGACATATTTGGAATAACAGTTTATACATACAACAATGTAACGATATCCGTCGTTTTCATCAGCATATTGTTGCATTTCCGCCAAATCAATTTGCCACAAATCTTTATATCCTTTTATTATAGTATGTCTTCTAATGAAATTTTTTCTTGCCCCTCTATGTAGTTCATTGACAATTTTAAGTTTTTCGGTGCTAGGATCCATAGTATATGTGATGTCTTGTTCGACGACACCGCACTGACTAACTAATTGCAATACTTAATATATTATACCATCCTCTCGAAGCTCTTCAATAATTGACATAATTTCATTATCGTGTCCCGTATGTCCAGCTATTTTTGAACTCCATAAAAGGCGTAATCGATCCACCAACTCACTCGGTTTATTCCAGTAGACATATTGAGATAATTTCGATGGTTGTGATAAAGTCTTCTTTACGGGTAACCGAATTTTGGATTTCCTTCGCACGCCAGCACCAAGTTTAGTTCCCTCCATTAATGGTTTTATAATTTGTTTATATTTTGGCCATCGGGTTTCCCTTAAACCCTTATTCTTATCATAATTATTGTATGCTGCATGTGTTAAATCCAAAATATCTTTGTATACTTGCAGTGTGTCTTTATTTAATTCACTTTCTCTGCCCAGGATTGGTGGATTTTTTAGAAAAATCAGATCATAAAGTTCATTTGTTCCTTTGAATGTAGCAGTATTTTTGTTGTTTTTATATAAAGACACCTGTCCCTTTGGAAAACGCACTTCTACATCGCCAATATATGTTTTGTTTTTATTTACTTTACCATAATGAACACCATAAGTGGTATCATAAATCGATGGTTGATTTTGCATACCTTTTAGATAGATATTAATGTTTTTCAAAGATTGTGCAGAGGATGAACTAGATAAGTCAGATTTGTTTGAAGGAGATGGTGTTGCAAACAATGACTCATCGTATATTCTACGTTGCAAAGGTGTAGATGATTCCATTGGTGATTCCGAGAATATTTCTGTGGGTGCCACTGTATCTGCTTCTAATTTAATACTTGTACTCAAACTACGATGACGACGATGACTTTGTGGTTTAGTTTTAACTGATTTTTGGGTTGTTGGTTGATTTTGCTGCTGTTGTTGCTTCACCACTACATTGGATATTGATTTTAGTGGTTTAGTAATAGGTTCGTAAAAATGTTCCAAATCAATGTTATTCTGTGCTTTATCCGCTTTAATTTGCTTAAATTTTTTTTCTCACAGCACTGGTCGTTTCCAATAGCTTGCGCTTTAAATCGATTTCTTCATTCATGATGATGATGACGATGTTTTCAAATTACCGGGCAATAGTGAAATGAGCTGTTGCGGTTACTTCTATAAATATATATAGCTATCGAAGCCCTTGCGATATCTTCCCGAATTTACATTGCTATCTTTATCGATAACTAAAAAACCATACTTGCTGTCCTCCCAACATTTAGAGCACATTTGTTGAAATTGTGGAAAAGTTAGGTCGGGTGAAATATGATCGGAAAATATGTGTCGCATATTCATTTCATCCTGTTTAAACATTATTATGAAGTTGGCATTATCTCGCACTAGTTGTTTAGGAACACGTGAATATGTTTGGGCTAAGTAAAACACATCCACATTTTTATGACGTCCCATACTAAAATACGATCTTATGACATCCTGTTTCTCACACATAACATCATCGAAAATGAACACAGAATTTGGTTTTGCTTCTGATGGTTCCACTATATTATTTCCATCGCTGAATGTATAATAACCAAGACCTTTAATTGGTGATAAGATTTTTCTTAAATATTCATATTTTGGTTGATATAGCGACTTTGAGTAAATGTATACATTTTCAAAACGCAGTCCCAACGGATGTGTCAGCAGTGATATCATAACGTTGGTTTTTCCACAATTCGAGGGACCAATTAACAATCCGCGAATCGATGATGGAAGCAACGGACCATGTCTTCTTAATATTTTCTGATCTTGGCCCGATCCAACTTTCTCATCAAGATTATCGACGGGTAATTTCTGTTTAAGCGCCACAATTCTCATCATTTTATAACTGTTTTTACATCGAAATTAATCATTCAGATGTCATCCGTCAGACGAAGTGGACGGTCTCGTTTATCGAGCAAGACTGGAGCTGGTATTGTTAATACATTAATTAATAGACTACCATTTGAGGCGCATATTCCCGGTTATCAGTATTGTGGACCCGGCACCAAAGTAATAAAACGCATTAAAAGGGGTGATCAAGGAATAAATCCATTGGATGCCGCTTGCAAAAAACACGATTTAGCTTATTTACATAATAGTGAAGATTTAAGTGCACGTCATCAAGCCGATTACGAACTCGAGCAAAGCGCTTGGAAAAGGGTAAAATCCAAGGAGGCCAGTGCAAAAGAAAGAGCTGCAGCTTGGTTAGTAACTAACATTATGAAAACAAAACAACGTTTTGGAATGGGTGTGCAAAAGAAGCGACGTCGTCGTAGGAAGGTATCGAAAAGAAATGGTGTTAATAAGTATAGATCGCAACGTCAACAGAAAAAAGCTTTTGGATCCGCCATTAGACAACCAATTCGACTAGAATTATTAAAAGCTGCTGCTGGAGGAAAAAAAGATCTTGAAAAAAATTTAATGAAAGCAACAAAAATAGCTATTATCGCTGCTCGAAAATCTTTAAAAACAGCTGGAGGCAAACGGAAAATTCGTACTCCTCGAATTATACCGATCCCTAAAACTGGTGGAATATTACCGCTGATTCCAATATTTGCAGGACTGTCAGCTCTCGGATCCTTAGCTGGGGGTGCAGCTGCTATTGTACGTGCTGTAAAGACGGTAAAAAATGCAAATGCTGAGAAAACAGGAGCTACCTTACATCTAAGTTCGAAAAAAGGAAATGGATTGTTTCTTAAACCATACCGTGCAGGTATGGGGTTATTTCTGAATAATCGTCCAAAAAACTATTAAAATCCCTACCTCGACGTCCACTATCCAATATTGATTTAGAAAAATATGCATTAAAGTTGAAAATACCGCATTTTAGAGGGGTCTATATGAGAGACTCACTGCCAGTGCGCGGACCCCGACGTAATGAAGCTGCAATTATTAATTTGGATAGCATATTGGGGGATGGGACTCATTGGGTAGCATATAGAAAAAACAAATCGAATGTAACATTTTATGATAGTTTTGGCGATTTACCACCACCTAATGAATTGGTACACTATCTGCAAAAGGGTTCTGAAGCATCGAAGAAAATTTACTATACATATGATCGGCATCAAGAATTCGGCACAGTTTGGTGTGGACATTTGTGTTTGACGTTTCTTTTAAAACATAATGTCAACGACTGCTGTGACACCACAAATGGATCGGGATAATTACACGAAAATGCTGATGTCAATTAAAGCGTATCGTCAGGTCGGTGGTTGTCTGAGAAAAATGACGTCAAAACAGCTAGAAAACATGCCCAAGGAAGTGATTATCGCATTAGCTCCACATGAAATCGCACTAGTTTGGGACAAGTTACCTGATCATATGCGCAGTGACATCGACATGCTACAATATCAGTACTGCAGCGAACATTATAAAAAACCTAATTTCGATGAAGGCGATGGTCCCATACAAAAAAAGTTATTTTGCTGTTATTGTAAAATCAGCGATGTCAAAATAACAGCTGAAGCAGCGAAAGAAGTGAGACAAGGCGGAAGCTTACCAAACCTCCTAAACTGTTGCTGCAAACAACAATAAAACACATACATAACTTGTTTAGTTGTCAGTCATGTCGTACACGTTCACACTATCGGGACACTCAAGTGTCTTGAGCGCAAATTTTTATCCTCCTGTTGAATTGAAATCATCGTCTAAATATGGCCTTGCGCTGTTGGGATTTTACACATATAATTCAATTTTTAATGTTGATGAACGTAACAATGTGTTTGCATACATCAAGAAAGACAACCCAAATACCACATATCGTTTAAGGATTCCGCCAGGTGCTTATGAAGTTGATGAAATTGGTAAAGCAATGCTAACAAGATTAAAAGAAACTTGTGTGGGAGGAGAATGCGATGGATTGTTTTCATTAGTTGCCAATAATAATACATTAAAATGTGAGCTCAAATCTACATATGACATTGATTTTCGAGGAAAAAACAGCATTGGCGGATTATTGGGTTTTGGGCGGGTATTGCTAAAGAGTGGAAAACGACATGAATCCAGCAATAATGTGGATATAATGAAAGTGCGCATTATAAGAGTGGACTGTAATATAATTTCTGGAGCATATCTAAACTCTACAGAAAGTCACACGTTATTCGAATTCGACATTGATGTTGAACCTGGCTATAAAATATCAAAAGAACCACAAAATAATATTTATATGCCGATAATGCCGGAGGGACGGCAGTCAATTGACAACATTACTCTACGCATCTTGGACGACCACGGCGATTTGGTCGATTTCGGTGACGAAAAAATTATTGTCAAATTAGAGTTGAAAAAAATATCATAATTATGGGTTTTTGCTTCAATCGTCAACTGAATATGCTGTCAGCACATAAAAGTAAACAAATTACACGTCCGAGGATCATTCACAATTCAGACGCTACATTGGAAAGACGTAAACAGCTCTCAGTTAAAGATTGCAAATTTCTAAAATCGATTGGTTTAGAAGTACGAAGAAAATAGTGAAAATGGCTGCCACTAGTGACAAAATTGAAGTTTTCACCGAACCAATTTTCGATAATTCGATTATTAGCTTACAAGAACACACATATAAACCATATGGTTCTCCTGCATTTAACAATTCTGATGAAATTCGTATCCCGGTACAGTTTCAAGATATAATTTTGGATATATCAGATAGTTACATATATATTGAGGGAAGTTTTAAACCCAATGATACAACCAAAAAATGTTATATGTCAAACAATGCACTCGCTTTCCTCTTTGACGAAATCCGGTATGAAATTGGCGGTGAGCAAGTGGCCGCTGTTCGAAAGCCCGGAATTACTTCAACATTAAAAACCATGGTATCTTTTGGTGCAGCACAAGAAAAGCCTCTTATGGCTTGCGGTTGGGGTCTGAATGAAACAAACCAAGGCCTTTACGATGCTACAAGTAACGTGTTCTCTGGCAAGCTGCCTCTGAAATATCTAATGGGATTTGCCGAAGATTATACAAAAGGGATATTTAATGTTAAGCAGGAGCTTATTTTAATCATTGCCCGCACGTTCAATAATTCCTATATTGGGGAGGTTGATGCTTTGATTAGAATTGACAAAATTGAATGGAAAATACGTCACATTATTCCCGATGATGGACAAAAATTAAAAATACTATCTCGTATCAATAAAGGAGGAAATAATTCATCAAACATTCCCATGGCATATCGTAAATGGGATCTTTATGAGCTACCAGCTTTGCGTGAAACATCATCAGATGTCTGGGCCATAAGAACTAGCGTGAGTCTCGAAAAACCAAGGTATCTGATCCTAGGATTCCAGCCAAGCACTAATTCAGACAATAGATCAAAGGATGCCACACAATTTACTACGGCTGACATCAGTGACATTACACTGTATCTCAACGCCACTAAATTTCCATATGAGCGATGGAATTTGGATTTTACGAAAAAGTTATATGCACCTGCCTACTATTGCTATGAAGATTTTCAAGCGAGTTATTACCAGCGCGAGTATAATGATCCAATGATGAGTTTTGCTGATTACCTCACGAATCCCGTATTCGTTATTGATTGCAGTCGCCAACCAGAAGGTATTAAAACATCTACAGTCGACATCAAACTTGAATTTGCCACAAACAAAAGCAGATTTCCCAAGGACACTAAAGTGTACGCCGTAATTATTCATGACTCGATGCTTACTTACAATATATTAACGGGTTCCGTTTCCAATAAATTATATTAGTATTTTTAGAAATAAAACCTTTAAAAAAAAACGATATAACTTTTATTTGTTTATTTTTGCTATAAGCGTAAAAACTACACTACTTATCTAATTTAAGCGAATTCGCAGCTTCTAGAAAGTTTGCAATACTCTCGACTTCAAGGTCTTTTTTGGGTGGGGTGTGTGCAACTGTAGTAACCACGACATGTTCTAATCATGAAATAGAAGTTTGTAATTGCAGTATTAGGAATGCTTATCTCTTGTATGATTATATTTATGATTTTTTACCAAAATAAATAATTAAAAAATGCCCTACGTGTTTTAATATTCCTACATCCCTACATCATCTATTTAGACGTTTTTTAATATCATCTACTTAATTTTTCATAGCATATTAGGTCGGGGAAATAAAACAATATATAATAGCTAAACATAATTTATTTATAATTTTTTTTTTTTGTTGCACTTAATCTAATACATTTACAAATTAAAATTTTTAAACATTACAATAGTACGCTCATCTATGTCGGTGGCATGATTGTTGCAAGGGTATGATATGGCATCATTCGCATTGGCTTCTTCTTCTCCTCCATTACCATCCATTTTGTCATCAACATCAATGTCATCACAGCCTTCGTCGTCGTCGTTGTGTTGTTGTGGCGGTGGAAACAAACCATAAAACGCCAATAAATTAATGTTAATATGTGGCATTTCAACTAAGAAATTTCCCAATCCTTGTTCGACCATTTCAACAATAAAATCGTTCTCTTGCAGTGACCCATAGAGAAAACGTTCACAACTGTGAGCTCCAGATAGAAAATTCGTTCCATTTGTCATATATTTTTGATGCAAAACCATACCGGACCCATCATCACCAGCAATTCTGGCAAAATGTAAACTGTCTTGCGCCATCTGGCGGAGGTTTAATACTAAATTATGCACATAAGCATCTTGATTTTGTCTAGCAATAGCTTCACTACTGTCACACATCTTAAACAATAGATAATATTTTGCTTATGTATATGCGCTCACGACGTGTGTGTGTGTGTGTGCTATCAAAAACTATTCTATTACATATCCAACTACTAACACTTAAATAATATGATAATATAAAGATTTAAAAAAAGTTTATTCTGAGCAACCAAAATTTATTAATGCACGTGTATTACCCCCTGGTGATACATTTGTACTCTGTCCCATATATGTCAAAGTATATTTCTCACCCGACATATTCATGTCATCGATAAAAATCTGAGTAAACGCATCAGATACACGTTTTGGCAGAAATGTTTGGAATGTTTCATCATTCGATTGATCGTATAAGGTTGCAACAATAGTTTTCCCAAAACGTGTTGTTATCCGAGTCATTTTTTTAATAATATAGGCCATTCCCACACCCAATGCTGATAGCTTCCTGCGTTCCGGAAATTCGAGATCTTTATTAATCATATTATTAATTTCACCCAAGGTCTGCTGTGAAATACTCATTGTTGTTGGTGAGATATGTAATAAAACAATTATTTACCTTTCACACAGAAAACGCGCACACACAAAACACAAGCACAAAAATATTTCTACTTTTTCAATTACTTTCCAAGACAGATAATGTTAGCGTCTCAAGTGTGACTTTCAAAGTATAGAAATATAGCAAAATTGTAGCATATTTATACACTAATATTCAAGGTCAATAAGTTTGAATGTTTGGAAAGGGGAGTAAAATAACAACTGCAGCAGCGGAAAAACACTTCAAGGTTAAAATGAACGCATCCAAACAAAACGCACGAGGTCTAGTAACACCTGCACGCAAGGACCGACTCTATTACAAGGTCAAAAGAACACCTGCATTACTCCCTGAACACCTACATCAAAACAAAACGCACGTGGTCTAACAAGGACAAAAGAACACCTGCATTACTCTGCATAAAAAACAACCCAAGGTCAAAAGAACACCTGCATTACTCTTACCATAAAAAAACAAGGTCAAAAGAACACCTGCATTACTCCGGGCCCGGAGGAATTTTCTTACGTATATTTCAACCCTACTAAAAGCGAATAACGGTACCACTGTTGGTGTAAATCGATACACTTTTGCTTTCGTTAGGAAAAGGGTCGTAAATTAGTAGGTTATTGCACTTTCAGAAACAGATGTTTGTCTTTCCAGGGTGAATTTTACAGTGGGTTTTTTGAAAACAAAGGTAGGTGTTTATTACGCAGTAATAAAGCCTTCCTCGAATAATATCTGCAATCCGCGGTAAGGAAATGGGGGAGGGTTCTAAAAATGGTTATCTATGATGTATAACAGGGTAACCGCAGGTTATCACTGTTATAAAAAAGGGTTAAAATCATTTGGTATGATGTTGCCAGTAGAACGTTAATTTATAACAGGTGTAAATAAAAAGGCGTGATGGGTTTTTCTTAGGAATGAATGTTCGACGGTAGGACACCACTACCGGACAGTGTCTTTCGACTTCCAGTACATGAAAAACAATGCTCGCTTGAGAAGAAAAGTGACACATGCGTAAAGCGAGCAGGCTCCTAATTTTTATTACACTTTTATGAGTTATATGTTAAAATGTTCAACAGTAGGACACCACTACTGTACAGTTGTCTTTTCACTATACTACGTAGTAGCATTATACCAAACGTGTACGTAAACTGAGGGATGATACATCAACAAAACGACAAGTAAATTAAATAAAAATACGTACACGAAAATGGGGTCATATGTAACAAAATAAATTGCAGATTATCAGGGGAGTAATGTAAATAAAATGGTCGCAGACCAAAGCTTCATGTAAGAAGTGAGGTAGAAATATCGAGTATCTCCTATTATTGTCACAGACATAATAGATAGATAACAGGTAACAATGCTATCATTGTCGCAGACATATAATAAATAGTATTGTGGTAAAGGGGGTAAATCATCACCAGTCTGTCGCAGACAGATATTGGTGGATAATAATGGGCCAAATTATGGGAGACAAACACTCTGAACTGATTATAGGTATAATTACTATTATAATAATATAAAATCTTGTATTTGAATAATTTATTAATTTGTAATAAATATTTGAATGGTTAAACTCTCTTTGATTTAACTTCCTGGCAGCGGAATCCTATCAGTACTTAGGGAAAAGCGTCATACTAAGAGTAAAGCTAATAAATCGTAAAACCTGACAACCTTACCGTTGTCCCAAACTTTAAAAGAACCTGCAAAGTAAACACAACGTATACAGGGTCGTACCACGAAAATTAGACGATTACAGCCAGAGTGATGGATTCCATCAGGTGAATAACACACCCGGGGTCGATCAGTTTCAGTTCGATACCCATGACACTCCAAGAAAAGGTTGGGATGATTCTTCCAAAAAATGTCAAACCAAGGCAACATCAAATAAAGGCAAAAGAATCACAATATTACATGCTGGTTCAGAGAACGGGTTCGTTTCAAATTGTCTGTTGCTTTCTGTTAAAAACATAGCAGATTCTTCTTTAGATTACCATCAAGATACCGACGCACAACTTTTTGAAGATTAGTTTAAACATAAACTCCTTAAAAATATACCTGAAAATAGCATCATTGTAATGACAATGCTAGTTATCATAGTCATCAAGCAAAAATCATTCCCAATTCTAATAATACAAAAGCAGAAATTAAAAATTTTATGATTGAAAATGATTTATATTTTGAAGAAACGAGAACTGCTAGAAGTATTAAAAGCTTTTAAAATAAATAAGGAATACGAGTGTGACAAACTTGCAGCAGAAAATGGACATACAGTGTTGAGTCTTCCTCCGTACTATTGTATATTCGATCCTATTGAGCTAATATGGCACCAATTAAAATCAAATATTAGGAGAAATGATATTTCTCCCACATTAAATGAATCTGTAGTCGAATTAATTAAAAACGAAGTAAGAAAAATTTCTGCAGACAGCTGGAAAAACTGTGTACAGCATGTACTTAAAGTGGACAATTCTTACAATTGTATGATTACAAATGTTCAACCCTTAATTATAAGTTTAGGCTTAGATGAAGATAGTGATACAGAGTTAAATTTTGAATAAATTATCAATAGTTTCTTAGAATTTAATTAATTTTTATTGTAAATTATATTATTTTCAATTATCATTAATTGTTATCATTATTTTACATTTATTATAGGTACCTACCTAAAACTGAAAATACATATCTATTTATTTTAAATTATCAAAATAAATCATGTGGTGTGGTATACATTTTCAAGCCGGCCCTAATCCCATTTATTGAGCTTTGAAGAGGGTCAGGCGTATACAATAGGGTTTAATCAGGTAGTTTATTTATGGCAGTAAGAGTCAACGGTATAATTCTACAACAACTATACATTCGTATTTGCAGATGATTTTAAGTTGTTTCTAAATATCTTAAATGAAAAGGATTGTGGGCGTTTGCAGGAAGATTTGGATTGTGTTTCGATGCTGTGACGAAAATGGTTTTAAATTGAATGGGAAAAAATGCTTGTATACGACTTTTGCTTTATAGGTAAGCCCAATTAACAATAAATATTACATAAATGGAAATGAGCTAGTTAGAACTGCACAGCATAGGGATCTGGGTATTGTGTTTGATGAAACATTGTACTTTAATCAACACATGTCCGAGACCATTGCTGCTGCCTTTACCATGTGGTGCTTGTAATTCGCTAGGCAATTCAGTGTGGATGTTTGTCTGAGGCTGTTTCGCTCCCTTGTGTTGCCAGACTTGAGTATGGAGGTGTAATTTGGTCTCCTCCAAAGATATTGTAAACTAAGGTCCCATAATCCATTCATAAAACTCTTGGAATGTTAAGCTGTGATTGTGTGAAATGTTATTGAAAATCGGTAGTGGATGGAAGAGAGAACTACATGTTTGTTGGCTGAATGGCAACAATGCTAAAGTCTGGTTATATTAGATGGTTCAATATTAAGAGAGAAAAAGCGCTTAATGAGTCGGGCACAGTGTCATAATAAAGTCATTGAAAGATATGAATGTAACAGTTGATTTAGTTAAATTAATTCAGTCATGCCTATCGGCACGAAAGTAATACTTACTTATTTACTTTATTTATTTATTTCAAAATCATGTTACATAATTTCCAAATAAAAATTACAAACACAAAGTGAAACAACGTCATCTTAGAACATCAAAAATGTACAATATCATTCTGTTACATACTTAGAAAATCATCCAGATTATATGGCTCTAATTCCAATAAAGTCTTTCTGATTTCCATCTTAAACCGTTTTTCTCTGCTAATTGTCTTTATACTCTTGGGTAGTTTGTTATATAATTTCAAGTACATATAATTGGGTGACTTTTCAGTAAGAGTTAGCCTATGTATGGGGTAATTTACATTTACAGTTCTCGTGTTATATTGATGACAAACTGGGACTTGAAAACAATTTCTATTTTTAAAGAAAAACACTAAACATTCATAGATATACAGTGCATATACTGTTAACAGTCCTGTGTCTTTAAAGACGGTACGACAAGTTTTCTTATAATCTAATTTCTTAATTATTCGAACCAATCGTTTTTGAATTACAAATATACTTTGAATTTGACTATCCCTGCTCCAAAATAGAATGCCATATTTTAAACAGGATTCGAAGTTAGCAAAATACAATGTTTTTAAAGTTTTCTCATTCATGTATTTACCAGTAATATGAATAGATACCATAACAAACAGGATTAAGTTTTTGTGACATACATTTGATATGAGCGGACCAATCTAAGAATTCATTAATCTGCACCCCTAAGAATTTTGTTGTTTCTGAAAAATTAATTATATCTTGATCATGAGCAAAGTCAACTGGCCTTTCCACCTTAGATACTTTTGTTCTAAAAAGTATAACATTAGTTTTATTTTCATTCAAAATAAGTTTATTTTCTGTAAACCATAGTGTAACCCTATTAAGAAAATTTTTGCACTCTGTGACAAGTTGATTGATACTCTTGCCCCCTAAAAGTAAATTAGTATCATCCGCGTAATTAACTATATCTTGATTGGCTTGAATTAGATTATTTAAATCATTTATAAAAATGATAATAATATGTTGGGGTCGGAATATTCCTATTTTATTTTATTTATTTATTCGACAATCAAACTATTCATTTTAAATATCTTAAATGAACTTTAATTTAAATTAAATTAAAATATTGATCCAAACGCATCTCGAATTACGGTATATAAACAAGTGCAAACGGGTAATGGCGCACTCCGAAAGTGTGCATGCCTGTGGGTACTCTGTGGATTTGATTGTGCCTGTTTTGCATGACTGTGGATAATTGATTGTTGTGGGTATTTTCGGGTATATTCATCGTTTTTCTGCATAGGGGATTGCATTGCTTTCTACTTATATTTAGTGTTGTTAATTAGCGTTTAATTACACGATTTGCGGGAAATTTTCATGCATTCACAAAAGCGAACAAACCCGAACAAATCCTCCAGTATTTTAGTATCTTCACGGTTTTCCGAGCTGCAGTCACGACTTTTCTGCACTCTGCCATACCGTGGCCATCTATTGTAAGTACATTGAACTAGACATGTTTTTTTAATGACAAACTGAGCGCCATCTGTAAACTTGCTTTTTACTTTCACAAAATATAAAATGCTTGTCCAGCTTACCCTGTAATTTCACAAATTCAAATTATCAACACTGATTTACGTTGTATTGACGGTTTTTTGGGCGGGGACAACAGAGTTTTTTCTGAAACGCGAGTAATTTAATGCTCATGCGGGTATTTTTGACACTCAAAGTGGTGAAAGTGTGGTTATGGCATTGGCCGCAATGCAAAGCGCAGAGAAACACTCTGGAACTGAAACAGGTTTGTTCAACAGGTATTTTTAAAAACTGAAACCGGTTGTACCTCTTATTTAAAGTACCTTGTTCCAACCGTCCCTATATGGGTAGGTACTCACCTTGCTTCACTTTCTTCCAAGTACTCTTTAATGTCCAGTTCTTCATTTTTTATCTTCCATTCCTTAAAGTCAACTTCATGCATTTGCTCAGAGTAATTTCTTGCTTCATTGGTTTCAATTTTTACGAGTGCCTCTTCCTTTATGGAAATATTCTCCTTGAATCTATGGAAAATATAATACTATATTGCTTATTTTTTTTTATATGGCCGTATTAGATGTGGTAGTGTCTAATAAATAGGTGAAATTAATAAATACAAAAATTTTTACCTTCTCACGAGAAATTTACAGTTCAATAATTTATCAGTTCTTAACATTTCAGGTCTATGAAAGAACATGTTTCACTGCTCTGTCCGCAGATGAGATGTTAACCTTAAACCCCTTCAACCGGACATACAGGTACTTGATTTTGTATTTTGCCATATGTAACCGTTTGAAATTTTTATAAAACTATAGGTTTATTTAATTTGTATTCTGTGGAAACGACAAAACGACGGAATAAATAAATTTGAAATTTGAATTTGAAAAAGGTTCTAGGGTATATTCAAATTCGTAAAGGGCCTAACAAACTAGGGTTTGTAGGACTTTATCATACCTACGCGAAATCGGCCATGAAAAATGAAGTTAAAAATTCTTAAATTAATTATTGTTTTGAGTATAATTTTAGGGCTCCCATTGAAAATTGAAATATTAAATTCAACTACAAAAAATAACTTATTTTAAAAACATGCTCTTAGAAAATATCTTGTTTTAAAAAATGAGAAATGAACAGAGTAACAAACCCAAACATTACTTGCAAGTAATAATGCGTTGTATACCTAGTTGCAAAAGCTGAACATTTCCGGACAACTGTAAAGTCGAGGAATGTGGTTTTTCCCACTTTTCCAAAAATCGAAAATTATTCAAAGGACATAAATTATTACAATCAACGTGTTAAAATTTTGAAATAAGCAATATTAATTTTATTCACAACTAAATGATCAACAAAATAACCTTACTAGTATTTATTATCCAATGGCCAATATTAATTATTGTCAAACAAATAGAATTAGTATGGAAAATATTCGGCAAAATAATCCGATGTTCTTCCAGTGTTCAACACTGGTACTAATAATTGTCATATAACAAACGATTATTTTTAAATTGTATTTTATACCTCAATTGTTGAAATTCGTAAAATTAAAGGCGTCTTTCGATTTAATTATTTAATGATGAACTTTAAAAAAATATGTATAGGGTGGGAAAGATACAGTATCTTTAGAATTTAAGTATAAATAGATGTTTTAGATGTCAAGAATATTATCATAAGAGTGATGAATGCAAAAATCAATTATCATGTGAATATTGCACAGAAAATCATGAAAGTACTACATGTACGAAACAAGCAAGGAAATGTAAAAATTGCACTCTGGCAAACGAAAAATTTAAAATGAATTAGAATACGGCGCATGCAGCATCAGATGGTGAATGTCCTTCCAACAAGTATCACATAAACATTTTGAGAAGCAGAATTGATTATGCAACATAATGGTGCATTTTGAACAAGCGATGATATACTTGAGACAATAGAGAACATAAATAGCGAAAAAGCAATGTTGGTGGACAGTGACTTATTATGCAATAAAATAAAAAACTCGCAGGTTATCTTCAATCTTTTGCATGTAATTATAAGAAGTATTACTAGAAATATTGACAATTTACTATTACCTATAGAAAGTTTTCAAATATATTTTAACGATATAATAGTATTAAGTGAAACATATAGAATCAATTCAACTAATCAGTGCAACGTTCCCGGCTATCAGCTATTCTATAATTACGCTGATTATAACAAGAATGATGGCGTTATAATCTTAGTGAAAAATCATCTAAATGTCGAATTTTCAAGAAAGAAGCTGCCAAATTCCCTGGCTACCGTGAGTAGAGTTGTTGGTTCTGTGAATGACATTAAAATAGGAATTACGGCGGTTTATAAACCTCCGCCAATATCAAAACATAATTTTATCAACGACATTGACACATACCTTGATAGTGTAGTAAAGAGTGATAATACTAATTTAGAAATTTTTGTAGGTGAGATAAATATTAACATCTTAGATAAAGATAATGATACTCATAACTACCTGTCCATGATGTCACAACTAGGCTTTCAGTCATATGTCAATTCAGTAACTAGGTTTGAGAGTAATACATGCCTTGATCACATTTTCGTAAATAAGAAATTAAGAACTAGTCATTTCGGTTTTGAATCGTTTATCTTGGATGCACACATGACAGACCATGGACCAACCATGCTTAATATTGTTTCAAATAACAGAACTTTAAATAATAAGTGCAGCGATGATAGTGGGATAAAAAAAATTCGGTTCCATCTTGATAGATTCATTGATTTCCTAAGTGCCCAGGATTGGGCACACGTTATAAGTGACCCGGACCCTGATTCTTCAACTTCCAGTTTTATCACGACATATAATAGACTAAAACTTAAAGCAACCACCGAATGTTTCGTAAAAGTCAAGCAATATAGAAAGATCAAGGAATGGATTACTAACGGAATTATAACGTCTATTAAACATAGAGACAAGATGAAAAGGAGACTGTTACAAAAACATAGTGAACAATTGGAAAATCAGTATAAAAAATATCGAAATAATTTAAATAAAGTAATTGAGAAACGAAAGCATGAATTCTATAAAGAGGAAATAAACAACAATAAGGGTAACATGAAAAAAATATATGAAATAATTGAAAAAGCCACTTACGAGAATAAAAATAAATCTAAAGCGAATAAATTAAAAATTAATAATGACTAGGGAGTCGTATTTGGAGATGATTTTAATATGGCTAACCATTGTAATGACTATTTTGCAACGATAGGGACTAAAATGGCGGATACGATTCCGGTGCCTGATAATCCTATAGAGGTCAATTTCTCACTGCGGAACTCTATGTTTTTGTCACCTGTAGATGAAAATGAATTGATAAAACACATTTCTTCTCTAAAGAATGGAGGCTCGCCAGGCATGGACGGCATCACATCTCAATTGATAAAACAGACTCACAGATTAATTTTAAAGCCATTATTACATATCATAAACAGAATTTTTGTAACAGGAATCGTGCCTTCTCATTTTAAAATATCTGTTATCACTCCGGTTTATAAGAACGGTACTAGGACAGTAATAAGCAACTATCGACCTATAAGTTTAATAAGTAATTTTGCCAAATTGTTTGAAAAATGTATAAAGGACAGAATGTTTGATTTTTTTAAGACTAACAATATTCTATCTGGAAATCGGTACGGTTTTCTGCCGGGTTGTGGTACGGAGGACGCATTGTATCGGCTGACGTCAGAGATCACTGCTGGCTTAAATACAGGGAAAAAGTGTGCTGCAGTCTTTATAGATCTGGCAAAAGCGTTCGACACGGTACCGCACGATAAACTTCTTGGTATTTTGTGGCACTATGGAATCAGGGGAACTGTGTGGAGGTTGCTGCAAAGTTACCTTCTCGGGAGATATCAGATTGTGAAAGTTAATAACGTTCTGAGTGGAAAGCAGGTTGTAAGGATTGGGGTACCACAGGGCACAGTCCTTGGCCCTATCTTGTTCATAATTTATATGAATAGCTTGTTATCTCTTGACGTCGGTGGTTCAGTGGTCTCCTATGCTGATGACACCGTGCTGATTTTCAGTGATGGTACATGGCAGGGAGTAAAAGAAAAACTGATAAACGGATTAAGTGTCACTAAGAGATGGTTGGAAAGTTTTGAATTATCTCGTAATTTAAGTAAAAGAAATTACATTGCATTCTCCCTGACAGGTGCTAACAGGCCTGATTTCACAAGTATCATAATTGACGATCAACAAGTAAATGAAGTATCTCAAACAAAATATCTCGGCATAATAATTGATCGATTTCTGAAGTGGTACCCGCACATAGATTATCTCTCTAAGAAGATTGGAGTGTTGATACACAAGTTTTATATTCTCAGGGAGATATTAAATAAAAAACTACTAGTTGTAATCTACAAGAGTCTTGTTGAATCGTTGATTGGCTACGGAATATTGGTCTGGGGTGGTCTACATAACAGTGCCCTTTACAAATTGAATATAGCGCAAAAGTATATATTAAAGGTTATATTTAAGAGGAACAAACTGTATCCTACAGAATTGCTTTCTTCAGGTGACATTTGTAATGTGAGGACCGTGTATCTTGTTACAGTGTCAACGTTTATGCATAAATACAAATCCTCAAAGAATACTGTTAACCACTGTTATCACACTCGTGCTAACATAAATAATGACGCAATCATTCCAATTAATTTTAATAATATTAATCTAACGAGCGTTGCCTACTTGGGAGCAAAAATTTATAATATGATTCCTTTAAATTTAAAAAATATATAAAAAACATAAAAAAATTTAATCGAGAATGTAGAATATATTTATCTACAGAATTTAAAAAATTTCAAAACATATTTAATTAAAGAGCAAATTATTCATGCATGGCACGAAATTGTAAACATAAAGAAAAAGAATTGAGAAAGAATCTGGTGCATACAAGTAAACATGTTACTTAGGTACCATAACACACATATTTTGTATATTGTATAACTGTTTGAGAAATCATATAATTTTGTAAAGCCATAATTTCTGAATAAAGGTATTATTATTATTATTATAATAGTCGAGAAAAAAAAATGTTGTCAAGAATTTATTTAATAGATATATTAAGGGATCTATGGATCTAATTCGACACATAATTAAAAAAATCATAGACATAGCTACTGGGTTAATTATGTAATTTTGAAAGAAACTTACCCATTTTTACCTGCAGCGGTAACGCGGTTTAAATCATCAATGATAAGATTCCCATCTTTTTCAATTACTTTTAGATGTTCTAAATGTACGATTAGTTTACGATTTTCTTTAATATGGGGGTATAAATTAGGCAAATTATTTTGCTTAATTACTCGATTTTCCAAACGGACTATTAGTTTACGTTCTTGATGAATCAATTCATTGGAATATGGATCGTCAAGTGGAACATTTTCAATTTCATATACTTCTGCTGGCTCTTCTTTTATTAATAACTTGAAGGAGTTTTTGGTGTCTGGTGTTGCGACACTCCCCTCTTTGCATTCCTCTATTTTTGCTACTACATCGGACCAGTGTTGATTCCGGATTTGTTCTGTACCCTCCTCAATAGCAGAAAGTCCAGGAAAATTCTCGGCCGATTTAGTTATAGTGGCCTTCGCTTCTTTACGTAAATTGTTTAGCATTAAGTCAATCAGGTCTTTCGACACAAAGTTTTGATTTTCTTGGTTTAAACTGGATTCCATATTTTATATTAACAATTGCCTTTATTGGAAAGATCTATTATCAACAGGACAATAATAAAATAATTCAATGAAACAACAGAACAGACATAATAGGTTGGCTTGGCATAGTTCGCCATTGCTTGCTTGTCATTCTATTTGCTGGCATTGGGATACTAGCAACAAGTAGGTTTGTTCGGTAGGTATTATGGCATATACACCGACACCACAGAAAAATAATAGGCACTGGCCGGAAGGCTTTAGGATCTTCTTCCGACCAAGGGTAGATAACAGGAACTGAGTGAATGCATTTCACGTTTGACACTACCCGATTAAAAACTGTCATATTTTTTATAGAATTCTTTGTTGTTTTTCATCAGTATTTGTGTGTTAAATTTACGGTTTGTTTGTGGAAAAAAAGTAATTCTTAACCCAATATGGTAAGACTGTCAAGTCTGCCGTAAACTGGATAAAAAATATAAACTTATGCGTCACGTCTGTCGATTGTTTGTTTTTCCTAACCAAGACGGATGATAAAGAGATGGGGATTCTCATTTTTGTCGTTTATTTTCATAATATTAATTACCTAAATGATCATTAAAATCGCACAAGATGTTGGTTGGTTAATAAAAATTAAATTAATTAAATATAGGCACACCAGGTAGGTTAGGTTGCTTAATTTATATTTAATTATCTTTTTGTGGTAAAGTTTGTTAGTTTTTAGGAATGGTTCAAGAATTGTCTTTTACCAAACATTCCTCAGAATAGCGTGATAGTAATGGACAATGCGAGCTATCACAGTCGCCAATTACATAAAGCTCCAAGCTCAAATAATACAAAATTGGAGATTCAGAACTACATGGCGGCGAATGATATATATGTATTTTGAAGAAAGTTATAAAAAAAAGTGATCTTTTAGAAGTTTTAAAGACTTTTGTATAAAAAAACTATATGTTTGTGACACATTGGCAGAACAAAGTGGACATACAGTGCTATGGCTCCCACCCTATTATTGCATTTTTAACCCCATAGAGCATATGTGGCACCAGTTAAAATCACTGGTTATTTCTGAAAATATTTCTCCGACTTTAAGTTCTAGTGTTGTAGAATTAATACGAAAATGCTTTAATGATATTCCCCCAGGTAGTTGAAAAAATTCAGTCCGTCACGTAATAACTGTAGAAAATTCGTATATTAGTCTGGATCGTATAATTAATCCAATTATAATTAATTTTGATGAGGATAGCGATAGCGAAACAGAACTATCTATAGAATGACATTATAAATGTAAATAAATATTACTAGTAATATTTAAAAAAAATATTATTATTTCATTCGATTACATTAATATAATCATATCATTACTTGTTTTCCTTAGTCCGTCCCTTCATACTTCACTTGTTTATTGCCAAGCTCTTGTCGACACAATGGGACCGACCCAGGAAATCATTAAGTCGTATCCAAATTGCGTGAAACGTACAGTATGTCCAAGAAGTTGCGGACTCGCGTGATTGGCTGATTATCGAGCACAGATCCAGAGTAATAAAGGAAAAAATTAAATTTTATTATACTCATTAAAGTGGTAAAATCCATTAAGTTAATCGATTGTTTAGGAAATTAAGATTTTAATATAAACTAGGTCATGACGGATGTAAAACGCATTAAAATAATGGTTTGTTAACCCCATTAAAATATATTTGTATTTTTCGTTTTCATTTAATAATTGCTTTTCGGAGAAGCCATTATCAAAAGCTATTTTAAGAATCCCCCCAAATAAGTATTGAATCTTAAGTCATCGCATAAAATCATTCTGGGCGTATCTTGCTTTTGAGTGTGTGGGACGCAAATACCTTACAATCTATCTCTTTTCAATTTTCTATGACTTTGAATTACTTACTTTAGGATATTTATCCAGATGTAATATTCTTATACTTAGTTTTTTGAGAACTTTATAAAAGGGAATAAAGGCCAATTTATAAACTCGACGGTGACGATTGACGGTGCAGTTTGGCGGTGCCGTAAAAAACTGGATTTATAAACTTGACGATGGCGACGATAACCTAACCTGTTTTTCTCGGCTTTTCTGTATTTTTATGTGATTATATTAATTTTGGTGTTTATGTGATCTGAATGATACTATCAACACTTATCAACAGTACACTTTAAAATGGTTAATAAGATGGTATAAAATAAAATAATATTTACTAAATATCACGTGACAGGCAAACACGATTTTGATTGGCTGTGTAAACTTGCTACGACCGTCCACTGTCAAAAGATAAAATTGGTTCATGTCGGCCGTCACCCTCCGTCAAACTGCACCGTCATCGTCAAATATAAATGGTCTTATGCATTTCAATATGTTTAAGCTGTACCGTCACCGTCAAACAGCACCGTCAATCGTCAACGTCGAGTTTATAAATTCAGCTTTAGTATTTAGACGTTATAACGTAATTTTAGAATTAATTCCTATTTCGTACATTGAATTGGGTTAATTAAATATAAATAAAGCCAGGGGCACAACAGGATCTGTTTTTGAATAGAATTATTGTAATTTTTTTAAAAGCGCACTGGGCACTATAAATGCAAAAATATCGAAAATAATTGCTCGGAACGACATTGACAAGATACACACACCCTTTTTGGATAAATGTGACGAGAAAATTGATATTTTTAATAAAAACATAAATACACTAAAGCGCAAAAGAGTGGCAGTTGTCGCTATGTACCAGAGTGCTGCAGCGAGCGCCCTCTACAATCTACATAAAAATAAAATAATTAACAATTCAAATTTCTCGCCCCTAAAAACATCCAAATCAAAAATATTATGCTAAAATATTAGTTAAAAACAAGTTAATGAGGAAGAAAATAAAATTTTCACTAGGACACCCTGTAAGTTTGACTAGACAAAGAGTCTGCAGTTCTACTGTGTATAGTTTTTGCAGAATAATACCGTTGACTCTTAGTGCCATAAATAAACTACCTGATTAAACCCTATTGTATACGCCTCAACCTCTTCAAAGCTCAATAAATGGGATCAGGGCCGGCTTGAAAATGTATACCACACCACGTGATTTATTTTTATAATTTAAAATAAATAGATAGGTATTTTTAGTTTTAGGTACCTATAATAAATGTAAAATAATGACAACAATTAATGATAATTGAAAATAATATAATTTAAAAGTGTAACTATTAGGATAACAAGTACAATAAAAATTAATTAAATTTTAAGTAACTATTGATAATTTATTCAAAATTTAACTCTGTATCACTATCACTATCTTCATCTAAGCCTAAACTTATAATTAAGGGTTGAACATTTGTAATCATACAAGTGTAAGTATTTTCCACCGTAAATACATGCTGTACTCAGTTCTTCCAGCTGTCTGCAGAAATTTTTCTTACTTCGTTTTTAATTAATTCTACTACAGATGCATTTAATGTAGGAAAACATTATTTCTCCAAATATTGGATTTTAATTGGTGCCATATTAGCTCAATAGGATTGAATATACAATAGTACGGAGGAAGACGCAACACTGTATGTCCATTTTCTGCTGCAAGTTTGCCCTCGTATTCCTTATTTATTTTAAAAGCTTTTAATACTTCTAGCAGTTCTCGTTTCTTGTAAGTTTCTTCAAAATATAAATCATTTTCAATCATAAAATTTTGAATTTCTGCTTTTGTATTATTCGAATTGGGAATGATTTTTGCTTGCTGACTATGATAACTAGCATTGTCCATTACAATGACTCTATTTTCAGGCATATTTTTAAGGAGTTTATGTTTAAACCAATCTTGCTTCTAAATGTGCCAGAATCACTCCGATTTTTTCCAGGATTAACAGGTTTAAGTACTATGTCTCTTACCGAAGATAAATGAGTTTTTGTCAAAGTAGACGTCTCTGCTAAGGCATCCATCGAATTAAAATTTCTACTCAACAACGATTGATACACATTTTTAGTTATTAGTTTGGCATCGGTAGATAAATGCTTTCTTTTAAAAATGACCCTTGAGATGCCCCCCTATCAGCACAATTCCAAGGACGCCACATTCTACCACTAATAAGCCTAACTAAAAATTACTCGCCGGAAAACCACTAAAGATTAAAATTATTAAAAATCACTTTGTATTTATATATGCATCAGGCATAGGTATAAATTGAATTTGTATACCTGGTCCGGCTCTGCTCGAAAACGGTTTTAAAATTTGGGATTTCCTTATTTATTTTATGGTCAAGGGATAATGAGGTTTTATTGCGATCAACGGTATAATTCTGCAAATACGATACTATTAATTTTAGGACACTCTGTAAAAGATTTTTCAACAAAATCGCAATTTGGGCGATATTATGAATAGTTGGACACTGATAAAAATTTCTAATCGATTACGGCGCGACGCATCGGGGCGCCACTGAAGTTGCCACCCGTGGTGATTCTACATGTTAAAGTAAAGGTCATATAACAAAAAGCCGAAAACCCAATGATTTTCTAATGCCATTTGGAAAACTGATTTTACGTACGATTAACATCTCTCTAACCTTTCCAAGTATCCGGATGCATTATCCGAACACCCTGTATAAGGATCCCGATAATTTTCCCTACACAAATATACATATTACATTTAAACGTCAAACATGCTCTGAATTATTATGACGGCGCAGATGAGTTCCTAAATAATTTCCGTATTTTGTTTGAAATTCACATTTATTGCATTTGAACATTTCGACTTCTTCTGGATTTCGATGTAAGAGGAGGTGCGTCTTTAAATTACATTTGCGAATTGTTTTATAAGAACAATGATCGCATTTAAACTCGGAGTTACTATGCACGAGCTGATGACTTTTTAAATAACGTTTAAATTTAGTTTGGAAATCACATTTGTTGCATCTGAACATTTCGTCTTCTTCTGGATTTCGATGTGAGATGAGGTGCGTCTTTAAATTATTTTTGTGAACTGTTTTATAAGAACACTGATCGCATTTAAACTCGGAGTTACTATGCACGAGCTGATGACTTTTTAAATTATGTTTAAATTTAGTTTGAAAATCACATTTGTTACATCTGAACATTTCGACTTCTTCTGGATTTCGATGTGAGATGAGGTGGCTCTTTAAATTATCTTTGCGAATTGTTTTATAAGAACAATGATCGCATTTAAACTCGGAGTTACTATGCACGAGCTGATGACTTTTTAAATAACGTTTAAATTTAGTTTGGAAATCACATTTGTTGCATCTGAACATTTCGACTTTGTCTGGATTTCGATGTGAGATGAGATGCGCCTTGAAATGACCTTTGTGAACTGTTTTATAAGAACACTGATCGCATTTAAACTCGGAGTTACTATGCACGAGCTGATGACTTTTTAAATTATGTTTAAATTTAGTTTGAAAATCACATTTGTTACATCTGAACATTTCGACTTCTTCTGGATTTCGATGTGAGATGAGGTGTCTCTTTAAATTATCTTTGCGAATTGTTTTATAAGAACAATGATCGCATTTAAACTCGGAGTTACTATGCACGAGCTGATGACTTTTTAAATAACGTTTAAATTTAGTTTGGAAATCACATTTGTTGCATCTGAACATTTCGTCTTCTTCTGGATTTCGATGTGAGATGAGGTGCGTCTTTAAATTATTTTTGTGAACTGTTTTATAAGAACACTGATCGCATTTAAACTCGGAGTTACTATGCACGAGCTGATGACTTTTTAAATTATGTTTAAATTTAGTTTGAAAATCACATTTGTTACATCTGAACATTTCGACTTCTTCTGGATTTCGATGTGAGATGAGGTGGCTCTTTAAATTATCTTTGCGAATTGTTTTATAAGAACAATGATCGCATTTAAACTCGGAGTTACTATGCACGAGCTGATGACTTTTTAAATAACGTTTAAATTTAGTTTGGAAATCACATTTGTTGCATCTGAACATTTCGTCTTCTTCTGGATTTCGATGTGAGATGAGGTGCGTCTTTAAATTATTTTTGTGAACTGTTTTATAAGAACACTGATCGCATTTAAACTCGGAGTTACTATGCACGAGCTGATGACTTTTTAAATCATGTTTAAATTTAGTTTGAAAATCGCATTTGTTACATCTGAACATTTCGACTTCTAGATGTCGATGTGTGATGAGGTGCCTCTTTAAACAACGTTTATGAACTATTTTATAAGAACACTGATCGCATTTAAACTCGGAATTACTATGCACGAGCTGATGACTTTTTAAATTATGTTTAAATTTAGTTTGAAAATCGCATTTGTTACATCTGAACATTTCGACTTCTAGATGTCGATGTGTGATGAGGTGCCTCTTTAAATGATCTTTGCGAATTGTTTTATAAGAACAATGATCGCATTTAAACTCGGAGTTACTATGCACGAGCTGATGACTTTTTAAATAACGTTTAAATTTAGTTTGGAAATCACATTTGTTGCATCTGAACATTTCGTCTTCTTCTGGATTTCGATGTGAGATGAGGTGCGTCTTTAAATTATTTTTGTGAACTGTTTTATAAGAACACTGATCGCATTTAAACTCGGAGTTACTATGCACAAGCTGATGCCTTTTTAAATAACGTTTAAATTTAGTTTGGAAATCACATTTGCTGCAACTGAACATTTTGACTTCTTCTGGATTTCGATGTAAGAGGAGGTGCCTCTTTAAACAACTTTTGTGAACTGTTTTATAAGAACACTTATCGCATTTAAACTCGGAGTTACTATGCACGAGCTGATGACTTTTTAAATAACGTTTAAATTTAGTTTGGAAATCACATTTGTTGCAACTGAACATTTTGACTTCTTCTGGATTTCGATGTAAGAGGAGGTGCGTCTTTAAACAACTTTTGTGAACAGTTTTATAAGAACACTGATCGCATTTAAACTCGAAGTTACTATGCACGCGCTGATGAATTTTTAAATCCCATTTACGTTTAGTTTGATAGTCACATTTGTTGCATCTGAACATTTCGACTTCTTCTGGATTTCGATGTAAGAGGAGGTGCGTCTTTAAACAACTTTTGTGAACTGTTTTATAAGAACACTGATCGCATTTAAACTCGAAGTTACTATGCACGAGCTGATGAGTTTTTAAATAATATTTAAATTTAGTTTGGAAATCACATTTGTTGCATTTGAACATTTGGGCTTGTTCTGGAGTTCTATGTAAGTTGAGGTGAATCTTTAAACTAGGTTTGTAAACTGTTTTAAAAGAACATCGACCGCATGTAAACTGTTGCACTTTCTCGGGAATATTATGCCGAACACGCCGATGAGTTTTTAAATATCTTGTATAATTAGTTAGAAAGTCACATTTATTGCATTGTAACATTTTGACTTTCCCTTGGTTCACATGAAGGAGGAGATGCTTCGTTAATTCAATTTCATAATTAGATACGAATTTGCACTGGGAGCATTTAAATTCACTAACTGCCTTCGCCTTCTTATTTTGAAAAATATTCATATTTTGTTCGTTAACCGTTTCATATTCGCGCTTCTTGAATTTAAGCAAGTGCGCTTCACGTTCTTTTGGGTATTTTTGTAGAAAATCGATACCATTTAGATTATTTTTCTGAACCATTTCATCACTGGAATAATGACCATTTTCAGAAACTTTCTTCCCTAAATGACTTGCAAGTGATGTTTCAGTACCAAATTCCTGAAATTGGTCGGGCGTGTACCTCCCACTTGCTTCCTGGCTATGGTGATCAACGCAGTCATTGGAAATACTGCAAAAAAAAATTACATCTAAATCGAGTTCATAAGTTGGCGTTCTTACACGCGGATAAATATTCCCTTTCTCCACGCCGAACGTCATTCGACAACTAATTCATAATAACGAAATAATTCAATTCGGCAAGAACACATTGGGTATATTATTTTAATTATTTATATTAAATCTGCATGAAATTCTACGCTCAAAAAAACATTTTGCATGAACACTAAATTAAGTAAAGCTAATGTCAAAACAAGGCCCATCTTGACAAAATGTGAAAGAAGTCCACAACGCCTGCTGAGCTCAGAGGTGCCACAGGGATCCAATTTGGGACCCCTTTTGTTTGCTCTAAAAGATTTTAAATTGTTTCTAAATATTTTAAATGAAAATGATTGCGAACGATTGCCAGTTGACCTAAATTATGTGGGAATGTGTTTTCTTTCGCTGGACTTTGTCCCTTCAGGATACAAATCTGATGTTTGTTGCATTAGGTCAATAACAACACCTGGTACATTTTACAACACATCTATTAAGTAAAATTAGCACATCAAACAAAACTGATCGTAGTTGCTTATGCGCAAAGCCGAATGATAAAACAATTGACTTGAACCCGCGAACAGGACCGCGTACATCGCCGTTAATGAAAATGATTAGACGGCAATATTTTGGCACATCAAGACCTTCTTTACTGGGTACCAAACAATCTATTTTCTCGCATAAAAGAAGGCTTTATGGTCATCACTGAAAGGCCACTCTTCGAATTAATTTTGATATTTATTTATTTAGCGTATTATTGATATATCCATTGTCAACGCATCGATAGATTTTTAATTGAGATTGTATTATTTAATAGGATATATAGTGAGGTTAAGTCGCGCATTTCCATATCTCAGCACGGATTATTGCCTAAAAAATATGCTCTTTCTAATTTTCACATTCTAACATTCACTCGATATGTGCATATTGCGTTACATGGTAAGTCATAGGTTGATGTTATTTATACAGGGTGATTCACGACGAGCGTGCATTAGAACTTTATGGAGAACTACTGAACATATGTTCCTGAAACTTTGGGGATTTGGGTTTATCGATATGCTCTCTTTAACTAAAATAGTGACATGTTTTTGTCATTTCCGGTTATACCGGAAGTAGCTGCCAACTTTCGTTTTTTAAATACAACATGGTAATTTTTATTACATTTTTCGATTAAGCGTTAAATACGAAGCACATTTTATAGAAAATGTTTTTGTCAGACTCTATTAGTTTTTGAGATATCTGGACTTTTTGTAATTATCTGGCAAATGCATGACGATGAAATAATCCATATGATTTTTTTACCTTAGCGCTTGGACTAAATTTTTTTTCTCACCGAATAGCTAGAAGATCATCAAGTCTCAAAAACATTTCAAATTCGGCATAAAATGTACAGGGTGGTCACAATTCAAGCCTCATTGTGAAAGAATTCAACTATTAAAAACTTTCTTATTTTAAATGGAACACCCTGTATATTTTTATGTAATTTGATGGCAAATTAGTTGTTCTTTATAAATAGTATTTACTGTCCTATACCTATATCAAAGCGTTTTCTCAAAAAATCCAATTTTATTCCGAAAATACTATTTGTTCAAGTGTGCTATGAAAACAATTGTACTTAGACTGATGTCTATACGGAGGAAAATTAATAATGACGGCAATATTTTCTAGTGTACTTTGACAAGAAAAACAATTGTCTGATATTTCTTGGCGTATTTTCAAACTGTCAATTATTCTGTTACTAAAAAATGTCACGCTCCGGATTTTCAAGTGAAGATTTTTAAAATTTATTTACGGTTTACATTGAATGTGGAAAAATTAAGCTAAGAGCTTGTCGAATATATCGGGATAAATATTCGAATAAGCAAATTCACACACCTGTTATTATTAGAAGACCAAATAAAAATTGTTTAAAATTTGGATCATTTGAAACCAAAGTACGAAGAATTAAACTAATACTGGACAATGAGGTATTTGAAGTTACCATTTTAGCCAATTTTTACGCTTTTCCAACAGACTCAATTCGTGAGCTGCAATGCAATTAAGAGTTTCGTATTCAAGTATACGAAGAATTTTAAAAAAATATAATATGATATCAGTACCTTAAGTACAATTGTTTTCATAGCACGCTTGAACAAATAGTATTTTCGGAATAAAATTGGATTTTTTGAGAAAACGCTTTGATATAGCTATAGGACAGTAAATACTATTTATAAAGAACAACTAATTTGCCATCAAATTACATAAAAATATACAGGGTGTTCCATTTAAAATAAGAAAGTTTTTAATGGTTGAATTCTTTCACAATGCTCCAAAATATAATGCCATATTTTAAACAGGATTCGAAGTTAGCAAAATACAATGTTTTTAAAGTTTTCTCATTCATGTATTTACCAGTAACATGAATACCATAACAAACAGGATTAAGTTTTTGTGACATACATTTGATATGAGCGGACCAATCTAAGAATTCATTAATCTGTACCCCTAAGAATTTTGTTGTTTCTGAAAAATTAATTGTATCTTGATCATGAGCAAAGTCAACTGGCCTTTCCACCTTAGATACTTTTGTTCTAAAAAGTATAACATTAGTTTTATTTTCATTCAAAATAAGTTTATTTTGTGTAAACCATAGTGTAACCCTATTAAGAAAATTTTTGCACTCTGTGACAAGTTGATTGATACTCTTGCCCCCTAAAAGTAAATTAGTATCATCCGCGTAATTAACTATATCTTCATTGGCTTGAATTAGATTATTTAAATCATTTATAAAAATGATAATAATATGTTGGGGTCGGAATATTCCTATTTTATTTTATTTATTTATTCGACCATCAAACTATTCATTTTAAATATCTTAAATGAACTTTAATTTAAATTAAATTAAAATATTGATCCAAACGCACCTCGAATTACTGTATATAAACAAGTGCAAACGGGTAAAGGCGCACTCCGAAAGTGTGCATGCCTGTGGGTACTCTGTGGGTTTGCTTGTGCCTGTTTTGCATGACTGTGGGTAATTGATTGTTGTGGGTATTTTCGGGTATATTCATTGTTTTTCTGCATAGGGGATTGCATTGCTTTTTACTTATATTTAGTGTTGTTAATTAGCGTTTAATTACACGATTTGCGGGAAATTTTCATGCATTCACAAAAGCGAACAAACCCGAACAAATCCTCCAGTATTTTAGTATCTTCACGGTTTTCCGAGCTGCAGTCACGACTTTTCTGCACTCTGCCATACCGTGGCCATCTATTGTAAGTACATTGAACTAGACATGTTAATGACAAACTGAGCACTGAGCGCCATCTGTAAACTTGCTTTTTACTTTCACAAAATATAAAATGCTTGTCCAGCTTACCCTGTAATTTCACAAATTCAAATTATCAACACTGATTTACGATGTATTGACGGTTTTTTGGGCGGGGACAACAGAGTTTTTTCTGAAACGCGAGTAATTTAATGCTCATACGGGTATTTTTGACACTCAAAGTGGGGCAAGTGGGATTATTGCATTGGCCGCACTGCAAAGCGCAGAGAAACACTCTGGAACTGAAACAGGTTTGTTCAACAGGTATTTTTAAAAACTAAAACCGGTTGTACCTCTTATTTAAAGTACCTTGTTCTAACCGTCCCTATATGGGTAGGTACTCACCTTGCTTCACTTTCTTCCAAGTACTCTTTAATGTCCAGTTCTTCATTTTTTATCTTCCATTCCTTAAAGTCAACTTCATGCATTTGCTCAGAGTAATTTCTTGCTTCATTGGTTTCAATTTTTACGAGTGCCTCTTCCTTTATGGAAGTATTCTCCTTGAATCTATGGAAAATATAATAATATATTGCTTATTTTTTTTTATATGGCCGTATTAGATGTGGTAGTGTCTAATAAATAGGTGAAATTAATAAATACAAAAAATTTTACCTTCTCACAAGAAATTTACTGTTCAATAATTTATCAGTTCTTAACATTTCAGGTCTATGAAAGAACATGTTTCACTGCTCTGTCCGCAGATTAGATGTTAACCTTAAACCCCTTCAACCGGACATACAGGTACTTGATTTTGTATTTTGCCATACGTAACCGTTTGAAATTTTTATAAAACTATAGGTTTATTTAATTTGTATTCTGTGGAAACGACAAAACGACGGAATAAATAAATTTGAAATTTGAATTTGAAAAAGGTATCATACCTACGCGAAATCGGCCATGAAAAATGAAGTTAAAAATTCTTAAATAAATTATTGTTTTGAGTATAATTTTAGGGCTCCCATTGAAAATAGAAATATTAAATTCAACTACAAAAAATAACTTATTTCAAAAACATGCTCTTAGAAAATATCTTGTTTTAAAAAATGAGAAATGAACAGAGTAACAAACCCAAACATTACTTGCAAGTAATAATGCGTTGTATACCTAGTTGCAAAAGCTGAACATTTCCGGACAACTGTAAAGTCGAGGAATGTGGTTTTTCCTACTTTTGCAAAAATCGAAAATTATTCAAAGGACATAAATTATTACAATCAACGTGTTAAAATTTTGAAATAAGCAATATTAATTTTATTCACAACTAAATGATCAACAAAATAACCTTACTAGTATTTATTACCCAATGGCCAATATTAATTATTGTCAAACAAATAGAATTAGTATGGAAAATATTCGGCAAAATAATCCGATGTTCTTCCAGTGTTCAACACTGGTACTAATAATTGTCATATAACAAACGATTATTTTTAAATTGTATTTTATACCTCAATTGTTGAAATTCGTAAAATTAAATGCGTCTTTCGATTTAATTATTTAATGATGAACTTTAAAAAAATATGTATAGGGTGGGAAAGATACAGTATCTTCGAGAATTTAAGTATAAATAGATGTTTTAGATGTCAAGAATATTATCATAAGAGTGATGAATGCAAAAATCAATTATCATGTGAATATTGCACAGAAAATCATGAAAGTACTACATGTACGAAACAAGCAAGGAAATGTAAAAATTGCACTCTGGCAAACGAAAAATTTAAAATGAATTACAATACGGCGCATGCAGCATCAGATGGTGAATGTCCTTCCAACAAGTATCACATAAACATTTTGAGAAGCAGAATTGATTATGCAACATAATGGTGTATTTTGAACAAGATGATATACTTGAGACAATAGAGAACATAAATAGCGAAAAAGCAATGTTGGTGGACAGTGACTTATTATGCAATAAAATAAAAAACTCGCAGGTTATCTTCAATCTTTTGCATGTAAATATAAGAAGTATTACTAGAAATATTGACAATTTACTATTACTTATAGAAAGTTTTCAAATATATTTTAACGATATAATAGTATTAAGTGAAACATATAGAATCAATTCAACTAATCAGTGCAACGTTCCCGGCTATCAGCTATTCTATAATTACGCTGATTATAACAAGAATGATGGCGTTATAATCTTAGTGAAAAATCATCTAAATGTCGAATTTTCAAGAAAGAAGCTGCCAAATGCCCTGGCTACCGTGAGTAGAGTTGTTGGTTCTGTGAATGACATTAAAATAGGAATTACGGCGGTTTATAAACCTCCGCCAATATCAAAACATAATTTTATCAACGACATTGACACATACCTTGATAGTGTAGTAAAGAGTGATAATACTAATTTAGAAATTTTTGTAGGTGAGATAAATATTAACATCTTAGATAAAGATAATGATACTCATAACTACCTGTCCATGATGTCACAACTGGGCTTTCAGTCATATGTCAATTCAGTAACTAGGTTTGAGAGTAATACATGCCTTGATCACATTTTCGTAAATAAGAAATTAAGAACTAGTCATTTCGGTTTTGAATCGTTTAAGGAGACTGTTACAAAAACATAGTGAACAATTGGAAAATCAGTATAAAAAATATCGAAATAATTTAAATAAAGTAATTGAGAAACGAAAGCATGAATTCTATAAAGAGGAAATAAACAACAATAAGGGTAACATGAAAAAAATATATGAAATAATTGAAAAAGCCACTTACGAGAATAAAAATAAATCTAAAACGAATAAATTAAAAATTAATAATGACTAGGGAGTCGTATTTGGAGATGATTTTAATATGGCTAACCATTGTAATGACTATTTTGCAACTATAGGGACTAAAATGGCGGATACGATTCCGGTGCCTGATAATCCTATAGAGGTCAATTTCTCACTGCGGAACTCTATGTTTTTGTCACCTGTAGATGAAAATGAATTGATAAAACACATTTCTTCTCTAAAGAATGGAGGCTCGCCAGGCATGGACGGCATCACATCTCAATTGATAAAACAGACTCACAGATTAATTTTAAAGCCATTATTACATATCATAAACAGAATTTTTGTAACAGGAATCGTGCCTTCTCATTTTAAAATATCTGTTATCACTCCGGTTTATAAGAACGGTACTAGGACAGTAATAAGCAACTATCGACCTATAAGTTTAATAAGTAATTTTGCCAAATTGTTTGAAAAATGTATAAAGGACAGAATGTTTGATTTTTTTAAGACTAACAATATTCTATCTGGAAATCAGTACGGTTTGCTGCCGGGTTGTGGTACGGAGGACGCATTGTATCGGCTGACGTCAGAGATCACTGCTGGCTTAAATACAGGGAAAAAGTGTGCTGCAGTCTTTATAGATCTGGCAAAAGCGTTCGACACGGTACCGCACGATAAACTTCTTGGTATTTTGTGGCACTATGGAATCAGGGGAACTGTGTGGAGGTTGCTGCAAAGTTACCTTCTCGGGAGATATCAGATTGTGAAAGTTAATAACGTTCTGAGTGGAAAGCAGGTTGTAAGGATTGGGGTACCACAGGGCACAGTCCTTGGCCCTATCTTGTTCATAATTTATATGAATAGCTTGTTATCTCTTGACGTCGGTGGTTCAGTGGTCTCCTATGCTGATGACACCGTGCTGATTTTCAGTGATGGTACATGGCAGGGAGTAAAAGAAAAACTGATAAACGGATTAAGTGTCACTAAGAGATGGTTGGAAAGTTTTGAATTATCTCTTAATTTAAGTAAAACAAATTACATTGCATTCTCCCTGACAGGTGCTAACAGGCCTGATTTCACAAGTATCATAATTGACAATCAACAAGTAAATGAAGTATCTCAAACAAAATATCTCGGCATAATAATTGATCGATTTCTGAAGTGGTACCCGCACATAGATTATCTCTCTAAGAAGATTGGAGCGTTGATACACAAGTTTTATATTCTCAGGGAGATATTAAATAAAAAACTACTAGTTGTAATCTACAAGAGTCTTGTTGAATCGTTGATTGGCTACGGAATATTGGTCTGGGGTGGTCTACATAACAGTGCCCTTTACAAATTGAATATAGCGCAAAAGTATATATTAAAGGTTATATTTAAGAGGAACAAACTGTATCCTACAGAATTGCTTTTTTCAGGTGACATTTGTAATGTGAGGACCGTGTATCTTGTTACAGTGTCAACGTTTATGCATAAATACAAATCCTCAAAGAATACTGTTAACCACTGTTATCACACTCGTGCTAACATAAATAATGACGCAATCATTCCAATTAATTTTAATAATATTAATCTAACAAGATTTATAATATGATTCCTTTAAATTTAAAAAAATATATAAAAAACATAAAAAAATTTAAACGAGAATGTAGAATATATATATCTACAGAATTTAAAAAATTTCAAAACATATTTAATTAAAGAGCAAATTATTCATGCATGGCACGAAATTGTAAACATAAAGAAAAAGAATTGAGAAAGAATCTGGTACATACAAGTAAACATGTTACTTAGGTACCATAACACACATATTTTGTATATTGTATAACTGTTTGAGAAATCATATAATTTTGTAAAGCCATAATTTCTGAATAAAGTTATTATTACCATTATAATAGTCGAGAAAAAAAAAATGTTGTCAAGAATTTATTTAATAGATATATTAAGGGATCTATGGACCTAATTCAACACATAATTAAAAAAATCATAGACATAGCTACTGGGTTAATTATGTAATTTTGAAAGAAACTTACCCATTTTTACCTGCAGCGGTAAGGCGGTTTAAATCATCAATGATAAGATTCCCATCTTTTTCAATTACTTTTAGATTTTCTAAATGTACGATTAGTTTATGATTATCTTTAACATGGGGGTATAAATTAGGCAAGTTATTTTGCTTAATTACTCGATTTTCCAAACGGACTATTAGTTTACGTTCTTGATGAATCAATTCATTGGAATATGGATCGTCAAGTGGAACATTTTCAATTTCATATACTTCTGGCTCTTCTTTTATTAATAACTTGAAGGAGTTTTTGGTGTCTGGTGTTGCGACACTCCCCTCTTTGCATTCCTCTATTTTTGCTACTACATCGGACCAGTGTTGATTCCGGATTTGTTCTGTACCCTCCTCAATAGCAGAAAGTCCAGGAAAATTCTCGGCCGATTTAGTTATAGTGGCCTTCGCTTCTTTACGTAAATTGTTTAGCATTAAGTCAATCAGGTCTTTCGACACAAAGTTTTGATTTTCTTGGTTTAAACTGGATTCCATATTTTATATTAACAATTGCCTTTATTGGAAAGATCTATTATCAGCAGGACAATAATAAAATAATTCAATGAAACAACAGACATAATAGGTTGGCATAGTTCGCCATTGATTGCTTGTCATTCTATTTGCTGGCATTGGGATACTAGCAACAAGTAGGTTTGTTCGTAGGTATTATGGCATATACACCGACCCCACAGAAAAATAATAGGCAATAGCCGGAAGGCTTTAGGATCTTCTTCCGACCAAGGGTAGATAAGATAACAGGAACTGAGTGAATGCATTTCACGTTTGACACTACCCGATTAAAAACTGTCATATTTTTTATAGAATTCTTTGTTGTTTTTCATCAGTGTTTGTGTGTTAAATTTACGGTTTGTTTGTGGAAAAAAAGTAATTCTAGTTACATTCCCCTGAGAATGGTCGTTTTGCGCGTTATGCAGAATCATCAAAACTATTATTAGACTTCCTAGATTTTCTTAGATTCATTAGATGTTCTCATGCAATGTCAGCATTGCAAACATTATAAATATATGTAACAGAGTTAAGATCATCATTCTTATTGTATCGTCTTAGATTGAAATAAAAGTTTTTTTTTAAAAACAAACTCTCGTTTTTCGAGTTGTTAACTGGCGCAGTCGGTAGGATTTTGTCAGCGGTTCCGCGCATCGAGCGTATATTCCGTGTTTGTATCTACAATTAGTGACAAAAACGAACATTTTTCAAAAATCTGCGACGTGCAATAAGTCTCAACCGACCAGGGAACCGGGAACAAGCATCGTCCCACGTCCTATTGGTGCGAGTACAGGGAACAAGCATCGTCCCGAGCTCATAAGTAGTCCAGGGAAGGACAGCATCGCCATTCCTATTGGAACCTAGTTAGGAAATGAAAATCGAAGCAATCATCACTTCTATATACTTATTGTAAGTGCATCCTTTAAAAATATTTTTCCTTATTTTACCTTAATTGTTGTATTGATCAGTCTCTTTATTTGATATATTTTTTAATCTGGACGATTTATTATCGGACCTTGCAAATCTATTCAATATGCAGAACCAACAACCTAATTACCAACTTATTAGATATCAAGCGGATAACATCCCTAATTTCGACGGAAATCCGAAACAAATTAATAGATTTTTGAACGCTTGTGAAAACTTTTTCGAAAATCATAAAGATACTACAAATTCTGGCTCAGCCATAAATATTTGCCTTTTTGACACCGTGTTAAACAAATTAGTTGGTAGAGCAGCTGATTTAATTGCCTCTCGAACCGAGTTAAAAACTTGGGTACTATTAAAAGAAGCAATAATTTCCAGTTTCGCCGATCAAAGATCAATCGATTGTGTTCTTCAAGATATCATTACAGTAAAACCGGAAAAGAATGAAACTCCGCAACAATTTGGCCTGCGTTTGCAAGACGCTCGTAGCTTATTATTTGCCAAAATAAATATGTCTACGGACACAACGGAATTGAAATTATTAAAAATTACGGAATATGACAATTTAATTTTAAAAACCTTTATTAATGGGCTTAACTATCATATGCAGTTAGTAGTACGTTTAAAAACCCCGAAAAATCTAGAAGAAGCTATGAGCTATGCCTTGGAAGAAGAAAATTTCATGTATTATAAAAATCGCGGAAATTTTGGTACAAACCCAAATGTTGATTTGAATATTGCCAAAAATAAACCGAATACGCATCCGCAACAACAACATTATTCCACTAACACACAACCCCGATTTTTCCAACGAAATTATTCGTATATGCCAAATAATAATACGTCAATGAACCCCAATTTTAACAGACCACATTATAACGGTTTTAATCAAAACAATTTTAATCACTTTAAACAACCTTCTGCAGTTTTTAGACAAGGACCTGTCCAATCTGTCAGACCAGGATTTCAAAGACCAAATTTTAATAACCAAAATTTTATGAATAGACCCAATCCAAATTTTAGACATTTTTCTAATCAACAAAATAATCAACGTATGTCACCCTCCAATATTTCACGATTAAAGAAACCAGAACCAATGGATACGTCATCAGGTTACGCAATCATTAAGCATCCTAATCATTTTGCTAATAGCCAACCAAGACGCGATACTCTTGTTGAGGAACTATTTAATCAAGCGGTCGAACCGATGTATAATTCAAACGATCAAAATACCGATTTTTACGTGAACCCCGATGATGACTCTCAGTATTATACTGATTCTAACGAAACGTCGTATCAGCAATATGAACAAGGTTACGATATTCCGCAGGAAGAAACTAACCTATATGAAAACCAAAATGATTATCACGACGAAAATTTTCAGGAAACCCCGAATTTACTCAACCCTCCATAATAAATTTAAATAACTATACAAATTCAGACCTGCCAGTAATTTTTATTGAAGAAATTAATGCAACATTTTTAATAGACACTGGTAGTGGTAAAAGCTTTATTAAACCTGACCTTGCTTATAAAATTTATCCAAATTTTATTTTTTCAGAACTTTTTACTGTTAGAACAGCTCATGCAATTTCTATGCATAACGAAGTAATCGATATACCAATATTCCCCTCATTTAATTGCTTAGGAGACCACAAGTTTTACTTATTCGATTTTTCACCAAAATTCGACGGACTTTTAGGAATTGATTTTTTAACACATATTGGCGCAAATATCGATTTACAAACTTATAACTTAAGAACACTGAACGCTATTTTACCTTTATATTATCAAGCTAATGTTCAAACTATGCAACATTTTGAAACTGTTGAAATAACGATTCCCCCTCGTACATACCAAAAAGTAAAATTACCTGTCAATATATCAACCGGTATAGGAGTTTTAAAATATAAAAAATTCGGAAATGCTGAAATGCCAGAAGCATTAGTTAATGTTATTGACTCTTTTGCGACGACCCTCGTAACAAATCCAGGCGAAAACCCTATCAAAATTACCATATTTGAACCTTTAGAAATTGAAGTTTTGGACGAAAATGAAACTAATTTTATCGAAAAAATGGAAACCGATACGGAACTCACCGAATATCTTGACAACATTCAAAAACAAAATTTAAAAAATTTGCGCTTGTCGCACTGTAACAAAGAAGAATACAAAGCGATCAGAAGTTTATGTTACGAATATCGAGACATATTTTATAGTGAAGGTACCCCTTTAACTTTTACTAACCAAATTAAACATAAAATAAACCTTACAGAAGAAACACCTATATTTACTAAAACGTATAGATATCCGGAAATTCATAAACAAGAAGTAAAATCTCAAATCAATAAAATGCTCGAAAACGGAATTATTCAAAATTAAAGTTCACCGTGGAGTAGTCCAATTTGGATAGTACCGAAAAAACTAGACGCATCGGGCATGCGCAAATGGCGTATTGTAATAGATTATCGTAAAATTAATGACAAATCAATCGATGATAAATTTCCGTTGCCCAATATTTCCGATATTCTCGATAAATTGGGTAAAGCTCAATATTTTTCGACTTTAGACCTTGCAACAGGATTCCACCAAATCGAAATGGAACCAAACGACATCCCCAAAACGGCTTTTTCAACAGACACGGGCCATTACGAATTTAAGAGAATGCCCTTCGGTCTTAAAAACGCCCCTTCAACTTTTCAGCGCGTTATGAATAACGTTTTACGCGGACTTCAAAATGAAATTTGTTCTGTGTACTTAGACGACATAATTATTTTTTCCACCTCTCTTCAAGAACATATCGATAGGTTAAGAGCCGTATTTGAAAGACTAAGACAGTCAAATTTTAAAATTCAACTGGACAAGTCAGAGTTTTTACATAAAGAAGTCGCTTATTTAGGGCACAAAATAACTAAAGATGGTGTTAAACCTAACGCCGATAAAGTTAACGCAGTCAAGAACTTTCCAATACCAAAAACTCAAAAGGAAATTAAGTCATTTTTAGGTTTAGCGGGATATTACCGTAGATTTATAAAAGACTTCGCGAAAATTACTTAACCACTTACACTGTGTCTCAAAAAAGGAGCAAAAGTTGAACATTCGCCACCTTTTATTAAATCGTTCAATCACCTCAAAGAACTATTGATCAATTCACCTGTTCTTAAATACCCAGATTTTGAGAAACCGTTCACCCTTACAACGGACGCATCAAATATAGCCCTTGGAGCTGTACTCTCGCAGGGAGACCCTCCGAATGACCACCCTGTAGCTTTTGCATCACGAACTCTAAACGAAACCGAGCAAAGGTATTCCACAATAGAAAAAGAACTTCTAGGTATCGTTTGAGCATGCAAATATTTCAGACCATATCTATATGGACGGATCATAGACCCCTAGTTTGGCTATTTAATTTAAAAGAACCCAACTCTAAACTTGTACGTTGGAGACTTAGACTAGAAGAATACGATTACGAGATCATTTATAAGAAAGGTAAACAAAATACAAATGCAGACGCACTTAGTCGTATTTCACTTCACGCAATCGAATCAGAGTCGATAATCAATAACCCCGGCGATATAAGTCGAGATATCGATCAATTTTTACAGAATAGTTATAGTCAGTTTAACCCTGAAAACTTAGCCCTGACGATGCAAGCAAAAATCTCACAAATACTAAAAATCCAAATAGTCCAAAAATAAAAATTTTACAAAACATACAAATTAAACCCCCAAGAATATAAATTAGGCCTAATGATGATAACACAGACAATACAGTACACAGTACTAACGCCGATGATAATTATTCAAATATGACTTTATTAGACGAAATTATTAATAACAAACCCCATCAAATTATTATTAAAAAATCCCCTTATGACGCTTACGTTAAAACTAAACGCGAAACTTTTGATGGCAACCAAATTATTCATGTGACCATTCCTACGAATATGGCAACTATTATTAATTTTCTTAAAGAATTCTTAACTAATAAAAATACCTATGTTTATTTCTTCTCTAAAGAACTACGGCCTTATTTTCAACAATCCATGACAAACCACTTTAAAAATTTAAAACTTATAGAGTGTACGAAATTAATAAATAACGCCCAACCGGATGAAAGAGAACTAATCATTAAATATCGACACGAAAGTAAAACAAACCACCGAGGAATCGAAGAAACATGTAAATTCTTAAAAGCCAATTATTATTGGAAATCTTTAAAATCGGACGTAACAAAATACATTAACAATTGTGAAATCTGTCAACGTTCAAAATATAATCGTAAACCCCCTGACCAACCATTAGTGTTAACAGAAACGCCTAGTAAACCATTTGAAATAGTACACGTCGATACGTTCATTATTGGTAAACAAAAATTTTTGACAATCATAGATAAATTCTCTAAGTACGCACAAGCTCTTCCTTACACTGGAAATGCAGTTTCCTGCTGTGACCAATTAATTAACTTTTTCTCATTTCTTCGCGTACCAAAACAAATCGTATCAGATAACGGATCGGAATTCCAGAATGAAGTAGTCAGTGGCTTACTAAAAGCTCATAATATAAAAATTCATTTTACCACCCCCTATCACCATGAGTCGAACTCACCCGTAGAAAGATTACATTCGACGCTAATCGAGCACATTCGTATTTTACGCGAATCAGATCCAAATGCTGACGTCATAAAATTAATGCCGTACGCAATTATTGCATATAATAATACGATTCACTCTAGCACAAATTTTACCCCATACGAACTCGTCTTCGGACACACGGATTCTAGAGACCCTATGGATTTAATACCATCTCACGTATATACAGAGTATATAAATAACCATAAAAATAACACCCAAATTTTATATGACAAAATTACCGCACAAACAAAGGAATTAAAGCTTAAAACCATAGAAAAAATTAATAAAAATAAAACCCCTAAAGAACTGATTATAGGTTCTCAAGTTTATAAAAAATCAGACAGCCGATCAGGAAAAATTAAAAATAAATTTTTAGGGCCATTTGTGTTGACCGGTATCTTAGAAAATAATAAAATCGAGATAGAAAACCCCAAATCAAAAAGAAAAGAAGTCATTCACATTAATGAAACTAAAATCATGCCCCTTATTCCAGATGGAGCTGGACCATCGCATCAGGAATAGTAAAATTCCATGATTTAAACGATCACCCCGGAATTCTACCCTTCAGGCTAGGAACCGCCCAACTTGAATCCAATAAATGGACCTTTATTCAAAATTTTGACTTAACCCCTATAATTTCCAAATTTGAAACTCTAAAAAATCAAACAGATAGACTATCTTCTATCATTAAGAATAATAGCGAATACTATCAAGGTTATCTTAATTCTTTTAGCTCACTTTATACGCTTGAAAAACGAATAGAACATTTAATAGACCAAATTTTACCATTCAAAAATGTTCTTAGAAACAAAAAAGGCCTATTTAACCCTTTAGGCACATTTATTAAAAGTATAACGGGAAACCTCGATCAAAATGACGCAGAGCAAATCGATAAAAGGTTGCAGGAAAACCAAAATAAATTAAGATACGACGCCATAAATCAAATTACAATTTTAGACTCTACAATCAACAAATTTAAGTCAATGATATCAAATATCACACATAATCAATTGCTCTTAAAATCGCACATTGTTAGAATAGAGGCAACAATTAAAGAGGTTGGAATACACCAAACTAATTTTGAACAGTATTTTCTTACCCACATGGTAATTAATCAAATTACACTAATGTATCAGTCAATTTATGATATTCTCGATAAAATCGAAGTAGCTATCACATTTACAAAAATTAACATACTTCATAACTCCATAGTAGATCCAAATGAACTTTTATCCGAGATAGAAAATATTAATAAGCATCTAGATGCAGATAAACTTCCTTTAGAAGTTAAACCCCAAAATATTCTTAGTTTTGAAAAAATATTAATAATCAAAAGCTTTTTAAAAGGATTTAATATTGTATTTGTATTGGAATTACCTCTTGTAGAATCAGAGACGTATCAATATTTCAATTTATTCCCCTTACCAATTCCCGATAACCAATCATTTTTCGTCAACCTACCCTATAAGCCTTACCTAGCACTGAGCAATAACAAGTATGCCTATATGGACCAAAGATGTATGGAGATTAAACCCGAAAGCTACTTATGCAGAGCAACTCGCACTACCCTAACGGAAGACATCCCTTCCTGTGCAGTCCAACTCATCAAGCATCACACAAATGTCACTTCCTGTCACCCTTTCAAGATACAATTACACGAAGTTCAAATCCGAAAAGTGGTCGATGGTAAATGGATATTAACCGTCCCAAATCGCCTAATCAGCACCATAAATTGCCAAAATTCAGTGGAGAATATACCTCTTTATGGGTCCTATCTTTTGGAGTCCCCAGCCGATTGCAAAGTCAAAATAAAATCAATCATATTGGAAAGCTACAAGCCAAGCCGAATCAGCTTCGCCGAAGTAAATTTACCAATCCTAAACCTCAGCCTAGTCAATCAGCATCAATCAATTTACAACCCTCCTGCTATGGACCTCAACTATGTCAACCTCAAAGCCACTAAAGAAGTCGAAGCCCAGTTATAAGAACAGAAGGAAAACCTTGAAGCCATGACGTCAACGGTCTACATCAATCGAACTAGCTTTTGGACAATATTCCTTTATATTTTTATCATTTTAATCATAATCTTTATCATATATCGAAAATGTGTAAGAAAATCTAAGATTATTATTCAAAAATCAAATGATCCAATTTTATAATTATTAATTATTTGAAATCACGCCCTTTAGAACGTGCTTTCAACTAAGAAGGGAGGAGTTACATTCCCCTGAGAATGGTCGTTTTGCGCGTTATGCAGAATCATCAAAACTATTATTAGACTTCCTAGATTTTCTTAGATTCATTAGATGTTCTCATGCAATGTCAGCATTGCAAACATTATAAATATATGTAACAGAGTTAAGATCATCATTCTTATTGTATCGTCTTAGATTGAAATAAAAGTTTTTTTTAAAAACAAACTCTCGTTTTTCGAGTTGTTAACTTTCTTAACCCAATATGGTAAGACTGTCAAGTCTGCCGTAAACTGGATAAAAAATATAAACTTATGCGTCACGTCTGTCGATTGTTTGTTTTTCCTAACCAAGACGGATGATAAAGAGATGGGGATTCTCATTTTTGTCGTTTATTTTCATAATATTAATTACCTAAATGATCATTAAAATCGCACAAGATGTTGGTTGGTTGGTCTATTTTTAATATGCGGTAATTGACGTGGATTATTTTAGGGTTTAAGTTTGCTTATGATATTTACGGTAGTTTGATTAATTAAAAGTCATAATTAATCTTAAAACTATTTAATAAAAAAAAGTACATTTAGATAAATTAACATAATTAAAAATGTCCTTCACAATTTAAAAAAATAAACTGTTCATAGTTTCACATGCAAAAATCCCAAATCAAAGTTTATAAACATGATGCAAAATTATCATAAACGGCTACATAACTTTGTACTGCGTACATTCTTCCATTATTCTTTTAGCACTGGATAAGATAGTCAATGTGTACAGGGTGTTATGGAAATGACGTATTATATTTAAATGGGTCACTCCTGGGGTGTACTAGAGAAGCGCTAAATATTTTTTTTCAAATCGAACGTTTAAAAAGTGGGGTAATTCACCCATAAACCCACACACAAGTCCTCAGCACAGTCATATTACACTGAGCAGCTGTGTAATAAACAGATGTTCTTAAGCAATGTTGCCAAACCGTTAGTGTAAAACTTTAGATTCTTATAAAAATAAATATTTAGCTACCTAATATCCAAATAGAAGTGAATCCAGGTGCCAGTCCACTAGCAAGTAATCCAGGGCACATACATCTTCAGTTTTTTTGGTTTTAGTGGTTAAAGATTATACCCCGCTAAAACCCCATCGGCGTTTTTCTTCCAATCTCAGAACATGACCCTTTATATCGTCAGAGACACAGAACACATAGTGAAACACTGAACAAATTACCATAAATCACTTAAAGAAACACACACACGTTTCAAATTAGTTTTTTGAAGATATGCCCTTGTCACACAAAATCGCTACATACTAATGCATTCTTTCAGCAATTATTTTATCTGCTGCATCCAATATCTTATATCGCAACTGATCCATATCTTCGACTTTATAAACTATTTCTTTATTCATCGTACCCCATAGAAAAAAATTGCATGGGGTAAGATCCGGTGACCTTGCGATTTCCAGTCTCTTACTAAAGGGACATTTTCCAATATGCCTTCGACTTGATTTTTCTGTATGTACTAAACATTTTCACACTTATTCGCACTGTTACAGTTGATTAAATATCCCGAAAAAACTTTTTCGCGTGAAGACGAAGAGGAATATCTTGTTGTCAAGCAAATGTCAACTTCTAACTGTTTAGTTATTGTTTGTTGAATGAAAGAATACGAGTTCTTTTATAAGCATTTATTAACCTTTAATGAACATCACATACGCGAGGAGACCTGCGTCAACTAAGGTGCCCGACATACTGGCGCTCCAGCGACGTTGTCACGTAGAGCAGTTAACAGGCTAACACAACATCTCCTTCCTTAAGCTAAATATACTTATTTACATAACAAAGTCTTTCAAAAAGTAGGGTTTCTTTATTTTTCTCTTAGGTCTTAAGGTACTTGAAGTTTCGCCAGACTCCGATGAAAGATCATGCGACGTAGGCATATTCAAATGCGGCGACTCTGACCTTTTAGGACTAGGCAATCCTGAGGAGGTATTACACGATACGGAGTCACGGGGCGAATCCACCGTATTTGGGTTTATATAACTCTGACTATCAGCACAGTCCGTACAATTATTTTTAACACTTTCTGAGATATCCGAGGATTCGGACGGGATTAATGTCGTAGTAAACTGATCAGGTTTTGTATAGTAGGGAGCTGGGATTAAATGCCACCTGTTACGGCGGTAAACGTATCCAGAATTGGACTCAATTAAATATGACCGAGGTTCATGGAGAAACTCTGTTATTTTAGCATAAATCCTGAGGTCAGTTACCCAGACATAATCTCCAATTTTTAAATCCGACAAATTTTTTACCCGGTGTCTGTTGTCAAATTGCTGCCTGCTTTTATTCTTAGATCTACCCTCTTTTTCTTTAAGTGAACTTAAATCTACCCTATCATTCAGTTGATCTGGCAACATTGGAAGAAACGATCTAATTTTTCTACCGTACAGCAGTTCAGCGGGGGAAAACCCGCATTCAAGGGGGGTAGTTCTATAAGATAATAAAGCCTTATGGATATCATCGTTTTTTTTAATTAAATTTTTTGCAATTTTGACAGCTGCCTCAATACAACCGTTAGATTGAGGGAAGTTAGGGCTGCTTGTTTTCATTTTAAAATCGAATTCTTTGGCAAATTTCTGAAATTCACTGCGGAATTGGGGACCATTATCTGATCTCACAATTTCACAAATACCATACCTGGAAAAGACCTCTTTTACTTTTCCAATAACGACCGATTCCGTCATTCTGGACAGCCGGAAAATTTCAAAAAATCTCGAATAATAATCCGTCATTATTAAATACCAGGAATCGTTACACTTGTACAGATCCAAAGCCGCTTTTTGCCAAGGTCTTTCTGGGAATTCATCTATTAACATAGGTTCCCTAGGATTTGTGCGGTGTTCAATACATTGGGGGCAATTTTTTACGAGATTTTCTATCTGAGTAGATAGACCTTCCCACCACACTGAAGTTTTCGCTCTATTTCTACATTTTACTATCCCGAAGTGGCCTTCATGTATGAATTTTAGCACTGTGAGCTGTAACGATTGAGAAATGACAATTCGTAAATTCTTTAATAAAAGTCCTCCAGAAAGGGAAAAATCAAACCGATATTGGTAATACGGTTGCAACTCGTCGTTCAATTTACTTTTATTCGGCCAACCTTCGTTAGTATATTTTTTTATTTCACTTAAAATCGGATCCTTGATTTGCTCGGTCCTTATTTGTTCCAAAAATGTGGGCTTAGCCTGGATAGATTGCAAAATTAAATTGACATGTGCTTCCGTTTCATCTGCTAATTCGTTTTCCTCCGGTTTTTGTGTATTTTCTGAGAAATTTCGCGATAAACAATCCGCTATTACGAGCTCTTTTCCTGGGGAATAATGAATTTTATAATTGTAACGCATTAAGCGTATTCTGAAGCGCTGCAAGCGCGGTGTTAGTTGATCAATGGGCTTAGTTTGTAAAACTTGTAACAAAGGTCTATGATCGGTTTGTAGTATAAGAGATGGTAGACCGGTGACGTACTCTGAAAATTTGTCCGCGGCCCAAGTTAAAGCCAGGGCTTCCCGTTCTATTTGGGCATACCTTTTCTCCGTGTCTGATAATAATCTTGACGCATACGCGACGATTTCCGTTTTGTCTGAGGTTTGCATCAAACACGCGCCTAAACCAAATGAGGAAGCATCTGCTTGAATTGAAATTATTTTTGACGGGTCAAAATTAGCTAATGTAGGGCATTCTGCGAGTATTTTTTTTGATTTTTCGAACGCTTCTTTTTGAGAAATACCCCACATAAAATCAACGTTTTTTTTCAGCAAGGATGTCAATGGTTCTAAAAGTTGTGAACGATTTGGAATAAATCTGCTTGAAAAGTTTAACATACCTAAATATTGTAAAACTTGTTTTCGGTTTTTTGGATACGGGAATTCTCCGATGGCACGAATTCTTTCTTGGTCAACCAATATTCCGGCGCTAGAAATTATGTGGCCCAAAAAGGTTAACGATTGAACCGCGAATGTACATTTGTTTGGGTTTAACGTTATGCCTTCTAATGAGATTTTTTTTAAAACCTTGTTTAATATATCGTTGTGTTGTTCGATTGTAGGTGCGTGAACTAAAATGTCGTCAATGTGACTTATTACGCCCTCTATTCCCTCTAGTATTTTGTTTAGTAAACACGAAAAGTACTCTGGTGCGCAGGTTATTCCGAATGGTAATCTTTTGAAAAAAAAAACGACCAAAAGGGGTGATAAAGGTAGTTAGAATTTGGGATTCTTTATTTAATTTAATTTGATGAAACCCCGAGGTTGTGTCCAATTTTGAAAAATATTTTGACCCTGAAATCTTTGCCAAAATGGTTTCTACTTTTCCGATAGGGTAGTGCGCTCTTTGAACCGTTTTATTTAATTTAGAATAATCTACGCATAGCCGAATTTTATTGTTTCTTTGCACGACTACAATTGGACTAACCCATTCCGTAGGGTAATCCACTGACTCGATTATATCTAGTTTCTGTAGCCTGGCCAGCTCTTCTTTTAGGGGTTTTAATAGTGGTATTGGGACGACTCTGGGTACCGACTGAATGTACGGTTGCGCCTTTTCACTGAGCTTAATTTCCAACTCCGTTTTAAATTCACCTATTCCGCTGAATACTTTCGGAAATTTTGACAAAATCCGGTCCTTAATTGCCGAATCGGTCGTTTTTATAGGTGCAATTTGGTGACAAATCAAATTAAGAATATTTAATTTTAATATAGCTGTTCTACCAAGTATAGGTTTTGTTAATTGCTCAATCACATAAATTTCAGTCTCGAAACCTTCGTTTTTATGTTTTAACGTGACCTCAAGCGTCCCACAGACAGACAATTTAACCCCAGCAGGACCGGTCACAATTCGGTTAGATGGCTTAATATTTTTTTCTAAATTAGAATTAATAATATTTTTAGGAAGACAACTAATATCTGCGCCACTGTCTATTAAAAATTCTACCTTTTTATTTAATTTCGAAACAAAAATTGAAGCGACCCACTCCCTGGAATCTACGTGGTTAATTTTGTGATCGATTGTAATAGACCCCAAGAAGTTATACCCTTCATACTCCGACTCCTCATCAGAGGATTCACATTCCACCGTATTATACTCCTTCTCCAAATCTGAAATATTTTCAACTTGGATAGATCTGACCTGATTGAATTTCTTGCATACTGACGCCCAATGGCCTTTCTTCTGGCATCTCCTGCAAGTGGACTGGTTGGCAGGACATTTGTCTCGTGGATGTTGCTGCGGCAGGCCACAAAAACTGCACTTAGACCGCTGTTTATTTCTTTGCACATCCGAACTTTGATTTTGCCCAACACTATGTTTGTCCGTGGCTCGTACACGACCAATTTGTCGATGGCTATTTAAAAGTTCTTTATTTTGCGAAGCTTGTAGCTCTGCTTGTTTAACTTCCAGCGTGCACTGTGGTAATGTGAGCGTCTTTCGTAGTTGGAGTCGTTCTGATGTTTTCGTGTCCATCATTCCCACCACTATTCGGTCTCGGATCAGTTCTTCTTTTAGTTGACCATAATCACAATGTTTCGCTAAACTGTGCAGGCTAGTAATAAACGTATCTACCAACTCCCCCGGGTTTTGAACTCGTGAGTTAAATTTAAAGCGTTCAAAAATTATATTTCTTCTCGGGATGAAGAATTTTTCGAATTTTTCTAGAGCTTCTTGGAACGAATCAGGCTGACTCTCGAACTGCAGAGCGATCTCCTCTGATTCGTCTCCCATAATATACATTAGTATGTCTATTTTTTCTTTATCTAGCTTCGAAAGCTGCCCCGACACGGACATGAACCTTTCGAACCGTTTACGCCAGGCTGGCCATGCCGCTGGCATTGCGAAATTGAATTTTTCTGGGGGTGTGATATTTATAGGCACCCGTGCCTGTGTATCAGAATCTGACGTAGCCATTTTGCTAAATTTATGTGTGATTTCAACATAAACTGATTTTAGCGTAATACTACTGTTCTTCTTTTCTCTGATATTGGCAACACTGCTCCCTGTCGTCCTGTCCTCGAACAAATCTTGCTGACCGAGTAACTTAAAATGGCGACGTTATTGCTAGTATTTGCCGACCGATTATTTCACGGGTTTGACACCGATTTAACTCTTTCACTCGCGTACAACCACCGCTGCCACCATGTTTAGTTATTGTTTGTTGAATGAAAGAATACGAGTTCTTTTATAAGCATTTATTAACCTTTAATGAACATCACATACGCGAGGAGACCTGCGTCAACTAAGGTGCCCGACAGACTGGCGCTCCAGCGACGTTGTCACGTAGAGCAGTTAACAGGCTAACACAACACTAACCTTCTGTCGATTTTAGTAGAGATGGCTAATCATTGGTCTTAAAATCCCACTGCGAAGCGATCGATTTAATTTGCTTATGCAGCTTTTCAAATGAAAAAGAGCACCAGAGCAGCGGTAACGAGTTTTTTAATCTTTATTGGTATCTACAGCAGTGAAGTAAAACAATAAATAAGCGATGTAGATTATTATAATTATTTATTTCAACCTTTTTTGGTGAATGCGCTGGAATCTACCGGAATACCACGCAATTGCATTAGTAGTACATCTCTAGTTTTTGACAGTTGATGTTTCAGTCATTTTTAATTCGAAGAAATGTTATTTACATTTTACAATGTGTTTTTTAATTAAAAACAAAAGTGCATACAAATCTAGGCGAGACAAGCCAATGTTAATAAAACGATGTCTCCAAGTGAATTTTGTGCATTATGGTGGTCATTGTTCATGTGAAGTTTTGCGGTTATGGATTATGTGATATGCCGGTTTCTTTACTAAAACGCTGTATAAGTTTTTATTGAAATTGACACTAATTTTTAAATAAGACCGACAAGGTAAGTGTATGTGTGTGGCCTAAATAAAATTACATTAAAAATCAGTCATTGACATTTCACCTAGTTACGTAGTTGCGTATTTCAAACTTAAAGAGTGTAAGGTGTAATTCTGACAACACCGGTGGGAATCCGTATGTGCCGCAGTGCCGCACAGATGTATTCCTGGTTTGACGTCAGGTCATTTTTACCGCTGAACGAATTAAAAGCGCCATTTAAGGATATTTTTCATTTGTATTCATCTCAGGAATTGCCGGTTTAAATATAATAGGTACGTCATTTCCATAACACCCTGTATAAGGTTTCTTAACTTACAAAAAAAAAACAAATATCTTACAGCTGGTAGTATTTGTATCCCGAAACACACTTAAGAATATGTCGTTGAACTAATTCACTGTTATAAATAAACAATGGTCGATTAGTAAACCCTCCCGGTTTCTTATAATATAAAACATTGTCACCGAGTTATTAACAGTGAGTGAACTTTTAGATATTTATTTCAACAAAATATCTTTAAACTTTATTCTTAGTTACTGACTAACCCATGATGACTAAATAGAATATTTTATTATTTTATTCTGAACTCTAATATTATGAACTGATCTTAATAGAATCTGGAGTAAGTACGGAATTCTCCTTCTTTTCGCTGTTTCGCGGTTTTGTCATATTGCCACCCTTTTCCAAATGGGCAAGGAACTAAAATTAGAGGTAAAGATTGTTTCACGAAAAATGGATATAACTTAATGACTGCAGTAAAAGTATCTTTGGCTATCCCATTATTTATGACCGTTGGTTATTATTATGTGGAAAGGACCGGATTGTAATAATTATAATTAAATATAGGCACATCAGGTAGGTTAGGTGGCTTAATTTATATTTAAATATCTTTTTGTGGTAAAGTTTGTTAGTTTTTGAGGAATGGTTCAAGAATTGTCTTTTACCAAACATTCCTCAGAATAGCGTGATAGTAATGGACAATGCGAGCTATCACAGTCGCCAATTACATAAAGCTCCAAGCTCAAATAATACAAAATTGGAGATTCAGAACTACATGGCGGCGAATGATATATATTTTGAAGAAAGTTATAAAAAAAGTGATCTTTTAGAAGTTTTAAAGACATTTTGTATAAAAAAAGTATATGTTTTTGACACAGTGGCAGAAGAAATTGGACATACAGTGCTACGGCTCCCACCCTATTATTGCATTTTTAACCCCATAGAGCATATGTGGCACCAGTTAAAATCACTGGTTATTTCTGAAAATATTTCTCCGACTTTAAGTTCTAGTGTTGTAGAATTAATACTTATCAACAGTACACTTTAAAATGGTTAATAAGATGGTATAAAATAAAATAATATTTACTAAATATCACGTGACAGGCAAACACGATTTTGATTGGCTGTGTAAACTTGCTACGAACGTTGCTACGACCGTCCACTGTCAAAAGATAAAATTGGTTCATGTCAAATATAAATGGTCTTATGCATTTTAATATGTTTAAGCTGTACCGTCACCGTCAAACAGCACCGTCAATCGTCAACGTCGAGTTTATAAATTCAGCTTTAGTATTTAGACGTTATAACGTAATTTTAGAATTAATTCCTATTTCGTACATTGAATTGGGTTAATTAAATATAAATAAAGCCAGGGGCACAACAGGATCTGTTTTTGAATAGAATTATTGTAATTTTTTTAAAAGCGCACTGGGCACTATAAATGCAAAAATATCGAAAATAATTGCTCGGAGCGACATTGACAAGATACACACACCCTTTTTGGATAAATGTGACGAGAAAATTGATATTTTTAATAAAAACATAAATACACTAAAGCGCAAAAGAGTGGCAGTTGTTGCTATGTACCAGAGTGCTGCAGCGAGCGCCCTCTACAATCTACATAAAAATAAAATAAGTAACAATTCAAATTTCTCGCCCCCTAAAAACATCCAAATCAAAAATATTATGCTAAAATATTAGTTAAAAACAAGTTAATGAGGAAGTTAGAAAATAAAATTTTCACTAGGACACGACACCCTGTAAGTTTGACTAATTCGCAATATTTTTACCCAAAGAGTCTGCAGTTCTACTGTGTATAGTTTTTGCAGAATAATACCGTTGACTCTTAGTGCCATAAATAAACTACCTGATTAAACCCTATTGTATACGCCTCAACCTCTTCAAAGCTCAATAAATGGGATCAGGGCCGGCTTAAAAATGTATACCACACCACGTGATTTATTTTTATAATTTGAAATAAATAGATAGGTATTTTTAGTTTTAGGTACCTATAATAAATGTCAAATAATGATAACAATTAATGATAATTGAAAATAATATAATTTAAAAGTATAACTATTAGGATAACAAGTACAATAAAAATTAATTAAATTCTAAGAAACTATTGATAATTTATTCAAAATTTAACTCTGTATCACTATCACTATCTTCATCTAAGCCTAAACTTATAATTAAGGGTTGAACATTTGTAATCATACAAGTGTAAGCATTTTCCACCGTAAATACATGCTGTACTCAGTTTTTCCAGCTGTCTGCAGAAATTTTTCTTACTTCGTTTTTAATTAATTCTACTACAGATGCATTTAATGTAGGAAAAACATTATTTCTCCAAATATTGGATTTTAATTGGTGCCATATTAGCTCAATAGGATTGAATATACAATACTACGGAGGAAGACGCAACACTGTATGTCCATTTTCTGCTGCAAGTTTGCCCTCGTATTCCTTATTTATTTTAAAAGCTTTTAATACTTCTAGCAGTTCTCGTTTCTTGTAAGTTTCTTCAAAATATAAATCATTTTCAATCATAAAATTTTGAATTTCTGCTTTTGTATTATTCGAATTGGGAATGATTATATTTCAAGTCCAGTCCTCAATATTACACACTGTAGTACATGCTGTCTCTAGCTTTTGAGCACAAGGTTTAAAGAATAATAACCTAAAATTAATAAGTCCGGTCCTATCCATTCCAGCTCCCGCAATCTGTGGGTATTTGAGTGCATTTCATTGTGCTTCTTGTGCTTCGAGCGCTAAGGTGACACATCACATGTGATCGTACACGTTTTGTGAATTCTAAATCATATCTGAATATTTGTCCAGTGTTCCTTATAGGATACTGTAAGTACGAACACTTAATATGTTTTTACAGATTTACGTTTTATTTTTGAGTAAGTTTTGAAACTTATGTCCTCTTAGGAACCTAATCCCCTTTTCAGCATTCTCTTTTAGTACCTTTACCTATTGTCATCATGGGAAAAGGAAAAGGCAAAGAGAAAGGGCGTAGTAAAGTAAGAAGCCCTTCTTCGGGTGGGTCAGAGACCTCACTTTCCCCAAAACATCTGGCAAAAAGACTACGTAAGCTTGAATATCAACTACAACGATCTGCTACAAGGTTAGGATCACGTAGCAGTCAGGCCGGCCATGACAGTCGGCGTAGGTCACGTCACCCGCCCACTCGTAGACACCGGAGGTCGTCATCGTTCAGCTCAGTCTCTCGCGAGCGGCATGCACCTGCCCGAGAGAGAAAACGCAATAGGACAACCAGATCGAGCAGATCTAGAACCCCCAAACGAGCTCGAATTGCTGACGGATTCGACTCGAACCAGGAAAGTGCGACGTTGCCTCGTGCAGAGCAAAGTCGCCGATATATACCTTTCGAAAGCGCGTGCAGCGCAATTTCGACTCTTGATGATGCTTGTAGCGTCACTAATGGTGAAAGCCCCGATAAAGACGAAATTGTAATTCATGATGAGACATCGGTGATTTTACCAGAAGATATTTTAAATATTTTAGGTGAGCATCCCAACAAACCTGAAAGCAACAATTTTTCACTGCATGAACAGTTGGTGGTAAGGTGGGAAGATATTCTGCTCAATGGCACGAAAAAAGGTGATTGCCAGAACCTTTTGGGGAAATATGAAATTCCCACTAATTTACCTAATCTTCGTCCACCTAAACTAAATCCCGAAATCAAAGCAGCCTTAGAGAAATCTAACCTGTCGGCGGACACATCTTATGTCGAGTTGCAAAATCATTTAGGGAAAGGTTTAGCGGCTCTGGGCAAGGGTCTTACTTTAATACTTGGAAATATCAATAAACTCCCTGAGGACATTAGGGATGATATTTTAAGAAATCTAGGAGACTCTGGAAGAATGTTGGCGAACCTTTTCCATCGTATGTCTGTAACACGGAAAAACTTGATTGTCCCTTGTTTGAAAAACATGAAAAATTTCGCAGATACTTGCACGCCATCTGAATATCTTTTTGGAGCGGATTTAAGCGAAAAACTTAACTCCGTCAAGACATTAGAAACTCTAACGAAAGAATTAAAACTCCCTTCTAAATCCAAAAATACTTCATTCCTTAAAAGGGTAAATAAAGAGGTGGGGAGCCAATCAAAATTCTCAGGCCAAGGTTCTTCCGGCATGAACCGAAATTTAAACCACTATCGCCCGGCTCGTCCTATGGGGGAGACAAGACACGACAGGGCACATACCTCCAGATCAACCACCCAGCGGGATCGTCAAAAGGATGCTCAGTGGGGCAAACTCAGACGAAGGAAGTATTAGATGAGGTAAGAGATTTCGGCTATGCAGGCCGTCTACAAATTTTCCTTGACCAATGGTCAACAGTAACTGATTCTCCCATCATACTCAGTTGGTTAAAAGGCTATAAACTACCCTTTACAACTATTCCTGCTCAATATCGCAGCCCTATTTCTCATAGGTTATCACCTACTGAATACCACCAAACTAGGGCTGAAATAAATAATCTCTTACAGATTGGAGCTGTTACGAGATGTTCCCCATGTGCAGGTCAATACATCTCAAAAACATTCCTCGCGGAAAAATCGAATGGCACCAAAAGATTTATATTAAATCTTAAAAATCTAAATACACATATTTCCGCCCCGCATTTTAAAATGGAAGATGCTAGAACCGCGAGCAGGTTAGTTCAACATGGCAACTATGCAGCAACGTTAGACCTGAAGGACGCTTATTATTTCCTACCAATCCATACGGAGCATAGGAAATTTTTAAGGTTTTTATTTGACGGATTTCTGTATGAATTCACCTGCTTACCGTTTGGCCTAGCATCAGCTCCTTTTACGTTCACGAAACTCATGAAGCCAGTTATGCAAACGCTTCGTTGTGCCGACGTTACGTGTATAAATTATTTGGACGACTTTTTAATTCTCGGATCGTCAAAACAAGAGTGTGTACGGAATGTACGTCTCGCCATAGCATTATTGCTTCGCTTGGGTTTTAAAATAAATAAACAAAAAAGCGTTATAACTCCCAAAAGAATCTTCAGATTTCTGGGTTTTATATTTAACTCTATATCAATGACAATAACATTGCCACAAGAAAAACGAAACAAGATTTTGAAATGGACACAGTATTTTATGTCTCGGAAAAGATGTAAAATTTTAAAATTTGCACAATTCCTGGGTCTGTTAAATTCCGCATGCCCAGCTATAAAATATGGACGCGTATACACAAAAACTTGCGAGCGCGCTAAATACTTAGCATTACAAGAGAGCAATGGAAATTATAACTCTTTTATGTTTATTTCTGAGGAAACTAAACGTGATTTATCCTAGTGGATGGAAAAAATTCCCTCTTCACAAAATGATTTTAAAAAAGATTTATTTGCCCTAGAAGTGTGTACCGATGCTTGTTTATCTGGCTGGGTGTAATGCCCCACCCCTATTCCTATACTTTGATTATAAGGGCAGAAGCACTGCAGAACTTTGAAGGGGAACTGGGTCGGTCCTAGAGTACTATTCTATCAGTAAAACCCTTTGATTTAATTTTAAAACATCTATTGTATCAGTATTTAAATTTTCACAAGGTATTACAATTTTGACAAACTGCATACGTTCTTTTACAATTTCATCATTGCCTTCTAACATTGGCAAACTGCATAAAATCTTGTAAACATCAATATTATGGTTATAATTTGATAAGTGCATAACTTCTGGTTAAATCTTAAAATGTCACATTTGAAATAGTTCTAAATTCATTTACAAATTCTTGAAAGGGAACTTTTCCATTAAACAAATTCTATTTTCTCAAAATGTTACCTTCACTTGATTTAAAGTCATTTATAAAGTCTGAAAGGGAGCACCTTCAACAAATAATTTTTGTTTCTTTAAAATGTTAAAGTACTGTTTTTCCGCACTATTGTTATATTGTTCAACATCAAATACAATTTTCTTGAAAGTCGAAAGGGAACATAAACAATCTCTAATTCGTCACAATGTTTAACTTACTCAAAATTCTGTAATTCTATTTTAACAACTACCGTGATTCATCAATTTTTCCACAATTTACACTTTCATTTTACAAGGGAGCTTCACTAGTAACGATCTTTACTTTCTTTAAATTGTCATAAAATTTCTCAATGATTGAAAATTTCTTTCTGACACTACCATTTTCAAGTTACAAAGTAAAACACTTTCTTACAACCACGTTCCTTTTATCTCATTTGCTCTTGTGACTTTCCGCGTCGCGACTGACCTTTTCCGATTAAATTAACTGTTCTTTCGCGAACCGACTATACGATTTTTACGTCGCGTTTTTAAGTTCTACCTCTTTCGTATAAAGTTTAAGCCCGACCTCCGAGGGGTTTGTTCCGAAAGAGGACCCCGATTTTTCTACTGCCTTACTCTCTCTACACTTTCTATTCTGACTACACTTTTCTACACTATGACTGAACCGATTCAACTATTTACCGCTCTATAAAATGGCCCACCCCGACCTCCGAGGGGTCGGGGCCAATTAATTTGGTTAATTTAACTCTTTCTGACTGATTACTTTTCTATAGACTGCCGACTGTTGTAGACTCTCGACTCTTTAGACTTACGACTGCCTTTTTCAGACTGACTTTACCACAAACGTGTGACGGATATTTATAGGGGGTTTTCGTTACGTATGTTGTTGATCGCGTGATTTTTGTTTGTGCCAACTCATGGTCAACGCTGACTTTTCTAAGAATTTTTGCTGTTAAAAACAAGAAGGAATTTATTCCGCGAAGAAAACCGAAAAACAATCTCAGGGCCAAAAGTGACGTGATCGTTTCCAAGTTTAAGAATTTTATCCTCGAAGAGGCCCCGAGCTTAGTTAAGCTACCTCTTATAAAGAATTTCGTATGTTAATTTGGTTGGCTGCCCCCTTTTTGATCCTCTAACTTTTGAACTGAAAGAATTTGCGGTATGCGCGACTCGAGCAGAGTACCAAGAATTTTGTTATTGAAAACAAGTTGGAATTTTTCCTAAGAAAATCTCAAGGTGATGATGAAATACTATTGCACAACTTGTTCCCACTCCTTGAACCTTTTGGTAGGGTTTGACTTTAGGAATCTTTTCAGTTTACCGTTTCTGTTTTCGGAGTGATGGCGCACGACGGTCTTCGATTTTTTCTTAATTTAAAGTAAGTTTATTTTATTCTTAAACTTTAAGAATATTTTTCAAGAAAATAATTATTTTCTAAAACTTAATCCTGATTTTAATTTATTTTTGAATAAGAACAAAATATTGAACCTTTTATTAAAATTCTAATTCCTGAATTTACTTTTTGAAACACTACCGTAAATCATTTTATTTTTAAATCAAATAAAATCTTTGTTTTATTTTAAAATTTTTATAAATCCTTTCAATTTCCCAATCTCCTCTTTCATGAATGGTTATTTAACATTTACTTTATTTGTTTAAAATAAAAAGGGCATATAATTCCCCGGGGCATCACATCACTCCAACCTTTATAAGACGAATGAAATGATTAATTCATTTTATTCGTTAGCGACGCCCGTACAAAATTTTTCTGTGTTACGATTCTCGTTCGTATGGATCCTTTTATCAACCTTCATATTATAAGCTTCATATCGATAGGGTTGCCGTGCGCGTCTCGATTTCCTCTGTTACCTTTTTGTTCGTATTCTCCTTGTGGCAGACTTCATAGTGCTTACGTCACGGTTGTTTTTTATGCTTCTCAATTTGGCGCATGATAGGCGCGGCGCGGGCATCTGACTGTCTGAGCGAGATAGACTTAAGGTTGGCGGTCAATCCCGATTTCATTGTTAAATTAATTTCTTTTGTTTGTTTGTAAAACGGAAAGTGGTTTACCTTTTACATACCTTTTAAAATATTCGTTACATTTACCTGTACTAACGTATCCCAAAAGAACTTCTGAAACGTTATGCACTTAGAACAATTAACAAAATCCTATAAATTCCTAATTTATAAAACCTTTAAAGAAAATATTTCGCTGCTTACTTGAATTGGGTCAACATATCCCCTTTTGTAAAATTTTTTCGAAACATTTCCCTTTTTACAGTTTTCTTAAATCCCAATTTAGTACTTCAACAAGGTTAAGTTTTTCTTTGTGACTTCGTGACTTCCAATTACAATAGTAATTTTTAACATAAGAAAAACTTGCCTTGGCTTTCCTTATTCACCCTGAAATAAATTCTACCAAAAAAAAATTTTCTTAATTTTGTGTTACTGACCTTAATTTACATTATTCCTGACATAATTTAAATCTTAAGAAAATTTTTCTCTTGGCCCTTTGGGTTATAAACGATTTCCCTTTTGATTTTTTTATTAAAACCCCTTTTTAGATAATAGGCTATATTTTCCACTAAGTATAATTAAAAATTTAAAAAAAAAACTTTTCTTTTATACATTCTGTTAGTAATGTTTATTCTTCGTCGTCATTTTCTACGTTCTCGGTTTGATTTTCTGGGTTTGTTGGATTTTGCAGATTTAGGGGGGGAAGGTGGTGTCGAATGGGTGGATATGGCCGTACAACGGAAAGGAATGGTCTTGAGGGGGTTGCAGGTGGTTGACGGGTAGGACGGCGCAATCGTAGGGGGGAGGGAGTTTGGCAAGAGACATCGTGGGTGGTGGTAGCGGGAGGGTTGGTTCTATTGTTCTGCTGGTGTAGTGGCTGCGGCCGGGCCCTGCATATCGGGCAGATACACACTGGAAGTCCGGCTATCGCCCATATACTCCAGAAGTAGCCCGGTCCATGATCTAGTCCCGTTGTTGGGTCGCATAGGGCGCAGTTGCATGCCCCACTGAATGGCCGGTTCCCGCGCGCTGCCTGTGCCTCCCGAAAGATCTGATAGCTCAAATGGATATGCCCCTGCCACAAGGCTAGGGTAGCTAGTATTGGTAGCACTCCCGGTCCCATCGCATTCACTTCGTAGAACTGCCTCAGTTCCCTGATGTGGTACAGGGCAAGCTGGTACAGAGTCGCGCGTACCCCCCAGTCGTCTATAAGGTTAATATAGGTTAAGAATAACACTAGCCACAACATTCTGAATTTATAATTTTTCCCGTCGGCCTCTGTCTAAGCGTTTGGATAATACTGAAGGATTTTTGTTTTCGTCTTCCCTCAGTGTTCATGTTTTCAGTTGATTCAGCATAGTTTTGTTTTCTTTAGGCTAATTATACTTAAGATTTTCGTTCTCAATTTTTCCAGTCAGCTAGTTGATACATTCCAAGTCGAGTTGAACGTAACTTAATGTCGATTTTATATCTCGTATCAATTTTCAAAGAGCCGCCGAAATTCTGTCTATGTTGCTATTCCTTAATTTTCCTTGGCCTGCTTCCTTTGGGGAGTCACATAATTTTTAAATTGGTCTAATAACTACTTGCGACCTCTATTAGGTATTCATTTAACTAATAACTTCAGTGACGTAGTTTTTGACTCGTACCGCCTTACTTTTCATATGTTCCGCTAGGTGACACTATCCTCTTAAAATTTGCGTTCCTTCTTCTTGACACCTTGTCGTATATTGCTTTACGTATAGATGGCTCTCCGTGTTCTATTTTCTGCGCTGCTTGTTTCCCTCTTCTCTTCTCACGGTTTCGTCGGGTGTGGTTGGTCGGAGGTAGTTTAGGCACAACAACCACTTCTTCTTCTGGTATGGACTTCACGATTTATTCTTCCTTCACTTTTTCTTTCATTTCGTGTTATTTTCGTTTTTCCTTGTTCCTTTTTATATCTTTCTAGTGATTTCCGGATCCCTAAGTTTTCTTCTTCTTCATTGGTCGATCTTCCTAAGTTTACTTTTTAATTTCATATTCTTTGGTTATTATTTTTGTAATTTCTAATGTTATCGTATGGCTTCTTATCTTCTTTGATGTTACGTAAATATATTTTTATTTTCTTATTCTCCAAGGTTCCTCTATCTTCTGCCTTCCTCTGGACATTCACGCGCCTGTCAAGCACTTGAGCGTCTGATTCTTCTGTTATTGACAGTAACGAAGAATCTCGGGTAGAGTTACCTTTTTGAATTTCTGTTATCTGAATCATCATGTTCTTTCCTCTATTTCTTTTATTGTCTAAGATTCATTCCAACTTGGTTCTTAATTTTTCTTTCAACAAAATTTCTGCTCTTCTCTTCCTGACACAAATCTCTGGCAACCCACAACAACCTTTTAGGCTCATCTATACATTAGTTTTTCAACTGAATATTGGCCTTGACCTTAGATACAACCATAAAAGTTCTCCTTCCCTTCTCATGGGACAACAACAAATTTTTCTTTTTTTTTTTTTACTTCATCTCTTACATAAATCTCTAGTAACTTGCAAGAGCCCCTTTTGGACATCTGCACTTAGTTTGGAAACTGAGTGTTGACCTTGGCCTTTTGATAGTCCATCAAAGCTGATTCTCAAGTAACTCAAATATTTCACTTCGAGGCCTCTCATAACTTTATTTTCTCTCTTCCTTCCTCTCTTGAAGGCTTAGCTTCTTTTTCTCTATATCTCACAAAATTCTAAATCTTTCCTTTTGCTTCCTTTTGAAGACCTATCTTCTATTATTCTTCCACAACCCTTGAGGATGATCTACACTTTTGGTTCGAAAACTCTTATGTGGGCCTTAACCCTAGATGCTTCCTTAGAATTGAATCTCAAATAACCTCGGATATCTTCATCGCAAAAATCTTTTTCTACTTGCTTCCTCTCTTGAAGACTTACTTTGTTCTCCTTTAACTCGAGTATCTCACTGTTGCCTTTGTGTTTTTCTTCTTAACTTTAACTCTGTCTTGCTCATACATATTTCAAAAATGTATATTTTTGTTTTTCATAATTAGAATTCATCTGCTTGAAATTCGTGCCATCCTAATTTTTTTTTTATTTCCTCAAAACTTATTCGTAAGGTTGACCTTTCCATATGTAGGAATTCCGGTTCTTTGTTTTTCTACTCAATTACTTTCAATCTCTGGTTTCACTATAGCTCCTCCTGAATCTAGTTTTCAATACTAAACTCTTCTTTGAAAACTGGTATATTTTTGTTTAACACGGTAGGTAGTTGATTTCAAAATTGTTTTTATTTTTGTAAGATTTTCTGATAGAAGTACTGTCGTAGAGGGTAAATAATGCTCTACAGTTCTAGGACCTTTGGTTCTTTCTCAAGTGATAATTCCAATTCAACCAAACAAAACCCCACACAACTGACACCAATGTAATGCCCCACCCCTATTCCTATACTTTGATTATAAGGGCAGAAGCACTGCAGAACTTTGAAGGGGAACTGGGTCGGTCCTAGAGTACTATTCTATCAGTAAAACCCTTTGATTTAATTTTAAAACATCTATTGTATCAGTATTTAAATTTTCACAAGGTATTACAATTTTGACAAACTGCATACGTTCTTTTACAATTTCATCATTGCCTTCTAACATTGGCAAACTGCATAAAATCTTGTAAACATCAATATTATGGTTATAATTTGATAAGTGCATAACTTCTGGTTAAATCTTAAAATGTCACATTTGAAATAGTTCTAAATTCATTTACAAATTCTTGAAAGGGAACTTTTCCATTAAACAAATTCTATTTTCTCAAAATGTTACCTTCACTTGATTTAAAGTCATTTATAAAGTCTGAAAGGGAGCACCTTCAACAAATAATTTTTGTTTCTTTAAAATGTTAAAGTACTGTTTTTCCGCACTATTGTTATATTGTTCAACATCAAATACAATTTTCTTGAAAGTCGAAAGGGAACATAAACAATCTCTAATTCGTCACAATGTTTAACTTACTCAAAATTCTGTAATTCTATTTTAACAACTACCGTGATTCATCAATTTTTCCACAATTTACACTTTCATTTTACAAGGGAGCTTCACTAGTAACGATCTTTACTTTCTTTAAATTGTCATAAAATTTCTCAATGATTGAAAATTTCTTTCTGACACTACCATTTTCAAGTTACAAAGTAAAACACTTTCTTACAACCACGTTCCTTTTATCTCATTTGCTCTTGTGACTTTCCGCGTCGCGACTGACCTTTTCCGATTAAATTAACTGTTCTTTCGCGAACCGACTATACGATTTTTACGTCGCGTTTTTAAGTTCTACCTCTTTCGTATAAAGTTTAAGCCCGACCTCCGAGGGGTTTGTTCCGAAAGAGGACCCCGATTTTTCTACTGCCTTACTCTCTCTACACTTTCTATTCTGACTACACTTTTCTACACTATGACTGAACCGATTCAACTATTTACCGCTCTATAAAATGGCCCACCCCGACCTCCGAGGGGTCGGGGCCAATTAATTTGGTTAATTTAACTCTTTCTGACTGATTACTTTTCTATAGACTGCCGACTGTTGTAGACTCTCGACTCTTTAGACTTACGACTGCCTTTTTCAGACTGACTTTACCACAAACGTGTGACGGATATTTATAGGGGGTTTTCGTTACGTATGTTGTTGATCGCGTGATTTTTGTTTGTGCCAACTCATGGTCAACGCTGACTTTTCTAAGAATTTTTGCTGTTAAAAACAAGAAGGAATTTATTCCGCGAAGAAAACCGAAAAACAATCTCAGGGCCAAAAGTGACGTGATCGTTTCCAAGTTTAAGAATTTTATCCTCGAAGAGGCCCCGAGCTTAGTTAAGCTACCTCTTATAAAGAATTTCGTATGTTAATTTGGTTGGCTGCCCCCTTTTTGATCCTCTAACTTTTGAACTGAAAGAATTTGCGGTATGCGCGACTCGAGCAGAGTACCAAGAATTTTGTTATTGAAAACAAGTTGGAATTTTTCCTAAGAAAATCTCAAGGTGATGATGAAATACTATTGCACAACTTGTTCCCACTCCTTGAACCTTTTGGTAGGGTTTGACTTTAGGAATCTTTTCAGTTTACCGTTTCTGTTTTCGGAGTGATGGCGCACGACGGTCTTCGATTTTTTCTTAATTTAAAGTAAGTTTATTTTATTCTTAAACTTTAAGAATATTTTTCAAGAAAATAATTATTTTCTAAAACTTAATCCTGATTTTAATTTATTTTTGAATAAGAACAAAATATTGAACCTTTTATTAAAATTCTAATTCCTGAATTTACTTTTTGAAACACTACCGTAAATCATTTTATTTTTAAATCAAATAAAATCTTTGTTTTATTTTAAAATTTTTATAAATCCTTTCAATTTCCCAATCTCCTCTTTCATGAATGGTTATTTAACATTTACTTTATTTGTTTAAAATAAAAAGGGCATATAATTCCCCGGGGCATCACATGGGGTGCGGTCTGTAACGGCGAAGAAACTGGTGGTTGGTGGACAGCATACGAGGCAACAAGTCATATCAACTATTTGGAGCTTCAGGGCATAATGTTGGGTTTACAGTACTTTGCAAACAAATATCAAAATTGCAATATTTTAATTCGTACAGATAATACCACCGCTCTGGCATACGTGAATCGGATGGGTTCGGTACAACATCCTCTTCTTAATGCCTTAAGTAGAAAAATATGGCTTTGGTGTGAATCCAGAAACATATGGATATTTGCCTCGTATATTAGCTCAAGTCAGAACATTGAAGCAGACTTTGCATCAAGAGTTCTGCCCCCCGAGACAGAATGGTGTTTGAATCAAGATATCTTTGAAGATATTCAAAGCCTGTGGGGCAAACCCGAAATTGACTTGTTCGCGTCAAGTTACAACAATAAATGTGACAATTATGTTTCTTGGTTTAGAGATCCAGCGGCCGTAGTAGTCGATGCGTTCACTATAAATTGGCGTCATTTGAATTTTTACGCTTTTCCACCTTTCTCACTCGTCCTTCGAGTGATACAAAAAATTATAAACGATAATGCTACAGGAATAGTTGTATTTCCATTTTGGCCATCACAACCTTGGTATACGTTACTTAAGAAATTAATAGTGGGTAAACCCCATTATTTTGGACCCCAAGATAACATTTTATTTTGTCCCTTTAGTATGAGGATGCACCCCCTTGCAAAGAGCCTTATCCTGGGGGCCGCCAGATTATCCGGACAGCGTTCCAGAGGAGGAGGATTCCAGATAACGCACTAAATACAATGCTAAAGTCCTTAAGTGACGGAACTATTCAGCAGTACAACACTACGTACAAACTATGGTGGAAATATTGCCAAACCAAAGATATATCCCCTTTTGATGGAAAAATCCCCGACGTTATTGGATTTTTTCAAGATATTCTAGACTCCACTGGTAACATTTTCGGATCATTCAATTCTCACCGCGCAGCTCTTTCATTGTTGGTTTCGACTAATCTAGGGGAAAATATCCAAGTAAAACGTTTTCTAAAAGCAATATTTCGTTTACGGCCGCCTAAGCCAAAATATGACTACATCTGGGACCCTTCCCAGGTTTTAACCGTTGTGGAAAATTTCCCCGATTCCAACCTAAAGTCGCTGTCATGTAAACTGGTTACATTGCTGACGCTAGCAACAGGTCACAGGATCCAAACAATATTTTTGATCAAATGCTGTAATATTAAAATATATGACTCAAAAATAATAATCCTTGTCCCAGATCTTATTAAAACATCGGGACCTCGTAAAACTCAACCAACTTTTATTTTACCGTACTTCGTAGAGAACCAAAAGCTGTGCGTAGCTTCATGCCTAAAAACATATCTAGAAGCAACTAAATCCTTACGTCAGCCAAATTGTGACAAGTTATTTATCACACACAGCAAACCACACGGCCCGGCATCAAAACAAACCCTAAGTAGATGGGTGAAGAGTACTCTTCATGAGGCAGGAGTAGATACGGACATTTTTAAAGCCCACTCTACCAGACACGCCTCTACCTCGGCGGCGATGAGAAAGGGTGTCCCTATTGATGTTATCAGAAAATCAGCTGGTTGGACACCACAATCGGGCACCTTTGCTAAATTTTATAATCGTCCTTTGATGAATTCATCTAGTTTTTTGCAGTCAGTACTGACTATTTAAAAGTGGTTAAACTTATTTTTGTCTAAGCTTAAGACTATATTTGTGTAATAATACACTTTATAACTAGTATTTTGTTAAGAAGACATTCTTCTGCCACTCTTTATTAGGTACCACGTTTAAAATGACTTCTATATTAAGCCATTTGTTTACTGTTATTTTAACAAATATATTACAATCTAGGAAACTAAACTACTATCAAGTGTTTACTTTCTTATATGATACGCTCGAAGGCGTTTTACTGCAACTTCTTTAAATATCTACAGTGTGTAATATTGAGGACTGGACTTGAAATATAATTTATCGATCAAAAGAACTTACCTGAAGTTCGATCGTAATTATATGAAAGTCCAGTCCGAAAATATTACAACCCACCCACCACTCCCGTCGATGGTTGTCAGCAAAACAAATCAACATTAATCTTTACTTTAAAAAATGAAATGCACTCAAATACCCACAGATTGCGGGAGCTGGAATGGATAGGACCGGACTTATTAATTTTAGGTTATTATTCTTTAAACCTTGTGCTCAAAAGCTAGAGACAGCATGTACTACAGTGTGTAATATTTTCGGACTGGACTTTCATATAATTACGATCGAACTTCAGGTAAGTTCTTTTGATCGATAAATTTTTGCTTGCTGACTATGATAACTAGCATTGTACATTACAATGACGCTATTTTCAGGCATATTTTTAAGGAGTTTATGTTTAAACCAATCTTGCTTCTAAATGTGCCAGAATTACTCCGATTTTTTCCAGGATTAACAGGTTTAAGTACTATGTCTCTTACTGAAGATAAAGGAGTTTTTGTAAAAGTAGACGTCTCTGCTAAGGCATCCATCGAATTAAAATTTCTACTCAACAACGATTGATACACATTTTTAATATTGGTTTGGCATCGGTAGATAAATGCTTTCTTTTAAAAATGACACTTGAAGATGCCCCCCCTATCAGCACAATTCCAAGGACGCCACATTCTACCACTAATAAGCTAACTAGAAATTACTCGCCGGAAAACCACTAAAGATTAAAATTATTAAAAATCACTTTGTATTTATATATGCATCAGGCATAGGTATAAATTGAATTTGTATACCTGGTCCGGCTCTGCTCGAAAACGGTTTTAAAATTTGGGATTTCCTTATTTATTTTATGGTCAAGGGATAATGAGGTTTTATTGCGATTGCGGTATAATTCTGCAAATACGATACTATTAATAAAGGACACTCTGTAAAAGATTTTTCAACAAAATCGCAATTTGGGCGATATTATGAATAGTTGGACACTGATAAAAATTTCTAATCGATTACGGCGCGACGCATCGGGGCGCCACTGAAGTTGCCACCCGGGGCATGGGATTCTACATGTTAAAGTAAAGGTCATATAACAAAAAGCCGAAAACCCAATAATTTTTTAATGCCATTTGGAAAACTGATTTTACGTACGATTAACATCTCTCTAACCTTTCCAAGTATCCGGATGCATTATCCGAACACCCTGTATAAGGATCCCGATAATTTTCCCTACACAAATATACATATTACATTTAAACGTCAAACATGCTCTGAATTATTATGACGGCACAGATGAGTTCCTAAATAATTTCCGTATTTTGTTTGAAATTCACATTTATTGCATTTGAACATTTCGACTTCGATATTCGATTTCGATGTGAGATGAGATGTCTCATCAAATTATTTTTATAAATTGTTTTATAAGAACAATGATCGCATTTAAACTCGTAGTTACTATGCACGAGCTGATGACTTTTTAAATTCCATTTAAATTTAGTTTGAAATTCACATTTCTTGCATTTGAACATTTTGACTTCTTCTGGATTTCGATGCGAGATGAGGTGTGTCTTTAAATTATTTTTGTGAACTGTTTTATAAGAACACTCATCGCATTTAAACTCTGAGTTACTATGCACGAGCTGATGCCTTTTTAAACAATGTTTAAATTTAGTTTGAAAATCACATTTGTTACATCTGAACATTTCTACTTCTAGATTTCGATGTGAGATGAGGTGGCTCTTTAAATGATCTTTGCGAATTGTTTTATAAGAACAATGATCGCATTTAAACTCGGAGTTACTATGCACGAGTTGATGACTTTTTAAATAACGTTTAAATTTAGTTTGAAAATCACATTTGTTGCATCTGAACATTTCGACTTCTTCTGGATTTCGATGTGAGATGAGGTGCGTCTTTAAATTATTTTTGTGAACTGTTTTATAAGAACACTGATCGCATTTAAACTCGGAGTTACCATGCACAAGCTGATGCCTTTTTAAATAACGTTTAAATTTAGTTTGGAAATCACATTTGTTGCAACTGAACATTTTGACTTCTTCTGGATTTCGATGTAAGAGGAGGTGCGTCTTTAAACAACTTTTGTGAACTGTTTTATAAGAACACTGATCGCATTTAAACTCGGAGTTACTATGCACGAGTTGATGACTTTTTAAATAACGTTTAAATTTAGTTTGAAAATCACATTTGTTGCATCTGAACATTTCGACTTCTTCTGGATTTCGATGTGAGATGAGGTGCGTCTTTAAATTATTTTTGTGAACTGTTTTATAAGAACACTGATCGCATTTAAACTCGGAGTTACTATGCACGAGTTGATGACTTTTTAAATAACGTTTAAATTTAGCTTGGAAATCACATTTGTTACATCTGAACATTTCGACTTCTTCTAGATTTCGATGTGAGATGAGGTGGCTCTTTAAATGATCTTTGCGAATTGTTTTATAAGAACAATGATCGCATTTAAACTCGAAGTTACTATGCACGAGCTGATGAGTTTTTAAATAATATTTAAATTTAGTTTGAAAATCACATTTGTTGCATTTGAACATTTGGGCTTGTTCTGGAGTTCTATGTAAGTTGAGGTGAATCTTTAAACTAGGTTTGTAAACTGTTTTAAAAGAACATCGACCGCATGTAAACTGTTGCACTTTCTCGGGAATATTATGCCGAACACGCCGATGAGTTTTTAAATATCTTGTATAATTAGTTAGAAAGTCACATTTATTGCATTGTAACATTTTGACTTTCCCTTGGTTCACATGAAGGGGGAGATGCTTCGTTAATTCAATTTCATAATTAGATACGAATTTGCACTGGGAGCATTTAAATTCACTAACTGTCTTCGCCTTCTTATTTTGAAAAATATTCATATTTTGTTCGTTAACCGTTTCATATTCGCACTTATTGAATTTAAGCGCTTCACGTTCTTTTGGGTATTTTTGTCGAAAATCGATACCATTTAGATTATTTTTCTGAACCATTTCATCACTGGAATAATGACCATTTTCAGAAACTTTCTTCCCTAAATGACTTGCAAGTGATGTTTCAGTACCAAATTCCTGAAATTGGTCGGGCGTGTACCTCCCACTTGCTTCCTGGCTATGGTGATCAACGCAGTCATTGGAAATACTGTAAAAAAAAATTACATCTAAATCGAGTTCATAAGTTGGCGTTCTTACAAGCGGATAAATATTCCCTTTCTCCACGCCGAACGTCATTCGACAACTAATTCATAATAACGAAATAATTCAATTCGGCAAGAACACATTGGGTATATTATTTTTGAAATCTGTATGAAATTCTACGCTCATAAAAATATTTTGCATGAACACTAAATTAAGTAAAGCTAATGTCAAAACAAGACCCATCTTGACAAAATGTGAAAGAAGTCCACAAAGACATGCAAGGCCACAACGCCTGCCGAGGTCAGAGGTGCCACAGGGATCCAATTTGGGACCCCTTTTGTTTGCTCTAAAAGATTTTAAATTGTTTCTAAATATTTTAAATGAAAATGATTGTGAACGATTGCCAGATAACCTAAATTATGTGGGAATGTGTTTTCTTTCGCTGGACTTTGTCCCTTCAGGATACAAATCTGATGTTTGTTGCATTAGGTCAATAACAACACCTGGTACATTTTACACCACATCTATTAAGTAAAATTAGCACATCAAACAAAACTGATCGTAGTTGCTTATGCGCAAAGCCGAATGATAAAACAATTGACTTGAACCCGCGAACAGGACCGTACATCGCCCTTAATGAAAATGATTAGACGGCAATATTTTGGCACATCAAGACCTTCTTTACTGGGTACCAAACAATCTATTTTCTCGCATAAAAGAAGGCTTTATGGTCATCACTGAAAAGCCACTCTTCGAATTAATTTTGATATATCCATCGTCGACGCATCGATAGATTTTTAATTGAGATTGTATTATTTAATAGGATATATAGTGAGGTTAAGTCGCGCATTTCCATATCTCAGCACGGATTATTGCCTAAAAAATATACTCTTTCTAATTTTCACATTCTAACATTCACTCGATATGTGCATATGGCGTTACATGGTAAGTCACAGGTTGATGTTATTTATACAGGGTGATTCACGACGAGCGTGCATTAGAACTTTATGGAGAACTACTGAATATATGTTCCTAAAACTTTGGGAATTTGGGTTTATCGATATGCTCTCTTTAACTAAAATAGTGACATGTTTTTGTCATTTCCGGTTATACCGGAAGTACATATCTGCCAACTTTCGTTTTTTAAATACAACATGGTAATTTTTATTACATTTTTCGATTAAGCGTTAAATACGAAGCACATTTTATAGAAAATGTTTTTGTCAGACTCTATTAGTTTTTGAGATATCTGGACTTTTTGTAATTATCTGGCAAATGCATGACGATGAAATAATCCATATAATTTTTTTACCTTAGCGCTTGGACTACAAATTTTTCTCACCGAATAGCTAGAAGATCATCAAGTCTCAAAAACATTTCAAATTCGGCATAAAATGTACAGGGTGGTCACAATTCAAGCCTCATTGTGAAAGAATTCAACCATTAAAAACTTTCATATTTTAAATGGAACACCCTGTATATTTTTATGTAATTTGATGGCAAATTAGTTGTTCTTTATAAATAGTATTTACTGTCCTATACCTATATCAAAGCGTTTTCTCAAAAAATCAATTTTTATTCCGAAAATACTATTTGTTCAAGTGTGCTATGAAAACAATTGTACTTAGGGTACTGATGTCTATACGGAGGAAAATTAATAATGACGGCAATATTTTCTAGTGTACTTTGACAAGAAAAACAATTGTCTGATATTTCTTGGCGTATTTTCAAACTGTCAATTATTCTGTTACTAAAAAATGTCACGCTCCGGATTTTCAAGTGAAGATTTTTAAAATTTATTTACGGTTTACATTGAATGTGGCAAAATTAAGCTAAGAGCTTGTCGAATATATCGGGATAAATATTCGAATAGGCAAATTCCACCTGTTATTATTAGAAGACTAAATAAAAATTGTTTAAAATTTGGATCATTTGAAGCCAAAGTACGAAGAATTAAACTAATACTGGACAATGAGGTATTTGAAGTTACCATTTTAGCCAATTTTTACGCTTTTCCAACAGACTCAATTCGTGAGCTGCAATGCAATTAAGAGTTTCGTATTCAAGTATACGAAGAATTTAAAAAAAATATAATATGATATCAGTACCCTAAGTACAATTGTTCTCATAGCACACTTGAACAAATAGTATTTTCGGAATAAAATTGGATTTTTTGATAAAACGCTTTGATATAGGTATAGGACAGTAAATACTATTTATAAAGAACAACTAATTTGCCATCAAATTACATAAAAATATACAGGGTGTTCCATTTAAAATAAGAAAGTTTTTAATGGTTGAATTCTTTCACAATGAGGCTTGAATTGTGACCACCCTGTACATTTTATGTCGAATTTGAAATGTTTTTGAGACTTGATGATCTTCTAGCTATTCGGTGAGAAAAATTTTTTAGTTCAAGCGCTAAGGTAAAAAAATTATATGGATTATTTCATCGTCATGCATTTGCCAAATAATTACAAAAAGTCCAGATATCTCAAAAACTAATAGAGTCTGACAAAAACATTTTCTATAAAATATGCTTAGTATTCAATGCTTAATCGAAAAATGTAATAAAAATTACCATGTTGTATTTAAAAAACGAAAGTTGGCAGCTACTTCCGGTATAACCGGAAACGATAGGAACATGTAAATATTTTAGTTAAAGGGAGCATATCGATAAACCCAAATCCCCAAAGTTTCAGGAACATATATTCAGTAGTTCTCCATATAGTTCTAATGCACGCTCGTCGTGAATCACCCTGTATTGAGATGGAAAAAGCGCTTAATGAGTCGGGCATAGTGTCATAATAAAGTCATTGAAAGATATGAATGTAACAGTTGATTTAGTTAAATTAATTCCGTCATGCCTATCGGCACGAAAGTAATACTTACTTACTTACTTTATTTATTTATTTCAAAATCATGTTACATAATTTCCAAATAAAAATTACAAACACAAAGTGAAACAACGTCATCTTAGAACATCAAAAAGGTACAATATCATTCTGTTACATACTTAGAAAATCATCCAGATTATATGGCTCTAATTCCAATAAAGTCTTTCTGATTTCCATCTTAAACCGTTTTTCTCTGCTAATTGTCTTTATACTCTTGGGTAGTTTGTTATATAATTTCAAGCACATATAATTGGGTGACTTTTCAGTAAGAGTTAGCCTATGTATGGGGTAATTTACATTTACAGTTCTCGTGTTATATTGATGACAAACTGGGGCTTGAAAACAATTTCTATTTTTAAAGAAAAACACTAAACATTCATAGATATACAGTGCATATACTGTTAACAGTCCTGTGTCTTTAAAGACGGTACGACAAGTTTTCTTATAATCTAATTTCTTAATTATTCGAACCAATCGTTTTTGAATTACAAATATACTTTGAATTTGACTATCCCTGCTCCAAAATATAATGCCATATTTTAAACAGGATTCGAAGTTAGCAAAATACAATGTTTTTAAAGTTTTCTCATTCATGTATTTACCAGTAACATGAATACCATAACAAACAGGATTAAGTTTTTGTGACATACATTTGATATGAGCGGACCAATCTAAGAATTCATTAATCTGTACCCCTAAGAATTTTGTTGTTTCTGAAAAATTAATTGTATCTTGATCATGAGCAAAGTCAACTGGCCTTTCCACCTTAGATACTTTTTTTATTATTATTATTATTAGATTTAGACAGTAGGCGGAAAAACCGATAAACTGTCGTTATTTGTAATGGCGCGATAAGTCTCTTAATATATTGCTAGCCTATGTTCCCTTTCAGTGTGAGCATCCAGACGGTTTTTAAATGAGTTTAGCGTAGGGGCGGCAACAATCTCCTCTGGCAGGTCATTCCATTCTTTCACTGCTCGGTTTGTAATAAAATTTTTTCTGGTTAGTCTATGACAGAGTTCAGTGGTCAACTTCAAAGAATGTCCACGAAGATGATGATTGGCATCCCGATGAAAGAAATCAACATCACAAGTGTAGTGCCCGTGGAGTATCTTATACACTTCGATCAAAGAGCCTCTGTTTCTACGATCTTCCAACGTGGTGAGTTTAAGAGCTTTCAGTCTGTCCTCATATGATAGATCTCTCAGACTTGGAGGAATTTTTGTGGCTCTTCGTTGAACTCGCTCTAGGAGATCAATATCCTTTTTAAAATATGGACACCACGTCACAACAGCATGCTCCAGTATTGGTCTTATATACGTTTTGTAGGCTTGTAAAAACACCTGTGAAGACATGTTTCTGAAACATCTGCGTACTAGATAGATCATAGTGTTGGCCCTCTTCACAATTCCGTTTATGTGTTGTTCCCATTTAAGATTGTGTGTCATACAAACACCCAGATCCATCTGTTCCGTAACCTTTCTCAGCTCACTATTTCCTATGTAATATTCGAGCATCGGGTTGTTGTATCCGATGTGGAGCACTGCACACTTGTCAACATTCAATCGGAGCAACCACCTATCAGTCCACCTCTCCAACTCGGCCAAGTCCTCGACCATATCACCATGTTGTATTGTGGGATCACAGTATAATTTGGTATCATCTGCATATATGCTGGTTCTGCAGGACATGTTCTGGGCGATATCTGAGACATATATAACAAATAGAAGGGGACCAAGGACGGAGCCCTGTGGTACGCCGCTCACAACATCACGCTTTCTGGAGAGAGTACCATTTATTCTCACCTGATAGGTTCGATCTGTCAAGTAGTCTCTTATCCATTGCAACAGAGGACCCCTGATACCACAATGTTCAAGTTTATAGAGTAGCCTCTCCCGAGGCACGGTGTCAAATGCCTTCTGGAAATCCAGGTATATAGCATCCACTGGGTACTGGTCCTCAGTTGCCTTGGTCCATCTTTCAAGGGTGGACAGAAGATTGGAAGTGACCGAACGGCCCTTGAGGAAACCATGCTGATTGTGGAGGCTATCCCTATGTTGTGTCATGAAGAAGTCTGTGATTTCAGTTGCTACAATTTTTTCCATGACTTTACAGGGTATGGACGTCAAACTGATGGGCCTGTAGTTTTCAGCCAGGTGCTTATCACCCATCTTGTGGATGGGAATGACCACTGCATTTTTCCATGTGTCTGGCACTTTACCACTCGTGAGTGACTCTGTCATGACATTGGCGAAAGTACCACTCAACGTTGTCGCACAGTTCTTTAACAATATAGGAGAAACCTCATCAGGTCCCGGACTGGCGTCCAATTTGAGTCCTAGCATGACTTTCTTAACCTTTTCTGGTGTAAATTGAACATTGTCGATCGAGGCAACCGATCTACTGCAACCAGGCAACTGAGGTATACTGGTCATGTCCTCATGAATGAAAACGTCAGCGAACTGATCAGCAAATATCTCTCCCACTCGTAAAGGCTCCGACTCAAGATCATTGTTTGCATCCTCAAGAACAAAGTTCTGGAATTTCGAATCGAGCAAGTGATTAATGTACCCATAAAACCTTTTGGGTCCCTGATTTACAAATTCACTTTCATAATTTGTTCTTGCTTCTCTTAAGGTTCTTATTATTTCATTCTTGAGTGTATTGTACAATTCCAGGTCTCGTCCCTGCCGGGTCCTCCTATACCGGTGCCATAGTTTTCTTTTTCGATTTATAAGTTTAACGTGTGTCCTGGTAATCCATGGTCTGTTGTATACTTTCCTTTGACTTTGTATAGGGACATGGATCCCCGAGACCTCTGACAAAATGCAGTAAAAGTTTTCGCAGTGTGTGAGATTTGCATCAGGCACCCAACTCTCTATGTGCTGATTTATTGTATCATAATTGGCTTTCCAGTAATTCTTTCGCTTATACACAGTCCTATTGCTAGGTGTCGAGGACAACTGAGCGGTGGTTTTGATACCAATATGGTCACTTTTTCCTACTGGGTGCAGTGCTTCCACTTTTATCATAAGTTTTTCATCTGTGACCAAACAGATATCAAGCAGCGATGGGCTGGTGCCTTCGCGGTATCTAGTTTTGAATTCGATGAGCTGATGTAGCCTTGATTCGTGGTAGCACTGCAGAAACTCCTCTGCTTGTGTATTCCGTCCAGTCACCTGCCCCACTGTCCAGTCTATTTCCGGATAATTGAAGTCACCAAAGACAATCACTGAGGTTGGTACGCTGTTAAGCTTACTAAGCATTTCTGATATTCTCCTGCTTTCTTCCATCGTACAGCCTGGTGGTCGATAGACACATCCCAATAACAGTTCGATTGAATTCAATTTTGTCTTTACCCAGATGATGTCTGCTTCCGTAATGTTTACGGCCATCTCGTCCTGTCTCCAACATACAACCTTATTATTGTTCTAAAAAGTATAACATTAGTTTTATTTTCATTCAAAATAAGTTTATTTTCTGTAAACCATAGTGTAATCCTATTAAGAAAATTGTTGCACTGTGACAAGTTGATTGATACTCTTGCCCCCTAAAAGTAAATTAGTATCATCCGCGTAATTAACTATATCTTGATTGGCTTGAATTAGATTATTTAAATCATTTATAAAAATGATAATAATATGTTGGGGTCGGAATATTCCTATTTTATTTTATTTATTTATTCGACCATCAAATAAGACAAAATAGACAAGTGCAAACGGGTAATGGTGGGTATTTTCGGGTATATTCATCGTTTTTCTGCATAGGGGATTGCATTGCTTTTTACTTATATTTAGTGTTGTTAATTAGCGTTTAATTACACGATTTGCGGGAAATTTTCATGCATGCATTCACAAAAGCGAACAAACCCGAACAAATCCTCCAGTATTTTAGTATCTTCACGGTTTTCCGAGCTGCAGTCACGACTTTTCTGCACTCTGCCATACCGTGGCCATCTATTGTAAGTACATTGAACTAGACATGTTTTTTTAATGACAAACTGAGCGCCATCTGTAAACTTGCTTTTTACTTTCACAAAATATAAAATGCTTGTCCAGCTTACCCTGTAATTTCACAAATTCAAATTATCAACACTGATTTACGATGTATTGACGGTTTTTTGGGCGGGGACAACAGAGTTTTTTCTGAAACGCGAGTAATTTAATGCTCATGCGGGTATTTTTGACACTCAAAGTGGTGAAAGTGTGGTTATGGCATTGGCCGCAATGCAAAGCGCAGAGAAACACTCTGGAACTGAAACAGGTTTGTTCAACAGGTATTTTTAAAAACTGAAACCGGTTGTACCTCTTATTTAAAGTACCTTGTTCCAACCGTCCCTATATGGGTAGGTACTCACCTTGCTTCACTTTCTTCCAAGTACTCTTTAATGTCCAGTTCTTCATTTTTTATCTTCCATTCCTTAAAGTCAACTTCATGCATTTGCACAGAGTAATTTCTTGCTTCATTGGTTTCAATTTTTACGAGTGCCTCTTCCTTTATGGAAGTATTCTCCTTGAATCTATGGAAAATATAATACTATATTGCTTATTTTTTTTTATATGGCCGTATTAGATGTGGTTAGTGTCTAATAAATAGGTGAAATTAATAAATACAAAAAATGTTACCTTCTCACAAGAAATTTACTGTTCAATAATTTATCAGTTCTTAACATTTCAGGTCTATGAAAGAACATGTTTCACTGCTCTGTCCGCAGATTAGATGTTAACCTTAAACCCCTTCAACCGGACATACAGGTACTTGATTTTGTATTTTGCCATATGTAACCGTTTGAAATTTTTATAAAACTATAGGTTTATTTAATTTGTATTCTGTGGAAACGACAAAACGACGGAATAAATAAATTTGAAATTTGAATTTGAAAAAGGTATCATACCTACGCGGAATCGGCCATGAAAAATGAAGTTAAAAATTCTTAAATTAATTATTGTTTTGAGTATAATTTTAGGGCTCCCATTGAAAATAGAAATATTAAATTCAACTACAAAAAATAACTTATTTCAAAAACATGCTCTTAGAAAATATCTTGTTTTAAAAAATGAGAAATGAACAGAGTAACAAACCCAAACATTTCTTGCAAGTAATAATGCATTGTATACCTAGTTGCAAAAGCTGAACATTTCCGGACAACTGTAAAGTCGAGGAATGTGGTTTTTCCTACTTTTCCAAAAATCGAAAATTATTCAAAGGACATAAATTATTACGATCAACGTGTTAAAATTTTGAAATAAGCAATATTAATTTTATTCACAACTAAATTACCTTACTAGTATTTATTCCCCAATGGCCAATATTAATTATTGTCAAACAAATAGAATTAGTATGGAAAATATTCGGCAAAATAATCCGATGTTCTTCCAGTGTTCAACACTGGTACTAATAATTGTCATATAACAAACGATTATTTTTAAATTGTATTTTATACCTCAATTGTTGAAATTCGTAAAATTAAAAGCGTCTTTCGATTTAATAGTCGAGAAAAAAAAATGTTGTCAAGAATTTATTTAATAGATATATTAAGGGATCTATGGATCTAATTCCACACATAATTAAAAAAATCATACACATAGCTACTGGGTTAATTATGTAATTTTGAAAGAAACTTACCCATTTTTACCTGCAGCGCTAAGGCGATTTAAATCATCAATGATAAGATTCCCATCTTTTTCAATTACTTTTAGATTTTCTAAATTTTCTTTAACATGGGGGTATAAATTAGGCAAATTATTTTGCTTAATTACTCGATTTTCCAAACGGACTAGTAGTTTACGTTCTTGATGAATCAATTCATTGGAATATGGATCCTCAAGTGGAACATTTTCAATTTCATATACTTCTGGCTCCTCTTTTATTAATAAATTGAAGGAGCTTTTAATGTCTGGTGTTGCTCTCGACTCATTGCATTCCTCTATTTTTGCTACTACATCGGACCAGTGTTGATTCGAGCTTTGTCCTGTGCCTTCCTCAATAGCAGAACGTCCAGGAAAATTCTCGGCCGATTTATTTATAGTGACCTTCGCTTCTTTACGTAAATTGTTTAGCCTTAAGTCAATCAGGTCTTTCGACACAAAGTTTTGATTTTCTTGGTTTAAACTGGATTCCATATTTTATATTAACAATTGCCTTTATTAGAAAGATCTATTATCAACAGGACAATAATAAAAAATAAAATATTTCAATCAAACAACAGACATAATAGGTTGGCATAGTTCGCCATTGCCCATTGATTGCTTCTATTTGCTGGCATTGGGATACTAGCAACAAGTAGGTTTGTTCGGTAGGTATTATGGCAATACACCGACACCACAGAAAAATAATAGGCAAACGCCGGTAGGCTTTAGGATCTTCTTCCGACCAAGGGTAGATAACAGGAACTGAGTGAATGCATTTCACGTTTGACACTACCCGATTAAAAACTGTCATATTTTTTATAGAATTCTTTGTTGTTTTTCATCAGTGTTTGTGTGTTAAATTTACGGTTTGTTTGTGGAAAAAAAGTAATTCTTAACCCAATATGGTAAGACTGTCAAGTCTGCCGTAAACTGGATAAAAAATATAAACTTATGCGTCACGTCTGTCGATTGTTTGTTTTTCCTAACCAAGACGGATGATAAAGAGATGGGGATTCTCATTTTTGTCGTTTATTTTCATAATATTAATTACCTAAATCACAGTACTTTGCGAGATTCGGTACGGTATACACGGTTTTTATCGTAGTTAATCCTTTACCTTATCGCCTATTTTTTGCAACGATTAAATTTAATTTACTCGAAATATATGGTTAAAAATTTGTGCTATTTGGCTTTGATGCGGTACTATATAAAAACATGAATCCTCCCCTAGACGGGGAGGATGCCCTAGTGCATGGGACGTCTGGTGATGCCCTCGGAAAAAGTGATACCAGTACAAACCTTATGGATTTACCTATTGAGGAACAAGAAAAAACACAAGTCAAAAAATATTTTAATATTTATTCGGATAAGTACAGCCTTAATTCAATTTATGTTATGATTGAAAGTATAAATAAAAATAATTTGGGGCGTATACATCCCCTCAGAGTAGGGCATATTCTACATAAAAAATTAATGATAAAAAATATAGTAGAAATAAAATCGGTAGGAAGAAATCGTGTAAGAGTACAGCTTCGTTCTCTTAAAGATGCAAATGAATTATTAAAAAGTAGAGGTCTGGAACAAGAAGAATTGCGTGCATTTATCCCGAATCACATTCTGGAAACAAAAGGTGTAATAAAGGGAGTTGACACTTACTTTGACGATTCATATATTCAGCAAAACATTAAATCTTCCAGTCGAGTACTAAGTTTAAAAAGATTTACTAAAAAAATTCTTAAATTAGGAGAAAAAGAGCCAGTTTTTGTCAAAAAACAAACTGTTCTTCTTACATTCGAAGGTAATATCTTACCGTCCGAAGTATATATTGACAGTGTAATTTTCCCAGTAGATGCATATTATGGTAGGGTAACACAATGTTATAAATGCTTGAATTACGGACACATTTCTAAGCAGTGTAAATCGAATGTTGAGCTGTGTATTTCATGTGGAAAAAATAAATCTGAAGAAACTCAACATCTGTGTACTGCAACAGACATACGTTGCGTTAACTGTAAAGTAGGTACCTACTCATAAATCCAATTCTAAGAATTGCCCCTTTTTTATTAAACAACAAAATATTAAAAAAGTTATGATTGACAACAGAATCACCTTTAAAGAGGCTGAAAAATGTTATGAAAATTCATATGCTAATGTTTCTATTAGCAACAGATTTAATCTAATACAGGATCCTGATGACTATAATGCAAATTTTCCCCCATTATCAAATATTAAACACACGTACAGCCAACAGCATAGGCAGATGCCTAAAAGAATATCACCATCATCTCTGTCGCAACCTGTAGCCAGTAGTAGCAAAATAGATTTATATAATAATAAAAAACGTAAACACACTACATCGCCTGTTCCTGGCTCAATGTTTCCCTTTGTATTCGGCCCAACTACGCCTATTCCTCCGAATTCTAATGTAAACAATAATTCTAATAAAAACAATGATATTGGAAGGTCGATTAGTGACCAAAATCAGTTAATTGATACTTTTGCTGGGTATTTCATTAAACTAATGGAAAAATTTAATTCACTAGATGAACTTAAAAATTTGGAAATAGATACTCTTAAAAAAGGTCTTGTAGAAATTGCAAAATCGTCCACCTCGTACACAAAATAATGGATCCCACAAACAAACAAAATAAACTTAAGATTTTGCAGTGGAATTCACAATCCGCTGTAGCCAAAAAACGTAGCCTTGAAATTTTTTTATATCAAAATAACATTGACATTGCTTTACTTAGTGAAACCTGGTTTCCACCAGGCCGAAATATCTCCTTTACAGGATACAATATTTATCGTGAAGAGCAGATGGTAAAGCCGGTGTCGCTATTTTTATTGCGAAAAAATTTTCTTGTTGTCCCATAGTCTTTGTACGCAATTTTAACCCTGGTGTGATGGTTTGTGGTATTCAAATTATTATGGACCATAAACCTATTTCCTTTGTTTCGGTCTATAGGCTACCTAATATTAAAACAAACGAAGCCGACTGGCGTAATATTATTTCACAAATAGCACCCCCTTATCTGATAGGTGGAGACTTTAATGCACACAGTGGCGTATGGGGCTCCTCAAAAAACGACTCTATAGGTGAGCAGATTCTTAATATTACAGAGGATCTCGATTTGGTAATTTTAAATGATGGATCGGCTACCAGACGGGTACGGCCTGGTGTTGGCAAGTCTGCTGTCGATTTAAGTCTTTGTTCCCCGAATATATGTAATAAATTTAATTGGAACATTGAATCTGATACACTTGGATCGGATCACTTTCCAATTGTGTTGAGTTTCGATTGGTCTAGTACATCTCAAGGTCAAATACAACCAAAAACAAAATGGAACACCAAAAAAGCCGATTGGAACATATATTATACTTCTATTGATATTAAAATTAAGGCAGCCCCCTCATTTAAAGACACCCAAGAAAAATACTCTTATTTGATAAATTGTATTAATGATGCTGCGCATATAAGTATACCAATAAATAGGCCATACTCTTTTTATCGCCGTCCCCCTCCACCATGGTGGGACCCAGTAGATTGCGACGAGGCTATACGTAAAAGAAAAGACGCGCTGAGTGAATACAAAAATAATTCTAATCTGGAGAATTATTTAAAATGCAAGAAAGTCGAGGCAGAAACAAAAAAAAATTTCAAAAAAAAAGCAAGGGAGAGCTGGATTTCATGGTGTTCTAACCTAAATAAAAATACCCCTTCTCAACTTTTGTGGACACAGGCACGAAAAATGACTAGAAAAAACAATTTTAAAAAACCTTATAGTAATCAATGGTTTGAGGAATTTTTTGACAAGGTTGCACCTCCTACCGTAATCTCTAATATTGATGGTGGTTTGGATAACTTTCCAAACAATCATTTTCTATGTAGACCTTTTTCTGTCACCGAATTGGAATGTGCTCTAAAAAACACTAATAATACCGCTCCAGGTTTTGATGATGTGCATTATTGCATGCTGTCAAATTTACCTCTTAATGGTAAAATGTTACTGTTAGAAATTTTTAATAATATTTATCTTTGTGGCACAAAAATTGAGGATTTTGAGAGGGTTATAGTAATTCCAATACAAAAACCTGGTAAAGATCCTAATTTGAGTAACTCTTATCGACCTATTTCGTTGCTTTCTTGCATCCTAAAGACACTGGAAAGGCTCATTAAATTTCGGTTGGAATATTGGCTAAGCAATCAGGAGCTTTTGCCGGAAAACCAATATGGATATAGGAAGGGGTTTGGTTCTGTAGATGCCGTCTCGGATATTGTGGTCGACATTCAAAATTGTTTTTCACATAATGAGTATCTCACAACTCTGTTTCTTGACATTCAAAGTGCGTATGACTCAGTCAACTTAAACATTTTAGAATCAAAAATGGTTACTGAATTTCGCATTCCACCCAATATTTCTAGGTCGATAGTCAGATTGTTTAACTTGAGAAGGGTTTATGTGAGAAATGGCGCTAATGAAAAAATTGGCCCTAGATATGTTATTACTGGCCTACCACAAGGATCGGTACTCAGCCCTCTACTTTTTAATCTTTATACAGCTGAAATACACAAATTTTTATGTTTTAAGATTGTCCAGTATGCCGATGATTTTTGTATTTACATTCAGAACAGTAGATACGACATTGCTATGAGGCTACTCTCAGAAGCGTTCGGAAAAATACTAAATTGGTGTAGAATAAATGGTTTTGATATTTCACCTGAAAAATCAGTAGTATGTGTTTTTTCTCGACACAATACTCCGAACTTGGATTCTGTTAATTTGCAAAATTTTGATATTTCTCTCAAAACACAAGTAAAATACTTAGGCATTGTCTTAGATAAAAAGTTAAGCTGGAAACAGCATATTGAGCATCTGGTTGATAAATGTGAAAAGGGAATTAATTTTCTTCGCTCCATTTCTAAGACTTGGTGGGGATGTGACGTTCAAACGTCTTTGATTTTTTATAAATCATATATTAGATCCATTCTGGACTATGGCAGTATTCTGTATGGCTCTGCTTGTAAAACCCACTTAAAAAAAGTGGATCGTCTGCAATACAAGGCTCTTAGATTTTGTTTAGGTGCAATGAGATCTTCACCTGTAGAGGCTGTATTAGTTGAAGCCTTAGAACCCCCATTGTGTTTACGCAGAGAGGCTTTGAGTGGTAAATTTATATTCAAACATAGATTCTTTGACACAAACATTCTTCAAAATATAGCTAGACTAAATACCTACGATCTAACTAACAAGTATTGGCATCATAAAAACTCTCCTCCCTTATGTGAGGCATACAGAAATTTTAATGATATTTTAAATCAGATTGCACCCTGGTGCATATCAGATTATGAATACCATAGTGGTTTTCAGGAGGTTGTTGTAACATTTCCTCCGTTCACTGACATCCAAGTGATTAATAGTATGGTTTTAAAAGCGGAACTTGCACAACATAAAGATTGTCTTCTCATTTATACTGATGCCTCTAAAACAGCAGATGGCAATGGAGCAGCCATATATGTTCCTCAAATAAAAACTGAATTTAAATTCAAAGTTGAAAGAAGTTGTAGTATCTTCACTGCAGAGGCTCTTGCTATTTTTAAGGCACTAAATTTTGCACTCGAATATGACTATCATTTTTTTGTCATCCTATCTGACTCCATGTCTGTTCTTAAGGCATTAATGAATATCAAACCTTGGACATACAGAATTAATCCTATATTATGGCACATTCGAAAATTATTACGACAGATTACGCTACAAAAAAAAACAAATAAAATTTATTTGGGTTAAGGCTCATACTGGCCTGGCGGATAATGAATACGTAGATACCTTAGCCAAGGACAGCATTTTTAATGGATCGCCTATCGGCTCTAGCCTTACTCTCAGTGATGCTGCTGTTGTCCTTAAAGCAGCAATCTTGAATAAATGGAATGTAAGATGGAAGACCTATTGCAGCACCTCCTCAACAAGATATTCATTTCTTGTTAAAAATATACCTAAAAACTACTGGCATAAAGATCTAATAGTTCCAAGACGTTTTATTACAACTATTATTCGACTTAAGTTAGGACATGCCTGTTATCCAGTACATCTGAATAAAATTCATATTGTACCCTCTGACAAGTGTGATTACTGTCACGTCAAATGTGATTTAGACCACATATTCTTTGAGTGCAAAAAGTACAACAATCACATTAACTCATTAATTCAACAATTAATTCAAGAGTGTAAAATCGAATGTCCCTATAATATCCTAAACCTTTTATCATTGGAAAATATTAAAATTTATAATGTACTTATGAGATACTTATACAGCATCAATTTAAAACTCTGAGCCTTTCAATACGCGGAAAATATTTTACCATCCTAGTCTATCCTTATATGTATTCCCTTCTTGCAGTGGTCGTCATTCCTTGTGTGTCAAAGATAAAGTCGCCCTGACAGACCCCAGAGGCGTGAAGCGTGTGACCCTGTTTTATATGCTTTAAATTCGTACTTTTTTGTTATATTTTTACTTTGTGACTGGCTGCATGACTAATTAGTCAAATGCCAATTAAATTAAAAAAAAAAATTACCTAAATGATCATTAAAATCGCACAAGATGTTGGTTGGTTGGTCTATTTTTAATATGCGGTAATTGACGTGGATTATTTTAGGGTTTAAGTTTGCTTATGATATTTACGGTAGTTTGATTAATTAAAAGTCACAATTAATCTTAAAACTATTTAATAAAAAAAAGTACATTTAGATAAATTAACATAATTAAAAATGTCCTTCACAATTTAAAAAAATAAACTGTTCATAGTTTCACATGCAAAAATCCCAAATCAAAGTTTATAAACATGATGCAAAATTATCATAAACGGCTACATAACTTTGTACTGCGTACATTCTTCCATTATTCTTTTAGCACTGGATAAGATAGTCAATGTGTACAGGGTGTTATGGAAATGACGTATTATATTTAAATGGGTCACTCCTGGGGTGTACTAGAGAAGCGCTACATATTTTTTTCAAATCGAACGTTTAAAAAGTGGGGTAATTCACCCATAAACCCACACACAACTCCTCAGCACAGTCATATTACACTGAGCAGCTGTGTAATAAACAGATGTTCTTAAGCAATGTTGCCAAACCGTTAGTGTAAAACTTTAGATTCTTATAAAAATAAATATTTAGCTACCTAATATCCAAATAGAAGTGAATCCAGGTGCCAGTCCACTAGCAAGTAATCCAGGGCACATACATCTTCAGTTTTTTTGGTTTTAGTGGTTAATGATTATACCCCGCTAAAACCCCATCGGCGTTTTTCTTCCAATCTCAGAACATGACCCTTTATATCGCCAGAGACACAGAACACATAGTGAAACACTGAACAAATTACCATAAATCACTTAAAGAAACACACACACGGTTCAAATTAGTTTTTTGAAGATAGGCCCTTGTCACACAAAATCGCTACATACTAATGCATTCTTTCAGCAATTATTTTATCTGCTGCATCCAATATCTTATATCGCAACTGATCCATATCTTCGACTTTATAAACTATTTCTTTATTCATCGTACCCCATAGAAAAAAATTGCATGGGGTAAGATCCGGTGACCTTGCGATTTCCAGTCTCTTACTAAAGGAACATTTTCCAATATGCCTTCGACTTGATTTTTCTGTATGTACTAAACATTTTCACACTTATTCGCACTGTTACAGTTGATTAAATATCCCGAAAAAACTTTTTCGCGTGAAGACGAAGAGGAATATCTTGTTGTCAAGCAAATTTCAACTTCTAACCTTCTGTCGATTTTAGTAGAGATGGCTAATCCTTGGTCTTAAAATCCCACTGCGAAGCGATCGATTTAATTTGCTTATGCAGCTTTTCAAATGAAAAAGAGCACCAGAGCAGCGGTAACGAGTTTTTTAATCTTTATTGGTATCTACAGCAGTGAAGGAAAACAATAAATAAGCGCTGTAGATTATTATAATTATTTATTTCAACCTTTTTTGGTGAATGCGCTGGAATCTACCGGAATACCACGCAATTGCATTAGTAGTACATCTCTAGTTTTTGACAGTTGATGTTTCAGTCATTTTTAATTCGAAGAAATGTTATTTACATTTTACAATGTGTTTTTTAATTAAAAACAAAAGTGCATACAAATCTAGGCGAGACAAGCCAATGTTAATAAAACGATGTCTCCAAGTGAATTTTGTGCATTATGGTGGTCATTGTTCATGTGAAGTTTTGCGGTTATGGATTATGTGATGTGCCGGTTTCTTTACTAAAACGCTGTATAAGTTTTTATTGAAATTGACACTAATTTTTAAATAAGACCGACAAGGTAAGTGTATGTGTGTGGCCTAAATAAAATTACATTAAAAATCAGTCATTGACATTTGACCTAGTTACGTAGTTGCGTATTTCAAACTTAAAGAGTGCAAGGTGTAATTCTGACAACACCGGTGGGAATCCGTATGTGCCGCACAGATGTATTCCTGGTTTGACGTCAGGTCATTTTTACCGCTGAACGAATTAAAAGCGCCATTTAAGGATATTTTTCATTTGTATTCATCTCAGAAATTGCCGGTTTAAATATAATACGTCATTTCCATAACACCCTGTATAAGAGGTCTCTTAACTTACAAAAAAAACAAATATCTTACAGCTGGTAGTATTTGTATCCCGAAACACACTTAAGAATATGTCGTTGAACTAATTCACTGTTATAAATAAACAATGGTCGATTAGTAAACCCTCCCGGTTTCTTATAATATAAAACATTGTCACCGAGTTATAAACAGTGAGTGAACTTTTAGATATTTATTTCAACAAAATATCTTTAAACTTTATTCTTAGTTACTGACTAACCCATGATGACTAAATAGAATATTTTATTATTTTATTCTGAACTCTAATATTATGAACTGATCTTAATAGAATCTGGAGTAAGTACGGAATTCTTCTTCTTTTCGCTGTTTCGCGGTTTTGTCATGTTGCCACCCTTTTCCAAATGGGCAAGGAACTAAAATTAGAGGTAAAGATTGTTTCACGAAAAATGGATATAACTTAATGACTGCAGTAAAAGTATCTGGGGCTATCCCATTATTTATGACCGTTGGTTATTATTATGTGGAAAGGACCGGATTGTAATAATTATAATTAAATATAGGCACATCAGGTAGGTTAGGTTGCTTAATTTATATTTAAATATCTTTTTGTGGTAAAGTTTGTTAGTTTTTGAGAAATGGTTCAAGAATTGTCTTTTACCAAACATTCCTCAGAATAGCGTGATAGTAATGGACAATGCGAGCTATCACAGTCGCCAATTACATAAAGCTCCAAGCTCAAATAATACAAAATTGGAGATTCAGAACTACATGGCGGCAAATGATATATATTTTGAAGAAAGTTATAAAAAAAGTGATCTTTTAGAAGTTTTAAAGACATTTTGTATAAAAAAAAGTATATGTTTGTGACACATTGGCAGAAGAAATTGGACATACAGTGCTACGGCTCCCACCCTATTATTGCATTTTTAACCCCATAGAGCATATGTGGCACCAGTTAAAATCACTGGTTAGGTCTGAAAATATTTCTCCGACTTTAAGTTCTAGTGTTGTAAAGTAATACGAAAATGCTTTAATGATATTCCCCAGGTAGTTGGAAAAATTCAGTCTGTCACGTAATAACTGTAGAAAATTCGTATATTAGTCTGGATCGTATAATTAATCCAATTATAATTAATTTTGATGAGCATAGCGATAGCGAAACAGAACTATCTATAGAATGACATTATAAATGTAAATAAATATGACTAGTAATATTTAAAAAAAAAAATTATTATTTCATTTGATTACATTAATATAATCATATCATTATTTGTTTTCCTTAGTCCGTCCCTTCATACTTCACTTGTTTATTGCCAAGCTCTTGTCGACACAGGAAATCATTAAGTCGTATCCAAATTGCGTGAAACGTACAGTATGTCCAAGAAGTTGCGGACTCGCGTGATTGGCTGATTATCGAGCACAGATCCAGAGTAATAAAGGAAAAAATTAAATTTTATTATACTCATTAAAGTGGTAAAATCCATTAAGTTAATCGGTTGTTTAGGCAATTACGATTTTAATATACTTAAACTAGGTCATTACGGATGTAAAACGCATTAAAATAATGGTTTGTTAACCCCATTAAAATATTTTTATATTTTTCGTTTTCATTTAATAATTGCTTTTTCGGAGAAGCCATTATCAAAAGGTATTTTAAGAATCCCCCCAAATAAGTATTAAATCTTAAGTCATCGCATAAAATCATTCTGGGCGTATCATACTTTTGAGTGTGTGGAACGCAAATACCTTACAATCTATCTCTTTTCAATTTTCTATGGCTTTGAATTACTTACTTTAGGATATTTATCCAGATGTAATATTCTTATAGTGTTTTTGAGAACTTTATAAAAGGGAATAAAGGCCAATTTATAAACTCGACGGTGACGATTGACGGTGCCGTAAAAAGCTGGATTTATAAACTTGACGATGGCGACGATAACCTAACCTGTTTTTCTCGGCTTTTCTGTATTTTTATGTGATTATATTAATTTTGGTGTTTATGTGATCTGAATGATACTATCAACACTTATCAACAGTACACTTTAAAATGGTTAATAAGATGGTATAAAATAAAATAATATTTACTAAATATCACGTGACAGGCAAACACGATTTTGATTGGCTGTGTAAGCTTGCTACGAACGTTGCTACGGCTGTCCACCGTCAAAAGATAAAATTGGTTCATGTCGGCCGTCAAACTGCACCGTCATCGTCCAATATAAATGGTCTTATGCATTTCAATATGTTTAAGCTGTACCGTCACCGTCAAACAGCACCGTCAATCGTCAACGTCGAGTTTATAAATTCAGCTTTAGTATTTAGACGTGATAACGTAATTTTAGAATTAATTCCTATTTCGTACATTGAATTGGGTTAATTAAATATAAATAAAGCCAGGGGCACAACAGGATCTGTTTTTGAATAGAATTATTGTAATTTTTTTAAAAGCGCACTGGGCACTATAAATGCAAAATAATCGAAAATAATTGCTCGGAGCGACATTGACAAGATACACACACCCTTTTTGGATAAATGTGACGAGAAAATTGATATTTTTAATAAAAACATAAATACACTAAAGCGCAAAAGAGTGGCAGTTGTTGCTATGTACCAGAGTGCTGCAGCGAGCGCCCTCTACAATCTACATAAAAATAAAATAAGTAACAATTCAAATTTCTCGCCCCCTAAAAACATCAAATCAAATATATTACTTATGCTAAAATATTAGTTAAAAACAAGTTAATGAGAAAGCTAGAAAATAAAATTTTCACTAGGACACCCTGTAAGTTTGACTAATTCGCAATATTTTTACCCAAAGAGTCTGCAGTTCTACTGTGTATAGTTTTTGCAGAATAATACCGTTGACTCTTAGTGCCATAAATAAACTACCTAATTAAACCCTATTGTATACGCCTGAACCTCTTCAAAGTTCAATAAATGGGATCAGGGCAGGCTTAAAAATGTATACCACACCACGTGATTTATTTTTATAATTTAAAATAAATAGATAGGTATTTTTAGTTTTAGGTACCTATAATAAATGTAAAATAATGATAACAATTAATGATAATTGAAAATAATATAATTTAAAAGTGTAACTATTAGGATAACAAGTACAATAAAAATTAATTAAATTCTAAGAAACTATTGATAATTTATTCAAAATTTAACTCTGTATCACTATCACTATCTTCATCTAAGCCTAAACTTATAATTAAGGGTTGAACATTTGTAATCATACAAGTGTAAGCATTTTCCACCGTAAATACATGCTGTACTCAGTTTTTCCAGCTGTCGGCAGAAATTTTTCTTACTTCGTTTTTAATTAATTCTACTACAGATGCATTTAATGTAGGAAAAACATTATTTCTCCAAATATTGGATTTTAATTGGTGCCATATTAGCTCAATACGATTGAATATACAATACTACGGAGGAAGACGCAACACTGTATGTCCATTTTCTGCTGCAAGTTTGTCATACTCGTATTCCTTATTTATTTTAAAAGCTTTTAATACTTCTAGCAGTTCTCGTTTTTGTAAGATTCTTCAAAATATAAATCATTTTCAATCATAAAATTTTGAATTTCTGCTTTTGTATTATTCGAATTAGGAATGATTTTTGCTTGCTGACTATGATAACTAGCATTGTCCATTACAATGACGCTATTTTCAGGCATATTTTTAAGGAGTTTATGTTTAAACCAATCTTGCTTCTAAATGTGCCAGAATCACTCCGATTTTTTCCAGGATTAACAGGTTTAAGTACTATGTCTCTTACTGAAGATAAAGGAGTTTTTGTAAAAGTAGACGTCTCTGCTAAGGCATCCATCGAATTAAAATTTCTACTCAACAACGATTGATACACATTTTTAATATTGGTTTGGCATCGGTAGATAAATGCTTTCTTTTAAAAATGACACTTGAAGATGCCCCCCCTATCAGCACAATTCCAAGGACGCCACATTCTACCACTAATAAGCTAACTAGAAATTAATAATTAGCCTAACTAAAAATTACTCGCCGGAAAACCACTAAAGATTAAAATTATTAAAAATCACTTTGTATTTATATATGCATCAGGCATAGGTATAAATTGAATTTGTATACCTGGTCCGGCTCTGCTCGAAAACGGTTTTAAAATTTGGGATTTCCTTATTTATTTTACGGTCAAGGGATAATGAGGTTTTATTGCGATCAACGGTATAATTCTGCAAATACGATACTATTAATTTTAGGACACTCTGTAAAAGATTTTTCAACAAAATCGCAATTTGGGCGATATTATGAATAGTTGGACACTGATAAAAATTTCTAATCGATTACGGCGCGACGCATCGGGGCGCCACTGAACTTGCCACCCGGGGCATGGGATTCTACATGTTAAAGTAAAGGTCATATAACAAAAAGCCGAAAACCCAATAATTTTTTAATGCCATTTGGAAAACTGATTTTACGTACGATTAACATCTCTCTAACCTTTCCAAGTATCCGGATGCATTATCCGAACACCCTGTATAAGGATCCCGATAATTTTCCCTACACAAATATACATATTACATTTAAACGTCAAACATGCTCTGAATTATTATGACGGCGCAGATGAGTTCCTAAATAATTTCCGTATTTTGTTTGAAATTCACATTTATTGCATTTGAACATTTCGACTTCGATATTCGATTTCGATGTGAGATGAGATGTCTCTTCAAATGATTTTTATAAATTGTTTTATAAGAACAATGATCGCATTTAAACTCGGAGTTACTATGCACGAGCTGATGACTTTTTAAATTCCATTTAAGTTTAGTTTGAAATTCACATTTCTTGCATTTGAACATTTTGACTTCTTCTGGATTTCGATGTGAGAGGAACTTTTGTGAACTGTTTTATAAGAACACTGATCGCATTTAAACTCGGAGTTACTATGCACGAGTTGATGACTTTTTAAATATCGTTTAAATTTAGTTTGAAAATCACATTTGTTGCATCTGAACATTTCGACTTCTTCTGGATTTCGATGTGAGATGAGGTGCGTCTTTAAATTATTTTTGTGAACTGTTTTATAAGAACACTGGTCGCATTTAAACTCGGAGTTACTATGCACAAGCTGATGCCTTTTTAAATAACGTTTAAATTTAGTTTGGAAATCACATTTGTTGCAACTGAACATTTTGACTTCTTCTGGATTTCGATGTAAGAGGAGGTGCGTCTTTAAACAACTTTTGTGAACTGTTTTATAAGAACACTGATCGCATTTAAACTCGGAGTTACTATGCACGAGTTGATGACTTTTTAAATAACGTTTAAATTTAGTTTGAAAATCACATTTGTTGTATCTGAACATTTCGACTTCTTCTGGATTTCGATGTGAGATGAGGTGCGTCTTTAAACAACTTTTGTGAACTGTTTTATAAGAACACTGATCGCATTTAAACTCGGAGTTACTATGCACGAGTTGATGACTTTTTAAATAATGTTTAAATTTAGTTTGAAAATCACATTTGTTGCATTTGAACATTTGGGCTTGTTCTGGAGTTCTATGTAAGTTGAGGTGAATCTTTAAACTAGGTTTGTAAACTGTTTTAAAAGAACATCGACCGCATGTAAACTGTTGCACTTTCTCGGGAATATTATGCCGAACACGCCGATGAGTTTTTAAATATCTTGTATAATTAGTTAGAAAGTCACATTTATTGCATTGTAACATTTTGACTTTCCCTTGGTTCACATGAAGGAGGAGATGCTTCGTTAATTCAATTTCATAATTAGATACGAATTTGCACTGGGAGCATTTAAATTCACTAACTGTCTTCGCCTTCTTATTTTGAAAAATATTCATATTTTGTTCGTTAACCGTTTCATATTCGCGCTTATTGAATTTAAGCGCTTCACGTTCTTTTGTGTATTTTTGTAGAAAATCGATACCATTTAGATTATTTTTCTGAACCATTTCATCACTGGAATAATGACCATTTTCAGAAACTTTCTTCCCTAAATGACTTTCAAGTGATGTTTCAGTACCAAATTCCTGAAATTGGTCGGGCGTGTACCTCCCACTTGTTTCCTGGCTATGGTGATCAACGCAGTCATTGGAAATACTGCAAAAAAAATTACATCTAAATCGAGTTCATAGTTGGCGTTCTTACAAACGGATAAATATTTTCTTTCTCCACGCCGAACGTCATTTGACAACTAATTCATAATAACGAAATAAATCAATTCGGCAAGAACACAGTGGGTATATTATTTTAATTATTTATATTAAATCTGTATGAAATTCTACGCTCATAAAAACATTTTGCATGAACACTAAATTAAGTAAAGCTAATGTCAAAACAAGGCCCATCTTGACAAAATGTGAAAGAAGTCCACAACGCCTGCTGAGCTCAGAGGTGCCACAGGGATCCAATTTGGGACCCCTTTTGTTTGCTCTAAAAGATTTTAAATTGTTTCTAGTTAAGTTGACTTAAATTATGTGGGAATGTGTTTTCTTTCGCTGGACTTTGTCCCTTCAGGATACAATTCTGATGTTTGTTGCATTAGGTCAATAACAACACCTGGTACATTTTACACCACATCTATTAAGTAAAATTAGCACATCAAACAAAACTGATCGTAGTTGCTTATGCGCAAAGCCGAATGATAAAACAATTGACTTGAACCCGCGAACAGGACCGTACATCGCCCTTAATGAAAATGATTAGACGGCAATATTTTGGCACATCAAGACCTTCTTTACTGGGTACCAAACAATCTATTTTCTCGCATAAAAGAAGGCTTTATGGTCATCACTGAAAAGCCACTCTTCGAATTAATTTTGATATATCCATTGTCGACGCATCGATAGATTTTTAATTGAGATTGTATTATTTAATAGGATATATAGTGAGGTTAAGTCGCGCATTTCCATATCTCAGCACGGATTATTGCCTAAAAAATATACTCTTTCTAATTTTCACATTCTAACATTCACTCGATATGTGCATATGGCGTTACATGGTAAGTCACAGGTTGATGTTATTTATACAGGGTGATTCACGACGAGCGTGCATTAGAACTTTATGGAGAACTACTGAATATATGTTCCTGAAACTTTGGGAATTTGGGTTTATCGATATGCTCTCTTTAACTAAAATAGTGACATGTTTTTGTCATTTCCGGTTATACCGGAAGTACATATCTGCCAACTTTAGTTTTTTAAATACAACATGGTAATTTTTATTACATTTTTCGATTAAGCGTTAAATACGAAGCACATTTTATAGAAAATGTTTTTGTCAGACTCTATTAGTTTTTGAGATATCTGGACTTTTTGTAATTATTTGGCAAATGCATGACGATGAAATAATCCATATAATTTTTTTACCTTAGCGCTTGGACTAAAATTTTTTTCTCACCGAATAGCTAGAAGATCATCAAGTCTCAAAAACATTTCAAATTCGGCATAAAATGTACAGGGTGGTCACAATTCAAGCCTCATTGTGAAAGAATTCAACTATTAAAAACTTTCTTATTTTAAATGGAACACCCTGTATATTTTTATGTAATTTTATGGCAAATTAGTTGTTCTTTATAAATAGTATTTACTGTCCTATACCTATATCAAAGCGTTTTCTAAAAAAATCCAATTTTATTCCGAAAATACTATTTGTTCAAGTGTGCTATGAAAACAATTGTACTTAGGGTACTGATGTCTATACGGAGGAAAATTAATAATGACGGCAATATTTTCTAGTGTACTTTGACAAGAAAAACAATTGTCTGATATTTCTTGGCGTATTTTCAAACTGTCAATTATTCTGTTACTAAAAAATGTCACGCTCCGGATTTTCAAGTGAAGATTTTTAAAATTTATTTACGGTTTACATTGAATGTGGCAAAATTAAGCTAAGAGCTTGTCGAATATATCGGGATAAATATTCGAATAGGCAAATTCTCACACCTGTTATTATTAGAAGACTAAATAAAAATTGTTTAAAATTTGGATCATTTGAAGCCAAAGTACGAAGAATTAAACTAATACTGGACAATGAGGTATTTGAAGTTACCATTTTAGCCAATTTTTACGCTTTTCCAACAGACTCAATTCGTGAGCTGCAATGCAATTAAGAGTTTCGTATTCAAGTATACGAAGAATTTAAAAAAAATATAATATGATATCAGTACCCTAAGTACAATTGTTTTCATAGCACACTTGAACAAATAGTATTTTCGGAATAAAATTGGATTTTTTGAGAAAACGCTTTGATATAGCTATAGGACAGTAAATACTATTTATAAAGAACAACTAATTTGCCATCAAATTACATAAAAATATACAGGGTGTTCCATTTAAAATAAGAAAGTTTTTAATGGTTGAATTCTTTCACAATGAGGCTTGAATTGTGACCACCCTGTACATTTTATGTCGAATTTGAAATGTTTTTGAGACTTGATGATCTTCTAGCTATTCGGTGAGAAAAAATTTTTAGTTCAAGCGCTAAGTTAAAAAAATTATATGGATTATTTCATCGTCATGCATTTGCCAAATAATTACAGAAAGTCCAGATATCTCAAAAACTAATAGAGTCTGACAAAAACATTTTCTATAAAATATGCTTAGTATTCGATGCTTAATCGAAAAATGTAATAAAAATTACCATGTTGTATTTAAAAAACGAAAGTTGGCAGCTACTTCCGGTATAACCGGAAACGATAGGAACATGTAAATATTTTAGTTAAAGGGAGCATATCGATAAACCCAAATCCCCAAAGTTTCAGGAACATATATTCAGTAGTTCTCCATATAGTTCTAATGCACGCTCGTCGTGAATCACCCTGTATTGAGATGGAAAAAGCGCTTAATGAGTCGGGCATAGTGTCATAATAAAGTCATTGAAAGATATGAATGTAACAGTTGATTTAGTTAAATTTATTCAGTCATGCCTATCGGCACGAAAGTAATACTTACTTACATACTTTATTTATTTATTTCAAAATCATGTTACATAATTTCCAAATAAAAATTACAAACACAAAGTGAAACAACGTCATCTTAGAACATCAAAAAGGTACAATATCATTCTGTTACATACTTCAGTCTTTCTGATTTCCATCTTAAACCGTTTTTCTCTGCTAATTGTCTTTATACTCTTAGGTAGTTTGTTATATAATTTCAAGTACATATAATTGGGTGACTTTTCAGTAAGAGTTAGCCTATGTATGGGGTAATTTACATTTACAGTTCTCGTGTTATATTGATGACAAACTGGGGCTTGAAAACAATTTCTATTTTTAAAGAAAAACACTAAACATTCATAGATATACAGTGCATATACTGTTAACAGTCCTGTGTCTTTAAAGACGGTACGACAAGTTTTCTTATAATCTAATTTCTTAATTATTCGAACCAATCGTTTTTGAATTACAAATATACTTTGAATTTGACTATCCCTGCTCCAAAATATAATGCCATATTTTAAACAGGATTCGAAGTTAGCAAAATACAATGTTTTTAAAGTTTTCTCATTCATGCATTTACCAGTAACATGAATACCATAACAAACAGGATTAAGTTTTTGTGACATACATTTGATATGAGCGGACCAATCTAAGAATTCATTAATCTGTACCCCTAAGAATTTTGTTGTTTCTGAAAAATTAATTATATCTTGATCATGAGCAAAGTCAACTGGCCTTTCCACCTTAGATACTTTTGTTCTAAAAAGTATAACATTAGTTTTATTTTCATTCAAAATAAGTTTATTGTCTGTAAACCATAGTGTAACCCTATTAAGAAAATTTTTGCACTCTGTGACAAGTTGATTGATACTCTTGCCCCCTAAAAGTAAATTAGTATCATCCGCGTAATTAACTATATCTTGATTGGCTTGAATTAGATTATTTAAATCATTTATAAAAATGATAATAATATGTTGGGGTCGGAATATTCCTATTTTATTTTATTTATTTATTTATTCGACCATCAAACTATTCATTTTAAATATCTTAAATGAACTTTAATTTAAATTAAATTAAAATATTGATCCAAACGCATCTCGAATTACGGTATATAAACAAGTGCAAACGGGTAATGGCGCACTCCGAAAGTGTGCATGCCTGTGGGTACTCTGTGGGTTTGCTCGTGCCTGTTTTGCATGACTGTGGGTAATTGATTGTTGTGGGTATTTTCGGGTATATTCATCGTTTTTCTGCATAGGGGATTGCATTGCTTTTTACTTATATTTAGTGTTGTTAATTAGCGTTTAATTACACGATTTGCGGGAAATTTTCATGCATTCACAAAAGCGAACAAACCCGAACAAATCCTCCAGTATTTTAGTATCTTCACGGTTTTCCGAGCTGCAGTCACGACTTTTCTGCACTCTGCCATACCGTGGCCATCTATTGTAAGTACATTGAACTAGACATGTTTTTTTAATGACAAACTGAGCGCCATCTGTAAACTTGCTTTTTACTTTCACAAAATATAAAATGCATGTCCAGCTTACCCTGTAATTTCACAAATTCAAATTATCAACACTGATTTACGATGTATTGACGGTTTTTTGGGCGGGGATAACAGAGTTTTTTCTGAAACGCGAGTAATTTAATGCTCATGCGGGTATTTTTGACACTGAAAGTGGTGAAAGTGTGGTTATGGCATTGGCCGCACTGCAGCGCAGAGAAACACTCTGGAACTGAAACAGGTTTGTTCAACAGGTATTTTTAAAAACTGAAACCGGTTGTACCTCTTATTTAAAGTACCTTGTTCTAACCGTCCCTATATGGGTAGGTACTCACCTTGCTTCACTTTCTTCCAAGTACTCTTTAATGTCCAGTTCTTCATTTTTTATCTTCCATTCCTTAAAGTCAACTGCATGCATGTGCTCAGAGTAATTTCTTGCTTCATTGGTTTCAATTTTTACGAGTGCCTCTTCCTTTATGGAAGTATTCTCCTTGAATCTATGGAAAATATAATACTATATTGCTTATTTTTTTTATATGGCCGTATTAGATGTGGTAGTGTCTAATAAATAGGTGAAATTAATAAATACAAAAATTTTTACCTTCTCACAAGAAGTTTACTGTTCAATAATTTATCAGTTCTTAACATTTCAGGTCTATGAAAGAACATGTTTCACTGCTCTGTCCGCAGATGAGATGTTAACCTTAAACCCCTTCAACCGGACATACAGGTACTTGATTTTGTATTTTGCCATACGTAACCGTTTGAAATTTTTATAAAACTATAGGTTTATTTAATTTGTATTCTGTGGAAACGACAAAACGACGGAATAAATAAATTTGAAATTTGTATTTGAAAAAGGTATCATACTACGCGAAATCGGCCATGAAAAATGAAGTTAAAAATTCTTAAATTAATTATTGTTTTGAGTATAATTTTAGGGCTCCCATTGAAAATAGAAATATTAAATTCAACTACAAAAAATAACTTATTTCAAAAACATGCTCTTAGAAAATATCTTGTTTTAAAAAATGAGAAATGAACAGAGTAACAAACCCAAACATTTCTTGCAAGTAATAATGCGTTGTATACCTAGTTGCAAAAGCTGAACATTTCCGGACAACTGTAAAGTCGAGGAATGTGGTTGTTCCTACTTTTCCAAAAATCGAAAATTATTCAAAGGACATAAATTATTACAATCAACGTGTTAAAATTTTGAAATAAGCAATATTAATTTTATTCACAACTAAATGATCAACAAAATAACCTTACTAGTATTTATTCCCCAATGGCCAATATTAATTATTGTCAAACAAATAGAATTAGTATGGAAAATATTCGGCAAAATAATCCGATGTTCTTCCAGTGTTCAACACTGGTACTAATAATTGTCATATAACAAACGATTATTTTTAAATTGTATTTTATACCTCAATTGTTGAAATTCGTAAAATTAAAAGCGTCTTTCGATTTAATTATTTAATGATGAACTTTAAAAAAATATGTATAGGGTGGGAAAGATACAGTATCTTCGAGAATTTAAGTATAAATAGATGTTTTAGATGTCAAGAATATTATCATAAGAGTGATGAATGCAAAAATCAATTATCATGTGAATATTGCACAGAAAATCATGAAAGTACTACATGTACGAAACAAGCAAGGAAATGTAAAAATTGCACTCTGGCAAACGAAAAATTTAAAATGAATTACAATACGGAACATGCAGCATTAGATGGTGAATGTCCTACGAACAAGTATCACATAAACATTTTGAGAAGCAGAATTGATTATGCAACATAATGGTGCATTTTGAACAAGATGATATACTTGAGACAATAGAGAACATAAATAGCGAAAAAGCAATGTTGGTGGACAGTGACTTATTATGCAATAAAATAAAAAACTCGCAGGTTATCTTCAATCTTTTGCATGTAAATATAAGAAGTATTACTAGAAATATTGACAATTTACTATTACTTATAGAAAGTTTTCAATTATATTTTAACGATATAATAGTATTAAGTGAAACATATAGAATCAATTCAACTAATCAGTGCAACGTTCCCGGCTATCAGCTATTCTATAATTACGCTGATTATAACAAGAATGATGGTGTTATAATCTTAGTGAAAAATCATCTAAATGTCGAATTTTCAAGAAAGAAGCTGCCAAATTCCCTGGCTACCGTGAGTAGAGTTGTTGGTTCTGTGAATGACATTAAAATAGGAATTACGGCGGTTTATAAACCTCCGCCAATATCAAAACATAATTTTATCAACGACATTGACACATACCTTGATAGTGTAGTAAAGAGTGATAATACTAATTTAGAAATTTTTGTAGGTGACATAAATATTAACATCTTAGATAAAGATAATGATACTCATAACTACCTGTCCATGATGTCACAACTGGGCTTTCAGTCATATGTCAATTCAGTAACTAGGTTTGAGAGTAATACATGCCTTGATCACATTTTCGTAAATAAGAAATTAAAAACTAGTCATTTCGGTTTTGAATCGTTTAAGGAGACTGTTACAAAAACATAGTGAACAATTGGAAAATCAGTATAAAAAATATCGAAATAATTTAAATAAAGTAATTGAGAAACGAAAGCATGAATTCTATAAAGAGGAAATAAACAACAATAAGGGTAACATGAAAAAAATATATGAAATAATTGAAAAAGCCACTTACAAGAATAAAAATAAATCTAAAACGAATAAATTAAAAATTAATAATGACTAGGGAGTCGTATTTGGAGATGATTTTAATATGGCTAACCATTGTAATTACTATTTTGCAACTATAGGGACTAAAATGGCGGATACGATTCCGGTGCCTGATAATCCTATAGAGGTCAATTTCTCACTGCGGAACTCTATGTTTTTGTCACCTGTAGATGAAAATGAATTGATAAAACACACTTCTTCTCTAAAGAATGGAGGCTCGCCAGGCATGGACGGCATCACATCTCAATTGATAAAACAGACTCACAGATTAATTTTAAAGCCATTATTACATATCATAAACAGAATTTTTGTAACAGGAATCGTGCCTTCTCATTTTAAAATATCTGTTATCACTCCGGTTTATAAGAACGGTACTAGGACAGTAATAAGCAACTATCGACCTATAAGTTTAATAAGTAATTTTGCCAAATTGTTTGAAAAATGTATAAAGGACAGAATGTTTGATTTTTTTAAGACTAACAATATTCTATCTGGAAATCAGTACGGTTTTCTGCCGGGTTGTGGTACGGAGGACGCATTGTATCGGCTGACGTCAGAGATCACTGCTGGCTTAAATACAGGGAAAAAGTGTGCTGCAGTCTTTATAGATCCGGCAAAAGCGTTCGACACGGTACCGCACGATAAACTTCTTGGTATTTTGTGGCACTATGGAATCAGGGGAACTGTGTGGAGGTTGCTGCAAAGTTACCTTCTCGGGAGATATCAGATTGTGAAAGTTAATAACGTTCTGAGTGGAAAGCAGGTTGTAAGGATTGGGGTACCACAGGGCACAGTCCTTGGCCCTATCTTGTTCATAATTTATATGAATAGCTTGTTATCTCTTGACGTCGGTGGTTCAGTGGTCTCCTATGCTGATGACACCGTGCTGATTTTCAGTGATGGTACATGGCAGGGAGTAAAAGAAAAACTGATAAACGGATTAAGTGTCACTAAGAGATGGTTGGAAAGTTTTGAATTATCTCTTAATTTAAGTAAAACAAATTACATTGCATTCTCCCTGACAGGTGCTAACAGGCCTGATTTCACAAGTATCATAATTGACGATCAACAAGTAAACGAAGTATCTCAAACAAAATATCTCGGCATAATAATTGATCGATTTCTGAAGTGGTATCCGCACATAGATTATCTCTCTAAGAGGATTGGAGCGTTGATACACAAGTTTTATATTCTCAGGGAGATATTAAATAAAAAACTACTAGTTGTAATCTACAAGAGTCTTGTTGAATCGTTGATTGGCTACGGAATATTGGTCTGGGGTGGTCTACATAACAGTGCCCTTTACAAATTGAATATAGCGCAAAAGTATATATTAAAGGTTATATTTAAGAGGAACAAACTGTATCCTACAGAATTGCTTTCTTCAGGTGACATTTGTAATGTGAGGACCGTGTATCTTGTTACAGTGTCAACGTTTATGCATAAATACAAATCCTCAAAGAATACTGTTAACCACTGTTATCACACTCGTGCTAACATAAATAATGACGCAATCATTCCAATTAATTTTAATAATATTAATCTAACGAGCGTTGCCTACTTGGGACCAAAAATTTATAATATGATTCCTTTAAATTTAAAAAAATATATAAAAAACATAAAATAAAAAAATTTAAACGAGAATGTAGAATATATTTATCTACAGAATTTAAAAAATTTCAAAACATATTTAATTAAAGAGCAAATTATTCATGCATGGCACGAAATTGTAAACATAAAGAAAAAGAATTGAGAAAGAATCTGGTACATACAAGTAAACATGTTACTTAGGTACCATAACACACATATTTTGTATATTGTATAACTGTTTGAGAAATCATATAATTTTGTAAAGCCATAATTTCTGAATAAAGTTATTATTATTATTATAATAGTCGAGAAAAAAAAATGTTGTCAAGAATTTATTTAATAGATATATTAAGGGATCTATGGATCTAATTCGACACATAATTAAAAAAATCATAGACATAGCTACTGGGTTAATTATGTAATTTTGAAAGAAACTTACCCATTTTTACCTGCAGCGGTAAGGCGGTTTAAATCATCAATGATAAGATTCCCATCTTTTTCAATTACTTTTAGATTTTCTAAATGTACGATTAGTTTACGATTTTCTTTAACATGGGGGATAAATTAGGCAAATTATTTTGCTTAATTACTCGATTTTCCAAACGGACTATTAGTTTACGTTCTTGATGAATCAATTCATTGGAATATGGATCGTCAAGTGGAACATTTTCAATTTCATATACTTCTGGCTCTTCTTTTATTAATAACTTGAAGGAGTTTATGGTGTCTGGTGTTGCGACACTCCCCTCTTTGCATTCCTCTATTTTTGCTACTACATCGGACCAGTGTTGATTCCGGATTTGTTCTGTACCCTCCTCAATAGCAGAAAGTCCAGGAAAATTCTCGGCCGATTTAGTTATAGTGGCCTTCGCTTCTTTACGTAAATTGTTTAGCATTAAGTCAATCAGGTCTTTCGACACAAAGTTTTGATTTTCTTGGTTTAAACTGGATTCCATATTTTATATTAACAATTGCCTTTATTGGAAAGATCTATTATCAACAGGACAATAATAAAATAATTCAATGAAACAACAGACATAATAGGTTGGCATGGTTCGCCATTGCCCATTGATTGCTTCTATTTGCTGGCATTGGGATACTAGCAACAAGTAGGTTTGTTCGGTAGGTATTATGGCATATACACCGACACCACAGAAAAATAATAGGCAAACGCCGGAAGGCTTTAGGATCTTCTTCCGACCAAGGGTAGATAACAGGACTGAGTGAATGCATTTCACGTTTGACACTACCCGATTAAAAACTGTCATATTTTTTATAGAATTCTTTGTTGTTTTTCATCAGTATTTGTGTGTTAAATTTACGGTTTGTTTGTGGAAAAAAAGTAATTCTTAACCCAATATGGTAAGACTGTGAAGTCTGCCGTAAACTGGATAAAAAATATAAACTTATGCGTCACGTCTGTCGATTGTTTGTTTTTCCTAACCAAGACGGATGATAAAGAGATGGGGATTCTCATTTTTGTCGTTTATTTTCATAATATTAATTACCTAAATGATCATTAAAATCGCACAAGATGTTGGTTGGTTGGTCTATTTTTAATATGCGGTAATTGACGTGGATTATTTTAGGGTTTAAGTTTGCTTATGATATTTACGGTAGTTTGATTAATTAAAAGTCATAATTAATCTTAAAACTATTTAATAAAAAAAAGTACATTTAGATAAATTAACATAATTAAAAATGTCCTTCACAATTTAAAAAAATAAACTGTTCATAGTTTCACATGCAAAAATCCCAAATCAAAGTTTATAAACATGATGCAAAATTATCATAAACGGCTACATAACTTTGTACTGCGTACATTCTTCCATTATTCTTTTAGCACTGGATAAGATAGTCAATGTGTACAGGGTGTTATGGAAATGACGTATTATATTTAAATGGGTCACTCCTGGGGTGTACTAGAGAAGCGCTACATATTTTTTTTCAAATCGAACGTTTAAAAAGTGGGGTAATTCACCCATAAACCCACACACAACTCCTCAGCACAGTCATATTACACTGAGCAGCTGTGTAATAAACAGATGTTCTTAAGCAATGTTGCCAAACCGTTAGTGTAAAACTTTAGATTCTTATAAAAATAAATATTTAGCTACCTAATATCCAAATAGAAGTGAATCCAGGTGCCAGTCCACTAGCAAGTAATCCAGGGCACATACATCTTCAGTTTTTTTGGTTTTAGTGGTTAAAGATTATACCCCGCTAAAACCCCATCGGCGTTTTTCTTCCAATCTCAGAACATGACCCTTTATATCGTCAGAGACACAGAACACATAGTGAAACACTGAACAAATTACCATAAATCACTTAAAGAAACACACACACGTTTCAAATTAGTTTTTTGAAGATAGGCCCTTGTCACATAAAATCGCTACATACTAATGCATTCTTTCAGCAATTATTTTATCTGCTGCATCCAATATCTTATATCGCAACTGATCCATATCTTCGACTTTATAAACTATTTTTTTATTCATCGTACCCCATAGAAAAAAATTGCATGGGGTAAGATCCGGTGACCTTGCGATTTCCAGTCTCTTACTAAAGGAACATTTTCCAATATGCCTTCGACTTGATTTTTCTGTATGTACTAAACATTTTCACACTTATTCGCACTGTTACAGTTGATTAAATATCCCGAAAAAACTTTTTCGCGTGAAGACGAAGAGGAATATCTTGTTGTCAAGCAAATGTCAACTTCTAACCTTCTGTCGATTTTAGTAGAGATGGCTAATCCTTGGTCTTAAAATCCCACTGCGAAGCGATCGATTTAATTTGCTTATGCAGCTTTTCAAATGAAAAAGAGCACCAGAGCAGCGGTAACGAGTTTTTTAATCTTTATTGGTATTTACAGCAGTGAACGAAAACAATAAATAAGCGCTGTAGATTATTATAATTATTTATTTCAACCTTTTTTGGTGAATGCGCTGGAATCTACCGGAATACCACGCAATTGCATTAGTAGTACATCTCTAGTTTTTGACAGTTGATGTTTCAGTCATTTTTAATTCGAAGAAATGTTATTTACATTTTACAATGTGTTTTTTAATTAAAAACAAAAGTGCATACAAATCTAGGCGAGACAAGCCAATGTTAATAAAACGATGTCTCCAAGTGAATTTTGTGCATTATGGTGGTCATTGTTCATGTGAAGTTTTGCGGTTATGGATTATGTGATGTGCCGGTTTCTTTACTAAAACGCTGTATAAGTTTTTATTGAAATTGACACTAATTTTTAAATAAGACCGACAAGGTAAGTGTATGTGTGTGGCCTAAATAAAATTACATTAAAAATCAGTCATTGACATTTGACCTAGTTACGTAGTTGCGTATTTCAAACTTAAAGAGTGTAAGGTGTAATTCTGACAACACCGGTGGGAATCCGTATGTGCCGGAGTGCCGCACAGATGTATTCCTGGTTTGACGTCAGGTCATTTTTACCGCTGAACGAATTAAAAGCGCCATTTAAGGATATTTTTCATTTGTCGGTTTAAATATAATACGTCATTTCCATAACACCCTGTAAGAGGTCTCTTAACTTACAAAAAAAAACAAATATCTTACAGCTGGTAGTATTTGTATCCCGAAACACACTTAAGAATATGTCGTTGAACTAATTCACTGTTATAAATAAACAATGGTCGATTAGTAAACGCTCCCGGTTTCTTATAATATAAAACATTGTCACCGAGTTATTAACAGTGAGTGAACTTTTAGATATTTATTTCAACAAAATATCTTTAAACTTTATTCTTAGTTACTGACTAACCCATGATGACTAAATAGAATATTTTATTCTGAACTCTAATATTATGAACTGATCTTAATAGAATCTGGAGTAAGTACGGAATTCTCCTTCTTTTCGCTGTTTCGCGGTTTTGTCGTGTTGCCACCCTTTTCCAAAAGGGCAAGGAACTAAAATTAGAGGTAAAGATTGTTTCACGAAAAATGGATATAACTTAATGACTGCAGTAAAAGTACCTGGGGCCATCCCATTATTTATTACCGTTTGTTATTATTATGTGGAAAGGACCGGATTGTAATAATTATAATTAAATATAGGCACACCAGGTAGGTTAGGTTGCCTAATTTATATTTAAATATCTTTTTGTGGTAAAGTTTGTTAGTTTTGAGGAATGGTTCAAGAATTGTCTTTTACCAAACATTCCTCAGAATAGCGTGATAGTAATGGACAATGCGAGCTATCACAGTCGCCAATTACATAAAGCTCCAAGCTCAAATAATACAAAATTGGAGATTCAGAACTACATGGCGGCGAATGATATATATTTTGAAGAAAGTTATAAAAAAAGTGATCTTTTAGAAGTTTTAAAGACATTTTGTATAAAAAAAGTATATGTTTTTGACACAGTGGCAGAAGAAATTGGACATATAGTGCTACGGCTCCCACCCTATTATTGCATTTTTAACCCCATAGAGCATATGTGGCACCAGTTAAAATCACTGGTTACGTCTGAAAATATTTCTCCGACTTTAAGTTCTAGTGTTGTAGAAGTAATACGAAAATGCTTTAATGATATTCCCCAGGTAGTTGGAAAAATTCAGTCCGTCACGTAATAACTGTAGACAATTCGTATATTAGTCTGGATCGTATAATTAATCCAATTATAATTAATTTTAATGAGCATAGCGATAGCGAAACAGAACTATCTATAGAATGACATTATAAATGTAAATAAATATGACTAGTAATATTTAAAAAAAATATTATTATTTCATTTGATTACATTAATATAATCATATCATTACTTGCCTTCCTTAGTCCGTCCCTTCATACTTCACTTGTTTATTGCCAAGCTCTTGTCGACACAGGAAATCATTAAGTCGTATCCAAATTGCGTGAAACGTACAGTATGTCCAAGAAGTTGCGGACTCGCGTGATTGGCTGATTATCGAGCACAGATCCAGAGTAATAAAGGAAAAAATTAAATTTTATTATACTCATTAAAGTGGTAAAATCCATTAAGTTAATCGGTTGTTTAGGCAATTAAGATTTTAATATAAACTAGGTCATGACGGATGTAAAACGCATTAAAATAATGGTTTGTTAACCCCATTAAAATATTTTTGTATTTTTCGTTTTCATTTAATAATTGCTTTTTCGGAGAAGCCATTATCAAAAGATATTTTAAGAATCCCCCCAAATAAGTATTAAATCTTAAGTCATCGCATAAAATCATTCTGGGCGTATCTTGCTTTTGAGTGTGTGGAACGCAAATACCTTACAATCTATCTCTTTTCAATTTTCTATGGCTTTGAATTACTTACTTTAGGATATTTATCCAGATGTAATATTCTTATAGTGTTTTTGAGAACTTTAAAAAAGGGAATAAAGGCCAATTTATAAACTCGACGGTGACGATTGACGGTGCAGTTTGACGGTGCCGTAAAAAACTGGATTTATAAACTTGACGATGGCGACGATAACCTAACCTGTTTTTCTCGGCTTTTCTGTATTTTTATGTGATTATATTAATTTTGGTGTTTATGTGATCTGAATGATACTATCAACACTTATCAACAGTACACTTTAAAATGGTTAATAAGATGGTATAAAATAAAATAATATTTACTAAATATCACGTGACAGGCAAACACGATTTTGATTGGCTGTGTAAACTTGCTACGAACGTTGCTACGACCGTCCACTGTCAAAAGATAAAATTGGTTCATGTCGGCCGTCACCCACCGTCAAACTGCACCGTCATCGTCAAATATAAATGGTCTTATGCATTTTAATATGTTTAAGCTGTACCGTCACCGTCAAACAGCACCGTCAATCGTCAACGTCGAGTTTATAAATTCAGCTTTAGTATTTAGACGTTATAACGTAATTTTAGAATTAATTCCTATTTCGTACATTGAATTGGGTTAATTAAATATAAATAAAGCCAGGGGCACAACAGGATCTGTTTTTGAATAGAATTATTGTAATTTTTTTAAAAGCGCACTGGGCACTATAAATGCAAAAATATCGAAAATAATTGCTCGGAGCGACATTGACAAGATACACACACCCTTTTTGGATAAATGTGACGAGAAAATTGATATTTTTAATAAAAACATAAATACACTAAAGCGCAAAAGAGTGGCAGTTGTTGCTATGTACCAGAGTGGTGCAGCGAGCGCCCTCTACAATCTACATAAAAATAAAATAAGTAACAATTCAAATTTCTCGCCCCCTAAAAACATCCAAATCAAAAATATTACTTATGCTAAAATATTAGTTAAAAACAAGGTAATGAGGAAGTTAGAAAATAAAATTTTCACTAGGACACGACACCCTGTAAGTTTGACTAATTCGCAATATTTTTACCCAAAGAGTCTGCAGTTCTACTGTGTATAGTTTTTGCAGAATAATACCGTTGACTCTTAGTGCCATAAATAAACTACCTGATTAAACCCTATTGTATACGCCTCAACCTCTTCAAAGCTCAATAAATGGGATCAGGGCCGGTTTAAAAATGTATACCACACCACGTGATTTATTTTTATAATTTAAAATAAATAGATAGGTATTTTTAGTTTTAGGTACCTATAATAAATGTCAAATAATGATAACAATTAATGATAATTGAAAATAATATAATTTAAAAGTATAACTATTAGGATAACAAGTAAAATAAAAATTAATTAAATTCTAAGAAACTATTGATAATTTATTCAAAATTTAACTCTGTATCACTATCACTATCTTCATCCAAGCCTAAACTTATAATTAAGGGTTGAACACATTTGTAATCATACAATTGTAAGAATTTTCCACCTTAAGTACATGCTGTACACAGTTTTTCCAGCTGTCTGCAGAAATTTTTCTTACTTCGTTTTTAATTAATTCTACTACAGATGCATTTAATGTAGGAAAAACATTATTTCTCCAAATATTGGATTTTAATTGGTGCCATATTAGCTCAATAGGATTGAATATACAATAGTACGGAGGAAGACGCAACACTGTATAATAATAATAATAATAATAATAATCTTTATTTAGCACTTGGCTAGTTATTACTAAAAAATACAAGTTACAAAACACTGTATATATGTCAGTTACAAAAATGATAAATCCTACTCTACTCTACATATCCTTCAAATAAAGAAACAATCTTCTTTTAAAAACATTTAACCCATTTGCCTCCTTAATGCCCTCGGGGAGGTCATTAAAAAGACGAACTCCCTCGAAAAATAGCGATTTTTGTAGAGATGTGGTTTTAACTGACTCAATGTTATAATGTTGCCCAGAGCGAATGTCATAACTATGAAAATTTGATCTTTTTTTAAGAAAAGCATTAAAATATATTGGTAGCTGCTCATGTTCAATTTTATACATTAAAACTAAGTTCGCCCTTCTAATGTTCTGTTCCACAGACAGCCAATTCAACCTCTGTAACATAGTTCTTACCGGGATATACCTGTTGCATTTAAGAATAATTCGCATAACCTTATTTTGCTGAACCTGCAGCCTGTGTATATTTTCCTGAGTACAAGATATTAATAAAGAACAACAGTAATTAAAGTGAGGCAAAATGATTGTATTATAAACCAGTGTCTTGGCCCACTGGGACAAACAATCCGAAACGCGACAGAAAAAACCAATTTTTTTCCCTAATTTCTTACAAAGGTAATCAACGTGATTCGTAAAAACAAGCTGAGGATCCAAAAAGACTCCCAAATATTTTATTTCCGACACTAAACTAATTTCAGACTCATTTATGTTAAGGGTTAATCCTAATTCGGCATACTTCTTACAATTTACTTTTGAACCTATTATCATACACTTTGTTTTTGATGTGTTCAGTTTTAATTTATTTTGGCAAAGCCAGTGATACATTATTTTAAGTTCGCTATTCAAAAGATCAGTTATATCCCTAAAGTTTTTTCCTGATACACAAATAAGGGTATCATCCGCAAATAAATTCACAAACGAGTTTTTTAAAGCTATATGAATATAGTTAACATAAATAATAAACAATAATGGACCCAGCACACTTCCCTGCGGAACACCCACTTTATTTTCCCTTTTAGTTGATAGTTTGTCGTCCACTCTAGTCATTTGATACCTGTCACTTAAGTAATCATTAATCCAATGCAATGCACTACCTTCTACACCATATAGTCTTAATTTTTTAATAAGAATTCCACGATCGATTGTTTCAAACGCTCGCTGCAAGTCAACAAATACACTAAGCACCACTTTCTCCTCATTCAGTGCTTTTCGCCATGTTGCACAAACATATTGCAGTGCCGACTCGCACGAATGGTTACTCCTAAATCCAGATTGCCCCACAAACAATAACTGATTAGTTTCAAAATAGTTCCTTAGTTGTCGACAGACTATCGTTTCAATGATCTTATCTACCATGGGCAATAAATTAATTGGCCTGAATTCTGATGGACTTTTAGGTTTCATCGGGGATTCTCCCAGTCTGTAACGAGGTGTTAACTAAATAAAGAAGAGCATATCCTACTACACCGAAGAGGTCCTTAACCAACTTAATATTTAATGATTCATCACTGGTACTTTTATTTTTAAATCCAAAAACAATTTTCTTAAGTTCCGAGAAACTTACAGGTTTAAAATTGGCAAACTTATGTTTATCATTTCCATCTATGTTGCTATTCCAATGTTTCTTTTCTATGCTATTTGAAATTTCATCTATACTGTCCGCATAGAAATTATTAAAATTCTCCTCTACTGGCCCATCATAAGTTCCATAATCAATATCTTCGAGGACTATTTGTTTATTATTATTCCCCACCAGATCTTTTAGTGTTCTCCACATCTTTTTTCCATCTCCTTTGCACTTATCTATGTTATGATCATAATACTTTGTTTTTTCAGTACGCAATAAGGAAGTAACTACATTACGTTTAGTTTGATAGTCTTTCCAATCTTCCTCCTTCTTAGTCAGTATAAACTTGTTGTACGCTCTATCTCTATTACATTGTGCCTGCTTCACTGATTTTGTAATCCATGGATATTTTGTTACTATATTGTATTTTTGTCTAGGTGCTATTTTATCCACTGCCTTTTGAATAATATCAAGAAAATCTAAGTAAATCATATTTACATCTGTAGAGGTATAATTCCAATCAGCTCCAATTAGTTCTTGAATTATGCTGTAAATTGCCTCAGCATTCAATTTTCTCGTGACCATAAACCTGGCTTTATCGGTAGTATCCTCAAATTCAAAGTTCACACCAATAATTTCGTGGTCGCTTAATGATGGAAAATCCCTTGGAACTTCTTTGGTATTAAAGTCATTAGTAATAATGTGATCAATCAGTGTGGATGACAAATTAGTAGTTCTTGTTTCTTTTGTGACGATTTGTGAAAAACCCGCTGCTTGTATAATTAGACTTAATTTCTTAGCATCATTGTTTTTATTTATTAGATCTATGTTCAGATCTCCCAAGAAGACTGTTTTTTGCTGATGCATAATTTCATCACTAAGTTTTTCTTCCAAGTAATTCAGGAATTCCCTACAGTTTGCATTTGGGGATCTATAAATAGCTCCCACCATAAGCGGCTGTTTTCCAACCTGTACCTTTATAACCATTATCCAAAAATTGTAATCAACTGCCTCATCAATGATCACTGTGAAATTCAGGAAATTTCTTATGTATATAAGTGTGCCACCCGTGTGTCTGCTGTTCGAGTAGCAGATCGCTGTCTGATAACCAGGTATGTCTACTTCTTTAACATCTATTTCGGGTGTGATATGTGTTTCACTTACACAAACAATAGATGGGTTTCTATCCTGCAGCAACTGTTTTACTTCCAAGATGTGCGATGTCAGTCCTTGAGCATTTATATGTAGAACCAATGCACTATGTAATGAGGCGGCCTTGGATAAGTTTGTTGATGGCTATATATACTGAGTTCTAGCTTTAGCTCTTTCTTGAGCTCTTTGGTAACAAATGCAGTTTTTGTCAAATACACTATGCCTATAATCAATATTTGTTATATTCAGAACGTCACGAGCGTGCTTACAGTTTGTGCATTCTTTTACTGTTGATTTACATTCCTCTCCTTTGTGATTTTCACTACATAGTGGGCATACAATACTAGGTTGTTGACAATTTATCGCTTTGTGCCCATACTTCCAACACTTATAGCAACGGAGCACACTTATGAATTCATAAACTGGGAAACTATCCCATTCCACAAATATTTTTCCATTGTTAATAAGGCACTTAAAACCCTCCGGTGAGACTTCCAGGACCACGTTAAAAGATCTTTTGTTTCTTGGAATATACTTTCTAATAATTTTTATTTCCACATTTTTATTACATGCTGATAGGCAACTCTGATTTTTTACTCTCTCTGTAAATTCGACTTCATTCGCTGTATATTTTGCATTAACACCAACAATAACAACTTTTGGATTTACTTTTTTTGGTATTTCAATAGTATATTTATCAGAAAGTATCACAGTCGCTCAGTCTTGCAATTTTTTCAGTGACTCACCATTGTTGCACTCAATAACAACGCTACCTTGCCCGCTGGATTTTAGTTTGTTTACTTCCACTAATAATTCGGCCGGATTAATTTTTTCCGTTATAACGTTTTTTGTGGTCGCACTATCTTGGTTGTGATTCTTTGGCTTAATTATAAGTGGTGGAAACTTATTTTTAACAACGCTTGACCATTGTGTTCCTGTTGTCTCGGAGGCTGAAGTTATTTCCATTTTTGTAAGTAATGCAGATGTATTCATTTTGTTTTCTGCCACTTGTCGTTCGAGGTTCTCCAGTTTTTTTGTGATATTAAGTCTTTCCTCAACCATGGCCATGCACTCATCACAAAACCAGAATACATTTTTACACTCATTAATGGATCTAAACAGTTGATCTTTTATGGAAACACATTGAGAATGATATTGACCACAACAGAATTTACACGAAACTAACTTTGAATTAACAATAAAATTATCGGAGCAACGAGCACACACGTGTGTACCCGCCGACATCTCGACTACTACTACTATGTCCATTTTCTGCTGCAAGTTTGCCCTCGTATTCCTTATTTATTTTAAAAGCTTTTAATACTTCTAGCAGTTCTCGTTTCTTGTAAGTTTCTTCAAAATATAAATCATTTTCAATCATAAAATTTTGAATTTCTGCTTTTGTATTATTCGAATTGGGAATGATTTTTGCTTGCTGACTATGATAACTAGCATTGTCCATTACAATGACGCTATTTTCAGGCATATTTTTAAGGAGTTTATGTTTAAACCAATCTTGCTTCTAAATGTGCCAGAATCACTCCGATTTTTTCCAGGATTAACAGGTTTAAGTACTATGTCTCTTACTGAAGATAAAGGAGTTTTTTTAAAAGTAGACGTCTCTGCTAAGGCATCCATCGAATTAAAATTTCTACTCAACAACGATTGATACACATTTTTAATTATTAGTTTGGCATCGGTAGATAAATGCTTTCTTTTAAAACTGACACTTGAAGATGCCCCCCTATCAGCACAATTCCAAGGACGCCACATTCTACCACTAATAAGCCTAACTAAAAATTACTCGCCGGAAAACCACTAAAGATTAAAATTATTAAAAATCACTTTGTATTTATATATGCATCAGGCATAGGTATAAATTGAATTTGTATACCTGGTCCGGCTCTGCTCGAAAACGGTTTTAAAATTTGGGATTTCCTTATTTATTTTATGGTCAAGGGATAATGAGGTTTTATTGCGATCAACGGTATAATTCTGAAAATACGATACTATTAATTTTAGGACACTCTGTAAAAGATTTTTCAACAAAATCGCAATTTGGGCGATATTATGAATAGTTGGACACTGATAAAAATTTCTAATCGATTACGGCGCGACGCATCGGGGCGCCACTGAAGTTGCCACCCGTGGTGATTCTACATGTTAAAGTAAAGGTCATATAACAAAAAGCCGAAAACCAATAATTTTTTAATGCCATTTGGAAAACTGATTTTACGTACGATTAACATCTCTCTAACCTTTCCAAGTATCCGGATGCATTATCCGAACACCCTGTATAAGGATCCCGATAATTTTCCCTACGTATAATATACATATTACATTTAAACGTCAAACATGCTCTGAATTATTATGACGGCGCAGATGAGTTCCTAAATAATTTCCGTATTTTGTTTGAAATTCACATTTATTGCATTTGAACATTTCGACTTCTTCTGGATTTCGATGTGAGATGAGGTGCCTCTTTAAATTATCTTTGCGAATTGTTTTATAAGAACAATGATCGCATTTAAACTCGGAGTTACTATGCACGAGCTGATGACTTTTTAAATTCCATTTAAGTTTAGTTTGAAATTCACATTTCTTGCATTTGAACATTTTGACTTCTTCTGGATTTCGATGTGAGATGAGGTGGCTCTTTAAATTATCTTTGCGAATTGTTTTATAAGAACAATGATCGCATTTAAACTCGGAGTTACTATGCACGAGCTGATGACTTTTTAAATAACGTTTAAATTTAGTTTGGAAATCACATTTGTTGCAACTGAACATTTTGACTTCTTCTGGATTTCGATGTACGTTAAGGTGCCTCATTAAATTACTTTTGTGAACTGTTTTATAAGAACAATGATCGCATTTAAACTCGGAGTTACTATGCACGAGCTGATGACTTTTTAAATTCCATTTAAGTTTAGTTTGAAATTCACATTTCTTGCATTTGAACATTTTGACTTCTTCTGGATTTCGATGTGAGATGAGGTGCGTCTTTAAATTATTTTTGTGAACTGTTTTATAAGAACACTGATCGCATTTAAACTCGGAGTTACTATGCACGAGCTGATGACTTTTTAAATAACGTTTAAATTTAGTTTGGAAATCACATTTGTTGCAACTGAATATTTTGACTTCTTCTGGATTTCGATGTAAGAGGAGGTGCGTCTTTAAACAACTTTTGTGAACAGTTTTATAAGAACACTGATCGCATTTAAACTCGGAGTTACTATGCACGAGCTGATGACTTTTTAAATGACGTTTAAATTTAGTTTGAAAATCACATTTGTTGCATCTGAACATTTCGACTTCTTCTGGATTTCGATGTGAGATGAGGTGCGTCTTTAAATTATTTTTGTGAACTGTTTTATAAGAACACTGATCGCATTTAAACTCGGAGTTACTATGCACAAGCTGATGCCTTTTTAAATAACGTTTAAATTTAGTTTGGAAATCACATTTGTTGCTACTGAACATTTTGACTTCTTCTGGATTTCGATGTAAGAGGAGGTGCATCTTTAAACAACTTTTGTGAACTGTTTTATAAGAACACTGATCGCATTTAAACTCGGAGTTACTATGCACGAGTTGATGACTTTTTAAATAACGTTTAAATTTAGTTTGAAAATCACATTTGTTGCATTTGAACATTTGGGCTTGTTCTGGAGTTCTATGTAAGTTGAGGTGAATCTTTAAACTAGGTTTGTAAACTGTTTTAAAAGAACATCGACCGCATGTAAACTGTTGCACTTTCTCGGGAATATTATGCCGAACACGCCGATGAGTTTTTAAATATCTTGTATATTTAGTTAGAAAGTCACATTTATTGCATTGTAACATTTTGACTTTCCCTTGGTTCACATGAAGGAGGAGATGCTTCGTTAATTCAATTTCATAATTAGATACGAATTTGCACTGGGAGCATTTAAATTCACTAACTGTCTTCGCCTTCTTATTTTGAAAAATATTCATATTTTGTTCGTTAACCGTTTCATATTCGCACTTATTGAATTTAAGCGCTTCACGTTCTTTTGGGTATTTTTGTCGAAAATCGATACCATTTAGATTATTTTTCTGAACCATTTCATCACTGGAATAATGACCATTTTCAGAAACTTTCTTCCCTAAATGACTTGCAAGTGATGTTTCAGTACCAAATTCCTGAAATTGGTCGGGCGTGTACCTCCCACTTGCTTCCTGGCTATGGTGATCAACGCAGTCATTGGAAATACTGCAAAAAAAAATTACATCTAAATCGAGTTCATAAGTTGGCGTTCTTACAAGCGGATAAATATTCCCTTTCTCCACGCCGAACGTCATTCGACAACTAATTCATAATAACGAAATAATTCAATTCGGCAAGAACACATTGGGTATATTATTTTTGAAATCTGTATGAAATTCTACGCTCATAAAAATATTTTGCATGAACACTAAATTAAGTAAAGCTAATGTCAAAACAAGGCCCATCTTGACAAAATGTGAAAGAAGTCCACAAAGACATGCAAGGCCACAACGCCTGCCGAGGTCAGAGGTGCCACAGGGATCCAATTTGGGATCCCTTTTGTTTGCTCTAAAAGATTTAAAATTGTTTCTAAATATTTTAAATGAAAATGATTGTGAACGATTGCCAGTTGACCTAAATTATGTGGGAATGTGTTTTCTTTCGCTGGACTTTGTCCCTTCAGGATACAAATCTGATGTTTGTTGCATTAGGTCAATAACAACACCTGGTACATTTTACAACACATCTATTAAGTAAAATTAGCACATCAAACAAAACTGATCGTAGTTGCTTATGCGCAAAGCCGAATGCGAACAGGACCGTACATCGACCTTAATGAAAATGATTAGACGGCAATATTTTGGCACATCAAGACCTTCTTTACTGGGTACCAAACAATCTATTTTCTCGCATAAAAGAAGGCTTTATGGTCATCACTGAAAAGCCACTCTTCGAATTAATTTTGATATATCCATTGCCGACGGATCGATAGATTTTTAATTGAGATTGTATTATTTAATAGGATATATAGTGAGGTTAAGTCGCGCATTTCCATATCTCAGCACGGATTAGTGCCTAAAAAATATACTCTTTCTAATTTTCACATTCTAACATTCACTCGATATGTGCATATGGCGTTACATGGTAAGTCACAGGTTGATGTTATTTATACAGGGTGATTCACGACGAGCGTGCATTAGAACTTTATGGTGAACTACTGAACATATGTTCCTGAAACTTTGGGGATTTGGGTTTATCGATATGCTCTCTTTAACTAAAATAGTGACATGTTTTTGTCATTTCCGGTTATACCGGAAGTAGCTGCCAACTTTCGTTTTTTAAATACAACTTGGTCATTTTTATTACATTTTTCGATTAAGCGTTAAATACGAAGCACATTGTATAGAAAATGTTTTTGTCAGACTCTATTAGTTTTTGACATATCTGGACTTTTTGTAATTATCTGGCAAATGCATGACGATGAAATAATCCATATAATTTTTTTACCTTAGCGCTTACACTAAAAATTTTTTCTCATCGAATAGCTAGAAGATCATCAAGTCTCAAAAACATTTCAAATTCGGCATAAAATGTACAGGGTGGTCACAATTCAAGCCTCATTGTGAAAGAATTCAACCATTAAAAACTTTCTTATTTTAAATGGAACACCCTGTATATTTTTTATGTAATTTGATGGCAAATTAGTTGTTCTTTATAAATAGTATTTACTGTCCTATACCTATATCAAAGCGTTTTCTCAAAAAATCAATTTTTATTCCGAAAATACTATTTGTTCAAGTGTGCTATGAAAACAATTGTACTTAGGGTACTGATGTCTATACGGAGGAAAATTAATAATGACGGCAATATTTTCTAGTGTACTTTGACAAGAAAAACAATTGTCTGATATTTCTTGGCGTATTTTCAAACTGTCAATTATTCTGTTACTAAAAAATGTCACGCTCCGGATTTTCAAGTGAAGATTTTTAAAATTTATTTACGGTTTACATTGAATGTGGCAAAATTAAGCTAAGAGCTTGTCGAATATATCGGGATAAATATTCGAATAGGCAAATTCCCACAACTGTTATTATTAGAATTTAGAAGACTAAATAAAAATTGTTTAAAATTTGGATCATTTGAAGCCAAAGTACGAAGAATTAAACCAATACTGGACAATGAGGTATTTGAAGTTACCATTTTAGCCAATTTTTACGCTTTTCCAACAGACTCAATTCGTGAGCTGCAATGCAATTAAGAGTTTCGTATTCAAGTATACAAAGAATTAAAAAAAAAATATAATATGATATCAGTACCCTTACAATTGTTTTCATAGCACACTTGAACAAATAGTATTTTCGGAATAAAATTGGATTTTTTGAGAAAACGCTTTAATATAGCTATAGGACAGTAAATACTATTTATAAAGAACAACTAATTTGCCATCAAATTACATAAAAATATACAGGGTGTTCCATTTAAAATAAGAAAGTTTTTAATGGTTGAATTCTTTCACAATGAGGCTTGAATTGTGACCACCCTGTACATTTTATGTCGAATTTGAAATGTTTTTGAGTCTTGATGATCTTCTAGCTATTCGATGAGAAAAAATTTTTAGTGTAAGCGCTAAGGTAAAAAAATTATATGGATTATTTCATCGTCATGCATTTGCCAGATAATTACAAAAAGTCCAGATATCTCAAAAACTAATAGAGTCTGACAAAAACATTTTCTATAAAATGTGCTTCGTATTTAACGCTTAATCGAAAAATGTAATAAAAATTACCATGTTGTATTTAAAAAACGAAAGTTGGCAGCTACTTCCGGTATAACCGGAAATGACAAAAACATGTCACTATTTTAGTTAAAGAGAGCATATCGATAAACCCAAATCCCCAAAGTTTCAGGAACATATATTCAGTAGTTCTCCATAAAGTTCTAATGCACGCTCGTCGTGAATCACCCTGTATTGAGATGGAAAAAGCGCTTAATGAGTCAGGCATAGTGTCATAATAAAGTCATTGAAAGATATGAATGTAACAGTTGATTTAGTTAAGTTAATTCAGTCATACTTATCGCAACGAAGGTAATATGTTGAGGTATTGGGCGAAAATCGAGCATGTATCGTACTTCAGGGGTACCCACGGGGTCTAACCTGGGACCTCTTTTGTTTATAATAGCAATTAATGATCTTATTCGGGTAGTTAATCACTCAAGTACATTAGTATTTGCGGATGATTTTAAGTTGTTTCTAAATATCTTAAATGAAAAGGATTGTGGGCGTTTGCAGGAAGATTTGGACTGTGTTTCGATGCTGTGACGAAAATGGTTTTAAATTGAATGAGAAAAAATGCTTGTATACGACTTTTGCTTTATAGATAAGCCCAATTAACAATAAATATTACATAAATGGAAATGAGCTAGTAAGAACTGCACAGCATAGGGATCTGGGTATTGTGTTTGATGAAACATTGTGCTTTAATCAACACATGTCTGAGACCATTGCTGCTGCCTTTACCATGTGGTGCTTGTAGTTCGCTAGGCAATTCAGTGTGGATGTTTGTCTGAGGCTGTTTGGCTCCCTTGTGTTGCCAGACTTGAGTATGGAGGTGTAATTTGGTCTCCTCCAAAGATATTATTAGGACTACGGTGTTATATCCTGAAGTCCAATCGGGTTTTGTCGTACTATATAGCATAGGGGTTTCGCTGGTCCTATTCGTTAGGCGTAAAACAAACACAGAATTTTATCACAAATAACTCATCTATTATCAACGGATATGTGTATGGGTACGGTACAAAACGGTTTATTTAAGCTGTTAAACCTGCCTGTTTTGACTGTTGGTGATTCGGTTCACGAGTAATAATAATTGCTTAAGTTAGTTTAATCTATAGTTCATGGCATGCATTTTGCTTTAGTCGGTAGTTCATAGAAATTGCTTTAGTCGGTAGTTCAAAGTTCCGGTTCCGTCGGATTGCCGCGATGTAGTATGGTAGAAAGTTCAATTAAGAAGGTTAGAACGTTCACTGTAGAAAGTAGAAAGTTCGGTGTAGAAAGGTAGAAAGTTCGGTTTAATCCGATTCACTAATCGTGGTTTGAAGACCCGGTTTATTTATCTGCCGTGGTTTTCGTGGTAAATAAGAGCCGATAATGCGTATCGGCAATGATTGCTGAGTCTTTAAAACTTATGGGGAGTGATTACTCGCGAAATTTTCTAATCTACGATTTCTAACAGTACCCTGTCACAGGCGAAACAACAATGTATTTCTATCGTGGTGGAGACTCGGTTGACGGGGAGCGAGACGCCGTATGTCTCTCTGGCCAATCACCGCCTAGATACCTGTCGCTAGGCGCTGGGTGTTTTGCACGTCTGTACCATGGGCTGACGAGTGTGTATAGCCAAGAGGCAAGGGAAATGTTATAATTGTCGGGTGACTTATGTAATTAGTATGTCGTATGCATGGTACAATTAGGTAATTATGTTATTTATTCAAGTTGCTAGTTAGGCGGCACTTGAGTACTCGCTCTGCGGTGGCTTATTGATTACAGAATTTAATATGTTCGATATGACATTTTTATTGTGGTCATGCACCAAAAAGATAGTTTTTTACGTCGTGAATATTTCAAGTTTGCAAAGTATTGATTTTTATTGTGGTAGTTTTAACATGTGATTTGAGCTGAAAGTAGACGTCGGAAGTAAATTTTGACTAGTTATGCAGGACGGAATGCACTGGGAAATGAGTTTTGTCTTATATTTGTCATGTGTTTTGTCCAAAGTTGTCGAAACTTGTTTGTTTGTTTTTGAATGTTTGAATGTTTGCTCATGCAAATTTAAGTATTTTATAAGGAATTTATGAGGGAAAAGGGTAGTGTTTCCCCAACAGATATTGTAAACTAAGGTCCCATAATCCATTCATAAAACTCTTGGAATGTCAAGCTGTGATTGTGTGAAATGTTATTGAAAATCGGTAGTGGATGGAAGGGAGAACTACATGTTTGTTGGCTGAATGGCAACAATGCTAAAGTCTGGTTATATTAGATGGTTAAATATTAAGATAGAAAAAGCGCTTAATGAGTCGGGCAGAGTGTCAGAATAAAGTCATTGAAAGATATGAATGTAACAGTTGATTTAGTTAAATTAATTCAATCATGCCTATCGGCACGAAAGTAATACTTACTTACTTACTTTATTTATTTATTTCAAAATCATGTTACATAATTTCCAAATAAAAATTACAAACACAAAGTGAAACAACGTCATCTTAGAACATCAAAAAGGTGCAATATCATTCTGTTACATACTTAAAAAAATCATCCAGATTATATGGCTCTAATTCCAATAAAGTCTTTCTGATTTCCATCTTAAACCGTTTTTCTCTGCTAATTGTCTTTATACTCTTGGGTAGTTTGTTATATAATTTCAAGTACATATAATTGGGTGACTTTTCAGTAAGAGTTAGCCTATGTATGGGGTAATTTACATTTACAGTTCTCGTGTTATATTGATGACAAACTGGGGCTTGAAAACAATTTCTATTTTTAAAGAAAAACACTAAACATTCATAGATATACAGTGCATATACTGTTAACAGTCAACAATTTCTTTTCTTTTTCGAACAAACCCGAACCAATCGTTTTTGAATTACAAATATACTTTGAATTTGACTATCCCTGCTCCAAAATATAATGCCATATTTTAAACAGGATTCGAAGTTAGCAAAATACAATGTTTTTAAAGTTTTCTCATTCATGTATTTACCAGTAATATGAATACCATAACAAACAGGATTAAGGTTTTGTGACATACATTTGATATGAGCGGACCAATCTAAGAATTCATTAATCTGTACCCCTAAGAATTTTGTTGTTTCTGAAAAATTAATTATATCTTGATCATGAGCAAAGTCAACTGGCCTTTCCACCTTAGATACTTTTGTTCTAAAAAGTATAACATTAGTTTTATTTTCATTCAAAATAAGTTTATTTTCTGTAAACCATAGTGTAACCCTATTAAGAAAATTTTTGCACTCTGTGACAAGTTGATTGATACTCTTGCCCCCTAAAAGTAAATTAGTATCATCCGCGTAATTAACTATATCTTGATTGGCTTGAATTAGATTATTTAAATCATTTATAAAAATGATAATAATATGTTGGGGTCGGAATATTCCTATTTTATTTTATTTATTTATTCGACCATCAAACAAGACAAAATAGACAAGTGCAAACGGGTAATGGCGCACTCCGAAAGTGTGCATGCCTGTGGGTACTCTGTGGGTTTGCTCGTGCCTGTTTTGCATGACTGTGGGTAATTGATTGTTGTGGGTATTTTCGGGTATATTCATCGTTTTTCTGCATAGGGGATTGCATTGCTTTTTACTTATATTTAGTGTTGTTAATTAGCGTTTAATTACACGATTTGCGGGAAATTTTCATGCATTCACAAAAGCGAACAAACCCGAACAAATCCTCCAGTATTTTAGTATCTTCACGGTTTTCCGAGCTGCAGTCACGACTTTTCTGCACTCTGCCATACCGTGGCCATCTATTGTAAGTACATTGAACTAGACATGTTTTTTTAATGACAAACTGAGCGCCATCTGTAAACTTGCTTTTTACTTTCACAAAATATAAAATGCTTGTCCAGCTTACCCTGTAATTTCACAAATTCAAATTATCAACACTGATTTACGATGTATTGACGGTTTTTTGGGCGGGGATAACAGAGTTTTTTCTGAAACGCGAGTAATTTAATGCTCATGCGGGTATTTTTGACACTGAAAGTGGTGAAAGTGTGGTTATGGCATTGGCCGCACTGCAGCGCAGAGAAACACTCTGGAACTGAAACAGGTTTGTTCAACAGGTATTTTTAAAAACTGAAACCGGTTGTACCTCTTATTTAAAGTACCTTGTTCTAACCGTCCCTATATGGGTAGGTACTCACCTTGCTTCACTTTCTTCCAAGTACTCTTTAATGTCCAGTTCTTCATTTTTTATCTTCCATTCCTTAAAGTCAACTGCATGCATGTGCTCAGAGTAATTTCTTGCTTCATTGGTTTCAATTTTTACGAGTGCCTCTTCCTTTATGGAAGTATTCTCCTTGAATCTATGGAAAATATAATACTATATTGCTTATTTTTTTTATATGGCCGTATTAGATGTGGTAGTGTCTAATAAATAGGTGAAATTAATAAATACAAAAATTTTTACCTTCTCACAAGAAGTTTACTGTTCAATAATTTATCAGTTCTTAACATTTCAGGTCTATGAAAGAACATGTTTCACTGCTCTGTCCGCAGATGAGATGTTAACCTTAAACCCCTTCAACCGGACATACAGGTACTTGATTTTGTATTTTGCCATACGTAACCGTTTGAAATTTTTATAAAACTATAGGTTTATTTAATTTGTATTCTGTGGAAACGACAAAACGACGGAATAAATAAATTTGAAATTTGTATTTGAAAAAGGTATCATACTACGCGAAATCGGCCATGAAAAATGAAGTTAAAAATTCTTAAATTAATTATTGTTTTGAGTATAATTTTAGGGCTCCCATTGAAAATAGAAATATTAAATTCAACTACAAAAAATAACTTATTTCAAAAACATGCTCTTAGAAAATATCTTGTTTTAAAAAATGAGAAATGAACAGAGTAACAAACCCAAACATTTCTTGCAAGTAATAATGCGTTGTATACCTAGTTGCAAAAGCTGAACATTTCCGGACAACTGTAAAGTCGAGGAATGTGGTTGTTCCTACTTTTCCAAAAATCGAAAATTATTCAAAGGACATAAATTATTACAATCAACGTGTTAAAATTTTGAAATAAGCAATATTAATTTTATTCACAACTAAATGATCAACAAAATAACCTTACTAGTATTTATTCCCCAATGGCCAATATTAATTATTGTCAAACAAATAGAATTAGTATGGAAAATATTCGGCAAAATAATCCGATGTTCTTCCAGTGTTCAACACTGGTACTAATAATTGTCATATAACAAACGATTATTTTTAAATTGTATTTTATACCTCAATTGTTGAAATTCGTAAAATTAAATGCGTCTTTCGATTTAATTATTTAATGATGAACTTTAAAAAAATATGTATAGGGTGGGAAAGATACAGTATCTTCGAGAATTTAAGTATAAATAGATGTTTTAGATGTCAAGAATATTATCATAAGAGTGATGAATGCAAAAATCAATTATCATGTGAATATTGCACAGAAAATCATGAAAGTACTACATGTACGAAACAAGCAAGGAAATGTAAAAATTGCACTCTGGCAAACGAAAAATTTAAAATGAATTACAATACGGAACATGCAGCATTAGATGGTGAATGTCCTACCAACAAGTATCACATAAACATTTTGAGAAGCAGAATTGATTATGCAACATAATGGTGCATTTTGAACAAGATGATATACTTGAGACAATAGAGAACATAAATAGCGAAAAAGCAATGTTGGTGGACAGTGACTTATTATGCAATAAAATAAAAAACTCGCAGGTTATCTTCAATCTTTTGCATGTAAATATAAGAAGTATTACTAGAAATATTGACAATTTACTATTACTTATAGAAAGTTTTCAATTATATTTTAACGATATAATAGTATTAAGTGAAACATATAGAATCAATTCAACTAATCAGTGCAACGTTCCCGGCTATCAGCTATTCTATAATTACGCTGATTATAACAAGAATGATGGTGTTATAATCTTAGTGAAAAATCATCTAAATGTCGAATTTTCAAGAAAGAAGCTGCCAAATTCCCTGGCTACCGTGAGTAGAGTTGTTGGTTCTGTGAATGACATTAAAATAGGAATTACGGCGGTTTATAAACCTCCGCCAATATCAAAACATAATTTTATCAACGACATTGACACATACCTTGATAGTGTAGTAAAGAGTGATAATACTAATTTAGAAATTTTTGTAGGTGACATAAATATTAACATCTTAGATAAAGATAATGATACTCATAACTACCTGTCCATGATGTCACAACTGGGCTTTCAGTCATATGTCAATTCAGTAACTAGGTTTGAGAGTAATACATGCCTTGATCACATTTTCGTAAATAAGAAATTAAAAACTAGTCATTTCGGTTTTGAATCGTTTAAGGAGACTGTTACAAAAACATAGTGAACAATTGGAAAATCAGTATAAAAAATATCGAAATAATTTAAATAAAGTAATTGAGAAACGAAAGCATGAATTCTATAAAGAGGAAATAAACAACAATAAGGGTAACATGAAAAAAATATATGAAATAATTGAAAAAGCCACTTACAAGAATAAAAATAAATCTAAAACGAATAAATTAAAAATTAATAATGACTAGGGAGTCGTATTTGGAGATGATTTTAATATGGCTAACCATTGTAATTACTATTTTGCAACTATAGGGACTAAAATGGCGGATACGATTCCGGTGCCTGATAATCCTATAGAGGTCAATTTCTCACTGCGGAACTCTATGTTTTTGTCACCTGTAGATGAAAATGAATTGATAAAACACACTTCTTCTCTAAAGAATGGAGGCTCGCCAGGCATGGACGGCATCACATCTCAATTGATAAAACAGACTCACAGATTAATTTTAAAGCCAAGAATATCATAAACAGAATTTTTGTAACAGGAATCGTGCCTTCTCATTTTAAAATATCTGTTATCACTCCGGTTTATAAGAACGGTACTAGGACAGTAATAAGCAACTATCGACCTATAAGTTTAATAAGTAATTTTGCCAAATTGTTTGAAAAATGTATAAAGGACAGAATGTTTGATTTTTTTAAGACTAACAATATTCTATCTGGAAATCAGTACGGTTTTCTGCCGGGTTGTGGTACGGAGGACGCATTGTATCGGCTGACGTCAGAGATCACTGCTGGCTTAAATACAGGGAAAAAGTGTGCTGCAGTCTTTATAGATCCGGCAAAAGCGTTCGACACGGTACCGCACGATAAACTTCTTGGTATTTTGTGGCACTATGGAATCAGGGGAACTGTGTGGAGGTTGCTGCAAAGTTACCTTCTCGGGAGATATCAGATTGTGAAAGTTAATAACGTTCTGAGTGGAAAGCAGGTTGTAAGGATTGGGGTACCACAGGGCACAGTCCTTGGCCCTATCTTGTTCATAATTTATATGAATAGCTTGTTATCTCTTGACGTCGGTGGTTCAGTGGTCTCCTATGCTGATGACACCGTGCTGATTTTCAGTGATGGTACATGGCAGGGAGTAAAAGAAAAACTGATAAACGGATTAAGTGTCACTAAGAGATGGTTGGAAAGTTTTGAATTATCTCTTAATTTAAGTAAAACAAATTACATTGCATTCTCCCTGACAGGTGCTAACAGGCCTGATTTCACAAGTATCATAATTGACGATCAACAAGTAAACGAAGTATCTCAAACAAAATATCTCGGCATAATAATTGATCGATTTCTGAAGTGGTATCCGCACATAGATTATCTCTCTAAGAGGATTGGAGCGTTGATACACAAGTTTTATATTCTCAGGGAGATATTAAATAAAAAACTACTAGTTGTAATCTACAAGAGTCTTGTTGAATCGTTGATTGGCTACGGAATATTGGTCTGGGGTGGTCTACATAACAGTGCCCTTTACAAATTGAATATAGCGCAAAAGTATATATTAAAGGTTATATTTAAGAGGAACAAACTGTATCCTACAGAATTGCTTTCTTCAGGTGACATTTGTAATGTGAGGACCGTGTATCTTGTTACAGTGTCAACGTTTATGCATAAATACAAATCCTCAAAGAATACTGTTAACCACTGTTATCACACTCGTGCTAACATAAATAATGACGCAATCATTCCAATTAATTTTAATAATATTAATCTAACGAGCGTTGCCTACTTGGGACCAAAAATTTATAATATGATTCCTTTAAATTTAAAAAAATATATAAAAAACATAAAATAAAAAAATTTAAACGAGAATGTAGAATATATTTATCTACAGAATTTAAAAAATTTCAAAACATATTTAATTAAAGAGCAAATTATTCATGCATGGCACGAAATTGTAAACATAAAGAAAAAGAATTGAGAAAGAATCTGGTACATACAAGTAAACATGTTACTTAGGTACCATAACACACATATTTTGTATATTGTATAACTGTTTGAGAAATCATATAATTTTGTAAAGCCATAATTTCTGAATAAAGTTATTATTATTATTATAATAGTCGAGAAAAAAAAATGTTGTCAAGAATTTATTTAATAGATATATTAAGGGATCTATGGATCTAATTCGACACATAATTAAAAAAATCATAGACATAGCTACTGGGTTAATTATGTAATTTTGAAAGAAACTTACCCATTTTTACCTGCAGCGGTAAGGCGGTTTAAATCATCAATGATAAGATTCCCATCTTTTTCAATTACTTTTAGATTTTCTAAATGTACGATTAGTTTACGATTTTCTTTAACATGGGGGATAAATTAGGCAAATTATTTTGCTTAATTACTCGATTTTCCAAACGGACTATTAGTTTACGTTCTTGATGAATCAATTCATTGGAATATGGATCGTCAAGTGGAACATTTTCAATTTCATATACTTCTGGCTCTTCTTTTATTAATAACTTGAAGGAGTTTATGGTGTCTGGTGTTGCGACACTCCCCTCTTTGCATTCCTCTATTTTTGCTACTACATCGGACCAGTGTTGATTCCGGATTTGTTCTGTACCCTCCTCAATAGCAGAAAGTCCAGGAAAATTCTCGGCCGATTTAGTTATAGTGGCCTTCGCTTCTTTACGTAAATTGTTTAGCATTAAGTCAATCAGGTCTTTCGACACAAAGTTTTGATTTTCTTGGTTTAAACTGGATTCCATATTTTATATTAACAATTGCCTTTATTGGAAAGATCTATTATCAACAGGACAATAATAAAATAATTCAATGAAACAACAGACATAATAGGTTGGCATGGTTCGCCATTGCCCATTGATTGCTTCTATTTGCTGGCATTGGGATACTAGCAACAAGTAGGTTTGTTCGGTAGGTATTATGGCATATACACCGACACCACAGAAAAATAATAGGCAAACGCCGGAAGGCTTTAGGATCTTCTTCCGACCAAGGGTAGATAACAGGACTGAGTGAATGCATTTCACGTTTGACACTACCCGATTAAAAACTGTCATATTTTTTATAGAATTCTTTGTTGTTTTTCATCAGTATTTGTGTGTTAAATTTACGGTTTGTTTGTGGAAAAAAAGTAATTCTTAACCCAATATGGTAAGACTGTAAAGTCTGCCGTAAACTGGATAAAAAATATAAACTTATGCGTCACGTCTGTCGATTGTTTGTTTTTCCTAACCAAGACGGATGATAAAGAGATGGGGATTCTCATTTTTGTCGTTTATTTTCATAATATTAATTACCTAAATGATCATTAAAATCGCACAAGATGTTGGTTGGTTGGTCTATTTTTAATATGCGGTAATTGACGTGGATTATTTTAGGGTTTAAGTTTGCTTATGATATTTACGGTAGTTTGATTAATTAAAAGTCATAATTAATCTTAAAACTATTTAATAAAAAAAAGTACATTTAGATAAATTAACATAATTAAAAATGTCCTTCACAATTTAAAAAAATAAACTGTTCATAGTTTCACATGCAAAAATCCCAAATCAAAGTTTATAAACATGATGCAAAATTATCATAAACGGCTACATAACTTTGTACTGCGTACATTCTTCCATTATTCTTTTAGCACTGGATAAGATAGTCAATGTGTACAGGGTGTTATGGAAATGACGTATTATATTTTTTTTCAAATCGAACGTTTAAAAAGTGGGGTAATTCACCCATAAACCCACACACAACTCCTCAGCACAGTCATATTACACTGAGCAGCTGTGTAATAAACAGATGTTCTTAAGCAATGTTGCCAAACCGTTAGTGCAAAACTTTAGATTCTTATAAAAATAAATATTTAGCTACCTAATATCCAAATAGAAGTGAATCCAGGTGCCAGTCCACTAGCAAGTAATCCAGGGCACATACATCTTCAGTTTTTTTGGTTTTAGTGGTTAAAGATTATACCCCGCTAAAACCCCATCGGCGTTTTTCTTCCAATCTCAGAACATGACCCTTTATATCGTCAGAGACACAGAACACATAGTGAAACACTGAACAAATTACCATAAATCACTTAAAGAAACACACACACGTTTCAAATTAGTTTTTTGAAGATAGGCCCTTGTCACATAAAATCGCTACATACTAATGCATTCTTTCAGCAATTATTTTATCTGCTGCATCCAATATCTTATATCGCAACTGATCCATATCTTCGACTTTATAAACTATTTTTTTATTCATCGTACCCCATAGAAAAAAATTGCATGGGGTAAGATCCGGTGACCTTGCGATTTCCAGTCTCTTACTAAAGGAACATTTTCCAATATGCCTTCGACTTGATTTTTCTGTATGTACTAAACATTTTCACACTTATTCGCACTGTTACAGTTGATTAAATATCCCGAAAAAACTTTTTCGCGTGAAGACGAAGAGGAATATCTTGTTGTCAAGCAAATGTCAACTTCTAACCTTCTGTCGATTTTAGTAGAGATGGCTAATCCTTGGTCTTAAAATCCCACTGCGAAGCGATCGATTTAATTTGCTTATGCAGCTTTTCAAATGAAAAAGAGCACCAGAGCAGCGGTAACGAGTTTTTTAATCTTTATTGGTATTTACAGCAGTGAACGAAAACAATAAATAAGCGCTGTAGATTATTATAATTATTTATTTCAACCTTTTTTGGTGAATGCGCTGGAATCTACCGGAATACCACGCAATTGCATTAGTAGTACATCTCTAGTTTTTGACAGTTGATGTTTCAGTCATTTTTAATTCGAAGAAATGTTATTTACATTTTACAATGTGTTTTTTAATTAAAAACAAAAGTGCATACAAATCTAGGCGAGACAAGCCAATGTTAATAAAACGATGTCTCCAAGTGAATTTTGTGCATTATGGTGGTCATTGTTCATGTGAAGTTTTGCGGTTATGGATTATGTGATGTGCCGGTTTCTTTACTAAAACGCTGTATAAGTTTTTATTGAAATTGACACTAATTTTTAAATAAGACCGACAAGGTAAGTGTATGTGTGTGGCCTAAATAAAATTACATTAAAAATCAGTCATTGACATTTGACCTAGTTACGTAGTTGCGTATTTCAAACTTAAAGAGTGTAAGGTGTAATTCTGACAACACCGGTGGGAATCCGTATGTGCCGGAGTGCCGCACAGATGTATTCCTGGTTTGACGTCAGGTCATTTTTACCGCTGAACGAATTAAAAGCGCCATTTAAGGATATTTTTCATTTGTCGGTTTAAATATAATACGTCATTTCCATAACACCCTGTAAGAGGTCTCTTAACTTACAAAAAAAAACAAATATCTTACAGCTGGTAGTATTTGTATCCCGAAACACACTTAAGAATATGTCGTTGAACTAATTCACTGTTATAAATAAACAATGGTCGATTAGTAAACGCTCCCGGTTTCTTATAATATAAAACATTGTCACCGAGTTATTAACAGTGAGTGAACTTTTAGATATTTATTTCAACAAAATATCTTTAAACTTTATTCTTAGTTACTGACTAACCCATGATGACTAAATAGAATATTTTATTCTGAACTCTAATATTATGAACTGATCTTAATAGAATCTGGAGTAAGTACGGAATTCTCCTTCTTTTCGCTGTTTCGCGGTTTTGTCGTGTTGCCACCCTTTTCCAAAAGGGCAAGGAACTAAAATTAGAGGTAAAGATTGTTTCACGAAAAATGGATATAACTTAATGACTGCAGTAAAAGTACCTGGGGCCATCCCATTATTTATTACCGTTTGTTATTATTATGTGGAAAGGACCGGATTGTAATAATTATAATTAAATATAGGCACACCAGGTAGGTTAGGTTGCCTAATTTATATTTAAATATCTTTTTGTGGTAAAGTTTGTTAGTTTTGAGGAATGGTTCAAGAATTGTCTTTTACCAAACATTCCTCAGAATAGCGTGATAGTAATGGACAATGCGAGCTATCACAGTCGCCAATTACATAAAGCTCCAAGCTCAAATAATACAAAATTGGAGATTCAGAACTACATGGCGGCGAATGATATATATTTTGAAGAAAGTTATAAAAAAAGTGATCTTTTAGAAGTTTTAAAGACATTTTGTATAAAAAAAGTATATGTTTTTGACACAGTGGCAGAAGAAATTGGACATATAGTGCTACGGCTCCCACCCTATTATTGCATTTTTAACCCCATAGAGCATATGTGGCACCAGTTAAAATCACTGGTTACGTCTGAAAATATTTCTCCGACTTTAAGTTCTAGTGTTGTAGAAGTAATACGAAAATGCTTTAATGATATTCCCCAGGTAGTTGGAAAAATTCAGTCCGTCACGTAATAACTGTAGACAATTCGTATATTAGTCTGGATCGTATAATTAATCCAATTATAATTAATTTTAATGAGCATAGCGATAGCGAAACAGAACTATCTATAGAATGACATTATAAATGTAAATAAATATGACTAGTAATATTTAAAAAAAATATTATTATTTCATTTGATTACATTAATATAATCATATCATTACTTGCCTTCCTTAGTCCGTCCCTTCATACTTCACTTGTTTATTGCCAAGCTCTTGTCGACACAGGAAATCATTAAGTCGTATCCAAATTGCGTGAAACGTACAGTATGTCCAAGAAGTTGCGGACTCGCGTGATTGGCTGATTATCGAGCACAGATCCAGAGTAATAAAGGAAAAAATTAAATTTTATTATACTCATTAAAGTGGTAAAATCCATTAAGTTAATCGGTTGTTTAGGCAATTAAGATTTTAATATAAACTAGGTCATGACGGATGTAAAACGCATTAAAATAATGGTTTGTTAACCCCATTAAAATATTTTTGTATTTTTCGTTTTCATTTAATAATTGCTTTTTCGGAGAAGCCATTATCAAAAGATATTTTAAGAATCCCCCCAAATAAGTATTAAATCTTAAGTCATCGCATAAAATCATTCTGGGCGTATCTTGCTTTTGAGTGTGTGGAACGCAAATACCTTACAATCTATCTCTTTTCAATTTTCTATGGCTTTGAATTACTTACTTTAGGATATTTATCCAGATGTAATATTCTTATAGTGTTTTTGAGAACTTTAAAAAAGGGAATAAAGGCCAATTTATAAACTCGACGGTGACGATTGACGGTGCAGTTTGACGGTGCCGTAAAAAACTGGATTTATAAACTTGACGATGGCGACGATAACCTAACCTGTTTTTCTCGGCTTTTCTGTATTTTTATGTGATTATATTAATTTTGGTGTTTATGTGATCTGAATGATACTATCAACACTTATCAACAGTACACTTTAAAATGGTTAATAAGATGGTATAAAATAAAATAATATTTACTAAATATCACGTGACAGGCAAACACGATTTTGATTGGCTGTGTAAACTTGCTACGAACGTTGCTACGACCGTCCACTGTCAAAAGATAAAATTGGTTCATGTCGGCCGTCACCCACCGTCAAACTGCACCGTCATCGTCAAATATAAATGGTCTTATGCATTTTAATATGTTTAAGCTGTACCGTCACCGTCAAACAGCACCGTCAATCGTCAACGTCGAGTTTATAAATTCAGCTTTAGTATTTAGACGTTATAACGTAATTTTAGAATTAATTCCTATTTCGTACATTGAATTGGGTTAATTAAATATAAATAAAGCCAGGGGCACAACAGGATCTGTTTTTGAATAGAATTATTGTAATTTTTTTAAAAGCGCACTGGGCACTATAAATGCAAAAATATCGAAAATAATTGCTCGGAGCGACATTGACAAGATACACACACCCTTTTTGGATAAATGTGACGAGAAAATTGATATTTTTAATAAAAACATAAATACACTAAAGCGCAAAAGAGTGGCAGTTGTTGCTATGTACCAGAGTGGTGCAGCGAGCGCCCTCTACAATCTACATAAAAATAAAATAAGTAACAATTCAAATTTCTCGCCCCCTAAAAACATCCAAATCAAAAATATTACTTATGCTAAAATATTAGTTAAAAACAAGGTAATGAGGAAGTTAGAAAATAAAATTTTCACTAGGACACGACACCCTGTAAGTTTGACTAATTCGCAATATTTTTACCCAAAGAGTCTGCAGTTCTACTGTGTATAGTTTTTGCAGAATAATACCGTTGACTCTTAGTGCCATAAATAAACTACCTGATTAAACCCTATTGTATACGCCTCAACCTCTTCAAAGCTCAATAAATGGGATCAGGGCCGGTTTAAAAATGTATACCACACCACGTGATTTATTTTTATAATTTAAAATAAATAGATAGGTATTTTTAGTTTTAGGTACCTATAATAAATGTCAAATAATGATAACAATTAATGATAATTGAAAATAATATAATTTAAAAGTATAACTATTAGGATAACAAGTACAATAAAAATTAATTAAATTCTAAGAAACTATTGATAATTTATTCAAAATTTAACTCTGTATCACTATCACTATCTTCATCCAAGCCTAAACTTATAATTAAGGGTTGAACACATTTGTAATCATACAATTGTAAGAATTTTCCACCTTAAGTACATGCTGTACACAGTTTTTCCAGCTGTCTGCAGAAATTTTTCTTACTTCGTTTTTAATTAATTCTACTACAGATGCATTTAATGTAGGAAAAACATTATTTCTCCAAATATTGGATTTTAATTGGTGCCATATTAGCTCAATAGGATTGAATATACAATAGTACGGAGGAAGACGCAACACTGTATAATAATAATAATAATAATAATAATCTTTATTTAGCACTTGGCTAGTTATTACTAAAAAATACAAGTTACAAAACACTGTATATATGTCAGTTACAAAAATGATAAATCCTACTCTACTCTACATATCCTTCAAATAAAGAAACAATCTTCTTTTAAAAACATTTAACCCATTTGCCTCCTTAATGCCCTCGGGGAGGTCATTAAAAAGACGAACTCCCTCGAAAAATAGCGATTTTTGTAGAGATGTGGTTTTAACTGACTCAATGTTATAATGTTGCCCAGAGCGAATGTCATAACTATGAAAATTTGATCTTTTTTTAAGAAAAGCATTAAAATATATTGGTAGCTGCTCATGTTCAATTTTATACATTAAAACTAAGTTCGCCCTTCTAATGTTCTGTTCCACAGACAGCCAATTCAACCTCTGTAACATAGTTCTTACCGGGATATACCTGTTGCATTTAAGAATAATTCGCATAACCTTATTTTGCTGAACCTGCAGCCTGTGTATATTTTCCTGAGTACAAGATATTAATAAAGAACAACAGTAATTAAAGTGAGGCAAAATGATTGTATTATAAACCAGTGTCTTGGCCCACTGGGACAAACAATCCGAAACGCGACAGAAAAAACCAATTTTTTTCCCTAATTTCTTACAAAGGTAATCAACGTGATTCGTAAAAACAAGCTGAGGATCCAAAAAGACTCCCAAATATTTTATTTCCGACACTAAACTAATTTCAGACTCATTTATGTTAAGGGTTAATCCTAATTCGGCATACTTCTTACAATTTACTTTTGAACCTATTATCATACACTTTGTTTTTGATGTGTTCAGTTTTAATTTATTTTGGCAAAGCCAGTGATACATTATTTTAAGTTCGCTATTCAAAAGATCAGTTATATCCCTAAAGTTTTTTCCTGATACACAAATAAGGGTATCATCCGCAAATAAATTCACAAACGAGTTTTTTAAAGCTATATGAATATAGTTAACATAAATAATAAACAATAATGGACCCAGCACACTTCCCTGCGGAACACCCACTTTATTTTCCCTTTTAGTTGATAGTTTGTCGTCCACTCTAGTCATTTGATACCTGTCACTTAAGTAATCATTAATCCAATGCAATGCACTACCTTCTACACCATATAGTCTTAATTTTTTAATAAGAATTCCACGATCGATTGTTTCAAACGCTCGCTGCAAGTCAACAAATACACTAAGCACCACTTTCTCCTCATTCAGTGCTTTTCGCCATGTTGCACAAACATATTGCAGTGCCGACTCGCACGAATGGTTACTCCTAAATCCAGATTGCCCCACAAACAATAACTGATTAGTTTCAAAATAGTTCCTTAGTTGTCGACAGACTATCGTTTCAATGATCTTATCTACCATGGGCAATAAATTAATTGGTCTGAATTCTGATGGACTTTTAGGTTTCATCGGGGATTCTCCCAGTCTGTAACGAGGTGTTAACTAAATAAAGAAGAGCATATCCTACTACACCGAAGAGGTCCTTAACCAACTTAATATTTAATGATTCATCACTGGTACTTTTATTTTTAAATCCAAAAACAATTTTCTTAAGTTCCGAGAAACTTACAGGTTTAAAATTGGCAAACTTATGTTTATCATTTCCATCTATGTTGCTATTCCAATGTTTCTTTTCTATGCTATTTGAAATTTCATCTATACTGTCCGCATAGAAATTATTAAAATTCTCCTCTACTGGCCCATCATAAGTTCCATAATCAATATCTTCGAGGACTATTTGTTTATTATTATTCCCCACCAGATCTTTTAGTGTTCTCCACATCTTTTTTCCATCTCCTTTGCACTTATCTATGTTATGATCATAATACTTTGTTTTTTCAGTACGCAATAAGGAAGTAACTACATTACGTTTAGTTTGATAGTCTTTCCAATCTTCCTCCTTCTTAGTCAGTATAAACTTGTTGTACGCTCTATCTCTATTACATTGTGCCTGCTTCACTGATTTTGTAATCCATGGATATTTTGTTACTATATTGTATTTTTGTCTAGGTGCTATTTTATCCACTGCCTTTTGAATAATATCAAGAAAATCTAAGTAAATCATATTTACATCTGTAGAGGTATAATTCCAATCAGCTCCAATTAGTTCTTGAATTATGCTGTAAATTGCCTCAGCATTCAATTTTCTCGTGACCATAAACCTGGCTTTATCGGTAGTATCCTCAAATTCAAAGTTCACACCAATAATTTCGTGGTCGCTTAATGATGGAAAATCCCTTGGAACTTCTTTGGTATTAAAGTCATTAGTAATAATGTGATCAATCAGTGTGGATGACAAATTAGTAGTTCTTGTTTCTTTTGTGACGATTTGTGAAAAACCCGCTGCTTGTATAATTAGACTTAATTTCTTAGCATCATTGTTTTTATTTATTAGATCTATGTTCAGATCTCCCAAGAAGACTGTTTTTTGCTGATGCATAATTTCATCACTAAGTTTTTCTTCCAAGTAATTCAGGAATTCCCTACAGTTTGCATTTGGGGATCTATAAATAGCTCCCACCATAAGCGGCTGTTTTCCAACCTGTACCTTTATAACCATTATCCAAAAATTGTAATCAACTGCCTCATCAATGATCACTGTGAAATTCAGGAAATTTCTTATGTATATAAGTGTGCCACCCGTGTGTCTGCTGTTCGAGTAGCAGATCGCTGTCTGATAACCAGGTATGTCTACTTCTTTAACATCTATTTCGGGTGTGATATGTGTTTCACTTACACAAACAATAGATGGGTTTCTATCCTGCAGCAACTGTTTTACTTCCAAGATGTGCGATGTCAGTCCTTGAGCATTTATATGTAGAACCAATGCACTATGTAATGAGGCGGCCTTGGATAAGTTTGTTGATGGCTATATATACTGAGTTCTAGCTTTAGCTCTTTCTTGAGCTCTTTGGTAACAAATGCAGTTTTTGTCAAATACACTATGCCTATAATCAATATTTGTTATATTCAGAACGTCACGAGCGTGCTTACAGTTTGTGCATTCTTTTACTGTTGATTTACATTCCTCTCCTTTGTGATTTTCACTACATAGTGGGCATACAATACTAGGTTGTTGACAATTTATCGCTTTGTGCCCATACTTCCAACACTTATAGCAACGGAGCACACTTATGAATTCATAAACTGGGAAACTATCCCATTCCACAAATATTTTTCCATTGTTAATAAGGCACTTAAAACCCTCCGGTGAGACTTCCAGGACCACGTTAAAAGATCTTTTGTTTCTTGGAATATACTTTCTGATAATTTTTATTTCCACATTTTTATTACATGCTGATAGGCAACTCTGATTTTTTACTCTCTCTGTAAATTCGACTTCATTCGCTGTATATTTTGCATTAACACCAACAATAACAACTTTTGGATTTACTTTTTTTGGTATTTCAATAGTATATTTATCAGAAAGTATCACAGTCGCTCAGTCTTGCAATTTTTTCAGTGACTCACCATTGTTGCACTCAATAACAACGCTACCTTGCCCGCTGGATTTTAGTTTGTTTACTTCCACTAATAATTCGGCCGGATTAATTTTTTCCGTTATAACGTTTTTTGTGGTCGCACTATCTTGGTTGTGATTCTTTGGCTTAATTATAAGTGGTGGAAACTTATTTTTAACAACGCTTGACCATTGTGTTCCTGTTGTCTCGGAGGCTGAAGTTATTTCCATTTTTGTAAGTAATGCAGATGTATTCATTTTGTTTTCTGCCACTTGTCGTTCGAGGTTCTCCAGTTTTTTTGTGATATTAAGTCTTTCCTCAACCATGGCCATGCACTCATCACAAAACCAGAATACATTTTTACACTCATTAATGGATCTAAACAGTTGATCTTTTATGGAAACACATTGAGAATGATATTGACCACAACAGAATTTACACGAAACTAACTTTGAATTAACAATAAAATTATCGGAGCAACGAGCACACACGTGTGTACTCGCCGACATCTCGACTACTACTACTATGTCCATTTTCTGCTGCAAGTTTGCCCTCGTATTCCTTATTTATTTTAAAAGCTTTTAATACTTCTAGCAGTTCTCGTTTCTTGTAAGTTTCTTCAAAATATAAATCATTTTCAATCATAAAATTTTGAATTTCTGCTTTTGTATTATTCGAATTGGGAATGATTTTTGCTTGCTGACTATGATAACTAGCATTGTCCATTACAATGACGCTATTTTCAGGCATATTTTTAAGGAGTTTATGTTTAAACCAATCTTGCTTCTAAATGTGCCAGAATCACTCCGATTTTTTCCAGGATTAACAGGTTTAAGTACTATGTCTCTTACTGAAGATAAAGGAGTTTTTTTAAAAGTAGACGTCTCTGCTAAGGCATCCATCGAATTAAAATTTCTACTCAACAACGATTGATACACATTTTTAATTATTAGTTTGGCATCGGTAGATAAATGCTTTCTTTTAAAACTGACACTTGAAGATGCCCCCCTATCAGCACAATTCCAAGGACGCCACATTCTACCACTAATAAGCCTAACTAAAAATTACTCGCCGGAAAACCACTAAAGATTAAAATTATTAAAAATCACTTTGTATTTATATATGCATCAGGCATAGGTATAAATTGAATTTGTATACCTGGTCCGGCTCTGCTCGAAAACGGTTTTAAAATTTGGGATTTCCTTATTTATTTTATGGTCAAGGGATAATGAGGTTTTATTGCGATCAACGGTATAATTCTGAAAATACGATACTATTAATTTTAGGACACTCTGTAAAAGATTTTTCAACAAAATCGCAATTTGGGCGATATTATGAATAGTTGGACACTGATAAAAATTTCTAATCGATTACGGCGCGACGCATCGGGGCGCCACTGAAGTTGCCACCCGTGGTGATTCTACATGTTAAAGTAAAGGTCATATAACAAAAAGCCGAAAACCAATAATTTTTTAATGCCATTTGGAAAACTGATTTTACGTACGATTAACATCTCTCTAACCTTTCCAAGTATCCGGATGCATTATCCGAACACCCTGTATAAGGATCCCGATAATTTTCCCTACGTATAATATACATATTACATTTAAACGTCAAACATGCTCTGAATTATTATGACGGCGCAGATGAGTTCCTAAATAATTTCCGTATTTTGTTTGAAATTCACATTTATTGCATTTGAACATTTCGACTTCTTCTGGATTTCGATGTGAGATGAGGTGCCTCTTTAAATTATCTTTGCGAATTGTTTTATAAGAACAATGATCGCATTTAAACTCGGAGTTACTATGCACGAGCTGATGACTTTTTAAATTCCATTTAAGTTTAGTTTGAAATTCACATTTCTTGCATTTGAACATTTTGACTTCTTCTGGATTTCGATGTGAGATGAGGTGGCTCTTTAAATTATCTTTGCGAATTGTTTTATAAGAACAATGATCGCATTTAAACTCGGAGTTACTATGCACGAGCTGATGACTTTTTAAATAACGTTTAAATTTAGTTTGGAAATCACATTTGTTGCAACTGAACATTTTGACTTCTTCTGGATTTCGATGTACGTTAAGGTGCCTCATTAAATTACTTTTGTGAACTGTTTTATAAGAACAATGATCGCATTTAAACTCGGAGTTACTATGCACGAGCTGATGACTTTTTAAATTCCATTTAAGTTTAGTTTGAAATTCACATTTCTTGCATTTGAACATTTTGACTTCTTCTGGATTTCGATGTGAGATGAGGTGCGTCTTTAAATTATTTTTGTGAACTGTTTTATAAGAACACTGATCGCATTTAAACTCGGAGTTACTATGCACGAGCTGATGACTTTTTAAATAACGTTTAAATTTAGTTTGGAAATCACATTTGTTGCAACTGAATATTTTGACTTCTTCTGGATTTCGATGTAAGAGGAGGTGCGTCTTTAAACAACTTTTGTGAACAGTTTTATAAGAACACTGATCGCATTTAAACTCGGAGTTACTATGCACGAGCTGATGACTTTTTAAATGACGTTTAAATTTAGTTTGAAAATCACATTTGTTGCATCTGAACATTTCGACTTCTTCTGGATTTCGATGTGAGATGAGGTGCGTCTTTAAATTATTTTTGTGAACTGTTTTATAAGAACACTGATCGCATTTAAACTCGGAGTTACTATGCACAAGCTGATGCCTTTTTAAATAACGTTTAAATTTAGTTTGGAAATCACATTTGTTGCTACTGAACATTTTGACTTCTTCTGGATTTCGATGTAAGAGGAGGTGCATCTTTAAACAACTTTTGTGAACTGTTTTATAAGAACACTGATCGCATTTAAACTCGGAGTTACTATGCACGAGCTGATGACTTTTTAAATAACGTTTAAATTTAGTTTGAAAATCACATTTGTTGCATTTGAACATTTGGGCTTGTTCTGGAGTTCTATGTAAGTTGAGGTGAATCTTTAAACTAGGTTTGTAAACTGTTTTAAAAGAACATCGACCGCATGTAAACTGTTGCACTTTCTCGGGAATATTATGCCGAACACGCCGATGAGTTTTTAAATATCTTGTATATTTAGTTAGAAAGTCACATTTATTGCATTGTAACATTTTGACTTTCCCTTGGTTCACATGAAGGAGGAGATGCTTCGTTAATTCAATTTCATAATTAGATACGAATTTGCACTGGGAGCATTTAAATTCACTAACTGTCTTCGCCTTCTTATTTTGAAAAATATTCATATTTTGTTCGTTAACCGTTTCATATTCGCACTTATTGAATTTAAGCGCTTCACGTTCTTTTGGGTATTTTTGTCGAAAATCGATACCATTTAGATTATTTTTCTGAACCATTTCATCACTGGAATAATGACCATTTTCAGAAACTTTCTTCCCTAAATGACTTGCAAGTGATGTTTCAGTACCAAATTCCTGAAATTGGTCGGGCGTGTACCTCCCACTTGCTTCCTGGCGATGTTGATCAACGCAGTCATTGGAAATACTGCAAAAAAAAATTACATCTAAATCGAGTTCATAAGTTGGCGTTCTTACAAGCGGATAAATATTCCCTTTCTCCACGCCGAACGTCATTCGACAACTAATTCATAATAACGAAATAATTCAATTCGGCAAGAACACATTGGGTATATTATTTTTGAAATCTGTATGAAATTCTACGCTCATAAAAATATTTTGCATGAACACTAAATTAAGTAAAGCTAATGTCAAAACAAGGCCCATCTTGACAAAATGTGAAAGAAGTCCACAAAGACATGCAAGGCCACAACGCCTGCCGAGGTCAGAGGTGCCACAGGGATCCAATTTGGGATCCCTTTTGTTTGCTCTAAAAGATTTTAAATTGTTTCTAAATATTTTAAATGAAAATGATTGTGAACGATTGCCAGTTGACCTAAATTATGTGGGAATGTGTTTTCTTTCGCTGGACTTTGTCCCTTCAGGATACAAATCTGATGTTTGTTGCATTAGGTCAATAACAACACCTGGTACATTTTACAACACATCTATTAAGTAAAATTAGCACATCAAACAAAACTGATCGTAGTTGCTTATGCGCAAAGCCGAATGCGAACAGGACCGTACATCGCCCTTAATGAAAATGATTAGACGGCAATATTTTGGCACATCAAGACCTTCTTTACTGGGTACCAAACAATCTATTTTCTCGCATAAAAGAAGGCTTTATGGTCATCACTGAAAAGCCACTCTTCGAATTAATTTTGATATATCCATTGCCGACGGATCGATAGATTTTTAATTGAGATTGTATTATTTAATAGGATATATAGTGAGGTTAAGTCGCGCATTTCCATATCTCAGCACGGATTAGTGCCTAAAAAATATACTCTTTCTAATTTTCACATTCTAACATTCACTCGATATGTGCATATGGCGTTACATGGTAAGTCACAGGTTGATGTTATTTATACAGGGTGATTCACGACGAGCGTGCATTAGAACTTTATGGAGAACTACTGAACATATGTTCCTGAAACTTTGGGGATTTGGGTTTATCGATATGCTCTCTTTAACTAAAATAGTGACATGTTTTTGTCATTTCCGGTTATACCGGAAGTAGCTGCCAACTTTCGTTTTTTAAATACAACTTGGTCATTTTTATTACATTTTTCGATTAAGCGTTAAATACGAAGCACATTGTATAGAAAATGTTTTTGTCAGACTCTATTAGTTTTTGACATATCTGGACTTTTTGTAATTATCTGGCAAATGCATGACGATGAAATAATCCATATAATTTTTTTACCTTAGCGCTTACACTAAAAATTTTTTCTCATCGAATAGCTAGAAGATCATCAAGTCTCAAAAACATTTCAAATTCGGCATAAAATGTACAGGGTGGTCACAATTCAAGCCTCATTGTGAAAGAATTCAACCATTAAAAACTTTCTTATTTTAAATGGAACACCCTGTATATTTTTTATGTAATTTGATGGCAAATTAGTTGTTCTTTATAAATAGTATTTACTGTCCTATACCTATATCAAAGCGTTTTCTCAAAAAATCAATTTTTATTCCGAAAATACTATTTGTTCAAGTGTGCTATGAAAACAATTGTACTTAGGGTACTGATGTCTATACGGAGGAAAATTAATAATGACGGCAATATTTTCTAGTGTACTTTGACAAGAAAAACAATTGTCTGATATTTCTTGGCGTATTTTCAAACTGTCAATTATTCTGTTACTAAAAAATGTCACGCTCCGGATTTTCAAGTGAAGATTTTTAAAATTTATTTACGGTTTACATTGAATGTGGCAAAATTAAGCTAAGAGCTTGTCGAATATATCGGGATAAATATTCGAATAGGCAAATTCCCACAACTGTTATTATTAGAATTTAGAAGACTAAATAAAAATTGTTTAAAATTTGGATCATTTGAAGCCAAAGTACGAAGAATTAAACCAATACTGGACAATGAGGTATTTGAAGTTACCATTTTAGCCAATTTTTACGCTTTTCCAACAGACTCAATTCGTGAGCTGCAATGCAATTAAGAGTTTCGTATTCAAGTATACAAAGAATTTAAAAAAAAATATAATATGATATCAGTACCCTTACAATTGTTTTCATAGCACACTTGAACAAATAGTATTTTCGGAATAAAATTGGATTTTTTGAGAAAACGCTTTAATATAGCTATAGGACAGTAAATACTATTTATAAAGAACAACTAATTTGCCATCAAATTACATAAAAATATACAGGGTGTTCCATTTAAAATAAGAAAGTTTTTAATGGTTGAATTCTTTCACAATGAGGCTTGAATTGTGACCACCCTGTACATTTTATGTCGAATTTGAAATGTTTTTGAGTCTTGATGATCTTCTAGCTATTCGATGAGAAAAAATTTTTAGTGTAAGCGCTAAGGTAAAAAAATTATATGGATTATTTCATCGTCATGCATTTGCCAGATAATTACAAAAAGTCCAGATATCTCAAAAACTAATAGAGTCTGACAAAAACATTTTCTATAAAATGTGCTTCGTATTTAACGCTTAATCGAAAAATGTAATAAAAATTACCATGTTGTATTTAAAAAACGAAAGTTGGCAGCTACTTCCGGTATAACCGGAAATGACAAAAACATGTCACTATTTTAGTTAAAGAGAGCATATCGATAAACCCAAATCCCCAAAGTTTCAGGAACATATATTCAGTAGTTCTCCATAAAGTTCTAATGCACGCTCGTCGTGAATCACCCTGTATTGAGATGGAAAAAGCGCTTAATGAGTCAGGCATAGTGTCATAATAAAGTCATTGAAAGATATGAATGTAACAGTTGATTTAGTTAAGTTAATTCAGTCATACTTATCGCAACGAAGGTAATATGTTGAGGTATTGGGCGAAAATCGAGCATGTATCGTACTTCAGGGGTACCCACGGGGTCTAACCTGGGACCTCTTTTGTTTATAATAGCAATTAATGATCTTATTCGGGTAGTTAATCACTCAAGTACATTAGTATTTGCGGATGATTTTAAGTTGTTTCTAAATATCTTAAATGAAAAGGATTGTGGGCGTTTGCAGGAAGATTTGGACTGTGTTTCGATGCTGTGACGAAAATGGTTTTAAATTGAATGAGAAAAAATGCTTGTATACGACTTTTGCTTTATAGATAAGCCCAATTAACAATAAATATTACATAAATGGAAATGAGCTAGTAAGAACTGCACAGCATAGGGATCTGGGTATTGTGTTTGATGAAACATTGTGCTTTAATCAACACATGTCTGAGACCATTGCTGCTGCCTTTACCATGTGGTGCTTGTAGTTCGCTAGGCAATTCAGTGTGGATGTTTGTCTGAGGCTGTTTGGCTCCCTTGTGTTGCCAGACTTGAGTATGGAGGTGTAATTTGGTCTCCTCCAAAGATATTATTAGGACTACGGTGTTATATCCTGAAGTCCAATCGGGTTTTGTCGTACTATATAGCATAGGGGTTTCGCTGGTCCTATTCGTTAGGCGTAAAACAAACACAGAATTTTATCACAAATAACTCATCTATTATCAACGGATATGTGTATGGGTACGGTACAAAACGGTTTATTTAAGCTGTTAAACCTGCCTGTTTTGACTGTTGGTGATTCGGTTCACGAGTAATAATAATTGCTTAAGTTAGTTTAATCTATAGTTCATGGCATGCATTTTGCTTTAGTCGGTAGTTCATAGAAATTGCTTTAGTCGGTAGTTCAAAGTTCCGGTTCCGTCGGATTGCCGCGATGTAGTATGGTAGAAAGTTCAATTAAGAAGGTTAGAACGTTCACTGTAGAAAGTAGAAAGTTCGGTGTAGAAAGGTAGAAAGTTCGGTTTAATCCGATTCACTAATCGTGGTTTGAAGACCCGGTTTATTTATCTGCCGTGGTTTTCGTGGTAAATAAGAGCCGATAATGCGTATCGGCAATGATTGCTGAGTCTTTAAAACTTATGGGGAGTGATTACTCGCGAAATTTTCTAATCTACGATTTCTAACAGTACCCTGTCACAGGCGAAACAACAATGTATTTCTATCGTGGTGGAGACTCGGTTGACGGGGAGCGAGACGCCGTATGTCTCTCTGGCCAATCACCGCCTAGATACCTGTCGCTAGGCGCTGGGTGTTTTGCACGTCTGTACCATGGGCTGACGAGTGTGTATAGCCAAGAGGCAAGGGAAATGTTATAATTGTCGGGTGACTTATGTAATTAGTATGTCGTATGCATGGTACAATTAGGTAATTATGTTATTTATTCAAGTTGCTAGTTAGGCGGCACTTGAGTACTCGCTCTGCGGTGGCTTATTGATTACAGAATTTAATATGTTCGATATGACATTTTTATTGTGGTCATGCACCAAAAAGATAGTTTTTTACGTCGTGAATATTTCAAGTTTGCAAAGTATTAATTTTTATTGTGGTAGTTTTAACATGTGATTTGAGCTGAAAGTAGACGTCGGAAGTAAATTTTGACTAGTTATGCAGGACGGAATGCACTGGGAAATGAGTTTTGTCTTATATTTGTCATGTGTTTTGTCCAAAGTTGTCGAAACTTGTTTGTTTGTTTTTGAATGTTTGAATGTTTGCTCATGCAAATTTAAGTATTTTATAAGGAATTTATGAGGGAAAAGGGTAGTGTTTCCCCAACAGATATTGTAAACTAAGGTCCCATAATCCATTCATAAAACTCTTGGAATGTCAAGCTGTGATTGTGTGAAATGTTATTGAAAATCGGTAGTGGATGGAAGGGAGAACTACATGTTTGTTGGCTGAATGGCAACAATGCTAAAGTCTGGTTATATTAGATGGTTAAATATTAAGATAGAAAAAGCGCTTAATGAGTCGGGCAGAGTGTCAGAATAAAGTCATTGAAAGATATGAATGTAACAGTTGATTTAGTTAAATTAATTCAGTCATGCCTATCGGCACGAAAGTAATACTTACTTACTTACTTTATTTATTTATTTCAAAATCATGTTACATAATTTCCAAATAAAAATTACAAACACAAAGTGAAACAACGTCATCTTAGAACATCAAAAAGGTGCAATATCATTCTGTTACATACTTAAAAAAATCATCCAGATTATATGGCTCTAATTCCAATAAAGTCTTTCTGATTTCCATCTTAAACCGTTTTTCTCTGCTAATTGTCTTTATACTCTTGGGTAGTTTGTTATATAATTTCAAGTACATATAATTGGGTGACTTTTCAGTAAGAGTTAGCCTATGTATGGGGTAATTTACATTTACAGTTCTCGTGTTATATTGATGACAAACTGGGGCTTGAAAACAATTTCTATTTTTAAAGAAAAACACTAAACATTCATAGATATACAGTGCATATACTGTTAACAGTCAACAATTTCTTTTCTTTTTCGAACAAACCCGAACCAATCGTTTTTGAATTACAAATATACTTTGAATTTGACTATCCCTGCTCCAAAATATAATGCCATATTTTAAACAGGATTCGAAGTTAGCAAAATACAATGTTTTTAAAGTTTTCTCATTCATGTATTTACCAGTAATATGAATACCATAACAAACAGGATTAAGGTTTTGTGACATACATTTGATATGAGCGGACCAATCTAAGAATTCATTAATCTGTACCCCTAAGAATTTTGTTGTTTCTGAAAAATTAATTATATCTTGATCATGAGCAAAGTCAACTGGCCTTTCCACCTTAGATACTTTTGTTCTAAAAAGTATAACATTAGTTTTATTTTCATTCAAAATAAGTTTATTTTCTGTAAACCATAGTGTAACCCTATTAAGAAAATTTTTGCACTCTGTGACAAGTTGATTGATACTCTTGCCCCCTAAAAGTAAATTAGTATCATCCGCGTAATTAACTATATCTTGATTGGCTTGAATTAGATTATTTAAATCATTTATAAAAATGATAATAATATGTTGGGGTCGGAATATTCCTATTTTATTTTATTTATTTATTCGACCATCAAACAAGACAAAATAGACAAGTGCAAACGGGTAATGGCGCACTCCGAAAGTGTGCATGCCTGTGGGTACTCTGTGGGTTTGCTCGTGCCTGTTTTGCATGACTGTGGGTAATTGATTGTTGTGGGTATTTTCGGGTATATTCATCGTTTTTCTGCATAGGGGATTGCATTGCTTTTTACTTATATTTAGTGTTGTTAATTAGCGTTTAATTACACGATTTGCGGGAAATTTTCATGCATTCACAAAAGCGAACAAACCCGAACAAATCCTCCAGTATTTTAGTATCTTCACGGTTTTCCGAGCTGCAGTCACGACTTTTCTGCACTCTGCCATACCGTGGCCATCTATTGTAAGTACATTGAACTAGACATGTTTTTTTAATGACAAACTGAGCGCCATCTGTAAACTTGCTTTTTACTTTCACAAAATATAAAATGCTTGTCCAGCTTACCCTGTAATTTCACAAATTCAAATTATCAACACTGATTTACGATGTATTGACGGTTTTTTGGGCGGGGATAACAGAGTTTTTTCTGAAACGCGAGTAATTTAATGCTCATGCGGGTATTTTTGACACTGAAAGTGGTGAAAGTGTGGTTATGGCATTGGCCGCACTGCAGCGCAGAGAAACACTCTGGAACTGAAACAGGTTTGTTCAACAGGTATTTTTAAAAACTGAAACCGGTTGTACCTCTTATTTAAAGTACCTTGTTCTAACCGTCCCTATATGGGTAGGTACTCACCTTGCTTCACTTTCTTCCAAGTACTCTTTAATGTCCAGTTCTTCATTTTTTATCTTCCATTCCTTAAAGTCAACTGCATGCATGTGCTCAGAGTAATTTCTTGCTTCATTGGTTTCAATTTTTACGAGTGCCTCTTCCTTTATGGAAGTATTCTCCTTGAATCTATGGAAAATATAATACTATATTGCTTATTTTTTTTATATGGCCGTATTAGATGTGGTAGTGTCTAATAAATAGGTGAAATTAATAAATACAAAAATTTTTACCTTCTCACAAGAAGTTTACTGTTCAATAATTTATCAGTTCTTAACATTTCAGGTCTATGAAAGAACATGTTTCACTGCTCTGTCCGCAGATGAGATGTTAACCTTAAACCCCTTCAACCGGACATACAGGTACTTGATTTTGTATTTTGCCATACGTAACCGTTTGAAATTTTTATAAAACTATAGGTTTATTTAATTTGTATTCTGTGGAAACGACAAAACGACGGAATAAATAAATTTGAAATTTGTATTTGAAAAAGGTATCATACTACGCGAAATCGGCCATGAAAAATGAAGTTAAAAATTCTTAAATTAATTATTGTTTTGAGTATAATTTTAGGGCTCCCATTGAAAATAGAAATATTAAATTCAACTACAAAAAATAACTTATTTCAAAAACATGCTCTTAGAAAATATCTTGTTTTAAAAAATGAGAAATGAACAGAGTAACAAACCCAAACATTTCTTACAAGTAATAATGCGTTGTATACCTAGTTGCAAAAGCTGAACATTTCCGGACAACTGTAAAGTCGAGGAATGTGGTTGTTCCTACTTTTCCAAAAATCGAAAATTATTCAAAGGACATAAATTATTACAATCAACGTGTTAAAATTTTGAAATAAGCAATATTAATTTTATTCACAACTAAATGATCAACAAAATAACCTTACTAGTATTTATTCCCCAATGGCCAATATTAATTATTGTCAAACAAATAGAATTAGTATGGAAAATATTCGGCAAAATAATCCGATGTTCTTCCAGTGTTCAACACTGGTACTAATAATTGTCATATAACAAACGATTATTTTTAAATTGTATTTTATACCTCAATTGTTGAAATTCGTAAAATTAAATGCGTCTTTCGATTTAATTATTTAATGATGAACTTTAAAAAAATATGTATAGGGTGGGAAAGATACAGTATCTTCGAGAATTTAAGTATAAATAGATGTTTTAGATGTCAAGAATATTATCATAAGAGTGATGAATGCAAAAATCAATTATCATGTGAATATTGCACAGAAAATCATGAAAGTACTACATGTACGAAACAAGCAAGGAAATGTAAAAATTGCACTCTGGCAAACGAAAAATTTAAAATGAATTACAATACGGAACATGCAGCATTAGATGGTGAATGTCCTACCAACAAGTATCACATAAACATTTTGAGAAGCAGAATTGATTATGCAACATAATGGTGCATTTTGAACAAGATGATATACTTGAGACAATAGAGAACATAAATAGCGAAAAAGCAATGTTGGTGGACAGTGACTTATTATGCAATAAAATAAAAAACTCGCAGGTTATCTTCAATCTTTTGCATGTAAATATAAGAAGTATTACTAGAAATATTGACAATTTACTATTACTTATAGAAAGTTTTCAATTATATTTTAACGATATAATAGTATTAAGTGAAACATATAGAATCAATTCAACTAATCAGTGCAACGTTCCCGGCTATCAGCTATTCTATAATTACGCTGATTATAACAAGAATGATGGTGTTATAATCTTAGTGAAAAATCATCTAAATGTCGAATTTTCAAGAAAGAAGCTGCCAAATTCCCTGGCTACCGTGAGTAGAGTTGTTGGTTCTGTGAATGACATTAAAATAGGAATTACGGCGGTTTATAAACCTCCGCCAATATCAAAACATAATTTTATCAACGACATTGACACATACCTTGATAGTGTAGTAAAGAGTGATAATACTAATTTAGAAATTTTTGTAGGTGACATAAATATTAACATCTTAGATAAAGATAATGATACTCATAACTACCTGTCCATGATGTCACAACTGGGCTTTCAGTCATATGTCAATTCAGTAACTAGGTTTGAGAGTAATACATGCCTTGATCACATTTTCGTAAATAAGAAATTAAAAACTAGTCATTTCGGTTTTGAATCGTTTAAGGAGACTGTTACAAAAACATAGTGAACAATTGGAAAATCAGTATAAAAAATATCGAAATAATTTAAATAAAGTAATTGAGAAACGAAAGCATGAATTCTATAAAGAGGAAATAAACAACAATAAGGGTAACATGAAAAAAATATATGAAATAATTGAAAAAGCCACTTACAAGAATAAAAATAAATCTAAAACGAATAAATTAAAAATTAATAATGACTAGGGAGTCGTATTTGGAGATGATTTTAATATGGCTAACCATTGTAATTACTATTTTGCAACTATAGGGACTAAAATGGCGGATACGATTCCGGTGCCTGATAATCCTATAGAGGTCAATTTCTCACTGCGGAACTCTATGTTTTTGTCACCTGTAGATGAAAATGAATTGATAAAACACACTTCTTCTCTAAAGAATGGAGGCTCGCCAGGCATGGACGGCATCACATCTCAATTGATAAAACAGACTCACAGATTAATTTTAAAGCCAAGAATATCATAAACAGAATTTTTGTAACAGGAATCGTGCCTTCTCATTTTAAAATATCTGTTATCACTCCGGTTTATAAGAACGGTACTAGGACAGTAATAAGCAACTATCGACCTATAAGTTTAATAAGTAATTTTGCCAAATTGTTTGAAAAATGTATAAAGGACAGAATGTTTGATTTTTTTAAGACTAACAATATTCTATCTGGAAATCAGTACGGTTTTCTGCCGGGTTGTGGTACGGAGGACGCATTGTATCGGCTGACGTCAGAGATCACTGCTGGCTTAAATACAGGGAAAAAGTGTGCTGCAGTCTTTATAGATCCGGCAAAAGCGTTCGACACGGTACCGCACGATAAACTTCTTGGTATTTTGTGGCACTATGGAATCAGGGGAACTGTGTGGAGGTTGCTGCAAAGTTACCTTCTCGGGAGATATCAGATTGTGAAAGTTAATAACGTTCTGAGTGGAAAGCAGGTTGTAAGGATTGGGGTACCACAGGGCACAGTCCTTGGCCCTATCTTGTTCATAATTTATATGAATAGCTTGTTATCTCTTGACGTCGGTGGTTCAGTGGTCTCCTATGCTGATGACACCGTGCTGATTTTCAGTGATGGTACATGGCAGGGAGTAAAAGAAAAACTGATAAACGGATTAAGTGTCACTAAGAGATGGTTGGAAAGTTTTGAATTATCTCTTAATTTAAGTAAAACAAATTACATTGCATTCTCCCTGACAGGTGCTAACAGGCCTGATTTCACAAGTATCATAATTGACGATCAACAAGTAAACGAAGTATCTCAAACAAAATATCTCGGCATAATAATTGATCGATTTCTGAAGTGGTATCCGCACATAGATTATCTCTCTAAGAGGATTGGAGCGTTGATACACAAGTTTTATATTCTCAGGGAGATATTAAATAAAAAACTACTAGTTGTAATCTACAAGAGTCTTGTTGAATCGTTGATTGGCTACGGAATATTGGTCTGGGGTGGTCTACATAACAGTGCCCTTTACAAATTGAATATAGCGCAAAAGTATATATTAAAGGTTATATTTAAGAGGAACAAACTGTATCCTACAGAATTGCTTTCTTCAGGTGACATTTGTAATGTGAGGACCGTGTATCTTGTTACAGTGTCAACGTTTATGCATAAATACAAATCCTCAAAGAATACTGTTAACCACTGTTATCACACTCGTGCTAACATAAATAATGACGCAATCATTCCAATTAATTTTAATAATATTAATCTAACGAGCGTTGCCTACTTGGGACCAAAAATTTATAATATGATTCCTTTAAATTTAAAAAAATATATAAAAAACATAAAATAAAAAAATTTAAACGAGAATGTAGAATATATTTATCTACAGAATTTAAAAAATTTCAAAACATATTTAATTAAAGAGCAAATTATTCATGCATGGCACGAAATTGTAAACATAAAGAAAAAGAATTGAGAAAGAATCTGGTACATACAAGTAAACATGTTACTTAGGTACCATAACACACATATTTTGTATATTGTATAACTGTTTGAGAAATCATATAATTTTGTAAAGCCATAATTTCTGAATAAAGTTATTATTATTATTATAATAGTCGAGAAAAAAAAATGTTGTCAAGAATTTATTTAATAGATATATTAAGGGATCTATGGATCTAATTCGACACATAATTAAAAAAATCATAGACATAGCTACTGGGTTAATTATGTAATTTTGAAAGAAACTTACCCATTTTTACCTGCAGCGGTAAGGCGGTTTAAATCATCAATGATAAGATTCCCATCTTTTTCAATTACTTTTAGATTTTCTAAATGTACGATTAGTTTACGATTTTCTTTAACATGGGGGATAAATTAGGCAAATTATTTTGCTTAATTACTCGATTTTCCAAACGGACTATTAGTTTACGTTCTTGATGAATCAATTCATTGGAATATGGATCGTCAAGTGGAACATTTTCAATTTCATATACTTCTGGCTCTTCTTTTATTAATAACTTGAAGGAGTTTATGGTGTCTGGTGTTGCGACACTCCCCTCTTTGCATTCCTCTATTTTTGCTACTACATCGGACCAGTGTTGATTCCGGATTTGTTCTGTACCCTCCTCAATAGCAGAAAGTCCAGGAAAATTCTCGGCCGATTTAGTTATAGTGGCCTTCGCTTCTTTACGTAAATTGTTTAGCATTAAGTCAATCAGGTCTTTCGACACAAAGTTTTGATTTTCTTGGTTTAAACTGGATTCCATATTTTATATTAACAATTGCCTTTATTGGAAAGATCTATTATCAACAGGACAATAATAAAATAATTCAATGAAACAACAGACATAATAGGTTGGCATGGTTCGCCATTGCCCATTGATTGCTTCTATTTGCTGGCATTGGGATACTAGCAACAAGTAGGTTTGTTCGTAGGTATTATGGCATATACACCGACACCACAGAAAAATAATAGGCAATAGCCGGAAGGCTTTAGGATCTTCTTCCGACCAAGGATAGATAACAGGAACTAAGTGATTGCATTTCACGTTTGACACTACCCGATTAAAAACTGTCATATTGTTTATAGAATTCTTTGTTGTTTTTCATAAGTGTTTGTGTGTTAAATTTACGGTTTGTTTGTGGAAAAAAAAAGTAATTCTTAACCCAATATGGTAAGACTGTCAAGTCTGCCGTAAACTGGATAAAAAATATAAACTTATGCGTCACGTCTGTCGATTGTTTGTTTTTCCTAACCAAGACGGATGATAAAGAGATGGGGATTCTCATTTTTGTCGTTTATTTTCATAATATTAATTACCTAAATGATCATTAAAATCGCACAAGATGTTGGTTGGTTGGTCTATTTTTAATATGCGGTAATTGACGTGGATTATTTTAGGGTTTAAGTTTGCTTATGATATTTACGGTAGTTTGATTAATTAAAAGTCATAATTAATCTTAAAACTATTTAATAAAAAAAAGTACATTTAGATAAATTAACATAATTAAAAATGTCCTTCACAATTTAAAAAAATAAACTGTTCATAGTTTCACATGCAAAAATCCCAAATCAAAGTTTATAAACATGATGCAAAATTATCATAAACGGCTACATAACTTTGTACTGCGTACATTCTTCCATTATTCTTTTAGCACTGGATAAGATAGTCAATGTGTACAGGGTGTTATGGAAATGACGTATTATATTTAAATGGGTCACTCCTGGGGTGTACTAGAGAAGCGCTACATATTTTTTTTCAAATCGAACGTTTAAAAAGTGGGGTAATTCACCCATAAACCCACACACAACTCCTCGGCACAGTCACATTACACTGAGCAGCTGTGTAATAAACAGATGTTCTTAAGCAATGTTGCCAAACCGTTAGTGCAAAACTTTAGATTCTTATAAAAATAAATATTTAGCTACCTAATATCCAAATAGAAGTGAATCCAGGTGCCAGTCCACTAGCAAGTAATCCAGGGCACATACATCTTCAGTTTTTTTGGTTTTAGTGGTTAAAGATTATACCCCGCTAAAACCCCATCGGCGTTTTTCTTCCAATCTCAGAACATGACCCTTTATATCGTCAGAGACACAGAACACATAGTGAAACACTGAACAAATTACCATAAATCACTTAAAGAAACACACACACGTTTCAAATTAGTTTTTTGAAGATAGGCCCTTGTCACATAAAATCGCTACATACTAATGCATTCTTTCAGCAATTATTTTATCTGCTGCATCCAATATCTTATATCGCAACTGATCCATATCTTCGACTTTATAAACTATTTTTTTATTCATCGTACCCCATAGAAAAAAATTGCATGGGGTAAGATCCGGTGACCTTGCGATTTCCAGTCTCTTACTAAAGGAACATTTTCCAATATGCCTTCGACTTGATTTTTCTGTATGTACTAAACATTTTCACACTTATTCGCACTGTTACAGTTGATTAAATATCCCGAAAAAACTTTTTCGCGTGAAGACGAAGAGGAATATCTTGTTGTCAAGCAAATGTCAACTTCTAACCTTCTGTCGATTTTAGTAGAGATGGCTAATCCTTGGTCTTAAAATCCCACTGCGAAGCGATCGATTTAATTTGCTTATGCAGCTTTTCAAATGAAAAAGAGCACCAGAGCAGCGGTAACGAGTTTTTTAATCTTTATTGGTATTTACAGCAGTGAACGAAAACAATAAATAAGCGCTGTAGATTATTATAATTATTTATTTCAACCTTTTTTGGTGAATGCGCTGGAATCTACCGGAATACCACGCAATTGCATTAGTAGTACATCTCTAGTTTTTGACAGTTGATGTTTCAGTCATTTTTAATTCGAAGAAATGTTATTTACATTTTACAATGTGTTTTTTAATTAAAAACAAAAGTGCATACAAATCTAGGCGAGACAAGCCAATGTTAATAAAACGATGTCTCCAAGTGAATTTTGTGCATTATGGTGGTCATTGTTCATGTGAAGTTTTGCGGTTATGGATTATGTGATGTGCCGGTTTCTTTACTAAAACGCTGTATAAGTTTTTATTGAAATTGACAGTAATTTTTAAATAAGACCGACAAGGTAAGTGTATGTGTGTGGCCTAAATAAAATTACATTAAAAATCAGTCATTGACATTTGACCTAGTTACGTAGTTGCGTATTTCAAACTTAAAGAGTGTAAGGTGTAATTCTGACAACACCGGTGGGAATCCGTATGTGCCGCAGTGCCGCACAGATGTATTCCTGGTTTGACGTCAGGTCATTTTTACCGCTGAACGAATTAAAAGCGCCATTTAAGGATATTTTTCATTTGTATTCATCTCAGGAATTGCCGGTTTAAATATAATACGTCATTTCCATAACACCCTGTATAAGGTCTCTTAACTTACAAAAAAAACAAATATCTTACAGCTGGTAGTATTTGTATCCCGAAACACACTTAAGAATATGTCGTTGAACTAATTCACTGTTATAAATAAACAATGGTCGATTAGTAAACCCTCCCGGTTTCTTATAATATAAAACATTGTCACCGAGTTATAAACAGTGAGTGAACTTTTAGATATTTATTTCAACAAAATATCTTTAAACTTTATTCTTAGTTACTGACTAACCCATGATGACTAAATAGAATATTTTATTATTTTATTCTGAACTCTAATATTATGAACTGATCTTAATAGAATCTGGAGTAAGTACGGAATTCTCCTTCTTTTCGCTGTTTCGCGGTTTTGTCATGTTGCCACCCTTTTCCAAATGGGCAAAGAACTAAAATTAGAGGTAACGATTGTTTCACGAAAAATGGATATAACTTAATGACTGCAGTAAAAGTACCTGGGGCCATCCCATTATTTATTACCGTTTGTTATTATTATGTGGAAAGGACCGGATTGTAATAATTATAATTAAATATAGGCACACCAGGTAGGTTAGGTTGCCTAATTTATATTTAAATATCTTTTTGTGGTAAAGTTTGTTAGTTTTGAGGAATGGTTCAAGAATTGTCTTTTACCAAACATTCCTCAGAATAGCGTGATAGTAATGGACAATGCGAGCTATCACAGTCGCCAATTACATAAAGCTCCAAGCTCAAATAATACAAAATTGGAGATTCAGAACTACATGGCGGCGAATGATATATATTTTGAAGAAAGTTATAAAAAAAGTGATCTTTTAGAAGTTTTAAAGACATTTTGTATAAAAAAAGTATATGTTTTTGACACAGTGGCAGAAGAAATTGGATATATAGTGCTACGGCTCCCACCCTATTATTGCATTTTTAACCCCATAGAGCATATGTGGCACCAGTTAAAATCACTGGTTAGGTCTGAAAATATTTCTCCGACTTTAAGTTCTAGTGTTGTAGAAGTAATACGAAAATGCTTTAATGATATTCCCCAGGTAGTTGGAAAAATTCAGTCCGTCACGTAATAACTGTAGACAATTCGTATATTAGTCTGGATCGTATAATTAATCCAATTATAATTAATTTTAATGAGCATAGCGATAGCGAAACAGAACTATCTATAGAATGACATTATAAATGTAAATAAATATGACTAGTAATATTTTTAAAAAATATTATTATTTCATTTGATTACATTAATATAATCATATCATTACTTGTTTTCCTTAGTCCGTCCCTTCATACTTCACTTGTTTATTGCCAAGCTCTTGTCGACACAGGAAATCATTAAGTCGTATCCAAATTGCGTGAAACGTACAGTATGTCCAAGAAGTTGCGGACTCGCGTGATTGGCTGATTATCGAGCACAGATCCAGAGTAATAAAGGAAAAAATTAAATTTTATTATACTCATTAAAGTGGTAAAATCCATTAAGTTAATCGGTTGTTTAGGCAATTAAGATTTTAATATAAACTAGGTCATGACGGATGTAAAACGCATTAAAATAATGGTTTGTTAACCCCATTAAAATATTTTTGTATTTTTCGTTTTCATTTAATAATTGCTTTTTCGGAGAAGCCATTATCAAAAGATATTTTAAGAATCCCCCCAAATAAGTATTAAATCTTAAGTCATCGCATAAAATCATTCTGGGCGTATCTTGCTTTTGAGTGTGTGGAACGCAAATACCTTACAATCTATCTCTTTTCAATTTTCTATGGCTTTGAATTACTTACTTTAGGATATTTATCCAGATGTAATATTCTTATAGTGTTTTTGAGAACTTTAAAAAAGGGAATAAAGGCCAATTTATAAACTCGACGGTGACGATTGACGGTGCAGTTTGACGGTGCCGTAAAAAACTGGATTTATAAACTTGACGATGGCGACGATAACCTAACCTGTTTTTATCGGCTTTTCTGTATTTTTATGTGATTATATTAATTTTGGTGTTTATGTGATCTGAATGATACTATCAACACTTATCAACAGTACACTTTAAAATGGTTAATAAGATGGTATAAAATAAAATAATATTTACTAAATATCACGTGACAGGCAAACACGATTTTGATTGGCTGTGTAAACTTGCTACGAACGTTGCTACGACCGTCCACCGTCAAAAGATAAAATTGGTTCATGTCGGCCGTCACCCACCGTCAAACTGCACCGCCATCGTCAAATATAAAGGGTCTTATGCATTTTAATATGTTTAAGCTGTACCGTCACCGTCAAACAGCACCGTCAATCGTCAACGTCGAGTTTATAAATTCAGCTTTAGTATTTAGACGTTATAACGTAATTTTAGAATTAATTCCTATTTCGTACATTGAATTGGGTTAATTAAATATAAATAAAGCCAGGGGCACAACAGGATCTGTTTTTGAATAGAATTATTGTAATTTTTTTAAAAGCGCACTGGGCACTATAAATGCAAAAATATCGAAAATAATTGCTCGGAGCGACATTGACAAGATACACACACCCTTTTTGGATAAATGTGACGAGAAAATTGATATTTTTAATAAAAACATAAATACACTAAAGCGCAAAAGAGTGGCAGTTGTTGCTATGTACCAGAGTGGTGCAGCGAGCGCCCTCTACAATCTACATAAAAATAAAATAAGTAACAATTCAAATTTCTCGCCCCCTAAAAACATCCAAATCAAAAATATTACTTATGCTAAAATATTAGTTAAAAAACAAGTTAATGAGGAAGTTAGAAAATAAAATTTTCACTAGGACACGACACCCTGTAAGTTTGACTAATTCGCAATATTTTTACCCAAAGAGTCTGCAGTTCTACTGTGTATAGTTTTTGCAGAATAATACCGTTGACTCTTAGTGCCATAAATAAACTACCTGATTAAACCCTATTGTATACGCCTCAACCTCTTCAAAGCTCAATAAATGGGATCAGGGCCGGCTTAAAAATGTATACCACACCACGGGATTTATTTTTATAATTTAAAATAAATAGATAGGTATTTTTAGTTTTAGGTACCTATAATAAATGTCAAATAATGATAACAATTAATGATAATTGAAAATAATATAATTTAAAAGTATAACTATTAGGATAACAAGTACAATAAAAATTAATTAAATTCTAAGAAACTATTGATAATTTATTCAAAATTTAACTCTGTATCACTATCACCATCTTCATCCAAGCCTAAACTTATAATTAAGGGTTGAACACATTTGTAATCATACAATTGTAAGAATTTTCCACCTTAAGTACATGCTGTACACAGTTTTTCCAGCTGTCTGCAGAAATTTTTCTTACTTCGTTTTTAATTAATTCTACTACAGATGCATTTAATGTAGGAAAAACATTATTTCTCCAAATATTGGATTTTAATTGGTGCCATATTAGCTCAATAGGATTGAATATACAATAGTACGGAGGAAGACGCAACACTGTATAATAATAATAATAATAATAATCTTTATTAGCACTTGGCTAGTTATTACTAAAAAATACAAGTTACAAAACACTGTTTATATGTCAGTTACAAAAATGATAAATCCTACTCTACTCTACATATCCTTCAAATAAAGAAACAATCTTCTTTTAAAAACATTTAACCCGTTTGCCTCCTTAATGCCCTCGGGGAGGTCATTAAAAAGACGAACTCCCTCGAAAAATAGCGATTTTTGTAGAGATGTGGTTTTAACTGACTCAATGTTATAATGTTGCCCAGAGCGAATGTCATAACTATGAAAATTTGATCTTTTTTTAAGAAAAGCATTAAAATATATTGGTAGCTGCTCATGTTCAATTTTATACATTAAAACTAAGTTCGCCCTTCTAATGTTCTGTTCCACAGACAGCCAATTCAACCTCTGTAACATAGTTCTTACCGGGATATACCTGTTGCATTTAAGAATAATTCGCATAACCTTATTTTGCTGAACCTGCAGCCTGTGTATATTTTCCTGAGTACAAGATATTAATAAAGAACAACAGTAATTAAAGTGAGGCAAAATGATTGTATTATAAACCAGTGTCTTGGCCCACTGGGACAAACAATCCGAAACGCGACAGAAAAAAACAATTTTTTTCCCTAATTTCTTACAAAGGTAATCAACGTGATTCGTAAAAACAAGCTGAGGATCCAAAAAGACTCCCAAATATTTTATTTCCGACACTAAACTAATTTCAGACTCATTTATGTTAAGGGTTAATCCTAATTCGGCATACTTCTTACAATTTACTTTTGAACCTATTATCATACACTTTGTTTTTGATGTGTTCAGTTTTAATTTATTTTGGCAAAGCCAGTGATACATTATTTTAAGTTCGCTATTCAAAAGATCAGTTATATCCCTAAAGTTTTTTCCTGATACACAAATAAGGGTATCATCCGCAAATAAATTCACAAACGAGTTTTTTAAAGCTATATGAATATCGTTAACATAAATAATAAACAATAATGGACCCAGCACACTTCCCTGCGGAACACCCACTTTATTTTCCCTTTTAGTTGATAGTTTGTCGTCCACTCTAGTCATTTGATACCTGTCACTTAAGTAATCATTAATCCAATGCAATGCACTACCTTCTACACCATATAGTCTTAATTTTTTAATAAGAATTCCACGATCGATTGTTTCAAACGCTCGCTGCAAGTCAACAAATACACTAAGCACCACTTTCTCCTCATTCAGTGCTTTTCGCCATGTTGCACAAACATATTGCAGTGCCGACTCGCACGAATGGTTACTCCTAAATCCAGATTGCCCCACAAACAATAACTGATTAGTTTCAAAATAGTTCCTTAGTTGTCGACAGACTATCGTTTCAATGATCTTATCTACCATGGGCAATAAATTAATTGGCCTGAATTCTGATGGACTTTTAGGTGCAGTAACTTTTGGTATAGGAATTATAACACTGTTTTTTATTTCATCGGGGATTCTCCCAGTCTGTAACGAGGTGTTAACTAAATAAAGAAGAGCATATCCTACTACACCGAAGAGGTCCTTAACCAACTTAATATTTAATGATTCATCACTGGTACTTTTATTTTTAAATCCAAAAACAATTTTCTTAAGTTCCGAGAAACTTACAGGTTTAAAATTGGCAAACTTATGTTTATCATTTCCATCTATGTTGCTATTCCAATGTTTCTTTTCTATGCTATTTGAAATTTCATCTATACTGTCCGCATAGAAATTATTAAAATTCTCCTCTACTGGCCCATCATAAGTTCCATAATCAATATCTTCGAGGACTATTTGTTTATTATTATTCCCCACCAGATCTTTTAGTGTTCTCCACATCTTTTTTCCATCTCCTTTGCACTTATCTATGTTATGATCATAATACTTTGTTTTTTCAGTACGCAATAAGGAAGTAACTACATTACGTTTAGTTTGATAGTCTTTCCAATCTTCCTCCTTCTTAGTCAGTATAAACTTGTTGTACGCTCTATCTCTATTACATTGTGCCTGCTTCACTGATTTTGTAATCCATGGATATTTTGTTACTATATTGTATTTTTGTCTAGGTGCTATTTTATCCACTGCCTTTTGAATAATATCAAGAAAATCTAAGTAAATCATATTTACATCTGTAGAGGTATAATTCCAATCAGCTCCAATTAGTTCTTGAATTATGCTGTAAATTGCCTCAGCATTCAATTTTCTCGTGACCATAAACCTGGCTTTATCGGTAGTATCCTCAAATTCAAAGTTCACACCAATAATTTCGTGGTCGCTTAATGATGGAAAATCCCTTGGAACTTCTTTGGTATTAAAGTCATTAGTAATAATGTGATCAATCAGTGTGGATGACAAATTAGTAGTTCTTGTTTCTTTTGTGACGATTTGTGAAAAACCCGCTGCTTGTATAATTAGACTTAATTTCTTAGCATCATTGTTTTTATTTATTAGATCTATGTTCAGATCTCCCAAGAAGACTGTTTTTTGCTGATGCATAATTTCATCACTAAGTTTTTCTTCCAAGTAATTCAGGAATTCCCTACAGTTTGCATTTGGGGATCTATAAATAGCTCCCACCATAAGCGGCTGTTTTCCAACCTGTACCTTTATAACCATTATCCAAAAATTGTAATCAACTGCCTCATCAATGATCACTGTGAAATTCAGGAAATTTCTTATGTATATAAGTGTGCCACCCGTGTGTCTGCTGTTCGAGTAGCAGATCACTGTCTGATAACCAGGTATGTCTACTTCTTTAACATCTATTTCGGGTGTGATATGTGTTTCACTTACACAAACAATAGATGGGTTTCTATCCTGCAGCAACTGTTTTACTTCCAAGATGTGCGATGTCAGTCCTTGAGCATTTATATGTAGAACCAATGCACTATGTAATGAGGCGGCCTTGGATAAGTTTGTTGATGGCTATATATACTGAGTTCTAGCTTTAGCTCTTTCTTGAGCTCTTTGGTAACAAATGCAGTTTTTGTCAAATACACTATGCCTATAATCAATATTTGTTATATTCAGAACGTCACGAGCGTGCTTACAGTTTGTGCATTCTTTTACTGTTGATTTACATTCCTCTCCTTTGTGATTTTCACTACATAGTGGGCATACAATACTAGGTTGTTGACAATTTATCGCTTTGTGCCCATACTTCCAACACTTATAGCAACGGAGCACACTTATGAATTCATAAACTGGGAAACTATCCCATTCCACAAATATTTTTCCATTGTTAATAAGGCACTTAAAAACCTCCGGTGAGACTTCCAGGACCACGTTAAAAGATCTTTTGTTTCTTGGAATATACCTACTTTCTGATAATTTTTATTTCCACATTTTTATTACATGCTGATAGGCAACTCTGATTTTTTACTCTCTCTGTAAATTCGACTTCATTCGCTGTATATTTTGCATTAACACCAACAATAACAACTTTTGGATTTACTTTTTTTGGTATTTCAATAGTATATTTATCAGAAAGTATCACAGTCGCTCGGTCTTGCAATTTTTTCAGTGACTCACCATTGTTGCACTCAATAACAACGCTACCTTGCCCGCTGGATTTTAGTTTGTTTACTTCCACTAATAATTCGGCCGGATTAATTTTTTCCGTTATAACGTTTTTTGTGGTCGCACTATCTTGGTTGTGATTCTTAGGCTTAATTATAAGTGGTGGAAACTTATTTTTAACAACGCTTGACCATTGTGTTCCTGTTTTCTCGGAGGCTGAAGTTATTTCCATTTTTGTAAGTAATGCAGATGTATTCATTTTGTTTTCTGCCACTTGTCGTTCGAGGTTCTCCAGTTTTTTTTGTGATATTAAGTCTTTCCTCAACCATGGCCATGCACTCATCACAAAACCAGAATACATTTTTACACTCATTAATGGATCTAAACAGTTGATCTTTTATGGAAACACATTGAGAATGATATTGACCACAACAGAATTTACACGAAACTAACTTTGAATTAACAATAAAATTATCGGAGCAACGAGCACACACGTGTGTACCCGCCGACATCTCGACTACTACTACTATGTCCATTTTCTGCTGCAAGTTTGCCCTCGTATTCCTTATTTATTTTAAAAGCTTTTAATACTTCTAGCAGTTCTCGTTTCTTGTAAGTTTCTTCAAAATATAAATCATTTTCAATCATAAAATTTTGAATTTCTGCTTTTGTATTATTCGAATTGGGAATGATTTTTGCTTGCTGACTATGATAACTAGCATTGTCCATTACAATGACGCTATTTTCAGGCATATTTTTAAGGAGTTTATGTTTAAACCAATCTTGCTTCTAAATGTGCCAGAATCACTCCGATTTTTTCCAGGATTAACAGGTTTAAGTACTATGTCTCTTACTGAAGATAAAGGAGTTTTTTTAAAAGTAGACGTCTCTGCTAAGGCATCCATCGAATTAAAATTTCTACTCAACAACGATTGATACACATTTTTAATTATTAGTTTGGCATCGGTAGATAAATGCTTTCTTTTAAAACTGACACTTGAAGATGCCCCCCTATCAGCACAATTCCAAGGACGCCACATTCTACCACTAATAAGCCTAACTAAAAATTACTCGCCGGAAAACCACTAAAGATTAAAATTATTAAAAATCACTTTGTATTTATATATGCATCAGGCATAGGTATAAATTGAATTTGTATACCTGGTCCGGCTCTGCTCGAAAACGGTTTTAAAATTTGGGATTTCCTTATTTATTTTATGGTCAAGGGATAATGAGGTTTTATTGCGATCAACGGTATAATTCTGAAAAAACGATACTATTAATTTTAGGACACTCTGTAAAAGATTTTTCAACAAAATCGCAATTTGGGCGATATTATGAATAGTTGGACACTGATAAAAATTTCTAATCGATTACGGCGCGACGCATCGGGGCGCCACTGAAGTTGCCCCCCGTGGTGATTCTACATGTTAAAGTAAAGGTCATATAACAAAAAGCCGAAAACCAATAATTTTTTAATGCCATTTGGAAAACTGATTTTACGTACGATTAACATCTCGCTAACCTTTCCAAGTATCCGGATGCATTATCCGAACACCCTGTATAAGGATCCCGATAATTTTCCCTACACAAATATACATATTACATTTAAACGTCAAACATGCTCTGAATTATTATGACGGCGCAGATGAGTTCCTAAATAATTTCCGTATTTTGTTTGAAATTCACATTTACTGCATTTGAACATTTCGACTTCTTCTGGATTTCGATGTGCGATGAGGTGCCTCTTTAAATTATCTTTGCGAATTGTTTTATAAGAACAATGATCGCATTTAAACTCGGAGTTACTATGCACGAGCTGATGACTTTTTAAATTCCATTTAAGTTTAGTTTGAAATTCACATTTCTTGCATTTGAACATTTTGACTTCTTCTGGATTTCGATGTGAGATGAGGTGGCTCTTTAAATTATCTTTGCGAATTGTTTTATAAGAACAATGATCGCATTTAAACTCGGAGTTACTATGCACGAGCTGATGACTTTTTAAATAACGTTTAAATTTAGTTTGGAAATCACATTTGTTGCAACTGAACATTTTGACTTCTTCTGGATTTCGATGTACGTTAAGGTGCCTCATTAAATTACTTTTGTGAACTGTTTTATAAGAACAATGATCGCATTTAAACTCGGAGTTACTATGCACGAGCTGATGACTTTTTAAATTCCGTTTAAGTTTAGTTTGAAATTCACATTTCTTGCATTTGAACATTTTTACTTCTTCTGGATTTCGATGTGAGATGAGGTGCGTCTTTAAATTATTTTTGCGAATTGTTTTATAAGAACAATGATCGCATTTAAACTCGGAGTTACTATGCACGAGCTGATGACTTTTTAAATTCCATTTAAGTTTAGTTTGAAATTCACATTTCTTGCATTTGAACATTTTGACTTCTTCTGGATTTCGATGTGAGATGAGGTGGCTCTTTAAATTATCTTTGCGAATTGTTTTATAAGAACACTGATCGCATTTAAACTCGGAGTTACTATGCACAAGCTGATGCCTTTTTAAATAACGTTTAAATTTAGTTTGGAAATCACATTTGTTGCAACTGAACATTTTGACTTCTTCTGGATTTCGATGTAAGAGGAGGTGCATCTTTAAACAACTTTTGTGAACTGTTTTATAAGAACACTGATCGCATTTAAACTCGGAGTTACTATGCACGAGTTGATGACTTTTTAAATAACGTTTAAATTTAGTTTGAAAATCACATTTGTTGCATTTGAACATTTGGACTTGTTCTGGAGTTCTATGTAAGTTGAGGTGAATCTTTAAACTAGGTTTGTAAACTGTTTTAAAAGAACATCGACCGCATGTAAACTGTTGCACTTTCTCGGGAATATTATGCCGAACACGCCGATGAGTTTTTAAATATCTTGTATAATTAGTTAGAAAGTCACATTTATTGCATTGTAACATTTTGACTTTCCCTTGGTTCACGTGAAGGAGGAGATGCTTCGTTAATTCAATTTCATAATTAGATACGAATTTGCACTGGGAGCATTTAAATTCACTAACTGTCTTCGCCTTCTTATTTTGAAAAATATTCATATTTTGTTCGTTAACCGTTTCATATTCGCACTTATTGAATTTAAGCGCTTCACGTTCTTTTGGGTATTTTTGTCGAAAATCGATACCATTTAGATTATTTTTCTGAACCATTTCATCACTGGAATAATGACCATTTTCAGAAACTTTCTTCCCTAAATGACTTGCAAGTGATGTTTCAGTACCAAATTCCTGAAATTGGTCGGGCGTGTACCTCCCACTTGCTTCCTGGCTATGGTGATCAACGCAGTCATTGGAAATACTGCAAAAAAAATTACATCTAAATCGAGTTCATAAGTTGGCGTTCTTACAAGCGGATAAATATTCCCTTTCTCCACGCCGAACGTCATTCGACAACTAATTCATAATAACGAAATAATTCAATTCGGCAAGAACACATTGGGTATATTATTTTTGAAATCTGTATGAAATTCTACGCTCATAAAAATATTTTGCATGAACACTAAATTAAGTAAAGCTAATGTCAAAACAAGGCCCATCTTGACAAAATGTGAAAGAAGTCCACAAAGACATGCAAGGCCACAACGCCTGCCGAGGTCAGAGGTGCCACAGGGATCCAATTTGGGATCCCTTTTGTTTGCTCTAAAAGATTTTAAATTGTTTCTAAATATTTTAAATGAAAATGATTGTGAACGATTGCCAGTTGACCTAAATTATGTGGGAATGTGTTTTCTTTCGCTGGACTTTGTCCCTTCAGGATACAAATCTGATGTTTGTTGCATTAGGTCAATAACAACACCTGGTACATTTTACAATACATCTATTAAGTAAAATTAGCACATCAAACAAAACTGATCGTAGTTGCTTATGCGCAAAGCCGAATGCGAACAGGACCGTACATCGCCCTTAATGAAAATGATTAGACGGCAATATTTTGGCACATCAAGACCTTCTTTACTGGGTACCAAACAATCTATTTTCTCGCATAAAAGAAGGCTTTATGGTCATCACTGAAAAGCCACTCTTCGAATTAATTTTGATATATCCATTGTCGACGCATCGATAGATTTTTAATTGAGATTGTATTATTTAATAGGATATATAAGTGAGGTTAAGTCGCGCATTTCCATATCTCAGCACGGATTAGTGCCTAAAAAATATACTCTTTCTAATTTTCACATTCTAACATTCACTCGATATGTGCATATGGCGTTACATGGTAAGTCACAGGTTGATGTTATTTATACAGGGTGATTCACGACGAGCGTGCATTAGAACTTTATGGAGAACTACTGAACATATGTTCCTGAAACTTTGGGGATTTGGGTTTATCGATATGCTCTCTTTAACTAAAATAGTGACATGTTTTTGTCATTTCCGGTTATACCGGAAGTAGCTGCCAACTTTCGTTTTTTAAATACAACATGGTCATTTTTATTACATTTTTCGATTAAGCGTTAAATACGAAGCACATTTTATAGAAAATGTTTTTGTCAGACTCTATTAGTTTTTGAGATATCTGAACTTTTTGTAATTATCTGGCAAATGCATGCCGATGAAATAATCCATATGATTTTTTTACCTTAGCGCTTGGACTAAAAATTTTTTCTCACCGAATAGCTAGAAGATCATCAAGTCTCAAAAACATTTCAAATTCGGCATAAAATGTACAGGGTGGTCACAATTCAAGCCTCATTGTGAAAGAATTCAACCATTAAAAACTTTCTTATTTTAAATGGAACACCCTGTATATTTTTATGTAATTTGATGGCAAATTAGTTGTTCTTTATAAATAGTATTTACTGTCCTATACCTATATCAAAGCGTTTTCTCAAAAAATCCAATTTTATTCCGAAAATACTATTTGTTCAAGTGTGCTATGAAAACAATTGTACTTAGGGTACTTTTTTTTTTTTTTTTTTTTTTTTTTTTATGATCAAACACAAGCACTATAGGAAAAATCCTTTAGGGCACTCTGGGAGTGGTGCGTGTGCGTAAAAAGCGATTCACGTTGGTTTTGAATCGTTGGAGGTTATATTCGTTGGGAAAAACGACCTCGGGAAGATCGTTCAACAATGATGAAGTCCTCCAGATGAAAGAGTTCTTAAATAATGAAGTTCGAGGAGTACTAAGCTTAACCACATATGGATGGGCGGCAGTGGTTCGTCGTGTATTTCTGATATTCGCCGCTCTGGGCGGAATTAAGAGGGCAAGGTCAGCCGAGCACTTTCCATGGAAATATCTGTAAAAGAGAGTCAAATCACCAACTTGCCTTCGATGTTCTAGGCTGTCGAGGTTCTTCGTCAGCTCGTAGTCTCCAATCAGACGAATGGCCCTCCTTTCGATGGAATCCAGTAGACGAAGAGTATGTTTGGGTGCAGAGCTCCAGACATGAGAGCAGTACTCTAGTGATGGTCGAATCTGGGCTTTGTATAGTGTCAAAAGTTGTTGAGGTGTGTACAACTTTCTGGTTCGGAAGAGTACACCAAGCTTCTGAGAGGCTATCTTGGCGATTGCCACAACGTGGTTATGCCAAGACATATTTCCTCCCAGATTGACGCCCAGCAAACTAATAGATGAAGCCAGTGGGATTGCGTGTCCGTCCATGACTATATCCGGTTCTGGTGTCTATACGGAGGAAAATTAATAATGACGGCAATATTTTCTAGTGTACTTTGACAAGAAAAACAATTGTCTGATATTTCTTGGCGTATTTGCAAACTGTCAATTATTCTGTTACTAAAAAATGTCACGCTCCGGATTTTCAAGTGAAGATTTTTAAAATTTATTTACGGTTTACATTGAATGTGGCAAAATTAAGCTAAGAGCTTGTCGAATATATCGGGATAAATATTCGAATAGGCAAATTCCCACACCTGTTATTATTAGAAGACCAAATAAAAATTGTTTAAAATTTGGATCATTTGAAGCCAAAGTACGAAGAATTAAACCAATACTGGACAATGAGGTATTTGAAGTTACCATTTTAGCCAATTTTTACGCTTTTCCAACAGACTCAATTCGTGAGCTGCAATGCAATTAAGAGTTTCGTATTCAAGTATACAAAGAATTTAAAAAAAAATATAATATGATATCAGATAGCACACTTGAACAAATAGTATTTTCGGAATAAAATTGGATTTTTTGAGAAAACGCTTTAATATAGCTATAGGACAGTAAATACTATTTATAAAGAACAACTAATTTGCCATCAAATTACATAAAAATATACAGGGTGTTCCATTTAAAATAAGAAAGTTTTTAATGGTTGAATTCTTTCACAATGAGGCTTGAATTGTGACCACCCTGTACATTTTATGTCGAATTTGAAATGTTTTTGAGTCTTGATGATCTTCTAGCTATTCGATGAGAAAAAATTTTTAGTGTAAGCGCTAAGGTAAAAAAATTATATGGATTATTTCATCGTCATGCATTTGCCAGATAATTACAAAAAGTCCAGATATCTCAAAAACTAATAGAGTCTGACAAAAACATTTTCTATAAAATGTGCTTCGTATTTAACGCTTAATCGAAAAATGTAATAAAAATTACCATGTTGTATTTAAAAAACGAAAGGTGGCAGCTACTTCCGGTATAACCGGAAATGACAAAAACATGTCACTATTTTAGTTAAAGAGAGCATATCGATAAACCCAAATCCCCAAAGTTTCAGGAACATATATTCAGTAGTTCTCCATAAAGTTCTAATGCACGCTCGTCGTGAATCACCCTGTATTGAGATGGAAAAAGCGCTTAATGAGTCGGGCATAGTGTCATAATAAAGTCATTGAAAGATATGAATGTAACAGTTGATTTAGTTAAGTTAATTCAGTCATACTTATCGCAACGAAGGTAATATGTTGAGGTATTGGGCGAAAATCGAGCATGTATCGTACTTCAGGGGTACCCACGGGGTCTAACCTGGGACCTCTTTTGTTTATAATAGCAATTAATGATCTTATTCGGGTAGTTAATCACTCAAGTACATTAGTATTTGCTGATGATTTTAAGTTGTTTCTAAATATCTTAAATGAAAAGGATTGTGGGCGTTTGCAGGAAGATTTGGACTGTGTTTCGATGCTGTGACGAAAATGGTTTTAAATTGAATGAGAAAAAATGCTTGTATACGACTTTTGCTTTATAGATAAGCCCAATTAACAATAAATATTACATAAATGGAAATGAGCTAGTAAGAACTGCACAGCATAGGGATCTGGGTATTGTGTTTGATGAAACATTGTGCTTTAATCAACACATGTCTGAGACCATTGCTGCTGCCTTTACCATGTGGTGCTTGTAATTCGCTAGGCAATTCAGTGTGGATGTTTGTCTGAGGCTGTTTGGCTCCCTTGTGTTGCCAGACTTGAGTATGGAGGTGTAATTTGGTCTCCTCCAAAGATATTATTAGGACTACGGTGTTATATCCTGAAGTCCAATCGGGTTTTGTCGTACTATATAGCATAGGGGTTTCGCTGGTCCTATTCGTTAGGCGTAAAACAAACACAGAATTTTATCACAAATAACTCATCTATTATCAACGGATATGTGTATGGGTACGGTACAAAACGGTTTATTTAAGCTGTTAAACCTGCCTGTTTTGACTGTTGGTGATTCGGTTCACGAGTAATAATAATTGCTTAAGTTAGTTTAATCTATAGTTCATGGCATGCATTTTGCTTTAGTCGGTAGTTCATAGAAATTGCTTTAGTCGGTAGTTCAAAGTTCCGGTTCCGTCGGATTGCCGCGATGTAGTATGGTAGAAAGTTCAATTAAGAAGGTTAGAACGTTCACTGTAGAAAGTAGAAAGTTCGGTGTAGAAAGGTAGAAAGTTCGGTTTAATCCGATTCACTAATCGTGGTTTGAAGACCCGGTTTATTTATCTGCCGTGGTTTTCGTGGTAAATAAGAGCCGATAATGCGTATCGGCAATGATTGCTGAGTCTTTAAAACTTGTGGGGCGTGATTACTCGCGAAATTTTCTAATCTACGATTTCTAACAGTACCCTGTCACAGGCGAAACAACAATGTATTTCTATCGTGGTGGAGACTCGGTTGACGGGGAGCGAGACGCCGTATGTCTCTCTGGCCAATCACCGCCTAGATACCTGTCGCTAGGCGCTGGGTGTTTTGCACGTCTGTACCATGGGCTGACGAGTGTGTATAGCCAAGAGGCAAGGGAAATGTTATAATTGTCGGGTGACTTATGTAATTAGTATGTCGTATGCATGGTACAATTAGGTAATTATGTTATTTATTCAAGTTGCTAGTTAGGCGGCACTTGAGTACTCGCTCTGCGGTGGCTTATTGATTACAGAATTTAATATGTTCGATATGACATTTTTATTGTGGTCATGCACCAAAAAGATAGTTTTTTACGTCGTGAATATTTCAAGTTTGCAAAGTATTGATTTTTATTGTGGTAGTTTTAACATGTGATTTGAGCTGAAAGTAGACGTCGGAAGTAAATTTTGACTAGTTATGCAGGACGGAATGCACTGGGAAATGAGTTTTGTCTTATATTTGTCATGTGTTTTGTCCAAAGTTGTCGAAACTTGTTTGTTTGTTTTTGAATGTTTGCTCATGCAAATTTAAGTATTTTATAAGGAATTTATGAGGGAAAAGGGTAGTGTTTCCCCAACAGATATTGTAAACTAAGGTCCCATAATCCATTCATAAAACTCTTGGAATGTCAAGCTGTGATTGTGTGAAATGTTATTGAAAATCGGTAGTGGATGGAAGGGAGAACTACATGTTTGTTGGCTGAATGGCAACAATGCTAAAGTCTGGTTATATTAGATGGTTAAATATTAAGATAGAAAAAGCGCTTAATGAGTCGGGCAGAGTGTCAGAATAAAGTCATTGAAAGATATGAATGTAACAGTTGATTTAGTTAAATTAATTCAGTCATGCCTATCGGCACGAAAGTAATACTTACTTACTTACTTTATTTATTTATTTCAAAATCATGTTACATAATTTCCAAATAAAAATTACAAACACAAAGTGAAACAACGTCATCTTAGAACATCAAAAAGGTACAATATCATTCTGTTACATACTTAAAAAAATCATCCAGATTATATGGCTCTAATTCCAATAAAGTCTTTCTGATTTCCATCTTAAACCGTTTTTCTCTGCTAATTGTCTTTATACTCTTGGGTAGTTTGTTATATAATTTCAAGTACATATAATTGGGTGACTTTTCAGTAAGAGTTAGCCTATGTATGGGGTAATTTACATTTACAGTTCTCGTGTTATATTGATGACAAACTGGGGCTTGAAAACAATTTCTATTTTTAAAGAAAAACACTAAACATTCATAGATATACAGTGCATATACTGTTAACAGTCCTGTGTCTTTAAAGACGGTACGACAAGTTTTCTTATAATCTAATTTCTTAATTATTCGAACCAATGGTTTTTGAATTACAAATATACTTTGAATTTGACTATCCCTGCTCCAAAATATAATGCCATATTTTAAACAGGATTCGAAGTTAGCAAATTACAATGTTTTTAAAGTTTTCTCATTCATGCATTTACCAGTAACATGAATACCATAACAAACAGGATTAAGTTTTTGTGACATACATTTGATATGAGCGGACCAATCTAAGAATTCATTAATCTGTACCCCTAAGAATTTTGTTGTTTCTGAAAAATTAATTATATCTTGATCATGAGCAAAGTCAACTGGCCTTTCCACCTTAGATACTTTTGTTCTAAAAAGTATAACATTAGTTTTATTTTCATTCAAAATAAGTTTATTTTCTGTAAACCATAGTGTAACCCTATTAAGAAAATTTTTGCACTCTGTGACAAGTTGATTCATACTCTTGCCCCCTAAAAGTAAATTAGTATCATCCGCGTAATTAACTATATCTTGATTGGCTTGAATTAGATTATTTAAATCATTTATAAAAATGATAATAATATGTTGGGGTCGGAATATTCCTATTTTATTTTATTTATTTATTCGACCATCAAACAAGACAAAATAGACAAGTGCAAACGGGTAATGGCGCACTCCGAAAGTGTGCATGCCTGTGGGTACTCTGTGGATTTGCTTGTGCCTGTTTTGCATGACTGTGGATAATTGATTGTTGTGGGTATCTTCGGGTATATTCATCGTTTTTCTGCATAGGGGATTGCATTGCTTTTTACTTATATTTAGTGTTGTTAATTAGCGTTTAATTACACGATTTGCGGGAAATTTTCATGCATGCATTCACAAAAGCGAACAAACACGAACAAATCCTCCAGTATTTTAGTATCTTCACGGTTTTCCGAGCTGCAGTCACGACTTTTCTGCACTCTGCCATACCGTGGCCATCTATTGTAAGTACATTGAACTAGACATGTTTTTTTAATGACAAACTGAGCGCCATCTGTAAACTTGCTTTTTACTTTCACAAAATATAAAATGCTTGTCCAGCTTACCCTGTAATTTCACAAATTCAAATTATCAACACTGATTTACGATGTATTGACGGTTTTTTGGGCGGGGACAACAGAGTTTTTTCTGAAACGCGAGTAATTTAATGCTCATGCGGGTATTTTTGACACTCAAAGTGGGGCAAGTGGGATTATTGCATTGGCCGCACTGCAAAGCGCAGAGAAACACTCTGGAACTGAAACAGGTTTGTTCAACAGGTATTTTTAAAAACTGAAACCGGTTGTACCTCTTATTTAAAGTACCTTGTTCCAACCGTCCCTATATGGGTAGGTACTCACCCTGCTTCACTTTCTTCCAAGTACTCTTTAATGTCCAGTTCTTCATTTTTTATCTTCCATTCCTTAAAGTCAACTTCATGCATTTGCTCAGAGTAATTTCTTGCTTCATTGGTTTCAATTTTTACGAGTGCCTCTTCCTTTATGGAAGTATTCTCCTTGAATCTATGGAAAATATAATACTATATTGCTTATTTTTTTATATGGCCGTATTAGATGTGGTAGTGTCTAATAAATAGGTGAAATTAATAAATACAAAAATTTTTACCTTCTCACAAGAAATTTACTGTTCAATAATTTATCAGTTCTTAACATTTCAGGTCTATGAAAGAACATGTTTCACTGCTCTGTCCGCAGATGAGATGTTAACCTTAAACCCCTTCAACCGGACATACAGGTACTTGATTTTGTATTTTGCCATATGTAACCGTTTGAAATTTTTATAAAACTATAGGTTTATTTAATTTGTATTCTGTGGAAACGACCAAACGACGGAATAAATAAATTTGAAATTTGTATTTGAAAAAGGTATCATACCTACGCGAAATCGTCCATGAAAAATGAAGTTAAAAATTCTTAAATTAATTATTGTTTTGAGTATAATTTTAGGGCTCCCATTGAAAATAGAAATATTAAATTCAACTACAAAAAATAACTTATTTCAAAAACATGCTCTTAGAAAATATCTTGTTTTAAAAAATGAGAAATGAACAGAGTAACAAACCCAAACATTTCTTGCAAGTAATAATGCGTTGTATACCTAGTTGCAAAAGCTGAACAATTCCGGACAACTGTAAAGTCGAGGAATGTGGTTTTTCCTACTTTTCCAAAAATCGAAAATTATTCAAAGGACATAAATTATTACAATCAACGTGTTAAAATTTTGAAATAAGCAATATTAATTTTATTCACAACTAAATGATCAACAAAATAACCTTACTAGTATTTATTCCCCAATGGCCAATATTAATTATTGTCAAACAAATAGAATTAGTATGGAAAATATTCGGCAAAATAATCCGATGTTCTTCCAGTGTTCAACACTGGTACTAATAATTGTCATATAACAAACGATTATTTTTAAATTGTATTTTATACCTCAATTGTTGAAATTCGTAAAATTAAAAGCGTCTTTCGATTTAATTATTTAATGATGAACTTTAAAAAAATATGTATAGGGTGGGAAAGATACAGTATCTTTGAGAATTTAAGTATAAATAGATGTTTTAAATGTCAAGAATATTATCATAAGAGTGATGAATGCAAAAATCAATTATCATGTGAATATTGCACAGAAAATCATGAAAGTACTACATGTACGAAACAAGCAAGGAAATGTAAAAATTGCACTCTGGCAAACGAAAAATTTAAAATGAATTACAATACGGCGCATGCAGCATCAGATGGTGAATGTCCTCCAACAAGTATCACATAAACATTTTGAGAAGCAGAATTGATTATGCAACATAATGGTGCATTTTGAACAAGATGATATACTTGAGACAATAGAGAACATAAATAGCGAAATAAAATAAAAAACTCGCAGGTTATCTTCAATCTTTTGCATGTAAATATAAGAAGTATTACTAGAAATAATGACAATTTACTATTACTTATAGAAAGTTTTAAATTATATTTTAACGATATAATAGTATTAAGTGAAACATATAGAATCAATTCAACTAATCAGTGCAACGTTCCCGGCTATCAGCTATTCTATAATTACGCTGATTATAACAAGAATGATGGTGTTATAATCTTTCATCTAAATGTCGAATTTTCAAGAAAGAAGCTGCCAAATTCCCTGGCTACCGTGAGTAGAGTTGTTGGTTCTGTGAATGACATTAAAATAGGAATTACGGCGGTTTATAAACCTCCGCCAATATCAAAACATAATTTTATCAACGACATTGACACATACCTTGATAGTGTAGTAAAGAGTGATAATACTAATTTAGAAATTTTTGTAGGTGAGATAAATATTAACATCTTAGATAAAGATAATGATACTCATAACTAGCTGTCCATGATGTCACAACTGGGCTTTCAGTCATATGTCAATTCAGTAACTAGGTTTGAGAGTAATACATGCCTTGATCACATTTTCGTAAATAAGAAATTAAGAACTAGTCATTTCGGTTTTGAATCGTTTAAGGAGACTGTTACAAAAACATAGTGAACAATTGGAAAATCAGTATAAAAAATATCGAAATAATTTAAATAAAGTAATTGAGAAACGAAAGCATGAATTCTATAAAGAGGAAATAAACAACAATAAGGGTAACATGAAAAAAATATATGAAATAATTGAAAAAGCCACTTACGAGAATAAAAATAAACGAATAAATTAAAAATTAATAATGACCAGGGAGTCGTAATTGGAGATGATTTTGATATGGCTAACCATTGTAATGACTATTTTGCAACTATAGGGACTAAAATGGCGGATACGATTCCGGTGCCTGATAATCCTATAGAGGTCAATTTCTCACTGCAGAACTCTATGTTTTTGTCACCTGTAGATGAAAATGAATTGATAAAACACATTTCTTCTCTAAAGAATGGAGGCTCGCCAGGCATGGACGGCATCACATCTCAATTGATAAAACAGACTCACAGATTAATTTTAAAGCCATTATTACATATCATAAACAGAATTTTTGGAACAGGAATCGTGCCTTCTCATTTTAAAATATCTGTTATCACTCCGGTTTATAAGAACGGTACTAGGACAGTAATAAGCAACTATCGACCTATAAGTTTAATAAGTAATTTTGCCAAATTGTTTGAAAAATGTATAAAGGACAGAATGTTTGATTTTTTTAAGACTAACAATATTCTATCTGGAAATCAGTACGGTTTTCTGCCGGGTTGTGGTACGGAGGACGCATTGTATCGGCTGACGTCAGAGATCACTGCTGGCTTAAATACAGGGAAAAAGTGTGCTGCAGTCTTTATAGATCTGGCAAAAGCGTTCGACACGGTACCGCACGATAAACTTCTTGGTATTTTGTGGCACTATGGAATCAGGGGAACTGTGTGGAGGTTGCTGCAAAGTTACCTTCTCGGGAGATATCAGATTGTGAAAGTTAATAACGTTCTGAGTGGAAAGCAGGTTGTAAGGATTGGGGTACCACAGGGCACAGTCCTTGGCCCTATCTTGTTCATAATTTATATGAATAGCTTGTTATCTCTTGACGTCGGTGGTTCAGTGGTCTCCTATGCTGATGACACCGTGCTGATTTTCAGTGATGGTACATGGCAGGGAGTAAAAGAAAAACTGATAAACGGATTAAGTGTCACTAAGAGATGGTTGGAAAGTTTTGAATTATTTCTTAATTTAAGTAAAACAAATTACATTGCATTCTCCCTGACAGGTGCTAACAGGCCTGATTTCACAAGTATCATAATTGACGATCAACAAGTAAATGAAGTATCTCAAACAAAATATCTCGGCATAATAATTGATCGATTTCTGAAGTGGTACCCGCACATAGATTATCTCTCTAAGAGGATTGGAGCGTTGATACACAAGTTTTATATTCTCAGGGAGATATTAAATAAAAAACTACTAGTTGTAATCTACAAGAGTCTTGTTGAATCGTTGATTGGCTACGGAATATTGGTCTGGGGTGGTCTACATAACAGTGCCCTTTACAAATTGAATATAGCGCAAAAGTATATATTAAAGGTTATATTTAAGAGGAACAAACTGTATCCTACAGAATTGCTTTTTTCAGGTGACATTTGTAATGTAAGGACCGTGTATCTTGTTACAGTGTCAACGTTTATGCATAAATACAAATCCTCAAAGAATACTGTTAACCACTGTTATCACAATCGTGCTAACATAAATAATGACGCAATCATTCCAATTAATTTTAATAATATTAATCTAACGAGCGTTGCCTACTTGGGAGCAAAAATTTATAATATGATTCCTTTAAATTTAAAAAAATATATAAAAAACAAAAAAATTTAAACGAGAATGTAGAATATATTTATCAACAGAATTTAAAAAATTTCAAAACATATTTAATTAAAGAGCAAATTATTCATGCATGGCACGAAATTGTAAACATAAAGAAAAAGAATTGAGAAAGAATCTGGTACATACAAGTAAACATGTTACTTAGGTACCATAACACACATATTTTGTATATTGTATAACTGTTTGAGAAATCATATAATTTTGTAAAGCCATAATTTCTGAATAAAGGTATTATTATTATTATAATAGTCGAGAAAAAAAAATGTTGTCAAGAATTTATTTAATAGATATATTAAGGGATCTATGGATCTAATTCGACACATAATTAAAAAAATCATAGACATAGCTACTGGGTTAATTATGTAATTTTGAAAGAAACTTACCCATTTTTACCTGCAGCGGTAAGGCGGTTTAAATCATCAATGATAAGATTCCCATCTTTTTCAATTACTTTTAGATTTTCTAAATGTACGATTAGTTTACGATTTTCTTTAATATGGGGGTATAAATTAGGCAAATTATTTTGCTTAATTACTCGATTTTCCAAACGGACTATTAGTTTACGTTCTTGATGAATCAATTCATTGGAATATGGATCGTCAAGTGGAACATTTTCAATTTCATATACTTCTGGCTCTTCTTTTATTAATAACTTGAAGGAGTTTTTGGTGTCTGGTGTTGCGACACTCCCCTCTTTGCATTCCTCTATTTTTGCTACTACATCGGACCAGTGTTGATTCCGGATTTGTTCTGTACCCTCCTCAATAGCAGAAAGTCCAGGAAAATTCTCGGCCGATTTAGTTATAGTGGCCTTCGCTTCTTTACGTAAATTGTTTAGCATTAAGTCAATCAGGTCTTTCGACACAAAGTTTTGATTTTCTTGGTTTAAACTGGATTCCATATTTTATATTAACAATTGCCTTTATTGGAAAGATCTATTATCAACAGGACAATAATAAAATAATTCAATGAAACAACAGACATAATAGGTTGGCATAGTTCGCCATTGATTGCTTGTCATTCTATTTGCTGGCATTGGGATACTAGCAACAAGTAGGTTTGTTCGTAGGTATTATGGCATATACACCGACACCACAGAAAAATAATAGGCAATAGCCGGAAGGCTTTAGGATCTTCTTCCGACCAAGGGTAGATAACAGGAACTGAGTGAATGCATTTCACGTTTGACACTACCCGATTAAAAACTGTCATATTTTTTATAGAAGTTTATAAACCGTGTTTGCCGAGTACAGACGTGACGAACGAGAGCAACGCAAATCTCAAGCGGTATCATTGTTCGCGAGTGATATCCAACGTCCAGTGGACGTAGTGTTATCGCGATAAATTAATATGCTTACGGTGAATCAAGTAACACCGGTACAAAATGAAAATAATAGCGATATTCTCATACATAAACATTCATCAGAGAACGAGATAATTTCGAGTTTGCAGTGTCAATTGCAGCATGCGATAAATGAAATTCAAACTTTAAGGAGTCAGGTTTCGACCTTGGAACAACAGATAAGGCAAAAAGAAGGTCTAGATAAAAAAGTAAATAAACAGTTAAATAAAATTAATCCGTATAGTCCAGTAAATTCAGACGAAGAAGATAAATTAGTGGCTGCCGAGACAGAATGGCTGCTTCCAAAAAATAAAAATAAAAAAAGAAAAGCTAATGAGTCACCAGAAAAAGACATAAGCTTACCCAAGGATAATAAACCAAAAACCGTTAAAGATATAAAGCCACCTCCCATTATTGTGAGTAACCTAAATAACTACACAGAAATAAAAAGTAAATTACAATCAAATAATATCAACTTCAATGCAACCCTAATGAGCAATAAACAACTTAAAATCAACGTTACAAATGCAAATGAATATCGAGAGTTAACCAAACACATGAACGATATTGCGCAAGAATGGCATACCTATGAAAACAAACAGGATAGGCCGATACGAGTAATAGCTAGAAATATGCACCCAACATGTGAAATAAAAGATATCATGAGTGAATTATCCCAGAGGGGTTTGAAAATTATATCTGTAGATAATAAATTAAAGAAAACGCAGAATGGATACATTAAACTACCTCTATTTGTATTAACTTTCGACAAAACAGAAGACATTAAAAAAATATTTGACATTCAGTACCTACTTGTGTCATATGAAAGTTAAAATTGAGGCACTTAAAACTAGCAAGATGATACCTCAATGTAAAAACTGTCAGAGATATGGACATACACAAAAATTCTGCAGAAGAAATCCATACTGTGTAAAATGCGCGAGCAATCATTTAACCAAAGAATGTACCAAGCCAAATAACACTCCAGCAAAATGTTTCAATTGCGGTGAAGCTCATCCAGCCAACTATAGAGGGTGTATAGTCGCTAAGGAACTACAGAAGAGGCGCGAAAATACAATGAAAGGAAAGAATCAACAAACAAAACCAAGGTCTTTTGAATCCAATAACATGAAGAGTGGAGTTACCTACGCGCAAATGGCGGAAAACAAGGAAATAGAATCCGAGTCAACCTCACGTAAAGAAGAACCAACTATGATGCAAATGCTGCAGAATATGATGGTCACACTAAACGATGTGACAAAACGTCTAGATAGATTAGAAAATAGAAGCAGTGAAGCAGTGCCCAAGAGAAAATAATTCTATGGATATAAAAGACTTAAGAATAGCTACCTGGAATGTTAATGGCATTCTAAACAAAATACATGAATTAGAGGTTTTTTTGAATACTCAGAGAATAGATATATGTCTCATATCAGAAACTCACATGACAAGACAATCTTATATTAAGCTAAGAGGCTACAAAATATATCACACTATCCATCCAGACAATCAAGCAAAAGGTGGTAGTGCGGTGATAATTAAGGACTCAATTAATCATTTTGAGGAAAGTAATATACAACGGGTAGACATCCAAGGCACAATAGTTGGTATTAACTCAACAAAACAAAGATTTACAGTCGGATCAGTATACTGTCCGCCTCGATATAATCTTAAGGAAGAGGACAATTTAACTATATTGCAGCAATCAGGGGAGAGGTTCATTATTGGTGGAGATTTTAATGCCAAGAATGTGGAATGGGGCTCCAGATTAACGACAACCAAAGGTAGAGAGCTGCGAAAAGCTATTCGAAAGAGAAACTGCAACACTCACTCATCAGGTAAACCTACCTATTGGCCCACAGATCTTAACAAAATTCCAGATTTGCTAGACTTTTTTATTACAAGGAAGGTTTCATCTAACTTTATTGAAGTAGAGGAGAATTTTGATTTAGATTCGGATCATTCAGCTGTCATTCTAACTTTGTGCGAAACTGTTATAAAAAGAACTGCTCGCCCTTCGTTGGTCAACAAAACCACTGACTGGGAAATATTTCGTAAGGAGCTACAAGAAAGCATCAACTTAAATATTGTTCTAAGAACCACTGAACAACTTGAAGAAGAGGCTGAGCACTTTATACAGCTTATTCAAAAAGCAGCATATGAGAATACCAGAGAAATTAGTCACATAACCAAAGGAATAAACTACCCCAAAGAGATTAGAGTTCTAGTCAAAGAAAAAAGAATAGCAAGGAGAAGATGGCAACAAACTAGGGATCCTGCAAATAAAGCAGTACTTAATAACAAAACACAGAAACTCAGGAGAGAGATACAAAAAATAAAAGAAGAATCTGTAAACTACTATTTGCAAAAACTTACAGCAGATGAGGAGACCGACTACTCTCTATGGAAAGCGACTCGGAAGATTAAGAGACCCATCACCACTATACCGCCGATTAGGAGAGACAGGGAACCATGGGCTAAAGACAATAAACAAAAATCAGATCTCTTTGCTGAACATCTTGTCGAAATCTTTACACCTAATCAATCACAAGTAGAACATAATTTACCCTTACTCAACAACCTAATTTCGGAGAACATCACCCCGGTTAGTTGGAAAGAAGTAGCTAAGGAGATTAAAAATAATCTGAATCCTAAGAAAGCACCTGGTTTCGACTTGATAACAGGTGAAATATTAAAGCAATTACCTAGAAAAGGAATTGTAATGCTCACTTACCTCTTTAATGCAGCATTCAGACTAAAACATGTCCCTAATTGCTGGAAGGTTGCAGAAGTGATTATGATTCCGAAACCAGGGAAACCACCAAACGATGTCAAATCTTATAGACCTATATCACTTCTACCAGTAGTATCAAAACTATTCGAAAAGCTTCTGCTTAAGAGGTTAAGGCCCCTGATTGAAAGAAACAGATTAATTCCGGACTATCAGTTTGGGTTTAGACAGAAACATTCAACAATTGACCAGGTCCATAGAATAACAGATGTTATTGAGCGTGCCCTCGAAGAGAAAATAAATTGCTCTGCAGTGTTCCTGGATGTGGCCCAAGCCTTCGATAAGGTATGGCATGAAGGCTTGGTGTATAAATTGAATAAAATGCTTCCAAAGCAATTTGCAGATATACTAACTTCATATATTTCAAATAGGCTCTTTAGAGTAAAACAGGAGGATGAATATTCTGACCTAAAAGAAATAAGAGCTGGGGTACCTCAAGGAAGTGTCCTAGGGCCCATTCTCTACTTATTATATACTAGTGATCTTCCAATCCAAGAAAATATAACCCTGGCTACATTTGCTGATGACACTGCTCTTCTTGCAACTGATCATGAGCAGGAAAGAGCCACCAGAAGATTACAAGTAGCCAGCAATTCTGTAGTAGAGTGGACAAAAAAATGGAAGATTAGGCTTAACGAATCGAAATCTGTACATATTAATTTTACTAACAAAAATATAACTCAGCCTCTTCCACTGGACATCAACGAAAAAATTGTCCCTTATGATCTTAAAGTAAAGTATCTAGGTATAACTCTTGATGCCAAGCTACGATTGAAAGAGCACGTTAAAAGAAAAAGGGCAGAACTTGACTTGAAATATAAAGAGTATTATTGGCTTATTGGTAGAAATTCTAAATTGTCGATATGTAATAAATTATTAATATATAACCAGATATTTAAACCAGTATGGCTTTATGGCATTCAGCTATGGGGCTGTACCAAAGTCAGTAATATAAAAACAATACAGACGTTCCAGAATAAAGTGCTGCGCAACATTGTAAATGCCCCTTGGTATGTGCGCAATGCGGATATTCATCGTGATTTAGAAATGTTCACTATTAAAGAAGAGATTAAGAGGTATGCTCTCAAACATGAGGCAAGACTACATCTTCACGACAACGTGGAAGCCATACAATTACTGGACAACCAACACCATATCCGGAGGTTAAAGAGGACAAAACCATTTGACCTAGTATAGCGTGTCAGACAGGACAGTGATTGAGTGTAAATAGTTAATAGATAAACCTAAGGAATATCATTGGATTGACTTTAGATAAGTACCTAGTTTTAAGCCTTATTAGATTAAAATTAATGGTTAGTCTTCTAGACTAGTTTTAATATGTAAGCACAAGCGGTGCTGATTTTAAAAAAAAAAAAAAAAAAAAAAAAAAAATATTTTTTATAGAATTCTTTGTTGTTTTTCATCAGTGTTTGTGTGTTAAATTTACGGTTTGTTTGTGGAAAAAAAGTAATTCTTAACCCAATATGGTAAGACTGTCAAGTCTGCCGTAAACTGGATAAAAAATATAAACTTATGCGTCACGTCTGTCGATTGTTTGTTTTGCCTAACCAAGACGGATGATAAAGAGATGGGGATTCTCATTTTTGTCGTTTATTTTCATAATATTAATTACCTAAATGATCATTAAAATCGCACAAGATGTTGGTTGGTTGGTCTATTTTTAATATGCGGTAATTGACGTGGATTATTTTAGGGTTTAAGTTTGCTTATGATATTTACGGTAGTTTGATTAATTAAAAGTCATAATTAATCTTAAAACTATTTAATAAAAAAAAGTACATTTAGATAAATTAACATAATTAAAAATGTCCTTCACAATTTAAAAAAATAAACTGTTCATAGTTTCACATGCAAAAATCCCAAATCAAAGTTTATAAACATGATGCAAAATTATCATAAACGACGTATTATATTTAAATGGGTCACTCCTGGGGTGTACTAGAGAAGCGCTACATATTTTTTTTCAAATCGAACAATCGAACGTTTAAAAAGTGGGGTAATTCACCCATAAACCCACACACAACTCCTCAGCACAGTCATATTACACTGAGCAGCTGTGTAATAAACAGATGTTCTTAAGCAATGTTGCCAAACCGTTAGTGTAAAACTTTAGATTCTTATAAAAATAAATATTTAGCTACCTAATATCCAAATAGAAGTGAATCCAGGTGCCAGTCCACTAGCAAGTAATCCAGGGCACATACATCTTCAGTTTTTTTGGTTTTAGTGGTTAAAGATTATACCCCGCTAAAACCCCATCGGCGTTTTTCTTCCAATCTCAGAACATGACCCTTTATATCGTCAGAGACACAGAACACATAGTGAAACACTGAACAAATTACCATAAATCACTTAAAGAAACACACACACGTTTCAAATTAGTTTTTTGAAGATAGGCCCTTGTCACACAAAATCGCTACATACTAATGCATTCTTTCAGCAATTATTTTATCTGCTGCATCCAATATCTTATATCGCAACTGATCCATATCTTCGACTTTAAAACTATTTCTTTATTCATCGTACCCCATAGAAAAAAATTGCATGGGGTAAGATCCGGTGACCTTGCGATTTCCAGTCTCTTACTAAAGGAACATTTTCCAATATGCCTTCGACTTGATTTTTCTGTATGTACTAAACATTTTCACACTTATTCGCACTGTTACAGTTGATTAAATATCCCGAAAAAACTCTTTCGCGCGAAGACGAAGAGGAATATCTTGCTGTCAAGCAAATGTCAACTTCTAACCTTCTGTCGATTTTAGTAGAGATGGTTAATCCTTTGGTCTTAAAATCCCACTGCAAAACGATCGATTTAATTTGCTTATGCAGCTTTTCGAATGAAAAAGAGCACCAGAGCAGCGATTAACAAGTTTGTTAATCTTTATTGGCATCTACAGCAGTGAAGGAAAACAATAAATAAGTGCTGTAGATTATTATAATTATTGATTTCAACCTTTTTTGGTGAATGCGCTGGAATCTACCGGAAAAACACGCATTGCATTAGTAGTACATCTCTAGTTTTTGACAGATGTTTCAGTTCAGACGTCATTTTTAATTCGAAGAAATGTTATTTACATTTTACAATGCGTTTTTTAATTAAAAACAAAAGTGCATACAAATCTAGGCGAGACAAGCCAATGTTAATAAAACGATGTCTCCAAGTGAATTTTGTGCATTATGGTGGCCATTGTTCATGTGAAGTATTGCGGTTATGGGTTATGTGATAAACGCTGTATAAGTTTTTATAGAAATTGACACTAATTTTCAAATAAGACCGACAGGGTAAGTGTATGTGTGTGGCCTAAATAAAATTACATTAAAAAATCAGTCAGTTAATTACTAAAAGTCAAAGGGTCATTGACATTTGGCCTAGTTATTGTGACAACACCGGTGAGAATCCGTATGTGCCGCACAGATGTATTCCTGGTTTGGCGTCAGGATATTTTTACCGCTGAATGAATTGAAAGCGCCATTTAAGGATATTTTTCTTCAATTTGTATTCATCTCAGGAATTGCCGGTTTAAATATAATACATCATTTCCATAACACCCTGTATAAGATATCTTAACTTACATCTTACAGCTGGTAGTATTTCTTTCCCGAAACACACTTAAGAATATGTCATTTAATTAATTCACTGTTATAAATAAACAATGGTCGATTAGTAAACCCTCCCCACACAACACCGTATATCCTCAGGATATCCATATAAAATCCTAATATCCACAAATAAGATATCCCATTTTTAAATATCCAATAGATATTTATAGGACATTTATATGTCCTATAATCATCCAATTTTTAAATATCCCATAAATATCGTTTTAAAATATCCATATAATATCTGAAATGTCCTGAATTAACACTTAAAATAAATATCTCGAAATTAGCACATTAGAATATTTACTGGATATTTACTGGATATTTTTTAGGATATTAAAATATTTTAAAATATTTCTCCATTTGTTCGATAAATCCTGATGGAAATAATTATTGTTCCATTTATAAAACAGCAAAAATCTATAATTATTAGTTGTTTAATTGTATATGATCATATCAGGAAATAGGAAATACAAGTCTTGGAAAAACTCGGACACTGTGCGTCTTTATCTTTCTTATGTTAGATAAAGATGAAATGCAATGGTCATGTGATAACTTGCTCATAGAATACTGTTCGGATTTGGTTAAATCGAATGTGTCGTTTATTCGCACGCGTACACACAGTGAATCGGATCTCCTTTACTACTATCGAAGGTTAGAAAAAGATATACCAAGAATAATGGGCGAAGAAGCCAAACCGGTGAAACGAAATAACATAACCTGTTTCCCTAACCTATATTTTCTTTTTGGCGACATATGCGTTTTGTGCACATATATATAACCATTATATTGCCAATACGAACGTTCCAAATTATAAAAAGTGTCCCCGCTATGGGATATCGCTTGGCACCATTGAGTTTGTGCAGTAGGGTGAAAATTTTATCGATCGCGTCAGAGCCGGCCCGACATTATTTGTTTTTGTTATTCATCTTTGGTTCTTGATGCCTTTTCAAATTACAGAATAAAAAATGGTTCATCAACATTGTTGTCGGTATATTAGTGGTTACCTAACAACAATTTTTGTAAAGGAGCTTTTAATTTGTGGTTATTTGATTCGCTATTTGTTAGGTTAGTAACTTGTTTTGTTTAAGATGAAAGGACACAAGTGCATGGTGCTTTTTTGCAAAAGTTGTGGATCTATACCAGGTATAGAGTATTTCAGGTATGTAGGTACCTACATAATATATACCAAAATATTTTGGAACCGAATTTCACTAAAAAGCTTGTAAAAGAAAGAAGGAGTGTCACTCGTATACAATATAATATATATGTGGTCACTACCTAACCTTAAAATTAATGTATTCCCAAAATAGTCAATATAGTGATTCATTCTTAATTTTGGTTTAGAAAAAAGTGAGGTTAAGAAACATACGACGTCGGATGAAAGTTAAAATAAAGCTCATCGTGTCCATTGTTACAAATATTGGGACGGAATTTGGCACCAAAAGTTTCCACCAATCAGTGCACCGTCGGACATCATATCGTCAGAAATCGTATGCATGGAACGCTGTCTCAAATCGAACTAATCAGTGAAATTTGCATTAAAAAAGTTGAAATCCGGTCCTGTCGAATGTTTATTTTCACAAGGAAATTTCCGAACTGCGCAAACTCACTATTAGGGGAGAAGGGGGTTCAATGTGTCATGGGGCACAGTGAATCATTTTAAATTTGGCGCTCTCTAATGTTTGCACAACTGTGAAATCCCGCGTGCAGAAGCATGTAGAGGTAACATATCGGTACAGTCCCCATTTAAAGATTCAGTTCATATCGAACAGTTGAGTAGTGCGTTTGTTGATTTTCTAACGTGAAAAGTAATATTTTACAATCAAGGTTAAAAAGTGATTTAAGGGATAAAGTAATTTTCTATGAAAAAACTGTTTATTGTAAAGTGATGTGACATACTTTGACTACTTAATTTTAATAAGGTTAGTATAATTGCTTTTTAGAAAAAAATATCAAGACAACTTTTGTTTTTATTTGAAATATGGGGCACTTTGTGTCACAAAATAGGGGGGCACAGTGTGTCCGACACAGTGTACCCCATCGAGGTTATTACGTTTTTGTTTTGTTACAGAGATACACAAAATGGTTCGTAATAGAAAACGAAAGACGAAAATAGGCCTCACAGATCCTGCTGTTATGAAAGCCGCCGTTATTCAAGTTATCCATGAAAACTGTAGCGTAAGAGCCTTAGCGGCCAGACTAAAAATAAATAGAACAACACTTCAGAGATATGTTAATAAATATAATACTGCATCTGAACAAGAAAAGGAAAATTTTCTTTTTCAACCAAACTATAGCGTTAATAAAGTTTTAACATCTCAACTCGAAGAGGATTTAGCCAACTATATTATTGATGTGGCAAATATGCATCACGGTCTCACAAGAAAACAAGTAATGGAATTTGCCTATCAATTAGCCGTTGCGAATAATCTAAAAATACCCTCTAACTGGGAACAAAATAAATCTGCAGGATTTGACTGGTTTTACGAATTTAAAAAGAGATTTCCCATGTTATCTGTTCGTAAACCAGAGGGAACTAGCCTTGCTAGAGCAACTGCTTTTAATAGAAGTAGCGTTAAAGTATTTTTTGATAACTTGGAAGAAGTTTATCAACAGTTTGGTGGCAATTTAACTCCTGGCGGAATTTATAATTTAGAGGAAACCGCACTTACTACCGTTCATAATCCACCGAAAATTGTAGGAAAAAAAGGTCAAAAGCAAGTTGGCCAGATTACATCTGGAGAGAGAGGTGTTCTGGTGACAGCGTGCTGCATAATATCTGCTAATGGAAGCGCAGTCCCACCGTGTTTGATTTTTCCAAGAGTTAAGTATAAGGACCACATGATTAAAGGAGCACCTCCAGGCGCTGCAGGATATGCTACGAAAACTGGTTGGATGAACGGAGATATATTTGTGGAGGTTTTGAAACACATTCAAAAAAATATAAGAGCCACTGTCCAAAACAAAGTGATTCTCATATTTGATAACCATGAATCCCATATTACAATTGGCAGTCTAAATTTTTGTAAAGAAAATGAGATTGTTTTAGTTACTTTGCCCCCTCATACATCGAATAAGTTGCAGCCTTTAGACCGCACTGTTTATAAGACATTTAAAACAGCTTTCAATGCTGCGTCCAATGACTTCATGATAAGTAATCCGGGAAAAACTATTAGTATTTATGATGTAGCTGGTTTATGTGGCAAGGCATATGAAACTTCATTTACTCCAAAAAATATTTCCCGTGGCTTCGAGGTTACTGGGATCTGGCCAATTAAAACAGAAATGTTTTTACAGAAGTGGACTATTTAGGATATGAAGTTACAAATCGACCGCTGCAAGATCTCAAAGCCACTACGATTGGAGACCACGCCGACGGTTCAGGTATAAGCACTCTAAACTTAGACCAAATCACAAATTTAGATACAGCCAGTCCCATAGAGCCAGCACGAGAAGAGTTGGTAGCAAAAGTTATTAAACCAGAAGATATAAGACCCTTCCCCAAAGCCGAACCACGTAAAAGCAACAATAGTAATAGGCGCAAGAGAAAAAGTGAAATTCTAACGAAAACACCCATTAAGGATGCTTTGTGTAAAGGACTTGAAGAGAAAATTAGAAAAAAAGATTTGGAAAACAAGAAAGATGTAAAGAAAAAAGTTTTTGTTGAGGAATCAAAAAATTATAGTAGCAGTGAAGGGTCTGATGATAACATCAGCCTGCATGATGAAACCTCGTCTGCCTTTAGTGATGATAGTGATAATGCGTTTGATAAATACGAAATTATTTTTGGAAATACACAAGCAAAAATAAATGACTATGTTCTTCTAAAAGAAGGTGTTTCCCATAAGACACCAATATATTCTGTTGGAAAAGTCATTAATATTTTACCAGATGAATTTGAAATATTAAATTTAAAGCCAACAAGAAAGGGCAATTTTGTCGAAAACACGGTTTTTGTACTTGCCAAGAAAGACATTGAACTGGCGAAATTACCAAACCCAAAAACCATGGGTAAAACAACAAGAACTTCTGGAATGTTGTCGTTTCCCTTTAACTTTGACTGTTATAATATCCGATATTAACTTTGTTACATTCACCTTATTTGTCTTGTTTCCTAATTAAATTGTTTTTTTAAAGAATAAGTTCATTTTTTTATTTGACACACTGAATACTACTGTGTGACACAACTTACCCCACGAAGGGGGCAACCTGTGTCATTTGACATTGGCATATAAAAATGATTTTTTATCCTTACAATCTGATATTTTATTCTCTTTGGGCATAAATATTAATTGCTCTAACTACCTATGTTACGTAGGAGTCAACAGTTAATGTATTAAGTCGAAAAGTCATAAACAAAAATAAAAAATACAAAAACTGACACACTGAACCCCCCTCTCCCCTACCCATTCGATGTCCATAGCGGGGACATAATTGCAGATGGTATTAGCAATATAATGGTTATATATATGTGGTTTTGTGTCGAGAACGTTTTTATGTATTCGTCGGTTTTTATATGTTCTTTGCTTGTGTACACAGCTTTTCCTGATTTTTGGAGCTGTCTGCAGAGCGGTTATTCTCTGGTAAGTAAAATCATTTAATTTTTCTCCCTTGATTAATCGGATTTTCTCATATCTACAGAATATGGCTAGCCGAAAATCTACGTTTTACAGGCGTCTGAAAGATGATCCACTTAATTTTATAGCTAATAAACGGAAGTTCATCGATTCTAATATTCAACATGATCAGTGCAGTGCACAAAACAATTGCAGTGCTTCTGATCTGACACCTGCTAAATTTAGATGTCTTGATTCCGAACATCACCTTTCCGATAGTTTGGATTCTAGCGAAGGCGAGTCGAATGTTAATTATCACACTGGACAATCTTTGAAAATACCCTTTTTAACTTCTACTAATATGCAAGACTCTACAATTATTGAAAATATTGAGTCAGTAGAGCCTATATTGTGTAATCTTAACCAAAGCACAGACTTGATAGAGAATCAGTTAAGACAGTGGGCTGTTAGAAATAACATTAATAATTCTGCACTCTCTGACCTACTTAAAGTCCTAAAACCACAGATTCCTTCTTTGCCTTTAGATTCCAGAACTCTACTTCATACCCCTCGTTCTAGAAAAACAAAATCTTTGGAACGAGGAGAATATTACCACTTTGGCTTAGAGAACCAATTACGATATTTACTTATGAAGGAAAGCACAACGCATTGTGACATATTAGTCAATGTTGATGGTTTACCGCTATGCAAAAGCTCAGGTAGTCAGTTGTACCCAATTCTGATATCACTATATAAATCAAAATATGTGGTTGCAGTAGGTATTTATCATGGATATGATAAACCTAAAGATGCTAACTTGTTCATGTTAGATTTTGTTGAAGAAGCAAAAATATTATGTAAGAATGGGTTAATTTATGATAGTAAAACATTGCCGTTTAGAATTATGGGATTTATTTGTGATGCTCCGGCAAAATCATTTATACGTTATACCAAAGGCCATACAGGTTACAATTCATGTGCAAAATGTTATCAGGAAGGCACCTATATTAATAATCGTATTTGTTTTCCGGACATACAGTTTACTGAACGTACTGATGAAGAATTCTTGGTTAAAACCCAAGAGGAACATCACACGGGTACAACTATTTTGATAGAAATATCAAATTTTGGATTAGTATCTTCTTTTCCACTAGATCCAATGCACCTAGTTTTTCTTGGGGTCATGAGGAAACTTCTATTAATGTGGACAACAGGGAAACCACCTTTTAAGTTGTGTTCAAGAGACATAAGTTTGATATCTGAAAATCTGGTGATGCAGAAACAAAATATTCCCAAAGAGTTTTGTCGGAAACCAAGGTCACTTACTGAAATAAGACGGTGGAAGGCAACTGAATACAGACAGTTCCTTCTATATACTGGACCAATAGTTTTAAAACCAATTTTTAAAAAAGATGCTAGATATCTTCATTTCATGTCACTGCATGTAGCTATTTCCCTTCTTGCAAGTGTCAATTTAGATGTAGAGAAAATAGGTTATGCTCGATCATTGTTAATATATTTTGTTCAAGTATTTCCTACCTTATACAATAAGGAATATATGTCTCATAATATACATAACCTTCTTCATCTACCTAACGATTGTCTCAAATTTCGAAATCTGAATATGTTCAGTGCATTTAATTTTGAAAATTATTTATTTACTTTACAAAAATTAATAAGGAATTCTGAAAAGCCTCTGCATCAAATTATTAACCGTTTAAGTGAAATTGATAATGCTAATATAGATATTTCTTGTAAAAAAAATAAATCTCCTGAACCTAAGTATCACTCGGCAGAACCCATACTTCAAGATTGTGATGGTCCCCAATATAGGGAATACCCTATTTTAAATTTTACCGTAAAAATAAAGTGTCCTGATAACTGTTGTGGACTTAATAACGGAGATATTATTTTAATTAATAACATTGTAAAACATCGAAACGGCAGTATTTTAGTTCTAGGACAAAAATATCAAACTGTTTCTGATTTATATATCGAGCCATGTAGGTCATCATTACTAGGCATTTTTAAGGTATCAAATCTTGACAATACCTTAAAAACTTGGCTAATAAGTGATATTTGTATAAAATATGTTAAACTGACTTTAACCGTTACTGATAATGCTGTTTTTCCTTTGCTACACTGTGACTTTTAATCAAATAGTTTTTAAAATGTTAGCTATATATTACTAAATTTATGTATATATTTTTATTCAATTAAGGTTATAAATAATGGCATGGCAAGTGGTGATATTTATAGAAGAAAACAGGGTAGATGCGATTCCAAAATGTTGGTTTATTAACAAAGATTTGTGTTACTGGCCTTCAGAAAAAAGAAAAGTTATTGGTTCCATAATAAAAGAAGGTTCAAAACCAGACAAACAGTGGTCTGTAGTCAAAATAAGAATTTTGGGAAACAAAGTTTATGGTGAGTTAGAAACGTTGCGTCGTTGTGCAATCAAATCATATTAATAACTTTTATTTGTTAGACAATTATGACGAAGCGTCCAGGGCAGCAGAAAGAGCTTGCTTTACATCTGATATAAATAGTGGAACTGAATATAAAAGTAGCCATACTACTAAAAGACAGATAAAAAAAAAATAGGAAATATTTAGTGAGCAGTAGCAGTAGTACTGAATGTGAGGAGGACAAGAGGATTCCAACACCACCAAAACCGCAACATGGTAGAGTAATTTAGGATTTTTTAAGTTATTTTTATTTTTTCTAATCAATACTTTTATGACAGAAGATGATGATAAAACACTGTGTCATTTAGGCTTAATATTTTTATTATTAAATTTTTCATTAAGCATATGGAGCAGTGGTGCCAAATGTGGTTACCTAGTCACATTTTGTTCACCAATTTTAAATCGTCACGTTATAATGTTCATAAATTATTATTTTTTTAGATTTTGAAAAGAGGAACAGCAGTCAGAATACTCAAATAGAAAAAAATCAGGCATCTGGTTCTAGTGAGGGTAATATTTTTTAGTGATATTTTTATTCCTTCTTAACATTGATTAGCATCTCTCTCACCTTTTTTGGCCATATAATAGTTAAAATAGAATTATAACGTTCCTAAATTACTTTTTTTAGACTTTGGAAGAAATAGCAGTCAGAAAAATCAAGCATCTGGTTCTAGTGAAGGTAATATTTTTGATTAGAAAATTAAAATCTTTATTGTGCCTACAACTAATTATTTATTTTAGCTTCTCTGAGCTGTGCGCATGGGGTACCGGAATTAATTTCTCATGGCTCGGGTAAAGGTAAGTTGATTTGTGATCATTATATGGACCAAAAAAATTTTTGCATAACGTCGACCATTCTTCAATAAACAATTATTTTTCGTTCCCTCATTTATAAACGATTTATCAATCGGAAAATAGAACTAGATCTCAAATAAAATCTTTTAGGATTTTCTGGTTGATTTTTGAATGTTAACCAACTTTTTTTATATATAATGGTTGTCCAATATTATGTATTATTTCCCACTTAATATTAATAGTAAACATATGGTTATTAGAAAGTATAGAAGATATAACTATTTTTCTACTTGTATCTACCATAACATTATGTAACAGAAATTAGTTTAACCAAAAGTTATAATTTGCAGATGTAATTTTGGAAAAGTTATGCAATAGAGTGTCATATTTGACACTTCTCATTAAAGGAGTTGCAGATGATATAACACAATTAAAATATGATTTAAAAAATTGTGCAATGAAACCACAACCGCAGGAAAATGAAGTAATAATGGACTCTGAATATAATTTTCCATTTTATTCCAAAAATGAATTTGACGAGTTCGACAAAACTCTTCAAGAAAAGGAACAATATGAGAAAATGGTAAGTATTTTTATTGGTAATTCTAATTCTTAAGGGGGATTCTCAGAGCTTCGTAGTGTCGCCAGTGACATCATCTGTAACCCATCGGGAGGTAGGGATAATGACGTAAACGGTCCTGACTGGTTACAGAATGATGGCGCTGGCGACACTACGAAGCTCTGAGAATCCCCCTCTAAAGTACAGTATTTCTGTGTAAATAAATATGTACCCTTTCAACTTATCACTACTAACAAATTTACCTTGTTGATAAATCAAAATAGCTTCTAATTATAATGTATTTTTTAAACTTTACAGGTTCGTTATATGGTAAAAATTGGTGGTAACACCCCATATGATTTTATAAAAAGGGTGATGAGCCGAGTGATGAGTGATAAATTAGGCTCAACATATTCTTATACTGGCCATAAAGGGAAAAACCCATTTAATGCTTCCATTTTTTCAAAGGCTCTTAAAGGTAAGTAAACATAAATAAATATAACAAAAAAATATATACAGGATGTAAACTGTAAAGTTGATAAATACTCGCGAAAATATGAACATAGTTTTGGTGTTATAAAGTATTCTCATACAGCTTTTGGAAAATTATTTCAAAATTGTGGTTTGTGTTTCATTTATCAATGAATGAAGCTGCAATTGTTATGAAATTCAGAGCTTATCCAATATTTTTAGTTCATTCCCGGAACTATGTTCTTTGCAACCTTGTTTTCTTGTTAAAAGCAACATAACTTGGAAATTTGTTATACTTCTTATTCATATATTTATACTTTTTAACATATATATTTAAGGAAATAATTAAAAATATTACCTTTAGTTAAAAATTTAAGAATATAAAATACATACTTTCCTTAACAAATTCTAGTTTTTATCTAGTTTCAATTTAAAACTCAACACTTTTTCATTGAAATACTATATTAAGCCTGTCAATATTTTTATAGATGCTGCCCAGAGAACTCATTCATTGGAAAAATGTTCCGATTGCAAAATGGAGGAAAAAATTAAAACTTGGCTGAGACATGCTCCGGCTAGAGCCAGTAAGCTTGAAAAAACGAGAACAAGCACAGATGGAAATCCTGAGCAGCTCAGAAATGGTGAAGAAGAATCCTAATAATTAAACCAGCTACAACTTGCTTATTTTAAAAGTTTTAAAATTCTATGATAATAAAATATCCTGAAAATTTTCTTGATTATTGTCTTAAAAATATTTATAGAACATCTTTAGGATATCTTGTAAAACCACGCAGGATATTCCTGGGATCACCATGAGATAATTATTTTTTTCCCACTGGGTTATCCTATGGATATCCCCAGAATATCGGTGGATATTCTATAGATATCTGCATTGTCCTAAAGGAATATTTACTGGATATCCATGGGATGTGTTTGTGCTGTGTGGGTCCCGGTTTCTTATAATATAAAACATTGTCACTTTTAGATATTTATTTCAACAAAATATATTTAAACTTTATTCTTAGTTACTGACTAACCCATGATGACTAAATAGAATATTTTATTCTGAACTCTAATATTATGAACTGATTTTAATAGAATCTGGAGTAAGTCCGGAATTCTCCTTCTTTTCGCTGTGTTTCGCGGTTTTGTCATGTTGCCACCCTTTTCCAAATGGGCAAGAAACTAAAATTAGAGGCATAGATTGTTTCACGAAATATGGATATAACTTAATTACTGCAGTAAAAGTACCTGGGGCCATCCCATTATTTATGACCGTTTGTTATTATTATGTGGAAAGGACCGGATTGTAATAATTATAATTAAATATAGGCACATCAGGTAGGTTAGGTTGCTTAATTTATATTTAATTATCTTTTTGTGGTAAAGTTAGTTAGTTTTTGAGGAATGGTTAAAGAATTGTCTTTTACCAAACATTCCTCAGAATAGCGTGATAGTAATGGACAATGCGAGCTATCACAGTCGCCAATTACATAAAGCTCCAAGCTCAAATAATACAAAATTGGAGATTCAGAACTACATGGCGGCGAATGATATATATGTATTTTGAAGAAAGTTATAAAAAAAAGTGATCTTTTAGAAGTTTTAAAGACTTTTGTATAAAAAAACTATATGTTTGTGACACATTGGCAGAACAAAGTGGACATACAGTGCTATGGCTCCCACCCTATTATTGCATTTTTAACCCCATAGAGCATATGTGGCACCAGTTAAAATCACTGGTTATTTCTGAAAATATTTCTCCGACTTTAAGTTCTAGTGTTGTAGAATTAATACGAAAATGCTTTAATGATATTCCCCCAGGCAGTTGAAAAAATTCAGTCCGTCACGTAATAACTGTAGAAAATTCGTATATTAGTCTGGATCGTATAATTAATCCAATTATAATTAATTTTGATGAGGATAGCGATAGCGAAACAGAACTATCTATAGAATGACATTATAAATGTAAATAAATATTACTAGTAATATTTAAAAAAAATATTATTATTTCATTCGATTACATTAATATAATCATATCATTACTTGTTTTCCTTAGTCCGTCCCTTCATACTTCACTTGTTTATTGCCAAGCTCTTGTCGACACAATGGGACCGACCCAGGAAATCATTAAGTCGTATCCAAATTGCGTGAAACGTACAGTATGTCCAAGAAGTTGCGGACTCGCGTGATTGGCTGATTATCGAGCACAGATCCAGAGTAATAAAGGAAAAAATTAAATTTTATTATACTCATTAAAGTGGTAAAATCCATTAAGTTAATCGATTGTTTAGGAAATTAAGATTTTAATATAAACTAGGTCATGACGGATGTAAAACGCATTAAAATAATGGTTTGTTAACCCCATTAAAATATATTTGTATTTTTCGTTTTCATTTAATAATTGCTTTTCGGAGAAGCCATTATCAAAAGCTATTTTAAGAATCCCCCCAAATAAGTATTGAATCTTAAGTCATCGCATAAAATCATTCTGGGCGTATCTTGCTTTTGAGTGTGTGGGACGCAAATACCTTACAATCTATCTCTTTTCAATTTTCTATGACTTTGAATTACTTACTTTAGGATATTTATCCAGATGTAATATTCTTATACTTAGTTTTTTGAGAACTTTATAAAAGGGAATAAAGGCCAATTTATAAACTCGACGGTGACGATTGACGGTGCAGTTTGGCGGTGCCGTAAAAAACTGGATTTATAAACTTGACGATGGCGACGATAACCTAACCTGTTTTTCTCGGCTTTTCTGTATTTTTATGTGATTATATTAATTTTGGTGTTTATGTGATCTGAATGATACTATCAACACTTATCAACAGTACACTTTAAAATGGTTAATAAGATGGTATAAAATAAAATAATATTTACTAAATATCACGTGACAGGCAAACACGATTTTGATTGGCTGTGTAAACTTGCTACGAACGTTGCTACGACCGTCCACTGTCAAAAGATAAAATTGGTTCATGTCGGCCGTCACCCTCCGTCAAACTGCACCGTCATCGTCAAATATAAATGGTCTTATGCATTTCAATATGTTTAAGCTGTACCGTCACCGTCAAACAGCACCGTCAATCGTCAACGTCGAGTTTATAAATTCAGCTTTAGTATTTAGACGTTATAACGTAATTTTAGAATTAATTCCTATTTCGTACATTGAATTGGGTTAATTAAATATAAATAAAGCCAGGGGCACAACAGGATCTGTTTTTGAATAGAATTATTGTAATTTTTTTAAAAGCGCACTGGGCACTATAAATGCAAAAATATCGAAAATAATTGCTCGGAACGACATTGACAAGATACACACACCCTTTTTGGATAAATGTGACGAGAAAATTGATATTTTTAATAAAAACATAAATACACTAAAGCGCAAAAGAGTGGCAGTTGTCGCTATGTACCAGAGTGCTGCAGCGAGCGCCCTCTACAATCTACATAAAAATAAAATAATTAACAATTCAAATTTCTCGCCCCTAAAAACATCCAAATCAAAAATATTATGCTAAAATATTAGTTAAAAACAAGTTAATGAGGAAGAAAATAAAATTTTCACTAGGACACCCTGTAAGTTTGACTAGACAAAGAGTCTGCAGTTCTACTGTGTATAGTTTTTGCAGAATAATACCGTTGACTCTTAGTGCCATAAATAAACTTGATACGACTTGGAGTTGCTTTGGCGCAATAAATTCTTTTTAGAGATAAGGGTATTATGACGAATACCCTTATAGCAACCGCTGTTGGTCAAATTATTTAAAATATTAAGATAACATAAGAGAAACTGACAATGGGCGACAGTTTTTCCAAGCTAAGGGGATGGTTATGAGACGCGCAGCAGCCAGCTAACTCTCTGCGGCAGAAGGTCCCTTTGCGCCACCAGCTTATGCCAGATTTAAGCTGGAAATCTCCCGGATGTTATGGGATCCCCTTAACTTGCACCCACTGGTCGACACCACTGTATAATAAAAGAAGAAGTGCAGCGAACTAAATAAAACACATAGTAAAAATTAATTGACTTGTCATTTATTAAAAAAAAGAAATGAAGATAGGAATGAATATCTAGCTTATAAAAACCCAGTGTTGCACTGTAGCAATGATGGTTAGTAAATAAACACAAAGAAATAAACTTATTAACTAGAACGATACCATATGTTGCGTGTTGGTCAAAAAGACTCTAGTTGGGGTAGACTAGGCAGGTGTTATCCCAGGAGGATAACACAGGTTGATGTTAGCCAGGTAGAACAACAAGTTGACTTTTGACCCCGGTCGGAGGACCCTAGGAATATAAACACTCTCTAGTTTAATGATATAAAAATAAAAATCAAAGCAAAAGCAAAATGATTAAATGAAAGCCCAAAAGCATTTAAAATATTGTTACAAAATCCTGAAGGGAAGCAAAGAGTCTAAAATATTATTAATCAAATTATCAAGCAAAAAGAATTTAAAATAAACAGTACCATCCATCACTGACCATCATTAAGACATCTGACATGGCATAAGCAATAAAACTTTATAAACGCAAATAAAATAATTAATCTTAACACATTATCAAATTTAAAATAAATTAAACAAGGATTGTTATCAATCCCAGTATCCACAATCAAAATTGAAATTAATAAATAAACCACTGAGCAATATTAAGGTAAGCCAATCAAAAAAAAAAAAAACATTCAGATACAAAATATTAAAATAGAATCACAGAAATTAATTAAGGTAGTCCAAGCAAATAATTAACAACTAATATGCACTCCTGAAACAGCATTCAAGCAAAACAAAAAAAGGATAAGTGAATTTAAAGCCAAGGGCTTGAATGGTTCTTTTTTTATCACCAGGTGGTAATGACTAATGAAATTATAAAATTGAGCCTAAATGCCTCATTCAAATAAGTAAGAACTAGTGCAGTTCATTCTCTATTATAAAATACCATGATTAAGAATAAAAGTCCTTATGGACCTCGGAGGCTCGTAACCAATCTTACACCTCATTAATAAAGTAAGAATTAAAAGGTAGTAGCAACCATATTAGTGCTGTTTCAAGACGGCATACCAAACTCTATAACAGCAGACGCAGAGATAAAACTATATACATATATACGATGGGTAATAAGGCCAATAATTATTTAAAATCTAACACAATAAAATTCAGCAAAGCAAAGAACTAGTCATAATGAATTAATAAATTACTATTACATCAAAGCTACATAATATTGTCACTGATAATTAAAATTCCACACTGTAGGACTAAAAACAAAAATCTTGGCCCTATCCCCTTCGTAACGTAAATCAAAATTAATACATTGGCTCTCAGGGTCATTGTAAACTATATAAATCTTTGCTTAATAAAGGAAACCTTAAATTTACACTTAAAAGTTCGTATTGAGACATATCTATTAGAATTTATTATTTTCGATAATCTGTTCAGAGACATAATAGACAAAATGAAATTAATATCTGAGTATTGAAAAATAACGAAATTAGCATTAAATTTTAGCCAGAGAGAATTTTACAGTAAAGCACGTGGCGTGCTAATTTAAGGAAATTGATAATAATTTTAATGAAATTTAATAAAACCCGAAATTAAGGAGACTAAAACCGTCGCTGATTTACTAGTGAATTTAGTAGAAAGTAATATGCTGGACCAATGAACCATTATTTAAAGCAAAATAAAATGCAAAATATAATATACCTTATCCGATGTTCAAGGGTTATTCATGAGGTGCCCAAAATTCCAAAATGGCCTCTATCAGAAAATGGTGCCTTCAATGTCGAGCCAAAAACAAGCAAATCCCAGTATGGGGAAAATAAGTGCTACTCCAAAACCCAAGGGAGAAAACTTGCACTAATTTGTTTTACACTTCGAAAAACTAAATCGCCTCACGGCAGGGAATATTTCCCATGTGTTTTCCGAAAAACTCGTGGCTTATGCCTCGTCGACACTGACTTGAAAAAGGGCCGACTCATAGCAATTTTTTGCCTTATAAAGTGGGCAACCCGAACAAAAAATGACAAAACGACCATTTTTTTTCTTTAATATCTCTATGCTTCCTGCCTGCAGGCCGATCCGGAGACACAAAGCAGAAAGTAAACCAGTACAGGGCACATACCAAACTAAAGAAATAGAAAGCAACCGTGTTCATAGACACCCGATGTTGCGGATAAACTATAGTCGCAGCTATAACAAATTATCGATATTCTATCAATAAAAGAACAACAGCGAAGGAAAATGAAATTGTAACAGTACCATGCATCTCACCAAAAATGAAAAACCCTCTCCTTTGTATATTACAACAAAACCACGATCCACTCTCAGGCCGTGCAACTCATTTAACAGCGGTGAAAGGAATGCAACTCATTTCACAGCGGTGAAAGGAATGCAACTAGAAGATATAACCTCTGCAAACAGCTGTCACTCAAAACTGGAATAAACAACGACCTTTGAGATTAAATTTGCAAAAACCAAAGTAAGAGTTCCATATAGAACGCCGGAATATCACGGAAAAGATGCAGGTGAGTCTAAATCATAGCTTGTGCGAGGCCTACTGAGAGAGATGGCCTTCAAATCAGAGAAATAATACATACAGAATCAACGGTACCTTTTCAGAGATGGTTTTAAAGCTTTTAGATGCCTATAACTGGGGAAATCAGTCCTGAGGACCCCAAGATGAACTCAGAATGAAGTCCTACAACCAGTGCAGACTCTTCCCTAAAAGTATTACGCTAGATACAGCATGTGAGAAGTCTATAGCGGGTTTTACGAGGCATATCGGAGACAAGACCCCACAAAATCAAGGCACATCATATGGCAACGCCAGGATGCAAGGTTAGTACTGCAAGCCTGTCCTTGTATAGCTATAAAACTCAAAAGTTCAACGAATAAATAGCAAAGTACTTCAGTGACCAAAATGAAACGTTACAACTCCCCCTCTCCTTCAACAGGAGGGAAATTTTCTAAAGGAAAATTAACCGACGATAAGAAAATACAATCTGAAGGGAAAAAAAAAACAAGTTCCTCATTAAGCAAAGCAAGGAAACATCTAGACGATGCTCACCAAAGAGAGCCAAAATACAACCAAAATATATACAAGTTAATTACCAATAAAAGGCGTCATAGATATGGACGCACCCAAATAATTAGATCCAAGGGAAAAAAAAAACAAACGCTACTGACATAGCAGCCAAGCAAGGTAATTCAGAAAATCAAAAATACAAATTGTAAGAAAACCAAAAATATTTCAGTCACTGCCCTGCGGTCGGGAATCCATGGAGACCTCGGGAGGGAAGGGAGTAATCATGAGCTGCTTGGATGGAACCAGGTTCTAAGATTAAGATGAAAATCGAACTGGAGTCAATAGTGCGTTACAACCAACTGCGGCTTGGTGAACCTCGTGTACCAACCTCATTCAAGCAGACTCATGACACGACCAACCGTTCCAAAGAGAAACCAAAAATCACCGAACACTTGACAATTCCTAAAAAGTGGAAAACTAAAAATAACAGATCAAGCAAAGAAAATAAATAACGTAATTGTAACCCAAATGTTCCACCAATCAAAAGGGAGTGCATTATAGCACACACTAAGCTAAAAGATACACCCGTGTTCCAAGAACATCAAAGTGTACCGCAACCTCCAAAATAAACTTAATGAAAAAGGTACTCCGAGATACGCCACTGCTCCCGGTCTGTCGAATTATTATGGCCCAGCGCAACGAGGTCATAATCAGTAACTTGGCCCTCTCTTGAGCTACATTGCGTAGACTGGTCCTAAAAAGGCTACAAGAGTCAGGCTTCCGCCCCCCAAAATATAACTCTGCTGGCTGAGCTGCATCCGCAATTAAGCCGGAAAAGATGCAATCAAACGCCATCCGAGTCCACCCAAAGTAACTCGGCCAATATATATAAACAAAGAGAAAGAGGCTGCAAAGACATAATAGGTAAGGTAAAGTCAAAATCGGTAAGTAATCAAAAGTCAAAATCAGTAGTTAAACTAGTAATGGGAAATTCCCAAACTAAGACACAATCAGTAAAATATAAACGTCCCAAGGACAACGCAATCAAATCAAAGGTAAAAGTTGTCTCGTGTTTTTCTACTCGGACCTTCTGTAGTCATAAATCCCATATCCTGGATATGGTTACACTCTTCTCCAAACAAAATCAAAGCAAAGCAAAATCAATGATTCCTCTGGAACACGTTACCCAGTAGGAATACCCAAGCAATAAAGCAAAGCAAAATAATAAGAGAAAAATAATTAAGTATTTCCTGTAAATATCCCAATAATTGGCTTATAAACATTACAGGGAAAACTCGACTAACAAATCCTAAAGAAAACAGAAACAAAGGTAAAAGTCAAAATCAATGAGTGGTATAGTACCACTACCAAAAAGGTAAAGTCTAAGTGATAAATCCAGTAAGCACTGAAAAAGGAAACATACGGCAACACAGCTAAGTCCGCACTTAGACCAACGAAGGTAAGGTAAGGTAAGGTAAGGTAAGGTAAGGTAACCAAAAACGTAAGGTAAAGTCAGGTAATGTACTCTTGGTCCTATAAAACCAGTAACACTGAAAAGCAGAAGACTAACACAGGCTCTAGCCAAGTCTTGCCAGAACTCAAGAGTAACTAAGCAAAGTCAAAATCAAAGGTAATCAAGTCACAATCAAAGGTAAGCAAATCAAAACAAAGGTAAGGGATCTAAATCCAAAAGTCAAATCAAGGTAACAGTTCGCTCTAGGTATTCATAACCAGTAATCACTGACAAGGCAGAAAGCTCTTGCAACGAAAGCTCTACCTAAACCTAGACGAACCAGACAAAATCAAGGTAAGTACTAAATCCAAATCAAGGTAATAAGGTAATAACATACAAATCAATCCGAACGATAGAAATGGTTGGACCGATTATAAGAAACACAGCAAAGGAAAAGGTAAGATAGAAACAAAAGAAATAAGGTAAGGTAAGGTAAGGTAAGGTAAGGTAAAGGTAAGGTAAGGTAAGATAAAGGGAAGATAAAGGGAAGATAAGGTAGAACGTACTGCCAATTGATAAGGAAGGGAAACTGAAGGTTTACCCAGCCAGATTCAAATAAGACAAGGTAGCTGATGGCTTGCCTTATCATAAAATAGAGAAGTCGCCGAAGGCTTACTTCCCTATCCAAAAGACAACCAACAATGCACGCACTCGAAATGTTTCGCGCCAAGACGACTACATGCACAGTTAGAATTTTTCTAAGATAATGATAGGGCAACTGAAGGTTTATCCACTACCACAAGAAATAGATCAGCTGACGGCTACGATCTATTCCAGCTCCATCCAGCATCCATCCGAATTCGTCAAGTTACGCGCCAAGACGAAGTCGAATTTAGTTGGAACCCCACCACAAAAAGGGGAAAAACCTTGGCAGACACAAGGACACAAGCAAGTAAAATAGTAAAGTAACTGAAGGTTACTCCACTGGAACGAGCAACGTAGCAAACAACTGAAGGTTTTGTCTACTACGGCAAGAAATAGACTAGCTGAATGCTTTAATCTATTCCAGCTCTCGGCAGGTTTCTACTGCCACTGGTTCTCAGTGCAGGGCTTTTCTAACCAACTCCATCCGAATTCGTCAAGTTACGCGCCAGGACGAAGACGAATTTCATTGGAACCCCACCACTGCAAGGGGGAAAGGTAAGACAAAGACAAGGAAAGACAAGGGAAGAATCAAGTAAAACAGAGAAGTACTGAAGGTTACTCCGCTGAAGTGAGGGTATGGTAACTGAAGGTTAGCCTTACACTCGCAACGTAGTAAACAACTGAAGGTTTCGTCTACTACGGCAAGAAATAGATCAGCTGAGGGCTTTGATCTATTCCAGCTCTCGGTAGATTTCTACTACCACTGGTTCTCAGTGCAGGGCTTTTCTAACCAACTCCATCCGAATTCGTCACATTACGCGCCAGGACGAAGTCGAATTTCGTTGGAACCCCACCACTGCAAGGGGGAAAGGTAAGATAAAGGTAAGGGTAAAGGATAAGGTAAGAGAGAGAAACAAGGATTAATCGGCCAACACACAAGCAAACAAAAAGAAGGGAAAAACAAAATGAAAATAATAAAGAAAATACCAAAATAACGCAGAAATTGAACGTAATCAAACCTGTCTAAGCAACAACAAAGAAAGTCAAGATATTAATTAAATCAAGAATTTACTGATAGCAAAAACGAAAACTGTAGAGAGCAAATAGAAATAATACGAATGAGATACTACTTATTCTGAATTTAAGGTAAGTTATATGATCAACAAAAAGAAGGGAATATATCATTACATAATTTAAGAGAAAAAGTTAAGTTGCTTATACAATATTAATTTATTCAGTCGGATTACGTAGCAGAGTCGGATTCAACGTGCACTGGTTTCAAGTCTTGAACGTGCCACACACCTTTACTAACGCCAGTTTCGTCTTCGAGTTCATAAGTACAAGTACCGGTCTTCTTTTTAATTTTAAACGGACCTATGAATTGCGGAGCTAATTTCGCGTTGTAATAATTAACGGCGTCGGACAAACTTTTATTTTTACGCCAAACCATTTGACCACGAACGAAGTTTAAAGGTCGTCTGCGCAAGTTATAATGATGTTGGTTTCTAACGTGCGAGGATTGAATTTTATCGCGAATCTGTTGGTACAGCGATTTGAAAGCTTCGATTTTCCCTTTGACATAGTTTTGAGGTTCTGTTTCTGCCAAAGGAATTCCATTAGAATAGTCTTGACCAAACAGCTTATGTTCTCTACCAAAGTTAACGAAGTAAGGCGAGTAACCAGTGGTTTCGTGACGAGCAGTACGAATTGCGCAACCAATCGAGGGTAAATTGTCTTCCCAACTCCTATGATTAGTTTGTTGAACATAGGTGCGTAACATAGTTTTAATTACTCGATTTACACGTTCTGTATGATCAGCTCTAGGGTAATAAGAAGCTGTATAAAAATTCTTGACCTTATACTTGTCACAAAGGTTTCGAAATTCTTTCGATTTCATGGCAGATCCATTGTCCGTAGTTAAAAATTGTGGTGCTCCATAAACTAAGAAGATATCTTCCTCCACACGCTTGACTAATGTTTTTGCTGAAACTGAGCGACATGGAAATAATACGGCGTATTTACTGAAATAATCGGTGACAACTAAGATATTCGTATTTCCAGATTTAGATCGTGGTAATGGTCCAATAAAATCCAGGCTGATGGCTTGCCAAGGTTCCGTTATGTCGGGGCGATTTCCCATTAAACCAGCAGGACACTTTTGTTCAACTTTATTTTGTGCACACGGTGTACAAGCACGAACATATCTCGCAACATCGGATCTCATCTTCGGCCAATAATAACGCTCAGCAACCTTCCAATATGTTTTGAAAACTCCTACATGACCTGCAGCTGGAATGTCATGACAACGAATCAAAATATCTTTTCGTCCATCCTTCGGCACTACAATCTTCCAACAGCTAGAATGATTAGGAAAGTTAGGATTGGTTGATTTAATAAATTTGTACAGGTTTCCATTCTCTACTCGCCAACAGGAGAATTTGTCAGGACGTTCTTCTAATCTTTGAATCATATTCTTGTACCATTTATCAGAGGTGGAAGAATAAGAAATCGTTTCTTCGATAAGAGCTACGACAGCGTCGGTAGGAACAGGCACTGCCCTTGAAAGAAAGTCTGGTACAATATGTTCTCGACCTTTGCGGTGAATTAATTCAAAGTCGTATGGTTGTAAACGAAGTGCCCAACGAGCAAGTCTTCCTTGTGGATCCTTAAGGTTATGTAGCCACAAAAGTGAGTGATGATCGGTGATAACTTGGAAATGCACGCCTTCCAAATAATGCCGAAGTTTTTCTACACTCCATATAACTGCCAAACATTCCTTTTCGGTCACAGTCAACTTCATTTCCTGTTTAGTAAGTGAACGGGATAGGAAACATATCACCTTTTCTCCATCATCAAAAGTTTGCGATAAAACTGCTCCAAGGCCATAAGAGCTCGCATCAGTCTGCAAAATGAAGGGACGATTGAAGTCAGGACAGGTAAGAATAGGTGCCGTCACTAAAGCTTCCTTGATTAGTCTGAAGGCGTTGTCGCAGTCCGGTGTCCAAGACCACTTAGCTTTCTTCTTAGTTAGTTTAATCAATGGAGATACTAAAGATGAGAAATTCGGGATAAAACGTTGATACCAAGATGCTGTACATACAAAGCGGCGAACTGCAGTGATACTTTTCGGCGTGGATATCTTTTGGATGGCTTCTACTTTAGATAAGTCTATTGATAAGTTCGGATGATTGGTCGAAGAAATAATGGGAGGCGTCTTACGACCTATCGACTCTCCCGTGTTCCGTTTCCCGAACTAGTACATTTGGTACAATTTCTGGTAGTTACATTTGGTGCTCCACATCTGTAACAATGAACTTTTCGATGTTCTGCATTATTACGGTTCGCGTGACCTGTTTTCTGACCATTCCAATGAGTAACTGGTCTAGTGTTGGAGGGAGTAGGTTTCGCTTGTTGAAATCGAACTTCATGGACATGAGGTAATGTTCGAACTTCATCAGCAGGAGGCAAGGTTCTTTCGTATGCCGAGACGGATGCTTCAGAGCCCAAAAAGGCAAAGTCGGGTTCCACCAAACCATGACGTTTTCGTGAGGGTGGAACGTAGTGTTCGGCTCTATATTTCTTCGCTTCCAACTTCAGACATTCTGTCTCTAACTCTTCTAGAGTATGCACTTCATTTAGTTGACTTGTATAGAATGGTGATAAATTTCGGGTCAACACATCAAGTTGAACATCGATGGACATCGATCCATGTCGTCGGAATAAAGCGCTCATGCTAGAGATGTAATCCACTATGCTTTCGGTGGGATCTTGTGTTCTTTCCAAAATTTCTTTAAATAATCTTGGGCGATAATCTGGAGCTTCGTAGTGCTTAACCAACAGATCTGACAGACCATTCCAATCAATGAATCTATGACGATTTGCTCTAAACCACAATAACGCTTTCCCAGAAAATAAATCTATTGCCGAGTCAAACAGTTCTAGTTCAGAAATACCACGAGCAACACGTAATTCAGATACACGTTCTAAAAAATTATGAACCGAGAGTTGTTTATTCTCGCCAGTAAACCTAATGCCCCATTTTTCGACACGTTGAGTTTTACTACCTGAAGGGTATCCGGACGAAGATGAATTATTTAGTCGAGTCGCCTTCGGTGTTGATCGAATAGGGTTATTTTTCTTAACGCTGCTAGTCTGTGACGCTACTGAAGATACAGAACCAGAATCAGAATCTGTATCGCTTAATTTAGTCTGTTCCAACAAAGTACTTAAATCGCGATCACGCTTTAGTAGTCCATCTAAACTGTTCAAGTTGTTAACAATTTGGAATAGTAGGCCAGTGTGAGTCTGCGACTCAGCATCACTTAAACTGATTACTGGTATACGGCCTGCGCGAGTATATAAATGAACGAGACGCGACTGGATACGTAAAAAGTTATTACGAGCGTGTTTCCCCGAGATGAGTTTCATCTCGCCCTCGAGTTCTTTTAAATTTAAGTCCACGTAATTAAGTTCTTCTTGACAATCTAAATTGTATTTAGGAACGGGTAGTCGTTTTCCTCGTTTTTCTAAACGTATGACAGGGCGTAGCGCCGATCGTAACTGAGCAACAGTTTTTGTGTCATCAGCTGGTAAACCGCGAACCGTCAACTCATAAATGAGCATGTCTTTCTTTAAGTACACAATCTGCATCTTGTAATCCATCGTGAATAATTTAAAACAAAAGCAAAAATATCACAAAAGGTAGTAAGTCAAAATTAAGTAGTATCACAATATTCACCAAATCTGTCTCCTATGAGAACTGTACCAAAGTAAAATAATGATATCGATCGATACTCAAAAATATTCAAAATCAGTAAAAACAATACAACCAATTGCTAGACAAGGTAAGAAAATAATCCATATACACGAAGGCAAGGTAATAAAATCAAAGTACATAAAATCAAAAACAAATTAATGATCAGCAAAGATAAATTAATCAGTTCATAAACATTAAAATCAATAAGCAAAGCAAAGGTAAGCTAGGCAGTTATTAATCATGAAACTAAATTGTTCGGATTGAATTAAGCAAATAAAAAAAACAAAATAAAAAAAATTAAATCAAATCAACCACCGGGTCAAAGAGAGTCAATATGTATCACGCATCAAATATTAAAGTTGATTAAAATTGAAAAATAGATATGTCTGATATCGAGTAAAATACAGTAATAGCAATAAGTCTATAAAATATACGCACTATCAGGTAAATCAATAAATCAGAAATATCACAATAAATCAATAAATCACAATAAAAGGGTTAGTAAAAATGCACTGGGAAAAAAAAAAAAAATTTCATTTAGTTCACTGCTCATTATTACCAAAATTACCAAATTACCAATTAATGAAAAATTAAGCAAAGAAAAGCGGTTTAAAATCGAGTCCCACGTTACGGGCGCAACTGATACGACTTGGAGTTGCTTTGGCGCAATAAATTCTTTTTAGAGATAAGGGTATTATGACGAATACCCTTATAGCAACCGCTGTTGGTCAAATTATTTAAAATATTAAGATAACATAAGAGAAACTGACAATGGGCGACAGTTTTTCCAAGCTAAGGGGATGGTTATGAGACGCGCAGCAGCCAGCTAACTCTCTGCGGCAGAAGGTCCCTTTGCGCCACCAGCTTATGCCAGATTTAAGCTGGAAATCTCCCGGATGTTATGGGATCCCCTTAACTTGCACCCACTGGTCGACACCACTGTATAATAAAAGAAGAAGTGCAGCGAACTAAATAAAACACATAGTAAAAATTAATTGACTTGTCATTTATTAAAAAAAAGAAATGAAGATAGGAATGAATATCTAGCTTATAAAAACCCAGTGTTGCACTGTAGCAATGATGGTTAGTAAATAAACACAAAGAAATAAACTTATTAACTAGAACGATACCATATGTTGCGTGTTGGTCAAAAAGACTCTAGTTGGGGTAGACTAGGCAGGTGTTATCCCAGGAGGATAACACAGGTTGATGTTAGCCAGGTAGAACAACAAGTTGACTTTTGACCCCGGTCGGAGGACCCTAGGAATATAAACACTCTCTAGTTTAATGATATAAAAATAAAAATCAAAGCAAAAGCAAAATGATTAAATGAAAGCCCAAAAGCATTTAAAATATTGTTACAAAATCCTGAAGGGAAGCAAAGAGTCTAAAATATTATTAATCAAATTATCAAGCAAAAAGAATTTAAAATAAACAGTACCATCCATCACTGACCATCATTAAGACATCTGACATGGCATAAGCAATAAAACTTTATAAACGCAAATAAAATAATTAATCTTAACACATTATCAAATTTAAAATAAATTAAACAAGGATTGTTATCAATCCCAGTATCCACAATCAAAATTGAAATTAATAAATAAACCACTGAGCAATATTAAGGTAAGCCAATCAAAAAAAAAAAAAACATTCAGATACAAAATATTAAAATAGAATCACAGAAATTAATTAAGGTAGTCCAAGCAAATAATTAACAACTAATATGCACTCCTGAAACAGCATTCAAGCAAAACAAAAAAAGGATAAGTGAATTTAAAGCCAAGGGCTTGAATGGTTCTTTTTTTATCACCAGGTGGTAATGACTAATGAAATTATAAAATTGAGCCTAAATGCCTCATTCAAATAAGTAAGAACTAGTGCAGTTCATTCTCTATTATAAAATACCATGATTAAGAATAAAAGTCCTTATGGACCTCGGAGGCTCGTAACCAATCTTACACCTCATTAATAAAGTAAGAATTAAAAGGTAGTAGCAACCATATTAGTGCTGTTTCAAGACGGCATACCAAACTCTATAACAGCAGACGCAGAGATAAAACTATATACATATATACGATGGGTAATAAGGCCAATAATTATTTAAAATCTAACACAATAAAATTCAGCAAAGCAAAGAACTAGTCATAATGAATTAATAAATTACTATTACATCAAAGCTACATAATATTGTCACTGATAATTAAAATTCCACACTGTAGGACTAAAAACAAAAATCTTGGCCCTATCCCCTTCGTAACGTAAATCAAAATTAATACATTGGCTCTCAGGGTCATTGTAAACTATATAAATCTTTGCTTAATAAAGGAAACCTTAAATTTACACTTAAAAGTTCGTATTGAGACATATCTATTAGAATTTATTATTTTCGATAATCTGTTCAGAGACATAATAGACAAAATGAAATTAATATCTGAGTATTGAAAAATAACGAAATTAGCATTAAATTTTAGCCAGAGAGAATTTTACAGTAAAGCACGTGGCGTGCTAATTTAAGGAAATTGATAATAATTTTAATGAAATTTAATAAAACCCGAAATTAAGGAGACTAAAACCGTCGCTGATTTACTAGTGAATTTAGTAGAAAGTAATATGCTGGACCAATGAACCATTATTTAAAGCAAAATAAAATGCAAAATATAATATACCTTATCCGATGTTCAAGGGTTATTCATGAGGTGCCCAAAATTCCAAAATGGCCTCTATCAGAAAATGGTGCCTTCAATGTCGAGCCAAAAACAAGCAAATCCCAGTATGGGGAAAATAAGTGCTACTCCAAAACCCAAGGGAGAAAACTTGCACTAATTTGTTTTACACTTCGAAAAACTAAATCGCCTCACGGCAGGGAATATTTCCCATGTGTTTTCCGAAAAACTCGTGGCTTATGCCTCGTCGACACTGACTTGAAAAAGGGCCGACTCATAGCAATTTTTTGCCTTATAAAGTGGGCAACCCGAACAAAAAATGACAAAACGACCATTTTTTTTCTTTAATATCTCTATGCTTCCTGCCTGCAGGCCGATCCGGAGACACAAAGCAGAAAGTAAACCAGTACAGGGCACATACCAAACTAAAGAAATAGAAAGCAACCGTGTTCATAGACACCCGATGTTGCGGATAAACTATAGTCGCAGCTATAACAAATTATCGATATTCTATCAATAAAAGAACAACAGCGAAGGAAAATGAAATTGTAACAGTACCATGCATCTCACCAAAAATGAAAAACCCTCTCCTTTGTATATTACAACAAAACCACGATCCACTCTCAGGCCGTGCAACTCATTTAACAGCGGTGAAAGGAATGCAACTCATTTCACAGCGGTGAAAGGAATGCAACTAGAAGATATAACCTCTGCAAACAGCTGTCACTCAAAACTGGAATAAACAACGACCTTTGAGATTAAATTTGCAAAAACCAAAGTAAGAGTTCCATATAGAACGCCGGAATATCACGGAAAAGATGCAGGTGAGTCTAAATCATAGCTTGTGCGAGGCCTACTGAGAGAGATGGCCTTCAAATCAGAGAAATAATACATACAGAATCAACGGTACCTTTTCAGAGATGGTTTTAAAGCTTTTAGATGCCTATAACTGGGGAAATCAGTCCTGAGGACCCCAAGATGAACTCAGAATGAAGTCCTACAACCAGTGCAGACTCTTCCCTAAAAGTATTACGCTAGATACAGCATGTGAGAAGTCTATAGCGGGTTTTACGAGGCATATCGGAGACAAGACCCCACAAAATCAAGGCACATCATATGGCAACGCCAGGATGCAAGGTTAGTACTGCAAGCCTGTCCTTGTATAGCTATAAAACTCAAAAGTTCAACGAATAAATAGCAAAGTACTTCAGTGACCAAAATGAAACGTTACAAACTACCTGATTAAACCCTATTGTATACGCCTCAACCTCTTCAAAGCTCAATAAATGGGATCAGGGCCGGCTTGAAAATGTATACCACACCACGTGATTTATTTTTATAATTTAAAATAAATAGATAGGTATTTTTAGTTTTAGGTACCTATAATAAATGTAAAATAATGACAACAATTAATGATAATTGAAAATAATATAATTTAAAAGTGTAACTATTAGGATAACAAGTACAATAAAAATTAATTAAATTTTAAGTAACTATTGATAATTTATTCAAAATTTAACTCTGTATCACTATCACTATCTTCATCTAAGCCTAAACTTATAATTAAGGGTTGAACATTTGTAATCATACAAGTGTAAGTATTTTCCACCGTAAATACATGCTGTACTCAGTTCTTCCAGCTGTCTGCAGAAATTTTTCTTACTTCGTTTTTAATTAATTCTACTACAGATGCATTTAATGTAGGAAAACATTATTTCTCCAAATATTGGATTTTAATTGGTGCCATATTAGCTCAATAGGATTGAATATACAATAGTACGGAGGAAGACGCAACACTGTATGTCCATTTTCTGCTGCAAGTTTGCCCTCGTATTCCTTATTTATTTTAAAAGCTTTTAATACTTCTAGCAGTTCTCGTTTCTTGTAAGTTTCTTCAAAATATAAATCATTTTCAATCATAAAATTTTGAATTTCTGCTTTTGTATTATTCGAATTGGGAATGATTTTTGCTTGCTGACTATGATAACTAGCATTGTACATTACAATGACGCTATTTTCAGGCATATTTTTAAGGAGTTTATGTTTAAACCAATCTTGCTTCTAAATGTGCCAGAATCACTCCGATTTTTTCCAGGATTAACAGGTTTAAGTACTATGTCTCTTACCGAAGATAAATGAGTTTTTGTCAAAGTAGACGTCTCTGCTAAGGCATCCATCGAATTAAAATTTCTACTCAACAACGATTGATACACATTTTTAGTTATTAGTTTGGCATCGGTAGATAAATGCTTTCTTTTAAAAATGACCCTTGAGATGCCCCCCTATCAGCACAATTCCAAGGACGCCACATTCTACCACTAATAAGCCTAACTAAAAATTACTCGCCGGAAAACCACTAAAGATTAAAATTATTAAAAATCACTTTGTATTTATATATTATGCATCAGGCATAGGTATAAATTGAATTTGTATACCTGGTCCGGCTCTGCTCGAAAACGGTTTTAAAATTTGGGATTTCCTTATTTATTTTATGGTCAAGGGATAATGAGGTTTTATTGCGATCAACGGTATAATTCTGCAAATACGATACTATTAATTTTAGGACACTCTGTAAAAGATTTTTCAACAAAATCGCAATTTGGGCGATATTATGAATAGTTGGACACTGATAAAAATTTCTAATCGATTACGGCGCGACGCATCGGGGCGCCACTGAAGTTGCCACCCGTGGTGATTCTACATGTTAAAGTAAAGGTCATATAACAAAAAGCCGAAAACTCAATAATTTTTTAATGCCATTTGGAAAACTGATTTAACGTGATTAACATCGCTCTAACCTTTCCAAGTATCCGGATGCATTATCCGAACACCCTGTATAAGGATCCCGATAATTTTCCCTACACAAATATACATATTACATTTAAACGTCAAACATGCTCTGAATTATTATGACGGCGCAGATGAGTTCCTAAATAATTTCCGTATTTTGTTTGAAATTCACATTTATTGCATTTGAACATTTCGACTTCTTCTGGATTTCGATGTGAGATGAGGTGCGTCTTTAAATTATTTTTGTAAACTGTTTTATAAGAACACTGATCGCATTTAAACTCGGAGTTACTATGCACGAGCTGATGACTTTTTAAATAACGTTTAAATTTAGTTTGGAAATCACATTTGTTGCATCTGAACATTTCGTCTTCTTCTGGATTTCGATGTGAGATGAGGTGCGTCTTTAAATTATTTTTGTGAACTGTTTTATAAGAACACTGATCGCATTTAAACTCGGAGTTACTATGCACGAGCTGATGACTTTTTAAATTATGTTTAAATTTAGTTTGAAAATCACATTTGTTACATCTGAACATTTCGACTTCTTCTGGATTTCGATGTGAGATGAGGTGTCTCTTTAAATTATCTTTGCGAATTGTTTTATAAGAACAATGATCGCATTTAAACTCGGAGTTACTATGCACGAGCTGATGACTTTTTAAATAACGTTTAAATTTAGTTTGGAAATCACATTTGTTGCATCTGAACATTTCGTCTTCTTCTGGATTTCGATGTGAGATGAGGTGCGTCTTTAAATTATTTTTGTGAACTGTTTTATAAGAACACTGATCGCATTTAAACTCGGAGTTACTATGCACGAGCTGATGACTTTTTAAATTATGTTTAAATTTAGTTTGAAAATCACATTTGTTACATCTGAACATTTCGACTTCTTCTGGATTTCGATGTGAGATGAGGTGGCTCTTTAAATTATCTTTGCGAATTGTTTTATAAGAACAATGATCGCATTTAAACTCGGAGTTACTATGCACGAGCTGATGACTTTTTAAATAACGTTTAAATTTAGTTTGGAAATCACATTTGTTGCATCTGAACATTTCGTCTTCTTCTGGATTTCGATGTGAGATGAGGTGCGTCTTTAAATTATTTTTGTGAACTGTTTTATAAGAACACTGATCGCATTTAAACTCGGAGTTACTATGCACGAGCTGATGACTTTTTAAATCATGTTTAAATTTAGTTTGAAAATCGCATTTGTTACATCTGAACATTTCGACTTCTAGATGTCGATGTGTGATGAGGTGCCTCTTTAAACAACGTTTATGAACTATTTTATAAGAACACTGATCGCATTTAAACTCGGAATTACTATGCACGAGCTGATGACTTTTTAAATTATGTTTAAATTTAGTTTGAAAATCGCATTTGTTACATCTGAACATTTCGACTTCTAGATGTCGATGTGTGATGAGGTGCCTCTTTAAATGATCTTTGCGAATTGTTTTATAAGAACAATGATCGCATTTAAACTCGGAGTTACTATGCACGAGCTGATGACTTTTTAAATAACGTTTAAATTTAGTTTGGAAATCACATTTGTTGCATCTGAACATTTCGTCTTCTTCTGGATTTCGATGTGAGATGAGGTGCGTCTTTAAATTATTTTTGTGAACTGTTTTATAAGAACACTGATCGCATTTAAACTCGGAGTTACTATGCACAAGCTGATGCCTTTTTAAATAACGTTTAAATTTAGTTTGGAAATCACATTTGCTGCAACTGAACATTTTGACTTCTTCTGGATTTCGATGTAAGAGGAGGTGCCTCTTTAAACAACTTTTGTGAACTGTTTTATAAGAACACTTATCGCATTTAAACTCGGAGTTACTATGCACGAGCTGATGACTTTTTAAATAACGTTTAAATTTAGTTTGGAAATCACATTTGTTGCAACTGAACATTTTGACTTCTTCTGGATTTCGATGTAAGAGGAGGTGCGTCTTTAAACAACTTTTGTGAACAGTTTTATAAGAACACTGATCGCATTTAAACTCGAAGTTACTATGCACGCGCTGATGAATTTTTAAATCCCATTTACGTTTAGTTTGATAGTCACATTTGTTGCATCTGAACATTTCGACTTCTTCTGGATTTCGATGTAAGAGGAGGTGCGTCTTTAAACAACTTTTGTGAACTGTTTTATAAGAACACTGATCGCATTTAAACTCGAAGTTACTATGCACGAGCTGATGAGTTTTTAAATAATATTTAAATTTAGTTTGGAAATCACATTTGTTGCATTTGAACATTTGGGCTTGTTCTGGAGTTCTATGTAAGTTGAGGTGAATCTTTAAACTAGGTTTGTAAACTGTTTTAAAAGAACATCGACCGCATGTAAACTGTTGCACTTTCTCGGGAATATTATGCCGAACACGCCGATGAGTTTTTAAATATCTTGTATAATTAGTTAGAAAGTCACATTTATTGCATTGTAACATTTTGACTTTCCCTTGGTTCACATGAAGGAGGAGATGCTTCGTTAATTCAATTTCATAATTAGATACGAATTTGCACTGGGAGCATTTAAATTCACTAACTGCCTTCGCCTTCTTATTTTGAAAAATATTCATATTTTGTTCGTTAACCGTTTCATATTCGCGCTTCTTGAATTTAAGCAAGTGCGCTTCACGTTCTTTTGGGTATTTTTGTAGAAAATCGATACCATTTAGATTATTTTTCTGAACCATTTCATCACTGGAATAATGACCATTTTCAGAAACTTTCTTCCCTAAATGACTTGCAAGTGATGTTTCAGTACCAAATTCCTGAAATTGGTCGGGCGTGTACCTCCCACTTGCTTCCTGGCTATGGTGATCAACGCAGTCATTGGAAATACTGCAAAAAAAAATTACATCTAAATCGAGTTCATAAGTTGGCGTTCTTACACGCGGATAAATATTCCCTTTCTCCACGCCGAACGTCATTCGACAACTAATTCATAATAACGAAATAATTCAATTCGGCAAGAACACATTGGGTATATTATTTTAATTATTTATATTAAATCTGCATGAAATTCTACGCTCAAAAAAACATTTTGCATGAACACTAAATTAAGTAAAGCTAATGTCAAAACAAGGCCCATCTTGACAAAATGTGAAAGAAGTCCACAACGCCTGCTGAGCTCAGAGGTGCCACAGGGATCCAATTTGGGACCCCTTTTGTTTGCTCTAAAAGATTTTAAATTGTTTCTAAATATTTTAAATGAAAATGATTGCGAACGATTGCCAGTTGACCTAAATTATGTGGGAATGTGTTTTCTTTCGCTGGACTTTGTCCCTTCAGGATACAAATCTGATGTTTGTTGCATTAGGTCAATAACAACACCTGGTACATTTTACAACACATCTATTAAGTAAAATTAGCACATCAAACAAAACTGATCGTAGTTGCTTATGCGCAAAGCCGAATGATAAAACAATTGACTTGAACCCGCGAACAGGACCGCGTACATCGCCGTTAATGAAAATGATTAGACGGCAATATTTTGGCACATCAAGACCTTCTTTACTGGGTACCAAACAATCTATTTTCTCGCATAAAAGAAGGCTTTATGGTCATCACTGAAAGGCCACTCTTCGAATTAATTTTGATATTTATTTATTTAGCGTATTATTGATATATCCATTGTCAACGCATCGATAGATTTTTAATTGAGATTGTATTATTTAATAGGATATATAGTGAGGTTAAGTCGCGCATTTCCATATCTCAGCACGGATTATTGCCTAAAAAATATGCTCTTTCTAATTTTCACATTCTAACATTCACTCGATATGTGCATATTGCGTTACATGGTAAGTCATAGGTTGATGTTATTTATACAGGGTGATTCACGACGAGCGTGCATTAGAACTTTATGGAGAACTACTGAACATATGTTCCTGAAACTTTGGGGATTTGGGTTTATCGATATGCTCTCTTTAACTAAAATAGTGACATGTTTTTGTCATTTCCGGTTATACCGGAAGTAGCTGCCAACTTTCGTTTTTTAAATACAACATGGTAATTTTTATTACATTTTTCGATTAAGCGTTAAATACGAAGCACATTTTATAGAAAATGTTTTTGTCAGACTCTATTAGTTTTTGAGATATCTGGACTTTTTGTAATTATCTGGCAAATGCATGACGATGAAATAATCCATATGATTTTTTTACCTTAGCGCTTGGACTAAATTTTTTTTCTCACCGAATAGCTAGAAGATCATCAAGTCTCAAAAACATTTCAAATTCGGCATAAAATGTACAGGGTGGTCACAATTCAAGCCTCATTGTGAAAGAATTCAACTATTAAAAACTTTCTTATTTTAAATGGAACACCCTGTATATTTTTATGTAATTTGATGGCAAATTAGTTGTTCTTTATAAATAGTATTTACTGTCCTATACCTATATCAAAGCGTTTTCTCAAAAAATCCAATTTTATTCCGAAAATACTATTTGTTCAAGTGTGCTATGAAAACAATTGTACTTAGACTGATGTCTATACGGAGGAAAATTAATAATGACGGCAATATTTTCTAGTGTACTTTGACAAGAAAAACAATTGTCTGATATTTCTTGGCGTATTTTCAAACTGTCAATTATTCTGTTACTAAAAAATGTCACGCTCCGGATTTTCAAGTGAAGATTTTTAAAATTTATTTACGGTTTACATTGAATGTGGAAAAATTAAGCTAAGAGCTTGTCGAATATATCGGGATAAATATTCGAATAAGCAAATTCACACACCTGTTATTATTAGAAGACCAAATAAAAATTGTTTAAAATTTGGATCATTTGAAACCAAAGTACGAAGAATTAAACTAATACTGGACAATGAGGTATTTGAAGTTACCATTTTAGCCAATTTTTACGCTTTTCCAACAGACTCAATTCGTGAGCTGCAATGCAATTAAGAGTTTCGTATTCAAGTATACGAAGAATTTTAAAAAAATATAATATGATATCAGTACCTTAAGTACAATTGTTTTCATAGCACGCTTGAACAAATAGTATTTTCGGAATAAAATTGGATTTTTTGAGAAAACGCTTTGATATAGCTATAGGACAGTAAATACTATTTATAAAGAACAACTAATTTGCCATCAAATTACATAAAAATATACAGGGTGTTCCATTTAAAATAAGAAAGTTTTTAATGGTTGAATTCTTTCACAATGCTCCAAAATATAATGCCATATTTTAAACAGGATTCGAAGTTAGCAAAATACAATGTTTTTAAAGTTTTCTCATTCATGTATTTACCAGTAACATGAATACCATAACAAACAGGATTAAGTTTTTGTGACATACATTTGATATGAGCGGACCAATCTAAGAATTCATTAATCTGTACCCCTAAGAATTTTGTTGTTTCTGAAAAATTAATTGTATCTTGATCATGAGCAAAGTCAACTGGCCTTTCCACCTTAGATACTTTTGTTCTAAAAAGTATAACATTAGTTTTATTTTCATTCAAAATAAGTTTATTTTGTGTAAACCATAGTGTAACCCTATTAAGAAAATTTTTGCACTCTGTGACAAGTTGATTGATACTCTTGCCCCCTAAAAGTAAATTAGTATCATCCGCGTAATTAACTATATCTTCATTGGCTTGAATTAGATTATTTAAATCATTTATAAAAATGATGGGGTCGGAATATTCCTATTTTATTTTATTTATTTATTCGACCATCAAACTATTCATTTTAAATATCTTAAATGAACTTTAATTTAAATTAAATTAAAATATTGATCCAAACGCACCTCGAATTACTGTATATAAACAAGTGCAAACGGGTAAAGGCGCACTCCGAAAGTGTGCATGCCTGTGGGTACTCTGTGGGTTTGCTTGTGCCTGTTTTGCATGACTGTGGGTAATTGATTGTTGTGGGTATTTTCGGGTATATTCATTGTTTTTCTGCATAGGGGATTGCATTGCTTTTTACTTATATTTAGTGTTGTTAATTAGCGTTTAATTACACGATTTGCGGGAAATTTTCATGCATTCACAAAAGCGAACAAACCCGAACAAATCCTCCAGTATTTTAGTATCTTCACGGTTTTCCGAGCTGCAGTCACGACTTTTCTGCACTCTGCCATACCGTGGCCATCTATTGTAAGTACATTGAACTAGACATGTTAATGACAAACTGAGCACTGAGCGCCATCTGTAAACTTGCTTTTTACTTTCACAAAATATAAAATGCTTGTCCAGCTTACCCTGTAATTTCACAAATTCAAATTATCAACACTGATTTACGATGTATTGACGGTTTTTTGGGCGGGGACAACAGAGTTTTTTCTGAAACGCGAGTAATTTAATGCTCATACGGGTATTTTTGACACTCAAAGTGGGGCAAGTGGGATTATTGCATTGGCCGCACTGCAAAGCGCAGAGAAACACTCTGGAACTGAAACAGGTTTGTTCAACAGGTATTTTTAAAAACTAAAACCGGTTGTACCTCTTATTTAAAGTACCTTGTTCTAACCGTCCCTATATGGGTAGGTACTCACCTTGCTTCACTTTCTTCCAAGTACTCTTTAATGTCCAGTTCTTCATTTTTTATCTTCCATTCCTTAAAGTCAACTTCATGCATTTGCTCAGAGTAATTTCTTGCTTCATTGGTTTCAATTTTTACGAGTGCCTCTTCCTTTATGGAAGTATTCTCCTTGAATCTATGGAAAATATAATAATATATTGCTTATTTTTTTTTATATGGCCGTATTAGATGTGGTAGTGTCTAATAAATAGGTGAAATTAATAAATACAAAAAATTTTACCTTCTCACAAGAAATTTACTGTTCAATAATTTATCAGTTCTTAACATTTCAGGTCTATGAAAGAACATGTTTCACTGCTCTGTCCGCAGATTAGATGTTAACCTTAAACCCCTTCAACCGGACATACAGGTACTTGATTTTGTATTTTGCCATACGTAACCGTTTGAAATTTTTATAAAACTATAGGTTTATTTAATTTGTATTCTGTGGAAACGACAAAACGACGGAATAAATAAATTTGAAATTTGAATTTGAAAAAGGTATCATACCTACGCGAAATCGGCCATGAAAAATGAAGTTAAAAATTCTTAAATAAATTATTGTTTTGAGTATAATTTTAGGGCTCCCATTGAAAATAGAAATATTAAATTCAACTACAAAAAATAACTTATTTCAAAAACATGCTCTTAGAAAATATCTTGTTTTAAAAAATGAGAAATGAACAGAGTAACAAACCCAAACATTACTTGCAAGTAATAATGCGTTGTATACCTAGTTGCAAAAGCTGAACATTTCCGGACAACTGTAAAGTCGAAGAATGTGGTTTTTCCTACTTTTGCAAAAATCGAAAATTATTCAAAGGACATAAATTATTACAATCAACGTGTTAAAATTTTGAAATAAGCAATATTAATTTTATTCACAACTAAATGATCAACAAAATAACCTTACTAGTATTTATTACCCAATGGCCAATATTAATTATTGTCAAACAAATAGAATTAGTATGGAAAATATTCGGCAAAATAATCCGATGTTCTTCCAGTGTTCAACACTGGTACTAATAATTGTCATATAACAAACGATTATTTTTAAATTGTATTTTATACCTCAATTGTTGAAATTCGTAAAATTAAAAGCGTCTTTCGATTTAATTATTTAATGATGAACTTTAAAAAAATATGTATAGGGTGGGAAAGATACAGTATCTTCGAGAATTTAAGTATAAATAGATGTTTTAAATGTCAAGAATATTATCATAAGAGTGATGAATGCAAAAATCAATTATCATGTGAATATTGCACAGAAAATCATGAAAGTACTACATGTACGAAACAAGCAAGGAAATGTAAAAATTGCACTCTGGCAAACGAAAAATTTAAAATGAATTACAATACGGCGCATGCAGCATCAGATGGTGAATGTCCTTCCAACAAGTATCACATAAACATTTTGAGAAGCAGAATTGATTATGCAACATAATGGTGTATTTTGAACAAGATGATATACTTGAGACAATAGAGAACATAAATAGCGAAAAAGCAATGTTGGTGGACAGTGACTTATTATGCAATAAAATAAAAAACTCGCAGGTTATCTTCAATCTTTTGCATGTAAATATAAGAAGTATTACTAGAAATATTGACAATTTACTATTACTTATAGAAAGTTTTCAAATATATTTTAACGATATAATAGTATTAAGTGAAACATATAGAATCAATTCAACTAATCAGTGCAACGTTCCCGGCTATCAGCTATTCTATAATTACGCTGATTATAACAAGAATGATGGCGTTATAATCTTAGTGAAAAATCATCTAAATGTCGAATTTTCAAGAAAGAAGCTGCCAAATGCCCTGGCTACCGTGAGTAGAGTTGTTGGTTCTGTGAATGACATTAAAATAGGAATTACGGCGGTTTATAAACCTCCGCCAATATCAAAACATAATTTTATCAACGACATTGACACATACCTTGATAGTGTAGTAAAGAGTGATAATACTAATTTAGAAATTTTTGTAGGTGACATAAATATTAACATCTTAGATAAAGATAATGATACTCATAACTACCTGTCCATGATGTCACAACTGGGCTTTCAGTCATATGTCAATTCAGTAACTAGGTTTGAGAGTAATACATGCCTTGATCACATTTTCGTAAATAAGAAATTAAGAACTAGTCATTTCGGTTTTGAATCGTTTAAGGAGACTGTTACAAAAACATAGTGAACAATTGGAAAATCAGTATAAAAAATATCGAAATAATTTAAATAAAGTAATTGAGAAACGAAAGCATGAATTCTATAAAGAGGAAATAAACAACAATAAGGGTAACATGAAAAAAATATATGAAATAATTGAAAAAGCCACTTACGAGAATAAAAATAAATCTAAAACGAATAAATTAAAAATTAATAATGACTAGGGAGTCGTATTTGGAGATGATTTTAATATGGCTAACCATTGTAATGACTATTTTGCAACTATAGGGACTAAAATGGCGGATACGATTCCGGTGCCTGATAATCCTATAGAGGTCAATTTCTCACTGCGGAACTCTATGTTTTTGTCACCTGTAGATGAAAATGAATTGATAAAACACATTTCTTCTCTAAAGAATGGAGGCTCGCCAGGCATGGACGGCATCACATCTCAATTGATAAAACAGACTCACAGATTAATTTTAAAGCCATTATTACATATCATAAACAGAATTTTTGTAACAGGAATCGTGCCTTCTCATTTTAAAATATCTGTTATCACTCCGGTTTATAAGAACGGTACTAGGACAGTAATAAGCAACTATCGACCTATAAGTTTAATAAGTAATTTTGCCAAATTGTTTGAAAAATGTATAAAGGACAGAATGTTTGATTTTTTTAAGACTAACAATATTCTATCTGGAAATCAGTACGGTTTGCTGCCGGGTTGTGGTACGGAGGACGCATTGTATCGGCTGACGTCAGAGATCACTGCTGGCTTAAATACAGGGAAAAAGTGTGCTGCAGTCTTTATAGATCTGGCAAAAGCGTTCGACACGGTACCGCACGATAAACTTCTTGGTATTTTGTGGCACTATGGAATCAGGGGAACTGTGTGGAGGTTGCTGCAAAGTTACCTTCTCGGGAGATATCAGATTGTGAAAGTTAATAACGTTCTGAGTGGAAAGCAGGTTGTAAGGATTGGGGTACCACAGGGCACAGTCCTTGGCCCTATCTTGTTCATAATTTATATGAATAGCTTGTTATCTCTTGACGTCGGTGGTTCAGTGGTCTCCTATGCTGATGACACCGTGCTGATTTTCAGTGATGGTACATGGCAGGGAGTAAAAGAAAAACTGATAAACGGATTAAGTGTCACTAAGAGATGGTTGGAAAGTTTTGAATTATCTCTTAATTTAAGTAAAACAAATTACATTGCATTCTCCCTGACAGGTGCTAACAGGCCTGATTTCACAAGTATCATAATTGACGATCAACAAGTAAATGAAGTATCTCAAACAAAATATCTCGGCATAATAATTGATCGAAACATAAAAACACTTCATTATAGACGAGCAACATGGTTTTTATAAAGGTCGCTCAACAGCTACCAATTTGGCCATCTATCATGACTTTTTAGTCTCATCAGTTGAGGCAGGGGAGCAGGTGGATGTAATCTATACTGATTTATCAAAGGCATTCGATAGTGTTTGCCACCAGTTGCTCATAGGGAAGCTCTCCAATATTGGTGTATGTGGTTCGTATCTCAGGTGGATCGAATCCTACCTTACCCTGCGAACGCAGCGTGTCACTTTGGGTGGATCGATTTCTGAAGAGGTGTTTGTAACGTCGGGTGTTCCGCAGGGCTCGCACATCGGTCCTATTTTGTTCATCATCTTCATAAACGATGTTCTGCAATGTTTCAAGTCATCTTACTGCCTTATTTATGCGGATGACCTAAAGTTCTATTCCATTGTCTCACCGGGGAGCAACCATATGCAGAGGGACCTCGACAATTTTATCGACTGGTGCAGAAAGAACCATCTGAAACTTAATGTACAGAAATGCAAGGTTTTACGTTTCTTCAAATGTACAAATCCGCAGAGTAAGGTCTATGGTATTGATGGTGTCAATTTGGAAGTTGTATCAAATTTTAACGACCTCGGGGTAACATTTCAAAGCGATTTATCTTTCGTTGTACATGTGGATAACATTGTTCGGAAGAGTTTTAGGCTGTTGGGTTTCATAAAGAGACACAAAGCATATTTTTGACACCAAGGCCTTAACAGCCCTCTACAACGGTTTGGTGCATAGTGTTCTGGAGTATTATTCAGTAATATGGAGCCCTATTTATCAAGTCCATATTGGCAGACTGGAAAGGGTACAGAATAAGTTTGCAAAGTATCTACTATTCAAGCTCCGTTTCCCATATGATGGCGTTCCTTATGACACGAGGCTGCTCCTGTGTGGTTTGCAATCACTAGAATGTCGGAGAAGAAAAGCACTATTGCTTTTTTTATACAAACTGGTCAATGGTCTCATGGACTGCGAGTGGCTGCTACGTTCAATTACATTTCGTGTCCCAGTGAGGATAACCAGGCATAACCAATTGTTTTTTGAGCGTAGACACAGAACAAACTACGGCAGCAGCGCTTTTGTGGAGAGGATGTTGAATAACTACAACAGACATTTCACCGATTGTGATATTTTTGGAATTAGTCTAGCAGTATTAAAGAGACATTGACTGTGTTCTTTCTTATTTCTTATTTTTGTTGGAATGTTTATGTCGTTTTATGATATGTACCATTTAGGATTTTAATTCTGTAGTGTACTATGGCTAAATAAATAAATAAATAAATTTCTGAAGTGGTACCCGCACATAGATTATCTCTCTAAGAGGATTGGAGCGTTGATACACAAGTTTTATATTCTCAGGGAGATATTAAATAAAAAACTACTAGTTGTAATCTACAAGAGTCTTGTTGAATCGTCGATTGGCTACGGAATATTGGTCTGGGGTGGTCTACATAACAGTGCCCTTTACAAATTGAATATAGCGCAAAAGTATATATTAAAGGTTATATTTAAGAGGAACAAACTGTATCCTACAGAATTGCTTTTTTCAGGTGACATTTGTAATGTGAGGACCGTGTATCTTGTTACAGTGTCAACGTTTATGCATAAATACAAATCCTCAAAGAATACTGTTAACCACTGTTATCACACTCGTGCTAACATAAATAATGACGCAATCATTCCAATTAATTTTAATAATATTAATCTAACGAGCGTTGCCTACTTGGGAGCAAAAATTTATAATATGATTCCTTTAAATTTAAAAAATATATAAAAAACATAAAAAAATTTAAACGAGAATGTAGAATATATTTATCTACAGAATTTAAAAAATTTCAAAACATATTTAATTAAAGAGCAAATTATTCATGCATGGCACGAAATTGTAAACATAAAGAAAAAGAATTGAGAAAGAATCTGGTACATACAAGTAAACATGTTACTTAGGTACCATAACACACATATTTTGTATATTGTATAACTGTTTGAGAAATCATATAATTTTGTAAAGCCATAATTTCTGAATAAAGGTATTATTATTATTATAATAGTCGAGAAAAAAAAATGTTGTCAAGAATTTATTTAATAGATATATTAAGGGATCTATGGATCTAATTCGACACATAATTAAAAAAATCATAGACATAGCTACTGGGTTAATTATGTAATTTTGAAAGAAACTTACCCATTTTTACCTGCAGCGGTAAGGCGGTTTAAATCATCAATGATAAGATTCCCATCTTTTTCAATTACTTTTAGATTTTCTAAATGTACGATTAGTTTACGATTTTCTTTAATATGGGGGTATAAATTAGGCAAATTATTTTGCTTAATTACTCGATTTTCCAAACGGACTATTAGTTTACGTTCTTGATGAATCAATTCATTGGAATATGGATCGTCAAGTGGAACATTTTCAATTTCATATACTTCTGGCTCTTCTTTTATTAATAACTTGAAGGAGTTTTTGGTGTCTGGTGTTGCGACACTCCCCTCTTTGCATTCCTCTATTTTTGCTACTACATCGGACCAGTGTTGATTCCGGATTTGTTCTGTACCCTCCTCAATAGCAGAAAGTCCATTAAGTCAATCAGGTCTTTCGACACAAAGTTTTGATTTTCTTGGTTTAAACTGGATTCCATATTTTATATTAACAATTGCCTTTATTGGAAAGATCTATTATCAACAGGACAATAATAAAATAATTCAATGAAACAACAGACATAATAGGTTGGCATAGTTCGCCATTGATTGCTTGTCATTCTATTTGCTGGCATTGGGATACTAGCAACAAGTAGGTTTGTTCGTAGGTATTATGGCATATACACCGACACCACAGAAAAATAATAGGCAATAGCCGGAAGGCTTTAGGATCTTCTTCCGACCAAGGGTAGATAACAGGAACTGAGTGAATGCATTTCACGTTTGACACTACCCGATTAAAAACTGTCATATTTTTTATAGAAGTTTATAAACCGTGTTTGCCGAGTACAGACGTGACGAACGAGAGCAACGCAAATCTCAAGCGGTATCATTGTTCGCGAGTGATATCCAACGTCCAGTGGACGTAGTGTTATCGCGATAAATTAATATGCTTACGGTGAATCAAGTAACACCGGTACAAAATGAAAATAATAGCGATATTCTCATACATAAACATTCATCAGAGAACGAGATAATTTCGAGTTTGCAGTGTCAATTGCAGCATGCGATAAATGAAATTCAAACTTTAAGGAGTCAGGTTTCGACCTTGGAACAACAGATAAGGCAAAAAGAAGGTCTAGATAAAAAAGTAAATAAACAGTTAAATAAAATTAATCCGTATAGTCCAGTAAATTCAGACGAAGAAGATAAATTAGTGGCTGCCGAGACAGAATGGCTGCTTCCAAAAAATAAAAATAAAAAAAGAAAAGCTAATGAGTCACCAGAAAAAGACATAAGCTTACCCAAGGATAATAAACCAAAAACCGTTAAAGATATAAAGCCACCTCCCATTATTGTGAGTAACCTAAATAACTACACAGAAATAAAAAGTAAATTACAATCAAATAATATCAACTTCAATGCAACCCTAATGAGCAATAAACAACTTAAAATCAACGTTACAAATGCAAATGAATATCGAGAGTTAACCAAACACATGAACGATATTGCGCAAGAATGGCATACCTATGAAAACAAACAGGATAGGCCGATACGAGTAATAGCTAGAAATATGCACCCAACATGTGAAATAAAAGATATCATGAGTGAATTATCCCAGAGGGGTTTGAAAATTATATCTGTAGATAATAAATTAAAGAAAACGCAGAATGGATACATTAAACTACCTCTATTTGTATTAACTTTCGACAAAACAGAAGACATTAAAAAAATATTTGACATTCAGTACTTGTGTCATATGAAAGTTAAAATTGAGGCACTTAAAACTAGCAAGATGATACCTCAATGTAAAAACTGTCAGAGATATGGACATACACAAAAATTCTGCAGAAGAAATCCATACTGTGTAAAATGCGCGAGCAATCATTTAACCAAAGAATGTACCAAGCCAAATAACACTCCAGCAAAATGTTTCAATTGCGGTGAAGCTCATCCAGCCAACTATAGAGGGTGTATAGTCGCTAAGGAACTACAGAAGAGGCGCGAAAATACAATGAAAGGAAAGAATCAACAAACAAAACCAAGGTCTTTTGAATCCAATAACATGAAGAGTGGAGTTACCTACGCGCAAATGGCGGAAAACAAGGAAATAGAATCCGAGTCAACCTCACGTAAAGAAGAACCAACTATGATGCAAATGCTGCAGAATATGATGGTCACACTAAACGATGTGACAAAACGTCTAGATAGATTAGAAAATAGAAGCAGTGAAGCAGTGCCCAAGAGAAAATAATTCTATGGATATAAAAGACTTAAGAATAGCTACCTGGAATGTTAATGGCATTCTAAACAAAATACATGACTTAGAGGTTTTTTTGAATACTCAGAGAATAGATATATGTCTCATATCAGAAACTCACATGACAAGACAATCTTATATTAAGCTAAGAGGCTACAAAATATATCACACTATCCATCCAGACAATCAAGCAAAAGGTGGTAGTGCGGTGATAATTAAGGACTCAATTAATCATTTTGAGGAAAGTAATATACAACGGGTAGACATCCAAGGCACAATGGTTGGTATTAACTCAACAAAACAAAGATTTACAGTCGGATCAGTATACTGTCCGCCTCGATATAATCTTAAGGAAGAGGACTATTTAACTATATTGCAGCAATCAGGGGAGAGGTTCATTATTGGTGGAGATTTTAATGCCAAGAATGTGGAATGGGGCTCCAGATTAACGACAACCAAAGGTAGAGAGCTGCGAAAAGCTATTCGAAAGAGAAACTGCAACACTCACTCATCAGGTAAACCTACCTATTGGCCCACAGATCTTAACAAAATTCCAGATTTGCTAGACTTTTTTATTACAAGGAAGGTTTCATCTAACTTTATTGAAGTAGAGGAGAATTTTGATTTAGATTCGGATCATTCAGCTGTCATTCTAACTTTGTGCGAAACTGTTATAAAAAGAACTGCTCGCCCTTCGTTGGTCAACAAAACCACTGACTGGGAAATATTTCGTAAGGAGCTACAAGAAAGCATCAACTTAAATATTGTTCTAAGAACCACTGAACAACTTGAAGAAGAGGCTGAGCACTTTATACAGCTTATTCAAAAAGCAGCATATGAGAATACCAGAGAAATTAGTCACATAACCAAAGGAATAAACTACCCCAAAGAGATTAGAGTTCTAGTCAAAGAAAAAAGAATAGCAAGGAGAAGATGGCAACAAACTAGGGATCCTGCAAATAAAGCAGTACTTAATAACAAAACACAGAAACTCAGGAGAGAGATACAAAAAATAAAAGAAGAATCTGTAAACTACTATTTGCAAAAACTTACAGCAGATGAGGAGACCGACTACTCTCTATGGAAAGCGACTCGGAAGATTAAGAGACCCATCACCACTATACCGCCGATTAGGAGAGACAGGGAACCATGGGCTAAAGACAATAAACAAAAATCAGATCTCTTTGCTGAACATCTTGTCGAAATCTTTACACCTAATCAATCACAAGTAGAACATAATTTACCCTTACTCAACAACCTAATTTCGGAGAACATCACCCCGGTTAGTTGGAAAGAAGTAGCTAAGGAGATTAAAAATAATCTGAATCCTAAGAAAGCACCTGGTTTCGACTTGATAACAGGTGAAATATTAAAGCAATTACCTAGAAAAGGAATTGTAATGCTCACTTACCTCTTTAATGCAGCATTCAGACTAAAACATGTCCCTAATTGCTGGAAGGTTGCAGAAGTGATTATGATTCCGAAACCAGGGAAACCACCAAACGATGTCAAATCTTATAGACCTATATCACTTCTACCAGTAGTATCAAAACTATTCGAAAAGCTTCTGCTTAAGAGGTTAAGGCCCCTGATTGAAAGAAACAGATTAATTCCGGACTATCAGTTTGGGTTTAGACAGAAACATTCAACAATTGACCAGGTCCATAGAATAACAGATGTTATTGAGCGTGCCCTCGAAGAGAAAATAAATTGCTCTGCAGTGTTCCTGGATGTGGCCCAAGCCTTCGATAAGGTATGGCATGAAGGCTTGGTGTATAAATTGAATAAAATGCTTCCAAAGCAATTTGCAGATATACTAACTTCATATATTTCAAATAGGCTCTTTAGAGTAAAACAGGAGGATGAATATTCTGACCTAAAAGAAATAAGAGCTGGGGTACCTCAAGGAAGTGTCCTAGGGCCCATTCTCTACTTATTATATACTAGTGATCTTCCAATCCAAGAAAATATAACCCTGGCTACATTTGCTGATGACACTGCTCTTCTTGCAACTGATCATGAGCAGGAAAGAGCCACCAGAAGATTACAAGTAGCCAGCAATTCTGTAGTAGAGTGGACAAAAAAATGGAAGATTAGGCTTAACGAATCGAAATCTGTACATATTAATTTTACTAACAAAAATATAACTCAGCCTCTTCCACTGGACATCAACGAAAAAATTGTCCCTTATGATCTTAAAGTAAAGTATCTAGGTATAACTCTTGATGCCAAGCTACGATGGAAAGAGCACGTTAAAAGAAAAAGGGCAGAACTTGACTTGAAATATAAAGAGTATTATTGGCTTATTGGTAGAAATTCTAAATTGTCGATATGTAATAAATTATTAATATATAACCAGATATTTAAACCAGTATGGCTTTATGGCATTCAGCTATGGGGCTGTACCAAAGTCAGTAATATAAAAACAATACAGACGTTCCAGAATAAAGTGCTGCGCAACATTGTAAATGCCCCTTGGTATGTGCGCAATGCGGATATTCATCGTGATTTAGAAATGTTCACTATTAAAGAAGAGATTAAGAGGTATGCTCTCAAACATGAGGCAAGACTACATCTTCACGACAACGTGGAAGCCATACAATTACTGGACAACCAACACCATATCCGGAGGTTAAAGAGGACAAAACCATTTGACCTAGTATAGCGTGTCAGACAGGACAGTGATTGAGTGTAAATAGTTAATAGATAAACCTAAGGAATATCATTGGATTGACTTTAGATAAGTACCTAGTTTTAAGCCTTATTAGATTAAAATTAATGGTTAGTCTTCTAGACTAGTTTTAATATGTAAGCACAAGCGGTGCTGATTTAAAAAAAAAAAAAAAAAAAAAAAAAAAAAAAATATTTTTTATAGAATTCTTTGTTGTTTTTCATCAGTGTTTGTGTGTTAAATTTACGGTTTGTTTGTGGAAAAAAAGTAATTCTTAACCCAATATGGTAAGACTGTCAAGTCTGCCGTAAACTGGATAAAAAATATAAACTTATGCGTCACGTCTGTCGATTGTTTGTTTTGCCTAACCAAGACGGATGATAAAGAGATGGGGATTCTCATTTTTGTCGTTTATTTTCATAATATTAATTACCTAAATGATCATTAAAATCGCACAAGATGTTGGTTGGTTGGTCTATTTTTAATATGCGGTAATTGACGTGGATTATTTTAGGGTTTAAGTTTGCTTATGATATTTACGGTAGTTTGATTAATTAAAAGTCATAATTAATCTTAAAACTATTTAATAAAAAAAAGTACATTTAGATAAATTAACATAATTAAAAATGTCCTTCACAATTTAAAAAAATAAACTGTTCATAGTTTCACATGCAAAAATCCCAAATCAAAGTTTATAAACATGATGCAAAATTATCATAAACGGCTACATAACTTTGTACTGCGTACATTCTTCCATTATTCTTTTAGCACTGGATAAGATAGTCAATGTGTACAGGGTGTTATGGAAATGACGTATTATATTTAAATGGGTCACTCCTGGGGTGTACTAGAGAAGCGCTACATATTTTTTTTCAAATCGAACGTTTAAAAAGTGGGGTAATTCACCCATAAACCCACACACAACTCCTCAGCACAGTCATATTACACTGAGCAGCTGTGTAATAAACAGATGTTCTTAAGCAATGTTGCCAAACCGTTAGTGTAAAACTTTAGATTCTTATAAAAATAAATATTTAGCTACCTAATATCCAAATAGAAGTGAATCCAGGTGCCAGTCCACTAGCAAGTAATCCAGGGCACATACATCTTCAGTTTTTTTGGTTTTAGTGGTTAAAGATTATACCCCGCTAAAACCCCATCGGCGTTTTTCTTCCAATCTCAGAACATGACCCTTTATATCGTCAGAGACACATAACACATAGTGAAACACTGAACAAATTACCATAAATCACTTAAAGAAACACACACACACGTTTCAAATTAGTTTTTTGAAGATAGGCCCTTGTCACACAAAATCGCTACATACTAATGCATTCTTTCAGCAATTATTTTATTTGCTGCATCCAATATCTTATATCGCAACTGATCCATATCTTCGACTTTATAAACTATTTCTTTATTCATCGTACCCCATAGAAAAAAATTGCATGGGGTAAGATCCGGTGACCTTGCGATTTCCAGTCTCTTACTAAAGGAACATTTTCCAATATGCCTTCGACTTGATTTTTCTGTATGTACTAAACATTTTCACACTTATTCGCACTGTTACAGTTGATTAAATATCCCGAAAAAACTTTTTCGCGTGAAGACGAAGAGGAATATCTTGTTGTCAAGCAAATGTCAACTTCTAACCTTCTGTCGATTTTAGTAGAGATGGTTAATCCTTGGTCTTAAAATCCCACTGCGAAGCGATCGATTTAATTTGCTTATGCAGCCTTTCAAATGAAAAAGAGCACCAGAGCAGCGGTAACGAGTTTTTTAATCTTTATTGGTATCTACAGCAGTGAAGGAAAACAATAAATAAGCGCTGTAGATTATTATAATTATTTATTTCAACCTTTTTTGGTGAATGCGCTGGAATCTACCGGAATACCACGCAATTGCATTAGTAGTACATCTCTAGTTTTTGACAGTTGATGTTTCAGTCATTTTTAATTCGAAGAAATGTTATTTACATTTTACAATGTGTTTTTTAATTAAAAACAAAAGTGCATACAAATCTAGGCGAGACAAGCCAATGTTAATAAAACGATGTCTCCAAGTGAATTTTGTGCATTATGGTGGTCATTGTTCATGTGAAGTTTTGCGGTTATGGATTATGTGATGTGCCGGTTTCTTTACTAAAACGCTGTATAAGTTTTTATTGAAATTGACACTAATTTTTAAATAAGACCGACAAGGTAAGTGTATGTGTGTGGCCTAAATAAAATTACATTAAAAATCAGTCATTGACATTTGACCTAGTTACGTAGTTGCGTATTTCAAACTTAAAGAGTGTAAGGTGTAATTCTGACAACACCGGTGGGAATCCGTATGTGCCGCAGTGCCGCACAGATGTATTCCTGGTTTGACGTCAGGTCATTTTTACCGCTGAACGAATTAAAAGCGCCATTTAAGGATATTTTTCATTTGTATTCATCTCAGGAATTGTCGGTTTAAATATAATACGTCATTTCCAGAACACCCTGTATAAGGTCTCTTAACTTACAAAAAAAAACAAATATCTTACAGCTGGTAGTATTTGTATCCCGAAACACACTTAAGAATATGTCGTTGAACTAATTCACTGTTGTAATGCCCCACCCCTATTCCTATACTTTTATTATAAGGGCAGAAGCACTGCAGAACTTTGAAGGGGAACTGGGTCGGTCCTAGAGTACTATTCTATCAGTAAAACCATTTGATTTAATTTTAAAACATCTATTGTATCAGTATTTAAATTTTCACAAGGTATTACAATTTTGACAAACTGCATAAGTTCTTTTACAATTTCATCATTGCCTTATAACATTGGCAAACTGCATAAAATCTTGTAAACATCAATATTATGGTTATAATTTTGATAAGTGCATAACTTCTGGTTAAATCTTAAAATGTCACATTTGAAATAGTTCTAAATTCATTTACAAATTCTTGAAAGGGAACTTTGTCATTAAACCAATTCTATTTTCTCAAAATGTTACCTTCACTTGATGTAAAGTCATTTATAAAGTCTGAAAGGGAGCACCTTCAACAAATAATTTTTGTTTCTTTAAAATGTTAAAGTACTGTTTTTCCGCACTATTGTTATATTGTTCAACATCAATTACAATTTTCTTGAAAGTCGAAAGGGAACATAAACAATCTCTAATTTGTCACAATGTTTAACTTACTCAAAATTCTGTCCTTCTATTTTAACAACTACCGTGATTCATCAATTTTCCACAATTTACACTTTCATTTTACAAGGGAGCTTCACTAGTAACGATCTTTACTTTCTTTAAATTGTCATAAAATTTCTCAATGATTGAACATTTCTTTCTGACACTATCATTTTCAAGTTACAAAGTAAACCACGTTCCTTTTATCTCATTTGCTCTTGTGACTTTCCGTGCCGCGACTGACATTTTCCGATTAAATTAACTGTTCTTTCGCGAACCGACTATACGATTTTACGTCGCGTTTTTGTTGCACTGCTTTCGTCTAAAATCTTGTCTCGTATAATTTCTTATCCCGTTTATGAAATCTTTCCCGAATAAAGTTTATTCTGTCTGTCTAACTATCTCACTTGATGGCTTAACAACTACAATTTCTGACTATCGCACAACTTATCTTCGAACTTTGTATAAATTGACCCACCCCGACCTCCGAGGGGTCGGGACCAATTTCTTTAGTTAACGACTCTAAAACTGATTTTTCACTGTTCTAAGGCTACCATAAGACTTCTTAAGAGTGATTATCAGACTACTTCAGACTGCAGACTGCCTTTTTCAGACTCACGACTTTTTCAGACTGACTTTACCACAAACGTGTGACGGATATTTATAGGGGGTTTTCGTTACGTATGTTGTTGATCGCGTGATTTTTGTTTGTGCCAAAAACTCATGGTCAACGCTGACTTTTCTAAGAATTTTTGCTGTTAAAAACAAGAAGGAATTTATTCCGCGAAGAAAACCGAAAAACAATCTCAGGGCCAAAAGTGACGTGATCGTTTCCAAGTTTAAGAATTTTATCCTCGAAGAGGCCCCGAGCTTAGTTAAGCTACCTCTTATAAGGAATTTCGTATGTTAATTTGGTTGGTTGCACCTTTTTAGATCCTCTAACTTTTGAACCGAAAGAATTTGCGGTATGCGCGACTCGAGCAGAGTACCAAGAATTTTGTTATTGAAAACAAGTTGGAATTTTTCCTAAGAAAATCTCAAGGTGATGATGAAATACTATTGCACAACTTGTTCCCACTCCTTGAACCTTTTGGTAGGGTTTGACTTTAGGAATCTTTTCAGTTTACCGTTTCTGTTTTCGGAGTGATGGCGCACGACGGTCTTCGATTTTATTCTTAATTTAAAGTAAGTTTATTTTATTCTTAAACTTTAAGAATATTATTTCAAAAAAATAATTATTTTCTAAAACCTAATCCTGATTTTAATTTATTTTTGAATAAGAACAAAATATTGAACCTTTTATTAAAATTCTAATTCCTGAATTTACTTTTTGAAACACTACCGTAAATCATTTTATTTTTAAATCAAATAAAATCTTTGTTTTATTTTAAAATTTTTATAAATCCTTTCAATTTCCCAATCTCCTCTTTCATGAATGGTTATTTAACATTTACTTTATTTGTTTAAAATAAAAGGGCATATAATTCCCCGGGGCATCACATCACTCCAACCTTTATAAGACGAATGAAATGATTAATTCATTTTATTCGTAGCGACGCCCGTACAAAAATTTTCTGTGTTACGATCCTCGTTCGTATGGATCCTTTTGTCAACCTTCATATAAGCTTCATATCGGTAGGGTTACCGTGCGCGCCTCGAGTTCCTCTGTTACCTTTTCGTTCGTATTTTCTTCTGGCAGACTTCGTAGTGATTACGTCACGGGTGTTTTTTATGCTTCGCAATTTGGCGCATGATAGGCGCGGCGCGGGCATCTGACTGTCTGAGCGAGATAGACTTAAGGTTGGCGGTCAATCCCGATTTCATTGTTAAATTTAATTTCTTTTGTTTGTTTGTAAAACGGAAAGTGGTTTACCTTTTACATACCTTTTAAAATATTCGTTACATTTACCTGTACTAACGTATCCCAAAAGAACTTCTGAAACGTTATGCACTTAGAACAATTAACAAAATCCTATAAATTCCTAATTTATAAAACCTTTAAAGAAAATATTTCGCTGCTTACTTGAATTGGGTCAACATATCCCCTTTTGTAAATTTTTCGAAACATTTCCCTTTTTTTTTTTTTGTTACAGTTTTCTTAATCCCAATTTAGTACTTCAACAAGGTTAAGTTTTTCTTTGTGACTTCGTGACTTCCAATTACAATAGTATTTTTTTTAACATAAGAAAAACTTGCCTTGGCTTTCCTTATTCATCCTGAAATAATTTCTACCTAAAAAAAATTTTCTTAATTTTTGTGTTACTGACCTTAATTTACATTATTCCTGACATAATTTAAATCTTAAGAAAATTTTTCTCTTGGCCCTTTGGGTTATAAACGATTTCCCTTTTTGATTTTATTAAAACCCCTTTTTTAGATAATAGGCTATATTTTTCATTAATTTATAATTCAAAATTAAAAAAAACTTTTCTTTTTTTACACATTCGATTTGTAATGTTTATTCTTCGTCGTCATTTTCTACGTTCTCGGTTGGATTTTCTGGGCTTGTTGGATTTTGCGGATTTAGGGGGGGAAGGTGATGTCGAATTGGTGGATATGGCCGTACAACGGAAAGGAATGGTCTTGAGGGGGTTGCAGGTGGTTGACGGGTAGGACGGCGCAATCGTAGGGGGGAGGGAGTTTGGCAAGAGACATCGTGGGTGGTGGTAGCTGGAGGGTTGGTTCTATTGTTCTGCTGGTGTAGTGGCTGCGGCCGGGCCCTGCATATCGGGCAGATACACACTGGAAGTCCGGCTATCGCCCATATGTTCCAGAAATAGCCCGGTCCATAATCTAGTCCATTTGTGGGGTCGCATAGGGCGCAGTTGCATGCCCCACTGAATGGCCGGTTCCCGCGCGCTGCCTGTGCCTCCCGAAAAATCTGGTAGCTCAAATGGATATGCCCCTGCCACAAGGCTAGGGTAGCTAGTATCGGTAGCACTCCCGGTCCCATCGCATTCACTTCGTAGAATTGCCTCAGTTCCCTGATGTGGTACAGGGCAAGCTGGTACAGAGTCGCGCGTACCCCCCAGTCCTCTATAAGGTTAATATAGGTTAAAAATAACACTAGCCACAACATTCTGAATTTATAATTTTCCCGTCGGTCTCTGTCTAAGCGTTTGGATAATACTGAAGGATTTTTGTTTTCGTCTTCCCTCAGTGTTCATGTTTTCAGTTGATTCAGCATAGTTTTGTTTTCTTTAGGCTGATTCTACTTAAGATTTTTGTTCTCAATTTTTCCAGTCAGCTAGTTGATACATTCCAAGTCGAGTTGAACGTAACTTAATGTCGATTTATATCTCGTATCAATTTTCAAAGAGCCGCCGAAATTCTCTTTATGTTGCTATTCCTTAATTTTCCTTGGCCTGCTTCCTTTGGGGAGTCACATAATTTTTAAATTGGTCTAATAACTACTTGCGACCTCTATTAGGTATTCATTTAACTAATAACTTCAGTGACGTAGTTTTTGACTCGTACCGCCTTACTTTTCAGATGTTCCGCTAGGTGACACTATCCTCTTAAAATTTTCGTTCCTTCTTCTTGACACCTTGTCGTATATTGCTTTACGTATAGATGGCTCTCCGTGTTCTATTTTCTGCGCTGCTTGTTTCCCTCTTCTCTTCTCACGGTTTCGTCGGGTGTGGTTGGTCGGAGGTAGTTTAGGCACAACAACCACTTCTTCTTCTGGTATGGACTTCACGATTTATTCTTCACTTTTTTTTTCCATTTCGTGTTATTTTCGTTTTACCTTGTTCCTTTTTATATCTTTCTAGTGATTTCCGGATCCCTAAGTTTTCTTCCTCTTCATTGGTCGATCTTCCTTTGGTTATTATTTTTTGCAATTTCTAATGTTATCGTATGGCTTCTTATCTTCTTTGATGTTACGTATATATATATTTTTTTTTTCTTATTCTCCAAGGTTCCTCTATCTTCTGCCTTCCTCTGGACATTCACGCGCCTGTCAAGCACTTGAGCGTCTGATTCTTCTGTTATTGACAGTAACGAAGAATCTCTGGTAGAGTAACCTTTTTTAAATTTTTGTTATCTGAATCATCATGTTCTTTACTTCCTCTATTTCTTTTATTGTCTAAGATCCATTCCACTTGGCTCTTAATTTTTCTTTCAACAAAATTTCTGCTCTTCTTTTCCTGACACAAATCTCTGGCAACCTACAACAACCTTTTTGGCTTCTCTATACATTAGTTTTTCAACTGAATATTGGCCTTGACCTTAGATACAACCATAAAAGTTCTCCTTCCCTTCTCATGGGACAACAACAAATTTTTCTTTTTACTTCATCTCTTACATAAATCTCTAGTAACTTGCAAGAGCTTCTTTTGGGCATCTGCACTTAGTTCGGAAACTGAGTGTTGGCCTTGGCCTTTTGATAGTCCCTCAAGCTAATTCCCAAGTAACTCATATAACTCACTTAGAGGCCTCTCATAACTTTATTCTCTCTTCCTTCCTCTCTTGAAGGCTTAGCTTCTTTTTCTCTATATCTCACAAAATTCTAAATCTTTCCTTTTGCTTCCTTTTGAAGACCTATCTTCTATTATTCTTCCACAACCCTTGAGGATGATCTACACTTTTGGTTCGAAAACTCTTATGTGGGCCTTAACCCTAGATGCTTCCTTAGAATTGAATCTCAAATAACCTCGGATATCTTCATCGCAAAAATCTTTTTCTACTTGCTTCCTCTCTTGAAGACTTACTTTGTTCTCCTTTAACTCGAGTATCTCACTGTTGCCTTTGTGTCTTTCTTCTTAACTTTAACTCTGTCTTGCTCATACATATTTCAAAAATGTATATTTTTGTTTTTCATAATTAGAATTCATCTGCTTGAAATTCGTGCCATCCTAATTTTTTTTTTTTTTTTTTTTTTTTCTCAAAACTTATTCGTAAGGTTGACCTTTCCATATGTAGGAATTCCGGTTCTTTGTTTTTCTACTCAATTACTTTCAATCTCTGGTTTCACTATAGCTCCTCCTGAATCTAGTTTTCAATACTAAACTCTTCTTTGAAAACTGGTATATTTTTGTTTAACACGGTAGGTAGTTGATTTCAAAATTGTTTTTATTTTTGTAAGATTTTCTGATAGAAGTACTGTCGTAGAGGGTAAATAATGCTCTACAGTTCTAGGACCTTTGGTTCTTTCTCAAGTGATAATTCCAATTCAACCAAACAAAACCCCACACAACTGACACCAATGTAATGCCCCACCCCTATTCCTATACTTTTATTATAAGGGCAGAAGCACTGCAGAACTTTGAAGGGGAACTGGGTCGGTCCTAGAGTACTATTCTATCAGTAAAACCATTTGATTTAATTTTAAAACATCTATTGTATCAGTATTTAAATTTTCACAAGGTATTACAATTTTGACAAACTGCATAAGTTCTTTTACAATTTCATCATTGCCTTATAACATTGGCAAACTGCATAAAATCTTGTAAACATCAATATTATGGTTATAATTTTGATAAGTGCATAACTTCTGGTTAAATCTTAAAATGTCACATTTGAAATAGTTCTAAATTCATTTACAAATTCTTGAAAGGGAACTTTGTCATTAAACCAATTCTATTTTCTCAAAATGTTACCTTCACTTGATGTAAAGTCATTTATAAAGTCTGAAAGGGAGCACCTTCAACAAATAATTTTTGTTTCTTTAAAATGTTAAAGTACTGTTTTTCCGCACTATTGTTATATTGTTCAACATCAATTACAATTTTCTTGAAAGTCGAAAGGGAACATAAACAATCTCTAATTTGTCACAATGTTTAACTTACTCAAAATTCTGTCCTTCTATTTTAACAACTACCGTGATTCATCAATTTTCCACAATTTACACTTTCATTTTACAAGGGAGCTTCACTAGTAACGATCTTTACTTTCTTTAAATTGTCATAAAATTTCTCAATGATTGAACATTTCTTTCTGACACTATCATTTTCAAGTTACAAAGTAAACCACGTTCCTTTTATCTCATTTGCTCTTGTGACTTTCCGTGCCGCGACTGACATTTTCCGATTAAATTAACTGTTCTTTCGCGAACCGACTATACGATTTTACGTCGCGTTTTTGTTGCACTGCTTTCGTCTAAAATCTTGTCTCGTATAATTTCTTATCCCGTTTATGAAATCTTTCCCGAATAAAGTTTATTCTGTCTGTCTAACTATCTCACTTGATGGCTTAACAACTACAATTTCTGACTATCGCACAACTTATCTTCGAACTTTGTATAAATTGACCCACCCCGACCTCCGAGGGGTCGGGACCAATTTCTTTAGTTAACGACTCTAAAACTGATTTTTCACTGTTCTAAGGCTACCATAAGACTTCTTAAGAGTGATTATCAGACTACTTCAGACTGCAGACTGCCTTTTTCAGACTCACGACTTTTTCAGACTGACTTTACCACAAACGTGTGACGGATATTTATAGGGGGTTTTCGTTACGTATGTTGTTGATCGCGTGATTTTTGTTTGTGCCAAAAACTCATGGTCAACGCTGACTTTTCTAAGAATTTTTGCTGTTAAAAACAAGAAGGAATTTATTCCGCGAAGAAAACCGAAAAACAATCTCAGGGCCAAAAGTGACGTGATCGTTTCCAAGTTTAAGAATTTTATCCTCGAAGAGGCCCCGAGCTTAGTTAAGCTACCTCTTATAAGGAATTTCGTATGTTAATTTGGTTGGTTGCACCTTTTTAGATCCTCTAACTTTTGAACCGAAAGAATTTGCGGTATGCGCGACTCGAGCAGAGTACCAAGAATTTTGTTATTGAAAACAAGTTGGAATTTTTCCTAAGAAAATCTCAAGGTGATGATGAAATACTATTGCACAACTTGTTCCCACTCCTTGAACCTTTTGGTAGGGTTTGACTTTAGGAATCTTTTCAGTTTACCGTTTCTGTTTTCGGAGTGATGGCGCACGACGGTCTTCGATTTTATTCTTAATTTAAAGTAAGTTTATTTTATTCTTAAACTTTAAGAATATTATTTCAAAAAAATAATTATTTTCTAAAACCTAATCCTGATTTTAATTTATTTTTGAATAAGAACAAAATATTGAACCTTTTATTAAAATTCTAATTCCTGAATTTACTTTTTGAAACACTACCGTAAATCATTTTATTTTTAAATCAAATAAAATCTTTGTTTTATTTTAAAATTTTTATAAATCCTTTCAATTTCCCAATCTCCTCTTTCATGAATGGTTATTTAACATTTACTTTATTTGTTTAAAATAAAAGGGCATATAATTCCCCGGGGCATCACACTGTTATAAATAAACAATGGTCGATTAGTAAACCCTCCCGGTTTCTTATAATATAAAACATTGTCACCGAGTTATTAACAGTGAGTGAACTTTTAGATATTTATTTCAACAAAATATCTTTAAACTTTATTCTTAGTTACTGACTGTGTCATGTTGCCACCCTTTTCCAAATGGGCAAGGAACTAAAATTAGAGGTAAAGATTGTTTCACGAAAAATGGATATAACTTAATGACTGCAGCAAAAGTATCTGGGGCTATCCCATTATTTATGACCGTTGGTTATTATTATGTGGAAAGGACCGGATTGTAATAATTATAATTAAATATAGGCACATCAGGTAGGTTAGGTTGCTTAATTTATATTTAAATATCTTTTTGTGGTAAAGTTTGTTAGTTTTTGAGGAATGGTTCAAGAATTGTCTTTTACCAAACATTCCTCAGAATAGCGTGATAGTAATGGACAATGTGAGCTATCACAGTCGCCAATTACATAAAGCTCCAAGCTCAAATAATACAAAATTGGAGATTCAGAACTACATGGCGGCGAATGATATATATTTTGAAGAAAGTTATAAAAAAAGTGATCTTTTAGAAGTTTTAAAGACTTTTGTATAAAAAAAAGTATATGTTTGTGACACATTGGCAGAAGAAATTGGACATACAGTGCTACGGCTCCCACCCTATTATTGCATTTTTAATCCCATAGAGCATATGTGGCACCAGTTAAAATCACTGGTTATTTCTGAAAATATTTCTCCGACTTTAAGTTCTAGTGTTGTAGAATTAATACGAAAATGCTTTAATGATATTCCCCCAGGTAGTTGGAAAAATTCAGTCCGTCACGTAATAACTGTAGAAAATTCGTATATTAGTCTGGATCGTATAATTAATCCAATTATAATTAATTTTGATGAGGATAGCGATAACGAAACAGAACTATCTATAGAATGACATTATAAATGTAAATAAATATGACTAGTAATATTTAAAAAATATATTATTATTTCATTTGATTACATTAATATAATCATATCATTACTTGTTTTCCTTAGTCCGCCCCTTCATACTTCACTTGTGTGCCAAGCTCTTGTCGACACAATGGGACCGACCCAGGAAATCATTAAGTCGTATCCAAATTGCGTGAAACGTACAGTATGTCCAAGAAGTTGCGGACTCGCGTGATTGGCTGATTATCGAGCACAGATCCAGAGTAATAAAGGAAAAAAATTAATTTTATTATACTCATTAAAGTGGTAAAATTCATTAAGTTAATCGGTTGTTTAGGCAATTAAGATTTTAATATAAACTAGGTCATTACGGATGTAAAACGCATTAAAATAATGGTTTGTTAACCTCATTAAAATATTTTTATATTTTTCGTTTTCATTTAATAATTGCTTTTTCGGAGAAGCCATTATCAAAAGCTATTTTAAGAATCCCCCCAAATAAGTATTAAATCTTAAGTCATCGCATAAAATCATTCTGGGCGTATCTTGCTTTTGAGTGTGTGGAACGCAAATACCTTACAATCTATCTCTTTTCAATTTTCTATGGCTTTGAATTACTTACTTTAGGATATTTATCCAGATGTAATATTCTTATAGTGTTTTTGAGAACTTTAAAAAAAGGGAATAAAGGCCAATTTATAAACTCGACGGTGACGATTGACGGTGCAGTTTGGCGGTGCCGTAAAAAACTGGATTTATAAACTTGACGATGGCGACGATAACCTAACCTGTTTTTCTCGGCTTTTCTGTATTTTTATGTGATTATATTAATTTTGGTGTTTATGTGATCTGAATGATACTATCAACACTTATCAACAGTACACTTTAAAATGGTTAATAAGATGGTATAAAATAAAATAATATTTACTAAATATCACGTGACAGGCAAACACGATTTTGATTGGCTGTGTAAACTTGCTACGAACGTTGCTACGACCGTCCACTGTCAAAAGATAAAATTGGTTCATGTCGGCCGTCACCCACCGTCAAACTGCACCGTCATCGTCAAATATAAATGGTCTTATGCATTTTAATATGTTTAAGCTGTACCGTCACCGTCAAACAGCACCGTCAATCGTCAACGTCGAATTTATAAATTCAGCTTTAGTATTTAGACGTTATAACGTAATTTTAGAATTAATTCCTATTTCGTACATTGAATTGGGTTAATTAAATATAAATAAAGCCAGGGGCACAACAGGATCTGTTTTTGAATAGAATTATTGTAATTTTTTTAAAAGCGCACTGGGCACTATAAATGCAAAAATATCGAAAATAATTGCTCGGAGCGACATTCACAAGATACACACACCCTTTTTGGATAAATGTGACGAGAAAATTGATATTTTTAATAAAAACATAAATACAACAAAGCGCAAAAGAGTGGCAGTTGTTGCTATGTACCAGAGTGCTGCAGCGAGCGCCCTCTACAATCTACATAAAAATAAAATAATTAACAATTCAAATTTCTCGCCCCCTAAAAACATCCAAATCAAAAATATTATGCTAAAATATTAGTTAAAAACAAGTTAATGAGGAAGTTAGAAAATAAAATTTTCACTAGGACACGACACCCTGTAAGTTTGACTATTCGCAATATTTTTACCCAAAGAGTCTGCAGTTCTACTGTGTATAGTTTTTGCAGAATAATACCGTTGACTGCCATAAATAAACTACCTGATTAAACCCTATTGTATATGCCTCAACCTCTTCAAAGCTCAATAAATGGGATCAGGGCCGGCTTGAAAATGTATACCACACCACGTGATTTATTTTTATAATTTAAAATAAATAGATAGGTATTTTTAGTTTTAGGTACCTATAATAAATGTAAAATAATGATAATTGAAAATAATATAATTTAAAAGTATAACTATTAGGATAACAAGTACAATAAAAATTAATTAAATTCTAAGAAACTATTGATAATTTATTCAAAATTTAACTCTGTATCACTATCACTATCTTCATCTAAGCCTAAACTTATAATTAAGGGTTGAACATTTGTAATCATACAAGTGTAAGCATTTTCCACCGTAAATACATGCTGTACTCAGTTCTTCCAGCTGTCTGCAGAAATTTTTCTTACTTCGTTTTTAATTAATTCTACTACAGATGCATTTAATGTAGGAAAAGCATTATTTCTCCAAATATTGGATTTTAATTGGTGCCATATTAGCTCAATAGGATTGAATATACAATAGTACGGAGGAAGACGCAACACTGTATGTCCATTTTCTGCTGCAAGTTTGCCCTCGTATTCCTTATTTATTTTAAAAGCTTTTAATACTTTTAGCAGTTCTCGTTTCTTGTAAGTTTCTTCAAAATATAAATCATTTTCAATCATAAAATTTTGAATTTCTGCTTTTGTATTATTCGAATTGGGAATGATTTTTGCTTGCTGACTATGATAACTAGCATTGTCCATTACAATGACTCTATTTTCAGGCATATTTTTAAGGAGTTTATGTTTAAACCAATCTTGCTTCTAAATGTGCCAGAATCACTCCGATTTTTTCTAGGATTAACAGGTTTAAGTACTATGTCTCTTACCGAAGATAAATGAGTTTTTGTCAAAGTAGACGTCTCTGCTAAAGCATCCATCGAATTAAAATTTCTACTCAACAACGATTGATACACATTTTTAGTTATTAGTTTGGCATCGGTAGATAAATGCTTTCTTTTAAAAATGACACTTGAAGATGCCCCCCTATCAGCACAATTCCAAGGACGCCACATTCTACCACTAATAAGCCTAACTAAAAATTACTCGCCGGAAAACCACTAAAGATTAAAATTATTAAAAATCACTTTGTATTTATATGGGTCATTCTTATAAATGGAGCAGATATCGAGTCACTTTGACATTTTTCGTAAAATAAACATTATTTTTAATTTTTCTTACCAAAAATGTTTAGATTAAATTTCATTTAATATCAAATCGTACCAAAATATTTCAGAAAAAAATGTATTCTAGGTATTTTTCTGTCCACAGAACGTGATTTGTCACGTCCGTGGACGGTCACAGCCAAACTTAATAAATTTGTAACGTTTCCAGAAAAAGCACCAAAAACATATAACAATTTTTTTTGTAGCTCTCTACACGCTTTTTAGGTCTTAAATTAAGTATCGAATCCACAAAAATATTCAACTAAAAGCTTAATTAGTTTCAACATTTTAAAGTCATGTCACAGAATATTCATCACGTCCGTGGACCGACCATAAAAATTTAAAAATCGCGGGTAAGCTTGGGTTATAAATACTCTCCCTAGGTGGCGGGACTGACGTAACATCAGAGAACTTATTCAGCATTCAACTTAATTAATTAAAGAACGTGGTATTCTCAAAGTTACGAATCTTTTTGGTAAAACCAATGTCGTCAAGCACTTTTATCACGTCCGTGGATTGATAAAAAGGTAAGAAAAATTATGTTTTTTTATACTAATAGCCAACCATTAACATAATAGCGCTAATTATATTGATTTACTAACGGAGCAATTTCTAACCTCAAAAACCTGGTTTTTAAACCGCCTAAACTGTATTATTCATCACGTCCGTGGACATCACGTCCGTGGATTAATAATGTCCACGGACGTGAGTCCGTGGAAAATTTGTCCACAGACGTGATTCCGTGGACAGTAAACTGCTTTAGAACTGATGTTCGGTATTTTATTTTAGCTTTTAAATGGCAAAAACGAAGAAACAAACTACCCGTGAATTAGAGAAGAGACGAGAGGCAAAGAAGCTAAGTATGCGGCGAGCCAGAGAAAGGTTAAAAAGCGACCCCATCAGGTATGCTGAAGAGAAAAAGAAAGATAGTGATCGAAAAAAGAAAAGCCGCTGTCCTATTAACGAGTTAAATGAACGAGATCAAAGGACAATACGAAAAGAATGGAAAAAACGCTCTCAGCGGTATAGAGATAGACAGATAAACATCAAACGAGATGCAGAGTATGAAAATAACTTCTTAAATTCAACTACTCCACCAGCCAGCCCGCAAACGGTGTTGCATGATGCGGGTCCGAGTTCTCGAAGAAGTACACCTGAGGAAAGAGGAAAGAAAGTATGTAGGATAAACCGAGCCAGAATGAGAAAGAAAATTAATAATTTGGAGATTTTAGTCAATACACTTAAAAAATCTGTCAATAAATACAAAAAACAGGTAAGCAGAGCACATCAGAGTAACCTTATTAACAATGAAAGTCCAAGTTCAAAAGTCAAGAATATATTACAAGGGCGTTCACTACCATCACCTGTAAGAAAAAAACTCCTCTTTGCCGAAGTTATTGAAGCACAAGTAAAACAAAGCTTTGCTCGAGAAAGGAAGAATAAAAATAAAAGGTATTTTCTGTCAATGCTTAATGGAGAGATTATTAAAAAGTATAAATTTACTACTCTTATCGGCAAGTTAACTTCATTAAAAATAAACAAGAGTAAATACAAACGAAGCATCGAAGTAAGAATATTAATTGCGAAAGAGAAAATACGAAAATTTCTAGAAAAGGATGAAAACAGTAGGCTTACTGCTGGGAAAAATGAAACAATAACAAAACAAAAATCAAAAAAACAGAAGAGGCTATTGAATGACTCACTATTAAATCTTCATAGAAAATTTGTTGTTTCTCATCCGGAACTTAAAAATATTAGTTATGCCACATTCTGCAAATTCCGACCATTTTGGGTGTTATCGCCAAATTTTAAAGACAGAGAAACATGCTTGTGCAAGCAACATTCGAATATGGCACTAATAGTAGAATGTTTGAAAAGATACGCAATTATAAATGAGTCAAACATAAACGACGTATTAAAAAATATGTGCTGTGGTGATTTTCCTAATGAAATTTGTTTGGAAAGGTCATGTCCTCTTTGCAAAGATAAACTCCCACATCTCAATTATTATGACAAAAATGAACTCATATCCTATCAAACATGGGCTATACAGAAAGAAGAAGTAGATGTCAAGGGTAAAAAAAAAATATGTTCCAAGACTGTCAAAGAAACAAGGCAATGTTCTAAACTAGAACTTGTCAATATTTTTACAACAAATTTAAACAAATTTATGCAGCATGTATGTAACATAAACCATCAGTATGCTGCTCTAGATTCTGTTAAAAAATCACTATCCGATACAGAGGTTCTAGTCCACATGGACTTTTCTGAAAACTATATCCTAAAATATGCTTCTGAAATTCAAGCTTCCCACTTTGGAGCATCAAAGAAGCAAATAAGTTTACATACGTCCGTTGTTTATTATAGTGGAAATGTAAAACCTGTTTCATATTGCTCCCTTTCCAATTGTTTGAGACATGACCCTTTTGCAATTTGTGCACATTTAAATCCTTTGTTGCAAGAGATTAAAAATAATGTTCCAAATTTGAAATCTATACATTTTTTAAGCGATGGGCCGTCCACACAGTACCGGAATAAGTCAATGTTTTATCTAGCATCGTCTTACTTACAAAAATTTCTTAACGTGGAGAATTTGATTTGGCATTTTAGTGAAGCTGGACACGGAAAGGGTGCCCCAGATGGAGTCGGCGGATGCCTGAAACGAAGTGCAGATAGTTTAGTAGGAAGAGGCAAAGATTTGTCAAGTTTGGAAGTATTAGTTGCAGAACTTAAGGAAGTTTGTAAAGGAATTAATATTTTAGTCATTGCCGATCAATCCTTTCTAGAAATGGATAAGTTTTCTTTAAATAACATTCCTACATTTAAAGGCACTTTAAAAGCGCATCAGATAGTATGGCGTTATAATCATCCCTTTACCATATATGTTAGAAGACTTAGTTGTCTAACTTGTTATACTGTTTGCAAACATTATGATTTGGGCAACTTGAAGTATGAAAGTGACGATATTTCTGAGGAACATAGTGATTCCAAGGATGATACTCTTGATGTTTTACCACCTGTTACAGCTCACCAACGTTTACATTATAAAGATATCTACGGATCCGACAGTGACTCAAGTGAGGATAATATACCGATTTCACATTTTAAAAACAAATTATTTCAGCAGTACAGAGAAAATATGTTTATTGTTGTAAAATTATCAGGGAAAAAAATTTCTCGGCATTATGTTGCTTGTATCTTATCTGTTGATACAAAAAAAGAATATACGGTAAAATTTATGAAAAAAAATCGGAAATAAGTCGTTTGAGTTCCCTCAAATTGAAGAGATTGCAATAATTGATGAACCCGATATTCAAATGGTGTTAAATACTCCAGAATACGTTGAGAAAAAGGACGAATATGTTTTCGATAATAACTTAAATTCTTTTTCTAATTTATTTTAGTTATTTTTCTGTTTGCTCTGATGTACTTGTAAATAGTTTTGTTTATGAATAAACAGGGTAAATATTATTCCCTCGATTACTCCTTTATAATATGTTTCTTTGAAAATAATGTGTTACGATTTTGGGATGTGAAATTCAGTTTTTCAGTTGATCGGTTTTAAATAATTTGTTTGTAATATATTTCAGTATTTTATTTCCTTATGCCCTATATAAACAGTTCTTAATAAATTTAATTTGAAGTATATTATGACTTATTTAATTATTAATATATATATTATATATATATATATATACCAATAATGTTATTTTATCCATTTTAGTTGGAAATCTTGTTATGAAATAATTAATCACGTCCGTGGTCGGTCTGTCTCACGTCCGTGGACACAAAAATTGAATTTTCCTTTATTTTAGATAAATTATGTAGTATTTAGCTTGACCACTACAAATATTCTGAAGAGTATCCTACCTGTAGCAGATTCTCTTAGCTAAATATAATATTAAATGTAATTTTAAATTTTCAAACTTAACCAGCCATATCTTCTAGTATTTTAAGAATGACCCATATATGCATCAGGCATAGGTATAAATTGAATTTGTATACCTGGCCGGCTCTGCTCGAAAAGGTTTTAAAATTTGGGATTTCCTTATTTATTTTATGGTCAAGGGATAATGAGGTTTTATTGCGATCAACGGTATAATTCTGCAAATACGATACTATTAATTTTAGGACACTATGTAAAAGATTTTTCAACAAAATCGCAATTTGGGCGATATTATGAATAGTTGGACACTGATAAAAATTTCTAATCGATTACGGCGGAACGCCCAGGGGTGCTACAACTATCACACTTGAATTTGCCGGCCACTGAAGTTGCCACCCGTGGTGATTCTACAGTAAAGGTCATATAACAAAAAGCCGAAAACCCAATGATTTTCTAATGCCATTTGGAAAACTGATTTTACGTACGATTAACATCTCTCTAACCTTTCCAAGTATCCGGATGCATTATCCGAACACCCTGTATAAGGATCCCGATAATTTTCCCTACACAAATATACATATTACATTTAAACGTCAAACATGCTCTGAATTATTATGACGGCGCAGATGAGTTCCTAAATAATTTCCGTATTTTGTTTGAAATTCACATTTATTGCATTTGAACATTTCGACTTCTTCTGGATTTCGATGTAAGAGGAGGTGCGTCTTTAAATTACATTTGCGAATTGTTTTATAAGAACAATGATCGCATTTAAACTCGGAGTTACTATGCACGAGCTGATGACTTTTTAAATTATGTTTAAATTTAGTTTGAAAATCACATTTGTTACATCTGAACATTTCGACTTCTTCTAGATTTCGATGTGTGATGAGGTGCGTCTTCAAATTATTTTTATAAATTGTTTTATAAGAACACTGATCGCATTTAAACTCGGAGTTACTATGCACAAGCTGATGCCTTTTTAAATAACGTTTAAATTGAGTTTGAAAACCACATTTGTTGCATCTGAACATTTCGACTTCTTCTGGATTTCGATGTGAGATGAGGTGTCTCTTCAAATGATTTTTATAAATTGTTTTATAAGAACAATGATCGCATTTAAACTCGGAGTTACTATGCACGAGCTGATGACTTTTTAAATAACGTTTAAATTTAGTTTGGAAATCACATTTGATGCATCTGAACATTTCGACTTCTTCTGGATTTCGATGTGAGATGAGGTGCGTCTTTAAACAACTTTTGTGAACTGTTTTATAAGAACACTGATCGCATTTAAACTCGGAGTTACTATGCACGAGCTGATGACTTTTTAAATAACGTTTAAATTTAGTTTGGAAATCACATTTGTTGCATCTGAACATTTCGACTTCTTCTGGATTTCGATGTGAGATGAGGTGGCTCTTTAAATGATCTTTGCGAATTGTTTTATAAGAACAATGATCGCATTTAAACTCGAAGTTACTATGCACGAGCTGATGCCTTTTTAAACAATGTTTAAATTTAGTTTGAAAATCACATTTGTTGCATCTGAACATTTCGACTTTGTCTGGATTTCGATGTGAGATGAGATGCGCCTTGAAATGACCTTTGTGAACTGTTTTATAAGAACACTGATCGCATTTAAACTCGGAGTTACTATGCACAAGCTGATGCCTTTTTAAATAACGTTTAAATTTAGTTTGGAAATCACATTTGTTGCATTTGAACATTTGGGCTTGTTCTGGAGTTCTATGTAAGTTGAGGTGAATCTTTAAACTAGGTTTGTAAACTGTTTTAAAAGAACATCGACCGCATGTAAACTGTTGCACTTTCTCGGGAGTATTATGCCGAACACGCCGATGAGTTTTTAAATATCTTGTATAATTAGTTAGAAAGTCACATTTATTGCATTGTAACATTTTGACTTTCCCTTGGTTCACATGAAGGAGGAGATGCTTTGTTAATTCAATTTCATAATTAGATACGAATTTGCAATGGGAGCATTTAAATTCACTAACTGTCTTCGCCTCCTTATTTTGAAAAATATTCATATTTTGTTCGTTAACCGTTTCATATTCGCGCTTCTTGAATTTAAGCAAGTGCGCTTCACGTTCTTTTGGGTATTTTTGTAGAAAATCGATACCATTTAGATTATTTTTCTGAACCATTTCATCACTGGAATAATGACCATTTTCAGAAACTTTCTTCCCTAAATGACTTGCAAGTGATGTTTCAGTACCAAATTCCTGAAATTGGTCGGGCGTGTACCTCCCACTTGCTTCCTGGCTATGGTGATCAACGCAGTCATTGGAAATACTGCAAAAAAAATTACATCTAAATCGAGTTCATAAGTTGGCGTTCTTACAAGCGGATAAATATTTTCTTTCTCCACGCCGAACGTCATTCGACAACTAATTCATAATAACGAAATAATTCAATTCGGCAAGAACACAGTGGGTATATTATTTTAATTATTTAAATTAAATCTGTATGAAATTCTACGCTCATAAAAACATTTTGAATGAACACTAAATTAAGTAAAGCTAATGTCAAAACAAGGCCCATCTTGACAAAATGTGAAAGAAGTCCACAACGCCTGCTGAGCTCAGAGGTGCCACAGGGATCCAATTTGGGACCCCTTTTGTTTGCTCTAAAAGATTTTAAATTGTTTCTAAATATTTTAAATGAAAATGATTGCGAACGATTGCCAGTTGACCTAAATTATGTGGGAATGTGTTTTCTTTCGCTGGACTTTGTCCCTTCAGGATACAAATCTGATGTTTGTTGCATTAGGTCAATAACAACACCTGGTACATTTTACACCACATCTATTAAGTAAAATTAGCACATCAAACAAAACTGATCGTAGTTGCTTATGCGCAAAGCCGAATGATAAAACAATTGACTTGAACCCGCGAACAGGACCGTACATCGCCCTTAATGAAAATGATTAGACGGCAATATTTTGGCACATCAAGACCTTCTTTACTGGGTACCAAACAATCTATTTTTTCGCATAAAAGAAGGCTTTATGGTCATCACTGAAAAGCCACTCTTCGAATTAATTTTGATATATCCATTGTCGACGCATCGATAGATTTTTAATTGAGATTGTATTATTTAATAGGATATATAGTGAGGTTAAGTCGCGCATTTCCATATCTCAGCACGGATTATTGCCTAAAAAATATACTCTTTCTAATTTTCACATTCTAACATTCACTCGATATGTGCATATGGCGTTACATGGTAAGTCACAGGTTGATGTTATTTATACAGGGTGATTCACGACGAGCGTGCATTAGAACTTTATGGAGAACTACTGAATATATGTTCCTGAAACTTTGGGAATTTGGGTTTATCGATATGCTCTCTCTAACTAAAATAGTGACATGTTTTTGTCATTTCCGGTTATACCGGAAGTACATATCTGCCAACTTTAGTTTTTTAAATACAACATGGTAATTTTTATTACATTTTTCGATTAAGCGTTAAATACGAAGCACATTTTATAGAAAATGTTTTTGTCAGACTCTATTAGTTTTTGAGATATCTGGACTTTTTGTAATTATCTGGCAAATGCATGACGATGAAATAATCCATATAATTTTTTTACCTTAGCGCTTGGACTAAAATTTTTTTCTCACCGAATAGCTAGAAGATCATCAAGTCTCAAAAACATTTCAAATTCGGCATAAAATGTACAGGGTGGTCACAATTCAAGCCTCATTGTGAAATAATTCAACCATTAAAAACTTTCTTATTTTAAATGGAACACCCTGTATATGTTTATGTAATTTGATGGCAAATTAGCTGTTCTTTATAAATACTATTTACTGTCCTATACCTATATCAAAGCGTTTTCTCAAAAAATCCAATTTTATTCCGAACATACTATTTGTTCAAGTGTGCTATGAAAACAATTGTACTTAGGGTACTGATGTCTATACGGAGGAAAATTAATAATGACGGCAATATTTTCTAGTGTACTTTGACAAGAAAAACAATTGTCTGATATTTCTTGGCGTATTTTCAAACTGTCAATTATTCTGTTACTAAAAAATGTCACGCTCCGGATTTTCAAGTGAAGATTTTTAAAATTTATTTACGGTTTACATTGAATGTGGCAAAATTAAGCTAAGAGCTTGTCGAATATATCGGGATAAATATTCGAATAGGCAAATTCTTACAACTGTTATTATTAGAAGACTAAATAAAAATTGTTTAAAATTTGGATCATTTGAAGCCAAAGTACGAAGAATTAAACCAATACTGGACAATGAGGTATTTGAAGTTACCATTTTAGCCAATTTTTACGCTTTTCCAACAGACTCAATTCGTGAGCTGCAATGCAATTAAGAGTTTCGTATTCAAGTATACAAAGAATTTTAAAAAAATATAATATGTTATCAGTACCCTTAGTACAATTGTTTTCATAGCACACTTGAACAAATAGTATTTTCGGAATAAAATTGGATTTTTTGAGAAAACGCTTTGATATAGGTATAGGACAGTAAATACTATTTATAAAGAACAACTAATTTGCCATCAAATTACATAAAAATATACAGGGTGTTCCATTTAAAATAAGAAAGTTTTTAATGGTTGAATTCTTTCACAATGAGGCTTGAATTGTGACCACCCTGTACATTTTATGTCGAATTTAAAATGTTTTTGAGACTTGATGATCTTCTAGCTATTTGGTGAGAAAAAAATTTTTAGTTCAAGCGCTAAGGTAAAAAAATTATATGGATTATTTCATCGTCATGCATTTGCCAAATAATTACAAAAAGTCCAGATATCTCAAAAACTAATAGAGTCTGACAAAAACATTTTCTATAAAATATGCTTAGTAGTCAATGCTTAATCGAAAAATGTAATAAAAATTACCATGTTGTATTTAAAAAACGAAAGTTGGCAGCTACTTCCGGTATAACCGGAAACGATAGAAACATGTAAATATTTTAGTTAAGGCCGTAGATACCAAGGTCAACCAAGCCGAAAATACATCTATATGAAGGTAAAACATGCATCTCTTTCGGTACATACAATTTAATTGAAAACAATATTTAGTAACCAATATTGGACTGGCAGTTCAGAGAAGCATTAATGAACGAGAAGCGATCATATTTGGAGTTGGTTTCACACAGAAAACAGTTGTTTTTATAATTTAAAATACCTTCAAATTTACAAAAATTTCACTGTGAATGTAACACGTCGATTCTCGGAAATGAAGTAAACATAAGCTTCTTTCACTAGCGGCTCTGGTTCTCTAATCAATTCACATGTCTTCTATGCTAAAATTTTTGGAAAGCAGGCGTTGGTTTTGATTATTCTACGTACCGAAATTGTACAAAACACGGAAAATCACAAAACTCAGATCATGAGCCCAACACGATATTAATTTTTTGTTAGCTCTACCAGGTCTGATTATATTCCTATCCTTTTTCTTCATATGCAAAAACATGATGTAACCATATGATCGAACTGCTCTGAATTGTCAATTGAATAAAATCAATAAATTTGATAGGTCTGTCAACTTAGTTCAATGGGTTTGCCACCAGAGGGTGGTTGATAACTTTATTCATTGATAAATTTCATTGATAATAATTAAAGATGGGCAGGGCCGGAGTGGTCATCCTTTAGACAGAACCGCATTGAGAAGTTTTTTTTTTGTAATTTTATGAAATCAGTCGTGAATAAATTCATTAATCAGACATCAAAGTTAGCGTGTTTGTGGGTGGCCTTGAAGTTACTACATGAATAAATTCACGAGGCACTTCACAATTGTAATGCCCGCTTTTAATAAACGGGTCACACTGTAATAGATTATAGATGATCAAACACAAGCACTATAGGAAAAATCCTTTAGGGCACTTTGAATCGTTGGAGGTTATATTCGTTGGGAAAAACGACCTCGGGGAGGTCGTTCCACAAGGATGAAGTCCTCCAGATGAAAGAATTCTTAAATAATGAAGTTCGAGGAGTACTAAGCTTAACCACATATGGATGGGCGGCAGTGGTTCGTCGTGTATTTCTGCTATTCGTCGTTCTGGGCGGAATTAAGAGGGCAAGGTCAGACGAGCACCTTCCATGAAAATATCTGTAAAAGAGAGTCAAATCCCCAACCTGTCTTCGATGTTCTAGGCTGTCGAGGTTCTTCGTCAGCTCGTGGTCTCCGATTAGACGAATAGCCCTCCTTTCGATGGAATCCAGTAGTCGAAGAGTATGTTTGGGTGCAGAGCTCCAGACATGAGAGCAGTATTCTAGTGATGGTCGAATCTGGGCTTTGTATAGTGTCAAAAGTTGTAGAGGTGTGTACAACTTTCTGGTTCGGAAGAGTACCCCAAGCTTCTGAGAAGCTATCTTTGCGATTGCCACAACGTGGTTATGCCAAGACATTTTTGGCATATAAATTCGTTGAAAACACTATCCAGGAAACTTGCTCCAATTCAGTCCAGTAACAGGTCGACGACGAAATGAAATAATGGATTTTTTTCGAAATTTTAAAATCACGTAAGTTCCTGATAACAATATATATGTTGAAAGCAACGCAAAACCTGTTACCGAGAAAATCCAGAAACTCATACGATGGAAGAGTACCATAGTTACTGAAGGATATTTAGAGGATAGCATATCTTCAAAAAAATGAGGTTTCAAAGATGTTGGCAGGCGTACCATCTGGATCTCGCATTTCCTTGCAGAAATTAGAGACCCAGACAATGAATCATGAGTCAACCTTTGCTGCAAGAAATTTAGCTATCAGCGGAACCTTCCAGAATTGCCAGTTCTATGTAAATACAACCAAATAATATATAAACGTAGATTTATATTTTGTTAATAAAGAATAAGTTAATTGAAAACTGTTTTTTGCGTGTATTTTATGCCTGCACGGACATAAAGTAATCCATTATGCATTTATGCATATGCATGGTATCTTAGGTATAAAAGGTATAAATTAATAGATATAAAATATCACATCTACATTATAAGATTTGTGAACAGTCGGCCCTGAACACAAGTAATAACTACGAATACTGGCCAAATCAGTGTTGCCAGGTCAAAATTTGAAAAATCACTAGATCGCGCTTTAAAAATTCACTAGGTTAAAAATTTTTAAAAAATAGGGGGGAGTTCGTTAATTAATAATAAATCTTATACCATAGTATTTTATTTCTAACATAAATGATGATAACAAAATATAGTATTTTAAAAAAATACATACAGTGTGTCTACTTAAGTTGCCGCCATATAGGAAACTTTTTATTGTTAATTTTTCGAAAAAAAGTTATTCTTTAGAGCGAACCCGCGAAGACGCTGAAACTGAAAAAAATCACTAGGAAAGGTCATTTTGATAAAGATTACACATGTCAGTGAAATTTCACTAGACCTGGCAACGCTGCGGTCAAATGCTTGAGAACTCAAGCGCAAAATACAAATAAATTCAACTAGCGATTCATCGCCGGCGTGCTCGTGAGAGAGAGGTCCGGTTACTCTTGAGATGGGGCGATGTTTGGCCGTAGGTGGAACCGACGCTTCGTAACGCGCGCGAGAGAGCGAGAGAGAACTAGATTTTTACACACGATCGGAATTTTACGCCAAAAGATAAATACTATGATTTGCAACCATAGGGCGACATCTATGTAATGTTTTTTTAACCAAATTGGATTGACAGATAATCGTATGAAAATGGCGGCGTCAATTGAACCTTAAAAAGGGAGCATATCGATAAACCCAAATCCCCAAAGTTTCAGGAACATATATTCAGTAGTTCTCCATATAGTTCTAATGCACGCTCGTCGTGAATCACCCTGTATTGAGATGGAAAAAGCGCTTAATGAGTCGGGCATAGTGTCAAAATAAAGTCATTGAAAGATATGAATGTAACAGTTGATTTAGTTAAGTTAATTCAGTCATACTTATCGCAACGAAGGTAATATGTTGAGGTATTGGGCGAAAATCGAGCATGTATCGTACTTCGTACTTCAGGGGTACCCCCGGGGTCTAACCTGGGACCTCTTTTGTTTATAATAGCAATTAATGATCTTATTCGGGTAGTTAATCACTCAAGTACATTAGTATTTGCAGATGATTTTAAGTTGTTTCTAAATATCTTAAATGAAAAGGATTGTGGGCGTTTGCAGGAAGATTTGGATTGTGTTTCGATGCTGTGACGAAAATGGTTTTAAATTGAATGAGAAAAAAATGTTTGTATACGACTTTTGCTTTATAGATAAGCCCAATTAACAATAATTATTACATAAATGGAAATGAGCTAGTTAGAACTGCACAGCATAGGGATCTGGGTATTGTGTTTGATGAAACATTGTGCTTTAATCAACACATGTCTGAGACCATTGCTGCTGCCTTTACCATGTGGTGCTTGTAATTCGCTAGGCAATTCAGTGTGGATGTTTGTCTGAGGCTGTTTGGCTCCCTTGTGTTGCCAGACTTGAGTATGGAGGTGTAATTTGGTCTCCTCCAAAGATATTGTAAACTAAGGTCCCATAATACATTCGTAAAACTCTTGGAATGTCAAGCTGTGATTGTGTGAAATGTTATTGAAAATCGGTAGCGGATGGAAGGGAGAACTACATGTTTGTTGGCTGAATGGCAACAATGCTAAAGTCTGGTTATATTAGATGGTTAAATATTAAGATAGAAAAAGCGCTTAATGAGTCGGGCACAGTGTCATAATAAAGTCATTGAAAGATATGAATGTAACAGTTGATTTAGTTAAATTAATTCAGTCATGCCTATCGGCACGAAAGTAATACTTACTTACTTACTTTATTTATTTATTTCAAAACCATGTTACATAATTTCCAAATAAAAATTACAAACACAAAGTGAAACAACGTCATCTTAGAACACCAAAAAGGTACAACATCATTCTGTTACATACTTAGAAAATCATTAAGATTATATGGCTCTAATTCCAATAAAGTCTTTCTGATTTCCATCTTAAACCGTTTTTCTCTGCTAATTGTCTTTATACTCTTGGGTAGTTTGTTATATAATTTCAAGTACATATAATTGGGTGACTTTTCAGTAAGAGTTAGCCTATGTATGGGGTAATTTACATTTACAGTTCTCGTGTTATATTGATGACAAACTGGGGCTTGAAAACAATTTCTATTTTTAAAGAAAAACACTAAACATTCATAGATATACAGTGCATATACTGTTAACAGTCCTGTGTCTTTAAAGACGGTACGACAAGTTTTCTTATAATCTAATTTCTTAATTATTCGAACCAATCGTTTTTGAATTACAAATATACTTTGAATTTGACTATCCCTGCTCCAAAATATAATGCCATATTTTAAACAGGATTCGAAGTTAACAAAATACAATGTTTTTAAAGTTTTCTCATTCATGTATTTACCAGTAACATGAATAGATACCATAACAAACAGGATTAAGTTTTTGTGACATACATTTGATATGAGCGGACCAATCTAAGAATTCATTAATCTGTACCCCTAAGAATTTTGTTGTTTCTGAAAAATTAATTATATCTTGATCATGAGCAAAGTCAACTGGCCTTTCCACCTTAGATACTTTTGTTCTAAAAAGTATAACATTAGTTTTATTTTCATTCAAAATAAGTTTATTTTCTGTAAACCATAGTGTAACGCTATTAAGAAAATTTTTGCACTCTATGACAAGTTGATTGATACTCTTGCCCCCTAAAAGTAAATTAGTATCATCCGCGTAATTAACTATATCTTGATGGCTTGAATTAGATTATTTAAATCATTTATAAAAATGATAATAATATGTTGGGGTCGGAATATTCCTATTTTATTTTATTTATTTATTCGACCATCAAACTATTCATTTTAAATATCTTAAATGAACTTTAATTTAAATTAAATTAAAATATTGACCCAAACGCATCTCGAATTACGGTATATAAACAAGTGCAAACGGGTAATGGCGCACTCCGAAAGTGTGCATGCCTGTGGGTACTCTGTGGATTTGATTGTGCCTGTTTTGCATGACTGTGGATAATTGATTGTTGTGGGTATTTTCGGGTATATTCATCGTTTTTCTGCATAGGGGATTGCATTGCTTTCTACTTATATTTAGTGTTGTTAATTAGCGTTTAATTACACGATTTGCGGGAAATTTTCATGCATTCACAAAAGCGAACAAACCCGAACAAATCCTCCAGTATTTTAGTATCTTCACGGTTTTCCGAGCTGCAGTCACGACTTTTCTGCACTCTGCCATACCGTGGCCATCTATTGTAAGTACATTGAACTAGACATGTTTTTTTAATGACAAACTGAGCGCCATCTGTAAACTTGCTTTTTACTTTCACAAAATATAAAATGCTTGTCCAGCTTACCCTGTAATTTCACAAATTCAAATTATCAACACTGATTTACGTTGTATTGACGGTTTTTTGGGCGGGGACAACAGAGTTTTTTCTGAAACGCGAGTAATTTAATGCTCATGCGGGTATTTTTGACACTCAAAGTGGTGAAAGTGTGGTTATGGCATTGGCCGCAATGCAAAGCGCAGAGAAACACTCTGGAACTGAAACAGGTTTGTTCAACAGGTATTTTTAAAAACTGAAACCGGTTGTACCTCTTATTTAAAGTACCTTGTTCCAACCGTCCCTATATGGGTAGGTACTCACCTTGCTTCACTTTCTTCCAAGTACTCTTTAATGTCCAGTTCTTCATTTTTTATCTTCCATTCCTTAAAGTCAACTTCATGCATTTGCTCAGAGTAATTTCTTGCTTCATTGGTTTCAATTTTTACGAGTGCCTCTTCCTTTATGGAAATATTCTCCTTGAATCTATGGAAAATATAATACTATATTGCTTATTTTTTTTTATATGGCCGTATTAGATGTGGTAGTGTCTAATAAATAGGTGAAATTAATAAATACAAAAATTTTTACCTTCTCACGAGAAATTTACTGTTCAATAATTTATCAGTTCTTAACATTTCAGGTCTATGAAAGAACATGTTTCACTGCTCTGTCCGCAGATGAGATGTTAACCTTAAACCCCTTCAACCGGACATACAGGTACTTGATTTTGTATTTTGCCATATGTAACCGTTTGAAATTTTTATAAAACTATAGGTTTATTTAATTTGTATTCTGTGGAAACGACAAAACGACGGAATAAATAAATTTGAATTTGAAAAAGGTTCTAGGGTATATTCAAATTCGTAAAGGGCCTAACAAACTAGGGTTTGTAGGACTTTATCATACCTACGCGAAATCGGCCATGAAAAATGAAGTTAAAAATTCTTAAATTAATTATTGTTTTGAGTATAATTTTAGGGCTCCCATTGAAAATAGAAATATTAAATTCAACTACAAAAAATAACTTATTTCAAAAACATGCTCTTACAAAATATATTGTTAAAAAAATGAGAAATGAACAGAGTAACAAACCCAAACATTTCTTGCAAGTAATAATGCGTTGTATACCTAGTTGCAAAAGCTGAACATTTCCGGACAACTGTAAAGTCGAGGAATGTGGTTTTTCCCACTTTTCCAAAAATCGAAAATTATTCAAAGGACATAAATTATTACAATCAACGTGTTAAAATTTTGAAATAAGCAATATTAATTTTATTCACAACTAAATGATCAACAAAATAACCTTACTAGTATTTATTACCCAATGGCCAATATTAATTATTGTCAAACAAATAGAATTAGTATGGAAAATATTCGGCAAAATAATCCGATGTTCTTCCAGTGTTCAACACTGGTACTAATAATTGTCATATAACAAACGATTATTTTTAAATTGTATTTTATACCTCAATTGTTGAAATTCGTAAAATTAAAGGCGTCTTTCGATTTAATTATTTAATGATGAACTTTAAAAAAATATGTATAGGGTGGGAAAGATACAGTATCTTTAGAATTTAAGTATAAATAGATGTTTTAGATGTCAAGAATATTATCATAAGAGTGATGAATGCAAAAATCAATTATCATGTGAATATTGCACAGAAAATCATGAAAGTACTACATGTACGAAACAAGCAAGGAAATGTAAAAATTGCACTCTGGCAAACGAAAAATTTAAAATGAATTACAATACGGCGCATGCAGCATCAGATGGTGAATGTCCTTCCAACAAGTATCACATAAACATTTTGAGAAGCAGAATTGATTATGCAACATAATGGTGCATTTTGAACAAGATGATATACTTGAGACAATAGAGAACATAAATAGCGAAAAAGCAATGTTGGTGGACAGTGACTTATTATGCAATAAAATAAAAAACTCGCAGGTTATCTTCAATCTTTTGCATGTAATTATAAGAAGTATTACTAGAAATATTGACAATTTACTATTACTTATAGAAAGTTTTCAAATATATTTTAACGATATAATAGTATTAAGTGAAACATATAGAATCAATTCAACTAATCAGTGCAACGTTCCCGGCTATCAGCTATTCTATAATTACGCTGATTATAACCAGAATGATGGCGTTATAATCTTAGTGAAAAATCATCTAAATGTCGAATTTTCAAGAAAGAAGCTGCCAAATTCCCTGGCTACCGTGAGTAGAGTTGTTGGTTCTGTGAATGACATTAAAATAGGAATTACGGCGGTTTATAAACCTCCGCCAATATCAAAACATAATTTTATCAACGACATTGACACATACCTTGATAGTGTAGTAAAGAGTGATAATACTAATTTAGAAATTTTTGTAGGTGAGATAAATATTAACATCTTAGATAAAGATAATGATACTCATAACTACCTGTCCATGATGTCACAACTGGGCTTTCAGTCATATGTCAATTCAGTAACTAGGTTTGAGAGTAATACATGCCTTGATCACATTTTCGTAAATAAGAAATTAAGAACTAGTCATTTCGGTTTTGAATCGTTTATCTTGGATGCACACATGACAGACCATGGACCAACCATGCTTAATATTGTTTCAAATAACAGAACTTTAAATAATAAGTGCAGCGATGATAGTGGGATAAAAAAAATTCGGTTCCATCTTGATAGATTCATTGATTTCCTAAGTGCCCAGGATTGGGCACACGTTATAAGTGACCCGGACCCTGATTCTTCAACTTCCAGTTTTATCACGACATATAATAGACTAAAACTTAAAGCAACCACCGAATGTTTCGTAAAAGTCAAGCAATATAGAAAGATCAAGGAATGGATTACTAACGGAATTATAACGTCTATTAAACATAGAGACAAGATGAAAAGGAGACTGTTACAAAAACATAGTGAACAATTGGAAAATCAGTATAAAAAATATCGAAATAATTTAAATAAAGTAATTGAGAAACGAAAGCATGAATTCTATAAAGAGGAAATAAACAACAATAAGGGTAACATGAAAAAAATATATGAAATAATTGAAAAAGCCACTTACGAGAATAAAAATAAATCTAAAACGAATAAATTAAAAATTAATAATGACTAGGGAGTCGTATTTGGAGATGATTTTAATATGGCTAACCATTGTAATGACTATTTTGCAACTATAGGGACTAAAATGGCGGATACGATTCCGGTGCCTGATAATCCTATAGAGGTCAATTTCTCACTGCGGAACTCTATGTTTTTGTCACCTGTAGATGAAAATGAATTGATAAAACACATTTCTTCTCTAAAGAATGGAGGCTCGCCAGGCATGGACGGCATCACATCTCAATTGATAAAACAGACTCACAGATTAATTTTAAAGCCATTATTACATATCATAAACAGAATTTTTGTAACAGGAATCGTGCCTTCTCATTTTAAAATATCTGTTATCACTCCGGTTTATAAGAACGGTACTAGGACAGTAATAAGCAACTATCGACCTATAAGTTTAATAAGTAATTTTGCCAAATTGTTTGAAAAATGTATAAAGGACAGAATGTTTGATTTTTTTAAGACTAACAATATTCTATCTGGAAATCAGTACGGTTTGCTGCCGGGTTGTGGTACGGAGGACGCATTGTATCGGCTGACGTCAGAGATCACTGCTGGATTAAATACAGGGAAAAAGTGTGCTGCAGTCTTTATAGATCTGGCAAAAGCGTTCGACACGGTACCGCACGATAAACTTCTTGGTATTTTGTGGCACTATGGAATCAGGGGAACTGTGTGGAGGTTGCTGCAAAGTTACCTTCTCGGGAGATATCAGATTGTGAAAGTTAATAACGTTCCGAGTGGAAAGCAGGTTGTAAGGATTGGGGTACCACAGGGCACAGTCCTTGGCCCTATCTTGTTCATAATTTATATGAATAGCTTGTTATCTCTTGACGTCGGTGGTTCAGTGGTCTCCTATGCTGATGACACCGTGCTGATTTTCAGTGATGGTACATGGCAGGGAGTAAAAGAAAAACTGATAAGGATTAAGTGTCACTAAGAGATGGTTGGAAAGTTTTGAATTATCTCTTAATTTAAGTAAAACAAATTACATTGCATTCTCCCTGACAGGTGCTAACAGGCCTGATTTCACAAGTATCATAATTGACGATCAACAAGTAAATGAAGTATCTCAAACAAAATATCTCGGCATAATAATTGATCGATTTCTGAAGTGGTACCCACACATAGATTATCTCTCTAAGAGGATTGGAGCGTTGATACACAAGTTTTATATTCTCAGGGAGATATTAAATAAAAAACTACTAGTTGTAATCTACAAGAGTCTTGTTGAATCGTTGATTGGCTACGGAATATTGGTCTGGGGTGGTCTACATAACAGTGCCCTTTACAAATTGAATATAGCGCAAAAGTATATATTAAAGGTTATATTTAAGAGGAACAAACTGTATCCTACAGAATTGCTTTTTTCAGGTGACATTTGTAATGTGAGGACCGTGTATCTTGTTACAGTGTCAACGTTTATGCATAAATACAAATCCTCAAAGAATACTGTTAACCACTGTTATCACACTCGTGCTAACATAAATAATGACGCAATCATTCCAATTAATTTTAATAATATTAATCTAACGAGCGTTGCCTACTTAATATGATTCCTTTAAATTTAAAAAATATATAAAAAACATAAAAAAATTTAATCGAGAATGTAGAATATATTTATCTACAGAATTTAAAAAATTTCAAAACATATTTAATTAAAGAGCAAATTATTCATGCATGGCACGAAATTGTAAACATAAAGAAAAAGAATTGAGAAAGAATCTGGTACATACAAGTAAACATGTTACTTAGGTACCATAACACACATATTTTGTATATTGTATAACTGTTTGAGAAATCATATAATTTTGTAAAGCCATAATTTCTGAATAAAGGTATTATTATTATTATAATAGTCGAGAAAAAAAAATGTTGTCAAGAATTTATTTAATAGATATATTAAGGGATCTATGGATCTAATTCGACACATAATTAAAAAAATCATAGACATAGCTACTGGGTTAATTATGTAATTTTGAAAGAAACTTACCCATTTTTACCTGCAGCGGTAAGGCGGTTTAAATCATCAATGATAAGATTCCCATCTTTTTCAATTACTTTTAGATTTTCTAAATGTACGATTAGTTTACGATTTTCTTTAATATGGGGGTATAAATTAGGCAAATTATTTTGCTTAATTACTCGATTTTCCAAACGGACTATTAGTTTACGTTCTTGATGAATCAATTCATTGGAATATGGATCGTCAAGTGGAACATTTTCAATTTCATATACTTCTGGCTCTTCTTTTATTAATAACTTGAAGGAGTTTTTGGTGTCTGGTGTTGCGACACTCCCCTCTTTGCATTCCTCTATTTTTGCTACTACATCGGACCAGTGTTGATTCCGGATTTGTTCTGTACCCTCCTCAATAGCAGAAAGTCCAGGAAAATTCTCGGCCGATTTAGTTATAGTGGCCTTCGCTTCTTTACGTAAATTGTTTAGCATTAAGTCAATCAGGTCTTTCGACACAAAGTTTTGATTTTCTTGGTTTAAACTGGATTCCATATTTTATATTAACAATTGCCTTTATTGGAAAGATCTATTATCAACAGGACAATAATAAAATAATTCAATGAAACAACAGAACAGACATAATAGGTTGGCTTGGCATAGTTCGCCATTGCTTGCTCGTCATTCTATTTGCTGGCATTGGGATACTAGCAACAAGTAGGTTTGTTCGGTAGGTATTATGGCATATACACCGACACCACAAAAAAATAATAGGAAATAGCCGGAAGGCTTTAGGATCTTCTTCCGACCAAGGGTAGATAACAGGAACTGAGTGAATGCATTTCACGTTTGACACTACCCGATTAAAAACTGTCATATTTTTTATAGAATTCTTTGTTGTTTTTCATCAGTGTTTGTGTGTTAAATTTACGGTTTGTTTGTGGAAAAAAAGTAATTCTTAACCCAATATGGTAAGACTGTCAAGTCTGCCGTAAACTGGATAAAAAATATAAACTTATGCGTCACGTCTGTCGATTGTTTGTTTTTCCTAACCAAGACGGATGATAAAGAGATGGGGATTCTCATTTTTGTCGTTTATTTTCATAATATTAATTACCTAAATGATCATTAAAATCGCACAAGATGTTGGTTGGTTGGTCTATTTTTAATATGCGGTAATAGACGTGGATTATTTTAGGGTTTAAGTTTGCTTATGATATTTACGGTAGTTTGATTAATTAAAAGTCATAATTAATCTTAAAACTATTTAATAAAAAAAAGTACATTTAGATAAATTAACATAATTAAAAATGTCCTTCACAATTTAAAAAAATAAACTGCTCATAGTTTCACATGCAAAAATCCCAAATCAAAGTTTATAAACATGATGCAAAATTATCATAAACGACGTATTATATTTAAATGGGTCACTCCTGGGGTGTACTAGAGAAGCGCTACATATTTTTTTTTCAAATCGAACGTTTAAAAAGTGGGGTAATTCACCCATAAACCCACACACAACTCCTCAGCACAGTCATATTACACTGAGCAGCTGTGTAATAAACAGATGTTCTTAAGCAATGTTGCCAAACCGTTAGTGTAAAACTTTAGATTCTTATAAAAATAAATATTTAGCTACCTAATATCCAAATAGAAGTGAATCCAGGTGCCAGTCCACTAGCAAGTAATCCAGGGCACATACATCTTCAGTTTTTTTGGGTTTAGTGGTTAAAGATTATACCCCGCTAAAACCCCATCGGCGTTTTTCTTCCAATCTCAGAACATGACCCTTTATATCGTCAGAGACACAGAACACATAGTGAAACACTGAACAAATTACCATAAATCACTTAAAGAAACACACACACACGTTTCAAATTAGTTTTTTGAAGATAGGCCCTTGTCACACAAAATCGCTACATACTAATGCATTCTTTCAGCAATTATTTTATCTGCTGCATCCAATATCTTATATCGCAACTGATCCATATCTTCGACTTTATAAACTATTTCTTTATTCATCGTACCCCATAGAAAAAAATTGCATGGGGTAAGATCCGGTGACCTTGCGATTTCCAGTCTCTTACTAAAGGAACATTTTCCAATATGCCTTCGACTTGATTTTTCTGTATGTACTAAACATTTTCACACTTATTCGCACTGTTACAGTTGATTAAATATCCCGAAAAAACTTTTTCGCGTGAAGACGAAGAGGAATATCTTGTTGTCAAGCAAATGTCAACTTCTAACCTTCTGTCGATTTTAGTAGAAATGGCTAATCCTTGGTCTTAAAATCCCACTGCGAAGCGATCGATTTAATTTGCTTATGCAGCTTTTCAAATGAAAAAGAGCACCAGAGCAGCGGTAACGAGTTTTTTAATCTTTATTGGTATCTACAGCAGTGAAGGAAAACAATAAATAAGCGCTGTAGATTATTATAATTATTTATTTCAACCTTTTTTGGTGAATGCGCTGGAATCTACCGGAATACCACGCAATTGCATTAGTAGTACATCTCTAGTTTTCGACAGTTGATGTTTCAGTCATTTTTAATTCGAAGAAATGTTATTTACATTTTACAATGTGTTTTTTAATTAAAAACAAAAGTGCATACAAATCTAGGCGAGACAAGCTAATGTTAATAAAACGATGTCTCCAAGTGAATTTTGTGCATTATGGTGGTCATTGTTCATGTGAAGTTTTGCGGTTATGGATTATGTGATGTGCCGGTTTCTTTACTAAAACGCTGTATAAGTTTTTATTGAAATTGACACTAATTTTTAAATAAGACCGACAAGGTAAGTGTATGTGTGTGGCCTAAATAAAAATACATTAAAAATCAGTCATTGACATTTGACCTAGTTACGTAGTTGCGTATTTCAAACTTAAAGAGTGTAAGGTGTAATTCTGACAACACCGGTGGGAATCCGTATGTGCCGCAGTGCCGCACAGATGTATTCCTGGTTTGACGTCAGGTCATTTTTACCGCTGAACGAATTAAAAGCGCCATTTAAGGATATTTTTCATTTGTATTCATCTCAGGAATTGCCGGTTTAAATATAATACGTCATTTCCATAACACCCTGTATAAGAGGTCTCTTAACTTACAAAAAAACAACAAATATCTTACAGTTGGTAGTATTTGTATCCCGAAACACACTTAAGAATATGTCGTTGAACTAATTCACTGTTATAAATAAACAATGGTCGATTAGTAAACCCTCCCGGTTTCTTATAATACAAAACATTGTTACCGAGTTATTAACAGTGAGTGAACTTTTAGATATTTATTTCAACAAAATATCTTTAAACTTTATTCTTAGTTACTGACTGTGTCATGTTGCCACCCTTTTCCAAATGGGCAAGGAACTAAAATTAGAGGTAAAGATTGTTTCACGAAAAATGGATATAACTTAATGACTGCAGTAAAAGTATCTGGGGCTATCCCATTATTTATGACCGTTGGTTATTATTATGTGGAAAGGACCGGATTGTAATAATTATAATTAAATATAGGCACATCAGGTAGGTTAGGTTGCTTAATTTATATTTAAATATCTTTTTGTGGTAAAGTTTGTTAGTTTTTGAGGAATGGTTCAAGAATTGTCTTTTACCAAACATTCCTCAGAATACCGTGATAGTAATGGACAATGCGAGCTATCACAGTCGCCAATTACATAAAGCTCCAAGCTCAAATAATATAAAATTGGAGATTCAGAACTACATGGCGGCGAATGATATATATTTTGAAGAAAGTTATAAAAAAAGTGATCTTTTAGAAGTTTTAAAGACATTTTGTATAAAAAAAAGTATATGTTTGTGACACATTGGCAGAAGAAATTGGACAGACAGTGCTACGGCTCCCACCCTATTATTGCATTTTTAACCCCATAGAGCATATGTGGCACCAGTTAAAATCACTGGTTATTTCTGAAAATATTTCTCCGACTTTAAGTTCTAGTGTTGTAGAATTAATACGAAAATGCTTTAATGATATTCCCCCAGGTAGTTGGAAAAATTCAGTCTGTCACGTAATAACTGTAGAAAATTCGTATATTAGTCTGGATCGTATAATTAATCCAATTATAATTAATTTTGATGAGGATAGCGATAGCGAAACAGAACTATCTATAGAATGACATTATAAATGTAAATAAATATGACTAGTAATATTTAAAAAATATATTATTATTTCATTTGATTACATTAATATAATCATATCATTACTTGTTTTCCTTAGTCCGCAGTATCTATAATATACGGGCGACAACACCTCCTCTTTCGGCATACGGGTGCCACTCCTCCTCCGAAACCACCATACGGGTGCTCTGTCGTTGGTAGAAATTAATTAAAACCTCCTCCGAATACTTATGCATACGGGAGCCAGAACCGGTTTCCATGGTATCCTTTTTTACATGCATGCGGGTTCTAGAATGCGCTTTAAGAAACAGGTCTTCAGTTTAGCTTTGCTCTTCATAAGAATCTTATGGATATTATGCAAATCAGAAGTTAATTAGTGGTCAACAATGGAAATTCCGATTCAAGCTATCTTAACAGATCATCGATATTGCGAAATAAATACATTGTCTACGAGCATTTTAAATTTATTTTCTAATATTGAGATTCGTATACAAGGTGTGCCGACTTCAGTAAATTGTCTTAGGGTATGTGGATTGAAATTAGAAGAATGGGGTCCGGGGTTGTGTTTTATAAAATATGGAACTGACGAATGGGAGCCGTATGCTATACCAGATAAAAAAAATGTTAACATTTATAGTACGAGGACAACTTTTTTAATGGACAACATAGAGATCCGCATTAAAATATGGTTTCCAAAAGAGTGCATCTATGAAGATCGAAAAAAGGAATATGTAATTAAATTTGAAGATTTGAATGGGGTACGTGAGTTACCAGACCATTATCACCATGTTGGAAATGATGAAGTAGACAACTAAGACATGCGCATATTCAACATCTTTGTGTATATAATATAGCATACATAAAAAAAAATTCACAGTCAGCTCATTAAAATGGAAGAGTATTATTTTCAAGTGAAAGTTGGATTAACGGATAAGCAGTTTCCAAATAAAATTTTACTATCAACGCCTTTAGTGGATTTAATTCCTGATAATATGTTAAGAATCATAAATGTGCCATCCTCTATGAATCGTGTAGATATTTGTGGATCGTTTTCAAAGGAGCTGGGACCCGGAATTTGTTTTATTAAATTTGGTTGTGATGTGTGGCAAACAGTTAATTTCCACTCTACCGTAAATGATAATTTATTAGTTAGTTGTTTGCGAAAAGATTATTCTTCTGATCAAATGGATATTATAATTAAAGTGATATTTCCGAAACAGTGGGAATGTGCGGCAATGCAAACTTTGCACTATGAAGATTTATCCTTAACCGGTGGAGTGTCAGTATTGGAATTTTCAAAAGACATTACATACTTTTATGAACATATGGGTGATTGCATGAGCTATAATACATATAATATGAATAAATTAAATAGTAACTAAATTATTGTTTTATTAATATTTATTTTTTAAAAATTAGGATTGCATTACATGTTGATCATATAACAAAAATACATTAGATATAGAACATATACAATATTCATTATTTAAGTGATAGAAACATTTAGGGGAGTCCTTTTTAATGGTTGGTTGTTCATCCAATTCTACAACAGGATTGCTAGAGTATTTTCTTAAAAATTCAGCCTTCTCCTTTCCTTTAATGTAAACGACATCAGCTTTTTCTGTTAAATGTTTTACAATACTGGCAAATTGGTATAAGGGTGTATGTCCGACATTCCAGTCAATGCAATGATGGTTACTCATTAACCACTTTACATTCCTTAATACCGTTGGTGATAAACAACCTAATCCATAGGGTGGTTTAAAAACATAATGACTAATTCTATGGCCATCATACACAGCCAATTCTTTGGGGAGGAACTTGTTTTTTTCCACCATGAATCCTTGCATATCCATTACTAAATTAGGGGCTGCCATTGTGACTCGTGAACAGGATTAAATCGACTAAGCTAAATTAAACTTGTCTAACCATTTTTGTTAAGGGGCTATAAGTAAATAACTTGTCATGAAGTATAAGACAATAGGCTGACGTGCCCTCTTCAGTGGGCCTATCAGTTTCAAATTCTATTCTCACAACAACCGAACCGGTTTGCATAGTTGATTTTTGATGTGAACAGTCGATGTAGGTAATGGGACAAATCTCTTTAAATTCGCTAGGCGTAAAAACAGGTTCATGAGGTCGTTGATAATATGACGAGCGAAAGTTTGTAAACATTTCATATAACGATGCGAACTTGTTTTCGTCAAAATTTAAGTATAGGTCATGGTATGGATACCGGTCCGAGTTTAAAAATACGCGTACATTTGTTAGAGTACAATGCTCGAATTTGCTCATATTTTCTTTAAGTTGGCCTTTCTTGTCCTTGGAAAGTGCAAATAATACATGGGATGGGGATTCTAATTTACTTGTGGTCTTGACTGGCCACGTGTGACGCGTAGCTGATGGTAAGGCGGCATATTCAATTAATTCCCAACTTCTAAACCCCATCGCGATATCAATATTTTTTTCTAATATTTTAGTAAGTGCTAATTGCTGTGGGATGTCGACAGTAATATGAGGAATTTTCCAACACAGCTTATCGATTGAGACCTTGGGTGTTTCACTTCCATCTTCACACACTGCGGCGTCTAGATCGTTGCTTGCACGAATTAAAACCAGTTCTTGTCTCATGCCCATCATGATCTTCCTATAATCGTCGAAGAAACCCATCCACAATTTTAATGGTATACAGACATTAAAAGCCCCCTTGTCAGTAACCGTCATGGATGAGTCAATTTTTGGAAACCATCCGGCATTTTGTAATTTTAGACTTTCGTTGGTATTAAATGACGGATATCCTTTTATGGTAGACGTTAAACCCACATTTCGAATGGAATCAATAGTACTCCCATTAACATCATAACGCGCTTCTCGAAAAAGATAAGAAACGCCATTATTAATAAATTTTAATTTAGTCGCTTTGGATCCGTCATCTTTGGTTAACCTTCCTTCGATATATAAAAAGCTATCACAAGGTAAGGTATAGGTATCGAGTTCTTGAATGGGGATTCGGATTTCGTCATTATAATCAAATTTTGAAGTTACAAAGGGTTGATAGGTATGCAGCTCCGAACTAATTATAGAGTTGTCAATAAAGAGTTTTTCCGTAACGTTTAATATACTCATATTAAAGCAATACTTTAAACCCAAGGGAACGAAGGAATAAACGGTTTTTAGCTGTTAAACGTTTGATGTTCGATTTAGAACTACTGCGACCAGTTCTACGAGGGCTGCTTTTATAAATTTGTTCTAATTTGTTTTCGTGTTTTAAATAATTATATCTGATTGCCATCGTTAGATAATAAAGTTTTTATATGAAGTCTAACAGTTATTGCTTCACCTCTAAAGTTAATTAAACGGAAATCTTGGTCGAGCACGTTTATAGTAATGTTGTTGATAGTCTTTACACTCACGGGGAAGTATAGAATGGGAAGGGGTGACTCGACTATTTTATACCCAGGAGACACCGATGGGAAAAATTGATGAATTATATGAACCGGTTTTCCGTTATGAAAGGAACCTGTAACGATGTTACAATCAATACAGATAGCATTAACTTTTAAAATGTCCGTTACGTTATCAGACACAGTTTTCTTATTCGCTGGAATAATTTTCTTATCAAAACCTAGTAATTGCCCAATTGAATCGTCACGTGTAAAATCGATTGAGTGAGTACACTTGATTGTGCACTTCAAGGTATTTGTGTTGCCTTCAATAAGTAAATAGATTTTTTTCCTCGGGTAATGTTCCATCAACTCTGTTTTAATAAAGGCCTCAATATTAGAAATTTCATATGATCCAACAGGAATAGTGATTATAATGTCATCGATGTAAAATTTGATGCACCCTTCTTCAATGTTGGGTATTGTCATAAAAGTTTCAAAGTCTGCCAAACCGAGTACATAATCTTTGTCCTCGTTCAAGTATAGAGGGGGATTAAAATCTGCACTCAAAATCGATTTATTACCGGAAATTGTAACTGTGGTTGACATTTTAACACTGTTGCTGTACTGCTAGTAATAACTATTATATAGAAATTTAAGACACAGTTGTCCACAGTTGTATGATTTATACGTTTGTAATGCATCATAATTGTACTGAATGGTACTGTTTGCAAAATAATTTATAAGTTCAAATGGTGGTTTTAAATTTCCAAATGGATCAAAATAAATTACATTCTTTCCATGTTTCATGTAAGCTGTCCAATGAGTTCCACCACCACTCTTATTGTCTAAATTTACAATACCGCATTCATTATGATTTATCTTCTTAGGTAAATTATTTCTCATAAAAACGCCCCTAAAATGAGGAATTTGAAGAATGCATACATACTGTATCAGTTCTTCATTTGTTAGGGCATGCCTAAGAAGAATTATTGGAAGTTTTTTTTAAACGGAGCCAAAAACATTCCTTTGCCGACTTTTGATTGTGGTTTAAAAAATAACCCCTTGCCCTTGGCCATTTCTTCCATAGCTTTATTATGACGCTGAGCTTCTTCAATTTGTTGTTTCGCCGCCTTGGCATCGTTAAGTGCCTTTGCAATTTCTGCACTACCCCCTGCGAGCCCTCCAATCGCCGCCAATATTGGCAACAATAAGGGTAGGAAACCCCCGATCTTTTTTGGTGTTTTAATTACACGTTTCTTTCGTAATTTATTTTTTTTTAATCCCTTGCCGCATTTAAGTTGATTTTTCTTTAAACCCATTCCTAGTTTACGTTTAGCCCTCATAATTCCGGTGACTCCAAGAGCAGCAATTCTTTCACCGAATGTCGCGTCCTTGGCTGTGACTCTTTTCCAAGAATTGTTGGCTAAAACTTTGTCTGCCTGATGTCTAGATTCCAAATCTTTCGATTGTGAATAAGCAATATTGTGATTCTTGCAACCACTATCCAATGGGTTAATACCCTCTTGATTAATACGTTTTTCTAGTTTAGAACCCGGACCACAAAATCTATAAATAAATAATGTTGTTTAAATGAAATTAATATATTAGTATTAAGCGTGCTAACCTATATCCCGGTATGTGAGCTTCAAATGGTAATTTATCGATTAATTTGTTTAATAAGCCTGATCCTTTACTGTGACGACCTCGCTTACGAATAACCCTTGAATCTTGATGTACTAACATTTTATAAGACGGAGACATACTAACGTAATTTCCTTAATTGCGGTTATAAATATATACTTGAAAGTGAAAATAATTCAGTTTTTATTTTGCCATAGCACAATGAAGATACATAAATCAAAAATTACCCTCCCAGTTTCTAGTCATGATATTAAGAGTAATATTAAGAATTATTCTAAACACGGTGGTATATTTGGAGGTCAATCCAAGAGATGCATTCTAACAGGCCCCAGCGGGTCCGGTAAAACCGACTTAATGTTATCGTTAATTGAACATCCCAACGGATTACGCTTTGAAAATTTATATATTTATTCGAAATCACTTTACCAGCCAAAGTATGAATATTTGCGAAAACTATTAAAGCCAATGAAAGAAATACGTTATTTTGAATACGATTCTGAAAAAGATATCGTCCCTGCAAATGAAGTGAAACAAAATTCGATTATAATTTTTGATGACATAACCGCGTCCAACCAAAGCGTAATAAGGGATTATTTTTCATTTGGGCGACACAAAAATACTGATTCATTTTATCTCTGTCAGACATATACGGCGGTACAAAAACATTTAGTGCGCGACAATGCCAATTTGATTATAATGTTTAGACAAGACAATACAAATCTTAAACATATTTACGATGATCATATAAGTGTAGATATGAGTTTTGAACAATTTAAAGATATTTGTTCACACTGTTGGAAAGAACCGTTTGGTTTTATCGTAGTTGACAAAGATTGTGAAATGAATAAGGGAAGGTATCGTAAAGGGCTTGATGGATTTATTACCATATAAAGTAAGAGTTTAAACCGAATACACAGTCATTAACAAGTTAACATGGATAAACGTACATCTCAAGAGCTTATTAAAACGCGTAATGCTGTAAGGGAAAAATTAAAAAAATTAAGGTCTGATTTAGCTGCAACCAAAATCAATTTGGAAAATACTTATAAACCGATAATTCAGCCACTACAACAGTTAATTACAAAATATGATCAGTTGGAATTAATTGAACCCAAGCAAGAAATAAAGGAAGAAGAGTATAATTATCCATTCATTTCAACCCCAAAAAAGACCCTCAGAGTTATAAAAACCGGCCAAACACCCCAACTTCCCCTAGATATGCCCTCTTTCTTCGGAAGTAGTAGATTTGATAGTGTTCTGCATAATACCGCTAGGGAAGTGCAATTTCAAGATACTAGCGTTCTAGCTGAATCCGTACAACCCCAAGAATCATCTGAAGAACGTACCCCTACAGAAACTTTAGAAGAAATAATTAATCAAACCCGACAAGCCGTACAACAATATGTAGACAAGCCTGGTTATTCACAATATATTGAGGAATTCCATGAATTGCCTAGGACATACATTGATGCAAATATACGAGATACAGACAATGCGTTTGATCACAGATTCGGGGTGGTACATGATTTCATGCAAGACAAGTGTACTATTGGCCTAACACAAGAACCGATTGAGTTTAAAGGAAAAAATCTAGTAGTAAAAAATATTACATATCCCGGTACAGTTGGTTTCTATGAACTTTTATTTAAGAAAGACCCAAAAGGTTTTAGCGTTAGAGATCTAGAGAATTATATCGATATATTAACTAGAACAAATGCCTATAAAGACGAAGAGGGTAACGTAAGCACTAGTTCAAATCGATATGCAAAATTTCGAACTATTATATTGCCATATTTAAATCGAAAAGGAATCACTAAGAAAGGCGCTAAGGCGCTACCTGGGCCAACTGTAAGATTATTTAGTAAACCACCCCCACCCGCTTCCAGAACTACTAGACAAACTACGAAATTAGGAAAAGGATTAACCTTAAAGAAAAATAATAAAAATATTGACTTTATATATTGGGACAACGCCAACGAATTAGTAAATAGACTTCAACTATTAATATCATCAACTGCAGCAGGACATAATGCACACACTAATGAAATAATTTCCATTGTTGAAGAATTACGAGAGGCTAAGATAATTCAATAAATATAACAAGTTTAAATATAATTTAACAGTGTCATAATGACTATTGACAAATTTGGAAGTCATGTTTCTCACAAAAATTTAAATAAACGTGGTTATTATACATGTTATATTCCTTTACATATATCTGACTCGGAACAGGTTCTTACTTTAAAAGACTATACAAGTGTACTAACATATGAAATAAACGGAGGTACCAATTATTGGACATTTCCATTACCTCAGGCTACAGTTACAGTATGTAAAGTGTTTAATCCTGATATCAAATTTGGTATAAACTTTACACTTGTGGACACTCTTGAAGGAGAAACATTATCAAATATAGACAGAATTATTGTAGTACGATCAAAGGATTCACCAAAAACAGGGGGTGGAATAATAGAATTAATTGTCAAAGCACCCATTTCTAGCAAGGAGTATGACTAATTTTAAACAAATTGTCGTCAATGAATTACATAAACCAGCTCGTCGAAATTTTCCCAGAAGAAAAGTTAGAATTTTAGGACTCAATGATCTTAATCAAATTGACTTAATTTCCCTTATACCTTATGCAAAATTTAATCGAGGTTATAAGTACATATTAGTTTCTATCGATACTTTTTCCAAGTATGTTTGGGCTATGCCATTAAAACAGAAAAATGGAAAGGAAGTTGCAGATGCTATGAGAAAAATTCTAAGTGACAAAAGGGCAATTTCTAAAAATTTACAGTCGGATAGGTAATGTATAATTATAATTAATCCATTAATCGTAATAAAATTTATATAATTTTAGGGGGACAGAGTTCTATAATCCACATTTTCGAAAGTTAATGGACACAAATGGCATTAATCACTACAGTACCTATTCGAATCTCAAAGCTAGTATTGTTGAAAGAGTAATTAGAACATTAAAAACTCGAATGTGGAAGCAATTTAGTTTACAAGGTACCTACAAGTGGCTTGATATACTAGGTAAAATTATATCGGATTATAATAAGACACGTCATTCTGTTATTGGTATTGCCCCAGATAAAGTTACTAAACGAAACGAAAAGGAAATTTTGACTCGGTCGTACAGTCAGCTAAAGGTTGTTGATCCTAAACCCGCCAAATTCAAAATAGGTAGCTTCGTGAGAATATCTAAGTACCGTAATGCTTTCGACAAAGGGTTTACGCCCAGCTGGTCACTAGAGATCTTTAAAGTAATTAAGGTTCGTCAAACCAATCCTCGTGTCTACTTGCTTGCTGACGCTAATGGTGAGGAAATACAAGGAACCTTCTATACCTCAGAACTACAAAGGGTCCAGTTTCCAGATATATATCTTGTTGAAAAAGTGTTAAAAAGAAAAGGGTCCATGGCCTATATTAAGTGGCTCGGGTTTGACAGCCGGCACAATACGTGGGTTAATAAGAGTGAACTAACTTAATTTTGTAATATTTGTCTATGTAATAACCTAACTTTTTTTTCATATACTTATATACTAAGGTTGTTGTTGTAGTTTTAATTAAAACACATAATCATTTTAAAATATCTATTTATAACATAAAACGTTGTACAAATACATTGTTCCTGTGTTGGGGAGTTAAAATTTTATTAAGAATGTTGGAATAACAGTAAATTTTCCTACGAAAACGTTCTCCATCTCTTGCATACATTTGCCATGGACCTCGTCGTGCTTCTCTATAGGCAAAAGACCAAGTTCTCATGTGTAGGATGGTATTTCGTTCTTCATTAAATTGTACTGGCATCTCTAGTAATATCCAAAGGGCTTATACTTAAATTGCTCCAATAACAATGGGTGGCGTGTTATAAATTCCTTTGCAATACATACATTTTCGCTAATAGTACATGAAGTAAGTTTCTTACTTACAGAATTTACAAAATTATCACTATTACAAATATCTAGACTAGAGATGATATTTTTGAAATAATTGTCAAAATTTAAACTTTCTAACATATTTAATCTATATTGAACGACATTACTTATTGCCCAAATCCCATAAATTGATTCATAACCCAAGTAAATACTATTTGAAAAATTATCTTCTAATTTCAAAACTCTAATATCGTTAAATGAACTGAACCAATTTTGCAACTTTTCAGTACAATCGGATCGTTATAATCATGTTCACGATTAGTTTCTATTGTTTCTTTAAAACTTAAAAAGTTTATCCAATCCCTATTGTCAAGAATTATACAATTTTTAACTTTTAGCCCACCAAACCAGACACTTGGTTTAAAAGAACGAGTATAGCTATCATAAAATATTCCCACCGATACGTATTTAGATTTGGAAACATTAAGAAAATATCGAGTTTCATGCAAGACTATGCACGATTGTTCCATTTTATTAAATTTATTCTGGCAACTAGAGCTTTGATTCGATTCCACTATAACAAAAAAAATTTTGTATGAGTACAAAGTTAATTTTCAAAAATAATGTGACTTACTTGTAAAAATAGTATTAATTCACAGAAGGCTTTTACAATACTAACACGGGTCGAGTTTAATCACTTCTTATAGGTATCTCCCCACCCTTACCCCAATAAAACACAGTTAAATACGTAACCATATATATTGACTCACAACTTTGTGACCTAAACTACATGAAATTATATATGATGAATTATTACAAACAACAGACACTTGAAATAATAATATTATACGTTAACACTAAAAAAAATTAGCCATACATGAATTATTAACACCAACAAACCCTTGAATTAATAAAAATAGATATTAAGACACAAATATTAGGCATTAAACTAATATGATCTGAATAGTTACATAAATCGAGTAAATCAATAAAAAATAGTTACAGTAAAATTCAAGCAATTTAGAAATCATAAAATTAGACATTACAACGCAAATTATTAGTTATTATTAGAACTATGGTTAAGAGGTTTAGGAATACAATATTTTACCAAATGATTTAACGTTTCTAGATAATCCTCCCAATTATCAGAGGGTATTCTAGTCCCCACATGATATATTGGAGGATTAATACCGACTATCAAACCATTACAACCACTAATGACATTCTCTTTAACCCACGAATATACATATTCGTGGTCCTGATTGTTTTGTGGAGTAAATTTACTGAGGATATTATACTTGTTCATATTCTTAGTAATAAGTTCTAATAGTTTAATATCGGCTACATATCCAGCTTCGACCAGCCCTCGATTAAGTTCATCGGATAGCGTTTGGTACCGATTACCAATACCTTCAATGGGATATTTTTTTTGTCTGTCACACAATAAATTATATTCTTCACCGATTAACAGTTCATACACAATATTTTTTTGAAAGTCATTTTTGCAAATGTTCGCACCAAGTAAGATAGATTCTAAATTGTTAATGCTTATTGCGTTCATGTTTACTACAGCACAAAGTTCCATAACTTGGCCGAATAGTTCATCCTGTTCGATTTTTTTATTTATAATAAACTGGAATAATTGTCGGTTGACACCATTTATGGAATCAAACAACCAAGTGAATATATTTAAAGGTAAAATAAACCTACTTAACACCTTGTATAGATAAATGTTACTATGGTTTTCACTACTGTTAGATTTAATGATTTTTTTGATAAAGTCCGTATATTTGACGGCAACACACTCATTAATTTCGGCTTTCAAATTGTTGTATTCTAGTAGTGAACTCATATTTACTAGCGAATGTACTTAGAGTCGATTCAAGTTAAATCTAAAGACTAAAGATTCAAGTCGATCACACTTGATATAGTACCAAACATTCCCACTTAATCATTTAAAGTTGCTCGAAAGCTAACCGCTTTCTACATTTTTTCGAACCCCCTATATCTCGGAACACTTGAACTAACTGGTCTAACCGGTTGTCTTCTTTAGATTCTGCGCTTAGATAACTAATAATATCCTTGTGTCCCCAAGCCAAAGTTTTTATAGAATTTGGTATTAAAAACCTCTTATCGTCCTTGAAACTAAGGGCAACTTTTTTAATTAAATTTGTGAAGATATCATGTTTAATGGATTTAAAAATGTACATGGTACAATAGACTTTACTCTCTTGACCATCAACAATTCTTTGGTAATGAGCCGCTTCTAACTGATTTTTAACGGCGGCCATTTTGATACCCTTTGCTTTTTTTTGAACAACATCGTCAACTTTAATACAATAAGCTTTAGCACCGGTTTCATAAAAACTTTGTATTACTCGGCCTTCATATTCGTCTTTCATTTTGCCAATGATTGAAGGGTTGATAGGAATTTCATGTATATTATTAGTTTTATAATTAGATGTATCGAACTTATCTACATTTAACTTCATATCATGGTAAAAATTTGGGGTAGTCACTTCTAATATGAGACTGTCCGTATCCGTATATAACAAATTAACATTATCACCATACTTGTTCTTTAAATATCCATAATAAAACTCATATATTACAGTTTTCGCTATATCTAATATGGCAAAACCGACATAAAGCGGTTTGTTATAAAATATACTCGTTTTTTGCATTTGAATGGCTATTAGATTTTCAGAAAATACAACAGAGTTTTTAAAATTTGGTTTACATATTAGGTTTGACGCAGCGTTTTTCTTTTTGTTTTTATCCCATTCGGTTACTAATTTGACGTCAAGTCTATTTTCCACATTTTCCATGGTTTTCCCAAAAATGCTGTTAGTATGTAATTTATAGATGTCGCTCTCGGCTTTAGTGGTTGCAGTGCGACGCATGGTTGTATTTAAATCTACATACGATTTTAGCCATGGAGCTTGATGAAATTTTATTCCTTGGTGAATTTTCTTTAATTTTAAGCCATAACGAATAGCTTGTTGTAATGCCATATAGTGAATAACATAATTTTTTTTATGCGTTAAGTTGGGGATTAATTTTGACATAGTACTATTAGGTGGAATAGCATTCTCAGGACAAAATGGTAAATCATTATGTTCGACATGTAAACTAGCATCATATAATAAATCCACTACAAGTACATAGCCCTCAGGTGAAGTGGGAGACAAACTTAATATGTTTTGTGATATTTTATTAATTTCTTCCGATGTTAACCAATTAAAATCGCTCATAGGTAAATATTGTTGCATCGCATAGCCATACAAATTGGTCGCGTCAAGATACATAATGTATGTTGATGGTTTACGCTTATCGTAAGTTGTAAGAAACTTATTGTTTGCAATAGATTTTCTTTGTGTGCATGTACTCACACCTCCGCGAATGTTATTTTTAAAACAATGAATCATATCGATATCGGTTAGCAATTCTAATTGAATATTACTCTTAAGTAATGCCGATGAAAATGACAATGACGGGCTACTAATAAAGTTACATGGGTCTAGGTTATAGATATTTAAACAAGTATTTCTATAGTGTTCGAAAACATCGGTCAAAATAAGTACATCGCTGGTTAAATAAAGGTCTGAGTATTCTCCCAGAGTTTTACATTTAAATAAATTCCATACATCATGCGCCCTTTTATAATCTAAATCAGATATGACTTCGTCCTTAAGTTCGTTAAAAAATGATTCTTTTTTAGGTAATTGAGTATCATTAAGTTTTTTTAAATCAGTTAAATAAGAGTACGGAAACACACCCTTTTGCCTTAAAAAACTTATTTTCTCTTCGTCTTTGAAATATTTTCTGATTTGAATACACTGTTCGGAAGAAAGTGAATCTGCTAAAGTATCTAAAGACTTTGGTAAAAACTGATAGGTATCTAAAAATTGCATTTTTAAATATATCTTTTCTTTCTTTCCCTTCCGTGAAATTTTTTCGTCAACAAATAAATATTTAGAGAACGTTAAGTATTTTTCTTTTGTTTGCGCAATAACGTCTAGTCGTTCATGTCGTATAGTTAAGTTTCGTACAAACAGATGGGCATCATACGCCTTAAGGTTATGAAAAAATATTGGTACAAAGAGAGGAATTTTATAATTAAGGTTACAATTTGAATGACTAGCCCCACGATAGCGGGAGGTGACGTGGCAATGCTCGCGCGCACGCGTCGATGCCTCATCAAAGGGCTGTTCACAGATAATACAATGGGTTGCATTTCGAAATGACTGCTCTTCCTCAGGGGTTATGTTGAGAGGCTTAATAGTTTTTAAATGTTTATTATAAATATTTTTTAAATCACGTTCTAATTTTTCCATAAATATTTCAGGTGAATTTTCCCCTCTATATAATTCAAATTTAGATAAACTATCATCATAAGAGCACTTGATAATATATGCAAAAGAACAAGGTATATGTTGACACATTGTAACTGTATAAACTTCGTCATCGTGTATATTACTATTGTCGTTTACTGGTTTAAGCACACACTCAAAATCGCAATAGACCGTAAATGGTACTTGAATTTTTTTTTCGAAGTTTTGAAATTGTAAAATGTTCTCGTTAATATAATTCTCACACCTGTCTAGTTTAAAATTTTCTGTAGGTAATCGAACACAAATTACATCGCAATCATTTTCTTTGTGAGCATCTAATTTTTTAGAATCGTGGAAGTATTGTAAGCAAGCATCACAAAAGTACTTTCTACCCTTAGTTTTAGCTACTTGCGCTGAAGTTAACCTAGAAAAATCTTTAATAAGGCAATAGTGTGTATTTCCCTCCGAGTCATCTATTAGTAAGAGATTAACATGTAAGTCACGTTTTTGTCTTGTATAGTGGAGAGGCCCTACTACTTGATTTTTAATCTTCTTATTTTCAAAAATCGGTTCAAGTCCGTATACATTTATCGAAATATTGTTAATTTGTTCAAATTTTGGAATAGATTTTAATTGCATAGGAAAGGAAAATTCAGTAAAGTTAAATTTGGTTTCATAATGTGGATACGACGCTGGTATGTCGATGTGAGATAAGGGTGTAAAAATGGCAGCAACTAGGGACCATCCGAAACACGCATGATCTGTATTTTTAATATTGATTATAGCTCGTTTATTTTCAATGTCCCTAGGAAGTTTTATGTATGATGAGGCCTTAAGGGGATTAAATTTATTTACATTAACTTCTAAATACAGAAATTTTTCTATACTCCACCCTGAATCCCGTTCTAAAAATTCCGATGCGGAAATATTTAATGCTGAAGTAATTTCTTCGATAAATGTATTAAGATCACTTGAAATTTGTAACACATAATTTTTCGTTAAATGTGACTTTATATCGCGAATGTTCTGAGAGGGTATTATATACGAACCTAACAATTCCAAATTAACTTTTATCGAGTTATGCTTATGTATTTCGTTATCTAATATTTCGAGTAAATAATGTCTAATTTCATTAATTACTTCGTTTACATAAATATGATGGTACTGAAGTGAAATTTTATAACTTATTATACGTGACTTAAGGGCAGATCTACACACGCTTACTTGGTCTTTGTTTGTTGGAGCCCATATGTTTGCTTTATGTTTGTTGCTGCGCTGATGACCTATGACATTGGAAGGTGGAACGTGGCAATCGCATGTACTGCAATAATGATGATCGGCAACAGGGGGGTCACCCACAAAAGGTTGCTGAACCAGTTCCTCGGTTTCCTTGGATGCCACATCGATCAATGTGGGATCTGTAAATAATAACCACAATACTTAATCTACAATGTTACACCAAAATTTTTTTATCTATTTTGGGGAAAAATGATTAACCTATCATGTAACCACAAAAAAAATTATTATGTGTACTTACCAAGTTTTTTTGCTGTAGAATCTAAGCACTGGTTTAGCTGCTGGTTGTCCGATTGACCTTGAATGGGTTGATCTGAACACTGTCCTTGCAACGTCTCTGTAGACGAAGTGGAGTATTCTGCCCCCGGCAATTCAGCTTTCGGTATTTTTGCTGGCCTTTGTTGTAAGCTGTCTTCTGTAATTAATATAGATTTTGATTTAATTATTTATTATATTACACTAAGTATTCTATACTTACCATTGTTTTTACGCTTACACGAATAACGCTGGTGCCTGGCTAAGTTGTCAGGGCGAGTAAAAATTGCCGAACACCCTCTGCAGCTCATGGTATGTGCGCCAATATTAACTTTTGAATTGAACTATGAATATGTATACAAAATATATGGGGATGGGGGTTACGTATTTATATGAATTCCAACGATATTTTTAAATTTCATAGGAAAAGTATTGTTGTAGGGATTCTTCCTGATTAATGGAAAAGTAAATATTTTGATTTACCTTAATAAAACTGTCAATTTCTTCGAATAATTGTTTATCTTTAATACATTTCAACATCCCCTTTAATTTATGTAATTTTTGTTGAGCCCTGTTGACATGTTCTTTCCTAATTTTAAAAAAATGTTTCATTATATTACCCCCTTTCAATATTTCTACTTGTGAATGGCGTTGACTATTTTGTTGAGTATTTTTTTTATTGGTTCACCTGTAGCGGGTGCATCCCACCTTTGAGCATTTTGTTCCAATGGAAATAGTTCTATTCCGTCTAACTGAGTAATTTTCTTTTTTTTTTTTTTTGTTCAGGTGTAATAAGTTCATCGTCAATAATAAATATATCATCATTATGACTATCACAAATTTTTTTTTTATCAGTTCCCTCAGGAGTTAAAAACTCAAATTCTTCCCTTGTAAACCCAATTTCGGTTAGAATATCCCTAGTATTTTCTTGAGGGTTATTACTAATTATTTGGTCTGCGGCATTATTTAATAGGGTGTCATCATTCCAGTCAGGAATACTTTCAGAAGGTAATTCAATATTTTTACTTTTTTTATTAAGCTTAAGAGCCACTTTTTTACCCTTCCCTACACTAGTTGAAGGAGCAGATCTTACCTCGCTGGAATTCATATTTTAACAATTATTCAACGCAACACAAAATTCAAAATGATCTGACTAATGATAGAGACTATAATGTAGCTTAGGTTACAAAGTGTGAATGATTTCCACTAGCAATCGGACCCGTATTTACGTTATTTGCTGCACTTCGATTTTTCAACCTGTTGCGCGTCGGGTAAACAAGTTTTGGTTTTCTTCCTTTTTGGGTTTTTAGCTGTTTCGAAAGTTCAAGATTAAACAATATTAACATATCGTTTTTTTTTTATTTTGTCTGTCTGGGAATGTATGTTTTTATGCAGTTTGGTTCAACAGGATCTAAGAAATAATGTATTTTTCGAAAGATCAAGATTTGCAAGTCATTCAATTTGAATAATAAACTAATAATATTATTTCATGTTATTAATTAATTAAATAACAACACACTATGCATTTTTTTTCGAATTTAAATACGACCTTGTTTAATAACCCATTTGCAATCTTTCAATTTGGACATTTAATAACTACTAATATTTATTTTATTTAAATTTAATGGTAACACACACAATAACCTACATTAAATTTTTTTTTTCTTATTCTACAATGTAATTCCGGTTTAATATCTAATTTTTCCATTAAATAAATTAAATCTTTTGCATGCCTTATGGTTCTTTTCACTCTCCTACACATAGTTTCTATGCTAATATTTGATTAATCACATATCGAATTACCGGTTTTTCCTAACTCCATTTTGCTTAGTCATAATTCGTACGTCTCGTCAACTGTGATTATTATATTAATACTTTCTCTTTCCTTTGACTGATGAAATCGCATGACTTTATTTAAATCTTTGTCTAGGTTGGTTTTGAGAAGATTTGTTTTCGCTTCGATTTTGACGTCATTTTATAATAATTATATTTACTGGTTTATTAAGTTTTGAAAAGTTCAAGTTTTTATAGTTATATGACTCTAATGTATTATAATATAGGTTTTATTTGATAATTTTGCAATAGTATTTTATAATAGGTATTTTATTTTACACTAGTGTTTATTCTACAGAGTAATTTTCTTAGCCTATGATAATCCTCGGTTTTCATTTTCAGTTTTTTCATTAATCTATACAAGTCTATTACAGTCCTTATATCTATAGCCAAGCCTATGATAATCCTCGGTTTTCATTTTCAGTTTTTTCATTAATCTATACAAGTCTATTACAGTCCTTATATCTATAGCCACTATTTCACAACACTCAATTATTAGGTTGAATCTCTCATAATCACTCTTGTAGAACATATTGTGCCACTCTTCCATGTCCGTTATTGCGAATACTGTATCTCCATAGATCTCCTGCCTCTCAAGTTCCATTTTTTGAATCCGCGTCTTCCGCTTAATGTCCGCAACAATTCTTAATAATTTGTTCACTACAAGACGTTACTTAATTCCATACTGCTATTTTAGATTTGTTATATTTTCATGTTCACTCAGTTGAATCTTACTATCATTGAGTTGTATTTCTTTTAAGGGAGAATATATAAAGATAATTCCCATTGAAAGCGGAGGTAATAGAACCCGCATGCATGTAAAAAAGGATACCATGGAAACCGGTTCTGGCTCCCGTATGCATAAGTATTCGGAGGAGGTTTTAATTAATTTCTACCAACGACAGAGCACCTGTATGGTGGTTTCGGAGGACCCGCATGCATGTAAAAAAGGATACCATGGAAACCGGTTCTGGCTCCCGTATGCATAAGTATTCGGAGGAGGTTTTAATTAATTTCTACCAACGACAGAGCACCTGTATGGTGGTTTCGGAGGACCCGCATGCATGTAAAAAAGGATACCATGGAAACCGGTTCTGGCTCCCGTATGCATAAGTATTCGGAGGAGGTTTTAATTAATTTCTACCAACGACAGAGCACCCGTATGGTGGTTTCGGAGGAGGAGTGGCACCCGTATGCCGAAAGAGGAGGTGTTGTCGCCCGTATATTATAGATACTGTCCGCCCCTTCATACTTCACTTGTGTGCCAAGCTCTTGTCGACACAATGGGACCGACCCAGGAAATCATTAAGTCGTATCCAAATTGCGTGAAACGTACAGTATGTCCAAGAAGTTGCGGACTCGCGTGATTGGCTGATTATCGAGCACAGATCCAGAGTAATAAAGGAAAAAAATTAATTTTATTATACTCATTAAAGTGGTAAAATTCATTAAGTTAATCGGTTGTTTAGGCAATTAAGATTTTAATATAAACTAGGTCATTACGGATGTAAAACGCATTAAAATAATGGTTTGTTAACTTCATTAAAATATTTTTATATTTTTCGTTTTCATTTAATAATTGCTTTTTCGGAGAAGCCATTATCAAAAGCTATTTTAAGAATCCCCCCAAATAAGTATTAAATCTTAAGTCATCGCATAAAATCATTCTGGGCGTATCTTGCTTTTGAGTGTGTGGAACGCAAATACCTTACAATCTATCTCTTTTCAATTTTCTATGGCTTTGAATTACTTACTTTAGGATATTTATCCAGATGTAATATTCTTATAGTGTTTTTGAGAACTTTAAAAAAGGGAATAAAGGCCAATTTTTAAACTCGACGGTGACGATTGACGGTGCAGTTTGGCGGTGCCGTAAAAAACTGGATTTATAAACTTGACGATGGCGACGATAACCTAACCTGTTTTTCTCGGCTTTTCTGTATTTTTATGTGATTATATTAATTTTGGTGTTTATGTGATCTGAATGATACTATCAACACTTATCAACAGTACACTTTAAAATGGTTAATAAGATGGTATAAAATAAAATAATATTTACTAAATATCACGTGACAGGCAAACACGATTTTGATTGGCTGTGTAAACTTGCTACGAACGTTGCTACGACCGTCCACTGTCAAACGATAAAATTGGTTCATGTCGGCCGTCACCCACCGTCAAACTGCACCGTCATCGTCAAATATAAATGGTCTTATGCATTTTAATATGTTTAAGCTGTACCGTCACCGTCAAACAGCACCGTCAATCGTCAACGTCGAATTTATAAATTCAGCTTTAGTATTTAGACGTTATAACGTAATTTTAGAATTAATTCCTATTTCGTACATTGAATTGGGTTAATTAAATATAAATAAAGCCAGGGGCACAACAGGATCTGTTTTTTTGAATAGAATTATTGTAATTTTTTTAAAAGCGCACTGGGCACTATAAATGCAAAAATATCGAAAATAATTGCTCGGAGCGACATTGACAAGATACACACACCCTTTTTGGATAAATGTGACGAGAAAATTGATATTTTTAATAAAAACATAAATACACTAAAGCGCAAAAGAGTGGCAGTTGTTGCTATGTACCAGAGTGCTGCAGCGAGCGCCCTCTACAATCTACATAAAAATAAAATAATTAACAATTCAAATTTCTCGCCCCCTAAAAACATCAAAATCAAAAATATTACTTATGCTAAAATATTAGTTAAAAACAAGTTAATGAGGAAGTTAGAAAATAAAATTTTCACTAGGACACGACACCCTGTAAGTTTGACTAATTCGCAATATTTTTACCCAAAGAGTCTGCAGTTCTACTGTGTATAGTTTTTGCAGAATAATACCGTTGACTGCCATAAATATACTACCTGATTAAACCCTATTGTATATGCCTCAACCTCTTCAAAGCTCAATAAATGGGATCAGGGCCGGCTTGAAAATGTATACCACACCACATGATTTATTTTTATAATTTAAAATAAATAGATACGTATTTTTAGTTTTAGGTACCTATAATAAATGTAAAATAATGATAACAATTAATGATAATTGAAAATAATATAATTTAAAAGTGTAACTATTAGAATAACAAGTACAATAAAAATTAATTAAATGTTAAGAAACAATTGATAATTTATTCAAAATTTAACTCTGTATCACTATCACTATCTTCATCTAAGCCTAAACTTATAATTAAGGGTTGAACATTTGTAATCATACAAGTGTAAGCATTTTCCACCGTAAATACATGCTGTACTCAGTTCTTCCAGCTGTCTGCAGAAATTTTTCTTACTTCGTTTTTAATTAATTCTACTACAGATGCATTTAATGTAGGAAAAACATTATTTCTCCAAATATTGGATTTTAATTGGTGCCATATTAGCTCAATAGGATTGAATATGCAATAGTACGGAGGAAGACGCAACACTGTATGTCCATTTTCTGCTGCAAGTTTGTCACACTCGTATTCCTTATTTATTTTAAAAGCTTTTAATACTTCTAGCAGTTCTAGTTTCTTGTAAGTTTCTTCAAAATATAAATCATTTTCAATCATAAAATTTTGAATTTCTGCTTTTGTATTATTCGAATTGGGAATGATTTTTGCTTGCTGACTATGATAACTAGCATTGTCCATTACAATGACGCTATTTTCAGTCATATTTTTAAGGAGTTTATGTTTAAACCAATCTTGCTTCTAAATGTGCCAGAATCACTCCGATTTTTTCTAGGATTAACAGGTTTAAGTACTATATCTCTTACCGAAGATAAATGAGTTTTTGTAAAAGTAGACGTCTCTGCTAAGGCATCCATCGAATTAAAATTTCTACTCAACAACGATTGATACACATTTTTAGTTATTAGTTTGGCATCGGTAGATAAATGCTTTCTTTTAAAAATGACACTTGAAGATGCCCCCCTATCAGCACAATTCCAAGGACGCCACATTCTACCACTAATAAGCCTAACTAAAAATTAATCGCCGGAAACCCACTAAAGATTGAAATTATTAAAATCACTTTGTATTTATATATGCATCAGGCATAGGTATAAATTGAACTTGTATACCTGGTCCGGCTCTGCTCGAAAACGGTTTTAAAATTTGGGATTTCCTTATTTATTTTATGGTCAAGGGATAATGAGGTTTTATTGCGATCAACGGTATAATTCTGCAAATACGATACTATTAATTTTAGGACACTCTGTAAAAGATTTTTCAACAAAATCGCAATTTAGGCGATATTATGAATAGTTGGACACTGATAAAAGTTTCTAATCGATTACGGCGGGACGCCCAGGGGTGCTACAACTATCACACTTGAATTTGCCGGCCACTGAAGTTGCCACCCGTGGCGATTCTACATGTTAAAGTAAAGGTCATATAACAAAAAGCCGAAAACCCAATAATTTTTTAATGCCATTTGGAAAACTGATTTTACGTACGATTAACATCTCTCTAACCTTTCCAAGTATCCGGATGCATTATCCGAACACCCTGTATAAGGATCCCGATAATTTTCCCTACATAAATACGCATATTGCATTTAAACATCTCAAACATTCTGTGAATTATTATTACGACGCATATGAGTACTTATACTATTTCCGTATTTTGTTTGAAATTCACATTTATTGCATTTGAACATTTCGACTTCGATATTCGATTTCGATGTGAGATGAGATTTCTCTTCAAATGATTTTTATAAATTGTTTTATAAGAACAATGATCGCATTTAAACTCGGAGTTACTATGCACGAGCTGATGACTTTTTAAATTCCATTTAAATTTAGTTTGAAAATCACATTTCTTGCATTTCAACATTTTGACTTCTTCTGGATTTCGATGTGAGATGAGGTGTCTCTTTAAATTACCTTTGCGAATTGTTTTATAAGAACAATGATCGCATTTAAACTCGGAGTTACTATGCACGAGCTGATGACTTTTTAAATTATGTTTAAATTTAGTTTGGAAATCACATTTGTTGCAACTGAACATTTTGACTTCTTCTGGATTTCGATGTAAGAGGAGGTGCGTCTTTAAACAACTTTTGTGAACTGTTTTATAAGAACACTGATCGCATTTAAACTCGGAGTTACTATGCACGAGTTGATGACTTTTTAAATAACGTTTAAATTTAGTTTGAAAATCACATTTGTTGCATCTGAACATTTCGACTTCTTCTGGATTTCGATGTGAGATGAGGTGCGTCTTTAAATTATTTTTGTGAACTGTTTTATAAGAACACTGATCGCATTTAAACTCGGAGTTACTATGCACAAGCTGATGCCTTTTTAAATAACGTTTAAATTTAGTTTGGAAATCACATTTGTTGCAACTGAACATTTTGACTTCTTCTGGATTTCGATGTAAGAGGAGGTGCGTCTTTAAACAACTTTTGTGAACTGTTTTATAAGAACACTGATCGCATTTAAACTCGGAGTTACTATGCACGAGTTGATGACTTTTTAAATAACGTTTAAATTTAGTTTGAAAATCACATTTGTTGCATCTGAACATTTCGACTTCTTCTGGATTTCGATGTGAGATGAGGTGCGTCTTTAAATTATTTTTGTGAACTGTTTTATAAGAACACTGATCGCATTTAAACTCGGAGTTACTATGCACGAGTTGATGACTTTTTAAATAACGTTTAAATTTAGTTTGAAAATCACATTTGTTGCATTTGAACATTTGGGCTTGTTCTGGAGTTCTATGTAAGTTGAGGTGAATCTTTAAACTAGGTTTGTAAACTGTTTTAAAAGAACATCGACCGCATGTAAACTGTTGCACTTTCTCGGGAATATTATGCCGAACACGCCGATGAGTTTTTAAATATCTTGTATAATTAGTTAGAAAGTCACATTTATTGCATTGTAACATTTTGACTTTCCCTTGGTTCACATGAAGGAGGAGATGCTTCGTTAATTCAATTTCATAATTAGATACGAATTTGCACTGGCAGCATTTAAATTCACTAACTGTCTTCGCCTTCTTATTTTGAAAAATATTCATATTTTGTTCGTTAACCGTTTCATATTCGCACTTATTGAATTTAAGCGCTTCACGTTCTTTTGGGTATTTTTGTCGAAAATCGATACCATTTAGATTATTTTTCTGAACCATTTCATCACTGGAATAATGACCATTTTCAGAAACTTTCTTCCCTAAATGACTTGCAAGTGATGTTTCAGTACCAAATTCCTGAAATTGGTCGGGCGTGTACCTCCCACTTGCTTCCTGGCTATGGTGGTCAACGCAGTCATTGGAAATACTGCAAAAAAAATTACATCTAAATCAAGTTCATAAGTTGGCGTTCTTACAAGCGGATAAATATTCCCTTTCTCCACGCCGAACGTCATTCGACAACTAATTCATAATAACGAAATATGTATGAAATTCTACGCTCATAAAAATATTTTGCATGAACACTAAATTAAGTAAAGCTAATGTCAAAACAAGACCCATCTTGACAAAATGTGAAAGAAGTCCACAAAGACATGCAAGGCCACAACGCCTGCCGAGGTCAGAGGTGCCACAGGGATCCAATTTGGGACCCCTTTTGTTTGCTCTAAAAGATTTTAAATTGTTTCTAAATATTTAAAATGAAAATGATTGCGAACGATTGCCAGTTGACCTAAATTATGTGGGAATGTGTTTTCTTTCGCTGGACTTTGTCCCTTCAGGATACAAATCTGATGTTTGTTGCATTAGGTCAATAACAACACCTGGTACATTTTACACCACATCTATTAAGTAAAATTAGCACATCAAACAAAACTGATCGTAGTTGCTTATGCGCAAAGCCGAATGATAAAACAATTGACTTGAACCCGCGAACAGGACCGTACATCGCCCTTAATGAAAATGATTAGACGGCAATATTTTGGCACATCAAGACCTTCTTTACTGGGTACCAAACAATCTATTTTCTCGCATAAAAGAAGGCTTTATGGTCATCACTGAAAAGCCACTCTTCGAATTAATTTTGATATATCCATCGTCGACGCATCGATAGATTTTTAATTGAGATTGTATTATTTAATAGGATATATAGTGAGGTTAAGTCGCGCATTTCCATATCTCACCACGGATTATTGCCTAAAAAATATACTCTTTCTAATTTTCACTCGATATGTGCATATGGCGTTACATGGTAAGTCACAGGTTGATGTTATTTAATTGGTAGTATTTAATTGTTATTTAAGTGGTTTAGTTGATGTAATTTAATAAGACAAACTAAATCAACATACTTTAAACAAAAATTAAATGGTGTAAATCATGATCCCAGAAAGACTTGGAGTATTATTAAGCAAGCGACAAATGATAACTTTTCTGAAACTAGCATTGTTGCCCTGAAGAATGGAGAGAACCAATTATTGAGTGATCAGCTGGCAATAGCTAATGAGCTCTGTGATTTCTTTAGTTCCATAGGAGCAAAACTAGCTAGTAGAATAACTAGACCGATAAATGCGCCAAAGTTCTTGTTAGATGAAGTACAGTTTCCTGGTTCTATGTTTTTATATCCTATTACTAAGGAAGAAATTGTTGGTTCTATTAATTCATTGAAATGCTCTTCATCCGATGATGATTTTTTTGTGTCTAATTTAATTGTAAAGTCTAATTATAAATATTTAGTGAAACCTCTGGTGCATATTGTGAATCTAATTTTTGAAAAGGGTGTTTTTCCGGATATCTTTAAGAATGCTGTTATCTTGCCATTGCATAAGGGAGGTGAAAAAACAGATGTTAATAACTACCGACCAATAGCTCTTACTGGTCCTATTTGTAAAATCATAGAAAAATGTTTAAAGAAAATACTCTGTTGGAGGTTATATTCGTTGGGAAAAACGACCTCGGGAAGATCGTTCCACAATGATGAAGTCCTCCAGATGAAAGAGTTCTTAAATAATGAAGTTCGAGGAGTACTAAGCTTAACCACATATGGATGGGCGGCAGTGGTTCGTCGTGTATTTCTGATATATGTCGCTCTGGGCGGAATTAAGAGGGCAAGGTCAGAGGAGCACTTTCCATGGAAATATCTGTAAAAGAGGGTCAAATCACCAACTTGCCTTCGATGTTCTAGGCTGTCGAGGTTCTTCGTCAGCTCGTGGTCTCCAATCAGACGAATGGCCCTCCTTTCGATGGAATCCAGTAGACGAAGAGTATGTTTGGGTGCAGAGCTCCAGACAAGAGAGCAGTACTCTAGTGATGGTCGAATCTGGGCTTTGTATAGTGTCAAAAGTTGTTGAGGTGTGTACAACTTTCTGGTTCGGAAGAGTACACCAAGCTTCTGAGAGGCTATCTTGGCGATTGCCACAACGTGGTTATGCCAAGACATATTTCCTCCCAGATTGACGCCCAGCAAACTAATAGATGAAGCCAGTGGGATTGCGTGTCCGTCCATGACTATATCCGGTTCTGGTGTCTATACGGAGGAAAATTAATAATGACGGCAATATTTTCTAGTGTACTTTGACAAGAAAAACAATTGTCTGATATTTCTTGGCGTATTTTCAAACTGTCAATTATTCTGTTACTAAAAAATGTCACGCTCCGGATTTTCAAGTGAAGATTTTTAAAATTTATTTACGGTTTACATTGAATGTGGCAAAATTAAGCTAAGAGCTTGTCGAATATATCGGGATAAATATTCGAATAGGCAAATTCCCACACCTGTTATTATTAGAAGACTAAATAAAAATTGTTTAAAATTTGGATCATTTGAAGCCAAAGTACGAAGAATTAAACCAATCCTGGACAATGAGGTATTTGAAGTTACCATTTTAGCCAATTTTTACGCTTTTCCAACAGACTCAATTCGTGAGCTGCAATGCAATTAAGAGTTTCGTATTCAAGTATACAAAGAATTTTTAAAAAATATAATATGATATCAGTACCCTAAGTACAATTGTTTTCATAGCACACTTGAACAAATAGTATTTTCGGGTTTGTTCAAGCGCTAAGGTAAAAAAATTATATGGATTATTTCATCGTCATGCATTTGCCAAATAATTACAAAAAGTCCAGATATCTCAAAAACTAATAGAGTCTGATAAAAACATTTTCTATAAAATATGCTTAGTATTCAATGCTTAATCGAAAAATGTAATAAAAATTACCATGTTGTATTTAAAAAACGAAAGTTGGCAGCAACTTCCGGTATAACCGGAAACGACAGAAACATGTAAATATTTTAGTTAAAGGGAGCATATCGATAAACCCAAATCCCCAAAGTTTCAGGAACATATATTCAGTAGTTCTCCATATAGTTCTAATGCACGCTCGTCGTGAATCACCCTGTATTGAGATGGAAAAAGCGCTTAATGAGTCGGGCATAGTGTCATAATAAAGTCATTGAAAGATATGAATGTAACAGTTGATTTAGTTAAATTAATTCAGTCATGCCTATCGGCACGAAAGTAATACTTACTTACTTACTTTATTTATTTATTTCAAAACCATGTTACATAATTTCCAAATAAAAATTACAAACACAAAGTGAAACAACGTCATCTTAGAACACCAAAAAGGTACAACATCATTCTGTTACATACTTAGAAAATCATCCAGATTATATGGCTCTAATTCCAATAAAGTCTTCCTGATTTCCATCTTAAACCGTTTTTCTCTGCTAATTGTCTTTATACTCTTGGGTAGTTTGTTATATAATTTCAAGTACATATAATTGGGTGACTTTTCAGTAAGAGTTAGCCTATGTATGGGGTAATTTATATTTACAGTTCTCGTGTTATATTGATGACAAACTGGGGCTTGAAAACAATTTCTATTTTTAAAGAAAAACACTAAACATTCATAGATATACAGTGCATATACTGTTAACAGTCAACAATTTCTTAATTATTCGAACAAATCGTTTTTGAATTACAAATATACTTTGAATTTGACTATCCCTGCTCCAAAATATAATGCCATATTTTAAACAGGATTCGAAGCAAAATACAATGTTTTTAAAGTTTTCTCATCCATGTATTTACCAGTAACATGAATACCATAACAAACAGGATTAAGTTTTTGTGACTTACATTTGATATGAGCGGACCAATCTAAGAATTCATTAATCTGTACCCCTAAGAATTTTGTTGTTTCTGAAAAATTAATTATATCTTGATCATGAGCAAAGTCAACTGGCCTTTCCACCTTAGATACTTTTGTTCTAAAAAGTATAACATTAGTTTTATTTTCATTCAAAATAAGTTTATTTTCTGTAAACCATAGTGTAACGCTATTAAGAAAATTTTTGCACTCTATGACAAGTTGATTGATACTCTTGCCCCCTAAAAGTAAATTAGTATCATCCGCGTAATTAACTATATCTTGATTGGCTTGAATTAGATTATTTAAATCATTTATAAAAATGATAATAATATGTTGGGGTCGGAATATTCCTATTTTATTTTATTTATTTATTCGACCATAAAACTATTCATTTTAAATATCTTAAATGAACTTTAATTTAAATTAAATTAAAATATTGATCCAAACGCATCTCGAATTACGGTATATAAACAAGTGCAAACGGGTAATGGCGCACTCCGAAAGTGTGCATGCCTGTGGGTACTCTGTGGATTTGCTTGTGCCTGTTTTGCATGACTGTGGATAATTGATTGTTGTGGGTATTTTCGGGTATATTCATCGTTTTTCTGCATAGGGGATTGCATTGCTTTTTACTTATATTTAGTGTTGTTAATTAGCGTTTAATTACACGATTTGCGGGAAATTTTCATGCATGCATTCACAAAAGCGAACAAACCCGAACAAATCCTCCAGTATTTTAGTATCTTCACGGTTTTCCGAGCTGCAGTCACGACTTTTCTGCACTCTGCCATACCGTGGCCATCTATTGTAAGTACATTGAACTAGACATGTTTTTTTAATGACAAACTGAGCGCCATCTGTAAACTTGCTTTTTACTTTCACAAAATATAAAATGCTTGTCCAGCTTACCCTGTAATTTCACAAATTCAAATTATCAACACTGATTTACGATGTATTGACGGTTTTTTGGGCGGGGACAACAGAGTTTTTTCTGAAACGCGAGTAATTTAATGCTCATGCGGGTATTTTTGACGCTCAAAGTGGTGAAAGTGTGGTTATGGCATTGGCCGCACTGCAAAGCGCAGAGAAACACTCTGGAACTGAAACAGGTTTGTTCAACAGGTATTTTTAAAAACTGAAACCGGTTGTACCTCTTATTTAAAGTACCTTGTTCCAACCGTCCCTATATGGGTAGGTACCTACTCACCTTGCTTCACTTTCTTCCAAGTACTCTTTAATGTCCAGTTCTTCATTTTTTTTCTTCCATTCCTTAAAGTCAACTTCATGCATTTGCTCAGAGTAATTTCTTGCTTCATTGGTTTCAATTTTTACGAGTGCCTCTTCCTTTATGGAAGTATTCTCCTTGAATCTATGGAAAATATAATACTATATTGCTTATTTTTTTTTATATGGCCGTATTAGATGTGGTAGTGTCTAATAAATAGGTGAAATTAATAAATACAAAAAATTTTACCTTCTCACAAGAAATTTACTGTTCAATAATTTATCAGTTCTTAACATTTCAGGTCTATGAAAGAACATGTTTCACTGCTCTGTCCGCAGATGAGATGTTAACCTTAAACCCCTTCAACCGGACATACAGGTACTTGATTTTGTATTTTGCCATATGTAACCGTTTGAAATTTTTATAAAACTATAGGTTTATTTAATTTGTATTCTGTAGAAACGACAAAACGACGGAATAAATAAATTTGAAATTTGAATTTGAAAAAGGTATCATACCTACGCGAAATCGGCCATGAAAAATGAAGTTAAAAATTCTTAAATTAATTATTGTTTTGAGTATAATTTTAGGGCTCCCATTGAAAATAGAAATATTAAATTCAACTACAAAAAATAACTTATTTTAAAAACATGCTCTTAGAAAATATATTGTTTTAAAAAATGAGAAATGAACAGAGTAACAAACCCAAACATTTCTTGCAAGTAATAATGCGTTGCAAAAGCTGAACATTTCCGGACAACTGTAAAGTCGAGGAATGTGGTTTTTCCTACTTTTCCAAAAATCGAAAATTATTCAAAGGACATAAATTATTACAATCAACGTGTTAAAATTTTGAAATAAGCAATATTAAGTTTATTCACAACTAAATAACCTTACTAGTATTTATTCCCCAATGGCCAATATTAATTATTGTCAAACAAATAGAATTAGTATGGAAAATATTCGGCAAAATAATCCGATGTTCTTCCAGTGTTCAACACTGGTACTAATAATTGTCATATAACAAACGATTATTTTTAAATTGTATTTTATACCTCAATTGTTGAAATTCGTAAAATTAAAAGCGTCTTTCGATTTAATAGTCGAGAAAAAAAAATGTTGTCAAGAATTTATTTAATAGATATATTAAGGGATCTATGGATCTAATTCCACACATAATTAAAAAAATCATACACATAGCTACTGGGTTAATTATGTAATTTTGAAAGAAACTTACCCATTTTTACCTGCAGCGCTAAGGCGATTTAAATCATCAATGATAAGATTCCCATCTTTTTCAATTACTTTTCGATTTTCTAAATGTACGATTAATTTACGATTTTCTTTAACATGGGGGTATAAATTAGGCAAATTATTTTGCTTAATTACTCGATTTTCCAAACGGACTAGTAGTTTACGTTCTTGATGAATCAATTCATTGGAATATGGATCCTCAAGTGGAACATTTTCAATTTCATATACTTCTGGCTCCTCTTTTATTAATAAATTGAAGGAGCTTTTAATGTCTGGTGTTGCTCTCGACTCATTGCATTCCTCTATTTTTGCTACTACATCGGACCAGTGTTGATTCGAGCTTTGTCCTGTACCCTCCTCAATAGCAGAAAGTCCAGGAAAATTCTCGGCCGATTTATTTATAGTGACCTTCGCTTCTTTACGTAAATTGTTTAGCCTTAAGTCAATCAGGTCTTTCGACACAAAGTTTTGATTTTCTTGGTTTAAACTGGATTCCATATTTTGTATTAACAATTGCCTTTATTGGAAAGATCTATTATCAACAGGACAATAATAAAATATTTCAATGAAACAACAGACATAATAGGTTGGCAATGTTGGCATAGTTCGCCATTGCCCATCGATTGCTTCTATTTGCTGGCATTGGGATACTAGCAACAAGTAGGTTTGTTCGGTAGGTATTATGGCATATACACCGACACCACAGAAAAATAATAGGCAAACGCCGGAAGGCTTTAGGATCTTCTTCCGACCAAGGGTAGATAACAGGAACTGAGTGAATGCATTTTTTTTCTAATGTAATCATAAAAATTACCTACCTTTAGAATTTCTAGTGATTTTCTTGTTATTTTTTAATGTACTTTTACGTTTGACCCTACCCGATTAAAAACTGTCATATTTGTCGTTATTGTTTATAGAATTCTTTGTTGTTTTTCATCAGTGTTTGTGTGTTAAATTTACGGTTTGTTTGTGGAAAAAAAGTAATTCTTAACCCAATATGGTAAGACTGTCAAGTCTGCCGTAAACTGGATAAAAATATAAACTTATGCGTCACGTCTGTCGATTGTTTGTTTTTCCTAACCAAGACAGAAGATAAAGAGATGGGGATTCTCATTTTTGTTGTTTATTTTCATAATAACAGCAGTCACAGTGACGTGTACAAATAAGCAGATAAAATTACCGGGTCCATGTTTGTTGCAAGTCAATGCTTGACATTAAATTTTGGACACCCTGTACAATCCGAATCAATCAAACTTATTTAACAAAACCTTATTAATTCAAACTTGAGAAAAATTAAAAAGATTGGTATAGTACAAGGGGTTTAAAGTAGTATTTGCAAGGGAATCAATATCCATCCCCAAATAGCACAAACACGTCTCTAAGACGTCTTATAGATATTGGCCAAAGATGTTTAGGACGTCTTTAAAACATCGGTTAATATCCTAAATACATCTTAAAGGTGTCTTAAAGACGCGTACATTGTTACAAAATTGTACGTCTTTAAAACATAATTTTACGACATCTTAAAGACGTTCCCTTACGTCGTATTTTCGGCATTATAGGCATGGTATACAGGTTGTGAATTTCTTGAAACTTAAAAAAATTGCAGCTCTTGGCGATCTCACTAATAATAAGCATTTTATTTTTTAGAGAATTGATATAAACAAAAAATGTATTGTTCTCTTATACCTATCTATCACCTCTAGTTAGTACATTTGGCAATACCGGTTCTTGTTGCGGCCTGTATAATAAATGTTTTATGAAACTTTTTTATATTTATTGCATGACAAGCCAATAATGTAGAAAAAAGTACAAAACGATGGCCTCGCAAAAACACAAATTATATTAAATTTAATGCTTCATAATTAAAGTTATATTTTTTATGAAAATGAAAAAAACATAGGTTCTATCGTCGTCCACTTTTTGACGTAGTAAAGACGTCTGAACTAAGACGTCTTAAGCCGCGTTCTCAGAGCTTCGACGTGTCGCAGCGACAGTCCCCCACTCTTTTTGTAGGGGGTGACGTCTGTCACTTGTCATTCGGATGTAACCTAACCTTACAATATTTTGTTATTGTTTTGTAAATGAAAACAATTTGTTTTGTACAAATTTCGTTTCGAATAATTTATCATACTGACTGAGACTTTGATAATGAAAGCGGCGAAGCAATGAAATATTTGAATAATATCTGGCAGTGTATTTTAATATGATTATTCTTCAAGACTAAAGAGCTAATTTCGTTAAAAAATGTTACAAGAAGCCAAAAAACAGACTAAATTAACTGACTTATTTCCTTCCACTAACTAATTTGTGCATTTTAGAGCTCAAAATATAAATGTAATGAAAACAACCCAGTTTTATTCCTGTATTTATTTTATCATAAACTTGAAATAGTGAACAACCTCGGTAGAGCAGCACACGCGTGCACTATATCGAGACTCTACTGTATTTAGGACTACTATGCACTAGAAAAACAAATACATTTACACATCTTATTAGGTAGTTTTTATTAACCACTGTTAAGTAGGTAGGTAGGAGAACCATTTCATTCATCCAATAAGGAAATCTAAAATCATAGACATGGGCGTTCTGACAGTGTCTCCTCATCATTCAAATTCCATACCCTAGGTCTTGTGGTACCAATTGTAATAGGCAGGCTTTCGATAGTTTGGCTACTATCCTCACTAGCTTGTGTCTCCTTTATATCTTCATTCCAAGCACATACAAAGCCATCTTCATGCAGAGCATACTTGCTCTTTGTAATCTGTATCTACAATAATTTGTTGTATAGTCGATAATCTCTTCCGATTACAGCAGGCCAATATTTACGTTTTTTTAGGGTGTGAGTATGTGGAATGCGGAGAAGAAATTTGGCTGTTGGATTAAAATTTTCCCCTCTCGGAGGTTATAGGTTTGTTTTTTTTTAAAGATTTTTTTTCGATGGCAGCGTCAAATTTGAATTTTATTTTCGTATTCTACTCCTCACAATATGTATATTTATTCTGGTTAGTAAAAAATGAACCAATGTAATTAAAAAGACCAATGTAATCAAAAAGACCAATGTAATAAAAAATTATTTAAATATTTTGTGGCATTTAGGTAGGTAATGATCAAATAAATTTTAAAAGCAAAAGTACATACTATTCACAATATTTTAGGACCAAATAATTAGTAATTACCTTTGTTCGGAAACAACGAATACTTAGGTATTTCGGAAAACTGAGGTTTTCAAAACAAAATAAAAATTAATATTACTACAGCGCAGTGTTGCCAGGTATCTCGTGAAATGTCACCAGATCTGTTGATCTTTTTGTGATTTTATGAATAATCTGGTGGTCCATCTTTTTAAAAAAGTCCGTTTTCTGGTGTTACCAGTTTCGTGTTGGGGGCGGTATATTTTATAAATCACAAAAAATCACCAGATCTGGTGAAATTTTACCAGATACCTGGCAACACCGCTGGAGCGGCGTGGGGATGAGGGGTAATGACGTAAACGGTTCTGATTGGTTAGGTTGGTGTCGCGGGCGACAGTACGTAGCTCTGAGAACGCGGCTATAAATACGCTGATGTAGTGACATCTTTAAAATGTGTGAGAAATGAGGTCTGTTGATTTACAATGGAAATCAAAAAGTTTAATTTTTAAATATGACATCCTGTTCTACAGCTCTCGGGAAAGAATTTATTACAAAAGTGGCCTCTAAAAGTATACTAAAACTATTTTCACTTTGAAAATTTACCGCTAGATGGCGAATTTTTAATTAAAAATCAAAAAAGATAATATCTCTTAAAATCAATAGTGAAGGTATATCACGTGAAATTGTTTTGGACTCTCCAATTGACACTCTACAAATTATTTATTTGACATTTTGGTCTATCTCCTAAAATAAGGGGGTGGGGGAAGGTTTGATTCGTGTTAAAGAAAAAAATCGACAACTTCCGAATACCTTAACCGATTCTATCGAACTTAGTTTTGAAGCTATTTGATAGCCGAATTATAGTCTATAATAATACTACTTAATAATTAAGACTGAACCGCTAGATGGCGTTTTTTGATCGCTTTAGTATTTTACGCCATTTTCCATCAAAAGTTAAATGGAAGCCTAACTTTTTACTTTGCTAGTCTCATTACTCCTAAAATTATTCAGAAATTGGCATAAACCGAAGAATTCGATATGGCTTTAAACAAAAAAATCCAGGCCCATATTTAAAAAAAAATAAGTTGATGATGGTGACTCAAAGACGAAACGTCGCATTAAAGATCTGATGATGCCATCTTGTGGAAAATAAAAGTAGTAATGAGAAAGCGAAATTTACTTTTGGACATCACTTCGAACAAAGTCAGGAAAAAATAAATATCGAAACACAACATTTTTCAAATATTTTGGACGCCCCCGTACTTATTTTTGATTTTTTGCGGCATATTATTGGGCTCATAATTACGCAACTTTGGTCCTAATTTAACCGGCTTCGTATCTCTTACCGCTCCCGACATCCCATTACTGAAGGACGAATTTGTTACACACTGTATATTTGAAAAAAAGATTGTTTTTTCTTGAAAACTATTGAACTATTGTCACAAAATGTAAAATTCTCAAAAACATCCCGTATATCAAAAAGGAGGAGGCCTAGAGCTTCACGAAATAATCATTATGTAACAAATCTCTATAAAAAAATGGACACCATGTACAGGCACTACCCCAGATAGCACACTACGTTTTAAAGACGTCCATATATTATGCCTATCTTTAGCCTGAACGTCTTCGGCGTACTTTGGGCGTAAAAAATACATTTTAAAGATCACTATACAGCAGCGTATTTAAGACGTCTTAGTTTAGACGTCTTTCGTATGCCAAAAAGTGACGAGAGAACCTATGTTTTTTTCATAAAAAAATATAACTTTAATTATGAAGCATTAAATTTAATATAATTTGTGTTTTTGCGAGGCCATAGTTTTGTACTTTTTTCGACAATATTGGCCTGTCTTGCAATAAATATAAAAAGGGTTTCATAAAACATTTATTATACAGGCCGCAACAAGAACCGATAAAGGCCAGATGTATCTACTAACTAGATGTGGTTATATTATAAAGGGTGTTATGGAAATGACGTATTATATTTAAATGGGTGACTCCTTGGGTGTCCTAGAGAAGCGCTACATATTTTATTTTTTTTAAATCGACCGTTTTAAAAGTAGGGTAACAAACCTGTTCAGGACAATAGATACGTTTATATTATTTGAACGAGCCGACATCGTTGCTCATGAAGAGGGGACGACGGAACGTCGAGCGGCGAGAAACCAAGAGAGATGTCTTCATCAATGGCCGGCAACCGGGTAGCATTACTCTGTTAATCTGTCAAAATAAAGTTCAATTTTTGAAATCTAGCGATTTAGTTTTAATTCGATTGCAAAGGCAATTACGATAACCAGCGTTAAAACATGGTCCAGACGATCCGAATACTTGCGATAACAGATTAAAAGCCGGCAGAAGATCAAAAACATCAAGGTGAGCATCCTTTAATTAAACCCAGTGTTAACCCTTTACATAATTCCTTTAGCCATTTGAGCGTTTTTTCTCAATTGAACTAGTACTATGGAAGAAAATAGAATAATCAAAGATTTAAATAGAAAGCGAGGGGTAATTAAGGGCAATTTAAAACGCCAAACAAATTATTTCGACCAAATTCGACAGGGCGAAATTAATACTCGTATAGTCGCGGAATTAGAACTAAGATTATCCAAGATAGAAAACTTATTTGATAATTTCAATCAAATACAAGATGAAATTGAGGGAAAATTAGAGGAAAATAATGGGGAAGAGCAAGAGCAGGAAAGAAATGAATTTGAGATTGCATTTTTTACATTAGTAAGTAATATCAGAGAAATGATAACGGGGTTTTTCAATTCACAAAGCGCTATACCAATTGACAATGATTCTATATCAAGCAGCCCTCAGGTGGTACACCAAAGAGCAGTGCAGCTGCCTGCATTAAAACTTCCTAATTTCAATGGGCATTATGACGAGTGGGTAGAGTTTAGGGATGGCTTTAAAGCAATGGTCCATAGCAATGAAGGACTGTCAGCGATTCAAAAATTCTATTATTTAAAATCTTGTCTAAAAGATGATGCATTAAACCTAATAGAGTCGATACCAGTGTCCGAATCTAACTATGAGGACGTCTGGATGCTATTACATGAGATATTCGAGCGGAAAGGGTTATTAATTCATAACCACATTCGCGCGATGTTCGATTATCCGACAATAGATAGGGAAATTCACACTAATTTAAGACAGTTTTTTGATAGCATGACTAAACACATAAGAGCACTAAAAACCCTAGGAGAGGGGATAGATTATTGATATATATGTTTTGTATGAAAATGGATAGGGTGACTCGTAGGGAATGGGAGTTGTTTGAAACATGAACTTCCAACTATGAACGATTTAAATAAATTTTTAAAACACCGGTGCGAGATATTGGAGAAATTGGAAGTATCGAAAAGGTCACAATTTAAGGAATGCGAGAAAAGAGGTTCTAAAAGTGAAAACAAATACAATGCATATAATAGTTATGAAAAACCACATGTAAAACAAAGCCTGAGTTGTTACTTTTGCAAAAAACCCCATAAAATTTTTAAATGTGAAAAGTTTCTAGAACTTTCAGCAACTCAAAGGATAAGTGAAGTACGTAAACTCAGACTTTGTTCCAATTGTTTAAGACCATCACACGACATAAAAGATTGTTTGCATTCGGGTTGCAAAAAATGCGGAAAAAATCATAATACTATGCTTCATGCCAACACTATACACGCGAGCCAAGATGGCCGTGATGCTTCGTCACCACGCGGGCCCAGGAACGGACGATCGGCGGAGCAGACAGCAAGCGAGGAAAGCGGTGTTGCCATACTTTTTACAAGCGATTCCGGGAACTTAAATAACACGAGTAAATTGACAAATACAATTGAAAAAGAAGCGATTCATGCAATAGAAACGGTGCATAACAGCACGTTTAATGGTAGTCAAGTGATTTTACCTACCGCAATAGTAAAAATACCTGATACAATGGGAAAATTACATAAATGCCGTGCGATTTTGGACAGCGGAGCCCAAAGCAACTTTATTACAGAGCGATTATGTAAGTTGTTAAAACTTAAAACAATGCGAGGTAATTTTTGTATATCCGGTGTAGGTAATTCGGTTACAAGAATTAAAAATAAAGCGATAATTAATATTTTTTCGTGCGATGAAACTTATAAGAATACAATTGATTGTTTAATTATGCCTCATATAACAAACAATTTACCTGCTATATCGTTCGATCAAAAAATGTTTAAAATCCCGCAGGGAATAAAATTAGCCGATTGCAAATTTAATGAAAGAGGTACAATAGATCTATTGATAGGTTCTTCCATTTTTTGGGACCTACTATGCGATGGAAAGCATCAAGTTGAAAATTCACAAGTTATCTTACAAGAGACCCGTTTAGGTTGGGTAGTGGGAGGTGTTACACCTGCAAATGTAACACTACACACAAGAGATACTTGTCATGAAGTGACTTGCCTCTCATTAGATAAGGAGCTAACGCGATTTTGGGAAATCGAAGAGATCGGTACGGAAGATAATAAAAAAATGCTAAGCGATAACGAACGTTTTTGTGAAAACCAGTTCTGTGAAACAATTGAAAGACGCGAGGACGGACGATTTGTTGTAACTATCCCGTTAAAAAATGACATCAGTCAGTTAGGGCGTTCGAGAGAAAAGGCTTTAAGGTGTTTTTATTCGCAAGAGGCGAGACTAGAAAAAAATATTGACTTAAAACATGAGTATGTCAGATTTATGGAAGAATATGTAAGTTTAGGTCATATGAATGAAGTAAGCGAACAAGAAAATACTGATTGCGTTTCTTACTACATGCCGCATCATGCAGTGCTGCGGGAGGAGAGCACAACCACCAAATTAAGGGTTGTGTTTAATGCTTCAATGAAAACTGATAATGGGTTATCTTTGAACGATTTACAACATACCGGACCGACGATACAAGACGAATTATTGGCTATTATCTTGCGATTTAGAAAACATGAATATGTTATGACTGCAGATATTTCCAAAATGTATCGCATGATATTACTTAAAGAAAATCAGCGGAGTTTACAGAGAATATTTTGGAGAGCGAATCCGTCAGACGATTTGAAAGTTTATGAGCTTAATACTATAACGTACGGCACTACATCAGCACCGTATCTTGCAGTCCGTTGTTTAACTCAATTAGCAATAGAAAATAATAATACATACCCTGAAGCTAGCCATTCAATTCGTACTTCGTTTTATATGGATGATTATTTAGAAGGTGCGCAAACTAAAGAACAGTTACTAAAATTGTAAAATGAAACTTCTTTAATTTTAGCAAGTGCAGGACTAGAGCTGAGAAAATGGTTGTGTAATAAAAGGGAGTTATGTGAGAAATTTCGATTTAATGAACAACTGGATTCAACAGTTGTTGAAATTGGGGAAAATGAGCCTAATAAAACGCTAGGGATATATTGGAATGCTTGTTATGATACAATACAATTTTCGGTAAATATTAGCGAGTCGCAAGTTATCACCAAACGTAGCATATTGTCACTTATTGCACAAATCTACGATCCGTTAGGTCTTCTTAGTCCAATTATTATAAAAGCAAAACTTCTAATTCAAAGTTTATGGCAAGCGAAAGTTGATTGGGACGACGAAGTTCCTAATAACATAAAAACAAGTTGGTTAAGGTTTAAGGACGACTTACCTAATTTAATAAAATTAAGAGTACCTCGGAAGGTAGTGTGCTCAGAGTATACAAGAATAGAGTTGCATGGATTTGGAGATGCAAGCGAACGTGCGTATGGTTGTTGTCTATATGTACGATGTGTGAATAAAAACCAAGAATGTAGTTCAGTGTTGCTTTGTTCAAAATCAAGAGTTGCACCTATTAAACAAGTTACGCTACCAAGGTTAGAACTTTGTGCTGCGCTATTACTGGTAAGATTGTCGCATAAGGTAATTCAATATTTAAAAATTGAATTCAATAACATTTGCTATTGGTCGGACTCGCAAATAACTCTTGCCTGGATCAAAGGGCAACCTAATAGATGGAAAACATTTGTGGCCAATCGTGTCAGTGAGATACAGCAACTAACTGATGTCAATCATTGGTATCATGTGAGTTCACAAGATAACGTGGGAGATTTGATCTCTCGAGGGACTTCAGTAAATGATTTAAGTGAAAATAAATTTTGGTGGAATGGTCCAAATTGGTTGCTTGATAATAAGTTTGAACCTATCTTATCGAAAAATGAAAATGAAATTGACATACCTGAACAAAAGATAATTATTGCTATGACTTCAGTTAATAATAATTTTGATATATTTTCGCGATACTCGACAATGCCTAAATTAAAAAGAGTTTTTGGTTATTGTCTTAGGTTTATATGGAACATTAGAGCTAAGAAAGGACAATTGAGTAAACGGTCAGGTTTTTTGTCTGTTGATGAATTAGATGAATCAGTAAATGAGTTAGTGAAAATGTCCCAAAGGGAAGCTTTCCCTGTTGAATATGAAAAATTAAAAGATAATAGACCTATAAGCAAGAAAAGCATTATATTATCTCTAAATCCGGTTATGGTAAGTAATATAATAATGGTGGGGGGCAGATTACAAAAATCTAGCCACGAGTACGACAAAAAACATCCTGTAATCTTACCTAGACCGCACATATTGACTAAACTTATACTTACTAGCGAGCATGAAAGGCTAATGCACTGTGGACCGACTCTGTTGTTATCCTCAATCCGTGAGAAATATTGGCCCATTTCTGGACGAAATCAAGCCAAAAAAATTGTAAGAGACTGCGTCATTTGCTTTAAAGTTAATCCTAAGTTCAATCAGTATAAAATGGGTGACCTGCCAGAGTCCAGAATAAATCAATATATACCTTTTTTCAATACTGGATGTGATTTTGCAGGACCCTTCAATATTAAGGATCGCACAACACGGGGGGCTAAGCTAACAAAAGGCTATGTATGCATTTTCATTTGCATGGCCACGAAGGCCATACATCTTGAAGTAGTATCAGATTTAACTACAGCTTGTTTCTTAGCAGCATTGAAAAGATTTATAAGCAGGCGCGGTAAACCTTTAAACATTTACAGCGATAATGGTACAAATTTTGTAGGTGCGAATCGTGAATTGAAAGAATTAGTTACATTTCTTCGCGACCAGTATGAAAGGGCAGACGTTAATTACTATTTGTCCGAGCAAAATATAAGTTGGCATTTTATTCCTGCTCGGGCTCCTAATTTTGGAGGTATATGGGAAGCAGGGGTTAAGAGTTTTAAATTTCATTTTAAGCGAGTAGTCGGGGAGGCGAATCTTTGCTACGAAGATTTTACAACGGTCCTGGTTCAAATTGAGGCAATACTCAATTCTCGTCCTATTTGTCCACTTACTTCCTCTCCTGATCAGCTAAATTCCCTTACACCCGCTCACCTATTAATTGGAAAAAGTCTATCAGCAATTCCTGAAAAATGCAGCCTGGAGGTACCAGAAAATCGACTCAAGCGTTACCAGAGGCTTCAACAAATAATCCAGCACTTCTGGAGGCGATGGCACTTGGAATACCTAGGCGAATTGCAAACAAGGACTAAATGGAAACAAGACAACCCATGCCATGTTAAAATTGGAACACTTGTTTTAGTCAGCGACGACAAGGCACCACCATTAAAATGGCCAGTTGGTAGAATACAAGAATTACATCCTGGAAAGGACGGTATTGTGCGTGTCGCGACAGTGAAGTTTAATGAAGGAGTATTTAAACGCCCTCTTTCAAAACTTTGTGCTTTGCCAATTGAGAGCGAAGGAACTCGATAACTGATATGTAGTTTTTTTAATAGTTTAAGTTTTTTGAAATGATATTCTAAGGCGGCCGGTATGTTCAGGACAATAGATACGTTTATATTATTTGAACGAGCCGACAACGTTGCTCATGAAGAGGGGACGACGGAACGTCGAGCGGCGAGAAACCAAGAGAGATGTCTTCATCAATGGCCGGCAACCGGGTAGCATTACTCTGTTAATCTGTCAAAATAAAGTTCAATTTTTGAAATCTAGCGATTTAGTTTTAATTCGATTGCAAAGGCAATTACGATAACCAGCGTTAAAACAAAACCCTCTTACTCACAGGTCAGTCCGCGCTACTGTAAACATATATCACCCAGGCCAAATGGCAATATTGCCAAACTTAATGTAAAACTGAAATTCCAGATAAAATTAAATTATTTATGTACCTACTTGTATTTATCTTTATACCTAAAGAGCGAGGAAATCCAGGCACAAACACAATTAGTTTTTCTTCTTTTTCACGGGAACACTCCTGGAAACACTTTATGTACACACAGTAATAGTGAAACAGAACCGATAGTAGCTTTTGAAAATATAATAATACAGATTATTAGATTTTATTACACTGGTAAATGAGACTGGCAAGATACACGCGTAAACTGAAATAACAGAGCGGATTGATGCGATTGTGTTGGTTATCGACGATATACAATGTATCCGGCAGCTGGTTGTCTTCAACTATCAGCCCGCAAACGTGCGGCGCTATACGAACACTTCGTCTCAGCCGTCGTAAGCCGTCAAGAGGTCATTGGCATTTGCCCTAGTGATGTACGTGCCTATTCCAAACTTGTTTAATACTATTCTTTATGTTTGTTTGGGTTGTTTAAAACATTTTTTGTCGTAAAGTTTCTTAAATTAATTGTACAATAAGGTATTACAGAATGGGAAATTGTTTAAATTATTTATTTTGTCTAAAGAGTTTAATACAGTGTACATATAACAACACCGGTCAGAATTCGCCTTTTGTTTACATGTATCGCAGTGCCTCACAGGTGTTTTTCTGGTTTCACGTCAGGTCACTTTTACCGCTGAATGAATTGAAAGCGCCATTTATGGGTATTTTTCTTCAATTTGTCTCTATCTCAAGAATTGCCGGTTTAAATATAATACGTCATTTCGATAACATACTCTTGCTATAGTAAACATGAGTGTAAGGGAAAACTTTTAAGAAGTGCCCCAATATCTGCTGACTTGCCTGCTGATGCCAGGACATTATTACGGACAGTAAGGGAAGTCGAACTGAAACATGTTCAACCAGGGTTTTATTATCATTTTGGCTTTCAAAAGTGTATTGATATTTTAACCAGTCGTTTAGATACAGCAGACGTTTTAAAGGCCGTAATACAGTCGGGAATTTTTATGGCGCCAGCAATGGCAATTATAATTCAAGGATTTAGGCGTAGTACACCGTTCTTCGTACTACAGTCAGAAATTCTACTCTTCTGACAATTAAAATGACACGGATTCATGCGCAGTACACTGTTCCCGATCAGCTGTCTCTCATTACCAGAAATGGGGCAGGCGCCATTTTAATTGCCCTTGCCGGCGCAATTGGGTAGACATGGATTATTCTGTTATTTTTAACTGTTTATTATTTGGCCGAACCAGGTATGAACAGGTAATGGCCATTTAAACCCACTGGTACTTAAATTAGCAGTTTACATTCTTTATTAAACTTATGGACTGCTAATTCAGCAACTTTTTGCACCTCCTATTTGTAAATAGCAGTAGCTGCTTTAACTGGTAATCAAAACGAACAGGTTTGCACATCTCTAATTCTGGGGATATTTTAGGTATTTCGACAGTACCCACTGCTGTTCTGACCGTTGACAATGCTCCAGCTTATCGAAAACGGTTTACTGCGCATGAATACGTGCCATTATAATTGCCGGCGCAAGAGAAAAAATTGCCGCGTCTAATACGGCCTTAAGCAGATCTAATACGATTTATCTTAATATAAATACTGATGGCTTGCCCTTGTTTAAAAGGTCAAGCAGCCAAGTATATCAAATGTTGTGCAGTATTGTTGATAGTGATGTGGTCGATATGATATGTATAGTTATTGCAGAATTATACCGTCGATTCTTACTGCCATAAATAAACTACCTGATTAAACCCTATTGTATACGCCTGAACCTCTTCAAAGCTCAATAAATGGGATCAGGGCCGGCTTGAAAATGTATACCACACCACATGATTTATTTTTATAATTTAAAATAAATAGATAGGTATTTTTAGTTGTAGGTACCTATAATAAATGTAAAATAATGATAACAATTAATGATAATTGAAAATAATATAATTTTAAAATATAATATAATAATCGAATAACTTTTCTAACTAAAATTTGAGGTTCTATATCCTATTAACACATACCAAAATTAAACATAATATCTAAAGTATTTTCGGAGATGGCCATTTCTTGTTTTTGCCCAGCGCGCATTTGGGAAAATAAACATTTTTCGCCAATCCCACCTCGTAGCTGATAAAAAAATAAACAAATTGAATCCGGCCTGATCCCCGTAGCTCGATTAATAAACTACTTATTAGCATTTATGTAAAAAATTTCCAACCCCCCTTACTCCCTTCCTAATTGCCCCACCAACCCCAGCCTCCGGCCCATCAAAGTACTCGGTATCACCCGTTAATTCGCGAAAAAATTATGTTCCAACTCCGCTCCTTCTCGAGATATAGTTAATTAAATTTTATTGTTTTTGCAGTTGAAAATCGCGTTAATTCGCGAACTCATTGAGATATCGGGATCGGGTTTGTTCGAGCTTACGCGCTCTGTCAAGCTCTTCAATTTTGCTTTCCACATTTTTTTTGTAGCATCAAAACCGGCCGAGTTATTTTCAATTTCCCGTTGTAGGTTAGATTTACGGGGCGTGCCCCCCTCCCCTCCCATGCGGCGCCCTACACAAATCATTTCAGAATGTCGAGGGGATCCTACTGTATCGATTTGGGGGAAAAAAATACTCGATCTCGTCAAGGGATTTTCGAGCCGTTTATTTCGCCAGGACGACTCCACTATTGTGGCTTGTTGATTTCAACATGCGTAAGGATGTTTTTTTTTTAAATAGCACTTTATTGTGCTAGTACTCAAATACTAGATATACTTGTACCTATATAGAATTATTTTATTTTTTAGTGTTTCGTAGATTTCTTCATACTGTAGTTTAGCGTTAAAGGAGCATTTTGCGAGGCTAAACAACATAAAACAGACATACAAAACAATAAACAACGACTCGGACTCAATCCCAATCATCATCCGCGCTACTGAAAAGTGGATCCAAATAGCGGCGGAAATCCAACAACAAAATCTAAAATACCACGAAGCGGTTTCTAACCGTCTGGCAATCAAAATCACCCCCAAAACATCAACCGATCACAGAGGCATCACCAAGATAAAGATACTCTGTGATAAAAAAATACCATATCATACGTTTTTCTCCCTGAAGAAAAAATGCTCAATGTCATAATCAGGGGGATTGACCGGGGTATACCGATTGAAGCCGTAAAGGAAGATATCGTAAGCCTAGGTTTCTCTCCCGCCCAAATATACAGGCTCCGTCTGGGTGCCGCAAAAACCGAATGTCCCTTAGTAAAAGTACTCTTGCCTAAATCAGAGAGTCACATATACGATGTACAGTACATCATTCACATGCGCGTCTCAATTGAGATGCAAAACCCCAGAAACAAACCACACGTGAACGTGAACCAATGTCAAAATTTGGTCACTCGGCGGTGAGATGTTTCGCCAACCCCGCATGTCATAAATGCGCGGGCGATCATTTCTATACTGAGTGCACGAAATCTAAGGACATCCCAGCTAAATGCATAAACTGTGGAGGCGCACATCCAGCCAACTACAGTCTATGCACCAAAAACCCCCGAAACTTCCCAAATCAAAAAAACATCTCAGACTGCAGACAGGTGAATTCAAAACCTCGTATGCAGCAGCGGCAAAACAAAATCAAAAAACCCCTGAAACACCACAAAACAATCCAGAAACACTACTGGCAGGAGCAGCGAACAGTCGGCTGTTTGATCAATCAACATGTTAACGGGGCTCTTAAACCTTGCTTATCTGATTAAATTCAAATAAGGGAGATCTGAGAGCAGGACCGAAAAACACAGCAACGCCTCAAGGCTTAACCTAAAAATCATACTGATGATAGACAAAAATAACACATCTAGTGAAAAGGAGTTAAAGGTTTTATACCTGACCCACACGGGGAGTTTAGTCGGTCGGAGCTTCTCACTCGGAGAAGTTTATGTCCATCCCGACACTACCTTACAGCCGCGTCTGTAAGGTGTCTGTAAGCAGATTCTCCTCGGCTGTCCAAAAAAAAACAAAACATACTGTAGTTTCAGAGATATCGCCGACATCCCGCGGACCATCTGTATACCATACCTATAATGCCGAAAACACGACGTAAGGGAACGTCTTTAAGATGTCGTAAAACGATGTTTTAAAGATTTTGTAACAATGTACGTCTTTAAGACACCTTTAATATGTATTTAGGATATTAGCTGATATTTTAAAGACGTCCCAAACGTCTTTCGCCAATATCTTTAAGACGTCTTAGGGATGTGTTTATGCTAGTTGGGACCCGTTATCCTCCACCTTCCGCTTCAAGATTTCTCATGCAACTTAACATGTCTTGAAAAATTATACTTCTTCTTAGTAATATACTCGCACTCCTTGCACGCGTAGGCCACGCCATCTTCCATCTTACTTTGATGCCGTCGCACGTGCTCCGTCAAATACCTCCTGTTCACCGTCTCGTAACCGCAGTGAAAACACTTCAACTTCTCGAGATCGTCGCGATTTTTGTGACGTAACGAGTGCGCGGCCATATAGTATTTGTACGTAGTTTCGTACGGGCACTGTAGACATTTGTACGTTTTTTCTTCCGCATTGTGTTTTTGCCGAAGGTGCTTCTTTAGATTCGATTTATTCGTGCACTTGTATTCGCACGCTTCGCACTGATACACTTCGATCTCTTCGAGACGCTTATGCGTCTTCAAATGCTTCTTCAAATACGACTCGAACATCGACTTATACGAGCAGTAGGAGCATTTGTAAGTAGCGACCTCTTCGGACCTCTTATGAGACATCCGGTGCCTGATTATACTCGCTCGGTACTTGGTCTCGAAGCCGCATAACTCGCACGTAAGCATTTTTAGTTCGTGAGGTTGCGCGTGCGTTTTGAGGTGGTTCGTCAACGATCGTTTCTCGATGGTTTGGTAATTGCACTTTTCGCACTTGTGTATTTGGAGTTTGTCGATGTTCTTGTGTAGTTGAAGGTGTTGCTGTAACTCGTTGTTAGTTTCCGCTTCGTGGTCACAATGGAGACACCTGTAATCGTATCGGCGGTTATTATTTTATTACACTATTGTTGATCAGGTGACGGAATCATGCGCAATACACAGTTCTCGATTAGCTGTTCCAATTAGTCTTACATTGTCAGAAATGGGTTGTGCTCCATTTTAATTGTCATTGCCGCTGCAAGTCTGGGTAGAGATCGATTACTTTGTTATTTTTAACAGCTAATGGCTACTTAAATTAACTGGTACTTAAATTAGCAGTTCACATTCTTTATTAAGCATATGTACTGCTAATTCGTCGCAACCTATTGGACGTAGCACTAGCTGCTTTAATTCTGGGGGTATTTTAGGGATTTCGACAGTACCAACTGCTGTTCTGACTGTTGGCAATACGTCAGCTGATCGAGAACGCATAGCAGCTCAAAAAAGTTGCGACGAATTAGTAGTACATATGCTTAATAAAGAATGTGAACTGCTAATTTAAGTATCACTTAGGTTAAATAGCCATTAGCTATTCATAGCTGCTTCGACCAAATAACAGTTAAAAATAAGAGAATAATCCATCTCTACCCAGACTTGCAGCGGCAATGGCAATTAAAATGGCGCACGACCCATTTCTGGCAATGCAAGACTAATTGCGCCAGCTGATCGAGAACGGTGTACTGCGCATGATTCTGTGTAATTATAATTGCCATTGCAGGGGCAAGAGAAAAAATTGCCTCTAATACGGCTTTAATATGGATTTTAGCAAACCTGATTCAAGATTCAACATATAAAATTGAAAAAACCTGAACTACCCGAGAACTTTCCCGCTAGGGACACAAATTGACTGTATTACAAACAATTTAAATTTTAATCTTGTCCTTATACAGGGTGTCCCAGATAACAATGCACCCTACCGGGAGGTCATTACACGTCGGCCCTAAACAACGAGAATTTGCACGAAAGTTGCGCATTAGTGAGTTCTGTAACGTCATGTTTTCAAATTTCTCTTCCTTCTTTTCAATCCGACGTTGCATTTTTTCGCATCCATCATCATCAATTTGTTTTTTAAATAGTAGTCATATTTTATTTTATGATTTATGAACTCCACTTTATATTGTGAATCAAACCATATATCACACCTATTATTTAGAAATTTTGTGTTTTTGAGAATGAAATAGTTATTTATGTACAGGGTGTCCCATTTTCGATACTTTTACAGGGTGTCTCCGTAACTGTTAGTGCTATCAAAAACGTAATGTAGGTAGGTGTCATGTTCTCTTGTTGGGCCAAACTTAAAATGATAAAATCAAAATTTGAAATGTATCGCTTGTTTAAGAGATACGGGGGAAAATCAAAAAATTGACAATTTCAAAATTACCCTATATTTTCTTAGTTAAAAGAGATACGGAAAAATGTTTTAAATAGAAGTTTCTTTATATTGTCTGTTGAATAATATGCCGTTTTCAGAATAAGTCTACGGGGTCAGGTAAAAAAGTTATCGGACCTATCCTAATTTTTTTAAATGGAACACCCTGTATATTTTAATCTAAAAATATACCATTTTAAATTCTCCTTTCAAATATATAACACACCATGGATGATATTGGTTTCCTAGGCGATTTATTTAAACTTTATACCTTAAAACCAAAGTAGGCCAAGGAACAAAAACTAATATCCTAGAGACAACTATGTTGACATTCTAGTTGTTATTAACATTTAACGTCAATTTCATTTTTTACATATTCACTTGTGAAAAAGACTTATCAACATTTTGAAAAATTTGATGATATCTATCATCCATGGTGTGTTATAAATTTGAAAAGAGAGTTTAAAATGCTATCTTTTTCGCTTAAAATATACAGTGTGTTCCATTTTAAAAAATGAAGTTAGGTCCGATAACTTTCTTACCTGACCCTGTATACTTATTCTGAAAACGGTAGATAATTCAACAATGATTATAAAGAAGCTTCTGTATAGAACATTTTTCTGTATCCCTTTTAACTAAAAAAATATAGGGTAATTTTGAAATTGCCAATTTTTTGATTTTCCCCCGTATCTCTTAAGCGAGCGAAAATTTTCAAATTTTGATTTTACCATTTTAAGTTTGACCCAAAAAGAGCACATGACACCTACATTACTTTTTTGATAGCACTAACAATAACGGAGATACCCTATAAAAGTGTCGAAAATGGGACACCCTGTAGAGGGTTATCAATTTAGTTTGTCCCACTTTTAAGAGCCTGTAAGTTTTTTGTATTTTGAGTTAGCGCTCATTCAATCAAAAAACATTCATTCAAAAAACAAGATGCAGCATTTTTGGCCAAGTTTTTATGAGTGTTGTCAAAAATGACAGTAGGTGTCATAAGTCACACCGAAAAGCAATTATTTTTTTCTTTTAATGGGACACTCTATATATCATAAGCACATTAGATGGCGCCTTTTCTTCCGATCTCAAAAATATAATACACATATGCATTCTTTTCTTCAAGTGAGTAGTAGAAAAACAATTTTATTAATATTGGCATAACTAGAAAATAACAAAAGTTTATAACATTAATTTGATAACTAGAATTATATAATAATTATTTCATAATCTACATTGCTCTACATGACCACGTCCATTTTCGATAAATTTACGAAACACTTTTACAATGTGATTTTTGATTTTTAATAAACTTCTCTATTAGTTTTAATCTGAAGGATTTTCAATTCGAATATACAGTTCATTTAACGAATAACACGGTGACATTTTTACACACATATTTTTTTAGCAAAACCGATTTCAGTAAAGAAAAAATTATTTTTTCGGCCAACACTCCATTCATAAATCTGTTGGAAAGTGAGTTTGTGATTGTTTGAAATGTTATTGAAAACCAGTAATGGGTGGAAGAGTGACAAAACATGTTTGTCTCGCTAATGGCAACAATGTTGAAGTCTGGTTAAATCCAATAACGTTTAAAAGGTTATGGAGCGGCCTTCCTCGTTTCGGAGCCGAGTTAGTCTGGGCAAAAAGCCCAACAAGGGCGTATAATTTACTTTGAGATTCTTTACGTTTAACTATATTATCTATTCAAAAAGTGTAGTTTCGAATATTGGATATTTATAAAAAAGATAGAAATATTGATCCAGTTTTTATATACAGTGTATCCAAGGATAGATTTAACTATTTATGCTTAGCATCAATATTTTTGGTGTATTCATTACTGGATGATACTCTCCAGATATAAAAGTGTATATTTCTAGCCAGATTGTTATATTTATCACTAAGATATCTTGCAAAATCCCAATTAAAAATTTGTAAATTTGACAATTACAATTGGTTTAAGGTTAATCCGCAATTGCTCTTAAAATAAGTTTATTTCTAATAATTTTACTATAAACTGTGAAAAGGATGATTCTTTAAAAAAATGCACACACAAGCCACTAAGGCATATTGTACACTAAAGTGATTAATTAAATAAGTAAATTAAAATAATATGTACCTAAACAAGTTAGATCAAATAAATAAAAATAAATAAATAAATTATATAAAACCTGTTTTCACGTACTTGTTACACTGCAAACGTTGTTTAAATATAGAAAAATAAAGATGTAAAATATTTTGACGGGACTGTTCCTTTCTTCAGTATTTTATTCCCATGTACATTACCTCCATAATCTTCTTTTGTGAAGTGTTTCTCACAAATAAATGCTGTATCACCTGGACTATAATTATTCCTTCTAAGGGCATGTATCCAAATTTGGCGTAGGCTACGACCCTTTAGTATCCTAAAGAAGTGGATAAACATTTGGTACATTCTTAAACAAACCGAATTTTCATAGTGATGCAAACTCAAAATCAAATTTATAAATATATTTACTAACCTGTGAAATTTTAATTTAACACCATTGCATTTTCTAGTGAAGTATTTTATGGCCGCACAAGACTCAACCATCTTGTAAATGCAAGATTTATATTAAGAAATAAACCAACTCGACTGCTTTTTGCCCGGACTAGCACCACGGACCGGTCCGTAACCTTTGAAACGTCAATGGTTATATCAGAAATCATATCAATACAATCATATTAAAACATAACCATACTTACCGAAGAAAAGATAAATCCTTGCTTAAATGATCCACTCTTTTACAAACTATACATGAATGCACCATCATTGTTTATAATAAAGACGATTTTTCACCAATACTCACAAAAAAAAATAAAAACAACCAAAATATATAAACACTCCCTTAAAAGCAGTTAGCAGCGAGTAGCAACAGTGTATTCTTTACTATAATCCGATCCATTGATAAAGTTTGATCTTTTGCCGGCGAGCGTAGTAACTTTTAACTTGATGTTGTCAGAGTGCAGTCGGTTTATTTCAAACTTTTATGTATAATAATAATCTTTTTTTTCTAAATCTCTCAAGGCCTATTCACAATTTATATTAAAATTATTGGGAAATAAATTTATTTTAAAAGCAATTGCGGATTAACCTTAAACCAGTTGTAATTGTCAAATTAACAAATTTTTAATTGGGATTTTGCAGATACCTTAGCGATAAATAGGACAATCTGGCTATGCTGCAAGCATAACAGCAAGGTGGGGACTGCACGTTTACATTCCTTACGTCGACTACAAATGTAAACAATTCTATCTGGAGTTTGTAAGATCTTTGGTTTGTGCACTTCTGAAGCGAAGCCATTATTCCGATATTTAAAATAACACCGACTAACTAACACCAATTAATCCGATAAAAATGAATTAAAATATCGATACAACACATGCGAACACAGCACGTGTATCAATAAGCTACATGGGGACATAGATGCCGAGTTGTTATAGACAGATACAGATACGAGATCCGACTCCGCTGCCCTCCCTGCAGCTGCGCAACACGGAAAATGTCCGTTCGACTCGATTTACTATTTTTTAGAGTGTTATCGACAATTTAAAAAAAAATTGACCCGGGCGCTGTAGCTTTTTTATATCCCTTTTCTTTACATCTTTTATTTAAACTATGGAATTTTTGCAACACTCAAAACGTCCGTTGTCGATGAATTCACGTTTCTTTAAATATTTTTAATATGATTTCATCAAGAACGGACAAGGCGTATTAACAAACTGAAATCACTCTGACGGGTAAGCGCAGCGTTGCCGAACTTTTTCGCTCGAGTAAAATTTTCTTATTTTTTAATAATCTAGCGATTAGTCATTGACTAGATGAAGGCGTGATAACGGGACATTTTGGTAACGGGCTGCTGGACTATAAGTAACAGCTTCATACATCTTAAAAATGCCGATATGCCGATAAAATATCGATATTTATATCGGTGTCGGCCGATCACTACTTCCTACTCCTACTAACTTACTTTATGTTAGTTTGTGCAGGATCTCCGTGCCTCTTCAAATGCCTCATTAGGTTGCTTCGGCGTTCCGTTCGGTATTCACAGAGCTCGCACTGAAGCGCTCCTTTGGCGACAGTTTTTTTCCGCTTGTGACGTGGCAAATGTTTTGTCAACCGACTTCTTTTAAATGTGTTATAAGGACACTCGGGACACTGGTGCAGGGTAATAAGAAGTCCGTCGGTAGCTTCATTGTCAGTATCACATTTTGGAGCTATTATTGGCGTAGCTTCCATGTTTTTTCTACGAAAAAGGCAACTGTCTCAATCAGTTTTCAATAAAATACAATAGAAAAGAACCGATTTTAGATCTGGGTCGTTCTTTTACAAACCGCACACCTTTTAAGAGGATGCCGGAGTCTGTCGAAAACCTGTTAATTTTGCTCTATGTAGGCACGAGGCGAATTGGATCTTCCCTTGCCGTTAGAACGATACGTCGAGGGTCCGCCCGTAATCGGTACGCCAACAGAAACAGACTTCAATTTTTAGCACTGAAAAACAGAGTTTTAACATTTTATGAAAACACTGCATTTTTATTAATGTTGCGCTTGCTTTTATGTACCAGGAGTGCAGCAGCCAGCGCCCTCTCTACGATCTGTAGAGGGTCAATTTCGCGATCGTCTTATGAGGTAGGTATCTCCGTTATTAGTAAAGATAGAAGAATGCGGTTTTAGCAGCATTGTGTCGCTTTTTTTGTGAAACAAAACCAAAAGCAATTTAGAATATTTCTAGGCCTCCTTGTTTTTTAATATACGGGCATGTTTTATGAGAATTTTACATTTTGGGATACCCCACATATTTTGGTTACCCTGTATCTTATCACAAATAAATATCTATTTCTAATTTGTTTGCAACCCGAACAAACCCTATAGTATTTTTTAATAATAGAATTTAGTTTTTAACGAGCTTCTCAGAACTATATATACATATAATGCTTAGCAGTAGAATTTATCATATAGTAGAACAGCATTGAACAAACCTGTGGTCAGTAAAGCCCTCATTATCATTTTTCAAATTTATTTCTTCATGTTTAAGACAAAAATCTTCATATTCAGTAGTTGTTGCTTCAAATACTTCCTCTTTTATATTGACAAACTCCCCGGTTGCCTCACCACCACCATTCTTCTTTGGCTCTTGATTTTGCAGTGAAGGGGTAACTACATGTCTGTAAAATGATATTAGATATGGCTTGGAATCATATTCTCCCACTTAAGTAGTGCTGTTTACAAATACTACATTAAAATATCTTTTTACTCCATTTTTGAATCAACCACGATTAACTTTTCCCTTGATAGATTGAGAGTTCTGTATTATACTTTAGTCAGAACCATATTCAATTATGCCCCAACTGCTAATGTAGACCCATTAGAGCAATTGATATGCATACCTCTTGTAGTAGGTTTAACCTTGATAAAAAAAAAGAAATCATGTGGAAAATTAACTACAAACCTGGATATATTTTCGTGGCTGTGATAAGCATAGTCCTTATTGCATTCCACAGAACCTGGTTCCTCTACTTTAACATCGATTAATTCGCCAGAATCTTGATAATAAACTTCAATTTCAATGGGATTTCTATAATTACTATCCATTACTAGTGTTCAAAACCATATTTTAAATAGTTTGATTAAATTATAGGCTCTATACAACGCTGATAAATAACTTATAATATCAGGAACACCTATAGAAGTTAAAAAAGTTATTTACAGATTTGATGAACGAGTGTTCTTATTCTTCCTCTTTTTCAGAGATAGAGTCAAGTTACCATTTCTCTGCTTCCAATAAACACAGAGGAATGATAGATGGTCTAGTATCAGGATGTCTAAATCGGGTTATATGGGGATTCAGAATTTTGGGTCGACATAATTATGTACCTAATATGTAATGATTATACGCGTGGTTTTAGTCACCTTGAACAGGAGTGCATAGTAAACGTGTCTCTATTTAATATACGAATAATCCAGTCGATATACAAAATAAAAGGGCGTATTTCATTAGTAACAGTATAATTTTAATGTTTAATCTACATATACGCAACAGAAATGTATAACAACAAAAGGTTGTTAAATTAATATACAAAAATACTCAGTGATGAATAAAGTTATCATTTATAAAATTCCGAATAATTTCGATCACAATCATTTTTTCTTCTTCTCTCTTTTGCATAAGGAAAAGATAAATATTCAGCTCCAACGACTGAAAAAGTAAAATAAATTACTAATTAGGTTTGGCTCGGAGATGTAGCTTGCAACACACAATTTAAAAACTTGAGGAAGGCTGAATACTTAAATGGTTAAAGCCAAAAGTAAGCTGATGGTCAGTTGGGCACTAACAAACTGACAGCGTCGCCCCATTATTCTTCTGTGACATAACCTAAAAAAATTCGAAATTGTGCTTAGATTTTAGATTAGGTAAAATTGTGTAATTGTGATAAATGGGCTAATAAACCGGCAAAAGGATTGTTTTATGTTTAAAAAGTGAGATAAAATGCCTCAAGGTAGGAGGCGAATTGCTTTCAGTGGTAAAGGAAAAAAGGAACAACTTAAATCTAAAAGGGAAAAAAAATTGCAAGGTAAGCCATTTTGTAAGCAGGCCAGGCCAAAATTTGGCGTATTTAAGTTGGAGTGGTGAAACCGTACATAATTATTAAAATTCTAGTTTTTAAAGTTTATCGGAGTTAAAGTTACTTTAACTAAGTAAGTACGATATCTATTTTACCTTTTTCCAATGGTCAAACTCCTATTACTTATGTCAATTAATTGTATCCCATTGTTTTCCTTAGCTTGTATCAAGGAAATTTGCTGTTTCAATGATATCTGTGGTAGTTTCCTTGAAACTTAAAGTCTTGATTTAGTTATTTTAGTAATGTACTTATTTATTTTGAAATAAACAGAATAGAGTTTACTTTAATAGGCGGTAAGAATCTCCCGTTTCTACAACGACCAGGGGGAGATATAGAAGACGATTCAGGGCCCTCAATTCAAACATTAAATTACCAAGCAACTACAGGTGGAAAGGCTCGACCCTCGGCTCGACCTAATCGATATGCCCTGCAGTTCTTTAAAGAAACAAAAAAGGAAATAGAGGAAAAGAAAGAACAGGTACGTACATAAACAGTTAAATATTTTATCTTGAGCCTTTTGATCATTTAAAATTATAACTACTCATTGTAGACAAAGGTATCTAAAACGTCATATACTTATCTATCCCAAAGTCTAGAGATATCAGCCATTATGTAAAGAGAAATATTGATTTATCGTCTGTCTATGTCAAAGTGTTCTAATTTTAATCGAAGTACAACGATTTTATTGTTTGATAGATAAAAACCAATACAGATTTGTATTTACAAAATTGTTCTTTTTAAGGCACGCCAAAGTTTGCATAAAGTGGAAGGAAATGGCCTAGAGATAGATGGCGATCATTTCTTTGAGGATAGACTAGAATTCCCAAAAAGACCATCATGGAATTTCGATTTGCCTAAAGAGCAGCTTGAAGCCCAGGAAAATAGGTGCTTCTTCCTTTTTTTTTTTTAGTTAAGATTTGAATACCTATACATACTTACAAGATGAAATAATACTAATTATTTGCACATTTCTAGTTCTCTTAGAAATAATATTAATCATCTTCTATTCCTCCCTCCCTCCTCCTAAATGATCATTTAATAATTTCTCCTACCTTGTATTAGATACTTTACCGAATACTTAAAGACTATAGAAAAAACCTTCGACTTGAGAGAACTCAGTTACTTTGAACTCAACCTCGAGACATGGAGACAGCTCTGGAGGGTCTTGGAAATGTCAGATGTAGTCCTTTTTATTGTGGACATACGGTATCCGGTAAGTGCATCATTCAAACAAAGCACCTGCCATATTATTAGGAACTATTTATCTTATTTTTGGCTAAGAAATTACCACACAAACGATGTCATATGTTTTTTGACACACCGCATATACATTTCAGGCGGTCATGTTTCCACCATCACTCTACAAATACGTCACAGAAGAGTTGAAGAAAGATTTCATCTTGGTCCTGAACAAAATAGACTTGGCACCCTCCCCGTTGGTAGCGGCTTGGAAACACTATTTCGAGGAAAAATACCCTCTGTTGAGGATTTGCATGTTCACAAGCCTACCTGGTTATAATTTGTTCGGACAGCGAGCTGACAAAGGAGGTGAGGTTTTTGGTAGTGATCGGCTGATACCGGAACATCGGGATATCGGCAAACATTGCCGATAATCGGTATCGGCAAAATTGTACATATTTAAGGTTAACTATTTTATTAACTTAATTTGTAAGTGCAAAGAAAATTTTAAGGATATCCAGCGGCTTTAGGAATAACTTCTTCATCTAGTAATCGTGAACTGTTTCATTTTTTGGTTAAAACAATACAGATATGTATTTTTTTACTATTGACCAATCCAACGACCTGTCAAATAAAACTTTTAGGTTATCTGGTGGGCAAACAAAGGTCGTGTCCATATGTTTACTGTTAAGTTCGTAGCGGTTTTGGAGCGTTTTACTGTGATTGTGTGGTCTTTTGTTAACAAATTTATTATTAGAATAGATTCATTTAAGTGTATATAATAAGTATTTGTGGAAGAAAAATGCCGACAACGTGTATTGTGGTCAAATTGTGGAAGCCGCCGTGATCGCGACCATTTCTAGTTTCATTTGATTCGCAGTAAAAAAAGACTATTCATTACCCACAAATAAACGATTTATCAAAGAAAAGGCGGGAATGTGATTAATAGAGCAGCTATCAAGAGGGAAGATCTTACAGACACAATTTTAAGAAACCAGAGAGTGTGTAGTTAGCTATTCAAACGGCCCTACTCGAAGAGAACTTTAAAATATTTTTTCCTATCACTTTATCTACTTAAGTTTTATAATAATTAAAAATATACTTACATAGTTTTAAAACATATATTTTGAATCTTGTAGAACACATAGTACATACAATTTGTAAATAAACCCATTTTGATAATACGTATTTTTAAAAACAAAAACAATTCATGTTAAATAAGGATATTTAGTATAAGTACTTATATTTAAATGTTTGATACGCACTGAATTATATATATAAATAAAACAATACATTTAATATAAATAATATATTTACCAAATGGAAAATATGGGAACAAATTATTATTAAATAAAAATAAGTAAGCAAGGTTTTGAGTTCATATTTGAATAAATTTACCATCCCTTCTTTGAACACTGAAGGTAAAGCTACCTCTGTCTTAACGAACCAGAAACTGTGCCGAAGTTCACATTTGCAATTGGGATAATGGGCAGTTCCGTGGACAATAACGGCAGGTACATCGGTACAAAAAATTATACCTTTATTTCTGTTGATATATTCCACAGCAAAAATTGGTTTAGCTTTTTGTGAATGCTTCACCTGAAAAAGAATATTATATACATTAAGTAACATAAAGTATTGCATTCCGAAAATTGAGTGACACGCCTTAAATTTTTTTAGTTCAAAAGTGAAAGATCTTATAAAAAAGTTACTCACTCCTGCACTAGGTATCAAACACTTGAAGTAAACAAAAATAATTACCTTTCCAAGCATGACATAAAACTCATTTACAACCTTCGCTCCAAGATTTATAACAGAACTGGCTGAAAAATATTAATGAGCTTCAAGGGTTTTGTAGGCTTTCATCTGCTCATGTGAATAAAAACTATGTGTTAAGGCTACAAAAATCGAAATACGAGATGATAGGCAACTGGTAGAATCCCATTAATGGTGTAGTCCAAATCAACAACTGCCATGGTAAAAAGATTCAAATCCTTTATTAATTTCAGCTTCATTAGAAATCTAAAAGAAATTATAATTTTATATCATTTGAATATGATATTCAAGAATAGAATTTTACTATTTAAATGAGAAAAATGCTCATGAATCTTAAATTGAAAGTATAATCAAAATGTAAACAAACATACCTCTGGTCTACGTCCGAGCATTATTGCAATAATTTCTTCAAATATGAACTCTGCATGATAAAATACACTGGTACGTATTCACAATTAAATGGTCTTAACAGAACTAGCCAGAACCAGCAAATATTTAGAATTTAAATGGTTTAAAACTCCCAAGAAAGGTATTAAACCTATCTAAATCAATGCAAACAATGGGTTTGTTTGCCCACCAAGGAAATTTTGACAGATGAAAAGTCACGTGGTTTGGATTGCCTAATTATCGCTATTTTCTCCCATCGTATTTTTATGCACTCCCCCTTTCCCCCACCCTTATAATCGGCGCGGGCAGTGAATAAAATGGGCAATCACTGTTAGTATTTGAACTAGGTTGGTCGGGGAATTACCGAAATTTGTTAACGTCACAACCAGTGGCGGCTCGTGACTATGATAGAGGGGGTTCACAAGTATGGTGAAATTATTTTTAAAATTTTAGTTTTGTGTAACGACCAAACAATTACTTTCTAGGCGTTTTAAATGTAGAAAGAAAAAAGTAATAAGAAAATGCGTTAGGTAAAACATATTTTTATTTATTTTTTAATTTTACACAACGAAATATAACTTTTGGAAAATAAGAAAGGGTTTCTTAGTGTGTATAGTGCTTAAACGTAAAGTCCGTTCTTCGGTTCTTAATTGTAGAAAATTGATCAATAACAGCCTCATTAATGTTTGGAATACCCTCTATAATTTTTTTTTCATATATTTAATTTTTAAACTTTCTAATAAAGTCCCTAGATTTACCCTTTGTGGTCGGCGTTAAATTAATTTCGGGTTTAAGTGTTCCCGCATTCTTCACTTCAATTTTTTGCTCCAAACCCGAGGAGCTAAAGTTATTTCTTAAATAGTCCACCGTCAACTATTCATTTTAACTTAATAAATATATAATATTAAAATATTAAAACATACACGCTCGAATTTCTAAATACATGCACGAACAGACGACAGCGTGGCACACACTAAAATTGTGCGCCTTTCCCATGTTAAATCGCCATAGCCCCGCTATCTCCCTCCCGCCACCTGTTACTACAGAGAAACTGCATTATGCCCCGCCTACTTAATCGCACATGCGAGCAAGTCTCGTCATTAACCTCGACCGAGGCACGGTTGCCGGATCGAGAGCCTATAATATACAGTTTGGTTGACGGTACGATAAAATATTAGGGAGGGTCGGACTTTATAAGATAAATAATATTCAATGAATATAAATTAATATTTTCTTATTCGTTTACAACTGATTACAACGTTGCCACTATTCACAATTTTCACTTATACAGGGTGTTATGGAAATGACGTATTATATTTAAACCGGCAAATCCTGAGATGAATACAAATTGAAGAAAAATATCCTTAAATGGCGCTTTCAATTCATTCAGCGGTAAAAATGACCCGACGCCAAACCAGGAATACATCTGTACGGCACTGCGGCACATCCGAATTCTCACCGGTATTGTGTCGGACCTTGTCGGTCTTATTTAAAAATTAATGTCAATTTCTATAAAATCTTATACAGCGTTTTGGTAAAGAAACCGGCACATCACATAACCCATAACCATAATCGGAAAACTTCACATGAACACTGGCCAAAACACACACAAAATTCACTTGGAGACATCGTTTTTTATTAACATTGGGTTGTCTCGCCTAGATTTGTAGGAGCTTTTGTTTTTAATTAAAAAACACATTGTAAAATGTAAATAACATTTCTTCGAATTAAAAATGACATCTGAACTGAAACATTTAAATCACGAACTGTCAAAAAATAGAAATGTATTAATGCAATGCATGTTTTCCGGTAGATTCCAGCGCATTCACCAAGAACGGTTGAAATAAATAATTATAATAATCTACAGCACTTATTTATTGTTTTCCTTCACTGCTGTAGATACCAATAAAGATTAAAAAATAGTTTTTTCGGGATATTTAATCAACTGTAGAGTGCGAATAAGAAGTGTGAAAATGTTTAGTACATACAGAAAAATCAAGTCGAAGGTATATTAGAAAATGCTCCTTTAGTAAGAGACTGGAAATCGCAAGGTCACCGGATCTTACATCACGCAATTTTTTTCTATGGGGTACGATGAATAAAGAAATAGTTTATAAAGTCGAAGATATGGATCAGTTGCGATATAAGATATTGGATGCAGCAGATAAAATAATTGCTGAACGTTTTAGTTTATAAAGTGCCAAGTTGTGTCCTATCTCCTATTTGTGCGTGTTGTTAAAGAATGCATTAGTGTGTAGCGATTTGGTGTGAAACATGTGTGTGTTTCTTCAAGTGATTTATGGTAATTTGTTCAGTGTTTCACTATGTGTTCTGTGTCTCTGACGATATACAGAGTCATTTTCTGAGATTGGAAGGAAAACGCCGAAGGAGTTTTAGTAGGGTATAAGCTTTACCCACTAAAACCAAAAAAACTGAAGATTTATGTGCCCTGGATTACTTGCTAGTATACTGGCACCTGGATTCACTTCTATTTGGATACTAGGTAGCTAAATATTTATTTTTATAAGAATCTAAAGTTTTACACGAACAATTTGGCAACATTGTGCCAGAACATCTGTTTATTACACAGCTGCTCAGTGTAATGTGTGCCGAGGAGTTGTGTGTGGGTCACCCATTTAAATATAATACGTCATTTCCATAACACCCTGTATCAACGGATATTGCATCGAAGTATAGAAATGGCCGCGACATCTCGCGGTGTATTTACCTAACCCAAAGCGGCATCTTATAGAAGACCAATGCAGAGGGTCCATTCTGGAAAAACAGATAAAAATTGCAAATACGTCTCTCAATGGTTTAATGTCCCGTGACAAAATGAATAGAACATGTTTCTTTTTTAGACGCGTTTCGCCATTTACGGTAAGTAAGGCTCGAGCCTATTGAATAGTTTCAGATCTTTTAACAATGTGGTGCCGATACCGATATTAGGTCATCTATTTAAAACCATGCACTGAGCAAGAAATTACAGAAATAATAAACAATCTTAACAAACACTCTGCGCCTGGTGCAGATGGAATCACCACATATGATGTTGTACTCCTGAAAGAAATACTTGCACCAATCCTTACAAGGTTAATAAATGCTATGCTGGAAATAGGTACTTTCCCAGAATGTCTAAAAATTTATAAAATTATCCCAATACATAAAACAGGTGCATTTTCTGAACCTGGGAACAAAAGACCCATCGCATTAATATCAACATTCTCCAAGATAGCAGAAAAAATTATCAAAGGACGATTAGTGAATTTTGTTAACAACACCTTTAAGTTTGACACACAACAATACGGATTTCAACCAAATAGCAACACTCAGTCAGCAGTAATCGACCTTATAGATTTTGTAACTAATGGGCTAGACAATAACAAGTATATAGCAGCTTTATTTGTCGATCTTCAAAAGGCCTTTGATACAGTGAACGTCAATATATTAATGAAGAAACTAGAAGAAATGGGAGCTTGAGGTACAAGCAATCAATTCATATCTTACAAATAGAAAGCAGTATGTGTCAGTAAACCAAAAAGAAAGTGAAGTGAAGACAGCAACAATAGGGGTACCTCAAGGGTCTGTTCTGGGCCCCATTTTATATCTCTTATATGTGCATAGTTTATCTAAAGCAAACTTAGGATGTATACATATAACTTTTGCCGATGATACAGTCCTATTGTTCGAAGACGCAGATCCAAGGGTTCTGGAAGAAAAAGTAAATAAAACCGTAACAGTATACTATAAGTGGTTATTAAAAAATAATTTGAAGATCAACATAAAAAAACTGTGTTTATGATTTTTAAACATAAAAATAAAAAAAGTGCACTATTCGATATAAAAATAAACAAGGAACAAATAAAAATGGTGAACTGCTATAAATATCTAGAGCTAAATATAGATGCAGAGTTAAATTTTAAAAAACATATGGACCATGTCACCAAGAAATTGGCTTCTGCCTGTGGTGTTATAAGAAAATGTGTGAATTATATGAAAATGACAATTTATGGGGCTTTGTTCAAGTCGCATCTACAATATATGTGTGCTGTTTGGACATTTTCAAACAATGCAATAATACGAAAACTCCAACGATATCAAAATAGAGTTCTTAAATGTCTACATAGACTACCGAGACTATATTCAACCAAACAAATATATAAAAACTATAAACTGATTAATGTTAGTGACATAATAAAGCTAGAAGAATGTAAACTGGTTCATAAAATCCTAAAAAAGCAAATAAAAACTAACATAAGTCCGATAAGAAACAGTGATCTGTATCAACACAACTCGAGAGCCCGTGACAACTTATATGTGCCGAGATCAAGAACAAACATTCATCAAAACAAAATTACAATAAAGATGCTGAAGTCATATAACTCGCTTCCAGTAGACATAAAGAATACTACAAACGCTAAAGTCTTTGCGAAGAAAATAAAACAAATGCTTATACTACAAAGTTCAGTGCAGTTTTAGGATTGAAGAATGAATGCTTTATGACAAATTATATATTGTTCGCTTTTCCTTGCTGCGAAGGTGATTGATGGTTCTGTATGGGTGTGGAATGGTTAATTAGTTTTCATCTCAGAGCATAATTGTAATATTATTATATAATATATTTATTATTAGGACTTGTTACCAGTCATAAGACATTATGTACTGTTTTTAGTTCGAAAATAAAGTGTTTAAAAAAAAAAATACCGATATTATATTGATATTGGCAAAAAAACCATATCGGCCGATCACTAATTGAACTATTGTTCTTGTTAATCGTTAAAAATCGCACAAATCGAAAATTCATCAGAAATAAGAATAGTTATGGAAATGATTTATTTAAATAATTTTTTTCATAAGGTTTCTTTCTTTAGGTCTTCAAGTGCGTAGAAAAAAAGGCCGTATACGAATGGCCGCCGAAGGGACGCGGGAGCTGTACGAAGTTTGCAGCAGTTTAGTTGGAGATCGAGTGGACCTCAGGTCGTGGCGGAATAAAATTAGGGTATGACGTTTTCCTATCGGCTTTTTCACAGGGCGCGATCGATCGATCGAATGATGTAATCAAATGATTTCTTTTACTCTCCCCGACAATAAATCCCGGACAAAGATAATGTTACTCTTTTTTTATAGTTCTATAATTTTTTTTAATTATTGTTCGATCTTAGTACATCAATATACAGGGTGTCCCATAACTAATGGTACACATGAAAACTGCAGATTCCTTGGGTAAAAATACTGCGATTTGGCCATACTTAGTTTAGTTCAATAGCTGGTAATAACCGAGATACAGGGTGTCCAAGTAAAAATTTAATTTTTAATTTTCCTAAATAACTTATTTCTGAATCAATATTTTCGGACAAAATTTTGTGACTAGGGTTTCTTGGGGGAAAGGAATTTGAATTTGTTAATAATTTTGATGTAGATTATAGGGGGCGCTCTCTGCGGTTTTCTGGATACATAAAAAGAAATGTAACTTTTTTGTGCCTTAGTATAATTATATTTTTATTAAAAATAACAGTTTTTCCGTCATTTTTAAGCAATAAAGGTATACTTTGTAAGTGTCGCTCCGACTAACCGTTTTCGAGATATTTTCAATTACAAATTTTAACGGACGCGGGGCACATCGGCGGTATTTGGAAATGTATCCAAATAGAAGGCAGCCAGATTTTAAAATTTTTAGAAGCCTATATGACAGACTGGGAGAAACAGGATCCTCCACTATTACGTTTTGAACTCAAGGATCCTGTTTCTCCCAGTCTGTAGTATAGGTTTCTAAAAGTTTCTAAATCTTGCTGCCTTCTATTTGGATATATTTTCAAATATCGCCGATGTACCCCGCGTCTGTTAAAATTATCTTGTGCGTATAAACATACCATGTCTTGCATTTCTCTGTTAGAAAATGTCGCGGCATTTTTAGTTTCATTTTTGATAACAGTATCTTCAAAAACTCCTTAAAAACACCCACAATGCTGACAAATGAAAATAAACTTTGACAGAACTGAGGTTTCAAAGTGCTTTCATTGTATTTGTTTTTACCAAAGCCTGCTGTGACAAATTTCACATTTACAAATCAAAATTTAAATGGCGCATTAGAAATTGTAATTGAAAATATTTCGAAAACGGTTAGTCGGAGCGACATTTACAAAGTATACCTTTATTGCTTAAAAATTACGGAAAAACTGATATTTTTAATAAAAACATAATTATACTAAGACCCAAGAAAGTTACAGTTCTTTTTATGTATACAAAGTACCGCAGAGAGCGCCCCCTACAATCTACATCAAAATTATTAACAAATTCAAATTCCTTTCCCCCAAAAAACCCTAGTCACAAAATTTTGTACAAAAATATTGATTCAGAAATAAGTTATTTAGGAAAATTGAAAATTAAATTTTTACTTGGACACCCTGTATCTCCGTTATTACCAGCTATTGAACTAAACTGAGTATGGCCAAATCGCAGTATTTTTACCCAAGGAATCTTCAGTTTTCCTGTGTACCATTAGTTATGGGACACCCTGTATATCACTGTTTTCAGTTCTATAATTATTATACTCACATAACGTATAATCTAACCAATAAATCTCTCACGGCGTAGCTTTCAGGCTGTCGTCTACGGTGGCGGGCGTAAGGGCTTTAGGTGAACGTCGCAGCGTAGCGGTTATTGGACCCAACTAAGACTGTTGATCTTAGTAAGAGACTGGGTGTCGTCCAACCTTGTCGACCTGCTATTTATACTGATCGTCCTTTGTTTAATTAGACCAGTATAAATAAAACAAACCTATGTTTATGTGCAGATTTAAGGTAGTTCCAATAATAATTATAAAACAAATAATAATTTAGGAAAATGCCCTATTTTCGTGACAATATCTTGATCATTATACAGGCAGACACAAAAGTTACTTTTTTTACCCTAAATTTCTTAACGCCCTGTTGAAAAATTGAGCGGTAGAATTTAGCTTCATTATGTTTTGCTTTGAAGTGTGATCTTTTCTTAAAACAATGTTTTTGGTTCACGTCATTAACTGCTTTGTGAAAGAAGATATAAATTTTTAAAAGAAGTATTACAGTGTTTCAATTTTATTCACAATTCATGATTTTATGAAGTGGCATAAACAAATATCCAAAAATTAATAGCGCGTATTGCCACCTCATGTTCTTATCACTTCTACCATGTGACGAGGCATGCTTCAATACAATACGGGCTATTAATTTGTGGATATTTGTTTATGCTACTCGATAAGACAATGTGATGATCTGAATTATAAATAAAATTGAAAAACTGCAATAGTTTCTTTTAAAAAATAGATAATGACGTGAATCAAAAAACATTGTCTTAAGAAATGGTCACACTTCAAAACAAAATATAATTTAGCTAAATTCTAAAGCTCAATTTTTCCACAGGGCGTTAAGAAATTAAGGGTAAAAAAGTTACTTTTGTTTCTGCCTGTATAATGATCAATACGTGATAATTTTTTGAAAACTAACATTCAGGATATCATCCCAAAACACAAGTCTACATTTTGCTAAAAATTTCACCAAGATCGGACAACAATTAAAAAAGTTACGGGATTATAAAAGAGACTAACATTATGTTTGTCCGGGACTTATTCTCGGGTTGCGTTTTATTACATGACGGACTCCATTTTCTCACTTCCGGTTCAACCCGAAGTGACCTTAACTTTGGATTTTTAAATGGAACACCCAGTATAGTTTTGGCTATATCGATTCAGAACACCATTCCAAATTCTACGACATCCCCTACGTCACTCTTTGACACTTTTCCTTTGTATTTTTATTGTTTCATCTAGATCGCTATGAAATGGTTTACGTAAGCCAATATGGCGAATTTTAAATTTGTAATTATGTTCATTTGTTTGTTAGCATTATGGCGTCATGGGTAACTAGATAAGTGCAAAGCCGTTTGCGCGTCTTGTATTTTTTGTCATGAGTTGGTATTTTTAATAAATTATCTCCTCCTTTTTTAACTTGACAAAAGGGTGTGTGATTTCAAATTGTTGGAAAAAAGTGCTCTATCCATTTGAAAAAACAGCAACAACAATTTTAAAATCGGAAGATAACAATTTTGATTTTGGCATAGTCGTATTTTATTCAAAAATGCACTGTATACAACGACTTCACAAGACACTATGCCGTCAATAAAATAAGAATTTGTAAACACCGGAAACAAATAACTGACTTTTCATACACGTTTCCAAACTTATGTGTTGTATATCAGCAAAATATGAGCATATCGACTTTATTTAAAAATATACAGGGTGTTATGGAAATGACGTATTATATTTAAATGGGTGACTCCTGGGGTGTCCTAGAGAAGCGCTACATATTTTTTTTTTCCAATCGACCGTTTTAAAAGTGGGGTAATCACCCCTAAACCCACACACAACTCCTCGGCACATTCATATATGAACATATTACATTGCTCAGCTGGGTAATCAACAGATGTTCGGGCACAATGTTGCCAAAATGTTTAAAAGTGTAAAACTTTAGTTTCTTATAAAAATAAATATTTAGCTTACTTAGAAAGTAAATCCAGGACGCGATTAAGGAATCCAGGGCACAGACACTTTCAGTTCTTTTTTCTATGAGAAAAAGTTTATGCTCATCACGTGTCTATGCTCATCACGTGTCCTGATGATAGTGTGGGAGTGCATAATATGCTTATCACTAAACCCCAGCACTAACGCATAATTACACTTTACAATAACACACATAGAACAAGAGCACTTAATCATTTCGCAATAGAAATAATAAAAATGCTAATTTCTATGGACCATTAACCCTTTACTAAAGATAAAATGAAACAATTATGTTAACAATTGACAGGAACTACCCTTTGAAATAATGGTCTAGTCCATCTTCGAACTTTCAGTCGTCGAACTTTCTTTCCGCGAACTCTCCGCTACTAGAGCCAGCACGGTTGCCATTTCCGATACTATAATTATACAGGAAAGTAATCTTATAGAAGGAAATTCAGCAATTTATGATAGTCGCTCATAAAACATCGAAAGTGGCAACGTTGTATTTTTAAATATTAGCCCGATTGTCCACAATCAGCTGTTTAAAGAAGCCGGCCGATATCGATCGAGAGAACCAACGTGTTATTTATTTTTAAAAATTTTAGATGTTAAATACATTATTTCCCAGACAATAAGGGTGTATTTTTGTCTACACAGTAGCACATTAAAATACTAATTCAGATTGAACGGTACTTAGATGTGTTGTGACGCGAAAACTATGTGATTTTGTGATGTGAGTACTTTGTGTTTTTTATAAATTAAGTTGGTTTTAAATAAGTCCGAAAAGATAAATAAAATTACATTTTTTTTTTCTAAAGGGTAAGTGGCATTTATAAACTCTTAAGTTGTCCAGATCTGACGGGTGTCGTTCGAATTGAACAAATGAGAACATACCTGACCATTTAAAAACTCCGCGGCGGTTCGTTCGAGTCAGTTGAAGTTTATAAATCAGAGATTGTTTCCCAGCGAACTGAACGTAAAAGTTTATAATAATGTACCCTGAAAAATAAACAACTTGAAATCTGTCAAACGGTTATTGACTTTCAAAAGAGTTTACCCTGAAGATATGACAACACTGTTCAAGATTCACTGCCATATGTTGCTGTGTTTACCTTCCGAACAGGGGCATCACTTGATAATTTTTGGTTTGACATAAGGTCATGTACAGGGCATATTAAATTAAAGCACCATTTTTGGATATTTTTCTTCAATTTGTTTTCATCTCAGGAATTGCCAGTTTAAATATAATACGTCATTTCCATAACACCCTGTATAAATGGGAAAGATATAGAATAACGCAGAATGAATATTTAAAATACCCGAAATATTTTTTAATATAGGTAAAAAACACAATTTTTTTTTTGCCTAATATCATTTTGAATTCATGTTTTCAAACTTTTGTGGAGTACTGTATAAGTTCGCTTATCCTGGGACACTGTATACGATTTACTTTACGTAATAAATAAATTTCAAAAATATTTACCAGCAACGTTTAAAAAGTTGTTCAGGAAGGAGCGACATTACATGACATTCAAAGTATTCGCCATAAAGAAGTCCCATCTCGCTATCACAGTCTAAGCGACGTGAGCATAAATAATCCGCCCGATATGCGTGTTTGAATCGTTTTGCGTTTTTAGGAAGAACTACAGACCGACTATCGAGAAGAAGAAAAAGTGGAAGTGGGCGAGATTTTGCACGTCAAAAATGACACGGACTATTTTCGATATGAAAAATTCCGGAACGGAATCTTAACCGTCGGGTGCATCGGGCAACCGAACGTGGGCAAGTCGTCTCTGATGAACGCCATAATGGGGAAAAAGGTAAGGATTTCTTAAATATATATCTCCGTAATTGTTAGTGCTATCAAAAAAATAATGTAGGTGGCATGTGCTCTTCTTGGGTCAAACTTAAAATGGTAAAATCAAAATTTGAAAATCTTCGCTGGCTTAAGAGATACGGGGGAAAGTCAACAATCTGACAATTTCAAAATTACCCTATATTTGCTTAGTTAAAGGAGGTATACAAAAGTTTCTTTATAATGATTGTTGAATAATCTGCCGTTTTCAGAATAAGTATACGGGGACAGGTAAGAAAGTTATCGGACCTAACCTCAACAACAACCTGTATATTTTAATCGAAAACGTTTGCATTTTAAACTCTCTTTTCAAATTTATAACGCACCATGGATGTCATCAAATTTTTCAAAATGTTGATAAGTCTTTTTAACAAATGAATATGTAAAAAATTAAATTGACGTTAAATGTTAATAACAACTAGAATGTTGTTGTTGTTGTCTCTAGGATATTAGTTTTTGTTTCATGGCCTACTTTGGTTTTAAGGTAAAGGTAGTTTAAATAAATCGTCTAGGAAACCAATATCATCCATGGTGTGTTATATAAAGGAGAATTTAAAATAATATAATTTTAGATTAAAATATACAGGGTGTTCCATTTAAAAAAATTAGGATAGGTCCGATAACTTTTTTACCTGACCCCGTATACTTATTCTGAAAACGGCATATTATTCAACAATCAATATAAGGAAGCTTCTGTATAAAACATATTTCTGTATCTCTTTTAACTAAGAAAATATAGGGTAATTAAGAAATTGTCCTTTTTTGATTTTCCCCCGTATCTCTTAAACGAGCGAAAATTTTCTAATTTTGATTTTACCATTTTAAGTTTGACCCAAAAAGAGCACATGACATCTACATTACTTTTTTGATAGCACTAACAATAACGGAGTTACCCTATAAAAGTATCGAAAATGGGACATCCTGTACAGGGTGTCCCATTTTCGATAGTTTCTGGGGGGTATTAGAGTTATTATCAAAGATAGAATGTTGCGGTTTTCACTTTAGTGTCCCACTTTTTAACGAAATATTCCGGTGTCAAATTTGTCGTGGCTCTATCTGTTTTTAATCTACAGGGTGAGTTTGAAAATGTCGGTTTTTAGACATCTCTCTTATTTATGTTACGCGTTAACTTATCGAAAAGGTAAAAACTGATCTTGTTAGAGATTTTTACGTAAAGTTTTGTATTATAAGCATTTTTTCTCTAAGAAATGTCGTTTTTAAGGTATCAACATAAATAAAAATCTTTAACACACTGGGACACTCTATATACCGGGTGTCCCGCTAAGGTCGACGAGCGGCTGTATCTCGATAACTGTTTGTCCTACGGCTTCCGGGAAAAAAAATTTATTACAAAAGTGATTCCTAGAAGTATACTAAAATTATTTTTAGCTTCGAAATTTTACCGCTAGATGGCGTATTTTGAATTCAAAATCAAGAAATGATAATATCTCTTAAAATCGATAGTGAAGGTATGTCATGTGGAACCGTTTTCGACTCTCCAATTAACACTGTACAAATAATTTATTTGACATTTTGGTCTATCTCCTAAAATAAGGGGTGGGGGGAGGTTTGAATCGTGTTGCAGAAAAAGTTCGATAACTCCCGAATACGTTAATCGATTTCATCGAACTTGGTCTTGTTTTAAAGCCCCTTGACAGTCGAATTATAGTCTATTATAATACTTAAGTTTTAGTTTAAGCAAGAATCACCAGATGGCGTTTTTTGACCGCCTTAGTAATTTACTCAATTTTCCATGGAAAGTTAAATGGAAGGCTCACATTTTAATTAATTAGTTGTATTACTCGTAAAATTATTTAAAAAGTGGCACAAACCGGAAGTCGATACCATTTTTCTAACTTAAGTTATGAGCAAAAATATATTTTTTTTAATATTTAAATTATAACATGAAATGTTCATTAATAACAAGTAAGCCATGACAATCGAAACAATAAAATTCACACTTAATACTAATTACTAATTACTTATCACCTTGCAAAGATCAATACTTTTAACATTTTTTTCAGTAAATGCTCAAAATGACCACCGTTATTGTCGATGCAACTTTGAACTCTTTGACGTGTGACATCAACAGCAGTTTCGATCTCTGCCACAGAAATAGACGATATCGCATTTCGGATTCTAAGAATCATGTCTTCTCGTGTGGTTGGCCGGGTCTGATAGACAATTTCTTTAAGTCTTCCCCATAAATAAAAGTCCAAAACTGTCAAATCAGGGGATCTGGGTGGCCAGGGAAATAAACTACCCCTTCCTATCCATTTGTTGAGGAACTCGGTATCTAAATATTCTCTCACGTTGAGAGCATAATACGCAGGGCAGTCGTTTTGTTGAAACCACATGTTTAAACGGGTTTCTAAAGGCATTTCATCCAAAAGAGGTGGCAAATGGTTCCTTAAAAATTTTAAATATCTTGCTCCATTAATAGTTTCTTCAAATATAAAAACAATAATTTTACCTCCAATAAAGCCGCACCAAACATTCACGCTGAATTGATTTTGATGATCAATTTCTATCATCCAATGAGGATTATTTGAAGACCAGTAATGGCTATTATGTAAATTTACTTTACCTCGACTAGTAAAGGTAGCCTCATCTGTCCATAAAATTTGATGAACAAAATTTGGATTTTCTCTGGTCATTTCAAGCATCCAGTTGCTGAAATCTAGCCTTCGGTCAAAATGAAATGTCGTAAGTGCCTGATGAAGTTCAACATGATATGCGTGTAATAATAAATGTAAATCTTTTAGAATTCTATGAATATCCGATTGAGGAACTACAAGATCTCTTTCTATATCCCTAATACTGCGTTTAGGATAATCTTCAATATATGCAAGAACATTTATGATATTGTTTTCATTTCGAGTTCTGCGAATCCTGAATTGAGCTTGCATTGGTAATACTTGTCCAGACTCTCGCAAGCATCTTGCTAAACGCTTAAATGCCATCCGCGAAAAATTTTGTCGCTCAGGATATCTTACAGCGTACTGCCAGCATGTCATATGCTTCAGCAATAGAATAAAACATAACTTTCAAATTGTTTACTGAAAAAAATGTAAAAAGTATTGATCTTTGCAAGGTGATAAGTAATTAGTAATTAGTATTAAGTGTGAATTTTATTGTTTCGATTGTCATGGCTTACTTGTTATTAATGAACATTTCATGTTATAATTTAAATATTAAAAAAAATATATTTTTGCTCATAACTTAAGTTAGAAAAATGGTATCAACTTCCGGTTTATGCCACTTTTTAAATAATTTTACGAGTAATACAACTAATGAATTAAAATGTTAGCCTTCCATTTAACTTTTCATGGAAAATTGAGTAAATTACTAAGGCGGTCAAAAAACGCCATCTGGTGATTCTTGCTTAAACTAAAACTTAAGTATTATAATAGACTATAATTCGACTATCAAGGGGCTTTAAAACAAGACCAAGTTCCATGAAATCGGTTAACGTATTCGGGAGTTATCGAACTTTTTCTGCAACACGATTCAAACCTCCCCCCACCCCTTATTTTAGGAGATAGACCAAAATGTCAAATAAATTATTTGCACAGTGTGAATTGGAGAGTCGAAAACAGATCCACATGACATATCTTCACTATCGATTTTAAGAGATATTATCATTTATTGATTTTGAATTCAAAATACGCCATCTAGCGGGAAAATTTCAAAGCTAAAAATAATTTTAGTATACTTCTAGGAGTCACTTTTGTTATAAATTTTTTTTCCCGGAAGCCGTAGGACAAACAGTTATCGAGATACAGCCGCTCGTCGACCTTAGCGGGACACCCGGTATTATTTTTTAAACTAATTAAGCATACTTTTCGCTTTAGAAAATATATTTATCCTTAAAAATAACATAAAAATATGATATTTTTAATAATTTACTTTACTTATAACAGTAGGCTATGGGCAATTTATTAGAAACAATGGTGAAAGCTTGACAGATCTGTCATATTTTTATTACTTATGAAATACTTATTACGTAATTTTTTATAATATGCTTTTAATTTTCTTATTATCTATTATTATTATTATTCTTAACAATGGCCGTTTGTGATAAGAATTATGCAAATTATGATATGTTGGCATTTATCTTATGTAATATTTAGAGTAGCTGTCAAAATTTCGTATTTGTTTCAAATAAATTGACCATGGCCTACTGAAGTAACATAAATTATCAAAAATATCATATTTTTAGGTTAGTTTTGAATATAAATATAAACAACTATACATTTTTGTAATGCCCGAAGCATGCTTCATTAATTTTAAAAAATAATACACTCCCAACAATAAATCCCGGACAAAAATGTCTTTTTTATAGTCCCGTAACTTTTTTAATTGTTCGATCTTTGTGAAATTTTTAGTAAAGTGTACACTTGTGTCTTGGGATGATATCCTAAATTTTAATTTTCAAAAAATGCTGTTGTCTTGATCATTATACAGGCAGAAACAAAATGAACTTTTTTACGCATAATTTCTTAACGCCCTGTGGAAAAATTGAGCGGTAGAATTTAGCTTCATTATATTTTGTTTTGAAGTATGACTTTTTCTTAACACACTGTTTTTTGGTTCACGTCATTAACTGCTTTGTAAAGGAAGATTCAAATTTTTAAAGAAAATATTGCAGTTTTTCAATTTCAATCTCAATTCAGAACATTTCATGATTTTATGAAGTAGCATAAATAGTTATCCAAAAATTAATATCGCATATTGGCTTCTCATGTTCTTATCACTCCTTCCGTGCGACGGGCTATAAATTTTTGGATATTTGTTTATGCTACTCGATAAAACAATGTGATGTTATGAATTGCGAATAAAATTGAAAAACTGCAATATCTTCTTTTAAAAAACAGATAATGACGTGAAACAAAAAACATTGTGTTAAGAATACGTCACACTTCAAGACAAGATATAATGAAGCTAAATTCTACAGCTCAATTTTTCCACAGGACGTTAAGAAATTAAAAAGTAACTTTTGTTTCCGCCTGTATAATGATCACGACAACAGTATTTTTGGAAAACTAAAATTCAATATATCAGCCCGAGACATAAGTCTACAACTTGCTAAAAATTTCACCAAAATCGGACAATAATTAAAAAATTTACAGGACAATAAACCTGACTAACATTATCTTTGTCCGGGATTTATTGTCGGGGAGTGTGTGTGTTTTTGTTAATATCACAAAAATGAAACTTTGAACTCCGCGTGAAAATATCTAACAAGATCAGTGTTTACCTTTTTGATCGGCCACTTTTTAACGAAACGAAAGATTCCGTTAAAAAGTGGAACAGAGACTAAAGCCCTGGTTTTTATTACATTTCGTTACGAAATATTTCGGTGGATTGGAACGGAAAAGTTCGGCGTTGGTCATTTGGTCACATGTGTGGTTTTTACTGCAGTACAAGTGCGTAGTTAAAAATGGACCATATTAGTAGATTCATTTGTACAGGGCGATCACGTATTATGCCCCCCCATCTTTACCTTTTTATTTTACATACTTGAGAAAAATTAAAACGATTGGTATACAAGGTTTTTAAAGTAGTATTTGAAATGGGAACAAATATCATTTAGATCTGCTGATTTACAAGTAGGGTTGGTTTTACTCAATATGATGTTGAGGCCCTTTGTTAAACATCTATATTATAATATGCAACCAAGTAATTTACGAAATAACCGACGACTTATGTACAGGATATACAGTGAGTCCCAGAAGAAATGTCTAAATTCATTTAAAATTCAGCGGTAAGTTTATTCAAAAAACGCTCGTACCCGTCGATTTTGATTTTTTAATTTATTTTTTTTTGTGGTAATTTCATGTATACAGGGTAGCTCAAAAATAAGTTACGACCATAAACTTCATTTTTTCAAATGAAAACATATATTTTTTATTTCATTTTTGAATTTTTCATTGAATTCTAAGCATGTTTCATGTACCATGTCCTATACATAAACTCAACAGTTATTGAAAAAATTAGGATTGAACATATCTACAGTGTGTCCACTGATTGACTATCGAAGAGGGAAAACTTTTTTATTTGTGGGTTTATGAAAAAAAGTTATTTTTCATAAAAACTCCTGCTTGTTCTCCAACGACCAAAAAGTATATTATTTTTTCAAATTTATATACCGGGTGTTCAGAATTTAGAAAAATATGAAAAAAGCTAAGAACAAAGTACCCTTATGTGTAAAGATAGGATAAAAACTAATTAGTAAAAGTTGTTGTGGTTGAGAACCTACGTCTCATTACCAAGTTTTGACTTATTAGCTAAATGTACAGAGACAGGCAAAAAATTCCAACTCATAAAATATGATTTGCTTTAAATTAACGCATTTTACAAATTAGTTAATCTTTAGAACGTATTTCTTTGTATAATATTTATCTTTATACGAGGAATTGTCGAAAACGGCTAAGTAACTACCCATGTTATTAAAAAATCAATACGTTTTAAAATAAAACCGTGCACTATTCATAATTAAACGAATTTATTAGAGAACGAATGAAGAGTAAAAAATTGTAACAAGTATAACAAATGTAAGTGAAAAAAGGCAGGTTATCAGCAAAAAAAAACTATTCAAAGGTTTCTCCACCAACCTCCTCGCATCGTTGGACTTTCTTAATAAATGCTTTATATGCATTTCGTATCTCTTGCAAAGGGATAGCCTGAATCGCTTCTCTAATTCTAATTTTTAAATTGTCAAGATCAGGTTCCAAATGAGATGCATACACTTTCTGGGTAAGGTAGCCCCATAAGTAAAAATCCATTATTGTAAGGTCGGGACTTCTTGGCGGCCAAGGGATTGGTCCATATCTCCCAATCCAGCGCTCCGGAAATTGTCGATTCAACCATTCCCGCACAATAACAGTGGAATGCGCAGGATGACCATCTTGTTGAAAATATGCAGTTTGCCTGTCAATAAGTGGCATATTATTTAAATAATGAAAAAAAATTGAATTTAGCATTTCTAAATAACTATGCTGATTCATATTTGCTTCAAAGAAGTACGGTCCAATTATTCCGTTGTACGTAACTGCACACCAAACGTTAACTTTCTTGGAGTACTGTCTTCTGCAATGAATTCGAAAATGGGGATTCTCAGTTGACCAGTAACGTACATTTTGGGAACTAACCACTCCATTAGTTGAGAAAGTAGCTTCATCGGAAAAAATAATATTATGAAAAAAGTTTCTATTTCTGACCAACCCATAAGCAAAAATCAAGTCTTTTTGCATCATCATTTGCTTCTAGAGTATGAACAAATTTAGGTTTATATGGCCTGACTTTATTAGCTTTAAAAATTATTTGCAAATATGATTTACTAATGTTTCCAATATGGGATGCTCTAATCCTTAGCGATGTTTTGGGAAAATGCCGAACGGAATCCAGCGCAAGAGTTGCCCCAACATTTTCTTCTTCATTGATAGGAGTCTTCTTCTTTTTAATATTTAAAACGCTTCCTGTTCTTCTAAATTTTGAAACAATAGATTTAACTGATATTCGGTTAACGGTAATATTTGGCCATTTCTCGTTAAACATTCTTGTGACATACGAGTATGAGATATTTTCCCCTAAACCATAACATTGGACAATAAATACTTTTTGTTCTAACGTTAGCATTTTTTTTCACTGTCATAAATTAAGCAATATGACATTGACAACATTTTTATTTGTTTGTTCATTTGTTAAATACGTCGCTCCGCGATGTGTTTTCAACGCCGTCTTGTCGGTAAAATGTACGTCCATTGTCATCGCAACGTATACTATAAAGTTTTTACAAAGAAATACGTTCTAAAGATTAACTAATTTGTAAAATGCGTTAATTTAAAGCAAATCATATTTTATGAGTTGGAATTTTTTGCCTGTCTCTGTACATTTAGCTAATAAGTCAAAACTTGGTAATGAGACGTAGGTTCTCAACCACAACAACTTTTACTAATTAGTTTTTATCCTATCTTTACACATAAGGGTACTTTGTTCTTAGCTTTTTTCATATTTTTCTAAATTCTGAACACCCGGTATATAAATTTGAAAAAATAATATACTTTTTGGTCGTTGGAGAACAAGCAGGAGTTTTTATGAAAAATAACTTTTTTTCATAAACCCACAAATAAAAAAGTTTTCCCTCTTCGATAGTCAATCAGTGGACACACTGTATAAGTAAGACCTGTTTATTAAAAAAAAACACAACAAAATCAAATTAAATGTTTAAAATGTGCGCGATTTACGGCTTGACAATATACAAGACGATCAATAAACTCTATTTGCACGTTACCAACATTTAATTTGATTTTGTTGTGTTTTTTTTTTAATAAACAGGTCTTACTTATAGATATGTTCAATCCTAATTTTTTCAATAACTGTTGAGTTTATGTATAGGACATGGTACATGAAACATGCTTAGAATTCAATGCAAAATTCAAAAATGAAATAAAAAATATATGTTTTCATTTGAAAAAATGAAGTTGATGGTCGTAACTTATTTTTGAGCTACCCTGTATACATGAAATTACCACAAAAAAAAAATTAAAACATCAAAATCGACGGGTACGAGCGTTTTTTGAAAAAACTTACCGCTGAATTTTAAATGAATTTAGACATTTCTTCTGGGACTCACTGTATGTATAAGACGACACTAATTTGTGATCGTATGATATTAGTAAATCGTAATAAATTACTGTTGCATAACTTATTAAGGAAAAAACACTTTTTGAAGTGACCCCGAATTGCGTAATGGGCCTAGAATAGGCACATTGTATATTCCGATTTATTAATAATAATAATAAAGTCGGTAAAAATAATGGGCGCGTTTAGTTACGGCGATTGTTTATTCTGTCGTAGATTTTCTTGTCCTATTGACAGTTTGAGGCCTAATTTGTCAATTTAAAATCGTATTTTTTAATTTAAACTCTTTTATGTTTTGGTTCTTATCGAGGCCCCTTTGAATACGAGGCCGTAGGCTAGAGCCTAGTATGCCTATAGTGATGTATCCGAAAACAAAGAACCGATAACCCGTGTCACTTAATAATGACACACGTCAGGCGGAATACTTTTCGTTGACGTACGTAATTTCGTCGGTATCCAACCTTTTGGATTTGAACGGACTTTTTCGGCGGCAGATTATTATTTTTGTGAACTTTTATTTTATTAACTATGAGTGTAAAATACCATAAACTAGAGTTTAGTGCCTTAGAAGATGAATTGTTGATAGAAAGGCTAAAAGAAAATCCACCCATATATGCTAAAAAATTTAAAACTTTTAAAGACATACAATATACAAACATACATACAGGTACGTTCTAATTATACAAATAATTTATTTATTTATTATTTATTTATTCATTCAGTTATATTATACATGCACGTCCTTGAATAAGGATAATAATATTCATCGATTAAGTTATAATATTTTGAATACACGTATAATAACCGATAGGTCAGACAATGTTTTAATATTGCAAAGATCTGACGAGTATAGCATATTAGTAGAGAACAGCCTGGGTCTTTTTAGGATTTAGTTTTGGGCAATATTTAGATGCTCTAAATGAGTACTGTACAGTGTACATTCCTCCCCAAACGATGATTCCCTACCTCAATAGGGGCTCAACTATTGCCTCATAAATCATAACAATTAATTTTTTATTTAGTATTTCTCGAAGGATATAAACTTTATGGATAAGGCATCGAATTTTCATACACAAATAAAGCACGCGTTGATCCCATTTATCGATTATTATTCAAAAGTATTTTACAAACGAAACTTCATGAATATACCATTATATAATGTTAATATTTAAAGTTAATTAAAATGTATCTAAGAAAAGATTATTTTAGTAAAACCAGATTTCAGACGCTCTCTTGTCCTTTGTCACGTCAAACAAACATTTTTTTAAATGTGAATCTCTTTTACTGACGAGGAAGATTAGTTTTATGATTCAAGCTAATTATACTTTAACACACTATGCAAAACGAATTTTCGCCGATTCCTCGGATATTTGGCAATTTATTAATGTTACGTTTTTATGATTAAACACTAGACAACTTTCCGCATACGACGATATAAAAACTTACTTTTTATTTCACTTCAAAAAAGCTAGCAACATACTAGAGCTCATGTTAAACATTGTTTGTTTTGGTTGGGTCGAACACACACATGACCCCCCACCTGAATATATATTTAACAGTTTAATTGGTACGATTTACGTGGTGATATTGCCATTGAACACTTCCTGCTTGGCTTTTAAAAAATTGTTTAAAAGTGTCGCGAACTGATATGGCAGCAAAAGTTGCTTGTCTATTGTTGGTGGCTGATAGTGCTATAAAATTATCTACTGGAAGTGTTGGAGTAGAATTCAGGCATTCCTGTGGATATGGAATTTTACTTTTTCTTAACATATTGTGCAAAAGACAGGCAGCAAAAATAATATTATGTCCTGTTTCTAGTTCTTTATAACATCAAGTGGGGTAAAAACTAAACGCGCTCATTATTTTTACCGACTTTATTATTATTAATAAATCGGAATATACAATGTGCCTATTCTAGGCCCGTTACGCAATTCGGGGTCACTTCAAAAAGTGTTTTTTCCTTAATAAGTTATGCAACAGTAATTTATTACGATTTACTAATACCATACGATCACAAGTTAGTGTCGTCTTATACATATATCCTGTACATAAGTCGTCGGTTATTTCGTAAATTACTTGGTTGCATATTATAATATAGATGTTTAACAAAGGGCCTCAACATCATGTTGAGTAAAGCCAACCCTACTTGTAAATCAACAGATCTAAATGATATTTGTTCCCATTTCAAATACTACTTTAAAAATCTTGTATACCAATCGTTTTAATTTTTCTCAAGTATGTAAAATAAAAAGGTAAAGATGGGGGGACATAATACGTGATCGCCCTGTTCAAATGAATCTACTAATATCGTCCATTTTTAACTACGCACTTGTACTGCAGTAAAAACCACACATGTGACCAAATGACCAACGCCGAACTTTTCCGTTCCAATCCACCGAAATATATCGTAACGAAATGTAATAAAAACCAGGGCTTTAAGCGAAAACCGCCACATTCTATCTTTGATAATAACTCTAATACCCCCTCAGAAGGTGTCGAAAATGGTACACCCTGTACATATTTCTATTTCAGGTGGTTAGTGTTTCCAAAACGCCCGGTCACACGAAACATTTCCAAACGATATTTTTAACGGAGAACGTCAGACTGTGCGACTGTCCCGGATTGGTTTTTCCGTCGAAGGTGCCCAAAGCGTTGCAAGTGCTCATGGGTAGTTTCCCCATCGCCCAATTGAGGGAGCCTTACACCACCGTTCTATTTTTAGGTAAACGTTTGTATACAGGGTGTTCGTTAATGACGTACTAATATTTCCGCGTTATGTCGTTTTATGAAGAAAAATTCATATAAACATACAGGGTGTCTGACTTATAATCGAAACAAGCTTATACAGGGTCCGCAAACGAAGCGTGGACGGAAGATTAAATCGTTATCGAAGAACTTATCAACAATACTAAAACAGCTTGAGATATTGGATTAAAAGCGGCATGTTTTAAAAATATTTTACATTATACAGGGTGCCCCAAAAAAGTGTGACAGCATAAAGTTATATTTTTTTAAATGGGACACCCAGTATTTTATTGCATATTTAGGTTCGTATTACTATCGTTTTTAAGTGCCTCAAATTGTATTTAATTTGGTTTTGTAGTTTCGGAGAAATAAATTAAAACCTAAAAAAAAAAGTTTTGCAGTCCTGAATAAAAAAATAAAAAAAAACAATCCAGAACTATTTTGTTAACCTCGGCATTGTGTGAAATTTTTGACAAGAGGTCTAGAGATACTATGAATGTAATTGCGTTTATTTATTTTATACAGGGTGTTCATAATAAGCGTTCAACAACTACACACTTTAAAATAATTTTTCTCAAGTTTTTCAAATGGAACACCCTGTATATTATTTGGCTATTTGACGTAGAATTCATAGACAATTTTTTTTTGTAATACAAGCATATAAGTTATATCCAGCCGTTTTCGAAATAATTATAAATATCATAAATTATGTTGTTTAAATAGAGTTTTTAATGGGAAATTGTGTTATAGGCGACTAGACTAATAATTGTAAACTGATATAAATGTTCAAAATAGCTTCCTCTTACTCTTAGAGTTTACCGTATTTTAGTTATTTCGATATAAATTTTAAAAGCATACATTTTTGCTACTTTTATTTATTTAATTTTATTTTTTATTCTTAATCGAGTTGCCAAGGTTTCTTTTTTGTTTAGATTGTCACTATGACAGCCAAATAAAATTATTTACATTTGTTCAGTCGTCGAAATTAAGTACTAACTTACACAAAATGTCGAATTTTACAACTATAGAAATGGTAAATATGATTTTTATACCGGGTGAATGTGCAAGAAATCCAGATATTGAGAGAAAGCCGAGACCAGAAACCTTCGAGAAGTTATTGCAAAGATTTGTAGCAACAGGAAGCACTGCTTACACAAACAGGATGATAATCAATAAACCCGTTATTAATGAAGAAAATGAATTAAGAGTTCTGTTGGCAGTAGAGGAAAGTCATTAAATTAAGTAAAAGGAAGCTATTTTGAACATTTACTTTAGTTTACGATTATTAGTCTAGTCGCCTATAACAAAATTTCCCAATAAAAACTCTATTTAAACAATATAATTTATGATATTTACAATTATTTCGAAAACGGCTGGATATAACTTATATGCTTGTATTACAAAAAAAAATTGTCTATGAATTCTACGTCAAATAGCTAAATAATATACAGGGTGTTCCATTTGAAAAACTTGAGAAAAATTATTTTAAAATGTGGGGTTTTTGAAATCTTATTATGAACACCCTGTATAAAATAACTAAACGCAATTACATTCATAGTATCTCTATACCTCTTGTCATAAATTTCACTCAATGCCGAGGTTAAAAAAATAGTTCTTGATTGTTTTTTTTTTTGATTTTTTTATTCAGGACTGCAAAACTTTTTTTTTTTGTTTTCAATTTATTTCTCCGAAACTACAAATCCAAATTAAATACAAATTGAGGCACTTATAAACGATAGTGATACGAACCTAAATATGCAATAAAATACTGGGAGTCCCATTTAAAAAAATATAACTTTATGCTGTCACATTTTTTTGGGCAACCCTGTATAATGTAAAATATTTTTAAAACATGCCGCTTTTAATCCAATATCTCAAGCTGTTTTAGTATTGTTGATAAGTTCTTCGATAACGATTTAATCTTCCGTCCACGCTTCGTTTGCAGACCCTGTATAGTCCCCGCCAATAAATCCCGGACAAAGATAATGGTAGTCTGGTTTATAGTCCTGTAACTTTTTTAATTGTTGTCCGATTTTGGTGAAACTTTCAGCAAAGGGTAGACTTGTGTCTTGGGATGATATCCTGGGATTTAGTTTTCAAAAAATAATCATTTCTTGATCATTATACAGGCAGAAACAAAAGTAACCGTATAATTTAGCTGCATTATATTTTGTTTTGAAGTGTGACCTTTTCTTTAATGATTGTTATGCGCTGCAACGTGACATTGACGAAATAGTGGAGTGGTGCTTGAACAACCGTTTAGAACTTAACGTAGACAAATGTAAGACGATGACTTTTACTAAAAACTTATTTATCAATATCATATAAATGCGAACGCAATATCATCCTGCAATAGCTATAAGGACCTGGGAGTAATGTTTGACACAACACTGTCATTTGCGGAGCATATAGGGAATATCTGTAACTCTGCCATAAGGATGCTGGGATTTATATTTCGTGTTTGCAAACATTTCACCAATGCGGAAGCCATTAGAACTCTGTATTTTGCTTATGTAAGCTCAAAGCTTGAGTATTGCTGTGTTGTCTGGACCCCCTACTATGACAAATACATGGTTGAGTTGGAGTCAGTGCAGTGTAAATTACACTAATCGACACAAAAATCCTCTTTATAAAAATATCGTGTATTTTATAACATTTGGACTTAAACTAATATACAACTGACCCTCAAATGTTTATATTGGCCTCAGATTTCTTGGAAGGGTAGAATAGATTACCTATTAATAGGTAATAAACGGTCGCCCCATTGTTATTTGCAGGTTATTTGGATCTATGCTTGAAATATCCCTTTAGTCGTTACTATATAATCATTTAGTAAACATCTATTAATATTTTCGCTTAGATCTACGTGCGTGGTAAAACGGTACCAAAAATGTCGATGCGTGTTTGCGTTAATAAAGCCGATACCTTCTGTTATAGTTGTGGCGAAGTTACCGCGAAAGCGTACCAAAAACCGATATCTTCATTAGTAAAAAAGGCTTATGAACTGTACTTTGGATGCAAAGTTGGCGATGAAGATAGGTCCTGGGCCCCAAAAAGTGTTGCAGTTCGTGCTCGAGAACATTGACTGGATGGCTGAAAGGTACTCATAAATCTATGCCATTCGCAGTTCCAATGGTTTGGAGGGAACCTCGTCATCACGTAGATGATTGTTATTTTTGCATGACGAATATTAAAGGAATTACTAGCAAAACCAAGCGTAGCATTCAGTACCCCAATATTCCTTCTGCAATGCGACCAGTGCCCCATGACAACTCATTACCCATTCCCCAGCCACCTGAGAGTTCCACGCTTGATTCCGAATCAGACTACGGAAGTATTTCACCAGAAGCCGGACCAAGCTACATCCCTAGTTCTCATGATTTGCATGATACACCTCATTTAATCACTCAAGGTGAATTAAATGACCTTGTTCGGGACTTGGACCTCCCGAAAACAAAAGCTGAACTTCTCGGATCCCGCCTGCAGCAGTGGAAGCTCTTGGGAAAAGGAGTGAAGGTGTCCATCTACAGGAAAAGGCAATCTACTCTCACAATTTTTTTTGCAGTGGAAAGTGATTTAGTATTTTGCCATGACATACCTGGCCTAATGACCGAACTGAACTTACCTTATACTCCCGATAAATGGAGACTATTCATAGATTCGTCTAAAACAAGTCTAAAAGCTGTTTTACTTTTTAATGGAAACGAGCATCCATAAAAAATGATAGAAACATATGACAATCTTAAGATGTTACTAAGATGTGTAAAGTACGAAGATCACAAATGGAACATATGTGCAGATTTAAAAGTGGTGGCGTTACTGATAGGACTGCAAGCAGGCTATACAAAATACTGTTGCTTTTTGTGTGAATGGGACAGCCGTGCAAGAGACAAACATTATAAAATTAAAGTTTGGCCTCCACGTGACACAATACAAGTTGGCGTTAAAAATTTGACCCGAGAACCATTAGTTCAGAAAGAAAAAATATATTTACCTCCACTTCACATTAAGCTGGGTCTGATCAAAAATTTTGTTCAAGCACTGGATAAAGAAGGAAATGCTTTCAAGTATTTAAAAGACAAATTTCCACGTATCAGTGAGGCCAAAATTAAAGAAGGAATTTTTGTTGGTCCCCAAATTAGGCAACTGTTTAAAGATGCGAACTTCAAGCAAATTTTAAGTGACAATGAAAGGCGGGCATGGAATGCATTTGAAAGTGTTTGCAACAAAAATTATCGTGAACTCGTGGAAGAACTACTCACGGCCTATCATATTTTAGAATGCAACGTGTCACTAAAACTTCACTTTCTCCATTCTCATTTGGACTTTTTTCCTGAAAATTTAGGAGCAGTATCAGATGAGCATGGAGAACGATTTCACCAAAATATTGCCTCCATAGAGAAAAGGTATACAGGAAAGTGGAGCCCGAATATGTTAGCCGACTATTGCTGGACCTTAATACGAGACACATCCAGGAGTTCTTATAAAAGAAAGACGTTAGGGAAGTAAATATTAAATTTTAAATTATTTATAAATGTTTATAATGTATCTTGGCTAACTGTTAATAAAATATATTATAGGTTTTTAATTGTTCAAAGCATATGTCCCTCCCTTATCATTGGAGACTGATATCGAAAATCTGAGGCCAGATCCAGATTCAGCAGGCCAAAATATATAAAATCCAGCCAAAATCATTCCAGGGAGGAAAAAATTTTTTTTAAATGTTCCTCAGTATTATTAAAATACCTTGCATATAAAGTGGACAACATTTATCCTACAAGGGGTTATGACACGAAAATACTACTTCAAAGATTTAAAATCAACACCATTGAACACGGACATAGATATCACCAAATACATACATTATATAAAATATGTAATAACTACGTTGATTCATCATATTTACTTGGTCAAATTAACTTTTATGCTCCGATACTACATCTAAGACCAATCTGTTCTACCTGCATACCCCAAATACAAATATACTTCATAAATCCCCAATATACAGCATGTGTGCAAGCTTTGACGCCTTGCATGACAAAGTAGATTTATTTTTTACAAATAAAAATGAAATTAAAAGAGCCGTGTTGAGTATATGTTAATATAAGCAACACAAAATTAAATTGAGCTGTATGCTGTTGGTAAGTATAGGATAGTTAGGTTAAGTTAAATTGTCTTATAAATGGTATGTTTCTGTACTGTTAGATAATTAAAGCTATTTTATTTTTTATTTTCTTAACGCAATGTTTTTTGGTTCGCGTCATTATCTATTTTTTAAAAGAAACTATTGCAGTTTTTCACTTTTATTCAAAATTCAGAACATTACATTGTTTTATCGCGTAGCATAAATAAATATACACAAATTAATAGTCCCTATTGTATTGAAACATGCCTGGTCACATGGTAGAAGTGATAAGAACATAATGTGGCAATACGCGCTAGTAATTTTTGGATATTTGTTTATGCTACTTCATAAAATCATGTAATGTTTTGGATTGTGAATAAAATGGAAAAACTGCAATACTTTCTTTAAAAATTTGTATCTTCTTTTACAAAGCAGTTAATGACACGAACCAAAAAACATTGTGTTAAGAAAAGATCACACTTCAAGACAAGATATAATTCAGCTAAGTTCTACGGCTCACTTTTTCCACAGGACGTTAAGATATTAACAGTAAAAAAGTAACTCTTATTTCTGCCTGTATTGTTGTAAAAATACCTTTTTTTTTCCAATTTCAGAAAATTAATCAATTTTTCTTTTCCCGTCTAATTATTTTAAATAATTTAACGAATATTGGATCGAAGGTTGACGTAATCTTTCAATGTGCAACGTCAACAGCGGTAGTTCCTGCCTTCGGTTATCGGGGCGCTTTGTCAGCAAAAATTGCGGCAACGGCTTTTCGAAGTAGAGGCAGGGAGACGGGGAAGAGTGAGAAAATTTTTATTAAACACTCGTGTTTCCGGCGAGTATAAAAAAATACTGGACCTTTTATTAAACACTCGTAGTTTCCGTGCGAGTATAAAAAATACTGGATCGTTCATTAAACACTCGTGTTTCCGGCGAGTATATAAAAAATACTGGACCTCTTATTAAACACTCGTAGTTTCCGTGCGAGTATAAAAAAACGCTGGAATCCCTTTAAACACTCGTATGTTTCAGAGCGAGTATAAAAAAAACTCTGAAATATCTTCGATCCCTCGTGAATTTCGGTGCGAGGTTAAATAGTAACCGAAATTGACCTTCGAAAACTCGTTGCTGGCGCGAGTATAAATAAGTTTTCCAAGAACAAACCCGATTGTAACAAAAAGAGACATTCTGAATCCGGAATAGTGAGTAAGTGCGAAATAAAATATCTTAAGCTAGTATTAGTAGTCACTGCCGCGAGTCATAATTTTTCTTTCGGAAATTATTAGGGTAGTTTAGACTCTCTTTAGTTGAGAAACAAAATGCTAGCTTAGGTTTATTTTACATTGTAAATACTGTAAAAACTAAATTTAAAATTAGAGTACGTGACAGATGAATGATAGGTTGGTTGAAACAGAATGATAGTTCAGGTTAATTCTGATTGTATATAAATTGTACATAATTAACTACGAGTACTTCGGGTCGCGTTACTCGACATACGCAAGGACAGCCCCTTAAATTCACCCTCAAAGGCAAGGACATAAAGTTAAATAAATAAAGCCCTCCGTGTTCTAATATAACAACTTGCATTGTGTTATATTACATTGGACGCGCCCGAGCCAATACAGTCAAAAGTATAGTCTGAACATCAGTTAGGCCTCGTCCTACGTTCAACTAACTATACTTTTAAATTAAAATCGTTCATTCTTTCTTATGACAAATTTGTCCTCATCTCTTCAATTGCGCTGGTGGACCGCTGACAGCTTCCAGTTAGCGGGGAAAGGTGGTGGGCCCCCCCAAGACCGACCGACACGTGCGTGTCAAGTCGGCAATGGCATTAATGCCTGGCATCCCTGACTAATAAACAATCGAAATCGTAATCGTAAAGAACTGCATCCGTAAAACTAATTAAGTAGGAACATCTTCGGTTGCGATTACTTTTTCATTAATTATCAAGACTGGCGACATAACTGATAGTGTCGACCAGCAATCATACTTTTTCCAAAATTTAAAATGATTCAAATAGTTAGATTGGCTCTAAATAAATAATTCCTGGGTGGTGAATTCACCTCTGGATAGAATTCAAAAATAGGGACAAAATTAAAAAAATTCTTAAATTGCCATCTAGCTAAAAATCGGATCAAATTAAATTTAAATAAAGTCAAGGGGTAAATTGGTTATAAAAACGCGCAGATAAGGAGAACGTTAGAGTTACCTATCAATTACTAAGCGCAAAACGGACGGACGTTTCGGGCTACGTACTCCACGCATATCATAGTATGATGTACGTACGCACTGATCCTTTAAAAAATTTCTTACAATTCGGCGACAGTATAATGATGAAGACATCAGTATTTTTTGAAAACTACAATTCGACCGGTGCTCGACCGCCATACCTTAAAGTCGACGTTATTTTCAGCCGAACGTCTGGACCTGGTGACGATGCTCAGGGTGGACCACCCGGAGAACGACGACACTTGGTCGGCGATGGACATTTGCGAGGGATGGGCGAAGAAGCGCGGATACGTGACGGCGAAAGCGGCCAGGTTGGACGCGTACAGGGCCGCCAATAATATACTAAATATGGCCCTGGACGGCAAGATTTGTCTTTGTTTGACACCGCCGCGATATACCGAGAAGAAAGGTATTATACCGTTGACCTTTACTGTAATAAATCAATTAGTACCTGTTTAAGCCCCATTGTATAGGTCCCGAGATCTTCAAACCGCAATAAATGGGTGCAGGGTCGGCTTGAACATACAGGGAACCGCCTCGATCTATACAGGGTGTTCCTTAGTAACATGTCAATATTTAAGGAGGTTATTCTTGGGTCCATTTTCAGAAAAACACTTCATATGAACATATATCCTTAGCGTCTTAACTTTTGAGATACAGGGTGTTCAACATTTTCAATCTCCTTTTTTTTATTAATATCTGTGATACTGTTCTAGATATTTTTGTGAAATTTGGTTCACACTTTCTATTCGTCAAGAGGTATTTTATTATGGATAACATGTTTTTTTATTCCGACCAGTGGCGTCCGTGCGGGAATTGCCCTCGATATTTTTGAAGGAAAGAATGGTACGCCACTTCTTTTTTTTAATAAAAATTATTTTTGGAATTATCATTCCTTGCTGAGGAAATGTCGTCTCTTGATTTTTTTGTCCTTTGAAATGCATTCATTTGCACTCTGTTATGAAATTAGGAATTAACAAAGATTAAAAATGATCTAGTAGGTAAAAAGCAGATTTTGTTTTGTAAACATAGACAGTTTTGACAGTTGTCCAGACCTAGTCTAGTTGTCACCTATTTAAGTCTTTAACCTTAACGAATTATTAAAATGACATGAAAATCTTTAATATCATGTATCTCAAAAGTTAAGACGTTTAGGACATTATGTTCATATGAGGTTTTTTTCTGAAAATGGATCCAAGAATAACCTCCATAAATATTTGCATGTTATTAAGCAAGCAATATGAAAAACTATAGATAGGAAAATTTTGAAAATTGGACAGTACGCTAATATCGATGGAGGCAATCTCGATTGAGATATCAATAGAGGCAAAGTTGCGCAATTACGTGCCTGATAATATGCCGTTTAGAAAGTTTTAAAATTCCGAGTAGTTCCGGAGATATTCGGAAAAATCACGAAATTCTGAAAAATCGTATTATTTTTTCCTGGGTTTTTCTGAGATCGAATTCTAAAGTAAATTGCACTTTTGCATTGCCTCTTTTTCCGCTCTATCTAACAGCGTTAATTGTTTTGTAATCCGACGAGTCGTCTTCGAAGGGCCATTATCAACTTTCTTATTTTAAATACGGTCCTGTTTTTCTGATATTGGAATTTGAGAGCTTTCTTTCTTCTGAATGCAACGATGTATGGCACATTGTGGTTTAATGACGTTTCGGGGGTTTTTGGACATCATCAAGAGATTTTGGGATACGATCCTGTATTGCTCCTAATTTTATAAATAATATCTCATAAGTAAGCTCTAAATTTTTACTTATGTTGGACTAGTTCAATAAATAACAAATTATTTAATAATAAACCACAAATAAGTGAACAAAAATCATTCCAAAACAGTAATAAAACGAACCACGAAAAAGTAAGGAACTACATAATCAGGTGTTCAAAATGATTTCCGTTATTCTCTAAGCATAAATAACATCTTCTAACTGCCACATAACAGTTTTTTTGACATAAAATAAAACATGCGATAGAATATCAAACTTTTCAGCATTTGTAATATTATGTTCCATATTTTCTGGAAAATAGAAAACCTCTTAAAACGCTCTCAAACGATCACAATGGGAATGTCACGTGAAACAAATCACGCGTCACCATCTTAACTTTTTTGTTTCAAGCGCCTACTTTTCTTTTAAATCCCGAATCAACAGAATAATGTTTCTGTATTTTGTTCACTTATTTGTGGTTTATTATTAAATTATTTGTTATTTATTGAACTAGTCCAACATAAGTAAAAAAAATTAGAGCTTACTTATGAGATATTATTTATAAAATTAGGAGAAATACAGGACCGTATCCCAAAATTTCCTGATGTTGTTCAAAGACCCTCGAAACGTCATTAAACCACAATGTGTCATACATCGTTGCATTCGGAAGAAAGAAAGCTCTCAAATTCCAATATCAGAAAAACAGGGCCGTATTTAAAAAAAGAAAGTTGATAATGTCCCTTCGAAGACGACTCGTCGGATTACAAAACAATTAACGCTGTTAGATAGAGTGGAAAAAGTGGCAATGCAAAAGTGCAATTTACTTTAGAATTCGATCTCAGAAAATCCCAGGAAAACAATAAAACGATTTTTCAGAATTTCAGTTTTTTCCGGATATATCCGGAACTACTCGGAATTTTAAAACTTTCTAAATGACATATTATTAGGTACGTAAATGCGCAACTTTGCCTCCATTTAACCGACTTCGTATCTCTTACGGTTTCCGAGATCCCTGTACTGGCCTTCCTTATCTTGGACACGTTGTTGATAGATCTAGGTGGTTCCCGGTGCGACGTCCTGTATAACTATCTACATATTTGTATTTTGAATTAAAGAGACACGCCTACTTAAAATGGGATAATAATGAGGGATGCATTTTATGATCAGAAGGATAATTAACGTTTTATGGCCGTCAAAAGATCAACGGTATAATGTAAGCTTTACTATACGAGTGTACAGGGTGTCCCCTTGTTCGACAATTTCGGGGGGATAGTGGAGTTATTATCAAAGATAGAATATTGCGGTTTTCGCTTTCTTGTGCTACTTTTTAACGAAACATTCCGGTGTAAAATTTGCCACGGCTCTTTGTTTTTATTCTACAGGGTGATTTTGGAAAAATTCGCTTTTTAGGCACGAACAAACCCGTTCGGCGTTAACTTATCAAGAAGATAAAAACTGCTGTTAAAGATTTTCATGTAAAGTTCAGTGTAGTAGCCAGTTTTTCTCTCAAAAGTTTCATTCTTGAAATGTTAACAAAATTAAAAGTTTTGGGACACCCTGTACAGGGTGTCCCATAACTAATGGTACACAGGAAAACTGCAGATTCCTTGAGTAAAATTACTGCGAATTGGCCATACTTAGTTTAGTTCAATAGCTGGTAATAACCGAGATACAGGGTGTCCAAGTAAAAATTTAATTTTCTATTTTCCTAAATAACTTATTTCTCACTCAATATTTTTGCACAAAACTTTGTGACTAGGGTTTTTTTGGGGAAATGAATTTCAATTTGTTAATAATTTTGATGTAGATTATAGGGGGCGCTCTCTGCGGTACTCTGGATACATAAAAAGAAATGTAACTTTTTTGTGCCTGAGTATAATTATAGTTTTATTAAAAATATCAGTTTTTTCGTCATTTTTATGCAATAAAGGTATACTTTGTAAATGTCGCTCCGACTAACCGTTTTCGAGATATTTTCAATTACAATTTCTAATGCGCCCGTTTAAATTTTGATTTGTAAATGTGAAATTTGTCACAGTGGGCTTTGGTAAAAACAAATACAATGAAAGCACTTTGAAACCTCATTTCTGTCAAAGTTTATTTTCATTTGTCAGCATTGTGGGTGTTTTTAAGGAGTTTTTAAAGATACTGCTATCAAAAATTAAACTAAAAATGCCGCGACATAACTGGTTTCTAACGGAGAAATGCGAGACATGGTATGTTTATACGCACAAGAAACTCTTAACAGCGGCATTTGGAAATGTATCCAAATAGTAAGCAGCCAGATTTTAAAATGTTTAGAAGCCTATACGACAGACTGGGAGAAACAGGATCCTCCACTATTACGTTTTGGACGCAAGGATCCTATTTCTCCCAGTCTGTCGTATAGGCTTCTAAAAATTTTAAAATCTGGCTGCTTTCTATTTGGATACATTTCCAAATACCGCCGATGTGCCCCGGGTCTATTAAAATTTTCTTGTGCGTATAAACATACCACGTCTCGCATTTCTCCGTTAGAAAACAGGTATGTCGCGGCATTTTTAGTTTAATTTTTGATAACAGTATCTTCAAAAACACCCACAATGCTGACAAATGAAAATAATCTTTGACAGAAATGAGGTTTCGAAGTGCTTTCATTGTATTTGTTTTTACCAAAGCCTACTGTGACAAATTTCACATTGACAAATCAAAATTTAAACGTGCCCATTAGAAATTGTATGAAAATATCTCGAAAACGGTTAGTCGGAGCGACATTTACAAAGTATACCTTTATTGCTTAAAAATGACGGAAAAACTGATATTTTTAATAAAAACATAATTATACTAAGGCCTAAGAAAGTTACACTTCTTTTTATGTATCTAGAGTACCGCAGAGAGCGCCCCCTATAATCTACATCAAAGTTATTAACAAATTCAAATTCCTTTCCCCCAAAAAACCCTAGTCACAAAATTTTCTGCAAAAATATTGATTCCGAAATAAGTTATTTAGGAAAATTGAAAATTAAATTTTTACTTGGACACCCTGTATCTCGGTTATTACCAGCTATTGAACTAAACTAAGTATGGCCAAATCGCAGTATTTTTACCCAAGGAATCTGCAGTTTTCCTGTGTACCATTAGTTATGGGACACCATGTATACTATTTTTTAAATTGATTGAGCATACTTTGGGCTTTACAAAAATGTATAATTTACAATCGAAAAGAAGCTAAAAATTCGATATTTTCGATAATTTACGTTACTTATAACAGTAGGCCATGGTCAATTTATTAGGAACAAATTCAAGCTTTCGACAGCTATTTTAAATATTAAAATAGATTATGTAAAACATGCCCACATATCACACTTTTCACAATTATTATTATAAACGGCCATTGTTAAGAATAATTAAATAAATACCTTATTATCGGTATAATAAAAATATGAGAGAACTGTCAAGTTTCCATTTGCATTGGTTGCTAATAAACTGATTATGGCCTATTGTTATAAGTGAGGTAATGAATGTAACTTATATTAAATATGAAAATTTACGTGGCCACTTGACAACGTTCGTAATGAATAATTTATTGAGGCATTCTCCAGTCTCGAATAAGGTCAGCGCATTGTAGGCGGTGTTGTCATATTGATACACAGAATTGTAAACGCACGCGTTCAGTTTTTGACAACAAGACGTCTTTGACCCGCGTTATCACTTCTTTTTCAAACTTTTTAGAAAAAAAAACTACAATTTTAAGGTACATACTCTCTTACCTTCGATCTTATTATCCGTTTTATAATTAAATTCTTACTTATAACAAATCATTAAATATTTAGGTTCTTTTCGATATAAACATAAACTACACATTTTGGTAAAGCTGAAAGTGTGCTTAATTAATTAAAAAAAATATATAGGGTGTCCCGTTTAAATTTTTTTATTTTTGTTAATATCTCAAAAACCTTTTACAGAAAAAGTGGCCACGTCACTGAACTTTACGTGAAAATCCCTAACAAGATCAGTTTTTACCGTTTTGATAAGTTAACGCATAACAGAGATCTGTCTAAAACGCGAAAATTTTCAAAAATCACCCTGTACATTAGTAACTAAAGTGGAAGCCGCAACACTTTATCTTTGATAATAACTCCAATACCCCCAGAAAGCGTCGAAAATGGGACACCCTGAACACATTTTTCCTCGTATTGACTTGCCTCCTTCGCCGATTTCAGATTTCTGGAAATCTCATCCAGATGTGGAAAAAGTGAAATGGATACAGGCCTCGGGCAATGAAGAAGACGAGCAGGTCATACGGGGTAGTGTCGCAAAGGACATGACGCGGGGTGATGTTCCTAGCGACGTTTCGAGCGACCCTGACGATGACGACGATAAAGAACGAGACGTCGTCGACAGCAATAACGATGGTAAGACATTGTGCATAAAATAACATTAAATAACTTTATTTCTTTTTTAAGCGGATAAGTGAGTAACAAACGTGCTTGGGTGTGCTTTTGACTGCAATAAAACCTCATTATCTATTCGAGCATAAAATAAATAAGGAAATCCCAAATTTTAAAACCTTTTCGAGCAGAGCCGGACCAGGTATACAAATTCAATTTCTACCTATCCCTGATGCATATATAAATACAAAGTGATTTTTAATAATTTTAATCTTTAGTGGTTTTCCGGCGAGTAATTTTTAATTAGGCTTATTAGTGGTAGAATGTGGCGTCCTTGGAATTGTGCTGATAGGGGGGCATCTTCAAGTGTCGGTAATGGAGACTTAAATATTTAACAGCTGTTAAACAATTTAGAGAAGAAAATCGTCCAATTATTTACCTTGACGAAACATGGTTCGATACCCATGACACTCCAAGAAAAGGTTGGGATGATTCTTCCAAAAAATGTCAAACCAAGGCACCATCAAATAAAGGCAAATGAATCACAATATTACATGCTGGTTCAGAGAACGGGTTTGTTCCAAATTGTCTGTTGCTTTCAGCTAAAAACATAGCAAATTCTTCTTTAGATTACCATCAAGATACCGACGCACAACTTTTTGAAGATTGGTTTAAACATAAACTCCTTAAAAATATACCTGAAAATAGCGTCATTGTAATGGACAATGCTAGTTATCATAGTCGGCAAGCAAAAATCATTCCCAATTCTAATAATACAAAAGCAGAAATTCAAAATTTTATGATTGAAAATGATTTATATTTTGAAGAAACTTACAAAAAACGAGAACGGCTAGAAGTATTAAAAGCTTTTAAAATAAATAAGGATTACGAGTGTGACAAACTTGCAGCAGAACATGGACATACAGTGTTGCGTCTTCCTCCGTACTATTGTATATTCAATCCTATTGAGCTAATATGGCACCAATTAAAATCCAATTGTAGGAGAAATAATATTTCTCCTACATTAAATGCATCTGTAGTAGAATTAATTAAAAACGAAGTAAGAAAAATTTCTGCAGACAGCTGGAAAAACTGAGTACAGCATGTACTTAAGGTGGAAAATTCTTACAATTGTACGATTACAAATGTTCAACCCTTAATTATAAGTTTAGGCTTAATGAAGATAGTGATAGTGATACACAGTTAAATTTTGAATAAATTATCAATAGTTTCTTAGAATTTAATTAATTTTTATTTTACTTGTTATCCTAATAGTTATACTTTTAAATTCTATTATTTTCAATTATCATTAATTGTTATCATTATTTTACATTTATTGTAGGTAGGTACCTAAAACTAAAAATACCTGTCTATTTATTTTAAATTATAAAAATAAATCATGTGGGGTGGTATACATTTTCAAGCCGGCCCTAATCCCATTTATTGAGCTTTGAAGAGGTTGAGGCGTATACAATAGGCCTTAATCAGGTAGTTTATTTATGGCAGTAAGAATCAACGGTATAATCCTGCAACAACTATACCAAACAAAAAAACTACAAAGAAATCATCCAAATATGTATTTATTGTTCGGGTTTATTCTAGTGCTTTGTTTAAAGAAAAAGTTTTACCAAGAGTTTTTTTTTCACATTTTTCTCAATCTACGGCCATGAAATAAATGGGTATTTCAAAATGACTTGTCAAATTCTGCCACTTTGAATTGTCAGGTTTGTTCGGGTTTGTTGAAGGGGGCATCAAAAATTTAGGGTTAATTTTTTTGGAACCTCGTGCCAAGATGCTACAATTTTATAAAATGATCAAATTTTACATTAAGTTTAAAATTAAATAATGCATTTCATTTTCATAAGAAAGCGTTAATTTTTTAAAAATTTTTTATAATTTATAAAAGGCTTTCTTTTTTCCTGCTTTGCTTAGTTTAAGTTTAAACAATGTCATGAGTACCTTCTAATGTTCTCATTTTTTCCACTGAAGATGAAGGTTTGAACCTTCGAAACATGTATGGTTTTTATTTTCAATTTTTCATTACACTAGTGGAGCAGATTATGAGTTTCTTTACCTCTCTAATTTAGGGTTAGTTATGCGACTGGTAAAATAAGCAAATAGACGTTGGCGGTGAATGAATTGTTAAAGGGGTAGGTATAGTTGTTGCAGAATTATACCGTTGACTCTTACTGCCATAAATAAACTACCTGATTAAACCCTATTGTATACGCCTCAACCACGTCAAAGCTCAATAAATGGGATCAGGGCCGGCTTGAAAATGTATACCACACCACATGATTTATTTTTATAATTTAAAATAAATAGATAGGTATTTTTAGTTTTAGGTACCTATAATAAATGTAAAATAATGATAATTGAAAATAATATAATTTAAAAGTATAACTATTAGGATAACAAGTACAATAAAAATTAATTAAATTCTAAGAAACTATTGATAATTTATTCAAAATTTAACTCTGTATCACTATCTTTATCTAAGCCTAAACTTATAATTAAGGGTTGAACATTTGTAATCATACAATTGTAAGAATTTTCCACCTTAAGTACATGCTGTACACAGTTTTTCCAGCTGTCTGCAGAATTTTTTTTTACTTCGTTTTTAATTAATTCTACTACAGATGCATTTAATGTAGGAGAAATATTATTTCTCCTAATATTGGATTTTAATTGGTGCCATATTAGCTCAATAGGATTGAATATACAATAGTACGGAGGAAGACGCAACACTGTATGTCCATTTTTTGCTTCAAGTTTGTCACACTCGTATTCTTTTATTATTTTAAAAGCTTTTAATACTTCTAGCAGTTCTCGTTTTTTGTAAGTTTCTTCAAAACATAAATCATTTTCAATCATAAAATTTTGAATTTCTGCTTTGGGAATGATTTTTGCTTGTCGACTATGATAACTAGCATTGTCCATTACAATGACGCTATTTTCAGGTATATTTTTAAGGAGTTTAAAGCAATCTTCAAAAAGTTGTGCGTCGGTATCTTGATGGTAATCTAAAGAAGAATCTGCTATGTTTTTAGCTGAAAGCAGCAGACAATTTGGAACAAACCCGTTCTCTGAACAAGCATGTAATATTGTGATTCTTTTGCATTTATTTGATGGTGCCTTGGTTTGACATTTTTTGGAAGAATTATCCCAACCTTTTCTTGGAGTGTCATGGGTATCGAACCATGTTTCGTCAAGGGACGATTTTCTTCTCTAAATTGTTTAACAGCTGTTAAATATTTTAAGTCTCCATTCCCGTAAACATTGAGATTCCATTAATGTCTTTTATCAATGCTTCGGTATACGAAATTCCTATTATAGTTCTCAAGACATGCGCCGATGAACTAACACCAGTATTTTGTAGACTTTTCAACTTATCCTATAAAAAAGGAATATTTCCATCTTGCTGGAAGACGGCGCGAGTCCAGCCTATTCCAAAGAAAGGTAAGAGAACCCTGTCTAACAACTATCGACCAGTCGCATTGCTTTCAGTTATATCAAAGGTAATGGAGAAAGCTATTAACCAACATCTTCTAAAGTACCTGGAAGGCTTCAACATCATCAGCGATCATCAATATGGTTTTCGGAAGTCCAGATCAACTGGAGATCTTCTAGCCTATGTCACCCATATTTGGAACAACGCAATCGAACATCATGGGGAGTCTCGGGTTGTTGCGCTGGATATTTCTAAAGCTTTTGATCGTGTTTGGCATGAGGGGCTTCTAAGTAAACTGCGTTCCTATGGTATGCCCAATCGATTCTGTGCATGGTTGTCTAGCTTTCTTAAGGGCCGCTCTCTGCAAGTGGCGATTGACGGATTTCTCTCAGACACCTTCACCATCAATGCCGGTGTTCCTCAAGGGTCCATATTGTCTCCCACTCTCTTCTTACTCTACATTAACGACCTTCTAGTGAAAACTAAAAATCCGATATTTAGTTTTGCTGACGATAGCACACTTATCTCATCTTTCTCTTTGAATGCGCAAACATCGGCTGCCGACGCACATCTTCGCAGACAGCATGAAGTATCACGCCTCAACAAAGACCTGGAAGAAATTTTGGCTTGGGGTGACAGTAACCAAGTCGAATTTAACGCTAAAAAAACCCAGGCAGCAGTTTTCTCTAAAAAGGTTAACATTACAGAACCGGAAATAGTCATGGCCGGACACGCAATCCCACTGGCTTCATCTATTAATTTGCTGGGTGTCAATCTGGGAGGAAATATGTCTTGGCATAACCACGTTGTGGCAATCGCCAAGGTAGCTTCTCAGAAGCTTGGCGTACTCTTCCGAACCAGAAAGTTGTACACACCTCAACAACTTTTGACACTATACAAAGCCCAGATTCGACCATCACTAGAATACTGCTCTCATGTCTGGAGCTCTGCACCCAAACATACTCTTCGGCTACTGGATTCCATCGAAAGGAGGGCTATTCGTCTGATCGGAGACCACGAGCTGACGAAGAACCTCGACAGCCTGGAACAACTTTTACAGATATTTTCATGGAAGGTGCTCGGCTGACCTTGCCCTCTTAATTCCGCCCAGAGCGACGAATAGCAGAAATACACGACGAACCACTGCCGCCCATCCATATGTGGTTAAGCTTAGTACTCCTCGAACTTCACTATTTAAGAATTCTTTCACTGGAGGACTTCATCCTTGTGGAACGACCTTCCCGAGGTCGTTTTTCCCAACGAATATAACCTCCAAAGATTCAAAACCAACGTGAATCGCTTTTTGCGCACATGCACCACTCCCAGAGTGCCCTAAAGGATTTTTCCTATAGTGCTTGTGTTTGACCATAAAAAAAAAAATAAAAATAAACCCTATTTTACGCAATATTTTCCTAAGGCTTGAAAAGCTACAAGAGATATTTGTTTCGTCTTTAATCAGCCGCTCTTTGAGGGAAATCAAAGTGGGTACAGTTTGTGCCTCATACATTTGGTAAATCTTTCTTCTTAATAAATCCATGTCATTTTCGTCAATGCTTCTAAATGTGCCCGAATCACTCCGATTTTTTCTAGGATTTACAGGTTTAAGTACTATGTCTCTTACCGAAGATAAAGGAGTTTTTGTCAAAGTAGACGTCTCTGCTAAAGCATCCATCGAATTAAAATTTCTACTCAACAACGATTGATACACATTTTTAATTATTAGTTTGGCATCGGTAGATAAATGCTTTCTTTTAAAAATTACACTTGAAGATGCCCCCCCTATCAGCACAATTCCAAGGACGCCACATTCTACCACTAATAAGCCTAACTAAAAATTACTCGCCGGAAAACCACTAAAGATTAAAATTATTAAAAATCACTTTGTATTTATACACTTCTCGTCAAAATTAGCGAATAATGTAAAATGTAACAAAAGTTCGTTGTTCAATATTTTTGGAAATACTCAATCGATTTTGAAGATCTTTTTTAAAAATTGTAGACTAATATTGCGGAAATCTTACAAACATTCTAATGTTCTTTTATGAAACATTTGTGCAGCTATACAGGGTGTTTTTTGTAACAATGATTTTTTCCCAGATATTCAGAACACCAATTCAAATCCCGGAAGAGGTACCATCCTAGTACCATCCTTTATCAATATTTTCTTTTTTGATTCGCCTTTTTATTGCCATTTTTAGTGGAGATATACGGCTTTTTGCCCGTACATGTTTTTGAACGACCAAAAAAGCTACGCAAGGTTTGAAATTTACTTTTATTAAAGAGGTTTACAAAACCAAGAAAGACAGAAAACAAGTACAAATAGTGCATGAAGAAGAAATTGTCCGCTTAATAATGAGTATTTCCGCCTCTTGCGGACATCACAGCCTGGCAATGTCGTGGCATGCTCATAATTAGCCTTCGGATTTCTTCTTGGTCAATCTCCCTCCAAATTTCATCAACCCTTTCTGCCATCTGATGTAAGTCACTAGGCTGACGTTGTAGAGCTCTTACCCTCCTACCCATCATATCCCATAGATGTTCAATGGGGTTAAGGTCCGGGCTCCGTGGCGGCCAATCCATTGTGTCAATGCCGACCTCTTGAAGATGGTTTTGCACTACCCTAGCTACGTGAGGCCGGGCATTATCATGCATAAGCATGAACTGTTGCCCTATAAATAACGCATATGGCACAACTTGAGGATCCAGGACATCAGTAATGTACCTCTCAGCTTCTACCGTGATTTAAAACCACTAACTCCGTTCGATCATGTAAAGAAATGCCACCCCACACCATAACTGACCCATCGCCATAACTCACAGTGTGTACAAAGTTGCATAGGGCATATCTTTCCCCTGGTCTTCTGTATACCATATTTCGCCTATCGTTGGCGAAAAGGCAAAATCTAGACTCGTCTGAGAACAATATGCTGGCCCATTCCCTAACTTGCCAATTAAGGTGCTCACGCGCGAATTCCAGACGTTGTCTTCTGTGATCCCTTGTAAGCAGAGGTCCAGTGGCTGCTCTATGAGGCCTTAATTGGCTTTCAGCAAGTCTTCTTCTAATGGTACTTTGACTTATTGGAAAGTTGTAACGCTCTAAAAATTCTTCTCGGATCAAAGTGCTCGTTGTAAATCTTCTTCTTAAAGCATTTAAACGGATATACCGATCTTGTCTCGGATTTGTGACTCTATTACGACCCTGACCTGTTCTTCGGCTATTCCTACCAGTTGCATTGTAACGCTGTAATACTGGAAATGTTTGCCTGAGATACACCAAACCGCTGAGCTAATTGAATTTGAGCGTAACCTTTTTGCGCAAGGGCAACTACGACAGCGCATTCAGTTTCCGAAAGGTTGCCATTTCGTCTTGCAATTGGATTCATTATTAAAAGAAAATTGAAAACCTCTATAGACACCAAAACTAACAAATTCTTGCAATAACAACTAGCCAATTCAGTTTGACAAGTGGTTAAGGTTATTTATTCTACAAGCTAGATGAATTTTCTGTTAATGTGTACCCTGGAGAACCAAACAAAAACATGTACGGGCAAAAAGCCGTATATCTCCACTAAAAATGGCAATAAAAAAGCGAATCAAAAAAGAAAATATTGATAACGGATGCTACTAGGATGGTACCTCTTCCGGGATTTGCAGCGATCACCAGTTCACTCTACAGGGTGTTCTGAATATCTGGGAAAAAATCATTGTTACAAAAAACACCCTGTATAGCTGCACAAATGTTTTATAAAAGAATATTAGAATGTTTGTAAGATTTCCGCAATATTAGTCTACAATTTTTAAAAAAGATCTTCAAAATCGATCGAGTATTTCCAAAAATATTGAACAACGAACTTTCTGCTGTCACGTTTGACACTACCGTATTAACAACTGTCATATTTGTCGTTATTGTTCCATAAAACTCTTTGTTGTTTTTCAATGTTTATGTGTTAAATTTACATACCCTGTATACTATTAATTACAGATGATGCGACTGAAGAAAGTGACTCGGAAAGTGATGAGGAAGAGCCGGGCGTATCATCAAACAAATTTTCTGCCTTGGGGGATCAAGACTAACACCGGCTAAAAAAAATAGATTTATGTTCAACACTTTTTTTGGTTTAATTATATCTTTTATTTTTGCGTTTTTGATTGTAATTTTCAAATATGGTGAGATGTTTTCTCTGTCATTATTCAGTTATCTTAAAGAGCTACCACAATTAAGAAAAAACTTTTTTAACTAGATTTATGCAGTTTCATTCAAAAATCATTACCGCGAGTAGATTCCTATACGTTTTCTACGGCTATTCCATCAAAAACATTCATAAATAATATGCCGACCTATATTTCCTCTGTGCGCCATCGCACGTTCAGTACGCCACCAAGAAGAAAAGAAGAAAATTTTGCCATTTTGTTTTCGGTACGAATAGGGACACAATATTCTGGGATCGTAAAGTACTCGAGAGGACCTTTAAAGTGATGTATCGCAAGACCTCACTTCCTATTCAATTTTTTTAACAAGATGGCGCCCATCCGCCATTTTGAATTTCAGCACCATAAAATATGCCAGAAAGTGTAGCTCTTTGATTCCTACTACACTATGCGAAGTTGTATTTGTTTTTCTAAGACTGTAAATGAAATATAGGATAATAAATAATTAATAACTGTGCAGTTTTTAAAGCGCCGCCATTTTGTTCGGGTTTGTTTGTTGTAAAGTACTCGATAGGACCTTCAAAATGATTATGAAATGACTATTTAATTTTCTTGAGATGGCACCATTTGACAGTTAGAACTGTCATTCTTGTATCAAAGGGTAGTTCACCTTCCCCTATTGCATAACATAAAATGTTGCTACTATTTAAAAAAAAAAAAGTTGATGATGGTTGCGAAAAACGAAACGTCGTATTAAAAATTTAATTAAACCATGTTATAGAGGAGAAAAGGCAATGCGGATGTAATATCTCTTCAAATAGAATGGGAAGACAATAAGAACGAGATCGTAAAAATGCGGTTTTGCCCAAATATTGAAAATATTCGGAATTTTGTTAATTTGAAGACATGACGTTGCAGAACTCACTAGTGCGCCACTTATGTCGAACGCGAAACGATATAAAAATGCAGATTTGTCTTCCTCTCGTTTCTTTTTTTTAAATATTAATTTTATTACAGCTGAAGTTTCTTTCACTTGTTAAAAACTTTTTTCTTCATCTTCGGATCGGGCGCGTATTCGTCGGTGACTATATTGGCCTGGACTATTTCTTCGCTCTGTTTCTTGATGTCGTCCCTCGAGAGAACGTGGGAATCCAAGAAGACAGTTTCGATCATGGCTAAAAATAAAATGATTTAATAAATCATTAAACTTTCCTGCGACCAAAACAACGTTTCTTTCTTTATTAAGGGTGTAAAAATATTCTTGCAACCGATATTTTGAGAGATGTATACATTTTCCCGACGATCTAACAACCATTAAAAATACAGGGTGTTATGGAAATGACTTATTATATTTAAATGGGTGACTCCTTGGGTGTCCTAGAGAAAGTCTACGTACTTTTTTTTTAATCCAATATCTAAATACTAAGGTAAAAACCCTTTTTGCCCACATGCTGTCGCGCCGCTCCATCTGGTTTCAGTTAACAACAATGCAGGTTACAAGAGTAAACTACAGTGATGCCAGATCACACCGCGTGTCTCGCCCTTGCTTGGATAACCGCCGCGCGCGTATTGATATGTTCAACCTAGACGTCAGTATCTCCGGTATGTTTCGATACTCGGTGTTGGAACGACGTTGCCGAGGGTTCCACGTCCTTGATGTATACGAATTTGAAACGTTTTGTTAGTTGTAGCATTACCCGATTTTTTTTCTGCTGTGTATTAATTCATAATAATAAATGTTGTGATGTGATTTCAAATTTGTGTTATATCATATAGGTACTGTTGGTTCTGTTGCAAAACATACTTTTTGTGTTTTATTTTTTTATATAATTTAATTATAAAACGGGTTATTTTAAAATAAGATCGAAGGTAAGAGACCTTAGTACCTTAAAATTGTAGTCATTTGTTCCAAAAAAGTTTGAAAAGAAGTGATAACGCGGGTCAAAGACGTCTTGTTGTCAAAAGCTGAACAAGTGCGTTTACAATTCTATGTTGCAATATGACAGCACCGGCTACAATGCGCTGACCTCTTTTGCTGCCTCAATAAATTATTGATTGCGTCGTGGTAGCGGCCACGTATATTTTTAGATTTCATATAAAGCGTATATTTCGCTTAATAATTTAAAGCGCCATTTATGGTTATTTTTCTTCAATTTATTTTCATCCCAGGATTTGCCGGTTTAAATATAATAAGTCATTTCCATAACACCCTATATACAGGGCGATTCACGACGAGCTGTATTAGAATTATATGGAGAATTACTGAACATATGTTTCTGAAACTTTGGGGATTTAAGTACTGTTGCGTTTTCTTGACCGCTTTTTCAAAATATAGGTAGTTAGTTTTTGGGTTTCGGTCACTTTGAAATGAAATTCCAGTATTGGTTAACGTTTCGGTTTATTGTAATAAACCATCGTCGAAACTATTTGCTTTTTTCTTTATTAACAAGTAGTTCTGACGATGGTTTAGTACAATAAACCGAAACGTTAACCAAAGTCTGAAATTTTATTTCAAAGTGAACAAAACCGAAAAACTAGCTACCTATAATTTGGGGATTTAGTTTATCGATATGGTCTCTTTAACTGAAAGATTCACATGGTCCTGTCATTTCCCGTTATACCGGAAGTAGCTGTCAACTTTCGTTTTTTTATATATATTTTTAGATTAACCATTAAATTCTAAGCAAATTTTATAGAACATCTTTTTGTCTGACTCTGTCGGTATTTGAGATATCTGGACTTTTTGTAATTATTTGGCAAATGCATGGTGATGAAATAATCCATATAATTTTTTTGCCTTAGTTCTTGGACTACCGAATAGCAAGTCTCAAAATCATTTCAAACTTTGCAAAAATGTATAGGGTGATCACAATTCAAGGTTCATTGTGAAAGAATTCCACCATTAAAAACTTTCTTATTTTAAATGAACACCCTGTATATTTTTATTTAATTTGATGACAAAATAGTATTTACTGTTCTTTTTTTTATGATCAAACACAAAAATCCTTTAGGACACTCTGGGAGTGGTGCGTGTGCACAAAAAGCGATTCATGTTGGTTTTGAATCGTTGGAGGTTATATTCGTTGGGAAAACGACCTCGGAAAGGTCGTTCCATAAGGATGAAGTCCTCCAGATGAAGGAATATCAAGCGTTTCTTCAAAAAATCAAGTTTATTCCGAATATACTATTTTTTCAAGTGTGGTATGAAAACAATTGTACATAGGTACTGTATATCTAACGGAGAAAAATTGATTGATCTATTGGAAGAAAAACAACAACTTTGTAAATCGGTTTATCATTGAATTTATAAATAAAATGCAGTCGATTATTTTGAATAGTTTTGAATTTAATGGTTTAAATATTATTTTTTAAAAAAGTAACAAGGAAGCCAGTTCATAAACTTTAGTGAAATTAAAAATGTGTTTTATGGTTTATAATATTTTTGATTATTTTTTTTGTAAGTTTATAAGCTTGTTTCTGTTTAAAAAAACTAATATTTAAACTACTAAATTCAGAACAATTTAAAATAATCAATTGCATTGTATTTGTAAATTCAATGAAGAAACGCTTTAGAAAGTTGTTTTTGAAGCAATCAATCAATTTTCCTCCGTATAGAGTACCTATGTACCATTGTTTTCATAGCACACAATTTGATTTCTTGAGGAAACGCTTTAATATAGGTATAGAACAGTAAATACTATTTTTAAAGAACAACTAATTTGTCATCAAATTAAATAAAAATGTACAGGGTGTTCCATTTAAAATAAGAAAGTTTTTAATGGTTGAATTCTTTCACAATGAAGCTTGAATTGTAGTCACCCTGTATATTTTTTGCAAAGATTGAATTATTTTTGAGAGCTGAGACCTTGAATTTTCTTTAGTTTAAGATAACAAAATTATATGCAGTATTTCATCACCATGCATTTGCCAAATAATTACAAAAAGTCCAAATATCTCAAAAACTGACCAGTCAACAAAAAATTTTCTATAAAATTTCTATAGAATTTAATGGTTAATCGAGAATTATAACAAAAGTTACCATGTTGTATTTAAAAAACGAAAGTCAACAGCTACTTCCGGTATGCCCGGAAAAAAGCGCGCAGGAAATAGCGCACACGAAATATCCGCGAAGAAAAAAGCGCACAATCATATAAACGCACGAGAAATACACGCACGTAGATGAATGCGCATACGGACAAAACCGCACACGGAAAAAACCTCACGTGTATAAAAGCGCATTTGGAAAAAACCGCAAAATTGCCATTATTCGGTATTAATAAATATTTACTTAATTATTATAATCACTGAAAATTCGTATATATTTATATTATAAAATTTTAAGTAAAAAAACGCAAAAAGTTTTGAAGTGTATATTTATGTGATATTTATATTTCTTAAAAATAATACATAACAAAATATAAAAGATCAACATAAGACAATTACTGCAGGTTTGCTATTCTTCTTAAGTATGATAATTTGTCCGCTGTTTCTTGATATTTTTCTACACAATTAGCTACAAGCGAGTAAAGTTGCCTATATTTCCTTTTCGTAGGCTCCAGTCGATTAGCTTGGGAGTTCGCTAATAGTAGCTTGTGGCATGCTAAATCTCGTCTCAATCCATCAAAAAGTGTCCATATGCTCCGATGACTATAATGAAATATTGAGTTAAGGCCATTGTGGAACCCGCAACAATTAGTTGTTCTTGGCGATTCATCGAGAGCGGCATCGTAATGGTTCCACGTTCTCGGATGGAATTGCGGACTTCTTCCTGCGGCAACTTCTATGTATATAGAGAAAATATATGTTAGGACGTCGTTGAATCTGTCTTCATCAGGAAAAGTCGCTGCGAGGGTATTAAAAATATCTCTTACATTAAACATCTCTAAGTATGTTGCTTCATTCTTTTTTTGTAGCAATATGTAGAGACATATGGTGGATACGAATTTCCTACTTTGGCATGTAAAGTATAAAGTTGGTAAAACATCATGGGGACTTTGTCAAATGTTCCGTCGCCGAATAGTGTGGCTTGGTCTAATTTGCCCAATAACTCTCGATCACCCTGTAGTGTCCTTTATATTCCACAACAGGACACAATCACTAGTCTCTATTCTCACACTATAAACAAGGATTAACGTTATCTCGCATTCACGATGCTCACTGGTTCCCTGTCTTACCACGACTGCCTTCGTTCAGTACTTACGTAACTCTACGAAACAGTGTATACATATACCCATATACACTTTCCCTGTGTCATCATTTTGGACGCAAACGTCTCCACAGTTTTGTTTGATAACCGTATGAGGAGTTGGACCAAAATTTGGAGTAAGTTTATTTCCTTTAACCATATTTTTAACATATACCTTATCTCCCTTTTCTAAGGTACTTTCTTCTGCCTTCCGTTTTCTGTCAGCATAGTCTTTCCCAGATTTCTTTTTTAATGTGTCCCGATCTCCGACTTGTTCTCCAAATTTCTTATTGTTGGAATTTTATCCCGAAATTGTCTTCTGAAAAAGAGTTCAGCGGGAGGTTTTCCAGTTGTTGAATGAGGAGTTGCATTGTACATTGTGATATAATCCAGTAGGTCCTGTTTCCAATCCGATTTTGTGGTCTGGCTTATTTTTAAACGTTTAACAATATCAATATTTTGCCGCTCTACCTCTCCATTCTGTCGTGGCCAAAAGGAAAGTGTATTAAAAATTCGAATTCCTGAACTCCTACAGAATTCTCTTATCTCATTACAATTGAACTGTTTTCCATTATCAGCCGTAACGGCAAATGCTTTTCTGCTCGGTGGTTTCGAAGAGTTTTGGCAAGGGACGATTGCTTTGGAATATACGCAAGTGCATCATTGCTTACTCCTGATAATGTGTTTAGGTGAAAGGAAGCGTATCGATAAACCTGAATCGCAAAAGTTTCAGAAACGTATGTTCAGTAATTCTCCATCTAATTCTAATGCGTCGTAAATCACCCTGTATACTTATAACAAAAATTGTTGAAAAGATGCTTAATAATAACGTGTTAAAAAGTTTACACTCAAAATTAAAGGCATCACATCCTAACAGACTAAGTGCCGATATCATTAATGTACCTTAAGGCGACTTTGAAATATCGGCGCTTAGGGCAAAACATAGTTAAGACTACCTCAGCTACAGTATAACTTAAGGTAACATTCAAATATCGACCCTTAAACTACCTTAAAACTCCGACGAAAATCGGCCCTGGGTTTAAGCAAAGCTGTCATTGACAGCAAGTGCGGATCCCTCCAGAGCTGTATATGAATTTGAAAGTATTACAAATTTCGACATTTGGTCGGGCACATAATAACCTGTAATGAAACTTACATTCCTCGCTAATCCTCTTTTGTATCTTGGTCGTCTGCGTCGATTCTGACATCAACGTTTCGAACACTTTATATCCCTCGTCCCTCTCGTTATTCTTCAGCAGGTCCTTCGAGCTTTGGGCGAGTTTCGTGAATTTCTTCACCAGTTCAGGAATTATTTTTGTGGCTAAAAAAATTTATTTCCGATAACGCTGGAATTTCTCTATACAGGGTGTCCGTAAAAATGTGGGAAATCTCCCGGATATGGAAAAAAACAAGTGAATAGAGTCGTATAAGCTCCAATCAAATCAAGTTTTGTATACGTAATCATTGAACCACCAGGTATATTTCAATTTTTTTTAATATGATGTATACCAAGTATACTCCTTCAAGTTACTATCCAAGAAAGTGTTGTGAATTACTCACAGCTGCAGGGACGGACTAGCTGTGACACTCATGGCCCCTTTTTTTTAACGCCCTGTTTGATAAGAACGTTGGACAACGTTTTTTACATACCGTTAACTATTGACCAACATTTAAGTACTATTTATTCATGTCGCTAAGCCTAACCGTTTTCGAGAAAACGTCGTTTTAATTAAGTCATGTATTTGGCGTATCTCGGTAAGACCTCATCTTTGTTCCTATTAAATGTTGAACCTCAAAATTCCGCTTTTTCATATTTAACCCGCGAGGAGTTAGGGGACCGACGTTTGTTCGAAAACGGTTAGGATTAGCGACATGAATGAACTTAATTTTTAGTCAATAGTTAAATATGTAAAGAACGTTGTCCAAAGTGCTTATTGTACAGGACGTTAAAAAAAAGGGGGGCCTTGAGTGTCAAAGCTAGCCCGTCCCTGCAGCTGTGAGTAATTCACAACACTTTCTTGGATAGTAATTTGAAGGGTATTACCTGGTATACATCAAATTAAAAAAAATTGAAATATACCTGGTGGTTCAATAATTATGTGTAAAAACTTGATTCCATTGGAGCTCTTTGGGAGCCCATATCTCCGAAGAAAGTTTATATGACCCTGTAGCAGTGGCGACTCATGACCTACAAGTATGGCGAACTTTTTCTAGGCGTTTTAAATGTAGAAAGAAAAAGTAATAAGAAAATGCGTTAGGTAAAACATATTTTTATTTATTTTTTAATTTTACACAAAGAAATACAACTTTTGGAAAATAAGAAAGGTTTTCTTAGTGTGTATAGCTGTCGGATCTTAACGTCGTCGCATGCAACCCTCATAACAATATTATACAGCCCACTACTAATACTACTAAAGCCATCTACGAGCTATCAAGAAAACCGAATGATGTCCAATACTACTACCGTCATCTACGAGTTATCAAGAAAACCGAATGATGTCTAATACCACTACGGACAACGTCATTAGGCGCAGCGAAGACGAGAACAATAGTTAACTGTTTTATGACGAAAACAAATCGAGCCACGATACTGAGTCTTGTGTCTGAGTTGTCATTCTTCATATTTTCAGTGTTTTTTAGTTTAAATCCTTAAATAAAATGGTTTAAAATCATATCGAGTATCATTTATCGAAATACACAACATTTATCGACCCTACACAATAGCGCTTAAACGTAAAGTCCATTCTTCGGTTCTTAATTATAGAAAATTGATCAATAACAGCCTCATTAAGTTTGGAATACCCTGTATACATTTTTTTTCATATATTTCATTTTTAAACTTTCTAATAAAGTCCCTAGATTTACCCTTTGTGGTCTGCGTTAAATTAATTTCGGGTTTAGGTGTTCCCGCATTCTTGACTTCAATTTTTTGCTCCAAACTCAAAGAGCTAATGTTATTTCTTAAATAGTCCACCGTCAACTATTCATTTTATCTTAATAAATATATAATATTAAAACATACACGCTCTAATTTCTAACTAGATGCACGAACAGACAACAGCGCGCGGTGCACACAAAAACTGTGCGCCTTTTTCATGTTAAATCGTCATAGCCCCGCTATCCCCCGCTGCCACCCACCGCCTGTTACTACAGAGAAACTGCACTACATATTCGCACGTGCGAGCAAGTCTAGTCACAATCGTCATTTACCTCGACCGAGGCACGGTTGCCGGATCTATACAGTTGGTTTGACGGGATAATAAAATATTAGGGAGAGTCGGACTTAGTTTGACGGTACGATAAAATATTAGGAAGGGTCGAACTTTATACGATAAATAATATTCAATGAATATAAATTAATATTTTTTATTCGTTTTGTTTTGGGGGTGCACGTGCGCATGTGCTCCTGTGGAAGAACCGCCACTGCCCTATAGTACTCTTTTCACTTGCTTTCTTCATATCCGGGAGATTTCCCACATTTTCTCGTACACCTTTTATAGGGTTTGTCGAGGTTGTTATATGCGTAATTTTGTTGAACAACCGCCGATATTCTTAAAATAGGGTTTACCAAAAATCAAAATATAAATTTATGCAAATCTAATTTAAATTTTGTTCCGGCAATAAAATATTAATTTTTCGTACAATTCAAGTCACTAAGATTTTCACTGTGTATTTTCACAAGTTTGGAAAAGTATTTGCATTAATTAGGGACGCCAATGCTGGAAATTATCCTGCAGAATTGGAATCAGTGAACCTCATTGGCGCACCCAAGGGGGTTTTTCCCGTTTCCGCCCATTTGTCAATCTGATTGATTCGAAAGCTCAAAAACTATACTTGACGGGGAAGCATTAAGCATTAAATAATTTCCACGGTGTCCCACATAAAAATGCACTCTAAAGTTAAATCACGTCATATTTTTCTTCATAAAATACGCTCACAGGGAAAAATAATCAATTCGCGCAATATTTAGACGGATTTTGATCGCACATGTGTGAGATTTTAAGAAAGTTAAGAATATGTCCATAATATACAGAACTGTGTTTTCACTCGATCTTTAAAACACTCTGTAAAGTGATGCCGATGTTATAAGTTGTTGCAGAATTATACCGTTGACTCTTACTGCCATAAATAAACTACCTGATTAAACCCTATTGTATACGCCTAAACCTCTTCAAAGCTCAATAAATGGGATCAGGGCCGGCTTGAAAATGTATACCACACCACATGATGGCTGAATGGCAACAATGTTGAAGGCTGGTTATGTCAGGTGGTTAAATATTAAAACATAACCATACTTACCGATGGAAAGATAAATTCTTATTTAAATGATCCACTCGTTTACAAACCATGATTGTTTATAATAAAGCCGATTTTTCACCAATAATCACAAAAACACAAATCAAACAAATTATATAATAATCCGTTAGATCAAACATCGCAATGTTTACGAGATTAGTATTCATTCATCTTTTACTTATCGTATTTGTACAATAAAAATAGATGTTGCCAGAGTGCAGTTGGATTAATTCAAAACTTTTAAGTATAATAATATTTTTTAAAATAATCTCCCATCGCCTTTTCGCAGTTTATAGTTAAATTATTGGGAAATAAATTTATTTTAAGAACAATTGCGGATTAACCTTAAACCAGTTGTAATTGTCAAATTAACAAATTTTTAATTGGTTGTAATTGGGATTTTGCAAGATACCTTTGCGATAAATAAGTATGTCAATCTGGCTATGCTGGAATAATGACCGAAAGAGGTGGGAAAGACTGTTTGCAGTCGTTGCGTAGGCTAGAAATGTACATTTTCCATCAGTAGTTTGTAATATCTTTGGTGGGGACTAATTCATATTTGAGATTTCGACCTCATAGACCTGTCATAGCTCCTCCATTGGCCATTACCAAGTGCGTCCAGGGAAATTGTAATGTTTTTTTTTTAAATCTGCTACTAAAATTAAAGTATTGAAATGAACCAAAAACGAAAATGTTCAGAACAGATTTCACTTGATAATTAAATAACAAAATAAAAGCTTGACCTCCATCAAGGGTTCCTCAAGGGTCCATATTGTCTCCCACTCTCTTCTTACTCTACATTAACGACCTTCTAGTGGAAACGAATAATCCGATATTTAGTTTTGCTGACGATAGCACACTTATCTCATCTTTCTCTTTGGATGCGCAAACATCGGCTGCCGACGCACATCTTCGCAGACAGCATGAAGTATCACGCCTTAACAAAGACCTGGAAGAAATTTTGGCTTGGGGTGACAGAAACCAAGTCAAATTTAACGCTAAAAAAACCTAGGCAGCAGTTTTCTCTAAAAAGGTTAACATGACAGAACCGGATATAGTCATGGACGGACACGCAATCCCACTGGCTTGATCTATTAATTTGCTGGGCGTCAATCTAGGAGGAAATATGTCTTGGCATAACCACGTCGTGACAATCGCCAAGATAGCTTCTCAGAAACTTGGTGTACTCGTCCGAACCAGAACGTTGTACACACCTCAACAACTTTTGACACTATACAAAGCCCAGATTCGACCATCACTAGAGTACTGCTCTCATGTCTGGAGCGCTGCACCCAAACATACTCTTCGGCTACTGGATTTCCTCGAAAGGAGGGCTATTTGTCTGATCGGAGACCACGAGCTGACGAAGAACCTCGACAGCCTAGAACATCTAAAACAGGTTGGAGATTTGATTCTCGTTTACAGATATTTTCATGGAAAATGCTCAGCTGACCTTGCCCTCTTAAATCCGCCCAGAGCGGCGAATAGCAGAAATACACGGCAAACCACTGCCGCCCATCCATATGTGGTTAAGCTTACTACTCCTCGAACTTCATTGTTTAAGAATTCTTTCATCTGGAGGACTTCATCCTTATGGAACGACCTTCCCAAGGTTGTTTTTCCCCAACGAATATAACCTCCAACGATTCAAAACCAACGTGAATCGCTTTTTGTGCACACGCACCACTCCCAGAGTGCCCTAAAGGATTTTTCCTATAGTGCTTGTGTTTGATCATTAAATAAAAAAAATCATCATCTCCATCACTCTACATAGAGTTTTAAAGTTTGAGTCAAGAGACAGTTCTTGTTTGAACCTGTATATAATGGACATATTCATAACTTTCTTAAAATCTCACACATGTGTGACATTTTCGATAAATTTACCTACAATATTAAACAAGAATGATAAAAATCGGACTTAAAATAAGAGAATTATTCACGATCAAAATCCGTCTAAATATTGCATGGATTTGACTGTGAGTGTTCGTGAAAAAAATAACACAGGGATACAATATATCGCTAATGCAGAGTCTGACCGTCAATTTCATCCTCTTCCGGTTTTTCGGGCGGCTCAGAATCGTTGGTCATCGTCTTCCTGAACTTAAGGGTGGTTTTTGCGTCGCCGGGCGCGACGACCAAGTTAGCCAGCAGTTGCAGATGCTTCAAGGATATCCGGATGCGGGCCATCAAGTCGTAGCGGGTGTTGATCAGCTTATCCAGCTCGAAGATGCGGTCGTCTTGTTTCGTTCTCTCGTCGAGGTGCTGTGCTTTCGTTTGTCTGTATCTGGAAAACCGAGGAAACTCATTTTTTTTTAGAAAACAAAAATCAGCGTCAAGAGCGAGGTAAACTCGCTTTGTAAATGTTTCGTATCAAGTAACGTTATTTCAATGGTTAGGGTTTGGGATAAAACAAGAGCCAGTGGACTGTATACAACGTGTCCAAGATATGGAGGGCCAGTACAGGGATCTCGGAAACCGTAAGAGATACGAAGTCGGTTAAATGGAGGTAAAGTTGCGCATTTACGTGCCTAATAATATGCCATTTAGAACGTTTTAAAATTCCTAGTAGTTCCGGAGATATCCGGAAAAAACTGAAATTCTGAAAAATCGTTTTATTGTTTTTCCGGTTTTTTTTTGAGATCGAATTCTAAAGTAAATTGCAGTTTTACATTGACACTTTTTCCGCTCTATCTAACAGCGTTAATTGTTTTGTAATCCGACGTTAATATTGGCCTGCTGCAATCGGAAGAGATTATCGATTATACTATAAGTTTTTTAAAGAAATGTGACAAGTTCAATGGATGTGGACACAAATTCAAATTATATTCCTGTGGAAATTCTTCACCGCTCTGAAGCTGAATTTAGAATAAAGTTATCTGCAGAAGAAAGTGCAAGAGTTAATAATACTGGTAAAACATCATTTTGAATTAAAATTGTAACTGTTTTTAAAGTCACAAGGTATTTTGTTAGCCCTACTGTTGGCATTTTCGTAATGTTATCTAAAAATTAGTTTTGTAGCTCTAGATCCCTAAATCTTATGATATAAATATTTTTAAATTATTGTAGATACAGATTACAAAGGGCAAGTATGCTCTGCACGAAGATGGCTTTGTATCTACTTGGAATGAAGATATAGAGGAGACACAAGCTAGTAAGGATAGTAGCCAAGCTATCGAAAGCCTGCTTATTACCACGAGACCTAGGGTGTGGAATATGAAAGATGAGGAGACATTGTCAGAAGGACCATGTCTATGATTTTAGATTTCCCCTTATTGGAGGAAATTATATTAGAATGAAATGGTTCTCCTAGCTACCTACTTAACAGTGGTTAATAAAAACTACCTAATAAGATGTGTAAATGTATTTGTTTTTCTAGTGCATTGTAGTCCTAAATACAGTAGAGTCTCGAACTAGTGCACGCGTGAACTGCTCTACTATTTCAAGTTTATGATAAAATAAATACAGGAATAAAACTGGGCTGTTTCCATTACATTTATATTTTGAGCTCTAAAATGGACAAATTAGTTAGTTAATTTAGTCTGTTTTTTGTGGCTTCTTGTAACATTTTTTAACGAAATGAGCTCTTTAGTCTTGAAGAATAATCATATTAAAATACACTGCCAGACATTATTCAAAGATTTCGTTGCTTCGCCGCTTTCATTTTCTTCATTATCAAAGTCTCGGCCAGTATACAAAACGAAATTTGTACACAACAAATTGTTTTCATTTAAAAAACAATAACAAATTATTTTAAGGTTAGGTTTCATCCGAATGACAAGTGACAGACGTCACCCTCCTACAAAAGGAGTGGGGGACTGTCGCTGCGACACGTCGAAGCTCTGAGAACGCGGCTTTACGCAAACCGCGTAGCCACTGGTCCAAATGACAAGCTATAGTCAATCAGAGACGGTTGTTTTGAAACCACTTCGACTAATAATTCATCGTCTGACAAGGTAAATAACACTTTCTAGTCCTTGGAGTTCATTTTACATTGGACTGTGCTGCGAGAGCAGAGGATCGTGCACGACCGACGCGTTCCGTGGCCGCGTGGATGGAAACGGATACATAAAGGAACATGAGCAGCAGTAAGTTGTGGCAGCCGCATATAGGGAACCGTACTTTTAGACAACTTTCTCTTGCGTCTCTCTCTATTCACAAAAAAAACAGTTTGTAATAGAGAAATTATAATATTATACAGGGTGTTATGGAGATGACGTATTATATTTAAATCGGCAATTCCTGAGATGAAAACAAATTGAAGAAAAATATCCAAAAATGGCGCTTTAATTTAATATGCCCTGTACATGACCTTATGTCAAACCGAAAATGACCATGTGATGCCCCTGTCAGAAAGGTAAACAAAGCAACATATGTCAACAGTGTTGTCATATCTTCAGGGTAAACTCTTTAGAAAGTCAATAACCGTTTGACAGATTGCAAGTTGTTTATTTTTCAGGGTGCATTATTATAAACTTTTACGTTCAGTTCAGTTCGCTAGGAAACAATCTCTGATTTATAAACTTGAACTGACTCGAACGAACCGCCGCGGAGTTTTTAAATGGTCAGGTATGTTCTCATTTGTTCAATTCGAACGACACCCGTCAGATCTGGACAACTTAAAAGTTTATAAATACCCTTTAGAAAAAAAAAATTTAATTTTATTTATCTTTTCGGACTTTAAAGCCAACTTAATTTATAAAGAACACCAAGTACTCACATCACAAAATCACATACTTAGTTTTCGCGTCACAACACATCTAAGTACCATTCAATCTGAAATAGTATTTTAAAGTGTGTAGACAAAAGTACGCCCTTATTGTCTAAATAACACGTTGGTTCCGTCGATAAATATTGAACTGCTGGACTGGGGCACTGCCGTCGCGAAAAGAACAAATAACTTAATAATTTAAACTCGGAATTAAGTATTAACATACAATTTAACACACAAATCTGCTTGAAACAGCATTAGAAAACCGGCCGGCTCATTTTGGAGGAACTGCTGATGTTTGAAGAAACGGGTTGCATATTTACGCGACTGGGTTGATACTTAAAAATACAGCGTTGCGCCACTTTCGATGTTTTATCAGGTTATATTCATAAAAAGAAGTATTACAATACTTTTCTTTATAATGATAGTCTCGGAATTGGCAACCGCGCTAAATAGACGAGACTATTTATTTTAAAGGGATGGAAGGGCCTATCAACATAATTATTTCATCATTCTTCTTCAGTAAAGGATTAATAAATTTGATTAGCCCATTAGAAATTAGCGTTTTTATTATTTCTGAATTTCTATTGCGAAATAATTTGTATCCTATAGTGATGTTGTTTTATGTGTACGGTAGGTTATTGTAAAGTGTAATTATGCGTTAGTATTTATTGCTTTTGTGTTGTAATCTAATAATAAGTGCATATCTTCAAAAAAAAATAATTGGAAACTCGTGGGTGTCTGTGTGTTTCTTTAAGTGATTTAATGCAAATGTTCCGAGAGATTGGAAATAAGAGGCCGAATGGGGTTTAGTGGGTCTAAGCTTATTATGCAGTTCCACATTATCATCAGGGTACGTGATGAGCATTCCCATAGAAAAAGAAACAAAAACCTGAAGTTGTCTGTGATCAGGATTACTTGCTAGTGTACTGGCACCTGGATTCACTTCTATTTGGATACTAGGTAAACTAAATATTTATTTTTATAAGAATCTAAAGTTATATCGTAGTTATATAGTCTTGGCATAACCACGTTGTGGCAATCGCCAAGATAGCCTCTCAGAAGCTTGGTGTACTCTTCCGAACCAGAAAGTTGTACACACCTCAACAACTTTTGACACTATACAAAGCCCAGATTCGACCATCACTAGAGTACTGCTCTCATGTCTGGAGCTCTGCACCCAAACATACTCTTCGGCTACTGGATTCCATCGAAAGGAGGGCCATTCGTCTGATTGGAGACAACGAGCTGACGAAGAAACTCGACAGCCTAGAACATCGAAGGCAAGTTGGTGATTTGACTCTCTTTTACAGATATTTTCATGGAAAGTGCTCGGCTGACCTTGCCCTCTTAATTCCGCCCAGAGCGGCGAATATCAGAAATACACGACGAACCACTGCCGCCCATCCATATGTGGTTAAGCTTAGTACTCCTCGAACTTCATTATTTAAGAACTCTTTCATCTGGAGGACTTCATCATTGTGGAACGATCTTCCCGAGGTCGTTTTTCCCAACGAATATAACCTCCAACGATTCAAAACCAACGTGAATCGCTTTTTGCGCACACGCACCACTCCCAGAGTGCCCTAAAGGATTTTTCCTATAGTGCTTGTGTTTGATCATAAAAAAAAAATATTATTTTCTACACAGTTGGCAACATTGGGCTTGAACATCTGTTGATTACACAGCTTGGCAATGTAATATGATCATATTTGAATGTGCCGAGGAGTAACCGGGTGGGTTTAGGGGTGAATTACCCCACTTTTTAAACGTTCGATTAAAAAAAAATATGTAGCGCTTCTCTAGGACTCCCCAGGAGTCACCCATTTAAATATAATACGTCATTTCCATAACACCCTGTATAGGGTAGCGGTTTAGCATGGCCAACTAAACAGCACTGTTGTTTTTTTTTTAATGAAGCAAAAGCATCGAGTAGTAACAAACCTTTTTACTCATAGCTGTAACATAAACAAGGTATAACCTGTTAAAGCGTGGAAAATATACGCTTGTCCGCGCTGTTCTTTAACTTTTATATACAACATCTTTTCGCTTTTGCTTTTAAGCTTCGCGGACAAATCTTAGTTTACGGCTATTTTCGTAATAAATACTGTTACACGAGTATTTAAATCTAATAAACCATTTTCATAACGCCCTGTATAATACCCACTGAAACGTAGTCTCGACCATGGTATTTTTCAGCGTGGATTCCATCGTGACCGCGTGATTCCGTTTCTGCAACAAATCGTCCCTGTTTGCTTGGCACTTGTTTACCAGTTCCGTCAACCGTTCCTTCTGTCGCAATTGTTCTTGAAGACTGAAAGGTAAACAAAGTAGAACGTGATGAAGAACGGAGATGTCAGATTAAAGATAGTTTAGGTACAGGTCGACAAGTTTATCTGTAGCTACGAAAGCAATGCGGGCAAAGAATTTCTGGCGTTAACAATGTTTTCACATATATTAGATTTTAATTTAATAATCTCTCACCGAGAAAACCTTAAAAAATAGTACATTACGTATCAAGGGCCGAAAAGAGGCTTTTACGGACGAGATGCGGAGATTACAAAATATTTTAGTAAATTTTACCAAAGATTTTAGTAAATTTTACAAAATATTTTAGTAAATTTTACCAAAGATTTTAGTAAATTTTACAGAATATTCTAGTCAATTTTAGCAAAGATTTTAGTAAATTTTATAAAATATTTTAGTCAATTTTACCAAAGGTTTTAGTAAATTTTACAAAATATTTTATTAAATTTTACCAAAGGTTTTAGTAAATTTTAAAAAATATTTTTGTAAATTTTACCAAAGATTTTAGTAAATTTTACAAAATATTTTATAAATTTTACCATATTTTATTAAATGTAATAAAATATTTAATAAATTTTACCAAAGATTTTAGTAAATTTTACAAAATATTTTAGTAAATTTTACAAAGATTTAATTAAATTTTATAAAATATTTTAGTAAATTTTACTAAAGATTTTAGTAAATTTTACAGAATATTCTAGTCAATTTTAGCAAAGATTTTAGTAAATTTTACAAAATATTTCAGTCAATTTTACCAAAGGTTTTAGTAAATTTTACCAAAGATCTTAGTAAATTTTACAAAATATTTTAGTTAATTTTACCAAAGATTTTAGTAAATTCTACAAAATATTTTATTAAATTTTACAAAAGATTTTAGTAAATTTTACAAAATATTTTAGTAAATTTTACCAAAGATCTTAGTAAATTCTATAAAATATTTTAGTAAATTTTATCAACGATCTTAGTAAATTCTACAAAATATTTTCGTAAGTTTTACCAAAGATTTTAGTAAATTCTACAAAATATTTTAGTAAATTTTACCAAAGATTTTAGTAAATTCTACAAAATATTTTAGTAAATTTTACAAAGATTTAATTAAATTTTATAAAATATTTTAGTAAATTTTACTAAAGATTTTAGTAAATTTTACAGAATATTCTAGTCAATTTTAGCAAAGATTTTAGTAAATTTTACAAAATATTTCAGTCAATTTTACCAAAGGTTTTAGTAAATTTTACCAAAGATCTTAGTAAATTTTACAAAATATTTTAGTTAATTTTACCAAAGATTTTAGTAAATTCTACAAAATATTTTATTAAATTTTACAAAAGATTTTAGTAAATTTTACAAAATATTTTAGTAAATTTTACCAAAGATCTTAGTAAATTCTATAAAATATTTTAGTAAATTTTATCAACGATCTTAGTAAATTCTACAAAATATTTTCGTAAGTTTTACCAAAGATTTTAGTAAATTCTACAAAATATTTTAGTAAATTTTACCAAAGATTTTAGTAAATTCTACAAAATATTTTAGTAAATTTTACCAAAGATTTTAGTAAATTTTACAAAATATTTTTGTCAATTTTACAAAACTATACTAAATGGTGTACTAAATATTTTTGTAAATTTAATAAAAAAATTTTGTTAATATTTTGCTTAATTTTATGGCAGTTCTTACTAAAAGGCATTCCAGTTTTTCCTTGCGTGTAGGACAGGAAAATTCAACGTTCTATTTTTGACAATAACTCTAATGCCCCCAGAAAGTGACGAAAATGGGACACCCTGTACCACAAAAAGGTTTGAAATTAAATTTACTGGAATCTATGGAGATTAACAAACTGAAAAATTCCTCTAATTTACTAAACGATAAACTAGATATTTGCACCTCTTCTTTGCTAAACTTTAGGTTACAGTTGATCCCTTTATCTATGTTAAAATAATTTGAATCCACGATGATAACTGGATTACCCATAGAATTTAGACCTTATAAATTAAGATTACATTACACGAACACGTTGAACACGTGAAACACGTTACATGTTGACAATTAGAAAATAAAAATTAAAATACAAGAGAGTTTTTATTTATAAATAGAATAATCTTTTAATCCCCGTATCCTATTGACAAAGGCAAATAAAACAGAGTTAAGCATTTCAGTGACATTGTCCATTGCTCTTCAATAACTAAGCCAAAGAATGAACTAATTAATGATATTTTAACGACGAAAAAAACTGCAAAAACTATTGCACTTTCCTTTAATGAATATACCAAGGGCCTCTTAAAGAGGACACCCTGAAGATGGATATGTCCGAAACCCCTCGATATAAATTTTTAATACAAACTATCAATTTTAATTATAACAACAGTAAAATAAAAAAAAACTTGTAAACATTATACATTTAGTAATTTTTCACATGCGAATTATTATTTCACTGGGAAACAATCTCTGATTTATAAACTTGAAATGACTCGAACAAACCGCCGCGGAGTTTATAATGGTCAGGTATGGTCTCACTTGTTCAATTCGAACGACACCCGTCGGATCTGAAGAACTGAAATGCCACTTACCCTTTAGAAGAAAAAAAATGCAATTTTATTTACCTTTTCGGCCTTATTTAAAACCAACTTAATTTATAAAAAAACACCAGGTAACCCGAACAAAAACCGTCACAAAACACCAAAACAAAGTCACATAAATTCACATTAGTTATCGCGCATTTCATGAACACATCTAAGTACCATTCAATCTGAATTAGTATTTTAAAGTGCTACTGTGTAGACAAAAATACGCCCTTTTGTATGATTTCATCAGTTGGTGGTCTGGGAAAAAATATAATTTTTCCATACATTGGTATTTGACATCTAAAAATGTTGAAACTAAATAACACCTTTGAGCCTGTTCGTGTCTTGACCAAGCGCGGATCCAGGGGGGAGATTGTGGGGGTCATGGACCCCCCCCCCCATCAATTTAACACGAAAAATACCATATATACCGGTTTGACTAACGCGACAGGGTATTCCTTTTCGTAACTTTTCCATGCATGACCCCCCCCCCAAACCGAAGTTCTGGATCCGCCTTTGGTCTTGACGTTGTCTGTTCGGGTTTACTCGGTCGGTCGATCGATATTAACCTCATTGGTAAAAAATACAGCGTTGCCACTTTCGATGTTTTATAAGATTATATTCATAAATTGCGGAATTTCCTTCTGTAATATTACTTTACTGTATAATTATAGTCTCGGAAATGTCAACCGCGCTAGCTCCAGTTAGTTTTCTTAATCTGCAGAAAGAAATCACCTTGGACTCGGCCATTTATTTCAAAGGGTAGTTCCTATGTCAACATAATTGTTCCATTTTATCTTTGGTAAAGAGTTCATGGCCCATAGAAATTAGCGTTTTTATTATTTCTGAATTTCTATTGCGAAATAATTAAGTGCTGTTCTATGTGTGCGGTAGTGTAAAGTGTAATTATGCTTTAGTATTTAGTGCTTTCGTGTAATCTGATAATAGATGCATATCTTCAAAAAAACTAATTTGAAACTTGTGGGTGTCTGTCTGTGTCTGAAAAAAGAACTGAAAATGTCTGAATTTCTTACTCCTGTCAGCGTGGATTTACTTTCTTAGTAAGCTAAATATTTATAAGAAACTAAATTTTTACATTTTTACACAGTTTGGCAACATTGCACGTAACACCTGTTTTCTGATATGCCACCACAGGGTGTCATGACGAACAAACCCGAACAAACGCCGGATGAGGTGTGGGTTTAAGGGACTGGACCCCACTTTAAGAACGGTCGATTTGAAAAAAAAATGTAGCGCTTCTCTAGGACACTCAAGGAGTCACCGATTTAAATATAATACGTCATTTCCATAACACCCTGTATACTTGCAAGCATACGAATTTTCCTTTTCTGTATTAATTTACTTTAATTACTACCCGGCAAAATCAATTTTACTGCCACAGGTATTTTTTTTTATTGCCGCTATACAGGGTGTCCCATAACTAATGGTACACAGGAAAACTGCAGATTCCTTGGGTAAAAATACTGCGATTTGGCCATACTTAGTTTAGTTCAATAGCTGGTAATAACCGAGATACAGGGTGTCCAAGTAAAAATTTAATTTTCAATTTTCCTAAATAACTTATTTCTGAATCAATATTTTTGCACAAAATATTGTGACTAGGGTTCTTTTGGGGAAGGGAATTTGAATTTGTTAATAATTTTGATGTAGATTGTAGGGGGCGCTCTCTGCGGTACTCTGGATACATAAAAAGAAGTGTAACTTTCTTGGGCCTTAGTATAATTATGTTTTTATTAAAAATATCAGTTTTTTCGTAATTTTTAAGCAATAAAGGTACTTTGTAAATGTCGCTCCGACTAACCGTTTTCGAGATATTTTCAATTACGATTTCTAATGCACCCGTTTAAATTTTGATTTGTAAATGTGAAATTTGTCACAGTAGGCTTTGGTAAAAACAAATAGGTACAATGAAAGCACTTTGAAACCTCATTTCTGTCAAAGTTTTGTTTTCATTTGTCAGCATTGTGGGTGTTTTTAATGAGTTTTTGAAGATACTGTTATCAAAAATTAAACTAAAAATGCCGCGACATAACTTGTTTTCTAACGGAGAAATGAGAGACATGGTATGTTTATACGCACAAGAAAATTTTAACGGGCGCGGGGCACATCGGCGGTATTTGGAAATGTATCGAAATAGAAGACAGCCAGATTTTAAAATTTTTAGAAGCCTATACGACAGACTGGGAGAAACAGGATCCTTGCGTCCAAAACGTAATAGTGGAGGACGTCCGAAGATTATTACACCCGAGCAGGAAGAAGAAATACTTGTTCGTCTGGCTGAAAACCCAGAAATTAGCACAAGACGTATGGCTGCAGCAGCTCCAGCAAGTAAATTCACTATTTCTACAATTTTTAACCAAGTAGGGATTTATCCACACCACTTTACGCCTGTTCAGAATTTGTTGGCTGTTGATCTTCCAGCTAGATTGGAATTTTCCTATTTCTATCCTATCCAGCAAAACGCCAACCAAATGTTTTTGAATAGGGTTTTGTTCACCGATCCTCACTTAGTAACCAAACGGTATTTTCAGCATATTTAAAATAAATGTTTGGTGTGGCTAGCGTTAGAGCTAAGAAGAGATATGTTTTTCATGAGAGATGGTGCCCCAGCACATTATTTCAGGCTTGTCAGAGACTACTTAAATGCCGAATTTCCTAATCGATGGATAGGTCGTTGAAGCCCATTGCCTTGGCCTGCCCGAAGTCCCGATTCAATCCCCTTGATTTTTGTGTATGGGGATACATGAAATCACTTGTTTATGATGAAACGATAAATATAGTCGGGAGCAACTATGGCAAAGAATTCAAGATGCGGCGGTAATGTTTCAAGACGAACGTTTGTGATTTAAAATCAGGCGATCCTTCAATAAGCGTGTAGCCAAATGCATTGAAGTTAACGGCAATCACTTTGAACAATTATTGTCAAAAACAGACCATTTCTATTAATTGATAGTTTTTTATTTATTTATGTGAAACTTGAATTCTTATTTATAAAATAATAAAATTATAAAATAATATTTATTTATATTAGTGACCGCTTAAAGTTTTATTTAAATATTTCCAGAAGCGCACTGAGCATTTTAAATGCAAAAATCTCGAAAACGGTTAGTCGGAGCGACATTCACAAAGTATACCTTTTTTGCTTAAAAATGACGGGAAAACTGATATTTTTAACAGAAACATAATTATACTAAGGCCCAAGAAAGTTACACTTCTTTTTATGTATCCAGAGTACCGCAGAGAGCGCCCCTACAATCTACATCAAAATTATTAACAAATTCAAATTCCTTTCCCCAAAAAACCCTAGTCACAAAATTGTGTGCAAAAATATTGATTCAGAAATAAGTTATTTAGGAAAATTGAAAATAAAATTTTTACTTGGACACCCTGTATCTCGATTATTACCAGCTTTTGAACTAAACTAAGTATGGCCAAATCGCAGTATTTTTACCCAAGGAATCTGCAGTTTTCCTGTGTACCATTAGTTATGGGACACCCTGTATAGGCATTTATTTTTTGCTACTGTGGTTAATTTTTATTACGATAGTAAAAGTCTTCTCTCAGTGTTGTTTGCGAAAAAAAAATATTCAAAATAGAAATTATACAATATCGGCTTTTTTTTATCTTATCCAATACAGCAAAATAAATATATTTTATGGTGGTACTAGTTAATTTTTATTTATTATAAATCAAATATTAAAATTACACATCGTTCATGGGTAATTCCTAACTAAGACGATTTCATTTTTCAAAATAAGTATATTTATATTAAAATAAATTTTAATCCGTCAATGGTATGTGAAATGAAAGAATATTATATGACGAGTACATACGTCTATTAATTTCATAGAAATATAACACACATTACTGCTAAAAGACCACTAAAATAAGAAAAGATTTCGACAAACCTTTAAAACAATCGCCGCGCCGTCGGAACGGGTCGACGGTAGCCGAAGCTGCACGGGGACCCCTGCTCGTTGCCACCAGCGTTGTCAGTCTTTTCCAATTGTAATATATCCATTACTATTTTAACAATTTTTTAGATGTTCATTCTTGTTGTGGGGCTCCCCATATGAAATTTATTTTATAACATTAGGTATATCATAGGAAAGTAACGACCTTTTTTTCGATCTCTTCTTACTCTTTTTAATATTCTATTAGCTTTCGAACCGTCAACCTATAACTTTTGATCAAGATTTCTGGCAACACTGCCCACGTAGTGCCGGCGTTTATTAAAATAAATATCTGAATTTTCATAAAATGATGTGCGCTGTGTTCGGTTGTGATATGGATAACCAGGCAAAGAAGTTTGATTTAAATATAAGGTATTTCCGCTTTCCTAAGGATAAAAACAAAAAATGAGAATAGATACGGTTTTATTTGTTTTGTTAACCTTTACTTCTTAAGTATTTTCCACTGAAGCAGATGAGGGTTTGTTCGTTTTGAAATTAAAATATTGTTTATTTAACTACTGAAGCAGACTATGAGCTTTTTTACCTCTTCATAATTTCACTCCACTGAGTGATGGATTATATACAAAATATATTTTATTTTGTTTATAACTAGGTCGTATTTTAGCTTTAATCTTTGTATTCGTACCCAAAACAAAATGGCGATATTTTGAAAAATAATATTTACTATTTCTTTTGTTATGTTCTGTTTTGGCTACTTTACCTATGCTAAGTTGTAAAATCTAAACTAAAATAACAAAATATAAAAATGGGGAGGGGACATTAAAAAGCCCCACCCTAATAATAATATTATTACGTCCATTAGTTTATAATATATTTGATTTACAGGGGACCCGGAATGGACCATTTTTGTATTTTGACTCTCATATCTTTATAACATTTAATAAAAAAACTGGGGATTTACATATTATTTGAAGTCGCTTACATCAGTTTCCAATTTTCTACAGCTCTAAAAAGTGACTTTAAGAAATTAAAAAATGAATCCACCAACATTAGAGGAAGCAATTCAGGTAAAATCTAGAGAATATGTATCTGAATTAAAAAGGTACGAAACCGGCTTTCAAAATGACGTTATTGATTTCTTAAGGTCTAAGTCTAATATCTATCTCTTGGTTGAAACCCGAGATTCGATACGTGGAACCATACGAATTATGCAGATATTAAAAACGCTAGCAGATGGCCAGCAAGATGAACATTTGAAGAAATATTTGGGTGAACAGAATCAAACGTTTTTAACATGGGAACAGTTACTGGACATAGTAGGACCGGCAGGAGATCTGCCTAAATTTACCACGCTATTAGTTTGCAAGTTTCCCGAATCAGCGAATATAGATGAAATAGACGAGGATATATTAAGAAATATTATTGAGCGCTTTAGCATTTCAGTTTCAAAAAAAGTCATATTTATTATGTCGCAACAGAAGCATTTAAACGAATATCTACGGGAGCTCGATACACGGACGTTTCTTGAAATTGATTTTGATAATATGATCACCAACAAGGTGTACGCTAATGACATTGAAGCTTTAATAGATAAAGCATCCAATGACCAGGTAAATGGTGTGTTAAGGTTATTAAAAAATGGAGTAGATGTTAACGCCAAAAGGGAAGAGGACGAGTCAACTGCTTTACATGTCGCCGCAAAAGAAGGACGTAGAAACGTGGTGGTGACATTATTACGACATGGAGCTAAGATTTTAGCAAACAAATCTGGAGACACTCCATTACATATAGCCGCAAAAAACGGACATAAAGACGTAGTTTTAATGCTTTTAGAACACGACGACGTTTGTGTTGCCACTAAAGGAGATAAGGGACAGACTGCGCTACATCAGGCAGTTGACCACAATGACATAATACGGACTCTTTTGAAATATGGTGCAGATATTAATGCTCAGTCAACCGATGGCGCAACTGCCCTTTATGATGCTACTAACAAAGACAATCTGGAAGTTGTACAGACGTTGGTAGCAAATGGAGCTAGGATATTGCCTAATAAGAGCAAGGACACCCCTTTCCACCTCGCAGCTAGGAATGGAAATATTGATATTATTAACTTCATCTTAATGGAAAATCTTGTTGATGTTAATGAAACGGCAATAAGAGAATACACTGCTTTGCACGAGGCAGCCAAAAATGGCTGTACTGATATTGTTCAACTCCTGTTAAGTAAAGGTGCAGACGTGAACGCTATGGCCAAACTAACAGGACAAGTTTTGAATTCAAAAGACAGAAAGCGCTTCGGTCTTGGCATATTATGTAACCTAACGCCCTTGCATGTGGCGGCAAGATTTGGTCATAAAGAGGTAGTTTCATTACTACTTGAAAATCATCCTAATGTCAACGTCTTGGGTGGTGAGGGACAAACTGCTCTGCACGATGCAGCTTTTAATGGTCATGTAGACGTGGCTGAAACACTTATTAAGAACGGTGTTGATATTAATGCTAAAAACGTTGATGGAAAAACTGCGTTGAAATTAGCTGACAGGAAAGGCAACGGTGACGTTAAGGCATTACTGCAACATTACATTAATCTAGAAAGTTAGTAATTGAAGCAGTTATCATATTCATTGTAATTTTAATTATATATATTATATTATATACAGTGTGGCCGTTTAAGTGTGCAACATATGGGAAAGTTTTTTATTACCGATTTCTCAGAAAATTTTATTCTTGATAAAAGTTGGTGCATGTTCGATAATCGTATTTGGTGCACTTGGAATGGTTGCAAGTCAAATGACGTACAGGATACGACAAAAAATATAAAACTTGTACAAGAATAAAGTATCCCTATTTCAGAAAATTCAGCGAAATGTTATTAAGAAAAGGTGTTTAGAATTAAAAGTTATGCATAGGATTGAAAACGTGGCCTCATAAAATAAAAAACAAAATTTTTTTAAAAATATTAATTATTTCCCAAAAAAAATTTTTTTTTATTATCACCCTAAATAAATTAAACAAAATCAAATCAATTTCACACATCTTTGTTCAAATTCAAGCATATTTGTAAAATTAACTTAGCTTTTTAATTTATTAAGGAATCACAAACTTCATGTTTGTTGCAAGGACATTAAACACAACTTTAAAATACCGTAAAAATTATTTTTAACAAGATAAAACATTAGTAATGATAATTTTCAAATTAAAAACTCCCATTTAAAGTGCAAAAGTTTTATTTTAAATGTTTATTAGAAAATTGTAAAAAAGAATCGACAAACATGAAATTCTACTAAAAAAAGGCGTTGTGTGGCATTATTAACAAATTATCAACGCGTCTCCGTATGTCCACCTTCACATTCAATGCATTTAATTATCCGATCATAAAATTCACTAAGCGTGGATCGCAAAACACTTGCTGGAATATTTCTGCAATGAAATCGTATCGAAATTTCAAGCTCCCCAATATTATTAAAGGGTCGATCCTGTCATAATGTTTACTTTTTAACCCTTATTTGTTTTTTTCCATAGGTATCTGCGACTATTTTAGTAGAATTTCATGTTTGTCGATTATTTTGTACAATTTTCTAATAAACATTTAAAATAAAAATTTTGCACTTTAAATGGGAGTTTTTAATTTGAAAATTATCATTACTAATGTTTTATCTTGTTAAAAATAATTTTTACGGTATTTTAAAGTTGTGTTTAATGTCCTTGCAACAAACATGAAGTTTGTGATTCCTTAATAAATTAAAAAGCTAAGTTACTTTTTAAAAAATGCTTGAATTTGAACAAAGATGTGTGAAATTGATTGGATTTTGTTTAATTTATCAAGGTTTTTAGGGTGATTAAAAAAAAAATTTTTTTGGAAAATAATTAATATTTTTAAAAAATTTTGTTTTTTATTTCATGAGGCCACGTTTTCAAACCTATGCATAACTTTTAATTCTAAACACCTTTCCTTAATAACATTTCGCTGAATTTTCTGAAATAGGGGTACTTTATTCTTGTACAAGTTTTATATTTTTTGTCGTACCCTGTACGTCATTTAACTTGCAACCATTTCAAGTGCACCAAATACGATTATCGAACATGCACCAACTTTTATCAAGAATAAAATTTTCTGAGAAATCGGTAATAAAAAACTTTCCCATATGTTGCACACTTAAACGGCCACACTGTATATTATATTATTATTGATGGAATATTAGTTTGTATTAATTAGTAATACATGTAAATCTGTATACAATATTTTAAATCGTGTTTGTCAAACTTAGGTGGTTGGGCTGTTCGCATCTTATGTGTGCAAATAAATAAATTAATCAATAACTGATACTAATAAGCGATAATAGAAAAATCCGACATATACAGGGTGTTACAAATTCGGCCTTCACCATTGGGATTTCGGAAACGGTAAGAGATACGTAGTCGGTTAAATTGGGGCAACGTTGCGTAAGGGGTCAAAGAATATGGCGCAAGAAAATCAAAAATTAATACAGGTGCTTTTACAATAAAATGGAAAAATCTAATATTTTGCTTTTCGTTTCTTATTTTTTCCTGACTTTGCTCAAAGAGATGCCCAAAAATAAATTTCACTTTCGCGTTGCCACTTTTTATTCTCCACAAGATGGCGTTATCAGATCTTTCATGTGACGTATCGTCTTTAGGCCACCATCGTCAACTTAATTTTTATAAATACGGCCCGGGATTTTTTTGTTTAAATTATGAAAGAGGGCGATATCTACGTTCGGTGATATACAAACATTATTGGGTTTCCGACGTTTTATTCCTTAAAATACTTCTGTAATTTACCTTTGTTTCGAAGAAACAAGATTTTTAAATTATTGCTCACTGTTTTTTTTTTGTTATTTCAAGCTAATATAGTTGTATCAAATTTCTACTTAGCATAAATTCACGTGATTTATTTTAATAATAAAAATAAAATTTGACTCTTAAAACCAGCACATTCTTAAGAATTTTAAAAGAGGCATTGAGTTTTACATTTTCGAATAATGCCGAATTTAAGAAAAAAAAAACTACAAACAAATTACAGGGACGTACTAGAGGTATTTTACTGAAGGTGGCCAATTTAAGGAACAAAACGTCGGAAAACCAGTAAGTGTTGTGTACCACTGAACGTAGATTTCGGTTCTCTTTCATGACTTAAACAAAAAAAATCCAGGCCGTTTTTTACATTTTACAAAATTAAGTTGATGATGGTGACCCAAAACGAAACGTCGCGTTAAAGATCTGACAATGCCATCTTGTGGACAATGAAAGGTAGCAATGACAATATAAAATTTATTTTTGGACAAATTTGGAAAATATTTTGAAAGCCTGATTCTGATTTTTTTTTTGCGACATATTATTGGGCCCATAATTACGCAACTTTGCCCCAATTTAACCGACTTCGCATCTCATACCGTTTCCGAAATCCCAATGGTGAAGGCCGAATTTGTAACATCCTGTATAAGAATTATTAGTTGCAAATATGTTTCCTTTTATTTCCTTATTTCTTGAACACCCTGTGTTAATAGGTTACAAGTTTACAAGCAAACCCTTTTCAACAAGGAATCCAACCCAAATTAAATAATAAATGCTTCCTTATTATGGAATCGTCCAGGCGAGATAAACGGCTCGAAAATCCCTTGACGAAATCGATTATTTTTTTCCCAATCGATACAGTAGGATCCCCTCGACATTCTGAAATGATTTGTGTAGGGCCCCTCGTGAGCGGGGAGGGGGGCACGCCTCGTAAAACTAACCTACAACGGGAAATTGAAAATAACTCAGCCGGTTTTGATGCTACAAAAAAAATGTGGGAAGCAAAATTGAAGAGCTTGACAGAACGCGTAAGCTCGAACAAACCCGATCCCGATATCTCAAAGAGTTCGCGAATTAACGCGATTTTCAACTGCAAAAACAATAAAATTTAATCAATTATATCTCGAGAAGGGGCGGAGTTGGGGCATAATTTCTTCGCGAATTAACGGATGATACCGAGTACTTTGATGGGCCGGAGGCTGGGGTTGGTGGGGCAATTAGGAGGAGAGTAAGGGGGATTGGAAATTTTTTACATAAATGCTAATAAGTAGTTTATTAATCGAGCTACGGGGATCAGGCCGGATTCAATTTGTTAATTGTTTTATCAGCTACGAGGTGGGATTGGCGAAAAAATTTTATTTTCCCAAATGCGCGCTGGGCGTGACATACAAGAAATGGCCATCTCCGAAAATACCTTAGATATTATGTTTAATTTTGGTATGTGTTAATAGGATATAGAACCTCAAATTTTTGTTAAAAAGTTATTCAATTGTTCCACCAGTGTCGTCGCTGCAAACATGGACTTTAATATTTTCTACAAAAAACGCCACTGATATTTTTCCATGTAGATATTTTTTCTGATTGGCCTGTACAATTCTCCATGAAAACGGTCTCTTGAGTTTTTCTCGTCAGCCGTGCCGTTCTTGATTAAAACCACTAAATTCATATTGAAACTCATTATTTTTAACATTGATAAAATAATTTTTTTTTCATTTCATTTGCGAAAATAAAAATTAAAAGGCATGTTTCCGCCCGTCTTCGCATCGAATTGCCCACTCCAACAATTTAAAAAAAAATTATCATTTATTATAATATCAATGTTAAAAATAATGAATTTAGTGGTTTTAGTCAAAAACGGTGCGTCTGACGAGAAAAACTCAAGAGACCGTTTTCATGGAGAATTGAACAGGCCAATCAGAAAAAGTATCCACATGGAAAAATATCACTGACGTACCATCTTTTTTGTAAAAAATATCAAAGGACATGTTTGCAGCGACGCCACTGGTGGAACAATTGAATAACTTTCCTAACTAAAATTTGAGGTTCTATATCCTATTAACACATACCAATTAAACATAATATCTAAAGTATTTTCGGAGATGGCCATTTCTTGTAAGCCGCGCCCAGCGCGCATTTGGGAAAAATAACAATTTTTTGCAAATCCCACCTCGTAGCTGATAAAAAAAATGAACAAATTGAATCCGGCCTGATCCCCGTAGCTCGATTAATAAACTACTTATTAGCATTTATGTAAAAAATTTCCAATCCCCCTTACTCCCCTCCTAATTGATCCACCAACCCCAGCGTCCTGCCCATCAAAGTACTCGGTATTACCCGTTAATTCGCGAAAAAATGATGCCCAACGCCGCCCCTTCTCGAGATATAATTAATTAAATTTTATTGTTTTTGCAGTTGAAAATCGCATTAATTCGCGAATTCATTGAGATATCGGGATCGGGTGAGCTTACGCGCTCTGTCAAGCTCTTCAATTTTGCTTTCTACATTTTTTTTGTAGCATCAAAACCGGCCGAGTTATTTTCAATTTCCCGTTATAGGTTAGATTTACGGGGCGTACCCCCTCCCCCCCATGCGGCGCCCTACACAAATCATTTCAGAATGTCGAGGGGATCCTACTGTATCGATTGGGGGAAAAAAAATTACTCGATTTCGTCAAGGGATTTTCCAATACCGGAACGACTCCACTATTATAGGAAAAATTAATAACCATTTTAAGGTAGGTATGCAAATGTAATTTTAGTCATAAATCCTCAAATATGTCAAACATGCTTCGACTTAGATATAGGATATGATATACGAAATCTGCCTAGAATCTTGCACAGAATCCAAAAATGTAATAATATACAGGGTGTTCGCTAATTAATGGTACATGGAAAAACCACAGACTCCTTATGTAAAAATATTAGAACTTAATTATACTTACCTACAGGGTGTTATGGAAATGACGTATTATATTTAAACCGGCAATTCCTGAGATGAATACAAATTGAAGAAAAATACCTATAAATGGCGGTTTCAATTCATTCAGCGGTAAAAATTACCTGACGTCAAACCAGAAAAACTTCTGTACGGCACTGCGGCACATCAGAATTCTCACCGGTGTTGTCAGAATTACACCTTACACTCTTTAAGTTTGAAATACGCAATTACGTAACTAGGTCAAATGTCAATGACCTTTTGACTTTTGATTAATGTCATTTTATTTAGGCCACACACATACACTTACCTTGTCGGTCTTATTTAAAAATTAATGTCAATTTCTATAAAACCTTATACAGCGCATAACCATAATCGGAAAACTTCACATGAACACTGGCCAAAACACACACAAAATTCACTTGGAGACATCATTTTTATTAACATTGGCTTGTCTCGCCTAGATTTGTATGAACTTTTGTTTTTAATTAAAAAACACATCGTAAAATGTAAATAACATTTCTTCGAATTAAAAATGACATCTGAACTGAAACATTTAAAACACGAACTGTCAAAAACTAGAAATGTACTAATGCAATGCATGTTTTCCGGTAGATTCCAGCGCATTCACCAAAAAAGGTTGAAATAAATAATTATAATAATCTACAGCACTTATTTATTGTTTTCCTTCACTGCTGTAGATACCAATAAAGATTAAAAAACTTGTTAATCGCTGCTCTGGTGCTTTATTTCATTCGAAAAGCTTAAAAAAATTCAATCGATCGTTTCACAGCGGGATTTTAAAACCAAAGATTAGCCACATCCCTAGTATAATTCGACAGAAGGTTAGAAGTTGACACTTGCTTGACAACAAGATGTTCCTCTGCGGCTTCGCGCAAAAGAGTTTTTTCAGGATATTTAATCAACTGTACAGTGCGAATAAGTGTGAAAATGTTTAGTACATACAGAAAAATCAAGTCGAAGGCATATTAGAAAATGTTCCTTTAGTAAGAGACTGGAAATCGCAAGGTCACCGGATCTTACATCATGCAATTTTTTTCTATGGGGTACGATGAATAAAGAAATAGTTTATAAAGTCGAAGATATGGATCAGTTGCGATATAAGATATTGGATGCAGCAGATAAAATAATTGCTGAACGTTTTAGTTTATAAAGTGCCAATTTGTGTCCTATCTCCTATTTGTGTGTTTGTTAAAGAATGCATTATGTGTAGCGATTTTGTGTGCCTATGCCTATCTTCAAAAAACTAATTTGAAACATGTGTGTGTTTCTTTAAGTGATTTATGGTAATTTGTTCAGTGTTTCACTATGTGTTCTGTGTCTCTGACGATATACAGGGTCATGTTCTGAGATTGGAAGAAAAACGCCGAAGGGGTTTTAGTGGGGTATAAGCTTTACCCACTAAAACCAAAAAACTGAAGATTTATGTGCCCTGGATTACTTGCTAGTATACTGGCACCTGGATTCACTTCTATTTGGATACTAGGTAGCTAAATATTTATTTTAATAAGAATCTAAAGTTTTACACGAACAATTTGGCAACATTGCGCCAGAACATCTGTTTATTACACAGCTGCTCAGTGTAATGTGACTGTGCCGAGGAGTTGTGTGTGGGTTTATGGGTGAATTACCCCACTTTTTAATCGTTCGATTTGAAAAAAAATATATGTAGCGCTTCTCTAGGACACCCCAGGAATCACCCATTTAAATATAATACGTCATTTCCATAACACCCTGTATATCCGAAAGTTGATATTAACTGAGATACAGGGTGTTAAAGTTAAAACTTCATTTTTGTTTTTCTCTAATAACTTTGCAGGAAATCAAGGTTTTCTTAAAAAATTTGGCAATTATGGTTTTTTTTTAGAAGACGTTTTTTAGAGGAAGAGTAGGGGGCGCTATCTGCTGCTTCATTTTCACATGTCATAACTTTTTTGTGCCTCAGTGTATTTAAGTTTTTAATGAAAATAATACTTTTCTCATATTTATTACGTAAAAAGGGTATAGCAAGTTCAGGTCGCCCAGAGTTACCGTTTCGGAGATATTTGCATTTAAATTGTTTAGTGCACCCTGCCCAATTATTATTAATTTGCAAACAAATTTTTTTTCTTAAAATAATTTATGAGAAAAAAATAAAATTTAAAGATGCAGTTGCTGTGGAACAGAAAATGTTTAATTTTTGAGTTTATCGTAAGTTTGTGTTTTCATTGCTGTTGGTTTCTTTCGACACGATATTTCCTTGGGTCTAAGTTATTTTAATTAAAGTAAGTTAAAGAACAACCCAATTGTTGTATTTATTATTCCCAATTACGATTACTAGAAGATTAATTATCATGAAAAAGTGAATTGGTAAGAAGTAACAAAATATTATTTGCTTGCCTGAGCTAACCTACCAAACCTTTCTACGTAATAAATATGAGAAAAGTATTATTTTTATTAAAAACTTAAATACACTGATGCACAAAAAGTTATGACCATACGAATGTGCGAAAAATGACGCAGACAGTACATTTAAATTTCACAAAGAAATCAATTTCTCTTCCTAAAAAAACCATATTTGCCAAATTTTGGAAAAAAGTTGGTGTCTCTCAAAGTTATTAGAGAAAAACAGAAATGAAGTTTTAACTTTAACACCCTGTATCTCAGTTAATATCAACTTTCGGATATAGGTAAGTATGTCTCGGTCTCAAAAATATTTCAAACTTGGCGGAAAGTGTATAGGGGGTCACAATTCAAGGTTCATTGGGAAAGAAGAAATAATTCAACCTTTAAAATCTTTCTTATTTTAAATTATTTTAAATGGTACATTTTTATTTAAGTTGATGACAAATTAATTGTTCTCTATACAGAGTATTTCACTGTTCTACAGGATGCTGCATCTCAGCTCTCGTGGTCTACAACTCAGTTATTAATTAAGTTAGGATTTTGATATTTTGCAAATTTTACCCGTATCTTAGGGTGCGTATGAGGAAAATATTTTCGTTTATACAGGGCGTCCCAAAAAGTGTGACGTCATGATGATATATTTTTTTAGATTACATGTCATATATTTTGTTACTTCTTTGGATGCCCCTTGTGATTACTTATATACCCCTACAATTTTATTGAAATCGGTGCAGTGATATCTGGGAAAAAAAATTAAAACCAACAAAAATCAGTTTTGCACCACTGGTCCTAAAAATTAATTAAACATGGAAATAGTGCCTAATTAATAACATTATACAGGGTGTTTATTAAATAAGGTCCATCAATGTTGTTAACCAAGTTTGATTGATACGAATTTTACAGGGTGTTCAAAATTTCGTGTCAAACCTTCCAAACTTTAAAGCACTTTATATTTTATTTTTTTCAATTGGAGCCCATGTATATTTTTATGTCATTCGATGCGAAATTAAAAATTATTTTTCAAAGCCACTTCGATTTTTATTTATTAAAATGGCTGTAGGATAGTTGATAAAATGAGTTTTCTGCAAGTAACTCTGAATGTGTTACGAATTGCGATAGGGTTGTAATAAGGAAAAATGTTTGATTTTTAATTCCGCATCGAACGACATAAAAATATACAGGGGCTCCAATTGAAAATAAGAAAAATAAAGTGCTTTAAAGTTTGGAATATTTGACACGAAATTATGGACACCATGTAAAATTATTATCAATCAAACTTGGTAAACAACATTGTTGGACCTTATTTATTTAGCACCCTGCATAATGTTATTAATGAGGCACTATTTCCATTTTTAATTAATTTTTAAAACCAGTGGTGCAAAACTGATTTTTCTTGGTTTTAAATTTTTTTCGCGGATATCACTGTACCGATTTCAATAAAAATTTAGGAGTATTAAGTAACCACAAGGGTCATCCAAGGAAGTAACAAAATATATGGCAAGTAATCTAAAAAAATATATCATCATGACGTCAAACTTTTTTGGGACACCCTGTATAAACGAAAATATTTTCCTGAAACGTACCCTAAGATACGAGTAAATTCTGCAAATTATCAAAATCCGAACTTAATTAATAACTGAGCTGTAGAAAACGGGAGGTGAGGTGCAGAACCCTGTATACCGATATCTTACGTTTTACCCTGTATCTCAAAAGTTCAGACGTTTAGGCCATATGTTCATATGACGTTTTTTTTTTCTAAAAATGGACCCAAGAATAACCTCCTTAAATATTAGCACGTTATTTAGAAATGCATATAACCATATACAGGGTGAGTTTTTTAAAGTGTTACAAGGCGATATCTGGCAAACGGTTTAAAATATTTTCTTGAAATTTTAATGAGGTAATAGTGAGATGGGGGGACATATTTAAACATATTTTTGTTATCTACCCCCCTTTCCCTATTTTGAGGGGTGGGGGGTAACTTTGAAATTTTAAATGGGAATATGTACTTTTGTTTATTAAATTCGGATCTACGTAAAAAACTACGTATTTGTACAAAACAAATTTTTGGTTAGCTCCACTGGTTACCGAATTATAATTAATTAGGTTTTAAAAATTTAAAAAATATTATTTACCCTTTATCGCCTGTCATGTTTCAGAAAATGTTCGAAATGTCTCCCTTCAACTTCCAAACACTTTCTCACTCTTTTTTTAAACGAATTTCGTACCCGCTCTAACATTTCAGGTGTTACTAATAAGCAGGCAAAGCGGATTCGGTCTTTCATATTGTCTATAGTTGTAGGTGTGTAAGGGGTGTAAGGGGTGATGGCAACCAAGAAAGGGAAGTCGACCCAAATGACAACCTCACCTGCACGTGGTGCACCCTGCTAGATAACCAACGAGGCTCTGTCGACCGGGTGATTACCGGTATAAGTAATCCCCTCTTGTCAGTCAACAGCTTCGGGTGGAAGAATTGGCAAGTGGTAGGGCAACTCATTGTCCTGGGGTCGAGAAATTAACCCCAAAGGCGGATGAACTATAACAATTAGTCAACGGCATTGGGATGCAGAAGGCATCATGGGTAACCACTGCATTAAAGGCTTCCAAAGCAACCCTAGTATTCATTCACATGGCAATGTTCAAACTAAATAAAGATTCCGGAGTAAGCACCCCAATCGGATCTCCGGGGGGAGCAAGTGCGAACAATGATGTGAAGTCACAGAAATTCTGTCAACAACGTACAAAACTGGGTACCTGGAATGTAAGAACCATGGCCCAAACAGGTAAAATACAAAACGCCATCAAAGAAATGGAACGGTTAAAGATCAGAATTTTGGGAATAAGTGAAATGAGATGGCCGAATGCAAATTACTGTGATATTGAAGAACATAGAATATACTACTCAGGATGCTCCACCAAATATGAATACGGAGTGGGTATCATACTGCACAAATCAGTAGCACAAAATGTCTCAAACTTTGTGCCCATCAATGAAAGAATAATGCTGATCCAAATAAAAGCAATTCCAGCGAATGTCAACATCATACAGGTGTATGCACCCACAAGTGAACATGAAGAAGAGGATATAAACGATTTTTATACTGAATTGACTAACCTCATCAAAGAAATCCCTAAAAAAGAATTACTTATAATAATGGGCGATTTTAATGCAAAAGTGGGAAGAGGAAGATCAGGAAACCATATTGGACCTCATGGACTGGGAGAAAGAAATACCAGTGGAGAAAAACTTTGTACTTTTGCGGAGGAGAATTATCTGGTTGTAGTGAACACATTTTTCGAACTGCCTCGGCGCAGATTGTATACTTGGAAAGCCCCAAAAGATGGAAAAGATGGTACAGTCATGCGAAACCAAATCGACTTCATAATGGTGAATCAAAGATATAAAAATAGCTGTAAGGTGGCCAAAACATATCCGGGGGCGGATATAAACTCTGATCACAATTTGTTGGTAGCCGAATTTAGGGTACAATGGAAGAAACTGAAAATGAAACAAAATGCAACTAGTTATGATAGAAGAAAAATCAATGAACCAGAGGTGAGAAATCAAGTCACGGACATGCTAAGTAAAGCTTTACGTGATGTAAAAAATAGCTCAGAAGTTGAGGAAAAAATAAATAAAATAGTCGAGGTCACGAAAACAGTAAAGAAAGAAATACTAACAGCAAATGTAGACAAGAAGAAACCCTGGATGACCGAAGAGATCCTGAGATTGATGGAGGAAAGAAGAAAGAACAAAATAAATAATGACATGAGCAGATATAGGTCCATCAACAACCAGATTAGGAGAAAAATCAGAGAAGCAAAAGAACAAGAACTCAAAAACAAATGCAGAGAGATTGAAATATCACAAGCAAAGCACGACACATTTGGGGTATATAAGAAGGTCAAGGAAATAACAGGAAAATTCAAAAAGAAATCAATAGGAAAAATGGAAAATGAACAAGGAGAAATAATTGTGGACATCGAAAAAATAAAATTAACATGGTCAAATTATGTAAAAGAACTGTTCTCAGACATAAGAGCAGAACAACAAATACCGAACGACATAACAGGACCGGACATCCTTTTAGATGAAGTTGAGGCAGCAATACTGTCACTCAAAGATGGAAAAGCTGCTGGTCCAGATGAAGTTCAGTCAGAGGTCATTAAATGCTTCGATGAAGATTTCAAGAAAGAATTAACAGTCATTTTCAATGAAATATACAACAGCGGAAAAATACCCAAAGAATGGTTGAGATCGGAGTTTATAGTTCTGCCAAAAAAGCAGGGAGCCAAAAGGTGCAGTGATTACAGAACAATAAGCCTCATGAGTCACTTGTTGAAAATATTTTTAAAGATCATGCTGTACAAACTCTGTGAAGAACAAGTATCGCCAACACAGTTTGGTTTTATGAGGGGTCTTGGAACGAGAGATGCGTTGTTCAGTGTACAGGTGCTGTTCCAACGTTGCAGAGATATGAATTGTAATGTATATGCCTGTTTCATTGATTATCAAAAGGCATTTGATAAAGTTCAACACAACAAAATGATGGAAGTCCTGCAAGATAATGGAGTCGATGGCAAAGACTTACGCATAATCAAGAACTTATACTGGAATCAGTCAGCTTCTGTTAGAATCAACAATGAGAAAACAGACGAAGTGAAAATTTTGCGAGGAGTACGGCAAGGATGTATACTGTCACCTCTTATATTCAATATGTACTCAGAGGCAATCTTCCAAGAAGCCCTAGAATACACGGAAGCAGGAGTACTATTAAATGGCGAACGAATGAACAATTTTAGATATGCTGATGACACCGTTATTTTTGCCGACACGGCAGAAGGACTACAGCTTTTAATGAACAGGGTAGTTGAAAGTAGTAAGAAATATGGCTTAGAAGTAAACACCAGTAAAACAAAAGTCATGATAATTAGCAAAGAAAGAATTGGAGGAGTGCAGTTTACCATCAACGAAAAAGTGGTAGAACGAGTGTCAACTTACACATATCTTGGCACAGTACTAAATGAACAGTGGGACCATTCCCAAGAAATAAAGTCAAGAATTGGGAAAGCAAGAGCAGCTTTCATTCAAATGTCCAAATTGTTCAAAACACATAATCTGAACTTAAAATTAAAACTCAGACTGCTCCGATGCTACATATTTTCCATCTTGTTATATGGAGTAGAGTCTTGGACCTTGACTGAGGCAACAACAAAGAGACTAGAAGCATTCGAGTTGTGGACATATAGAAGAATCCTCAAAATATCATGGAAGGACAAAGTATCAAACACCCAAGTACTCCAAAGACTTAATAAAGAAAAAGAAATAATGTTCACAGTAAAACGTAGAAAATTGGAATATCTAGGTCATATCATGAGGAACGAAACCAAATATGAGTTACAGAAATGCATTCTACAAGGGAAAGTTCAGGGTAAGAGAATCATCGGCAGCAGACGAATATCATGGCTAAAGAACTTGAGAACCTGGTTTGAGGCATCCACCACAGGACTATTTAGAGCTGCGGCAAATAAAGTTATCATTGCTAGAATGATTGCCAACATTCGGTAACGGATAGGCACTAGAAGAAGAAGAATAGTTGTAGGTGCAGTCGCCATCACTTTGTCTTTTATAAATCCCCAGAAGAAAAAGTCAAGAGGGGTCAAACCCGGAGACCTAGCAGGCCAATTGACCGGACCAGCTCGACCAATCCACCTGTTTTCAAACAATTCGTTTAAATGATTACGGGCCTGTATTGCATAATGCGGTGGAGCTCCATCCTGTTGAAACCACATGTCAGGATTTATGTTTTGGTTTAATAATAGTGGTAATTCGTTCCTTAAAAAATCTGTATACATTTCTCCATTTAAATGGCGTTCAAAGAAATGCGGACCAATAACCCTATCTCCAATTATACCACACCAGACATTAACTGACCAAGGATGTTGATTTGGCACAGTTCTCATCCAGTGGGGATTTTCCGATACCCAGTAGTGCATATTGTGTCTATTTACCTTTAAGAAAACAAACAATAAAAAAAAATTAATTTCTACCGACAAGGGATAACTTAAAATCCTACCTGGCCACAATTCTGGAAACTAGCTTCATCAGAAAAAACAACATTCTTTAGAAACCTGTTATTTCCTTGCATTTGCCCTGTTACCCAATTGCAAAATGTAACGCGATTTTCAAAGTCTTGCCCATAAAGCTCTTGGTGGAGTGTAATGTGGTATGGATGAAATTTGTACATATGCAATATGGTCACAACCGATTTTTGGCTTATTCCAACATCTGCAGCAAGCCGTCTGGAACCTACATGCGGGTTAATAGCTACCATTCCTAAAACTCCAACTGCCCTATCTGCATCTGTTTTAGTTCGCTTCCGAAATCGTGGTTTTGACTTCAGGCTGCCAGTAGTGCGACATCTAGTTTCCAGCCTTTTAAATGCCATGTGAGATTTCAGGTTGTTAGGAAACCTTTCCGCCCACCTTAGTGAAGCTTGTCTGTAGTTTCTTCTGCACTCCCCCAACATTAACAACATATCAACTTGCACACTAAAATTCGCTTCCATGTTCAATTGACCAAGCTGAGAAATAATCGTTGATATGTAAAAATTCTCAACTGACTGAAGTCAAAACAACGCATTTCCATGTAAACGAATAATAATTTTGAAATAAGTGAACTAGATTTATTTTAAATTTAGTTATTTTTTAAATCAAACAATAGAAATTTAATAATAAAAAATTATAATTCGGTAACCAGTGGAGCTAGCCAAAAATTTTTTTTGTACAAATACGTAGTTTTTTACGTAGGTCCGAATTTAATAAACAAAAGTACATATTCCCATTTAAAATTTCAAAGTTACCCCCCACCCCTCAAAATGGGGAAAGGGGGTAGATAACAAAAATATGTTTAAATATGTCCCCCCATCTCACTATTACCTCATTAAAATTTCAAGAAAATATTTTAAACCGTTTGCGAGATATCGCCTTGTAACACTTTAAAAAACTCGCCCTGTACATATAGCCATTTTGCCCTTAATTAATTATTATTAATTGGTAAAAAATGATAGTTGAATATACTTACCAAGGATAGATGGTCTCTAAGTTCGGAACAAAAATGGCATTTTTCAAAAACGTCAACGTCGCTTCAAGGTTCTTTATGTCGTTTTGTAATTCCGTAAAACTTTCCGAAGCCTGCAATTGGACTCTCCCCAAGTTTATATCGCTCTGAAATTTTACGTAACCAAATATTTTTAGAGGAAAAACGTCAATTTGAAGAATGTAAAAAGTATCCTAATTTAATATTGAATCGGGGATACTTGATGTAACTCTCTGTAACTGGTATTGCGTACAGCGTTGAGAAAAATCGATGATTTTAATAATCGAGTACTTGAAACTCGAGCGATTATAATAATCAAGGGAATCGCTCGAGCGATTAATCACTTGACATTTTTATGACTAAGAAGAATGTACATATTGATAAAACACCAGGGGTTGTTCTTGTAAGTTTTAGAAGTTTAGTCTAGAGTGTTTATTAAGGAAGAACAGTAGATTCTGATTTTCAAAAAATTATATCCTTTATTTTTTTTTAAATTTACAATCGCCGCTGGCTAGCTAGTCAAAACAAACCCCATGTAGCGATGAATCCACTAACGCCGGTATTCTCCGTAAGCATTTGATCCAGATTAGATGCTCAATCCCGCTTAGATCATATTTTTGCTATGCACCGTCAACATTTGACATTTCTAATTGAGATTAAAGTAATCCGTCAAGGTTGAAATATTGCATTTGATCCAGATTAGATGCTCAATCCCGCTTAGATCATATTTTTGCTATGCACCGTCAACATTTGACGTCCCTAATTGAGATTAAAGTAATCCGGAAAAGTTGTTGGCTTAAGCGTGTTTTTATTACATTATATTATTTTATATTGGTAATTTAAGATCGAATGGAGAGCCACCGCCTGTTAAAAATACTTGTTTGCTATTTTCAGGTAATTTTTTATCAGCAGCCGGATTGCTGAACAGAAAAATCATTTTCGAATGGCAAAACAACGCTTGTTTTAGAACTTTGCTACTCCGATTGATTTTTCTATCGTTTTCGTCCTTATGAAATGGGATTTCTAAAACGGGTTTGTTCGGGTTTGTTCGAAACTTTTTCGAAATGATTTCGATTCAGTATTAAACTTTTGTGTCCATACCCGGCTCTTTTCCTCTATGTTTACTCGGCTACTTTTTTTGGAATTACCCATTGTTAAGAAATACTAAAAAAAATAACGTACAGACTTGTCAATAATAATTCTCGCTAAAACCATTCTGATTTTACATTATTAATTTTTTAAGTTGCGTGTGATTCGAAAGCAGTAAAGTTTGTTTACTAGTTTTGTTAACAAAAAGAATGAATTAGTATAACAAATCCTGCAAAAATTTGGAAACAAAATATGGTGAAGAACAACACAAAGGTTGATGTGAATAATTTATTAGTGCATCATTTCGGAGATGAGTGGAAAAATGATCCACGTCTTTTACGAATGCTTCATAGAAAAGAACACAGTTCCAGAAATCGAAACCGTCGATGATGAAACGACACTATGTGAGAAAGTCAAAGAGGACGTGGAATTTTCTATTAGCTGTTTTTGAATTTTTTTGTCCCCTCCATCCGCTATTTCTTCTTTGCATTTTTTTTTACTGAATTTAAAGTCTTTTTTATTTTTTTTATATGAATAAAAATAATTAAAGAAAAATTATCTTGCGTTATTTTCAAAGCTTCTTCACGCAACTTCGATTGTTATTTTTATAACGTATAATCTGTAGCCATTTTTGTCAAATGAAGAATCAAAACTACGACAGCTTGTACTGTTCATAAAATAGTAAATTAATATATTTCAAATACTATATAATGTGTGGAAAAATTATTTCCTAACCACCTGAAGAACCGCAGGGAGTAGTTTTGTCTAATATTGTAGCGTTTAAAATACTAATTCAGATTGAATGGTACTACCAAGGAAGGGAATCCCTCTCCATTGATAGAATATCACCACCTGCAGACCCGTTCCGAACTCTTTTGGTCTCGTCAGTACAGGGTAGGTGTCCATAGAAGTCTCTACTACTTCAAGCTGTATTATCAACCTTAGTCGAGAACAAAAGAGTTCGAAACCGGTCTGTAGGTAGTGACATCCTATCAATGGAGAGAGCTTTCCTTTATTGCTAGTATTTGATATTAATACCACCTCAAAAAATACACATTGTTTTTTTATATATTTCAATTATAAAAACATTATTTTATTTAGCCACAAAAAATTAGAAACAATTTATTATTGGTATTGGAACATACATAAGTACCTAAAACGAGCTCGAGAAATAATCTTTAACACGAAAGATCAACTGATCTTTAACACGAAAGCATATTCAGCTGCAAATAAAATAGCACCCTCGCGACTGCAAGAGTAGCTGGTTCCAGCTATACATGGCAATGTACTGTTGATATGCTTCCATCTTTGTGGGCTATCTTTTATGGGCCTTTATTTCCTCTCTACTTCTAGCACTAAATATGAAAAAATATCAATCCTTTGTAATAGGTGGAACTCCATGAATTAAATTATGGATATTGAAAGTTCAGTGTAAAGGGGTCCATATTATTTATTAAGTTTAGCTTCGTTTGATATCTGTAAACAAATATTCATAATTCATAAAAAGGGAAAAGAAACTGCCAATGTTTCGTAAACAAAGGCAAATGAGATATTTCAGCTTACCTGTCGCGGATATCATGCAATTTTGCAATGATAATGTCTTTAAATATTCACTCTGCATCTTAAAAATATATTAAACACCATTGTTTCCAAAACTTTAAAGAAAATTCTGTTTTAAAGGCTACAAATTGCGAATTTCAATGATTTCTTAATGCACGTCAGAACAGAGTTTGCCGTCAGGTCAAACGAAAGTAGGGTTATCTTTTGCGTCATCCGCTTTTCCACGTCATATTTGTTGAAAATCCACTGTTGCCAATTTGTTAACTTGGATTCCCAAAACCGATTACGGTGCATAACAAATAAGTCAGATTTAACTAAGCCGGATTTACCAATCCCAATTAAATCCTAAATACGGAGAATACGGGCGTAAGCGATTTGGCATACTTTTTTGTATGCACCTTCTCGTTTATGTGCCTTTAACAAAGACGTATGTCGTGTCAGCCTTCTACGCGTCAAACTCGTACGTCGCCAATCGACACAGTTCGGGTGGCGCGCGGCGTCAAGCGAAGCTCGGGTATCGAGTGAAAGGTAATAAGTAACAAGCGACGATTTTCGCGATGTCGGTTATTTCAATAATCGAGTACTCCGGTTTTTCACTCTAGTGATCAAAACACTAGTATTGCGGTTAACATTGATAATGATATTGTATGTCCGGCCATTTCTGAACGTCGGAAAGAATGCGACCAAAAAATTAGGCCATGCTGCCAAAAATCGTTAACGAAAGAATCATGTAAATTCCAATTAGAACAACTAAACTTACCAGTAATATAATAACTCCTAGATTAGTAAGCACCTACTTACGCACTGTCTACTGTTACGTAATATATATATTACGCAACAGTTCCACAACTCACATTACCCGCGATATGCCAAAACCGTCAATATTTCCAATAGATTTTATGCAAAGTAGGCTGTGAATTCCATCGGGTCGCCTTGACAATGTAAATATCAAGAAATTTTAAATAACATTTTTAATTTGTATATTTTTGGGCAAAGTATGACTGACTACGATATTCGGATTGAGGGAACGCCAGAGAGCAAATATCATTTTGAGGGGCAACTGTTATCACTAATCTTGTTTCAGCTATCCCTAGCACGGGAAATTACCTTACAAGCTGCTTCCGCAGCAAGTAATTTATTACAAGAAAAATTCAGGGAGCGGCATGAAAAAGTGTATCAAAGATGTAGGTATTGTCTGGTGTACTGAGAACCATGACAGACTTTTTTCTCATGTCAAATTTAATATTCAACTAAATGTATATTGAACCCAAAGATATTACAAACTACATATAGGCATGAGAAATGTACATTTCTAACCTACGCAACGAATGCAAACAGTCTCTCCCACCCCTTTCGGTCATTATTGCAGCATAGCCAGATTGACATATTTATCGCAAAGGTATCTTGCAAAATCCCAATTAAAAATTTGTTAATTTCACAATTACAACTGGTTTAAGGTATTGCTCCGAAAATAAATTTATTGCCCAATAAATTTACTATAAACTGTGAAAAGGCGATGAGAGATTCTTTAAAAAAAATATTATTATACTTAAAAGTATCAATCGAATCCTGAACTAATCCACCTGCACTCTGGCAACGTCTATTTCTATTTTACAACTGCATTACGATCCAGGAGCCAAAATATGAATGAATATAATCTCGGAAACGTTACAACGTTGCCGCTGCGATCTAACGGATTGCTTATATTGGTTGAATTGTTTTTTTTTGTGATTATTCGTGAAAAATCGTCTTTATTATAAACAATCATGGTGTATTCATGTGTAGTTTGTAAAAGAGTGGTTCGGCTAATTAAGGCGTTATCTTTTCATCGGTAAGTATGGTTATGTTTTAATATTTAACCGTCTCAGACTCAGAACATTGTTGCCATTCCAACCCCAACAAACATGTAGTTCTCTCTTCCACCCATTACCTTACTGATTTTCATTAACATTTCACACTCAGCTTCACTTTCCAAGAGTTTTATGAATGGATCATGAGATCTGTAGATTGCAAATTGAAACCTTTCATGCTTATTGTTAGTTTGTTTGTCTCCCAAATAAATAAATAAATATTCGATAATTAATTGACGCAGTGTATTACAAACACCAATAACAATACTTACGTCTCTCCGTAACAAATTCTTGATGTTCGCACCAAACGACTCCGCCTTGTTCCTAACCACCTCCAGGTCTTTTTTGCGCGACGCCAAATCCCTCTTGATCACTTTCTCCAGAAGCTGGAATTCCTGTCGTCTGTCGTCCAGGTACTCCGTGGCCAGTTGTCCCACTTTCGTCGCGTTGATCATGCACTTGCCCTGACTTATGCCGTCGTTCCGGATGGCTTCGAGGATGGCGTCGAAGTACAGGGCGTCCTATAAAATTACCTCGGTCTTAAATTGATTAACATTGTAACGGAATTTTAGAAATCGAAAGTACACTGGCCGGCACAAAATTCCGCCGCCCTGAAATTTTGGCCAAGTTTGAGATTTTATAACTTTTTTATTTTTTATGCGATTTTCATCATTTTATCATCAGTTTGTAGATCTGTTTATTGTGTTTTTCCTTAATTATTTTATAAAGTAACATTTTTCGATTAGGCTATATTATACAGAAGTAAATCAAACTGTTGTTTTTATCGTAATTTCAAAACACCCTGTAGGAAAATTGAGGTGGATAATTGTATTTACATACTGTTTCTTCACTAACAAGAATGCATTTACCAATGTCGTGGGTTACAAAATTGGAGCTACCTCAACCCACCTCTCTATGTTGTTATAACTGAGCCTACGAATTATCACAAATTATATAAAAACGATACAGTAATTCAGGTTCTTTTGGTTCGCCTCAACCCAGAAAGAGATCACCACAATTCCTCATCTTGTAACTATTTTATGAGTTACCTGAACTCAGTTTCTGGGTTGGGAAAACTTACTAATTGATTATAAAGTGTCGTTTTAACCCGGACGGGCATTATTTTAACTCATTACCATGTGTAAATTATTTTGAGTTGGAACATTTCAGGAACCCCGTATCGAGGGTAAATCGCAAGATCGGAAGGTCACGGAAAGTTTCGAATTCGTGCTCGTGCAGGTTTGGCGCGGTTCATTCCATTGTTATTCGTCAATTCTCCTTCGATCGCGCTTATAGACACCTGTTTTGGTCAGTTGGCGTAAAATGCAGGGACAGGAGGGAGATGCATACAAATTGTTATTATTGGAATGGAGCCTTATTATTTATAAGCAATCGTTACCACTTCGTCCGTCATCACTTCGTCCGCATGGTTTCTTAGCCGTAGTATGCTCTCCTGTCTATAATTCATTTGATTATTTTTTTTTAAATATACAACAAAAATGCCATATCTTGAAAAAACAAAACGCAATTGAAGTCCACAATATGCAGGCGTTAAATCAAAGAAATATTTTGAGTTCCGATAGTTCACAATTTAGGAACTACGTATTTGGAGTCTGGTAGTCCAAAAAGTGAGTTCTTCCAGCCACCATCGGAAGCTACAACAACTTAAATGTCAAGTTTTGATAGCTCGAATCATGAATAATTAATCTAGCCCGACTAGTAACGCATCACAATTCACATACTGGTAGCTACGGTAGCCCATCAATAATTTAAGACGGTGGGGCGTGAGCTATTCCAACGCATAAAATAATCCATTTTCTGTGCTATTATAACTTATGAATAGTGAGTTGATGCAATTTCTTCGATTTGGTTGCCGTAATTCAGAGGTCTGGGCTGTCCCCTATTAGCAACACGCTTCGGTCTAGGACAACTCATATTTGAGTTATATCGACTCGAAATTTCGCTGTGTTGTATTCTAAACATTTAGATTTTTGATTCATTCCATTATCTCATTTCTGCTGCGAGCTGCAAAATTTGAAGCTTATTTTTATTAAGAAAAACAAACACTAGGTATATCGTAAAGTTAATTAACAAAAACAATTTTAATATCGTGTATTTCCTCCCCTCGCAGCAATGACAACTTGCAATTCTCATGGCATCGAATGAATAAGGTTACTTATCCTTTCTTGAGGGATAGCCTGATATTCTTCGGTTAACGCCAGTTGCAAGTCTTGCAAGGTTTGTGGTTGTACAGGACGACGACGAACGGCCCTTTTAAGTTGATCCCAAAGATGTTCGATTGGGTTGAGGTCCGGGCTACAGGCGGGCCATTCCAATCTTGGAAATCCAACTTCATCCAGATATTCGCTCACTACATGTACAACGTGAGGTCTAGCATTATCATGCATTAATGTAAATTGGTTCCCAATGAAAGGAGCAAATGGAACAACAACTTCTTGGAGTATTTCCTCAATGTAAAAGGTGGGCGGTTAGAGCTCAACAAATACAAGATTGGTGCGCGCTTCGTTAAGAAATACCTATGACATACATTTTCTAAAAATAACATCGTTTCATTTAAAATTTTGCAGCTCGCAGCAGAAACGAGATAATGGAATGAATTCAAGAACGAAATGTTTAGAATACATCAAAGATTACAAGAAGCAGTATGTAAATAAAATTATGCACCTCAATTTTCCTACAGGGTGTTTTGAAATTACCATACCAAAAACAACAGTTTGATTTACGCCTGTATAATATAGCCTAATCGAAAAATGTTACTTTATAAAATAATTAAGGAAAAACACAATAAACGGATCTACAAACTGATGATAAAATGAAGAAAATCGCATAAAAAATAAAAAAGTTATAAAATATCAAACTTGACCAAAATTTCAGGGTGGCGGAATTTCGTGCCGGCGAGTGTACACGAGTAACACTTTTTAAGGCAATTTCCAAATTTTTGAGTTTTTATTCGGACTTTTAAGCCACCAATTCTCTCAAGTCTAATAGGACATCCGCGATCAATCACCCTGTATAAGTAGTTTAGGGCCAAAAATGCATCAGCTATGACCGACCCACAATTTAAATTGTAATCTCACCTTTTTCATGATGGCAATCATTTCCTTATACGAATGTCTTATAACAATGGCCGCTTCCTTCTTCAAGATGGCGTCCTGCACCTTTCCGGTTATGATGTGCGCCTGTCTCTCGCACGGCAACATGCTCTGCCACGACAAACCTTCGCATGCAAGGATGTCTTCCAATTCGGCATAACCCAACTAAAACCAAAATTGATTGGTATTATACAGGGCGTTTCTACTTGTTACAATACTAGTAAGTCATATAGTAAAAAGTCGACAACTCAATACTAATAATTTTAGGGGTTTTACCAATAGTTAGAGAGACGGTGATAATATGGGGTCCGTGAAGTGGAATATCAGTAATTTGGTTCTTCGTGGAGTTTAGGTCCCCCTCTACAACTTTTATATCTGACGAAATGCCGTAGAGCGTTGCTGAGAGGCGCTGTACCGCTTTAGATAGGAAATTCTCAATAAATTCAAAATTGATCGATAGTTGTTAGGCAGGGTTCTCTCCTTTTTTTGGTATATGCTAGACTCGCGCCGTCTTCCAGCACGATGGATATATTCCTTATTTGTAGGATAAGTTAAAAAGTCTACAAAATACTGGTGTTAGTTCATCGGCTGGCGGTTGGCTGAAACTAATCGAACTCCTTTTGAGCATTAATCGATGCACATTTCTTTATACAAAAATGACCACCTTATTAATAAATACCTATGGGGGGGTGTAACAGATATGTTTATTTCATTTTTCGGTCTCCCATCGATCTATATCTATAGATACATACAACTTATGGGATTCTCAGTAAAAAGTTAAATTTTATGAGTGAAAAATGGGTTTATTGCTCACGCGGTTTACCTGTCATATTTTTAAAGGTTGCTTATCGGTTGTCTTGAACACAATGTTCTCGCCGTTATATAGGCAACCCCGCCGGCATTGGTGCCGGTTTGGTTGCCAACCAATGACGTGAACCAACGTCGACCGTCCAGAACCGAAATCAGTCGTAGAGATGTAACGATATTAAAAATCTATCGATACGTGGACAATCGATATCAAAATTAATTCTAAAAGTTGCTTAATTTCAGTGATGGCACAAGGCCTTCTTCTATGCTTTCCCACTAGGACTGACAACACCTCCTTTCGGATAGTAGGAAAATGAAATGGATCTAATAAATTCTTACCTTCAAGTCTATAAGCTCTTGTGTCTTCAAATTTTTCTTATAAAGCAACAGGTCTCTTGATTTTCGCTTATTAAAGTTTACTTGTTCTACCATTTCTATGACTTTCTGAAACAGACAAATGATTTTTTTTTAAGGAAGGCAGAGTATATTCTAGTGTTCTAAACATTAATTTCGTCAAAACACTACATACAGGGTGTAACAAATTGGTCCTTCGCCATTGTGATTTAGGGAAAGATATGAAGTCGGTTAAATTGGTGCAAAGTTGCATAATTATGAGCCCAATAATATGCCGCAAAAAAATGAAAAATAAATACAGATACATACAAATATTTGGAAAAATCTAAAACTTCGCGTTTCGGTTTTTATTTTCTACTGACTTTGTACGAAGAGATGTCCAAAAATAAATTTCACTTTCTCATTGCTCCGCATTCTCCAGAAGATGGCGTCAGCAGATCTTTTATACGACGTTTCGTCTTTAGGTCACCATCATCAACTTAATTTTTTTAAATACAGGCCTGGATATTTTTTTTATTTCAAACTAATAGTTGTATCAAATTTCTACTTAGCGTCAGTACAAGTAATTTATTTTATTAACACAAATAAATTTGACTCTTGTCAGCACTTTTTTAAGTCTTTTAAAAGATGCATTGAGTTTTACAATTTCTTAACGTAATCGAGAAAATTAATTTATTATACCGAATTCAAAAAATTGCAGTACAGGAATTACAATAACAAAGATAGTCAATTTAATGAACAAAACGTCGGAAAACCAATAAATGTTGTATACCGCCGAACATAAATTTAGTTTCTCTTTCATAATTTAAACAAAAAAATCTACGCACCTATTTAAAAAAATTAAGTTGATGATGGTGGCCCAAAGATCTGATGATGCCAAACTTGTGGAGAATAAAAAGTGGCAATGAGAAAGTGAAATTTATTTTTGCACATCTTTTCGAATAAACCCGGGAAAAAATAAGAACCTAAACGCAACCGATATCGTATCTCTTACCGTTTCCGAAATCCCACTGGTGGAGGACCAATTAGTTACACCCTGTACTGCGTCCATAAATTTTCGTGTACCATCGTGCCGGTAAAAAACTAGGACAGCAAAATTTCTTATTTTCTCCTTGACTATTAGGAATTTTTTTCTTTCGAGTCTGGTACCAGTAAAATGTTATTTACAAATTTTGCATGTCAACATAGATTGTCACTTTATCATTAACTTGTCAAGCAATTTTTTCTTTAAAAAATATGCCACAATTAACACCCCAGCAAAAGGCTATAATCTATAGTCGGTTGCGAGATAGGGCTTTTATTAGGGATATTGTAGACGAACTGGGAGTAAACAAAAAACCGTGTTGTTGACAAACAAAAAATAGAAAGGCATGGGACTATTATTAGGAAAGCAGGTTTAGGTCCCCCTAGAATTTCTACTGAAGATGAAGATAGAAGACTAGTTAAGTTGCCATTCGCAACTGCAATAAAAGCGAAAGAAGAGACGAACTTTCCAGGTTCTGCAAATACTGCTAGAGACAGGGTTCTAATTTCCGATATACGAAGTTGTTGTGCTACTAATAAAATATTTTTAATGGAAAGAAATAAACAAGGCAGGTTAGAATTTCCACATGAATATTTAAATAGGAACATTTTCTGGGAAACAGTTATATTTTCTGACGAGAAAACTTTTCAATCGTGTAATAATGGAAGAATTCGAGTGTATAGGCCTTCCGGCATGCGGTATGATGAGATATACACTCACAAAACAAACCAAAGCGGGCGTTTCTCTATAAATACCTGCGGTTGGATTAGCGCTAGAGGTCCAGGAATTTGCCAAATCATGGAAGGAAGACTAACTGCACCTGAATACGTTAATATCCTAAATGCAGTGATGATACCATCGATAAACGCTGTATATGGTCAAAATTTTACATTTCAGCATGATAATGCTCCAATACACACAGCACGCATTGTGCAAAATTTTCTCCTAGAAAATAATATAGCTGTTCTTCCCTGACCTTCGACGAGTCCCGATTTGAACCCGATCGAAAACATTTGGGGTAAAATGGTGAGATGAATTACGCTACAGGATAAATGAAGCTTGGGATGAAGTAACAGGCTAATTATGCAGATACCTAGTTTTAAGTATGCGGCAAAGGCTCCAAGAAGTAATAAACAGGAATGGTTCTATGACTAAATATTAAAAATGTTTTGTTGCTTCGACAAATTTTGCGTTTGTATTTTTGTAATCTTCTATTAAATTTCTTTTATTATTTAGTTTCGTTTTCATTTTTAGGCGACGTTATATTATATACCTCCTTTAAATAAGGTATTAGACTTTTTCTTAATAAAAATGCCCAATATATTTACTGCCGCTCAAGTTTATAAAAGAAATAAGATATTTTGATACCACCTCGTATCGAAAAATATGAAACGTTAAATTATGTAACCTAGGTTACTTCCTAAAAGTTATGTGTTTTTACTTTTATAGCTATCGAGCACCTTTTATAGTCTATGAGATATGTATATCCGTTTCCAGTTTTGTGATTTTGTTGTCCTAGTTTTTTATCGGCACGATAGTACATTTATTTAGATTGTAATCTATTTCGTACCCAGTACCTTCGTCAGGCCTGACGAAGGTACTGTTACGCTCTTTATGTAATAATAATAATAATAAATTATTTATTTCAAATCGCGATACAAAGAGTACAAAAGAAATGACGTCAAACAAGCGTCAGGTCCATCATAATTTAAACATTTATTGTATAATGGTGTAACGACCGTAAAAGACAGTTAAAAACGCTGACAACAATATAAATCTCATCATACCTCTTAGATATTTATATACCATGGAGTATAGTGAACAGAACGAATGCTCTTCGAAGCAAACATAACATCAACGGGGAACTTTTTTGCACATTTATTAAGTTTTCCTGAAGCAAGAAACTAATGAAATTAATGCAAAAGTGAAAACCCGAACTTACCTCAGGTTGGGAATTCTGGTAAGCCAGTTGCATCGGTCTGTGATCAGATAACGTGTTCCTGAGCTTTTGCTTGTCTCCGCGAATGGCGTTGTCCAGATCCTTTCGTTTCGCCTCAATATCCTTCTGCAGTTTTTTCAGTTCCCTGTTTTGTTTCTTTTCGGCTATGGTTGTGTCCATTTCGATTATTTTCCTGTCCCTGGCTACGAAAAGAGGAAAGGACGTATAAAGGTGATTCTTTTACAAACCGCAAGCTTTTTGACCTTGACATTTTAGAATCGGCAGAATTTTTTTATAACTTATATAGGGTGTTACAAATTCGGCCTTTACCATCGGGGGCAAAGTTGTGTAATTATGGGCTCAATAATATGCCGCAAATCAAAATCGAACATAAATACAGGGGCTTTCACAATAATGGGGAAAAATTTAATATTTTTGCTTTGTTCGAAGAGATGTCCAAAAATAAATTTCGCTTCCTCATTGCTACTTTTTATTCTCCACAAGATGGCATTATCAGATCTTTAATGTGAGGTTTCGTCTTTGGGTCACCATCATCAACTTATTTTTTTTAAATACGGGCCTGGATCTTTTTGTTTAAATTATTAAAGGGGACCGACGTATACAACACTTACTGGGTTTCCGACGTTTTGTTCCTAAAATTGACCATCTTCATTAAAATACCCCTAGTACGTTCCTTTAATTTACTTTTTTTTTACTTCGGTAAGATTTGAAAATGTAATGTTGCAATGCCTCGTTTAAAAGTCTTAAGCAAGTTCTGGAGTCAAATTTTATTTGTATTAACAAAATAAATCACTTATATATACTTACGCTAAGATACAACTATTAGGTTGAAATAAAAAAAACAAACAATAGTAGTACGTAATAACAATAACAATTAAAGACAGAAAAAGCAGTAATAATTTCAAAATCTTCAGTTTTTCGAAACAAAAGTAAATTACAGTAACGTGCTAGGGGTATTTTAATGAAGATGGTCAATTTAAGGAATAAAACCCAGTACATGTTGTATACCAATGAACGTAGATTTCTCTTTCACAATTTGAACAAAACAATCCAGTCCCGTATTTAAAAAAAATAATTTGGTGATGGTGCCCTAAAGACGAAACGCGTGAAAGATTTGATGAGGCCATCTTGTGGAGAATAAAAACTAGCAATGAGAAAGTGAAATTCATTTTTGGACATCACTTCGAACAGTCAGGAAAAAATAAAAACCCCAAAATTTTAGATTTTTCCACATTGTTGTGAAAGCCCCTGTATTTATTTTTGATTTTTTGCGGTATATTATTGGGCCTATAATTACACAACTTTGCCCCAATTTAACCGAATTCGTATCTCCTACCGTTTCCGAAATCCCAATGGTTAACATTACAGAACCGGATATAGTCATGGACGGACACGCAATCCCACTGGCTTCATCTATTAATTTGCTGGGCGTCAATCTGGGAGGAAATATGTCTTGACATAACCACGTTGTGGCAATCGCCAAGATAGCTTCTCCACAACTTGATGTACTCTTCCGTATCAGAAAGTTGTACACACCTCAACAACTTATGACACTATACAAAGCCCAGATTCGACCATCACTAGAGTACTGCTCTCATGTCTGGAGCTCTGCACCCAAACATACTCTTCGGCTACTGGATTCCATCGAAAGGAGGGCCATTCGTCTGATTTAAGACCACGAGCTGTCGAAGAACCTCGACAGCCTAGAACATCGAAGACAGTTTTTTTTTTATGATCAAACACAAGCACTATAGGAAAAATCCGTTAGGGCACTCTGGGAGTGGTGCGTGTGAGCAAAAAGCGATTCACGTTGGTTTTGAATCGTTGGAGGTTATATTCGTTGGGAAAAACGACCTCGGGAAGGTCGTTACACAAGGATGTAGTCCTCCAGATGAAAGAATGAAAGGAAGGTTGGGGATTTGACTCTCTTTTACCGACATTTTCATGGAAAGTGCTCGGCTGGCCTTGCCCTCGTAATTCCGCCCAGAGCGGCGAATAGCAGAATTGCAGAATGCTGGATTTTCTCCAATCTTCTCATACTTGAAATTTGATATCTCTAGTTGTACTGATCGAATCAATGTCGGAATTTTTTATTCGGCACCTTGATTCGTTAGCTTTCGAAGAGTGTTAAAATTTTAAAAATACCATTTTGTCCTTTATTCTCTTATCTACAAAATCCATTTTTTAGGAGGAAGTAGCACCTCTTTCAGTTCGGAAGTTACGAAATATGATCAATAGCAGCGCGAAGCGTGCCACGGCACCGATCGAAGCGTGTCAGAATTTACAATCGAGCTGACAACAGTGCGAATTACTAATATTTGTTATGTTAGCTTTCGAAGTGTCTTAAGAAAAAATTGGCATTGTGAACAAATGCAAAATAATAACAATTCAATTAAGGAGGTAAAGAAACTCACAGTCTGCTCCACTAGTTTAATAACCGTTAATAAAAACCATACATGTTTCGAAGGTTTAAATCTTCATCCTCAGTGAAAAACACAACATCAGAAGGAACTTATGACATTGTTAAACTGTAAAGAAGAAAAAAGATGTTTAAATAAGTTGAGTTTAAGCAAAAATAGATGAAGGAAATGGAATTGACTAAATAAAGTAGTATAATTAAAGGAGAGTAAAAAGTATGAAAACTCTTTCTTGCCTAACAAAGCAGGAAAAAGAAAAAACCTTTATATGATTATGCAAAAATAATAAAAAATAAGAATAAAAAACTAAAATTTTCTTCTTAAAAACGAATTAATAGAATGCATAATTAAAATTTTATTTAATTTTGAATTTTATATAAAATTTATCAACACGAGGTGCAAAGATGAAAGAAAAAATTTTTTAAAAAATTTCTTAGGTTAAAGTGTCAGAAAAAGAAAACCAATGTCACCAGCTGTTACATTTTTGTTACTTTTACCTGTATCTGTTAGCTTGTGCCATTGGTTTTCTTTTTCTGACACTTTAACCCAGACCGGTGAGACCGCTTATGGCGGGGATCGAAGCATATAAGTAGGCCGTGCAAGTGACGTCACAGCCAGGCAGGTTACTCCATACGTTTATCCTTTTGTGTCGATCGTTCTGTGTCAATATCAGACTTTGGGTTTGTTCGATTTAATCTAGGCCATATTTGTCTCCCTTTATTGAATCGGAGAATGTTGCTGCAGACAGAGACAGGCGAGCAGCACACGTTCACAACCGAACATCCTTCGTCTGGAAGGGGATAAAATCAAGTAACATATGATTTATAATGTGATTGAAAATGGTGGAGGAAGCGTCATTAAATTCTAAAATACTTTTTAATTTTCTATTCTTTTCACGAAAACGGACCTTCTCGTTTTGTTGCAGGTAAGTAATTTATGATTGAAATATTTTTTTAATAATTTTTATTCGTTATTGTTATTTTACATTATAAAATTGTCCCATTATGTCCCAAACTTGTCACGCAAAGTAGCAACAAACACATTTTTAAAGAATTTTACTTAAATTTTACAATCCAGAAGTCAAAAGCTACAACATAATAATTACACAGCTTAGTTATATTAACCCGTAGCCAGAATTTTGATAAGTCCGGTAATATATTATTATAATAATTCTTTCTTTTCATAGTTTAATTGAGAATCCCATAATGACTGAACATTAAAGAGGACTTCGATCACTAATGTTACCAGGAGTATGCTACGAAACAAACAAATTGGAAGCCCATAATCATAATGATGGTGCATATATTTACTTGGTTAGTAGCTGTACATATAGTATTGTATTTACCTTGATTTGTTTGAAATTGAAGATGGTAAAATATTTTATGTAAATTATGATTTATTTCCTATTTTTTAATAAAACTAATTACAACCTTCAATCTCTGAATTCTTTATTTCTAGTTTCGTTGCTAGTTCAATAACATTATAAAAGTATGTAAGGACAATTTTAAAGCAATATTTACAGCTGAAAACCTATGTCAAAATCCTAATATTTAATTTTCTCTACTTAGTAAACCAAATAAAAGGGTTTTGATGTTTTCTTTGCTTGAATGTCACTTTAAAATATTGACAGTAATAAAAATTTGGACCAAAGTGATATTTGAAAAGCACGTGCGCGCCAGGCATAATGGATGTCGCCGTATCATGCCTGCTTCGATTATTTAACACGGCAGTTTGTCTTCTTCCTGGTTATAAGTATTCGTTGCTTTAACCTAAGAAATGTTTTTAAAAATTTTTTCTTTCATCTTTGAACCTCGTGCTGAGATGAACCATCTTTACAAAATGAATAAATTTTATATAAAATTCAAAATTAAATAAAATTTTAATTATGCATTCTATTAATTCGTTTTTAAGAAGAAAACTTTAGTTTTTTATTCTGATTTTTTATTATTTTTGCATAATCATATAAAGGTTTTTCTTTTTCCTGCTTTGTTAGGTAAGAAAGAGTTTTCATACTTTTTACTCTCCTTTAATTATACTACTTTATTTAGTTAATTCCATTTCCTTCAACTATTTTTGCTTAAACTCAACTTATTTAAACATCTTTTTTCTTCTTTACAGTTTAACAATGTCATAAGTTTCTTCTGATGTTGTATTTTTCACTGAGGATGAAGGTTTAAACCTTCGAAACATTTATGGTTTTTATTAACGGTTATTAAACTAGTGGAGCAGACTGTGAGTTTATTTACCTCCTTACAACTTCACTCCACTTTGAGATGGACTACTTAAAAAAAAAAAACAATTCAATTGTTTAAATAGTTTTAGCATGCTCGCACTCCCACCTTAAATTAATTTTAAAAATACGGTTCTGTTCTTTATCTTCCTATCGGCAAACCCATTTTGCGAAAAAGTGGTACCCCTATTAGATCGGTAGTTATTACTTATTTCCGAACGCGAGTCACGCAGAGCGCGGGGAATGCACGAGCGCGACGGGTCGAGGCGTCTACAATCGAGCTCGGTGCAGTGTGAATCATCGTATGTAAAGCCATCCTTTGCGTCGTTCGAAAGCGTAGTTTTGCCACGCTTCGACCTGTGCGTCGCGCGCTTTTAAAATAATGACCCATAAAATTAACGCATTACTTACTGTAAAGTTTAATAAGCCCTTTATATTGTGTGATCTTGTCTTTGGTCGTCCATTTTGTGGACGTCATGCCATGCAGCTTTACCTTGTTGGCCGACAGCATATTTGTGGCGTTCATGTAAGAAAGTGCCTAAGAAAATGTCTTCAGTCGAAAGTCGATGGGGTAATGACATTGAAGGAAACAACCGGTAAAAAAAGTGCAGGTAATCGGAAATATGACATGTGGGTAATTAAGAACATGTATTTAGTGTTGGGAAAAACCGATGATTTTAATAATCGAGTACTTGATAGGTAGTGAAGCGATTTTAATAATCGAGTGAATCGCTCGAGCGAGTAATCACTTGAAATATTTACGAGTAAGAAGAGTGTAGATAAAACACGTAGGGGTTGTTTTTGTGCGTTTTAGAAGTTTAGTCTAGAGTTTTTATTAAGAAAGAACAGTTGATTCTCATTTTTAAAAAATATATCTTTTAATTTTTAAAAAATTTACAATCGCCGCTGGCTAGCCTGTCGAAACAATACCCATGTCGCGATGAATCCACTAAGGGATCGAAAATCGTTGCCTTTCAGTTCATATCCGATTTTCACTCAACGCCGCGCGCTCCTCCCGGAATGTGCCGATTGGCGACGTTCAGAAGGCTGACACGGCATACGTCTTTGTTAAAGGCACATAAACGAGAAGGTGCACTGAGCGAAATTTCGAGTTGATATAACTCAAATATGAGTTGTCCTGGACCGAAGCGTGTTGCTAATAGGGGATAGTTCAGACCTCTGAATTACGGCAACCAAATCGAAGAAATTGCACCAACTCACTATTCATAAGTTATGATAGCACAGAAGATGGGTTATTTTATTCGTTGGAATAGCTCACGCTCCACCGTCTTAAATTATTGATGGGCTACCGTAGCTACCAGTATGTGAATTGTGATGCGCTACTAGTCGGGCTAGATTAATTCATGATTCGGGCTATCAAAACTTGACATTTAAGTTGTTCTAGCTTACGATGGTGGCTGGAATAACTCACTCTTTGGGCTACCAGACTCCAAATTTTGGACTACCAGTACCTAAATTGTGGACTATCGGAACTCAAAATATTTCTTTGATTTAACGCCTGCATATTGTGGACTTCAATTGCTTTCCGTCTTTTCAAGATATGACATTGTTGTTGTATATTAAAGGAAAAAATAATCAAATGAATTATAGACAGGAGAGGATATACTACGGCTAAGGAACCATGCAGACGTAGTGATGACGATTGCTTTTAAATAATAAGGTTCCATTCTAATAATAACAATTTGTATGCATCTCCCTCTTGTCCCTCCATTTTACGCCAACTGATCAAAATTATGTAAAACACAAATTTTCACGCACAGACAACAAAGATGACAAATCCCGCAAACGGCGCAACGGCCAACAGGTGTCTATACGAGCTATCGAAGGAGAATTGACGAATAACAATGGAATGAACCGCGCCAAACCTGCACGAGCACGAATTCGGAACTTTCCGTGACTTTACGATCTTGCGAGTTACCCTCGATATGTGGTTTTGGAGCACGTTTCTTGAATTATTCCAACTCAAAATAATTTACACATGGTAATGATTTAAAATAATGCACGTCCGGGTTAAAACGACACTTTATAATCAATTAGTAAGTTTTCCCAACCCAGAAACTGAGTTCAGGTAACTCATAAAATAGTTACAAGATGAGGAATTGTGGTGATCCCAAAGATGATTAAAATGTTGATAAAAAATCTCTTTCTGGGTTGAGGCGAACCAAAAGGACCTGAATTACTGCAGCGTTTTTAAATAATTTGTGATAATTCGTAGGCTCAGTTAGAACAACACAGAGAGGTGGGTTGAGGTAGCTCCAATTTTGTAACCCACGACATTGGTAAATGCATTTTTGTCAGTGCGCATACGAAAAAGTAAGCCAAATCCCTTAGTGGATTCATCGCTACATGGGTTTTGTTTTGACTGGCTAGCCAGCGGCGATTGTAAATTCTTAAAAAATTTAAGGATATCATTTTTAAAAAATCAGAATCAACTGTTCTTCCGTAATAAAAACTCTAAAACTTACAAAAACAACCGCTAGTATTTTATCGACACATTCTTGTTAGTCACAAAAATTTCAAGTGATTAATCGCTGGAGCGATTCACTCGATTATTAAAATTGCTCGAGTATTAAAATCATTGGGTTTTCCCAACACTATTTTTTACCTCGAGCGATCACACTACCACGCAGCACATTTCGGTCCGCGTCAAGCGAAGCTCGGGCATCGAGTGAAAGGTAATAAGTAACAAGTGACGATTTTCGCTTGAATTTATAACTCGAGCAGTTTTTTTTTAAATAATCGAGCCATATCGGTTATTTCAATAATCGAGTAGCTACTCGAGCGGTTTTCGCTCGAGCGATCACAAAACTAATGTATATCTAATACAGGGTAGCTAGCTGTCAATCTACCATATGATCGACATTATAAATAAGAAACTCACTATGTATTGGGTGTTTTGCATATTCCCCAGTAACACCAAAGGCTTCAAATAGGCTGTGGCAAGTAGATAGGCTAGGACAGTTCGGCGCCATTTAGGGGTAGTTTTACATGTTATTTCTTATGGGAAAATTTAAGGTTCGAGTTGCATTTTTATTGCCATTTTAAGGCGTGGCACTTTTCCTAGAATTTCAAGATCATATAGGGGTTGATGTCGTAGGATACCATATGGGCAATTGGGTTTGTTCGGGGGTAGTAACTACATAGGCACATATTTCATATGTATATGTATGGGGGATGAAACACCGAGGGCAGCCAACCTGCCAAAGGCACTTTTTCCGGTAATTGCGCACAGTTTTCTCCTATAGTTTCTGAGAAAAACCAATTTTGGTCTACTGCGCATGTTGCCAAAAGACCATACCTAGAAAATCTACCCAATAGATGTGAACCATCGTTTAAACGTTATAAACCTGTGTTAAATATATGCAAGGTCGCGGAAGGCGGGTAATAGAAACAACTAAATTAGCATAATAGCGCGGTAATTGAATATCATTACCATATAAGTGATTGATGCGTATCTGAAATAATAAATAGTAATGACTAAAAGCAATGGCAACAGTACAATAGAGTTGGGCTGGTCATAAGAATGGGATACAATCCAGGTACCATTTTAGGGTGGCAACGTTATTCCAGCTAGAGCAATTTAGCTTTTACAGAAAGCTGCCTAGCCACTCTTATGACGTCCTTAAAACGCTGTCTATATAGATTTGGATGGTTGACGAAGCATAATGGCGGTATAGTATTAGCTATTTATAGGCGGTATTATTTATGGATGTTATTCGAACTTTTCGGACAACAATATGAATGTGGAAAGGCAGTTTTATCGTTAAATACGGGTACGGTAGCTCTTCTCTCTTCACTGGCTTAATTTATTTCCTATATTTTAGAAAAGTCAATAAATTTTGTAATAAATTAAAATTATATATTTGAAATAAAAATGCATTAAAAATATTCCTGAACATAGTTTGTATAATTAAATGTTAGATGTGCTAATTTTTATTCGTTTTTTCGTAAACTGGCCGATGTTCTCTTTTATTCTGTTGCCCCAATGTTGTACGAAATAAATGGCCGTCAACATAAGACATGGTGGTTTTTTTTTTTTTTTCTCGTGTAGTTGGCCTTACAAGCTAGTGTATTGGCCACAACATTGTGGTTAATTATCCAGTTATTTTGAAGGAATATTTACCACTTTTGGCATATAATTTACTAGATTATTGTATGGTGTTGTTGGACTTCCATTTGTTAGCAGTACAGGCAACTTTACAGCTAAATATTATGACTTGGGGTTTTTCTGGACTCCCATATGAGATGGGATGTTCATATAAATTACGTAACTAAAAAGGTAAGGTCGCTTTTGGGAAGGTTTAAAAAGTTTAGGCAGGTTTTCAAGGAGAGGGAACTTACGATCCTCTATAATTCTCTAGTTCAGCCGCATCTATCCTATGGAATTGTTGCTTGGGGTGGGGCCACTAACAACCATATTTATCAGCTACAAACGGTTCAGAAATGGATTTTAAAACTTATCTATAAGAAGAATTATACTTACTCCAGCGAAATATTGTTTTCGGAAACTAAAATATTTGATTTACGACAGCTTTTTTGTTCGGCAGTTCTTATCCGACAATTTTTAAATAAGCATGAATTGGTGATCATAGATCATAAACACGCGACTCGTCAAAGAGATGTTCAGGTACGTATTCCTAGGATAGAAAAGACAATAACACAACGTAGTTATCATTTCCTAGGCCCCAGATTATATAACAGTCTTCCTGCTAACATAGAAACTCTAAATTCCTCAGCTGTATTTAAGAAAAAACTTAAACTATGGATAAATACTAAACCCAGGCTGGAAATTCATAGTCTGGTGGACTTTAAAAATGACTATAGCTTATAGATAATTTTGTAAAATATAAATATAACTTAATATGCTAAAAATGCTTTAAAAAACATAATAATGTTGTATGTATTAATACCGTAATAAATATGGAATTGTGGAAACAAATACCTTCTTGATAGGAAACTTTTCATAATTTATATAGGTTTATATTAATGTCGAACATTGTACTGCTAGATGATTAGATGATATAGGAAATTAACTATTTCATGTATTTTTTATTCACATCTTTTTTTCTTCTTCAATTTTCTTTTTTTAAAATTTTCTCTGCTTATGTTAATGGGTTAAAACTGCGTACAAGTCCTAGGGACTTAACGTTTTTTTTTAATTTATTTGCAGGGGCAAGTAGAAACACTATATTTATTTTTTTTTTCCAGGTACATGTAGAAAACTTTGCTTCTTGTAAATAAATTTATTTATTATTATTTATTAATGGCATTGTCCATAAAATAGCTTTTTTTGGCAAAATAATGGTACTATACAACCAAAAATTATGACTATTACTTCCAGCTGTAGTTTGGCAATAAAAATGGTATTTAAATATAATATTTAGCAAAGTCTGAAAGCAAACTAGTAACGTTGTAAAATTTAGTTGTAAAATTATGCCGCTTTAAGGATATTACAGATGCAAATGAAAATCAAAGAGCTGCAGATTTTAAAAGCCATTACAGCAATGTGGGGGGTTGTCGCAACGTTATCCCTGCCAATGATTAGCTTTAAAAATTTTTTTGGACAATCCGTGTTACTTGGGTTAACAGACAAAAACGATATATATTCCCAATCCCCCCCCCCACCCCTCTGATAGGACAAGAGCACCGGTGGCGATAAGGTGCCCACCATGCGAGAAAAATGCTGTTTTCATGTAGAATTGACCAGGCTAATCAGAAAATATATCCACATGGAAAAAAGGCAGTGGCATACCACTTTTCTTGTAAGAGGACATGTGTTTGCTGGGAATAACTTTTAACTAAAATATGTGGCTCTATGGGGTGTTTTAATGAAGATGGTCAATTTAATGAACAAAACGTCGGAAAACCCGTAAGTGTTGTATACCACTGAACGTCAATTTCGGCCATCTCTCATAATTTAAACAACAAGAACCAGGCCCGTATTTTAAAAAAACTAAGTTGATGACGGTGATCCAAAGACGAAACGTCGTATTAAAGATCTGATGACGCCATCTTGTGGAGAATAAAAAGTAGCAATGAGAAAGTGAAATTTATTTTTGGACATCTCTTCGAACAAAGTCAGTAAAAAATAAGAACCAAAACGCAAAATTTTAGATTTTTCCAAATATTTTGAAAGCCTGATTATGATTTTTTTGCGACATATTATTGGGCCTATAATTACGCAACTTTCCCCAATTTAACCGACTTCGTATCTCTTACCGTTTCCGAAATCCCAATGGCGAAGGCCGAATTTGAAACACCCTTTCAGATATAAGTCGGTGAACCAAACACTCTGTATAATTAGGAAAAATATTTTTATTGATCTGCTTTGTAATTTATTAAGAGGATTTATGGTTATTTCAGTTAGTTCAAGTCATAAATAAATAATTATAAAGCTTTGTTATTAATTCATTTCAACTAAAAAAGTTAATTTTATATTTGTTTCGTTTTCGTTTGTCATGGCTGACTAGAAAAGTAAAAAAAATAAGAAAATGAAATAGATTTAGGTTTTTTTTCTTAATAAAATTGATTTGTTTTTAAACAACTTAACTAAGCCATCCGTTATGATACCTGAAATGTGATAACTCATAAAAAAAATGTGTTATATGAAACGCGCAGCTTACCGCGTTGCCATTTTTTAAAGCCATCTTCTTCTAACTTATCTGAAATATTGGAAATATGTACGATTGTAGACAAATTATGTTTTATAAATGAAATGTCTCCTTTTAAGTCTATTTTTTAACAAAAAAAATAAGATGGAAGTTCATGTTTTCCGATATCATCTGCTAAATTAAAATATCGGCAGTTTCCGATCACTTCCGGTTAAACCGGAAGTGACCAAATTAACCTGCCGATTATTTTTTTTAAATATGGTAAAAGTACACAAAAACACTCTGTATAAATTTCACAATAGGTATATTATAATTTGCTATAAATAATCAGATTAGTCTGAAATCACCTTTAGTAATATCAAAGACAATTTTACACCGAACAGTTATATAATAGTTATCTCTGGTAATATAATTAATTTTTTTTGAAAGACCGATTTAGATAGTAAGGACGTCTTTCTGCGTTAAAGCGTACAGAAGGAAAGTTCTAACTGGAATAACTAACGTTAAAAAAACGTCCATTTTATTACTGAAAAAACGAAAAAAAAATTATTTTTTTAAGGTTTTTGTCCCATTTCTACGAATATATTTTTATTAAAGGGTACAAACCACCTCCAACCTATTTTTCAAATGGAACAGTATGTATTGTGGTATCTCATTGCAAAGGTTTGATCAACTTTTATGTTTTGTTTTGGTTATAAGCAACTTATTGGCTTCGGTCGCGCGTCGCGAATCGGCAAACATTACAGTGTTTCTGTTTTGTTTCCATTTTCGGCAACACTGTCGGTGCGCTGTGTACTATGAAACAAATACACAACTGAAACACAGTAGAATTGACAAGCAGTGGCGTAACTTCAAAAATTGGGCCCGGGGGCAAGAATTTGTACAAGGTCCTTTTGTAGGCAGAGGCGAAAAGTGGACCACGCCCAAATGTTGTTAAATTTGGTCCGTAATTTATAGTAACTGCTAGAATACCCGATGCGGTAAAGTCTGAAATATGCCGAGGAGACTTAGCCTCCTTCGAGAGGTCCAGGTACTAATATGGAGGGGCCGATGAAAAATACGTATAGGTACCACATATATATAACCATTATATTGCCAATACGAACGTTCCAAATTACAAACAGTGTCCCCGCTATGGGATATCGCTTGGCACCATTGAGTTTGCGCAGTAGGGTGGAAATTTTATCGATCGCGTCAGAGCCGGCCCGACATTATTTGTTTTTGTTATTCATCGCCATCTTTGGTTCTTGATGCCTTTTCAAATTACAGAATACAAAGTGGTTCATCCACATTGTTGTCGGTATATTCGTGGTTATAAACTTTCATTACCTAACAACAATTTTTGTAAAGGAGTTTTTAATTTGTGGTGATTCGATTCGCTGTTTGTTAGATTAGTAACTTGTTTTGTTTAAGATGAAAGGACACAAGTGCATGGTGCTTTTTTGCAAAAGTTGTGGATCAATACCAGGTATAGAGTATTTCAGGTATGTAGGTACATAATATATACGAAAATATTTTGCTTATCACATGATCCGATCTTCGGAACCGAATTTCACTAAAAAGCTTGTAAAAAAAGAAGAGAGTATCACTCGTATATTATAATATAATATACAGGGTGTCCGGGAACATGTGGGAAATCTCCCGGATATGAAGAAAACAAGTGAAAAGAATACTATAGGTTCATATAAACTTCTTTCGTATCGGCCTCCTCTTCGGAGATATGGGCTCCCAAAGAGCACCAATGGAATCAAGTTTTTTACACATAATTATTCAACCACCTGGTATATTTCAATTATTTTTTAATATGATGTATACCAGGTAAGACCCGTCAAATTACTACCCAAGAAACTGTTGTGAATTACTCACAGCTGCAGGGACGGACTAGCTGTAACACTGATGGGCCCTTTTTTTACGCCCTGTATGATGAGAACTTTGGACAATGTTTTTTACATACCTTTAACTATTGGCTAAAAATTAAGTACTCTTAATTCATGTCGCTAATCCTAACCGTTTTCGAAAAAACGGCATTTCATATACATCATGTGCTTCGGGTATTTCAATAAAAGATACATCTTTGTTCCGATCCAATGTTCAACCTTCAAGATTCCGCTTTTTCATATTTAGCCCATGAGCAGTTAGGGGACTCAGTGTAAATAAAATGACGTTTTCTCGAAAACGGTTAGGATTAGCGACATGAATGAGGAGTACTTAATTTTTAGCCAATAGTTCAAGGTATGTAAAAAACATTGTCCAAAGTTCTCATCATACAGGGCGTAAAAAAAATGGACCCATAAGTGTTACAGCTAGTCCGTCCCTGAAGCTGTAAGTAATTCACAACAGTTTCTTCGGTAGTAATTTGACGGGTCCTACCTGGTATACATCATATTAAAAAATATTTGAAATATACCAGGTGGTTCAATAATTATGTGTAAAAAACTTGATTCCATTGGTGCTCTTTGGGAGCCCATATCTCCGAAGAAGAGGCCGATACGAAAGAAGTTTATATGAACCTATAGTATTCTTTTCACGTGTTTTCTTCATATCCGGGAGATTTCCCACATGTTCCCGGACACCCTGTATATGTCGTCACTACCTAACCTTAAAATTAATGTATTTTTAATTTGGTGCATTAGTAGCTGATAATAATTCCCAAAATAGTCAATATAGTCATTCATTCTTAATTTTTGGTTTAGAAAAAAGTGAGGTTAAGAAACATACGACGTCGGATGAAAGTTAAAATAAAGCTCGTCGTGTCGATTGTTACAAATATTCGAAAGGAATTTGGCACCAAAAGTTTCCACCAATCAGTGCACCGTCGGAACATCATTTCGTCAGAAATCGTATGCATGGAACGCTGTCATAAATCGAACTAACCACTGAAATTTGCATTAAAAAAGTTGAAATCCGGTACTGTCGAATGTTTATTTTCACAAGGAAATTTCCGAACTGCGCAAACTAACTATTACCCGTTCGATGCCCATAGCGGGGACATAATTTCAGATGGTATTAACAATATAATGGTTATATATATATGTGATAGGTACCCATACAGGGTGATCGGTAATGAATGCGCCATACAGTAACCATTGATTCATACATACACAACATTAAAATAATAGATAAAGTTTAATTTCTTAATTCATAGCTCAAGCTGTTGTTGAGATATATATTATTTTCATGTGTGGAATCTGTGGTTATTCTATGGCGCATTCATTATCGTCCACCCTGTATAGGTACCTATACGTATTTTTCATCCGTTGCTCCATATTAGTACCTGGACCTCTCGAAGGAGGCTAAGCCTCCTCAGCAATTTTCACACTTTACCGCATCGGGTATTCTAGCGTTTACTATAAAGTACCAAATTTAACAGCATTTGGGCGTGGCCCACGTCCCGCCTCTGCCTACAAAGGGGCATTCCGCAAATTCTTGCCTCCGCGCCCAATTTTTGAAGTTGTACCACTGACTGTCGGTGCTGCTGTGTTCCGGTTTTGTATTTGCTTTACAGCATACACCGCACCGACAGTGTTGCCGGAAATGGAACAAAACAGAAACCCCTTGGAACACAATAAGTTGCTAGTTACCAAAACAAAACATAAAAGTTGATCAAATGTTTCCGATTTGTGGCCAAATTGCTGAAAAACATTGTGTTTGTTTTGTTGGTTTGGTGTGGACCCGGAATATGGTTTTAAAAATGGCAAATATTTTCTAAATATTATTCCGCGATTTCTCTTCCTTGTTTCTATTCCGTTCCGTTCACGAATACAATAAAGAGCCAGAGAAATTTCCTCGGGCAGCCTTCTTTTCCACTAGTTTCGAGCATCAAGGCCCAGTTAGTGGTTGTATCTCGGGTTTGTTAGTCCATACCGCACATCCTCTATTTCCAGTCGTGTTACCAAATTTATTGGTTAAAATTTGGGTTTGTATCCTTCTTTAGCCACGCATTCAACAAGAACGGCATGATATACCGTTCCATTTGGAAAAAAAATGACGGCGACCTCTTAATCAAAGGACGAATTTCGCTTTTCTACAGAATAATCCAGTTATAGTTTCCACCCTGTATAAAAAAAATACGTAGTTTTAACGGAATTTTGAATTTAAATTTTTGTCAAGAATAAGCGCCCAAAACTGTGATAAGTTCGGAAACCGTTTCACGGCTTTGAAAACGGTTTACCGATTTGAAACATTGATTTTCGTCAATTAAATGCAGTATACCCCTCTGACGCACTTGCTTTGAAAATTTAAACTTTAAAACCGGAAAATAAATAATTGTAGTGATTATCCTATGTTTTTTCTCACTTCCGGTAATACAGGAAGTTAATTTACACATTACATTTGTACATTGCGTACAAGAATCTAAATATATATTGTATAACCGTTTGTCCGTCTAAAATGAATAGTTTTTGAGATACAAATATCTGAAAATTTACCCTGAATTTCCATTTTGGTTTGTTATTTTCTACATATTTCTGCTGAAAAATTACAACTTCCGGTTAAACCGGAAGTTGACTTTTGGGGTTAAAATTAAACAACCAAGTTATAAATGTGGACGTCGTTTTTCGCTAAGAGGCACCGTTAATATGCTACCGCGTGTCCAAATGATTTACGTGTAATTCTTCAAAAGTCCGTATCTCAAAAGCCGATTCTAGACAGGCGACATGTCTAACCAAATGTGTTTAGAAACCTGGGCAACATCTAGAAACTTAAAAAAAAATTGAGAATATTAAAGTTGACCTAACCGGAAAAGAAACGTTAAAATTTCAATAAAATAATCCTACTAGTTTCCGAGACCTTGGACCACTCACCACGGATCATCCTTTACTATTTTTGTTAATAATACATATTTTAGGAGGAATTATAGATACGCGATTCTCAAAACGCTAAAACGCCGAAAGACGCCTTCCAAACGAGTCTTCAACACATAAAGCATCTTCGACCCAATAACAACCATCGCTTAACATACGCAGTAACCATGGTAACCTCGTCCGTATCCATGGAAACATCGTCCGCAACCATGGCGACACCGTCCGCATCCATGACGACGATTAGGTGAGGTCGTCGTCGGCCGAATCGCCGTTGTCGTCGTCGGCGTCGTCGTTCTGCTGCTGCTCCGGCCGCATATTGTTTAGCAGGTCGCGCATGGCGTCGACGAGAGACGCGACGCTGCGCCGAAAGTCGCCATTGTTGAGGCCCTCGGCGGGACCGGCCTGGGCCTCGTCCAATTGGTCGGCGCTGGAATTCAAAAAAAGACAAACTTTATACAAACTATACCCCAAGTAGCAGTTTTAGACACATTGTGGTACATGTATCGTAACTATCGTTTCTGTTTCCGATCAAAATTGGAAACTGTTGGCAACAAGAATGGAAATATTTTCGAAACGTATACATTTTAAATGGGACACTTACACGTGTTTCCAAGTGGTTGGTACTAGCTGTGACTTTCGCTGTTTCGATGCACAATCGAAACTTTTATCGAAAATGTTACTTATTTGTATTTAAGAATGACAGTTAAAGGGGCGGGGCTATGTTAAACCATGCGCAAAACAATTAGGATACCTTCACTGTTGCAAAATAAAAGAAAAACAATATGAAACAATAATTTCGCCATGATGAATTCGTTATAAGTATATTTCCTATAAGTTATTTTAATTTATATACCTAGTTATTGCACATTAGAACCAAAAAATCATTGTCGCAGTAAATTTTATCGTGCAGTTTAGTAATTTGGCTCGATATTTTTAACGATTTATTTTCATTTACAGAAAAAAATATACTTTGTCAAAAAAATAAAAATAAAAATATTATCAATATTTTATTTATTTCTTTTATAAATTAGCTAGGAAAATGGAACTTATCTAACAAATTTTGGCTTTGCAAGAGATGCAGGAATTTCATTAAAACTCATTTTAACAAAATAAAAATTAATTTCCTAAAATGGCCGCTAGAAAGCAAGAAATTATTCTGGTCCAAAATGGACTCGACACACAATTTCTACCCTTTGGCTTCTATAATGTTTCCATGATGCACAGAAGAATAAAAGGTTTGTAAGGTGAATGCCACAGAAAAAAAAGGTTTGCTTGCATGCACAGAAAAGAAAGGTTGGGTATGGACAGCCGCGGTGTGACGTCACGAGAGGCGTGGTTTCCAAAACATTTCCAAACTAAAATTATAAGGGATAAATAAGCAATTTGCTGGTATTATTTGTATATTAGATCTTATTATTGATTCATTTTCAGAAACAGATTGACGTATGTGTTTTTTGAAGATTTTTAATCAATTTGTTTGAGGTTATGTTATTATTGTTTGCATAGGGAGATTTAAATTGTTATTTTTCTGTTAAAAACAGCTTATTGCACTGTATTTATCAACATAGAGTATTCCCACCCTGTAGCCATACTTTATGTTGATAAATCCAGTACAGTAAGCTTTTTATTACAGAAAAATAACTATTTAAATCTCGCTAAACAATAACATAACCTCAAACTTGTTCAGATGGTGATTAAAAATTTACCTAAAACACTTACTTCAATCTGTGGTTGAAAATGGATCAATAATAACACCCAAAATAGAAATAATATCAAGAAGTTGCTAATTTATCGCTAATAAACGTACACCGATGATATAAAAAATCTCTTATGGGAAATTCAATGCAAGCTTGTGTCTTACCAAAACTTTATAATTTTAACAAAAAATTTTTCGAAAAATATTTATCTTCGCGTGTCGTTAATATATCGACACCACCATTTGTAAAATATTTCGAAACAAGCACGTCTTTAAGTGTTTCTAGTAACTGGATTCGAAAATGTGTCGCAAAAGTTTCGTAACACATAATATGTCTCGATACAAGTTTCTAATTCGAATCGAAAATGTGTCGAAACGTTTCTCAGCAAAGAATGTGTGTCCAATTTGTGTCTAAAAATGCTACTTGGGACTATGGACATGAATAACTTTTATCCAGTGCCACTTTTTGAGGCCCCCGTGTAGGTTGTAAAGTATTTTTGGGTTATACATGGTAGCAAATCCTTTAATTTTTGTATGGAACTTTTTTTTCTACCTTTAATAGCTTCGGCGCTATCGAAGCCAGACACCTTACCGACACACCCTGTATATCCCATAACCGCAAACCAAAATTGAAAATTATATCTAAAACACTTTCGGGGAAATACGTACCCTCCGAGCAGATTCCCCGGTAACTGGTTGGGATTAAAATCCGGCAGGAACGAGCCGAGGAACATCGCCAGCGGGTTCGAGTTGGTGTTGACCGCCGTCGTCGGCCGTCGCGGCCGCGTGTACAAGTTGATGGAGTCCTTGGGGGGGAGGGGGTCGAAGCTCATCACCGGTCCCGTCGAGTCCTAAAAACGATACATTGAATCATAAATACAGCGTGTGCGAAAATATCGGTAACATATGAGACATTCTTTTACAAAACCGCGCACACTTTTTAACTTTGACATTTTAGAATCATCCGAAATTTTTTTACAACTTATACAGGGTGTCCGCTAATTAATGGAACATGGAAAAACCGCAGACCCCTAACGTAAAAATATTAGGATTTAATTATACTTACCTCTATCCGAAAGTTGATATTAACTCAGATACAGGGTGTTAAAGTTAAAACTTAATTTTTGTTTCTCTCTAATAACTTTGAGATAAACCAAAGCTTTTTTTACAAAATTTGGCAATTATGATTCTTTTAGGACAAGAAATTGATTTTTTTGTGAAAATTTAATGTACAGGGTATCTAATTTTCGATACGTTTATAGGATATCTCCGTAACTATTAGTGCTATCAAAAAAGTAATGTAGGTGTCATGTACTCTTTTTGGGCCAAACTTAAATGATAAAAATCGAAATTTGAAAATTTTCGCTCGTTTAAGAGATACGGGGGAAAATCAAAAAATTGACAATTTCAAAATTACCCTATATTTTCTTAGTTAAAAGATATATGGAAAAATGTTTTATACAGAAGTTTCTTTATATTGATTGTTGAATAATCTTCCGTTTTCAGAATAAGTATACGGGGTCAGGTAAAAAAGTTATCGAACCTATCCTCATTTTTTTTTAATCGAACACCCTGTATATTTTAATTTAAAAATATACTATTTTAAATTCTCCTTTCAAATATATAACACACCATGGATGATATTTTTTTCCTAGGCGATTAATTAAACTTTATTACTTTAAACCAAAGTAGGCCATGAAACAAATACTAATATCCTGGAGACAACTACGTTGACATTCTAGTTGTTAACATTTAACGTAAATTTCATTTTTACATATTCATTTGTGAAAATGACTTATAGACATTTTGAAAAATTTGATATGATATCTATCATCCTTGGTGTGTTATAAATTTGAAAAGAGAGTTTAAAATGCTATCTTTTTAGATTAAAATATACAGGATGTTCCATTTAAAAAAAATGAGATTAGGTCCGATAAATTTCTTACCTGACCCCGTATACTTATTCTGAAAACGGCACATTATTCAACAATCAATATAAAGAAACTTCTGTATTAAACATTTTTCTGTATCTCTTTTAACTAAGAAAATATAGGGTAATTTTGAAATTGTCTATTTTTTTATTTTCCCCCGTATCACTTAAGCGGGCGAAAATTTAAAAATTTTGATTTCACCATTTTAAGGTTGACCCAAAAAGAGCACATGACACCTACATTACTTTTTTGATAGCATTAACAATAACGGAGATACCTTATAAAAGTGTCGAAAAAGGGACACCATGTACAATATAGTGGTTAGGTCTTAGACAAGGGAAGATAGGGGACGGATAATTCCGCTTTACGGGCCGTCGCAAAAAGTGAAGCCTAAAATTGATTCGCCGCCATTTTTTAGGTGTCAGACATTCGAGGTGGCACCTCCGTATATTTCAGTGATTTGGGGTGTGAAGAGCTATCAAAAGAATTCAGTGTATTTATAGAAATATGGTGTATTGTTGTGTCTATGGCTGTAAAAGCAGAAATGAGCGAAAGGATCTTGGAATTACTTTCCATCGGTAAATATTCTACTCGTGTTTTTTGCATGTATTTATTTTATATTAGATATCTCCGTTGTAAGTTTAGCAGTATATATTATTTGAAACTATGTTTAAGCCCATAGTTGAAGCTACCTTTCTTTGTAATTTGTACTAGATTTGTTGCACTTTTCATTCAAGATTTCTAATAAGAACCAGCTAATTGCCCTTGGAGAGGGTGTGTCACACAATGGCGTACCTGCATGATTTGTATATTTTGACAAAATAAAATTATTTCTTATTTAATTTTGGTTAATTATTATTGAAAGCATTATATTATTTCGAATGTATACCAGTGTTATTTTTTTTTAAGAAAGCGATTAACGTTTGTCTTGATTCGTTGAAGGTCATAGTCTTTGAGAAACACGACCTCAGGGAGGTCGTTCCACAAAGATGGCGTCCTGTTAAAACTTATATTAAACCACTAAGCTCAACCACAGTGTTGTATTGTTTTTAGATTTCCGAAAGATCAACAAAAAGCAAACATTTGGGTGCAGAACATGGGACTTAGAGATTGGACACCTTCTCCTGCTTTTGGTTTGTTCAAAGCATTTTGAGAAGTTCTTTTTTTTTATAAAGTTGAGGAAAGAGTTCGATTACTTGGAGGTGCTGTCCAACAATATTTTCAGAACCCAGTACCTATACAGGGTCCGCAAGCGAAGCGTGGACGGAAGATTAAATCGTTATCGAAGAACTTATCAACAATACTAAAACAGCTTGAGATATTGGATTAAAAGCGGCATGTTTTAAAATATTTTACATTATACAGGGTGGCCCAAAAAAGTGCGACAGCATAAAATTATATTTTTTCAAATGGGACACCCAGTATTTTATTGCATATTTAGGTTCGTATTACTATCGGTTATAAGTGCCTCAAATTTTATTTAATTTGGTTCTGTAGTTTCGGAGAAATAAATTAAAAACTAAAAAAAAAAAGTTTTGCAGTCCTGAATAAAAAAATCAAAAAAAAACAATCCAGAACCATTTTTCTAGCCTCGGCATTGAGTGAAATTTATGACAAGAGGTCTAGAGATACTATGAATGTAATTGCGTTTATTTATTTTATACAGGGTGTTCATAATAAGCTTTCAAAAACCCCACATTTTAAAACAATTTTTCTCAACTTTTTCAAATGGAACACCCTGTATATTATTTGGCTATTTGACGTAGAATTCATAGACAATTTTTTTTTGTAATACAAGCATATAAGTTATATCCAGCCGTTTTCGAAATAATTGTAAATATTATAAATTATGTTGTTTAAATAGAGTTTTTATTGGGAAATTTTGTTATAGGCGACTAGACTAATAATTGTAAACTAAAGTAAAAGTTCAAAATAGCTTCCTTTTACTCTTAGAGCTTACCGTATTTTAGTTATTTCGATATAAATTTTAAAAGCATACATTTTTGCTACTTTTATTATTTAATTTTATTTTTTATTCTTAATCGAGTTGCCATGATTTCTTTTTGTTTAGATTGTCACTATGACAGTCAAATAAAATTATTTACATTTGTTCAGTCGTCGAAATTAAGTACTAACTTACACAAAATGTCGAATTTTAGAAATGGTAAATATGAGTTTTATACTGGGTGAATGTGCACGAAATTGCCTCCTCGCGAGCCGAGTGTATGCTGAAAGATATCCAGATATTGAGAGAAAGCCGAAACCAAAAACTTTCGAGAAGTTGTTGCAAAGATTTGTAGCAACAGGAAGCACTGCGTACACAAAAAGGATGATAATCAATAAACCCGTTATTAATGAAGAAAATGAATTAAGAGTTCTGTTGGCAGTAGAGGAAAATCATTAAATTAAGTAAAAGGAAGCTATTTTGAACATTAACTTTAGTTTACAATTATTAGTCTAGTCGCCTATAACAAAATTTCCCAATAAAAACTCTATTTAAACAACATAATTTATAATATTTACAATTATTTCGAAAACGGCTGGATATAACTTATATGCTTGTATTACAAAAAAAAAAAATTGTCTATGAATTATACGTCAAATAGCCAAATAATATACAGGGTGTTCCATTTGAAAAACTTGAGAAAAACTATTTTAAAATGTGGGGTTTTTGAAAGCTTATTATGAACACCCTGTATAAAATAAATAAACGCAATTACTTTCATAGTATCTCTAGACCTCTTGTCATAAATTTCACTCAATGCCGAGGTTAGAAAAATTGTTCTGGATTTTTTTTTTGATTTTTTTATTCAGGACTGCAAAACTTTTTTTTTTAGTTTTTATTTTATTTCTCCGAAACTACAGAACCAAATTAAATAAAATTTGAGGCACTTATAAACGATAGTAATACGAACCTAAATATGCAATAAAATACTGGGTGTCCCATTTAAAAAAATATAACTTTATGCTGTCACACTTTTTTGGGCCACCCTGTATAATGTAAAATATTTTTAAAACATGCCGCTTTTAATCCAATATCTCAAGCTGTTTCAATATTGGTGATAAGTTCTTCGATAACGATTTAATCTTCCGTCCACGCTTCGTTTGCGGACCCTGTATATACCACCAAACAAGGTATTTACTTTAAGTTAATTTCTGGAATAAAAAAATTATTCATTTTAAAAACAGAAACATGTAGATAATATTGATTTTTTTACAGGGTTTAAAAAGGCGAGCTACTGAAAGGTCAACTCAACATTATGCTGAACTATATATATAGCTGGTACTTCAACAGCTGGGTCCACGCAACCGAAGAAGAATATATTTTAAATAATTTCTAAAAAATCTCTTCACTTTAAAAACATCTCAAATCATGTATGTAATATTAATTTTTTTACAGGCTACCGAAAGTTCAAATCAGCTTGATGAAGAACTAGTTTTACCTGGTACTTCATCTGGGCTAACTGAACAGAAAGAAGACACTCCGAGAATGAAAAAACTAAAGAACTTTGAGGAGGCCGTTAAAAGTCGTGATTCTTTGTAATAAATTTTGAATCGACCAATTTTGTTTTTTTATCTTACATTTTTCCTAAAGTTGGAAGATATTTAAATTACACAACCTTTCCTATATGAAATTATAATGTTGACGAATAAAATTAATATCTACCAAGCATTCAATAAATTATTGAGAAGCAAAAGAACATTTTTAATACCTCAGTAAGATAAACAACAATTCAATCAATAAAAATATTACTTCCATATTCCATACGAAATAATTTTGTATTGGGATAATACTAATAAAATATTCATGTTACGCCACTGCTAAACCCGGTTTGGTGCCAGGCGGTAACAAAATAGCTTCTGGTTTTACGCGTCCCCTCTCTTCCCTTGTCTAAGGGTTAGGTCATACCTTTTTGTGCTTTAGTGGATTTAAGTTTTTAATGAAAATAATACTTGTCTCATATTTATTACGTAAGAAAGGTATACTAAGTTCAGGTCGCCCAGAGTTACCGTTTCGGAGATATTCGTATTTGAATTGCTTAGTTCACCCTGTCCAATTACTATTAATTTTCAAATAAAATGTTTTCCTTAAAGCAATCAGAAAACAAATGAAATTTAATAAAATTTGGATGATATTTCAAACGACTTTTCAAGCATGGTTTCGAGTAAACATCTTCAGGGTTTTATAGGCACATACTAAGCAGACAGAACAAACTTACGGCGAAAGCTATTCCTTTGACATCGTCGGACAAGATAATATGTCTTCCTATACTGAGGGGCAGCGGTCCGGAGTATCTGTAAACAAACAGCTATTTATGTCACAAGTTGAGAAAAGGGTATGTTTTAAGCCTGCGTGACATACTTCAATGAGCTCAATATATTAAATAAATAAAATTAAAAAAAAAAACGGATATTTCCTATAAATAATCAAATATTTTCAAAGTTCAATTCGCCTCTCACCTCCTAAGCCGTTTCTCCTTGTACTCCTCCACCAACGGGTCCTTCTTATCGACCCGATCCAACACCTCGTGAACGTTCTTTTCTAACCACGGCAACAAGTCGGGGTTTTTCCATATATGGTAGTTCCGGTTCACGTAGAGGAGAATCAGTTGAGCTAGAGCTGTCGGAGTGCTAAAAAACACATTTTTTTTTTAAAGAGAAGAATAAAAGACTGGATAATACACATTAAAGTAGGTGAAATGTTGATGAAGGACATGTTTCGACGTTAGTAAACCCAATTAGCATCAAACTTATAGAAACTGTGTCCGATTGACACTGCTACTATGACTTGGTAAAAACGTGGTTATTCGCATCAAATTAATTACTATAAAGTTTAAACGACTACTAAGTTAACATTATTAGTAGAATTTACGTAACACTTGGTAGAGTGACTTTATGGTGTCACTACTTTATGGTCAGTATAAAGGTTGCTGGAACTACAGCGCGTCAACATTTAGCTACTTATATAACACCAAAACTTTAAAGTAAAAAGAAAGCGTCGCCGTTACGACAGAAATATAACTTGTAAGTAGGCGCGACTACAGAGTAATGTTAAAGATAAAGATTGTTTGTTGTTTCACGAAAAATGGATATAACTTAATGACTGCAGTAAAAGTATCTGGGCGATCCCATTATTTATGCCCGTTTGTTATTATTATGTGGAAAGGACCGGATTGTAATATTTATAAGTAATATAGGCACATCAGGTAGGTTAGGTTGCTTAATTTATATTCAAATATATTTTTGTGGTAAAATTTGTTAGTTTTTATTTCTTGCTGGAAGAGTTTAGTTGTATTACTGATATTATTTTACCAAACGTATAAAAAAACAGTATGTGGCGTCCATGGAAAAATATTGATGGTGCTTCTTCTAGTGTTGCAGTGAAGAAAATGCATTTATCTCTCGATGCTAGGGAAATTGTAAAAAGAGTATATACTTCTTTACTCAACAGAGGACTTTATGCTAGTGCTGCTGCGACTGAAACGTCTGATTTGACTAAGATACCTCTGACTACAGTGAAAAGAATCGCGTCAAATCCCATTAAATCTAGAAAGAAGCGTAAAGATGCCGGTTTCACCAAATGTTTCGACGAAAGCGACAAGGACTTGATAAGTTGTAGCCGCATTAGCCTTTGGAGAGTTTTGTCGGAAATGGGATTCAGATACCGCAAAATTGACAAAAGGCAAGGACTCATGGAATCCCACCGTTTACAAAAATGGCGTCATGAGTATATAACTTCTGTAAGGAAATCCCGTTCTGAAAACCGTCCTATAATTTACTTCGACGAGACTTGGTTTAACACGCATGAAACACCATGACTAGTAATATTTAAAAAAATGTTATTTCATTTGATTACATTAATATAATCATATCATTACTTGTTTTCCTTAGTCCGTCCCTTCATACTTCACTTGTTTATTGCCAAGCTCTTGTCGACACAATGGGACCTACCCAGGAAATCATTAAGTTATATCCATTTTTCGTGAAACAAAGTTTACATTCTATATTTTTTTTAATAAATTTTATAAGTTTTAATGTTTCAATTTTTAAATTTTTTAAAATTTTATACATTTTTTAAATTGTTAACCCGAACAAACCCTTCAGATGTCGTTTTCCTCCACATCGAGATGAAACCATTTTTATTTACGATGAAGATAACTGATTGTTATTCTTATGTTCGATGACTTGTGAATTTGGTTCTATAAATAACACGACAAAAAGAAATCAAGCGAGGTTAGGTCTGGTGATCGGGGAGGCCATTGCCATTAAAAATAGTACCTAATTAGTTTTGTACTGGAAATAAAAATACGTTATTATTAAACATATAAAAATCAATAATTATACTTACTTTTTTTCATTTAATTCTGCGAAAAACGGATGCTTCGACACCCTACTATCGATTTGTACCGAACTTTTTTCTAATAGAGTCATCAATGTAGTCGGGAATTGTAAAAGAGCATCCTAAAAAAGACGACGATTTATTATAAAGGTGAATTTTACACCTATAATTTAATAAGAAGACAATTGAAATTAGTCATATAGGGTGTCCCAGATAAGAATGCACTCTACCGGGATCTCGTTCACAGTAGGACATACAGAAATGATCGAATTAGACAAAAGTTGCGCCTTAGTGAGTCCTACAACGCCAAATTTTCAAATTAAAAAAAAAATCCGAATATTTTCGGGAACATCCGAATAACTACGATTTCGTTCTTTTTGTGATATGTAAAAATAAATTTTACATTATCATTACCACTCTTTCTCCTCTATAAGATAATTTAATTAGATTTTCAATCCGACGTTTCGTTGTTTCGCTACCATCATCAACTTTGCTTTTATAAATGGTAGTAACATTTTATTTTATGCCTTATAAACTTCAATTTATATTATGAATCAAACGATATATCACACCGATTATTTATTAGGCGTTTCGGACTAAACAAACTCATCTTCAATGCAAATAAGCCCTTTAGTGAAAATAATTTTGGTTTTTTTTGTTCTCTCTTCTCTGGTTGACATAAAAATTTTTTTTAATTTGTAATTATTTACAATAATTTTGGAAACATTTTTGTCTTAATTTTTGTAGTTAACGAGATAGAGTGCATTCTAATCCGGGAACACCCTGTATGTCCAAAAAAATATATCACGTGTGGCGTTCCACAAGGACCTACTTTAGGGCCCCATTCGAATTATCATCAAGCCAATGTCAAATTTAAGGTTAAAAGGTAATGGCAAACTCTACACAGATGACACCACCCTTGGATGATACCTTGATGAAGGAATATATACAGGGTCCGGCGACGAAGCGGGGACGGAAGTTAAATCACTATCGCCGAAGCTATCAAAAATACTAAAACCGCTTGAGGTCTGGGATTAAAAGCGGCATTATTTAAAAATATTTTACTTCATACAGGGTGGCCCAAAAAGTGTGAAAACATAAAGTTATATTTCTTTTATTTGAAACTCAGTATTTTAGTGCATATTTAGGTTCGTATTAGTTATAATTGTCTAAAATTTCATTTCATTTGGTTCTGTAGTTTAGGAGCAATAAATTAAAAACTGAAAAAAGTTTTGCAGTACTGAAATAATTGAGTGAGATTTATGACAAGAGGTATAGAGATACTATGAATATAATAGAGCTCATCTATTTTATACAGGGTGTTCATAATAAACTTTCAAAAACGACACATTTCAAAATAATTTTTCTCAAGATTCTCAAATGGAACACCCTGTATATTATTTAGCTATTTGATGCAGACCTCAGAAGCAATATTTTTTTGTAATACAACCATATAAGTTATTTCCAGCCGTTTTCGAAATAATTCCAAATTTCATAAATTATGTTGCTTAAATAACATAGGCGCATAGACTAATAATTCTAAACCGCAGTAGATGTTGAAAATATCTTCCATTTTGATCTAAACACGTTCTTGAAATATCTGTTGTTTACATCCCCTAACATTTAAGGTAAAATACTAGCACAGGGTTCATTAGTAGTGGTTAAGCATAAAAACTAGGTCAGGCTTTGAAATCACATAGGTATTCATTTGTTTATTATAGTTTGACTAGTTCTTTAACTCCAAAGCGTTGTTTTTAGATCGAATAAATTATAATAAGAAATTAAAACGGAGTTTATTCGTTCGTTAATATGATTTTTGTACTTGGTGGGAGCGAAAAAAATGTTTGTTAGCTAGGAGTCATTTTGCGTCATGTTATCCAAAACTTGACTCTTTTATGGGGACAAGTAACCAAATTGTTTAAGAAAATCCGCCTATAACTGATATAAATATGCATCAAAGAATATTTGCTAGTTTCTCACCTAAAATGTTAAGGGATGCAAACAGATTCTTCAAGAACGCGTTCACTTGTGCATCGACCAAAATGGAAGACATTTTGAATATTTACTGTAGTTTACAATTATTAGTCCGGGCGTATATGCTATTTAAACAACGTAATTTATGAAATTAGGAATTATTTCAAAAACTGGGTGTCCCATTTAAAAAAATATAACTTCTTATTACCACACTTTTTGGGCCACCCTGTATACTGTAAAATATTTTTAAAACATGCCGCTTTTAATCCCATACCAAGCAAGCCATTTTGGTATTTCTGAAAGTTCTCCCCGCTTCGTCGGCGGACCCTGTATAATCTTATAACACAAAATAAAATCATTTTATTGGTCGGCGGTAAATATTACGTACCTGAAGGTGAGCGTCCGCCTTCCCCGCCTCCCCGACATAAAAATAGGCTACCGGTAGTGAGAACGCGAAATTCGGCAGCTGCAACAAATTGTACGTCGAATCGAGCTCGGCGACGAAATCGACCAGCCACTGGTATTCTTTCGCGCGCAGGGCGTAAAAATCCATGGCCAACTTGATGGCCACCGGGTCGCTTTCCGGGTCTAGGGAGAGCAGGAACTTGCAGAACTCCAGGGAGGTCCTGGAACAGGCGCGGCCGCCTAGGAATGTCAGATGTTTGAAGATCGTCACGTAGAGAGCCCTGAAAAAACGACGATATTCTTTTAATGTCCATGATCTTGTTGTAAATATTAATTAAATATACAGGGTGTTCACATCAGGACACTTGGAGAGGTGATTCTATAGGTTAAAATAGAGCAAAAAGTCGAAATGTCGTTACTTTTTGGGTTACAGCCGGTTAACGTAAAATATTCTTTTTCTTATTTTTAAGGTCGTGCGGTTGATTTTTAAATTATCAAGTTGATACTTGGCACAGCGACTACGCTTAACCGCTTCTATCAATCTGTTATAAAAATGTTTCTCTACTGTGCTACCAGATGCCACTTTGCCAGAAATTCAAACTTAATTCTTGGCATATCTTTTTTGTTGTGACCAAAGGTCCCATAATCCATTCATTAAACTCTTGGAAAGTGAAGCTGTGGTTGTGTGAAATGATATCGAAAATCAGTAATGGGTGGAAGAGAGCACTGCATGTTTGTTGGCTGAATGGCAACAATGTTGAAGTCTGGCTATTAGAGATGAGCTTATTAACGAAATAGCTCATTAATTTGGACTTGCATTGTTGATTATTCGATAATCAATTGGGGTAGTGTAGTTATAGTGAATTCAATCACATTAGCAATTTGCCGTTCGCACTTCGTAGCTCGCAGTACTGTATATACAGTTTGTTTCACGATAAATGGATATAACTTAATGACTGCAATAAAAGTACCTAGGGCGAACCCATTATTTATGACCGCTTGTGATTATTATGTGGAAAGGACCGGATTGTAATAATTATAATTAAATATAGGCACATCAGGTAGGTTAGGTTGCTTAATTTATATTTAAATATCTTTTTGTGGTAAAATTTGTTAGTTTTTATTTCTTGCTGGAAGAGTTTAGTTGTATTACCGATATTATTTTACCAAACGTATAAAAAAACAGTATGTGGCGTCCATGGAAAAACATTGATGGTGCTTCTTCTAGTGTTGCAGTGAAGAAAATGCATGTATCTCTCGATGCTAGGGAAATTGTAAAAATAGTATATACTTCTTTACTCAACAGAGGACTTTATGCTAGTGCTGATGCGACTAAAACGTCTGATTTGACTAAGATACCTCTGACTACAGTGAAAAGAATCGCGTCAAATCCCATTAAATCTAGAAAGAAGCGTAAAGATGTCGGTTTCACCAAATGTTTCGACAAAAGCGACAAGGACTTGATAAGTTGTAGCCGCACTAGTCTTTGGAGAGTTTTGTCGGAAATGGGATTCAGATACCGCAAAATTGACAAAAGGCAAGTACTCATGGAATACCACCGTTTACAAAAATGGCGTCATGAGTATATAACTTCTGTAAGGAAATCCCGTTCTGAAAACCGGTCTATAATTTATCTCGACGAGACTTGGTTTGACACGCATGAAACACCATCCAAAGGCTGGTCTGATTCTTCGGATAAGTGTAAAACAAAATCTCCGTCAAATAAAGGAAAAAGAATAAGCATTTTACATGCTGGGTCAGAAAACGGTTGGTTTCCAAATGCCTTGTGGCTTTCTGCAAAAAACATTCAAGACTCTTGTGTGGACTACCATAGCGATAGCGATAGCGAAACAGAACTATCTATAGAATGACATTATAAATGTAAATAAATATGACTAGTAATATTTAAAAAAAATGTTATTTCATTTGATTACATTAATATAATCATATCATTACTTGTTTTCCTTAGTCCGTCCCTTCATACTTCACTTGTTTATTGCCAAGCTCTTGTCGACACAATGGGACCCACCCAGGAAATCATTAAGTTATATCCATTTATCGTGAAACAAACTTTAAATATGTAGATCAAGCCAGCGGTCTCTATTGCTTTGCTTTCTCTTACTGAGAAAATCCTAAAATTACATTTACGCATTTAAAATAAATTGTAAAAGGTATACAGTGTGTCTACTTAAGTTCGACTCATAAGGAAAACTCTTTTATTGTTGGTTTTATGAAAAAAAATTATTCTTCATAAAAACTTCTGCATGGTCCAAAACATAAAATGCAACCATCAAATATCAATTTTTGTAAGCCGTATACGAGGTTTGTCAAAAAATATCAATTTTAACTCGAGAGTAAAGTACCTTTATTTTTTACAATACAGAAAAATGTTATGAAGTAAAGTTATTTTGAATAAAAAGTTATATTCTAATATGCAATTATAGCCATTTAGCATAAAAATTAAATTTATAATGTAAAACGTAAATAATCACCAAATTTCAATTTTATGCTAAATGGCTGTAATTGCATATTAGAATATAACTTTTTATTCAAAATAACTTTACTTCATAACATTTTTCTGTATTGTAAAAAATAAAGGTACTTTACTCTCGAGTTAAAATTGATATTTTTTGACAAACCTCGTATACGGATTACAAAAATTGATATTTGATGGTTGCATTTTAAGTTTTGGACCATGCAGAAGTTTTTATGAAGAATAACTTTTTTTCATAAAACCAACAATAAAAAAGTTTTCCATGTGAGTCGAACTTAAGTAGACACACTGTATAAGAAACCAATATTCTATTATAGTTTCAATATTCTTAAAATTTTCATTTTATACTGTTCATTTTGATATTTAAAGACAAAATAATATAGTTTTTTGATTAAAGAATTTTTAATCTAAAAATATGACAACATCGTGCGTTGTCAACAGTTACAGGTACCTAGAGCTAATTTGATAGGGTTATATCCCAGACAGTTGATAGCGCATGCGTCTCGTGAGACACCCGATGGGCCATCGGGCTTACTCGGCGATGTCCGATATTTGATCGATGTACCTACCCAGTTGCGTAGTGAAGGGCAATAGTTATTGTATTGTGTTTTATAAATAAGTGTTCATTGTGTCGTGTTTTAGGGTGTTATTTTAAAATTTCGAACTTTGTGATAATGAATGAGTATACTTCTGGTAAAAACCTTCTCAGTCAGACCGGTGAAGTGGTTGCAAATGTTTATAGGGTATGAAAAGAGGAACCACAAATCAATATATTATCATTTAAATTGCCACTTAAGCGAAAGCTAGAAAGGGACATTAATACAACCAAAATTGGAAAATCATCATAAATTAATCATGTAGCTGTTTTTTTGCATGTGAAAAATTTACATCTTGTAAAAACAAACTTTTTAAACCTTGATAAAAAAAAATAGTTGCCTACCTTCAAACATAAAATGCAATTACTGAAGAATTTCCTATTTTTATTACATCATTTAAAATAATAATAGCACGCCCATGACTAGACCATGTTTTAAACGATATTGCTTTCCCTTTACCGATACGCCAAAGACACAGATCCACTTGTCGATCTGTACTTGATCATTGGCGAAGGAACATTAAATTAAATAAAATAAGCGCGCATCGATATAGTCTCACCTGTTCTCCTGTCTTCTATAATCCAGCCTACAGCTGCCCTGTGCCACGTTAAACAGAGGATGAAAAGCGAACTCTAGACAATACAGAGCTCGCTCTATGAGCTCCGCGGCCATGGCCAGATCCTCGCTAAGCTTGCACAAGTCCGACAGCTGAATCAGGGCGTTCACGTGATACGGATGTTCGTTGATGATCGCCACAATGTTGTCCGGGTTTAAACTCTCGACGGCCTGAAACATAAACGGCGGTCAGTTGATCTTTTGATACGATTTGGCAACGTTGCCTTAGAAATGCGGCAGTTGCTCCCATTATACAAATAAAAATCAAAAGGGTTCACATCGGGACTGCGAGGTGCTCGCTAATGATGTACTAATATTTGATAGTATTATTTTATGAAGGAAAGTTCGTATGCATATGTACAAGGTGTCCCATTTTATAGGGTATCTCCGTAATTGTTAGTACTATTAAAAAAGTAATGTAGATGTCATGTGCTCTTTTCGGGTCAAACTTAAAATGGCAAAATCAAAATTTGAAAATTCTTTTTTTCAGTGTAGATAAACACTTACCTGCAAAAACATATTCTCCACCTGCCTGTAGCTCTGACTGTGCTCGAACGTAAAATATTGGAGTCCGTCTTTGGTTTCTAAAAGTGACATTGACAGGCCGGACTTCCCCACCTGAGGCCAGTTCTCTTTGCACGTGACCATCCAAGTGGTTTTCAAGTGGCCGCGTGTACCACCGCGATTTTTGCGTTTGCTAGAAAATAATGCAAAAAATTAACGTAGGTTAAAATAAATTACTGTCAAAATATAATTGTAATCTTCCATCGAGCATCTATCACAACTATACTATATCCAAGGAACAAACGGGAGGCGTCACAACAATATCACATAACCTATAAAAGTTAGAATGTTTGTGCAGAGTTGCTTTATTAAGGGTCGATCAGAACTTAATTAAATTATTGAATATGTATAAACTGCATAATTGTTGATCGTGTAACTTTTGTGCGTTTTTATAAAAATAGGAACATAAACGGCATGCAAGTATGTAAAAATTAATGGAAATCGGAGTCACGAATTAGAAAACAAACGAATATTAGGTCGGTAACATTCAACCCAGTCTAAATGCCGCTCCCGTACTGTAGAGAAAAACTCAAGAGACCGTTTTCATGTAGAATTGACCAGGCTAATCTGAAAAAATATCCACATCGAAAAATGTCAGTGGCGTACCATCTTTTTTGTAAAAAATATCAGAGGACATGTTTGCAGGGACGCCACTGGTGGAACAATTGAATAACTTTTCCAACTAAAATGTGTGGTTCTATATCCTATTAACACATACCAAAATTGAAAATAATATCTAAAGTACTTTCGGAGATATTAAAAAATAACCATTTAAAAAATAAAAATTCAACACCCTGTAGCAAAAAAATTTAAGCCGTTGCGGATATATGTTCATATGAACTTTTCTTTATAAAATAACCTGACCAATGAATCACACCCTGAAATATTAGTACGTCATTAAGGAACACCCTGTATAATCAACAATTTTGCAGTTTTCATACATTTTCAAAAATTTAATAAAGTTCCGCTCGACCCTTAATGCAACTCTGCACAAACATTCCGGACTTTGATAGATCACGTGATATTTGTCTTGACACCCTCCGTTCTTTTCTTTTGTTGAATTTAGGGTCGATATTTCAAAGTCACCTTAAGGTAGAGAATGACATAAGTCATCCTTAACACAAGTTTGACAGTATATTAAAGTTATTTTTAACTCTCATCTAAAGGAATAGGTCTGTAAGAACGTGGTAATCTTCGACTTAACGCGCCAATTGACCACCAAATTAATTTAAAACATAGTTGTTTTAAGGTTTAGCTTAACGTTAAGGTGAGCTATGGTCTAACTTAAGGCTAGTATAGAAGACTACAGCTGTTCCAGACAGACAACCGATCGCGTTACGAAGTATTACGAACAGCAATACTTCAACATTGTTGCCATTCATCCAACAAACATGCAGTTCTCTCTTCCACCCATTACTGATTTTCAATAACATTTCACACAATCACTGCATCACTTTCCAAGAGTTTTACGAATGGCTCATGGGATCTGTAGATTACAATACCTTTGTTTGTATCTAAGGAAAGATTTAAATAAGAAATCTTGTTTATATTTAAATCTTTTTAGGAAAGATTTACATCTTTTTATAAGATTTAAATATTTTTATAACATTTAAATCTTTCTATAAGTTTTAAATCATTTTAAAACTCTTTGTATATCTATATACCATAGTGGATTTTCAACATAGCCCAGCCCTAGAATAATGACTGGTTTTTCGACTTTTCACAAATTATGTGCGAAATCTCTATTTAAACAAATCATGTCAAATAAGATTTAAATATTTTTAAAGATTTAAATCGTGACAGTAACCAAGTCGAATTTAACGCCAACAAACCCAGACAACAGTTTTCTCTAAAAAGGTTAACACGGATATAGTCATGGACGGGACACGCAATCCCACTGGCTTCATCTATTAATTTGCTGGGCGTCAATCTGGGAGGAAATATGCCTTGGCATAATCACGTTGTGGCAATCGCCAAGATAGCTTCTCAGAAACTTGGTGTACTCTTCCGAACCAGAAAGTTGTACACACCTCAATAACTTTTGACACTATACAAAGCCCAGATTCAACCATCACTAGAGTACTGCTCTCATGTCTGGAGCTCTGCACCCAAACAGACTCTTCGGCTACTGGATTTCATCGAAAGGAGGGCCATTCGTCTGATTGGAGACCACTAGCTAACGAAGAACCTCGAAAGCCTAGAACATCGAAGACAGGTTGGGGATTTAACTATCATTTACAGATATTTTCATGGAAAGTACTCGGCTGACCTTACCCTCTTAATTCCGCCCAGAGCGGCGAATAGCAGAAATACAGGACGAACCACTGCCGCCCATCCATATGTGGTTAAGCCTAGTATTCCTCGAACTTCATTATTTAAGAATTCTTTCATCTGGAGGACTTCATCCTTGTGGAACGACTTTCCCGAGATTCAAAACCAACGTGAATCACTTTTTGCGCACACGCACCACTCCCAGAGTGCCCTAAAGGATTTTTCCTATAGTGCTTGTGTTTGATCATAAAAAAAAGAAAAGAAAAGTATTTAAATCATTCTGAAATGATTAAATCCCATTTTTATAGAAAAGTTTTTAGAAATATTTAAATCATAGGTGATAAATGATGAAGCTTGATCTGTTAAATGATGATCTAGTGACAAAGACATGAGTAATTGATAACATAGTTTTACAGGCTAAATTTAGGATTATTGTTAGGCGCGCGAATCGTATGGAATTTTCTATTATCTGTGTTGATTATCATGTTATTATCTATTAAAAATTGAGATAAGGCTTATCACCACATTGAAAAAATTCAATTATGACTGTTTATTATTTTTTTTGCTAGTTACTACAAAATAAAAATGAACGCATCTGACGCGCACGCAGCCATCAAGGAGCAGTCCGCGAAGTGCTTTGCCGAACTAAAACAATACGAAAGTAACTACGAAAATGCAGTAAGTGACTTCGTATCGTCGGTCCAAAAAAACTGCCTCTTGATCGAAACGAAAGACTCGAAATTGGGCGCGATACGACTCATGAAGTTCCTGAAACAGTTGGGAAAGGACCAGGGAAATGAACAGCTATCTGACCGATATTTGGGTGCAAAAAATCAAACGGTGTTACATTGGAAGCAGTTATTAGACATAGCAGGTACCACCGAGGAACTGCCAACATTTACCAATTTGCTGGTGTGCATGTTTCCCGATCACGAGCCAACAAAAATAGGAAATATAGAACAGGAGCTCCTCCACAAAATCAACGACCGTCTTAAAATCGGCAATTTAACAAAAAATGTATTTATTACGTCACCAGGAGGTCTTTTGGATGAATATGTACGGGAAATTGATATGATGGATATTATCAAAATAGACGGATTCGATAATAAGATCCCAGCGACGATTTGGGGTAAAAACAAGGCTTTCCTGGACCGAGCCTATTGTGGTGACGTCAATGCTGTGGAGGAATTATTAAAAAATGGAGTCAACGTGAACGTCACCAGTGGACAGGAAGGGTTGACGGCGTTGCACTTGGCCGCAGAAAAAGGCCATAAAGATGTGGTGGTGACATTATTACGACACGGAGCTGACATGTTGCAAAATGAATTCGAAGAGACGGCGCTACATATAGCGGCCAGATATGGACGGAGCAAAGAAGCAGTATTAGCAATTTTAGAAAACGGGGCGGATGTCAACGTCAAGGGTTTGTTCGGGTACACTGCCTTGCACTGGGCAACGTCACATCACATCGATACGGAACAAAATTCTTTGGAGCATGGTGCGATTAACCACACCCGAGACAAATCAGGACAAAGTCCCGCTAATGCAACTGCTTTAAGCAATAGAATAGAAGTCATAAATGCTTTGTTGAATTATGGGGCAGACATAAATGCTAAAACCATAGGGGACGACACTCCGCTTCATTGTGCAGTACAGCACGATCAATTTGAGGTTGTTAAAGTCCTGATAGAAAAAGGTGCTGATGTCCATGCTAAAAATGCCGATGGCGAGACGGCCTTGGACATAGCCGTGGAAAACGGCAATGAGACAATCCTGTCACTGTTAAGAAGAGTAACATAACTGAAGCGGACGCTTTGACCACAGACTTGGACACTTTCTTGGGTATTTAAAAAAATATGTATTTTCTTTTTAATATATGCCTCCATAAGACTTGAATGTTTCGTATGACAACTTTTGGCTCCAACCGGATAAATATTATTATAAAAAAGAGTGTAAAACCAGCTACAAGAAGTGTTTGACAAATTGTACAAGACATGTTCCGTTGTTTCGTGGAAATACTGAACATTGGCAGCTAAACAGCTAAACAGCTATTCGTAAAACTTAAGAAGATGGGCCAGTATTGACTCTCGCAGTATCGTTTATAAAATTACTTAATCCTTAATTATTACTTTTTTAAAAATAATTAATGACCACACTGATAATTTTCCAAAAAGGTTAACTCGTTGGATACAGGTCAGTGAAACAAACTTAGAGCATCAAATTGTGTATTTTAGCCTACGTTTCGACCTCTATGAGGTCATCCTCAGGGCTCTAAAATGAGGGTTTTTCTTTTCAAGTTTTTAAAGATTAACGATTACGAAATACGAAAATAATGAGACATGCATGCGGGTTTCTTGTCAAATCGGTTGTTATTTGATAGTTTAGTGAACGTTTTCAAAAAACGGCAGTTGCAAACAAATTTTTCGTAATTCGTGCATTCAAATTTGTTTAAATTATTCGGCTGGTATTTGTTGTTTAGTTTTTCTGTATTACCATAAATAACGTCTTGTTAGGAATTAATTGACAAATCTTAATGGACAGCCTAACTTTTGAAAACCTTTCCAAACAAAAGAAGATTGCATTGAATTTCCCATAAGAGATTTTTATAGCATCGGTGTACGTTTATTAGTGATAAATAAGCAACTTCTTGATATTATTTATATTTTAGATGTTATTATTAATCCATTTTCAACCACAGATTGAGGTGTGTTTTAGGTAGATTTTTAATCACAATCTGAACAAGTTTGAGGTTATGTTATTGTTGTTTACTTTATTGTTTAGCGAGATTTAAATTGTTATTTTTCTGTAAAAAAAGCTTATTGTACTGTATTTATCAACATAAAGTATGCCGACCACCATCTAGCTTGAAATATTTTTTATTATAGATTCGAAATCTGCAAAAATGGTTATGTTTTATAATGAGAAGTACCTACATTTGCAAAGGAAGAAAAGAAAGCCTGGATATCACTTATAAGGTACCTTCTACATATATGAACACAATGATTGGGTAAATCAATTATTATGTTAGTGTTTGCTATTTAAAATAGTTGCTTTTTTTAGAAAAGATAGCCCCTTTAGAACCTTTACAGTATTCTTTGGTTTGTAGCTGGTATTTTGTGACGAAGACAGCTATGCCAGGCAGCATGAAAACTCAAAGACTGACCTATATAGCTCATATACATAAACACCGTAATACATGGAAAGTATTAGTGGATGTAGCTCTAAATGGTTTTGTACGAGTTTATCCAGAATCAGTTTCCGATAAAACATTAGTAGAGCACTGTGAAGGGAGGGTTATTTAATAGAAAAGTTGCTACCTGAATGAGTCCACTTAAATATGCAATCATTTTTTAGCACTCGTCAATTTACAGAAGCTCGGATTTAGGAAGCCTAGACAATTGTGAAGGCAAGAATCCATGTCGAGAGAGCAAAACAGAATAAAATGTTACATTATTTTGCAACAAATACCACAACATTATTTATTTATTTATTTATTTATTTATTAACGGGCGCTGCCCAATTTTACAACATAAACAAACTTATTGCTAACATCACAAAAGTTTACCTACATATATTTAGACTTAAAACTATATAAACTATAAATATATTTATATTAGAAAATTAGAGATTTCAAATCATAAGCAGTTGATTGACAAAACTGGACCAATTTGAAAAGAAATCAAGTGTGGGATGTTCATTGGCCAGTCTACATGATCTAGAGATAAAATTGTTTCTACCATAGTTTGTTCTATGCGCTGGGATTGAGAAGGTATTCCTCAGACGTGTTTCCCTTGAAGGTACATGCAGACTTATTTTATTTAGTAAAACAGGGCAATTATATTTACTATGTAAAATATTGAAAAGCATTTTGAGGTCTTTTACATCGCGTCGTTGTTTAAGCGTCCCAACTTGAATATTAGACTCCAGTTGAGAGTATGTCAGTTCTGGAGTGTTAAGTTTGAAGGCTATGTATTTTAAGAATTTGTGTTGTACCCTCTCTATGCTCAGGATGTGAATATTATAACTAGGGTTCCAGACACAGGAAGAGTATTCAAGATGAGTTCTTATTAAAGAGCAATATAGTTGTTTGATAGCCTTAGTATTTGTGAACTCACAAGTAACACGCTTTATAAATCCAAGAAGTTGTAGAGATTTGGATATAGAGGTGTGGATGTGAGGTATAAAGGTGAGCTTTGAGTCCATAATTAGTCCTAAATCCTTTATTTCAGAAACACAGGTAAGTAGGTTATTTCCAATAGAATAAGGTTGTTCGAATACTGACCTAGATTTGTGGAAAATGATAGAGTGGCACTTCGAGGCATTCAACTCCATACCGTTTTTGCTGCACCAAGTCACATATATGTTCCAAATTTCAGTTATGTGTAGCACTTACAAACTATTTTTAAAATTTTCAGTGGTTACTATTAAAACGTTATACTTTATTGCCAAGTAGTGTTTTATTTCTTTATAGTTATGAACATTTCCGGCCTCGAGAACAAAACTATATAGTTTTATAGTGTTTACATGAGCTAATAGGTCAGTCTCTAATTTTCCATGCTGACGTAGCTATCTTGGTTCACAAAACGGCACCCAGCAATCAAAAATGTTGGGAGGGTTCCCTATCTTGTTTAAAAAAAGAAACTAATTTGTAAAGCAGACATTAACATAAATAATTGGGTTACCCAATAATTGTTTCAATATATTTATGGTAGGTACCTTAAGGTGATATCCAGACCTTCCTTTCTTCCTACTATGCAGGCAGTGTAAAAAACTTTCAAATTTTCTTTTCATTATAATGTTTACAATCGGGTACGAAACACAATCATTTTTGCAGATTTTCAATCTGTAATAAAAAAAATATTGCAAGCTATACGGTGGGTATACTCTATGTCTATAAATACAGTGCAGTAAGCTGTCTTTAACAGGAAAATAACAAATTAAATCTCCCTAAACGATAATGCAAACAATAATAACATAACCTCAAATTTGTTAAGATGGTGATTAAAAATCTGCAAAGAACACTTACGTCAATCTGTTTCTGAAAATGAATCAATAATAACATCTAATATACAAATAATATCAGGAAATTGCTTATTTATCCCTTATAAAGTGTACCGATACTTTAAAAAATCTCTTATGGGATTTTCAATGTAATTTTAGTTTGGAAAGGTTTTTGAAACCACGCCTCTCGTGACGTCAGACTTAGGCTGTCCATTATCAATTCTACGAATTTTTATGATAGGATCAGGTAGAAGGATCCTCTAGCTATCTGCCAACAATAAATAATATATAGTATAATAGTATATATAATTTCTTCTTGCCACCTAAATTTTAGTTTTACTATAGCCTTTGGTCGAAGTGCTAGTTCAGATTTGTGTTATAGTATTTTAGCATTATGGAACCAAATTCTTCAGGTATGTAGAATGTTTTATAAGTTTTCCAAAGTTTTATTTTTAATGTGACCGAAAAAAAAATAGATAAAGCAATATACCTATAGTCCGTTTTGTTGCAGTTGATAGCTCATATCGAGGGTTGAAGCCATAAAACAACCGTAAACCATAGGCGTTGCCAATAGTAATTACCTTATTTAATAAGAAAATTGGCCTCTGTCCATTGTTAAGTAGGATTAGGGTTAAAGTAGGTACAACAGGGGTAATTAATTTACCTATTTTTGCCTGCTTTAGGATGTTATTACGCCATTTGATGTGCGTTTGTCAAACTATGTATTTAGTTGTATTTAGATACTGCATTATCTCAAAGTTGAATTATTTCCTATACTTGTAACAATGGCTTCAAGTTTTTCGCCAACGTGTCTTCGTCAAATTAGCAAGAGTGCATATTCTCTCCGAGAAAAGACATTAATATTAAACGTGCGTGATGTTCGTAGCATCATTGCAGAGTGTGCCAATATGGTAGGAGTTGGAGAGGCTACTATATATAGGTTCTTGCGTGAAAGAAAATCTAAGAACCTCAGTGAGCCAAAACCACTCCCAGGAAAGAAACCGTTAGAAATTGACAATTTCATTAAAAATGGTATTAGAAGAAAAGTACATAGTTTTTATTTTGCCAAGGAAATACCAACTATAGACAAAATTTTACAAGCCATTAACTACGACGAGGACTTACCACAGCTATCACGAACGAAACTATGGAAAATACTTCATGATATGAACTTTCGATGGGAGAAGCAAAACAGAAAATCTTTTCTTATTGATAGAGCAGATATTATTTGCTGGAGACGTCAATACTTAAGGTCCATCCGAAAATACCGCAGCGAAGGCAAAAACATTTTCTATTTGGATGAAACTTGGCTGAACGAAGGGCACACCGTATCTAAAGTTTGGCAAGATAAAAATGTCCTAAGTTCTCGACAAGCTGTCATGGAAGGCTGGTCAACAGGACTTAGACCACCATCTGGAAAGGGACGCAGACTTATTATAACTCATATAGGAAGTTCAAATGGCTTTTTGGATCAAGGATTATTACAATTCCAGTCGAATTCTACTAAAGACTATCATGAAGAAATGACTGCTGATGTTTTCGAGGAATATTTTAAGCAAATGATAGAATACATTCCCGCTAATTCTGTAATAGTGATGGATAATGCCAGCTATCACTCTAGGCTAAAAGAGAATCTTCCCACAACTTCATGGAAAAAGGCGGAAATCGTAAACTGGTTACAACGAAAGGAATTGAGTTACGATAATACCATGGTAAAAAAAGAACTTTTGGATATTGTTAGGCTACATAAATCACAGTATAAAAAGTATGTTATTGACGAGATGGCAAGAGATCGAGGTATTATAGTGCTCCGTTTACCACCTTACCATTGTGAGCTAAATCCTATCGAATTAATATGGGCTCAAGTAAAACGATATGTTGCTAGAAATAACAAAACTTTTAAAATGCAAGAAGTGCGACACCTCTTGCTTCATTCTTTAGCAAATGTGTCATCAGAAAATTGGCAAAACGCCATAAAACATGCTATAGTAGAGGAACAAAAAATGTGGGAACTTGACAACGTAATTGACACAACTATGGAAATTGAGCCTTTAGTAATAAGCGTAGGACATGATGACTCTTCAGATTCTTCTGAGGACCATTTTATCGAGTTATAATTATTGAAATTGTCAATATTTTTTGATCTGTAAATAAATTAGTTTTCTTGTAAATAAATTCATAAAATCATAAAATCTATTACATTTAAATAAAATAATAAGCGGTTACATTAAAAACCCAACTCTCCGACCATGATGGGCCGTTTTAATCATTATCCTTTCATTTCATTTTATGGCTCTATTGTTACTTTATCTGTTACCCGGTGGAATAGGTCAAAATTTCTTCATCTTTATGCTAGATGTACGTAAAAAGACCATTTTATAGGTAAAATATTTTAGGCCACCGGGCCCTTGTTTTGAATCTTTAATGAGGGTATCGAGCTATCAACGGCAACGAAACAGACTTTATATTACAATTTTTTTATTATTTTTTTAATACTCAGTAAATCTAGTCGAATAGTAACATATCCCGCGAAGATAAGGTTTAAATATAACATCGTATCTTATTATGTTTTACATACTGTAAAATGTAGCTGCAAATAACTGCCTATTCGATAATAACAGCGCAAAAATACAGGGTCAATCACGATGAGTGGCTTATTATAAGATCTCGGGTTTGTTTAACTAAAAATATTTGTTGGAAATATTGGTACTCGCCATAAAAGATGCCGATCTTTTTAACGAAAGTTAGGCTTAACATTGTTATTTTACATGTACTGGGTGGCCCATTTTCGACACTTTTATATGGTATCTCCGTAACTGTTAGTGCTATCAAAAAAATCAATGATAAAATCAAAATTTGAAAATTTTCGCTCGCTTAAGAGATACGGGGGAAAATCAAAAAATTGATAATTTCAAAATTATCCCATATTTTCATAGCTAAAAGAGATACAGAAAAATGTTTTATACAGAAGTTTATTTGTAATGATTGTTGAACAATCTGCCGTTTCAGAATAGGTATACGGGGTCAGTTAAGAAAGTTATCGGACCTAACCTCATTTTTTTAAATGGAACAACCTGTATATTTTAATATAAAAATATGGCATTTTAAATTCTCTTTACAAATGTATACACAGCATGCATGATATTGGTGGTTTCCTAGGCGATTTATTTAAACTTTATTACTTTAAACCACAGTAGGCCATGAAACAAAAGCTAATATCCTAGAGACAACTATGTCGATATTCTAGTTGTTATTAACATTTAACGTCAATTGCATTTTTAGATATTCATTTGTGAAAATGACTTATCAACATTCAATATTTTTAGATTAAAAATCCACTTAAAAAAGTGAGGTTAGGTCCGATAACTTTCTTACCTGACCCCGTATACTTATTCTGAAAACGGCAGATTGTTCAACAATCATTATAAATAAACTTCTGTATAAAACGTTTTTCTGTATCTGTTTTAACTAAGAAAATATAGGGTAATTTAGAAATTGTGATTTTTTTTGATTTTTCCCCGTATCTCTAAGCGAGCGAAAATTTTCGAATTTTGAATTTACCATTTTAAGTTTGACCCAAAAAGAGCACATGAAACCTATATTACGTTTTTGATAGCACTAACAATAACGGAGATACCTTATAAAAGTGTCGAAAATGGGACACCCTGTATAGTTTGGCATTTTTCGATCCTATATCAACATCCAATTGTTAATGTTATTTCATAAAAATACTAAACATTTTTTATACAGGGTATTGTAAAAATTATACCTTTCTGGTATAATACAGGGTGTATCTAAAAGGCCTGTACAAAATCTGAGCGCATATTCCTGAGGCCAAAATAAGGCGATTTAAAGCAACTTACTTTAGTCCGAAATTGCTCCGTTTCCGAGATGCAGGGTGGTAAAGTTCAAAAATAAAAATAGAATTTTTTTAAATTAATGAACATTTTTTAACGTATTACTTGGTACCTGGGGGATTTTTGGGATGCGAAACTCGAATACGGTTACCTTCTCACTGTGGCCATTAGAGGGCGCTTCACAATGCTCTTCTTATGGTTTAGAAAGTCATAAATGCTTTGTTGAATTATGGGGCAGACATAAATGCTAAAACCATAGGGGACGACACTCCGCTTCATTGTGCAATACTGCACGATCAATTTGAGGCTGTTAAAGTCCTGATAGAAAAAGGTGCTGATGTCCATGCTAAAAATGCCGATGGCGAGACGGCCTTGGACATAGCCGTGGAAAACGGCAATGAGACAATCCTGTCACTGTTAAGAAGAGTAACATAACTGAAGCGGACGATTTTACCACAGACTTGGACACTTTCTTGGGTATTTAAAAAAATATGTATTTTCTTTTTAATATATGCCTCCATAAGACTTGAATGTTTCGTATGACAACTTTTGGGTCTAACCAGATAAATATTATTATAAAAAATAGGGTAAAACCAGGTACAGTAATAGTTTGACAAATTGTACAAGAAATGTTCCGTTATTTCGTGGAAATAACTGAACATTGGCAGTTAAACAGCTGATTAACGCCGGGTTTATCCAACTTCTTAATTGCTAAGCGCGAATTCCTTATTCTTTATTCGTAAAACTTAAGAAGATGGCAGCATTGACTCTCGCAGTATCGTTTATAATCCTTAATTCAATGGCATTTTAGCGTTTTTCTCGAAAACAGAAACAAAAGTAGTATACCTTTTTTACGTCAAAAGGTTAGGAGAATAAAAATATTCAGGCAAAATGCGCATACAGTGTAACACAAAAAAGTTGGGACTATTCAAATTAAAGTATAGGTTCGTATGTTGCGAAAAACGGTGGGAATCGTATTCCTCATCCCAAAAAAGCCCCATATACGCGATTTCGTCAAAATATTATGAGCGTGGCAAAAAGTATCGCAAAAAACTGCAAGTAAAATTTAACTTTAACACCCTGTAACTTCGTTAATAATAAATTTTCGAAAAAATGTTGTAGGAAGAGGTAGCATTTATTTTCGGTCCACAATTATCCCCTGCTCATTTCCCGGACACCCTGTATTGATTAAAATACCTAAAGCCCACACACATTCCTAAGCATGTCCGGTGCACATTTGTAAAGTACAGAAACATGATTTGTTGAGTAACATGCTCGAGATAAAGACATAATCCTAAATTAACTACACTATTATTAGCAGTAACAATCAAGAACAAACCCTATTTATCACACGAGTTTATTCATTTTTATCTTATCTAATAAAAATTCTGATAAGAATCCATTCATTTCTATAACCATTATCATAAACTTTCACGAATTAATTCGATTACTTGTTTTACTTGTTTTCTTCTCGCCAATAATCACCGTTGTTTTTTTTAGAGATAAGAATGGATCCATTGAAAGTGCAAGAAACAATCCAGAAACAATCCGCAAAGTGCGCTGCCGAATTAGAAGAACACAAAGGTGACTTCCAAGATGCGGTCGGTGGTTTCTTGTCGTCCCACCACAAACGGTGCCTCTTGGTTGAAACAACAAACACAAAAATTGGCGGAATACAAATTATGCAGGCTTTAAAACAGCTGAAAGAAGATCAGGAAAATGAAAAGTCGTGGGGCAGATATTTGAGTGCGGAAAACCAAACATTTTTACATTGGGAGCAGCTATTAGATATAGCAGGAACGACAGAAGATCTTCCCAGGTTTACCAATTTGTTAGTGTGCATGTTTCCTAATGACGAATCCATGAAAATAGAAAACACAGAAGAGGAGGAGGTATTTCACAAGATCCGTGATCGCCTTAAAATCGCCGTATTTAAAAAAATTGTTTTTATTACGTCGCAAGGAGGTGTTTTGGATAAATATTTGAAGGAAAATGATACGATGGCCGTTCTTAAAATTGACGAGTTTGGTAATAAGGTACCATCGATGATTTTGGATGAAAAACAGGCATTACTTGATAAGGCATATTGCGGAGACGTCCATGGGATGGCAGAATTACTCAAAAATGGGGCTGACGTTAATATTACCACTGGACAGGACAGGTCAACGGCATTACATATCGCCGCAGAAATGGGCCGTTATGGTGTAGCGTTGACATTGTTACGAAATTCACCTGAGATATTGCCAAATTTACACGGACAAACTCCTTTACACATTGCTGCAGAAAAAGGACATACGGCCGTAGTTCTAGCGCTTCTAGAATATGGCGCTGAAGTCAACAGCAAGAATGATGCAGGAGAAACTGCCTTACACATAACTGTGGAAAATGGACATGCAGATGTAGTTTTAGCGCTTATAGAATACGGCGCTGAAGTCAACAGCAAGAATGAGGCAGGAAAAACTGCCTTGCACATAACTGCAAAAAAAGAACATGGAGACGTAGTTTTAGCGCTTCTAGAATACGGTGCTGATGTTGACATCCAGAATGATGAAGGAGAAACTGCTTTACACATAACAGCAAAAAATGGAGATACAGACGTAGTTCTAGCGCTTGTAAGGCACGGTGCCGATGTTAACATCAGGAATGATGCAGGAGAAAAGGCTTTATCTATCGCCGAAAGAAATGGCCATAAAAATCTAGTTTTGGCGCTTGTAGAAAACGGTGCCTACGTAGGGTTCTCAGTTGCTTTAGATTATGCAATATATACAGACGACAAAGACGAAGTTAAAATCCTGTTGGACCGTGGTGCAAATATCAACTCCCAAGACAATTCAGGACAAATGCCCCTCCACTTAGCCGCCTCATGCAATAGAACGGATATTATAAATATGTTGTTAAATTATGGGGCTGACATAAATGCTAAAGATCAGTGGCAATATACTGCGCTTTACTTTGCAGCAATTAACAACAATTTTGAGGTCGTTAAAATCTTGATCGAAAAAGGGGCCAATATCCACGATACGGATGGCCGAATGGCCTTGAAGTTCGCCGAGGAAATGGGCTTTAACGAAGTTGCCTCATTATTAAAGAAAACAATATAGTATAAGAATTAATAAATATTAAAGTATGATTCACTCTTTCATTGCTTTTTAACAAGAGGATGACCAGAATTAACATAGTTTAAAACATTAAATTTGTCAGAGCTTAAGAAAATTGTCTACAACCTGAAAAAGAGCACGAGTGATAGTTTGAGTGTTAAAATTGTAAAGAATCTGTTTATTTGGTTATCATGTCCTTGAGTACTGGAAAAATTCCAGATAGGCGGTACTGCTAAAATGTTTATTCTTTGGTTTGTATTTCTTTATAAATTTTATTTACAAATAAAATGTTGACGAGCAGCTCTGAGTTTTTACTCTATGAATAAAGTCCTCCTATGTATTTAAGTATGTTTCCTGTACACCAATGTGTAGTGCATGAAACAACTTATTTTCCAACATTAAACGAATACCAAGGAGGCTAACAAACCCGAACAAACCCCTAAAATGTTACATCACGTTAAAATAAATTTTATTGAACCTATTTATTGCTGCAGAACCCAACAAGGCCATGAATGTTAGGTAGTTAATTTTTGTTCGGGTTTTGGTATTATTTTTAATGTTGGAAAATAAATTTAAGTTAAGTCTAAGTTTTTATGTCAAAAATGACTTTGCAGTTCTTAAAATAAATATTAATTTTTCCTATAGTCTTTATTGTTTAATTTGAATTCGATTTCCCGTTGAAAAAGACATGATTTAATGGATTTTTTTATAATATTTTGATAACTATTAATACAGGGTATTCAAAAAATAAAATTGAGAAAACTGCAAAAAAAACTACATTTTCAAATGGAAACCACCAAATTTTACACTTATTTTCTATTTAGCATTAAAAATAAGGGTAAATTTGTATAAGGTTATCTATTCAGAAAATTTATAGTTTTCGAAATATTGAGGATTACAGTCAGTTCCTCCTAGTTGGCTATGACGGCGTTGAAAAACAGTAAAATGCTCAAGAAATAAACGTTCTTGATAGTACTTTATCATATTCGCCATAAATAATAAATAAGTTTAAATAATCTTTGTTTGTATAATTTAAGTGCCCCGGCATGATTATTAATAGTTTTCAATTGGTAAGTATAGTTGTTGCAGAATTATACCGTCGACTCTTACTGCCATAAATAAACTACCTGATTAAACCCTATTGTATACGTCTCAACCTCTTCAAAGCTCAATAAATGGGATCAGGGCCGGCTTGAAAATGTATAACACACCACAGGATTTATTTTTACAATTTAAAATAAATAGATAGGTATTTTTAGTTTTAGGTACCTATAATAAATGTAAAATAATGATAACAATTAATGATAATTGAAAATAATATAATTTAAAAGTGTAACTATTAGGATAACAAGTACAATAAAAATTAATTACATTCTAAGAAACTATTGATAATTTATTCAAAAATTTAACTCTGTATCACTATCACTATCTTCATCTAAGCCTAAACTTATAATTAAGGGTTGGACATTTGTAATCATACAATTGTAAGAATTTTCCACCTTAAGTACATGCTGTACACAGTTTTTCCAGCTGTCTGCAGAAATTTTTCTTACTTCGTTTTTAATTAATTCTACTACAGATGCATTTAATGTAGGAGAAATATTATTTCTCCTAATATTGAATTTTAATTGGTGCCATATTAGCTCAATAGGATTGAATATACAATAGTACGGAGGAAGACGCAACACTGTATGTCCATTTTCTGCTGCAAGTTTGTCACACTCGTATTCCTTATTTATTTTAAAAGCTTTTAATACTTCTAGCAGTTCTCGTTTTTTGTAAGTTTCTTTAAAATATAAATCATTTTCAATCATAAAATTTTGAATTTCTGCTTTTGTATTATTAGAATTGGGAATGATTTTTGCTTGCCGACTATGATAACTAGCATTGTCCATTACAATGATGCTATTTTCAGGTATATTTTTAAGGAGTTTATGTTTAAACCAATCTTCAAAAAGTTGTGCGTCGGTATCTTGATGGTAATCTAAAGAAGAATCTGCTATGTTTTTAGATGAAAGCAACAGACAATTTGGAACAAACCCGTTCTCTGAACCAGCATGTAATATTGTGATTATTTTGCCTTTATTTGACGGTGCCTTGGTTTGACATTTATTGGAAGAATCATCCCAACCTTTTCTTAGAGTGTCATGGGTATCGAACCATGATTCGTCAAGGTAAATAATTTGACAACTTTCTTCTCTAAATTGTTTAACATCTGTTAAATATTTAAGTCTCCATTCCCGTAAATGTTTAGATTCCAGTAATGTTTGTCTTTTATCAATGCTTCGGTATTTAAAACCCATTTTACGCAATATTTTCCTAAGGCTTGAAAGGCTACAAGAGATATTTGTTTCGTCTTTAATCAGCCGCTCTTTGAGGGAAATCAAAGTGGGTACAGTTTGTGCCTCATACATTTGGTAAATCTTTCTTCTTAATAAATCCATGTCATTTTCGTCAATGCTTCTAAATGTGCCAGAATCACTCCGATTTTTTCTAGGATTAACTGGTTTAAGTACTATGTCTCTATGATAAAGGAGATGTCAAAGTAGACGTCTCTGCTAAAGCATCCATCGAATTAAAATTTCTACTCAACAACGATTGATACACATTTTTAATTATTAGGTTGGCATCGGTAGATAAATGCTTTCTTTTAAAAATGACACTTGAAGATGCCCCCCTATCAGCACAATTCCAAGGACGCCACATTCTACCACTAATAAGCCTAACTAAAAATTACTCGCCGGAAAACCACTAAAGATTAAAATTATTAAAAATCACTTTGTATTTATATATGCATCAGGCATAGGTATAAATTGAATTTGTATACCTGGTCCGGCTCTGCTCGAAAAGGTTTTAAAATTTGGGATTTCCTTATTTATTTTATGGTCGAAGGGATAATGAGGTTTTAGTGCAGTCCAAAAGATCAACGATATAATTCTGCAAATACTATAATTAAGATTACAACTTCATACATTCCTTTAGTACTTGACTGTTTTTCAACGCCGTCATAGCCAACTAGGAGCAATTGAACTTAAAATCCGCAGCAAAATGGCCATATAGAAATATGAAATCCTCCATATTTCAAAAGCTACAAATTTTCAGAATAGACAACCTTATACAAACTTACCCTTATTTTTAATGCTAAATAGAAAATAAGTATAAAATCCTGGTTTACCTGCCCCAACTCAGATTCCTAGTAGTTATTCAACGGTTGTCAGAAATAACACTCAGCCGGCTATACTTGTTGTGCCTAAGAATCAGGCGCAAAGTGCTGATAAGACTAAACAGGATGTGGCTAATCAAATCGATCCAGCTGAGTCAAATCTACATTTGACAAGAGTAAAATCGGCTAACAATGGGTCAATTTTGGTTGGATGCAGAAACTCTGTTGAAAATACTAAATTTAAACATTTGGCTGAACAAAAACTATCCGACTTATATGAAGTAAGAGAACTACATGGAATTTACCCAAGAGTGAGGATTGTTGGCTTCTCAGAACATTACAATGAAGAAAATCTGCTTGCGATTTTAAAAAAATTAAATACTGATATTTTTCGGACGGACTCTATCTGTGAGATAATTAAGATCGGTAAAACTAAAAAGAATGAAAGAGTTTTTCATGCTTTATTGCAGCTTGATCGCGACACATATGAGCGGATTACGCGGGTTGGTAATGTGTTTGTGGGTTATAATGCATGTGCTGTTTTTGATGGGGTTGAGGTTGGCCGTTGCTATAACTGTAATGAATTTAATCACTCATCTAGAAATTGCTCAAAGCCTCACTGCTGCCCTAGATGTGGTGGGGACCATCTCGTTAAAGACTGTCAGTCCCAAGTGTTATGCTGTTCCAATTGTGTAAATTTTAATAAAGCTAATCGTGGCACAAACTGCGTTAAATTAAATAGTGGAAATCACGGCAACCCTGTTAGTACCGATCACGCTGCATGGGATATAAACAAATGCGCGGTTTATAAAAATGCATGTTCAAAACTCAGGGCAAATATTCTCGGCCAATAGCAATTACTTATACCTTCGTCTCTGAATGAAAATAATTCCCTTCCCGCTTCCGCTTCTCAAGATCATGTTGTACTTCAAAATGTTGAGCAAAAGCAAATGCAGGGTATCTCAGTGTATTATCAAAATGTACGCGGACTTCTTACTAAGTCGGCTGAAATCCTAAACAATACTACGGTTTGTAATTTCGACATTGTGGCACTTACAGAAACTTGGCTTAATCCATCCGTTTATAATAACGAAGTGATCGATTGTAAATATAACACATATCGTGCTGATCGTGATTTGTCTGCAACTGGTAAGTCAAGGGGTGGCGGTGTTTTGTTAGCTGTTGATCAACGTTTTAAATCTTCGGAAATTGTACTTAAAAAGGAAAATCTGTTGCCACACATCGACATTATGGGCGTGAGGGTGAGTTTTGACTACATTTCGATATTATTTTTTGTTGTCTATATACCCCCACCGGTTACTTTGAATGATCTTGATAACCTTCTTGAGTTTTTTGTTGTTTCTTTTCCTGTATTTGAAAAGAATGTCTGTATTTTGGGTGATTTGAATTTGCCCTCATATTCTGATTTTGTGGATAATGGCGTGGCGAATAATTGTATAACTGCCTTTAATTACTTTTTGATTTACATGAAGTTAAAGCAGGGTAACTATGTAAGGAATTTCAACAACAGAATCTTGGACCTAATATTGCATAATAATAAAAAATGTATTGTTGAGGGTGCTTTGGATGTGCTTGTAAGGGAGGATGAGCATCACCCTGCCCTTTCTGTGTCACTGGAATATTCTCATCCAGTTAATCGCAAGCGTGATTTCGCATTGAATCTTGAAAACAGCTATAATTTTCGTAGAGCAAATTTTCCGCTAATGTATAATATGTTTTCAGATATTAATTGGTATTTTCTTACATCATTTGATAGTGTAGAGACTGCGTGTTCTTCTTTCTATACAAAATTATTTGAGATCATTGACTTATGTGTACCTCGATATAAGAAGTTTCCGAATAAAAAGTATCCCCCGTGGTTTACTTCAAATATCATACAAAATATAAAAAAGAAGGACAGGTTCCATAGAAATTTCAAAAGGTCAGGATGTCTTCAGTCGTTGCAGGATTTTAAATCTATAAGATCTATTGTTAAAAGGGACATTCAAATTTCTTATAATGGTTATTTGCGGAAAGTTGAGATTGATATAAAACGGGATCCCAAAAGGTTCTGGGCTTTTATTAAGAGCAAGAGGGAGACCTGCAATATTCCAAACGTCATGTCTTTTAATAATAAAGAACTAAATACCCCTACTGATATTTTGAGTCATTTTGCAACTTTTTTTAAACAGTCTTTCTCTGATGTTACTACCAATCATGTAATAATTCATGAATCCCCCTATGCACATGACATTAATATCCACTACTTTTCTGAAGCTGATGTTGTGAATGCCTTAAAAAGTATTAAACCGAAGTTTACCACTGGACCGGATTCTATTCCGGCATTTTTAATCCATGACTGTCGTTTTGTATTGGCGAAACCGCTCCAGATCATTTTTAACTTATCTTTGAAATGTCAAACAATTCCTCAGCTGTGGAAAATTTCTAGAGTATGTCCTGTACACAAAAAGGGCGACAGATCGGAAATAACAAACTATCGACCAATATCAATTATTTGTAATTTTTGTAAAGTGTTTGAATTCTTGCTCCGCAATTCTATCTTTCCGCTTGTCCAAGGACAAATAATTCGGCAGCAGCATGGATTCTTTAAAGGTAGATCAACAACAACAAACTTGCTTAGTATCTCACAAAGCCTTTCGGAATCGATAGATGAGGGTCTGCAGACTGATGTAATATATTTGGATTTCTCAAAGGCGTTTGACCGGCTTGATCACTCTATTTTAATTTCAAAGCTTAACAGATACGGTTTCTCACAGCCTTTAATAGCGCTTATCAGGTCATACCTTTCTGACCGCCGTCAGTATGTAGCTCTTCACGGCTATAACTCTGGTAACTATACAGCCAGTTCTGGAGTCCCACAGGGTTCTGTACTGGGGCCGTTACTTTTTATTCTCTTTATAAATGATATTGGCTTAGAGCTAACTGTTGAGTTCTTGGTATATGCGGATGATATTAAAATATTCAAAGTGATTAGAAATATCAATGACTGTATTATTCTTCAAAACAACTTAGATCTAATTAATAATTGGTGCTTGAAAAATAATCTTCAGCTAAACATTGAGAAGTGCAACGTTGTATCATTCACAAACAAACTTTCTGTCATTAAACATGACTATGTACTTAAAAATACAGTTATCTCCCGCTGCGACTCATTCTGCGACCTGGGAGTAGTTTTCGACTCAAAACTTTCTTTCGTCCCTCATATAAATAAGGTAGTGGGTGAATCTCTGCGGGGTTATGGGTTTATTGTGCGCTGCACAAGAGATTTCAATAATAGTGATGTCTTGAAGACATTGTACAATTCATATGTACGGTCCAAGTTAGAATATGCTGCAGTAATCTGGGCTCCTGAGTACAGTGTTCATATTAATGCCATTGAAGGTGTTCAAAGAAAATTCTTAAAATATCTTAGCTTTAAGAGAGACGGAATATATCCCATCCAGGGTTTTCCTCAATCCAGGTTACTTGAGGAATTTAATTACGGATCTCTCAGTGATCGCCGTGATTACCATCTTTTGATTACTTTGTTTAAATTATTAAACAATCAGTTGGATTGTATGGACATTTTGACGAAGCTTAACTTCAACGTGCCGCGCTTAGGTTCACGGCAAAACATAACATTCTATTTGCCATGTCCAAGGACAAATATTTTGAAGTTTTCTCCTATTTTTAAAATGTGTGACAAATACAATAAACACAATGAATTGGATTTTTTTAATTGCTCGATAAACATAGTTAAAAAGCTGGTGCCTCACTAAACTGCTTTTCAATTATATCATACGGTTTGCATATTTGTTTTGTTTATTGTAAGACTAAATAAGTTTTCAAATTTGTAATATAATGTAATGCAATGTAAATTTATCTTATCTTAAGTTCAATTAAGATTATGTGCCTATATCTTTTGCCCTGCCTTGTAGTTGGGAAATGTTCCTGTAAGGCAGGTAAAGTAAATAAATAAATAAATAAATGAAAATATAGATTTTTTGCAGTTTTCTCATTTTCATTTTTAATGTTATTTTTGAACACCCTGTATTAATGGTTATCAAAACATTATAAAAAATCTATTAAAGCAGGCCATTTTGAAAAGGAAATCCAACCCAAATTAACTAAAAACTTCTTCCTTATAGGAAAAATTAAGGTCTGCAAACGTCACTTTTGACATAACAACTTAAATATGTCAAACACGCTTACACTTAGGTATAGGACATGATATATGAAATATACCTAGAATCTCGCACAGAATCCGAAAATGTAATATCATATAGGGTGTTTCTGAATAACATGCTAACATTAAGGAGGTTATTCTTGGGTCTATTTTCAGAAAAAAACTTCATCTGAACATATTATTATGTTCTAAACGTCTTAACTTTTGAGATACAGGGTGTTTTTTAATAATTTGTTAAGGTTAATGACTTAAATACGTGACAACTAGACAAGGTAGACAACTGTCAAAGCTATCTATGTTTAAAAAACAAAATTCGCTTTTTACCTACTAGATTCTTTTTAATCCTTGTTAAAATCTCATATCAAGTGAATGAATTAAATTCTTTTATATGAAAACTGTACGTCAAATGACAAAAAATCAAGGGACGACATTTGCTCAGCAGGGAATGAGAATTTTAAAAATAGTTTTCATTTAAAAAAGAAGAAGTGGCGTACCATTCTTTCCTTCAAAAAACATGTTATAAAATACCTCTTGATGAATAGAAAGTGTGTACCAAATTTCACAAAAATACCAGAGAAGTATCACAGATATTAATAAAAAAGGAGATTTATAAATAACCTCCTTAAATATTAGCATGTTATTAAGAAACACCATGTATACAGGGTGTCCCATAACTAATAGTACACAGCAAAAATGAAGATTCCTTGGGTAAAAATACTGCGATTTGGCCATACTTAGTTTAGTTCAATAGCTGGTAATAACCGAGATACAGGGTGTCCAAGTAAAAATTTAATTTTCAATTTTCCTAAATAACTTATTTCTTAATCAATATTTTTGCACAAAATTTTGTGACTAGGGTTTCTTTGGGGAAAGGAATTTGAATTTGTTAATAATTTTGATGTAGATTATAGGGGACGCTCTCTGCGGTACTTTGGATACATAAAAAGAAATGTAACTTTTTTGTGCCTTAGTATAATTATATTTTTATTAAAAATGTCAGTTTTTCCATCATTTTTATGCAATAAAGGTATACTTTGTAAATGTCGCTCCGACTAACCGTTGTCGAGATATTTTCAATTACAATTTCTAATGCGCCCGTTTAAATTTTGATTTGTAAATGTGAAATTCGTCACAGTAGACTTTGGTAAAAACAAATACAATGAAAGCACTTTGAAACCTCATTTCTGCCAAAGTTTATTTTCATTTGTCAGCATTGTGGGTGTTTTTAAGGAGTTTTTGAAGATACTGTTATCAAAAATTAAAGTAAAAATGCCGCGACATAACTGTTTTCTAACGGAGAAATGCGAGACATGGGATGTTTATACGCACAAGAAAATTTTAACAGACGCGGGAAACATCGGCGGTATTTGGAAATGTATCCAAATAGAAGGCAGCCAGATTTTAAAATTTTTTGAAGTTTATATGACAGACTTGGAGAGACAGGGTCCTTGCGTCCAAAACGTAATAGTGGAGGATCCTGTTTCTCCCAGTCTGTCGTATAGGCTTCTAAAAATTTTAAAATCTGGCTGCCTTCTATTTGGATACATTTCCAAATACCGCCGATGTTTCCCGCGTCTGTTAAAATTTTCTTGTGCGTATAAACATCCCATGTCTCGCATTTCTCCGTTAGAAAACAGTTATGTCGCGGCATTTCACATTTACAAATCAAAATTTAAACGGGCGCATTAGAAATTGTAATTGAAAATATCTCGAAAACGGTTAGTCGGAGCGACATTTACAAAGTATACCTTTATTGCATAAAAATGACGGAAAAACTGACATTTTTAATAAAAATATAATTATACTAAGGCACAAAAAAGTTACATTTCTTTTTATGTATCCAGAGTACCGCAGAGAGAGTCCCCTATAATCTACATCAAAATTATTAACAAATTCAAATTCCTTGCTCCAAAAAAAACCCTAGTCATAAAATTTTGTGCAAAAATATTGATTCAGAAATAAGTTATTTAGGAAAATTTAAAATTTAATTTTTACTTGGACACGCTGTATCTCGGTTAATACCAGCTATCGAACTAAACTAAGTATGGCCAAATCGCAGTATTTTTACCCAAGGAATCTACAGTTTTCCTGTGTACCATTAGTTATGGGACACCCTGTAGTGTCTCATTTCAATTAAGCAAGTTGACACCGACTTCCGCTATAACCGGAAGTGCCGCCATATTGAAAATATTTTAGCCGAGTGGCCCCCATCAATATTAGCATACAGATTTAATTCAATTTAATATATTTTTAACAACTTCAGGTCATAAATATTTTCTCACTAAAGGAGGAAGTGTGAGTAATGTCTTTCTAAGGACGCCACGTTTTTAGCACGTTCGGAATAACAAAAAATACAATAAAAATTAAACCCGAACAATACACAAAAAAAAAACTTACTGTTCGGCCTGTATAATCTTCGACCCGAATATCCTCTTCAATTCGTTGTTCGGGTTCAAGTGTCTATGTTGAACCGATAGGACAGTCCTTCTGTGACTGGTCCGCTCTTGCGGCTTGTGATTGGTTGCCGTGGCCTGACACGTATCCATGTTGACGGGGTCCTTTACTCCCAGCAGCCGGTTGACCTCTCTAATTGATCTCTCGACGACGTCAACCTAAATAAACTGTCATTAACACGAACAAACCAGAAAAATATACTAAGTAAATATTTGTGACGAACTACCTCCATACCTTCTTTGCCCTACTTTACCCTACCTAGGGGGTCGATTCTCAAACACGATAAAAATGGCACTATTCAAAATGCTAATCTTAAATTAAGATATTTTTGTTCACTAAAAAATTGTGACGTTAGTTTAAAAATACGTACATCAGCATTATCCTCGCTACTCCGGTGCGTATTGGCCTGCTTCCCGGACTTCTTCTTCCTCTTCTTCCGCTTCTTCTTCACGGACTCGTGAACATTTCCGCCCTCGCACGACTTGGCGGCCTCGGTCTCGTTGTCATCCTCCTTCACTTCGCTTTCCGAGTGCGACTGTTGATTCAACTAAAATTAACAATCGGTCAAGTGTGAGTCGAGCGCTTAGGTGAGGAGCGGGTGACTCGTATATTATTATATCCAAAGAGATTTAAGCGAGCACGCTAGGTCATGTGACTTGAAGCTATCTTTTTATTGGTTATAATTTCTAAACCATCCATCAGTCAACCTTTTCAACTCTCTTCTAAAGGTATTAAAAGGTTTTACACATTTACGCCCCTTAAATCTAACCTACAACGGGAAATTGAAAATAACTCAGCCCGTTTTGATGCTACAAAAAAAAAGTGGAAAGCAAAATTGAAGACCTTGACAGCGCGCGTAAGCTCGACCAAACCCGATCCCGATATCTCAATGAGTTCGCGAATTAACGCGATTTTCAACTGCAAAAACAATAAAATTTAATTAACTATATCTCGAGAAGGGGCGGAGTTGGGGCATCATTTTTTCGCGAATTAACGGGTGATACCGAGCACTTTGATGGGCCGGAGGCTGGGGTTGGTGGGGCAATTAGGAGGGGAGTAAGGGGGATTGGAATTTTTTTACATAAATGCTGATAAGTAGTTTATTAATCGAGCTACGGGGATCAGGCCGGATTCAATTTGTTCATTTTTTTCATCAGCTACGAGGTGGGATTGGCGAAAAAATTTTCTTTTCCCAAATGCGGCATATATGAAATGGCCATCTCCGATTATGTTTAATTTTGGTATGTGTTAATAGGATATAGAACCTCAAATCTTAGTTAGAAAAGTTATTCAATTGTTCCACCAGTGGCGTCGCTGCAAACATGTCCTTTGATATTTTTTACAGAGAAGATGGTACGCCACTGATATTTTTCCATGTGGATATTTTTTCTAATTGGCCTGTTCAATTCTAAATTAAAACCACTAAATTCATATTGAAACTCATTATTTTTGACATTGATAAAATAATTAATGATAATTTTATTTTATAAAAATTGTTGGAGTGGGCAATTCGATGCGAAGTCGGGCGGAAACATGCCTCATAATTTTAATTTTCGAAAATGAAATGATAAAAAAGTATATTTTTGTGTGTTTAGCTAGGTATGACTTGTTTAAATGTCTTAGTTAACAAAAAGGGAAAATTATTGTTCTATTTTAATATGAAAAGTTCTTTTGCCAGGCTTTGAAGAGGAAACCGAGTACAAAAAAATGAAATGTCCTCTAGGGTCTGTTCTGGGCCCCATTTTATATCTCTAATATGTGCATAGTTTATCTAAAGCAAACCTAGGATGTATACATATAACTTATGCCGATGATACAGTCCTATTGTTCGAAGACGCAGATCCCAGGGTTCTTGAAGAAAAAGTAAATAAGACCGTAACAGTATACTATAAGTGGTTATTAAAAATAATTTAAAGATCAACATAAAAAAACTGTGTTTATGATTTTTAAACATAAAAATAAAAAAAGTGCACAATTCAATATAAAAATAAACAAGGAACAAATAAAAATGGTGAACTGCTATAAATATCTAGGACTAAATATAGTGCAGAGTTAAATTTTAAAAAACATATGGACCATGTCATCAAGAAATTGGCTTCTGCCTGTGGTGTTATAAAAAAATGTGTGAATTATATACCAAACATAATGAAAATGACAATTTATGAGGCTTTGTTTAAGTCGCATTTACAATATATGTGTGCTGTTTGGACATTTTCAAACAATGCAATAATACAAAAACTCCAACGATATCAAAATAGAGTTCTTAAATGTTTACATAGACTACCGAGACTATATCCAACCAAACAAATATATAAAAACTATAAACTCATTAATGTTAGTTATAATAAAGCTAGAAGAATGTAAACTGGTTCATAAAATCCTGAAAAAGCAAATAAAAACTAACATAAGTCCGATAAGAAACAGTGATCTGCATCAACACAACACGAGAGCCCGTGACAACTTGTATGTGCCGAGATCAAGAACAAACATTCATCAAAACAAAATTACAATAAAGATGCTGAAGTCATATAACTCGCTTCCAGTAAACATAAAGAATACTACAAACGCTAAAGCCTTTGCAAAAAAAATAAAACAAATGCTTACGCAACAAAGTTCAGTGCAGTTTTAGGATTAAAGACTGAATGCTTTATGACAAATTATAAATTATATATTGTACGCTTTCCCTTGCAGCAAATTTGATTGATGGTTCTGTATGGATGTAGAGTGGTTGATTAGTTTTCGTCTCAGAGCATAATTGTAATATTATTATATAATTTATTTAATATTAGGACTTGTTACCAGTCATAAGACATTATGTACTGTTTTTAGTTCAGAAATAAAGTGTTTTCAAAAAAAAAAATAATGGACTGTTAGCAAACCTAGTTATTTATTATATATTATTATTTATTTCTCACCAGATCATAACGATTTATGTTGAGCTGTTTCCTTCTTACACCCCCAACAGGGGTATCGACATCGATGTCCGATATATTATCATTTTCAAGCAGGTCCTTTTCCTTTTCTCCTTGCAGCTTGCGCAAAACTCTCGACGACATAGTTTCACTGTTTCAATACGAATTAACACATAAAAACATGATTTCTCTCAATTCTAAAAATCTGGAAAAAAATACACACTTGAGACGTCAATGGTATCCATTAATTTCTTTGACATTTGACTTTTTATACTTATCAAAAGTTATTTCTTACCATATGATTTCGAGATCTAACCTGGGTTACTCCTTCCACCAACGCAGGTAGGAGTAGGATAGCAACAGTCCCACCGTCTATCAAAACTACTTTCTCCACCCTGTCGACTTACCAATTCTCTGTGTATACGCTATGTTCTCTTCTGTTGGAAGTGCAATGACCACTTGTTTGCCTCTAACCAATTTCTCAATCAATTGGAAAATTCACACGGCAAAGCTTAAGTCAGTGCCCCAAAGGAATGATTTATGCATTCTCTGATTTCGATGACTTTCCTTCAATCTGTAGTATCTTGAAGATCAGCGCAACTTGGATGCGTAAGTAGTTCCTTACTTATACTTATAAGAAATTAAATCTATTAGTAGAACCTAAGAAACAATTGTACTTCCCTAAAATAAATTACTTTGATCCTAATTGCATAAATAAACTCTCATCATGCCATAAAGTTCTCGATTAGTAAGGAACCAAAGTGTCTTCAGTGGTCCAACAGTAGCGCCTATCATTTCTCTGTGCCCCGTTGGCTACAAGAAAGGATATGATATGAAGAAGACGAGGTTATGTCAACTAATTTTCAAAAGTGATTTTTGGAAGATTTTTAATAAATAATAAAAACGACACCAAAAGAAGCCTTCATTCTTCATTTTCCGTTATTTGCTATTTAAACTCGAGCATTACCGATAAATATGTCCAGCAGCCATGACCGACTAAAATTAGTCGCAAAAAGGGGGAACAAACCAAGTGATTTACCAAGAAACAAACAAGCTGGTACAAAACACAATTACAAGGACCAAATTAACACCAAGAAAGAACGAAATATGGCTTTTAAAGGTCTCAAGAGACGTCTTAGTAGTGACGTTGAAGTGTCCAATAAAAAGACACGTCCCCAAACTAAGAATGTTGAAACTGTTAAAAATTTAAGTAGTACCAGCAAGGATGGAAAAAATTTAGCTACAAATCGTCTTGCACGTTTGCGAGAAGGTCTTAAAGAGGCACAATCTAGCTCACAGCCTGAGCACAAAGTTATAGCGAAGAAAACCAGTCACGTTACTAACCAACGACAGTGTCTCAATAAACAAGTTACCACAAAATCGGATCACAAGCTTGTTACGAAAAAAACTAGTACAATAACCAGTCAAAACATAGATGGTTCCACCAAAAGTGATGTGAAATCAACTGCTCAAACTAGTAGTAATTTTAGAATTCCAATTAAAAAGTCCATAAATGAACGTTTTAAATTAGCCAGAGAACATGATCCATCGAGCTACAAGACTGAATATAAGGCCACCGTGATATCAGGGAGCCCTGAAAATCATACAATAAATTTGAAGAGAACGGATTGTGGTAGTGGGAATGAAGGATTTCGTAGTCCCTTAAAAAGGTCATCTTATGTGGAATGTGTTTCTTCTGATCAAAGAATTGGCTCCGATTCTAATAGGGCAAGTCCTAATTCTAATCCTGAAACTTCATTTAGGTAAGTTATTACACATTTTTAATAAGTTTCTAATTTAAAGTGTTTCAAGATTATGTTTTGTGCAGTATTACAGAAAAATATTTTTTTATCTCTGAAACAGGTAGATAGGAATGTTATATATATGAAAATATTAGGTATTACAACTAAATGCTGATTTTAAAAACCTAATGATATATGGTGTGTTCTATTTATAATAAGAAAGTTGCTTCAATTTTTCATGAGGGAAATGTTCGGATTTGTTGTTATGTTTAACGATCTGCTGTTGTTTAAATCACTATTCTGTATTTTATTTAGGAAAAAGAAAAAATGAATCATTTGTATTACCTACCTTAACTTAGTTTAACTGTGACGTATTTGACAAGATATTTTATACACGGTGTTTCAAAAAACATGTGGCATGGCATGTAGGCACGAGCCATGCCACAACGTGCCCAGACAAAATGTCACTGATATACCTCTCGCTATTTAAAGCACCCCCACGTGAAGGTACGATATCCGTTCATGCTGTTAAGGAAATTCCAGCTCAAAACATCACAGAGTCTCCATTAAATAAAGTTGTTTCACGTATGTTGCATTGTGCATAACATGTTGTGGTATGAAACTGTGTATTTTCTTTGATATTACAGATATCAGAGAAATTAAAGAAACAAAATGTTTAGAAAACATGATGTAGCCTCATGATTGCATCATACACCCGGTGTTGTTGCTAATGCTCCCTACAGGGTGTCTCAAATTTAACGTAAAAAAAACTATTCTCATTTTTACACCCTGTATAAGACTAAAATTGAAATCTGAATAAAAAATTCTGTCAGTGCAATTACCAAAGAAAAAAGTTACAGTTCAAAAAAAAAATTTAGCGAAATCGATTTACCGGTTGGCGAGAAAATCAAGTTTAAAATTGAGCATTATTTTTGGTTGTGCGTTATTTTTGCTGCTAAGTGTATAAAAATATTCTCAAAAATGAAAAGTAGATCGCGACCCTTTTAAAAAATAAAAAGGAAGTACAAAATCTAAACTTTATAATATTAGGGGAAGAAGTAAAACAGAGTTGAACTTGTAATTTTCCACTATATTATAAAAAGTAACATAACATGTTTCGCTATACTATAGCTTCGTCAGATGTAAGTGATATAATAAAAATCTAATGAAAAATGTACAACAAATTCACGTTATAAAAATTATAAAGAAGGAAAGAGAGGAGGTTACAATGTCGGGAAAACCCAAGATTATGGTCACTGTAATTGAATAAAGTAAAGATTGTTTCAAGAAAAATGGATATAACTTAATGACTGCCGTAAAAGTACCTGGGCCATCCCATTATTTATGACCGTTTGTTATTATTATGTGGAAATGACCGGATTGTAATAATTATAATTAAATATAGGCACATCAGGTAGGTTAGGTTGCTTAATTTATATTTAAATATCTTTTTGTGGTAAAATTTGTTAGTTTTTGAGGAATGGTTCAAGAATTGTCTTTTACCAAACATTCCTTAGAATAGCGTGATAGTATAAATAATACAAAATTGGAGATTCAGAACTACATGGCGGCGAATGATATATATTTTGAAGAAAGTTATAAAAAAGTGATCTTTTAGAAGTTTTAAAGACATTTTGTATAAAAAAAGTATATGTTTGTGACACATTGGCAGAAGAAATTGGACATACAGTGCTACGGCTCCCACCCTATTATTGCAGTTTTAACCCCATAGAGCATATGTGGCACCAGTTAAAATCACTGGGTAGGTCTGAAAATATTTCTCCGACTTTAAGTTCTAGTGTTGTAGAATTAATACGAAAATGCTTTAATGATATTCCCTCAGGTAGTTGGAAAAATTCAGTCCGTCACGTAGTAACTGTAGAAAATTCGTATATTAGTCTGGATCGTATAATTAATCCAATTATAATTAACTTTGATGAGGATAGCGATAGCAAAACAGAACTATCTATAGAATGACATTATAAATGTAAATAAATATTAAATATGACTAGTAATATTTAAAAAAAATGTTATTTCATTTGATTACATTAATATAATCATATCATTACTTGTTTTCCTTAGTCCGTCCCTTCATACTTCACTTGTTTATTGGTAAGCTCTTGTCGGCACAATGGGACACCGACCCAGGAAATCATTAAGTCGTATCCAATTTTCGTGAAACGTACTGTACCTGATGGGATTTTACAATGTGTAGGTCAACAAAATAAGTTTAACAAAGGAGAACCATTTAAATCTAACTGGTCATTAAGTAACAGATCCGTATTTTTAAGTTTATTAATTTCCATAGACTCCAACATATTCAGTTTAAATCCTTTATTTTCTGTGTGTAAAATTTTAAAAGATGGGTCAAAAAAAAAATTTAAATATTATAGACGCGTCCGAGGGTGCTTCGTGCATATTCGGAAAATAACTAACTAACTAGCGCGGTTGCCATTTCCGAGACTATAATTATACGGGAAATAATATTATAGAAGGAAATTCCCCAATTTATGAATATAATCTTATAAAACATCGAAAGTGGCATCGCTGTATTTTTAGATATTAACCCAAGGTAGCATAATATCGATCGACCGAGTAAACCCGAACGTGTCAACCAGGCTCAAACGTGTTTCACTTTCAAAACTTTAGATGTCAAATACTTACGTACGTAAAAATTATATTATTTTCCAAACCACCCGATGAAACCTTATACATTAAGGGCGTATTTTTGTCTACACAGTAGCACTTTAAAATACTAATTCAGATTGAATGGTATGGTACTTAGATGTGTTCATGAGACGCATACAAATCTACGCGAAAAGTAATGTGAGTTTATGTGTTTTTGTGAGGTTATTTTTGCCAGTTTTTGTTCGGGTTAGTGTTTGTGTATAAATTAAGTTGATTTTAAATAGTCCGAAAAGGTAAATAAAATAGCATTTTTTGTTTCTAAAGGATGGCATTCATGAGACGCATGCAAATCTACGCGAAAACTAATGCGAGTTTATGTGTTTTTGTGTGGTTATTTTGCGGGTTTTTGTTCGGGGTTACCTATTTGTTGTTTGTTTATAAATTAAGTTGGTTTTAAATAGTCCGAAAAGGTAAATAAAATTGCGTTTTTTTTCTAAAGGGTGGCATTTATAAACTTTTAAGTTGTTCAGATTCGACAGGTGTCGTTCGGATTGAACAAATGCGAACATACCTGACCATTTATAAACTCGGCGGCGGTTCGTTCGAGTCAATTCAAGTTTATAAATCATAGATTGTTTCCCAGCGAACTGAACGTAAAGTTTATAATAATGTACCCTGAAAAATAAACAACTTCGATTCTGTCAAACAGCTATTGACTTTCTAAAGAGTTTACCATGAGAACATGACAACACTGCTCAAAATTCGCTGACGTTTTCCGCCATATGTTGCTTTGTTTACTTTTCCCCAGTGTCACCACGTGCATATTTTTGGTCTGACAATAGGTCATGTACAGGGCATATTAAATTAAAGCGCCATTTTTGGATATTTTTCTTCAATTTGTTTTCATCTCAGGAATTGCCGGTTTAAATATAATACGTCATTTCCATAACACCCTGTATAGTTTAAACAAAAATACTAGTTTTCCACCTCTTTCTTTACCCATTCTGTTTTTAATATATGAGTGTACAAAGCCAAAAGTGCTGAATATTCGTTGTACTTGCAGTTGCGCACATGAACTCTTTTATTATTGGCAGCTGCTTTGCGATTTCCGGCTCATATCTTTGTGATAACCACCACTGTATTCCATTCATGCTTTTTAATGCTTCTTCCGAAATCATAATATTTTTAAACGGACTACCACGGGCATTGAATTTCTTTCTTGCAGTTTTTACAAATTATTTTAATCTTAACATCAACGATTTTTGTAATGTTCGGAGTTCTGGGAATGTCCAGGCCGCCCAAGTCCTCACTGTATTAAACGCTGTGTTGCCGTTTTTCCCATTTAAAATTTAGACAACTCATGATATACTAATATACACGTATTGTGGGTTGCCTACGGTTGAGCAAAGATTTTATTATTTTTATATTTGTTCATGAAATATTTATCTGACTGGATGCATCGCTGAAAAATACCGTGCGAAGTGCTTCACATCATTTGTCATGTTTCTGTTTGAGAAAACGTGAAACCGAAACTGCGACTGTCACCATGAGACACTGTGCCATACGGCGCAATTGTAAAAACCAGTGTCAGTGTCATTTTAGGGTGTTATGACCAGAGTTGATATTGTAGGTAATGTAACATTTACTACGTAATTTACTACCGTAGTTAATGTAATTTGCTACATGCTCTAACTATGTACTTTGTTACTTTTGCTATATTTATTACTTTCATCTTTCATTTTGGAATATTGTTATTTAGATCAAATCGTAAAACAAAAAGCAACAGAAGAACAATAACCAAAAACTACTAATTTCTACTTCTCCACTCGAATTTCAACTTTTAACATCAAATTTATAATAATAAAGTTGAGGTTATCTGGTATTTTTGACACTTTCAGCCAGTCAAAACAGTGTGTTGATGCAATAAGCGATGTCAGTGTCATTGTATCGATACCCGAAAATTTATGGTGTTACCCATGACTAGCGCGACGTATTAGATAACGGCAAGGGAATGAAACACAGAGCCAACACTCCATTCATAAATCTGTTGGAAAGTGAGGTTGTGATTGTGTGAAATGTTATTGAAAATCAGTAATGGGTGGAAGAGAGACAAGACATGTTTGTCTCGATAATAATAATAATAATAATAATAATAATAATCTTTATTTAGCACTTGGCTAGTTATTACTAAAAAATACAAGTTACAAAACAGTGTTTATATGTCAGTTACAAAAATGATAAATCCTACTCTACTCTACATATCCTTCAAATAAAGAAACAATCTTCTTTTAAAAACATTTAACCCATTTGCCTCCTTAATGCCCTCAGGGAGGTCATTAAAAAGACGAACTCCCTCGAAAAATAGCGATTTTTGTAGAGATGTGGTTTTAACTGACTCAATGTTATAATGTTGCCCAGAGCGAATGTCATAACTATGAAAATTTGATCTTTTTTTAAGAAAAGCATTAAAATATATTGGTAGCTGCTCATGTTCAATTTTATATATTAAAACCAAGTTCGCCTTTCTAATGTTCTGTTCCACAGACAGCCAGTTCAACCTCTGTAATATAGTTCTTACCGGGATATACCTGTTGCATTTAAGAATAATTCGCAAAACCTTATTTTGCTGAACCTGCAGCCTGTGTATATTTTCCTGAGTACAAGATATTAATAAAGAACAACAATAATTAAAGTGAGGCAAGATGATTGTATTATAAACCAGTGTCTTGGCCCACTGGGACAAACAATCCGAAACGCGACAGAAAAAACCAATTTTTTTCCCTAATCAACGTGATTCGTAAAAACAAGCTGAGGATCCAAAAAGACTCCCAAATATTTTATTTCCGACACTAAACTAATTTCAGACTCATTTATGTTAATGGTTAATCCTAATTCGGCATACTTCTTACAATTTACTTTTGAACCTATTATCATACACTTTGTCTTTGATGTGTTCAGTTTTAATTTATTTTGGCAAAGCCAGTGATACATTATTTTAAGTTCGCTATTCAAAAGATCAGTTATATCCCTAAAGTTTTTTCCTGATACACAAATAAGGGTATCATCCGCAAATAAATTCACAAACGAGTTTTTTAAAGCTATATGAATATCGTTAACATAAATAATAAACAGTAATGGACCCAGCACAGCAATAATGTTGAAGTCTGGTTAAATCCAATAACGTTTAAAAGGTTTCCTTGCAGCGGAGCTAGTCTGGGCAAAAAGCCCGACAAGGGCGTATAATTTACTTTGAGATTCTTTACGTTTAACGATATTACCTATTCAAAAAGTGTAGTTTCGAATATTAGATATTTATAAAAAAGATATAAATATTGATCCAGTTTTTATATACAGTGTGTCCAAGGATGGATTTAACTATTTATGCTTAGCAACAATATTTTTGGTGTATTCATTACTGGATGAACCAATACTCACAAAAAAAAATAAAAACAACCAAAATATATAAACACTCTCTTAAAAGCAGTTAGCAGTGACCAGCAACACTGTTTTCTTTACTATAATCCGATCCATTGATAAAGTTTGACCTTGTGCCGTAGAGCGTAGTAAATTTAACTTGATGTTGCCAGAGTGCAGTCGGTTTATTTCAAACTTTTATGTATAATAATTTTTTTTTTCCAAATCTCTCAAGGCCTTTGCATAATTTATAGTAAAATTATTGGGAAATAAATTTATTTTAAAAGCAATTGCGGATTAACCTTAAACCAGTTGTAATTGTCAAATTAACAAATTTTTAATTGGAATTTTGCAGATACCTTAGCGATAAATAGGACAATCTGGCTATGCTGCAAACATAACAGCAGGAGTGCACGTTTCCGTTCCTTGCGTAGAGTACAAATATAAACAATTCTATCTAGAGTTTGTAAGAACTTTGGAATGAAACAAGCCGTGGCAAGAATTTTCTTGCATTAATCGCGTTTTGACAAATGTTTAGGCTCTAGTTAGCTGTAATTTATACTATATTTTTTAGACTGACATTAAAATAATTTCTATTAATTTGAAAAAAGCGAGACGAGTACTTTTTTTATTAAAACCAAAATTTTTTTATTTTTTTAATAAAGATCAAATTTTGCACAACCCTGGAATTGACATTCCCCTTTCTATCCCTGTACTACAGATTAAATAGCTATGTAATCACGTATTCCGTGCCTATGCCGTTCATTTGTTTCAATGTGCCTCGAATTTTCAGATTGTCCAATGATTACATCGTCATAAGTGAAGCCAGTTCGAAGCAGTCCACGCCCGCCAACCACAGACTGACTAGTCTGAAGAATAGCCTCAGTTCGGATGACAGCGATAAAACGTTAACGCCAGGTTCTCCAGTCACCCCGCCTTCCCCTACTAAGGAAAAACTGTATTTTAAGACGCCCCTGAGGGCCTCCAATGAACTCGAGGGGTTAAAAGTGCCATTGAACAGGGGACTATTGGGAAGGAGGATAGGGAATCCGGAGCCGGCTGGCACGAATATTTTTCGAAATGTTAAAATTGAGGTAAGTGGTCGTTTATTATTATTTATTAGGGATGGACCAAACCGGGAATTTGGCCGGACCACCGGAACAGTAAAATCTGGCCTACGATCGGACCGAACCGCCGGAATTCCGACCACCGGATCGCGTTTTCTCCTATAGACATCCAACAATGCTTGTCAGTAATGCAGTTGGCATTTATGACGCTAGCTCGGACGCTAGGTGTTTTATTTCATTAAAAACCAGAACGGGGAAGTCCCTAAGTAATAGTCTGAGATGTAATACTTATTTCAGTGTGGTCTGGAGTATCTAGTGATGAGCGATATCGTGATTTTTCAATCACATTGTGAAACGTGATTGTTATGTTTTGATATCAGTGAAATTAAAACGTGGCGTGATCACGGTTTATATTTTTTTATCACTGCTAAGCGAGATATTAACTAGATACTTAATATACGTAAGATAATATTGCGCGCATCGTAAAATAATTAGTGTGTGATGGTCGATGAATTTAAATTATTTATTGTGTATACTACTTTACTACCAAAAGAACTGTAACAAAAGAAAGCTAAAATCTCTAGAAATATTACACAGCATTGTTAACAAACAAAAGAAAACGTTATCTCTACCTAGATTAAAGTAGAATTATACCTTTTAAAAAAACTATGATGAATTATAGTAGAAATTATTTAAAAAGACAGAAACCCCAATAAAACTTGCAACAGAGAACGCTACAGGGTATTCTTTGTTTTCATACAAATCAAAAGCAAGAATAAATTAAAGGGAATGTCCAGTTGACGCCCTTCAAAAACAGTAAAATAATAAATGAATAAGTCTTAGTGTTCTATCTTTTACCAGGTACCCAAGCGTGTACCTGAGGAAGAGGGACCTAAGGTAATCTGAGGGTGTATTTTGTATCCGGATGGATATCTGTGGTCAGGTCCGGAATATATTATTTCAGAAACGTTATATAATAATTAAAAATAAAACCAGAATTATTGGAATTATGTTTTATCTGACACATGAATTATCAGTGGCTTAACCTGAACATCCAGAATGTTTTATTTTTGCCAATAATCCCTTATAATATTATTTGTATGGCAACCACAATCAGACCAATTTTCGGGGGTAATGGTTTGTAATGCCTCCTTCCAAACATCCAAAACGGCATTTGCATCTTTACTGTCTTTCCAATAATTTGTTTATTAAAAAATGTTTTGCATTGGGCCCAAATTAATTCAACCCTGGGAGAGGTTCTTGTTGCATATTCCTTTCGGATCCTGGCTACAGTTGTCTCACTAATCTTACAGGCTGCTGCAGTGCATTTTAGTGCTGAAATTGGCTGAAGGCTATTTTCTTTTTCATTTTGAAAATACTCCAAAACGTTTAAAATAATTTTCCGTGTCTCAGTGTTGAACATTTTGCACCAAATATTCTAGTCTAAGTCTAATGTCGACTAAACCGCAAAATTTCTCGGCCGTACCTGCAAATTTGGGGTACCTGAAAAAGCTTCTTTGTTCCGCTTTAATTTCTCATATCTGATAAAGATAGGCAATTGAGGGTTGGTTCTTGCTGATTTCATGTATATGATTTGTTTAGAAGAAAGAAAGAAGATTAGACCCTGTAGCGTTCTCTATTGCACGTTTTATTGGGTTTCTGTCTTTTTAAATATTTTCTACTATAAACACTGTGTACTTTACAACAAACTATTTGTTCATGCAAATACGTATGGTTTCTTAATCATTTGTGCCTATTGTATATGATCATTTAAGAATAGAATCGTTAATCATTTGAGTTTTCTTATTACTGTCCTGTTTCTCTAAAATGCCCAGAGCTCGCTAGTCTTTCGAATATTATTACTCATTTTCATTTCACGGTTTCAAGTTCAAGATTCAGAAGTCACAGTCAAGAACCAAGTAACGACCTGACAACTTCACGGAATCACATTTTAAATAATAGGTCTATACAGGGTGTTATGGAAATGACGTATTATATTTAAACCGGCAATTCCTGAGATGAAAACAAATTGAAGGAAAATATCCAAAAATGGTGCTTTAATTTAATATGCCCTGTACATGACCTTATGTCAAACCCAAAATTACCACGTCGTGCCCCTGTTCGGAAGGTAAACACAGCAACATATGGCAGTGAATCTTGAACAGTGTTGTCATATCTTCAGGGTAAACTCTTTAGAAACTCAATAACGGTTTGACAGATTTCAAGTTGTTTATTTTTCAGGGTACATTATTATAAACTTTTACGTTCAGTTCGCTGGGAAACAATCTCTGATTTATAAACTTGAACTGGCTCGAACGAACCGCCGCGGCGTTTATAAATTGTTCTCATTTGTTCAATTCTAACGACACCCGTCAGATCTGGACAACTTAAAAGTTTATAAATGCCACTTACCCTTTAGAAAAAAAAATGCAATTTTATTTACCTTTTCGGACTTATTTAAACCCAACTTAATTTATAAAAAACACCAAGTACTCATATCACAAAATCACATTAGTTTTCGCGTAACAACACATCTAAGTACCGTTCAATCTGAATTAGTATTTTTAAAGTGCTACTGTGTAGACAAAAATACACCCTTATTGTCTGGCAAATAATCTATTTAACATCTAAAAATTTTAAAAATAAATAACACGTTGGTTCTCTCGATTGATATCGGCCGGCTTCTTTAAACAGCTGATTGTGGACAATCGGGCTAATATTTAAAAAATACAGCGTTGCCACTTTCGATGTTTTATAAGCGACTATCAAAATTGCCAAATTTCCTTCTATAATATTAGTTTCCTGTATAATTGTAGTCTCGGAAATGGCAACCGCGGTGGCTCTAGTAGCGGAGAGTTCTCGGAAAGAAAGTTCGACGACTGCTCTGGAGATGGACTAGACCATTTATTTCAAAGGGTAGTTCCTGTCAATTGTTAACATAATTGTTTCATTTTATTTTCAGTAAAGGGTTAATGGCCCATAGAAATTAGCGTTATTAATATTTCTATTGCGAAATGATTAAGTGCTCTTGTTCTATGTGTGTTATTGTAAAGTGTAATTATGCGTTAGTGTTCGGGTTTAGTGATAAGCTTATTATGCACTCCCACACTATCATCAGGACACGTGATGAGCATAAAGTTTTTCCCATAGAAAAATGAACTGAAAGTGTCTGTGCCCTGGATTCCTTAATCGCGTCCTGGATTTACTTTCTAAGTAAGCTAAATATTTATTTTTATAAGAACTAAAGTTTTACACTTTTAAACATTTTGGCAACATTGTGCCCGAACATCTGTTGATTACCCAGTTGAGCAATGTAATATGTTCATATATGAATGTGCCGAGGAGTTGTGTGTGGTTTTAGGGGTGAATTACCCCACTTTTTAAACGTTCGAATTAAAAATAAAATATGTAGCGCTTCTCTAGGATACCCCAGGAGTCACCCATTTAAATACAGCGTGTCTTCGGAAGTTCTTACCAAATGGGAAACTTTTTAATTATTAACTCTACGAAAAAAAGTGTCTCTTCCTAAAAAGTCCTGCTTGGTGAGAAAATAAATTTGCACAAGAATATTTGTATGTTGGACATACAGGGTGGCTTCAAAAAGTACCGGGTTTAAAATTTATAAAAGACGTCGGCTATATTTACAAAACTAAAAACTTGAAGAGTGCATGTTTAAAGGCTAACAGACTATAATGATTACACTTCTTTGTGGAAAAGTTCTATCCAAATATTCGTTGCCCCTGGCTGCGATGTGACAAGGAGCTCCATCATGCTGATACCAAACAGCCTGTCGCGCGTTTAATGGCAGGCTGTTAATAAATATAAAAATTTCGGTTCTTAGGAAATTTAAGTAAATCTCACAACCGCTTGCAATACTTGTAATTGATTTTCTTCAGTAAGTGTTCGAACTGCATGTCTCTTCTTGAAATTATTTTCGACAGAGCCAGTATTTTTAAATTTATTGACGACATTGCCGACAGTAACGTGGCTAATATGTTTATTTGGGTGTCTAGTATTAAAAATGTCGGCAGCCTCGCGATGCAATAAGAACTATTTCAATTTTTTCTTTAACAGTCAGTTTAATCATCACTATTATTGTTTAAAGTAACTAAGAAACGGAAAAACCTTTTTTTAACAAGAAGTTCACGTTTTGAAACAGAAATTATAATTGCCAAACTGTCACTGCTAAAACGCCTATTCTGTTGCCAACAACAATCAATTGTTCAAAGCCTACTTATCCAAAAATACTTATTACCAAATCTTTACGACTATTAGTTTTGTAAATATAGCCGACGTCTTTTATAAATATTAAATCCGGTACTTTTTGAAGCCAGTTATGTAATAGTTATGTCAACATACAAATATTCTTGTGCAAATTTATTTTCTCACTAAGCAGGACTTTTTAGGAAGAGGCACTTTTTTTCGTAGAGTTAATAATTAAAAAGTTTCCCATTTGGTAAGAACTTCCGAAGACACGCTGTATAATACGTCATTTCCATAGCACCCTGTATGAGATGTGATTTGAGAACACCAAAAAGCAATAAGGCACAAAGTCCCGTATCACCCCATGTTATTCTAACGGTGATATGTGAAAATGACCTTCATTATTTTAACACAATTGGTGTTGGTACAACACAATAAGGCCGATTATGGCAAATGTAATAAATGTATTTCTAATGGTGTTACAGCAAGTCAACCCCATGGGAAGAAATTTTAAAGAAAAATATAGATTTAATGATTAGTAAAAGTGAAATAAGCACTAAAAAGTGATTTGTTTAAACTGTGATCACATCACGCTTTTTATTGCTGTTAAGGAACTGTGACTCTGATTTGTTGATATCGGTGATTAAATCACAGTTCGAGAAATATCGCTCACCACTAGGTGTGTCCGTATAATTATTTATTAATAATTTAATGTGCAAAAAAGAAGAAAATTGCTGTTAAATGTTTCAATATATTGAGAGGATTACTTTACATGTTTCGGCTTTTTAGGCCTTTTTCAAGAGCATTCCCAGATGAATACTAAACTTAAAAATTATTTTACGGGTCTTTATACAGTCACTAATAAACGTTTTATTGCCTAAGAATTAGGGTTTTTCCCCCGATTCGTGTAGGTAGACTTGAGAAAGATGTCTATCAAGGGCGTGTTAACAAAATTTTGTTGATCATTAGTTGTGAGGGGATTATTTTTTATAGACTTTTTAATTTCATACTGTTCTAGAAGATCTAAACGTTGGTCTTTTCTTTCGTTATGTAATAGTTTAATGTTGTCCGTATCTCTAAATTGGTTGTTTTCTATGCAAAATGTGTGGAGATTCCGGAATTTTTTATGTTTAGTGGCGTCTGTGAGTCGGACGAACATCGAAATATTTTCAGCCGGCACAAGAGTACCTCTGCCCCCCGTTTTCGAGAATATCGCGTCCCCCCCCCCCCCCCCCCGTTTTCGAGGATGTTGAGAATGGGGAAAATAGTTGTAGATACTTTTCTTTTTGGTTGTAATGGTCTCTCATTCCGGTCCAACTGAAAAAATATAATCAAATAGTTTGCGCGAAAAAACCGAAAACGGGGGGAAAGTGTGTTTCTCTGCAGGGAAACCTCTTGAAGCGCGTTTAACCCCTCTGGGGGATAGTTTTTGACCGTTTTGAGGGGTTGCGCAACCCCCAAAGAGAAATTCTGACGCCGCCATCATGTTCAGCATCCTCGAAAACGGGGGGCAGAGGTACTCTTGTGCCGGCTGAAAATATTTCGATGTTCGTCCGACTCACAGACGCCACTAAACATAAAAAATTCCGGAATCTCCACACATTTTGCATAGAAAACAACCAATTTAGAGATACGGACAACATTAAACTATTACATAACGAAAGAAAAGACCAACGTTTAGATCTTCTAGAACAGTATGAAATTAAAAAGTCTATAAAAAATAATCCCCTCACAACTAATGATCAACAAAATTTTGTTAACACGCCCTTGATAGACATCTTTCTCAAGTCTACCTACACGAATCGGGGGAAAAACCCTAATTCTTAGGCAATAAAACGTTTATTAGTGACTGTATAAAGACCCGTAAAATAATTTTTAAGTTTAGTATTCATCTGGGAATGCTCTTGAAAAAGGCCTAAAAAGCCGAAACATGTAAAGTAATCCTCTCAATATATTGAAACATTTAACAGCAATTTTCTTCTTTTTTGCACATTAAATTATTAATAAATAATTATACGGACACACCTAGTGGTGAGCGATATTTCTCGAACTGTGATTTAATCACCGATATCAACAAATCAGAGTCACAGTTCCTTAACAGCAATAAAAAGCGTGATGTGATCACAGTTTAAACAAATCACTTTTTAGTGCTTATTTCACTTTTACTAATCATTAAATCTATATTTTTCTTTAAAATTTCTTCCCATGGGGTTGACTTGCTGTAACACCATTAGAAATACATTTATTACATTTGCCATAATCGGCCTTATTGTGTTGTACCAACACCAATTGTGTTAAAATAATGAAGGTCATTTTCACATATCACCGTTAGAATAACATGGGGTGATACGGGACTTTGTGCCTTATTGCTTTTTGGTGTTCTCAAATCACATCTCATACAGGGTGCTATGGAAATGACGTATTATACAGCGTGTCTTCGGAAGTTCTTACCAAATGGGAAACTTTTTAATTATTAACTCTACGAAAAAAAGTGCCTCTTCCTAAAAAGTCCTGCTTAGTGAGAAAATAAATTTGCACAAGAATATTTGTATGTTGACATAACTATTACATAACTGGCTTCAAAAAGTACCGGATTTAATATTTATAAAAGACGTCGGCTATATTTACAAAACTAATAGTCGTAAAGATTTGGTAATAAGTATTTTTGGATAAGTAGGCTTTGAACAATTGATTGTTGTTGGCAACAGAATAGGCGTTTTAGCAGTGACAGTTTGGCAATTATAATTTCTGTTTCAAAACGTGAACTTCTTGTTAAAAAAAGGTTTTTCCGTTTCTTAGTTACTTTAAACAATAATAGTGATGATTAAACTGACTGTTAAAGAAAAAATTGAAATAGTTCTTATTGCATCGCGAGGCTGCCGACATTTTTAATACTAGACACCCAAATAAACATATTAGCCACGTTACTGTCGGCAATGTCGTCAATAAATTTAAAAATACTGGCTCTGTCGAAAATAATTTCAAGAAGAGACATGCAGTTCGAACACTTACTGAAGAAAATCAATTACAAGTATTGCAAGCGGTTGTGAGATTTACTTAAATTTCCTAAGAACCGAAATTTTTATATTTATTAACAGCCTGCCATTAAACGCGCGACAGGCTGTTTGGTATCAGCATGATGGAGCTCCTTGTCACATCGCAGCCAGGGGCAACGAATATTTGGATAGAACTTTTCCACAAAGAAGTGTAATCATTATAGTCTGTTAGCCTTTAAACATGCACTCTTCAAGTTTTTAGTTTTGTAAATATAGCCGACGTCTTTTATAAATTTTAAACCCGGTACTTTTTGAAGCCACCCTGTATGTCCAACATACAAATATTCTTGTGCAAATTTATTTTCTCACCAAGCAGGACTTTTTAGGAAGAGACACTTTTTTTCGTAGAGTTAATAATTAAAAAGTTTCCCATTTGGTAAGAACTTCCGAAGACACGCTGTATTTAAATGGGTGACTCCTGGGGTATCCTAGAGAAGCGCTACATATTTTATTTTTAATTCGAACGTTTAAAAAGTGGGGTAATTCACCCCTAAAACCACACACAACTCCTCGGCACATTCATATATGAACATATTACATTGCTCAACTGGGTAATCAACAGATGTTCGGGCACAATGTTGCCAAAATGTTTAAAAGTGTAAAACTTTAGTTCTTATAAAAATAAATATTTAGCTTACTTAGAAAGTAAATCCAGGACGCGATTAAGGAATCCAGGGCACAGACACTTTCAGTTCATTTTTCTATGGGAAAAACTTTATGCTCATCACGTGTCCTGATGATAGTGTGGGAGTGCATAATAAGCTTATCACTAACTATTTTCCCCATTCTCAACATCCTCGAAAACGGGGGGGGGGGGGGGGGGGACGCGATATTCTCGAAAACGGGCGGAATATATATTTGCCGCTGATACTTGAAAAAAAATTCACCCCTTTCAGAGGCGAGTATTGGCCGGTGAAGGGGTTGGAAGGGGTCAGACGCGATATCCAACACCACCACCGTGCCTCAGCATCCTCGAAAACGGGGGGAAAGTGTGCTTCTCTGCAGGGAAACATCTTGAAGCGCGTTTAACCCCTCTAGGGGGTAGGTTTTGGCCGTTTTGAGGGGTTGCGCAACCCCAAAGAGAAATTCTAACGCCGCCATCGCGTTCAGCATCCTCGAAAACGGGGGCTGAAAATATTTCGATGTTCGTCCGACTCACAGACGCCACTAAACATAAAAAATTCCGGAATCTCCACACATTTTGCATAGAAAACAACCATTTTATAGATACGGACAACATTAAACTATTCTAGAACAGTATGAAATTAAAAAGTCTATAAAAAATAATCCCCAATGATCAACAAAATTTCGTAAACACGCCCTTGATAGACAACTTTCTCAAGTCTACCTACACTAATCGGGGAGAAAAACCTAATTCTTAGGCAATAAAACGTTTATTAATGAGACCCGTAAAATAATTTTTAAGTTTAGTATTCATCTGGCAATGTTCTTGAAAAAGGCCTAACAAGCCGAAACATGTAGAGTAATCCTCTCAATAAATTTCTTCTTTTTTCACATTAAATTATTTAAAAAATCTTTCATAAAGAACCAACCGCGGAATCAGTCGAGAAATTATTTATTAGTGATTCTCACTACGGCACGTGCTCGGCCCTGGCAAGCCACCGGTTCGGCAAAATATGTTATCATTGAATCTTATGGATTTTGCTAGTGAGAATTTACCCCGCAAAATCGATAAGATTCAATGATAACTATTTTGCCGAGCCGATGCTTTGCCTGTGCCGAGCATCGGCCACAAGATTGCTTATTTCCTGCAATCTTCACACAAATAAGTAAAGGGTGGAGTTTTCTTGAAGTATATAAATAGGAGAATAGTAAAGCAATTTGCAATTTTTGTAAAAAGATCGTTTCAAAACGAAGCATTAGTAAATTTGATACACATTTTTAATTATTAGTTTGGCATCGGTAGATAAATGCTTTCTTTTAAAAATGACACTTCAAGATGCCCCCTATCAGCACAATTCCGAGGACGCCACATTCTACCACTAATAAGCCTAACTAAAAATTACTCGCCGGAAAACCACTAAAGATTAAAATTATTAAAAATCACTTTGTATTTATATATGCATCAGGCATAGGTATAAATTGAATTTGTATACCTGGTCCGGCTCTGCTCGAAAAGGTTTTAAAATTTGGGAGTTCCTTATTTATTTTATGGTCGAAGGGATAATGAGGGTTTATTGCAGTCAAAAGATCAACGGTATAATTCTGCAAATACTATAACAAACCGAGTAATAAAGACGCCCATGCTAGCTACCTGTAACCATTGACAACCTACTATATTTTTAGATTAAAAGTACTTTAAAAAAAAATATTATTTTGCATTTAAAAAAGAAAGTTTAATAATATTCAAAGTATAATAGAATACTAGTTTATTATATACTTTTTACAATTTATTTTAAATGCTTAAATGTAATAGGATTTTCTCGGTAAGAGATTATTAAATTAAAATGTAATATACAGAGTGTCTGTAAAAGGTCTTTACAAAAACCTACCACATATTCTTCAGACCACAATAAGCCGATTTAAGTAAACTTACCTTAGTATAAAGTTGGTTAGTTTGAACACTAGACCGCGCTAAAGTGATAATTTTAAAATCGTTTTTCTGGATTAATTCAAAAACTGCTCATACTATTTTGCCGAAATTTGGCACGTTTGCATAGCTTTATGGGACAAAAAAAATGCATGTCACAATTCTGAATAATATCAATCCATGGGCGTATAACCTGGGATTTACACTAATTGCTTGTTTCAGAATTCTACGCCAATGGAACAAGTGGGGTTTGGGCACAAAATTCAGATCAACCAACTCATTTACTACAAAAAAGGTCCTCTCGATAAGAGTCGATTCCTCTGGGGGTTTTCGAGAAATTTGCATTTAAAAAATTTGCAGTAGTTTTTACCAAAAAATCAAGTGACAGCATAGCTTTAAAAGATCTTTAAAAAATTTTCTTAAAGTAGTCCATCTCAAAGTGGAGTGAAGTTATAAGGAGGTAAAGAAACTCACAGTCTGCTCCACTAGTTTAATAGCAATTAATAAAACTAAAAACCATACATGTTTCGAAGGCTTAAGCCTTCATCTTCAGTGAAAAGTAAAACATCACAGGGTACCTATGACATTGAGGTAACTGTAAATAAGAAAAAAGAAGTTTAAATAAGTTAACTTTAAGCAAAAATGATTGGAAGAAAAGGAATTGACTCAATGAAGTAGTATAATTATAGGGGAGTAAAAAGTATGAAAACTCTTTCTTACCTAGCAAAGCAGGAAAAGAAAAACTTTTTGATTATGTAAAAATTTAAAGTATAGAAAATAAAAAGGTAAAAAACTAAATGTTTCTTTTATTCTTAGGAAAACGAATGCATAATAAAAATTTTTTTAAAAGTTTTTAATTTTGAATTTAATATAGAACTCGTTCATTTTGAAAAAGATGTTCATTGCTACACGAGGTTCTAAGATGAAAGAAAATTTTTTAAACAATTCTTAGGTTAAGAGTCAGAATTTCCCAAGAAGAATTGTTTAAAAATTTTTCTTTCATCTTAGAACCTCGTGTAGCAATGAACATCTTTTTCAAAATGAGCGAGTTCTATATTAAATTCAAAATTAAAAACTTTTAAAAAAATTTTTATTAAAAATTTTTTTTATTATGCATTCGTTTTCCTAAGAATAAAAGAAACCTTTAGTTTTTTACCTTTTTATTTTCTATACTTTAATTTTTTACATAATCAAAAAGTTTTTCTTTTCCTGCTTTGCTAGGTAAGAAAGAGTTTTCATACTTTTTACTCTCCAATAATTATACTACTTCATTGAGTCAATTCCTTTTCTTCCAATCATTTTTGCTTAAACTTAACTTATTTAAACTTCTTTTTTCTGATTTACAGTTACCTCAATGTCATAGGTACCCTGTGATGTTTTACTTTTCACTGAAGATGAAGGCTTCGAAACATGTATGGTTTTTAGTTTTATTAATTGCTATTAAACTAGTGGAGCAGACTGTGAGTTTCTTTACCTCCTTATCTTTAAAAAAGCTCATTACATAATTCCTTAAATTAGCCCAATTGAACATATTATTATCTTAGTATAAAGTTGCTTAGTTTGGCCACTACACGGCGCTGAAGTAACAATCTTTAAATGATTTTTTGGATTAAATTTAAAACTAGTTGCCGAAATTTGGTATGTTGCCATAGTTTTATCGGACAAAAAAAAATGAATTTTTTTCTATTTATTTCTGTTTATGATTTAGATATATTTTTTTCTTTTTGTAAAAATAATATTTATTAAGTAATAAAATGCAAATTTCTCGAAAACCGTCAGTGGAATTGAGTCTTATCTTCTTCTTCTGGTGCCGTCTTCATTTACTGAAGATTGGCGATCATTCTGTCTTATCAAGAGGACCTTTTTTGTAGCAAATGAGTTGGAGACCTTCTACAGACACCCTGCATATGAAAACATTGATAACCCCGCATTCCTTTCGAAGCTTCAGATAAACTTGTTGACCTGTAGGTACAGTACGTTTCACGAAAATTGGATACGACTTAATGATTTCCTGGGTCGGTCCCATTGTGTAGACAAGAGCTTGGCAATAACCAAGTGAAGTATGAAGGGACGGACTAAGGAAAACAAGTAATGATATCATTATATTAATGTCATTCTATATCATTGTAGTAATGTCATTCTATAAATAGTTCTGTTTCGCTATCGCTATCCTCATCAAAATTAATTATAATTGGATTAATTATACGATCCAGACTAATATACGAATTTTCTACAGTTATTACATGATGGACTGAATTTTTCCAACTACCTGGGGGAATATCATTAAAGCATTTTCGTATTAATTCTACAACACTAGAACTTAAGTCGGAGAAATATTTTCAGACCTAACCAGTGATTTTAACTGGTGCCACATATGCTCTATGGGGTTAAAAATGCAATAATAGGGTGGGAGCCGTAGCACTGTATGTCCAATTTCTTCTGCCAATGTGTCACAAACATATACTTTTTTTATACAAAATGTCTTTAAAACTTCTAAAAGATCACTTTTTTTTATAACTTTCTTCAAAATATATATCATTCGCCGCCATGTAGTTCTGAATCTCCAATTTTGTATTATTTGAGCTTGGAGCTTTATGTAATTGGCGACTGTGATAGCTCGCATTGTCCATTACTATCACGCTATTCTGAGGAATGTTTGGTAAAATACAATTCTTGAACCATTTCTCAAAATCTAACAAATTTTACCACAAAAATATATTTAAATATAAATTAAGCAACCTAACCTACCTGATGTGCCTATATTTAATTATAATTATTACAATCCGGTCCTTTCCACATAATAATAACAAAGGGTCATAAATAATGGGATGACCCAGGTACTTTTACGACAGTCATTAAGTTATATCCATTTTTCTTGAAACAATCTTTACCTTCGAAGTTATGTTCGTTTATGGAATTTCCCCGCGATATAATACCATTACCCATTTGTGCCCTATGAAAGTTACCTTTTACCTTAATATTTCTATACCTGCATATTCCGACACAACATTAAATATTTTTAATACCCACTTCTAGTTAGTCGTTAGCTTGTTTTGCATTCGCAATAGTTCGAGTAGTGCTTGTCTCCGTTTCTGAAATAAAAATGAATCCATCGAAAGTGCATGCAGCAATGCAGGAACATTCTAAACAGTGCGTGGCCGAATTAGACAATTACTTGAGCTGCTTTGAAAGTGCAGTGAGCGGTTTTTTGACGTCCAACCGTAAAAATTGCCTCTTGATTGAAACCAGAGACTCGAAACTGGCTGTAATACGAATTAGGCAGATTTTGAAACAGTTGACGGAGGACAAGGAAAATAAGAAGGCATTGAGCAGATATTTGAGTGCGGAAAAGCAAACTTTTTTACATTGGAACCAGTTACTAGATATGGCAAAAATGACAGGAGAACCTCCCAGATTTACCAATTTGTTGGTGTGTATGTTTCCCGATCGCGAATCAGAGAAAATAGAAAATATAGAAGAGGAGATACTTTACAAAATCCGTGATCGCCTTAAAATTGCCGTTTTAAAAAAAATTGTTTTCATTACAACGCAAAAAGGCGCTCTCGACGAATATTTACAGGAAATCGATTCGAATGCGTTTCTGAAGATTGACGAGTTTGGGAATAAGGTGCCATCGGTGATATTTGATGAAAAAAGGGCCTTACTGGACAAGGCATCGTGTGGTGATGTAAGTGAAGTAGAAAAGTTATTAAAAAATGGCGTCGACGTGAATGCCACCGGCGGACAGGGCAAGTTGACAGCGTTACACGTCGCCGCAGAAAAAGGCCATAAAGATGTAGTGTTGACATTATTACGATATGGTGCCAACAATTTGCCAAATAAATCCGGAGATACTCCTTTACATATAGCTGCACAATATGGTCATACAGACGTAATTTCGGTGTTTTTAGAAAACGACGTTGATGTTGACTGCAAGGGTTTTTTTGGACATACTGCCTTACATCTTGCAGTCTTTGAAAATCACACGGATGCGGTTAAAACTCTCTTGGAGTCTGGTGCAAATGTCAACGCATATGGAAATAACAAACAGGCACCTCTTCATGTAGCTGCTGCATGGAAGGAAAAAGAAGTTGTAAAATCCTTGTTACATTATGGAGCCGACATAAATGCTAGACTTGAAGAAAATAAATATACGCCGCTTCATGCAGCTGCGTTTTACGGTCAGGTTGAGAATGTTAAAGTCTTGATAAAAAGGGGAGCTAATGTCCATGCTATGGAGCAATCGGGCAAAACAGCCTTGGACGTGGCTTTAGGCCGGGGCCATCATAACATAGTGTCACTATTAAAGAAAATATATAAGATCGATCGTCCGCTAGAAAACTGATCGCATCGCAGCCCGACATATCGATCGTTTCAGCTCTGTTGATTATCTGTTGTTATGTCATTCAAGTGTGCCAGGAGTCGCGCACGGTGCTTACGTTTGTCGCGGATGAAGTGTAAAATTCAAGATACAATCACATTGGCTGTTGGTATGTGATGCGATCATTTATCTAGTGTGCAATTCCCGTTATCCACTGTACAAGGTGTCCAGTTTTCGTTTTGTTTTACGGGGTATTAGTAGGGTTTCGCAGCACTTTTTTGTGGAACAAAAAATTCCCCAATTTTCTAGGCCTCCTCGTTTTTTGAAGTGAAGAGTTCATATTTTTTCTACGTTCAATAGTTTTCAAGGAGAATTTTTTTTTAAATGGGTCGCCATAACAGGGTGTTCCTTAATGACGTGCTAATATTTCAGGGTGTGATTCTTTAGGTCATTGTATAAGGAAAAGTTCATATGAACATATGTCCGCAACGGCTGAAATTTTTTGCTACAGGGTGTTGAATTTTTATTTTTAATATCTCCGAAAGTACTTTAGATATTATTTTCAATTTTAGTATGTGTTAATAGGATATAGAACTACAAATTTTAGTTATAAAAGTTATTCCATTGTTCCACCAGTGGCGTCTCTGCAAACATGTCCTTTGATATTTTTTACAAAAAAGATTGTACGCCACTGACAATTTTACAGGTGGATATTTTTTCTGATTAGCCTGGTCAATTCTACACGAAAACGGTCTCTTGAGTTTTTCTCGTCGGACGCACCCCGTTCTTGACTAAAACCACTAAATTCATATTGAAACTCATTATTATTAACATTCACAAAATAATAATTAATGATATATATTGTTTTATAAAAATTGTTGGAGTGGGCAATTCGATGCGAAGACGGGCGGAAGCATACCTTTTAAGTGAAGGTGGCCATTTCCAACAATTTTTATGAAACAAAATTTATAATTAATTATTTTATCAATGTTAATAATAATTAGTTTCAATATGAATTTAGTGGTTTTAATCAAGAACACCCGTTCTTGACCGCGTCTGACGAGAAAAACTCAAGAGACCATTTTCATGTAGAATTGATCAGGCTATCAGAAAAAATATCCACATGGAAAAATCAGTGGCGTGTAGCAAAAAATTTAAGCCGTTGCGGACATATGTTCATATGAACTTTTCTTTATACAATGACCTAAGGAATCACACCCTGAAATATTAGCACGTCATTAAGGAAAATCCGGTATATTTTTTAATAATGTAATTCAGTTTTTAACAGGCTTCTAAGAATTATATATTTTATTTTTAATCTTAATATTATGCCCCAAAATTTACGTATTTTAAAACATATAAAATTTTTTCGAGTAGGCCATTAAAAAATAAACAAAAGAACACTGTTGTCAGTTGTGTCAAAATGAAGATAACTTCCGTTTCTGTTAGAATATGCAGGTTCTCTAAGTTGTTCTATAATTTCTAATTAATAAAAAATGGCAAATTTGTTTTTTTCTTGAAAAATATTAAACGTAGAAAAAATCTGAGTACGTCACTGGATTCTATTTGAAAAACTAGAAACATTATATTTCTTTTTGATAAGTTATGGGGTAAACGAAATATGGGGGGGAGGTGTCCCCAAAATGTAAAATCTTCAAAAACGAGGAGGTCTAGAAAAATTTTAGTCGGAGCATCTTTTGTTTCACAAAACAGTTCGTAGTATTACGAAAACCGCATCCTTCTATCGTTACTAATAACGGAGATGTAAGCGCGGATCCAGGGGGGTCATGGGGGCCATGACCCTCCCCCCAAACAATCAATTTAACACGAAAAATACCATATATACAGGGTTGACTAACGCGGCAGGGTGTTACTTTTCGTAACTTTCCCCAAACGAAGTTCTGGATCCGCCCTTGCGGAGATTCCCCGTAAAACCACCGAAAACATGGACACCCTATACACTTTAAAATAGTGTCAATAAAAACTAGGGTTGCAATTTAAAAAAAATATCGATATCGACATAAGAATATCTAATTTGGGAGACATTGTACGAATATTTTTTTTCATAAAAAAAATACCACAACTTAAAATATTAATAATCGCGTCTTCGCTCACGATGATAATGTTTTGTCGTCAACAAACCCATCTTAAAGATAAATATAAACTGCTGGCCAGACGAAACGGATACTGCAAATTTTGTTCAGGGGTTGTAAAGTATAATAATATTCCTTTGATCTTCAAAAATAACAATTTATCGGCATCGGTACAACGCATCATAAAATATGTCTGTCTGTATAATTTCAATTACTAAGTAGACGTGTTTTCCAAATTTTAATCCTACGTCTACACAAACAATAGTTTCGCACGAACCTTTTTTCCCTTTTTCCTTTGTTAAGTGACCGCTCTCTAATGGCATTTACATATTCTTATCCCTTAATTAAATGTTGGTAGAAACAGGTATGATGACGAGGACGTAAATAACATTCAGTGCCGTTTCTTTATTTGGAACCGACGGTCGATGGTTCTTATTTCCTAATTTCTATTTCTTTTCCCCGTATATCGGGATAAATTTTTAGATGCCTGCGGTCTTGAAGAGATTCTTCCAAATTTCATTGGCAAAAGTTTCGATCGTGAAACCTAAATGAAATGGAAACTGTTGCGTATAGGGAGTTGTTTAAACCCATTTTTACAATCTGTCTAGTGTTAATTTGTGTGTGGTGAACGAATACATAAAAAAATGTTTGAAGGTCCCGGGATGGCAATTAAATTTTAACAAATTGTAATGGGTATAATAGACACCCTGTATGCAACAGTTATTATTTCATTTAGGTCTCGTGATCGAAGCAAACTCTTGCCGATGGAATTTGGACTATCTCTTTAGTATAAAAAGTATTTGAGTTCGAAATTTATCTAAAAATTTGTAGAATTCGTTTCGCCTGATGTTGGCTTAGCTGTACCCGGGGATTCGTCCGCGATGACTCAATCTGTCTTGTGGAATTTTCTTGCATTACATTATAAGATAAATCAGTTATTAATCGATTTGTGTGTTTAGATATAAACGTCATGTCATTCATTTAATTTCTAGCATTTTATAATAAATGAATTTAAAAAATTCATAAAAGAAGTTTGATTTTGTTGTTATTATCCAAAATTCGCTACCACTTTATGCGTGTTATACAGGGTGTCCCATAACTAATGGTACACAGGAAAGCTGCAGATTCCTTGGGTAAAAATACTGCGATTTGGTCATACTTAGTTTAGTTCAATAGCTGGTAATAACCGAGATACAGGGTGTCCAAGTAAAAATTTAATTTTCAATTTTCCTAAATAACTTATTTCTGAATCAATATTTTTGCACAAAATTTTGTGACTAGGGTTTTTTTGGGGAAGGGAATTTGTTAATCATTTTCATGTAGTTTGTAGGGGGCGCTCTCTGTGGTACTCTGGATACATAAAAAGAAGTGTAACTTTCTTGGGCCTTAGTATAATTATGTTTTTATTAAAAATATCAGTTTTTCCGTCATTTTTAAGCAATAAAGGTATACTTTGTAAATGTCGCTCCGACTAACCGTTTTCGAGATATTTTCAATTACAGTTTCTAATGCGCCCGTTTAAATTTTGATTTGTAAATGTGAAATTTGTCACAGTAGGCTTTGGTAAAACAAATACAATGAAAGCACATTGTAACCTCATTTCTGTCAAAGTTTATTTTCATTTGTCAGCATTATGGGTGTTTTTAAGGAGTTTTTGAAGATACTGTTATCAAAAATTAAACTAAAAATGCCGCGACATAACTGTTTTCTAACGGAGAAATGCGAGACATGGTATGTTTATACGCACAAAATGGGGGGAAAGTGTGTTTCTCTGCAGGGAAACATCTTGAAGCGCGTTTAACCCCTCTAGGGGGTAGGTTTTGGCCGTTTTGAGGGGGGTTGCGCAACCCCAAAGAGAAATTTTAACGCCGCCATCGCGTTCAGCATCCTCGAAAACGGGGGCTGAAAATATTTCGATGCTCGTCCGACTCACAGACGCCACTAAACATAAAAGATTCCGGAATCTCCACACATTTTGCATAGAAAACAACCATTTTATAGATACGGACAACATTAAACTATTCTAGAACAGTATGAAATTAAAAAGTCTATAAAAAATAATCCCCTCACACTAATGATCAACAAAATTTCGTAAACACGCCCTTGATAGACAACTTTCTCAAGTCTACCTACACTAATCGGGGGGAAAAACCCTAATTCTTAGGCAATAAAAAGTTTATTAGTGACTGTATAAAGACCCGTAAAATAATATTTAAGTTTTGTATTCATCTGGCAATGTTCTTGAAAAAGGCCTAACAAGCCGAAACATGTAGAGTAATCCTCTCAATATACTGAAACATTTAACAGCAATTTTTTTCTTTTTTTCAAATTAAATTATTTTAAAAATGTTTCATAAAGAACCAACCGCGGAATCAGTCGAGAAATTATTTATTTGTTTAGGACTAAAGACCGATTCTCACTATGGCACGTGCTCGGCCCTGGCAAGCCACCGGTTCGGCAAAATATGTTATCATTGAATCTTATGGATTTTGCATTTCCTGCAATCTTCACACAAATAAGTAAAGTGTGGAGTTTTCTTGAAGTATACAGGGTGATTCACGACGAGCGTGCATTAGAACTTTATGGAGAACTACTGAATATATGTTCCTGAAACTTTGAGGATTTGGGTTTATCGATATGCTCTCTTTAACTAAAATATTGAGACATGTTTCTGTCATTTCCGGTTATACCGGAAGTAGCTGCCAACTTTCGTTTTTTAAATACAACATGGTAATTTTTATTACATTTTTCGATTAAGCATTAAATACTAAGCACATTTTATAGAAAATGTTTTTGTCAGACTCTATTAGTTTTTGAGATATCTGGACTTTTTGTAATTATTTGGCAAATGCATGACGATGAAATAATCCATATAATTTTTTTACCTTAGCGCTTGGACTAAAAATATTTTCTCACCGAATAGCTAGAAGATCATCAAGTCTCAAAAACATTTCAAATTCGACATAAAATGTACAGGGTGGTCACAATTCAAGCCTCACTGTGAAAGAATTCAACCATTAAAAACTTTCTTATTTTAAATGGAACACCCTGTATATTTTTATTTAATTTGATGGCAAATTAGTTGTTCTTTATAAATAGTATTTGCTGTCCTATACCTATATCAAAGCGTTTTCTCAAAAAATCCAATTTTATTCCGAAAATACTATTTTTTCAAGTGTGCTATGAAAATAATTGTACTTAGGGTACTGATGTCTATACGGAGGAAAATTAATAATGACGGCAATATTTTCTAGTGTGCTTTGACAAGAAAAACAATTGTCTGATATTTCTTGGCGTATTTTCAAACTGTCAATTATTCTGTTACTAAAAAATGTCACGCTCCGGATTTTCAACTGAAGATTTTTAAAATTTATTTACGGTTTACATTGAATGTGGCAAAATTAAGCTAAGAGCTTGTCGAATATATCGGGATAAATATTCGAATAGGCAAATTCCCACACCTGGTATTATTAGAAGACTAAATAATAATTGTTTAAAATTTGGATTATTTGAAGAAAAAGTACGAAGAATTAAACCAATACTGGACAATGAGGTATTTGAAGTTACCATTTTAGCCAATTTTTACGCTTTCCCAACAGGCTCAATTCGTGAGCTGCAATGCAATTAAGAGTTTCGTATTCGAGTATACAAAGAATTTTAAAAAAATATAATATGATATCAGTACCCTAAGTACAATTGTTTTCATAGCACACTTGAACAAATAGTATTTTCGGAATAAAATTGGATTTTTTGAGAAAACGCTTTGATATAGGTATAGGACAGTAAATACTATTTATAAAGAAGAACTAATTTGCCATAAAATTAAATAAAAATATACAGGGTGTTCCATTTAAAATAAGAAAGTTTTTAATGGTTGAATTCTTTCACAATGAGGCTTGACTTGTGACCACCCTGTACATTTTATGTCGAATTTGAAATGTTTTTGAGACTTGATGATCTTCTAGCTATTCGGTGAGAAAAAATGTTTAGTCCAGGCGCTAAGGTAAAAAAATTATATGGATTATTTCATCGTCATGCATTTACCAAATAATTACAAAAAGTCCAGATATCTCAAAAACTAATAGAGTCTGACAAAAACATTTTCTATAAAATGTGCTTAGTATTTAATGCTTAATCGAAAAATGTAATAAAAATTACCACGTTGTATTTAAAAAGCGAAAGTTTGCAGCTACTTCGGTATAACCGGAAATGACAGAAACATGTCAATATTTTAGTTAAAGAGAGCATATCGATAAACCCAAATCCTCAAAGTTTCAGGGGAACATATATTCAGTAGTTCTCCATAAAGTTCTAATGCACGCTCGTCGTGAATCACCCTGTATAAATAGGAGAATAATAAAGCAATTTGCAATTTTTGTGAAAAGATCGTTTGAAAACGAGGCGTAAATCTACATCACCTTTAATAATGCGTTTAAAACGAGATCCTCCTTCTGAACATGTAAGAAACTTTAAGAACGAGGACGAGGAAGTATCAACATCCACAGTTACAGATAATTTAGCAGTTAAGGTATATTTTTTTGGAAGAGCACATTTTAGAAAATCGCTTTGTTACTTTTTGTAAATCAGATTGCATTTTCGATAAAACATAAAAGGTCCTCAATTTTTGTTATTTAATTAAGTATTGGTTTTTATTTATACAATTTTTATAAGTTTTTTACCTTATTTTTTATCAACAAAATGATGTTTTTAAAGGTTTTTAAATTTTATAATAGATTCGACCGGACTTAATCTTTGATCCGGTCGGAGCAGTAGATCCGGTGTTAAAGCCGGATCTTCCGGACTCAGTACTATTTCAATATAACATACGAAGGTTATATTCGGGCAAGTGGGGTTTAATAATTTTGCCCTATTACACGAATAACCCCCCTCGGAATAACCCAAAGATTCCGAATTGTTAAAGCTTTCAGTTCTACGATTAGGTCATCAGTAACTTTAACCATGTCAAATTTGAACTCATCAAGGGGTCTCTGACAAATGGGGCTGTATCTAACCTGGTATTGCATGTAATAAACCGAGTAATAAACACGCCCATTGTAGCTACCTGTAACCATTGACAACGCACTATATTGCCCTATTTTCAGATTAAAAGTACTTTAATCAAAAAATATATTATTTTGCATTTAAATATCAAAATAAACAGTATGAAAAGAAAGTTTTAATAATATTTAAACTATAATAAAATACTGGTCTCTTATATACCTTTTACAATTTATTTTAAATGCGTAAATGCAATTTTAGTTTTTTCTCGGTAAGAGATTATTAAATTAAAATTTAATATACAGGGCGTCTGTAAAAGGTCTTTACAAACCTATATACCTACCATATATTCGGCAGACCACAATAAGCCGATTTAAGTAAACTTACCTTAGTACAAAGTTGCTTAGGTTGAACACTAGACGACGCTAAAGTGATAATTTTAAAATCGTTTTTCTGGATTAATTCAAAAACTGCTCATACTATTTTGCCGAAATTTGGTACGTTTGCATAGCTTTATGGGACAAAAAAAATGCATGTCACAATTCTGAATAATATCAGTCCATGGGCGTAGAACCTGGGATTTACACTAATTGCTTGTTTCAGAATTCTACGCCAATGGAACAAGTGTGGTTTGGGCACAAAATTCAGATCAACCAACTCATTTGCTACAAAAAGGTCCTCATGATAAGACTCGATTCCTCTGGGGGTTTTCGAGAAATTTGCATTTAAAAAATTTGCAGTAGTTTTGACCAAAAAATCAAGTCACAGCATAGCTTTAAAAGATCTTTAAAAAATTTTCTTGAAGTAGTCCATCTCAAAGTGGAGTGAAGTTATAAGGAGGTAAAGAAACTCACAGTCTGCTCCACTAGTTTAATAGCAATTAATAAAACTAAAAACCATACATGTTTCGAAGGCTTAAGCCTTCATCTTCAGTGAAAAGTAAAACATCACAGGGTACCTATGACATTGAGGTAACTGTAAATAAGAAAAAAGAAGTTTAAATAAGTTAAGTTTAAGCAAAAATGATTGGAAGAAAAGGAATTGACTCAATGAAGTAGTATAATTATAGGAGAGTAAAAAGTATGAAAACTCTTTCTTACCTAGCAAAGCAGGAAAAGAAAAACTTTTTGATTATGTAAAAAATTAAAGTATAGAAAATAAAAAGGTAAAAAACTAAAGGTTTCTTTTATTCTTAGGAAAACGAATGCATAATAAAAATTTTTTTTAATAAAAATTTTTTTAAAAGTTTTTAATTTTGAATTTAATATAGAACTCGTTCATTTTGAAAAAGATGTTCATCGCTACACGAGATTCTAAGATGAAAGAAAATTTTTTAAACAATTCTTCTTAGGTTAAAGGGTCAGAATTTCCTAAGAAGAATTGTTTAAAAATTTTTATTTCATCTTAGAACCTCGTGTAGCGATGAACATCTTTTTTAAAATGAACGAGTTCTTTATTAAATTCAAAATTAAAAACTTTTAAAAAAATTTTTATATACAGTGATGGGCTAAAATATGGAACAAATTCACTTAAAAATCAGGTTCTATTTTTTTGTAAAAACGCTCGGACACGTCGATTATAATTTTTTCTTCTGGATTTTTTGCCTCAAAAAGAAATTATACTGGGTGTGTCAAAAAGTAGATGTAGGTATAATTTTGAAAAATTATTTTAAGTGTTGATAATGCAAACCATTAACTTCTTGACAACATGCCAATCTACTTAAAAACCCTTCTAAAACATTATTTACAGTATTTTCATTAATTTCTCTCTAATTTCATATCTAATTTTAAATTTTAAGTCTTCCAAATTTTGTGGTTTATCCTTATACACTTTTGATTTCAAATAACCCCAAAGAAAGAAATCCATTGGTGTAAGATCAGGAGATCTTGCGGGCCATTCTATGGGTCCTCTTCTACCTATCCATCGTTCGGGAAAAATAGTATTCAAATACTACAAAAGGTACATACATGTACCTTTTTTTAAAGAAATTTCTTTTTTAAGATGTAATTTTTCTCTAAAACCGTTAGAGATAAGGATAGAGTATGCTACATGAATTATGCTCAGAATTTGACGTAGAATTTATGTGATAAGTAAAAATAGGGTGGTTCTATTTAAAATATAAAAAAAATTTAACAACATCTACTTTCTGACACACCCAGTATAATTTCTTTTTGCGGCAAAAATTCCGGAAGAAAAAATTATAATCGACGTGTCCGAGCGTTTTTACAAAAAAAATAGAACCTGATTTTTAAATGAATTTGTTCCATATTTTAGCCCATCACTGTATATATATATATATATACTTCATTGAGTCAATTCCTTTTCTTCCAATCATTTTTGCTTAAACTTAACTTAATTAAACTTATTTTTTCTTATTTACAGTTACCTCAATGTCATAGGTACCCTGTGATGTTTTACTTTTCACTGAAGATGAAGGCTTAAGCCTTCGAAACATGTATGGTTTTTAGTTTTATTAATTGCTATTAAACTAGTGGAGCAGACTGTGAGTTTCTTTACCGCCTTATCTTTAAAAAAGCACATTACATAATTCCTTAAATTAGCCCAATTGAACATATTATTATCTTAGTACAAAGTTGCTTACTTTGGCCACTACACGGCGCTGAAGTGACAATCTTTAAATGATTTTTTGGATTAAATTTAAAACTAGGTGCCGAAATTTGGTATGTTGCCATTGTTTTATCGGACAAAAAAAAATTAATTTTTTTTCTATTTATTTCTGTTTATGATTTAGATATATTTTTTTCTTTTTGTAAAAATAATATGTATTAAGTAATAAAATGCAAATTTCTCGAAAACCGTCAGTGGAATCTAGTCTTATCAAGAGAACCTTTTTTGTAGCAAATGAGTTGGAGACCTTCTACAGACACCCTGCATATGAAAACATTGATAACCCCGCATTCCTTTGGCAGCTTCAGATAAACTTGTTGACCTGTAGGTACAGTACGTTTCACGAAAATTGGATACGACTTAATGATTTCCTGGGTAGGTCCCATTGTGTAGACAAGAGCTTGGCAATAAACAAGTGAAGTATGAAGGGACGGACTAAGGAAAACAAGTAATAATATCATTATATTAATGTCATTCTATATCATTGTAGTAATGTCATTCTATAGATAGTTCTGTTTCGCTATCGCTATCCTCATCAAAATTAATTATAATTGGATTAATTATACGATCCAGACTAATATACGAATTTTCTGCAGTTATTACGTGACGGACTAAATTTTTCCAACTACCTGGGGGTTTGTTCGGGTTTGTTCGGGTTTGTTCATTCATTCATATCATTAAAGCATTTTCGTATTAATTCTACAACACTAGAACTTAAAGTCGGAGAAATATTTTCAGACCTAACCAGTGATTTTAACTGGTGCCACATATGCTCTATGGGGTTAAAAATGCAATAATATGGTGGGAGCCGTAGCACTGTATGTCCAATTTATTCTGCCAATGTGTCACAAACATATACTATTTTTATACAAAATGTCTTTAAAACTTCTAAAAGATCACTTTTTTTTATAACTTTCTTCAAAATATATATCATTCGCCGCCATGTAGTTCTGAATCTCCAATTTTGTATTATCTGAGCTTAGAGCTTTATGTAATTGGCGACTGTGATAGCTCGCATTGTCCATTACTATCACGCTATTCTGAGGAATGTTTGGTAAAAGACAATTCTTGAACCATTCCTCAAAAACTAACAAATTTTACCACAAAAAGATATTTAAATATAAATTAAGCAACCTAACCTATCTGATCTGTCTATATTTAATTATAATTATTACAATCCGGTCCTTTCCACATAATAATAACAAACGGTCATAAATAATGGGATGACCCAGGTACTTTTACGACAGTCATTAAGTTATATCCATTTTTCTTGAAGCAATCTTTACCTTCGAAGAAATGTTCATTTATGGAATTTCCCCGCGATATAATACCATTACCCATTTGTGCCCTATGAAAGTTACCTTTTACCTTAATATTTCTATACCTGGATATTCCGGGACACAACATTAAATATTTTTAATACCCACTTCTAGTTAGTCGTTAGCTTGTTTTGCATTCGCAATAGTTCGAGTAGTGCTTGTCTCCGTTTCTGAAATAAAAATGAATCCATCGAAAGTGCATGCAGCAATGCAGGAACATTCTAAACAGTGCGTGGCCGAATTAGACAATTACTTGAGCTGCTTTGACAGTGCAGTGAGCGGTTTTTTGACGTCCAATCGTAAAAATTGCCTCCTGATTGAAACCAGAGACTCGAAACTGGCTGGAAGACAAATTAGGCAGCTTTTGAAACAGTTGACGGAGGACAAGGAAAATAAGAAGGTGTTGAGCAGATATTTGAATGCGGAAAAGCAAACATTTTTACATTGGAAGCAGTTACTAGATATGGCAAAAACGACAGGAGAACCTCCCAGATTTACCAATTTGTTGGTGTGTATGTTTCCCCATAGGGAATCAGTGAAAATAGAAAATATAGAAGAGGAGATACTTCACAAAATCCGTGATCGCCTTAAAATTGCCGTTTTAAAAAAAATTGTTTTCATTACAACGCAAAAAGGCGCTCTCGACGAATATTTACAGGAAATCGATTCGATTGCGTTTCTGAAAATTGACGAGTTTGAGAATAAGGTGCCATCGGTGATATTTGATGAAAAAAGGGCCTTACTGGACAAGGCATCGTGTGGTGATGTAAGTGAAGTAGAAAAGTTATTAAAAAATGGCGTCGACGTGAATGCCACCGGCGGACAGGACAAGTTGACAGCGTTACACGTCGCCGCAGAAAAAGGCCATAAAGATGTAGTGTTGACATTATTGCGATATGGAGCCGACATTTTGCCAAATGGATACGGAGAGACTCCTTTACATACAGCAGCACAAAATGGATATGCAGACGTTGTTTCGGTGCTATTAGAAAATGGCGTTGATGTTGACATCGGTGGAGAATATGAGCATACAGCGTTACATGTCGCCGCAAGAAACGGCCATAAAGATGTGGTATTGACATTATTACGATATGGTGCCAACAATTTGCCAAATAAATCCGGAGATACTCCTTTACATATAGCTGCACAATATAGTCATAAAGACGTAATTTCGGTGTTTTTAGAAAACGATGTTGATGTTGACTGCAAGGGTTTTTTAGGACATACTGCCTTACACCTTGCAGTCTTTAAAAATCACACGGATGCGGTTAAAACTCTCTTGGAGTCTGGTGCAAATGTCAACGCATATGGATATAACAAACATACACCTCTTCATGCAGCTGCTGCACGGGAGGGAAAAGAAGTTATAAGATCCTTGTTACATTATGGAGCCGACATAAATGCTAGACTTGAAGAAAATAAATATACGCCGCTTCATTCAGCTGCGCTTTACGGTCAGGTTGAGAATGTTAAAGTCTTGATAGAAAGGGGAGCTAATGTCCATGCTAAGGAGGAATCTGGCAAAACAGCCTTGGACTTTGCTTTAATCGAGGGCCATCACACCATAGTGTCACTATTAAAGAAAATATAAAATTATTATTCGCATCCCGATATCTCAATCGTTTCTGCCCTGTTTATTAATCATCTCTGTTGTTACGTCATTCAAGTATGCGAGGAGAGGCGCACTGTGCTTTCGTTAGTCGCGGTTGAAGTGTAAAATTCAACAATCACATTGCGTGTGTGCAATTCCTGTACAGGGTGTCAATTTTTCGTTAGTTTTACGGAGTATTAGTAGGTATTCGTAGCACTGTGCTACTTTTTTCTGAAACAAAAGATGCCCCAATTAAAATTTTTCTAGGCCTCCTCGATGGGATGTTTACAGAATTTTACATTTTTATTTATTTCGGTTACCCTGTAACTTATCAAAAAGAAATAAAATGGTCTCTTTGCCGTTTTTTACGTAGAATCCAGTGACGTGCTCAGATTTTTTGCTACGTTCAATAGTTTTCAAGAAAAATATATTTTTTAAACGGGTCGCCCTTTATATTTTTTAACGATGTAATTGAGTTTTTAACTGAATTATATATTTTAATCTTAATATTATGCCCCAAAATTTACTTATTTTAAAAGATATAAAATGTTTTTGAGTAGGCCAAGACGAATATTTAAAAAAATAAACAAAAGAACACTGTTATCAGTTGTGTCATAATGAAAAATTATCTCGTTTCTGAATATTCAGGTTCTCTAAGTTGTTTTATAATTTCTAATTAAGAAGAAATAGCAAATTTGCTTATTCTTGAAAAATATTAAACGTAGAAAAAATCGTACGTCACTGGATTCTACGTAAAAAACTACAAACCTTTTTATTTCTTTTGCAATGTAATGTAAAATCCTCAAAAACATCTGGTATATCAAAATCGAGGAGGTCTAGAAAAATTTTAATTGGAGCATCTTTTGTTTCACAAAAAAGTACGCATTGTTACGAAAACCGCATCCTTCTATCGTTACTAATAACGGAGATGCAAGCGCGGATCAAGGGGGGTGGGGGGTGGGTAATGGGGGTCATGGACCCCGGACCCCCCCCCCCCCCCCCCAACAAACAATTTAACACGAAAAATACCATATATACCGGGTTGATTAACGCAAGGTGTTACTTTCCGTAACTTTTCCTTGTATGACCCCCCCAAAACGAAGTTTGACCCTCCCCTTACGGAGATACCCCGTAAAACCACCGAAAAATGGACACCCTATACACTTTAAAATAGTCAATAAAAACTAGGGTTGCAATTTTAAAATAATATCGATATCGCATGAGTTATATCTAATTTGGGAGACCAACATATTTTTTCATAAAAAAATACCACAACTTAAGCTCACAATGATAAAGTTTTGTGCATTGATTGGACTATAGTTGTCAACAAACCCTTCTTAAAGATAAATATAAACTGCTGGCCAGATGAAACGGATACTGCAAATTTTTAGATGATGAATTTCGAAGTGAAACATTTTTTATACTAATAGAGGTAGACGCCTGCAGTCTTGAAGAGATTCGTCCAAATTTAATTCGCAAGAGTTCGTGTCGATCGTGAGACCTAAATGAAATGGAAACTGTTGCGTATTGGGAGTTGTTTAAACCCATTTTTACAATTTGTCTAGTGTTCATTTGTGTGTGGTGAACGAATACATAAAAAAATGTTTCAAAGTCTCGGGTAGCAATTAAATTTTGACAAATTGTAATGGGTGTAATATACACCCTGTATGCAACAGATCTTATTTCATTTAGGCCTCGAAACAAACTCTTGCCGATGGAATTTGGACGAATCTCTATCTCTGTTAGTATACAAAGTATTTCAGTTCGAAATTTATCTAAAAATTTGTAGAATTCGTTTCGCCTGGCCAGCAGTTTACTATTGATGTTGGGTTAGCTGTACCCGGGGATTCGTCCGCGATAACCAAATCTGTTTTGTAGAATTTTCTTGCATTACATTATAAAATCAGTTATAAACCGATTTTTTTTAATATCTAGATATAAACGTCATGTAATTCATTATTTCTAGCATTTTAAAATAAACGAATTAAAAGAAGTTTGATTTTGTTGTTATTATCCAAAATTCGTCACCACTTTACGCGCTTTATACAGGGTGTCCCATAACTAATGGTACACATGAAAACTGCAGATTCATTGGGTAAAAATACTGCGATTTGACCATACTTAGTTTAGTTCAATAGTTGGTAATAACCGAGATACAGGGTGTCCAAGTAAAAATTTAATTTTCAAGTTTCCTAAATAACTTATTTCTGAATCAATATTTTTGCACAACATTTTGTGACTAGGGTTTTTTGGGGGAAAGGAATTTGAATTTGTAATGATTTTGATGTAGTTTGTAGGGGGCGCTCTCTGCGGTACTTTGTATACATAAAAAGAAGTGTAACTTTCTTGGGCCTTAGTATAATTATGTTTTTATTAAAAATATCAGTTTTCCGTCATTTTTAAGCAATAAATTAATTAATTAAGTATACTTGGCAAATGTCCCTCCGACTAACCGTTTTCGAGATATTTTCAATTACAATTTCTAAGGCGCCATTTAAATTTTGATTTGTAAATGTGAAATTTGTCTCAGTAGGCTTTGGTAAAAACAAATACAATGAAAGCACTTTAAAACCTCATTTCTGTCAAAGTTTATTTTCATTTGTCAGCATTGTGGGTGTTTTTAAGGAGTTTTTGAAGATACTGTTATCAAAAATTAAACTAAAATGCCGCGACATAACTTGTTTTCTAACAGAGAAATGCGAGACACATGAGACTGCACAAGAAAAATTTAACAGCGATATTTGGAAATGTATCCAAATACAAGGCAGCAAGATTTTGAAATTTTTAGAAGCCTATACGACAGACTGGGAGAAACAGGATCCTTGCGTCCAAAACGTAATAGTGGAGGATCCTGTCTCTCCCAGTCTGTCATATACCTAGGCTTCTAAAAATTTTAAAATCTGGCTGTCTTCTATTTGGATACATTTCCAAATACCGCCGATGTGCCCCGCGTCCTTTAAAATTTTCTTGTGCATAATACCATGTCTCACATTTCTCTGTTAGAAAACAAGTTATGTCGCGCATTTTTAGTTTAATTTTTGATAACAGTATCTTCAAAAACTCCTTAAAAACACCCACAATGCTGACAAATGAAAATAAACTTTGACAAAAATGAGGTTTCAAAGTGCTTTCATTGTATTTGTTTTTACCATAGCCTACTGTGACAAATTTCACATTTACAAATCAAAATTTAAATGGCGCATTAGAAATTGTAATTGAAAATATCTCGAAAACGGTTAGTCGGAGCGACATTTACAAAGTATACCTTTATTGCTTAAAAATGACGGAAAAACTGTTATTTTTAATAAAAATATAATTATACTAAGGCACAAAAAAGTTACATTTCTTTTTATGTATCCAGAGTACCGCAGAGAGCGCCCCCTATAATCTACATCAAAATTATTAACAAATTCAAATTCCTTTCCCCCAAAAAACCCTAGTCACAAAATTTGGTGCAAAAATATTGATTCAGAAATAAGTTATTTAGGAAAATTGAAAATTAAATTTTTACTTGGACACCCTGTATCTCGGTTATTACCAGCTAGTGAACTAAACTAAGTATGGCCAAATCGCAGTATTTTTACCCAAGTTATCTGCAGTTTTCCTGTGTACCATTAGTTATGGGACACCCTGTATACAGTGTGGCCGTTTAAGTGTGCAACATATGGGAAAGTTTTTTATTACCGATTTCTCAGAAAATTTTATTCTTGATAAAAGTTGGTGCATGTTCGATAATCGTATTTGGTGCACTTGGAATGGTTGCAAGTCAAATGACGTACAGGGTACGACAAAAAATATAAAACTTGTACAAGAATAAAGTACCCCTATTTCAGAAAATTCAGCGAAATGTTATTAAGAAAAGATGTTTAGAATTAAAAGTTATGCATAGGTTTGAAAACGTGGCCTCATAAAATAAAAAACAAAAAATTTTTAAAAATATTAATTATTTCCCAAAAAAAAAATTTTTTATTATCACCCTAAAAACCTTGATAAATTAAACAAAATCAAATCAATTTCACACATCTTTGTTCAAATTCAAGCATATTTGTAAAATTAACTTAGCTTTTTAATTTATTAAGGAATCACAAACTTCATGTTTGTTGCAAGGACATTAAACACAACTTTAAAATACCGTAAAAATTATTTTTAACAAGATAAAACATTAGTAATGATAATTTTCATATTAAAAACTCCCATTTAAAGTGCAAAATTTTTATTTTAAATGTTTATTAGAAAATTGTACAAAATAATCGACAAACATGAAATTCTACTAAAAAAATGGCGTTGTGTGGCAAATTATCAACGCGTCTCCGTGTGTCCACCTTCACGTTCAATGCATTTAATTGTCCGATCATAAAATTCACTAAGCGTGGATCGCAAAACACTTGCTGGAATATTTCTGCAATGAAATCGTATCGAAATTTCAAACTCCCCAACATTCTTAAAGAGTCGATCCTTGTACACTTTTTGCTTTAAATATCCCCATAAAAAAAATCTAGTGGAGTGAGATCTGGTGAACGAGGAGGCCACCGTGGATCGGTATTTCGTCTTAACCATTTATCACCAAATTCTCCATTTAACCATTCAGAAACAATTCTAGCAGAATGAGCCGGACAACCATCATGTACAAACCATAATTTACGTCGTTCTTGTATACTCATATTATCCAAAAGATCTGTTAGTTCGTTTTCCAAAAAATGTAAATAGGTAGCACCAGTTAGGTTTTGGCGAAAAAAGAACGGCCCTATTAATTTGTCGTTAATAATACCGCACCAAACGTTTGTTTTTTGGTAATACTGGTTTTTGTTGTTAATGACAAAATTTGGATTTTCGTCCGACCACCACCTACAATTTTGGGAAGAAACAACGCCATTTGTAGTGAACGTGGATTCATCCCCAAAAAGTATGTGTCTATGGAAATCACGTTGATTTTCTATATCTCCTTGAATCCACATGCAGAAATCATACCGCAAGTCATAGTCTCGTCTTTGAAACGTGCAAATAAACATTGGCTTATAGGCGTGATATTTATGTTTTTTAAGAATCTCCTTAATAGAGGTTTTTTTTATACCCGTATAAGCATGCACTTCTTGGGTGGATCTTCTAGGGTTTTCAACAACTGCTTGAAGTACTTCTAATTGATTTTCTTCAGTACATACAGTTTTGGTACGTTCATTTTTATATTTATACTCTAAAGACCCTGTCTGTTTAAAATGATTTAAAATTCTGCTTATGGTTGAATAATGGACTTGTTTATCTGGATGTCGTTCATTGAATATAACTCCTGCTTCACGCACTGTTTTATAGTTATCTCCACATATTAGCACTAATTCTGCCTCTTTTCGGCTAACGTTAACTGTACTGGAGGAGGCATTTGAGATCAGCTAATAACAATAATTATTTAAGAATGAATAATGCCACCAAACTGTCATAATGTTTACTTTTTAACCCTTATTTGTTTTTTTCCATAGGTATCTGCGACTATTTTAGTAGAATTTCATGTTTGTCGATTATTTTGTACAATTTTCTAATAAACATTTAAAATACAAATTTTTGCACTTTAAATGGGAGTTTTTAATTTGAAAATTATCATTACTAATGTTTTATCTTGTTGAAAATAATTTTTACGGTATTTTAAAGTTTTGTTTAATGTCCTTGCAACAAACATGAAGTTTGTGATTCCTTAATAAATTAAGAAGCTAAGTTAATTTTACAAATATGCTTGAATTTGAACAAAGATGTGTGAAATTGATTTGATTTTGTTTAATTTATCAAGGTTTTTAGGGTGATAATAAAAAAAAATTTTTTTTTAATATTTTTGTTTTTTATTTTATGAGGCCACGTTTTCAAACCTATGCATAACTTTTAATTCTAAACACCTTTTCTTAATAACATTTCGCTGAATTTTCTGAAATAGGGGTACTTTATTCTTGTACAAGTTTTATATTTTTTGTCGTACCCTGTACGTCATTTAACTTGCAACCATTCCAAGTGCACCAAATACGATTATCGAACATGCACCAACTTTTATCAAGAATAAAATTTTCTGAGAAATCGGTAATAAAAAACTTTCCCATATGTTGCACACTTAAACGGCCACACTGTATACAGGGTGTAACAAATTCGTCCTTCGGATTTTGCGTAATTATGGGCCAAATAATATGGCGCAAAAAATCATAAATAAATACAGGGGCTTTCAAAATGGTTGGAAGAATCTGAAATTTTGCGTTCCGGTTTTTATTTTTTCCTGACGAACTGCTCGAAGAGATGTTCAAAAATAAATTTCACTTTTTCATTGTTACTTTTTATTCTCCATAAGATGACATCATCAGATCTTTAATGCGGCGTTTCGTCGTTGGGTCACCATCATCAACTTAATTTTTTTAAATACTAGCCTGGATTTTTTTGTTTAAGTTATGATAGGAGAACTAAATCTACGCTCAGCGGTATACAAGAATTAATTGTTTTCCGACGTTTTGTTCCTTAAATTGGCCATGTTCATTAAAATACCCCTAGTACGTTCCTGTAATTTACATTTATTTCGAAGAAACTAAAGATTTGAAAATTATTATTGCTATTTTTGTCCTTAATTATTATTATTAGTAAGTAAGCTGTTTTTATTATTTATACTAATATTTCTTATCAAACGCCTACTTATGTAAGTGCCTACAAGTAATTTATTTTATGAATACAAATAAAATTTGACTCTTAAAGTCAGCATTTTCTTAAGACTTTTAAGAGACATTTAGTTTTACATTTTCGAATTAACTATACCGAATTAAAAAAGAAAGCAAATTACAGGAACCTACTTTAATGAAGATGGTCAATTTAAGGAACAGAATGTCGGAAAACCAGTAAGTATTGTATACTGCTGAACCTGGATTTAGATCTTATTTCATAATTTAAGCAAGAAAAATTAGGCCCGCAGTTAAAAAAATTAAGTTGATGATGGTGACTCAAAGACGAAACGTCGCATTAAAGATTTAACGATACGACATCGTGAAGAATAAAAAGTAGCAACGAGAAAGTGAAATTTATTTTTGGACACCTCTATGAACAAAGTCAAATAAAAATCTCAACGTAGAATTTTAGATTTCTCCAAATATTTTGAAAGCCTCTGTATTTATTTTTTTGCGGCATATTATTGGGCCCAGAATAATGCAACTTCGTGTCTCTTACCGTTTCCGAAATCCCAATGGTGGAGGACGAATTTGTTACACTCTGTATATGCGATGAATCATTAATACTGTTTACACCGTACCTAGGTGCATTCCATTTTGAATAATCATCATCAGTAATACTTATATAGACTTTTTTATTTTGTGTTATATCAAGAGCAAGCACCTTGAATTATGTCAAGTGTCGAGTAATTCACATCATTTCTATCATTTTAAAAAGAAATAATAAGATACGATTTATATCAGAGGCTTTCTTATTGTCATTTGGGGTTTCATGGCATACATTTTATTTTTTTAAGCTATACAGCGTGTCCAGAAAATATGGGAAACTTTTTATTTTTTACGGGACTTACGTGTTAAATTTTTTTTTTGGTTTTTATTAAAAATCTCGAAAACAGTTTGAGATATTACATTAGATGTTAATATAGACTATTAAACACATTTTTGCCCCAAAATGTTGCTCAAGCCAGTGGCGTCTACAGCTACAACTGTCAAAATTATGTAATTTTTCGTGTTCTCTTTTGCCGAATACAAAAGAAACTCGGTTCCAAAAGGTGATTTGCGTTTTTCTATGGCAATTGTAATTGCACGTATTCATGCACACTAAGCCGTTCTCGATCAGCTGGCGCAGTGCCCAACAGTCAGAACAGCAGTTGGTACTGTCGAAATTACTAAAATACCCCCAGAACTAGAAAGAGGCAAACTTGTTCGTTTTGATTACCAGTTAAAGCAGCTACTGCTACTTACAAATAGCAGTTCAAAAATGTTTAAGCTGACGAATTAGCAGTCCATATGCTTAATAAAGAATGTGAACTGCTAATTTAAGCGCCAGTTAGTTTAAATAGCCATCGGCTGTTCATAGTTGCTTCGACCAAATAATAATAACAGTTAAAAATATAGTAGAATAATCCATCTCTATCCAGACTTGCAGCGGCAATGGCAATTAAAATGTCGCACGATGTCGATGCAAGACTAATTGCGCCAGCTGATTGAGATTCCGTGCAATTTTAATTGCTGCAAGAGTACGGATAGAAGTGTTGCGCCATCTGATCCGTTTACTGCGCTTGAATATGTGCAATTATAATTGCCGAAATTGGACTTCACCATAAGTTTTTGCTTCAATAATGACCAAAAATGACAATTAAACGGGACAATTTTGTGGAGAAAATGTCAAATTTGACAGTTAACAAAAGTCCCACTTAATTTTGCCATTTTTCGTCTTTATTGCAACAAAAACTTATGGCAAATTTAAATTCTACCTAAATCGAAACATATCGAACATATTTTCCCCTTATGGTTCCAACTTTAATGGCAACACTGTATAAGTTGTAAAGTAATTTGAAAAAATCAAGAATCACTTCAACATAGAGACATGCACATGACCGTTTCTTACAGATTCTCAGTAAAATTGCCGACATATTGTTTCAATAGAATTTAAATGTTGCAATAATTATTGCCCTCGAGTTGAACGATATGATATTTATCTTTATCTTATCTACTATCAAATACCTCTGTTATAAGGTCTTTGTCTAAGATGTATATTTGACTTAAGCGTTCAGTCGTTGAGCTTGTTCTACATTCGCTATAGTTTTGGTGCTTGTCTTCGTTTCTGAAATAAAAATGAATCCATCGAAAGTACACGCAGGAATGCAGGAACAATCTAAACAGTGCGTGGCCGAATTGGACAATTACGAGAGCCGCTTTGAAAGGGCAGTGAGCGGTTTCTTCACGTCTAGCCAGAAAAACTTCCTCGTGATTGAAACCAAGGACGCAACAGTTGGTGCGATACGAATCATGAAGATTTTGACACAGTTGGCGGAGAGCAAGGAAAACGAAAAAGCTTTGGGCAGATATTTGAGTGCGGAAAACCAAACAATTGTACTTTGGACGCGGTTACTAGATATGGCAGGAACGGCAGAAGAACTTCCCAGTTTTACCAATTTGTTGGTGTGTATGTTTCCCGATAGCGAATCGGTGAGACTAGACAATATAGAAGAACAGGTGATACTTCGCAAAATTCTTGATCGCCTTAAAATTGCCGTTTTAAAAAAAATTGTCTTCATAACATCGCAAAAAGGTGTTTTTGACGAATACTTACAAGACATCGATTCGAATACGTTTCTGAAAATTGACGAGTTTGAGAATATTGTGACATCTGAGACGAATTACGGGGAACATACTTTACTAGACATGGCATCTCGTGGTGACGTAAATGGAGTAGATGAGTTATTGAAGAATGGCGCCGACGTAAATGCCACCGACGAACAGAACAAGTTGACAGCATTACACATCGCCGCCGAAAAAGGTGATAAAGATGTGGTATTGACATTATTACGAAATGGAGCCGACATTTTGCCAAATAAATTCGGAAATACTTCTTTACATACAGCTGCAAGAAAAGGACATACAGACGTAGTATCGGTGTTTTTGCAAAACCACGTGGATGTTAATATCAGTGGCCAGTATAAGCATACGGCGTTACATGACGCCTCAGGAGCAGGTCATAAAGATGTGGTATTGACATTATTACGAAATGGAGCCGACATTTTGCCAAGTATAGTCGGAAATTGTCCGTTACATTTAGCTGCAAATAAAGGACATACAAGCATAATTTCGGTGCTTTTGGAAAACGGGGTCGATGTCGACATAACGAACTCGTTGGAATGGACTGCCTTACATGTAGCAGCTTGTACGGATCATACGGATGTGGTTAAATCTCTATTGGAGCACGGTGCGGAAGTCGACGCGTTTACTAATGGTAGACTTACACCTCTCCATCTAGCTACTTATCACAATAGACTAGCAAATGTTAATGTTTTGTTAAGCTATGGAGCTGACCTGAATGCTATAACCACAGCTTCGAAATCGACGCCGCTTCTTATGGCAGCATCACGCGGTTGGTATGAAATTTTTAAAGTCTTGGTAGAAAGGGGAGCTAATGTCCACTATAAGGATAAAAATGGAAACACAGCCTTCGTCATTGCTTTTGCACGGGGCCATGCCAAAATGATGTCACTATTACTATTAAGAAAATTTTTACCAAAGGGCAACGATTCACCAGTGGCGCCTATTCAGAGGAAGTAGGAGAAGTGCCACTTCCGCAAGAAAAAGAAAGTAACAGCAATCAATTTATTTTTATTTAAATATTCGTGTTAAATTGTTTTCCTTAAGAGTATTTATCAGTGGACCGCGTGGTCCGGTTTGGGATTTCGCCGCGGAACAGCACAAGTCATTGTTATTGAACAACAACAACACAGCGCGCTGGCCGACTGTATCAAGGGACTACGAGATGTTTTTCTTATTCTTCTGCCTTTCATCATCCGAAGCGTTGCCAAATCACTTTAGATAGTTGCGATTTTAGATATTGTTCCCGAAAATCTCGGTGTGACATTTTTTTGCATTAAAACTATAGTGGAGTCGTTCTGGCGAAATAAACGGCTCGAAAATCCCTTGACGAAATCGAGTAATTTTTTCCCCCAATCGATACAGTAGGATCTCCTCGACATTCTGACATGATTTGTAGAAGGCGTCGCATGGGGGGAGGGGGCACGTCCCGTAAATCTAACCGACAACGGATTTTCCTAAATAACTCAGCCGGTCCTGATGCTACAAAAAAATATAAAGAGCAAAATTGAAGAGCTTGACAGAGCGTGTAAGCCCGAGCAAACCTGATCCCGATATCTTAATTAGTTCGCGAATTATCGCGATTTTTAACTGCAAAAACAATAGAATTTAATTAACTATATTTCGAGAAGGGGCATCAATTTTTCGCGAATCAACGGGAGACACCGAGTACTGTGATAGGTAGGAGGCTGGGTGTGGTGGGGCAATGAGGAGGAGAGTTATGGGGGGGGGGGGGGGGGGGAAGGGGATATTACATAAATGCTAATAAGTAGTTTATTAATCGAGCTACGGGGATCAGGCCGGATTCAATTTGTTCATTTTTTAATAGCTACGAGGGGGGATTGGCGAAAATATTTTATTTTCGCAAATGCACGCTTGTCGCGGCATACATGAAATGGCCACTTTTTAATATCTCCGAAAATACTTTAGATATTATGTTCAATAATTTTGGTATGTGTTAATAGGATATAGAACCACAAATTTTAGTTAGAAACGTTATTCAATTGTTCCACCAGTGGCGTCCCTGCAAACATGTCCTCTGATATTTTTTACAAAAAATATGGTACGCTACTGACATTTTTCCATGTGGATATTTCTTCTGATTAGCCTGGTCAATTCTACACGAAAACGGTCTCTTGAGGTTTTTCTCGTCAGACGCATCGAATTGCCCACTCCAACAATTTTTATGAAACAAAATTTATCATTAATTATTTTATCAATGTTAATAATAATGCGTTTCAATATGAATTTAGTGGACGAGTGTGACGAGAAAAACTCAAGAGACCGTTTTCGTGTAGAATTGACCAGGCTAATCAGAAAAAATATCCACATGGAAAAATGTCAGTGGCGTACCATATTTTTGGTAAAAAATGTCAGAGGACATGTTTGTAGGGCCGCTACTGGTGGAACAATTGAATAACTTTTCTAACTAAAATTTGTGGTTCTATATCCTATTAACACATACCAAAATTGACAATAATATCTAAAGTATTTTCGGAGATATTAAAAAGTGGCCATTTCTTGTATGCCGCGACAAGCGCGCATTTGCGAAAATAAAAATTTTTCGCCAATCCCCCCTCGTAGCTGATAAAAAAATGAACAAATTAAATCCGGCCTGATCCCCGTTCCCCGTAGCTTAATTAAAAACTACCTATTAGCATTTATGTAATATCCCCCCCCCCCCCCCCCCAAACTCTCATTGCCCCATTACACACAGCCTCCGGCCCATCCAAGTACTCGGTGTCACCCGTTTATTCGCGAAAAATTGCTCGATTTCGTCAAGGGATTTTCGTAAACCGGATCGACTCCACTACTAAGCTATGAAATTAATTGAGATTATTGATATAAGTATAACTTTTTCTACCAACAAAATGCTTTATTTTAAAAAAATATATCGCATTATTGCGATTAGCTGAAGCAAACTACCCAAAAAAATGATAATTTATAATATTATAATGTATTTGTTTATGCTTTTGGTATAAGCTTCCTAAATGTTTATTAATTATTTTAGTATATAAGGATCTTATTTTCCAACATATACATAATATGAAAACATGTACTTACTTATAGGTTACCTATAATATATATTATATTTGAAATGAATTTGGTTTAATTTGAATTTGTTTAATATAGTGAGGTCGAAAAAGTATTGGTTTTTTTCATTGAAAAAGTGTCATTAATATGTTTATTAATTGCAAATAAATAAATTGATAGTTTTAACAGTGAACACACATATTATGAATGTTTTATTGATGCTTCGAGTTTCGCTTCACGGAAAAAGTACTATTGCAAAGATTTTATTTTAAAGTGTCCTATAAAATGTAGTATTAATTACATTTTTTATCAGTAATCCGCACTCTAAAAAATGGTATAGTTTAGGATACCAAGATCTTAAAAATTTCATTGCTACGATCTTAAAAATTTTATTGCTACGAAAATTACCCTCATACATTAAGCTAGGGGTGTTGTTTTCGATTGATTACGTCGAAAACAACCCCTCTAGCTATCGAAAACAACCCGCCAAGTTTTTATTGTTTATTGACAAAGATAATGACACTTTTTGACGTTTAAAAATTTTTTTAGTTCTTTATTTAAAAGTTGTAATATAAAGTTGTTTTAACCATTATTCGAGTAATTTTCTCCCTAAATTACACCAGATAATTTTGCATTTAAGCGTATTTCCTTTGAAAAACAACATTCGTTCATTTTCAAATTTTGTAAAATGGCCCTCCTCCTTCGGAGTCGGGCTATTTCGCCAAAATATGAAAATGAACTCTTGTTGTTTTTAGGCAATACGCTTTCATCCAAAATTATCGAAAATTTTTAGGCACTAGTGTAATTACCTCCGATTATTCTAGTTGAAGTCACTAATAACTCTTTTTAAGTCAATCAAGTACTTCTAGTACCCGAAAGAATAAATATTTATGATAACCGATATAGTTAGTTATTAGGAGCAACATCATATTGTTGTTTCAACAATTGTGTTTGTTAATTATTACCTATTTTATTGTTAAAAAAAGAGCAAAGAAATATTAAATACCAAAGTATGGAAAAATTATTATTTTTCCAGACCACCCGATGATACCTAATACAATAAGGGCCTATTTAGTCTACACAGTAGCACTTTAAAATACCATTTCAGATTGAATGGATCTACCAAGAAAAAGAAGCCTTTTCCATTGATAGGATGGCCTGTTTTGATGCTACAAAAAAAAATGTGCAGACCCGTATCGAACTCTTTAGTTCTCGTCAGTACAGTGAAGATGTACATCTAATACTTCATGCCGTATTATCAACGGTAGTCGAGAAAATATAGCGCGCAGCGCCATCTCCTAGCAGTAAATGGCGGCAGTTGATGTGACGTCAGGTCTCACATCGTACCTACTTATTACTACTATATCTGGCCAATCAGAATAACTAAGTAAATTAGTACAGGGAGCTAATTAATAAAAAAGTGTTGGTTTCAACATGATAGTGTATCATCTTATTCATCGTAATTCAGTTAAAACGAAAATTTGTTTTGCTAACTAAAAATTACTTTTATATAAGCTAACACTTTAACAGCAAGCTAAAATTAGTCTTAGATACCAATGCATTTTTTAGAGTGCGTACCAAAGTAATATTGTCAACATAATTTATAATGGAGATCTCGTTAATGGTAACAGATACAACTTCGATTAAATGGGGAAAAAGTATCGCAATCAAAGAACGAACAATCAGTTTGGTACGATTTTTAAGTTTTGGTTTATTTAAGAAAAACTGAAATTTAGAATTTTTAATTTAATTTTTTTTCGACATTCATATTAAGGTTAGAGCAAAACTGACAAAATATTCTCACAGCAACTTTAAGTGAACTCTAAGAATACATAACAAATTTTTTTATACGGCGACGTTCCGTTTTCATGCAATCATCATCAACTATATTTTTCTAATACGGATCTGATTTTATATTGTCAAATTTTGAGACCTTTTTTTATTTTAAATTCAATGATGTACCACACATTATCGTTTAATTACGTTTCGTGTCTTATTAGTCATATTCTTGAAATTTTCAGTATACGAACCTGTATTTTCCATAATTTTGTAAGAACAGTTCAATGCAGTAGGTACTAAAATGAATATTTTTAAAATTATTTTATAATAATGCCCTACATAATAATCATAAAACAAGTTATTTAACACTAACAATAATTAACAACAACGAAATAGTGGAATCGTTCTGGCGAAATCAACGGCTCGAAAATCCCTCGGCGTATCGTATAATTTTTTTCCCCAATCGATACAGTAGGATATATACGCCCCGTAAATCGAACCTACAACGGGAACTGGAAAATAACCCGGCCGGTTTTAATGCTACAGAAAAAATGTGAAGGGCAAAATTGAAGAGCTTGACAGAGCGCGTAAGCTCGAACAAACCTGACCCGATATCTCAATGAATTCGCGAATTATCGCGATGTTCAACTGCAAAAAACAATAAAATTTAATTAATTCTATCTCGAGAAGGGGCGGAGTTGGGTTACACCGAGTACTTTGATGGGTCGGAGGCTGGGGTTGGTGGGGGCAATTAGGAGGGGAGTTATGGGGCGGAAAAAATATTACATAAATGCAATAAGTAGTTTATTAATCGAGCTAATTTTGTTAATTTGTTTATCACCTACGAGGGGGAATTTGCGAAAATTTTTATATTTTTTTTACAAGAAATGGCCACTTTTTAATATCTCCGAAAATACTTAGATATTATGTTCAATTTTGGTATGTTGTTCCACCAGTAGTGTCCCTGCAAACATGTACTCTGATATTTTTGTACAAAAAAGACGGCACTGCCATTTTTCCATGTGGATATTTTTTCTGATTAGCCTGGTCAATTCTACATTAAAAGGGTCTCTTGAGTTTTTGTCGTCAGGCGCGCCGCGCCGTTCTTGATTAAAACCACTGAATTCATATTGAAACTCAATGTTATTAACATTGACAAAATAATTAATGATAAATTTTGTTTCATAAAAATTGTTGGAAATGGCCACCTTCACTTAAAAGGCATGCTTCCACCCATCTTCGCATCGAACTGTTCACTCCAACAATTTTTATGAAACAAAATTAATCATTAATTATTTTATCAATAATTCAATATATTATATTGAATTTTGTAAAAAATATCAGAGGACATGTTTGCAGTCACACTACTGGTGAAACAATTGAATAACTTTTGTAACTAAAATTTGTGCTTCTATATCCTATTAACATATACCACAATTGAACATAATATCTAAAGTATTTTCGTAGATATTAAAAAGTGGCCATTTTTTGTATGCCCCGACAAGCGCGCATTTGGGAAAATAAAATTTTTCGCCAATTCCCCCTCGTAGCTGATAAAAAAATGAACAAAATGAATCCAGCCTGATCCCCGTAGCTCGATTAATAAACGACTTATTAGAATTTATGTAATATCCCCCCCCCCCATAACTCCCGTCCTAATTGCCCCACCAACCCCAGCCTCCGGCCCATCCAAGTACTCGGTGTGAACCGGTGATTCGCAAAAAAATTGATGCCCCAACTTCGCTCCTTCTCGAGATATAATTAATTACATTTTATTGTTTTTTGCAGTTGAAAATCGCGAACTCATTGAGATATCGGGATCAGGTTTGTCCCAGCTTACGCGCTCTGTCAAGCTCTTCAATTTTGCCCTTAACATTTTCTTTGTAGCATCAAAACCGAGTGCACCCCTCCCCCCGCATGCGACGCCCCCTACAAATCATGTCAGAATGTCGAGGGAATTCTACTGTATCGATTGGGGGAAAAAAAATTACTCGATTTCGTCAAGGGATTTTCGTAAATCGGATCGACTCCACTGATAAAATATTGTATTAATTATAATTTTCATTATTAATCCGTAACAAAACAATATTGTAGATAGACATAGTTTATAAAAAAGTATTAGAATTTCTAATAAATTTAGTAAAATCAAGTAATTCTAAAATATATTGTAAATTTTACAACGAATGTATAGTAAAAATAATTTATTTATAACTTAAGTAGTTAAATATTTTAAAATTTACGGTATATTTCACTGGCTATTATTTAAGTATTTTTTATTGTAAAAATTACCAAGCTTCAATGAAGAAATGTAGAAATATTTTTGCAAAAATAAAAGTCATGAATGAGATGCAACGGATTCTTGGAATTTCAATATCTCCTAACAAATAATAGGCGAAGCGACGTTCGGCACGGATTACTATACATGGATGGGTGACCGCTGACAGGAATACCACGGGTCAAAACTGTTAAAAAAGATTTTAGTAAATTTTACAAAAGATTTTGGGAAATTTTGAAAAATATTTCAGTAAATTTTACACAATTTTTTAGTAAATTTCACACAAACTTTTCATATACTCGTAAGGCTAAGAAAATCGCGCCGCAGTCGAAATCCCGAACAAAATGGCGAAAAAACTTCAGACCACGCCCAAATATCGAGTAACTTTAACACAGGGACTATAGCTCATGTAGCCCCCTCCCCCCGTCACTGGTTCTGGTTAGTTTTACTATTTTTATAGTAAATTTAACTAAGGTTTTCTGGCGTCGCCATCTTGTAAATTAATAATCGGAACAAGAATCAGAAAACGTCATCGTCAGCGCTCTTCGCACATTTACCACCCGACTCGATTTGCGCTTGATCGTTTTGTCATTATTATTTTTATTTCAGGAGCCCGTCAACGTTCCACCAGATTGCCGCAGGAACATTTTCGGTGCACAGGCACGACCGACTATTTTTCGAAGTTATGCTTCTTCTTCGGGCGGCGATATCGACAATATTTTTGCCACGAATATGCTGCTACATAATAACAACATTATTACGCCGACCAACACGGAACGCAATGCTCAGAGAAGTGTTTTTGGCGCGACATTTTGTCAAAAAAGCGTATTTGCGGATTTGTCGGCCGAAATAGGGCCATCTTGTGACATGCCAGTTACCAGGTAATATTTTTTTTCTATTCCTAGATTAGTAGGAAGCTACTACACGCTGTGATGTTAGAACCTAAGCGCTGTGCGTAAGGACTGTTACGTAATATACAGGGTGTCCGGGAAAATGTGGGATATCTCCCGTCTATGAAGAAAACAAGTGAAAAGGGTCCTACAAGTTCACATAAACTTTTTTCGTATAGGCCTCCTCTTCGCAGATATGGGCTCCCAAAGAGCTCCAATGGAATGTAAGTTTTTTACACATAATTATTGAACCATCAGGTATATTTCAATTGTGTGTGTGTTGTGAATTTCTCACAGCTGCGACACTCGAGGTACCTTTTTTTAATGCCCTGTATGATAAGAACTTTGAACAACGTTTTTTACATACCTTTAACTATTGACTAAGAATTAACTACTCTTCATTCAACTCGCTAATCGCTAATCCTAACCGTTTTCGAGAAAAGGATCAACGACATGAATGAAGAGTAAAGTACGTTTCACGAAATTTGGATACGACTTAATGATTTCCTTGGTCGGTCCCATTGTGTCGACAAGAGCTTGGCAATAAACAAGTGAAGTATGAAGGGACGGACTAAGGAAAACAAGTAATGATATGATTATATTAATGTAATCAAATGAAATAACATTTTTTTTAAATATTACTAGTCATATTTATTTACATTTATAATGTCATTCTATAGATAGTTCTGTTTCGCTATCGCTATCCTCATCAAAATTAATTATAATTGGATTAATTATACGATCCAGACTAATATACGAATTTTCTACAGTTATTACGTGACGGACTAAATTTTTCCATACGTTTGGTAAAATAATATCCGTAATACAACTAAACTCTTCCAGCAAGAAATAAAAACTAACAAATTTTACCACAAAAAGATATTTAAATATAAATTAAGCAACTAACCTACCTGATGTGCCTATATTTAATTATAATTATTACAATCCTGTCCTTTACACATAATAATAACAAACGGCCATAAATAATGGGATCGCCCAGGTACTTTTACAGTAGTCATTAAGTTATATCCGTTTTTCGTGGAACAATCTTTACTTAATTTTAAAATATAATTTTTTAAATATTTGGCTGGACGCTGGAAAGCAGGAGGTCATTGGAATTTCGAACAGAACAGGACATAATTTTTAATCAATATTAAAGGTATGTAAAAACCGTTGTTCAAAGTTCTTATTAAACAGGGCGTTAAAAAAAGAGGCCATTAGTGTAACAGCTAGTCCGTCCCTGCAGCTGTGAGTAATTCACAACAGTTTCTTGGGTAGCAATTTGAAGGGTCTTACCTGGTATACATCATATTAAAAAAAATTTAAATATACCTGGTTGTTCAATAAGTATGTGTAAAAACTTGATTCCATTGGATCTCTTTGGGAGCCCTAAGAGGAGGCCTATACAAAAAAAAGTTTATACGAACTTGTAGTACTCCTTTCACTTGTTTTCTTCATATCCGGGAGATTTCCCACATTTTCCCGGACACCCTGTATATACTATATTGCATAACAGTTCCGCAAATGTGTTTCCCGATACGCCAAAACCGTTAATGTTTCCAATGGATCATGCGCATAGTTGGCTGTGTAATTCATCGCGTCGCCTTGACAACGTAAATGTCAATTAGTAATTTTAAACGTCAACATTATGAATTTGGATAATATTTTTGGGTATATTAGTAAATTATGAGTGACTACGATATTCAGATTAAGGGAACGTAACCTGGAATTAACATTACAAGCTGCTTCCTCGGCAATTAATTTGTTACTCGAAAAAGTGTACCAAAAATACATTGACTGATTTATATGTATAGTTTACGAAAATAGTTTTGGAACACCTTGAAAATAAAAATCTAGCAGTAGGGATGTTTCTTGGATCTTAGTAAAGCATATGACTGCATTGACAGAGAATTGCTCCTCTATAAATTAAATAAGTACGGCATCAGAGGAAATGCGCAGAGGTGGAGGCGGTCCTACCTTTCAGATAGACATCAGCGGGTCATAATTATTCAGGAAGGGAATCGGACGGTTAAATCGGCTTTCAGGGAAAACTTGACCGGGATAGCTCAGGGTAGCATTTTGGGGCCTATATTGTTTATAATTTTTATAAATGATTTAACTGTAAATGAAAATAATGTTTCCTTAACAAGCTATTGTGATGATACCAACATGTTTGTTGATGCTTTAGATTTTGCAGAACTGATTCATGAAACTGAGGTGGCCTTTGGGGAGATGAACGATTGGTTTAGTAAAAATAAATTAATCTTAAATAAGGACAAAACTAACATAATAATTTTTAGAACTAGGCTAAATAAAATAGATCTACCAAATAGCCTTAAACTGTATGGAACGGAGCTCCATAGGAAAACAGAAACCAAGTTGTTGGGGGTGATAATAAATGAATTTTTGTCATGGGAGTCACATGTGAGTCGGCTGTGTTTGAGGCTTGGCTCCGTTGCATATGGTATGAGGATTGTGTCATCTTACATGAATTTTTTCAAACAACTTGTATCATGCAAATTTTGAGTCGATTTTAAGATACGGTATACTTTTTTGGGGAAGTAGTTTGGGAGTACAAAGAGTATTTGTAATGCAAAAAGAGTGGTGAGGTTGATGCAGGGATTACAGTACCTCGAGACCTGTAGAGGCGTTTTTAAAAAGCTAAATATAATGACAATACATGCACTTTACATTTACGGGTGTTTAATGTTCTTATTTAAAAACAAAGAAATTTTCCAGGAACTTAATGAGCATAGCTACGTTACTCGAACTTTGAATTTTTTGTATCCACGTCACCATTTAACAATTTCTGAAAGAAGCCCATATTACATGTGCGTTAAATTATATAATAGATTGCCTATTAACATTAAAGGGATAAGTAATATAAGAGTGTGGAAAAGGTCAATAAAGAGGTTATTGATTGAAATGGAACCATATACCTTGAGAGACTTTTTTGATTGGAACTTTTGACTTCAGTGAGTTCTTGTCGTTATTGCTTTTTGTGACGTCATTTCACTTTATAGTTGCCTTGTAGTTTGTAATTACCTAGTAACTTGTAATTTGAAATAAAGAAGTGTTATTATTATTATTATTATTTATTAATCTAACGTAAAAGTAAATATGAAGTCGTAGAAAAAGTATAGCACACAAGTCGAGTGGTAAGCCTATTATTACACACTCTTTCGAAGTACTGTTGTGTAATAGGCGTCTTACCACTCTTGGTGTGTAATATATTATTTCCAAAAATCGATCAGAAATTTTGATATGTTTGATTTAAATGTTTATTTTTATATTAATATAATAATAATAATAATAAATATTATTTTCTTACAGTTACTCATAAACTTACAGGATGATTGAGAACAAATTGTTTCAAAAACGATATTTATTTTTTACAATTTCCACACATTATAAAATATGTTTTAAAATTAATCATGTTTATTTTCAAAAGTTGCCTGCAATAATTTATGTCCATTCTTGGAAAAATGTATGTATGTGGGGTGTCCACCCCACATACATACATTTACAATACGTGGTTTTACGTGGTATCTCCGTTATTACTAAAGATAGAAGGATGCGGTTTTCGCAGCACTGTGCTACCTTTTCGTCAAACAAAAGATGCTCCAATTAGTCCATTTTTCTAGGCCTCCTTATTTTTGATATACGATTACGATTACGAACAAACCCGAAATTAAATGTACTATGTGTAGTTTTATACGTAGAATCCAGTGACATACTCAGATTTTTTCTACGTCTACGCCTACTCAAAAAATTGTATATTTTTTAAAGAACGTAAATTTTGGGCATAATACAATTAATTATTAAAAAATATATAGTGTAACCCATTTAAAAAAAATCAAGTATTCTTGAAAACTATTGAACGTAGAAAAAATCCGAGTACGTCGCTGAATTTTACGTAAAAACCTACAAAGATACCTTTTTGTTTCTTTTTGATATGTTACAGGGTAGCCGAGATATGAGGGTATCCCAAAATGTAAAATTCTCAAAACATCCGTGTATCAAAAACGAGGAGGCCTAGAAAAAGTTTAATTGAGGCATCTTTGTTTCACAAAAATGTAGCACGCGCAGCCTTCTATTTTTAATAATAATGGAGATACCGCGGTATATTTACCCTGTATATTTCGTAGCAAAATTTGAACATTTTTTTTATACAGGGTTCGCAAACGAAGCGTGGACGGTAGATTAAATCGTTATCGAAGAACTTATCAACAATACTAAAACACCTTGAGATATTGGATTAAAAGCGGCATGTTTTAAAAATATGTTACATTATACAGGGTGGCCCAAAAAAGTGTGACAGCATAAAGTTATATTTTTTTAAATCGGACACCCAGTATTTTATTGCATATTTAGGTTCATATTACTATCGTTTATAAGTGACTCAAATTTTATTTAATTTGGTTTTGTAGTTTCGGAGAAATAAATTAAAAACTAAAAAAAAAAGTTTTGCAGTCCTGAATGAAAAAATCAAAAAAAAAACAATCCAGAACCGGCATCGAGTGAAATTTATGACAAGAGGTCTAGACATACTATGAATGTAATTGCGTTTATTTATTTTATACAGAGTGTTCATAATATGCTTTCAAAAACCCCATATTTTAAAATAATTTTTCTCAAGTTTTTCAAGTGAATATTATTTAGCTATTTGACGTAGAATTCATAGACAATTTTTTTTTGTAATATAAGCATATAAGTTATATCCAGCCGTATTCGAAATAATTGTAAATATCGTAAATTATGTTGTTTAAATAGAGTTTTTATTGGGAAATTTTGTTATAGGCGACTAGACTAATAATTGCAAACTAAAGTAAATGTTCAAAGTAGCTTCCGTTTACTTAATTTAATGATTTTCCTCTACTGCCAACAGAACTCTTAATTCATTTTCTTCATTAATAACGGGTTTATTGATTATCATCCTTTTTGTGTACGCAGTGCTTCCTGTTGCTACAAATCTTTGCAACAACTTCTCGAAGGTTTCTGGTCTCGGCTTTCTCTCAATATCTGGATATCTTTCAGCAAGAGGAGGCTCGCGAGGAGGCAATTTCTTGCTCATTCACCCAGTATAAAAATCATATTTACCATTTCTAAAGTTGTAAAATTCGACATTTTGTGTAAGTTAGTACTTTATTTCGACGACTGAACAAATGTAAATAATTTTATTTGGCTGTTATAGTGACAATCTAAAGAAAAAAAAATCATGGCAACTCGATTAAGAATAAAAAATAAAATTAAATAAATAAAAGTAGCAAAAATGTAGGATTTTAAAATTTATATCGAAATATCTAAAATACGGTAAACTCTAAGAGTAAAAGGAAGCTATTTTGAACATTTACTTTAGTTTACAATTATTAGTCTAGTCGCCTATAACAAAATTTCCCAATAAAAACTCTATTTAAACAACATAGTTTATGATATTTATAATTATTTCGAAAACGGCTGGATATAACTTATATGCTTGTATTACAAAAAAAAATTGTCTATGAATTCTACGTCAAATAAGCAAATAATATACAGGGTGTTCCATTTGAAAAACTTGAGAAAAATTATTTTAAAATGTGGGGTTTCTGAAAGCTTATTGTGAACTACTACTACTACTACTAGCTTATTGTGAATTACATTCATAGTATCTCTAGACCTCTTGTCATAAATTTCACTCAATACCGAGGTTAAAAAAATAGTTCTGGATTGTTTTTTTCTGATTTTTTTATTCAGGACTGCAAAACTCTTTTTTTTAGTTTTTAATTTATTTCTCCGAAACTACAAAACCAAATTAAATAAAATTTGAGGCACTTATAACCGATAGTAATATGAACCTAAATATGCAATAAAATACTGGGTGTCCCATTTAAAAAAATATTACTTTATGCTGTCACACTTTTTTGGGCCATCCTGTATAATGTAAAATATTTTTAAAACATGCCGCTTTTAATCCAATATCTCAAGCTGTTTTAGTATTGTTGATAAGTTCTTCGATAACGATTTAATCTTCCGTCCACGCTTCCGCACCCTGTATATAAAAGTCATTACCTTTCCCAACCCTGAAAGAACTAAGCATTGAATTATGTACGCATGTCTTTGCCGATACGATATATCGGTGTATGTACTCGTAAATATCGGTATCGACCGATATATCGACAAAAAAGTCATATTGTGCGATCTTTAATAATAATACGATTATTAGGGAACTTTATTAGGAAGTTTTTCCTATAAAAAAAATGACTTCTTGTGTAAGAAAGCTCACGTACCTCGTCCAGGATTTTAGGACGCCGTTGTAGATATGACCAGGCTAATTATTTTACTACACTTTATTACTTATTATACATCTATTTTAGGGTCCATGATCCACATTTACCAAATGATACATACCGACCTGTATATCCTTCAGAATCTAGAAAGATCAAAATTTGTGCTGAAAAACTGCAAAAATTACCTCGAACCCAGAATTCTAGTCTGGGTTCAATAAAGTCGGCCACTGATAGGTTAGCTAGGATAAGAAATGAGGGCTGTAATACTTATAGGTAAGGATCATTTTTTTTTATAAATAGATCTGTTTGGTGCAAAGATTTTAAATCAAGGAGGCTGTGGTTCACAGTCTGTGAAGAATAAACAATTCATATTCTTAGGTAGGTTGTAAACAAACTAATAAACTTTTTTATTGCCTAAGAATTAGGGTTTTTCCCCAGATTAGTGTAGGTAGACTTGAGAAAGCTGTCTATCACGGGCGTGTTTGTTCGGGTTTGTTCAAGTCTACCTACACTAATCTGGGGAAAACCCTAATTCTTAGGCAATAAAAAAGTTTATTAGTGACTGTATAAAGACCCTTAAAATAATTTTTAAGTTTAGTATTCATCTTGCAATGCTCTTGAAAAAGGCCGAAAAAGCCGAAACATGTAGAGTAATCCTCTCAATATATTGAAACATTTAAAAGCAAATTTCTTCTTTCTTTACATTAAATTATGTAAAAAATGTTTCATAAAGAACCAACCGCGGAATCAGTCGAGTATATTGAAATATATCACAAACTACAGATAGGAAAATGTACATTTCTAGCCTACGCAACGAATGCAAACAGTCTTGCCCACCTCGTTCGGCCATTATTGCAGCATAGCCAGATTGACATATTTATCGCAAAGGTATGTTAATCCCAATTAAAAATTTATTTATTTGACAATTACAACTGGTTTAAGGTTAATCCGCACGTGCTCTTAAATTAAATTTATTTCCCACTAATTTTACTATAAACTGTGAAAACGCGATGAGAGGTTCTTTATACTTAACAGTATCAAACGAATCTCGAACTAATCCAACTGCACTCTGGCAACATCTATTTCTATTTTGTTACTGCGCTACGATTCAGGAGCCAAAATATGAATGAATACTAATCTCGTAACATTACAACATTGGTGCTGTGATATAACGGATTGTTAATATATTTTGGTTGATTTGTGTTTTTTTTGTGATTACCGGTGAATAATCGTCTTTATTATAAACAGTCATGGTGCATTCATGTGTAGTTTGTAAATAGTGGATCAGCTAAATAAGACTCTATCTTTTCATCGGTAAGTATGGTTATGTTTTAATATTTAACCATTTGACATAACCAGACTTCAACATTGTTGCCACTCAGCCAACAAGCATATTCTCTCTTCCACCCATTACTGATTTTCAATAACATTTCACACAATCACAGCTTGAAGACGATAATCACAAAAAAACACAAACCAACCAAAATATATAAACAATCCGTTAGATCATAGCGTCAACGTTGAATGTTTACGAGGTTAGTATTCGTTCATATTTTGTCTCCAGGATCGTAGCGCAGTAGTAAAATAGAAATAGATGTTGCCAGAGTGCAGTTGGATTAGTTGAAGATTCGTTTGATAATTTTAAGTCTAATCATATTTTTTAAAGAATCTCTCATCGCCTTTTCACAGTTTATAGTAAAATTATTGGGAAATAAATTTATTTTAAGAGCAATTGAGGATTAATCTTAAGCCAGTTGTAATTCCAGAATTAACAAATTTTAATTAGGATCTTGCAAGATACCTTTGCGATAAATCAATCTGGCTATGCTGCAATAACGACCGAAAGGGGTGGGCAAGAATGTTTGCATTCGTCGCGTAGGCTAGAAATGTACATTTTTCTATTTATAGTTTGTAATATCTTTGGTTTTACCTGACGCTTTCTCTTATCACTTTATTCTGCGTTTACCACGCCTAAGAAAAAAGTCTTTGGTCGTTATTTCGGTCGTAATTTTTTTTTAAATAATTTTACGCTACTAGTGAACCTCCTTTATCATAACCCACGAGTCGCCACTGTAGTTAAATAAAATTATTTGTTATTTTTCAGTGTTTGTGTGTGAAATTTAAGTATTGTTTGTGAAAAAAATAGTAATTCTTAACTCGATATGGTAAGACGGTGCCAAGCCGTAAACTAGATAAACTTGATCTGAGTCACGTCCGTCGATTGTTTATTTTTCAGAGACATATCAAATCGATCAGATGTTACAATGGAAAACGGAAACAGGCAGAAGATAAAAAGAGATGGGGATTCTACACATAGAATCCCCCATCTCTTTTTTGTTATATTTGTTTTCTGAATTTTTACGATTGATTGATTCCATTCATTTGGTGAGCCACAGAATTGGTCGCGAAGGTGCGAACAGAGCGCCAATTTATTATGGAATATAATTAAGAAGCAATTTTAATCATTTTTTTAACTGATAAAAAATAGATTCTAGGGTAGCGGATAAACCCTGTATGAATGTAAATATTCTAAAATAAAACGCTCACATTCTAACTCATTTCCTGTACTTGTAGGAAAAATCAAGCCAGTGTTCCATACGAGGAGATCGAAGCTAATCGGGATTGTAGTCGGGCAATTGAGCCCGGTCCTGTAATGGGGTTCTTAACTGAAAATCCGTTGGGGGCTATGATGGGGATACAAGAATTTGAAGGTAAAAATAACAGATAATAACAGGGTGTCCCCCACCGGGAATCGGTATACAGTGGAAATATGAAAAAAGCTAAAAACAAAGTACGCTTTTGTGTAAAGATACGATAAATAAAGTAATTCGTAACAGCTGTTGGGGTTGAAAGGTAGGCCTCAATACAAAATTTTGACCCATTGCCTAAATGTACAGGGACTGGCAAAAAGTGCAACCCTTATAAAATATGATTTCCTTTAAATTAACTTAACAGATAGGTACAGGGCGTCCGTTTTTGGGTGGTTTAACGGGTCATCTCTTTATTAGTAAAGATAGAAGGGTGCGGTTTTTCGCGGCGCTGTGCTACTTTTTGTGAAACAAAAGATGCCCTAATTAGAATTTTTCTTGGCGTCCTCGTACTTCGGTTACCCTGTAAGTTATCAAAAAGAAATAAAATGTGTTCTTTGTAGTTTTTTACGTAGAATCCAGTGACGTACTTGGATTTTTCTACGTTCAATAGTTTTCAAGAAAAAAAATGCTTTTTTTTAAATGGGTCACCCTATATATTTTTTAATAATGTAATAGAGTTGTTGACAAGCTTCTCACAAATATATAATACTTTAATTTTTAATCTAATATTAGGCCCGAAATTTACGTTTTTTAAAATATACAAGGTCCTGCATCTCACCTCCCGTCTTCTACAACTCAGTTATTAATTAAGTTAGGATTTTGATATTTTGCAGACCTTACCCGTATCTTAGGGTGTGTATAGGAACATATTTTCGTTTATACAGGGTGTCGCAAAAAAGTGTGACGTCATGATGATATATTTTTTTATATTACATGCCATATATGTTGTTAACCAAGTTTGATTGATACAAATTTTACAGGTTGTCCAAAATTTCGTGTCAAATATTCCAGACTTTAAAGCACTTTATTTTTCTTATTTTCAATTGGAGCCCCCGTATATTTCTATGTCGTCCGATGCGGAATTAAAAATCAAACATTTTTCCTTATTACAACCCATTCGTAACGCATTCGGAGTTATTTACAGAAAACTAATTTTATCAACTATTATTCTACAGCCATTTTAATGAGTAAAAATCGAAGGTGGCTTTGAAAAACAATTTATTGACATGTGTACCAAAGTAAGAAGAGTCCATTTTGACTGTAGTAATAAATTTAAAACAGTTGTTGGCTTATTATTAATTATGCTGCTTTTTTAAAAATGAAATTACATCAATTGAAAATACAGTGAAACCTCTCGTAACGGACACCTCTAATAAGCGGACATCTCTATTAAGCGGACATAAAGTCCGGAACTAGGTATATGAAATCCCATGAAAATCATCCTCTCTTGGGCGGACGCGGACAATCTGTTTTCATACAAAGAGTGCGAAAACCCTCCTTTAAACGGACAAAATTTTTTTAAAGGTATTTGGGAGACGAATAAGTACGGTGCAAGAACTCTCTGAAAACAGAGCGGTAAGCAATCGCGTATGCGTGGCAGCGCGAAAGGACTTCGCCGAATGAAAGTATGTGTGATTCCCCGACAGCAGTCCGCCGTTTATTTGTGAGTTGTAAGGTTAAAATCGTAAACAATGGAACAAAAGTGTCGCGTTTTGAGTCTGAAAGAGAATATTGATGTTGTGGAAGTTTGTAATTTGATAACAATGATCTGGGCGAGTTCATTAACATTGATAGCAATGTGCTATTAGAAGATGATAGTGACCCCATTCCTACCGATTATGTAGTTCAAACTGAAAATACATCACTATCTGACGACTCTGATGAAGAAGTTGAATGCAGTAATCAAATCAAACAAATATCACCAATTATCAACAAGCCATTAGTATGGTAAAGGAATTTCAAGAGTATGCAAAGAATAGAGGTGACTCTACAGCATTGGAATTGTTATCAGACTTGGAATTACATTTTCTAGATTGCAAGTATAAAACACAAACACGTCAAACTACGTTATTAGATTTTTTTAGTACTATACATCCTAACTAAAACTAGTGTATTTTTGTTATGTTATGTTTATTTCTACATACATACACATAGTAATAATTTTGCATTTACATATTACCTAATAACAAATTTCCCATGTGCGGACACATTTACACGGTCCCGTAGAGAGATTTCACTGTATATATAGACCCATTTAAAAAAAAGGCAAGTTTGTATTCTTCCTTGAGAACTATTAAACGTAGAAAAAATCTGGCTAATTCTACGTAAAAAACGAAAACATTTTATTTCATCTTGATAACGAGTAACCGAAATTAGGGGGGGGGGGGGGGGGGGGGGTCCCAAAAAAATTTAAAATTCTCAAAAACAAAACATCCCGTATATCAAAAACGAGGAGACCTAGGAAAATTGTAATTAGGACATCATTTGTTTCACAAAAAAATCTTTACTAATAACGGAGATACTCCGTAAAACCAGCAAAAAATGGACCAAAATTGCAGATTCTTAGGGTAAAAATATGGTGATTTTGTCAAACTTTCCGAGGCGAGAAATTTCAATTTGTTAATAATTTTGATGTAGATTTGTAGAGGGCGCTCGCTGTGGCACTCCGGGTGCATAAGAACAAGTGCAACTGTTTTGTGCTTTACTGTATCCATGGTTTTATTAAAAATATTAATGTTATTACCATTTTTCCCCAAACTTTTGAACTAAGCAAAGTTTGGACAAATCGCAATATTTTTACCCAAAGAATCTGCAGTTTTACTGCGTACTAATAATTATGGGAGACCCTGTATAATCTCATCGTGCACGTTTCAATCTCCTTACTGAATCTGGTCGTTAATTTCTTCAATTCTACAACGTAGAACGTCACGACCCCGACGAAGCCCGAACGTGTGCGACGGAACGTCTGACTCGGGATTGGCTCGAGACACACCGACGCTCGGGCAAGGACCAGGACATGACCATGAGCGACTCCATGCTGGTGAACGTGAACGACACCATCTGGAACAAGAGCGAGCTGCTCGATCCCGTAGAGGATCTATCGATGGAATGGGACGTAAGTGAATCGCTATCTGTCTGTAGAAATGGAGGGGAGAATGTCATGTCATATGACGTTATCCTATGTTTTTTGATTCATACTGTGTATACAGGGTCATTCGCGGCAAAATATCTCGGGAATTAACAATGATATTTTTTTGTAATAGAGGTACTATAAAAGATACGGATCACTCACTATAAAAGGTACGGATCTTTTCAATGAAGATATTGTATCTATCGCTTCCGGTTATACCGGAAGTTAGGCTTAACATTGTTATTTTAAATAGAATGCCCTGTATATTTGGACATTATCGATTCTATGTAACTTTTGTTCTAGTGGAGTCGATCCGGCTTACGAAAATCCCTTGACGAAATCGAGTAATTTTTTTTCCCCAATCGATACATTAGGATCCCCACAACATCCTGACGGGGGAGGGGGCTCGCCCCGTAAATAGTACCCGACAACGGATTTTCCTAAATAACTCGGCCGGTTTTGACGCTACAAAAAAAATGTGAAGGGCCAAATTGAAGAGTTTGATAGAAGTCGTAAGTTCGAACAAACCTGATCCCGATATCTTATTGAGTTCGCGAATTATCCCGATTTTCAACTGCAAAAACAATCAAATTTAATTAATTATATCTCAAAAAGGGGCGGAGATGGGGCATCAATTTTTCGCGAATTAACGGGTGACACTGAGTACTTTAATAGGGGGGTGGCGGGGGTAATTAGGGAGTTATGGAGAGGGAAAAATATTACATAAATGCTAATAAGTAGTTTATTAATCGAGCTACGGCGATCAGGCTGGATTCAATTTGTTCATTTGTTTATCAGCTACGAGGGGGATTGGGGAAACATTTTTAATTTCCCAAATGCGCGCTTGGCGCCGCATACAAGAGGTGATTACTTTTTAATATCTCCGAAAATATTTTAGATATTATGTTCAATTTTGGTATGTATTAATAGGATATAGAACCACAAATTTTAGTTAGAAAAGTTATTCAATTGTTGCACCAGTGGCGTCCCTGCAAGCATGTCCTCCGATATTTTTTACAAAAAAGATGGTACGCCACTGACATTTGTCCATGTGGATATTTTTCTGATTAGCCTGGTCAATTCTACATAAAAACGGGCTCTTGAGTTTTTCTCGTCAGACGCACCGTTCTTGATTAAATCTCATTATTATTAACATTGATAGAATAATTAATTATAATTTTGTTTCCTAAAAATTGTTGGAGTGGGCAATTCGATGCAAAAATGGGCGGAAGCATGCCTTTTAAGTGCAGTTGGCCATTTACAACAATTTTTATGAAACAAAATTTATAATTAATTATTTTATTAATGTTAATAATAATGAGTTTCAATATGAATTTAGTGGTTTTAATGAAGTCTGACGAGAAAAACTCAAGAGACCATTTTTATGTAGAATTAACCAGTACCATCTTTTTGTAAAAAATTTCAGAGGACATGCTTGCAGAGACGCCACTGGTGGAACAATTGAATGAAGTATTTTCGGAGATATGAAAAAGTGGCCATCTCTTGTATACTGCGCCAAGCGAGCATTTGCGAAATTAAAATTTTCGCCAAATCCCCCCCCCCCCCCCCCCCCCCCTCCTCGTAGGTGATTAAAAAATGAACAAATTGAATCCGGCCTGATCCCCGTAGCTCGATTAATAAACTACTTATTAGCATTTATGTAATATCCCCCCCCCCCCATAACTCCCCTCCTAATTGCCCCACCACCTCCAGCCTCCGGCCTATTAAAGTACTCGGTGTCATCCGTTGATTCGCGAAAAATTGATGCCCCATCTACGCCCCTTCTCGAAATATAATTAATTAAATTTAATTGAAGTTGCAGTTGAAATTCGCGAACTCGTTCAGATATCGGGATCAGGTTTGTTCGAGCTTACGCCCTCTGTCAAGCTCTTCAATTTGGCCCTTCACATTTTTTTTGTAGCATCAAAACCGGCTGAGCTATTTAGGAAAATCCGTTGTCGGGTATATTTACGGGGCGAGCCCCATCATGTCAGAATGTTGAGGAGATTATTAGAGATTAAAGATCTGATGATGCCATCTTGTGGAGAATAAAAAGTAGCAAAGTGGAAGTGAAATTTATTTTTGGACCTCTCTTCGAACAAAGTCAGAAAATACTAAAAACCGAAACGCATAATTTTAGATTTTTCCAATTATTCTGCAAGCCTCTCTATTTGATTTTTTTTCGCCATATTATTTGGCCCATAATTACGCAACTTTACCATAATTTAACCTTCTTCGTATCTCTTACCGTTTCCGAAATCCCAGTGGTGAAGGCCGAATGTGTAACACCGATACCGAAGTATTCACCTGAAGACGACTGTAGATGTTTAACAGTTGAAACGTTGTGTTGTATATAAATAGAGACACTATCACTCATAATAAATGTTTTTTAATGAAGATTTACAAAAAAAAATGTTAAAAAATTTTGGCCGGTCCCACTTCTGAATTTTGTAAAGTGACATGTAGAAATACAAGGTGTCCAGAAACTCGTGTCAATTATAGGATATGTAAAGAAAGTCGTAATAGTCTCAGTGTCAGTACTTCATATCTGGCTTTCAAAGTTACAAGTTAAATAATGAAATTTGACTTTTTTTTTACTTTTTAATTTTTTGACGATAGAAAATAATCAAATTGTACAAAAGTTGTGGAAATTTAAGATATTTGGGCGGAACCGAATTTTGACTCTTTCTTTCTCCATTTGAAGAAATATGTATCTTTTACATTCTCATTGTCAAATTTTCTCCTCTATAAGATAATTTATATAACTTTTCAATCCCACGTTTCGTCTTTTCCCAACCATTATCAACTTTGTTCTGTTAAATAGTATTATTGTTATTAACCTTCAGGGGAACTACATGGCTTTTTTTTAGACCGTGCCGCAACTGTCAGATGTCTCGCCCCCCACCCCTCCGTTACCAGTAGCGCCGACCAAAGAAAATATTATCTGCGTAGTCACGGACACGAACGTGTTCATGCATTCTTTGCACAAGGTCAAGGACGCGATTAATTTTAAAATTTCAGGTAAGTTTCCGAGTGGTTATCGAAGAAAGTCGTCCGCTATTTTTGCAAGCTTCGCTTCACGCGCTCGCTATTTTTTGCTGTTCCCTAAAGTATTGGTTCGAAATCGACCTATTATACTAGGTTCCATGATTTCAGATATTAATCACTGTCTTGTTTTCTTGATCGTTTTTTCAAATTATCGGTAGTTAGTTTTCTGGGTTTCGGTCAGTGTGAAATGAAATTTAAACTACATTTATATTCACACGTGCGTTTGCAATGCTGTGTTGCAATATGACAACACGACCACAATGCGCTGACCTCTTTTGAGACTGCCTCAATAAATTATTGATTGCGAACGTCGTCAGTAGCGGCCGCGTAAATTTTCACATTTCATATAAAGTGTATATTTCGCTTAATAATTCACGCGCGCCATTTATGGTTAGTTTTCTTCAATTTATTTGCATCTCAGGATTTGCCGGTTTAAATATAACAAGTCATTGAAATTCAAATTACATTTTATATTTTTGTATGATGTTGAATTTTAAATGATTGGACGTGGGCTAATTGTGTTATACCATTTAGCAATAAGGTAGGTTATTATTTAAATATAAAATAAAAGGTATTCATATTTAACATTATATACACATCCAGATAACCTTAGTAATATTTACAATAATATAATTACATGAAACTAAATGCAAATATTTACCATCATAAAAATAAACATTAATAACTCCAAATAATTTAATATAGGATTTCCCAAAAAACACTGTATTATTAACAAATAGATTTTTTATTTGAACATAAAGAAGATGAAATGACATAATTGTACATGTATTTATATTAGGTGTATGGTTTTTTTATATTTTATTTACACTGGAAGGTTTATAAGATACCATTCTTACAAATTCAGCCCTAGAAATTACATTTGTGTCATACATGTCTATTTTATTTTGTATAAATTATTGGGCAAAAGAAAACAAAAGAAAGTTACTTAAATTGACAGTGCCTTGGGAAAACAAGTGAATACCCGCCCCCGCTACACCTTTTGGGCCTTGACTGCTACACCAAATGAAAACACATAATTAGTTTCGTTTCGTAGAATAATCACAGGTAATTCCGACCACGCCGACCCTTTTTGACCGTAACGCAATTCGGTTAGGGGATTAAAGATCCCTGCAGTCTGTTAAAATTCATTAGCAAAAAATGGCTATTTAAACCCACTGGTACTTAAATTAGCAGTTCACCTTCTTTATTAAGCTTATGTGCTACTAGCAGTAGCTGCTTTAACTGGTAATCAAAACGAACCGATTTGCCCATTTTTAATTCTGGGAGTATTTTAGGGATTTAGACAGTGCCAACTAGTGTTGTGATCACTCGAGCGAAAAACCGCTTGATCACTCGATTATTGAAATAACCGACATCGCTCGATTATTAAAAAAACCGCTCGAATTATCTATTCAGGCGAAAACCGTCGCCCGTAACTTATTATCTTTCACTCGATACCCGCGCTTCGCTTGCCGCCGACGGAATTTACCGCTGTAGCGTGATCGAATTAAAAAACTGCTCGTATATTCAAACAGTTTTTCGCTCGATAGGAAATACTCTAGTTAAAAATCAGGCGAAAAACCGAAAAATATCGCCGGTTATCTGATAGACGACCTCCGGTCCAAGCGCCGCGCGATCCGATTGGCGACGTTCGCGATTGATGCTGAGCAAGTACACGACATACGTATTTCTTAAAGGCACATAAACGAGAAGGTGCATATAAAAAAGTATGCGGAATCCCTTAGAGGAGTCATCGCGACATGATTTGGTAAAGTTTACTTTTAAACTGGCTAGCCAGTGGAGTAGTTTAGGTCTCCGATTGTAAATTATGTCCTAACGCTCTTCATTGTTAAGCTACAGAATGTTAAAATTTATACAATAACTTTTTATCATCACTCTTAGATATTTGATTTTTATACATTATCAAACAGAAATAAAATTTGTAGTTTTTTACGTAGAATCCAGTGACGTACTCAGATTTTTTTTACATTCAATAATAATCATTAAGGAGCATTTTTGATATTGAATGGTTGAATAGAAAAAAAAACATTTTTCTCTTTAAAAATATTCAGTTCAAACCCCGCACGGACGTCACTGGTAAAAATTTTAAAAAATCTTTTAAGTAAAAAATGCCCCTTAATGATTAAAGGGTGTGTACAAAATTTCATAAAAATATCGAAGAGTGATTATAATTATGATAAAAATGTTATTGTTTAAATTTTAACATTCTGTAGCTCAAAAATGAAAATCTTTAGGACAATAATGTTAATATTAACTTTTCTTCTTAAAATCGCCCAAGGATTCACAACCTTAAGTATCGGCACTCAATTAAAACACACCCTGTAGATCGAGGTGGTTCTCGGTGGGACACCCTGTATATTTAATAGTGACATATTTTTTAAGAATGATATAACATCGGTATCGACAAAAAAAAATCGTATCGACCGATCACTATACGTACTACCTTTATTTTAACTTGTACAATCACCAATTTAGTAGTATCCTCATACATGATCCGACCACCCTGTATATCTGTCCATTGAAAGCATATTATTAACGTTCGTTTCGCAGGCGCTCAGAAAATGAAAATCTACGTTCCTTGGATGGTTTTGAAGGAGCTGGACCATCTCAAAGATCATTCCGGCGAACGGACGAAGTCGATCGCGCTGGCCGCGCAGAGATTCATCAACAAAAATTTGGCGGAAGAGGATTCTAAAATTATAGGTAGGTGAGGGTCGTCAAATTTACAAAAAAAAAGTTTTTTAAGAAAAAAAATTATACAGCATGGACCTAAATCCTTGACATGATTGTTTATAATAAAGACGATTTTTCACTAATAATCAACCAATATATATAACGATCCGTTAGATCAAAGGACAAACATGGCAATGTTTACGAGATCACTATTCATTGATCTTCTGCTTATTTTTTGGGTCCAAATCGTAGCCATTTGTAAAATAGAAAGAAATGTTGCCAGCGTGCAGTTGGATTAATTCAAGATTCTTTTAAAGAATCTTCTTTTTAAAGAATCTCTCATCGCCTTTTCACAGTTTACAGTAAAATTATTGGGAAATAAATTTATTTTAAGAGCAATTGCGGATTAACCTTAAACCAGTTGTAATTGCCAAATTAACAAATTTTTTATTGGAATTTTGCAAGATACCTTTGCGATAAATATTTCAATCTGGCTATGCTGCAAAACAGGTGGGTAAGACTGTTTGCAGTCGTTGCGTAGGCTAGAAATGTACATTTTTCCATCTGTAATTTGTAATATCTTTGGGTAAAGATTGTTTCATGAAAAATGGATATAACTTAAAGACTGCAGTAAAAGTACCTGGGCCATCCCATTATTTATGACCGTTTGTTATTATTATGTGGAAAGGACCGGATTGTAATAAGTATAATTAAATATAGGCACATCAGGTAGGTTAGGCTGCTTAATTTATATTTAAATATCCTTTTGTAGTAAAATTTGTTAGTTTTTGAGGAATGGTTCAAGAATTGTCTTTTACCAAACATTCCTCAGAATAGCGTGATATTAATGGACAATGCGAGCTATTACAGTCGCCAATTACATAAAGCTCCAAGCTCTAATAATACAAAATTGAAGATTCAGAACTACATGGCGGCGAATGATATATATTTTGAAGAAAGTTATAAAAAAAAAGTGATCTTTTAGAAGTTTTAAAGACATTTTGTATAAAAAAAGTATATGTTTGTGACACGTTGGCAGAAGAAATTGGACATACAGTGCTACGGCTCCCACCCTATCATTGCATTTTTAACCCCATAGAGCATATGTGGCACCAGTTAAAATCACTGGTTAGGTCTGAAAATATTTCTCCGACTTTAAGTTCTAGTGTTGTAGAAGTAATACGAAAATGCTTTAATGATATTCCCCAGGTAGTTGGAAAAATTCAGTCCGTCACGTAATAACTGTAGAAAATTCGTATATTAGTCTGGATCGTATAATTAATCCAATTATAATTAATTTTGATGAGGATAGCGATAGCGAAACAGAACTATCTATAGAATGACATTATAAATGTAAATAAATATGACTAGTAATATTTAAAAAAAATGTTATTTCTTTGATTACATTAATATAATCATATCATTACTTGTTTTCCTTAGTCCGTCCCTTCATACTTCACTTGTTTATTGCCAAGCTCTTGTCGACACAATGGGACCGACCCAGGAAATCCAAATTTCGTGAAACGTACTGTACCTGAGTTACTCCTCCAAAAAATTGATAAAAAGTGGCTCAGATTTTATTTTTAATTTTTAGGACAGTCAGTGCAAGAAGTCAGTCAGCAACAAGACATCGGGAAATGTCCAGACGATAAAATTCTGGCCTGTTGTATGCAAGCCAAGGAAAAATACGAGACAGTGGTACGTATTATTAACTAACTTGCCCATTTCCGCTAACTTTTCTCTAGGAATAAAGTACAACTGATTTGTCATCAAATTAAATAAATATATACAGGGTGTTCCATTTAAAATAAGAAAGTTTTTAATGGTCGAATTATTTCACAATGAACCCTGAATTGTGACCCCCTGTACATTTTTTGCCAAATTTGAAATATTTTTGAAACCCGATGATCTTCTAGCTATTCGGTAAGGAAATATTTTCAGTCCAAGAGCTAAGGTGAAAAAATTATGTGGATATTTCATCACCATGCATTTGCCAAATAATTACAAAAGATCCAGATATCTGAAAAACTGGCAAAGTCAGACAAAAAGACGTTCCATAAAATTTGCTTAGAATTTAATGGTTAATCTAAAAATATAATAAAAATTACCATGTCGTATTTAAAAAACGAAAGTTGATAGCTACTTCCGGTGTAACCGGAAATGACAGGAACATGTAAATATTTTAGTTAAAGAGAGCATATCGATAAACCTAAATCCCCAAAGTTTCAGAAACATATGTTAGTAGTTCTCCATAAGTTTGAAATGCAAGCTCATCGTGATCACCCTGTATACAGGGTGGCTATTTAGCGTGACAAAGTACAATAGTTGCGTTACTATTTCAAATACAACAAAAATGTTAATATAAAAGTTGAAGGGTAGTAAGTGAGTTATAAAGCAAAATTATTTTCGAGTCTATAGGGTGGTCCAAAAAGGCAGAACAAGAAAAAAATGATTATAACTTGGCAACACTGCAAAACAATTAAAAACTGTTTTTGCCATGACACACGGAACTTCTAGGGGAATTTAAATATGCAAATCTTTAACACCCTGCATCTCAAAACTTAAGACGTTTAGGACATATGTTAATTTTTCTGAAAATGGACCCAAGAATAACGTCCTTAACTATTAGCATGTTATTAAGAAACACCCTGTATACTGCTTTATAAACACACTATTTGAATGTTATCTTAAGTTTGACCTTAGCTAAGGTAGCCTTAACGTAAACTGAGGGCCGATATTTCAAAGTCACCTTAAGGTACAGAATGACATAAGTCACTCTTAACACAAGTTTGACAGTATATTAAATTTTTCTTTAACTCTCATCTAAAGGAATATAATCTTAGACTTAACGCGTCAATTGACCCTCAAATTAATTTAAAACATAGTTTTTAAGGTTTACCATAACGTTAAGGCTACCTTAGCTAAGGCCTCACTTAAGGTAACATTCAAATATCGGCTCTTAGTACTGTGGTTTTTACGTTACACTTACGGAATTCCTAAACGCGTTGGTTGAAATGGGCATCGTAAGATAGGAAAACGCTTGCGGTAATATAAACGCTTTATCCCAAGTAGCATTTTTAGACACATTGTGGTACATGTATCGTAACTATCGTTTCTGTTTCCGATCAAAATTGGAAACTGTTGGAAACAAGAATGAAAATATTTTCGAAACGTATACATTTTAAATGGGACATTTACACGTGTTTCCAAGTGGTTGGTACTAGCTGTGACTTTCGCTGTTTCGATGCACAATCGAAACTTTTATCGAAAATGTTACTTATTTGTATTTAAAAATGACAGTTAAAGGGGCGGGACTATGTTAAACCATGCACAAAACAATTAGGATACCTTCACTGTTGTAAAATAAAAGAAAAACAACATGAAACAATAATTTCACCATGATGAATTCGTTATAAGTATATTTCCTATAAGTTATTTTATTTTATATACCTAGTTATTGCATATTAGAACCAAAAAATCATTGTCGCAGTAAATTTTATCGTGCAGTTTAGTAATTTGGCTTTATATTTTAAACGTGCCCTCGATTTATTTTCATTTACAGAAAAAAATAAACTTTGTCAAAAAAATTAAAATTAAAATATTATCAATATTTTATTTATTTCTTTTATAAATCGACTTAGCTAGGAAAATGGACCTTATCTACCAAATTTTGGCTTTGCAAGAGATGCAGGAATTTCATTAAAACTCATTTTAACAAAATAAAAATTCATTTCCTAAAATGGCCGCTAGGAGGCAAGAAATTATTCTGGTCCAAAATGGACTCGACACACGATTTCTACTCTTTGGCTTCTATAATGTTTCCATGATGCACAGAAGAATAAAAGGTTTGTAAGGTGAATGCCACAGAAAAAAAGATTTGCTTGCATGCACAGAAAAGAAAGGTTGGGTATAGACAGCCGCGGTGTGACGTCACGAGAGGCGTGGTTGCAAAAACCTTTCCAAACTAAAATATAAGGGATAAATAACCAATTTCCTGGTATTATTTGTATATTAGATGTTATTATTGATTCATTTTCAGAAACAGATTGACGTAAGTGTTTTTTGAAGATTTTTAATCAACATCTTGTTTTGAGGTTATGTTATTATTGTTGGCATAGGGAGATTTAAATTGTTATTTTTCTGTTAAAAACAGCTTATTGCACTGTATTTATCAACATAGAGTATACCCACCCTATAGCCATACTTTATGTTGATAAATCCAGTACAGTAAGCTTTTTATTACAGAAAAATAACAATTTAAATCTCGCTAAACAATAACATAACCTCAAACTTGTTTAGATGGTGATTAAAAATGTACCTTTTCGAAAAATATTTATCTTCGCGTGTCGTTAATATATCGACATCACGATTTGTAATATATTTCGAAACAAGCACGTCTTTAAGTGTTTCTAGTAACTGGATTCGAAAATGTGTCGCAAAAGTTTCGTAACACATATGTCTCGATACAAGTTTCTAATTCGAATCGAAAATGTGTCGAAACGTTTCTCAGCAAAGAATGTGTGTCCTATTTGTGTCTAAAAATGCAACTTGGGGTCGTATGCAAAATTATAACTAGTAATTTTCAGATACTCCTCACCAACGACATCAACTTACGCAACGCGGCTACTTTCAACGACGTACTCCCCTGCACCCCGCAAGAGATCCAGTCCAGGCTGAAACTGATGACGTCTAAACGGTCGAAATTTTGCAAAATTAGCACCAAGTTGGTGGCGCTATGGTCGGAAATAATCTGCGATTGCTGCAAGGACGCCTACGGAGAGGCGTGGAGGAAAATGGCCATGTTACAGAACCCGCCGTGGTCGATGGTCGAGTGTGTTAAAAGGTATGCGGGCGTTTTAGTTCTTAAAATTTTCGAAAAAAGTGAAGGTTTGATTTTGAATTGGCTATAAATAAAAATTTTGAAAAAAAAATTCTAAAAAACAAAAATTTCGAAAATTAAATAAAAAAAAAAGTTAAAATTTTGAAAAATATTTACACTCACAGCCACAATAATTGCTCACAATATTTGGATGGATTTTTATAGTGAATAGTCTTATTTCAAGTCCGTATTTTATTATTCTATTCTATATTACATATTTTTATATTGCAGGTAATTTTTTCGAAAATCTCGCACATGGGTGAGATTTTAAGACTATGTTCATAATATACAGGTTGACAAAAGAATTGTCTCTTGACTCAAAACTTTAAAACACTCTGTAGAGTGAAGGATATTGCAAACTTTTATTTTTTCATTTAATTATCAAGCGACCTATATTCTTAACATTTTCGTTGTTGGTTCATTGCAATAGATTAATTTTTGTAGCATATGCGATTTGTTTAAAGAAAGAAACTTGTTTAAGAAAATTGTACTAATGTCCAAACATTATAAAAACGTAAACCAAAAATTACGAAATGACGCGAATGAAATGAAAACCAACTTAAAAAATAACAAAGACCTCAGTAACTGGTGTTTCCCACACGAGCATGAATGACAGCTACAAAACATCTTTGTATGCCTTCAATAAGGTTCCGTATTCAATCCTGGTTAATTTGCTGTGATTCTTCAACAAGAGCTGCATTGAGCCATTTCCTCCTGCACTACAGGCCGCGAAAAGACCAGCGATGCGCTGTTGCCAAATGTTATTTAGTGGGAATTTGAAAACGGAATGGAATTTAAAATGCAGAACATGTATGAACAGTGTTTTTTTTGCCACAAAGCATGAATGACAGCTGCAGTACGCTATCCGCTGTCACAGCTCCTCCATTGATCATTACCGTCCGTGGAAACAGTAAATGTTTCTTTAAAAAAATCGCATCTGCTACAAAAATTAAAATGCAGTGAAACCTCCCTTAGGCGGACACCTACGGGACCGTCTAAAGGTGTCCGCCCATGGGAAATTTGTTATTAGGTAATATGTAAATGCAAAATTATTATTATGTATCATCATTTCGCCATTATCATCCACTGCTGGACATAGGCCTCCTCTAAATTTCTCCATATCTATCGATTCTGGGACGTCATTATCCAATTTCCGGCTATTTTTCTTACATCGTCCCTCCAGCGCGTCGGTGGTCTGTCTCTGTTACGATTGTCTTCTCGTGGTCGCCATTCCAATATTCTCTTAGTCCACTTATCGGTTGATGCTCTCGCCACATGATCTGCCCATCTCCATTTCATTGTACAAATAAACATAACAGAGCAAAAATACACTAGTTTTAGTTAGGATGTATAGTACTAAAAAATCTAATAACGTAGTTTGACGTGTTTGCGTTTTATACTTGCAATCTAGAAAATGTAAATCCAAGTCTGATAACAATTCCATTGCTGTAGAGTCACCTTTATTCTTTGCATACTCTTATAATTCCTTTACCATACTAATGGCTTGTTGATAATTGGTGACATTTGTTTGATTACTGAATTCAACTTCTTCATCAGAGTCGTCAGATAGTGACGTGGTTTCAGTTTGGACTACATACTCGGTAGGAATGGAGTCACTATCATCTTCTAATAGCACATTGCTATCAATGTCAATGAACTCGCCCAAATCATTGTTATCAAATTACAAACTTCCACAACATCAATATTCTCTTTCACACTCAAAGCGCGACATTTTTGTGCCATTGTTTACGATTTTAACCTTACAACTCACAAATAAACGGCGGACTGCTGTCGGGGAATCACACATAATTTCCTTCGGCGAAGTCTTCAGAGAGTTTTTGCACCGTACTTACTCGTCTCCCAAATACTTAAAAAAAATTTTTGTCCGTTTAAAGGAGGGTTTTCCCACTCTTTGTATGAAAACAGCATATCCGCATCCCCCAAGAGAGGTTGATTTTCATGTAATTTCATATACCTAGTTCCGGACTATGAAAAAATGTCCGCTTAATAGAGATGTTCGGTTATTAGAGGTGTCCGTTATGAGAGGCTGTACAATGAACCAAAAACGAAATTGTTTAGTCACTTGATAATTAGATAATAAAATAAAAAGTACGACATCTCCATCACTCCACAGGGTGTTTTAAAGTTTGAGTCAGAAACAGTTCTTGATTGAACCTGTAAATTATGGACATATTCTTAACTTTCTTAATATCTTACACATGTACGAGATTTTCGATAAATTTACCTAAAATATAAGAAAAAGAATTATGAAAATTGGAATTAAAATAAAATGATTATTCACGATCAAAATGCGAAAACCGCATCATCCGGTCCTTATTAATAACGGAGATATTCCGTAAAAGCACCGAAAAATGGACACTCTGCACTTGCATTCGATCGTTCTTGTTTTTTTAATTTCAGGTTCAAACGATACTGGGGAAGTGTATTTCGAGTCGTTTTGTTGAAACACTGCGAGCAGCCGATTGATGGAATTTATAATTTTCTGCTGAAATACAAAGGTAATCACTAAATATAATGCCGCATAAGGAAACCAGGCTTTACCTTTTGCGAGGCGAAGCCGAATACGTAAAGTCATGCGAGCACGGAAACCAAAGATCTTATAAACTCCAGATGGAAATGTTTACGTTTCGAGTCTAAGCAAGGAATGGAAACGTGCCTTCCCCACCTTTCTTTTATGATTGCAGCATAGCCAGATTGTCATATTTATCGCTAAAATATCTTGCAAAATCACAATTAAAAATTTGTTAATTTGACAATTACATCTGGTTTACGGTTCATCCGCAATTGCTCTTAAAATAAATTTATTTCCCAATAATTTTACTATAAATTGTGAATAAGCCTCAAGAGATTAAAAAAAAATATATTATTATACATAAAAGTTTGAAATAAACCGACTGCACTCTGGCAACATCTACTTCAATTTACTACACAAATTCATGAATCGCTCCGGTTATAGTAAAAAATACATTGTTGCTGCTTTCTGCTAAGGTAGTGTGTATATATTTTGGTTGTTTTTTTTTTGTTTTTTGTGGTTATCGGTGAAAAATCGTCTTTATTATAAACAATCATGGTGCATTCATGTAGTTTGTAAAAGAGGGGATCATTTAAACAAGGATTTATCTCAAATACCAATGTATGGAAGGATTTATCTTTTCTTTGGTAAGTATGGTTATGTTTTAATATGTCACCAACCATAGACAAAGGAAGAGAGGGGACGCGTAAAACCAGAAGCTATTTATGAATGCTTAGTAAATATTAATTTTATTAGCCTAAAATATAATTTCATATAGGAAAGGTTGTGAAATTTAAATATCTTTCAACTTTAGGGAAAATGCAAGATAAAAAAACAAAATTGGTCGATTCAAAATTTATTACAAAGAAGCAACAAAATGTAATTACTGGTAGTTTTGAAAATATTGTTGGCACAGCGCCTCCAAGTAATCGAACTCTTTCCTCAACTTTATAAAAAAGGACTTCTCAAAATGCTTTGAACAACTCCGGTAGGCAGGAGAGGGTGTCCAATCTCTAAATCCCATGTTCTGCACTCAAATGTTTGCTTTTTGTGGATCTTTCGGAAATCTAAAAACAATACAACAATGTGTTTGATCTTAGTGGTTTAAAATGAGTTTTGACAAGACGCCATCCTTGTGGAACGACCTTCCTGAAGTCGTGTTTCTCAAAGACTATGACCTTCAACGATTCAAGACAAACGTTAATCGCTTTCTTAAAAACAATAACACTGGTATACATTCGAAATAATATAATGCTTTCACTAATAATTAACCAAAATTAAATAAGAAATAATTTAATTTTATCAAAATATACAAATCATGAAGGTACGCCATTGAGTGACACACCCTCTCCAAGGGCAATTACCTGGTTCTTATTAGAAATCTTGAATGAAAAGTGCAACAAATCTAGTACAAATTACAAAGAATGGTAGCTTTAACTATGGCCTTAATCATAGTTTCAAATAATATATACTGCTAAACTTACAAGGGAGATATCTAATATAAAATAAATGCATGCAAAAAATACAATTAGAATATTTACCGATGGAAAGTAATTCCAAGCTCCTTTCGTTCATTACGGCTTTTACAGCTATAGGCACAACAATTCACCATTTTTCTGTAAATAAACTGAATTTTTATAATAGCTCTTCTCACCACAAATCACCAAAATACATTGGGTGCCACCTCGATTGTCTGGCTCCCTATCAATGGCGGCCGATCAATTTTAGGTAACACTTTCTGCGACGGCCCGTAAACCGGAATTATTCGTCCCCTCTCTTTCTTTGTCTATGTCACCAACTGATATAACCATTGATGTTTAAAAGATTATGGACAGGTCCGTGCAAAAAGAACCCCATTTGACGGCGAATGATGTGTTGGTAGTGTCGACACTGCAGTGTTTTTATTAATTATTTGATATTGTGATGTGTGTGTGCTTGGTGATTTCATTTCAGTTGAGTTGCTTTATTTCTTAATATAAATCTTGCATTTGCAAGATGGTTGAGTCTTGTGCGGCTATAAAATGCTTCACTAGAAGATGCAAGGGCGTTAAATTAAAATTTCACAGTAAATATATTTAGAAATTTAATTTTGAGTTTGCATCACTATGAAAACTAGGTTTGTTTAAGAACGTACCAAATGTTTATCCATTTCTTTAGGATACCAAAAGATCGTAGCCTAAGGCAAATTTGGTTATATGCCCTAAGAAGGAAAAATTATAGTCCAGGTGATACAACCGTTATTTGTGAGAAACACTTTACAAAAGAAGATTATGGAGGCAATGCACATGGGAATTAAATACTGAAGAAAGGAACAATCCCCTCAAAATATTTTACATCTTTATTTTTCTATATTTAAACAACATTTGCAGTATAACAAGTGCGTGAAAACAGGTTTTATATAATTTATTTGATCTAACTTGTTTAGGAACATAAGTATTATTTTAATTTGTTTATTTAATTAATCACTTTAGTGTACGCGGTAAACGAGAAAGGCCGGTCCATAACCTTTTAAACGTCATTGGATATAACCAGACTTCAACATTGTTGCCATTAACGAGACAAACATGTTTTGTCTCTCTTCCACCCATTACTGATTTTCAATGATTTCAATAACATTTCACACAATCACAGCTTCACTTTCCAACAAATTTATGAATGGAGTATTGGCCCTGTAACGGAAACCCCATCTTTTTAAACGTATAATGAACAACAACACAAACTTATAAAACAACATACATTTACTCGAAATTACGCAAAGGTATTGTAAACTACAGATCCCATATTCCATTAATAATACTTATGGAAAGTGAAGCTGTGATTGTGTGAAACGTTATTGAAAATCAGTAATGGGTGGAAGAGAGAACTACATGTTTGTTGGCTGAATGGCAACAATGTTGAAGTCTGGTTATATCAGATGGTTAAATATTAAAACGTAACCATACTTACCGATGAAAAGTCCTTATTTAAATGATCCACTCTTACAAACTACACATGAATGCACCATTATTGTTGATAATAAAGACAATTTTTCACCGATAATCACAAAAAAACACAAATGAACCAAAATATATATAAACAATCCGTTAGATCACAGCGCCAACGTTGTAATGTTGACGAGATTAGTATTCATTCATATTTTGGCTCCTGGATCGTAGCGCAGTAGTAAAATGGAAATAGATGTTGCCAGAGTGCAGTTGGATTAGTTCAAGATTCGTTTGATACTGTTGAGTATGAAGAACCTCTAATCGGGTTTGTTCGCCTTGTCACAGTTTATAGTAAAATTAGTGGGAAATAAATTTAATTTAAGAGCAATTGCGGATTAATCTTAAACCAGTTGTAATTGTGAAATTAACAAATTTTTAATTGGGATTTTGGAAGATACCTTTGCGATAAATATGTCAATCTGGCTATACTGCAATAATAACCGAAAGACGTTGATTTGCATTCGTTGCGTAGGCTAGAAATGTACATTTTTCTATCTGTAGTTTGCAATATCTTTGAAATGACAGAAGTTTAATCGTTTCCAGGGTCATTTTAGGTTAAATCAAAGGTGATCTCTAGTAAATAGACAAAAATATTGGATTGAGGGCTGCTAAGCTCTTTTAGTGCTTCAAGCCTTTTGGAGGCTTGCAAGTACTGGGCTTTAAGGCCTTTTTAAAATATGTAATTGGGGCGTTGTAAATGAATTTGTGCTTGCAAGCTCTGTAAAACTACTTTAAGCCCATTTAATGGGCTTCAAGACCTTTCAAAGTGCTTCAATACCCTTCATTGCGCTTCAAGCGCTTGCAATTACGAGGATTTTTTTCTAAATATATTGTAAAAGGTGCTTGGTAATTTGTGCTTGAAAAGAAAGTACCTTCAGGCCCCTTTAATGCACTTGAAATCATTTCAAGATGATGATGCACAACTTTTGTCTAATTTGTACGTCTGTATGTCCTATGGTTAACGAGATCACTGTAGAATGCATTCTTATTTGGGGGACACCCCGTATATATTTTCGGAAAAGCCCCAAAAATACACAGATCCATTTTCTGTTGTAGACGGCGTAGAGGATGACACAGACGAGTTCAAGGAGTTCACGAAGTTACTGTTGGGTTTTATGTTTTTTCTTCAAGACCTTCCCAACCACAAGAACGCGATCAAGAGGGCATTGAAGGAGATCGAAGATATTATGCAGGGAGAAAGATAGCGTTTGTTTCTTCTTCTTCAGATAGAGAGAAAGATGGGGGTGGGTTACCCGCTTTATCGCTGGATTATTCGAACTTGTTACTGTACCCTGCGAGCCAAATTACATTACTCTATGAAAAGTGGTTCGTCAAGGTGGCGTTGGCGACAAGCTTATGCCAAGTTTACGCAAAGTTCGCTGTTAAATATCTCGCAATCCCCACCCCTCGTATTTCCTTTACGCGTCAACATCTCCTCTTCGGACATCACGGCTCCCAATTAGCTCTGATGGAATCAAGTTTTTTACACATAATTATTGAACCACCTGGTATATTTCAATTATTTTTTAATATGATGTATACCAGGCAAGATCCGTTAAATTACTACCCAAGAAACTGTTGTGAATTACTCACAGCTGCAGGGACGGACTAGCTGTAACACCCATGGGCCCATTTTTTTAACGCCTTGTATGATGAGAACTTTGGACAATGTTTTTTACATACCTTTAACTATTGGCTAAAAATTAAGTACTCTTCATTCCTGTCGCTAATCCTAACCGTTTTCGAGGAAACGTCATTTTATTTGCACTGATCCCCCTATCTTCTCACGGGTTAAATATGAAAAAGCGGAATTTTGACGTTCATCATTTCATAGGAACAAAGATGGA